>JAUCBN010000016.1:11462500-14242401 GCA_035048815.1 Abelmoschus esculentus | reverse complement strand
TTCAGCTTTTTACTCGGTTAAAATTTGAACGGGTTCTCTATAAAGCCTTTTTAGACGTCGACATTTTAATCCGAACAAAACAAAAACCAGATATTAAAACCAGAGGATATTAAATCAAATTTTATGAGTTCAAATAGTTAATTATGAGATTTTGAACAAAATTATACAGATAAATCTAAAATTTTTAGCTTTTTACTCGGTTAAAATTCGAATGGATTCTCTATAAAGCCTATTTAGAGATGCACGTTTTAATCCGAACAAAACAAAAACCAGATGTTATTAAATCAAATTTTATGAGTTCAAATAGTTAATTATGGGATTTTGAACAAAATTATATAGATAAATATAAAATTTTTAGCTTGTTACTCGGTTAAAATTCGAACGTATTCTCTATAAAGCCTTTTTAGACATGCACGTTTTAATCTGAACAAAATGATAACTAGATGTTATTAAATCAAATTTTTTGAGTTAAAATAATTAATTATGGGCTTTTGAACAAATTATACAGATTAATCTAAATTTTTTTGCTTTTACTCGTTTAAAATTTGAACGGATTCTCTATAAAGCCTTTTTAGACGTGGACATTTTAATCCGAACAAAACAAAACCAGATGTTATTAAATCAAATTTGATGAGTTCCAATAGTTAATTATGATATTTTGAACAAAATTATAAAGATAAATCTAAAATTTTCAGCTTTTTACTCGGTTAAAATTCGAACAGATTCTCTATAAAGCCTTTTTACACATGCACGTTTTAATCCGAACAAAACAAAAACCAGATGTTATTAAATATAATTTTACGATTTCAAATAGTTAATTATGGGATTCTGAACAAAATTATACAGATTAATCTAAAATTTTCAGCTATTTACTAGGTTAAAATTCGAACGGATTCTTTGTAAAACCTTTTTAGACATACACGTTTTAATCCGAACAAACAATTACTAGATGTTATTAAATCAAATATTTTGAGTTCAAATAATTAATTATGGGCTTTTGAACAAAATTATATAGATTAATTTAAAATTTTCAGCTTTTTACTCGGTTAAAATTTGAACGGATTCTCTATAAAGCCTTTTTAGACATGCACGTTTTAATCCGAACAAAACAATTACTAGATGTTATTAAATCAAATTTTTTGATTTCAAATAATTAATTATAGGCTTTTGAACAAAATTATACAGATTAATCTAAAATTTTCAGCTTTTTACTCGTTTAAAATTTGAACGGATTCTCTAGAAAGCCTTTTTTAGACGTGGACGTTTTAATTTGAACAAAACAAAACCAGATGTTATTAAAGCAAATTTGATGAGTTAAAATATGGTTAATTATGTGATTTTGAACAAAATTATACAGATGTTATTAAATCAAATTTTATGCAGATCAATCCGAATAAAACGATAACTAGATGTTATTAAATCAAATTTTATGATTTTAAATAGTTAATTATGGGCTTTTAAATAATATTATGCAGATTAATCTAAAATTTTCAACTTTTGAATCGGTTAAAATTTGAACAGATTCTTTTTAAAGCCCATTTACACATGCACGTTTTAATCCCAACAAAACGAAAACCAGATTTTATTAAATGAAATTTTATGAGTTCAAATAGTTAATTTTGAGCCTTAGAACAAAATTATACTTATTAATCTAAAATTTTTCAGCTTTTTACTCGGTTAAAATTTGAACGGATTCTCTATAAAGCCTTTTTAGACATGCACGTTTTAATCCGAACAAAACAAAAACCAGATGGTATTAAATCAAATTTTATGAGTTCGAATAGTTAATTAAGGGATTTTGAACAAAATTATACAGATTAATCTAAAATTTTCAGCTTTTTACTCGGTTAAAATTCAAACGGATTCTCCATAAAGCCTTTTTAGACATGCACGTTTTAATCCGAATAAAACGATAATTAGACGTTATTAAATCAAATTATTTGATTTCAAATAATTAATTATGGGCTTTTGAAAAAAATTATGCAGATTAATCTAAAATTTCCAGCTTTTTACTTGGTTAAAATTCGAACAGATTCTCTTTAAAGCCCATTTACACATGCACGTTTTAATCCCAACAAAACGAAAACCAGATTTTATTGAATGAAATTTTATGAGTTCAAATAGTTAATTTTGTTGTTTTGAACAAAATTATACTTAATAATCTAAAATTTTCAGCTTTTTACTCGGTTAAAATTCGAACGGATTCTCTATCAAGCCTTTTTAGACATGCACGTTTTAATCCCAACAAAACGAAAATCAGATGTTATTAAATCAAATTTTATGAATTCAAATTTTTAATTATGGGCTTTTGAAAAAATTTATACACATAAATCTAAAATTTTCAGCTTTTTACTCGGGTAAAATTCGAACGAATTCTCTATAAAGCAATTTTTGACATGCAAGTTTTAATCCTACCAAAACGAAAACCAGATGTTATTAAATCAAATTTTATGAGTTCAAATAGTTGAATATGGTCTTTTAAACAAAATTATACAGATTAACCTAAAATTTTTAGCTTTTTACTCGGTTAATATTCGAACGGATTCTCTATAAAGCCTTTTTAGACGTAGACGTTTTAATCCGAACAAAACAAAAACAAATGTTATTAAATCAAATTTTACGAGTTCAAATAGTTAATTATGGGCTTCTGAAATTTTTTTTACAGATTAATCTAAAATTTTCAGCTTTTTACTCGGTTAAAATTACAACGGATACTCTATAAATCCTTTTTAGACATGCACGTTTTAATCCGAACAAAATGATAACTAGATGTTATTAAATCAAATTTTTTGAGTTTAAATAATTAATTATGGGCTTTTGAACAAAGTTATACAGATTAATCTAAAACTTTCATCTTTTTACTCGTTTAAAATTTGAACGGATTCTCTAAAAAGCCTTTTTAAACGTGGACGTTTTAATCCGAACAAAACAAAACTAGATATTATTAAATCAAATTTGATGAGTTCAAATAGTTAATTATGAGATTTTGAACAAAATTATAAAGATAAATCTAAAACTTTCAGCTTTTTACTCGGTTAAAATTTGAACGGATTCTCTATAAAGACTTTTTAGACATGCACGTTTTAATCCGAACAAAACAAAAACCAGATGTTATTAAATCAAATTTTATGAGTTCAAATAGTTAATTATGGGCTTTTGAACAAAATTATGCAGATTAATCAAAAATTTTTAGCTTTTTACTAGGTTCAAATTCAAACGGATTCTCTATCAAGTCCTTTTAAACATGCACGTTTTAATCCCAACAAAACGAAAACTAGATTTTATTAAATGAAATTTTATGAGTGCAAATATTTAATTTTGAGCTTTTGAATAAAATTATACAGATTAATCTAAATTTTTTATCTTTTTACTCGGTTAAAATTCGAACGGATTCTCTATAAAGCCTTTATAGACAGGCACGTTTTAATCCCAACAAAACGAAATCCATATGTTATTAAATCAAATTTTATGATTTCAAATAGTTAATTATAGGCTTTTAAAAAAAATTATACAGATTAATAAAAAATTTTAAACTTTTTAGTCGGTTAAAATTCGAACGGATTCTCTATAAAGCCTTTTTAGACATGCATGTTTTAATCCGAACAAAATGTTAACTAGATGTTATTAAATCAAATTTTTTGAGTTCAAATAATTAATTATGGGATTTTGAACAAAATTATACAGATTAATCTAAAATTTTCAGCTTTTTACTCGGTTAAAATTTAAACGGATTCTCTATAAAGCCGTTTTAGACATGCACGTTTTAATCCGAATAAAACAATAACTAGACGTTATTAAATCAAATTATTTGATTTCAAATAACTAATTATGGGCTTTTGAACAAAATTATGCAGATTAATCTAAAATTTTCAATTTTTTACTCGGTTAAAATTCGAATAGATTCTCTTTAAAGCCCATTTACACATGCACGTTTTAATCCCAACAAAACGAAAACCAGATTTTATTCAATGAAATTTTATGAGTTCAAATAGTTAATTTTGAGCTTTTGAACAAAATTATACTTATTAATCTAAAATTTTCAGCTTTTTACTCGGTTAAAATTCGAACGGATTCTCTATCAAGCCGTTTTAGACATGCACGTTTTAATCAAAACAAAACAAAAATCAGATGTTATTAAATCAAATTTTATGAGATTAAATTATTAATTAAGGGCTTTTGAACAAAATTATATAGATTAATCTAAAACTTTTAGCTTTTTACTCGGTTAAAATTCAAACGGATTCTCTATAAAGCCTTTTTAAACATGCACGTTTTAATCCAAACAAAACAATAACTAGATGTTATTAAATCAAATTTTTTGATTTCAAATAATTAATTATGGTCTTTTGAACAAAATTATGCAGATTAATCTAAAACTTTTAGCTTTTTACTCGGTTAAAATTCGAACGGATTCTCTATAAAGCGTTTTTAGACATGGACGTTTTAATCCGAACAAAATGATGACTAGATGTTATTATATCAAATTCTTTGAGTTCAAATAATTAATTATGGGCTTTTAAACAAAATTATACAGATTAATCTAAAATTTTTAGCTTTTTACTCGTTTAAAATTTGAACAGATTATTGTGCTTATCCCTAAAAATGATGAACCTACTACAATGCGTCATCTTAGACCTATTAGCCTTTGTACAGTTATTTATAAAACTGTCTCGAAAGTACTTGTTAACCTGCTAAAATCTGTCATACCCCTTTGTATTAGTGGCAACCAAGCTGCTTTTGTTCACGGCAGGAACATTACGGATAATATTCTTATAGCCCAAGAAATCATCCATACCCTTAATACTGATACTACATCCCTTGCGAAAGGGGCTAGTTTAAAATTAGATATGGAAAAGGCCTTCGACCGTGTTGAATGGACGTTTTTAGAACATATTATGATTCGCCTAGGCTTAAACTCCAACTGGGTATCCCTTATTATGAGGTGTATATCCTCTGTTACCTTTCAAGTCCGAGTGAATGATTCTCTCTCCCGACCTTTTAAGCCCTTTAGAGGTTTACGTCAAGGGGACCCTCTTTCCCCTTTTTTGTTTCTTTTCTGTACACAGGGCCTTTCTGCCTTGCTCAATGCTGAGCAATCCTCTGGTAACCTCCCGGGACTTTGTGCTAGCAGAAATGGGCCACGTGTCAATCATCTTCTTTTTGCAGATGATTGTGTTGCTTTTATCAAGACCAACATGACAGAAGTGCGGCGCCTTCGGGACGTTCTGCACATTTATGCCACTTCGTCTGGGCAAGCAGTGAATTTTGAGAAATCCACTATTTTCTATTCTCGGCAAACCCCTTTGTCACTTCGAATGGCCATCAATGACATATTGCATGTCCGGGAGGTGAATGATCCAGGGCATTATTTAGGAGTCCCTCTTCTCATTGGAAAGAATAAAACTGTTGCTCTGGGGTTTACTAGAGACAAAATGATTGCCAGAATGACCAGTTGGGATAAACATCTCCTCTCTTTTCGTGGGAGAGAAATCTTCATCAAATCGGTTATACAATCTATGCCTCAATATGTGATGTCCTGCTACCTTCTGCCACTAAATATTATTGATGACATGACTACTTCTATTCGCCGTTACTGGTGGTCTGGAAAATCTAATAAAAAAGGATGGCATATGCTTCCCTGGGATACTGTCTGTCTCCCGAAAGCGGCCGGGGGAATAGGCTTTCGTGACCTACACCATTTTAATATTGCTTTACTTGGCAAGCAAATTTGGCGCCTGATGTGTACTCCTGGGAACCTTTTTAGTCAAATTTACAAATGCAAGTACTACCCGACTGGTTCTATACTAGACTCTGTTTCTTCACGGAACTCCTCTTTTGCCTGGAAAGGGCTCAGTGTAGCTATTTCTAAACTTCGTGATGGATTTTTTATACGTCCAGGTATGTCTAGTACTGTCTAGATCCACTTTGACAATTGGGGTGGCTCTCAGCCATTACGCCTATATGGTGATTATGAGATCAATGATGAAGTTCCTTTGCGCGCTGGCTCTTTTATGATACCTAACTTACCCCGATGGGATGAATTAAAAGTTCGGAATTACTTTACACATGAAGATGCTAATACTATCCTTAATGTTCCAATTATTAATGATACAAAGGATACCACCCTCTGGGGCAACCATGATTCTGGTATCTATTTCGTACAATCGGGTTATCAATTTTTGAGCCTTCAGCCAGGACCAGTTAACAGGCCCTCTAAACTCTGGAAAATTCTCTCTAAATTACCCACTCTTCCCAAGGTGCGTTCTTTTGCTTGGCGTATGTGCCATAATGCACTACCGTCTGGTCACAAAATCCTTCAGGCCAATCTAGGTTCGGGGATTTGCCCTATATGCAATTTGGCCATTGAAACCACCCTCCATGCTATAAGGGACTGCCCTTGCACTAGGGAGGCGTTTCAGTTGGCGGGACTCCCATCTCGACTTCTTTCTTCTGTTTATACCTCCCCTCATCAGTGGCTTTCTGCGGAAGCTGGCTTTCTTTCTCTTCATCAATTCTCTTTATTTCTTACGATCTTATGGAATCTCTGGAACCGTCGCAATGACTTTGTACATAATAACCATCTTCAACCGGTTTGGTTAACCGTTACTAATGCTCTCAGCCTTTTACATGATTACACCTCAGCTAACAATGCCTCTCGTCCACATTCCCGGCTAGCTGAGCCCACTTTTGCTCTCGCTAGATGGACGAAACCAGATCCTGGTTACGTCAAGATTAACGCGGATGGTGCTTTCGACCCCGTGTTAAAAGGAGCAACAGCTGGTGTCATTGCTAGGGATTCCTCTGGCATTGTCCTTGGTGGTTGCTCTTTGCCTCTCCTCTGTCCGGATCCTGCCTCTGCCGAAGCTCTTGCCCTCTGGAGCTTGCCCTTTCTAATGGCTGGACCCGTGTTGTCTTCGAGACTGACTCCGCTTCCATTGCTAATAAGGTCAACGATCCCCTTTACCAGGACCTTTCCTCTGTGCAACCTTTGGTGTCCCGTATCCGTTCCACTCTTGGTACTTTGCCTGACTGTAAGATTTGTTATGTACCTAGAGAGGCTAATGTTGTAGCCCATGTGTTAGCTACTAGGGCTTTGCGTTCCTTTTCTTCTTGCTTTTTCTCTTGTGACTTTCCCGATTTTATTCGGCCTTCTGTAAACTCGAAGAGGTTCTCCTACCCTTCTTAATAAGATCTTGGGTACTCTTTTCCCCAAAAGGGACCTCTTGCCCCTCGGGGTGGTTGGCTATAGGGTTTTTTTAATGAGGCCCTTTTCTCAAAAAAAAATTTTGAACAGATTCTCTAGATAGCCTTTTTAGACGTGGACGTTTTAATCCGATCAAAACAAAACCAGATGTTATTAAATCAAATTTGATGAGTTCAAATAGTTAATTATGAGATTCTGAACAAAATTATATAGAAAAATCTAAAATTTTCAGCTTTTTACTCGGTTAAAATTCAAATGGATTCTCTACTAAGCCTTTTTAGACCTGCACCTTTTAATCCGAACAAAACGATAACTAGATGTTATTAAATCAAATTTTATGAGTTCAAATAGTTAATTATGGGATTTTGAACCAAATTATATAGATAAATCTAAAATTTTCAATTTTTTACTCGGTTAAATTCGAACGGATTCTCTATAAAGCCTTTTTAGACATGCACGTTTCAATCCGAACAAAAAGATAACTAGATAATATTAAATCAAATTTTTTGAGTTCAAATAATTAATTATGGGCTTTTGAACAAAATTATATAGATTAATCTAAAATTTTCAGCTTTTTACTCGTTTAAAATTTGAACGGATTCTCTATAAAGCCTTTTTAGACATGCACGTTTTAATCCGAACAAAACAAAAACCAGATGGTATTAAATCAAATTTTATGAGTTTGAATTGTTAATTAAGGGCTTTTGATAAGTAGATGTTATTAAATCAAATTTTTTGAATTCAAATAATTAATTATGGTCTTTTAAATAAAATTATACAGATTAATCTAAAATTTTTAGCTTTTACTCGGTTAAAATTCGAACGGAATCTCTATAATGCCTTTTTAGATATGCATGTTTTAATCCGAATAAAATGATAACTAGATATTATTAAATCAAATTTTTTGAGTTCAAATTATTAATTATGGGCTTTTGAACAAAATTATATAGATTAATCTAAAATTTTCAGCTTTTTACTCGTTTAAAGTTTGAACGGATTCTCTATAAAGCCTTTTTAGACATACACGTTTTAATCCGAACAAAACAAAAACCAGATGTTATTAAATCAAATTTTATGAGTTCAAATAATTAATTATGAGATTTGGAATAAAATTATACAGATAAATCTAAAATTTTCAGCTTTTTACTCGGTTAAAATTCGAACAGGTTCTCTATAAAGCCTTTTTAGACATACACGTTTTAATCCGAGCAAAACAGAAACCAGATGTTATTAAATAAAATTTTATGAGTTCAAATAGTTAATTAAGGGCTTTTGAAGAAAATTATACAGATTAATCTAAAATTTTCTGCTTTTTACTCGGTTAAAATTCAAACGGATTCTCTATAATGCCTTTTTAGATATACACGTTTTAATCCGAATTAAACGATAACTAAATATTATTAAATCAAATTTTTTGATTTCAAATAATTAATTTTGGGCTTTTAAACAAAATTATACAGATTAATCTAAAATTTTCAGCTTTTTACTCGTTTAAAGTTTGAACGGATTCTCTATAAAGCCTTTTTAGACATACACGTTTTAATCCGAACAAAACAAAAACCAGATGTTATTAAATCAAATTTTATGAGTTCAAATAATTAATTATGAGATTTGGAATAAAATTATACAGATAAATCTAAAATTTTCAGCTTTTTACTCGGTTAAAATTCGAACAGGTTCTCTATAAAGCCTTTTTAGACATACACGTTTTAATCCGAGCAAAACAGAAACCAGATGTTATTAAATAAAATTTTATGAGTTCAAATAGTTAATTAAGGGCTTTTGAAGAAAATTATACAGATTAATCTAAAATTTTCTGCTTTTTACTCGGTTAAAATTCAAACGGATTCTCTATAATGCCTTTTTAGATATACACGTTTTAATCCGAATTAAACGATAACTAAATATTATTAAATCAAATTTTTTGATTTCAAATAATTAATTTTGGGCTTTTAAACAAAATTATACAGATTAATCTAAAATTTTCAGCTTTTTACTAGTTTAAAATTCGAACGGATTCTCTATAAAGCTTTTTTAGACATGCACGTTTTAATCCCAACAAAAACCAAACCAGATGTTATTAAATCAAATTTTATGAGTTCAAATAGTTAATTAAGGGCTTTTGAACAAAATTATACAGATTAATCTAAAATTTTCAGCTTTTTACTCGGTTAAAATTCAAACGGATTCTCCATAAAGCCTTTTTAGACATACACGTTTTAATCCGAACAAAACAAAAACCAGATATTATTAAATCAAATTTTTTGAGTTCAAATAATTAATTATGGGCTTTTGAATAAAATTATTCAAATTAATCTAAAATTTTCAACTTTTCACTCAGTTAAAATTCGAACAGATTCTCTATAAAGCCTTTTTAGACATGCTCGTTTTAATCCGAACAAAATGATAACTAGATGTTATTAAATCAAACTTTTTTAGTTCAAATAATTAATTATGGGCTTTTGAACAAAATTATACAGATTAATCTAAAATTTTCAGCTTTTTCCTCGTTTAAAATTTGAACGGATTCTCGAGAATACATTTTTAGACGTGGACGTCTTAATCCAAACAAAAGAAAATGTTATTAAATCAAATTTTATAAGTTCAAATAGTTAATTATGATATTTTGAACAAAATTATATAGATAAATCGAAAATTTTCAACTCTTTACTCGGTTAAAATTCGAAAGGATTCTCTAAAAAGCAATTTTAGACAAGCAAGTTTTAATCCCAACAAAACAAAAATTAGATGTTATTAAATCAAATTTTATGAGTTCAAATAGTTGAATCCGTTCGGATTAAAACGTGAATTTCTAAAAAGGCTTTATAGAGAATCCGTTCGAATTTTAACCGAGTAAAAAGCTAAAAATTTTAGATTAATCTGTATAATTTTGTTCAAAACCCCATAATTAAATATTTGAACTCATAAAATTTGATTCAATAACATCTGGTTTTCGTTTTGTTGGGATTAAAACTTACATATCTAAAAAGTCTTTATAAAGCTGAAAATTTTAGATTAATCTTTATAATTTTGTTCAAAAGCCCACATTCAACTATTTGAACTCATAAAATTTGATTTCGTTTTGTAGGAATTAAAACTAGTCTGTCTAAAATTACTTTATAGAGAATCCGTTCGAATTTTAACCGAGTAAAAAGCTAAAAATTTAGATTTATCTGTATAATTTTGTTCAAAATCCCACAATTAACTATTTGAACTCATGAAATTTGATTTAATAACAACTAGTTTTTGTTTTGTTCGGATTAAAACGTGCATGTCTAAAAAGGCTTTATAGAGAATCCGTTCAAATTTTAACTGATAAAAAAGCTAAAAAATTTTCATTAATTTGTATAATTTTGTTCAAAAGCCCATAATAAATTATTTGGACTCAAAAAATTTGATTTAATAACATCTAGTTATCGGGTTGTTTGGATTAAAATATGCATGTCTAAAAAGGCTTTATAGAGAATCTGTTCGAATTTTAACCGAGTAAAAAGCTGAAAATTTTAGATTTATCTGTATAATTTTGTTCAAAATCCCATAATTAACTATTTGAACTTATGAAATTTCATTTAATAACAACTTGTTTTTGTTTTGTTCGGATTAAAACGTGTATGTCTAAAAAGGCTTTATAGAGAATCCGTTCAAATTTTAACTGAGTAAGAAGCTGAAATTTTTTTATTAATCTGTATAATTTTATTCAAAAGCCCATAATTAATTATTTGAACTCAAAAAATTTGATTTAATAACATCTAGTTATCATTTTGTTCGGATTAAAACATGCATGTCTAAAATTGCTTTATAGAGAATCCGTTCGAATTTTAACCGAGTAAAAAGCCAAAAATTTAAGATCTATCTGTATAATTTTGATAAAAATCTCATAATTAACTATTTGAACTCATAAAATTTGATTTAATAACATCTGATTATCGTTTTGTTGGGATTAAAACGTGACTGTCTAAAAAAGCTTTATAGAGAATCCGTTCGAATTTTAACCGAGTAAAAAACTGAAAATTTTAGATTAATCAGTATAATTTTGTTAAAAAGCTTAAAATTTAATATTTAAAATCATAAAATTTCATTTAATAGAATCTTGTTTTTGTTTTGTTGGGATTAAAATGTGCATGTCTAAGAAGGCTTTGTAGAGAATTCGTTAGAATTTTAACCGAGTAAAAAGCTAAAAATTTTAGATTAATCTGTATAATTTTGTTTAAAAGAACATATTCAACTATTTGAACTCATAAAATTTGATTTAATAACATCAGGTTTTCATTTTGGTGGGATTAAAACTTTCATGTCTAAAATTGCTTTATAGAGAATCCGTTCGAATTTTAATCGAGTAAAAAGCTGAAAATTTTATATTTATCTGTATAATTTTGTTTAAAATCCCATAATTAACTATTTGAACTCATAAAATTTTATTTAATAACATCTGGTTTTTGTTTTGTTAGAATTAAAACGTGCATGTCTAAAAAGGCTTTATAGAGAATCTGTTCAAATTTTAATCGAGTAAAAAACTAAAAATTTTAGATTAATCTATATAATTTTGCTCAAAACCCATAATTAGTAATTTGAACTTAAAAAATTTGATTTAATAACATCAAGTTATCGTTTTGTTCGGATTAAAATATGCATGTCTAAAATGGCTTTATAAAGAATCTATTCGAATTTAAACAGAGTAAAAGGCTGGAAATTTTAGACTAATCTGTATAATTTTGTTCAAAAGCCCATAATTAACTATTTGAAATCATAAAATTTGATTTAACAACATCTGGTTTTCGTTTTGGTGGATTAAAACTTGCATGTCTAAAATTGCTTTATAGAGAATCCGTTTGAATTTTTACCGAGTAAAAAGCTGAAAATTTTATATTTATCTATATAATTTTGTTCAAAATCCCATAATTAACTATTTGAACTCATAAAATTTTATTTAATAACATTTGGTTTTTGTTTTGTTCGGATTAAAACGTGCATGTCTAAAAAGGCATTATAGAGAATCCGTTCGAATTTTAACCGAGTAAAAAGCTGAAAATTTGAGATTAATCTGTATAATTTTGTTCAGAAGCCCATAGTTAGCTATTTGAACACATAAAATTTGATTTAATAATATTTGGTTGTCATTTTATTGGGAATAAAATGTGCATGTCTAAAAAAGCTTTAGAGAGAATCCGTTCGAATTTTAACCGAGTAAAAAGCTGAAAATTTTAGATTAATCTATATAATTTTGTCCGAAAGCTCAAAATTAAATATTTGAACTCATAAAATTTCATTTAAAAAATCTAGTTTTCGTTTTGTTGGGATTAAATTTGAGATTAATCTGTATAATTTTGTTCAAAAGCCAATAATTAACTATTTGAACTCATTAAATTTGATTTAATAACATATTGTTATCGTTTTTTTGATATTAAAACGTGCATGTATAAATGGGATTTAAGAGAATTCGTTCGAATTTTAATCGAGTGAAAAGTTGAAAATTTTAGATTAATTTGTATAAATTTGTTCAAAAGCCCATAATTAACTATTTGAACTCATAAAATTTGATTTAATAACATCTGGTTTTTATTTTGTTGGGATTAAAACGTGCAAGTCTAAAAAGGCTTTATAGAGAATCCGTTCAAATTTTAACAGAGTAAAAAGCTGAAAAATTTAGATTAATCTATATAATTTTGTTCAAAAGACTATAATTAACTATTTGAACTCATAAAATATGATTTAATAACATCTAGTTTTCATTTTGTTGGGATTAAAATGTGCAGTTCTAAAAAGGCTTTATAGAGAATCCGTTAGAATTTTAACCGAGTAAAAAGCTGAAAATTTTTGATTAGTTTTTATAATTTTGTTCAAAAGCCCATAATTAACTATTTGAACTCATAAAATTTGATTTAATAACATCTGGTTGTAATATTTTGGGATTAAAACGTGCATGTCTAAATGGGCTTTATAGAGGATCTGTTCCAATTTTAACCGAGTGAAAAGTTGAAAATTTTAAATTAATATATATAATTTTTTTAAAAAGCCCATAATTAACAATTTTAAACCATAAAATTTGATTTAATAACATATGGTTTTCATTTTATTGAGATTAAAACGTGCATGTCTAAAAAGGCTTTATAAAGAATCTGTTCCAATTTTAACACCGTAAAAAGCTAAAAAATTTAGATTAATTTGTATAATTTTGTTCAAAATCCCATTGTTAACTATTTGAACTCATAAAATTTGATTTAATAACTTCTGATAGTCGTTTTTTTGGGATTAAAACGTTCTTGAAAAAGGCTTTATAGAGAATTCTTTCAAATTTTAACCGAGTAAAAAGCTAAAAATTTTAGATTAATTTGTATAATTTTGTTCAAAAGCTCATAATTAACTATTTGGACTCATAAAATATTATTTAATAACATCTGGTTTTTGTTTTGTTGGGATTAAAATGTGCATGTCTAAAAAGGCTTTATAGAGAATCCGTTGGAATTTTAACCGAGTAAAAAGCTAAAAATTTTAGATTAATTTTTATAATTTTGTTCAAAAGCCCATAATTATCTATTTAAACTTATAAAATTTGATTTAATAACATCTGGTTTTCGTTTTGCTGGGATTAAAATAGGCATATCTAAAAAGGATTTTTAGAGAATCCGTTCGAATTTTAACCAAATAAAAAGTTGAAAATTTTATATTAATTTATATAATTTTGTTCAAAACCCATAATTAGCTATTTGAACTCATAAAATTTGATTTAATAACATTTGGTTTTTGTTTTGTTGGGATTAAAACGTCCATATCCAAAAGTGCCTAATAGAGAATCCGTTCGAATTTTAACCGAGTAAAAAGTTGAAAAATTTAGATTAATCTATATAATTTTATTCAAAAGACTATAATTAACTATTTGAACTCATAAAATATGATTTAATAACATCTGGTTTTTGTTTTGTTGGGATTAAAATTCGCATGTCTAAAAAGGCTTTATAGAGAATATGTTCGAATTTTAACCGAGTAAAAAGTTGATAATTTTAGATTAATCTGTATAATTTTGTTCAAAAGCCCATAATTAACTATTTGAACTAATAAAATTTGATTTAATAACATCTGGTTTTGTTTTGTTGGGATTAAAACGTGCATGTCTAAAAAGGCTTTATGAAGAATCTGTTAGAATTTTAACCGAGTAAAAAGCTGAAAATTTTTTATTTATTTTCATAATTTTGTTCAGAAGACCATAATTAACTATTTGAACTCATAAAATATGATTTGATAACATCTTGTTGTCGTTTTTTTTGGATTAAAATATGCATGTCTAAATGGGCCTTATAGAAGATCCGTTCCAATTTTAACTGAGTAAAAAGTTGAAAATTTGAGATTAATAACATCTGGTTTTCGTTTTGTTGGATTGGAACGTGCATGTCTAAAAAGGTTTTATAAAGTACCAGTTCCAATTTTAACAGCGTAAAAAGCTAAAAAATTTATATTAATTTGTGTAATTTAGCTCAAAAGCCCATTGTTAACTATTTGAACTCATAAAATTTGATTTAATAATATCTGGTTTTTGTTTTATTGTGATTAAAACTTGCATGACCAAAAAGTCTTTATAGAGAATTCGTTCGAATTTTAAGCGAGTAAAAAGCTAAAAATTTTAGATTAATCTATATAATTTTGTTCAAAAGCCATAATTAACTATTTAAGCTCATAAAATTTGATTTAATAATATCTGGTTTTCGTTTTGTTGGAATTAAAACATGCATGTCTAAAAAGACTTTATAGAGAATCCGATCGAATTTTAACCTAGTAAAAAGCTGAAAATTTTAGATTAATCTATATAATTTTGTTCAAAAGTCTATAATTAACAATTTAAACGCATAAAATTTGATTTAATAACATCTGGTTTTCATTTTGTTAGGATTTAAACGTTTATGTCTAAAAAGGCTTTATAAAAAATCCGTTCCAATTTTAACAGCGTAAAAAGCTAAAAAATTTAGATTAATTTGTATAATTTTGTTCAAAAGTCCGTTGTTAACTATTTGAACTCATAAAATTTGATTTAATAGCATTTGACTGTCATTTTGTTGGGATGAAAATTTGCTTGTCTAAAAAGGTTTTATAGAGAATTTGTTTTAAACGAGTAAAAATATGAAAATTTGAGATTAATATGTATAATTTTGTTTAAAACCCCATAATTAACTATTTGGACTCATAAAATTTGATTTAATAACATCTGGTTTTCATTTTGTTGGGATTAAAACGTGCATGTCTAAAAAGGCTTTATAGATAATTCGTTCGAATTTTAACCGAGTAAAAAGCTGAAAATCTTAGATTAATCTGTATAATTTTGTTCAAAAGCCCAGAATTAACTATTTGAACTCATAAAATATTATTTAATAACATCTAGTTTTCATTTTGTTAGAATTAAAACGTGCCTGTTTAAAAGGCTTTATAGAGAATTCGTTCGAATTTTAAACGAGTAAAAAGCTGAAAATTTTAGATTAATTTGTATAATTTTGTTCAAAAGCCCATAATTAACTATTTAAACTCATAAAATTTGATTTAATAATATCTGGTTTTTGTTTTGTTGGGATTAAAACGGGCATATCTAAAAAAGCTTTATAGAGAATCCTTTCGAATTTTAACCGAGTAAAAAGCTGAGAATCCGTTCGCAGATATCTGAGTAACTCCCTCTGCACAGTCACAGAATCCAAACTGATAGTCTCATTGTCATCAGGCACATAAGGTCCCTCACTTTGGACCGACTGATCAACCTCGGCTTGTTGAGCCTCGGTCTGTATCTCGGGCTGATCCTTCCCTCCTAGATTCTGGGTCAAACTCTGATCCTGTGGTGGGTCCACAGGAGGCGGAACATCACTAGAAGAGGCAATAGATCGACCTCGGCCACGACCTCTATCGGTCGCTAAACAGGTACTTCGACGCGGTGGCATAGCAGAATATCTATAGAAAGACAGATAGAATCCTACATTAGAATCGGTACTTGGAGTAATATTCAAAAATATTTCAAAAATTTTTAAAATACGAGTCAAAACAAAAATTCGGATTTTCAAATAATTTTGACAAAACATTTTCAGATCAAAAACCATTTTGGACTTCACAGTCCGTGGGTTGATCCGGGCTCTGGTACCACTAAATGTAACCCCTAAAGTTAACCTAATTTCTTATATTACAGGTTAAGGTTTACAGACTGAAAACTTGTATTGCAAGTTAGGGTTTTTACAAAAATAATATAATATTCGGATAAATTATTAAATAATTAATAATTTAAAATAATAAAAATTAAACATATAAATAGTTAAGTTCAACCCATAAATTTCATAAACAATTAACGTTGAAAAAACCGATAAATATTTAATGTCCACTATACATAAATTATTATTCAAATAAAAACAATCCAAAATCTGAAACTGTAAAACACACTACTAATAAGTATCTGAATCAGGATCCTCCAAGTACCGTACCGAGCATAGGACTGAGATCTGTAACAAGAAGCTAAGAGGGTGTAAGCTAGGGAGCCTAGTGTGTCTCTAGTACAAATTAACGAAAATCACAGAACAATAATATGCAGAAGATGCAGAGTATGCATGATATGCATCCATTTTCGAACACCACAGAAGAGTAGGTCCCTAGACCACTCTAACACCATCACACCAACAGAAGTGGTATCTCGACCCGTAGGCAGAGCCACTAAACAGAAGTGATAACTCACTAACTTCCCCGTACATATACAATCTACCAGATAACATGTTATATGCATATAAAGAATCAGAATGCATGCCTTATAATCTAACAGGAGGTAAGCATGACAGATAACAGAGTCAGAAATGAAATGACAGAATGATGCATGATCATACGGGTTTAACAGGAATCAAGTAAACTGAATAACAGTGTTGACAGGATTAACGGGAGAGAACACACCTGTAGCAGAGGACTCAACGCCAACTCTAACGTCTACTGGACTCGGCTCTACCACTCGATTGAGCAGGAGTAGAGTCTACAATTAACAGAATACATTAGACATCCTATTATGCCACTATACCAAAAGTATACTAACAGAATTAAATCGTTACTCACGTGAAGGTCTCGAATGCGGATGAATAGGACCATGTACAGGAGGAGGAGGAGGCAACTGCTCGGGGTCGGAATCCACGTCACCTGAAGCAAACAGAAACTGATTCAGAAATCTTTAAGGTAATTTCCAGATAACTGATTGAACTTAAAAGCCCCCAAAATAGACACTTGAGGTTCGAATTTAGAAAAACGGATAGCATCATTGGACTCAGGACGTCGAAAAACATAAAGTGGGCTCAGGTCGAAAAAGTCATCTACTGACATCAGCATTGGTCAACGCTGATGTCAGTAGTGACGTCAGCAGTCAACACTGACGTCAGCGATGATGTCAGCAATGATGTCAGCAGTGACATCAACGATGATGTCAGCGATGACGTCAGCATTGACATCAGCCAAGTCGGTGATCGGGTCGGGTTTGGGTTTGGTCGGGTTGGGTCTGCATGGGTTCGGGCTCTGTTTGTTTCCCAGGAAAATCTAGAAATTTTCCAGATTTTCTCAGGAAACAAACACTGTAAAATTCGAATTTAAGCCCTTTTTTTTCTCACTTGATTCGATTCAAATCCGCTCCACAAACATCCGAAATCAAACCCTTTTTGATTCTAACATAAACCATCATTATCAACTCATCAAAACAAGTTTAAATCGGAAATTAAAACTCAACTAAACAACCCACACTTCTTGTTTTTCTTTATAAGCTTCGAAACCAACCTTTATCCGAATATAACATAACCAAAACCAAATCACAAAACCAATTTTAAGTATGCTAGAACAAAAACGAAAAGGAATTAGGAACCGAAGCCTTACCTCACTACGAATCAATAGAAAAACAACGACCCAAGGCAATAT
Source organism: Abelmoschus esculentus (assembly GCA_035048815.1). NCBI lineage: Eukaryota > Viridiplantae > Streptophyta > Magnoliopsida > Malvales > Malvaceae > Abelmoschus > Abelmoschus esculentus. The sequence continues at coordinate 14,224,298 of JAUCBN010000016.1, read as the reverse complement.
TCGGCAGCAAAACAAATTGAGAGAAATGATTCAAATGATTGAATCCAAGATTAAACTGATGATTTAATCGGTTAATTGCTGAATTAAAGGAATTTAATTCAATTCCCATTTAAGGTATCGGTTACCAGAGGAAGAAGAAACTTACAAGGAAAAATGGTAAAAATACCATTTGAGGGCCTGAGGTTTCTAAAAGATTCAATTTCATCATTGAATCAAAATTAAAAAAAATCCCTAATTTTCTAGGGTTTCATTTAGGGATTTTGACTTTGAATTGGGGATTTTGACTCTGAGTTTTTTTGGGTTATTACAACTCACCCCCTTACAGAAATTTCGTCCTCAAAATTTACCTGGATCAAAGAGATGCGGATACTGGGCCTTGATAACAAACTTGGGCTCCCACATAGCCTCATCAGGACCTCGATTACGCCAGAGAACCTTAACCATCTTAATGGTTTTCCTACGAAGAACTCTCTGGTCCTGAGCAATAATCTCAACGGGTTCCTCCTCATAACAAAGATCTGGCCGTATCTCGAAATCCTTTACAGAAAGAACATGAGACGGATCTGCTCGATAACGTCTCAGTACAGAAACATGGAACACATCATGGATACGCTTAAGCTTGGGTGGTAACTCAAGCTGATAAGCTACAAGTCCAATACGTCTGATAATCCGGTAGGATCCAATATATCTAGGACTGAGCTTGCCCTTACGGCCAAAACGTAGTACCTTCCTCTATGGAGATACTTTCAGGAAAACCTCATTACCAACCTCAAACTCAAGATCCTTATGCCTCAAATCTGCGTAAGATTTCAGTCTGTCAAAAGCAGCTTTGAGCCGATCCCGAATCAATCTGACAGTCTCCTCAGCCTCATGCACAAGATCTGGACCCAATAAACGATGCTCATTAAGCTCAGTCCATCCAATCGGGGTTCGACACTTACTCCCGTAAAGAGCCTCATAAGGTTTTATCTTAATACTGGCCTGATAACTGTTGTTGTACGCGAACTCTGCCAAAGGTAGGAAATCCTCCCAACTACCTCTGAAATCCAGAATACATCCTCTCAACTTATCCTCGAGGATCTGAATCACACGCTTAGATTGACCATCGGTCTGAGGGTGATAAGCAATGCTGAAGTTTAGCCGAGTACCCAGAGTAGTATGCAGAGATCCCAAAAACTTAGACGTAAACCTCGAATCCCGATCAGATATAATAGACAGAGGCACTCCATGTAACCGAACAATCTCAGAGATGTATAACCGGGCCAACTTATTTAGAGGGTAAGTGGTCTTAACAGGAATAAAGTGAGCAGATTTGGTCAATCGATCAACGATGACCCAGACAGAATCTTTCTTTGACGGAGTCAAAGGTAAACCACTGACAAAATCCATGGTCACACACTCCCATTTCCACTGAGGAATCTCAATATGCTGAAGAAGCCCAGATGGACGCTGATGTTCTACTTTAACTTTCTGGCAAGTCAAGTACTTGGATACAAAACTGACAACATCGCGTTTGAGACCTTTCCACCAGTACTTTTCTCGGAGATTCTTATACATCTTATCACCACCAGGATGCATAGAATACGGACTATCATGAGCTTCTCGTAGAATAACCTGTTTCAGTTTAGAGTTCCTCGGAACACATAGTCGACCCCAGAAACACAATACACCATCCTGATTCAGAGAAAAATCATGAGAAGTTCCCTCCTGAACTTCTGTAATACGGTGAGCCAAGTACGGATCATTAGGTTGTTCAGCTTGAATCTCATATATCAGAGTAGGAATCACACGAAGCTTTGCCAATAAACTACCATCCTCAAACAAACTCATCCGTGCAAACAGAGCTCTCAGATCAAAAATGGTGTTGTAACTCAAAGCATCCGCAACGACATTAGCTTTACCAGGATGATGATCAATCTCACAGTCATAGTCTTTCAAAAGCTCTAACCAACGACGCTGTCTCAGATTAAGTTCCTTCTAAGTGAGAAGGTACTTAAGACTTATGATCTGTGAAGATGTAACACTTCTCTCCATAGAGATAGTGTCTCCAGATTTTCAAAGCAAAGATTACGGTTGCTAACTCCAGATCATGGGTGGGGTAGTTACACTCATGCAGTTTTAACTGTCGAGACGCATAAGCCACCACCTTCCCATCCTGCATCAGAATACAATCCAAACCGGTGTATGAGGCATCACTGTAAACAGTATAGGGTTTCCTCGACTCTGGCTGTATCAGAACTGGTGCTTGTGTCAGAACGGATTTCGGTTTCTCAAAACTCTACTGTTGAGCCTCCGACCAGGTATACGGAACATCTTTCCTCAGAAGCTTAGTTAATGGAGCGGCTATGGAAGAAAAGCCCTCCACAAACCTCCGATAATAACCAGCTAATCCTAGAAAACTACGAATCTCTGCTACATTCTTGGGTTGTTGCCAATACATAATAGCCTCAATTTTCTTCGGATCAACCTGAATACCCTTAGCTGATACCACGTGTCCCAGAAAAACAACCTTAGAAAGCCAGAACTCACATTTGCTGAACTTTGCATACAGCTATTTCTCCCTCAGAGTCTATAAAACAATACGGAGATGTCGCTCATGCTCCTCCTCAGACTTGGAGTAGAACAGAATATCATCTATGAAACCCACAAAAAACTGATCCAGATAGGGTCGAAACACCCTATTCATCATGTCCATGAATGCTGCAGGGGCATTCGTAAGACCGAAGGGCATTACCAGAAACTTGTAATGACCATAACGAGTTCGGAAAGCTGTCTTGGACACATCAGAATCCTTAACATTGAGTTGGTAATAACTAGATCTCAGGTCTTTCTTAGAGAAAACAGAAGCTCCTCGGATCTGATCAAATAGATCGTCGATACGGGGAAGGGGTACTTGTTCTTGATGGTCAACTTGTTCAACTTTCGGTAGTCAATACACAAGCGCAGAGAACCATCTTTCTTTTTAACAAACAGAATAGGGACTCCCCACAGTGAAACACTGTGTTGTATGAAACCTTTATCGAGAAGTTCTTGTAGCTGAATCTTAAGCTCCTTAAGCTCCTTCGGAGCCATCCGATAAGGTGCCATAGATACTGGAGTAGTCCCCGGGTACAACTTAATACCGAACTCCACCTCCTCACGCTTAGGGGGTACACCCGGTAGCTCTTCTGGAAAAACATCTGGAAATTCACACACCACTCGGATCTTATCCATTCAAGAATCATATTTTCTCGGGTCAAGTATGTAGGCAAGATAGGCTATAGACCCCTTCCTGATCATCTTTTCAACTTTCAGGGTAGATATCAGATTGGACAGATAACCTCTACGCTCACCGATGAGAGTTACCTCTCGGTCATCAGAAGTTCTCAGAGTTGCCCTTTTTCGCTCGCAGTCCAGAGTAACTCGGTGAGCAGATAACCAATCCATCCCCAAGATCAAGTCAAAGTCCACAAACGACAACTGCATCAGATTAGCAAGAAAGATTTCCCCTTGGACTTCAAGAGGACAATCCCTGTGGTAACCTCCATAGGGTGACCTACAAGACTAAAAACTAAGACGGAACTACCAGTATCTTCTACTGGAATTTTCAGATACCCTGCTATAGAACTAGAGACATACGAATGTGTTGACCCATTATCTAACAGTGCGAAGAAAGGAACAGTATGTATAGAAAAAGTACCAGCAATAACGTCTGGCTCATCCCAATCCTCTTGTCTCCTCGTAGCATATACCATGCCAAACTGAGATCCTCCCAATCTGGCAGCTCCTCTAAACTGACTGGGTCTGCCTCTACTACCAGTACCAGATGCGGCGGGTCTACCCTGTCCTCTTCCTCCAGCTGGGGTCTGAACGGATGCCTGTGATTGCCTCGGAGCATAACCAGACTTTGGTGCCACTGGACAGTCTCTGAGATGATGATCAAGAGAACCACATCGGAAGCTTCACTCCGCATATGACACTCTCCGGAGTACCATTTCTTATAGAAAGTACACCGAGGTACAGCTCGGGTACTAGTGGATCCAGCTCCACTAGCAGCAAGGACAGCTGATACTGCAGGTCTAGACCGTGTCGAACTCTGAGGCTCATACTCATCACGGACTCTCTTCCGGGACTGAAAACCTTGACTGTACTGAGCAGGTGCGGCAGACTGTCATCTACCTCTATACTAACCTTGGGATTCCAGCTGAACCCTCAAGATCTCATTACGCTCGGCTGTCCTGGCACACCGAGTGATCATCTTGTACTCCTTATCATGATGTGTGGCAATTGCAATCTTCAGTGGTACCCAGAGTCCTTTCAGAAAGTGATCACACTTTTGCTTCTTAGTCTTCACAATACTAGGAGCATACTGTAGTAGTCTCAGGAACTCAATCTCATAGTCCTTAACAGACATGTCATTCTGCTGCAAGTTCAGAAAATCCTCTCGGTATTTAGCCAAATAATCAGGACCCATATATCGATCCTCAAAACTCTGTTTGAAGAATTCACAGTTGATCTTTTCAGAAGTAGTAACCTTTTCTTCTGTCTCCCACCAGTTCAGGGCCTCTCCCTGTAGCAATGATATTGCTGCCCTCAATTTCCTGTTAGAGGGGTATTCCATCTCGACGAACAGACGCTGAAGTTTCTTCAGCCAATATTCTGTATCGGCTGGGTCAGTACCGATCTTGCCATCAAACATGGTCAACCCAACAGCTAAAAGCTCGGTAGATATGGGTTTCCTGGAACCCTCATTCTGTCGCAGATATTTGAGTAACTCCCTCTACAAAGTCACAGAATCCAAACCGACAGTCTCAATGTCATCAGACACATAAGGTCCCTCACTCTAGACCGGCTGATCAACCTCGGCTTGCTGAGTCTCGGTCTGTATCTCGGTATGATCCTCCCCTCCTAGATTCTGGATCAAACTCTGATCCTATGTCGGGTCCACAGGAGGCGGAACATCACTAGAAGAGGCAACAGATTGACCTCGGCCACAGCCTCGGCCACGATCTCTACCGGTCGCTAAACGGGTACTTCGATGCAGTGACATAACATAATATCTACAAAAAGACAAACAGAATCCTACATTAGAATCGGTACTTGGAGTAATATTCAAAAATATTTCAGAAATTTTTAAAATACGAGTCAAAACAGAAATCTGGATTTTTAAATAATTTTGATAAAACATTTTTAGATCAAAAATCATTTTGGACTTCACAGTCCGTGGGTTGAACCGGGCTCTGATACCACTAAATGTAACCCCTAAAATTAACCTAATTTCTTAGATTACAAGTTAGGGTTTATAGACTAAAAACTTGTATCGCAAGTTAGGGTTTTTACAAAAATAATATAATATCTAGATAAATTATTAAATAATTAATAATTTAAAATAATAAAAATTAAACATATAAATAATTAAGTTCAACCCATAAATTTCATAAACAATTAACATCGCAAAAACCGAGAAACATTTAATGTCCACTATACATAAATTATTATTCAAATAAAAACAATCCGGAATCTGAAACTATAAAACATACTACTAATAAGTATCTGAATCAGGATCCTCCAAGTACCGTACCGAGCATAGGACTGAGATCTGTAACAAGAAGCTGAGAGGGTGTAAGCTAGGGAGCCTAGTGTGTCTCTAGTACAGATTAACGAAAATCACAGAACAATAATATGCAGAAGATGCAGAGTATGCATGATATGCACCCATTTTCGAACACCACAGAAGAGTAGGTCCCTAGACCACTCTAACACCATCACACCAACAGAAGTGGTATCTCGACCCGTAGGCAGAGCCACTGAAAAGAAGTGATAACTCACTAACTTCCCCGTACATATACAATCTACCAGATAACATGTTATGTGCATATACAGAATCAGAATGCATGCCTTATAATCTAACAGGAGGTAAGCATGACAGATAACAGAGTCAGAAATGAAATGATAGAATGATGCATGATCATACGGGTTTAACAGGAATCAAGTAAACTGAATAACAGTGTTGACAGGATTAACGGGAGAGAACACACCTGTAGCAGAAGACTCAACGTCGACTCTAACGTCTACTGGACTCGGCTCTACCACTCGATTGAGCAGGAGTAGAGTCTACAATTAACAGAATACGTTAGACATCCTACTATGCCATTATACCGAAAAGTATACTAACAGAATTAAATCGTTACTCACGTGAAGGTCCCGAATGCGAATGAATAGGACCATGTACAGGAGGAGGAGGAGGAAGCAACTGCTCGGGGTCGGAATCCACGTCACCTGAAGCAAACAGAAACTGATTCAGAAATCTTTATAGATAATTTCCAGATAATCGATCGAACTTAAAAGCCCCCAAAATTGACACTTCATGTTCGAATTTCAAAAAACGGACAATATCATTGGACCCAGGACGTCAAAAAACATAAAGTGGGCACGGGTCGAAAAAGTCAACTGCTAACATCAGTATTGGTCAATGCTGACATCAGCAGTGACGTCATAGAGTCAACGTTGACGTCAGTAGTGACGTCAGCGATGATGTCAACCAGGTCGGAGATCGGGTTGGGTTCGGGTTCAGTCGGGTCGGGTCGGGTCTACATAGGTTTGGGCTCTGTTTGTTTCCCAAGAAAATCTGGAAAATTTCCAGATTTTCTCGGGAAACAAACACTGTAAAATTCGAATTTAAGCCCCCCTTTTCTCACTTGATTCGATTCAAATCCGCTCCAAAAACATCCGAAATCAAACCCTTTTCGATTCTAAGAGAAAAACAACGACCCAAGGCAATATTCGACAGCAAAACAGATGGAGAGAAATGATTCAGAAATGATTCAAATGATTGAATCCAAGAATAAACTGATGATTTAATCGGTTAATTGCTGAATTAAAGGAATTTAATTCAATTCCCATTTAAGGTATCGGTTACCGGAGGAAGAAGAAACTGACAAGGAAAAATGGTAAAAATACCATTTGAGGGCCTGAGGTTTCTGAAAGATTCAATTTGGTCAATGAATCAAAATTAAAAAAAATCCCTAATTTTCTAGGGTTTCATTTAGGGATTTTGACTTTGAATTGGGGATTTTGACTCTGAGTTTTTTTGGGTTATTACAATTTGAACTCATAAAATTTGATTTAATAACATTTGGTTTTTGTTTTGTTGGGATAAAAATGTACATGTCTAAAAATGCCTTATCGTGAATCCATTCGAATTTTAACCATTTAAAAAGAGGAAAAATTTAGATTAATCTATATAATTTTGTTCAAAAGACTATAATTAACTATTTGAACACATAAAATATGATTTAATAACATCTGGTTTTCGTTTTGCTGGGATTAAAATGTGCATGTCTAAAAAGGCTTTATAGAGAATTTGTTCGAATTTTAACCGAGTAAAATGTTGAAAATTTTAGATTAATCTGTATAATTTTGATCAAAAGCCCATAATTAACTATTTGAACTAATAAAATTTGATTTAATAACATCTGGTTTTCGTTTTGTTGGGATTAAAACGTGCATGTCTAAAAAGGCTTTATAGAAAATCCGTTAGAATTTTAACCGAGTAAAAAGCTGAATTTTTTTTATTAATTTATATAATTTTGTTCAAAATCCCATAATTAACTATTTTAACTCATAAATATAATTTAATAACATCTAGTTGTCATTTTTTTCTGATTAAAATGTGCATGTCTAAATGGGCTTTATAGAGGATACGTTCCAATTTTAACCGAGTAAATAGTTAAAAATTTGAGATTAATAACATCTGGTTTTCGTTTTATTGGGATTAAAACGTGTATCTCTAAAAAGGTTTAATAAAGAATCCGTTCCAATTTTAACTACGTACAAAGCTAAAAATTTTAGATTAATTTGTATAATTTAGCTCAAAAGCCCATTGTTAACTGTTTGAACTCAAAAAATTTGATTTAATAATATCTGGTTTTTGTTTTGTTGGGATTAAAACTTGCATGTCTAAAAAGTCTTTATAGAGAATCCGTTAGAATTTTAACCGAGTAAAAAGCTGAAAATTTTTTATTAATTTGTATAATTTTGTTCAAAAGCCCATAATTAACTATTTGAACTCATAAAATATGATTTAATAATATTTGGTTGTCGTTTTTTCGGGATTAAAACGTGCATATCAAAAGGGCTTTATAGAGGATCCGTTCCAATTTTAACCGAGTAAAAAGTTGAAAATTTGAGATAATAACATCAGGTTTTCGTTTTGTTGGGATTAAAATGTGCATGTCTCAAAAGGCTTCATAGAGAATCCGTTCGAATTTAATCTAGTAAAAAGTTGAAAATCTTAGATTAATCTTTATAATTTTGTTCAAAAGCCCATAATTAACTATTTGAACTCATAAAATATTATTTAATAACATCTGATTTTTGTTTTGTTGGGATTAAAACGTGCATGTCTAAAAGGCTTTATAGAGAATCTATTCGAATTTTAACCGAGTAAAATGCTAAAAATTTTAGATTAATCTATATAATTTTGTTAAAAAGCCTTAATTAAGTATTTAAACTCATAAAATTTGATTTAATAACATCTGGTTTTCGTTTTTTTGTGATTAAAACGTGCATGTCTAAAAAGGCATTATAGAGAATTCGTTCGAATTTTAACCGAGTAAAATGCTGAAAATTTTAAATTAATTTGTAAAATTTTGTTCAAAAGACCATAATTAACTATTCGAACTCATAAAATTTTATTTAATAACATCTGGTTTTCGTTTTGTTGGGATTTAAACGTGTATGTCTAAAAAGGCTTTATAAAGAATCCGTTCCAATTTTAACAGCGAAAAAGCTAGAAATTTTAGATTAATTTGTATAATTTTGTTCAAAAGCCCATTGTTAACTATTTGAACTCATAAATTTTGATTTAATAGCATTTGGCTGTTATTTGTTTGGGATGAAAATGTGCTTGTCTAAAAACATTTTATAGAGAATTCGTTCGAATTTTAACCGAGTAAAAATCTTAAAATTTGAGATTAATATGTATAATTTTGTTTAAAAGCCCATAATTAACTATTTGAACTCATAAAATTTGATTTAATAACATCTGGTAGTTATTTTTTGGGATCAAAACGTGCATGTCTAAAAAGGCTTTATAGATTATTCGTTTGAATTTTAACCAAGTAAAAAGTTGAAAATTTTAGATTAATTTATATAACTTTGTTCAAAAGCCCATAATTAACTATTTGTACTCATAAAATTTGATTTAATATCATTTGGTTTTCGTTTTGTTGGGATTAAAACGTACGTGTCTAAGAATATCCATAATTAAGTATTTGAACTCAGACAGGCATTCATTTTTTCCCTGGTGAAACCCAAGTCTGCTATTTTTTCTTTCCAATAAGGAGAGGGACTCCCAGATAAATACCAGGATCATCCACTTCTCGTACATGGAGGATATCATTGATATCCGTCTGAAGCGACCTGAAAGTTTTTCGAGAAAATAAAATAGTAGATTTTTCAAAATTCACCGCCTGCTCAGACGATGTAGCATAAGTATGCAGAGTGTCCTTAAGACGTTGAGCTTCTGTAGTTGTATTTTTAATGAAAACGACATAGTCATCCGCAAAAAGGAGGTGGTTGACACGTGGTCCATTCCTGCTCGTACAAAGTCCAGGGAGGTTATCATTTGATTGCTGAACGTTGAGCAAGGCTGAGAGGCCTTGAGTACAGAAAAGAAACAAGAAAGGTGAGAGAAGGTCCCCTTATCGTAAACCTCTATTGGGTTTGAAAGGTCGTGAGAGGGAGTCGTTGATACGAACTTGAAAAGATACTGAAGATACATACCTCATAATAAGGGAAACCCAACTGGAGTTGAATCCTAGGCGAGACATAATTTGTTTTAGAAAAGGCCATTCAACATGGTCGAAGGCCTTTTCCATATCTAGCTTTAAGCTAGCACCTTTAGCAAGGGATGTTGCATCAGTATTTAAAGTATGGATGAGCTCATGGGCAATAAGGATATTGTCAGTAATGTTCCTTCCTTGAATAAAAGCAGCTTTATTGCCACTAATAGATAAGGGTATGATAGATTGTAGACATGTTAACGAGTACTTTCGATATAGTTTTATAGATGACTATGCAAAGGCTAGTAGGTCGAAGATGACGTATCGTAGTGGGATCGGTGATTTTGGGGATAAGAACAATGATAGTGCGATTGACCTCTTCCATATTAACTGACCCTCTCAAGAGCCTGAGGTAGAGATTTGTAAAGTCCTGGCCAAGGATATCCTAATGCTTCCTGAAGAAACCACTTGGAAAGCCATCTATTCTCGGGGCTTTCCTCGGGTCAATAACACGAAAAGCTATACACCCTGGCATGGAAAAAGGAGGTGTTTTTTCACCATGTTCTAACTAGTGTGTCCGAGCTCGTTGAGCCCAATAGATTTCCTTCGCATTTAGCAAGTTATCAAGCTCACTCTTAGTGAAAATAAAGTTGTGGATTTCCGTATCGGAAAGCTGGCGTTTGAGACACATATTAATAAAGTCATTCAGATGAGCGATGCGCTCATTAGATTTAATGCGCTTATTAGTTTGCCATTTAGCTAAGACTCGTCCAATATCTTGAAGTTTCTTAAGAGTCAAGCAAGATTGGTTAGACCAAATCTCTGTAATTTGAGACAGAATTTCCGGGTTATCAGCCCAACAATTCTCATAGCGAAAAGGGGTATTAGAGTTTTAGATCAAAGAGTTTGTGATGGGTTACTATCCAGTAAGATAGGACAGTGGTCAGAACGCTCCTGAAAGAAAGATATAGCTTGGCAATTAGGAAAGGTGTTAAACCAGGCGGAGTTACCAAGGAATCTATCAATTCTTTCCATAATGGTTTCCGTATTACGACCTGATCTAGTCCAAGTGAACCATCTAGACGTTGGTTTACAGTCGAATAGATCATTCTTGTCAAGACAATCTCGAAAATTATTGATTTGTGATCGTGCACAACGAGAACCGTCTTTTTTTTCATTGTCATAAAGAATTTCATTAAAATTCCCCCCTAAAAGCCAGGGAAGGTTTGAGGTTGATTTAAGAGTATCTATTAGCTGCCAAGTTTTATATTTGTTTGTAGTTTCCGGGAAGACATGTAAACCGGAAAAATGGAATCATATTTGTCCAAAAGAAATAATAACATCAATATGCCGATCCGAGTAAGAAAGAAAATCAATAGTAGTTTTATTGTTCCAAATAATGGCAAGCCCTGTACAAGAAGGGTTGGATTCAATAGCTATGCAGCCATGCAGGCCAAGCTTGTGCTTAATTCGGTCCATATTGTGTTTGTTCAATCTAGTCTCACAAAGAAAGAGACAATCAGCGTCATGCTTGGTGGTAGCACGTTGTAATGCATGATCTACCTAGGTGTTTCCAAGACCCTGACAGTTCCAGCACAAGAGTTTCATTTTTCTCGGCGGGGTTGATCACTATCAACCACCGCCGAAGAGTTTTTTGCGTTGCTCATCCCAGATAAATTAGTACTGGCCTTTGCCGAAGAACGAGGCCTCTTGGTAATGGTCATTACAATAGTTAAAAAATAATACTTGCGACCAATATATAAAGATAGGGATGCCGATTTAAAGGAGGGATAATACCCCAAACAAATCATATAGAAAATATATAAGTTAGTTCGCAATTCAAGATTAAAGTTCTTGATATTAAGAATCCTTTTTGATAGAGCGACACCATGAAAGATATTGGAGTATTCTCTTTGCAAGGGTGGTACATTTATAAAAATAAAAAACCTTATGAAAGATAGATAGTAGACAAGAAAGACAGAAAAAAGGGGTTATTTAGGTGTAACACATAAAAGCAAACAGAAAAATAAAAAATTTGATTTGTAATTGAAAAAAAGAGCTTAGTGAAGTAAAAATACCATGATGGTAGATTATCATAAAAAATTAGTTCCTCATTAGAACCCAGTAAAACAAATATATCAAAAAGACATTTCAACATAAGAATAAGGAAAGAGATAGTAAAAACAACAATAAGACATAAGGAGTAAAAAGAAAAAGCAGTAAAGGTATTATTATTCCAAATAAAAAGGAACATCAAAGTAAGAGGCCTAAAGACAAAAGCTATGCAGCCACGTAGTTCTAACAAAAATAGAATAAAGACTAATAAACTGATATACTTAAAAGAAAAAACAAGAAAAATAACGGCATCATGCATAGAGATAGCACATTATAAAGTAAGAACTGTCAGAGCGTTGCCAAGGCCCAGACAGTTCCAACGTAAAATTATCATTTTACTCAGCGTGGTTGATCATGGTCAACCTCCACCGGAGAGTTTTTTGCGCTGCTCATCCCAACTTTCTCATTTGGTGCATTGCTAGCTCTAGGCCGCTTAAGCCTAGTATTTTCATCTGAAGGTGGAGTTCTCTTAGCACCTCGATTTGAAGTCGGTCGAACAATTCGCTTAGGAGTCAGTGTAGAATCAAGCCATTCAGTTGCCTCCTGAAAGTCACGATCATTGGCTAGGTCAGCCTCCAAATCTTGGAGACCAGGATCCAACAAGTTAACCTCTCCACTGTTGGCGTTGGCCTTTTTCCGGGTAGTAATATTAGGGCCTTGGTCAGGAAAAACCATTTGCAGTGGTTGTGCAGGGCAGCGACGAGTAGATAATTTACTAGGAGCCGTTGGGAGGAGTCTGGGTCCTTTAGGGATATGAAGCGGAGGTTCATTACTTGGAGCAGAGTCATATTCAGAGGCCGGAAGGGGTGCCATAGGGGCTTTACCTTTTCCATCATTGTTATAATGTATTGGAGGTTTGGGAGGATATTAGCGTAGGCTGAGCATTGGATTCATTGGCAATGTAACGAATACGACCTCTTTGTGTAGTTTGTGCATCCTTCTTCTTAGGAACATATCTTAGCCAGTCGCCAAATGGAAGTTGATCGGGTCGTGATTCGACCGGGATAGAGTAAGAGTCCAATGAATGACCAATTCGGCCACAACAGTGACAAATCATAGAAAGACGTTCATATTGGAGTAGATAGAACCTTGTAGAGGGCCCTCCACCAATAGCAACACAACGCCGAATAGGCTGTGTAACATCTAGTGTCAAACCAACCCGCAGGTAGTCAACCATGTTAAAGTCGATTTTTCTAGTATTAATTTTTGTTACCATACCGATTATGGCCCCTAAGGATTGCCAATGTCATTGGCAGACTCCTCCGTTGCAAGAAAAATGTGTGGAATATTGTAAATACACACCCAAACATTCATCTTTGAAAAGGAATGCTCATCGATATTGATAGAGGGATTGTATTGAGTTAGAGCAAGCCACTCATCCTTGTAAGTCCAGGGTCCTCTGGCCAGGAAATCATCCTTGATCTTCGTATCCTTAAAGCGGATGAAGAATATATGTGGTCTCAAGATACGTATCGAATCAAGATTGGCCATAGTCCAAATTTTAGTAAAAGCTTTGACAATCACCTGATCATCAATCTCTTTGGAGGAAATAAGATTCCCTAGAAGGGTGGATTGTGTTTCTTCCTCTGAGAAATCCCAAGAGAAACTAGGTTGGAAGATAGCCTCCCGCTCGTCAGCAGTAAATTGAAGATTGCCTAGTTGTTGGAGGAAGGTCTTGGAATTCATTGGTAAGAGGTTGATAAGAGTAAAGAAATATTTGAGAGAAAAAAGAGAGAGGGGCGTGTGGAATATATAGAAGATGAGAAGATATGCGAGAGATGAGCATATATATATATAGGAAAGGAAGAGTTTGAAGTATACAAGGATTACATGTGAAGAAATTAGAAAAAGATAAATAGAAAAAAAATTGTTATTATATGGAAAATATAAATTAAGATAATATATTTGAGAAGAAGTAGACAAGTAGACAAGAATAACTTATCACATGTGATATGAAAAAAGATAGGTATTTGAGAGTATATAGAAGTCATAAAAAACAAACTTTAAGTGTCCATAGTATAATTAGTATAAAAGACGTACAACTAGTATATAAAGCCTGATAATTGATATGTACCAACAAATCTGGATTTGCAATGTAAAGCCTTGTAGAGTATGCACCTTAATAGGTGTTGAGAGAATCCCTATAAAAGGGTGGTATAGAAAAATTATACATATTATAGTTACCAACAACGGATGAGTTTAATGTATAAATCCAACAGTAGCTTACCATAATAGAAAAAAGTTCAAGTAATAGAAAAATAATTAAATATAGGCGAAATCGATTAAAGTAAATTAAAGTAAACCGGTTAAAGTTCAAGGTATACTTGTTGTAGGAGACTTGAATCATACTATACCTGATGTAGAACGAAGGAGGAACCACGGTTTGGCCACACCCCAACAGGCCTCAAACAGCAGTAAGCCAAACCGACCAGGAAACAATCGTAGTCGGAGATATGGGCGAACAAGAGAAGTAAGCTATAGTGCTCTGGTTGGTTTAGGAGATATGAACCACAGTTGGACAACACCTGATGACAAAATCATCATAGAGACTTAGCATCTAAAACAAAGGCCAAACTAACCAAGAACTATGATAATCCAAGGAAGTCGTGAGCAAGAGCAACAAAATAGAGAGACAAGATATCAATATAATCATAAAAAAAGAAACAAATATAGAGTCCAATTATAACTCTAACCATTCAACACAAGAAACGGAGTCCAACAGGCATTGATGCAAGATCCATAGATACATTACCGGAATTGCTTCTATGCCAAGGTCTGGAGCTGTTAGATAGAGAAGTCTGTGATCATGGAGAATATAGTTTGATACAGACCCAAAACGACACGTAGGTGCACAACATGGTCGTGAGTCAAACCTGTCAAAACGATAGAAATATACGATCCCACAAACCATGATATTAGGAGCAAATCTGATAGTAATAGAAGGAAAAAGATAGGTAAGGAACTACAAAATTGGATAGTTCCTCGAGAATCTTGTAGCTTCCTCTCCTATGATCAGAAAACCTTGAGGAGAAACACATAGTATAAACCAATGAGCGAAACTTAAAGGAATTAGAAGTAATAAAAATAATGTTGAAAAAGATAACAATGCATTAGAGTTAGCTTTAAAATCCAGGAGCCTCCAGAGTTGTTTTCGAAACCAAACACATGGAGGATTGGTTATAGCATCAGGAGTCAGAACAGGAGGGTTGCTTCTAAGGAGATTCCTGGATGTGTTCAAACTAGTGAAAAACAAATCTTAACCGAACTAATATAGATACAACAAAGGTAAAATTTGTTTAACAGAAGACCACCATGGAAGGTGTTGATCGGAGCCCTTTGCAAGGGTAGTATAAATTCATGCGACCAATCGGCAGAAAATTAGATTGTACATGTGTGGATAGTAAAAGGAGAAGGAAAAGAACTCATTTGTGATGTCGTAGAAGAAACGCTTCCTAGGAGAGAGGCTTCACATGTAACCAGAAGCAGCAAAAAAAATAATGGGACTTAAGATCGTGTTGTTATCCAAGGAAGGGGACGAGATGCGTTGAGCATAATGGAGCGCTCTATGTCTAAACGAAGCATTGCAACAGAGAGGTCGTAATAAGAAAACCCTAGTAACTGACACCAGGGATACCGAAAACTCATAAAATATGATTAATAACATCTGGTTTTCGTTTTTTTGGGATTAAAATGCGCATGTCTAAAAAGGCTTCATAGAGAGTTCGTTAGAATTTTAATCGAGTAAAAAGCTAAAATTTTAGATTAATATATATAATTTTGTTCAAAAGCTCTAATTAACTATTTAAACTCATAAAATTTGATTTAATAACATCTGGTTGTTGTTTTTTTGGATTAAAACGTGTATGTCTAAAAGGATTTTATAGAGAATTCATTCGAATTTTAACCGAGTAAAAATCTAAAAATTTGAGATTAATATGTACAATTATGTTTAAAATTCCATAAATAACAATTTTAAATCATAAAATTTGATTTAATAACATTTCGTAGTCATTTTTTTGAGATTAAAACGTGTATGTCTAAAAAAGCTTTATAGAGAATACATTCGAATTTTAACCGAGTAAAAAGTTGAAAAAATTAGCTTAATCTGTATAATTTTATTCAAAAGCCCATAGTTAACTATTTGAATTCATAAAATTTTGATTTAATAACATTTGTTTTCGTTTTGTTGGGATTAAAATGTGTATGTCTAAAAAGGCTTTATAGAGAATGCGTTCGAATTTTAAACGAATAAAAAACTAAAAAATTTAGATTAATCTGTATAATTTTGTTCAAAAGCCCATAATTAACTATTTAAACTCATAAAATTTGATTTAATAACATCTTGTTTTGTTTTGTTGGGATTAAAACGTGCATGTCTAAAAAGGCTTTATAGTGAATCCGTTCAAATTTTATGTGAGTAAAGAGCTAAAAATTTTATAGAGAATCCATTCGAATTTTAACCGAGTAAAAAGCTGAAAATTTTAGATTAATTTATATAATTTTGTTTAAAAGCCCATAATTAACTATTTGAACTCATAAAACTTGATTTAATAACATCTGATTTTTTTGTTGGGATTAAAACTTGCATGTCTAAAAAGGCTTTACAGAGAATCCGTTCGAATTTTAACTGAGTAAAAAGCTGAAAATTTTAGATTAATTTGTAAAATTTTGTTCAAAAGCCCATAATTAATTATTCGAACTCATAAAATTTTATTTAATAACATCTGGTTTTCCTTTTGTTGGGATTAAAACGTTCATGTCAAAATGGGTTTATAGAGAATCTGTTAGAATTTTAACCAAGTAAAAAGCTGAAAAGTTTAGATTAATCTGTTTAATTTTTCTAAAAGCCCATAATTAAATATTTGAACTCATAAAATTTAATTTAATAACATTTGGTTGTAGTTTTTTTAGGATTAAATGTGCATGTCTAAATGGGCTTTATAGAGGATCCGTTTAGATTTTAACCGAGTAAAAAGTTGAAAATTTTAGATTAATATGTATAAGGGCTTTTTAAAAGCCCATAATTAACAATTTTAACTCATAAAATTTGATATAATAACATCTAGTTTTCGTTTTGTTGGGATTAAAACGTGCATGTCTAAAAAGGTTTTATAAAAAATCCGTTCCAATTTTAACAGCGTAAAAAGATAAAATTTTTTGATTAATTTGTATAATTTTGTTCAAAACCCATTGTTAAATATTTGAACTCAAAAAATTTGATTTAATAACACTTGGTTGCCATTTTGTTGGGATTAAAATGTGCATGTCTAAAAAGGTTTTATAGAGAAATCGTTCGAATTTTAACAGAGTAAAAATCTGAAAATTTGAGAATAATATGTATAATTTTATTTAAAAGCCCAAAATTAACTATTTGAACTCATAAAATTTGATTTAATAACATTTGGTTTTCATTTTGCTGGGATTAAAGCGTGCATGTCTAAAAATGCTTTATAGATAATCCGTTCAAATTTTAACCAAGTAAAAAGCTGAATAGTTTAGATTAATCTATATAATTTTGTTCAAAAGCTCATAATTAACTATTTGAACTCATAAAATATGATTAATAACATCTGGTTTTCGTTTTGTTGGGATTAAAATGTGCATGTCTAAAAAGGCTTCATAGAGAGTCCATTCGAATTTTAACCAAGTAAAAAGCTAAAATTTTAGATTAATATATATAATTTTGTTCAAAAGCTATAATTAACTATTTAAACTCATAAAATTTGATTTAATAACATCTGGTTGTCGTTTTTTGGATTATAACATGCATGTCTAAAAGGATTTTATAGAGAATTCGTTCGAATTTTAACCAAGTAAAAATATGAAAATTTAAGATTAATATATATATTTTTCTTCAAAAGATCATAATTAACTATTTTAACTCATTAAATTTGATTTAATAACAAATGGTTGTCGTTTTTTTGGGATTGAAACTAGCATGTCTAAATGGGATTTATAGAGAATTCGTTAGAATTTTAACCGAGTAAAAAGTTAAAAATTTGAGATTAATTTGTATAATTTTATTCAGAAGCCCATAATTAACTATTTGAACTCATAAATTATGATTTAATAACATATGATTTTCGTTTTGTTGGGATTAAAACGTGCATGTCTAAAAAGGCTTTATAAAGAATCCGTTCGAATTTTAACATAGTAAAAATCTGAAAAATTTGAGATTAATATGTATAATTTTGTTCAAAAGCCAGTAATTAAAAATTCGAACTCATAAAATTTTATTTATTAACATCTGGTTTTTGTTTTGTTGGGATTAAAATGTTCATGTCAAAAAGGCTTTATAGAGAATTCTTTAGAATTTTAACCGAGTAAAAAGCTAAAAATTTTAGATTAATTTGTATAAATTTGTTCAAAAGCCCATAATTAACTATTTAAACTTATAAAATTTGATTTAATAACGTTTAGTTTTAGTTTTGTTGGGATTAAAACAGGCATATCTAAAAAGGCTTTATCGAGAATCCGTTCGAATTTTAACCGAGTAAAAAGCTGAAAATTTTAGATTAATTTATATAATTTTGTTTAAAAGGCCATAATTAACTATTTGAACTCATAAAATTTGATTTAATAACATCTGATTTTTTTGTTGGGATTAAAACTTGCATGTCTAAAAAGGCTTTACAGAGAATTCGTTCGAATTTTAACCGAGTAAAAAGCAAAAAAAATTAGATTAATCTATATAATTTTTTTCAAAAGCCCATAATTAACTATTTGAACTAATAAAATTTGATTTAATTGCATCTGGTTTTCATTTTGTGGGGATTAAAGCATACATGTCTAAAAATGCTTTATAGAGAATCTGTTTGAATTTTAACCAAGTAAAAAGCTTAAAGTTTAGATTAATCTATATAATTTTGTTCAAAAGCCTATAATTAACTATTTCAACTCATAAAATATGATTTCATAACATCTGGTTTTTGTTTTTTGGGATTAAAACGTGCATGTCTAAAAAGGCTTTATAGAGAATCTGTTCGAATTTCAACCAAGTAAAAAGTTGAAAAGTTTAGATTAATCTGTATAATATTTTTGAAAAGCCATTAATTAACTATTTGAACTCAAAAAATTTGATTTAATAACATTTGGTTGTAGTTTTTTAGGATTAAAACGTGCATGTCTAAATGAGCTTTATAGAGGATACGTTTAGATTTTAACCAAGTAAAAAGTTGAAAATTTTAGATTAATATGTATAATTTTTTTAAAAGCCTATAATTAACAATTTTAACTCATAAAATTTGATTTAATAACATCTAGTTTACGTTTTGTTGGGATTAAAACGTGCATGTCTAAAAAGGCTTTATAAAGAATCTGTTCCAATTTTAACAGCGTAAAATGCTAAAAATTTTAGATTAATCTGTGTAATTTGTTCAAATCCCCATTGTTAACAATTTTAAATCATAAAATTTGATTTAATAACATCTGGTTTTCATTTTGTTTGGTTTAAAACGTGCATGTCTAAAAAGGCTTTATAGAGAATTCGTTCGAATTTTAACCGAGTAAAAGCTGAAAGTTTTTGATTAATTTGTAAAATTTTGTTCAAAAGCCTATAATTAACTATTCGAACTCATAAAATTTTATTTAATAACATCTAGTTTTCGTTTTGTTGGGATTAAAACGTTCATGTCAAATGGCTTTATAGAGAATCCGTTAGAATTTTAACCGAGTAAAAAGCCTATAATTAACTATTCGAACCCATAGCTAACTATTTGAACTCATAAAATTCGATTTAATAACATCTGGTTTTTGTTTTGTTGGGATTAAAACGTGCATGTCTAAAAAGGCTTTATAGAGAATCCGTTCGAATTTTAACCGTGTAAAAAGCTGAAAATTTTAGATTAGTCTATATAATTTTGATCAAAATCCCACAATTAACTATTTGAACTCATAAAATTTGATTTAATAATATATGATTTTCGTTTTGTTGGGATTAAAACGTGCATATCTAAAAAGGCTTTGTAGAAAATTTGTTCAAATTTTAACCAAGTAAAAAGCTGAAAATTTTAAATGAATTTGTATAATTTTGTTCAAAAGCCCATATTTAACTATTTGAACTCATAAAATTTGATTTAATAGCATCTGGTTTTTGTTTTGTTGGGATTAGAACGTGCATGTCTAAAAAGGCTTCATAGAGAATCCGTTTGAATTTTTTTTTGAAGGAAAGGGCCTCGTTAAAAACCCCCTATAGCCGACCACCCCGAGAGGTGAGAAGGCCCCTATGGGGAAAAGAGTACCCAAGGTATTATTGAGAAGAAGAGGAGAACCTCTCAAAGTTTACAGAGGCCCGAATAAAATCGGGAAAGAAACAGTCAAAAGAACAAGAAGAAAAGGAACGCAAAGCCCTACTAGCTAGAGTGTGGGCTACAACATTAGCCTCTCTAGGCACATAACAAATCTTACAATTAGGTATAGTACCCAGAGTGGAACGAATGCGAGTTATCAAATGCTGCACTGTGGAAAGATCTCGAGGTGGAGCATTATTAACCTTGTTGGCAATGGAAGCAGAGTCAGTTTCCAGGATCACATTGGACCATCCATTGGCGGCAGCGAGCCGTAAACCTTCCAAAATAGCTAGAGCCTCAACAGAGGCAGGATCCGGACAAAGAAGGGGCAGGAAACAACCACCAAGCACTGTACCAGAAGAATCACGAGCAATAACATCAGCAGCAGCACCTCTTAGAACAGGGTTAAAAGCCCCATCCGTGTTAATTTTGACAAAACCAGGAGCCGGTTTCATCCATCTAGCTGGAGCAAGAGTGGGCTCAGCTAGCCGGGAGGATTGGCGGGCCTCAACAATAGAGGATGTATAATCAGTTATAAGTTTTTGGGTAGAGGCAACAGTTAACCAAATCGGTTGAACATGGTTGTTATGAACAAAGTCATTACGACGGTTCCAAAGATTCCATAAAATTGTGAGAAGAAGAGAAAATTGGTATAGGGATAGGAAACCAGCAGCATCAGAAAGCCACTGATGGGGAGAAGTATAAACATTGGACAACAACCTGTGGGGGAGGCCTGCCAAGAGGATCGCCTCCTTAGCACTAAGACAATCACGCATAGCATGGATAGAAGTTTCAACAGTCAGGTTGCAAATAGGGCAAACACCAGGACCAAGGTTAGCCTGCAATATTTTCTGACCGGAGGGTAACGCATCATGACATAAACGTCATCCAAAGGAACGAACCTTGGGCAGAGTAGGCAACTTAGCCAAGATTTTCCAAAGTTTAGAAGGCCTGTTAACAGGCCCTAATTGCGACTGCAAAAATTGATAACCAGAGCGGACCGTATAGACACCGGCATCATGGTAACCCCAAAGAGTAGAGTCATTAATATCATTAATAATTGGAACGTTAAGAATGGTATTAGCATCTTCATAGGAAAAATAATCTCGCACTTTGCCTTCATCCCAACGGGGTAAATTATGGAGCATGAAAGAACCTGCACGAAGAGGGACTTCATCATTTATTTCATAATCACCATAAAGGTGAACGGGCTGAGAACCACCCCACCTATCAAAATGAATCTGAATGTTACTGGACATGCCAGGGCGTTTGAAAAACCCGTAACGAAGCTTCGAAATAGCAATACTTAGACCCTTCCAAGCAAAGGAAGAACTTCGCGTATGAGCGGACTCTAAGACGGAGCCCGTAGGAAAGTACTTGCATTTGTTCAAATCCCCATTGTTAACAATTTTAACTCATAAAATTTTATTTAATAACATATGGTTTTCGTTTGTTGGGATTAAAACGTGCATGTCTAAAAAGGCTTTATAAAGAATCCATTCCAATTTTAACAACGTAAAAAGATAAAAATTTTAGATTAATTTGTATAATTTTGTTCAAAAGCCCATTGTTAAATATTTGAACTCAAAAAATTTGATTTAATAACATTTGGTTGACATTTTGTTGGGATCAAAATGTGCATGTCTAAAAAGGTTTTATAGAGAATTCGTTCGAATTTTAACCGAGTAAAAATCTAAAAATTTTAGGATAATATGTATAATTTTGTTTAAAACCCCATAATTAACTATTTGAACTCATAAAATTTGATTTAATAACATCTTTTTTTCATTTTGTTGGGATTAAAACGTGTATGTCTAAAAAATCTTTATAGAGAATCCATTCGAATTTTAACCAAGTAAAAAGCTGAAAAGTTTAGATTAATCTGTATAATTTTGTTCAAAAGCCCATAATTAACTATTTGAACTCATAAAATATGATTTAATAACATCTGGTTTTTATTTTTTGGGGATTAAAATGTGCATGTCTAAAAAGGCTTTATAGAGAATCCGCTTCGAATTTTAACCAAGTAAAAAGCTGAAAAGTTTAGATTAATCTGTATAATTTTTTTCAAAAGCCCATTATTAACTATTTGAAATCATAAAATTTGATAATAACATGTGGTTGTCGTTTTTTAGGATTAAAACGTGAATGTTTAAAAGGGCTTTATAGGGGATCCGTTTAGATTTTAACCGAGTAAAAAGTTGAAAATTTTAGATTAATATGTATAAGGGCTTTTTAAAAGCCCATAATTATCAATTTGAACTCATAAAATTTGATTTAATAACTTATGTTTTTCGTTTGTTGGGATTAAAACATGCATGTCTAAAAAGGCTTTATAAAGAATCCGTTCCAATTTTAACAGCGTAAAAAGATAAAAAAATTTAGATTAATTTGTATAATTTTGTTCAAAACCCATTGTTAAATATTTGAACTCAAAAAATTTGATTTAATAATATTTGGATGACATTTTGTTTGGACTAAAATGTGCACGTCTAAAAAGATTTTATAGAGAATTTGTTCGAATTTTAATCAAGTAAAAATCTAATAATTTGGGATTAATATTTATATTTTTTCTAAAAGCCTATAATTTACTATTTGAACTCATAAAATTTGATTTAATAACATGTGGTTTTCATTTTGTTGGGATTAAAACGTGCATGTCTAAAAATACTTTAGAGAGAATCCGTTCAAATTTTAACCAAGTAAAAAGATGAAAAGTTTAGATTAATCTATATAATTTTGTTCAAAAGTCCATAATTAACTATTTCAACTCATAAAATTTGATTTAATAACATTTGGTTTTCATTTTGTTGGGATTAAAACATTCATGTCTAAAAATGCATTATAGAGAATCCGTTCAATTTTAACCGAGTATAAAGCTTAAAATTTTAGATTAATCTATATAATTTTGTTCAAAAGCCCATAATTAACTACTTGAACTCATAAAATTTGACATAATAACATCTGGTTTTTGTTTTTTGGGGATTAAAACGTGGATGTCTAAAAATGTTTTATAGAGAATCTCTTCGAATTTTAACCCAGTAAAAAGCTGAAAATTTTAGATTAATCTGTATAATTTTGTTCCAAAGCCTATAGTTAACTATTTGAACTCATAAAATTTGACTTAATAACATTTGGTTGTCATTTTGTTGGGATTAAAATGTGTATGTCTAAAAAGGCTTTATTAAGAATCCGTTCGAATTTTAACCGACTAAAAAGCTGAAAATTTTAGATGAATTTGTATAATTTTGTTCAAAAGCCCATAATTAACTATTTAAACTCATAAAATTTGATTTAATAACATCTGGTTTTCGTTTTGTTGGGGTTAAAGCGAGCATGTCTAAAAAGGCTTTATAGAGAATCCATTCGAATTTTAAACGATTAAAAAGCAAAAAAAATTAGATTAATCTATATAATTTTGTTTAAAAGCCCATAATTAACTATTTTAACTCATAAAATTTTATTTAATAACATAGGGTTTTCATTTTGTTGGGATTAATATGTGCAAGTCTAAAAAGGCTTTATAGAGAATCCGTTCGAATTTTGACCGAGTAAAAAGCTAAAAAATTTAGATTAATCTGTATAATTTTGTTCAAAATCCCATAATTAACTATTTAAACTCATAAAATTTGATTTAATAACATCTGGTTTCGTTTTGTTGGGATTAAAACGTACATGTCTAAAAAGGCTTTATAGTGAATTCGTTCAAATTTTAACTGAGTAAAGAGCTAAAAATTTTATAGAGAATCCATTCGAATTTTAACCGAATAAAAAGCTGAAAATTTAAGATTAATTTATATAATTTTGTTTAAAAGCCCATAATTACCTATTTGAACTCATAAAATTTGATATAATAACATCTGATTTTATTGTTGGGATTAAAACTTGCATGTCTAAAAAGGCTTTACAGAGAATCCATTCGAATTTTAACCGAGTAAAAAGCTGAAAATATTAGATTAATTTGTAAAATTTTGTTCAAAAGCCCATAATTAACTATTCGAACTCATAAAATTTTATTTAATAACATCTGGTTTTCGTTTTGTTGGGATTGAAACGTTCATGTCAAAATAGCTTTACAAAGAATCCGTTAGAATTTTAACCAAGTAAAAGCTGAAAAGCTTAGATTAATCTGTATAATTTTTTCCAAAAGCCCATAATTAACTATTTGAACTCATAAAATTTGATTTAATAACATTTGGTTGTAGTTTTTTTAGGATTAAACGTGCATGTCTAAATGGGCTTTATAGAGGATTAATATGTATAATTTATTTTAAAAGCCCATAATTAACAATTTTAACTCATAAAATTTGATTTAGTAACATCTGGTTTTCGTTTTGTTGGGATCAAAACGTGCATGTCTAAAAAGGCTTTATAAAGAATCCGTTCCAATTTTAACAACATAAAAAGATAAAAATTTTAGATTAATTTGTATAATTTTGTTCAAAAGCTCATTGTAAAATATTTGATCTCAAAAAATTTGATATAATAACAATTGGTTGATATTTTGTTTGGATTAAAATTTGCTTGTCTAAAAAGTTTTTATACAAAATTCGTTCGAATTTTAACCGAGTAAAAATCAAAAAATTTGAGATTAATATGTATAATTTTGTTTAAAAGCCCATAATTAACTAGTTGAACTCATAAAATTTGATTTAATAATATATGATATTCATTTTTCTTGGATTAAAACATGCATTTCTAAAAACGCTTTACAGAAAATCCGTTCGAATTTTAACCAAGTAAAAAGCTGAAAAGTTTAGATTAATCTCTATAATTTTGTTTAAAAGCCCATAATTAACTATTTGAACTTACAAAATATGATTTAATAACATCTGGTTTTCGTTTTATTGGGATTAAAATGTGCATATCTAAAAAGGATTTATAGAGAATCCGTTCAAATTTTAACCGAGTAAAAGGTTGAAAATTTTAGATTAATCTGTATAAATTTGTTCAAAAGCCCATAATTAACTATTTGAACTCATAAAATTTGACATAATAACATCTGGTTTTTGTTTTTTTGGGATTAAAACGTGGATGTCAAAAAATGTTTTATAGAGAATCTCTTCGAATTTTAACCCAGTAAAAAGCTGAAAATTTTAGATTAATCTGTATAATTTTGTTCCAAAGCCCATAGTTAACTATTTGAACTCATAAAATTTAACTTAATAACATTTGGTCGTCATTTTGTTGGGATTAAAACGTGTATGTCTAAAAAGGCTTTATAGAGAATCCGTTCGAATTTTGACCGAGTAAAAAGCTAAAAATTTAGATTAATCTGTATAATTTTGTTCAAAAGCCCATAATTAACTATTTAAACTCATAAAATTTGATTTAATAACATCTGGTTTCGTTTTGTTGGGATTAAAACGTACATGTCTAAAAAGGCTTTATAGTGAATTCGTTCAAATTTTAAGTGAGTAAAGAGCTAAAAATTTTATAGAGAATCCATTCGAATTTTAACCGAATAAAAAGCTGAAAATTTAAGATTAATTTATATAATTTTGTTTAAAAGCCCATAATTACCTATTTGAACTCATAAAATTTGATTTAATAACATCTGATTTTATTGTTGGGATTAAAACTTGCAAGTCCAAAAAGGCTTTACAGAGAATCCATTCGAATTTTAACCGAGTAAAAAGCTGAAAATATTAGATTAATTTGTAAAATTTTGTTCAAAAGCCCATAATTAACTATTCGAACTCATAAAATTTTATTTAATAACATCTGGTTTTCGTTTTGTTGGGATTAAAACGTTCATGTCAAAATAGCTTTACAAAGAATCCGTTAGAATTTTAACCAAGTAAGAAGCTGAAAAGCTTAGATTAATCTGTATATTTTTTTCCAAAAGCCCATAATTAACTATTTGAACTCATAAAATTTGATTTAATAACATTTGGTTGTAGTCTTTTTAGGATTAAACGTGCATGTCTAAATGGGATTTATAGAGGATTAATATGTATAATTTTTTTAAAAGCCCATAATTAACTATTTAAACTCATAAAATTTGATTTAATAACATCTGGTTTTCGTTTTGTTGGGGTTAAAGCGAGCATGTCTAAAAAGGCTTTATAGAGAATCCGTTCGAATTTTAAACAATTAAAAAGCAAAAAAAATTAGATTAATCTATATAATTTTGTTTAAAAGCCCATAATTAACTATTTTAACTCATAAAATTTTATTTAATAACATAGGGTTTTCATTTTGTTGGGATTAATATGTGCAAGTCTAAAAAGGCTTTATAGAGAATCCGTTCGAATTTTGACCGAGTAAAAAGCTAAAAAATTTAGATTAATCTGTATAATTTTGTTCAAAAGCCCATAATTAACTATTTAATCTCATAAAATTTGATTTAATAACATCTTGTTTCGTTTTGTTGGGATTAAAACGTACATGTCTAAAATGGCTTTATAGTGAATTCGTTCAAATTTTAAGTGAGTAAAGAGCTGAAAATTTTATAGAGAATCCATTCGAATTTTAACCGAGTAAAAAGCTGAAAATTTAAGATTAATTTATATAATTTTGTTTAAAAGCCCATAATTAACTATTTAAACTCATAAAATTTGATTTAATAACATCTGATTTTATTGTTGGGATTAAAACTTGCATGTCTAAAAAGGCTTTACAGAGAATCCATTCGAATTTTAACCGAGTAAAAAGCTGAAAATATTAGATTAATTTGTAAAATTTTGTTCAAAAGCCCATAATTAACTATTCGAACTCATAAAATTTTATTTAATAACATCTGGTTTTCGTTTTGTTGGGATTAAAACGTTCATGTCAAAATAGCTTTACAAAGAATCCGTTAGAATTTTAACCAAGTAAAAAGCTGAAAAGCTTAGATTAATCTGTATATTTTTCTCCAAAAGACCATAATTAACTATTTGAACTCATAAAATTTGATTTAATAACATTTGGTTGTAGTTTTTTTAGGATTAAACGTGCATGTCTAAATGGGATTTATAGAGGATTAATATGTATAATTTTTTGAAAAGCCCATAATTAACTATTTAAACTCATAAAATTTGATTTAATAACATCTGGTTTTCGTTTTGTTGGGGTTAAAGCGAGCATGTCTAAAAAGGCTTTATAGAGAATCCGTTCGAATTTTAAACGATTAAAAAGCAAAAAAAATTAGATTAATCTATATAATTTTGTTCAAAAGCCCATAATTAACTATTTTAACTCATAAAATTATATTTAATAACATCGGGTTTTCATTTTGTTGGGATTAATATGTGCAAGTCTAAAAAGGCTTTATAGAGAATCCGTTCGAATTTTGACCGAGTAAAAAGCTAAAAAATTTAGATTAATCTGTATAATTTTGTTCAAAATCCCATAATTAACTATTTAAACTCATAAAATTTGATTTAATAACATCTTGTTTCGTTTTGTTGGGATTAAAACGTACATGTCTAAAATGGCTTTATAGTGAATTCGTTCAAATTTTAAGTGAGTAAAGAGCTGAAAATTTTATAGAGAATCCATTCGAATTTTAACCGAGTAAAAAGCTGAAAATTTAAGATTAATTTATATAATTTTGTTTAAAAGCCCATAATTAACTATTTGAACTCATAAAATTTGATTTAATAACATCTGATTTTATTGTTGGGATTAAAACTTGCATGTCTAAAAAGGCTTTACAGAGAATCCATTCGAATTTTAACCGAGTAAAAAGCTGAAAATATTAGATTAATTTGTAAAATTTTGTTCAAAAGCCCATAATTAACTATTCGAACTCATAAAATTTTATTTAATAACATCTGGTTTTCGTTTTGTTGGGATTAAAACGTTCATATCAAAATAGCTTTACAAAGAATCCGTTAGAATTTTAACAAAGTAAAAAGCTGAAAAGCTTAGATTAATCTGTATAATTTTTTCCAAAAGCCCATAATTAACTATTTGAACTCATAAAATTTGATTTAATAACATTTGGTTGTAGTTTTTTTAGGATTAAACGTGCATGTCTAAATGGGCTTTATAGAGGATTAATATGTATAATTTTTTTTAAAAGCCCATAATTAACAATTTTAACTCATAAAATTTGATTTAATAACATCTGGTTTTCGTTTTGTTGGGATCAAAACGTGCATGTCTAAAAAGGCTTTATAAAGAATCCGTTCCAATTTTAACAGCATAAAAAGATAAAAATTTTAGATTAAATTGAATAATTTTGTTCAAAAGCTCATTGTAAAATATTTGATCTCAAAAAATTTTATATAATAACATTTGGTTGATATTTTGTTAGGATTAAAATCTGCATGTCTAAAAAGTTTTTATACAAAATTCGTTCGAATTTTAACCGAGTAAAAATCAAAAAATTTGAGATTAATATGTATAATTTTGTTTAAAAGCCCATAATTAACTATTTGAACTCATAAAATTTGATTTAATAACATATGATTTTCATTTTGCTCGGATTAAAACGTGCATTTCTAAAAACGCTTTACAGAAAATCCGTTCGAATTTTAACCAAGTAAAAAGCTGAAAAGTTTAGATTAATCTGTAGAATTTTATTCAAAAGCCCATAATTAACTATTTGAACTCATAAAATATGATTTAATAACATCTGGTTTTCGTTTTGTTGGGATTAAAACACCCATGTCTAAAAAGGCTTTATGGGGAATCCTTTCGAATTTTAACCGAGTAAAAAGCTGAAAATTTTAGATTAATTTGTATAATTTTGTTCAAAAGCCCATAATTAACAATTTTATCTCATAAAATTTGATTTAGTAACATCTGGTTTTCGTTTTGTTGGGATCAAAACGTACATATCTAAAAAGGTTTTATAAAGAATCTATTCCAATATTAACAACATAAAAAGATAAAAATTTTAGATTAATTTGTATAATTTTGTTCAAAAGCCCATTGTTAAATATTTGATCTCAAAAAATTTGATTTAATAACATTTGGTTGACATTTTGTTGGGATTAAACTGTGCATGTTTAAAAAGTTTTTATAGAGAATTCGTTCGAATTTTAACCGAGTAAAAATCTAAAACTTTGAGATTAATATGTATAATTTTGTTTAAAAGCCCATAATTAACTATTTGAACTCATAAAATTTGAATTAATAACATGTGATTTTCATTATGTTCGGATTAAAATGTGCATTTCTAAAAATGCTTTACAGAAAATCCGTTCGAATTTTAACCAAGTAAAAAGCTGAAAAGTTTAGATTAATCTCTATAATTTTGTTTAAAAGGCCATAATTAACTATTTGAACTTATAAAATATGATTTAATAACATCTAGTTTTCGTTTTGTTGGGATTAAAATGTGCATATCTAAAAAGGCTTTATAGAGAATCCGTTCAAATTTTAATCGAGTAAAAGGTTGAAAATTTTAGATTAATCTATATAAATTTGTTCAAAAGCCCATAATTAACTATTTGAACTCATAAAATTTGACATAATAACATCTGGTTTTCGTTTTTTGGGATTAAAACGTGGATGTCTAAAAATGTTTTATAGAGAATCTCTTCGAATTTTAACCCAGTAAAAAGCTGAAAATTTTAGATTAATCTGTATAATTTTGTTCAAAAGCCCATAATTAACTATTAAACTCATAAAATTTGATTTAATAACATCTGGTTTTCGTTTTGTTGAGATTAAAACGTGTATGTCTAAAAACGCTTTAAAGAGAATCTGTTTGAATTTTAATCAAATAAAAAACTGAAAAGTTTAGATTAATCTGTATAATTTTGTTCAAAAGCCTATAATTAACTATTTGAACTCATAAAATATGATTAAATAACATCTGGTTTTCGTTTTGTTGGGATTAAAATGTACATGTCTAAAAAG
This sequence comes from Abelmoschus esculentus, assembly GCA_035048815.1. Lineage (NCBI taxonomy): Eukaryota > Viridiplantae > Streptophyta > Magnoliopsida > Malvales > Malvaceae > Abelmoschus > Abelmoschus esculentus. The sequence continues at coordinate 14,194,333 of JAUCBN010000016.1, read as the reverse complement.
GCTTTATAAAGAATCCATTCCAATTTTAACCGAGTAAAAAGCTGAAAATTTTAGATTAATCTGCATAATTTTGTTCAAAAGCCCATAATTAATTTTTTGAAATCAAAAAATTTGATTTAATAACATCTAGTTATCGTTTTATTCGGATTAAAACGTGCATGTCTAAAAAGGCTTTATGGAGAATCCGTTTGAATTTTAACCTGTATAATTTTAGATTAATCTGTATAATTTTGTTTAAAAAGACATAATTAACTATATAAAATCATAAAATTTGATTTAATAACATCTGGTAGTCATTTTTGGGGGATTAAAATGTGTATGTCTAAACAACCTTTATAGAGAATCCGTTCAAATTTTATCAGAGTAAAAGTCTGAAAATTTGAGAATAATATGTATAATTTTGTTCAAAAGCCCATAATTAACTATTTGAACTCATAAAATTTAATTTAATAACATCTGGTTTATGTTTTGTTGAGATTAAAATGTGTATGTCTAAAAATGCTTTATAGAGAATCCGTTCGAATTTTAACAGTTTAAAAAGTTGAAAATTTTAGATTAATCTGTATTATTTTGTTCAAAAGCCAAGAAATAACTATTTGAACTCATTAAATTTGATTTAATAACATATGGTTGTCATTTTTTGGGATTAAAACGAGCATGTTTAAATGGGATTTATAGAGAATCCGTTAGAATTTTAACCGAGTAAAAAGCTGAATATTTGAGATTAATTTGTATAATTTTGTTCAAAAGCACATAATTAACTATTTGAACTCATAAAATATGATTTAATAATATTTGGTTTTCGTTTTTTTGGATTAAAATGTGCATGTCTAAAAAGGCTTTATAGAGAATCCGTTCGAACTTTAACCAAGTAAAAAGCTGAAAAGTTTAGATTAATTTGTATAATTTTTTCAGAAGCCCATAATTAACTATTTAAACTCAAAAAATTTTATTTAATAACATCTGGTTATCGTTTTTTTAGGATTAAAACGTGAATGTCTAAATGAGCTTTATAGAGGATTAACAATTTTAACTCATAAAATTTGATTTAATAATATCTGGTTTTCGTTTGTTGGGATTAAAACGTGCACGATTAAAAAGGCTTTATAAAGAATCCGTTCCAATTTTAATAGCGTAAAAAGATAAAAAAATGGATTAATTAGTATAATTTTATTCAAAAGCCCATTGTTAAATATTTGAACTCAAAAAATTTGATTTAATAATATTTGTTTGACATTTTTTGGATTAAAATAAGCATATCTAAAAAGGTTTTATAGAGAATTTGTTCGAATTTTAATCGAGTAAAAATCTAAAAATTTGGGATTAATATTTATAATTTTGTTTAAAAGCTCATAATTTACTATTTGAACTCATAAAATTTGATTTAATAACATGTGCTTTTCATTTTGTTGGATTAAGACGTGCATGTCCAAAAAGGCTTTATAGAGAATCCATTCAATTTTAACTGAGTATAAAGCTTAAAATTTTAGATTAATCTATATAATTTTGTTTAAATGCCCATAATTAACTATTTAAACTTATAAAATTTGATTTAATAACATCTGGTTTTCGTTTTGTTGGGATTATAAAACGTGCATGTCTAAAAAGGCTTTATAGAGAACCGTTCGAATTTTAAACGAGTAAAAAGCTAAAAAATTTAGATTAATCTGTATAATTTTGTTCAAAAACCCATAATTAACTATTTAAACTCATAAAATTTGATTTAATAACATCTGGTTTTCTTTTTGTTGGGATTAAAACGTGCATGTATAAAAAGGCTTTGTAGAGAATCCGTTTCAATTTTAACCGAGTAAAAAGCTGAAAATTTTAGATTAATCTGTATAATTTTGTTCCAAATCCCATAGTTAATGATTTGAACTCATAAAATTTGACTTAATAATATTTGGTTGTCATTTTGTTGGGATTAAAATGTGCATGTCTAAAAAAAAGCTTTATAGAGAATCCGTTCGAATTTTGATAGAGTAAAAAGCTAAAAATTTTAGATTAATTTATATAATTTTGTTCAAAAGCCCATAATTAACTATTTAAACTCATAAAATTTGATTTAATAACATCTGATTTTCGTTTTGTTGGGATTAAAAGGGGGATATCTAAAAAGGCTTTATAGAGAATCCGTTCTAATTTTAACAGCATAAAAGCTAAAAATTTTAGATTAATTTGTATAATTTTGTTCAAAAGACCATAATTAACTATTTGAACTCATAAAATTTGATTTAATAAAATCTGATTTTTACTTTGTTTGCATTAAAACGTGCATGTCTAAAAAGGTTTTCTAGAGAATCCATTCGAATTTTAAATGGGTAAAAAGTTGAAAATTTTAGAATATTCAGTATAATTTTGTTCAAAATCCCATATTGAACTATTTTAACTCATAAAATTTGATTTATTAACATCTGGTTTTTGTTTTGTTGGGACTAAAATGTGCATGTCTAAAAATGCTTTGTAGAGAATCTGTTTGAATTTTAACCGGGTAAAAAGTTGAAAATTTTAGAATAATCTGTATAATTTTGCTCAAAATCCAATATTTAACTATTCGAACTCATAAAATTTGATTTATTCACATCTGGCTTTTATTTTGTTGGGATTAAAACGTGCATGTCTAAAAATGCTTTATAAAGAATCTGTTCGAATTTTAAACGAGTAAAAAGCTGAAAATTTTAGATTAATCTGTATAATTTTTTCAAAATCCCATAATTAACTATTTCAACTCATAAAATTTGATTTAATAACATCTGGTTTTCGTTTTGTTGGATTAAAACGTGCATTTCTAAAAAGGCTTTATAGAGAATCCGTTCATATTTTAACCGAGTAAAAAGCTGAAAATTTTAGATGAATTTGCATAATTTTGTTCAAAAGCTATATTTAACAATTTGAACTCATAAAATTTGATTAAAACGTAAATGAATAAAAAGGCTTTATAGAGAATTCGTTCGAATATTAACCAAGTAAAAAGCTGAAAATTTTAAATTAATCTGTATAATTTTGTTCAAAAGCCCATAGTTAATAATTTCAACTAATAAAATTTGATTTAATATCATCTGATTTTTTTTGTTAGGATTAAAACGTGCATATATAGAGAATCCATTTGAATTTTATATAAGTAAAGAGCTGAAAATTTTAGATTAATTTGTATAATTTTGTTCAAAAACCCATATAACTATTTCCACTCATAAAATTTTTTTTAATAACATATGATTTTCGTTTTGTTAGGATTAAAAGGTGCATGTCTAAAAAGGCTTTATAGAGAATCCGTTTAAATTTTTACCGAGTAAAAAGATGAAAAATTTAGATTAATTTGTATAATTTTGTTCAAAAGCCCATATTTAACTATTTGAACTCATAAAATTTGATTTAATAATATCTTATATTCGTTTTGTTGGGATTAAAATGTGCATGTCTAAAAAGGCATTATAGAGAATCCGTTCGAATTTTAACCGAGTAAAAAGCTAAAAATTTTAAATTAATCTGTTTAATTTTGTTCAAAAGACCATAATTAATTATTTGAACTAAAAAAATATGATTTAATAACAACTGGTTTTTGTTTTGTTCGGATTAAAACGTGCATGTCTAAAAATTCTTTATAGAGAATTCGTTCGAATTTTAACCTAGTAAAAAGCTAAAAATTTTACATTAATTTGTATAGTTTAGTTCAAAAGCCCACAGTTAACTATTTGAAATCATAAAATTTGATTTAATAACATCAGGTTTTCGTTTTGTTAGAGTTAAAACGTGCATGTTTAAAAAGGCTTTATAGAGAATTCGTTCGAATTTTGACCGTGTAAAAAGCAGAAAATTTTAGATTAATCTGTAGAATTTTGTTCGAAAACCTATAGTTAACTACTTCAAAATATAAAATTTGATTTAATAACATATGATTTCCGTTTTGTTGGGATTAAAACGTGCATGTCTAAAAAGGATTTATAGAGAATCCGTTTAAATTTTAACCGAGTAAAAAGCTAAAAATTTTAGAATAATTTGTATAATTTTGCTCAAAAGCCCATAGTTAACTATTTGAACTCGAACATTTGATTTAATAACATCTTTTTTCTTTTTGTTGGTATTAAAACGTACATGCCTTAAAAGACTGCATAGAGAATCCGTTTAAATTTTAACCGAGTAAAAAGCTGAAAAATTTAGATTAATTTGTATAATTTTGTTCAAAAGCCCATATTTAACTATTTGAACTCATAAAATTTGATTTAATAACATCTTATATTCGTTTTGTTGGGATTAAAACGTGCTTATCTGAAAAGCTGAAAATTTTAGTTTAATCTGTATAATTTTGTTTAATTTGTAAAAAGCTGATAGCTAACTATTTGAACTCATAAAATTCGATTTAATAACATCTGGTTTTTTTTGTTGGGATTAAAACGTGCATGTCTAAAAAGGCTTTATAGAGAATCCGTTCGAATTTTAACAGTGTAAAAAGCTGAAAATTTTAGATTAGTCTATATAATTTTGATCAAAAGCCCACAATTAACTATTTGAACTCATAAAACTTAATTTAATAATATATGGTTTTCGTTTTATTGGGATTAAAATGTGCATATCTAAAAAGGCTTTGTAGAAAATCTGTTCAAATTTTAACCGAGTAAAAAGTTGAAAATTTTAGATGAATTTGTATAATTTTGTTCAAAAGCCCATATTTAACTATTTGAACTCATAAAATTTGATTTAATAGCATCTGGTTTTTGTTTTGTTGGGATTAGAATGTGCATGTCTAAAAAGGCTTCAGAGAGAATCCATCTGAATTTTAACTGAGTAAAAAAATAGATTAATCTGTATAATTTTATTCAAAAGCCCATAGTTAACTATTTGAACTCATAAAATTTTTGATTTAATAATATCTTGTTTTCGTTTTGTTGGGATTAAAACGTGTATGTCTAAAAAGGCTTTATAGAGATTTCGTTCGACTTTTAACCTAGTAAAAAGTTGAAAATTTTAGATTACTCTATATAATTTTGTTCAAAAGCCCATAATTAACTACTGGAACTCATAAAATTTGATTTAATAACATCTTGTTTTCGTTTTATTGGGATTGAAACATGCATGTCTAAAAAGGCTTTATAGTGAATCTATTCAAATTTTAATCGAGTAAAAAGCTGAAAATTTTAGATTAATTTTTATAATTTTATTCAAAATCCCATGGTTAACTATTTGAACTCATAAAATTTGATTTAATAACATCTGGTTTTCGTTTTGTTGGGATTAAAATTAGCATATCTAAAAAGCCTTTATAGAGAATTCGTTCTAATTTTAACTGTGTAAGAAGCTAAAAATTTTAGATTAATTTTTATAATTTTGTCGCTGCCGTTTTAAAGCCGATAAGTATGAAAAATAGCCTGGCGGATGAATTTTTAAAAATTAAATTTTTACTAGTTTTAATCGTTAATTACAAAAATCGAAGCATTAATGAAAATGTGTATTATTTAATTTAAAAAATTATTTGGAGTCGCTAATGGCCACTTTGGTAGGCTAGACATCATAAAATAAATCAGATATTCATTTTAAAAATATTTGGGTTTGGGAGTCGGTTACGCGTAAGGACAATCCTTACGAGCGCTCGAAATCGGTAACTTATTAATTACACGTGGCATTTTGGCATTTCGAGTAATAATATTAATTTAATCCATCATTGTCAAATTAATATTGTTCGAATGAGAATATCCTTTTGGATAAGAAAATATATTTCTTTTAAACACGAATTTGAGTAAGACGTCCTCTAGATAGGGAACCTTAACTCATAGTTAAAGAAATATAAGTTCTGCCACAAAAGGTTTTAAATGTTTGTTCGGTTATTATCTGGTTCATTTTAAGTTCTAACTTAAAAAGGCTCCATTAATTAAATATTTAAACCCTATTAAATTATTAATTTCACCAAGTGTATTATGATAACATCCGAATACTCGGACACTACCATTTCGACACCGAACAAAATTAATAATACTATTGGTGTTTCTATTTTTGTCTAATTAATTTTATTAAATTTTAACCCTAAATTATTTACCATTTTTTATGTTTCGATGACATGCCAAATACGATACTAAAGTACACTATTGGCCAACATAATGTTATTTCAAAACACTGACCACTTAGTATATCTGAGATATATGATTAGAACGTCACCGTTACTATAATTATCTCCCTATAAATTAATTATTTAAAGTGACTATCCTAAAAAAGTTCTAATTTAATTAATTACGTGTAGATTAGATGATTACCTAGACATATATACTATATACTTTTAAAATATGCATACAAATAAAATAAATAAATAAAAGACAAGGTCCAAATTAAATGATCCCATGCAATTGGAACCAAACATGCCAATGGATCTAAAAATCCAATGTCAAAGGATTGGAACCAAACATGAGACCACTGCCATACAATTGGAGAAATTGACGTACCTTGGCCAATATGAATAGCCTCTTGAACATGTTGCGTAAGCTTTCCAAAGAAGTTTCCAGCTCCAGTAAGTATTAACTTCATAGATCGTAGCATGTAAAATCCAATGTCACTCCAAGCATAATCTCGACACCCACATCTCTTGATCTTTCATTAAGTTGAATTCATCCTCATTTGGAACCGTGGTTCGTATGGACTTCGAGATTGTTTGCAGTCCAAGAGTAGCCATCACAGAGGCAAGGACAAGGATCTCTCCCCATGAAAACGGAATGGAGTTATTTTTTAGAAACTACCATCGGCTCCAATAATTTTGGTAACCAATCCTCCCTTGTATACTTCTTCCGCTGATTTGCAATAAGTACAAACTTCTCCGGTTCTACCGCTCCGGTTTTACGGTTAATACAAGTCATGTTGATCCTCGAATAGAAACGGACACTTGGTTGTTTTGAGGAGAGATTTTAGAGATGAAGAAAATTTTAGAAACTTCAATAGTTGGATGCGTGAGTTTCATGGGTATCGGTGTAAGAGAGAGAGACGACGTCAATGTTGAAGTCATGGAACTGGTTTTCGGTGTCGGTGGCTTTTTCTCCTTCAGTTTCATCAAGGATCTCAGTAAATAATAGAGCTTCAACTTCGTTGCACTCCCGATATTGAAGAAGCAAATTGATGACCTTTGAAAGCATCCTCTATGATTGTTCGTTTCTTCCGGATGGTTTCTTGAGTATTCTGCCACGAAAGCTGGAACAAACACCTCTCTGACACCTCCTCCCCGAAAATATCTCCCATATCTCTTATCTCTTCAATTTAAATTTTATTATTATTTTTCTATTTTTTTATTAACTATTTATTAGTATTATTACTATTATATACCTAAGCCAGATGAAATTTGGGTTCAAATTTTTTTTCAAAAGCTCATAGTTAACTATTTGAACTCATAAAATTTGATTAAATAGCATCTAGTTTTCATTTTGTTGAGATTAAAACGTGCATGACTAAAAAGGCTTTATAGAGAATCCGTTCGAATTTTAACCAAGTAAAAAGCTAAAAATTTTAGATTAATCTGTATAATTTTGTTCAAAAGCTCATATTTAACTACTTGAACTCATAAAATTTGATTTAATAATATCTTGTTTTCGTTTTGTTGGGATTAAAACGTGCACGTCTAAATAGGCTTTATAGAGGATCCTTTCAAATTTTAACCAAATAAAAAGTTAAAAATTTTAGATTAATCAATATAATTTTGTTCAAAAGCACATAATTAACTATTTGAACTCATAAAATTTAATTTAATAACATTTGGTTTTCGTTTTGTTTAGATTAAAACGTGCATGTCTAAAAAGGCTTTATAGAGAATCCGATTGAATTTTAACTGAGTAAAAATAAAAATATTTTAGATTAATATATATAATTTTGTTCAAAAGCCTATAGTTAACTATTTGAAATCATAAAATTTGATTTAATAACATTTGGTTGTCATTTGTTGGATTAAAATGTGCATGTCTAAAAAGGCTTTATAGAGATTTTGTTCGAATTTTAACCGAGTAAAAAGCTTAAAATTTTATATTAATTTGTATAATATTTTTCAAGAGCCCATAATTAACTATTTCAACTCATAAAATTTGATTTAATAACATTTGGTTTTCGTTTTGTTGGGATTAAAACGTGCATATCCAAAAAGGCTTTATAGAGAATCCGTTCAAATTTTAACTGAGTAAAGAACTGAAAACTTTAGATTAATCTGTATAATTTTGTTCAAAAGACCATAGTTAACTATTTGAACTCATAAAATTTGATTTAATAACAAATGGTTTTCGTTTTGTTGGGATTAAAATGTGCATATCTAAAAAGGATTTATAGAGAACCAGTTTAAATTTTAACCGAGTAAAAAGCTAAAAATTTTAGATTAATTTGTATAATTGTGCTCAAAAGACCGTATTTAACTATTTGAACTCATAAAATTTGATTTAATAACATCTTGTTTTCGTTTTATTGGGATTAAAACGTAAATGAATAAAAAGGCTTTATAGAGAATTCGTTCGAATATTAACCGAGTAGAAAGCTGAAATTTTTATATTAATCTATATAATTTTGTTCAAAAGCCCATAGTTAACTATTTCAACTAATAAAATTTGATTTAATAACATCTGATTTTTTTTGTTAGGATTAAAACGTGCATGTTTAAAAAGGCTTTATAGAGAATCCGTTCGAATTTTAATTCTGTAAAAAGTTGAAAATTTTAGATTAATTTGTATAGTTTTGCTCAAATTCCCATAGTTAACTATTTGAACTCATAAAATTTGATTTAATAACATTTAGTTTTCGTATTGTTGGGATTAAAATGTGCATGACTAAAAAGGCTTTATAGAGAATCCATTTGAATTTTATATAAGTAAAGAGCTGAAAATTTTAGATTAATTTGTATAATTTTGTTCAAAAACCCATATATAACTATTTCAACTCATAAAATTTGATTTAATAACATATGATTTTTGTTTTGTTAGGATTAAAACGTGCATGTCTAAAAAGGTTTTATAGAGAATCCGTTTAAATTTTTACCGAGTAAAAAGATGAAAAATTTAGATTAATTTGTATAATTTTGTTCAAAAGCCCATATTTAACTATTTCAACTCATAAAATTTGATTTAATAACATCTTATATTCGTTTTGTTGGGATTAAAATGTGCATGTCTAAAAAGGCATTATAGAGAATCCGTTCGAATTTTAACCGAGTAAAAAGCTAAAAATCTTAAATTAATCTGTTTAATTTTGTTTAAAAGCCCTACAGTTAAGTATTTGAACTCATAAAATTTGATTTAATAACATCTGGTTTTCGTTTTGTTGGGATTAAAATGTGCATGTCTAAAAAGGCTTTATAGAGAATCCGTTCGAATTTTAATCCTGTAAAAAGCTAAAAATTTTACATTAATTTGTATAGTTTAGTTCAAAAGCCCACAGTTAACTATTTAAAATCAAAAAATTTGATTTAATAACATCAGGTTTTCGTTTTGTTGGAGTTAAAACGTGCATGTCTAAAAAAGCTTTATAGAGAATCCGTTCGAATTTTGACCGTGTAAAAAGCAGAAAATTTTAGATTAATCTGTAGAATTTTGTTCGAAAACCTATAGTTAACTACTTCAACATATAAAATTTGATTTAATGACATATGATTTCCGTTTTGTTGGCATTAAAACGTGCATATCCAAAAAGGCTTTATAGAGAATCCGTTCAAATTTTAACTGAGTAAATAACTAAAAATTTTAGATTAATCTGTACAATTTTATTCAAAAGACCATAGTTAACTATTTGAACTCATAAAATTTGATTTAATAACATATGGTTTTCGTTTAGTTGGGATTAAAATGTGCATATCTAAAAAGTATTTATACAGAATCAGTTTAAATTTTAACCGAGTAAAAAGCTAAAAATTTTAGATTAATTTGTATAATTGTGCTCAAAAGACCGTATTTAACTATTTGAACTCATAAAATTTGATTTAATAACATCTTGTTTTCGTTTTGTTGGGATTAAAACGTGCAAGTCTAAAAAGGCTTTATAGAGAATTCGTTCGAATATTAACCGAGTAAAAAGTTGAAAATTTTAAATTAATCTGTATAATTTTGTTCAAAAGCCCATAGTTTACTATTTCAACTAATAAAATTTGATTTAATAACATCTGATTTTTTTGTTAGGATTAAAACGTGTATGTTTAAAAAGGCTTTATAGAGAATCCGTTCGAATTTTAATTCTGTAAAAAGTTGAAAATTTTAGATTAATTTGTATAGTTTTGCTCAAATTCCCATAGTTAACTATTTGAACTCATAAAATTTGATTTAATAACATTTAGTTTTCGTGTTGTTGGGATTAAAACGTGCATGACTAAAAAGGCTTTATAGAGAATCCATTTGAATTTTATATAAGTAAAGAGCTGAAAATTTTAGATTAATTTGTATAATTTTGTTCAAAATCCCATATATAACTATTTCAACTCATAAAATTTGATTTAATAACATATGATTTTTGTTTTGTTAGGATTAAAACGTGCATGTCTAAAAAGGTTTTATAGAGAATCCGTTTAAATTTTTACCGAGTAAAAAGATGAAAAATTTAGATTAATTTGTATAATTTTGTTCAAAAGCCCATATTTAACTATTTGAACTCATAAAATTTGATTTAATAACATCTTATATTCATTTTGTTGGGATTAAAATATGCATGTCTAAAAAGGCATTATAGAGAATCCGTTCGAATTTTAACCGAGTAAAAAGCTGAAAATTTTAAATTAATCTATTTAATTTTGTTCAAAAGCCTATAGTTAACTATTTGAACTCATAAAATTTGATTTAATAACATCTGGTTTTCGTTTTGTTGGGATTAAAACGTGAATGTCTAAAAAGGCTTTATAGAGAATCCGTTCGAATTTTAATCCTGTAAAAAGCTAAAAATTTTACATTAATTTGTATAGTTTAGTTCAAAAGCCCACAGTTAACTATTTGAAATCATAAAATTTGATTTAATAACATCAGGTTTTCATTTTTTTGGAGTTAAAACGTGCATGTATAAAAAAGCTTTATAGAGAATCCGTTCGAATTTTGACCGTGTAAAAAGCAAAAAATTTTAGATTAATCTGTAGAATTTTTTTCGAAAACCTATAGTTAACTACTTGAACATATAAAATTTGATTTAATGACATATGATTTCCGTTTTGTTGGGATTAAAATGTGCATGTCTAAAAAGGATTTATAGAGAATCCGTTTAAATTTTAACCGAGTAAAAAGCTAAAAATTTTAGAATAATTTGTATAATTTTGCTCAAAAGATCATATTTAACTATTTGAACTCATAAATTTGACTTAATAACATCTTGTTTTCGTTTTGTTGGTATTAAAACGTGCATGCCTTAAAAGACTGCATAGAGAATCCGTTTAAATTTTAACCGAGTAAAAAGCTGAAAAATTTAGATTAATTTGTATAATTTTGATCAAAAGCCCATATTTAACTATTTGAACTCATAAAATTTGATTTAATAACATTTTATATTCGTTTTGTTGGGATTAAAACGTGCAAGTCTAAAAAGGCTTTATAGAGAATCCGTTCGAATTTTAACCAAGTAAAAATTTGAAAATTTTAGATTACTCTATATAATTTTGTTCAAAAGCCCATAATTAACTATTGGAACTCATAAAATTTGATTTAATAACATCTTGTTTTCGTTTTATTGGGATTGAAACATGCATGTCTAAAAAGGCTTTATAGTGAATCTATTCAAATTTTAATCGAGTAAAAAGCTGAAAATTTTAGATTAATTTTTATAATTTTATTCAAAATCCTATAGTTAACTATTTGAACTCATAAAATTTGATTTAATAACATCTGGTTTTCGTTTTGTTGGGATTAAAATGTGCATATCTAAAAAGCCTTTATAGATAATTCGTTCTAATTTTAACTGTGTAAGAAGCTAAAAATTTTATATTAATTTTTATAATTTTGTCGCTACCATTTTAAAGCCGAAAAGTGTGAAAAATAGCCTGGCGGATGAATTTTTAAAAATTGAATTTTTACTGGTTTTAATCGTTAATTACAAAAATCGAAGCATTAATGAAAACATGTATTATTTAATTTAAAAAATTATTTGGAGTCGCTAATGGCCACTTTGGTAGTCTAGACATCATAAAATAAATCAGATATTCATTTTAAAAATATTTGGGTTTGGGAGTCGGTTACGCGTAAGGACAATCCTTACGAGCGCTCGAAATCGGTAACTTATTAATTACACGTGGCATTTTGGCATTTCGAGTAATAATATTAATTTAATCCATCATTGTCAAATAAATATTGTTCGAATGAGAATATCCTTTTGGATAAGAAAATATATTTCTTTTAAACACGAATTTGAGTAAGACGTCCTCTAGATAGAAAACCTTAACTCATATTTAAAGAAATATAAGTTCTGCCCCAAAAGGTTTTAAATGTTTGTTCGGTTATTATCTGGTTCATTTTAAGTTCTAACCTAAAAAGTCTTCATTAATTAAATATTTAAACCCTATTAAATTATTAATTTCGCCAAGTGTATTATGATAACATCCGAATACTCGGACACTACCATTTTGACACCGAACAAAATTAATAATACTATTGGTGTTTCTAGTTTTGTCTAATTAATTTTATTAAATTTTAACCCTAAATTATTTACTATTTTTTATGTTTCGATGACACGCCGAATACGATACTAAAGTATACTATTGGCCAACATAATGTTATTTCAAAACACTGACCACTTAGTATATCTGAGATATATGATTAGAACGTCACCGTTACTATAATTATCTCTCTATAAATTAATTATTTAAAGTGACTATCCTAAAAAAGTTCTAATTTAATTAATTACGTGTAGATTAGATGATTACCTAGACATATATACTATATACTTTTAAAATATGCATACAAATAAAATAAATAAATAAAAGACAAGGTCCAAATTAAATGATCCCATGCAATTGGAACCAAACATACCAATGGATCTAAAAATCCAATGTCAAAGGATTGGAACCAAACATGAGACCACTGCCATACAATTGGAGAAATTGACGTACCTTGGTCAATATGAATAGCCTCTTGAACATGTTGCGTAAGCTTTCCAAAGAAGTTTCCAGCTCCAGTAAGTATTAACTTCATAGATCGTAGCATGTAAAATCCAATGTCACTCCAAGTATAATCTCGACACCCGCATCTCTTGATCTTTCATTAAGTTGAATTCATCCTCATTTGGAACCATGGTTCGTATGGACTTCGAGATTGTTTGCAGTCTAAGAGTAGCCATCAAAGAGGCAAGGACAAGGATCTCTCCCCATGAAAACAGAATGGAGTTATTTTTTAGAAACTACCATCGGCTCCAATAATTTTGGTAACCAATCCTCCCTTGTATACTTCTTCCGCTGATTTGTAATAAGTATAAACTTCTCCGGTTCTACGGCTCCGGTTTTACGGTTAATACAAGTCATGTTGATCCTTAAATAGAAACGGACACTTGGTTGTTTTGAGGAGAGATTTTAGAGATGAAGAAAATTTTAGAAACTTCAATAGTTGGATGCGTGAGTTTCATGGGTATCAGTGTAAGAGAGAGAGACGACGTCAATGTTGAAGTCATGGAACTGGTTTCCGATGCCGGTGGCTTTTTCTCCTTCAGTTTCATCAAGGATCTCAGTAAATAATAGAGCTTCAACTTCGTTGCACTCCCGATATTGAAGAAGCAAATTGATGACCTTTGAAAGCATCCTCTATGATTGTTCGTTTCTTCCGGATGGTTTCTTGAGTATTCTGCCACGAAAGCTGGAACAAACACCTCTCTGACACCTCCTCCCCGAAAATATCTCCCATATCTCTTATCTCTTCAATTTAAATTTTATTATTATTTTTCTATTTTTTTATTAACTATTTATTAGTATTATTACTATTATATACCTAAGCCAGATGAAATTTGGGTTCAAATTTTTTTTCAAAAGCTCATAGTTAACTATTTGAACTCATAAAATTTGATTAAATAGCATCTAGTTTTCATTTTGTTGAGATTAAAACGTGCATGACTAAAAAGGCTTTATAGAGAATCCGTTCGAATTTTAACCAAGTAAAAAGCTAAAAATTTTAGATTAATCTGTATAATTTTGTTCAAAAGCTCATATTTAACTACTTGAACTCATAAAATTTGATTTAATAATATCTTGTTTTCGTTTTGTTGGGATTAAAACGTGCACGTCTAAATAGGCTTTATAGAGGATCCTTTCAAATTTTAACCAAATAAAAAGTTAAAAATTTTAGATTAATCAATGTAATTTTGTTCAAAAGCACATAATTAACTATTTGAACTCATAAAATTTAATTTAATAACATATGGTTTTCGTTTTGTTTAGATTAAAACGTGCATGTCTAAAAAGGCTTTATAGAGAATCCAATTGAATTTTAACTGAGTAAAAATAAAAATATTTTAGATTAATATATATAATTTTGTTCAAAAGCCTATAGTTAACTATTTGAAATCATAAAATTTGATTTAATAACATTTGGTTGTCATTTGTTGGATTAAAATGTGCATGTCTAAAAAGGCTTTATAGAGATTTTGTTCGAATTTTAACCGAGTAAAAAGCTTAAAATTTTATATTAATTTGTATAATATTTTTCAAGAGCCCATAATTAACTATTTCAACTCATAAAATTTGATTTAATAACATTTGGTTTTCGTTTTGTTGGGATTAAAACGTGCATATCCAAAAAGGCTTTATAGAGAATCCGTTCAAATTTTAACTGAGTAAAGAACTGAAAACTTTAGATTAATCTGTATAATTTTGTTCAAAAGACCATAGTTAACTATTTGAACTCATAAAATTTGATTTAATAACAAATGGTTTTCGTTTTGTTGGGATTAAAATGTGCATATCTAAAAAGGATTTATAGAGAACCAGTTTAAATTTTAACCGAGTAAAAAGCTAAAAATTTTAGATTAATTTGTATAATTGTGCTCAAAAGACCGTATTTAACTATTTGAACTCATAAAATTTGATTTAATAACATCTTGTTTTCGTTTTATTGGGATTAAAACGTAAATGAATAAAAAGGCTTTATAGAGAATTCGTTCGAATATTAACCGAGTAGAAAGCTGAAATTTTATATTAATCTATATAATTTTGTTCAAAAGCCCATAGTTAACTATTTCAACTAATAAAATTTGATTTAATAACATCTGATTTTTTTTGTTAGGATTAAAACGTGCATGTTTAAAAAGGCTTTATAGAGAATCCGTTCGAATTTTAATTCTGTAAAAAGTTGAAAATTTTAGATTAATTTGTATAGTTTTGCTCAAATTCCCATAGTTAACTATTTGAACTCATAAAATTTGATTTAATAACATTTAGTTTTCGTATTGTTGGGATTAAAACGTGCATGACTAAAAAGGCTTTATAGAGAATCCATTTGAATTTTATATAAGTAAAGAGCTGAAAATTTTAGATTAATTTGTATAATTTTGTTCAAAAACCCATATATAACTATTTCAACTCATAAAATTTGATTTAATAACATATGATTTTTGTTTTGTTAGGATTAAAACGTGCATGTCTAAAAAGGTTTTATAGAGAATCCGTTTAAATTTTTACCGAGTAAAAAGATGAAAAATTTAGATTAATTTGTATAATTTTGTTCAAAAGCCCATATTTAACTATTTCAACTCATAAAATTTGATTTAATAACATCTTATATTCGTTTTGTTGGGATTAAAATGTGCATGTCTAAAAAGGCATTATAGAGAATCCGTTCGAATTTTAACCGAGTAAAAAGCTAAAAATTTTAAATTAATCTGTTTAATTTTGTTTAAAAGCCCTACAGTTAAGTATTTGAACTCATAAAATTTGATTTAATAACATCTGGTTTTCGTTTTGTTGGGATTAAAATGTGCATGTCTAAAAAGGCTTTATAGAGAATCCGTTCGAATTTTAATCCTGTAAAAAGCTAAAAATTTTACATTAATTTGTATAGTTTAGTTCAAAAGCCCACAGTTAACTATTTAAAATCAAAAAATTTGATTTAATAACATCAGGTTTTCGTTTTGTTGGAGTTAAAACGTGCATGTCTAAAAAAGCTTTATAGAGAATCCGTTCGAATTTTGACCGTGTAAAAAGCAGAAAATTTTAGATTAATCTGTAGAATTTTGTTCGAAAACCTATAGTTAACTACTTCAACATATAAAATTTGATTTAATGACATATGATTTCCGTTTTGTTGGCATTAAAACGTGCATATCCAAAAAGGCTTTATAGAGAATCCGTTCAAATTTTAACTGAGTAAATAACTAAAAATTTTAGATTAATCTGTACAATTTTATTCAAAAGACCATAGTTAACTATTTGAACTCATAAAATTTGATTTAATAACATATGGTTTTCGTTTAGTTGGGATTAAAATGTGCATATCTAAAAAGTATTTATACAGAATCAGTTTAAATTTTAACCGAGTAAAAAGCTAAAAATTTTAGATTAATTTGTATAATTGTGCTCAAAAGACCGTATTTAACTATTTGAACTCATAAAATTTGATTTAATAACATCTTGTTTTCGTTTTGTTGGGATTAAAACGTGCAAGTCTAAAAAGGCTTTATAGAGAATTCGTTCGAATATTAACCGAGTAAAAAGTTGAAAATTTTAAATTAATCTGTATAATTTTGTTCAAAAGCCCATAGTTTACTATTTCAACTAATAAAATTTGATTTAATAACATCTGATTTTTTTGTTAGGATTAAAACGTGTATGTTTAAAAAGGCTTTATAGAGAATCCGTTCGAATTTTAATTCTGTAAAAAGTTGAAAATTTTAGATTAATTTGTATAGTTTTGCTCAAATTCCCATAGTTAACTATTTGAACTCATAAAATTTGATTTAATAACATTTAGTTTTCGTGTTGTTGGGATTAAAACGTGCATGACTAAAAAGGCTTTATAGAGAATCCATTTGAATTTTATATAAGTAAAGAGCTGAAAATTTTAGATTAATTTGTATAATTTTGTTCAAAATCCCATATATAACTATTTCAACTCATAAAATTTGATTTAATAACATATGATTTTTGTTTTGTTAGGATTAAAACGTGCATGTCTAAAAAGGTTTTATAGAGAATCCGTTTAAATTTTTACCGAGTAAAAAGATGAAAAATTTAGATTAATTTGTATAATTTTGTTCAAAAGCCCATATTTAACTATTTGAACTCATAAAATTTGATTTAATAACATCTTATATTCATTTTGTTGGGATTAAAATATGCATGTCTAAAAAGGCATTATAGAGAATCCGTTCGAATTTTAACCGAGTAAAAAGCTGAAAATTTTAAATTAATCTATTTAATTTTGTTCAAAAGCCTATAGTTAACTATTTGAACTCATAAAATTTGATTTAATAACATCTGGTTTTCGTTTTGTTGGGATTAAAACGTGAATGTCTAAAAAGGCTTTATAGAGAATCCGTTCGAATTTTAATCCTGTAAAAAGCTAAAAATTTTACATTAATTTGTATAGTTTAGTTCAAAAGCCCACAGTTAACTATTTGAAATCATAAAATTTGATTTAATAACATCAGGTTTTCATTTTTTTGGAGTTAAAACGTGCATGTATAAAAAAGCTTTATAGAGAATCCGTTCGAATTTTGACCGTGTAAAAAGCAAAAAATTTTAGATTAATCTGTAGAATTTTTTTCGAAAACCTATAGTTAACTACTTGAACATATAAAATTTGATTTAATGACATATGATTTCCGTTTTGTTGGGATTAAAATGTGCATGTCTAAAAAGGATTTATAGAGAATCCGTTTAAATTTTAACCGAGTAAAAAGCTAAAAATTTTAGAATAATTTGTATAATTTTGCTCAAAAGATCATATTTAACTATTTGAACTCATAAATTTGACTTAATAACATCTTGTTTTCGTTTTGTTGGTATTAAAACGTGCATGCCTTAAAAGACTGCATAGAGAATCCGTTTAAATTTTAACCGAGTAAAAAGCTGAAAAATTTAGATTAATTTGTATAATTTTGATCAAAAGCCCATATTTAACTATTTGAACTCATAAAATTTGATTTAATAACATTTTATATTCGTTTTGTTGGGATTAAAACGTGCAAGTCTAAAAAGGCTTTATAGAGAATCCGTTCGAATTTTAACCAAGTAAAAATTTGAAAATTTTAGATTACTCTATATAATTTTGTTCAAAAGCCCATAATTAACTATTGGAACTCATAAAATTTGATTTAATAACATCTTGTTTTCGTTTTATTGGGATTGAAACATGCATGTCTAAAAAGGCTTTATAGTGAATCTATTCAAATTTTAATCGAGTAAAAAGCTGAAAATTTTAGATTAATTTTTATAATTTTATTCAAAATCCTATAGTTAACTATTTGAACTCATAAAATTTGATTTAATAACATCTGGTTTTCGTTTTGTTGGGATTAAAATGTGCATATCTAAAAAGCCTTTATAGATAATTCGTTCTAATTTTAACTGTGTAAGAAGCTAAAAATTTTATATTAATTTTTATAATTTTGTCGCTACCATTTTAAAGCCGAAAAGTGTGAAAAATAGCCTGGCGGATGAATTTTTAAAAATTGAATTTTTACTGGTTTTAATCGTTAATTACAAAAATCGAAGCATTAATGAAAACATGTATTATTTAATTTAAAAAATTATTTGGAGTCGCTAATGGCCACTTTGGTAGTCTAGACATCATAAAATAAATCAGATATTCATTTTAAAAATATTTGGGTTTGGGAGTCGGTTACGCGTAAGGACAATCCTTACGAGCGCTCGAAATCGGTAACTTATTAATTACACGTGGCATTTTGGCATTTCGAGTAATAATATTAATTTAATCCATCATTGTCAAATAAATATTGTTCGAATGAGAATATCCTTTTGGATAAGAAAATATATTTCTTTTAAACACGAATTTGAGTAAGACGTCCTCTAGATAGGAAACCTTAACTCATATTTAAAGAAATATAAGTTCTGCCCCAAAAGGTTTTAAATGTTTGTTCGGTTATTATCTGGTTCATTTTAAGTTCTAACCTAAAAAGTCTTCATTAATTAAATATTTAAACCCTATTAAATTATTAATTTCGCCAAGTGTATTATGATAACATCCGAATACTCGGACACTACCATTTTGACACCGAACAAAATTAATAATACTATTGGTGTTTCTAGTTTTGTCTAATTAATTTTATTAAATTTTAACCCTAAATTATTTACTATTTTTTATGTTTCGATGACACGCCGAATACGATACTAAAGTATACTATTGGCCAACATAATGTTATTTCAAAACACTGACCACTTAGTATATCTGAGATATATGATTAGAACGTCACCGTTACTATAATTATCTCTCTATAAATTAATTATTTAAAGTGACTATCCTAAAAAAGTTCTAATTTAATTAATTACGTGTAGATTAGATGATTACCTAGACATATATACTATATACTTTTAAAATATGCATACAAATAAAATAAATAAATAAAAGACAAGGTCCAAATTAAATGATCCCATGCAATTGGAACCAAACATACCAATGGATCTAAAAATCCAATGTCAAAGGATTGGAACCAAACATGAGACCACTGCCATACAATTGGAGAAATTGACGTACCTTGGTCAATATGAATAGCCTCTTGAACATGTTGCGTAAGCTTTCCAAAGAAGTTTCCAGCTCCAGTAAGTATTAACTTCATAGATCGTAGCATGTAAAATCCAATGTCACTCCAAGTATAATCTCGACACCCGCATCTCTTGATCTTTCATTAAGTTGAATTCATCCTCATTTGGAACCATGGTTCGTATGGACTTCGAGATTGTTTGCAGTCTAAGAGTAGCCATCAAAGAGGCAAGGACAAGGATCTCTCCCCATGAAAACAGAATGGAGTTATTTTTTAGAAACTACCATCGGCTCCAATAATTTTGGTAACCAATCCTCCCTTGTATACTTCTTCCGCTGATTTGTAATAAGTATAAACTTCTCCGGTTCTACGGCTCCGGTTTTACGGTTAATACAAGTCATGTTGATCCTTAAATAGAAACGGACACTTGGTTGTTTTGAGGAGAGATTTTAGAGATGAAGAAAATTTTAGAAACTTCAATAGTTGGATGCGTGAGTTTCATGGGTATCAGTGTAAGAGAGAGAGACGACGTCAATGTTGAAGTCATGGAACTGGTTTCCGATGCCGGTGGCTTTTTCTCCTTCAGTTTCATCAAGGATCTCAGTAAATAATAGAGCTTCAACTTCGTTGCACTCCCGATATTGAAGAAGCAAATTGATGACCTTTGAAACCATCCTCTATGATTGTTCGTTTCTTCCGGATGGTTTCTTGAGTATTCTGCCACGAAAGCTGGAACAGACACCTCTCTGACACCTCCTCCCCGAAAATCTCTCTCATATCTCTTATCTCTTCAATTTAAATTTTATTATTATTTTTCTATTTTTTATTAACTATTTATTAGTATTATTACTATTATATACCTAAGCCAAACGAAATTTGGGTTCAAATTTTTTTTCAAAAGCTCATAGTTAACTATTTGAACACAAAAAATTTGATTAAATAACATCTAGTTTTCGTTTTGTTGAGATTAAAACGTGCATGACTAAAAAGGCTTTATAGAGAATCCGTTCAAATTTTAACCAAGTAAAAAGCTAAAAATTTTAGATTAATTTGTATAATTTTATTCAAAAGCTCATATTTAACTATTTGAACTCATAAAATTTGATTTAATAATATCTTGTTTTCGTTTTGTTGGGATTAAAACGTGCACGTCTAAATAGGCTTTATAGAGGATCCTTTCAAATTTTAACCAAATAAAAAGTTAAAAATTTTAGATTAATAACATTTGGTTTTCGTTTTGTTGGGATTAAAACGTGCATATCCAAAAAGGCTTTATAGAGAATCCGTTCAAATTTTAACTGAGTAAAGAACTGAAAATTTTAGATTAATCTGTATAATTTTGTTCAAAAGACCATAGTTAACTATTTGAACTCATAAAATTTGATTTAATAACATCTTATATTCGTTTTGTTGGGATTAAAATGTGCATGTCTAAAAAGGCATTATAGAGAATCCGTTCGAATTTTAACCGAGTAAAAAGCTGAAAATTTTAAATTAATCTGTTTAATTTTGTTCAAAACCTATAGTTAACTATTTGAACTCATAAAATTTGATTTAATAACATCTGGTTTTCGTTTTGTTGGGATTAAAACGTGCATGTCTAAAAAGGCTTTATAGAGAATCCGTTCGAATTTTAATCCTGTAAAAAGCTAATAATTTTACATTAATTTGTATAGTTTAGTTCAAAAGCCCATAGTTAACTATTTGAAATCATAAAATTTGATTTAATAACATCAGGTTTTCGTTTTGTTGGAGTTAAAATGTGCATGTCTAAAAAGGCTTTATAGAGAATCCGTTCGAATTTTGACCGTGTAAAAAGCAGAAAATTTTAGATTAATTTGTAGAATTTTGTTCGAAAACCTATAGTTAACTACTTGAACATATAAAATTTGATTTAATGACATATGATTTCCGTTTTGTTGGGATTAAAACGTGCATGTCTAAAAAAGATTTATAGAGAATCCGTTTAAATTTTAACCGAGTAAAAAGCTGAAAATTTTAGAATAATTTGTATAATTTTGCTTAAAAGCCCATATTTAACTATTTGAACTCATAAATTTGATTTAATAACATCTTGTTTTCGTTTTGTTGGGATTAAAACGTGCATGCCTTAAAAGACTGCAGAGAGAATCCGTTTAAATTTTAACCGAGTAAAAAGATGAAAAATTTAGATTAAGTTGTATAATTTTGTTCAAAAGCCCATATTTAACTATTTGAACTCATAAAATTTGATTTAATAACATCTTATATTCGTTTTGTTGGGATTAAAACGTGCAAGTCTAAAAAGGCTTTATAGAGAATCCGTTCGAATTTTAACCAACTAAAAAGCTGAAAATTTTAGATTAATCTGTATAATTTTGTTCAAAAGCCCATATTTAACTATTTGAACTCATAAAATTTGATTTAATAACATCTGGTTTTTGTTTTGTTGGGATTAAAACGTGCATGTCTAAAAAGGCTTCATACAGAATCCATTCAAATTTTAACCGAGTAAAGAGATGAAAATTTTAGATTAATTTGTATAATTTTGTTCAAAAGCCCATATTTAACTATTTCAACACATAAAATTTGATTTAATAACATATGATTTTCGTTTTATTGGATTAAAACGTGCATGTCTAAAAAGACTTTATAGTGAATCCATTTAAATTTTAACCGAGTAAAAAACTGAAAAATTTAGATTAATTTGTATAATTTTGTTCAAAAGCCCATATTTAACTATTTGAACTCATAAAATTTGATTTAATAACATCTTATATTCGTTTTGTTGGGATTAAAACGTGCATGTCTGGAAAGGCTTTATAGAGAATCCGTTCGAATTTTAACCGAGTAAAAAGCTGAAAATTTTAGATTAATCTGTTTAATTTTCTTCAAAAGCCCATAGTTAACTATTTGAACTCATAAAATTTGATTTAATAACATTTGGTTTCCGTTTTGTTGGGATTAAAACGTGAATGTCTAAAAAGGCTTTATAGAGAATCCGTTCGAATTTTAATCCTGTAAAAAGCTAAAAATTTTACATTAATTTGTATAGTTTAGTTCAAAAGCCCATAGTTAACTATTTGAACTCATAAAATTTAATTTAATAACATATGGTTTTTGTTTTGTTAGGATTAAAACGTGCATGTCTAAAAAGGCCGTATAGAGAATCCTTTTAAATTTTAACCGAGTAAAACGCTAAAAATTTTAGATTAATTTGTATAATTTTGTTCAAAAGTCCATAGTTAACTATTTGAACTCATAAAATTTGATTAAATATCATATGTTTTTCGTTTTGTTGGGCTTAAAATGTGCATGTCTAAAAACGCTTTATACAGAATTTGTTGGAATTTTAACCGAGTAAAAAGCTGACTATTTTATATTAATTTGTATAATTTTGTTCAAAAGCCCATAGTTAACTATTTGAACTCATAAAATTTGATTTAATAACATATGGTTTTCGTTTTGTTGGGATTAAAACGTGCATGTCTAAAAAGGATTTATAGAGAATCAGTTCAAATTTTAACAGAGTAAAAAGCTGAAAATTTTAGATTAATTTGTATAATTTTGTTCAACAACCCATATTTAACTATTTGAACTCATAAAATTTAATTTAATAACGTCTGGTTTTCGTTATGTTGGGTTTAAAACGCGAATGTCTAAAAAGGCTTTATAGAGAATCCGTTCAAATTTCAACCAAGTAAAAATAAAAAAATTTAGATTAATCTGTATAATTTTATTCAATAGTCCACAGTTAACTATTTGAACTCATAAAATTTTATTTAATAGCATTTGGTTGTAATTTTGTTGGGATTAAAACGTGCATGTCTAAACAGGCTTTATAGAGATTTTGTTCGAATTTGTTTTTGAAGTAAGGGGCCTCATTAATAAACCCCTATAGCCTTTCACCCCAAGAGGTGAGTAGGCCCCTGTGGGGAAAAGAGTACCCAAGGTATTATTGAGAAGAAGAATAGAACCTCTCCGAGTTTACAGAGAACCGAATAAAGTCGAGAACGATACAACCAAAGGAGCAAGAAGAAAAGGAACGTAAAGCCCTAATAGCTAAAACATGGGCTACAACATTTGCGTCTCTAGGCACATAACAAATCTTACAATCAGGCAAAGTGCCCAAAGTGGAGCGGATGCGAGACACCAGATGTTGCACTGTGGAAAGATCTTGGTGCTGAGTGTTGTTTACTTTGTTGGCAATGGAAGCAGAATCTGTTTCAATGATCACTTTAGTCCAGTCATTGGCACTAACAAGTCGTAAGCCTTCTATAATAGCAAGAGCCTCGGTAGAAGCTGGATCTGGGCAAACAAGAGGCATAGAGCAACCACCAAGTTCAGAGCCAGAGGAGTCTCGAGCAATGACACCTGCAGCTGCAACCCTAAGCACAAGGTTCTTTATAAAGCCTTTTTAGACATGCACGTTTTAATCCGAATAAAACAAAAATCCGATGTTACTAAATAAAATTTTATGAGTTCAAATAGTTAATTATGCGATTTTTAACAAAATTATACAGATAGATCTAAAATTTTCAGCTTTTTACTTGGTTAATATTCGAATGGATTCTCTATATAGCAATTTTAGACATGCACGTTTTAATCCCACCAAAACGAAAACCAGATGTTATTAAACCAAATTTTCTGAGTTCAAATAGTTGATATGGTCTTTTAAACAAAATTATACAGATTAATCTAAAATTTTTAGCTTTTTACTCGGTTAAAATTCGAACGAATTCTCTACAAAGCCTTTTTAGACATGCACATTTTAATCCCAACAAAACGAAAACAAGATTTTATTAAATGAAATTTTATGAGTTTAAATATTTAATTTTGAGTTTTTGAACAAAATTATATAGATTAATCTAAAATTTTCAGCTTTTTACTCGGTTAAAATTCGAACGGATTCTCTATAAAGCAATTTTAGACAAGCAAGTTTTAGTCCCAATAAAACGAAAATTAGATGTTATTAAATCAAATTTTACGAGTTCATATAGTTAATTATGGGCTTTTGAACAAAATTATATAGATTAATCTAAAATTTTCAACTTTTTACTCGGTTAAAATTCGAACGGATTCTCTACAAAGCCTTTTTAGACATGCACGTTTTAATCCGAACATAACGATAACTAGATGTTATTAAATTAAACTTTTTGAGTTCAAACAATTAATTATAGGGTTTTAAACAAAATTATACAGATTAATCTAAAGTTTTCAGCTTTTTAATCTGTTAGAATTTGAACGGGTTCTCTATAAAGCCTTTTTAGACGTGTACGTTTTAATCCGAACAAAACAAAAACCAGATGTTATTAAATGAAATTTTATGAGTTCAAATAGTTAATTATTGGATTTTGAACAAAATTATACAAATAAATCTAAAATTTTCAGCTTTTTACTCTGTTAAAATTCGAACGGATTCTCTATAAAGCAATTTTAGACAAGAAAGTTTTAGTCCCAACAAAACGAAAATTAGTTGTTATTAAATCAAATTTTACGAGTTCAAATAGTTAATTATGGGCTTTTGAACAAAATTATACAGATTAATCTAAAATTTTCAACTTTTTACTCGGTTAAAATTCGAATGGATTCTCTATAAAGCCTTTTTATACATGCACGTTTTAATCCCAACAAAACGAAAACAAGATTTTATTAAATGAAATTTTATGAGTTTAAATATTTAATTTTGAGTTTTTGAACAAAATTATATAGATTAATCTAAAATTTTCAGCTTTTTACTCGGTTAAAATTCGAACGGATTCTCTATAAAGCAATTTTAGACAAGCAAGTTTTAGTCCCAATAAAACGAAAATTAGATGTTATTAAATCAAATTTTACGAGTTCATATAGTTAATTATGGGCTTTTGAACAAAATTATATAGATTAATCTAAAATTTTCAACTTTTTACTCGGTTAAAATTCGAACGGATTCTCTACAAAGCCTTTTTAGACATGCACGTTTTAATCCGAACATAACGATAACTAGATGTTATTGAATTAAACTTTTTGAGTTCAAACAATTAATTATAGGGTTTTGAACAAAATTATACAGATTAATCTAAAGTTTTCAGCTTTTTAATCTGTTAGAATTTGAACGGGTTCTCTATAAAGCCTTTTTAGACGTGGACGTTTTAATCCGAACAAAACCAAAACTAGATGTTATTAAATGAAATTTTATGAGTTCAAATAGTTAATTATTGGATTTTGAACAAAATTATACAAATAAATCTAAAATTTTCAGCTTTTTACTCTGTTAAAATTCGAACGGATTCTCTATAAAGCAATTTTAGACAAGAAAGTTTTAGTCCCAACAAAACGAAAATTAGTTGTTATTAAATCAAATTTTACGAGTTCAAATAGTTAATTATGGGCTTTTGAACAAAATTATACAGATTAATCTAAAATTTTCAATTTTTTACTCGGTTAAAATTCGAATGGATTCTCTATAAAGCCTTTTTAGACATACACGTTTTAATCCGAACAAAACGATAACTAGATGTTATTAAATCAAATTTTTTGAGTTCAAATAATTAATTATGGGCTTTTGAACAAAATTATACAGATTAATCTAAAATTTTCAGCTTTTTACTAGGTTAAAATTTGAAAGGATTCTTTATAAAGCCTTTTTAGACATGCACGTTTTAATCCGAATAAAACAAAAATCCGATGTTATTAAATAAAATTTTATGAGTTCAAATAGTTAATTATGCGATTTTTAACAAAATCATACAGATAGATCTAAAATTTTCAGCTTTTTACTTGGTTAATATTCGAATGGATTCTCTATATAGCAAATTTAGACATGCACGTTTTAATCCCACCAAAACGAAAACCAGATGTTATTAAACCAAATTTTTTGAGTTCAAATAGTTGATTTGGTCTTTTAAACAAAATTATACAGATTAATCTAAAATTTTTAGCTTTTTACTCGGTTAAAATTCGAACGAATTCTCTACAAAGCCTTTTTAGACATGCACATTTTAATCTCAACAAAAGGAAAACAAGATTCTATTAAATGAAATTTTATGAGTTTAAATATTTAATTTTGAGCTTTTGAACAAAATTATATAGATTAATCTAAAATTTTCAGCTTTTTACTCGGTTAAAATTCGAACGGATTCTCTATAAAGCAATTTTAGACAAGCAAGTTTTAGTCCCAATAAAACGAAAATTAGATGTTATTAAATCAAACTTTACGAGTTCAAATAGTTAATTATGGGCTTTTGAACAAAATTATATAGATTAATCTAAAATTTTCAACTTTTTACTCGGTTAAAATTCGAACGGATTCTCTACAAAGCCTTTTTAGACATGCACGTTTTAATCCGAACATAACGATAACTAGATGTTATTAAATCAAACTTTTTGAGTTCAAACAATTAATTATAGGGTTTTGAACAAAATTATACAGATTAATCTAAAATTTTCAGCTTTTTAATCTGTTAGAATTTGAACGGGTTCTCTACAAATCCTTTTTAGACGTGGACGTTTTAATCCGAAGAAAACAAAAACCAGATGTTATTAAATGAAATTTTATGAGTTCAAATAGTTAATTATTGGATTTTGAACAAAATTATACAAATACATCTAAAATTTTCAGCTTTTTACTCTGTTAAAATTCAAACGGATTCTCTATAAAGCAATTTTAGACAAGAAAGTTTTAGTCCCAACAAAACGAAAATTAGTTGTTATTAAATCAAATTTTACGAGTTCAAATAGTTAATTATGGGCTTTTGAACAAAATTATACAGATTAATCTAAAATTTTCAACTTTTTACTCGGTTAAAATTCGAATGGATTCTCTATAAAGCCTTTTTAGACATGCACGTTTTAATCCGAAAAAAAAGATAACTAGATGTTATTAAATCAAATTTTTTGAGTTCAAATAATTAATTATGGGCTTTTGAACAAAATTATACAGATTAATCTAAAATTTTCAGCTTTTTACTAGGTTAAAATTTGAAAGGATTCTTTATAAAGCCTTTTTAGACATGCACGTTTTAATCCGAATAAAACAAAAATCCGATGTTATTAAATAAAATTTTATGAGTTCAAATAGTTAATTATGCGATTTTTAACAAAATTATACAGATAGATCTAAAATTTTCAGCTTTTTACTTGGTTAATATTCGAATGGATTCTCTATATAGCAATTTTAGACATGCAAGTTTTAATCCCATCAAAACGAAAAACAGATGTTATTAAACCAAATTTTCTGAGTTCAAATAGTTGATATGGTCTTTTAAACAAAATTATACAGATTAATCTAAAATTTTTAGCCTTTTACTCGGTTAAAATTTGAACGAATTCTCTACAAAGCCTTTTTAGACATGCACATTTTAATCCCAACAAAACGAAAACAAGATTTTATTAAATGAAATTTTATGAGTTTAAATTTTTATTTTTGAGTTTTTGAATAAAATTATATAGATTAATCTAAAATTTTCAGCTTTTTACTCGGTTAAAATTCGAACGGATTCTCTATAAAGCAATTTTAGACAAGCAAGTTTTAGTCCCAATAAAACGAAAATTAGATGTTATTAAATCAAATTTTACGAGTTCAAATAGTTAATTATGGGCTTTTGAACAAAATTATATAGATTAATCAAAAATTTTCAACTTTTTACTCGGTTAAAATTCGAACGGATTCTCTACAAAGCCTTTTTAGACATGCACGTTTTAATCCGAACATAACGATAACTAGATGTTATTAAATTAAACTTTTTGAGTTCAAACAATTAATTATAGGGTTTTGAACAAAATTATACAGATTAATCTAAAATTTTCAGCTTTTTAATCTGTTAGAATTTGAACGGGTTCTCTATAAAGCCTTTTTAGACGTGGACGTTTTAATCCGAATAAAACAAAAACCAGATGTTATTAAATGAAATTTTATGAGTTCAAATAGTTAATTATTGGATTTTGAACAAAATTATACAAATAAATCTAAAATTTTCAGCTTTTTACTCTGTTAAAATTCGAGCGGATTCTCTATAAAACAATTTTAGACAAGCAAGTTTTAGTCCCAACAAAACGAAAATTAGTTGTTATTAAATCAAATTTTACGAGTTCAAATAGTTAATTATGGGCTTTTGAACAAAATTATACAGATTAATCTAAAATTTTCAACTTTTTGCTCGGTTAAAATTCGAATGGATTCTCTATAAAGCCTTTTTAAACATGCACGTTTTAATCCGAACAAAACGATAACTTGATGTTATTAAATCAAATTTTTTGAGTTCAAATAATTAATTATGGGCTTTTGAACAAAATTATAGAGATTAATCTAAAATTTTCAGCTTTTTACTAGGTTAAAATTTGAAAGGATTCTTTATAAAGCCTTTTTAGACATGCACGTTTTAATCCGAATAAAACAAAAATCCGATGTTATTAAATAAAATTTTATGAGTTCAAATAGTTAATTATGCGATTTTTAACAAAATTATACAGATAGATCTAAAATTTTCAGCTTTTTACTTGGTTAATATTCGAATGGATTCTCTATATAGCAATTTTAGACATGCACGTTTTAATCCCACCAAAACGAAAACCAGATGTTATTAAACCAAATTTTTGAGTTCAAATAGTTGATATGGTCTTTTAAACAAAATTATACAGATTAATCTAAAATTTTTAGCTTTTTACTCTGTTAAAATTCGAACGAATTCTCTACAAAGCCTTTTTAGACATGCACATTTTAATCCCAAAAAAACGAAAACAAGATTTTATTAAATGAAATTTTATGAGTTTAAATATTTAATTTTGAGCTTTTGAACAAAATTATATAGATTAATCTAAAATTTTCAGCTTTTTACTCGGTTAAAATTCGAACGGATTCTCTATAAAGCAATTTTAGACAAGCAAGTTTTAGTCCCAATAAAACGAAAATTAGATGTTATTAAATCAAATTTTACGAGTTCAAATAGTTAATTATGGGCTTTTGAACAAAATTATATAGATTAATCTAAAATTTTCAACTTTTTACTCGGTTAAAATTCGAACGGATTCTCTACAAAGCCTTTTTAGACATGCACGTTTTAATCCGAACATAATGATAACTAGATGTTATTAAATCAAACTTTTTGAGTTCAAACAATTAATTATAGGGTTTTGAACAAAATTATACAGATTAATCTAAAATTTTCAGCTTTTTAATCTATTAGAATTTGAACGGGTTCTCTATAAAGCCTTTTTAGACGTAGACGTTTTAATCGGAACAAAACAAAAACCAGATGTTATTAAATGAAATTTTATGAGTTCAAATAGTTAATTATTGGATTTTGAACAAAATTAAACAAATAAATCTAAAATTTTCAGCTTTTTACTCTGTTAAAATTCGAACGGATTCTCTATAAAGCAATTTTAGACAAGCAAGTTTTAGTCCTAACAAAACGAAAATTAGTTGTTATTAAATCAAATTTTACGAGTTCAAATAGTTAATTATGGGCTTTTGAACAAAATTATACAGATTAATGTAAAATTTTCAACTTTTTACTCGGTTAAAATTCGAACGGATTCTCTATAAAGCCTTTTTAGACACGCACGTTTTAATCCGAAAAAAAAGATAACTAGATGTTATTAAATCAAATTTTTTGAGTTCAAATAATTAATTATGGGCTTTTGAACAAAATTATACAGATTAATCTAAAATTTTCAGCTTTTTACTAGGTTAAAATTTGAAAGGATTCTTTATAAAGCCTTTTTAGACATGCACGTTTTAATCCGAATAAAACAAAAATCCGATGTTACTAAATAAAATTTTATGAGTTCAAATATTTAATTATGCGATTTTTAACAAAATTATACAGATAGATCTAAAATTTTCAGCTTTTTACTTGGTTAATATTCTAATGGATTCTCTATATAGTAATTTTAGACATGCGCATTTTAATCCCACCAAAATGAAAACCAGATGTTATTAAACCAAATTTTCTGAGTTCAAATAGTTGATATGGTCTTTTAAACAAAATTATACAGATTAATCTAAAATTTTTAGCTTTTTACTCGTTTAAAATTTGAACGAATTCTCTACAAAGCCTTTTTAGACATGCACATTTTAATCCCAGTAAAACGAAAACAATATTTTATTAAATGAAATTTTATGAGTTTAAATATTTAATTTTGAGCTTTTGAACAAAATTATATAGATTAATCTAAAATTTTCAGCTTTTTACTTGGTTAAAATTCGAACGGATTCTCTATAAAGCAATTTTAGACAAGCAAGTTTTAGTCCCAATAAAACGAAAATTAGATGTTATTAAATCAAACTTTACGAGTTCAAATAGTTAATTATGGGCTTTTGAACAAAATTATATAGATTAATCTAAAATTTTCAACTTTTTACTCGGTTAAAATTCGAACGGATTCTCTACAAAGCCTTTTTAGACATGCACGTTTTAATCCAAACATAACGATAACTAAATGTTATTAAATCAAACTTTTTGAGTTCAAACAATTAATTATAGGGTTTTGAACAAAATTATACAGATTAATCTAAAATTTTCAGCTTTTTAATCTGTTAGAATTTGAACAGGTTCTCTATAAAGCCTTTTTAGACGTGGACGTTTTAATCCGAACAAAACCAAAACCAGATGTTATTAAATGAAATTTTATGAGTTCAAATAGTTAATTATTGGATTTTGAACAAAATTATACAAATAAATCTAAAATTTTCAGCTTTTTACTCTGTTAAAATTCGAACGGATTCTCTATAAAGCAATTTTAGACAAGCAAGTTTTAGTCCCAACAAAACGAAAATTAGTTGTTATTAAATCAAATTTTACGAGTTCAAATAGTTAATTATGGGCTTTTGAACAAATTATACAGATTAATCTAAAATTTTCAACTTTTTACTCGGTTAAAATTCGAATGGATTCTCTATAAAGCCTTTTGAGACATGCACGTTTTAATCCGAACAAAACGATAACTAGATGTTATTAAATCAAATTTTTTGAGTTCAAATAATTAATTATGGGCTTTTGAACAAAATTATACAGATTAATCTAAAATTTTCAGCTTTTTACTAGGTTAAAATTTGAAAGGATTCTTTATTAAGCCTTTTTAGACACACACGTTTTAATCCGAATAAAACAAAAATCCGATGTTACTAAATAAAATTTTATGAGTTCAAATAGTTAATTATGCGATTTTTAACAAAATTATACAGATAGATCTAAAATTTTCAGTTTTTTACTTGGTTAATATTCGAATGGATTCTCTATATAGCAATTTTAGACATGCAAGTTTTAATCCCACCAAAACGAAAACCAGATGTTATTAAACCAAATTTTTTGAGTTCAAATAGTTGATATGGTCATTTAAACAAAATTATACAGATTAATCTAAAATTTTTAGCTTTTTACTCGGTTAAAATTCGAACGAATTCTCTACAAAGCCTTTTTAGACATGCACATTTTAATCCCAACAAAACGAAAACAAGATTTTATTAAATGAAATTTTATGAGTTTAAATATTTAATTTTGAGCTTTTGAACAAAATTATATAGATTAATCTAAAATTTTCAACTTTTTACTCGGTTAAAATTCGAACGGATTCTCTATAAAGCAATTTTAGACAAGCAAGTTTTAGTCCCAATAAAACGAAAATTAGATGTTATTAAATCAAATTTTACGAGTTCAAATAGTTAATTATGGGCTTTTGAACAAAATTATATAGATTAATCTAAAATTTTCAACTTTTTACTCGGTTAAAATTCGAACGGATTCTCTACAAAGCCTTTTTAGACATGCACGTTTTAATCCGAACATAACGATAACTAGATGTTATTAAATCAAACTTTTTGAGTTCAAACAATTAATTATAGGGTTTTGAACAAAATTATACAGATTAATCTAAAATTTTTAGCTTTTTAATCTGTTAGAAATTGAACGGGTTCTCTATAAAGCCTTTTTAGACGTGGACGTTTTAATCCGAACAAAACAAAAACAAGATGTTATTAAATGAAATTTTATGAGTTCAAATAGTTAATTATTGGATTTTGAACAAAATTATACAAATAAATCTAAAATTTTTAGCTTTTTACACTGTTAAAATTCGAACGGATTCTCTATAAAGCAATTTTAGACAAGCAAGTTTTAGTCCCAACAAAACGAAAATTAGTTGTTATTAAATCAAATTTTACGGGTTCAAATAGTT
The DNA here is from genome assembly GCA_035048815.1 of Abelmoschus esculentus. Lineage (NCBI taxonomy): Eukaryota > Viridiplantae > Streptophyta > Magnoliopsida > Malvales > Malvaceae > Abelmoschus > Abelmoschus esculentus. The sequence goes on along the minus strand of JAUCBN010000016.1, from coordinate 14,161,591 downwards.
AATTATGGGCTTTTGAACAAAATTATACAGATTAATCTAAAATTTTCAACTTTTTACTCGGTTAAAATTCGAATGGATTCTCTATAAAGCCTTTTTAGACATGCACGTTTTAATCCGAACAAAACGATAATTAGATGTTATTTAATCAAATTTTTTGAGTTCAAATAATTAATTATGGGCTTTTGAACAAAATTATACAGATTAATCTAAAATTTTCAGCTTTTTACTAGGTTAAAATTTGAAAGAGTTCTCTATAAAGCCTTTTTAGACGTGGACGTTTTAATCTGAACAAAACAAGAACCAGATGTTATTAAATAAAATTTTATGAGTTCAAATAGTTAATTATGCGATTTTTAACAAAATTATACAGATAGATCTAAATTTTTCAGCTTTTTACTTGGTTAATATTCGAATGGATTCTCTATATAGCAATTTTAGACATGCAAGTTTTAATCCCACCAAAATGAAAACCAGATGTTATTAAACCAAATTTTCTGAGTTCAAATAGTTGATATGGTCTTTTAAACAAAATTATACAGATAAATTTAAAATTTTTAGCTTTTTACTCGGTTAAAATTCGAACGAATTCTCTACAAAGCCTTTTTAGACATGCACATTTTAATCCCAACAAAACAAAAACAAGATTTTATTAAATGAAATTTTATGAGTTTAAATATTTAATTTTGAGCTTTTGAACAAAATTATATAGATTAATCTAAAATTTTCAGCTTTTTACTCGGTTAAAATTCGAACGGATTCTCTATAAAGCAATTTTAGACAAGCAAGTTTTAGTCCCAATAAAACGAAAATTAGATGTTATTAAATCAAATTTTACGAGTTCAAATAGTTAATTATGGGCTTTTGAACAAAATTATATAGATTAATCTAAAATTTTCAACTTTTTACTCGGTTAAAATTCGAACGGATTCTCTACAAAGCCTTTTTAGACATGCACGTTTTAATCCGAACATAACGATAACTAGATGTTATTAAATCAAACTTTTTGAGTTCAAACAATTAATTATAGGGTTTTGAACAAAATTATACAGATTAATCTAAAATTTTCAGCTTTTTAATCTGTTAGAATTTGAATGGGTTCTCTATAAAGCCTTTTTAGACGTGGACGTTTTAATCCGAACAAAACAAAAACCAGATGTTATTAAATGAAATTTTATGAGTTCAAATAGTTAATTATTGGATTTTGAACAAAATTATACAAATAAATCTAAAATTTTCAACTTTTTACTCGGTTAAAATTCGAAAGGATTCTCTATAAAGCAATTTTAGACAAGCGAGCTTTAGTCCCAACAAAACGAAAATTAGTTGTTATTAAATCAAATTTTACGAGTTCAAATAGTTAATTATGGGCTTTTGAACAAAATTATATAGATTAATCTAAAATTTTCAACTTTTTACTCGGTTAAAATTCGAACGGATTCTCTACAAAGCCTTTTTAGACATGCACATTTTAATCCGAACAAAACAAAAACCAGATGTAATTAAATAAAATTTTATGATTTCAAATATTTAATTTTGAGCTTTTGAACAAAATTATACAGATTAATCTAAAATTTTCAGCTTTTTACTCAGTTAAAATTCGAACGGATTCTGTATAAAATCTTTTTAAACATGCACGTTTTAATCTCAACAAAACGAAAATCAGATGTTATTTAATCAAATTTTACGAGTTCAAATAGTTAATTATGGGTTTTTGAATAAAATTATACAGATTAATCTAAAATTTTCAAATTTTTACTCGATTAAAATTCGAAAGGATTCTCTATAAAGCCTTTTTAGACATGCACGTTTTAATCCGAACAAAACGATAACTAGATGTTATTAAATCAAATTTTTTGAGTTCAAATAATTAATTATGGGGTTTTGAGCAGAATTATACAGATTAATCTAAAATTTTCAGCTTTTTACTCGGTTAAAATCTGAAAGGATTCTTTATAAAGCCTTTTTAGACATGCACGTTTTAATCCGAACATAACGATAACTAGATGTTATTAAATCAAACTTTTTGATTTCAAACAATTAATTATAGGGTTTTGAACAAAATTATACAGATTAATCTAAAATTTTCAGCTTTTTAATCTGTTAGAATTTGAACGGGTTCTCTATAAAGCCTTTTTAGACATGCACATTTTAATCCGAACAAAACAAAAACCAGATGTAATTAAATAAAATTTTATGATTTCAAATATTTAATTTTAAGCTTTTGAACAAAATTATACAGATTAATCTAAAATTTTCAGATTTTTACTCAGTTAAAATTTGAACGGATTCTCTATAAAATATTTTTAAACATGCACGTTTTAATCTCAACAAAACGAAAATCAGATGTTATTTAATCAAATTTTACGAGTTCAAATAGTTAATTATGGGTTTTTGAATAAAATTATACAGATTAATCTAAAATTTTCAAATTTTTACTCGACTAAAATTCGAAAGGATTCTCTATAAAGCCTTTTTAGACATGCACGTTTTAATCCGAACAAAACGATAACTAGATGTTATTAAATCAAATTTTTTGAGTTCAAATAATTAATTATGGGGTTTTGAGCAGAATTATACAGATTAATCTAAAATTTTCAGCTTTTTACTCGGTTAAAATCTGAAAGGATTCTTTATAAAGCCTTTTTAGACATGCACGTTTTAATCCGAACATAACGATAACTAGATGTTATTAAATCAAACTTTTTGATTTCAAACAATTAATTATAGGGTTTTGAACAAAATTATACAGATTAATCTAAAATTTTCAGCTTTTTAATCTGTTAGAATTTGAACGGGTTCTCTATAAAGCCTTTTTAGACATGCACATTTTAATCCGAACAAAACAAAAACCAGATGTAATTAAATAAAATTTTATGATTTCAAATATTTAATTTTAAGCTTTTGAACAAAATTATACAGATTAATCTAAAATTTTCAGATTTTTACTCAGTTAAAATTTGAACGGATTCTCTATAAAATCTTTTTAAACATGCACGTTTTAATCTCAACAAAACGAAAATCAGATGTTATTTAATCAAATTTTACGAGTTCAAATAGTTAATTATGGGTTTTTGAATAAAATTATACAGATTAATCTAAAATTTTCAAATTTTTACTCGACTAAAATTCGAAAGGATTCTCTATAAAGCCTTTTTAGACATGCACGTTTTAATCCGAACAAAACGATAACTAGATGTTATTAAATCAAATTTTTTGAGTTCAAATAATTAATTATGGGGTTTTGAGCAGAATTATACAGATTAATCTAAAATTTTCAGCTTTTTACTCGGTAAAAATTTAAACGGGTTCTCTTTAATGCCTTTTTAGACCTGGAAGTTTTAATCCGTACAAAACAAAAACCAGATGTTTTTAAATGAAATTTTATGAGTTCAAATAGTAAATTATTAGATTTTGAACAAAATTATATAGATAAATCTAAAATTTTCAACTTTTTACTCGGTTAAAATTCGAACGAATTCTCTATAAATCAATTTTAGACAAGCAAGTTTTAGTCCTAACAAAACGAAAATTAGATGTTATTAAATCAAATTTTTCGAGGTCAAATAGTTAATTATGGGCGTTTGAACAAAATTATACAGATTAATCTAAAATTTTCAACTTTTTACTCGGTTAAAATTCGAACGGATTCTCTATAAAGCCTTTTTAGACATGCACGTTTTAATCCGAACAAAACGATAATTAGATGTTATTAAATCAAATTTTTTGAGTTCAAATAGTAAATTATTGGATTTTGAACAAAATTATATAGATAAATCTAAAATTTTCAGCTTTTTACTCGGTTAAAATTCGAACGGATTCTCTATAAATCAATTTTAGACAAGCAAGTTTTAGTCCTAACAACACGAAAATTAGATGTTATTAAATCAAATTTTTCGATGTCAAATAGTTAATTATGGGCTTTTGAACAAAATTATACAGATTTATCAAAAATTTTCAACTTTTTACTCGGTTAAAATTCGAACGGATTCTCTATAAAGCCTTTTTAGACATACACGTTTTAATCCGAACAAAACGATAACTAGATGTTATTAAATCAAATTTTTTGAGTTCAAATAATTAATTATGGGGTTTTGAACAAAATTATACAGATTAATCTAAAATTTCAGCTTTTTACTCGGTTAAAATTTGAACGGGTTCTCTATAAAACCTTTTTAGACGTGGACGTTTTAGTCCGAACAAAACAAAAACGAGATGTTATTAAATAAAATTTTATGAGTTCAAATAGTTAATTATTGGAATTTGAACAAAATTATACAAATAAATCTAAAATTTTCAGCTTTTTACTCGGTTAAAATTCGAACAAATTCTCTATAAAGCAATTTTAGACAAGCAAGTTTTAGTCCCAACTAAACGAAAATTAGATGTTATTAAATAAATTTTACGAGTTCAAATAGTTAATTATGGGCTTTTGAATAAAATTATACAGATTAATCTAAAATTTTCAACTTTTTACTCGGTTAAAATTCGAACGGATTCTCTATAAAGCCTTTTTAGACATGCACGTTTTAATCTGAACAAAACGATAACTAGATGTTAAATCAAATTTTTTGAGTTCAAATAATTAACTATGGCCTTTTGAACAAAATTACACAGACTAATCTAAAACTTTCAGCTTTTTACTAGGTTAAAATTTGAAAGGATTCTTTATAATGCCTTTTTAGACATGCACGTTTTAATCCGAACAAAACAAAAATCCGATGTTATTAAATAAAATTTTATGAGTTCAAATAGTTAATTATGGGATTTTTAACAAAATTATACAGATAGCTCTAAAATTTTCAGCTTTTTACTTGGTTAATATTCGAATGGATTCTCTATATAGCAATTTTAGACATGCAAGTTTTAATCCCATCAAAACGAAAACCAGATGATATTAAATCAAATTTTATGAGTTCAAATAGATAATTATGGGCTTTTGAACAAAATTATACAGATTAATCTAAAATTTTCAACTTTTTACTCGGTTAAAATTCAAACAAATTCTCTATAAAGTCTTTTTAGACATGCACGTTTTAATCCGAACAAAATGATAACTAGATATTATTAAATCTAATATTTTGAGTTCAAATAACTAAATATGGTCTTTTAAACAAAATTATACCGATTAGTCTAAAATTTTTAGCTTTTTACTCGGTTAAAATTCGAACGGATTCTCTACAAAGCCTTTTTAGACATGCACATTTTAATCCCAACAAAACGAAAACAAGATTTTATTAAATGAAATTTTATGAATTCAAATATTTAATTTTGAGCTTTTGAACAAAATTGTACAGATTAATCTAAAATTTTCAGCGTTTTACTCGGTTAAAATTCGAACGGATTCTCTATAAAGCAATTTTAGACAAGCAAGTTTTAGTCCCAATAAAACGAAAATTAGATGTTATTAAATCAAATTTTACGAGTTCAAATAGTTAATTATGGGCTTTGGAACAAAATTATATAGATTAATCTAAAATTTTCAGCTTTTTACTCAGTTAAAATTCGAACGGATTCTCTACAAAGCCTTTTTAGACATGCACGTTTTAATCCGAACATAACGATAACTAGATGTTATTAAATCAAACTTTTTGAGTTCAAACAATTAATTATGGGGTTTTTAATAAAATTATACAGATTAATCTAAAATTTTCAGATTTTTACTCTGTTAGAATTTGAACGGGTTCTCTATAAAGCCTTTTTAGACGTGGACGTTTTAATCCGAACAAAACAAAAACCAGATGTTATTAAATAAAATTTTATGAGTTCAAATTGTTAATTATTGGATTTTGAACAAAATTATACAAATAAATCTAAAAGTTTCAGCTTTTTACTCGGTTAAAATTCGAACGGATTCTCTATAAAGCAATTTTAGACAAACAAGTTTGAGTCCCAACAAAACGAAAATTAGTTCTTATTAAATCAAATTTTACGAGTCCAAATAGTTAATTATGGGCTTTTGAACAAAATTATACAGATTAATCTAAAATTTTCAACTTTTTACTCGGTTAAAATTCGAACGGATTCTCTATAAAGCCTTTTTAGACATGCACGTTTTAATCCGAACAAAACGATAACTAGATGTTATTAAATCAAATTTTTTGAGTTCAAATAATTAATTATGGGCTTTTGAACAAAATTATACAGATTAATCTAAAATTTTCATCTTTTTACTCGGCTAAAATTCAAACGGATTCTCTATAAAGCCTTTTTAGACATGAACGTTTTAATCCGAAAAAAACGAAAACTAGATGTTATTAAATCAAATTTTTTGAGTTTAAATAATTAATTATGGCCTTTTGAACAAAATTATGTAGATTAGTCTAAAATTTTTAGCTTTTTACTCGGTTAAAATTCAATCGGATACTCTATAAAGCCTTTTTAGAAATTAACATTTTAATCTCAACAAAACGAAAACCAGATTTTATTAAATGAAATTTTATGAGCTCAAATATTTAATTTTAAGCTTTTGAATAAAATTATACAGATTAAAATAAAATTTTTAGCTTTTTACTCGGTTAAAATTCGAACGGATTCTCTATAAAGCCTTTGTAGACGTGCACGTTTTAATCCCAAAAAAACGAAAACCATATGTTATTATATTAAATTTTATGAGTTCAAATAGTTAATTATGAGCTTTTAAACAAAATTATACAGATTAATCTAAAATTTTCTACTTTTTAGTCGGTTACAATTCGAACAGATTCTCTATAAAGCCTTTTTAGACATGTACATTTTAATCCGAACAAAAAAATTACTAGATTTTATTAAATCAAGTTTTTTGAGTTTAAATAATTAATTATGGGTTTTTGAACAAAATTATACAAATTAATCTAAAATTTTCAGCTTTTTAATCGGTTAAAATTTGAACGGAATCTCTATAAAGCCCTTTTAGACATGCACGTTTTAATCCGAACAAAACAAAAACCAGATGTTATTATATCAAATTTTATGAGTTCAAATAGTTAATTAAGGGTATTTGAACAAAATTATACAGAATAATCTAAAATTTTCAGCTTTTTACTCAGTTAAAATTCAAACGGATTCTCCATAAAGCCTTTTTAGACATGCACGTTTTAATCCGAATAAAACAATAACTAGATATTATTAAATCAAATTTTTTGATTTAAAATAATTAATTATGGGCTTTTGAACAAAATTATGCAGATTAATCTAAAATTTTTAGCTTTTTACTCGGTTAAAATTCGAACAGATTCTCTTTAAACCCATTTACACATGCATGTTTTAATCCCAGCAAAACGAAAACCAGATTTTATTGAATGAAATTTTATGATTTCAAATAGTTAATTTTGAGCTTTTGAACAAAATTATACTTATCAATCTAAAATTTTTAGCTTTTTACTCGGTTAAAATTCCAACGAATTCTCTATCAAGCTTTTTTAGACATGTACGTTTTAATCCCAACAAAACGAAAATCAGATGTTATTAAATCAAATTTTATCAGTTCAAATAGTTAATTAAGAGATTTTGAACAAAATTATACAGATTAATCTAAAATTTTAAGCTTTTTACTTGGTTAAAATTTGAACGGATTCTCTATAAAGCCTTTTTAGACATGCACGTTTTAATCCGAACAAAACGATAACTAGATGTTATTAAATCAAATTTCTTGAGTTCAAATAATTAATCATGGGCTTTGAATAAAATTATACAGATTAATCTAAAAGTTTCAGCTTTTTACTCGGTTAAAATTTGAACGGATTCTCTATAAAGCCTTTTTAGACATGGACGTTTTAATACGAACAAAGCAAGGCCATATGATATTAAATCAAATTTTATGAGTTCAAATAGTTAATTAAGGGCTTTTGAACAAAATTATACAGATTAATCTAAAATTTTCAGCTTTTTACTTGGTTAAAATTCAAACGGATTCTCTATAAAGCCTTTTTAGACATGCACGTTTTAATCCGAATAAAACGTTAAGTAGATTTTATTAAATCAAATTTTTTTTATTTCAACTAATTAATTATGGGCTTTTGAACAAAATTATGCAGATTAATCTAAAATTTTCATCTTTTTACTCAGTTAAAATTCGAACAGATTCTCTTTAAAGCCCATTACCCATGCACGTTTTAATCCCAACAAAACGAAAACCAGATTTTATTAAATAAAATTTTATGAGTTCAAATAGTTAATTTTTAGCTTTTGAACAAAATTATACTTATCAATCTAAAATTTTTAGCTTTTTACTCGGTTAAGATTCCAACGGATTCTCTATCAAGCCTTTTTAGACATGCACGTTTTAATCCCAACAAAACGGAAATCAGATGTAATTAAATCAAATTTTATCAGTTCAAATAGTTAATTAAGGGCTTTTGAACAAAATTGTACAGATTAATCAAAAACTTTCAGCGTTTTACTCGGTTAAAATTCAAACAGATTCTCTAGAAAGTCTTTTTAGACATGAACGTTTTAATCTGAACAAAATGAAAAGTAGATGTTATTGTATCAAATTTTTTGATTTCAAAAAATTAATTATGGGCTTTTAAATAAAATTATACAGATTAATCTAAAAGTTTCAGCTTTTTACTCGTTTAAAATTTGAACGGATTCTCTATAAAGCCTTTTTAGACATGGACGTTTTAATACGAACAAAGCAAAGCCATATGATATTAAATCAAATTTTATGAGTTCAAATAGTTTATTATGAGCTTTTAAACAAAATTATACAAATTAATCTAAAATTTTCAACTTTTTAGTCGGTTAAAATTCGAACAGATTCTCTATAAATCATTTTTAGTCATGCACGTTTTAATCCAAACAAAACAATTACTAGATGTTATTAAATCAAATTTTTTGAGTTCAAATAATTAAATATGGTCTTTTGAAAAAAATTATACAGATTAATCTAAAATTTTCAGCTTTTTACTCGATTAAAATTTGAACGGATTCTCTATAAAGCCTTTTCAGACATGCACGTTTTAATCCGAACAAAACAAAAACTAGATGTTATTAAATCAAATTTTATGAGTTCAAATAGTTAATTAAGGGCTTTTGAACAAGATTATAAAGATTAATCTAAAATTTTCAGCTTTTTACTTGGTTAAAATTCAAATGGATTCTCCATAAAACCTTGTTAGACATGCACGTTTTAATCCGAATAAAACGATAACTAGATGTTATTAAATCAAATTTTTTGATTTCAAATAATTAATTATGGGCTTTTGAAAAAAATTATGCAGATTAATCTAAAATTTTCAGCTTTTTACTCGGTTAAAATTCGAACAGATTCTCTTTAAACCCATTTACACATGCATGTTTTAATCCTAACAAAACGAAAACCAGATTTTCTTAAATGAAATTTTATGAGTTCAAATAGTTAATTTTGATCTTTTGAACAAAATTATACTTATGAATCTAAAAGTTTTAGCTTTTTACTCGGTTAAAATTCCAACGGATTCTCTATCAAGCCTTTTTAGACATGTAAGTTTTGATCCCAACAAAAAGAAAATCAGATGTTATTAAATCAAATTTTATCAGTTAAAATAGTTAATTAAGGGCTTTTGAACAAAATTATACAGATTAATCTAAAATTTTCAGCTTTTTACTCGGTTAAAATTTGAACGGATTCTCTATAAAGGCTTTTTAGACATGCATGTTTTAATCCGAACAAAACAATAACTAGATGTTGTTAAATCAAATTTTTTGAGTTCAAATAATTAATTATGGGCTTTTGAACAAAATTATAAAGATTAATCTAAAAGTTTCAGCTTTTTACTCGGTTAAAATTTGAACGGATTCTCTATAAAGCCTTTTCAGACACGCACATTTTAATCCGAACAAAACAAAAACCAGATGTTATTAAATGAAATTTTATGAGTTCAAATAGTTAATTAAGGGCTTTTGAACAAAATTATGCAGATTAATCTAAAATTTTCAGCTTTTTACTTGGTTAAAATTCAAACGGATTCTCCATCAAGCCTTTTTAGACACGCACGTTTTAATACGAATAAAATGATAACTAGATGTTATTAAATCAAATTTTTTGATTTCAAATAATTAATTATGGGTTTTGAACAAAATTATGTAGATTAATCTAAAATTTTCATCTTTTTACTCGGTTAAAATTCGAACAGATTCTCTTTAAAGCCCATTTACACATGCATGTTTTAATCCCAACAAAACAAAAACTAGATTTTATTAAATGAAATTTTATGAGTTCAAATAGTTAATTTTGAGCTTTTAAACAAAATTATACTTATCAATCTAAAAATTTCAGCTTTTTACTCGGTTAAAATTCCAACGGATTCTCTATCAAGCCTTTTTAGACATGCACGTTTTAATCCCAACAAAACAAAAATCAGATGTAATTAAATCAAATTTTATCAGTTCAAATAGTTAATTAAGGGCTTTTGAACAAAATTATACGGATTAATCTAAAACTTTCAGCTTTTTACTCGGTTAAAATTCAAACGGATTCTCTATAAAGACTTTTTAGACATGCACGTTTTAATCCGAACAAAACGATAAGTAGATGTTATTAAATCTAATTTTTTGAGTTCAAATAATTAATTATGGGGTTTTGAACAAAATTATACAGATTAATCTAAAAGTTTCAGCTTTTTACTCGGTAGAAATTTGAACGGGTTCTGTATTAAGTCTTTTTACACATGCACATTTTAATCCGAACAAAATAAAAACCAGATGTTATTAAATCAAATTTTATGAGTTCAAATAGTTAATTAAGGGCTTTTCAAAAAAATTATACAGATTAATCTAAAAGTTTCAGCTTTTTACTCGGTTGAAATTTGAACGGATTCTCTATAAAGCCTTTTTAGACATGCATATTTTAATCCGAACAAAACAAAAACCAGATGTTATTAAATCAAATTTTATGAGTTCAAAAAGTTAATTAATTGCTTTTGAACAAAATTATACAGATTAATCTAAAATTTTCAACTTTTTACTCGGTTAAAATTCAAATGGATTCTCCATAAAGCCTTTTTAGACATGCACGTTTTAATCCGAATAAAACGATAACTAGATGTTATTAAATCAAATTTTACAAGTTCAAATAATTAATTATGGGCTTTTGAACAAAATTATCCAGATTAATCTAAATTTTTTATCTTTTTATTCGGTTAAAATTCTGACAGATTCTCTTTAAACCCATTTACACATGCACGTTTTAATCCCAATAAAACGGAAACCAGATTTTATTAAATGAAATTTTATGACTTCAAATAGTTAATTTTTAGCTTTTGAACAAAATTATACTTATCAATCTAAAATTTTCAGCTTTTTACTCGGTTAAAATTCCAACGGATTCTCTATCAAGCCTTTTTAGACATGCACGTTTTAATCCCAACAAAATGAAAATCAGATGTAATTAAATCAAATTTTATCAGTTCAAATAGTTAATTAAGTGCTTTTGGACAAAATTATTCAGATTAATCTAAAACTTTCAGTTTTTTACTCGGTTAAAATTCAAACGGATTCTCTATGAAGCCTTTTTAGACATGCATGTTTTAATCCCAACAAAACGAAAATGAGATGTTATTAAATCAAATTTTATCAGTTCAAATAGTTAATTAAGGGCTTTTGAATAAAATTATACAGATTAATCTAAAATTTTCAGCTTTTTACTCGGTTAAAATTCGAACGGATTCTCTATAAAGCCTTTTTAGACATGCACGTTTTAATCCGAACAAAACGATTACTAGATGTTATTAAATCAAATTTCTTGAGTTCAAATAATTAATCATGGGCTTTTAAAAAAATTATACAGATTAATATAAAAGTTTCAGCTTTTTACTCGGTTAAAATTTGAACGGATTCTCTAGAAAGCCTTTTTAGACATGCACATTTTAATACGAACAAAACAAAAACCAGATGTTATTAAATCAAATTTTATGAGTTCAAATAGTTAATTAAGGGCTTTTGAACAAAATTATACAGATTAATCTAAAATTTTAAGCTTTTTACTCGGTTAAAATTTAAACGGATTCTCTATAAAGCCTTTTTAGACATGCACGTTTTAATTCGAATAAAATGTTAAGTAGATTTTATTAAATCAATTTTTTTTTATTTCAAATAATTAATTATGGGCTTTTGAACAAAATTATGCAGATTAATCTAAAATTTTCATCTTTTTACTCAGTTAAAATTCGAACAGATTCTCTTTAAAGCCCATTTACACATGCACGTTTTAATCCCAACAAAACGAAAACCAGATTTTATTAAATAAAATTTTATGAGTTCAAATAGTTAATTTTTAGCTTTTGAACAAAATTATACTTATCAATCTAAAATTTTTAGCTTTTTACTGGGTTAAAATTCGAACAGATTCTCTTTAAAGCTCATTTACACATGCATGTTTTAATCCCAGCAAAACAAAAACCAGATTTTATTAAATAAAATTTTTTGATTTCAAATATTTAATTTTGAGCTTTTGAACATAATTATACTTATCAATCTAAAATTTTCAACTTTTTACTCGGTTAAAATTCCAACGGATTCTCTATCAATCCTTTTTAGACATGCACGTTTTAATCCCAACAAAACGAAAATCAGATGTTATTAAATCAAATTTTATCAGTTCAAATAGTTAATTAAGGGCTTTTGAACAAAATTATACAGATTAATTTAAAATTTTCAGCTTTTTACTTGGTTAAAATTTGAACAGATTCTCTATAAATCCTTTTTAGACATGCACGTTTTAATCCGAACAAAATGATAACTAGATGTTATTAAATCAAATTTTTTGAGTTCAAATAATTAATTATGGGCTTTTGAATAAAATTATATAGATTAATCTAAAATTTTCAGCTTTTTAGTCGGTTAAAATTCAAACGGATTCTCCATGAAGCCTTTTTAGACATGCACGTTTTAATCCAAATAAAACGATAACTAGATGTTATTAAATCAAATTTTTTGATTTCAAATAATTTATTATGGGCTTTTGAACAAAATTATGCAGATTAAACTAAAATTTTCATCCTTTTACACGATTAAAATTAGAATAGATTCTCTTTAAAGCCCATTTACACATGCACGTCTTAATCCCAACAAAACGAAAACCAGATTTTATTAAATGAAATTTTATGAGTTCAAATAGTTAATTTTGAGCTTTTGAACAAAATTATACTTATCAATCTAAAATTTTCAGCTTTTTACTCGGTTAAAATTCAAACGGATTCTCTATCAAGCCTTTTTAGACATGCACGTTTTAATCCCAACAAAACAAAAATCAGATGTAATTAAATCAAATTTTAACAATTCAAATAGTTAATTAAGGGATTTTGAACAAAATTACACAGATTAATCTAAAACTTTCAGCTTTTTACTCGGTTAAAATTCAAATGGATTCTCTATAAAGCCTTTTTAGACATGCACATTTTAATCCGAACAAAATAATAACTAGATGTTATTAAATCAAATTTTTTGATTTCAAATAATTAATTATGGGCTTTTGAACAAAATTATACAGATTAATCTAAAAGTTTTAGCTTTTTACTCGGTTGAAATTTGAACGGATTCTCTATAAAGCCTTTTTAGACATGCCCATTTTAATCCGAACAAAACAAAAACCAGATGTTATTAAATCAAATTTTATGAGTTCAAATAGTTAATTAAGGGCTTTTGAACAAAATTATAAAGATTAATCTAAAAGTTTCAGCTTTTTACTCGGTTAAAATTTGAACGGATTCTCCATAAAGCCTTTTCAGACACGCACATTTTAATCCGAACAAAACAAAAACCAGATGTTATTAAATGAAATTTTATGAGTTCAAATAGTTAATTAAGGGCTTTTGAACAAAATTATGCAGATTAATCTAAAATTTTCAGCTTTTTACTCGGTAGAAATTTGAACGGGTTCTCTATTAAGTCTTTTTACACATGCACATTTTAATCCGAACAAAATAAAAACCAGATGTTATTAAATCAAATTTTTTGAGTTCAAATAATTAATTATGGGCTTTTGAATAAAATTATACAGATTAATTTAAAATTTTCAGCTTTTTACTCGGTTAAAATTTGAACGGATTCTCTATAAAGCCTTTTTAGACATGCACGTTTTAATCCGAACAAAACAAAAATAAGATGTTTTTAAATCAAATTTTATGAGTTAAAATAGTTAATTAAGGGCTTTTGAATAAAATTATATAGATTAATCTAAAATTTTCATCTTTTTACTCGGTTAAAATTCAAACGGATTCTCCATAAAGCCTTGTTAGACATGCACGTTTTAATCCGAATAAAACGATAACTAGATGTTATTAAAACAAATTTTTTGATTTCAAATAATTAATTATGGGTTTTTAAAAAAATTTATGCAGATTAATCTAATATTTTCAGCTTTTTACTCGGTTAAAATTCAAACAGATTCTCTTTAAACCCATTTACACATGTATGTTTTAATCCGAACAAAACGAAAACCCGATTTTATTAAATGAAATTTTATGAGTTCAAATAGTTAATTTTGAGCTTTTGAACAAAATTATACTTATCAATCTAAAATTTTCAGCTTTTTACTAGGTTAAAATTTCAACGGATTCTCTATCAAGCCTTTTTAGACGTGCACGTTTTAATCCCAACAAAACGAAAATCAGATGTTATTAAATCAAATTTTATCAGTTCAAATAGTTAATTAAGGGCTTTTGAAAAAAATTATACAGATTAACCTAAAATTTTCAGACATTAACTCGGTTAAAATTTAAACGGATTCTCTATAAAGCCTTTTTAGACATGCACGTTTTAATCCGAACAAAATGATAACTAGATGTTATTAAATCAAATTTTTTGAGTTCAAATAATTAATTATGAGCTTTTGAACAAAATTATGCAGATTAATCTAAAATTTTCAGCTTTTTACTCGGTTAAAATTCAAACGGATTCTCTATAAAGCCTTTTTAGACATGCACGTTTTACTCCGAATAAAACAAAAACCAGATGTTATTAAATCAAATTTTATGATTTCAAATAGTTAATTATGGGATTTTGAACAAAATTATACAAATAAATCTAACATTTTCAGGTTTTTACACGGTTAAATTCGAACGGATTCTCTATAAAGCCTTTTTAGACATTCCCATTTTAATCCGAACAAAATGATAACTAGATGTTATTAAATCAATTTTTTTTGAGTTCAAATAATTAATTATGGGCTTTTGAACAAAATTATACAGATTAATCTAAATTTTTAGCTTTTTACTCGTTTAAAATTTGAACAGATTCTCTATAAAGTCTTTTTAGATGTGGACGTTTTAATCTGAACAAAACAAAACCAGGTGTTATTAAATAAAATTTGATGAGTTCAAATAATTAATTATGGGCTTTTAAACAAAATTATACAAATAAATCTAAAAGTTTCAGCTTTTTACTCGTTTAAAATTTAAACGGATTCTCTATAAAGCCTTTTTAGACATGCACATTTTAATCTCAACAAAACGAAAACCAGATGATATTAAATCAAATTTTATGAGTTCAAATAGTTAATTATGAGCTTTTAAATAAAAATATACAGACTAATCAAAAATTTTCAACTTTTTAGTCGGTTAAAATTCGAACAGATTCTCTATAAAGCCTTTTTAGACATGCACATTTCAATCCGATCAAAACAATTACTAGATGTTATTAAATAAAATTTTTTGAGTTCAAATAATTAATTATGGGCTTTTAAACAAAATTATACAGATTAATCTAAAATTTTCAGCTTTTTACTCGGTTAAAATTTGAACGGATTCTCTATAAAGCCTTTTTAGACATGCACGTTTTAATCCGAACAAAACCAAAACCAGATGTTATTAAATCAAATTTTATGTGTTCAAGTAGTTAATTAAGGGCTTTTGAACAAAATTATACAGATTAATCTAAAATTTTCAGACATTAACTCGGTTAAAATTTAAACGGATTCTCTATAAAGCCTTTTTAGACATGCACGTTTTAATCCGAACAAAACGATAACTAGATGCTTTTAAATCAAATTTTTTGAGTTTAAATAATTAATTATGAGCTTTTGAACAAAATTATGCAGATTAATCTAAAATTTTCAGCTTTTTACTCTGTTAAAATTCGAACGGATTCTCTATAAAGCCTTTTTAGACATGCACGTTTTACTCCGAATAAAACAAAAAACAGATGTTATTAAATCAAATTTTATGATTTCAAATAGTTAATTATGGGATTTTGAACAAAATTATACAGATAAATCTAACATTTTCAGGTTTTTACACGGTTAAATTCGAACGGATTCTCTATAAAGCCTTTTTAGACATTCCCATTTTAATCCGAACAAAATGATAACTAGATGTTATTAAATCAATTTTTTTTGAGTTCAAATAATTAATTATGGGCTTTTGAACAAAATTATACAGATTAATCTAAATTTTTAGCTTTTTACTCGTTTAAAATTTGAACAGATTCTCTATAAAGTCTTTTTAGATGTGGACGTTTTAATCTGAACAAAACAAAACCAGGTGTTATTAAATAAAATTTGATGAGCTCAAATAATTAATTATGGGCTTTTAAACAAAATTATACAGATAAATCTAAAAGTTTCAGCTTTTTACTCGTTTAAAATTTAAACGGATTCTCTATAAAGCCTTTTTAGACATGCACATTTTAATCCCAACAAAACGAAAACCAGATGATATTAAATCAAATTTTATGAGTTCAAATAGTTAATTATGAGCTTTTAAATAAAAATATACAGACTAATCAAAAATTTTCAACTTTTTAATCGGTTAAAATTCGAACAGATTCTCTATAAAGCCTTTTTAGACATGCACATTTCAATCCGATCAAAACAATTACTAGATGTTATTAAATAAATTTTTTTGAGTTCAAATAATTAATTATGGGCTTTTAAACAAAATTATACAGATTAATCTAAAATTTTCAGCTTTTTACTCGGTTAAAATTTGAACGAATTCTCTATAAAGCCTTTTTAGACATGCACGTTTTAATCCGAACAAAACCAAAACCAGATGTTATTAAATCAAATTTTATGTGTTCGAGTAGTTAATTAAGGGCTTTTGAACAAAATTACACAGATTAATCTAAAATTTTCAGACATTAACTCGGTTAAAATTTAAACGGATTCTCTATAAAGCCTTTTTAGACATGCATGTTTTAATCCGAACAAAATGATAACTAGATGTTTTTAAATCAAATTTTTTGAGTTTAAATAATTAATTATGAGCTTTTGAACAAAATTATGCAGGTTAATCTAAAATTTTCAGCTTTTTACTCTGTTAAAATTCGAACGGATTCTCTATAAAGCCTTTTTAGACATACACGTTTTACTCCGAATAAAACAAAAACCAGATGTTATTAAATCAAATTTTATGAGTTCAAATAGTTAATTATGGGATTTTGAGCAAACTTATACAGATAAATCTAAAATTTTTAGCTTTTTAATCGGTTAAAATTCAAACGGATTCTCTATAAAGCCTTTTTAGACATGCACGTTTTAATCCCAACAAAACACTAACTAGATATTGTTAAATCAATTTTTTTGAGTTCAAATATTTATTTTTGAGCTTTTGAATAAAATTATATTGATTAATCTAAAATTTTTAGCTTTTTCCTCGGCTAAAATTCAAACGGATTCTCCATAAAGCCTTTTTAGACATGCACGTTTTAATCCCAACAAAACGAAAACCAGATGTTATTAAATCAAATTTTATGAGTTCAAATAGTTAATTACGGGCTTTTAAACAAAATTATACAGATTAATCTAAAATTTTCAATTTTTTAATCGTTTAAAATTCGAACAAATTCTCTATAAAGCCTTTTTGGACATGCACTTTTTTATCCGAACAAAATAATTACTAGATATTATTAAGTCAATTTTTTTATTTCAAATAATTAATTATGGGCTTTTGAACAAAATCATACAGATTAATCTAAAATTTTCAACTTTTTACTCGGTTAAAATTTGAACAAATTCTCTATAAAGCCTTTTAGACATGCACGTTTTAATCCGAACAAAACAAAAACCAGATGTCATTAAATTTATGAGTTCAAATAGTTAATTTTGAGCTTTTGAACAAAATTATACTAATTAATCTAAAATTTTTAGCTTTTTACTCGGTTAAAATTCCAACGGATTCTCTATCAAGCCTTTTTAGACATGCACATTTTAATCTCAACAAAACGAAAACGTAATTTTATTAAATGAAATTTTATGAGTTCAAATATTTAATTTTGAGCTTTTGAATAAAATTATACAGATTAATATAAAAATTCAAACTGATTCTCCATAAAGCCTTTTTAGACATGCACGTTTTAATCCCAACAAAACGAAAACCAGATGTTATTAAATCAAATTTTATGAGTTCAAATAGTTAATTACGGGCTTTTGAACAAAATTATACAGATTAATCTAAAATTTTCAATTTTTTAATCGATTAAAATTCGAACAGATTCTCTATAAAGGCTTTTTGGACTTGCACTTTTTTATCCGAACAAAACAATTACTAGATATTATTAAATCAATTTTTTTTATTTAAAATAATTACTTATGGGCTTTTGAACAAAATCATACAGATTAATCTAAAATTTTCAACTTTTTACTCAGTTAAAATTTGACTAGATTCTCTATAAAGCCTTTTAGACAGCACGTTTTAATCCGAACAAAACCAAAACCAGATGTCATTAAATCAAATTTTATGAGTTCAAATAGTTAATTAAGCGCTTTTGAACAAAATTATACAGATTAATCTAAAATTTTCAGCTTTTTCCTCGGTTAAAATTCAAACGGATTCTCCATCAAGCCTTTTTGGACATGGACATTTTAATCCGAATAAAACGATAACTAGATGTTAGTAAATCAAATTTTTTGATTTCAAATAATTAATTATGGGCTTTTGAATAAAATTATGCAGATTAATCTAATATTTCCATCTTTTTACTCGGTTAAAATTCGAACAGATTCTCTTTATAGCTCATTTACACATGCACGTTTTAATCCCAACAAAACGAAAACCAAATTTTATTAAATAAAATTTTATGCGTTCAAATAGTTAATTTTGAGCTTTTGAACAAAATTATACTTATTAATCTAAAATTTTTAGCTTTTTACTCGGTTAAAATTCCAACGGATTCTCTATCAAGCCTTCTTAGACATGCACGTTTTAATCCCAACAAAACGAAAATCAGATGTTAGTAAATCAAATTTTATGAGTTCAAATAGTTAATTAAGGGCTTTTAAACAAAATTATGCAGATTAATCTAAAATTTTCATCTTTTTACTAGGTTAAAATTCAAACGGATTCTCTATAAAGCCTTTTTAGACATGAACATTTTAATCTGAACAAAAATGATAAGTAGATGTTATTAAATCAAAAATTTTGAGTTGAAATAATTAATTATGGGCTTTTAAAAAAATTATACAGATTAATCTAAATTTTTCA
Organism: Abelmoschus esculentus; assembly: GCA_035048815.1. Taxonomy (NCBI): domain Eukaryota; kingdom Viridiplantae; phylum Streptophyta; class Magnoliopsida; order Malvales; family Malvaceae; genus Abelmoschus; species Abelmoschus esculentus. The sequence continues at coordinate 14,142,215 of JAUCBN010000016.1, read as the reverse complement.
GCTTTTTACTCTGTTAAAATTCGAACGAATTTTCTATAAAGCCTTTTTAGACATGAACGTTTTAATCTGAACAAAATGATAAGTAGATGTTATTAAATCAAATTTTTTGAGTTCAAATAATTAATTATGGGCTTTTAAACAAAATTATACAGATTAATCTAAAAGTTTCAGCTTTTTACTCGTTTAAAATTTGAACGGATTCTCTATAAAGCCTTTGTAGAAATGCACGTTTTAATCCTAACAAAACAATAGCTAGATATTATTAAATCAATTTTTTTGAGTTCAAATAGTTAATTATGAGATTTTGAACAAAATTATACAGATAAATCTAAAATTTTTAGCTTTTTACTCGGTTAAAATTCAAACGGATTCTCCATAAAGCCTTTTTATACATGCACATTTTAATCCGAATAAAACGATAACTAGATGTTATTAAATCAAATTTTATGAGTTCAAATAGTTAATTATGGGATTTTGAACAAAATTATACAGATAAATATAAAATTTTTAGCTTTTTACTCGTTTAAAATTCGAAGAAAATGATAAGTAGATGTTATTAAACCAAATTTTTTGAGTTCAAATAATTAATTATGGGCATTTAAAAAAGTTATACAGATTAATCTAAAATTCTTAGCTTTTTACTCGTTTAAAATTTGAACAGATTCTCTTTAAAGCCTTTTTAGACGTGGACGTTTTAATCCGAACAAAACAAAACCAGATGATATTAAATCAAATTTTATGATCTCAAATAGTTAATTATGAGATTTTGAACAAAATTATACAGATAAATCTAAAATTTTCAGCTTTTTACTCGGTTAAAATTTGAATGAATTCTCTATAAAGTCTTTTTAGACATACACATTTTAATCCGAACAAAACAAAAACCAGATGTTATTAAAAAAAATTTTATAAGTTCAAATAGTTAATTATGGGAGTTTGAACAAAATTATACAGATAAATCTAAAATTTTCATCTTTTTACTCGGTTAAAATTCAAACGGATTCTCTATGAAGCAATTTTAGACATGTAAGTTTTAATCCCACCAAAACGAAAACCAGATGTTATTAAATCAAATTTTATGAGTTCAAATAGTTGAATATGGTCTTTTAAACAAAATTATATAAATTAACCTAAAATTTTTAGCTTTTTACTCGGTTAAAATTCCAACGAATTCTCTACAAAGCCTTTTAGACATGCACATTTTAATCCAAACAAAACGAAAACAAGATTTTATTAAATCAAATTTAATGAGTTCAAATAGTTAATTATGGTATTTTAAACAAAATTATGTAGATTAATCTACAATTTTCAGTTTTTTACTCTGTTAAAATTCGAACAGATTCTCTTTAAAGCCCATTTACACATTTACGTTTTAATTCCAACAAACCGAAAACCAGATTTTATTAAATGAAATTTTATGAGTTCAAATAGTTAATTTTGAGCTTTTGAATAAAATTATACTTATTAATCTAAAATTTTTAGGTTTTTACTCGGTAAAAATTCGAACGGATTCTCTATCAAGCCTTTTTAGACATGCACGTTTTAATCCCAACAAAACGAAAATCAGATGTTATTAAATCAAATTTTATGAGTTCAAATAGTTAATTAAAGGCTTTTGAACAAAATTATACAGATTAATCTAAAATTTTTTGCTTTTTACTCGGTTAAAATTCGAACGGATTCTCTATAAGGCCTTCTTAGACATGCACTTTTTAATCCGAACAAAATGATAAGTAGATGTTATTAAATCAAATTTTTTGATTTTAAATAATTAATTATGGGCTTTTAAAAAAAATTATACAGACTAATCTAAAATTCTTAGCTTTTTACTCGTTTAAAATTTGAACGGATTCTCTATAAAGCCTTTTTAGACGTGGACGTTTTAATCCGAACAAAACAAAACCAGATGATATTAAATCAAATTTTATGAGGTCAAATAGTTAATTATGAGATTTTGAACAAAATTATACAGATAAATCTAAAATTTTCAGCTTTTTACTCGGTTAAAATTCGAACGGATTCTCTATAAAGACTTTTTAGACATGCACGTTTTACTCCGAACAAAATAAAAACCAGATGTTATTAAATTAAATTTTATGAGTTCAAATAGTTAATTATAAGATTTTGAACAAAATTAAACAGATAAATCTAAAATTTTTAGCGTTTTACTTGGTTAAAATTAGAACAGATTCTCTATAAAGCCTTTTTAAACATACACGTTTTAATCCGAACAAAATGATAACTAGATGTTATTATATCAAATTTTTTGAGTTCAAATAATTAATTTTAGGCATTTTAACAAAATTATACAGATTAATCTAAAATTTTTAGCTTTCTACTCGTTTAAAATTTGAACGGATTCTCTATAAAGCCTTTTTAGACGTGGACGTTTTAATCCGAACAAAACAAAACCAGATGTTATTAAATCAAATTTTATGAGTTCAAATAGTTAATTTTGAGATTTTGAAGAAAATTATAAAGATAAATCTAAAATTTTCAGCTTCTTACTCGGTTAAAATTCAAACATATTTTCTATAACGCCTTTTTAGACATGCATGTTTATCCCACCAAAATGAAAACCAGATTTTATTAAATCAAATTTTATGATTTCAAATAGTTTTATATGGTGTTTTAAACAAAATTATACTGATTAATCTAAAATTTTTATCATTTTACTCTGTTAATATTCGAACGGATTCTCTATAGAGCCTTTTTAGACGTAGACGTTTTAATCCGAACAAAACAAAAACCAGATGTTATTAAATCAAATTTTTTGAGTTCAAATAATTAATTATGGGCTTTTGAACAAAATTATACAAATTAGTCTAAAATTTTCAACTTTTTACTCGGTTAAAATTCGAACGAATTCTCTATAAAGCCTTTTTAGACATGCACGTTTTAATCCGTATAAAACAAAACCAGATGTTATTAAATCAAATTTGATGAGTTCAAATAGTTGAATATTCTCTTTTAAAATAAATTATACAGATTAACCTAAAATTTTTAGCTTTTTACTCGGTTAATATTCGAACAGATTCTCTATAAAGCCTTTTGAGACGTAGACGTTTTAATCCGAACAAAACAAAAACCAGATGTTATTAAATCAAATTTTTTGAGTTCAAATAATTAATTAGGGGATTTTGAATAAAATTATACAAATTAATCTAAAATTTTCAACTTTTTAATCTGTTAAAATTTGAACGGATTCTCTAGAAAGCCTTTTTAGACATGCATATTTTAGTCCGAACAAAACGAAAACTAGATGTTATTAAATCAAATTTTTTGAGTTCAAATAATTAATTATGGGCTTTTGAACAAAATTATACAGATTAATCTAAAAGTTTCAGCTTTTTACTCGGTTAAAATTTGAAGGGATTCTCTATAAAGTCTTTTTAGACATGTACGTTTTAATCCGAACAAAAAAAAAACAGATGTTATCAAATAAAATTTTAGGAGTTCAAATAGTTAATTATGGGATTTTGAACAAAATTATACATATAAATCTAAAATTTTCAACTTTTTACTCGGTTAAAATTTGAACGGGTTCTCTATAAAGCAATTTTAGACATGCAAGTTTTAATAGTTGAATATGGTCTTTTAAACAAAATTATACAAATTAACCTAAAATTTTTAGCTTTTTACTTGGTTAAAATTCCAACGAATTCTCTACAAAGCCTTTTTAGACATACACATTTTAATCCAAACAAAACGAAAACAAGATTTTGTTAAATGAAATTTTATGAGTTCAAATATTTAATTTTGAGCTTTTGAACAAAATTATACAGATTAATCTAAAATTTTTAGCTTTTTACTTTGTTAAAATTCGAACGGATTCTCTATAAAGCCTTTTTAGATATGCACATTTTAATCCAAACAAAACGAAAATCAGATGTTATTAAATCAAATTTTACTAGTTCAAATAGTTAATTATACAGATAAATCTAAAATTTCAGATGTTATGGGCTTTTGAACAAAATTATACAGATAAATCTAAAATTTTCAGCTTTTTACTCGGTTAAAATTAGAACGGATACTCTATAAAGCCTTTTTAGACATGCACGTTTTAATCCGAACAAAATAAAAACCAGATGTTATTAAATCAAATATTATGAATTCAAATAGTTAATTTTGAGCTTTTGAACAAAATTATACTTATTAATCTAAAATTTTCAGCTTTTTACTCGGTTAAAATTCGAACGGATTCTATATCAAGTCTTTTTAGACATGCACGTTTTAATCACAACAAAACGAAAATCAGATGTTATTAAATCAAATTTTATGAGGTCAAATAGTTAATTAAGGGCTTTTGAACAAAATTATGCAGATTAATCTAAAATTTTCATCTTTTTACTCGGTTAAAATTCGAATGGATTCTCAATAAAGCCTTTTTAGATATGCATGTTTTAATTCGAACAAAATGATAAGTAGATGTTATTAAACCAAATTTTTTGAGTTCAAATAATTAATTATGGGCATTTAAAAAAATTATACAGATTAATCTAAAATTCTTAGCTTTTTACTCGTTTAAAATATGAACAGATTCTCTATAAAGCCTTTTTAGACGTTGACGTTTTAATCCGAACAAAACAAAACCAGATGATATTAAATCAAATTTTATGAGCTCAAAAAGTTAATTATGAGATTTTTAACAAAATTATACAGATAAATCTAAAATTTTAAGCTTTTTACTCGGTTAAAATTTGAACGGATTCTCTATAAAGCCTTTTTAGACATACACATTTTAATCCGAATAAAATGATAACAAGATTTTATTAAATGAAATTTTATGAGTTCAAATATTTAATGTTGAGCTTTTGAACAAAATTATACAGATTAATCTAAAATTTTCATCTTTTTACTCGGTTAAAATTCGAACGGATTCTCTATAAAGCCTTTTTAGACATGCACATTTTAATCCCAACAAAATGAAAACAAGATTTTATTAAATAAAATTTTATGAGTTCAAATATTTAATTTTGAGCTTTTGAACAAAATTATACAGATTAATCTAAAATTTTTAGTTTTTTACTCGGTTAAAATTTGAACAGATTCTCTATAAAGCCTTTTTAGACATGCACGTTTTAATCCCAACAAAACGAAAATAAGATGTTATTTAATCAAATTTTATGAGTTCAAATAGTTAATTGTGGGATTTTGAACAAAATTATACAGATAAATCTAAAATTTTCAGCTTTTTACTCGGTTAAAATTCGAACGGATTCTCTATAAAGCCTTTTTAGATATGGACGTTTTAATCCGAACAAAACAAAAACCAGATGTTATTAAATAAAATTTTATGATTTCAAATAGTTAATTATGGAATTTTGAACAAAATTATACAGATAAATCTAAAATTTTCAGCATTTTACTTGGTTAAAGTTCGAACGGATTCTCTCTAAAGCAATTTTAGACATGCAAGTTTTAATCCCACCAAAACGAAAGCTGGATGTTATTAAATCAAATTTTATGAGTTCAAATAGTTAATTATGGGATTTTGAACAAAATTATACACATAAATCTAAAATTTTTAGCTTTTTACTCGGTTAAAATTCGAACAGATTCTCTATAAAGCCTTTTTAGACGTAGACGTTTTAATCCGAACAAAACAAAAACCATATGTTATTAAATCAAATTTTTTGAGTTCAAATAGTTAATTATGGGCTTTTGAACAAAATTATACAAATTAATCTAAAATTTTCAACTTTTTACTCGGTTAAAATTCGAACGGATTCTCTATAAAGCCTTTTTAGACATGCAAGTTTTAATCCGAACAAAACGATAACTAGATGTTATTAAATCAAATTTTTTGAGTTGAAATAATTAATTATTTGCTTTTGAACAAAATTATACAGATTAGTCTAAAAGTTTCATCTTTTTACTCGGTTAAAATTTGAACGTATTCTCTATAAAGTCTTTTTAGATATGAACTTTTTAATCCGAACAAAACAAAAACCATATATTATTAAATAAAATTTTATGAGTTCAAATAGTTAATTATGGGATTTTGAACAAAATTATATAGATAAATCTAAAATTTTTAGCTTTTTACTCGATTAAATTTCGAACGGATTCTCTATAAAGCAATTTTAGACATGCAAGTTTTAATCCCACCAAAATAAAAACCATGTAACCCCTAAAATTAACCTAATTTCTTAGATTACAAGTTAGGGTTTACAAACTGAAAACTTGTTTCCAAGTTAGGGTTTTTACAAAAATAAATATAATATTTGGATAATTTATTAAATAATTAATAAATTAAATTAATAATAAAAATTAAACATTTAAATAATATAGTTCACAACCCATAAATTTCATAAACAGTAAATGTCGCAAAAACTAATAAATATTTAATGTTCGAATTATAGAAATTATTATTCAAATAAAAACAATCCGGAATCTGAAACTGTAAAACATACTACTAATATGTATCAAAATTAGGATCCTCCAAGTACCGTACCGTGTCTAGGACTGAGATCTGTAACAAGAAGTTGAGAGGGTGTAAGCTAGGGAGTCTAGTGTGTCTCTAGAACAGATAAACAGAATAATAGAACAGTAATATGCAGATGATGCAGAGTATGCATCAGTTATATGCACCCATCTCCGAACACTACAGAAGAGTAGGTCCTCAGACCACTCTAACACCATCACACCAACAGAAGTGGTATCTCGACCCGTAGGTGGAGCCACTGAACAGAAGTGATAAATCACTAACTTCCCTATACACATATAGTCTACCAGATATCATGTTATATGCATATACAGAATCAGAATTCATGCCTTATAGTCTAACAGGAGGCAAGCATGATAGATATGAGAATCAGAAATGATATGTCAGAATGATGCATGATCATACGGTTTAACAGGAATCGAATATACAGAATAATAGAGTTAACAGGATGAACGGGAGAGAACACACCTGTAACAGAAGACTCAACGTTAACTCTAACGTCTACTGGACTCGGCTCTACCATTAGGCTGAGTAGGTGTAGAGTCTACAATTAACGGAAATAAGTTAGACTTTCTACTATGCCACTATACCGAAAAATATACTAAACAAAATTTAATCGTTACCCATATGAAGGTCCCGAATGCGGATGAATCAGACCTCGTACAAGAGGAGGAGGAGGCAACTGCTCGGGGTCGGAATCCTCGTCACCTAAAACAAACAGAAACTGGTTCAGAAACCTTTACAGATAACTTCCAAATAACTAATCGAACTTAAAACCCCCCAAAACGACACTTCGGGTTCGAATTTCAAAAAATAGACAGCGTCATTGGACTCAGGACGTCGAAAAACATAAAGTGGGATTAGGTTGAAAAAGTTATCTGCTGATGTCAGCATTGGTCAACGCTAACGTTAGTAATGACGTCACCAGTCAACGCTGACGTCAGCAGATGACGTCAGCGATGATGTCAGCAGTGGTGTCAGCGATGACGTCAACAATAACGTTAGCCGAGTCGGTCGGTCGGGACGGGTCGGATTCAGGTCGGGTCGGGTCACTATTGGGTTCCTAGAATTTTCCCGGGAAAATCTGGAAATTCCTAGATTCGATTCAAGCCTTTTTAGACATGCACGTTTTAATCCCAACAAAATGAAAATCATATGTTATTTAATCAAATTTTATGAGTTCAAATAGTTAATTATGGGATTTTGAACAAAATTATACAGATAAATCTAAAATTTTTAGCTTTTTACTCGGTTAAAATTCGAACGGATTCTCTATAAAGTCTTTTTAGACGTAGACGTTTTAATCCGAACAAAACAAATCCAGATGTTATTAAATCAAATTTTATGAGTTCAAATAGTTAATTATGGGATTTTGAACAAAATTATACAGATAAATCTAATATTTTCAGCTTTTTACTCGGTTAAAATTCGAACGAATTCTCTGTAAAGCAATTTTAGACAAGCAAGTTTTAATCCCAACAAAACGAAAATTAGATTTTATTAAATCAAATTTTATGATTTCAAATAGTTGAACATGGGCTTTTGTACAAAATTATACAGATTAATCTAAAATTTTCATCTTTTTACTCGGTTAAAATTCGAACGGATTCTCTACAAAGCCTTTTTAGACATGCACATTTTAATCCTAACAAAACGAAAATCAGATGTTATTAAATCAAATATTACGAGTTGAAATAGTTAATTATGGGCTTTTGAACAAAATTATACAGATTAATATAAAATTTTTAGCTTTTTACTCGGTTAAAATTAGAACGAATACTCTATAAATCCTTTTTAGACATGCAAGTTTTAATCCCACCAAAACGAAAACCAAATGTTATTAAATCAAATTTTATGAGTTCAAATAGTTAAATATGGTCTATTAAACAAAATTATACAGATTAATCTAAAATTTTCAGCTTTTTACTCGTTTAAAATTTAAACGGATTCTCAAGAAAGCCTTTTTTAGACGTGGATGTTTTAATTTGAACAAAACAAAACCAGATGTTATTAAATCAAATTTTATGAGTTCAAATAGTTAATTATGTGATTTTGAACAAAATTATACAGATTAATCATAAATTTTCAGCTTTTTACTCGGTTAAAATTCAAACGGATTCTCCATAAAGCCTTTTTAGACATGCACGTTTTAATCCGAATAAAACGATAACTAGATGTTATTAAATCAATTTTTTTTATTTCAAATAATTAATTATGGGCTTTTAAACAAAATTATGCAGATTAATCTAAAATTTTCAGCTTTTTACTCGGTTAAATTTCGAACAGATTCTCTTTAAATCCCATTTACACATGCACGTTTTAATCCCAATAAAACGAAAACCATATTTTATTAAATGAAATTTTACGAGTTCAAATAGTTAATTTTGAGCTTTTGAACAAAATTATACTTATTAATCTAAAATTTTCAGTTTTTTACTCGGTTAAAATTCTAACGGATTCTCTATCAAGCCTTTTTAGACATACATGTTTTAATCCCAACAAAACGAAAATCAGATGTTATTAAATCAAATTTTATCGGTTGAAATAGTTAATTAAGGGATTTTGAACAAAATTATACAGATTCATCGAAAATTTTCAGTCTTTTACTCGGTTAAAATTCAAACGGATTCTCTATAAAGCATTTTTAGACATGCACGTTTTAATCCGAACAAAACGATAAATAGATATTATTAAATCAAATTTTTTGAGTTCAAATAATTAATTATGCAGATTAATCTAAAATTTTCAGCTTTTTACTAGGTTAAAATTCGAATGGATTCTATATAAAGCCTTTTTAGACATGAACGTTTTAACGTGAACAAAATGATAAGTAGATGTTATTAAATCAATTTTTTTGAGTTCAAATAATTAATAATGAGCTTTTAAACAAAATTATACGGATTAATCTAAAATTTTCAGCTTTTTACTCGTTTAAAATTCGAACGAATTCTCTATAAAGCCTTTTTAGACATGAAGGTTTTAATCTGAACAAAATGATAACTAGATGTTATTAAATCAAATTTTTTGAGTTAAAATAATTAATTATGGGCTTTTGAACAAATTATAAAGATTAATCTAAAATTTTTAGCTTTTTACTCTTTTAAAATTTGAACGGATTCTCTATAAAGCCTTTTTAGACGTAGACATTTTAATCCGAACAAAACAAAATCAGACGTTATTAAATCAAATTTGATGAGTTAAAATAGTTAATTATGAGATTTTGAACAAAATTATATAGATTAATCTAAAATTTTTAGCATTTTACTCGGTTAAAATTTGAACGGATTCTCTATAAAGCTTTTTTAGGCATGCACGTTTTAATCCGAACAAAACGAAAACCAAATGTTATTAAATCAAATTTTATGAGTTCAAATACTTAATTATGGGATTTTGAACAAAATTATACAGATAAATCTAAAATTTTCTGGTTTTTACTAGGTTAAATTCGAACAGATTCTCTATAAAGCCTTTTAGACATGCACGTTTTAATCCGAACAAAACAAAAACCAGATGTTTTTAAATAAAATTTTACGAGTTCAAATAGTTAATTATAAGATTCTGAACAAATTATACAGATAAATCTAAAATTCGAACGGATTATCTATAAAGCAATTTTAGACATGCAAGTTTTAATCCCACCAAAACGAAAATCAATTGTTATTAAATCAAATTTTATGAGTTCAAATAGTTGAATATGGTCTATTAAACAAAATTATACAGATTAATCTATAATTTTCAGCTTTTTACTCGTTTAATATTCGAACGAATTCTCTATAAAGCCTTTTTAGACGTAGATGCTTTAATCCGAACAAAACAAAAACCAGATATTATTAAATTAAATTTTTTTAGTTCAAATAATTAATTATGGGCTTTTGAACAAAATTATACAAATCAATCTAAAATTTTCAACTTTTTACTCTGTTAAAATTCGAACAGATTCTCTATAAAGCCTTTTTAGACATGCACGTTTTAATCCGAACAAAACGATAACTAGATGTTATTAAATCAAATTTTTTGAGTTCATATAATTTATTATGGGCTTTTGAATAAAATTATACAGAGAAATCTAAAATTTCCAGCTTTTTACTCGGTTAAAATTCGAACTGATTCTCTATAAAGCAATTTTTGACATGCAAGTTTTAATCCCACCAAAACGAAAACAAGATATTCTTAAATCAAATTTTATGAGTTCAAATAGTTGAATATGGTCTTTTAAACAAAATTATACAGATTAATCTAAATTTTAAGCTTTTTACTCGGTTAAAATTTGAACGGATTCTCTATAAAGTCTTTTTAAACAAGCACGTTTTAATCCGAACAAAACAAAAACCAGATGTTATTAAATAAAATTTTATGAGTTCAAATAGTTAATTATGGGATTTTGAACAAAATTATACAGATAAATCTAAGATTTTCATCTTTTTACTCGGTTAAAATTCGAACGGATTCTCTATAAAGCAATTTTAGACATGCAAGTTTTAATCCTACAAAAACGAAAATCAAATGTTATTAAATCAAATTTTATGATTTCAAATAGTTGAATATTGTCTTTTAAACAAAATTATACAAATTAACCTAAAATTTTTAGCTTTTTACTCGGTTAAAATTCCAACGAATTCTCTACAAAACCTTTTTACACATGCACATTTTAATCCAAACAAAATGAAAACAAGATTTTATTAAATGAAATTTTATGAGTTCAAATATTTAATTTTGAGCTTTTGAACAAAATTATACAGATTAATCTAAAATTTTAAGCTTTTTACTTTGTTAAAATTCGAACGGATTCTCTATAAAGCCTTTTTAGACATGCACGTTTTAATCCAAACAAAATGATAACTAGATGTTATTAAATCAATTTTTTTGAGCTCAAATAATTAATTATGGGCTTTTGAACAAAATTATACAAATTAATCTAAAATTTTCAGCTTTTTACTCGGTTAAAATTAGAACGGATACTCTATAAAGCCTTTTTAGACATGCACGTTTTAATCCGAACAAAAAAAAACAAATGTTATTAAATCAAATTTTATGAGTTCAAATAGTTAATTAAGGGCTTTTGAACAAAATTATACAAATTAACCGAAAATTTTTAGCTTTTTACTCGGTTAAAATTCCAACGAATTCTCTACAAAACCTTTTTAGACATGAACATTTTAATCCGAATAAAACGATAACTATATGTTATTAAATCAAATTTTATGAGTTCAAATAGTTAATTATGGGATTTAAAGCAAAATTATGCAGATTAATCTACAATTTTTAGCTTTTTACTTGGTTAAAATTCGAACAGATTCTCTTTAAAGCCCATTTACACATGCACATTTTAATCCCAACAAAACGAAAACCAGATTTTATTAAATGAAATTTTATGAGTTCAAATAGTTACTTTTGATCTTTTGAACAAAATTATACTTATTAATCTAAAATTTTTAGCTTTTTACTCGGTTAAAATTCGAACGGATTCTCTATCAAGCCTTTTTAGACATGCACGTTTTAATCCCAATAAAACGAAAATCAGATGTTATTAAATCAAATTTTATGAGTTCAAATAGTTAATTAAGGGTTTTTGAACAAAATTATGTAGATTAATCTAAAATTTTGAGCTTTTTACTCGGTTAAAATTCAAACGGATTCTCTATAAAGCCTTTTTAGACATGCACATTTTAATCCGAACAAAATGATAAGTAGATGTTATTAATTCAAATTTTTTGAGTTCAAATAATTAATTATGGGCTTTTAAAAAAATTATATAGATTAATCTAAAATTTTTAGCTTTTTACTCGTTTAAAATTTGAACGGATTCTCTATAAAGCCTTTTTAGACGTGGACGTTTTAATTCGAATAAAACGAAAATCAGTTGTTATTAAATCAATTTTTTTTCAGTTCAAATAGTTAATTAAGGGCTTTTAAACAAAATTATACAGATTAATCTAAAATTTTCAGCTTTTTACTCGGTTAAAATTCAAACGGATTCTCTATAAAGCAATTTTAGACAAGCAAGTTTTAGTCCCAATAAAACGAAAATTAGATGTTATTAAATCAAATTAATCCGAACAAAGCAAAACCAGATGTTATGAAATAAAATTTTATGAGTTCAAATAGTTAATTATGAGATTCGGAACAAAATTATATAGATTAATCTAAAATTTTTAGCTTTTTACTCGGTTAAAATTCGAACGGTTCTCTATAAAGCCTTTTTAGACATGCACGTTTTAATCCGAACAAAACAAAAACCAGATGTTATTAAATCAAATTTTATTAGTTCAAATAGATAATTATGGGATTTTGAACAAAATTATCCAAATAAATCTAAAATTTTCAGGTTTTTACTCGGTTAAATTTGAATGGATTCTCTATAAAGCATTTTTAGTCATGTACGTTTTAATCCGAACAAAATAATAACTAGATGTTATTAAATCAAATTTTAAGAGTTCAAATAGTTAATTATGGGCTTTTGAACAAAATTATACAGATTAATCTAAAATTTTCAGCTTTTTACTCGGTTAAGTGGTTTTGTTGCAGAATTGATAGTCTTTTTTGGAATAATTACCAGCCAAAAATATTTTTTAATGCCAAAAATACTAATTACTTTCGTAATGGCAATTGGAATGATATTAACTCCATTTATTCATTATCTATGTCACGTCAAATATTCTACGGATACAAGCTATTTAATGCTCGAAGTTCTTATTTTTTTGATTCTGGCCCACGAGAGTTATTTGTTTCGATCTCTATCTTTCTACCCGTAATACTCTATAAAGCCTTTTTAGACATGCACGTTTTAATCCGAACAAAACGATAACAAGATGTTATTAAATCAATTTTTTTGAGTTCAAATAGTTAATTATGGGCTTTTGAACAAAATTATGTAGATTAATCTAAAATTTTTTGGTTTTTACTAGGTTAAAATTCAAACGGATTCTCTATCAAGCCTTTTTAGACATGCACGTTTTAATCCCAACAAAACAAAAACCAGATCTTATTAAATGAAATTTTATTAGTTCAAATATTTAATTTTGATCTTTTGAATAAAATTATACAGATTAATCTAAATTTTTTAGCTTTTTACTCGGTTAAAATTTGAACGGATTCTCTATCAAGCCTTTTTAGACATGCACGTTTTAATCCCAACAAAACGAAAATCAGATGTTATTAAATCAAATTTTATGAGTTCAAATAGTTAATTACGGGCTTTTAAACAAAATTATGCAGATTAATCTAAAATTTTCATCTTTTTACTAGGTTAAAATTCAAACGGATTCTCTATAAAGCCTTTTAAGACATGCGCGTTTTAATCCGAACAAAATAATAACTAGATGTCATTAAATCAAATTTTTTAAGTTCAAATAATTAATTATGAGCTTTTGAACAAAATTATATAGATTAATCTAAAATTTTCAGCTTTTTACTCGGTTAAAATTTTAACGGATTCTCTATAAAACCTTTTTAGACGAGGACATTTTAATCCGAACAAAACAAAACCAGATGTTATTAAATAAAATTTGATGAGTTCAAATAGTTAATTATGAGATTTTGAACAAAATTATAAAGATAAATCTAAAATTTTCAGCTTTTTACTCGGTTAAAATTCGAACGGATTCTCTATAAAGCCTTTTTAGACATGCACATTTCAATCCGAACAAAACAAAAACCAGATGTTATTAAATCAAATTTTACGAGTTTAAATAGTTAATTATGGGATTCTGAACAAAATTATACAGATAAATCTAAAATTTTTAGCTTTATACTCGATTAAAATTCGAAAGGATTCTCTATAAAGCAATTTTAGACATGCAAGTTTTAATCCCACCAAAACGAAAACTAGATGTTATTAAATCAAATTTTATGAGTTCAAATAGTTGAATATGGTCTATTAAACAAAATTATTAATTATGGGCTTTTGAACAAAATTATACAGATTAATCTAAAAGTTTCAGCTTTTTACTCGGTTAAAATTTGATAGGATTCTCTATAAAGTCTTTCTAGACATGCGCGTTTTAATCCGAACAAAATAAAAACTAGAGGTTATTTAATAAAATTTTATGAGTTCAAATAGTTAATTATGGGATTTTGAACAAAATTATACAGATAAATCTAAAATTTTTAGCTTTTTACTCGGTTAAAATTCGAACGGATTCTCTATAAAGCAATTTTAGACATGCAAGTTTTAATCCTACCAAAACGAAAACCAGATGTTATTAAATCAAATTTTATGACTTTAAATAGTTGAATGTGGTCTTTTAAACAAAATTATACAGATTAACCTAAAATTTTTAGCTTTTTACTCGGTTAATATTCGAACGGATTCTCCATAAAGCCTTTTTAGACGTAGTCGTTTTAATCCGAACAAAACAAAAACCAGATGTTATTAAATCAAATTTTTTGAGTTCAAATAATTAATTATATGCTTTTGAACAAAATTATACAAATTAATCTAAAATTTTCAACTTTTTACTCGATTAAAATTCGAACGGATTCTCTATAAAGCGTTTTTAGACATGCACGTTTTAATCTGAACAAAAATTTTATGAGTTCAAAAAGTAGAATATGGGCTTTTGAACAAAATTATACAGATTAATCTAAAATTTTTAGCTTTTTAGTCGATTAAAATGCGAACGTACAAAGCCTTTTTGGACATGCACCTTTTAATACCAACAAAACAAAAACCAGGTGTTATTAAATCAAATTTATGAGTTCAAATATTTAATTTTGATCTTTCGAATAAAATTATACAGATTAAACTAAAATTTTCAGCTTTTTACTCGGTTAAAATTTGAACGAATTCTCTATAAAGCAATTTTAGACAGATTAAACTAAAATTCGAACGGTTAAAATTTGAACAAATTTATACAGATTAATCTAAATTTTTTACCCTTTTACTCTACAAAGCCTTTTTAGACATGCACATTTTAATTCCAACAAAACGAAAACCAGATTTTATTAAATAAAATTTTATGAGTTCAAATACTTAATTTTGAGCTTTTGAAGAAAATTATACAGATTAATCTAAAATTTTCAGCTTTTTACTTGGTTAAAATTTTCAGCTTTTGAACAAAATACTTATTTACACATGCACATTTTAATCCGAACAAAACGAAAATTAGATGTTATTAAATCAAATTTTATGAGTTCAAATAGTTGAATATGGGCTTTTGAACAAAATTACACTGATTAATCTTAAATTTTTAGCTTTTTACTCTGTTAATATTCGAACGGATTCTCTATAAAGCCTTTTTAGACGTAGACGTTTTAATCCGAACAAAACAAAAACCAGATGTTATTAAATCAAATTTTTTGAGTTCAAATAATTAATTATAGGCTTTTGAAGAAAATTATACAAATTAATCTAAAATTTTTAACTTTTTACTCGGTTAAAATTCGAACAGATTCTCTATAAAGACTTTTTAAACATGCACTTTTTAATCCGAACAAAACGATAACTAGATGTTATTAAATCAAATTTTTTGAGTTCAAATAATTAATTATGGGCTTTTGAAGAAAATTATACAAATTAATCTAAAACATTTAGCTTTTTACTCGGTTAAAATTCGAACGGATTCTCTACAAAGCCTTTTTAGACATGCACATTTTAATCCGAACAAAACAAAAACGAAATGTTATTAAATTAAATTTTATGAGTTCAAATAGTTAATTATAGGATTTTGAAAAAAATTATATAGATAAATCTAAAATTTTTAGCTTTTTACTCGGTTAAAATTCGAACGGATTCTCTATAAAGCAATTTTAGACAAACAAGTTTTAATCCCAACAAAACGAAAATCGGATGTTATTAAATAGAATTTTATGAGTTCAAATAGTTGAATATGGGCTTCTGAACAAAATTATACAGATTAATCTAAAATTTTCAACTTTTTACTAGATTAAAATTCGAACAGATTCTCTATAATGCCTTTTTAGACATGCACGTTTTAATCCGAATAAAACGATAAATAGATGTTATTAAATAAAATATTTCGATTTCAAACAATTAATTATGGGGTGTTAAACAAAATTATACAATTTAATCTAAAATTTTCATCTTTTTACTCGGTTAAAATTCGACCGGATTCTCTATAAAGCAATTTTAAACATGCACATTTTAATCCGAACAAAATTATACAGATTAATCTAAAATTTTCAACTTTTTATTCGGTTAAAATTCGAACAGATTCTTTATAAAGCCTTTTTAGACATGCACGTTTTAATCCGAACAAAACGATAACTAGATGTTATTAAATCAAATTTTTTGAGTTCAAATAATTAATTATGGGGTTTTGAACAAAATTATACAGATTAATCTAAAATTTTCAGCTTTTTACTGGGTGAAAACTTGAACGGGTTCTCTATAAAGCCTTTTTAGACGTGTTTGTTTTTTAATCCGAACAAAACAAAAACCAGATGTTATTAAATGAAATTTTATGAGTTCAAATAGTTAATTATGGAATTTTGAACAAAATTATAGAGATAAATCAAAATTTTCGGCTTTTTACTCTGTTAAAATTCGAACGGATTCTCTATAAAGCAATTTTAGACAAGCAAGTTTTAGTCCCAACAAAACGAAAATTAGATGTTACTAAATCAAATTTTATCAGTTCAAATAGTTGAATATGGGCTTTTTAACAAAATTTTACAGATTAATCTAAAATTTTTAGCTTTTTACTTGGTTAAAATTCAAACGGATTCTCTACAAAGCCTTTTTAGAAATACACGTTTTAATCTGAACAAAACGATAACTAGATGTTATTAAATCAAATTTTATGAGTTCAAATAGTTAATTATGGGCTTTTGAACAAAATTATACAGATTAATCTAAAATTTTCAACTTTTTACTCGGTTAAAATTCGTACGGATTCTCTATAAAGCCTTTTTAGACATGCACGTTTTAATTCGAACAAAACGATAACTAGATGTTTTTAAATCAAATTTTTTGAGTTCAAATAATTAATTATGGGATTTTGAACAAAATTATACAGATTAATCTAAAATTTTCAGCTTTTTACTGGGTGAAAACTTGAACGGGTTCTCTATAAAGCCTTTTTAGACGTGGATGTTTTAATCCGAACAAAACAAAAACCAGATGTTATTAATTGAAATTTTATGAGTTCAAATAGTTAATTATGGAATTTTGAACAAAATTATAGAGATAAATCTAAAATTTTCGGCTTTTTACTCTGTTAAAATTCGAACGGATTCTCTATAAAGCAATTTTAGAAAAGCAAGTTTTAGTCCCAACAAAACGAAAATTAGATGTTATTAAATCAAATTTTATCAGTTCAAATAGTTGAATATGGTTTTTTTAACAAAATTTTACAGATTAATCTAAAATTTTAGCTTTTTACTTGGTTAAAATTCAAACGGATTCTCTACAAAGCCTTTTTAGACATACACATTTTAGCCCCAACAAAATAAAAACCAGATTTTATTAAATTAAATTTTATGAGTTCAAAGATTTAATTTTGGGCTTTCAAATAAAATTATACAGATTAATCTAAAATTTTCAGCTTTTTACTCTATTAAAATTCGAATGGATTCTCTATAAATCTTTTTTATACATGCACGTTTTAATCCCAACAGAACAAAAACCAGATGTTATTAAATTAAATTTTATGAGTTCAAATAGTTAATTATGGGCTTTTGAACAAAATTATATAGATTAATCTAAAATTTTCAACTTTTTCCTCGGTTAAAATTCGAACAGATTCTCTATAAAGCCTTTTTAGATATGCACGTTTTAATCCGAACAAAACGACAACTAGATGTTATTAAATCAAATTTTTTGAGTTTAAATAGTTAATTTTGGGGTTTTGAACAAAATTATACAGATTAATCTAAAATTTTCAGCTTTTTACTCTGTTAAAATTTGAACGGATTCTCTATAAAGCCTTTTTAGATATGAACGTTTTAATCCCAACAAAATGAAAATCAGATGTTATTAAATCAAATTTTACGAGTTCAAATAATTCATTATAGGCTTTGGACAAAATTATACAGATTAATCTAAAATTTTCAACTTTTTACTCGATTAAAATTTGAATAGTTAATTATGGGATTTTGAACAAAATTATACAGATAAATCTAAAATTTTCAGCTTTTTACTCTGTTAAAATTTATACGAATTCTCTATAAAGCAATTTTAGACATGCAAGTTTTAATCCCACCAAAACGAAAATCAGATGTTATTAAATAAAAATTTTATGAGTTCAAATAGTTGAATATGGTCTTTTAAACAAAATTATACAGATTAATCTAATATTTTTAGCTTTTTACTCGTTTAAAGTTCGAACGAATTCTCTACAAAGCCTTTTTAGACATGCACATTTTAATCCCAATAAAACGAAAACATGATTTTATTAAATGAAATTTTATGAGTTCAAATATTTAATTTTGAGCTTTGAACAAAATTATATAGATTAATCTAAAATTTTTAGCTTTTTACTCGGTTAAAATTCGAACGGATTCTCTATAAAACCTTTTTAGACATGCACATTTTAATCCGAACAAAACAAAAACCAGATGTTATTAAATCAAATTTTATGAGTTCAAATAGTTAATTAAGGGCTTTTGAACAAAATTATACAGATTAATCTAAAAGTTTCAGCATTTTACTCGGTTGAAATTTGAACAGATTCTCTACAAAACTTATTTAGACATGCACATTTTAGTCCGAACAAAACAAAAACCAGATGTTATTAAATCAAATTTTATGAATTCAAATAGTTAATTAAGGGCTTTTGAACAAAATTATACAGATTAATCTAAAAGTTTCAGCTTTTTACTCGATTGAAATTTGAACAGATTCTCTTTTAAACCTTTTTAGACATGCACATTTTAATCCGAACAAAACAAAAACCAGATTTTATTAAATCAAATTTTATGAGTTCAAATAGTTAATTAATGGCTTTTGAACAAAATTATACAGATTAATCTAAAATTTTTAGCTTTTTACTCGATTAAAATTCAAACGGATTCTTCATAAAGCCTTTTTAGATATGCACGTTTTAATCCGAATAAAACGATAACTAGATGTTATTAAATCAAATTTTTTGATTTCAAATAATTAATTATGGGCTTTTGAACAAAATTCTACAGATTAATCTAAAATTTTCATCTTTTTACTCGGTTAAAATTCGAAAAGATTCTCTTTAAAGCCCATTTACACATGCACATTTTAATCCCAACAAAACGAAAACCAGATTTTATTAAATGAAATTTTATGAGTTCAAATAGTTAATTTTGAGCTTTTGAACAAAATTATACTTATCAATCTAAAATTTTTAGCTTTTTACTCGGTTAAAATTCCAACGGATTCTCTATCACGCCTTTTTAGACATGCACGTTTTAATCCCAACAAAACGAAAATCAGATGTAATTAAATCAAATTTTATCAGTTCAAATAGTTAATTAAGGGCTTTTGAACAAAATTATACAGATTAATCTAAAACTTTCAGCTTTTAACTCGGTTAAAATTCAAACGGAATCTCTATAAAGCCTTTTTAAACATGCACGTTTTAATCCGAACAAAACGATAACTAGATGTTATTAAATCTAATTTTTTGAGTTCAAATAATTAATTATGGGTTTTTGAACAAAATTATACAGATTAATCTAAAAGTTTCATCTTTTTACTCGGTTGAAAATTGAACGAATTCTCTATTAAGCCTTTTTAGACATGCACATTTTAATCCGAACAAAATAAAAACCAGATGTTATTAAATCAAATTTTGTGAGTTCAAATAGTTAATTAAGGGCTTTTGAACAAAATTATACAGATTAATCTAAAAGTTTCAGCTTTTTACTCGGTTGAAATTTGAACAGATTCTCTATAAAACCTTTTTAGACATGAACATTTTAATCCGAACAAAACAAAAACCAGATGTTATTAAATCAAATTTTATGAGTTCAAATAGTTAATTAAGGGCTTTTGAGAAAAATTATACAGATTAACCTAAAAGTTTCAGCTTTTTACTCGGTTGAAATTTGAACAGATTCTCTATAAAACCTTTTTAGACATGCACATTTTAATCCGAACAAAACAAAAACCAGATGTTATTAAATCAAATTTTATGAGTTCAAATAGTTAATTAAGGGCTTTTGAACAAAATTATACAGATTAATCTAAAAGTTTCAGCTTTTTACTCGGTTGAAATTTGAACAGATTCTCTATAAAACCTTTTTAGACATGCACATTTTAATCCGAACAAAACAAAAACCAGATGTTATTAAATCAAATTTTATGAGTTCAAATAGTTAATTAAGGGCTTTTGAACAAAATTATACAGATTAATCTAAAAGTTTCAGCTTTTTACTCGGTTGAAATTTGAACAGATTCTCTATAAAACCTTTTTAGACATGCACATTTTAATCCGAACAAAACAAAAACCAGATGTTATTAAATCAAATTTTATGAGTTCAAATAGTTAATTAAAGGCTTTTGAACAAAATTATACAAATTAATCTAAAATTTTCAGCTTTTTACTCGATTAAAATTCAAACGGATTCTCCATAAAGCATTTTTAGACATGCATGTTTTAATCCGAATAAAACGATAACTAGATGTCATTAAATCAAATTTTTTGATTTCAAATAATTAATTATGGGCTTTTGAACAAAATTCTACAGATCAATCTAAAATATTCATCTTTTTACTCGGTTAAAATTCGAAAAGATTCTCTTTAAAGCCCATTTACACATGCACGTTTTAATCCCAACAAAACGAAAACCAGATTTTATTAAATGAAATTTTATGAGTTCAAATAGTTAATTTTGAGCTTTTGAACAAAATTATACTTATCAATCTAAAATTTTTAGCTTTTTACTCGGTTAAAATTCCAACGGATTCTCTATCACGCCTTTTTAGACATGCACGTTTTAATCCCAACAAAACGAAAATCAGATGTAATTAAATCAAATTTTATCAGTTCAAATAGTTAATTAAGAGCTTTTGAACAAAACTATACAGATTAATCTAAAACTTTCAGCTTTTTACTCGGTTAAGATTCAAACGGAATCTCTATAAAGTCTTTTTAAACATGCACGTTTTAATTCGAACAAAACGATAACTAGATGTTATTAAATCTAATTTTTTGAGTTCAAATAGGTAATTTTGAGCCTTTGAACAAAATTATACTTATAAATCTAAAATTTTCAGCTTTTTACTCGGTTAAAATTCCAACGGATTCTCTATTAAGCCTTTTTAGACATGCACGATTTAATCCCTACAAAATGAAAATCAGATGTAATTAAATCAAATTTTATCAGTTCAAATAGTTAATTAAGGGCTTTTGAACAAAATTATACATACTAATCTAAAACTTTCAGCTTTTTACTCGGTTAAAATTCAAACGGATTCTCTATCAAGCCTTTTTAGACATGCACGTTTTAATCCCAACAAAACGAAAATCAGATGTTATTAAATCAAATTTTATCAGTTCAAATAGTTAATTAAGGGGTTTTGAACAAAATTATACAGATTAATCTAAAATTTTCAGCTTTTTACTCGGTTAAAATTTGAACGGATTCTCTATAAAGAAATTTTAGACAAGCAAGTTTTAGTCCCAATAAAACGAAAATTAGATGTTATTAAATCAAATTTTACGAGTTCAAATAGTTAATTATGAGCTTTTAAAAAAAATTATACAGATCAATCTAAAATTTTCAACTTTTTAGTCGGTTAAAATTCGAACAAATTCTCTATAAAGCCTTTTTAGATATACACGTTTTAATCCGAACAAAACAATTACTAGATGTTATTAAATCAAGTTTTTTGAGTTCAAATAATTAATTATGGGCTTTTGAACAAAATTATACAGAGTAATCTAAATTTTTTATCTTTTTAATAGGTTAAAATTTGAACGGATTCTCTATAAAGCATTTTTAGACATGCACGTTTTAGTCCGAACAAAACAAAAACCAGATGTTATTAAATCAAATTTTATGAGTTCAAATAGTTAATTAAGGGCTTTTGAAAAAAATTATACTGATAAATCTAAAAGTTTCAGCTTTTTACTCAGTTGAAATTTGAACAGATTCTCTATAAAACCTTTTTAGACATGCACATTTTAATCCGAACAAAACAAAAACCAGATATTATTAAATGAAATTTTATGAGTTCAAATAGTTAATTAATGGCTTTTGAACAAAATTATACAGATTAATCTAAAATTTTCAGCTTTTTACTCGGTTAAAATTCGAACGGATTCTCTATAAAGCAATTTTAGACAAGCAAGTTTTAGTCCCAACAAAACGAAAATTAGATGTTATTAAATCAAATTTTACGAGTTCAAATAGTTAATTATGGGCTTTTGAACAAAATTATATAGATTAATCTAAAATTTTCAACTTTTTACTCGGTTAAAATTCGAATGGATTCTCTATAAAGCCTTTTTAGACATGCACGTTTTAATCCGAACAAAACGATAACTAGATGTTATTAAATCAATTTTTTTGATTTCAAATAATTAATTATGGGCTTTTGAACAAAATTATACAGATTAATCTAAAATTTTTATCTTTTTACTCAGTTAAAATTTGAACAAATTCTCTTTGAATCCCATTTACACATGCACGTTTTAATCCCAACAAAACGAAAACCAGATTTTATTAAATGAAATTTTATGAGTTCAAATAGTTAATTTTGAGCCTTTGATCAAATAATTAATTATGGGCTTTTAAACAAAATTATACAGATTAATCTAAAAGTTTAAGCTTTTTACTCGTTTAAAATTTGAAAGGATTCTCTATACAGCCTTTTTAGACGTGGACGTTTAAATTCGAACAAAACAAAACTAGATGATATTAAATCAAATTTTATGAGTTCAAATAGTTAATTATGAGCTTTTAAACAAAATTATACACATTAAACTAAAATTTTCAACTTTTTAGTCGGTTAAAATTCGAACAGATTCTCTATAAAGCCTTTTTAGATATGCACGTTTTACTCCGAAAAAAACAAAAAACAGATGTTATTAAATAAAATTTTATGAGTTCAAATGGTTAATTATGAGATTTTGAACAAAATTATACAGATAAATATAAAATTTTTAACGTTTTAATTGGTTAAAATTCGAACGGATTCTCTATAAAGCCTTTTTAGACATACACGTTTTAATTCGAACAAAACAAAAACCAGATGTTATTAAATCAAATTTTAGGAGTTCAAGTAGTTAATTATGTGATTTTGAACAAAATTATACAGATAAATCTAAAATTTTCAGGTTTTTACTCGATTAAATTCAAACGGATTCTCTGTAAAGCCTTTTTAGACATGCACGTTTTAATCCGAACAAAATGATAACTAGATGTTATTAAATCAAATTTTTTGAGTTCAAATAAATAATTATGAGCTTTTGAACAAAATTATATAGATTAATCTAAAATTTTCAGCTTTTTACTCGTTTAAAATTTAAACGGATTCTCTATAAAACCTTTTTAGACGTGGACGTTTTAATCCGAACAAAATAAAACCAGATGTTATTAAATAAAATTTTATGATTTCCAATAGTTAATTATAAGATTTGGAACAAAATTATACAGATTAATCTAAAATTTTCAGCTTTTTACTCGGTTAAAATTCGAACGGATTCTCTATAAAGCAATTTTAAATATGGATGTTTAAATCCTACCAAAACGAAAACCAGATGTTATTAAATCAAATTTTATGAGTTGAAATAGTTGAATATGGTCTTTTAAACAAAATTATACAGATTAATCTAAAATTTTAGCTTTTTACTCGGTTAATATTCGAACGGATTCTCTATAAAGCCTTTTTAGACGTGGTCGTTTTAATCCGAACAAAACCAAAACCAGATGTTATTAAATCAAATTTTTCGAGTTCAAATAATTAATTATGGGCTTTTGAACAAAATTATACAAATTAATCTAAAATTTTCAACTCTTTACTCTGTTAAAATTCGAACGGATTGTCTATAAAGCCTTTTTAGACATACACGTTTTAATCCGAACAAAACGATAACTAGAGGTTATTAAATCAAATTTTTTGAGTTCTAATAATTAATTATGGGCTTTTGAACAAAATTATACAGATTAATCTAAAAGTTTCATCTTTTTACTCGGTTAAAATTTGAACGGATTCTCTATAAAGTCTTTTTAGACATACACATTTTAATCCGAACAAAACAAAAACCAGATGTTATTAAATAAAATTTTATGAGTTCAAATAGTTAATTATGGGATTTTGAACAAAATTATACAGATAAATCTAAAATTTTCATCTTTTACTCGATTAAAATTCAAACGGATTCTCTATGAAGCAATTTTCGACATGCAAGTTTTAATCCCACCAAAACGAAGACAAGATGATATTAAATCAAATTTTATGAGTTCAAATAGTTGAATACGGTCTTTTAAATAAAATTATACAAATTAACCTAAAATTTTTAGCTTTTTACTCGATTAAAATTCCAACGAATTCTCTACAAAGCCTTTTAGACATGCACATTTTAATCTAAACAAAACGAAAACAAGATTTTATTAATGAAATTTTATGAGTTCAAATATTTCATTTTGAGCTTTTGAACAAAATTATACAGATTAATCTAAAATTTTCAGCTTTTTACTTTGTTAAAATTGGAACGGATTCTCTATAAAGCCATTTTAGACATGCACATTTTAATCCCAACAAAACAAAAATCAGATTTTATTAAATCAAATTTTACGAGTTCAAATAGTTAATTATGTGCTTTTGAACAAAATTATATAGATTAATCTAAAATTTTCAGCTTTTTGCTCGGTTAAAATTAGAACGGATACTCTATAAAGCCTATTTAGACATGCACGTTTTAATCCGAACAACACAAAAAACAAATGTTATTAAATCAAATTTTATGAGTTCAAATAGTTAATTAAGGGCTTTTAAACAAAATTATACAGATTTATCTAAAGTTTTCAGCTTTTTACTTGGTTAAAATTCAAACGGATTCTCCATAAAGCCTTTTTAGACATGCACGTTTTAATCTGAATAAAACAATAACTAGATGTTATTAAATCAAATTTTTTGATTTCAAATAATTAATTATGGGCTTTTGAAAAAAGTTATATAGATTAATCTAAAATTTTCAGCTTTTTACTCGTTTAAAATTTGAACGGATTCTCTATAAAGCCTTTTTAGACGTGGACGTTTTAATTGGAACAAAATAAAACCAGATATTATTAAATAAAATTTTATGAGTTCAAATAGTTAATTATGAGATTTGGAACAAAATTATACAGATTAATATAAAATTTTCAGCTTTATACTCGGTTAAAATTCGAACGGATTCTCCATAAAGCAATTTTAGACATGCAAGTTTCAGTCCTACCAAAACGAAAACCAGATGTTATTAAATCAAATTTGATGAGTTCAAATAGTTGAATATGGTCTTTTAAACAAAATTATACAGATTAATCTAAAATTTTTAGCTTTTTACTCGGTTAATATTCGAACGGATTCTCTATAAATCCTTTTTAGACGTAGACGTTTTAATCCGAACAAAACAAAAACCAATGTTATTAAATCAAATTTTTTGAGTTCAAATAATTAATTATGGGCTTTTGAACAAAATTATTCAAATTAGTCTAAAATTTTCAACTTTTTACTCGGTTAAAATTTGAACGAATTCTCTATAAAGCCTTTTTAGATATGCACGTTTTAATCCGAACAAAACGATAACTAGATGTTATTAAATCAAATTTTTTGATTTCAAATAATTAATTATGGGCTTTTGAAAAAAATTATACAGATTAATCTAAAATTTTTAGCTTTTTACTCTTTTAAAATTTGAACGGATTCTCTATAAAGCCTTTTTAGACGTGGACGTTTTAATCCGAACAAAACAAAATCTGATGTTATTAAATCAAATTTTATGAGTTCAGATAGTTAATTATGAGATTTTGAACAAAATTATAAAGATAAATCTAAAATTTTCAGCTTTTTACTCGGTTAAAATTCAAACAGATTTTCTATAAAGCCTTTTTAGACTTGCACGTTTCAATCCGAACAAAACAAAAACCAAATGTTATTAAATAAAATTTTACGAGTGCAAATAGTTAATTATGAGATTTTAAACAAAATTATACAGATAAATCTAAAATTTTCAGCTATATACTTGGTTAAAATTCGAACGGATTCTCTATAATCAATTTTAGACATCCAAGTTTTAATCCCACCAAAACGAAAACCAGATTTTATTAAATCAAATTTTATGAGTTCAAATAGTTAATTATGAGATTTTGAACAAAATTATACAGATAAATCTAAAATTTTCAGTTTTTTACTGGGTTAATATTTGAATAGATTCTCTATAAAGCCTTTTTACACGAAGACGTTTTAATCCGAACAAAATAAAAACCAGATGTTATTAAATCAAATTTTACGAATTTAAATATTTAATTATGGAATTTTGAACAAAATTATACAGATAAATCTAGAATTTTCAGCTTTATACTCGGTTAAAATTTGAACGGATTCTCTATAAATCAATTTTAGACATGCAAGTTTTAATCCCACCAAAACGAACACCAGATGTTATTAAATCAAATTTTATAAGTTCAAATAGTTGAATATGGTTTATTAAACAAAATTATACAGATTAATCTAAAATTTTTAGCTTTTTAGTCGGTTAATATTCGAACGGATTCTCTACAAAGCCTTTTTAGACATGCACGTTTTAATCCGAACATAACGATAACTAGATGTTATTAAATTAAACTTTTTGAGTTCAAACAATTAATTATAGGGTTTTGAACAAAATTATACAGATTAATCTAAAGTTTTCAGCTTTTTAATCTGTTAGAATTTGAACGGGTTCTCTATAAAGCCTTTTTAGACGTGGACGTTTTAATCCGAACAAAACCAAAACTAGATGTTATTAAATGAAATTTTATGAGTTCAAATAGTTAATTATTGGATTTTGAACAAAATTATACAAATAAATCTAAAATTTTCAGCTTTTTACTCTGTTAAAATTCGAACGGATTCTCTATAAAGCAATTTTAGACAAGCAAGTTTTAGTCCCAACAAAACGAAAATTAGATGTTATTAAATCAAATTTTACGAGTTCAAATAGTTAATTATGGGCTTTTGAACAAAATTATATAGATTAATCTAAAATTTTCAACTTTTTACTCGGTTAAAATTCGAATGGATTCTCTATAAAGCCTTTTTAGACGTAGACGTTTTAATCCGAACAAAACAATAACCAGATGTTATTAAATCAAATTTTTTGACTTCAAATAATTAATTATGGGCTTTGGAACAATATTATACAGATTAATCTAAAATTTTCAACTATTTACTCGGTTAAAATTCGAACAAATTCACTATAAAGCCTTTTTAGACATGCACGTTTTAATCCGAACAAAACAATAACTAGATGTTATTAATTCTAATTTTTTGAGTTCAAATAATTAATTATGGGCTTTTGAACAAAATTATACAAATAAATCTAAAATTTTAAGCTTTTTACTTGGTTAAAATTTGAACGGATTCTCTATAAAATCTTTTTAGACATGCACGTTTTAATCCAAATAAAATGATAACTAGATGTTATTAAATCAAATTTTTTGAGTTCAAATAATTAATTATGGGCTTTTGAACAAAATTACACAGATTAATCTAAAAGTTTCAGCTTTTTACTCGGTTAAAATTTGAACGGATTCTCTACAAAGCCTTTTTAGACCTGCACGTTTTAATCCGAACAAAACAAAAACCAGATTTTATTAAATAAAATTTTATGTGTTCAGATAGTTAATTATGGGATTTTGAACAAAATTATACAGATAAATATAAAATTTTCAGCTTTTTACTCGGTTAAAATTCGAACTGATTCTCTATAAAGCAATTTTTGACATGCAAGTTTTAATCCCACCAAAACGAAAACCAGATGTTATTAAATCCAATTTTATGAGTTCAAATAGTTGAATATGGTCTTTTAAACAAAATTATACAGATTAATCTAAAATTTTCAGCTTTTTACTCGGTTAAATTTTGAACGGATTCTCTATAAAGCCTTTTTAGACATGCACATTTTAATACCTACAAAATGAAAACAATATTTTATTAAATTAAATTTTATGAGTTCAAATATTTAATGTTGAACTTTTGAACAAAATTATATAGATTAATCTAAAATTTTTAGCTTTTTACTCGGTTAAAATTCGAACGGATTCTCTATAAAGCCTTTTTAGACATGCACATTTTAATCCCAACAAAATGAAAACAAGATTTTATTAAATGAAATTTCATGAGTTCAAATATTTAATTTTGAGCTTTTGAACAAAATTATACAGATTAATCTAAATTTTTTAGCTTTTTACTCGGTTAAAATTCGAACGGATTCTCTATAAATCCCTTTCAGACATGCACGTTTTAATCCCAGCAAAACGAAAATCAGATGTTATTAAATCAAATTTTATAAGTTCAAATAGTTGAATATGGTCTTTTAAACAAAATTATACAGATTAATCTAAAATTTTTAGCTTTTTAGTCGGTTAATATTCGAACGGATTCTCTATAAAGCCTTTTTAGAGGTAGACGTTTTAATCCGAACAAAACAATAACCAGATGTTATTAAATCAAATTTTTTGACTTCAAATAATTAATTATGGGCTTTTGAACAATATTATACAGATTAATCTAAAATTTTCAACTATTTACTCGGTTAAAATTCGAACAGATTCACTATAAAGCCTTTTTAGACATGCACGTTTTAATCCGAACAAAACGATAACTAGATGTTATTAATTCTAATTTTTTGAGTTCAAATAATTAATTATGGGCTTTTGAACAAAATTATACAAATAAATCTAAAATTTTAAGTTTTTTACTTGGTTAAAATTTGAACGGATTCTCTATAAAGCCTTTTTAGACATGCACGTTTTATTCCGAACAAAACAATTACTAGATGTTATTAAATCACGTTTTTTGATTTCAAATACTTAATTATGGGCTTTTGAACAAAATTACACAGATTAATCTAAAAGTTTCAGCTTTTTACTCGGTTAAAATTTGAACGGATTCTCTACAAAGCCTTTTTAGACCTGCACGTTTTAATCCGAACAAAACAAAAACCAGATTTTATTAAATAAAATTTTATGTGTTCAGATAGTTAATTATGGGATTTTGAACAAAATTATACAGATAAATATAAAATTTTCAGCTTTTTACTCGGTTAAAATTCGAACTGATTCTCTATAAAGCAATTTTTGACATGCAAGTTTTAATCCCACCAAAACGAAAACCAGATGTTATTAAATCCAATTTTATGAGTTCAAATAGTTGAATATGGTCTTTTAAACAAAATTATACAGATTAATCTAAAATTTTCAGCTTTTTACTCGGTTAAATTTTGAACGGATTCTCTATAAAGCCTTTTTAGACATGCACATTTTAATCCCTACAAAATGAAAACAATATTTTATTAAATTAAATTTTATGAGTTCAAATATTTAATGTTGAACTTTTGAACAAAATTATATAGATTAATCTAAAATTTTTAGCTTTTCACTCGGTTAAAATTCGAACGGATTCTCTATAAAGCCTTTTTAGACATGCAAATTTTAATCCCAACAAAATGAAAACAAGATTTTATTAAATGAAATTTCATGAGTTCAAATATTTAATTTTGAGCTTTTGAACAAAATTATACAGATTAATCTAAATTTTTTAGCTTTTTACTCGGTTAAAATTCGAACGGATTCTCTATAAATCCCTTTCAGACATGCACGTTTTAATCCCAGCAAAACGAAAATCAGATGTTATTAAATCAAATTTTATAAGTTCAAATAGTTGAATATGGTCTTTTAAACAAAATTATACAGATTAATCTAAAATTTTTAGCTTTTTAGTCGGTTAATATTCGAACGGATTCTCTATAAAGCCTTTTTAGAGGTAGACGTTTTAATCCGAACAAAACAATAACCAGATGTTATTAAATCAAATTTTTTGACTTCAAATAATTAATTATGGGCTTTTGAACAATATTATACAGATTAATCTAAAATTTTCAACTATTTACTCGGTTAAAATTCGAACAGATTCACTATAAAGCCTTTTTAGACATGCACGTTTTAATCCGAACAAAACGATAACTAGATGTTATTAATTCTAATTTTTTGAGTTCAAATAATTAATTATGGGCTTTTGAACAAAATTATACAAATAAATCTAAAATTTTAAGTTTTTTACTTGGTTAAAATTTGAACGGATTCTCTATAAAGCCTTTTTAGACATGCACGTTTTATTCCGAACAAAACAATTACTAGATGTTATTAAATCACGTTTTTTGAGTTCAAATAATTAATTATGGGCTTTTGAACAAAATTACACAGATTAATCTAAAAGTTTCAGCTTTTTACTCGGTTAAAATTTGAACGGATTCTCTACAAAGCCTTTTTAGACCTGCACGTTTTAATCCGAACAAAACAAAAACCAGATTTTATTAAATAAAATTTTATGTGTTCAGATAGTTAATTATGGGATTTTGAACAAAATTATACAGATAAATATAAAATTTTCAACTTTTTACTCGGTTAAAATTCGAACTGATTCTCTATAAAGCAATTTTTGACATGCAAGTTTTAATCCCACCAAAACGAAAACCAGATGTTATTAAATCCAATTTTATGAGTTCAAATAGTTGAATATGGTCTTTTAAACAAAATTATACAGATTAATCTAAAATTTTCAGCTTTTTACTCGGTTAAATTTTGAACGGATTCTCTATAAAGCCTTTTTAGACATGCACATTTTAATCCCTACAAAATGAAAACAATATTTTATTAAATTAAATTTTATGAGTTCAAATATTTAATGTTGAACTTTTGAACAAAATTATATAGATTAATCTAAAATTTTTAGCTTTTTACTCGGTTAAAATTCGAACGGATTCTTTATAAAGCCTTTTTAGACATGCACATTTTAATCCCAACAAAATGAAAACAAGATTTTATTAAATGAAATTTCATGAGTTCAAATATTTAATTTTGAGCTTTTGAACAAAATTATACAGATTAATCTAAATTTTTTAGCTTTTTACTCGGTTAAAATTCGAACGGATTCTCTATAAATCCCTTTCAGACATGCACGTTTTAATCCCAGCAAAACGAAAATCAGATGTTATTAAATCAAATTTTATAAGTTCAAATAGTTGAATATGGTGTTTTAAACAAAATTATACAGATTAATCTAAAATTTTTAGCTTTTTACTCAGTTAAAATTCGAATCTATAAAGCCTTTTTAGACATGCAAATTTTAATCCGAACAAAACGATAACTAGATGTTATTAAATCAAATTTTTTGAGTTCAAATAATTAATTATTGGCTTTTGAACAAAATTATACAGATTAGTCTAAAAGTTTCATCTTTTTACTCGGTTAAAATTTGAACGGATTCTCTATAAAGTCTTTTCAGACATGTACGTTTTAATCCGAACAAAACAAAAATCAGATGTTATTAAATAAAATTTTATGAGTTCAAATAGTTAATTATGGGATTTTGAACAAAATTATACAGATAAATCTAAAATTTTTAGCTTTTTACTCGGTTAAATTTCGAACGGATTCTCTATAAAGCAATTTTAGACATGCAAGTTTTAATTCCACCAAAACGAAAACCATGTAATCCCTAAAATTAACCTAATTTCTTAGATTACAAGTTAGGGTTTACAAACTGAAAACTTATTTCGCAAGTTAGGGTTTTTACAAAAATAAATATAATATTCGGATAATTTATTAAATATTTAATAAATTAAATTAATAATAAAAATTAAACATTTAAATAATATAGTTCAACCCATAAATTTCATAAACAGTAAATGTCGCAAAAATTGATAAATATTTAATATTCGAATTACAGACATTATTATTCAAATAAAAACAATTTGGAATCTGAAACTGAAAAACATACTACTAATATGTATCAGAATCAGGATTCTCCAGATACCGTACTGTGTCTAGGACTGAGATCTGTAACAAGAAGCTGAGAGGGTGTAGGCTAGGGAGCCTAGTGTGTCTCTAGAACAGATAAACATAATAACAGAACAATAATATGCAGATGATGCAGAGTATGCATGATATGCACCCATCTCCAAACACTACAGAAGAGTAGGTCCCTAGACCACTCTAACACCATCACACCAACAGAAGTGGTATCTCGACCCGTAGGTGGAGCCACTGAACAGAAGTGATAAATCATTAACTTCCCTGTACACATACAGTCTACCAGATATCATGTTATATGCATATACGGAATCAAAATGCATGCCTTATAGTCTAACAGGAGGCAAGCATGACAAATATTAGAATCAGAAATGATATGTCAGAATGATGCATGATCATACGGTTTAACAGGAATCGAATATACAGAATAACAGAGTTAACAGGATGAACGAGAGAGAACACACCTGTAACAGAAGACTCAACATCAACTCTAACGTCTACTGGACTCGGCTCTACCATTAGGCTGAGCAGGTGTAGAGTCTACAATTAACGGAAATAATTTAGACTTCCTACTATACCACTATACCGAAAAATATACTAAACAAAATTTAATCGTTACCCACGTGAAGGTCCTGAATGCGGATGAATCGGACCTCGTACAGGACGAGGAGGAGGAGGAGGCAACTGCTCGGGGTCGGAATCCTCGTCACCAGAAGCAAACAAAAACTAGTTCAGAAACCTTTACAGATAACTTCTAGATAACTGATCAAACTTAAAAACCCCAAAAACGATACTTCGGTTTTGAATTTCGGAAAACGGACAACGCTATTGGACTCAGGACATCGAAAAACATAAAGTGAGCCTGGGTCGAAAAAGTTAACTGCTGACGTCAGCATTGGTCAACGCTGACGTCAGTAGTGACATCACCAGTCAACGCTGATGTCAGCAGATGACATCAGTACTGACGTCAACAATGACATCAGCCAAGTTGGTCAGTCGGGACGGGTCAGATTCGGGTCAGGTTTTTGGGTCGGGTCGGGTCACTATCGGGTTCCCAGAATTTTCTCGAGAAAATCTGGAAATTCCCAGGGTCGATTCAAGCATTTCAGATTTGATTCTTTTCCCCCAGACTCGATTCGATTCAACTCTAAAAACTTATAAACACATTCCCACACCGAAAAATCGAATCAAAGACACTCTAAAACCAATAAACTCAAATCAAAACAGAAACTTAAAATCCTCCTTCATATTCAAACTTTCCTCGAATCGAAACAAAACCAAAACCCACTCCTAAGTACACTGAGGCAAAGCAGAAACAAACTAAACAATCTCTCCACAGCCCTACGAAACCGAAACAAAAGGATTAAATAAACCGAATCAAAACCTTACCTCACGATCCAAAGAAGAAGACAATACCCAAAGTAGTTTTCGGCAGAAAACAGAGAGAGCAGAGAGTGTAATTCGAATGATTTTGAAATCCTAATTCAAAGCAAAGATTCGGATTTTTAATCCCAAAAATTAAAGGAGAATTAATCCCCCATAACTGAAACTGAAATGGAAGCTCGGGGAAGGGAAGGAGTTGCTATAACAGAAAATGGTATAATTACATGGGAAGGGCTCGAAATTTTTAAAACTTTATAAGCAGACCTTAAACTTTTAAAAATTGTCAATTTAGTCCCTGTCTTTCCAAAATTTTAATCCCCCAAAATTAGGGTTTCGCTTAGGGATTTCGACGATGAATTTTGGATTGTTACAACTCTCCCCCCTTACAGAAATTTCGTCCTCGAAATTTACCTAGATCAAAGAGATGCGGATATTGGGCCTTGATAATAGACTTGGGCTCCCCCGTAGCCTCATCAGGACCTCGATTACGCCAGAGAAACTTAACCATCTTAATGGTTTTCCTCCGAAGAACTCTCTGGTCTTGATCAATGATCTCAACGGGCTCCTCCTCATAACATAAATCTGGACGGATCTCGAAATCATCAACAACCAGAACATGAGACGGATCTGCTCGATAACGTATCAGTACAGAAACATGAAACATATAATGGATTTGCTTGAGTTCAGGTGGTAACTCAAGCTGATAAGCTACAGGTCCGATACGTCTGATAATCTGGTAGGGTCCAATATATCTGGGATTGAGCTTGCCCTTACGGCCAAAACATAGTACCTTCCTCCACGGAGATACTTTCAGGAAAACCTCGTCACCAACCTCAAACTCAAGATCTTTACGCCTTAAATCCGCGTAAGATTTCTGTCTATCAAAAGCGGCTTTAAGCCGATCCCGAATTAATCTAACAGTCTCCTCAGCCTCATGCACAAGATCTGGACCTAGTAAACGGTGCTCAGTGAGCTCAGTCCAACCAATTGGGGTGCGACACTTACGCCCATACAGAGCCTCATAAGGTGCCATCTTAATGTTGTCCTGATAGCTATTGTTGTACGCGAACTCTGCCAAAGGTAGGAAATTCTCCCAGCTACCTCTGAAATCCAGAATACATCCTCTCAACATATCCTCGAGGATCTGAATCACACGCTCAGACTGACCATCGGTCTGAGGGTGATAAGCAGTGTTGAAGTTCAATCGAGTACCCAGAGCAGTATATAGAGATCCTCAGAACTTCAACGTAAATCTCGAATCCCGATCAGATATAATAGACAGAGGCACTCCATGCAGCCGAACAATCTCAGAGATGTATAATCAGGCCAACTTACTCAGAGGGTAAGTGGTCTTAACAGGAATAAAGTGAGCAGATTTGGTCAATCGATCAACGATGACCCAGACAGAATCTTTCTTTGACGGAGTCAATGGTAAACCACTAACAAAATCCATGGTCACACGCTTCCATTTCCACTGAGGAATCTCAATATGCTGAAGTAGCCCAGATGGACGCTGATGTTCTGCTTCAACTTTCTGGCAAGTCAAGCACTTGGACACATAACTGACCATGTCTCGCTTGAGACCTTTCCACCAGTACTTTTCTCGGAGATTCTTGTACATCTTATCACCACCAGGGTGCATAGAATACGGACTATCATGAGATTCTCGTAGAATAACCTGTTTCAGTTCAGAGTTCCTCGGAACACAGAGTCGACCCCAGAAACACAAAACTCCATCTTGGTTCAGAGAAAAATCCTGAGAAGTTCCCTCCTGAACTTCCGCAATACGGTGAGCCAAGTACGGATCATTAGACTGTTCAGCCTAAATCTCAGATATCAAAGTAGGAATCACACAAAGCTCTGCCAATAGACTACCATCCTCCAACAGACTCATACGAGCAAACAGAACTCTCAGATCAGAAATGGCGTTGCGACTCAAAGCATCCGCAACGACATTAACTTTACCAGGATGATGTTCAATCTCACAGTCATAGTCTTTCAGAAGCTCTAACCAGCGATGTTGTCTCAGACTAAGTTCCTTCTGAGTGAGAAGGTACTTAAGACTCTTATGATCAGTGAAAATATAACACTTCTCTCCATAGAGATAGTGTCTCCAGATTTTCAGAGCAAAGATCACGGCTGCTAACTCCAGATCATGGGTGGGGTAGTTACACTCATGCGGTTTCAACTATCGAGATGCATAAGCCACCACCTTCCCATCCTGCATCAAGACACAACCCAGACCAGTGTATGAGGCATCACTATAAATGGTATAGGGTTTTCCCGACTCTAGTTGTATCAGAACTGATGCTTGTGTCAGAACGGATTTGAGTTTCTCAAAACTCTCCTATTGAGCTTCAGACCAGGTAAACGAAACATCCTTCCTCAGAAGCTTAGTTAACGGAGCGGCTATAGAAGGAAAACCCTCCACAAACCTCCGATAATAACCAGCTAGTCCCAGGAAACTGCGAATCTCTGCTACATTCTTGGGTTGTTACCAATACATAATAGCATCAATTTTCTTTGGATCAACCTGAATACCTTTAGCTGATACCACGTGTCCAAGAAAAACAACCTCAGAAAGCCAAAACTCACATTTGCTGAACTTTGCATACAACTGTTTCTCCCTCAGAGTCTGTAAAATAATACGGAGATACTGCTCATGCTCGTCCTCAGACTTGGAGTAGACCAGAATGTCATTAATGAAAACCACTACAAACTAATCCAGATAGGGTCGAAACACCCTATTCATCATGTCCATGAATGCTGAAGGGGCATTCGTAAGACCGAAGGGCATTACCAGAAACTCGTAATGACCATAACGAGTTCGAAAAGCTGTCTTGGACACATCAGAATCCTTAACCTTGAGTTGGTAATAACCAGATCTCAGGTCTATCTTAGAGAAAACCGAAGCTCCTCAGAACTGACCAAACAGGTCATCAATACGGGGAATGGGGTACTTGTTCTTGATGGTCAACTTGTTCAACTTCCGGTAGTCAATACACAAGCGCAGAGAACCATCTTTCTTTTTAACAAACAGAACAGGGGCTTCCCACGGTGAAACATTGTGTCGTATGAAACCTCTATCCAAAAGTTCCTGTAGCTGAATCTTAAGCTCCTTAAGCTCTTTCAGAGCCATCCGATAAGGTGCCATAGATACTGGAGTAGTCCCCGGGTACAACTCAATACCGAACTCCACCTTTTCATGCTTAGGGGGTACTCCTGGTAGTTCTTCCGGAAAAACATCTGGAAATTCACACACCACTCGGATCTTATCCATTCCAGAATTAGATTGCCTTGAGTCAAAAATGTAGGCAAGATAGGCTATACATCCCTTCTTGATCATCTTTTCAGCTTTCAAGGTTGATATCAGATTGGACAGATAACATTTACGCTCACCGATGAGAGTTACCTCTCGGCCATCAGAAGTTCTTAGAATTGCCCTTTTACGCCCGTAGTCCAGAGTAACTCGGTGAGCAAATAACCAGTCTATCCCCAAAATCAAGTCAAAGTCCACAAAAGGCAACTGCATCAGATTAGCAGAAAAGATTTCCCCGTGAACCTCAAGAGGACAATCTCTGTAAACTTTGGTAACCTCCACAGGGTGACCTACGGGACTAAAAACTGAGATGGAACTACCAGTATCCTCTACTAGAATTTTCAGATACCCCGCTATAGAACTAGAGACATATGAATGTGTTGACCCATTATCTAACAATGCGAAGAAAGGAACAATATGTACAGAAAATGTACCAGCAATGATGTCTGGCTCATCCCGATCCTCCTGTCTCCTCGTAGCATATACCATGCCAAACTGAGATCCTCCTGATCTGGCAGCTCCTCTAAACTGACTGGGTCTGCCTCTACTACCAGTACCAAATGCGGCGGGTCTACCTGTCCTCTTCCCCCTGCTGGGGTCTGAACTGAAGCCTGTGATTGCCCTGGAGCATAACCAGACTGTGGTGCCACTGGATAGTCTCTGAGACGATGATTAAGAGAACCACATCGGAAGCAGGCTCCACTCCGCATGTGATACTCTCCGGAGTGCCATTTCTTACAGAAAGTACACTGAGGTACAACTCGGGTACTAGTGGATCCAGCTCCACTAGCACCAGGGATAGCTGATACTGCAGGTCTAGACCGTGTCGAACTCTGAGGCTCATGCTCATCGCGACCTCTCTTCCGGGACTGAAAACCCTGACTGTACTGAACAGGTGCGGCAGGTTGTCGTCTACATCTATCCTGACCTTAGGATTCCATCTGAACCCTCAAGATCTCATTACGCTCGGCTATCCTGGCACGCCGAGTAATCATCTTGTACTTCGTATCATGATGCGTGACAACTGCAATTTTCAGTGGTACCCGGAGTCCTTTCAGAAAGTGATCACACTTTTGCTTCTCAGTTGTCACAATACCAGGAGCATACTGTAGTAGTATCAGGAACTCAATCTCATAGTCCTTAACAGATATGTCATTCTACTGCAGATTTAGAAAATCCTCTCGGCATTTAGCCAAGAAATCAGGACCCACATATCAATCCTCAAAACTCTGTCTGAAGAATTCTCAGTTGATCTTTCAGAAGCAGTAACCTTTTCTTCTGCTTCCCACCAATTCAGGGCCTCTCCCTGTAGCAATGATATAGCTGCCCTCAATTTTCTGTTAGAGGGGTATTCCATCTCGACAAACAGACGCTGAAGTTTCTTCAGCCAGTACTCTATATCGGCTGGTTTAGTACCGGTCTTGTCATCAAACATGGTCATCCCAGCAGCTAAAAGCTCGGTAGATATGGGTTTCCTGGAACCCTCATTCTGTCGTAGATATCTGAGTAACTCCCTTTGTATGGTCATTGAGTCCAAACCGACAGTCTCACTATCATCAGGCACATAAGGTCCCTCACTCTGGACCGGCTGATCAACCTTGGCTTGCTGAGCCTCGGTCTGTATCTTGGGCTGATCCTCCCCCCTAGACTCTGGGTCAAACTTTGATCTTGTGATGGGTCCACATGAGGCGGAACATCACTAGAAGAGGCAACAAATCGACCTTGGCCACGGTCTCGGCCACGACCTCTACCGGTCGCTAAACGGGTACTTCGACACGGTGGCATAGTAGAATATCTACAAAAAGATAGACAAAATCCTATATTAGAATCGGTACTTGGAGTAATATTTAGAATATTTCAGAAATTTTCAAAATACGAGTCAAAATAGAAATCCGGATTTTCAAATAATTTTCACAAAATATTTTCAGATCAAAAATTATTTCGGACTTCACAGCCCGTGGGTTGAACCGGGCTCTGATACCACTAAATGTAACCCCTAAAATTAACCTAATTTCTTAGATTACAAGTTAGGGTTTACAAACTGAAAACTTGTTTCGCAAGTTAGGGTTTTTACAAAAATAAATATAATATTCAGATAATTTATTAAATAATTAATAAATTAAAATAATAATAAAAATTAAACATTTAAATAATATAGTTCAACCCATAAATTTCATAAGCAGTAAATGTTGCAAAAACCGATAAACATTTAATATTCAAATTACAGAAATTATTATTCAAATAAAAACAATCCGGAATCTGAAATTGTAAAACATACTACTAATATGTATCGGAATCAGGATCCTCCAAGTACCGTAGTGAGTCTAGGACTGAGATCTGTAACAAGAAGCTGAGAGGGTGTAAGCTAGGGAGCCTAGTGTGTCTTTAGAACAGCTAAACGGAATAATAGAACAGTAATATGCAGATGATGCAGAGTATGCATGATATGCACCCATCTCCGAACACTACAGAAGAGTAGGTCCCCAGACCACTCTAACACCATCACACCAACAGAAGTGGTATCTCGACCCGTAGGTGGAGCCACTAAACAGAAGTGATAAATCACTAACTTCCCTGTACACATACAGTCTACCAGATATCATGTTATATGCAAATACATAATCAGAATGCATGCCTTATAGTCTAATAGGAGGCAAGCATGATAGATATCAGAATCAGAAATGATATGTCCGAATGATGCATGATCATACGGTTTAACAGGAATCGAATATACAGAATAACAGAGTTAACAGGATGAACGGGAGAGAACACACCTGTAACAGAAGACTCAACGTCGATTCTGACGTCTACTAGACTCGGCTCTACCATTAGGCTGAGCAGGTGTAGATTCTACAATTAACGGAAATAAGTTAGACTTCTTACTATGCTACTATACCGAAAAATATACTAAACAGAATTTAATCGTTACCCACGTGAAGGTCCTGAATGCGGATGAATTGGACCTCGTACAGGAGGAGGAAGAGGAGGAGGAGGAGGCAACTTCTCGGGGTCGGAATCCTCGTCACCAGAAGCAAACAGAAATTGGTTCAGAAACCTTTACAGATAACTTCTAGATAACTGATCGAACTTAAAACACCTAAAAACGACATTTTGGGTTCGAATTTCAAAAAATGGACAACGCTATTGGAATCAGGACATCGAAAAACATAAAGTGGGCACGGGTCGAAAAAGTCAACTGCTGACGTTAGCATTGGTTAACGCTGACGTCAGCAGA
Organism: Abelmoschus esculentus; assembly: GCA_035048815.1. Taxonomy (NCBI): domain Eukaryota; kingdom Viridiplantae; phylum Streptophyta; class Magnoliopsida; order Malvales; family Malvaceae; genus Abelmoschus; species Abelmoschus esculentus. The sequence continues at coordinate 14,101,895 of JAUCBN010000016.1, read as the reverse complement.
TGACATCAGCATTGACGTCAACGATGATATTAGCAGTGACGTTAGCGATGACGTCAACAGTGACGTCATTCGGGTCGGTCGGTCAGGTCGGGGTCGAGTTCGGGTCGGACGGGTCGAATTCGGGTCGAGTTTTCGGGTCGGGTTGGGTCACTGCCGGGTTCCCAGAATTTTCCCGATTCCATATTTTCTGGGAAAATCTGGAATTTCACAGATTTTCCGGGAAAATCTGGAAATTTCCAGAAAGTTCCCAGGGTCGATTCAAGCGTTTCAGATTCGATTCTTTTCCCCCCAGACTCGATTCGATTAAACTCTAAACACTTATAAACACATTCCCACACCGAAAAATTGAATCAAAGACACTCTAAAACCAATAAACTCGAATCAAAACAGAAACTTAAAACCCTCTTTCATATTCAAACTTTCCTCGAATCGAAACAAAACCAAAACCCACTCCCAAGCACACTGAGGCAAAGCAGAAACAACCTAAACAACCTCTCCACCGTCCTACGAAACCGAAACAAAAGGATTAAATAAACCGAATCAAAACCTTACCTCACGACCCAAAGAAGAAGACAATACCCAAAGTAGTTTTCGGCAGAAAACAGAGAGAGCAGAGAGTGTAATTCGAATGATTTTGAAATCCTAATTCAAACCAAAGATTCGGATTTTTAATCCCAAAAATTAAAGAAGAATTAATCCCCCATAACTGAAACTGAAACAGAAGCTCGGGGAAGGGAAGGAGTTGCTATAACAGAAAATGGTATAATTACATGGGAAGGGCTCAAAATTTTTAAAACTTCGTATGAGACCTTAAACTTTTAAAAATTGTCAATTTAGTCCTTGTCTTTCCAGAATTTTAATCCCCAAAAATTAGGGTTTCGCTTAAGGATTTTGACTATGAATTGGGGATTTTGACGTTGAATTTTGGATTGTTACAAACCAGATGTTATTAAATCAAATTTTATGAGTTCAAATAGTTGAATATGGTCTTTTAAACAAAATTATACATATTAACCTAAAATTTTTAGATTTTTACTCGGTTAAAATTCCAACGAATTCTCTACAAAGCCTTTTTGGAAATGCACATTTTAATCCAAACAAAATGAAAACAAGATTTTATTAAATGAAATTTTATGAGTTCAAATATTTAATTTTGAGCTTTTGAACAAAATTTTACAGATTAATCTAAAATTTTCAGCTTTTTACTCGGTTAAAATTCGAACGGATTCTCTATAAAGCCTTTTTAGACATGCACGTTTTAATCCGAATAAAACAAAAAACAGATGTTATTAAATAAAATTTTACGATTTCAAATAGTTAATTATGGGATTTTGAACAAAATTATACACATAAATCTAAAATTTTCAACTTTTTACTCGGTTAAAATTCGAACGGATTCTCTATAAAGCAATTTTAGATAAGCAAGTTTTAATCCCACCAAAACAAAAATTAGATGTTATTAAATCAAATTTTATGAGTTCAAATAGTTGAATATGGTCTTTTAAACAAAATTATACAGATAAATCTAAAATTTTTAGCTTTTTACTCGTTTAATTTCGAACGGATTCTCTATAAAGCAATTTTAGACATGCAAGTTTTAATTCCACCAAAACGAAAATTAGATGTTTTCAAATCAAATTTTATGAGTTCAAATAGTTGAATATGGGCTTTTGAACAAAATTATAAAGATTAATCTAAAATTTTTAGCTTTTTACTTGGTTAAAATTCGAACGTGATTCTCTACAAAGCCTTTTTAGACATGCACGTTTTAATCCCAACATAACGAAACCAGATGTTATTAAATCAAATTTTACAATTTCAAATAGTTAATTATGGGATTTTGAACAAAATTATACAGATTTATCTAAAATTTTCAGCTTTTTACTCGGTTAAATTTGAACAGATTCTCTATAAAGCAATTTTAGACAAGCAAGTTTTAATCCCAATAAAACGAAAATTCGATGTTTTTAAATCAAATTTTATGAGTTCAAATAGTTTAATATGGGCTTTTGAACAAAATTATACAGATTAATCTAAAATTTTTAGCTTTTTATTCGGTTAAAATTCGAATGGATTCTCTACAAAGCCTTTTTAGACATGCACATTTTAATCTAAACAAAACGAAAACAAGATTTTATTAAATGAAATTTTATGAGTTCAAATATTTAATTTTAAGCTTTTGAATAAAATTATATAGATTTATCTAAAATTTTTAACTTCTTACTCGGTTAAAGTTCGAACGGATTCTCTATAAAGCATTTTTAGATATGCACGTTTTAATCCCAACAAAACAAAAACAAGGTGCTATTAAATCAAATTTTATGAGTTCAAATAGTTAATTATTGGCTTTTGAACAAAATTATACAGATTAATCTAAAATTTTCAGTTTTTTACTCGGTTAAAATTTGAACGAATTCTCTATAAAGCCTTTTTAGACGTGCACGTTTTAATCCGAACAAAACAAAAACCAGATGTTATTAAATTAAATTTTATGAGTTCAAATAGTTAATTATGGGATTTTGAATAAAATTATACAGATAAATCTAAATTTTTTAGCTTTTTACTCGGTTAAAATTCGAACGGATTCTCTATGAAGCAATTTTAGACAAGCAAGTTTTAGCCCCAACAAAACGAAAATTAGATGTTATTTAATCTAATTTTATGAGTTCAAATAGTTGAATATGGGCTTTCGACCTAAATTATACAGATTAATATAAAATTTTTAGCTTTTTACTTGGTTAAAATTCGAACGGATTCTCTACAAAGCCTTTTTAGACATTCACATTTTAATACCAACAAAACGAAAACCAGATTTTATTAAATTAATTTTATGAGTTCAAATATTTAATTTTGAGCTTTCGAACAAAAGTATATAGATTAATCTAAAATTTTCTGTTTTTTACTCTATTAAAATTCGAACGGATTCTCTATAAAGCCTTTTTAGTTATGAAGGTTTTAATCCCAATAAAATAAAAACCAGATGTTATTAAATCAAATATTACGAGTTCAAATAGTTAATTATGGGCTTTTGAATAAAATTATACATATTAATCTAAAATTTTCAACTTTTTACTCGATTAAAATTTGGAACAGATTCTCTATAAAGCCTTTTCAGACATGCACGTTTTAATCCGAATAAAACAAAAAACATATGTTATTAAATCAAATTTTATGAGTTCAAATAGTTAATTATGGGATTTTGAACGAAATTATACAGATAAATCTAACATTTTTAGGGTTTTACTCGGTTAAATTCGAACGGATTCTCTATAAAGCCTTTTTAGACGTGCATGTTTTAATCCGAATAAAACGATAACTAGATGTTATTAAATCAAATTTTTTGAGTTCAAATAATTAATTATGGTCTTTTGAACAAAATTATACAGATTAATCTAAAATTTTAAGCTTTTTACTCGGTTAAAATTTGAACGGATTCTCTATAAAGCCTTTTTAGACGTAGACGTTTTAATCCGAGCAAAACAAATCCAGATGTTATTAAATCAAATTTTATGAGTTCAAATAGTTAATTATGGAATTTTGAACAAAATTATACAGATAAATCTAAATTTTTTAGCTTTTTACTCGGTTAAAATTCGAACAGATTCTCTATGAAGCAATTTTAGACAAGCAAGTTTTAGCCCCAACAAAACGAAAATTAGATGTTATTTAATCTAATTTTATGAGTTCAAATAGTTTAATATGGGCTTTCGACCTAAATTATACAGATTAATCTAAAATTTTTAGCTTTTTACTTGGTTAAAATTCGAACGGATTCTCTACAAAGCCTTTTTAGACATTCACATTTTAATACCAACAAAACAAAAACCAGATTTTATTAAATTAATTTTATGAGTTCAAATATTTAATTTTGAGCTTTTGAACAAAAGTATATAGATTAATCTAAAATTTTCTGTTTTTTACTCTATTAAAATTCGAACGAATTCTCTATGAAGCAATTTTAGACAAGCAAGTTTTAATCCCAACAAAACGAAAATTAGATTTTATTAAATCAAATTTTATGAGTTCAAATAGTTGCACATGGGATTTTGAACAAAATTATACAGATTAAGCTAAAATTTTCATCTTTTTACTCGGTTAAAATTCGAACGGATTCTCTACAAAGCCTTTTTGGACATGCACATTTTAATCCCAACAAAAGGAAAATCAGATGTTATTAACTCAAATATTACGAGTTGAAATAGTTAATTATGGGCTTTTGAACAAAATTATACAGATTAATCTAAAATTTTCAGCTTTTTACTCGGTTAAAATTAGAACGGATACTCTATAAATCCTTTTTAGACATGCACGTTTTAATCCGAACAAAAATGATAACTAGATGTTATTAAATCAAATTTTCTGAGTTCAAATAATTAATTATGGGCTTTTAAACAAAATTATACAGATTAATCTAAAATTTTCAGCTTTTTACTCGTTTAAAATTTAAACGGATTCTATAGAAAACCTTTTTTAGACGTGGACGTATTAATTTGAACAAAACAAAACCAGATGTTATTAAATCAAATTTTATGAATTCAAATAGTTAATTATGTGATTTTGAACAAAATTATATAGATTAATCATAAATTTTCAGCTTTTTACTCAGTTAAAATTCAAACGGATTCTCCATAAAACCTTTTTAGACATGCACGTTTTAATCCAAATAAAACGATAACTATATGTTATTAAATCAAATTTTTTGATTTCAAATAATTAATTATGGGCTTTTGAACAAAAATTATGCAGATTAATCTAAAATTTTCAGCTTTTTACTCGGTTAAAATTCGAACAAATTCTCTTTAAAGCCCATTTACACATGCACGTTTTAATCCCAACAAAAAGAAAACCATATTTTATTAAATGAAATTTTATGAGTTCAAATAGTTAATTTTGAGCTTCTGAACAAAATTATACTTATTAATCTAAAATTTTCAGCTTTTTACTCGGTTAAAATTCCAACGGATTCTCTATCAAGCCTTTTTAGACATGCATGTTTTAATCCCAACAAATCGAAAATCAGATGTTATTAAATCAAATTTTATCAGTTCAAATAGTTAATTAAGGGCTTTTGAACAATATTATACAGATTAATCTAAAATTTTCAGCCTTTTACTCGGTTAAAATTCAAACGGATTCTCTATAAAGCCTTTTTTTAGACATGCACGTTTTAATCCGAACAAAACGATAAATAGATGTCATTAAATCAAATTTTTTGAGTTCAAATAATTAATTATGCAAATTAATCTAAAATTTTCAGCTTTTTACTCGGTTAAAATTCAAACGGATTCTCTATAAAGCCTTTTTAGACATGAACGTTTTAATCTGAACAAAATGATAACTAGATGTTATTAAATCAAATTTTTTGAGTTCAAATAATTAATTATGGGCTTTTAAACAAAATTATACAGATTAATCTAAAGTTTTCAGCTTTTTACTCGGTTAAAATTCGAACGGATTCTCTATAAAGCCTTTTTAGACATGAACGTTTTAATCTAAACAAAATGATAACTAGATGTTATTAAATCAAATTTTTTGAGTTAAAATAATTAATTATGGGCTTTTAAACAAATTATACAGATTAATCTAAAATTTGTAGCTTTTTGAACGGATTCTCTATAAGCCTTTTTAGACGTGGACGTTTTAATCCGAACAAAACAAAATCAGATGTTCTTAAATCAAATTTGATGATTTAAAATAGGTAATTATAAGATTTTGAACAAAATTATACATATTAATCTAAAATTTTTAGCATTTTACTCGATTAAAATTCGAACGGATTCTCTATAAAGCCTTTTTAGACATGCATGTTTTAATCCGAACAAAACAAAAACCAGATGTTATTAAATTAAATTTTTTAGTTCAAATAGTTAATTAAGGGATTTTGAACAAAATTATACAAATAAATCTAAAATTTTCAGCCTTTTACTCGGTTAAAATTCGAACGGAACAAAATTATACTTATTAATCTAAAATTTTCAGCTTTTTACTTGGTTAAAATTTGAACGGATTCTCTATCAAGCCTTTTTAGACAAGCATATTTTAATCCCAACAAAACAAAAATCAGATGTTATTAAATCAAATTTTATGAGTTCAAATTGTTAATTAAGGGCTTTTGAACAAAATTATACAGATTAATCTAAAATTTTTAGCTTTCTACTCGGTTAAAATTCAAACAGATTCTCTATAAAGCCTTTTTAGACATGCACGTTTTAATCCAAACAAAATGATAATTGGATGTTATTAAATCAAATTTTTTGATTTCAAATAATTAATTATGGGCTTTTAAACAAAATTATGCAGATTAATCTAAAATTTTCAGCTTTTTACTCGGTTAAAATTCGAATGGATTCGCTATAAAGCCTTTTTAGACATGCACGTTTTAATCCGAACAAAATGATAAGTAGATGTTGTTAAATCAAATTTTTTGAGTTCAAATAATTAATTATGGGCTTTTAAACAAAATTATACAGATTAATCTAAAATTTTAGCTTTTTACTCGGTTAAAATTCGAACGGATTCTCTATAAAGCTTTTTGAGACATGCACGTTTTAATTCGAACAAAATGATAACTAGATATTATTATATCAAATTTTTTGAGTTCAAATAATTAATTATGGGCTTTTGAACAAAATTATACAGATTAATCTAAATTTTTTAACTTTTTACTCGTTTAAAATTTGAACGGATTCTCTATAAAGCCTTTTTAGACATGCACGTTTTAATGCAAACAAAACAAAAAGCAGATATTATTTAATCAAATTTTATGAGTTCATATAGTTAATTAAGGGCTTTTGAATAAAATTATACAGATAAATCTAAAATTTTCAGGTTTTTACTCGGTTAAATTCGAACGGATTCTCTATAAAGCTTTTTGAGACATGCACGTTTTAATTCGAACAAAATGATAACTAGATATTATTATATCAAATTTTTTGAGTTCAAATAATTAATTATGGGCTTTTGAACAAAATTATACAGATTAATCTAAATTTTTTAACTTTTTACTCGTTTAAAATTTGAACGGATTCTCTATATAGCCTTTTTAGACATGCACGTTTTAATGCAAACAAAACAAAAAGCAGATGTTATTTAATCAAATTTTATGAGTTCATATAGTTAATTAAGGGCTTTTGAATAAAATTATACAGATAAATCTAAAATTTTTAGGTTTTTACTCGGTTAAATTCGAACGGATTCTCTATAAAGCCTTTTTAGACATGCACGTTTTAATCCGAACAAAACAAAAACCATATGTTATTAAATCTAATTTTATGAGTTCAAATAGTTAATTATGGGATTTTGAACAAAATTATACAGATAAATCTAAAATTTTCAGTTTTTTACTCGGTTAAATTCGAACGGATTCTCTGTAAAGCCTTTTTAGACATGCACATTTTAATCCGTACAAAATGATAACTAAATGTTATTAAATCAAATTTTTTGAGTTCAAATAATTAATTATGGGATTTTGAACAAAATTATATAGATTAATCTAAAATTTTCAGCTTTTTACTCGTTAAATTTGAACGGATTCTCTATAAATCCTCTTGTCAAATCATCTCTTTAATTTGTGGCATCACCCTCCATCCTTTATACTTTAGGTTTCTGGAATTACATTTTCAAGAGGTCTAAGTGCATCTACCACCTTCAGAGTTGCAACTAGATTTGGTTTATGTTCCTATAGCATAAGTTCAACCTTTGCCCCTTTTAATACTATCATTTCAACACCCCATAATCACCATCCATCTTCCATTTTCGTCCACCATTCTTCACCAGCCCTTTAAATATCCTTTCATATCATTTACATCACTTAAACACCTCTATTTCCTTCCTTAATCAACCATCAACATCCAACGCACCATAACCTATTCTTGAATCATCCTTATCTTATTTCCAGCATCTCTTAACATTCTTTTGTTCAGGAAACAAGCATGATACAAGGCTTGCTTGTATTCTAAGGTCCGGACAATCAAAGCTTCTCTCTACAAGCATCTTTGGAGAGTTAGAGCGTATCAAAAGAGATTCCCTGTATTTCTTTGCCTTAGAATGTGTGATAAGTCCTGATGGTAAGACCTTCGGATCAACTTGTTTTACTTTACATGATGTGCTCACATCATCCCCCCTTCTTGAAAAGGATTTGACCTCAAATCTGCAGAATCATCATAAGGGGTTAAATCAGAAACATTAAATGTAGCACTTATATTATACTCGCCCGGTAAGTTTATCTTGTAGGCATTGTCATTCACTTTCGTCAACACTTGAAAAGGACCATCTCCTCATGGTAACAACTTTAATCGTCGTTGGGCTGGAAAATGTTCCTTTCGGAAATGAACCCAAACCCAATCACCAACATCGAAGGTGACTCGTCTCCTTCCTTTGTTTGCTTGCTTGTCATACTGTTGAGTCCTTCGTTCTAAATTCTCCTTCACTCGTTGATGCAACTTCTTCACATATTCTACTTTCACTTGACCTTCCATGTTCGTCACTTGTTCCTATGGCAAAGGTAACAAATCTAGAGGCGTAATAGGATTAAAACCATAAACAACCTCAAATGGTGACATCTTAGTAGCAAAATATACAACATGATTATACGCAAACTCAAAATGTGGCAAACAATCTTCCCAAGTCCTAATGTCCTTTTTAAAGATGGAATGCAATAAAGTAGATAAAACACGATTAACAACCTCAATTTGTCCATCAGTTTGGGGATGACAAGTTGTAGAAAACATGAAATTTGTACCTATTTTTCTCCAAAGAGTCCTCCAGAAATGACTCAGAAACTTAACATCCCTGTCAGAAATAATTTACCTAGGAATACCATGTAATCGAACAATCTCCCTAAAGAACAAGTTAGCCACATTAACAGCATCATCAGTCTTATGGCATGCAATGAAATGTGTCATCTTAGAGAATTTATCAACCACAACAAAGACACTATCTCTACCATTTCTAGTTCGAGGCAATCCCAAGACAAAATCCATTGAAATATCAGTCCAAGTGGAATCAGGAATAGGTAGAGGTAAGTACATACCATGTGGTGAAACCTTCGATTTCGCTTTCCTACATGTCACACAACGTTCACAATACCTTTTGACATCTCTACGCATCTTTGGCCAAAATAGATGCTCCTTCAATGTGTGTAACGTCTTAGTGACACCAAATTGACCCATCAATCCACCTTCATGTGCCTCACGAAGCAGAATATCACGCATCGACCCCTGTGTAATGCATATCCTATTTTCTTTGAAAAGATAGCCATCATGCCTGTAAAACTTTCCATCTGCGCCTTTCTCACAAACATTAAACTTATCTCTAAAATCAGGATCATCAAGATAACTCAACAATACATATCTACGTGATAAAGCATCAGCAACTATATTTTCTTTCCCTTTTTCTGTAACGAATGACATAAGGAAAAGATTCTAAGAATTTAACCCACTTAGCATGTCGTTTATTCAACTTATGCTGACCTGTGATGTAACGTAAGGCTTCGTGGTCAGTATGGATCACAAACTCCTTAGCCAACATAAAATGCTGCCACGTCTTCAAAGCCCGAATTAGTGCATACAACTCTTTGTCATAAACTAGATAATTCAATGTAACACCACTCAATTTCTCATTGAAATAGGCAACGAGTCTCTTTTCCTGCATCAAAATAGCACCTATACCAATTCCAAAAGCATCACATTCAATTTCAAATGTTTTATCAAAATCAGGTAATGCTAGCATAGGTGCTCGAGTCAAACAGTCTTTTATTTTTAAAAAGACATCTTCTTGTTTCTTACCCCCAAAAGAAGCTAGAATTCTTCTTAATAATCCAAGTTAAGGGGAAGTAATAGAACTGAAGTTAGGAACAAACCGTTGATAAAAACTCGCTAAACCATAAAACGATCTAACCTGAGTAATTGATGTCGGTTGTGGCCATTCCTGAATTGCCTTTATCTTCTCAGGATCAACTTCAACTCCTTGAGAACTGACAATGTAACCAAGAAATGTGGGTTTGTTTGTACAAAATACACATTTATCCATGTTACCAAACAATCTTTCTTCTTGTAAAACCTGCAAAATAGCTCGCAAATGTTCTACGTAATCCTATAAAGACATGCTATAAATCAAGATATCATCAAAGTAGACAACACAGAACTTACAAATAAATGATCGCAGAACATGGTTCATCAATCGCATAAAAGTACTAGGTGCATTTGTTAATCCAAAAGGCATCACTAACCATTCGTACAAACCTAGCTTCGTCTTGAAGGTTGTCTTCCACTCATCACCTTCTCTCATGCGAATCTGATGATAACCACTTTTAAAATCAATTTTGGAGAAGATGACGGCTCCGCAAAGCTCATCCAACATGTCATCAAGTCTTGGAATGGGATGACGATACTTAATTGTAATCTGATTCACAACTCTACAATCTACGCACATCCTCCAAGATCCATCTTTCTTCGACACTAATAGCACCGGAACAGCACACGAACTCAAACTTTCTCGAATGTAACCCATGTCCATTAACTCAATAACTTGGCGTTGAAGCTCCTTAGTTTCTTCGGGGTTAGTTCGGTAAGCTGGTCGGTTTGGGATAGTAGCACCTGGAATAAAGTCAATTTGATGCTCAATGCCACGAAGAGGTGGCAATCCCTTTGGTGTTTCATCCGGAAACAAGTCCTCAAATTCCTACAAAAGTGACAAAATCGGTGCAGGTAGATCAATAGGAAAATCTGCCAACAAACAATAATCTTTAAACATCAAAATAAGAATATGATATGTGCCAATCTTGTTGATGATGTTGAACGGTACACTTTGATTGTAGGACCTAGGAAGGAAGCATGTCTCTCACAAGAAGTGGCTGCAAAATAGAGAATTAAAGATAAAGGATGAAAGGAATAGGTGAAATGAATGAAAGGAATAGTTTAGGGACTGATATGGAAGCGGAAGGATGTGTGGTGTTGATAAGGGTGAATGGATTTTTAGGACACTTTGAGGGGATGACAAAGGATTGAGAATGATGAATGGAATAGAGAGGATATATAAGGAATGGTGAAATGGAAATAGTATCTTAAAGATACCATTATGGACAACCCCTCTCTTTGAGCGTATGTCATGATGAATGAACCCTCTTTTCGATTTCATATCATAATTAACGGTCCCTTTCATAGAGCGTATACCAAGATGGATGTCCCCTCTCTTTAAGCGTATGTCGCGATGAATAAACCCTCTCTTCGAGTACATGTCATAATGACGGTTCCTTTCTTAGAGCGTAAATCGTGATGGACGATCCCTCTTTTTGAGCGTATGTCGAGCGTATGTCATAATGACCGGTCCCTCTCTTGTAGCGTATCCCGTGAAGGAAGACCCCTCTCTTTGAGCGTTTGTCGTGATGAATGACTCATCTCTTCGAGTGCATGTGATGGTAAACGGTCCCTCTCTTTGAGCGTATCCCATGATGGAAGACCCCTCTCTTTGAGCATTTGTCATGATGAATGGCCCCTCTCTTTGAGTGCATGTCATGGTGAACAGTCTCTCTCTTTAAGCGTATACCGTGATGGACGACCTCTCTCTTTGAGCGTATATCGCGGTGAATGATCCCTCTCTTTGAGTGCATGTCATAATGAACGGTCCCTCTCTTGGAGCATATACCGTGATGGACGACCCCTCTCTTTGAGCATATCACGATGAATGACCCCTCTATTCTACTGCATGTCATGGTGAATGGTCCCTCTCTTTGAGCAGATACCATGATGGAAGACCCCTCACTTCGAGTGCATGTCATAATGAACGGTCTCTTTCTTAGAACGTATACCATGATGGACGACCCCTCTCTTTCTGCGTTTGTCGTTGTGAATGACTTCTTTCCTTGAGTGGATGTCATGGTGAACGGTCCCTCTCTTTGGGAGTATATCATGATGGACGACCCCTCTCTTTGAGCGTATGTCGTGGTGAATGACCGCTCTATTCGAGCGTATGTCATAATGACCGGTCCCTCTCTTGTTGCGTATCTCGTGATGGACGACCCCTCTCTTTGAGCGTTTGTCGTGATGAATGACCCCTCTCTTTGACTACACATCATGGTGAACAGTCCCTATCTTGGAGCATATACCGTGATGGACGACCCCTCTCTTTGAGTGTATGTTGCGGTGAATGACCCCTCTCTTCGACTGCATGTCATAATGAACGGTCCCTCTCTTTGAGTGCATGTCGCGATGAATGTACCCTCTATTCTAGTGCATGTCATGGTGAACGGTCCCTCTCTTTGAGCGGATACCGTGATAGACGACTCTTCACTTAGAGCGTATATCATGATTAATAACCCCTCTCTTTAAGTGTATGTTATAATGAACGACGTATATTGTGATTGATGACCCCTCTTTTTGAGCGTATGTCACGGTGAATGACCCCTTTCTTCGACTGCATATCATAATGAATGGTCCCCTTCTTAGAACATATACCGTTATGGATGACCCCTCTCTTTCTGTGTATGTCGCTGTGAAAGACCCCTTTCTTTGAGTGCATGTCATGCTGAACGATCCACTCTTTGTGCGTATACCTTGATAGACCACCCCTCTCTTTGAGTGTATGTCACGATGAATGACCCCTATCTTTGAGCGTATACCGTGATGGACGACTCCTCTCTTTTTGCGTATGTTGTGATGATTGACCACTCTCTTCGAATGCATGTCATAATAAATACTCCCTTTCTTAGAGTGTATACCGTGATGAACGATCCTTCTCTTTGAGCATATGTCGCGATGGATGACCCTCTCTTTGAGTGCATGTCATAATGAACGGTCCCTTTCTTAGAGCATATAACGTGATGGTCGACACCTCCCTTGGAGCGTATGTCGTGGTGAATGACCCTTCTCTTTGTGTGTATGTAATAATAAACGGTCCCTTTTTGAACATATACCGTGATGGACGACCCCACTCCTTCAGCGTATGTCGCGGCGAATGACCCCTCTCTTCGAGAATATGTCATAATCAATGGTCCCTTTCTTTGAGCTTATGTCGTGATGGACGACCCCTCTCTTTGTGCGTATGGCGCATTGAATGAACCCTCTCTTCTATTGCATGTTATGGACGACCCCTCTCTTTTAGCGTATGTCGTGATGAATGACCCCTCTCTTTGAGTGCATGTAATAATAAAAGATACCTCTCTTTGAGCGTATATCGTGTTGGATGACCCCTCTCTTTGTGCATATGTCGCGTTGAATGATCGCTCTCTTCGAGTGCATGTCATGGTGAACTGTCCCTCTCTTTGAGCGTATAACGTGATGGACAACCAATCTCTTTGAGCGTATGTCATGATGAATGACCCCTCTCTTTGAGTGCATGTTATAATAAACGGTCCGTCTCTTTGAGCGTATACCGTGATGGACGACCCCTCTCCTTGAGTGTATATCGCGGTGAATGACCACTCTCTTTGAGTGCATGTCATAATAAACGGTACCGCTCTTTGAGCGTATACCGTGATGGACGATCCCTCTTTTTGAACGTATGTCGCGATGAATGACCCCTCTCTTTGAGTGCATGTCATAATCAACGGTCCCACTCTTTGAGCGTATAATGTGGTGGACGACCCCTCTCTTTGAGTGCATGTCATAATAAACCGTCCCTCTGTTTGAGCTTATACCGTGATGGACGATCCCTCTCCTTGAGCGTATGTCATGGTGAATGACCCTCTCTTCGTGAGTATGTCATAATGAATAGTCTCTCTTTGAGCGTATGACCCCTCTCTTGGAGCGTATGTCGTGTTAAATTGACCCTCTCATTGAGTGCATGTCATGAGGAACAGTCTCTCTCTTTGAGCGTATACCGTGATGGATGACCCCTCTCTTTGCGCACATGTCGCGATGAATGACCCCTGTGTTCGAATGCATGTCATAATGAATGGTCCCTCTCTTTGAGTGCATATCATGGGGAACGGTCCATATCTTTGAGCGTATACCGTGAAGGACGACCCCTCTCTTTGAGCATATGTCACGATGAATTAGCCCTCTCTTGGAGCATTTTTCGCGATGAATGACCTCTCTCTTTGAGTGCTTATCATGGTGGACGACCTCTCTCTTTGAGCGTATACCATGATGGACGACCTCTCTCTTTGAGCGTATGTCGCGATTAATTACCCCTCTCTTTGAGAGCATACCGTGATGGACAACCCTTGATGTGAGCACATCTACACAAGCTCAAACAGCTGATCCGGAGGTCTTACCATCAGGACCCATCACTCGATCAAAGGCTAAGCAATTCAGGGAAGTTCTTATTCTTAAATGTTTACAAGTCTCAGAATCCCTTAATAATGCATATGCCTTAGAGAATAAACTTTACACTATGTTACATACTGATGTGTAACATCTTGTAACTATATAGTACTTAAGCTAGTATTGTGTTTATTAAGCATGTAAATAGGTGTGTTTTCAATAAGTTCAATAAGAACACAAGCTCATAATCATGTTTACCATGTTTCTTTAGCTTGTTACATGTTTTCCAATATGATAACTATGTTTTTCAGCTTGTTTTAACTTTCTTTAATAAGTTTACAATACTTATGATGGTATAACTTTTGTTTTCTCATAGGCACAAGGAAGAGTACCAAATGAAGGACTTCACCTTAGCTCGGGAAAAGCTCAATGGATTTCTAGCAGCTCGTTTCAGCTCAACTAATCCTCAACACTTCAGCTAGCTGAATTCAGCTCAACTCAGCTCCATTCAGCTCAACTCCAGCTCTACTAGCTCAACTCAAGCTGGTGAGTCCCGGGATAGCTCAAAGGTGTCCTCCACGTGGGAGAGTGTGTCATGGTCATGTGACCAGCATGAGGGGCGTCCACCATCCATTCCAAGCATGTGCATGTGCATGGCATGTGGCAGATTCAAATTTCAAGATTTCCCTCCTTGAAGTTGGCGTCAAAGTAAGATAAGGACAAGGAGTTATTTCCTTTGAATTTCACACATAAAACACATGTGTTAAATGTTTGAAATTCAGTCTTCCCTCCCTCCAAAACCAGCCGGCCACAAAGGATAAGGATGAGTAGTTTTCTCATCCACATTTAACATAATTAACACATGTTAATTGTGCTTACATTTCAGCCACTCATCTGAAACTTCCAATTCAATTCTGGCCAAGTATTCTAGGCGCCAACTCCCTTGTACTAGCCTATATATATGTATACTTTGTAAAGGAAAAAAAGACAATTTGAATGAAATTTACTTTTGTGAGAATTTCTCTCATTTCGGTTCTTTTGAGAACTTTCTGACTTCTCAAGTTCGTTGCTTGCGTGGTCAACCCCTTTGATACTTTGGGTTCTCGGTTGTAGATAATCGAAGGGTCCAAGTCCGTCTGAAGCAAGTTCAAGATAAGGTTCGGGTTCGTTCAACAGATTGTTCGAGTTCATCCTTGGAGTTTGTTTCATTTTATTTCTTTTCCTTGTTTTTATTTCATTTTCGTACTACCCCTTGCATCCTATTTTTCAACCTTGTCAGAAACTTCATTTCTCACCAGTCACCTCACCAAAGACCAAACCTAGCCATAACCAAACCAATACTTTCAACGTTCCACCATTGTCAACTTCTCCGAGCCTTCATCTTCTACATTCTGTCTACCTAAATTTTTCAGCCCTTTTAAACACCAATTTGCAGCCATGCTTATTGCAGGAGACATCTTACTTCAATCCTAGATCCGAAACAATCAAGAAGGCGTCCTCAACAAGGAGCCCTCTTATCATGTGGTAATCAGAGCCTAGGTTGGATTACAAGTAAGAATCATCTTCGTGAGTGCAAAAACAATCAAAAAACAAAAAAAAAGTCAAAAAAAAAGTCAAAGTCAACTCTAGTTAAAAAAAAATTTCGAAAATTCAAAAAAAAATCAGAATATCAATAGTTGAAAGAAAAGCACTTCATGGTATTGAAAAGATGAAAGAAAATGCAAGTTTAATGTGTTCTACAGCATCAAACACTACCATAATCAACCGGGCATGAAGAATTGATTGTTCGGTGAAAGGAGAGTAGTAAGTGTTTCTTTGTAGTAAGTAATCCATTTTTTTTTTTTTTTCTTTTTCTTTCTTTCTAACCTTTACCTTACTTTACATCACTTTTCTTTCCATTTAACACTAACCGAATTTGTTTTGGACAGAACCTTACATTTCGATTGTCACTAACCGTTGTTGTTAAAGACTAACACTTGTGACAGATTTGAAGAAAGTCTACGCTAGTCCTCTAAAGAACTTATAACGAGAGAAGGAGTGGTAAAAGGCATTTGTGTGTGTGAGATCAGAAGGGGAATCAAAAGAGCCATTCAAGTATTCCCGAGTGAAACACGAGTGTTGGAGTGCCATTTTTATTCTTCTTTGGAGTGAACTTGTGAGGATCTTGTGTGTGTACTTTGTGAGGTCCATTTATCCTTATTTTTATTTTGTGTTGTTTGTTCTTTACTAACAATGGCAGGTTCAAATGGAGATCGTGATGATCAACAACAAAACGACGTTCAACCAAGCCTTATGATGCAAGCCATGCTTCGAGAAGTCCGAAGAGTAGTGCAATCAGAGATTGAACAATTGCACGTGAGAATGGACAAGATCGAGGGATCTCAAAACAATTCCCATGATGACAACAATGATGACGTTGAAGAAGTGCAAGAACCGAGGCAGAATGCTCCTAGAACAAATGGGAGGCGTGTACAACACCAGGCACAACTGGATGACAATTTGAACAACATCAAAGTTGCCATACCCCCTTTTCAAGGACGATCAGATCCGGATGCATATCTTGCGTGGGAAAGCAAGGTGGAACACGTCTTTGATTGCTACAATTATTCTGACCAGAAGAAGGTTCGATTGGCAGCGATGGAGTTCGTTGACTATGCCTTAATTTGGTGGGATCAATTGATTCTAAGTAGAAGACGAACCGGTGAAGGTCCAATCAATACATGGGCAGAGATGAAAAGAATTTTGAGAAAGAGATTCGTACCATCCCATTACCATCGAGACCTATTTCAAAGGTTACAAACTTTGAAACAAGGAAATCGAAGCGTCGAAGATTATTTTAAAGACATGGAGATGGCCATGATGCGTGCTAACATTGAGGAAGACCGAGAAGCAACCATGGCGCGATTCCTTTCAGGTTTGAACACCGACATTGCCAATGCTGTTGAATTGCAACATTACGTCGAATTAGACGAAATGGTGCAAATGGCAATTAAGGTTGAGAGGCAGCAACGAAGAAAGATGTCGTCATCCCGAGGTAATAATTCTTTCAGACCTCCTTCCAATTCTGTTTTCAATCCTTCTAACAATTTCAGGAAACAAGTACCGTTTCAAAACAAAGAGAAGGGTGAAACGAGCAAGCCAAAGGCCCCGATTGTAGATGTTGGGCGTGGGAAGCAAAATGCACAACCAGAACGTCCAGAACGCTCAAGGGATATTCAATGCTTTAAGTGTCTTGGAAGAGGACATATTGCAAGCCAATGTCCTAATCGGAAGACTATGTTGATGTTAGAAAACGGAGAGATTGAGTCTGAATCCGACAATGAAGAACATGAACCTTTACACGAGGAAGACAAGGATGATGCGGATGATGCCTTGGATACATACATGACCGGTGAAGCACTTGTCATAAAAAGAAGTCTAAATGCTACACCTACACAAGACGACCAGCAACGAGAGAACATCTTCCATACTAGATGCCTCATTAACGACAAGGTATGTGTTGTCATTATTGATGGTGGTAGTTGTACTAATGTTGCAAGTTCTTTCATGGTTGATAAGTTAGGCTTAAAGACGACGAAGCATCCCAAACCATACCGTCTTCAATGGTTAAATGATGGCGGAGAAGTACGAGTTACTAGACAAGTTTCGGTACCATTTACCATAGGGAGGTATAAAGATGAAATCCTTTGTGATGTCGTCTCAATGGATGCGTGTCACCTACTTTTGGGACGTCCATGGCAATACGACAAAGGTACGTTGCATGATGGAATTACAAATCGATATTCTTTTACACATGCAGGTAAGAAGATCACCTTAGCACCTTTGACACCGAGTCAAGTGCAAGAAGATCAGGTTCGATTGAGAAAGAATGTCGAGGAAGCCAAAACAGAAAGGAAGAAGACGAACGTATATGCGAGCGGCAAGGATATCAGGAAATGTTTTTCCTCTCAACAAACTTTACTTATTTTAATGTATAAGGAGTATTGTTTGTTATCTGATATTCCTAATGATTTGCCTACATCTATTACGTCTCTTTTGCAGGAGTTTGAAGACGTGTTTCCGGATGAGACACCGAGTGGGTTGCCACCTATTCGAGGTATAGAACATCAAATTGATTTCATTCCGGGAGCTACCATTCCAAATCGGCCAGCATATCGAAGTAATCCAGAAGAAACAAAGGAACTTCAAAAACAAATCACCGAGTTGATGGAAAAGGGTTACATTCGGGAAAGTTTAAGTCCGTGCGCTGTACCAGTGCTTTTAGTACCCAAGAAAGACGGAACATGGAGAATGTGTGTTGATTGCCGAGCGGTGAATCAGATTACCATCAAGTATAGGCATCCCATTCCTCGTCTTGATGACATGCTAGATGAGTTGTGTGGTGCGACCATATTTTCCAAAATTGATTTAAAGAGTGGATATCATCAGATTCGGATGCGAGAAGGCGACGAATGGAAGACAGCCTTCAAAACGAAATTGGGTCTGTACGAGTGGTTAGTGATGCCTTTCGGTTTAACTAACGCACCTAGCACCTTTATGCGTCTGATGAATCATGTTTTACGATCTTACATTGGAAAATATTGTGTTGTGTACTTTGATGACATTCTTATATACAGCAAGTCTTTGCAGGATCACGAGGAACACTTGAGGAATGTTCTTGGCACATTGAGAAAAGAAAGGTTATTTGGTAATCTGAAGAAATGTATGTTTTGTACTGATAAGGTTACCTTTCTTGGTTTTATCGTGACTGCACAGGGTGTGGAAGTCGATCCAGAAAAGGTGAAGGCGATTCAGGATTGGCCTCGACCGACATCAATAAGTCAGGTTAGATCTTTTCATGGTTTAGCTAGTTTTTATCGTCGGTTTGTACCTAATTTCAGTTCCATTACCGCCCCCTTAACCGGGATTATAAAGAAGAATTCAGTCTTCAATTGGGGTGATGAACAGGAAGAAGCCTTCTTGAAAATTAAGGATTATTTGACTAAGGCCCCAGTGTTAGCCTTACCTAACTTTGATAAAATGTTCGAGATTGAGTGTGATGCTTCAGGAATAGGAATTGGAGCCGTTTTATCACAGGAGAAGCGACCTATTGCCTATTTCAGCGAGAAGTTAAGTGGTGCTACCTTGAATTATCCAGTGTACGACAAAGAGATGTATGCATTGATTCGAGCTCTTGAAACATGGCAGCACTATCTCTTACCGAAAGAATTCGTAATTCACACCGATCACGAAGCTTTGAAGCACATAACAGGTCAGCATAAGTTGAATAAAAGGCATGCTAAGTGGGTTGAATTTCTAGAATCTTTTCCTTATGTCATTCGATATAAGAAAGGTAAAGACAACGTTGTAGCAGATGCCTTATCCCGTAGGTATGCACTTCTGAATTACTTAGACTCTCATTTGATTGGGTTTGCCTATATCAAAGAATTATATGCTACTGACCCTGATTTTGGAGAAAGATATACATTGTGTGAAAAGGGTGCAGATGAGAAATTTTATCGACATGATGATTATCTTTTCAAAGAAGGAAGACTCTGCATTCCTCAAGGGTCAATTCGAGAGGTCCTAATTCGAGAAGCTCATGAAGGAGGACTTATGGGACACTTTGGAGTCACCAAGACGTTACACATTCTCAAGGAGCACCTATTCTGGCCAAAGATGCGACGAGACGTCGAAAGGATGTGTGAACGATGCGTGACATGTAAGAAAGCAAAGTCGAAGGTATTACCACACGGTTTGTACTTACCTTTACCTATTCCCGACTCCCCCTGGACTGATATATCTATGGATTTTGTGTTGGGATTGCCTAGGACTAGGACAGGTAGAGATAGTATCTTTGTTGTGGTTGACAGGTTCTCAAAGATGGCACACTTCATTGCGTGTCATAAGACCGATGATGCTGTTAATGTGGCTAACTTGTTCTTTAAGGAAATTGTGCGTTTACATGGTATTCCTAGGTCGATTGTTTCTGACAGGGATGTAAAATTCTTGAGTCACTTCTGGAGGACTCTTTGGAGCAAATTAGGTACGAAACTTATGTTTTCTACTACTTGTCATCCCCAAACTGATGGACAAACTGAGGTTGTTAATCGTATTTTATCTACTTTACTCCGTTCCATCATCAAAAAGAATATTAAGACGTGGGAAGATTGTTTGCCGCATGTTGAATTTGCATATAACCATGCCGTTCATTCTGCTACTAAAATGTCACCTTTTGAGGTTGTTTATGGATTTAATCCTATCACTCCTCTCGATATGTTGCCTTTGCCATATGAACAAGTGACGAATAGGGACGGACAATCCAAGGCTGATTATGTAAAGAAGTTGCATCAACAGGTTAAAGATAACCTTGAACGAAGGACTCAACAATACGAGAAGCAAGCGAACAAAGGACGTAAGCGAGTTACCTTCGATGTTGGAGATTGGGTTTGGATTCACTTCCGAAAGGAACGTTTTCCAACCCAACGACGGTCCAAGCTGTTACCACGAGGAGATGGTCCTTTTCAAGTGGTTGAGAAAGTGAACGACAATGCTTACAAGTTGGACTTGCCGGGTGAATACAATGTAAGTGCTACATTTAATGTTTCCGACTTATCCCCTTTTAATGATTCTGCAGATTTGAGGACAAATCCTTTTCAAGAAGGGGGGGATGATGTGAGCACATCTACACAAGCTCAAACAGCTGATCCGGAGGTCTTACCATCAGGACCCATCACTCGATCAAAGGCTAAGCAATTCAGGGAAGTTCTTATTCTTAAATGTTTACAAGTCTCAGAATCCCTTAATAATGCATATGCCTTAGAGAATAAACTTTACACTATGTTACATACTGATGTGTAACATCTTGTAACTATATAGTACTTAAGCTAGTATTGTGTTTATTAAGCATGTAAATAGGTGTGTTTTCAATAAGTTCAATAAGAACACAAGCTCATAATCATGTTTACCATGTTTCTTTAGCTTGTTACATGTTTTCCAATATGATAACTATGTTTTTCAGCTTGTTTTAACTTTCTTTAATAAGTTTACAATACTTATGATGGTATAACTTTTGTTTTCTCATAGGCACAAGGAAGAGTACCAAATGAAGGACTTCACCTTAGCTCGGGAAAAGCTCAATGGATTTCTAGCAGCTCGTTTCAGCTCAACTAATCCTCAACACTTCAGCTAGCTGAATTCAGCTCAACTCAGCTCCATTCAGCTCAACTCCAGCTCTACTAGCTCAACTCAAGCTGGTGAGTCCCGGGATAGCTCAAAGGTGTCCTCCACGTGGGAGAGTGTGTCATGGTCATGTGACCAGCATGAGGGGCGTCCACCATCCATTCCAAGCATGTGCATGTGCATGGCATGTGGCAGATTCAAATTTCAAGATTTCCCTCCTTGAAGTTGGCGTCAAAGTAAGATAAGGACAAGGAGTTATTTCCTTTGAATTTCACACATAAAACACATGTGTTAAATGTTTGAAATTCAGTCTTCCCTCCCTCCAAAACCAGCCGGCCACAAAGGATAAGGATGAGTAGTTTTCTCATCCACATTTAACATAATTAACACATGTTAATTGTGCTTACATTTCAGCCACTCATCTGAAACTTCCAATTCAATTCTGGCCAAGTATTCTAGGCGCCAACTCCCTTGTACTAGCCTATATATATGTATACTTTGTAAAGGAAAAAAAGACAATTTGAATGAAATTTACTTTTGTGAGAATTTCTCTCATTTCGGTTCTTTTGAGAACTTTCTGACTTCTCAAGTTCGTTGCTTGCGTGGTCAACCCCTTTGATACTTTGGGTTCTCGGTTGTAGATAATCGAAGGGTCCAAGTCCGTCTGAAGCAAGTTCAAGATAAGGTTCGGGTTCGTTCAACAGATTGTTCGAGTTCATCCTTGGAGTTTGTTTCATTTTATTTCTTTTCCTTGTTTTTATTTCATTTTCGTACTACCCCTTGCATCCTATTTTTCAACCTTGTCAGAAACTTCATTTCTCACCAGTCACCTCACCAAAGACCAAACCTAGCCATAACCAAACCAATACTTTCAACGTTCCACCATTGTCAACTTCTCCGAGCCTTCATCTTCTACATTCTGTCTACCTAAATTTTTCAGCCCTTTTAAACACCAATTTGCAGCCATGCTTATTGCAGGAGACATCTTACTTCAATCCTAGATCCGAAACAATCAAGAAGGCGTCCTCAACAAGGAGCCCTCTTATCAACCCTTCTCTTTTTACGTATGTCGCGATGATTGACCCCTCTCTTCGAATGCATGTCATAATAAATAGTCCCTTTCTTAGAGCGTAAGTCGTGATGGATGTCCTTTTCTTTGAGCATATGTCGCGATGAATGACCCCTCTCTTTGAGTGCATGTCATAATGAACGTTCCGTTTCTTAAAGCGTATAACGTGATGGTCGACACCTCCCTTGAAGCGTATGTCGCGGTGAAAGATCCCTCTCTTTGAGTGTATGTCATAATAAATTGTCCCTCTCTTTGAGCGTATACTGTTATGCACGACCCCTTTCCTTGACCGTATGTCGCGATGAATGACCCCTCTCTTTGAGAGTATGTCATAATGAATGGTCCCTCTCTTTGAGCGTATGCCGTGATGAATGACCCCTCTCTTCAAGCGTATGTCGTAATGAACGGTCCCTCTCTTTGAGCGTATGCCGAGATGGACAACCATTCTCTTTGAGTGTATGTCGCGATGAGTGACTCCTCTCTTCGAATGCATGTCATAATAAACAATCCCTTTCTTAGAGCGTATACCGTGATGGACGACCCCACTCTTTGAGCGTATGTCACGATGAATGATCGTTCTCTTCTAGTGCATGTCATAATGTACGATCCCTTTCTTAGAGCGTATACCTTGATGGACGACCCCTCTCTTTGAGCGTATAACATGATCATTCTCTTCTAGTGCATGTCATAATGACCATTATCTTCTAGTGCAATGAATGACCCCTCGCTGAGTGCATGACATGGTGAACGATCCTTCTCTTTGAGCGTATAACATGATGTACGACCCCTCTCTTTGAGCATATGTCGCGATGAATGACCCCTCTCTTCGAATGCATGTCATAATGAATGGTCCCTCTCTTTGAGCGTGTGCCATAATGGACGACCCCTCTCTTTGAGCGTATGTCGCGTTAAATGAACCCTCTCTTTGAGTGCATGTCATGGGGAACGGTCCCTCTCTTTGAGCGTATGCCGAGATGGACGACCCTTCTCTTTGAGCGTATGTCGCGATGAATGACTCCTCTCTTCGAGATTATGTCATAATGAATGGTCTCTCTCTTTGAGCGTATTCCGTGATGGACGACCCCTCTCTTTGAGCGTATGTCACGATGAATGATCGTCCTCTTCTAGTGCATGTCATAATGTACGATCCCTTTCTTAGAGCGTATACCTTGATGGACGACCCCTCTCTTTCTGCGTAAATCGCGGTGAATGACCCCTATCTTCGAGCGTATGTCATAATTACCGGTCCCTCTCATTGAGCGTATACCTTGATGGACGACCCATCTCCTTGAGCATATGTCGCGGTGAATGATCTCTCTCTTCGTGAGAATGTCATAATGAATGGTCCCTGTCTTTGAGTGTATGTCGTGATGGACAACACCTCTCTTTGTGCGTATGTCGCGTTGAATGACCCCTCTCTTCGAGTCCATGTCATGGTGAACTGTCCACATCTTTGAGCGTATACCGTGATGCACAACCCCTCACTTTGAGTGTATGTCTCGATGAATGACCCCTCTCTTTGAGTGCATGTCATAATCAACGGTCCCTCTCTTTGAGCGTATACCATGATCGATGACCCTCTCTTTTAGCGTATGTCGCGATGAATGACCCCTCTCTTCGAGTGCTTGTCATGGTGAAAGGTCCTTCTCTTTGAGAGTATACCGTGATGGACAACACCTCACTTTGAGCGATTGTCGCGATGAATGACCCCTTTTTTCGACTATATGTCATAATGAATAGTCTCTTTCTTAGATCGTATACCGTGATGGACGACCCAACTCTTTGAGCCTATGTCGCTATGAATGAGACCCCTCTCTTCTAGTGCGTCATGGTGAACGGTCCCTCTCTTTGAGCATATACCGTGATGGACGACCACTCTCTTTGAGCGTATGTCACGACGAATGACCCCTCTCTTCGGGTTTATGTCATAATAAACGATCCCTCTCTTTGAGCGTATGCCGTGATGGAAGCCCCTCTCTTTGAGCGTATGTCGCGATGAATGACCACTCTCTTCGATTGCATAACATGGTGAACGGTCCCTCTCTTTGAGCGTATATGGTGATGGACAACCCCTCTTTTTGAGCGCATGTCACGATAAATGACCCCTCTCTTTGAGTACATGTCATAAAAACAGTCCCTCTCTTTGAGCGTATACCCTGATCGATGACCCCTCTCTTTGAGTGTATGTCACGATGAATGACCCCTCTCTTCGAGTGCATGTCTTGGTGAGCGGTCCCTCTCTTTGAGCATATACCGTGACGGACGACCCCTCCTTTGAGCGTATGTCGCGATGAATGACCCCTCTCTTTGAGTGCATGTCATAATCAACGGTCCCTCTCTTTGTCCGTATACCGTGATCGGTAACCCTCTCTTTGAGCATATGTCGCGATGAATGACCCCTCTCTTCGAGTGCTTGTCATAATGATCGATCCTTTTGTTGGAGCGTATCCCATGATGGACGACCCTTATCTTTGAACATATGTCGCGATGAATGTCCCCTCTCTTCGAGTGCTTGTCATAATGAAGGGTCCCTTTCTTAAAGCGTATACCATGATGGACGACCCTTCTCTTTGAGCGTATGTCGTAATGAATGACCCCTCTTCGAGTGCATGTCTTAATGAACGGTCCCTTTCTTAGAGCATATACCATGATGGACGACCCTTCTCATTGAGCGTATGTTTCGATGAATGACCCCTCTCTTTGAGTGCATGTCACAATGAACGATCCCATTCTTAGAGCGTATATCATGAATAACCCCTCTCTTCGAGTGCATGTCATAAGGAAGTCTCTGACAGTTAGCTGCCGCGGTAGTGGTGACTGTGGAATGCTTCCATTGCCAGCAGGTAAGTTCTGATTTTCTTGATTTACTATCATGGCTCCATGGCCGGCAGGTAAGTTCTGATTTCCTTAACCTCTGATGTGTATGTTCGATTTCTGGATGTAATGCGTACAAAGGATTGGTAGGGTTGGCCCTGGTCATACACCAAAAATAAACCAAGTAAAATAAAAATAAAATAACTAAAAAGCAATAAAACTTGATGCGTGTTAGATATGCGCAATTTCAGTGCAGGTGAACACGTCGCCAAGTAATAAAGTGATGTGTATCAAGTATCGTCTCCTAAGGGATTGGTATATTTAATATGCTTCCTTTGATCTTCTTGCTATTTAAAGAAAACAAAATAAAAACACAAGTGATTGCGTTGTGATTAATCTAAATAATAAAAACTAAATAAAGATAGAAAATTAGACAAAGAAGATGGCTAGGATCCAGTTGTGCTGTATAGTGAAATTGATCAACTTGTTCTTGTTCAATGCAATTGTAAAATACTGACTCAGTAGAACTGTAGATTACTACCTCGACAGTTAAGATATTGTTCTATCGCAGCAATCCCTTGCTCTCGGGCACACTTTACTAAAGTTCAGCAAAGTTTCCTTAGATGACTCCGCTTATCCCTAAGTCGAAGTACTGTTGATGACCAGCCCTTGATGATACCTCCCGTAATGAATCAATTATAATCACCAACCAATCTCACACTTCTATTAGCCGCTAAAACTCTAAATCTATCCTTAGGTCGAGTTAGTGCTCCATGAAAGAAACACCGTACTTATTCCTTTCGTGAATCTAACTCTCTCGATATTAGATAAATGGATGACTTACAAACGTCTCTCTTAAGCTTGAATGTAAGAACAAAGAATGACAAAGAATAAGCAAACATTGATATTTTATTGTATTGAAATAAGAAACAAAGTTTGACTTCCTCACATTAATACTTTACAACCTTCATCTAAGCCTAAAAAAATTAGAATATAATGTAGAAAAGAAAAACTAAAAGTTTTGAATATAATTATATATTCTAAGCGATGCTCTTCCCTTGGACGACTATGCCTTATATAGGATTGGCCTAGGGCAAACCTTTCCTAAGTAGAATACAACTTGGAGTAGGGAACAAGTCATGTATATAGGTCAAATATTTCCAAGTTTATTCCTTCTAGAAAGCTTTTCCGTGTGGCCTTGTCTTTGGGCTTTCCTCGTGTTATCCAACTCCGATCCTTGGGATTCTTGTTCAGCAATGTTTTCCTCATTTTTCTCCTCAGCTTACCTGCCATATTGTTACTTGTCCTCTGCTGCCTCGGCATCCTCAGCATCAGGTCCTGCCTCGGCCACAGTTCACTGCCGCGACAATGCTTCTTTCTTCCTGCACAGTCATAAAAATACAGTAAAGTATGCATTTTCTATAAATATTATCTTTAATAGCAAAATCCCTAAATATATCACATTAAGTATATGCATTAATCCTAATAGTGTAGAATTGATAATTATTACCCATGAAAAGTGTAGAAAGTGATAGTGAGTTGAGCACTTATCAGTCCCTCTCTTTGAGCGTATAACGAGATGGACGACCCTTCTTTTTTAGCATATGTCGCGATGAATGACCCCTCTCTTCGAATTGCATGTCATAATGAATGGTTCCTTTCTTAGAGCATATACCGTGATGGATGATCCTTCTCTTTGAGCATATGTCGCGGTGAATGACCCCTCTTCGAGTGCATGTTATGGTGAACGATCCCTCTCTTTGAGCGTATACCATGATGGACGACCCCTCTCTTTGAGTGTATGTCGCGATGAATGACCCCTCTCTTCAAGTGCATGACATGGGGAACGGTCCCTCTCTTTGAGCATATACGGTGATGGAAAATCCTTCTCTTTGAGTGTGTGTCACGATGAATGACACCTCTCCTTCAGTGCATGTCATAATAAATGGTCCCTCTCTTTAAGCGTATACCGTGATCGATGACCCCTCACTTTGAGCGTATGTTGCGAGGTAAGACCCCTCTCTTCGAGGGCAAGCCATGGAGAAAGGTCCTCTTTAAGAGTATACTGTGATAGATAACCCCTCTCTTTGAGCGAATGTCGCGACGAATGACCCTTCTCTTCGAGTGCACGTCATAATGGACGGTCCCTCTCTTGGAGCTTATACCGTGATCGATGACTGTCTCTTTTAGCGTATGTCGCGATAAATGACCCATCTATTCGAGTAAATGTCATGGAGAACGATCCCTCCCTTTGAGCGATACCGTGATAGACGACCCCTCTCATTGAGCGTATATCGCGACGAATGATCCCTCTCTTCGAGTGCATGTCATAATGAATGGTCCCTCTCTTTGAGTCTATACAATGATCGATGACCCTCTCTTTGAGCATATGTGGTGATGAATGACCCGTCTATTCGAGTGCATGTCATGGTGAATGGTCCCTCTCTTTGTGCGTATATCGTGATGAATGACCCCTCTCTTCGAGTGCATTTCTTAATGAATGGTCTCTTTCATAGAGCGTATACGTGATGGACGACCCTTCTCTTTGAGAGTATGTTGCGATGAATGACTCCTCTCTTCGAGTGCATGTCATAAGGAAAGGTCTCATTCTTAGAGCGTATACCGTGATGGATGACCCTTCTCTTTGAGCGTATGTCACGATGAATGACCCCTCTCTTTCAATGCATGTCATAATAAACAGTCCCTCTCTTTGAGCGTATGCCGTGATCGATGACCCCTCTCTTTGAGCGTATGCCGTGATTGGTGACCCCTCTCTTTGAGCGTATGTCGCGATTAAAGACCCCTCTTTGAGTGCAAGTCATGGCGAAAGGTCCTTCTTATTAAGAGTATTCCGTGATGGATGACCTCTATCTTTGAGCGAATGTCAGGATGTATGATCCCTCTCTTCGACTGCATGTCATAAAGAATGGTCCATTTCTTAAAGTGTATACAGTGATGGATGACACCTCTCTTTGAGCGTATGTTGCGGGGAATGACCCTCTCTTCGACTGCATATCATAATGAATGGTCCCTTTCTTAGAGCGTATACCGTGATGGACGACCCTTCTCTTTGAGCGTATGTCGCGATAAATGACCCCTCCATCGAGTGCATGTCATAATGGAAGGTCCCTTTCTTAGAGCGTATACCGTGATGGATGACCCTTCTCTTGGAGCGTATGTCACAATAAATGACCCCTCTCTTTCAATGCATGTCATAATAAACAGTCCCTCTCTTTGAGCGTATACCGTGATCGATGACCCCTCTCTTTGAGCGTATGTCACGATTAAAGAACCTCTCTTTGAGCGTATGTCACGATTAAAGAACCCTCTCTTTGAGCGTATACTGTGATGGACGACTCCTCTTCTCGAGCGTATGTCACGGTGAATGACCCCTCCCTTCGTAAGCATGTCATAATGAATGGTCCCTTTCTTTGAGTGTATGTCGAGATGGACGACCCCTCTGTTTGTGCGCATGTCGCGATGAATGAACCCTCTCTTCTAGTGCATGTTATGGTGAACGGTCCCTCTCTTTGATTGTATGCCGTTATGGACAACCCCTCACTTTTAGCGTATGTCCTGATGAATGACACCTCTTTTAGTGCATGCCATAATAAACGGTCCCTCTCTTTGAATGTATACCGTGATGGACGACTCTTCTCCTTAAGCGTATGTCGCGGTGAATGACCCCTCTCTTTTAGTGCATGTCATAATAAACGGTCACGCTCTTTAAGCGTATACCGTGATGGACGACCCCTCTTTTTGAGATGTCGTGATTAATGACCCCTCTATTTGAGTGCATGTCATAATCAACGGTCCCTCTCTTTAAGCGTATAACGTGATGGACGACCCTTCTCTTTGAGTGCATGTCATAATAAACGGTCCCCCTCTTTGAGCTTATACCATGTTGGACGACCCCTCCTCTTGAGTGTATGTTGACGTGAATGACCCCTCTCTTCGTGAGTATGTCATAATGAATGGTCCCTCTCTTTGGGCGTATGTCGTGATCAACTACCCCTCTCTTTGAGCGTACGCCACGTTAAATTAACCCTCTCTTTGAGTGCATGTCATGAGGAACGGTCCCTCTCTTTGAGCGTATACCGTGCTAGACGACCCATCTCTTTGAGCACATGTCGCAACGAATGACCCCTCTCTTTGAATGCATGTTATAATGAATGGTCCCTCTCTTTGAGCGTGTGCCGTGATGGACGACCTGTCTCTTTGAGCGTATACCGTGATGGACGACCCCTCTCATTGAACATATGTCTTGATGAAAGACCCCTCTCTTCGAGAGTATGTCATAATGTATGGTCCTTCTCTTTGAGCGTATGCCGTGATGGGTGACCCCTTTCTTTGAGCGTATGTCGCGTTAAATGAACCCTCTCTTTGAGTGCATATCAAGGGGAACGATCCCTCTCTTTGAGCATATATCGCGATGAATTACCACTCTCTTCGAATGCATGTCATAATGAATAGTCCCTTTCTTAGAGCGTATAATGTGATGGACAACCCCTCTCTTTGAGCGTTTGTCGCGATGAATGACCTCTCTCTTCGATTGCATATCCTGGTGACCGGTCCCTCTCTTTGAGCGTATACCTTGATGGATGACCCCTCTCTTTGAGCGTTTGTCGCGATTAATGACCCCTCTCTTTTTGCGTATGTCGCGATGACTGACCCCTCTCTTCGAATGCATGTCATAATAAATAGTCCCTTTCTTAGAGCGTATATCGTGATGGACGATCCTTCTCTTTGAGCATATGTCACGATGAATGACCCTTGTCTTTTTGTGCATGTCATAATAAATGGTCCCTTTCTTAGGGCGCGTAGCGTTATGGTCGACACCTCTCTTGAAGCGTATGTCGCGGTGAATGACCCCTCTCTTTGAGTGTATGTCATAGTAAATTGTCCCTCGCTTTGAGCGTATACCATTATGGATGACCCCTCTCCTTAAGCGTATGTCGCCGTAAATGACCCCTCTCTTCGAAAGTATGTCATAATAAATGGCCCCTCCCTTTGAGCGTATGCCGTGATGGACGACCCCTCTCTTTGAGTGTATCTCGCATTGAATGACCCCTCTCTTCAAGCATATGTCGTAATGAACGGTCCCTCTCTTTGGGTGTATGTCGAGATGGACGACCCTTCTGTTTGAGTGCATGTCGCGATGAATGAGTACAAATAGTTAATTATGGGCTTTTGAACAATATTATATAGATTAATCCCTACAAAACGAAAACCAAATGTTATTAAATCAAATTTTTTGAGTTCAAATAGTTAATTATGGGATTTTGAATAAAATTATATAGATTAATCTAAAATTTTTAGCTTTTACTCGGTTAAAATTCGAATGGATTCTCTATAAAGCCCATTTAGACATGTACGTTTTAATCCAAACAAAACAATAACCAAATATTATTAAATCAAATTTTATGAGTTTAAATAGTTAATTATGGGCTTTTGGATAAAATTATACAGCTTAACCTCAAATTTTCAGCTTTTTACTCGTTTAAAATTCGAACGGATTCTCTAGAAAGCCTATTTAGACAAACATGTTTTAATCTCAACCAAACGATAAACAAATGTTATCAAACAAATTTTATGAGTTCAAATAGTTAATTATGGGGTTTTGAACAAAATTATACAGATTGATCTCAAATTTTTAGCTTTTTACTTGATTAAAATTCGAACGGGTTCTCATTGAGCGTATGTCGCAGTGAATGATCCCTCTCTAGGAGCGTTTGTCATGATAAACGATCCCACTCATTGAGCGTATACCGTGATGGATTACCCATCTCTTTGAGCAAATGTCACGATGAATGACCCCTCTCTTCGTGGGACTGTCATAATAAGAAGTACCTTTCTTAGAGGGTATAACGTGATGGATGACCCTTCTATTTGAGCGTATGTCACGGTGAATGACCCCTCTATTCAAGCGTATGTCATAATGATCGGTCCCTCTCTTTGAGCGTATGCCGTGATGGACGACCCTCTCTTTAAGCGTACGGCGTGATGAATGAACCCTTTCTTTGATCGTATGTTGCGATGAATGGCCCTTCCCTTCAAGTGCATGTCATAATAAACAGTCCTTTTCATAGAACATATACCGTGATAGACGACTCATCTCTTTGAGCGTATGTCGCGGTAAATGACCCCTCCCTTTGAGCATATGTCATGATGAACGGTCCCTCTCTTTGAGCGTATGTCGTGATGGACGACCCCTCTGTTTGAGCGTATTTATGATGAATGACACCTCTCTTTGAATGCATGTCATGGTGAAAAATCCCTCTCTTTGAGCGTACACCGTGATGGACGACCCCTCTCTTTGAGCGTATGTCGCGATGAATGACCCCTCTCTTCGAGTGCATGACATGGTGAACGGTGTCTATCTTTGAGCGTATACTGTGATGTACGACCCCTCTCTTTGAGCGTATGTTGCGATAATTGACCCCTCTCTTCGAGTGTTTGTCATAATGAGCGGTCCCTCTCTTTGAGCGTATACTGTGCAGGACAACCCCTCTATTTATGCATAGGCCGCGGTGAATGACCCCTCTCTTTGACAGCATGTCACAATGAACAGTCCCTCACTTTGAGGGTTTGCCGTGATGGACGAATCCTCTTTTTGAGCGTATGTCGCGATGAAAGACCCCTCTCTTCGAGTGCATGACATGGCGAACGACCCTCTCTTAGAGCGTATACGGAGATGGACAACCCTATCTCTGAGCGTATGTCACGATGAATGACCCCTCCCTTTGAGTACATGTCATAATAAATAATCCCTCTCTTTGAGCGTATACCGTGATCGATGACCCCTCTATTTGAGCATATGTCGCGATGAATGACCCCTCTCTTCGACTGCATGTCATGGTGAACGGTCCTTCTCGTTTGAGCGTATACCGTGATGGACGACCCCTCTCTTTGAGCGTAGGTCGCGATGGAGGACTCCTCTATTGAGTTCATGTCATGGTTAGAAGTCCCTCTCTTTGGGCGTATACCGTGATGCACAACCCCTCTCTTTGAGCGTATGTCTCGATGAATGACCCCTCTCTTTGAGTGCATGTCATAATCAACGGTCCCTCTCTTTGAGCGTATACCATGATTGATGACCATCTCTTTTAGCGTATGTCGCGATGAATGACCCCTCTCTTCGAGTGTTTGTCATGGTGAAAGGTCCTTCTCTATGAGAGTATACCGTGATGGACAACACCTCACTTTGAGCGATTGTCGCGATGAATGACCCCTCTTTTCGACTATATATCATAATGAACGGTCCCTTTCTTAGATCGTATACCTTGATGAAAGACCCTTCTCTTTGAGCGTATATCACGATGAATGACCCCTCTCTTTGAGTGCATGTCATAATCAACGGTCCCTCTCTTTGTGCGTATACTGTGATCGATAACCCTCTCTTTGAGCATATGTCGCGATGAATGACCCCTCTCTTCGAGTGCTTGTCATAATGATCGATCCTTTTCTTAGAGCGTATCCCATGATGGACGACCCTTATCTTTGAACATATGTCGCGATGAATGTCCCCTCTCTTCGAGTGCCTGTCATATTGAAGGGTCCCTTTCTTAAAGCGTATACCATGATGGACGACCCTTCTCTTTGAGCGTATGTCGCAATGAATGACCCCTCTTCGTGTGCATGGCTTAATGAACGGTCCCTTTCTTAGAGCGTATACCGTGATGGACGACCCTTCTCATTGAGCGTATGTTGCGATGAATGACCCCTCTCTTCGAGTGCATGTCATAAGGAAGTCTCTGACAGTTAGCTGTCGCGGTAGTGGTGACTGTGGAATGCCTCCATGGCCAGCAGTTAAGTTCTGATTTCCTTGATTTACTGTCATGGCTCCATGGCCGGCAAGTAAGTTCTGATTTCCTTTACCTCTGATGTGTACGTTCGATTTCTGGATGTAATGTGTACAAAGGATTGGTAGGGTTGGCCCGGGTCATACACCAAAAATAAACCAAGTAAAATAAAAAATAAAAATAAAATAACTAAAAAGAAAGAAAATAAAGAAAACAAAATTTAGTTGTCAATCCCCGGCAACGGCGCCAAAAACTTGATGTGTGTTAGATATGCGCAATTTCAGTCCAAGTGAACACGTCGCCAAGTAATAAAGTGATGTGTATCAAGTATCGTCTCCTTAGGGATTGGTATACTTAATATGCTTCCTTTGATCTTCTTGCTATGTAAAGAAAACAAAATAAAAACACAAGTGATTGCGTTGTGATTAATCTAAATAATAAAAACTAAATAAAGATAGAAAATTAGACAAAGAAGATGGCTAGGATCCAGTTGTGTTGTATAGTGAAATTGATCAACTTGTTCTTGTTCAATGTAATTGTAAAACACTGACTCAGCAGAACTGTAGATTACTACCTCGACAGTTAAGATACTGTTCTGACGCGACAATCCCTTGCTCTTGGGCACACTTTACTAAAGTTCGGCAAAGTTTCCTTAGATGACTCCGCTTATCCCTAAGTCAAAGTACTGTTGGTGACCAGCCCTTGATGATACCTCTCGTCGTAAATCAATTATAATCACCAACCAATCTCACACTTCTATTAGCCGCTGAAACTCTAAATCTATCCCTAGGTCGAGTTAGTGCTCCATGGAAGAAACACCGTACTTATTCCTTTCATGAATCTAACTCTCTCGATATTAGATAAATGGATGACTTACAAACGATTGAATGAGCTTGAATGTAAGAACAAAGAATGAAAAAGAATAAGCAAACTTTGATATTTTATTGTATTGAAACAAGAAACAAAGTTTGACTTCCTCACATTAATACTTTACAACCTTCATCTAAGCCTAAAAAAATTAGAATATAATGTAGAAAAGAAAAACTAAAAGTTTTGAATGTAATTATATATTCTAAGCGATACTCTTCCCTTGGACGTCTATGCCTTATATAGGATTGACCTAGGGCAAACCTTTCCTAAGTAGAATACAACTTGGAGTAAGGAACAAGTCATGTATATAGGTCAAATATTTCCAAGTTTATTCCTTCTAGAAAGCTTTCCCGTGTGGCCTTGTCTTTGGGATTTCCTCGTGTTATCCAACTCCGATCCTTGGGATTCTTGTTTAGCAATGTTCTCCTCATTTTTCTCCTCAACTTACTTGCCATATTGTTACTTGTCCTCTGCTGCCTCGGCATCCTCAGCATCAGGTCCTGCCTCGGCCACAGTTCACTGCCGCGACAATGCTTCTTTCTTCCTGCACAGTCATAAAAATACAGTAAAGTATGCATTTTCTATAAATATTATCATTAATAGCAAAATCCCTAAATATATCACATTAAGTATATGCATTAATCCTAATAGTGCAGAATTGATAATTATTACCCATGAAAAGTGTAGAAAGTGATAGTGAGTTGAGCACTTATCAGTCCCTCTCTTTGAGCGTATAACGAGATGGACGACCCTTCTTTTTTAGCATATGTCGCGATGAATGACCCCTCTCTTCGAATTGCATGTCATAATGAATGGTTCCTTTCTTAGAGCATACACCGTGATGGATGATCCTTCTCTTTGAGCATATGTCGCGGTGAATGACCCCTCTTCGAGTGCATGTTATGGTGAACGATCCCTCTCTTTGAGCGTATACCATGATGGACGACCCCTCTCTTTGAGTGTATGTCGCGATGAATGACCCCTCTCTTCAAGTGCATGACATGGGGAACGGTCCCTCTCTTTGAGCATATACGGTGATGGAAAACCCTTCTCTTTGAGCGTGTGTCACGATAAATGACACCTCTCCTTCAGTGCATGTCATAATAAATGGTCCCTCTCTTTAAGCGTATACCATGATCGATGACCCCTCACTTTGAGCGTATGTTGCGATGTAAGACCCCTCTCTTCGAGGGTAAGTCATGGAGAAAGGTCCTTCTCTTTAAGAGTATAATGTGATGGATGACCACTCTCTTTGAGCGAATGTCGCGACGAATCTCCCTTCTCTTCGAGTGCACGTCATAATAGACGGTCCCTCTCTTTGAGCTTATACCGTGATCGATGACTCTCTCTTTTAGCGTATATCGCGATAAATGACCCGTCTATTCGAGTAAATGTCATGGAGAACGATCCCTCCCTTTAAGCGATACCGTGATAGACGACCCTCTCATTGAGCGTATATCCCGACGAATGATCCCTCTCTTCGAGTGCATGTCAGAATGAACGGTCCCTCTCTTTGAGTCTATACAATGATCGATGACCCTCTCTTTGAGCGTATGTGGCGATGAATGACCCGTCTATTCGCATGTCATGGTGAACGGTCCCTCTCTTGGTGCGTATATCGCGATGAATGACCCCTCTCTTCGAGTGCATTTCTTAATGGTCTCTTTCATAGAGTGTATACATGATGGACGACCCTTCTCTTTGAGAGTATGTTGCGATGAATGACTCCTCTCTTCGAGTGCATGTCATAATGAAAGGTCCCATTCTTAGAGCGTATACCGTGATGGATGACACTTCTCTTTGAGCGTATGTCACGATGAATGACCCCTCTGTTTCAATACATGTCATAATAAACAGTCTCTCTCTTTGAGCGTATACCGTGATCGATGACCCCTCTCTTTGAGCGTATGTTGCGATGAAAGACCCCCCTCTTTGAGTGAAAGTCATGGTGAAAGGTCCTTCTCTTTAAGAGTATACTGTGATGGATGACCCCTCTCTTTGAGCAAATGTCGCGATGAATGGCCCCTTTCTTCGACTGCATGTCATAATCAATGGTCCCTTTCTTAGAGCGTATACCGTGATAGATGGCACCTCTCTTTGATCGTATGTCGTGATGAATGACCCCTCTCTTTGAGAGTATGTCATAATGAATGGTCCCACTCTTTAAGCATATGCCATGATGGACGACCCTCTCTTTGAGCATATGTCGCATTGAATGATCCCTCTCTTCAAGAGCATGATATGCTGAACGGTCACTCTCTTTGAGCATATAACGACATGTACGACCCTCTTTTTTAGCGTATGTCATGATGAATGACCCTTCTCTTCGAGTGCATGTCATAATGAAAAGTCCCTTTCTTAGAGCATATACCGTGATGGACGACCTTCTCTTTGAGTGTATGCCACGATGAATGACCCCTCTCTTTCAGTGCATGTCATAATATACAGTCCCTCTCTTTGAGCGATACCATGAGCGATAACCCCTCTCTTTGAGCGTATGTCGCGATGAAGACCCCTCTCTTCGAGTGCAAGTCATGGTGGAAGGTCCTTCTCTTTAAGAGTATACCGTAATGGATGACCCCTCCCTTTGACTGCATGTTATAATGAATGGTCACTTTCTTAGAGCGTATATCGTGATGGACGACACCTCTCTTTGAGCATATGTCGCGGTGAATGACCCCTCTTCGAGAGTATGTCATAATGAATGGTCCCTCTCTTTGAGCGTATGCCGTGATGGACGACCCCTCTCTTTGAGCATATGTCGAGTTGAATGACCCGTCTCTTCGAGTGCATGTTTTGGTGAACGGTCTCTCTTTAAGCGTATAACGAGAAGGA
The DNA here is from genome assembly GCA_035048815.1 of Abelmoschus esculentus. Taxonomy (NCBI): domain Eukaryota; kingdom Viridiplantae; phylum Streptophyta; class Magnoliopsida; order Malvales; family Malvaceae; genus Abelmoschus; species Abelmoschus esculentus. The sequence goes on along the minus strand of JAUCBN010000016.1, from coordinate 14,065,143 downwards.
CGACCTGTCTTTTTTAGCGTATGTCACGATCAATGACCCTTCTCTTTGAGTGCATGTCATAATGAATGGTCCCTTTCTTAGAGCATACACCATAATGGATGACCCTTCTCTTTGAGTGCATGTCATAATGAATGGTCCCTTTCTTAGAGCATACACCGTAATGGATGACCCTTCTCTTGGAGCATATGTAGCGGTGAATGACCTCTCTCTTCGAGTGCATGTCATAATGGATGGTCCCTCTCTTTCAGCGTATACCGTGATCGCTGACTCTCTCTTTGAGCGTATGTCGCGATAAATGACCCGTCTATTCGAGTGCATGTCAAGGTGAACGATCCCTCCCTTTGAGCGGATACCGTGATGGACGAACCCTCTCATTGAGCGTATATAACGATTAATGACCTCTCTCTTCGAGTGCATGTCATAATGAACGGTCCCTCTCTTTGAGCGTATATCGTGATCGATGACCCTCTCTTTTAGCATATGTCGCAAAAAATGACCGGTCTATTCTAGTGGATGTCATGGTGAACGGTCCATCCCTTTGAGTGGATACCGTGATGGACGACCTCTCTCTTTGAGCGTAAATAGCGCTGAATGACCCCTCTCTTCGAGTGTATGTCATAATGAATGGTCCCTTTCTTAGAGCGTATACCGTGCAGGACGACCCATCTCTTTGAGCGTATGTCGTGTTGAAAGACCCCTCTCTTTGAGTCCATGTCATAATGAAAGGTCCTTTTCTTCTAGGGTATACCGTGATGGATGACCCTTCTCTTTGACCGTATGTCAAGATGAATGACCCCTGTCTTTCAGTGCATGTCATAATAAACGGTCCCTCTCTTTGAGCGTATACTGTGATCGATGACCCATCTCTTTGAGCGTATGTTGCGATGAAAGACCCCTCTCTTCGAGTGCAAGTCATGGTGAAAGGTCCTTCTCTTTAAGAGTATACCGTGATAGATGACCCCTCTCATTGAGCGAATGTCGCGATGAATGACCCCTCCCTTCGACTATATGTCATAGTGAATGACCCCTTTCTTAGAGCGTATACCGCGATGAACGACACCTCTCCTTGAGCGTATGTCGCGGTGAATGACCCCACTCCTCGATAGTATGTCATAATGAATGGACCCTCTCTTTGAGCGTATACCGTGATGAACGACCCCTCTCTTTGAGCATATGTCGCGTTGAATGACCCCTCTATTCGAGTGCATGTTTTAGTGAACGGTACCACTCTTTGAGCGTATAACGAGATGCATGACCCCTCTTTTTAGCGTATATCGCGATGAATCACCCCTCTCTTCGAGTACATGTCATAATGAATGGTCCCTTTCTTAGAGCATATACCGTGATGGACGACCCTTCTTTTTGAGCATATGTCGCAGCGAATGACCATTCACTTCGAGTGCATGTCATAATGGTCGGTCCCTCTCTTTGAGCGTATACCGTGATCAATGACCCTCTTTTTGAGCGTATGCCGCGATGAATGACCCCTCTCTTCGAGTGCATATCATAATGAACGGTTCCTTTCTTAGACCGTAAACTATGAGGGACAAGTTCTCTTTTTGAGCGCATGTCGCGATGAATGCACCTCTCTTCGAGTACATGTCATAATGAATGGTCCCTTTCTTAGAACGTATATCGTGATGGACGACCCCTGTCTTCAAGCGTATGTCGCTGTGAATGACCCCTTTCTTTGAGTGCATGTAATGTTGAACGGTCCCTCTCTTTGAGCATATAGCATGATGGACGACCCCTCTCTTTGAGGGTATGTCACGATGAATGAGCCCTCTCTTTCAGTGCATGTCATAATAAATGGCCCCTCTCTTTGAGTGTATACTGTGATCGATGACACCTCTCTTTGAGCGTATGTCGCGATGAAAGACACCTCTCTTCGAGTGCAAGTTAAGGTGAAAGGTCCTTCTGTTTAAGAGTATACCGTGATAGATGAACCCTCTCTTCGAGAGAATGTCGCGATGAATGACCCCTCTCTTCGACTGCATGTCATAATGAATTGTCTCTTTCTTAGAGCGTAAACCGTGATGGACGACACCTCTCTTTGAGCGTATGTCGTGGTGAATGACCCCTCTTGTCGAGAATATGTCGTAATGAATGGTCCCTCCCTTTTTGAGCGTATGTCGCATTGAATGATCCCACTATTTTAGCATATATCGCTTTGAACGACCCCTCTTTTCAAGTGCATGTTATGGTGAATGGTCCCTCTCTTTGAACGTATAATGAGATGGACGACCCCTCTTTTTTACCGTATATCGCGTTGAATGACCCCTCTCTTCGAGTGCATGTCATATTTAACGGTCCCATTCTAAGATCGTATACGAAGATGGACAACCCTTCTCAGGGTGCGTATTTCGCGATGAATGACCCCTCTCTTCGAGTGTGTGTCATAATGAAAGGTCTCATTCTTAGAGAGTATACCGTGATGGACGACCCCTCCCTTTGAGCGTATGTAGCAGTGAATGATCCCTCTCTTCGAGAGTATGTCGTAATGACCGGTCCCTCTTTTTTAGAGTATCCCGTGATGGACGACCCATCTCTTTGAGCATGTGTCGCGATGAATGACCCCTCTCTTTGAGTGCAGGTCATGGTGAATGGAACCTCTCTTTGAGCGTATACCGTGGTGGACGACCTCTTTCTTAGAATGTATGTCGCGATATAATAATCAGTCTCTTTCTTAGAGCGTATAACGTGATGGACGACCCATCTCTTTGAGCGTTTGTCGCGATGAATGATCCCTCTCTTCGAGTGCATGTCATAATGAACGGTCCCATTCTTAGAGAGTATATTGTGATGGACGACACCTCTCTTTGAGCGTATGACACGGGCAATAACCCCTCTCTTCTAGCGTATGTCATAATAAACAGACCATCTCTTTGAGCGTATGCTGTTATTGACAACCCCTATCTTCGAGCGTATGTCGCGATGAATGACCCCTCTATTCGAATGCATGTCATGGTGAGTGGTCCCTCTCTTTGGGCGTATACTATGATGGACGACCCTTCTCTTTGAGCATATTTCTCAATGAATGACCCCTCTCTTTGAGTGCATGTCATAATCAACAGTCGCTCTCTTTGAGCGTATACCGTGATCGATGACCCTCTCTTTGAGCGTATGTCGCAATGAATGACCCCTCTCCTCGAGTGCATGTCATAATAAACAGTCCCTTTCTTAGAGCGTATACTGTGATGGACGACCCTTCTCTTAGAGCGTATGTCGAGATGAATGACCCTTCTTTTCGAGTGCAGGTCATAAAGTCCGGTCCCTTTCCTAGAGCGTAAACCGTGATGGACGTCACCTCTTTTTGAGCGTATGTCACGGTGAATGACCCATCTCTTCAAGCGTATGTTATAATGAATGGTCCTTTTGTTTGAGCGTATACCGTGGTGGACGACCCCTCCCTTCTAGCGGTAAATGACCCCTCTCTTTGATAGTATATCATAATGAATGGTCCCTTTCTTAGAGCATATATTGTGATGGACGACTCCTCTCTTTGAGCGTATGTCGCGATGAATGACCCCTCTCTTCGAGGGCATGTCATAATGAATGGTCCCTTTCTTAAAGCGTATACCGTTGTGGATGACCCTTCTCTTTGAGCGTATGTCACGGTGAATGACCCCTCTCTTCGAGTGCATGTCATGATGAAACGTCCCTTTCTTATAGCGTATACCGTGATGACGATCCCTCTCCTTGAGCGTATATTGCGATGAATGACCCCTCTCTTCGAGTGCATGACATGGTGAATAGTGCCTCTCTTTGAGCGTATGCCGTGATGGACGACCTCTCTATAGGCGTATGTCGCGATGAGTGACCTCTCTCGTTGAGTGCATGTCATAATAAATGGTTACTCTCTTTGAACATATATCGTGATCGATGACCCCTCCCTTTGAGCTTTTGTCGTGATGGATGAACTCTCTCCTTGAGCATATGTCGCGATGAAAGACCCCTCTCTTTGAGTGCATGTCATGGTGACCCTTCTCTTTGAGCGAATTCCGCGATGAAAGACCCTTCTCTTTGACTACTTATCATAATGAATGGTCCCTTTCTTATATTATATGCCGTGATGGATGACCCTTCCCATTGAGCACATGTCGCGATGAATAACCCCTCTCTTCTAGTGCGTAATGGTGAATGATCCCTCTCTTTGTGCGTATACCTTAATGGATGACCCCTCTTTTTGAGCATAGGTCGCGACGAACGACCCCTCTCTTCGAGTGTATATCATAATAAACAATCCCTCTCTTTGAGCGTACCATGATGGATAAGCCCTCTCTTCGAGTGCATGACATGGTGAACGGTCCCTCTCTTTAAGCGTATACGGTGATGGTAACCCCTCTCTTTGAGCGTATGTCACAATGAATTACCCCTCTCTTTCGGTGCATGTCATAATAAACGGTCCCTCTCTTTGAGCGTATACCGTGATCGATGACCCCTCTCTTTGAGCGTATGTCATGATGAATGACCCCTCTCTTTGACTGTACGTCATAATGAACGGTCCCTCTCTTTGACCGTATACCATGATAGACGACCCCTCACTTTGAGCGTATGTCATGGTGAATGACTCCTCTCTTCGAGCATATGTCATAATCAACGGTCCCTCTCTTTGAGCGTATCCCGTGATGGACGATCCATCTCTTTGAGCGTATGTCGCGATGAATGACCCCTCTCTTTGAGTGTATGTCTTAAGTGGACGTTCCCTCTTTTAGTTTATACCATGATGGACGACCCGTCTCTTTGAGCGTATATCGCGATGAATGACCCTTCTCTTGGAGTACATAACATGGTGAACGGTCCCTCTATCTGAGCGTATATCAGGATGGACGACCCCTCTCTTTGAGCATATGTCATGATGAATGACCCCTCTCTTTGAGCGTACATCGCGAGGAGTGACCCTTCTATTCGAGTGTAGGTCATAATGAACGGTCTCTCTCTTTGAGCGTATACCGTGATGGACGACCCTTCTCTTTGAGCATATATCGCGATTAAAGACCCCTCTCTTCGAGTGCATGTCATAATGAGCGATCCCTTTCTTAGAGCGTATACCGTGATAGACGACCCTCTCCTTGAGCGTATGTCATGGTGAATGGTCCCTCTCTTAGAGTGTTTACTGTATTGGACGACCGCTCTCTTTGAGCGTATGTCGCGATAAATGACCCTCTCTTTGAGTGTATGTCATAATGAACGATCCCTCTCTTTGAGCGTTTACCGTAATGGACGATCCAACTCTTTGAGCGTCTGTCGCGATGAATAACCCCTCTCTTTGAGTGCATATCATAATGAACGATCCCTCTCTTTGAGTGTATGTCATAATGGACGGTCACACTCTTTGAGCATATACCATGATCGATGACCCCTCTCTTTGAGTGTATGTTGCGATGAATGACTTTCTCATCGAGTGCATGTCATGGTGAACAGTTCCTCTCTTTGAGCATATGTCGCGGTGAATGAACCCTCTGTTCGAGAGTGTGGTGGTGAATGAACCCTCTCTTCGAGAGTATGTCATAATGAACGATCCCTCTATTTGAGCATATACCGTGACGGACGACCCCTCTCTTTTAGCGTATGTCGCGAAGAATGACCCCTCTCTTCGAGTGCATGACAAGGTGAATGATCCCTCTCTTTGAGCGTATACCGTGATGAACAACCCCTCTCTTGTAGTGCTTGTCATAATGAACGGCCCCTTTCCTATAGCGTTTAACATGATGGATGTCCATTCTCTTTGAGCGTATGTCGCGGTGAATGACCCCTCTCTTCGAGGGTAGTTCATAATGAACGAACCCTTTCTTAGTGCGTCTACCTTGGTGGATGACCCCTCTCTTTGAGCGCATTTCATAATGAACGGTATCTTTCTTAGAGCGTATACCTTGATGGACGACACTTCTCATTGTGCATATGACGCGAGAAATGACCCCTCTCTTCGAGTGCATGTTGTAATAAACAGTCCTTTTCATAGAGCGTATATCTTGATAGACGACTCTTCTCTTTGAGCATATGTCGCTGTGATTGACCCCTCCCTTTGAGCGTATGTCATGATGAACGGTCCCTCTCTTTGAGCGTATGTCGTGATGGACGACTCCTCTCTTTCAGCGCATGTCGTGATGAATGACCATTCTCTTTGAGTGCATGTCATGATACACAGTGCCTTTGAGTGTATGTCGCGATGAATGACCCTTCTGTTCAAGTGCATCTCATAATGAATAATCCCTTTCCTAGAGCGTATACCATGATGGATGTCACCTCTCTTTGAGCGTATGTCGTAGTGATAGACCCCTCTCTTCGAGCGTATGTCATAATTAACAGGTCCCTCTCTTTGAGCGTATACCGTAATTGACGATCCCTCCCTTTTAGCATATGTCGAGGTGAATGACCCCTCACTACTAGAGTATGTCATAATGAACAACCCCTCTTTTTGAGCATATGCCGTGATGGACGACCCCTGTCTTTGAGCGTATGTCGCGGTGAATGACCCCTCTCTTCGAGGGTATTTCATAATGAACGAACCCTTTCTTAGTGCGTCTACCTTGATGGATGACCCCTCTCTTTGAGCGTATGTCGTGGTGAATGACCCCTTTCTTCGAGCGTACTTCATAATGAGCGGTATCTTTCTTAGAGCGTATACCGTGATGGACGACCCTTCTCATTGTGCATATGACGCGATAAATGACCCCTCTCTTCGAGTGCATGTTGTAATAAACAGTCCTTTTCATAGAGCATATACCTTGATAGATGACTCTCCCCTTTGAGCATATGTCGCGGTGAATGACCCCTCCCTTTGAGCGTATATCATGTTGAACGGTCCCTCTCTTTGAGCGTATGTCGTGATGGATGACCCCTCTCTTTGAGCAAATGAAGCGATGAATGACCCCTCTCTTTGAGTGCATGTCATGGTGAACGGTCTCTCTCTTTGAGCGTATACCGTGATAGATGACCCCTCTCTTTCAACGTATGTCGCGATGAATGTCCCCTCTGTTCGAGTGTTTGTCATAATAAACAGTCCCTTTCTTGGAGTCTACGTACACCGTGATGGACGACCCTTCTCTTTGAGCATATGACACGAAGATTGAACCCTCTCTTCGAGTGCATGTCGTAATGAACGGTCCATTTCTTAGAGCTTATACCGTGATGGATGACACCTCTCTTTGAGCTTATACCCCTCTCTTCGAGTGCATGTCATAATGAACGGTACCTTTCTTTGAGCGTATACCGTGATAGACGACCTCTCTTTGAGCGTATGTCGCAGCGAATGACCCCTCTCTTCGAGAGTATGCCGTAATGATCGGACCCTCTCTTTGAGTGCATACCGTGCTGGACGACCCCTCTCTTTGAATGTATGTCGCGATGTCATGTCATAAAAAATGGTCCCTTTCTTAAAGCGTATACTGTGATGGACGACACCTCTCTTTGAGCATATAACCCTTCCTTAGAGCATATAACATGATGGATGATCCCACTCTTTGAGCGTATGATGCGGTGAGTGACTCCTCTCTTCGAGAGTATGTCATAATGACCGGTCCTTGTCTATGAGCGTATTCCATGATGGAATGACCACTCTCTTTGAGTGCATGTCATTGTGAACGATCGCTCTCTTTCAGCGTATACCGTGATAGATGACCCCTATCTTTGAATTTATGTCGCGATGAATGACCCCTTTCTTTGAGTGCATGTCATAATAAATAGTCCCTTTCATAGAGCGTATCCAGTGATGGACGACCCCTCTCTTTGAGCATATGTCGCGATAAATGACCCCTCTCTTTGAGTGCATGTGAGGGTGAACGGTCCCCCTCTTTGAGCGTAAACCGTGATGGACGACCCCTCTCTTTGAGTGTATGTAGCGATGAATGACCCATTTCTTTGAGTTAATGTCATAATGAATGGTCCCTTTCTTAGAGCGTATACCGTGATGGACGACTGTGATCACCATTTTTATTTGGGTACTCGTCACTTTTATGTTTAAAATAATGGGCTTGCACGCTTTAATTTTTGTACAGGTATTAATATTATGGGCATATATTTTACATTAATATTGCATGTTTGTACGTGTGTTTATTATAATAATGTGTACTACGCATGTTAATATTCTACCTTACTATTTGTTTAAGTTTTATCGGTGTGTGTATATATATAATATGTACTTGTGGATATTATGAAATCATCAAATGTGATATAGTATGTTGCATAACTATGTATTAATAATGTATGTAATCGAATATATATGTATATATGCATATTCATATGTATCGTTAGTTATGTATACAAGCGTCCTTGTTTTATTTAATTTATTCCTAAGCATGTCATTTTGTTTTATCCCTTATATATATATATATATAGTACATGGTCTTTAAATCAAAATCAATTGTTGCTTGCATGTGTATTTATTTATGTTTAATTCTTCATATTGAGGTAGAATAATAATGATATTTTATTTCTAGAATTTGTCTCGCCAAATGCATGCGCTTAGTCATTCGATTATTTACCTTTGGATTCGTATCACTAGACTATAATCATTCACATAATTTAGTATTATTTATTTAGGTCAATTTCTATTTATTTAATTGATTAGATTCTAAGAAAAGAGGTGATCATTAGTTTTTATGATCGTGTCATAACGGTCCGAATCATCGGACGTTGACCAAAATATTAAAATTATTTTTCACTATCTCTAGGTAATTAAAATTAAAAACCGACAAGATCATGACATCATTTCTTTTTATGTTGTATCATTCATAAAGGTGACGTATGGGATATGAACCCTAAACTAACGCGACGAACAATATTATTTGACGTCGATTTAGTCTTTCGTCCGGTGTATCGTCAACCTTATTAATTAAATGATTTATTGTGATGTGAGCACATCTACACAAGCTCAAACAGCTGATCCGGAGGTCTTACCATCAGGACCCATCACTCGATCAAAGGCTAAGCAATTCAGGGAAGTTCTTATTCTTAAATGTTTACAAGTCTCAGAATCCCTTAATAATGCATATGCCTTAGAGAATAAACTTTACACTATGTTACATACTGATGTGTAACATCTTGTAACTATATAGTACTTAAGCTAGTATTGTGTTTATTAAGCATGTAAATAGGTGTGTTTTCAATAAGTTCAATAAGAACACAAGCTCATAATCATGTTTACCATGTTTCTTTAGCTTGTTACATGTTTTCCAATATGATAACTATGTTTTTCAGCTTGTTTTAACTTTCTTTAATAAGTTTACAATACTTATGATGGTATAACTTTTGTTTTCTCATAGGCACAAGGAAGAGTACCAAATGAAGGACTTCACCTTAGCTCGGGAAAAGCTCAATGGATTTCTAGCAGCTCGTTTCAGCTCAACTAATCCTCAACACTTCAGCTAGCTGAATTCAGCTCAACTCAGCTCCATTCAGCTCAACTCCAGCTCTACTAGCTCAACTCAAGCTGGTGAGTCCCGGGATAGCTCAAAGGTGTCCTCCACGTGGGAGAGTGTGTCATGGTCATGTGACCAGCATGAGGGGCGTCCACCATCCATTCCAAGCATGTGCATGTGCATGGCATGTGGCAGATTCAAATTTCAAGATTTCCCTCCTTGAAGTTGGCGTCAAAGTAAGATAAGGACAAGGAGTTATTTCCTTTGAATTTCACACATAAAACACATGTGTTAAATGTTTGAAATTCAGTCTTCCCTCCCTCCAAAACCAGCCGGCCACAAAGGATAAGGATGAGTAGTTTTCTCATCCACATTTAACATAATTAACACATGTTAATTGTGCTTACATTTCAGCCACTCATCTGAAACTTCCAATTCAATTCTGGCCAAGTATTCTAGGCGCCAACTCCCTTGTACTAGCCTATATATATGTATACTTTGTAATGAAAAAAAAAAGACAATTTGAATGAAATTTACTTTTGTGAGAATTTCTCTCATTTCGGTTCTTTTGAGAACTTTCTGACTTCTCAAGTTCGTTGCTTGCGTGGTCAACCCCTTTGATACTTTGGGTTCTCGGTTGTAGATAATCGAAGGGTCCAAGTCCGTCTGAAGCAAGTTCAAGATAAGGTTCGGGTTCGTTCAACAGATTGTTCGAGTTCATCCTTGGAGTTTGTTTCATTTTATTTCTTTTCCTTGTTTTTATTTCATTTTCGTACTACCCCTTGCATCCTATTTTTCAACCTTGTCAGAAACTTCATTACTCACCAATCACCTCACCAAAGACCAATCCTAGCCATAACCAAACCAATACTTTCAACGTTCCACCATTGTCAACTTCTCCGAGCCTTCATCTTCTACATTCTGTCTACCTAAATTTTCCAGCCCTTTAAAACACCAATTTGCAGCCATGCTTATTGCAGGAGACATCTTACTTCAATCCTAGATCCGAAACAATCAAGAAGGCGTCCTCAACAAGGAGCCCTCTTATCATATTGATTTCAATTCACCAATTAAATTAAACCCGTTTAATTAAGGTCAATTTTGAATTTAGAAAACGATTTAAAATTAAAGGAAAGTTGAAACATGATTTTCAAAGAAAATATTTTTGGTATCGATTTCAGAGAGTGATGGGGGTACTAATCCTTCCCCACGCATAACCAACTCCAAAACCCTTTTTCAAAATAAATCTTTGGTTTTCCTTTTAAGGTGTCCGGTCTACATTAGTGAACGGTGGTGGCTCCAAATTTATTTTTTCAAAAGAATTTATATTTTTTAAATAACATTTTCGAAGGGGGTTAAATAAAACCACCAAAGACCTTGTATTCCCTAATACGTTTCAAATTAATTTCCAATTTTCCATCTTTCAAACTGAAAAAGGTCACTACAACGACCTTTCTCATTGTGCGTATGTTGCGATGAATGTCCCCTCTCATCGAGTGCATGTCATAATGAACGATCCCTTTCTTTGAGCGTATACCATGATGGATGACCCCTCTCTTTGAGCGTATGTCGCGGTGAATGACCCCTCTCTTCGAAAGTGTGTCGTAGTGATCGGTCCCTCTCTTTGAGTGTATCCCGTGATGGACGACCTCTCTCTTTCAGCGTATGTCGCGATGAATGACCCCTCTCTTTGAGTGCATATCATGGTGAACGGTCACTCTCTTTGAGCATATACTGCGATGGATGACCCTTCTTCTTGAACGTATGTCGCGATGAATGACCCCTCTTTGAGTGTATGACACAATTAACAGTCCCTTTCTTAGTGCATATACCGTGATGGATGACCCTTCTCTTTGAGCGTATGTCGCGATGAATGACCCCTCTCTTCGAGTGCATGTCATAATGAACGGTCCTTTTCTTAAAGCGTATCCCGTGATGGATGAACCTACTCTTTGAGCGTATGTCGCGGTGAATGACCCCTCTCTTCGAGCGTATTTCAAAATGAATGGTCCCTCTCTAGGAGCGTATGCTGTGATGAATGACCCCTCTCTATGAGCGTATGTCGCATTTAATGACCCCTCTCTTCGAGTGCATTTGATATAAGGGGTTCGTTGCTTCAAAAACAACGATCCTTGTTTGAAACTGATCTAGGATAATAGCAAGCAAGTCTCTTCAATAAACACAACATTATGGATGTTAGATTGATGTTAAAACGACAAGAAAACAAAGAAAAAAACTGAAAACAAAGAAAGAAAAGGGATGAAGGAATTTTAGTAGTTTCTGGAGTTTAATGAAGATGAAATGCACTGAGGGCTTTCATGGCAGCATTAAAACCTCCAAAATGGCAGAATTGGATGTTTAAGTTGCTGGAAAGTAAAAACGATGTTGAACTCGAAAGAACCCGAACAATATACTGAGCGGACCCGAATCGAATACGTTCTTCGTCAACAGACTTGGACCCTCTAGATAGCGATCTAGGAACCAGGTGTATCAAGGATTTGACACACTCAAACAAAGTCTGAATTTGTCAAGAAAAGTTCAATGAAGAAGTGAAATTGAGAGAAAATCTCACAAGTGATTTTATTCATAAAATGTCTAACCTTTTATCATTACAAAATACATACATATATATATATATATATATATATAAGAAAATACAAGGATAAAGGCTGCCAAAATACAAGGCTGCTATTGAAATAGGGTGGTTGCCAAAAATTCAAAAGGTGTGGCTGAAATTCAAACAAAATTAATCATGTGCATTTTGTTTGAATTTTCACATAAACCATGTGCTTTATTCCATTAAAAATTTGGCTGGTATCTTTTAAGGAGGGAAAACTTGAAATTCAAACTATAAACATGTGATTTATTGTTTGAAATTCAAAGTCTTGTGATTATTCTTTTAAGGAGGGTTCAATTTTCGTACATGCCTTGCACACACACATGTGAAGGTCCTTACACATGCCGTGCACATGCTTGGAGTGGTGTAGGATGCCCCACATGCTGGTCATATGCTTGGAGGACACTCTCCCATGTGTAGGACACCTTTCAACTACTTTTGGACTTGTCAGCTAGAGTTGATCTAGTGGAGCTTGAGTTGAGCTGATTGGAGCTAACGTGAGCTGAATTCAGCTAGCTGAAGTGTATTGAACTTAGTTGAGCTAAAATGAGCTGCATACTATCCCATGAGCTTCTCCCGAGCGGAGGATAAACCCTTAAGTTAGTACCCTTCCTTGTACCTATGAGAAAACAAAGCAAGCATCCATCAAAAGTATGCAAACTTATTGAGATATGTATGAAAACATATAAACAAGCTGAAAACATGATGCAAACATGTTTATGAGCTATGAAACTTATTGAAACATGTAATACTTAATATATATAATGCACACACTTATGTACTAACTCTAACTAATGCAAACACACATATAAATACTAAGTATAACTAAAGTTGTTACACATCAGTATGTAACACGTTAAAAGGCCTATCTCCTAAGGTACAAGCATCATTAAAGGTATTAAGAATGACTGAAATTTGAGTGAAAGAACTTCTCTGAATTGCTTTGCCTTAGATCGAGTGATTGGTCCTAATGGTAAGACCTCCGGATCAGCTTCCTTAGCTGGCATAGATGTGCTCACATCAGCATTTCATGGTGAACGGTACCTCTCTTTGAGCGTATATCGTGATGGACGACCACTCTCATTCAATGTATGTCACGATGAATGACCCCTCTCTTCGAGTGCATGTCATGGTAAACGATCCCCCTCTTTGATCGTATACCGTGATGGACGATCCCTCTCATAAAGTGTATACCGTGATGGACGACCGCTCTCTTTGAGAGTATGTCGCGGTAAATGACCCCTCACTTCGAGAGTATGACGTAATGATTTGTCCCTCTCTTTAAGTGTATCCCGTGATGGACGACCCCTCTCTTTGAGCATATATGTCGCGATGAAAGACCCCTCTCTTTGAGTGCATGTCATGGTGAACGGTCCCTCTCTTTGAGCATATTTCGCGGTGAATGACCCCTTTCTTTGAGTGTATGTCATAATTAATGGTCCCTTTCTTAGTGAATGACCCCTCTATTTGAGTGCATGTCATGGTGAACGGTTCGTCTCTTTGAGCATATTTCGTGATGGACGACCCTTCGCTTTGAGCGTATGTCGCGATGAATGATCCCTCTCTTCGAGTGCATGTCATAATGAACAGCCCCTTTCTTAGAGCGTATCCCATGATGGATGAACCTTCTCTTTGAGCGTATGTCATAGTGAATGACCCCTCTCTTCGAGCGTATTTCGTAATGAACGATCCCTTTCTTCGAGTGTATACCGTGATGGATGACCCCTCGCTGAGCATATGTTGCGGTAAATGATCCCTCTCTTCGAGAGAATTTCATAATGAACGATCCTTTCCTTTGAGCGTATATCGTGATGGATGACCCCTCTCTTTGAGCGTATGTCATGGTGAATGACACCTCTCTTCGAGCGTATTTCGTAATAAACGTTCCCTCTCTTTGAGCGTATGTCGTGATGGATGACCCCTCTTTTTGAGTGTATGTCTTGTTGAATGACCCCTCTCTTCAGGTGCATGTCATAATGAACGATCTCTTTCTTAGAGCGTATACCGTGATGGACGACCTTTCTCATTGTGCATATGTCGCGATGAATGACCCTTCTCTTCGAGTGCATGTCATAATGAATGGTACCATACTTTGAGCGTATATCGCGATGTACGACCCCTTTCTTTGAGCGTATGTCGCGGTGAATGAACCCTCTCTTCGATAGTGTGTCGTAATGATTGGTCCTCTTTGATTGTATCCCGTGATGGACGACCCCTTTCTTTGAGCGTATGTCACGATGAATGAAACCTCCCTTTTAGTGCATGTCATGGTGACTGATCCCTCTCTTTGAGCGTATACCATGATGGACGACCCCTCTCTTTGAACGTTCGTCATGATGAATGAACCCCCTCTTCGAGTGCATGTCATAATAAACAGTCCCTTTCTTAGAGCGTATACCTTGAAGGACGACCCTTCTTTTTGAGCATCTGTCGTGATGATTGACCCCTCTCTTTGAGGGTTTTTTATAATAAAAGACCCTCTTTGAGTGTAAACCGTGATGGACGACCCCTCTTTGAGCGTAAACCGTGATGGACGACCCCTCTCTTTGAGAGTATGTCGTAAAGAATGACATGTCTCTTTGAGTTTATGTCATAATCAGTGGTCCCTCTCTTTGAGTGTATACCGCGATCGATGACCCTCTCTTTGAGCGTACGTTGCGATGAATGACTCCTCTCTTCGAGTGCCTTTCATGGTGAATAGACCCTCTCTTTGAGTGTATACTATGACGGAGGACCCCTCTCTTTGAGCGTATGTCGCAATGAATGACCCCTCTTCAAGGGCAGGTCATAATGAAGGTCTCTTTGAGCATATACCGTGAACGAGACCCCCCTTTTTGAGTGTATGTCGCGATGGATGACCCCTCTCTTCAAGTGCTTGTCATGGTGAAAGTTCCCTCTCTTTGAGCGAATATTATGATGGACGACCCCTCTCTTTGAGCGTATGTCGCGATGAATGACCCCTCTATTCGAGTTCATGTCATAATGAACGGTCCCGTTCTTAGAGCGTATACCGTGATGGATGACCCCTCTCTTTGAGTGTATGTTGCGGTGAATGACACCTCTCTTCGTGTCAATGTCATAATGAATGGTTCCTTTCTAAGAGCGTAAATCGTGATGGACGACCCATCTCTTTGCGCGTATGTCGCGGTAAATGACCGCTCTATTCGAGCGTATGTCATAATGACCGATCCCTTTCTTTGACCATATCCCGTGATGGTCGTCCCCTCTCTTTGAGCGTTTTTCATGATGAATGATCCCTTTCTTCGAGTGCATGTCATGGTGAACGGTCCCTCTCTATGACCGTATCCCGTGATGGACGACCCCTCTCTTTGAGCGTATGTCGCGAGGAATGACCCTCTCTTTGAGTGCATGTCATGGTGAACGGTCCCTCTCTTTGAGCGTATACCATGATATATGACCCCTTCTCTTTGAGCATATGTCGCGGTGAATGACCCCTCTCTTCGAGTACAAGTCATAATGAATGGTCCCTCTCTTTGAGCGTATACCGTGATGGACGACCCCTCTCTTTGAACGTATGTCGCGATGAATAACCCCTCTATTCTAGTACATGTAATGGTGAACGGTCCCTCTCTTTGAGCGGATACCTTGATGGACGACAACTCTTTTTGAGCGTATATCGCGTTGAATTACCCCTCACTTCGAGTGCAAGTCATAATAAACGGTCCCTTACTTAGAACGTATATTGTGATTGACGACCTCTCTTTTTGAGCGGATGTCGCTGTGAATGACCCCTCTCATCGAATGCATGTCACAAATGACCCCTCTCTTTGTGTGTATGTCGTTGTGAATGACCCCTCTCTTTGAGCGTATGTTGCGATGAATGACCATCTCTTCGAGTGCATGTCGTAATAAATAATCCCTTTCTTAAAGAATACTCCGTGATTGATGACCCCTCTCTTCGAGAGTATGTCGCGATGAATGACACCTCTCTTTGAGTGCATGTCATAATCAACGATCCCTCTCTTTGAGCATATACTGTGATCGATGATCCTCTCTTTAAGCGTACGTTGTGATAAATGACCCCTCTCTTCGAGTGCATTTCATGGTGAACAGTCCCTCTCTTTGAGCGTATACTATGATGGTCGACCCCTCTCTTTGAGTGTATGTCGCAATGAATGACCACTTTCTTTGAGGACAGGTCATAATAAATGGTCCCTCTCTTTGAGCGAATACCGTGATCGAGACACCACTTTTTTAGCGTATGTCGCGATGAATGACCCCTCTCTTCGAGAGCACGTCATGGTGAAAGATCCCTCTCTTTGAGTGAATACCGTGATGGACGACCCCTCGCTTTTAGTCTATGTCGCGTTGAATGACCCCTCTCTTCGAGTGCATGTCATAATGATCGGTCCCTTTCTTAGAGCGTATACCGTGATGGATGACCTCTCTCTTCGAGCATATTTCGCGATGAATGACCCTCTTTTCGAGTGCATGTCATAATGAACAATCCCTTTCTTAGAGCGTATACCGTGATGGATGACCCCTCTCTTTGAGCGTATATCGCGATTAATGACCCCTCTCTTCAAGCGTGTTCCATAATGAACGGTCCCTCTCTTTGAGCGTATGGCGTGATGGACGACCCTCTCTTTGAGCGTATGTCGCGTTGAATGACCCCTCTCTTCAAGTGCATGTCATAACGAACAGCTCCTTTCTAAGAGCGTAAATCGTGATGGACAACCCCTCTCATGGAGCGTATGTCACGGTGAATGACCGCTTTATTCGAGCGTATGTCATAATTGTCGGTCCCTCTCTTTGAGCGTATCTCGTGATGGACAACCCCTCTGTTTGAGCATTTTTCATGATGAATGACTCCTTTCTTCGAGTGCATGTCATGGTGAATTGTCCCTCTCTTTGACCGTATACCGTGATGGACAACCCCTCTCTTGGAGTGTATGTCGCAATGAATGACCCTATTCTTCGAGTGCATGTCATGGTGAATGGTCCCTCTCTTTGAGCGTATACCACGATTGACGACCCTTCTCTTTGAGCGTATGTTGTGGTGAATAACACCTTTCTTCGAGTGCATGTCATAATGAACGGTTCCTCTCTTTGAGCATATACCGTGATGGACGACCCATCTCTTTAAGCATATGTTGCGATGAATGACCCCTCTATTCTAGTACATGTCATGGTGAACGGTCCCTCTCTTTGAGCGGATACCGTGATGGACGACCCCTCTCTTTGAACGTATATCTCGATGAATTACCGCTCTCTTTGTGTATATGTCATAATGAACGATCCCTTTCTTAGAGCGTATATTGTGATTGACGACCCCTCTTTTTGAACGTATGTCGCGGTGAATGACCCCTCTCTTCGAGTGTATGTCATAATGAATGGTCCCCTTCTTAGAACATAAACTGTGATCGATGACCCCTCTCTTTGCACGTATGTCGTTGTGAATGACCCTTATCTTTGAGCATATGTCGCGATGAATGACCCTCTCTTCGAGTGCATGTCGTAATAAATAGTCTCTTTCTTAGAGTGTATACCGTGATGGATGACCCCTCTCTTTGAGAGTATGTCGCGATGAATGACACCTCTATTTGAGTGCATGTCATAATCAACGGTCCCTCTCTTTGAGCATATACTATGATCGATTATCCTCTCTTTGAGCTTACGTTGCGATGAATGACCCCTCTCTTCGAGTGCATTTTTCATGGTGAACAGTGCCTCTCTTTGAGCGTATATTGTGATGGACGACCCCTCTCTTTGAGCATATGTCGCAACAAATGACATGCCTGACACTGCCCACACCGCTGCCGTAGCAGACCCGTACTAGGAGATACTACAGAGGATGACAGCTATGGATCTTAGGCAGCAACAATACTTGGAGTATCAGAGGGACTTCAACAACACACTTGCCCAAATGATGCTCCATAACTTTCCCAGCCAAGGGGTGCAGTTTTTAGAATTCCCAACCAATATGTTCGTAACGGCTGCACCCTACACAAAGACCACTCCAGCTCCAGGAGGATTGAGGCCATTCTTCCCCATTGACCCTCAACAACAATTTCATGCTACTGGCCCATTTAGGGCAGCAGATTCTGTCTCAGCATCATCTGCCAACAAACGGCCATCCAAAAGGAGGGCAGTCTTCAGCACTCCACCAGGATCCCCATCATCATGGGCAGTCTATCTGATGAGATAGATGTCTATGTATATCAAAAGTTCAACCGCTGCTGGACCAAGCATCCACCATGCTTGGGCAGATACAGAGAATGATGGAGGAACATATGTTATGATCACCGAGGAAGTTGTTGAAGATGAAGAAGGAGAAAAAGTGGACGCTTCCATGCAACGGACACCACCAACAAGAGTCCAGCCACCACGATAACCAAAAACTCAGCCATTGCCATCACCAAAGATGAAGCAATCAGTAGCAAGGCCTAGAAAATTGATTGTCGACAGTAGCTCTTCGGACTCCATTTAATTATTTTTTAATGTTGCTTTTATATAATTACTTGTTTCCTTTTCATACTTTGTTACCTACTATGTGCCCCCTAATATAAGCATTGAGGACAATGCTTGGTTTGAGTTTTAGGGTATAGAGCCACTGTCGAGGCAATCCATTATCGCGGCCTTGCCATAAAAAGGGAGTATTTCAGTGATTTTTCAAAATTTTTCTATGTCCACCACCTTACATAAATTTGTTGCCCATACTTTTGCACTACTTTTCAACAATATTGCTTTACTTTATTCTTTTAAGGCAATAGAAATCTTTCTTCATACCATGGTTAGATCCTATTTAGAGGACTTAACTCTAGAATACTTAAGGAAGAAAACTAGAAGCTTCCTATAAGATTGATCTTAAAAATACTTTTGGGACTTGTTTGACTATAGGAATTCTTTTAATAAACTTAGGTGATAGACTTAGATTTTTGAAATTATGACTAGAGGTTCCTATCACCGGCTCTAGGAAGTACTCTTCTTCATGCTAAAGGTGCCCAAAATTGGCTTTAGTGTGCTTAAAAGAATAGCAAAAGAAATAAGAAAATATTAAGGAGAAAACACAATCCTTGAGGTGCCCAAAATTGTCTCAAGAAATTGGTGTTTTTAAAGAAGAGAACATTAAATCCAAGTCTATTTGTCTTGAACTTAGAGTTTGTCTAAGAAGACCTTTAATCAAACTTGTCCACAAAAACGCACACACACACAAAATCTTATAGTTTGTTTTCTAGGTAAACCCTTGGGTAACCAAAAGGTTAAGTCTAAAGAAGAATCATAGTTATGGTGGGGAGAATAGATGAGAACTTAAGACCAAGAAAGAATAAGATTTAGCAATTTGATGGTTTGCATTGCTTGAGGACAAGCAATAGTTCGAATTTGGGGGGGTGATAAGTGCTCAACTGACTATCATTTTTTATACCTTTTGTGGGAATTAATCACCAAATCTACACCTACTTAGACCAATGCATGTACTTAATGTGAGATATTTAGAGGTTATACTGTTAAAGATGATATTTACAGAAAAAACAAGTTTTACTGCATTTTTTTATATTTGCAGGAAAAGCTATTGCCATGGCAACAAATGAGGATGAGGCAGGACCTGATGCCGACGCAGTAGATAGGGACAAGTAGCGATATTGTAGGCAAGCTGATGAGAAAAATGAAGAGAACGTTGTTGTATAATTGCATTGGACAGAAACAAATCAATTGAATCCACTATACAACACAATTGGATCCTAGCCACTTTCTCTTTTTGATTTTCTATTATTATTTAGCATTCATTATTTAGTTTAATCACACCCAAAACTGCAAGAAGACAAAAGAAGGCATATTAAGTATAACAATCCCTGTGAAGATGATACACGATTTTCTCATCACTTTATTACTTGTGACGTGTTCAGTTGCACTAATTACGCATATTTGACACGCATCAGACCCCTCTTTTTTAGCGCATGTCGCGATGAATGACCCCTCTCTTTGAGTACATGTCATGATGAATGGTCCCTTTCTTAGAGCATATACCGTGATGGATGACCCTTCTCTTTGGGCATATGCCACGGTGAATAACCCCTCTCTTCGTGATCATGTAATGGTGAACGGTCCCACTCTTTGAGCGCATACCATGATGGCTGACCCCTCTCTTTGAGCGTATGTCGCGATGAATGACCCCTCTCTTCGAGTGCATGACATGGTGAATGGTCCCTCTCTTTGAGCGTATACTGTGATGGAAAACCCCTCTCTTTGAGCATATGTCACGATGAATGACCCCTCTCTTTCAATTCATGTCATAATAAACGGTCCCTCTCTTTGAGCGTATACCGTGATAGATGACCCATCTCTTCGAGTGCAAGTCATGGTGAAAGATCCTTCTCTTTAAGAGTATACCATGATGGATGACCCCTCTCTTTGAGCAAATGTCGCGATGAATGACCCCTCTCTTCGACTGCATGTCATAATCAATGGTCCCTTTCTTAGAGCGTATACCGTGATAGACGACACCTCTCTTTGAGCGTATGTCGTGGTGAATGACCCCTCTCTTCGAGTGCATGTTATGCTGAATGGTCCCTCCCTTTGAGCGTATAATGACATGGACGACCCCTCTTTTTTAGCGTATGTCATGATGAATGACCCCTCTTCGAGTGCATGTCATAATGAATGGTCCCTTTCTTAGAAGATATACCATGATGGATGACCCTTCTCTTTGAGCATATGTCACGGTGAATGACCCCTCTCTTTGAGTGGATGTCACAATGAACGGTCCCTCTCTTTGAGCGTATACCGTTATTGATGACTCTCTCTTTGAGCGTATGTCGCAATAAATGACCCGTCTATTCGAGTGAATGTCATGGTGGATGATCCTTCCCTTGAGCAGATACCGTGGTGGACGTCCACTCTCATTGAGCATATATCGCGATGAATGACCTCTCTCTTCGATTGCATGTCACAATGAACAGTCTCTCTCTTTGAGCGTATACCATGATCGATGACACTCTCTTTGAGCGTATGTCGCGATGAATGACCCGTCTGTTCGAGTGCATGTAATGATGAATGGACCCTCCCTTTGAGTGGATACCGTGATGGGCGACCCCTCTCTTCGAGTGCATGTCATAATGAATGCTCCCTTTCTTAGAGCGTATACCGTGATGGACAACCCTTCTCTTTGTGCGTATGTCACGATGAATGACCCCCCTCTTCGAGTGCATGTCATAATGAAAGGTTCCTTTCTTAGAGCGTATACCATGATGGATGACGCTTGATATGATCACAACCAATAATGACTCAAAAGAATTTTCTATTGGACCTAGGACGCGTGCTAAAACCAAGAAATTCCAAGATGCCATGGGAAATCTATTTATTCAAGGCTGAAAATTAGAGAATGCAACATCAACTTTGTTGGAACAATACAGCCTCCTACTTATGCATGAGTTTGCATGAGTTCTTTCTTAAGTTTTTAAATTTAATTTCAGCATGTGTGCATGAATAAATAATGCTTGATGTTCATTTAAGCGTGTTAGTTCAATAAAGTTCATTAGCTTAATTAATGCATGATAGTTCATTTAAAGCATGTTAGTTTTCTTATGTTTATAAGTTCATTTAGTGTGTGAGTTATGTAATTAATTAAACTATATCATTTAATGAAACTAGTTTCATTAATTAAACTAACTCATTAAATTTGTTTCATGCATTCACTTTGATTTTTATTTAATAAAGTTGTTATCTAATGGTTGCTTATATATTATTTCATCTAGGATATTCTTTTGGAGAAATGGTTGATCATATTCTCAGGAATGACAAGGCATTTTTACATCAATTAAAGTCCCTTGAAGGCCCATCAAGGCTGATTGGTTACAATGCAATTCAATGGAGCAATTACACCACATTAATGTTGTTATTTCCAGCCATGGTTTTAATGTTTTCAAGAGAGTCTTTACATCACTTTAAGGGAGAGTAAAGGCAGGGGTTATAACAACACTCAAGGAGGGAATTTAAGGAATATCAGTCAACTTGTTCGCCATTTTTGGATTAGATACGAGCATATTTGAGTCTTGAGGACTTGTTCAAACTTCTTCCCGTATTCCTTAGCTTTCCAACGTATTTTGAATCGCCTCAATCTGATATCAGGAGCTTAAGATATGATTAAATTATTGAAGACAGTACATGCTGGAAATTCAATACGGGAATAGTTACAAGATGCTTCTTCTAAAAATTCAAGAGATCATTCAATTGCTGAATTCAATGTTTCATCAACAACCCATTAAAGGAGGATGAATGATAACTTAATCAAGCATCAGCCCAAGGGTTTCTACATGTGGATGATATGTATGTCAACATTCATTCTAAGAATATCCACATTCATCCTTTTATATCAAACTTTTTGCAGTCAATTGGAGATGGGATAACCTACAAATTAATAGGCCTTTAATACTAGAATAATGAGTCTTTAATCTTTGTCTAGGTCAATCAATTTGTTGTTGTCTTACACCTATAAATAGACACTTATTCCATTGTAAAAGATACAACATTTAACATATATTACAACTTGAGAGTGTTTCTCTTTTATAGTTCTTTTTGAACTTTATCGGATTGCAAGATTGTTCTTGTGGCATTCATCCCTATTTATTTTTTTTATATTGCTGGTTCCTAGTTCTTATAACTAGAGGGTCACAATCCCTTAACCTTTCACCCAAGTCACAGTTTAAAAACTCTTAAGGAACGAGTCTTCACTTTTTAGTGTCGGTTCCTCCTTTGTTTACACTGCACCATCAATTACATTCCTTATTTTCACTTCCATCATCCATACATCCATATACTCCATACTTCATCCTAAACACAACAACCATCTTATCATTATTCCATTTCACCATACTATCCATCCATTTCATATCATCTTGTTAGTTTTATTTCAAAATTCCTATTTTTCATTTCAGTTTCTTACTAGAATCACGATCGAGAAATCACAAATACAAATTCGGATATTCTACAACCGGATTCATATCAACCCTTCTTTTTCAGTGCATGTCATAATAAACGGTCCCTCTCTTTGAGCGTATACCGTGATCGATGACCCCTCTCTTTGAGCGTATGTCGCGATGAAAGACCCCTCTCTTCGAGTGCAAATCATGGTGAAAGGTCCTCTTTAAGAGTATACCGTAATGGATGACCCCTCTCATTGAGCGAATGTCGCGTTGAATGACCCCTCTCCTCGACTGCATGTCATAATGAATGGTCCCTTTCTTAGAGCGTATATCGTGATGGACGACACCTCTCTTTGAGCGTATGTCGCGGTGATTGATCTCTCCTCGAGAGTATGTCATAATGAATGGTCCCTCTCTTTGAGCGTATGTCGTGATGGACGACCCCTCTCTTTGAGCACATGTCGCGTTGAATGACCCCTCTCTTCGAGTGCATATTATGGTGAATGGTACCTCTCTTTAAGCGTATAAGGAGATGGACGACCCCACTTTTTTTGCGTATGTCGCAATGAATGACCCGTCTCTTCGACTATAAGTCATAATGAATGCTCCCTTTCTTAGAGCATATACCGTAATGGACGACCCTTCTCTTGGAGCATATGTTGCAGTGAATGACCCGTCTATTCGAGTGCATGTCAAGGTGAACGATCGCACCTTTTGAGCAGATACCGTGATGGACGACCCCTTTCATTAAGCGTATATCACGATTAATGACCTCTCTCTTCGATTGCAAGTCATAATGAACGGTCCTTCTCTTTGAGTATACACCGTGATCGATGACCCTCTCTTTGAGCGTATGTCGCGATGAATGACCTCTCTATTCGAGTGCATGTCATGGTGAACGGTCCATCCCTTTGAGTGGATATCGTGATGGATGACCCCTCTATTTGAGTGTAAATCGCGATGAACGACCCCTCTCTTCGAGTGTATGTCATAATGAATGGTCCCTTTCCTAGAGCGTATACCGTGATGGACGACCCATCTCTTTGAGCGTATGTCGCGATCAATGACCCCTCTCTTTCAGTGCATCTCATAATTAAAGGTCCATTTCTTAGAGCGTATACCGTGATGGATGACCCTTCTCTTTGACCGTATGTCAAGTTGAATAACCCCTCTGTTTCAGTGCATATCATAATAAATGATCCCTCTCTTTGAGCGTATACCGTAATCGACGACCTATCTCATTGGGCGTATGTCGCGATGAAATATCCCTCTTCGAGTGCAAGTCATGGTGAAAGGATGACCCCTCTCTTTGAGCGAATATCGCGATGAATGACCACTATATTCGACTATATGTCACAAAGAATGGTCCCTTTCTTAAAGCGTATACCGTGATGAACGACCCCTCTCTTTGAGCGTATGTCGCGTTGAATGACCCCTCTCTTCGAGTTCATGTTTTAGTGAATGGTCCCTCTCTATGTGCGTATAACGAGATGGACGACCCCTCTTTTTTAGCGTATGTCGCAATGAATGACCCCTCTCTTCGAGTGCATGTCATAATGAATGGTCCCTTTCTTAAAGCATATATCGTGATGGACGACCCTTCTCTTTGAGCATATGTCGCGGTGAATGACCCCTCCCTTCGAGTGCATGTCATAATGGACGATCCCCCTCTTTGAGCGTATATCGTGATCGATGAACCTCTTTTTGAGCGTATGTCGCGATGAATGACCCCTCTCTTCGAGTGCATGTCATAATTTACAGTTCCTTCCTTTCTTAGACCGTATACTATGAGGGACGAGTACTCTTTTTGAGCGTATGTCACGGTGAATGCCCCTCTCTTCGAGTGCATGTCATAATGAATGGTCCCTTTTATGGAACGTATAACCCAATGGACGACCCCTGTCTTCAAGCGTATGTCGCTGTGAATGACCCCTTTCTTTGAGTGCATGTCATGCTGAACGGTCCCTATCTTTGAGCGTATACCATGATGGTCGACCCCTCTCTTTGTGGTATGTTGCGATGAATGAAGCCTCTCTTCGAGTGCATGACATGGTGAACGGTCCCTCTCTTAGAGAGTATCTCAAGATGATTTACCCCTCTATTTTGGTGCATGTCATAATAAACAGTCCCACTCTTTGAGCGTATACCGTGATGGATGACCCCTCTCTTTGGGCGTATGTCGCGATGAAAGACCCCTCTCTTCGAGTGCAAGTTATGGTGAAAGGTCCTTCTCTTTGAGAGTATACCGTGAAGGATGAACCATCTCTTTGAGAGTATACCGTGATGGATGAACCCTCTCTTTGAGCGAATGTTGCGATGAATGACCCCTCTCTTCGACTGCATGTCATAATGAATGGTCCCTTTATTAGAGCGTAAACCGTGATGGACGACACCTCTCTTTGAGTGTATGTCGCGGTGAATGATCCCTATATTCGAGAGTATGTCATAATGAATGGTCCCTCTCTTTGAGCGTAAGTCGCGTTGAATGACCCCTCTTTTTTAGCGTAGGTCGTAGTGAACGACCCCTCTCCTCGAGTGCATGTTATGGTAAACGGTCCCTCTCTTTGAGCGTATAACGAGATGGACGACCCCTCTTTTTTAGCGTAAGTCGCATTGAATGATCCCTCTCTTCGAGTGCATGTCATAATTAACGGTCCCATTCTTAGATCGTATACCGTGGTGGACAACCCTTCTCAGTGAGCGTATGTGGCGATGAATGTCCCCTCTCTTCGAGTGCGTGTCATAATGAACGGGCCCATTCTTAGAGAGTATACGGTGATGGACGACCCCTCTCTTTGAGCGTATGTAGCGGTGAATAACCTCTCTCTTCGAAAGTATATCGTAATTACCGATCCATCTTTCTAAGAGTCTCCCGTGACGGACGACTCATCTCTTTGAGCATATGTCGCGATGAATGACCCCTCTCTTTGAGTGCATGTCATGGTAAATGGTCTCTCTCTTTGAGCGTATACCATGATGGGCGACTCCTCTCTTTGAACATATGTCGCGATATAATAAATAGTCTCTTTCTTAGAGCGTATACCGTGATGGACGACCCTTCTCTATGAGCGTTTGTCGCGACAAATGACCCCTCTCTTTGAGTGCATGTCATAATGAACGGTCCCATTCTTAGAGAGTATATTGTGATGGACGACACCTCTCTTTGACTGTATGACGTGGTCAATGACCCTTCTCTTCGAGCATATGTCATAATGAATGGACCATCTCTTTGAGCGTATGCCGTAATGCATGACCCCTAACTTCGAGCGTAAGTCGCGATGAATGACCTCTCTATTCGGGTGCATGTCATGTTGAGTGGTCCCTCACTTTGGGTGTATACCGTAATGGATGACCCCTCTCTTTGAGTATATGTCTCAATGAATGACCCCGCTCTTTGAGCGTATGTCGCGATGAATGACCCCTCTCCTCGAGTGCATGTCATAATAAACGGTCCTTTTCATAGAGCGTATACCGTGATGGACGACCCTTTTCATTGAGCGTATACCGTGATCGATGACCCCTCTCTTTGAGCGTTTGTCGTGATGGATGACCACTCTCTTTGAGCATATGTCGCGATGAAAGACCCCTTTCTTCGAGTGCATGTCATGGTGAATGGCCTTCTCTTTGAGAGTTTACCGTGATGGACGACCTTTCTCTTTGAGCGAATGTCGCGATGTAAGACCCTTCTCTTCGACTACTTTTCATAATGAACGGTCCCTTTCTTATATAATATACCGTGATGGATGACCCTTCCCACTGAGCGCATGTCACGGTGAATGACTGCTCTCTTCTAGTGCGTCATGGTGAATGATCCCTCTCTTTATGCGTATACCGTGATGGATGACCCCTCTCTTTGAGCGTATGTCGCGACGAACGACCCCTCTCTTGGAGTGTATGTCATAATAAACAATCCCTCTCTTTGAGCGTATGTCGCGATGAATGACCCCTCTCTTCGAGTGCATGACATGGTGAACGGTCCCTCTCTTTGAGCGTATACGGTGATGGTAACCTCTCTCTTTGAGCGTATGTCACGATGAATGACCCCTCTCTTTCAGTGCATGTCATAATAAACGGTCCCTCTCTTCGAGCGTATACTATGATCGGTGACCCCTCTCTTTGAGCGTATGTCATGATGAATGACCCTTCTCTTCGACTGTATGTCATAATGAATGGTCCCTCTCTTTGAGCGTATACCATGATGGACGACCCCTCACTTTGAGCGTATGTTATGGTGAATGACCCCTCTCTTTGAGCATATGTCACAATGAACGGTCCCTCTCTTTGAGCGTATCCCGTGATGGACGATCCATCTCCTTGAGCATGTGTCGCGATGAATGACCCCTCTCTTCGAGTGTATGTCTTAGTGGACGGTCCCTCTCTTTTAGCGTATACCATGGTGGATGACCCCTCTCTTTGAGCGTATGTCGTGATGAATGACCCGTCTCTTGGAGTGCATTACATGGTGAACGGTCCCTCTATCTGAGCGTATACTAGGATGGACTATCCATCTCCCTGAGCGTATGTCCTGATGAATGACCACTCTCTTCGAGTGCATGTCATGGTGAACGGTTCCTCGCTTTGAGTATATACCGTGATAAACGACCCCTCTTTTAACACATGTCACGATGAATGACCCCTCTCTTCGAGTGTATGTCTTAATGGACGGTTCCTTTCTTTTAGCGTATACCATGAAGGATGACCCCTCTCTTTGAGCATATATCGCGATGAATGACCATTCTCTTGGAGTTCATGACATGGTGAGCGGTTCGTCTATCTGAGCGTATACCAGGATGGACGACCCCACTCCTTGAGCGTATGTCGTGATGAATCTCTCTTTGAGCGTACGTCGCAAGGAATGATCCTTTTATTCGAGTGTACATCATAATGAATGATCTCTCTCTTTGAGCGTATACTGTGATGGACAACCCTTTTCTTTGAGCACATATCGCTATTAATGACCCCTCTCTTCGAGTGCATGTCATAATGAACGGTCCCTTTCTTAGAGCGTATACCGTGATGGACAACCCCTCTCGCTGAGCATATGTCGCGGTAAATGACCCCTCTCTCCGAGAGAATTTCATAATGAACGGTCCTTTTCTTTGAGCGTATACCGTGATGGATGACCCCTCTTGTTGAGCGTATATCACAGTGAATTACCCCTCTCTTCGAGCGTATTTCATAATGAACGTTCCCTCTCTTTGAGCGTATGTCGTGATGGATGACCCCTCTCTTTGAGTGTATGTCGCGATGAATGACCCCTCTCTTCGAGTACGTGTCATAATGAACGGTCTCTTTCTTAGAGCGTATACCGTGATGGACGACCCTTCTCATTGTGCATATGTCGCGATGAATGACCCTTCTCTTCGAGTGCATGTTATAATGAACGGTACCATACTTTGAGCGTATAGTGCGATGTACGAACCCTCTCTTTGAGGGTATGTTGCGGTGAATGACCCCTCCCTTTGAGAGTTTGTCGTAATAATCGGTCCCTTTCTTTGATTGTATCCCGTGATAGACGACCCCTTTCTTTGAGAATATATCTTGATGTGAATGGCCCCTCTCTTCAAGTGCATGTCATAATAAACAGTCCCTTTCTTAGAGCGTATACCCTGATGGACGACCGTTCTCTTTGAGCATATGTCGCGATGATTGATCCCTCTCTTTGAGTGCTTGCATAATGAACAATCCCTTTCTTAGAGCGTATACCGTGATGGACGACACCTCTCTTTGAGTGTATGACGTGGTGAATGACCCCTCTCTTCTAGCATATGTCATAATGAATGGTCCATCTCTTTGAGTGTATACCGTTATGGACGACCCCTCTCTTTGACCGTATGCCACGATGAATAAACCCCCCTCTATTCGAGTGCATGTCATGGTGCGCAGTCCCACTCTTTGGGCGTATATCGTGATGGACACTTTGAGAGTATGTGGCGATCAATGACACGTCTCTTTGAGTGCATGTCATAATCAACGGTCCCTCTCTTTAAGCATATACCGTGATCGATGACCCTCTCTTTGAGCGTACGTTGCGATGAATGACTCCTCTCTTCGAGTGTATTTCATGGGAAAGAGTCTCTCTCTTTGAGTGTATACTACGATGGACGACCCCTCTCTTTGAGCGTAGGTCGCAATGAATGACCCCTCTTCGAGGGCATGTCATAATGAAGGGCTCTTTGAGTGTATACCGTGATCGAGACCCCTCTTTTTGAGTGTATGTCGCGATGGATGGCCCCTCTCTTCAAGTGCATGTCATGGTGAAAGATCCCTCTCTTTGAGCGAATACCGTGGTGGATGACCTATCTCTTTGAGTGTATGTCGCGATGAATGACCTCACTTTTCGAGTTCAAGTCATAATGAACTGTCCCTTTCTTAGAGCGTATACCGTGATGGATGACCCCTCTCTTTGAGTGTATGTCGCGGTGAATGACCTCTCTCTTCGAGTGTATGTCATAAATAACGGTTACTCTCTAAAAGTGTAAATCGTGATGGACGATCCCTCTCATTTGCGTATGTCGCGGTGAATGACCGCTCTATACGAGCATATGTCATAATAACCGGTCCCTCTCTTTGAACATATCCCATGATGGACATCCCCTCTCTTTGAGTATTTTTCGTAAGGAATGACCCCTCTCTTCGAGTGCATGTCATGGTAAACGGTCCCTCTCTATGAGTGTATCCCGTGATGGACGACGCCTCTTTTTGAGCGTATGTCGCGATGAATGGTCCCTCTCTTTGAGTGCATGTAATGGTTAATGATCCCTCTCCTTGAGCGTATACCATGATGATATACGACCCCTTGTGTTTATGCATATGTCACGGTGAATGACTCCACTCTTCGAGTGCATGTCATAATGAATGGTTCCTCTCTTTGAGCGTATTTTGTGATCGACGACCCCTCTCTTTGAGCTATGCCACGGTGAATGACCCCTTTCTTCGAATGCATGCCATAATGAACGGTCCCACTTTGTGAGCAGATACCGTGAGGGTGAAAGATCCCTCTCTTTGAGTGAATACCGTTATGGACGACCCCTCGCTTTTAGTGTATGTCGCTATGAATGACCCCTCTCTTCGAGTGCATATCATAATGATCGGTCCCTTTCTTAGAGCGTATACCGTGATGGATGACCCCTCTCTCTAAGCATATACCACGATGAATGACCCCTCTTTTTGGGTGCATGTCATAAGGAACAGTGCCTTTCTTAGAGCGTATACCGTGATGTATGACCCCTCTCTCTGAGCGTATACCGCGATGAATGACCCCTCTCTTCAAGCGTATTCCATAATGAATGTTCCCTCTCTTTGAGCGTATCGCGTGATGGACGACCCCTCTCTTTGAGCGTATGTCGCGTTGAATGACCCCTCTCTTCCTGTGCAGGTCATAACGAATGTTTCCTTTCTTAGAGTGTAAATCGTGATGGACAACCCCTCTCATTGAGCGTATGTTGCGATGAATCAGCCCTCTCCTCGAGTGCAAGTTAAAATGAAAGGTCTCTCTCTTGGAGCGTATACCGTGATGGACGACCCCTCTCTTTGAGCGTATATCGTGATGAATGACCCATCTCTTCGAGTGCATGTCATAATGAACGGTCCCTTTCTTAGAGCGTATATAGTGATGGACGACCTTTCTTAATGTGCGTATGTCACGATGAATAACAACTCTCTTCGAGTGCATGTAATGGTGAATGGTTCCTCTCTTTATGCATCTACCGTGATGGATGTCCCCTCTCTTTGAGCGTATGTCGCGATGAATAGCTCCTCTCTTTGAGTGCATGTCATGGTGAACGGTCCCTCTCCTTGAGTGTATACCATGGTATACGACCCCTTGCGTTTATGCATATGTCGCAGTGCATAACTCCTCTCTTCGAATACATGTCATAATGAACGGTTCCTCTCTTTGAGCATATTTTGTGATGGACGAAATCTCTCTTTGAGCTTATGCCACAGTGAATGACCCTTTTCTTCGAGTACATGCCATAATGAACGGTCCCACTTTGTGAGCGAATACCGTTATGGACGATCCTTCTCTTTGAGCGTTTGTCGCGACGAATGACCCTGTCTTTGCGTGCATGTAATGATCCTTTTCTTAGAGCGTATACTATCATGGACGACCCATCTCTTTGAGCGTATGTCGCGGTGAATCAGCCCTCTCTTCGAGTGCATGTTAAAATGAAAGGTTCCTATCTTTGAGCATATACCGTGATGGACGACCCCTCTTTTTGAGCGTATATCGCAATGAATGACCCCTCTCTTCGAGTGTACGTCATAATGAATGGTTCCTTTCTTAGAGAGTAAATCGTGATGGACAACCCCTCTCGTTGAGCGTAAGTCGCAGTGAATGACCGGTCCCTCTCTTTGAGCGTATCTCGTGATGGACGACACCTCCCTTTGAGCATTTGTCATGATGAAAGACACCTTTCTTCGAGTGCATGTCATGGTGAATTGTCCCTCTTTTTGAGCGTATACCGTGATAGACGACCCCTCTCTTTGAGCGTATGTCACGATGAATGGCCCCTATCTTTGAGTGCATTTCATGGTGAACGGTCCCTCTCTTTGAGCGTATCCGTGATGGACGAACCCTCTCTTTGAGCGTATGTTGCGGTGAATGACCCCTTTCTTTTAGTGCATGTCATAATGAACGGTTCCTCTCTTTTTGAGCGTATATCGCGGTGAATGACCCCTCTCTTCGAGTGCATGTCATACTGAACGGTCCCCTTCTTAGAACATATACCATGATCGACGACCCCTCTCTTTGTGCGTATGCTGTTGTGAATGACCCCTCTCTTCGAGTGCATGTCATAATAAATAGTCCCTTTCTTAGAGCGTATACCGTGATAGATGACCCCTCTCATTGATAGTCTGCCGCGATGAATGAAACCTCTCTTTGAGTGCATGTCATAATCAATGATCCCTCTCTTTGAGCATATACCGTGATCGACGATCCTCTCTTTGAGCCTACGTTGCGATGAATGACCCCTCTCTTTGAGTGCATTTCATGGTGAACAATCCCTCTATTTTAGCGTATACTGTGGTTGTCGGCCCCTCTCTTTGAGCGTATGTCGCAATGAGTTACCCCTCTCTTCGAGGGAATGTCATAATAAATGGTCCCACACATTGACCGAATACCATGATCGAGACACTTCTTTTTGAGAATATGTCGCAATGAATGACCCTCTCTTCGAGTGCATGTCATGGTGAAAGATCCCTCTGTTTGAGTGAATACCGTGATGGACGACCACTCTCTTTTAGCGTATGTTGCGATGAGTGACCCTTCTCTTCGAGTGCATGTCATAATAATCGGTCCCTTTCTTAGAGCGTATCCCGTGATGGGTGACCACTCTCTCTGAGCGTATAGCGCGATGAATGACCCCTCTTTTTGGGTGCATGTCATAATGAACAGTCCCTTTCTTAGAGCGTATACAATGATGGATGATCCCTCTCTATGAGCGTATACCGCGATGAATGACCCCTCTCTATGAGCGTATACCGCGATGAATGACCCCTCTCTTCAAGCGTATTCCATAATGAACGTTCCCTCTCTTTGAGCTTATGGCGTGATGGACGATCCCTCTCTTTGAGCGTAAGTCGTGTTGAATGACCCCTCTCTTCCAGTGCATGTCATAACGAACGGTTCCTTTCTTAGAGCGCAAATCGTAATGGACAACCCCTCTCAATGAGCATATGTCGTGGTGAATGACCGCTCTATTCGAGCGTATGTCATAATGACCGGTCCCTCTCTTTGAGCGTATCTCGTGATGGACGACCGCTCTCTTTGAGCATTTGTCATGATGAATGACACCTATCTTCGAGTGCATGTCATGGTGAATTGTCCCTCTCCTTGAGCGTATACCGTGATGGACGACCCCTCTCTTTGAGCGTATGTCGCGATAAATGACACTTCTCTTTGAGTGCATGTCATGCTGAACAGCCCCTCTCTTTGAGCGCATACCGTGATGGATGACCCTTCCCGTTGAGCGTATGTCGCGATCAATGACCCTTCTATTCGAGTGCATCTCATAATGAACAATCCCTTTCCTAGAGCGTATACCGTGATGGACATCACCTTTCCTTGAGCGTATGTCGCAGTGACAGACCCCTCTCTTCAAGCGTATGTCATAATTAACAGGTCCCTCTCTTTGAGCGTATACCGTGATGGACGACCCCTCTCTTTTAGCGTATGTCACGATGAATGACCCCTCACTTCTAGAGTATGTCATAATGAACGACCCCTCTTTTTGAGCATATGCGCCATGATGGACGGGCCCTCTCTTTCAGCGTATGTCGCGATGAATGACCCCTCTCTTCGAGTGCATGTCATAATGAACGACCACAATGTAAGAGCGTATACCGTGATAGACGACTCCTCTCTTTGAGTGTATGTCGTGGTGAATGACCCCTCTCTTCGAGTGCATGTCATAATGAACGGTTCCTCTCTTTGAGCGTATACCGTGATAGACAATCCCTCTCTTTGAGCGTATGTTGCGATGAATGACCCCTCTATTATAGTGCATTTCATGGTGAACGATCCCTATCTTTGAGCAGATACCGTGATGGATGATCCTTCTCTTTGAGCGTATATCGCGATGAATGACCCCTCTCTACGAATGCATGTAATAATGAACGGTCCCTTTCTTAGAGCGAAACTGTGATGGACGACCCCTCGTTTTGAGCGTATGTCGCGGTGATTGATGCCTCTCTTCAGTGAATGATCCCTCGCTTTCAGTTCATGTAATGATCCCTTTCTTAGAGTGTATACCGTGATGGACAACCCATCTCTTTGAGCGTATGTCGCGATGAATGTGCCCTCACATCGATTGCATGTTACAATGAAAGGTCCCTCTCTTTGAGAGAATACCATGATGGACGACCCCTCTCTTTGAGCGTATATCGCGATGAATGACCACTCTCTTCGAGAGTAGGTCATAATGAATGGTCCCTTTCTTAAAGCGTATACTGTGATGGACGACCCTTCTCTTCGAGCGTATGTCGTTGTGAATGACCCCAATCTTCGAGTGCTGGTCGTAATGAACGATCCCTCTCTTTGAGCGTATTTTGTGATGGACGACCCCTCTCTTTGAGCGTATGCCACAGTGAATGACCCCTCTCTTCGAGTGCATGTCATAATGAACGGTCCCTCTTTGTGAGCAGATACCGTGATGGACGAGCCATCTCTTTGAGCGTTTGTCCCGATGATTGACCCCTCTCTTTGATTGCATGCAATGATCCCATTCTTCGAGTGTATACAGTGATGGAAGACCCATCTCTTTGAGCGTATGTCGCAATGAATCAGCCCTCTCCTAGAGTGCATGTTAAAATGAAAGGTCCCTCTCTTTGAGCGTATACTGTGATGGACGACCCCTCTCTTTGAGCGTATATCGCGATGAATGACCCCTCTCTTCAAGTGTATGTTATAATGAACGGTCCCTTTCTTAGAGCGTATATAGTGATGGATCACCTTTCTCAATGTGCGTATGTCGCGATGAATAACACCTCTCCTCGAGTGCATGTCATGGGGAATGGTTCCTCTCTTTGTACGTCTACCGTGATGGACGCCCCCTCTCTTTGAGCGTATGTTGCGATTGATGACCCCTTTCTTCGATTGCATGTCATAATGAACGTTCACTTTCGTAGAGCGTATACCGTGATGGACGACCCCTCTCTTTGAGCGTATATCACGATAAATGACCCCTGTCTTTGAGTGTATGTCGTTACAGACAAACCCACCCTTTAAGACTATGTCGCGATGAATGACCCCTGTCTTTGAGCGTATGTCGTTACAGACAAACCCGCCCTTTAAGACTATGTCGCGATGAATGATCCCTCTCTTTGAGCATGACATTGTGAACGATTCCTCTCTTTGAGAGTAAACCATGGATGACCCCTCCATTTGATCGTAGGTCGCGATGAATGACCCCTCTTTTTGAGTGCATGTCATAATGAACGGTCCCTTTCTTAGAGCGTATACCGTGATGGATGACCCTTCTCTTTGGCGTATATCACGATGAATGACCCCTCTCTTTGAGGTTTTGTCATAATGAAAGACCCTTCTCTTTAAGAGTAAACCGTGATCGATGACCCCTCTTTTTGAGTGTATGTCGCAATGAAGGACCCCTCTCTTTGAGCATATACTGTGATGGACGACCCCTCTCATTGAGCGTATACCGCAATGAGTGACCCCTCTCTTCGAGTTCATGTCATAATGAACGGTCCCTTTCTTGGAGCGTATACTATGATGGACGGCCACTCTCACTGAGCGTATGTCGCGGTAAATGACCCCTCTCTTTGAGAGAATTTCATAATGAATGGTCATTTTCTTTGATAGTACATCGTGATGCATGACCCCTCTCTTTGAGCGTATGTCATAGTGAATGACCCCCCTCTTCGAGCGTATGTCACAATGAATGACCCCCCTCTTCGAGCGTACTTCATAATGAACGTTCCCTCTCTTTGAGCGTGTGTCGTGATGGATGACCCCTCCCTTTGAGTGTATGTCGCGTTGAATGACCACTCTCTTCGAGTGCTTGTAATAATGAACGGTCTCTTTCTTAGAGCGTAAACCATGATGGACGACCCTTCTCATTGTGCATATGTCGCGATGAATGACCCTTCTCTTCGAGTGCATGTCATAATGAACGGTACCATACTTTGAGCGTATATCGCGATGTACGATCCCTCTCTTTGAGGGTATGTTGCGGTGAATGACCCCTCCCTTCGAGAGTTTGTTGTAATAATCGGTCCCTCTATTTGATTGTATCCCGTGATGAAAGACCCCTTTCTTTGAGCATATGTCTCGATCTGAATGACCCCCGTCTTTTAGTGCATGTCATGGTGAACGATCCCTCTCTTAGAGCGTATACCTTGCTGGACGACCCCTCTCTTTGAACGTACGTCGTGATGAATGACCCCTCTCTTCAAGTGCATGTCATAATATACAGGCCCTTTCTTAAAGAATATACCCTGATGGACGACCCTTCTCTTTGAGTGTATATCGCGATGATTGACCCCTCTCTTTGAGTGCTTGTCATAATGAACAATCCCTTTCTTAGAACGTATACCGTGATGGACGACACCTCTCTTTGAGCGTATGACGCGGTGAATGACCCCTCTCTTCTAGCATATGTCATAATGAATGGTCCCTCTCTTTGAGCGTATACCGTGATGGATGACCCCTCTTTTTGACCATATGCCGCTATGAATAAAACCCCCTTTATTCGAGTGCTTGTCATGGTGAGCAGTCCCACTTTTTGGGCGTATAACGTGATCGACTATTTGAGAGTATGTCGCGATGAATGACACCTCTCTTTGAGTGCATGTCATAATCAACGGTCCTTCTCCTTGAGCGTATACCGTGATCTATGACCCTCTCTTTGAGCTTACGTTTCGATGAACGACTCCTATCTTCGAGTGCATTTCATGGTGAACAGTCCCTCTCTTTGAGTGTATACTGTGATGGACAACCCCTCTCTTTGAGAGTAGGTCGCAATGAATGACCCCTCTTCGAGGGCATGTCATAATGAAGGATCTCTCTTTTTGAGCGTATGTCGCGATAGATGACCCCTCTCTTCAAGTGCATGTCATGGTGAAAGATCCCTCTCTTTGAGCGAATACCGTGATGGACGGCCCCTCTCCTTGAGCATATGTTGCGATGAATGACCCCTCTTTCGAGTTCATATCATAATGAACTGTCCCTTTCTTCGAGCGTATACCGTGATGGATGACCCCTCTCTTTGAGTGTATGTCGCGGTGAATGACCCCTCTCTTCGTGTTAATGTCAAAATGAACGGTTCCTTTCTAAGAGCGAAAATCATGACGGACGACACCTCTCTTTTGTGTATGTCGTCGTGAATGACCGCTCTATACGAGCGTATGTCATAATGACCAGTCCCTCTCTTTGAGCGTATCCCGTGATGGACATCCCCTCTCTTTGAGTGTTTTTCATAATGAATGACACCTCTCTTCGAGTGCATATCATGGTGAACGGTCCCTCTCTATGAACGTATCCCGTGATGGACGACTCCTCTCTTTGAGCGTATCCCGTGATGGACGACTCCTCTCTTTGAGCGTATGTCGTGATGAATGGCCCCTCTCTTTGAGTGCATGTCATGGTGAACGGTCCTTCTCCTTGAGCATATACCATGATATACGACCCTTGTCTTTGAGCATATGTCGCGGTGAATGACTCCTCTCTTCGAGTGCATGTCATAATGAACGGTCCCTCTGTTTGAGCGTATTTTGTGATGGACGACACCTCTCTTTGAGCGTTTTCCACGGTGAACGACCCCGTTCTTCGAGTGCATGTCATAATGAACGGTCCCTCTTTGTGAGCAGATACAATGATGGACGACCCTTCTCTTTGTGCGTTTGTCGCGATGAATGACCCCTCTCTTCGAGTGCATGTAATGATCCCTTTCTTTGAGTGTATACTGTGATGGACGACTCATCTCTTTGAGCGTAAGTCGCGATGAATCAGTCCTCTCCTCGAGTGCATGTTAAAATGTAAGGTCCCTCTCTTTGAGCGTATACCGTGATGGACGAACCTTCTCTTTGAGCGTATATCGCGATGAATGACCCCTCTCTTCAAGTGTATGTCATAATGAACGGTTCCTTTCTCAGAGAGTAAATCGTGATGGACAACCCCTCTCATTGAGCGTATGTCGCGGTGAATGACCGTTCTATTCGAGCGTATGTCATAATGACCGGTCCCTCTCTTTGAGTGTATCTCTTGATGGATGACACCTCTCTTTGAGCATTTGTCAGGATGAATGACCCCTTCCTACGAGTGCATGTCATGGTGAATTATCCCTCTCTTTGAGCGTATACCGTGATGGACGACCCCTCTCTTTGAGCGTATGTCGCGATGAATGACCCCTCTCTTTAAGGGTTTGTCATAATGAAAGACCCTTCTCTTTAAGCGTATACCGTGATCGATGACCCCTCATTTTGAGTGTTTGTCGCATTGAAGGACCCCTCTCTTCGAGTGCATGTCATGGTGAACAGTCCCTCTCTTTGAGCATATAGCGTAATGGACGACCCTTGTCTTTGAGTGTATCTTGCGATGAATAACCCCTCTCTTCGAGTGCATATCATAATGAACATTCTCTTTCTTAGAGCATATACCGTGATGCACGACTCCTCCCTTTTAGCGTATGTCACGGTGAATGCACCTCTGTTCGAGAGTATTTCATAATGATCGGTCCCTCTCTTTGAGCGTATGTCGTGATGGACGACCCCTCTCTTTGAGCGTATGTCGTGTTGGACGACCACTCTCTTTGAGTGTATATCATAAGGAACTCATGTTGAAGACAAGCTTCAAAGGCACAAGCAACAATACTTGCAAAAATGTACTCAATAACATTTATTGTCCAAAAGAAATATTCAAATTGTGTGTCTTACAAGATAATAGGCTGCCTCCTTTTATAGCCTAAAAGAGACAGCAAAACACCCTAAGAAATAACTATTTCATCCCTAAAAATCAGCACATAGATAGCTAATTAGAAGGGATCAACAATTATTTAGGAAAATATGAATTAAAACATATGGAAAGTTGAATAAAAAGATTCATAAAATCAGCACATGGAGCTGATCATTACAGATTTTATTTATTTAATATATATATAATTTATTTGGGCCTCAAATATGTTTTAAGGCATTTGGGCTTCTTGGACCATCAATGTAGCTTTTGTCATCCATGTGTTCTTGAGAGCTTGAGGACATAGGATTTTCTCAGTAAATGCTTGATTCGTCAAGAAGGCTTGCAAACCCTTGTTTACAAAATCTTGGACTGCTGAATGTATCTTGTCTTTGAGCTACCTTGATTTTGTTCTTGTCATCGGGCCATGTGGTAACGTAAGCCCATCAGATGTAAGGGTCTTAGTGCATGCATCAGACCCATTTCTTTGAGTGCATGTCATATTGAACGGTTCCTCTCTTTGAGCGTATACCGTGATGGACGACCCCTCTATTTGAGCGTATGTCGCGATGAATGACCCCTCTATTCTAGTGCATGTCATGGTGAACGATCCCTATCTTTGAGCGGATACCGTGATGGATGATCCCTCTCTTTGAGCGTATATCGCGATGAATGACCCCTCTCTATGAATGCATGTAATAATGAACGGTCCCCTTTCTCAGAGCGCATACTGTGATGGGCGACCTCTCTTTTTGAGCGTATATCGCGCTGAACGGTCCCTCTCTTCGAGTGCATGTCATATTGAACGGTCCCCTTCTTAGAACATACACCGTGATGGATGGACCCTCTCTTTGAGAGTATGTCGCGATGAATGACACCTCTCCTTGAGTGCATATCATAATCGACGGTCTCTCTCTTTGTGCGTATACCGTGATCGATGACCCTATCTTTGAGCGTACGTTTCGATGAATGACCCCTCTCTTCGAGTACATTTCATGGTGAACAGTCCCTCTTTGAGCGTATACTGTGATGGACGACTCCACTCTTTGAGCGTATGCCGTGACGAACAAAGCCTCCCTTTGAGACTATGTCGCAATGAATGACCCCTCTCTTCGAGTGTATGTCATAATGAACGGTCCCTTTCATAGAGCGTATACCGTGATGGATGACCCCTCTCTTTGAGTGTATGTCATAATGAACGGTCCCTTTCATAGAGCGTATACCGTGATGGATGACCCCTCTCTTCGAGTGTATGTCATAATGACTGGTCCCTTTCATAGATGACCCTTCTCTTTGGCATATATCGCGATGAATGACCCCTCTCTTTGAAGGTTTGTCATAATGAAGGACCCTTCTCTTTAAGCGTATACCGTGATCGATGACCCCTCTTTTTGAGTGTATGTTGCAATGAAGGACCCCTCTCTTCGAGTGCATATCATGGTGAACAATCCCTCTCTTTGAGCGTATACCGTAATGGACGACCCTTGTCTTTGAGTGTATCTCGCGATGAATAACCGCTCTCTTCGAGTTCATATCATAAACATTCCCTTTCTTAGAGCGTATACCGTGATGCACGACTCCTCTCTTTTAGCATATGTCACGGTGAATGACACCTCTGTTCGAGAGTATTTCATAATGGTCGGTGCCTCTCTTTGAGCGTATGTCCTGATGGACGACCCCTCTCTTTGAGCGTATGTCGTGATGGACGACCCCTCTCTTTGAGCGTATGTCGGGTTGGACGACCCCTCTCTTTGAGTGGTCGTAATAAACAGTCCCTCTCTTTGAACTTATATTGTGATGGACGACCCCTCTCTTTGAGCGTATGCCGCGGTGAATGACCCCTCTCTTCGAGTGCATGTCATAATGAACGGTCCCTCTTTATGAGCAGATACGTGATGGACGACCCCTCTCTTTGAGTGCATGCAATGATCCCTTTCTTAGAGTGTATACTGTGATGGACGACCTATCTCTTTGAGCGTATGTCGGGATGAATCAGCCCTCTCCTTGAGTGCATGTTAAAATGAAAGGTCCCTATCTTTGAAAGTATACCGTGATGGACGCCCCCTCTCTTTGAGGGTATATCGCGATGAATAACCCCTCTCTTCGAGTGTATGTCATAATGAACGGTCCCTTTCTTAGAGCGTATACGGTGATGGACGACCTTTTTCAATGTGCGTATGTCATGGTGAATAACACCTCTCTTCGAGTGCATGTCATGGTGAACGGTTCCTCTCTTTGTGCGTCTACCGTGATGGACGTCCCCTCTCTTTGAGCGTATGTCGCGATTGATGACCCCTTTCTTCGATTTCAGGTCATAATGAACATTCATTTTCATAGAGCGTCTACCGTGATGGACGACCCCTCTCTTTGAGCGTATGTCACGGTGAATGACCCCTCTCTTTGAGCGTATGCCGTTACTGACAAACCCTCCCTTTGAGACTATGTCGTGATGAATGACCCCTCTCTTTGAGCATGACATTGTGAACGATTCCTCTCTTTGAGCGTAAACCGTGGATGACCCCTCCGTTTGATCGTATGTCGCGATGAATGGTCCCTCTCTTTGAGTGCATGCATTAATGAACGGTCCTTTTCGTAGAGCGTATACCGTGATGGATAACCTTTCTCTTTGGCTTATATCGCAATGAATGACCCCTCTCTTTGAGGGTTTGTCAAAATGAAAGACCTTTCTCTTTGAGCGTATATCGTGATCGATGACCCCTCTTTTTGAGTGTATATCGCAATGAAGGACCCCTCTCTTCGAGTCCATGTCATGGTGAACAATCCCTCTTTTTGAACGTATATCGTAATGGACGACCCTTCTCTTTGATTGTATCTCGCGATGAATAACCCCTCTCTTCGAGTGCATATCATAATGAACATTCTCTTTCTATACCGTGATGCACGACTCCTCTCTTTTAGCGTATGTCACAGTGAATGACACCTCTTTTCGAGAGTATTTCATAATGATCGGTCCCTCTCTTTGAGCGTATGTCGTGTTGGACAACCACTCTCTTTGAGCGTAAGTCACGATGAATGATTCTTGTCTACGACTGTATGTCCTGGTGACAGTCCTCTTCTAGTGCATGTCATAATTAGCGGTCCCTTTCTTAGAGCATATACCATGGTGGACGACCCTTCCCTTTGAGCATATGTCGCAGTGAATGACCCTTCTCGTCGAGAGTAGGTCATAATGAATGGTCCCTTTCTTAGAGCGTATACCGAGATGGACTGATACATGCATGAGAGGGCTAAAGTAATGCATATTGAGCATAAATATGAATCTGTTGGTAAAGTCTGAAAAGCCAGCCAACTTGCCTTGACGTTTTGGATGTGTTCTGTGCATTTATGGGCAGAGTTGTCTTCTAATAAATTGACTGGTATTCAGTTAAATTTTCAATTCATCTTGAAACGCATCAATTGGAAATCGAGAGCTCAAGATATGTTTGTTTTATTGAAGATTGCGCATGCAGAAAACTGCATACATGATTATTATGAGATTTTGTAAAATTCATCGCAAAAGCTAATATATAAAGTTTTTGGGTGAATTAGACATTAAATAAATTAATTCAAAGTTGAATTATAAAGCTTTGACCATTATTATTAGTATTTTATTTTATTACTTAGGATTCCTTTTAATTAGCTATTCATATGCTGATTTTAGGGGATTTATTTTATCAAGATATATGCTGATGTTTAGGGATTGATTAGTAATCTATTAGGCAATTCTAAGGTGTCCTGTAGACTATAATAGGGGACAATTATTTTCTTGTAAACACATGAATAATATGAATTTCTGAGTTATGAAAACTCTTGGTCTTGGGCCATTTTATTTGCAAGGTTGTCACCTTGCTATTTTTCTTATCAGAAGTCTTTTTCAATATAACTACTTCAAGTTTTTATGAGGGAGAATATCTTCACACTCTCGCTTGCATAAGCAATCGCGTTTAGGAGGGTGAGTTAAAGCCAATTATGATGTTTGCCTATCTAATTACGGATAGGAGGGTGCCTAGGACAACGACATATCATCAATTCATTGGAGAGATTTGTTTCATTTGCAGGTGTTTGTCTATTCAATTGCGATTAGGAGGGTGCCAAGGACAAATCTATCCAACATCATACCACCACCACCATCTATCCCGTTGTATTTTAAATCACTCTTTAAGCGTATATCATGACCGATGACCCCCCATTTTGAGTGTTTGTCGCAATGAAGGACCCTCTCTTCCAGTGCATGTCATGGTGAACAATCCATCTCTTTGAGCATATACCGTAACTGACGACCCTTCTCTTTGAGTGTATCTCGCGATGAATAACCCCTCTCTTCGAGTGTATATCATAATGAACATTCCCTTTTTAAGAGCGTATACCGTGATGCACGACTCCTCTCTTTTAGCGTATGTTGCGGTGAATGACCCCTCTGTTTGAGAGTATTTCATAATGGTCGGTCCCTCTCTTTGAGCGTATGTTGTGTTGGGCAACCACTCTCTTTGAGCGTAAGTCGTGATGAATGATCCCTGTCTTAGACTGTATGTCCTGGTGAACAGTCCCTCCCTTCTAGGGCATTTCAAAATTAACGATCCCTTTTTTAGAGCGTATACCATGATGGACGACCCCTCTCTTTGAGCGTATGTCATGATGAATGACCCCTCTCTTCGAGAGTATGTCATAATTAATGGTCCCTCTCTTTAAGCGTATGCCGCGAAGGATGACCCCTCTCTTTGATCGTATATTGCGATGAAAGACCCCTTTCCTCGAGTGCATGACATGGTGAACAGTCACTCTCTTTGAGTGTATGTTGTTATATACGATCCTCTCTTTAAGCGTATGTCGCGATGAATAACATCTCTCTTCGAGTGCAGGATATGGTGAACGGTCCCTCTCTTTGAGCATATACCGTGATGGACGAACCTCTCTTGTAGGATATGGTGAATGGTCCCTCTCTTCGATAGTATGTCGTATGAACGATCTCTCTCTTTGAGCGTATGTTGTAACGGACGATCCCTCACTTTGAGCGTATATCGCGATGAATGATCCCTTTATTAGAGAGTATACCGTGATGGATGACCCCTCTCTTTGAGCATTTGCTGTGATGGATGATGCCTCTGTTTGAGCGTATGTGGCGTTGAATGACCCCTTTCTTCCAGTTTATTTGAAATGAACGGTCCATTTCTTAGAGCGTATCCCATGAAGGACGACCACTCTCTTTGAGCGTATGTCGCGTTGAATGATCTCTTTCTTCGAGTTTTTGTCATAACGAACGGTCTATTTCTTAGAGCATGTCCCGTGATGGACGACCATTCTCTTTGAGCGTATGTCGCGATGAATGACCCCTCTCTACGAGTGCATGTCATAATGAACGAACCCATTCTTATAGGGTATACCGTGATGGACGACCTCTCTCTTTGAGTGTATGTCGGGAGAATGACCCATCTCTTCGAGCATATATCATAATGACTGGTCCCTCTCTTTGAGCGTATCACATGATGGACGACCCCTCTCTTTGAGCTTATGTCGCGATGAATGACCCCACTCTTTTGAGTGCATGTCATGGTGAACAATCCCCCTCTTTGAGCTTAGTCGTGATAGATGACCACTCTCTACGAGTGCATGTCATAATAAACAGTCCCTTTCTTTGAGTGTATACCGTGATGGACGACCCACTCTTTAAGTGTATGTTGCGGTGAATGACACTTGTCTTCGAGTGCATGTCATGGTGAACGTTCCCTCTCTTTGAACATATGTCGCCATGAATGACCCCTCTATTCGAGTGCGTGTCATAATGAAAGGTCCCTGTCTTAGAGTGTACACAGTGATGGACGACTCTTCTATTTGAGCGTTTGTCACGATGAATGACCCATCTGTTCGAGTGCATGTAATAATCTATGGTCCCTTTCTTAGAGCGTATACCGTGATGAATGGCCCTTCTCTTTGAGCGTATGCCGCGATGAATGACCCCTCTCTTAGAGTGCATGTCATAATGATCGATCCCCACTCTTTTTGAGCATATGTCGCGATGAATGACCCCTCTCTTCGAGTACATGTCATGGTGAACGATCCATCTCTTTGAGCGTATACCATGATGAATGAAACCTCTTTTGGAACGTATGTCGCAATGAATGACCCCTCTCTTCTAGTGCATGTCATAATGAACGATCCCTTTCTTAGAGCGTATATCGTGATGGACGACCCTTCTCTTTGAGCGTTTGTCACGATGAATGACCCCTCTCTTCGAGTGCATGTCATAATGAATGGTCCAATTCTTAGAGCATATACCGTGATGTACAATCCTTCTCTTTGAGCGTATGTCGCGATGAATGACCCCTATC
The DNA here is from genome assembly GCA_035048815.1 of Abelmoschus esculentus. NCBI lineage: Eukaryota > Viridiplantae > Streptophyta > Magnoliopsida > Malvales > Malvaceae > Abelmoschus > Abelmoschus esculentus. The sequence goes on along the minus strand of JAUCBN010000016.1, from coordinate 14,020,549 downwards.
TTTGAGTGCAATTCATGGTGAACATTCCCTCTCTTTGAGTGTATACCGTGATTGACGACCCCTCTCTTTGAGCGTATGTCGCGGTAAATGAACGGTTCCTCCCTTTAAGCGTAAATCATGATGGACGACCCCTCCCTTTGATCGTACGTTGCGATGAATGACCCCTCTCTTCGAGTGTATCTCATAATGAACGGTCCCTTTCTTAGAGCGTATACCGTGATGGATGACCCTTCTCTTTGGCATATATCGCGATGAATGACCACTCTCTTTAGAGGTTTGTCATAATGAAAGACCCTTCTCTTTAAGCGTATACCGTGATCGATGACCCCTCATTTTGAGTGTTTGTCGCATTGAAGGACCCCTCTCTTCGAGTGCATGTCATGGTGAACAGTCTCTCTCTTTAAGCATATACCGTAATGGACGACCCTTGTCTTTGAGTGTATCTCGCGATGAATAACCCCTCTCTTCGAGTGCATATCATAATGAACATTCTCTTTCTTAGAGCGTATACCGTGATGCACGACTCCTCCCTTTTAGCGTATGTCACGGTGAATGCACCTCTGTTCGAGAGTATTTCATAATGATCGGTCCCTCTCTTTGAGCGTATGTCGTGATGGACGACCACTCTCTTTGAGCGTATGTCGTGTTGGACGACCACTCTCTTTGAGCGTAAGTCACGATGAATGATTCCCTATCTTCGACTATATGTCCTGTGAATAGTCCCTCTTTTCTAGTGCATGCCATAACTAACGGTCCCTCTCTTTAAGCGTATATCGTGATGGACGACTCCTCTCTTTGAGCGTATGCCACGGTGAATGACCCTCTCTTCGAGTGCATGTCATAATCAATGGTCCCTTTTTATGAGCGGATACCGTGATGGACGACCCTTCTCTTTGAGCGTTTCTTGCGATGAACGACCCCACTCCTTCAGTGCATGTAATGATACCTTTCTTAAAGTGTATACCGTGGTGGACGATCCTTCTCTTTGAGCGTTTCTTGCGATGAATGACCCCTCTTTTCGATTGCATGTTAGAATGAAAGGTCCCTCTCTTCGAGCGTATATCGCGATGAATGACCCCTCTCTTCTAGAGTAGGTCATAATGAATGGTCCCATTTTTAGAGCGTATACTATGATGGACGACCCTTCTCTTTGAGCGTGTGTCGCGGTGTATGACCCATATCTTCGAGTGCTGGTCGTAATGAACGGTCTCTCTTTGAGCGTATTTTGTGATGGACGACCCCTCTCTTTAGGCGTATGCCACAGTGAATGACTCCTCTCTTCGAGAGCATGTCATAATAAATAGTCCCTCTCTTTGAGCGTATTTTGTAATGGATGACCCTTCTTTTTGAGCGTATGCCACGGTGAATGACCCCTTTCTTCGTGTGCATGTCATAATTAACGGTCCCTCTTTGTGAGCAGATACCGTGATGGACGACCCTTCTCTTTGAGCGTTTGTCGCGATGAATGACCCCTCTCTTTGAGTGCATGTAATGATCCCTTTCTTAGAGTGTATATTGTGACAGACGACCATCTCTTTGAGCGTATGTCGCGATGAATCAGCCCTCTCCTCGAGTGCATGTTAAAATGAAAGATCCCTCTCTTTGAGTGTATACCGTGACGGACAACCCCTCTCTATGAGCGTATATCGCGATGAATAACCCCTCTCTTCGAGTGTATGTCATAATGAACGGTTCCTTTCTTAGAGAGTAAATCGTGATGGACAACCCCTCTCATTGAGCGTATGTCGCGGTGGATGACCGCTCTACTCGAGCGTATGTCATAATGACCGGTCCCTCTCTTTGAGCATATCTCGTGATGGACGACACCTCTCTTTGAGCATTTTTCATTATGAATGACCCCTTTCCTCGAGTGCATGTCATGGTGAATTGTCCCTCTCTTTGACCGTATACCGTGATGGACGACCTGTCTTTTTGAGCGTATGTCGTGATGAATGGCCCCTATCTTTGAGTGCAATTCATGGTGAACGGTCCCTCTCTTTTAGCGTATACCGCGATGGACGACCCCTCTCTTTGAGCGTATATCACGTTGAATGACCCTGATAAGATGTGACAGCGGAATAAAGATAAAATGCAATAAGAAAAGAAAAATATTAGAATAAATGGACAATGGTGTAAAGAACATGATTAAAAAAACAAACTTATTTGAAAATGGATTGTGGACTTGCTGTGAATAGGATGGATTATGGAATAGATTTATGTCCTAGGAACTATCTTGATCGCAATTGATCAAGCAAACTCCATGATAGGCTCTAACCGACCCTCCAAGAATTGATTATCTTGGCAACCGGAGTGTGAAGATGGCTTTTTCCATGAAAAATAGAAGGAACTCATGTTGAAGACAAGCTTCGAAGGCACAAGCAACAATACTTGCAAAAATGTACTTAATAACATTTATTGTCCAAAAGAAATATTCAAATTGTGTGTCTTACAAGATAATAGGCTGCCTCCTTTTATAGCCTAAAAGAGACAACAAAACACCCTAAGAAATAGCTATTTCATCCCTAAAAATCAGCACATAGATAGCTAATTAGAAGGGATCAACAATTATTTAGGAAAATATGAATTAAAACATATGGAAAGTTGAATAAAAAGATTCATAAAATCAGCACATGGAGCTGATCATTACAGATTTTATTTATTTAATATATATATAATTTATTTGGGCCTCAAATATGTTTTAAGGCATTTGGGCTTCTTGGACCATCAATGTAGCTTTTGTCACCCATGTGTTCTTGAGAGCTTGAGGACATAGGATTTTTTCATTAAATGCTTGATTCGTCAAGAAGGATTGCAAACCCTTGTTTACAAAATCTTTGACTGCTGAATGTATCTTGTCTTTGAGCTGCCTTGATTTTGTTCTTGCCATCGGGCCATGTGGTAAAGTAAGCCCATCAGATGTAAGGGTCTTAGTTCATGCTTCAGACCCATTTCTTTGAGTGCATGTCATAATGAACGGTTCCTCTCTTTGAGCGTATACCGTGATGGACGACCCCTCTATTTGAGCGTATGTCGCGATGAAGGATCCCTCTATTCTAGTGCATGTCATGGTGAACGATCCCTATCTTTGAGTGGATACCGTGATGGATGATCCCTCTCTTTGAGCGTATATCGCGATGAATGACCCATCTCTATGAATGCATGTAATAATGGACGGTCCCTCTCTCAGAGCGTATACTGTGATGGACGACCTCTCTTTTTGAGCGTATATCGCGCTGAACGGTCCCTCTCTTCGAGTGCATGTCATATTGAACGGTCCCCTTCTTAGAACGTATACCGTGATGGATTACCCCTCTCTTCGAGTGTATGTCATAATGAACGGTCCCTTTCATAGAGCGTACACCGTGATGGATGACACCTCTCTTCGAGTGTATGTCATAATGAACGGTCCCTTTCATAGAGTGTATATCGTGATGGATGACCCTTCTCTTTGGCATATATCGCGATGAATGACCCCTCTCTTTGAAGGTTTGTAATAATGAAAGACCCTTCTCTTTAAGCGTATACCGTGATCGATGACCCCTCTTTTTGAGTGTATGTTGCAATGAAGGACCCCTCTCTTCGAGTGCAAATCATGGTGAACAATCCCTCCCTTTGAGTGTATACCGTAATGGACGACCCTTGTCTTTGAGTGTATCTCGCGATGAATAACCCCTTTCTTCGAGTGCATATCATAATGAACATTCCCTTTCTTAGAGCGTATACCGTGATGCACGACTCCTCTCTTTTAGCATATGTCACGGTGAATGACACCTCTGTTCGAGAGTATTTCATAATGGTCGGTGCCTCTCTTTGAGCGTATGTCATGATGGACGACCCCTCTCTTTGAGCGTATGTCGTGATGGACGACCCCTCTCTTTGAGCGTATGTCGGGTTGGACGACCCCTCTCTTTGAGTGGTGGTCGTAATAAACAGTCCCTCTCTTTGAACTTATATTGTGATGGACGACCCCTCTCTTTGAGCGTATGCCACGGTGAATGACCCCTCTCTTTGAGTGCATGCAATGATCCCTTTCTTAGAGTGTATACTGTGATGGAAGACCCATCTCTTAGAGCGTATGTCGGGGTGAATCAGCCCTGTCCTCGAGTGCATGTTAAAATGAAAGGTCCCTATCTTTGAAAGTATACCGTGATGGACGACCCCTCTCTTTGAGGGTATATCGCGATGAATAACCCCTCTCTTCGAGTGTATGTCATAATGAACGGTCCCTTTCTTAGAGCGTATATGGTAATGGATGACCTTTTTCGATGTGCGTATGTCGTGGTGAATAACACCTCTCTTCGAGTGCATGTCATGGTGAACGGTTCCTCTCTTTGTGCATCTACCGTGATGGACGTCCCCTCTCTTTGAGCGTATGTCGCGATTGATGACCCCTTTCTCCGATTTCATGTCATAATGAACATTCATTTTCATAGAGCGTCGACCGTGATGGACGGCCCCTCTCTTTGAGCGTATGTCGCGGTGAATGACCCCTCTCTTTGAGCGTATGCCGTTACTGACAAACCCTCCCTTTGAGACTATGTCGTGATGAATGACCCCTCTCTTTGAGCATGACATTGTGAACGATTCCTCTCTTTGAGCGTAAACCGTGGATGACCCCTCCGTTTGATCGTATGTCGCGATGAATGGCCCCTCTCTTTGAGTGCATGCAGTAATGAACGGTCCTTTTCGTAGAGCGTATACCGTGATGCATGACCCTTCTCTTTGGCGTATATCGCAATGAATGACCCCTCTCTTTGAGGGTTTGTCAAAATGAAAGACCTTTCTGTTTAAGCGTATACCGTGATCGATGACCCCTCTTTTTGAGTGTATATCGCAATGAAGGACGCCTCTCTTCGAGTCCATGTCATGGTGAACAATCCCTCTCTTTGAGCGTATATCGTAATGGACGACCCTTCTCTTTGATTGTATCTCGCGATGAATAACCCCTCTCTTCGAGCGCATATCATAATGAACATTCTCTTTCTATACCGTGATGCACCACTCCTCTCTTTTAGCGTATGTCACGGTGAGTGACACCTCTGTTCGAGAGTATTTCATAATGATCGGTCCCTCACTTTGAGCGTATGGCGTGTTGGACGACCACTCTCTTTGAGCGTAAGTCACGATGAATGATTCTTGTCTATGACTGTATGTCCTGGTGACAGTCCTCTTCTTGTGCATGTCATAATTAACGGTCCCTTTCTTAGAGCATATACCATGGTGGACGATCCTTCCCTTTGAGCATATGTCGCGGTCAATGACCCCTCTCATCGAGAGTAAGTCATAATGAATGATCCCTTTCTTAGAGCGTATACCGAGATGGACTGATACATGCATGAGAGGGCTAAAGTAATGCATATTGAGCATAAATATGAATCTGTTGGTAAAGTCTGGAAAGCCAGCCAACATGCCTTGACGTTTTGGATGTGTTCTGTGCATTTATGGGCAGAGTTGTCTTCTAATAAATTGACTGTTATTCAGTTAACTTTTCAACGCATCTTGAAATGCATCAATTGGATATCGGGAACTCAAGATATGTTTGTTTTATCGAAGATTGCGCATGCAGAAAACTGGATACAAGATTATTATGAGATTTTGTAAAATTCATCGCAAAAGCTAATATATAAAGTTTTTGGGTGAATTAGACATTAAATAAATTAATTCAAAGTTGAATTATAAAGCTTTGACCATTATTATTAGTATTTTATTTTATTACTTAGGATTCCTTTTAATTAGCTATTCATATGCTAATTTTAGGGGATTTATTTTATCAAGATATCAATATGCTGATGTTTAGGGATTGATTAGTTATCTATTAGGCAATTCTAAGATCTCCTGTAGACTATAATAGGGGACAATTATTTTCTTGTAAACACATGAATAATATGAATTTCTGAGTTATAAAAACTCTTGGCCTTGGGCCATTTTATTTGCAAGGTTGTCACCTTGCTATTTTTCTTATCAGAAGTCCTTTTCAACATAACTACTTCAAGTTTTTATGAGGGAGAATATCTTCACACTCTCGCTTGCACAAGCAATCGCGTTTAGGAGGGTGAGTTAGAGCCAATTATGATGTTTGCCTATCTAATTACGGATAGGAGGGTGCCTAGGACAACGACATATCATCAATTCATTGGAGAGATTCGTTTCGTTTGCAGGTGTTTGCCTATTCAATTGCAATTAGGAGGGTGCCAAGGACAAATCTATCCAACATCATACCACCACCACCATCTATCCTGTTGTATTTTAAATCACTCTTTAAGCGTATATCGTGACCGATGACCCCCCATTTTGAGTGTTTGTCGCAATGAAGGACCCTCTCTTCTAGTGCATGTCATGGTGAACAATCCATCTCTTTGAGCGTATACCGTAACTGACGACCCTTCTCTTTGAGTGTATCTCGCGATGAATAACCCCTCTCTTCGAGTGCATATCATAATAAACATTCCCTTTTTTAGAGCGTATACCGTGATGCATGACTCCTCTCCTTTAGCGTATGTCGTGGTGAATGACCCCTCTGTTTGAGAGTATTTCATAATGGTCGGTCCCTCTCTTTGAGCGTATGTCGTGTTGGGCAACCACTCTCTTTGAGCGTAAGTCGCGATGAATGATCCCTGTCTTAGACTGTATGTCCTGGTGAACAGTCCCTCCCTGCTAGGGCATTTCATAATTAACGATCCCTTTTTTAGAGCGTATACCATGATGGACGACCCCTCTCTTTGAGCGTATGTCACGGTGAATGACCCCTCTCTTCGAGAGTATGTCATAATTAATGGTCCCTCTCTTTAAGCGTATGCCGCGAAGGATGACCCCTCTCTTTGATCGTATATTGCGATGAAAGACCCCTTTCCTCGAGTGCATGACATGGTGAACAGTCACTCTCTTTCAGTGTATGTTGTTATATACGATCCTCTCTTTAAGCGTATGTCGCGATGAATAACATCTTCGAGTGCAGGATATGGTGAACGGTCCCTCTCTTTGAGCATATACCGTGATGGACGAACCTCTCTTGTAGGATATGGTGAATGGTCCCTCTCTTCGATAGCATGTCGTAATGAACGGTCTCTCTCTTTGAGCGTATGTCGTAACGGACGATCCCTCACTTTGAGCGTATATCGCGATGAATGACCACTTTATTAGAGAGTATACCGTGATGGATGACCCCTCTCTTTGAGCATTTGCTGTGATGGATGATGCCTCTGTTTGAGCGTATGTGGCGTTGAATGACCCCTTTCTTCCAGTTTATTTGAAATGAACGGTCCATTTCTTAGAGCGTATCCCATGAAGGACGACCCCTCTCTTTGAGCGTATGTCGCGATGAATGACCTCTATCTACGAGTGCATGTCATAATGAACGGTCCCTTTCTTAGAGGGTATACCGTGATAGACGACACCTCTCTTTGATTGTATGTCGCGAAGAATTACCCATCTCTTCGACTGTATATCATAATGATCGGTCCCTCTCTTTGAGCGTATCACATGATGGACGACCCCTCTCTTTAAGTGTATGTCGCAATGAATAACCGCTCTCTTCGAGTGCTTGTTATAAAGAACGGTCCCTTTCTTATAGCGTATGCCGTGATGGATGACCCCTCCTTTGAGTGTATGTCGAGATGAATGACCCCTCTCTTCGAGTGCATGTCATAATGATCGGTCCCTCTCTTTAAGCGTATACCATGATCGATGACCACTCTCTTTGAGCGTATGTCGCGTTGAATGATCCCTTTCTTCTAGTTTTTGTCATAATGAACGGTCTATTTCTTAGAGCATGTCCCGTGATGGACGACCATTCTCTTTGAGCGTATGTCATGATGAATGACCCCTCTCTACAAGTGCATGTCATAATGAACGAACCCATTCTTATAGGGTATACCGTGATGGACGACCTCTCTCTTTGAGTGTATGTCGGGAGAATGACCCATCTCTTCGAGCGTATATCATAATGACCGGTCCCTCTCTTTGAGCGTATCACATGATGGACGACCCCTCTCTTTGAGCTTATGTCGCGATGAATGACCCCACTCTTTTGAGTGCATGTCATGGTGAACGATCCCCCTCTTTGAGCTTAGTCGTGATAGATGACCACTCTCTACGAGTGCATGTCATAATGAACAGTCCCTTTCTTTGAGTGTATACCGTGATGGAAGACCCCACTCTTTAAGTGTATGTTGCGGTGAATGACCCTTGTCTTCGAGTTCATGTCATGGTGAACGTTCCCTCTCTTTGAATGTATGTCGCGATGAATGACCCCTCTATTCGAGTGCATGTCATAATGAAAGGTCCCTGTCTTAGAGTGTACACAGTGATGGACGACTCTTCTATTTGAGCGTTTGTCACGATGAATGACCCATATGTTCGAGTGCATGTAATAATGTATGGTCCCTTTCTTAGAGCGTATACCGTGATGAATGGCCCTTCTCTTTGAGCGTATGTCGCGATGAATGACCCCTCTCTTAGAGTGCATGTCATAATGATCGGTCCCCACTCTTTTTGAGCGTATGTCGCGATGAATGACCCCTCTCTTCGAGTACATGTCATGGTGAACGATACCACTCTTTGAGCGTATACCATGATGAACGAAACCTCTTTTTGAACGTATGTCGCAATGAATGACCCCTCTCTTCTAGTGCTTGTCATAATGAACGGTCCCTTTCTTAGAGCGTATATCGTGATGGACGACCCTTCTCTTTGAGCGTTTGTCACGATGAATGACCCCTCTATTCGAGTGCATGTCATAATGAATGGTCCAATTCTTAGAGCATATACCGTGATGGACAATCCTTCTCTTTGAGTGTATGTCGCGACGAAGGACCCGTCTCTTCGAGTGCATGTCAAAATGATCGGTCCCTTTCTTTTATCGTATACCGAGATGGACGACCCTCCTCTTTGAGCGTATGTCGCGATGAATGACCCACTCTTTTAGTGTATGTCATAATGAACGGTCCTATTCTTAGAGCGTATACCGTGATGGACGACCCTTCTCCTTGAGCGTAACTCGCGATGAATGACCCCACTCTTCGAGTGTATGTCATAAAGAACGGTCCCTTTCTTAGAGCATATACCGTGATAGACGACCCCTCCCCTTGAGCGTAACTCGCGATGAATGATCCCTCTCTTCGAGAGTATACCATAATGAATGGTCCCTCTCTTTGAGTGTATGTCGTGATTAATAACCCCTCTCTTTGAGCGTATGTCGTGATTAATAACCCCTCTCTACGAGTGCATGTCCTATTGAACGATCCCTTTGTTCGAGCGTATGGGTTGATGGATGACCTCTCACTTTAAGTGTATGTCGCATTGAATGACCCCTCTAGTTGAGTGCATGTCATTATGAACGATCCCTTTCTTAGAGTGTATACCATGATGGACGACCCTCTCTTTGAATGTATGTCGTGATGAATGACCCCTCTCTTCGAGTGCATGTCATAATGAACGATCCCTCTCTTTGAGAGTTTACCGTGATGGACAATCCCTCTCTTTGAGCGTATTGCGCGATGAATGATCCCTCTTTGAGTGTATGTCATAATGAACGATCTCTCTCTTTTAGCGTATACCGTGATGGAAAACCCCTCTCTTTGAGCGTATGTCGCGATGAACGTCCCCTCTCTTCGAGTGCATATTATAATGAACGGTCCCTTTCTTATAGCGTATACCGTTTTGGACGACCCATCTCTTTGAGCGTATGTCGCGGTGAATGACCCCTTTCTTTAAAGGTATGTTGTAGTGACCGATCCCCCTCTTTGAGCGTATCCTGTGATGGACGACCCCTGTCTTTGAGCATATGTCGTGATGAATGACCCCTCTCTCTGAGTGCATATCATGGTGAACGGTCCCTCTTTTTGACCATATACCGTGATGGACGACACCTCTCTTTGAGCGTAAATCACGATGAATGAACTCTCTCTTTGAGTGCATATCATAATAAATATTTCCTTTCTTAGAGCGTATATCATGATGGACGACCCCTCTCTTTGAGCTTATGTCACGATGAATAACCCCTCTCTTCGAGTGCATGTCATAATGATCATTCCCTCTCTTCGAGCATATACCGTGATCGATGACCCCCGTTTTTGAGCATATGTTGCGTTGAATGACCCCTCTCTTCGAGTGCATGTCATGCTGAATGATCCCTCTCATTGAGCGTATACCGTGATGGACAATCCCTCTTTTTGACCGTATGTCGCAACGAATGACCCTTCTCTTCTAGTAAATGTCATAATGAACGATCACTTTCTTAGAGTGTATACCGTGATGGACGACGCTTCTCTTTGAGCGGAATGACCCCTCTTTTCGAGTGCATGATATAATGAATGGTCACTTTCTTAGAGAGTATATTGTGATGGACGACCCCTCTCTTTGAGCGTACGTCGCCGTGAATGACCCCTCTCTTCGAGTACATGTCATAATGAACAGTCCTTTCTTATAGCGTATATCGTAATGGACGACCCTTCTCTTTGAGCGGTGTCGCAGTGAATGACCCTTTTCTTCGAGTGTATATCATGGTGAACGGTCCCTCTTTTTGAGCGTATACCGTTATGGACGACACCTCTCTTTGAGCGTATGTCACGATGAATAACCTCTCTCTTTGAGTGCATATCATAATAAATATTTCCTTTCTTAGAGCGTATACAGTGATGGACGACCCCTCTCTTTAAGCGTATGTCACGATGAATAACCCCTCTCTTCGAGTGCATGTCATAACGATCGGTCCCTCTCTTCAAGCGTATGTATCGATGAATAACCTTTCTCTTTGAGTGAATATCATAACGAACAGTCCCATTCGTAGAGCGTATACCGTGATGGACGACCCCTCTTGGAGCGTATGTCGCGGTGAATAATCCCTCTCATCGATAGTATGTGATAATGAACAGTCCCTCTCTTTGAACGTATGCCATGATGGACGACCCTCTCTTTGAGCATATGTCGCGACGAATGACCCCTGTCTTCGAGTGCATGTCATGGTGAAGGGTCCATCTCTTTGAGCGTATACCGTGATGGACGACCCCTCTCGTTGAGCGTATGTCGCATTGAATGACCCCTGTCTTCGAGTGCAAGTCATAATGAATGATATATATTTTGGAGCGTATACCGTTATGGACGACCCTTCTCTTTGAGCGTATGTCACGATGAATGACCCCTCTCTTTGAGTACATGTCATGGTGAACGATCCTTCTCTTTGAGCGTATACCATGATGAGCGAAACCTCTTTTTGAAGTATGTCGCAATGAATGACCCCTCTTTTCTCTGCATGTCATAATGAACGGTCCCTTTCTTAGAGCGTATACCGTGATGGACGACCCTTCTCTTTGAGCGTTTGTCACGATGAATGACCCCTCTTTTTGAGTGCATGTCATAATGAATGGTCCAATTCTTAGATCGTATACCGTGATGGACAACCCTTCTCTTTGAGTGTACATCGCGATGAAGGACCCGTCTCGTCGAGTGCTTGTCATAATGAACGGTCCCTTTTCTTTTGCGTATGTCGTGGTGAATGACCCCACTCTTCGAGTGTATGTCATAATGAACGGTCCCATTCTTAGAGCGTATACCGTGATGGACGACCCTTCTCCTTGAGCGTATCTCACGATGAATAACCCCGCTCTTCGAGTGTATGCCATAATGAACGATCCCCTTCTTAGAGCATATACCATGATGAGCGACCCCACTCTTTAAGTGTATGTCGTAGTGAATGACCCCTCTCTTCGAGAGTATACCATAATGAGTGGTCCCTCTCTTTGAGCATATGTCGTGGTGGATGACCCCTCTCTTTGAGCATATATAACGATGAATGACCCCTCTCTTTGAGTGCATGTCATGCTGAATGGTCCGCCTCCTTAAGCGTATTCCGTAATGGACGACCCCTCTCTTTGAGCGTATGTCGTGATGAATAACCCCTCTCTTCGCGTTCATGTCATGTTGAACGATCCCTCGCTTTGAGCTATGTCGTGATGGACGACCCCTCTTTTGAGCGTATGCCATGATGAGTAACCCCTCTTTTCGAGTTCATGTCATGTTGAATGATTGCTTTCTTTGAGCTTATGTCGTGATGGATGACCCCTCTCTTTGAGTGTATGTCGCATTGAATGACCCCTCTCTTCGAGTTCATGTCATTATGAACAATCTGATTCTTAGAGTGTATACCGTGGTGGATGACCTCTCTCTTTGAGCGTATGTCGCGATGAATTTCTCCTCTCTTTGAGTGCATGTCATTTTGAATGGTCCCTCTCATCGTGCGTATACCATGATGGACGATCCCTCTCTTTGAGCGTATGTTGCAATGAATAACCCATCTCTTCGAGTGCTTGTCATAATGACTGGTCCTTTTCTTAGAGCGTAAACCGTGATGGACGACCCTTCTCTTTGAGCGTATGTCGCGATGAATGACCCCACTCTTCGAGGTTATGTCATAATGAATGGTCACTTTTTTAGAGCGTACACCGTGGTGGACGACCTCCCTTGTTAAGCGTATGTCGCGGTGAATGACCCCTCTCTTCGAGAGTATGCCATAATGAATGGTCCCTCTCTTTGAGTGTATGCCGTGATAGATGACCCCTCTCTATAAGCGTATATCGTGATGAATGACCCCTCTCTTAGAGTGCAGGTCACGGAGAACAGTCCCTCTTTTTGAGAGTATGTCGTGATGGACGACCCCGCTATTTGAGCATATGTCGCGATGTATAACCCCTCTCTTCGAGTACATGTCCTGTTGAACGATCCCTGATAAATGCATTAGAGGGCTAAAGTAATGCACATTGAGCATAAATATGAATCTGTTGGTAAAGTCTGGAAAGCCAGTCAACTTGCCTTGACGTTTTGGATGTGTTCCGTGCATTTATGGGCAGAGTTGTCTTCTAATAAATTGACCGTTATTCAGTTACCTTTCCAACGCATCTTGAAACGCATCAATTGGATATCAGAAGCTAGAGATATGTTTATTTTATCGAAGATTGCGCGTGTAGAAAACTGGATACAAGATTATTATGAGATTTTGTAAAATTCATCTCAGAAGCTAATATATAAAGTTTTTGGATGAATTAGACATTAAATAAATTAATTCAAAGGTGGATTATAAATCTCTGACCATTATTATTAGTATTTTATTTTATTACTTAGGATTCCTTTTAATTAGCTATCCATATGCTGATTTTAGGGGATTTATTTTATCAAGATATTAATATGCTGATATTTAGGGATTGATCAGCTATCTATTAGGCAATTCTAAGGTCTCCTCTAGACTATAAAAGGGGACAACTCTTTTCTTGTAAACACATGAAGAGTATGAATTTCTGAGTTATAAAAACTCTTGGCCTCAGGCCATTTTATTTGCAAGGTTGTCACCTTGCTATTTTTCTTATCAGAAGTCTTCTTCAACATAACTACTTCAAGTTTTTATGAGGGAGATTATCTTCACACTCTCGCTTGCCTAAGCAATCGCGTTTAGGAGGGTGAGTTAGAGCCAATTATGGTGTTTGCCTATCTAATTACGGATAGGAGGGTGCCTAGGACAACAACATATCATCAATTCACCGGAGAGATTCGTTTCGTTTGCAGGTGTTTGCCTATTCAATTGCGATTAGGAGGGTGCCATGGACAAATCAATCCAACATCATACCACCACCACCACCATCTATACTACTGTATTTTATATCAATCCCTCTGTTCGAGCGTATGTCGTGATGGATGACCTCTCTCTTTAAGTGCATATCACATTGAATGACCCCTCTTGTTGAGTGCATGTCATTATGAACGATCCCTTTCTTAGAGTTTATACCGTGATGGACGACCCTCTCTTTGAACGTACGTCGCGATGAATGAGCCCTCTCTTCCAGTGCATGTCATAACGAACGATCGCTATCTTTGAGAGTATACCGTAATGGGCAACCCCTCTCTTTGAGCGTATTGCGCGATGAATGACCCCTCTCTTTGAGTGTATGTCATAATGAACGATCCCTCCCTTTGAGCGTATACCGTGATGGACAACCCCTCTCTTTGAGCGTATGTCGCGATGAATGTCCCCTCTCTTCGAGTGCATATCATAATGAACGGTCCTTTTCTTATAGCGTATACCGTTATGGACGACCCATCTCTTTGAGCGTATGTCGCGGTGAATGACCCCTTTCTTTGAAGGTATGTTGTAGTGACCGGTCCCCCTCTTTTAGCGTATCCTGTGATGGACGACCCCTGTCTTTGAGCATATGTCGTGATGAATGACCCCTCTCTTTGAGTGCATATCATGGTGAACGGTCCCTCTTTTTGAGCGTATGCCGTGATGGACAACACCTCTCTTTGAGCGTATGTCACGATGAATGACCTCTATCTTTGAGTGTATATCATAATAAATATTTCCTTTCTTAGAGGCGTATATCCTGATGGACGACCCCTCTCTTTGAGCGTATGTCACGATTAATAACCCCTCTCTTCGAGTGCATGTCATAATGATCGTTCCCTCTCTTCGAGCGTATACCGTGATCGATGACCCCTCTTTTTGAGCATATGTCGCGTTGAATGACCCCTCTCTTCGAGTGCATGTCATGCTGAATGATCCCTCTCATTGAGCGTATACCGTGATGTATGACCCCTCTTTTTGAGCGTATGTCACAACGAATGACCCTTCTCTTCTTGTAAATGTCATAATGAACGGTCACTTTCTTAGAGCGTATACCGTGATGGACGATCCTTCTCTTTAAGCGGAATGACCCCGCTTTTCGAGTGCATGATATAATGAATGGTCACTTTCTTGGAGAGTATATTGTGATGGACGACCCCTCTCTTTGAGCGTATGTCGCCGTGAATGACCCCTCTCTTCGAGTACATGTCATAATGAACGGTCCTTTCTTCGAGTGATGTCGCGGTGAATGAACCTTCTCTTTGAGCGTATTTCATAATCACCAGTCTCTCTTTTAGCGTATCCCGTGATGGACGACCCCTCACTTTGAGCGTATGTCTCTATGAATGACCCCTCTCTTCGAGTGCATATCATGGTGAACGTTCCCTCTCTTTGTGCGTATACCGTGATGACGTCCCCTCTTTTGGAGCGTAAGTCGCGATGAATGACCCCTCTCTTCGAGTGCATGTCATAATGAACGGTCTCTTTCTTAGAGAATATACCGTAATAGACAATCCTTCTCTTCGAGCGTATTTGTCGATGAATAACCCTTCTATTTGAGTGCATATCATAATGAACAGTCTCTTAGTTATAGCATATACCGTGATGGACGACCCCTCTCGGAGCGTATGTTTCGGTGAATAACCCCTATCTTCGAGAGTATGTCATAATGAATGGTCCCTCTCTTTGAATGTATGTCGTGATGAATGACCCCTCTCTTCGAGTGCATGTCATGGTGAAGGGTCCATCTCTTTGAGCGTATACCGTAATGGACGACCCCTCTCATTCAGCGTATGTTGTATTGAATGACCCCTTTCTTCGAGTGCAAGTCATAATGAATGATCCATTTTTTAGAGCGTATACCGTTATTGGCGACCCTTCTCATTGAGCGTATGGCACGATGAATGACCCCTCTCTTCGAGTGCATGTCATAATGAACCTTCCCTGTCTTAGAGAGTATACCGTGATGGACGACCCCTCTCTTTGATCGTTTGTCGCGGTAAATGACCCCTCTCTTCGAGTGTAGGTCATAATGAATGGTCCCTCTCTTTGAGCATTTGCCATGATGGACGACCCCTCTCTTTGAGCGTATGTCGTGATGAATGACCCCTCTCATTGAGTGCATGTCATAACGAACGGTCCCTTTCTTAGACCATATATTGTGATGGATAGCCCCTCTATTTGAGCGTATGTCCCAGTGAATGACCCCTCTCTTCGAGTGCATGTCATAATGAATGGTCCCTTTCTTAGAGCGTATACCGTAATGGACGACCCCTATCTTTGAGCGTATGTCACGGTGAATGACCCTTCTCTTTGAGTGCATGTAATAATAATCAGTCCCTTTCTTAGAACGTCTACCGTGCTGGACGATCCTCCTCTTTGAGCGTATGTCGTAATGAATGACCTATAACACCCAACCTGGATGTCACACTGGACCTCCGACCCAAAACCCGTATTTAAAATTTTCCTTTAAAAGTCTAATAATAAAATCACATAGAGTTCAAAACCAATTTCCATAAAATCCACTTAAATTAAAACAAGCCCAAAATAGTTTAAAGAAATTCGGAGCTCCAAAATTATTACAGACCCGTTAAAACATTAGACGCAAATTTAATAAACAGAGTTACAATTACATATAGGGTTCAACATAGTACTATGTCCACTATACCTATAAGTGTACTCTGACAACTCGGTCGATGCTGAAATCCGAATCTTGATGGCACTCCACTGAACCTGCTTCACCTAACTTACGCACGAAAACAAATTTTGAACGCTGAGCCACACAAGCTCAGTGGATACGCCGAACTCGACCAACATCATGCATATCAAAGCAGTAAAGCATGGAATATAAATCACATGCATGGTATGATGGTCTAGCATGCTTGCCTAACACATGACATAAATTAGATGTATATTATCGCACACAGCATATACAATCAACAAAACACACAAGGTAGTGAGGCCCGCATCCACACAGCATCGGGATCCTACACTACGAGTAGGGCCCGCGTCCACACAGCATCGGGATCCTACATCCGGGATTGAGGCACGCATCCATACAACATCGGGATCCTACACTCGGGATAGTCGTCAACTCATCATCCAGAATGTTACATCGGATGGCCTTCGACGTGTTGCAACACTTATGGATATCCGGATTTCCAATGCTCAAGGACTCAAACCACACAAACGATCCACTTAGGATCTTATCACAACAAGGCATGTTAAGTCTAGTCGTTCTTAAGCCTTTCGAGGTTATAATTATCAATCATAGCTTAAAATTTCTTTCATAGCTTTTAAGATTAATGGAAGTATTAATTAAATCTCCGAGCCCCAAAACTCTACTCAAACTTAGCCAAAAACACAGGGGTATCGATACCCCATATTGGGGTATCGAAACACCAAGCATCGATGCCCACCCAAAAAGGGTATCGGAACAAGGGTATCGATGCCAGTATCGATACTCTTTGACCACTTCAAAAGTCAACAAAAGGGGAAAGGTCCATTTCGATACAGGTATCGATACAAAAAGTTACTGGAAGCCTCGGTATCGAACAATGATTCGATACCCCTAAACGACAAGCCAAAACACACTCATGAGTATCGACCGGTATCGATACCCCTGCACAAAATGCAGGTATGCACTTAGAATTTCTAGATTTTCATCCCCAAACTTAATCTAATTGATTCTAAAGTCTTCCTACTCATTTTTAACAGTTATTAGGATGTTTTAACACCAATTTCCAACCATTAAACACATAAACTCTATTTCATCATTAATGACCCATTTTCAAGCAAACCAAGCAAGACAACACACATACATGATTTCTGTATATGCTATGCATTCTACCATGAATGGATGATGAATAAAGAGGTGGGAGTACCAACCTCTTAGCAAAACAGCAGCAACCCGAGCTTCCTCTAGTCAAACTCTTCCTCTACCCAAGCTTGTTGATGGCTCACCACCATCTTTCTCTACAAGAGAAAGATGAAGAACGATTTAGGAAGAACTTAGGATGATTCCTCAAAGTCTAAGAACACAAAAAGGGACTGAGATTAAAGATCCAAAACTCAATCCTGAGCTCCACCCAAAACCCCACTAAGATTCTTAAAGACCAAACCTTTTACCTTACCTTCTTTTTGCTTCTATGATGGGGGAGGATGGAGAGTGAAGAGAGAAAAGAAATGAGGTCATTCCTCTGCAGAAATTAAACCCCTAAACCCCTCTCTTCTCATCTCTATTTGGTAATTACCAAATCACCCCCAACCCAACAACTAACAACCCAACAACCAGACCAGCCCTAAAGCCTAAGGCCCAACAACCTAAGGTCCAAACTGTACAAACCCGGGGCCCAACACTTTGGGTTAACCCGACCCTCGGATATGGGAAATCCGGGTCGTTACAACTCTCCCCTCCTTGAGTGAATGTCGCAATGAATGACCCCTCTCTTCGACTACATGTCATAATGAATGGTCCCTTTCTTAAAGCGTATACCGTGGTGGACGACACCTCTCTTTGAGCGTATGTCGCGGTGAATAACCCTTCTCTTCGAGAATTTGTCATAATGAATGGTCCCTCTCCTTGAGCGTATGTCATGATGGACGACACTTCTCTTTGAGCGCATGTTGCATTGAATGACCCCTCTCTTCGACTGCATGTTATGGTGAACGGTCCCTCTCTTTGAGCGTACAACGAGATGGATGACACCTCTTTTTTAGTGTATGTCGCGATGAATGACCCCTCTCTTCGAGTGTATGTCATAATGAATGGTCCCTTTCTTAGAACATATACCGTGATGGATGACCCTTTTCTTTGAGCATATGTTATGGTGAATGACCCCTATCTTCGAGTGCATATTGTGGTAAACGGTCCCTCTCATTGAGCGTATACCGTGACGGACGATCCCTCTCTTTGAGCGTATACCGTGATGGACGACCCCTCTCTTTGAATGTATGTCGTGATGAATGACCCCTATCTTCGAGTGCATATCATGGTAAACGGTCCCTCTCTTTGAGCGTATACTATGATGGACAACCCCTCTATATGAGCGTATGTCGCAATGAATAATCCCTCTCTTTGAGTGCATGTCATGCTGAAAGGTCCTTCTCTTTGAGAGTATACCGTGACGGATAGTCCTACACTTTGAGCGAATGTCACGATGAATGAACCCTCCCTTCGATTGCATGTCATAATGAACTGTTCCTTTCTTAGATCTTATACTTTAATGGACGACCCCTCTCTTTGAGCGTATTTGGCGATGAATGAACCCTCTCTTTGAGTGCATCATGGTGAACGATCCTTCTATTTGAGCGTATACCGTGATGGACGAGCCCTCTCTTTGAGCGTATGTCGCAACGAATGACCCCTTTCTTCTAGTGTATGTCCCGAGAATGACCCCTCCCTTCGATTGTATTTCATAATAAACGATCCCTATCTTTGAGCGTATGTCGCGCTGAATTGACCCCTCTCTTCAAGTGCATGACATGGTGAACGGTCCCTCTCTTTAAGCGTATACGGTGATGAACAACCCCTCTCTTTGAGCGTATGTCACGATGAATGACCCCTCTCTTTCAGTGCATGTCCTAACAAACAGTCCCTCTCTTTTAGCGTATACCATGATGGACGACCCCTCTTTTTTAGTTATGTCACAGTGAATGACCCCTCTTTTCGAGTGCATGTCATAATGAACGGTCCCTTTCTTATAGCGTATACCGTGATGACAACCCCTCGCTTTGAGCGTATGTCGCGGTGAATGACCCCTCTCCTCAAGTGCATGTCATAATGAACGATCCCTTTCTTATAGCGTATACCGTGAAGACGACCCCTCTCTTTGAGCGTATGTCGCGATGAATGACCCCTCTCTTCGAGTGCATGACATGGTGAATAGTGCCTCTCTTTAGGCGTATACTTGTTCCTGAACAGATATGAAAATGCAGTAAAGTACGCCTTTTCTACAAATATTATCTTCAACGGAATAATCCCTAAATATATCACATTAAGCACATGCATTGGTTCAAGTAGGTGTAGATTTGATGATAAGTGCCCATGAAAAGTGTAGAAAGTGATAGTGAGTCGAGCACTTATCACCTCTCTTTGGGCATATACAGTGATGGATGACCCCTCTCTTTGAGAGTATGTCGCGATGAATGACACCACTCTTTAAGTGCATGTCGTGGTGAACGGTCCCTCTCTTTCAGCGTTTACCGTAATGGACGACCCCTGTCTTTGAGAGTATGTCGCGGTGAAAGACCCCTCTCTTCGAGTGCATGTTATAATGAACGGTCCCTATCTTTGAGCGTATACTGTGATGGACGACCGCTCTCTTTGAGCGTATGTCGCGATGAATGACCCCTCTATTCTAGTGCATGTCATGGTGAACGGCCCCTCTCTTTGAGCGGATACCGTGATGGATGACCCCTCTCTTTGAGCGTATATCGCGATGAATGACCCCTATCTTCGAGTTCATGTCATAATGAACGATCCCTTTCTTAGAGCGTATACTGTGATGGATGACCCCTTTTTTTAGTTACGTCGTAGTGATTGACCCCTCTCTTCGAGTGCATGTCATAATGATCGGTTCTCTTCTTAGAACGTATACCGTGATTGACGACCCCTCTTTGAGCGTATGTCACTGTGAATGACCCCTTTTGATTGAGTGCATGGCATGCTGAACGGTCCCTCTCTTTGAGCATATACCATGATGGACGACCCCTTTCTTTGACCGTATGTCGCGATGAATGACCCCTCTCTTCGAGTGCTTGTCATAATAAATAGACCCTTTCTTAGAACGTATACCTTGATGGGTGACCCTTCTCTTTGAGTGCATGTCATAATCAATGGTCCCACTCTTTGAGCGTATACAGTGATCAATGACCACACTCTTCGAGTGCATTTCATGGTGAACAATCCATCTCTTTGAGTGTATACTGTGATGGACAACCCCTCTCTTTGAGCGTATGTTGCGGTGAATGGTATATGAATCCAAAGGATCCAAAGGGAACTTGTTATGAATGACTATCTCGAAAAGGGATATTTGGAAGATCTCTTCGAAAATGATCCTTTTGGAGGCCTCTACTTCAAGCAAAAGTTTCATCAGCTTGTTCCATCATTGAAGCAATTGGTTGCCACTACATCAAGGATATATTCTTTAGAAAACCCTTTTGACTTGAGGGGATGATATGTGCACGCCCAACCGTAGTTTCTTCCCATACATAATATTAAGCTACTTCATTTCATACATGGGATCAAAGGGGAGTTATCTTGTTGATCTTCCTACTTATTACTTTTATATACTTTATATTAAGCTACTTAAGAGTTATATTACTTAAGCTATAAAAATAAATAGTTATTATAACCACATTGGTTAAAGTTTTAGCTTAGTTCTAAACTCATCTTAAGTTATTTTAAGTATTGTCATTATTTCCATTATTATTTTTTCTTCATAGGACTTACCTACAGCTCAAGGAGTAAATATTAACTCGGTGTCAACTCAATCGGCTAAGAAGAAGTTAAACGGAAGGCAATGCTAGAATCACAAGGAGCCAACTTCAGAGTAGCTTGGAAATGCATGGAACACTCCTACTGTACTTAAAGGACTAAAGGATAGCTTCATGTCAGCTCACAAGTCCCATACGAGCTCAAATGAAGCATAATTCAAAACAAGGCCTTAGGAGATTCGGATCAGCTACAAAACACTCCTCACACTAGAAGAGAGTATAAGGAAGCTAATGGACCAGCTCACTTTGCTAAAGGCAGCTTTGATTAACTTATTTCAGCTTCCAAGCTTTAGCTAAGTCTTTTTGCTAGATAGATCAGTTCAATCCAGCTCACTCCCAGCTCGATTAGCTCACCTCAACTCTTGCTATCACTCCCAGCTCAACACCCGAAGGTCACCTACCCTTCACCAAGCATCATGTCCGTCCATTATCCACATTGGCGCCAAGATTATGGAGGGAAAGGAAGTGGGCGCCGAAACAAAGAGGTAGCACTTTTCATTGGACAGATTCATTATGGTCCATTTGTTTGCCATTTTCGAGAAGGATACAAGCAGAAATGGGTTTGGGTGTCTTCATGCAAGTTGTTCCCCTATCAATTATCTTTCCAACACATTTTCAATTGCATCAATCCGATGTCAGGAGCTCGAGATATGGCCAAATTACTGAAGCTAGTGCAGACTGGACCGAGAAGTTACATCTTTTAAAATAGATTTGGAGGGAGACACCATTCAAATGAATAGTTATCCGAATAGTTGAAGGTCATTTTGGCCAAACATCTTAAAAAACTATAAATAGGACTTAAATTACAATCACACATATTTGATCAATACAAAATTACTATGTGAGTTTACTCTCAAACTTGTTCTTTTTAGAACTATATCGACATATCAAATCTATTATATAGGTTTGTGGCGTCTCCTATCTCTTCCATCCATACTTAGGATTCTAGGAACTTATTTCCTAAGGGTCTAAGTCCTATACCACCCTCAAAGCATACTATAAGTTAGGTTTATGCTTTCATAGCATAAGTTCTACTTTTATTACCTTTAAATACTATTTCTTTATCACCTTACATACATTCCATCCTAACCATTTCATCCATCAACATATCCGACTTTTTTAGCCTTCACTATCACCTTTTCCATTATTTCCTAACCAAAATATCACCTAACCATCCCTTACCAATTATACATATAACCTATACTTTCATAGCCCTCTTTACACCATTTCACCATCTTTTCTTCATCAAATAACAAAGAACGCGTACGAGGATCAAGGCTTGCTTGCAATCATGGTCGGGACAATCAAAGCTTCTCTACAACAACAATTGGAGAGTTGAAGCGTATCATATGGTATCAGAGCAAAGGAAGATTCAAGTAAGCCTCCTTCTTGTGAATTTCAGTTCAAAAAAAAGAATTTTCAAAATTTGTACAAAACATAGAAGCTGCAAATTCATGTTTCTCTCCTCTCAAAGAGTTTGAATTAGTAAAAAAAGTTCAAAAAAATCATATTCACATTTGAAGTGAAGGCAAGAAGCACAAAACAAGCAAATGACTAACTCGGACAAGTTCCTCAAGTTTGATTGTTCACGATTGGTTTGTAAGTATGTTTTGTGGTAACGTACTATCTATCCTTTATTATTTCATTCTATTCTTATACCATTTTCATATTAGTCCCTACACTTTTCTATTTTTATTTTATTTCTTCTTTCTCTTTCTTTTCCTTAACCTAGCCCTTATCTTGTAGTCCAAACACCGACAACATCTATACTAATGTTTTGATAGGTTTTGAGTTAGTTCTATTAAGAATTTGTGACGAGAGGTCGAGTGATAAAAGGCAAGAGAGTTGTTAGATCAGAAGAGGACAGTAAAAGCCATTCTGTCCTAGAGTGCAAACACGAGTTATTTAAGTAACAACTTCTTTTCCTTGGAGTGGCAGTGAGGATTTTTTTGAGTGTATTATGAGGTTTATATTTTTTCTTTTATTTTCACTAACCGTGTATCAGAATTCTTAGAACAATCCATCATCCTGGGAAAAAGAGAAAGTAAGTTCCAAGACGTGCTAGATGATCAACAAAGAACAAACATCTTTTAGACACGATGCAATGTAAATGGTAAAGTGTGCTTTGTTATCATAGACAATGAAAGTTGTACAAACATTGCTAGCACTTATTTGGAGGAAAAGTTAGGACTCAAGGCAACCAATCATTCAAGCCCCTATTATTTGCAATGGTTAAACGATAAAGAATCATTCTTGGTCAAAGAACAAGTATTTGTACCATTCTCAATTGGAAGGTACAAAGATGAAATTATGTGTGACGTAATGCTTATGAATACAAGTCATCTTCTTCTCGGACGACCATGACAATTCGACAAGCGGGACATCCATGATGGATTCACCAATCGGTTTTCATCTTCCTTTGAAGGCATAAATATCACCTTAGTGCCTTTATCTCCAAAACAAGTGAAGGAAGATCAAATGCAATTGAAAAAGAACATTGAAACCATGAAAGGAATTGAGAAAATTGAACAAAAAGAAGTGGATGATAGAATTGTTGGAGTTGAAAATAAAAGAATGGTTGACAAAAATAATGGGGTTGAAAATGATAAAAGAAAAAAGAAAAAAGAAGTTAGAGTCGAAAAAGAAAAAAAAGGAAAAAAACATATTTTATGACGTGTGCACATTTCTGCTCATTTATCTCATGCTTTCATGCTTTATTTCATGCATGGATCAAAGGAGAGTTATCTTACCGATCTTAGTATTTATTACTTTTATATACTATATAGTAAACCACTTAAGAGTTATATTAATTAAGCTATAAACATGACTAGTCAATATGACCACATTATTAAGTTTTAGCTTAGATCTAATTTTATATTAAGTTATTTTAAGTATTCCCATTATTTCCATTATTATGTTTTTCTTTATAGGACTTACCTACAGCTCAAGGAGTAAATAGTAGCTCAGTGTCAACTCAATCACCACAAAAAAGCAAAACAGAAGACAATACTAGAAACACAAGGATCCAACTTTAGAATAGCTTGGAAATGCATGGAACACTCCTACAATACTTAAAGGACTAAAGGATAGCTCCATGTCAGCTCACAAGTCCCATACGAGCTCAAATGAAGCATAATTCGAAACGAGGCCTTAGGAGATTCGAATTAGCTCCAAAACACTCCTCACACTAGAAGGGAGTATAAGGAAGCTCATGGACCAGATCACTTTGCTAAATGCAACTTGGATTAGCTTATTTCAGCTTCAAACTTTAGCTAAGTCTTTCAGCTAGATATCCCAGTTCAACCCAGCTTACTCCCAGCTCGATTAACTCACCTCAACTCTAGCTATCACTCCCACCTCAGCACCCGAAGGTCACCTACCCTTCACCAAGCATCATGTTTTTCCATTATCCATATTGGGCGCCAAGATCATGGAGGGAAAGGAAGTGGACGCCAAAACACAGAGATAGTACTTTTCATTGGACAAATTCATAATGGTCCACTTGTTTTCCATTTTCGAACAGTATAAAAGCAGAACTGGGTTTCGGTGTCTTCATGAAAGTTGTTCCCCTATCTCTTATCTTTCCAGTGCATATTTAATCGCATCAATCCGATATCGGGATCTAGAGATATGGCCAAATTACTGAAGACAGTGCAGGCTGAACCGAGAATTTACATCTTTTCGAATAGTTTTGGAGGGAGACACTAGTCAAATGAATGGTTATCCGAATAGTTAAAGGCCATTTCGGCCAAATACCTTAGAAAACTATAAATAGGACTTGGATTTCATTTTGTAAACACACCATTCAGATTATACAAAATTACTTGTGAAATTTTTCTCTCGTTTAGTTTTTCTTAGAACTTTATCGACTTATCAAGTACTTTTGTACTTGTGGCATCAACCCTTTTCTATCCATTTTGATACTTCGCGTTCTTTTAGTTTAATATACTAAAAGGTTCAAAGTTCGTTTATCACCACCCCTTAAAGATCGATATAAGGTTTAGGATTAGGTTTTCTATAACCTAGTTTCTTCCTTGAGTATCTTTAAGATACTATTTTCATTTCACCATTCCTTACATTTCCTCTCATTCCATTCATCATTCTCAATCATTTGCCATCCCCACAAAATATCCTAAACATTCATTCACCCTTATCAACACCACACATCCTTCCGCATCCATATCAGTCCCTAAACTATTCGTTTCATTCATTTCACATATTCCTTTCATTCCTTATCCTTAATTCTCTATTTTGCAGCCACTTCTTGAGAGAGACTTGCTTTCTTCCTAGGTCCTACAATCAAAGTGTATCGTTCAGCATCCTCAGCAAGATCGGCACATATCCTTTTATTTAACTCTACTTTTTCTATTCCTTCTTTTGTTTTGCAGGGCAATCCAAGAGTCTTATTTTTTAAAAGAGATGATCTAGTAATCATGCCTTTTGGAGAACTAAAGGATGTGTCCTTTGAAGCGTCAATAGCCACGACTTTTGGAGACACACAAGACAAGTCTTTTGATGTTTCAAAAGATCTGACATATGAAGTTCCAATAGTTCAAATGTTTGACACTCAAAGTGTCTTGCAGATCGTGAAGAAAATTCAACAACCAGTGCCCATTAAACATCTACCATGGTTTGCAAATTCTTTTCATCTTGTTATAGGTTCATTCTCTACTAAATATGGTTCATTTTGCAGTAAACTCATAAGTCTACATGGAATTGTACTTGCTTGTGAAGACCAATTCAAGGAGATGAAACATGCACTATCAATCTATTCTAGAATGATAATATGGAAAGGCACAAGGATTAAAGTTGGAAAAACATACCTACTTGAAGTATTCCAAAGGAAAAATCTATATGCCAATGGTTATGATGATTTAGAACGACACATTCAAAAGATAACTCTCTAAACCTAGGGGTATAAAGATTCCAAGAGGTACGAGAGAAAGATCCAAAGGGAACATGTTGTGAATGGCTATCTCGAAAAAGAATATTTGGAAGATCTCTTTGGAAATGACCCTTTTGGAGGCCTATACTTCAAGCAAAAGTTTCATCAACTTGTTCAATCATGGAAGCAATTGACCGCCCCTGCATCGAGGAATTACTCGTTGGAAAACCCTTTCGATTTGAGGACAAATCGCCTAAAAGATGGGGGGAATGATGCGTTTACATTTCTGCTCATTTATCTCATGCATTCATACTTCATTTCACGCATGGGATCAAAGGGGAGTTACCCTATAGATCTTAGTATTTATTACTTTTATATACTTTGTAGTAAGCTACTTAAGAGATATATTAATTAGGCTATAACTATGAATAGTCAATATAAGCACATCATTAAGTTTCAGCTTAGATTAAAATTTATATTAAGTTATTTTAAGTATTCTCATTATTTCCATTATTATGTTTACTTCATAGGACTTACCTACAGCTCCAGGAGTAAATATTAGCTCGGTGTCAGCTCAGTCAGCTCAAAAGATGCTAAACGAAAGACAATGCTAGAAACACAAGGAGCCAATTTCAGAATAGCTTGGAAATGCATGGAACACTCCAATAGTACTTAAAGGACTAACGACTAGCTCCATGTCAGCTCACAAATCCTATATGAGCTAAAATGAAGAATAATTCAAAACAAGGTTTTAGGAGATTCGGATCAGCTCTAAAACACTCCTCACACTGTAAGAGAGTATAAGGATATTCAGCATTTAATTTCATATTATCTTATAAGTTTGATTCCAAATACATCCATATTTTTCGTACTTCATCCTAAACACAACAACCATCTTATCATCATTTAATTTCACCATACTATCCATCCATTTCATATTATCTTATAAGTTTGATTCCAAATTTCTTATTTTTCATTTTAGTTACTTACTAGAATCACGATCGGGCAATCACAAATACAAATTAGGATATTCAGCAACCGGATTCGTACCAACCCTTCTCTTTGAGCGTATGCCATAACGAATGACCACTCACTTTCAGTGCATGTCATAATATACACTTCCTCTCTTTGAGCTATACCATGAGCGATGACCCCTCTCTTTGAGCGTATGTCGCGATAAAATACCCCTCTCTTTGAGTGCAAGTCATGGTGAAAGGTCCATCTCATTTAGAGTATACCGTAATGGATGACCCCTACCTTCGACTACATGTCATAATGAATGGTCAATATCTTAGAGTGTATATCGTGATGGACGATACCTCTCTTTGAGCATATGATAAGAGGGCTCCTTGTTGAGGACGCCTTCTTGATTGTTTCGGATCTAGGATTGAAGTAAGATGTCTCCTGCAATAAGCATGGCTGCAAATTGGTGTTTAAAAGGGCTGAAAAATATAGGTAGACAGAATGTAGAAGATGAAGGCTCGGAGAAGTTGACAATGGTGGAACGTTGAAAGTATTGGTTTGGTTATGGCTAGGTTTGGTCTTTGGTGAGGTGACTGGTGAGAAATGAAGTTTCTGACAAGGTTGAAAAATAGGATGCAAGGGGTAGTACGAAAATGAAATAAAAACAAGGAAAAGAAATAAAATGAAACAAACTCCAAGGATGAACTCGAACAATCTGTTGAACGAACCCGAACCTTATCTTGAACTTGCTTCAGACGGACTTGGACCCTTCGATTATCTACAACCGAGAACCCAAAGTATCAAAGGGGTTGACCACGCAAGCAACGAACTTGAGAAGTCAGAAAGTTCTCAAAAGAACCGAAATGAGAGAAATTCTCACAAAAGTAAATTTCATTCAAATTGTCTTTTTTTCCTTTACAAAGTATACATATATATAGGCTAGTACAAGGGAGTTGGCGCCTAGAATACTTGGCCAGAATTGAATTGGAAGTTTCAGATGAGTGGCTGAAATGTAAGCACAATTAACATGTGTTAATTATGTTAAATGTGGATGAGAAAACTACTCATCCTTATCCTTTGTGGCCGGCTGGTTTTGGAGGGAGGGAAGACTGAATTTCAAACATTTAACACATGTGTTTTATGTGTGAAATTCAAAGGAAATAACTCCTTGTCCTTATCTTACTTTGACGCCAACTTCAAGGAGGGAAATCTTGAAATTTGAATCTGCCACATGCCATGCACATGCACATGCTTGGAATGGATGGTGGACGCCCCTCATGCTGGTCACATGACCATGACACACTCTCCCACGTGGAGGACACCTTTGAGCTATCCCGGGACTCACCAGCTTGAGTTGAGCTAGTAGAGCTGGAGTTGAGCTGAATGGAGCTGAGTTGAGCTGAATTCAGCTAGCTGAAGTGTTGAGGATTAGTTGAGCTGAAACGAGCTGCTAGAAATCCATTGAGCTTTTCCCGAGCTAAGGTGAAGTCCTTCATTTGGTACTCTTCCTTGTGCCTATGAGAAAACAAAAGTTATACCATCATAAGTATTGTAAACTTATTAAAGAAAGTTAAAACAAGCTGAAAAAACATAGTTATCATATTGGAAAACATGTAACAAGCTAAAGAAACATGGTAAACATGATTATGAGCTTGTGTTCTTATTGAACTTATTGAAAACACACCTATTTACATGCTTAATAAACACAATACTAGCTTAAGTACTATATAGTTACAAGATGTTACACATCAGTATGTAACATAGTGTAAAGTTTATTCTCTAAGGCATATGCATTATTAAGGGATTCTGAGACTTGTAAACATTTAAGAATAAGAACTTCCCTGAATTGCTTAGCCTTTGATCGAGTGATGGGTCCTGATGGTAAGACCTCCGGATCAGCTGTTTGAGCTTGTGTAGATGTGCTCACATCATCCCCCCCTTCTTGAAAAGGATTTGTCCTCAAATCTGCAGAATCATTAAAAGGGGATAAGTCGGAAACATTAAATGTAGCACTTACATTGTATTCACCCGGCAAGTCCAACTTGTAAGCATTGTCGTTCACTTTCTCAACCACTTGAAAAGGACCATCTCCTCGTGGTAACAGCTTGGACCGTCGTTGGGTTGGAAAACGTTCCTTTCGGAAGTGAATCCAAACCCAATCTCCAACATCGAAGGTAACTCGCTTACGTCCTTTGTTCGCTTGCTTCTCGTATTGTTGAGTCCTTCGTTCAAGGTTATCTTTAACCTGTTGATGCAACTTCTTTACATAATCAGCCTTGGATTGTCCGTCCCTATTCGTCACTTGTTCATATGGCAAAGGCAACATATCGAGAGGAGTGATAGGATTAAATCCATAAACAACCTCAAAAGGTGACATTTTAGTAGCAGAATGAACGGCATGGTTATATGCAAATTCAACATGCGGCAAACAATCTTCCCACGTCTTAATATTCTTTTTGATGATGGAACGGAGTAAAGTAGATAAAATACGATTAACAACCTCAGTTTGTCCATCAGTTTGGGGATGACAAGTAGTAGAAAACATAAGTTTCGTACCTAATTTGCTCCAAAGAGTCCTCCAGAAGTGACTCAAGAATTTTACATCCCTGTCAGAAACAATCGACCTAGGAATACCATGTAAACGCACAATTTCCTTAAAGAACAAGTTAGCCACATTAACAGCATCATCGGTCTTATGACACGCAATGAAGTGTGCCATCTTTGAGTACCTGTCAACCACAACAAAGATACTATCTCTACCTGTCCTAGTCCTAGGCAATCCCAACACAAAATCCATAGATATATCAGTCCAGGGGGAGTCGGGAATAGGTAAAGGTAAGTACAAACCGTGTGGTAATACCTTCGACTTTGCTTTCTTACATGTCACGCATCGTTCACACATCCTTTCGACGTCTCGTCGCATCTTTGGCCAGAATAGGTGCTCCTTGAGAATGTGTAACGTCTTGGTGACTCCAAAGTGTCCCATAAGTCCTCCTTCATGAGCTTCTCGAATTAGGACCTCTCGAATTGACCCTTGAGGAATGCAGAGTCTTCCTTCTTTGAAAAGATAATCATCATGTCGATAAAATTTCTCATCTGCACCCTTTTCACACAATGTATATCTTTCTCCAAAATCAGGGTCAGTAGCATATAATTCTTTGATATAGGCAAACCCAATCAAATGAGAGTCTAAGTAATTCAGAAGTGCATACCTACGGGATAAGGCATCTGCTACAACGTTGTCTTTACCTTTCTTATATCGAATGACATAAGGAAAAGATTCTAGAAATTCAACCCACTTAGCATGCCTTTTATTCAACTTATGCTGACCTGTTATGTGCTTCAAAGCTTCGTGATCGGTGTGAATTACGAATTCTTTCGGTAAGAGATAGTGCTGCCATGTTTCAAGAGCTCGAATCAATGCATACATCTCTTTGTCGTACACTGGATAATTCAAGGTAGCACCACTTAACTTCTCGCTGAAATAGGCAATAGGTCGCTTCTCCTGTGATAAAACGGCTCCAATTCCTATTCCTGAAGCATCACACTCAATCTCGAACATTTTATCAAAGTTAGGTAAGGCTAACACTGGGGCCTTAGTCAAATAATCCTTAATTTTCAAGAAGGCTTCTTCCTGTTCATCACCCCAATTGAAGACTGAATTCTTCTTTATAATCCCGGTTAAGGGGGCGGTAATGGAACTGAAATTAGGTACAAACCGACGATAAAAACTAGCTAAACCATGAAAAGATCTAACCTGACTTATTGATGTCGGTCGAGGCCAATCCTGAATCGCCTTCACCTTTTCTGGATCGACTTCCACACCCTGTGCAGTCACGATAAAACCAAGAAAGGTAACCTTATCAGTACAAAACATACATTTCTTCAGATTACCAAATAACCTTTCTTTTCTCAATGTGCCAAGAACATTCCTCAAGTGTTCCTCGTGATCCTGCAAAGACTTGCTGTATATAAGAATGTCATCAAAGTACACAACACAATATTTTCCAATGTAAGATCGTAAAACATGATTCATCAGACGCATAAAGGTGCTAGGTGCGTTAGTTAAACCGAAAGGCATCACTAACCACTCGTACAGACCCAATTTCGTTTTGAAGGCTGTCTTCCATTCGTCGCCTTCTCGCATCCGAATCTGATGATATCCACTCTTTAAATCAATTTTGGAAAATATGGTCGCACCACACAACTCATCTAGCATGTCATCAAGACGAGGAATGGGATGCCTATACTTGATGGTAATCTGATTCACCGCTCGGCAATCAACACACATTCTCCATGTTCCGTCTTTCTTGGGTACTAAAAGCACTGGTACAGCGCACGGACTTAAACTTTCCCGAATGTAACCCTTTTCCATCAACTCGGTGATTTGTTTTTGAAGTTCCTTTGTTTCTTCTGGATTACTTCGATATGCTGGCCGATTTGGAATGGTAGCTCCCGGAATGAAATCAATTTGATGTTCTATACCTCGAATAGGTGGCAACCCACTCGGTGTCTCATCCGGAAACACGTCTTCAAACTCCTGCAAAAGAGACGTAATAGATGTAGGCAAATCATTAGGAATATCAAATAACAAACAATACTCCTTATACATTAAAATAAGTAAAGTTTGTTGAGAGGAAAAACATTTCCTGATATCCTTGCCGCTCGCATATACGTTCGTCTTCTTCCTTTCTGTTTTGGCTTCCTCGACATTCTTTCTCAATCGAACCTGATCTTCTTGCACTTGACTCGGTGTCAAAGGTGCTAAGGTGATCTTCTTACCTGCATGTGTAAAAGAATATCGATTTGTAATTCCATCATGCAACGTACCTTTGTCGTATTGCCATGGACGTCCCAAAAGTAGGTGACACGCATCCATTGAGACGACATCACAAAGGATTTCATCTTTATACCTCCCTATGGTAAATGGTACCGAAACTTGTCTAGTAACTCGTACTTCTCCGCCATCATTTAACCATTGAAGACGGTATGGTTTGGGATGCTTCGTCGTCTTTAAGCCTAACTTATCAACCATGAAAGAGCTTGCAACATTAGTACAACTACCACCATCAATAATGACAACACATACCTTGTCGTTAATGAGGCATCTAGTATGGAAGATGTTTTCTCGTTGCTGGTCGTCTTGTGTAGGTGTAGCATTTAGACTTCTTTTTATGACAAGTGCTTCACCGGTCATGTATGTATCCAAGGCATCATCCGCATCATCCTTGTCTTCCTCGTGTAAAGGTTCATGTTCTTCATTGTCGGATTCAGACTCTATCTCTCCGTTTTCTAACATCAACATAGTCTTCCGATTAGGACATTGGCTTGCAATATGTCCTCTTCCAAGACACTTAAAGCATTGAATATCCCTTGAGCGTTCTGGACGTTCTGGTTGTGCATTTTGCTTCCCACGCCCAACATCTACAATCGGGGCCTTTGGCTTGCTCGTTTCACCCTTCTCTTTGTTTTGAAACGGTACTTGTTTCCTGAAATTGTTAGAAGGATTGAAAACAGAATTGGAAGGAGGTCTGAAAGAATTATTACCTCGGGATGACGACATCTTTCTTCGTTGCTGCCTCTCAACCTTAATTGCCATTTGCACCATTTCGTCTAATTCGACGTAATGTTGCAATTCAACAGCATTGGCAATGTCGGTGTTCAAACCTGAAAGGAATCGCGCCATGGTTGCTTCTCGGTCTTCCTCAATGTTAGCACGCATCATGGCCATCTCCATGTCTTTAAAATAATCTTCGACGCTTCGATTTCCTTGTTTCAAAGTTTGTAACCTTTGAAATAGGTCTCGATGGTAATGGGATGGTACGAATCTCTTTCTCAAAATTCTTTTCATCTCTGCCCATGTATTGATTGGACCTTCACCGGTTCGTCTTCTACTTAGAATCAATTGATCCCACCAAATTAAGGCATAGTCAACGAACTCCATCGCTGCCAATCGAACCTTCTTCTGGTCAGAATAATTGTAGCAATCAAAGACGTGTTCCACCTTGCTTTCCCACGCAAGATATGCATCCGGATCTGATCGTCCTTGAAAAGGGGGTATGGCAACTTTGATGTTGTTCAAATTGTCATCCAGTTGTGCCTGGTGTTGTACACGCCTCCCATTTGTTCTAGGAGCATTCTGCCTCGGTTCTTGCACTTCTTCAACGTCATCATTGTTGTCATCATGGGAATTGTTTTGAGATCCCTCGATCTTGTCCATTCTCACGTGCAATTGTTCAATCTCTGATTGCACTACTCTTCGGACTTCTCGAAGCATGGCTTGCATCATAAGGCTTGGTTGAACGTCGTTTTGTTGTTGATCATCACGATCTCCATTTGAACCTGCCATTGTTAGTAAAGAACAAACAACACAAAATAAAATAAGGATAAATGGACCTCACAAAGTACACACACAAGATCCTCACAAGTTCACTCCAAAGAAAAATAAAAATGGCACTCCAACACTCGTGTTTCACTCGGGAATACTTGAATGGCTCTTTTGATTCCCCTTCTGATCTCACACACACAAATGCCTTTTACCACTCCTTCTCTCGTTATAAGTTCTTTAGAGGACTAGCGTAGACTTTCTTCAAATCTGTCACAAGTGTTAGTCTTTAACAACAACGGTTAGTGACAATCGAAATGTAAGGTTCTGTCCAAAACAAATTCGGTTAGTGTTAAATGGAAAGAAAAGTGATGTAAAGTAAGGTAAAGGTTAGAAAGAAAGAAAAAGAAAAGAAAAAAAAAAAAAAAATGGATTACTTACTACAAAGAAACACTTACTACTCTCCTTTCACCGAACAATCAATTCTTCATGCCCGGTTGATTATGGTAGTGTTTGATGCTGTAGAACACATTAAACTTGCATTTTCTTTCATCTTTTCAATACAATGAAGTGCATTTCTTTCAACTATTGATATTCTGATTTTTTTTTGAATTTTCGAAATTTTTTTTTTTTAACTAGAGTTGACTTTGACTTTTTTTTTTTTTGACTTTTTTTTGTTTTTTGATTGTTTTTGCACTCACGAAGATGATTCTTACTTGTAATCCAACCTAGGCTCTGATTACCACATGATAAGAGGGCTCCTTGTTGAGGACGCCTTCTTGATTGTTTCGGATCTAGGATTGAAGTAAGATGTCTCCTGCAATAAGCATGGCTGCAAATTGGTGTTTAAAAGGGCTGAAAAATATAGGTAGACAGAATGTAGAAGATGAAGGCTCGGAGAAGTTGACAATGGTGGAACGTTGAAAGTATTGGTTTGGTTATGGCTAGGTTTGGTCTTTGGTGAGGTGACTGGTGAGAAATGAAGTTTCTGACAAGGTTGAAAAATAGGATGCAAGGGGTAGTACGAAAATGAAATAAAAACAAGGAAAAGAAATAAAATGAAACAAACTCCAAGGATGAACTCGAACAATCTGTTGAACGAACCCGAACCTTATCTTGAACTTGCTTCAGACGGACTTGGACCCTTCGATTATCTACAACCGAGAACCCAAAGTATCAAAGGGGTTGACCACGCAAGCAACGAACTTGAGAAGTCAGAAAGTTCTCAAAAGAACCGAAATGAGAGAAATTCTCACAAAAGTAAATTTCATTCAAATTGTCTTTTTTTCCTTTACAAAGTATACATATATATAGGCTAGTACAAGGGAGTTGGCGCCTAGAATACTTGGCCAGAATTGAATTGGAAGTTTCAGATGAGTGGCTGAAATGTAAGCACAATTAACATGTGTTAATTATGTTAAATGTGGATGAGAAAACTACTCATCCTTATCCTTTGTGGCCGGCTGGTTTTGGAGGGAGGGAAGACTGAATTTCAAACATTTAACACATGTGTTTTATGTGTGAAATTCAAAGGAAATAACTCCTTGTCCTTATCTTACTTTGACGCCAACTTCAAGGAGGGAAATCTTGAAATTTGAATCTGCCACATGCCATGCACATGCACATGCTTGGAATGGATGGTGGACGCCCCTCATGCTGGTCACATGACCATGACACACTCTCCCACGTGGAGGACACCTTTGAGCTATCCCGGGACTCACCAGCTTGAGTTGAGCTAGTAGAGCTGGAGTTGAGCTGAATGGAGCTGAGTTGAGCTGAATTCAGCTAGCTGAAGTGTTGAGGATTAGTTGAGCTGAAACGAGCTGCTAGAAATCCATTGAGCTTTTCCCGAGCTAAGGTGAAGTCCTTCATTTGGTACTCTTCCTTGTGCCTATGAGAAAACAAAAGTTATACCATCATAAGTATTGTAAACTTATTAAAGAAAGTTAAAACAAGCTGAAAAAACATAGTTATCATATTGGAAAACATGTAACAAGCTAAAGAAACATGGTAAACATGATTATGAGCTTGTGTTCTTATTGAACTTATTGAAAACACACCTATTTACATGCTTAATAAACACAATACTAGCTTAAGTACTATATAGTTACAAGATGTTACACATCAGTATGTAACATAGTGTAAAGTTTATTCTCTAAGGCATATGCATTATTAAGGGATTCTGAGACTTGTAAACATTTAAGAATAAGAACTTCCCTGAATTGCTTAGCCTTTGATCGAGTGATGGGTCCTGATGGTAAGACCTCCGGATCAGCTGTTTGAGCTTGTGTAGATGTGCTCACATCAGCATATGTCGTCGTGAATGACCCCTCTTCGAGAGTATGTCATAATGAATGGTCCCTCTCTTTGAGCGTATGCCGT
Source organism: Abelmoschus esculentus (assembly GCA_035048815.1). NCBI lineage: Eukaryota > Viridiplantae > Streptophyta > Magnoliopsida > Malvales > Malvaceae > Abelmoschus > Abelmoschus esculentus. The sequence goes on along the minus strand of JAUCBN010000016.1, from coordinate 13,984,891 downwards.
GATGGACAACCCCTCTCTTTGAGCATATCTCGGTAGAATGACCCCTCTCTTCGAGTGCATGTTTTGGTGAACGATCCCTCCCTTTAAGCGTATAACGAGATGGACGACCACTCTTTTTTAGCGTATGTCGCGATGAATGACCCTTCTCTTCAAGTGCATGTCATAATGAATGGTCTCTTTCTTAGAGCATATACCGTAATGGACGACCCTTCTCTTGGAGCATATGTCACGGTGAATGACCCCTCTTTTCGAGTGCATGTCATAATGGACGGTCCCTCTCTTTGAGCGTATACCGTGATCGATGACTCTCTCATTGAGCGTATGTCGCGATAAATGACCCGTCTATTCGAGTGCATGTCAAGGTGAATGATCCCTCCCTTTGAGAGGATATCGTGATGGACGACCCCTCTCATTGAGAGTATATAACGATTAATGACCTCTCTCTTCGAGTGCATGTCATAATGAACGGTCCCTCTCTTTGAGCGTATACTATGATCGATGACCCTCTCTTTGAGCGTATGTCGCGATGATTGACCAGTCTATTCGAGTGCATGTCATGGTAAACGGTCCATCCCTTTAAGTAGATACCGTGATGGACGACCCCTCTATTTGAGCGTATATCGCGATGAATGACCCCTCTCTTCGAGTGCATGTCATAATGAATGGTCCCTTTCTTAGAGCGTATACCGTGATGGACGACCCATCTCTTTGAGCGTATGTCGCGTTGAATGACCCCTCTTTTTCAGAGCATCTCATAATGAAAGGTCCCTTTCTTAGAGCGTATACCGTGATGGATGACCCTTCTCTTTGACCGTATGTCAAGATGAATGAACCCTCTCTTTTAGTGCATGTCATAATAAACGGTCCATCTCTTTGAGCATATACTGTGATCGATGACACATCTCTTTGAGCGTATGTCACGATGAAAGACCCCTCTCTTCGAGTGTAAGTCATGGTGAAAGGTCCTTCTCTTTAAGAGTATACCGTGATAGATGACCCCTCTCATTGAGCGAATGTCGCGATGAATGACCCCTCTCTTCGACTACATGTCATAATGAATGGTCCCTTTCTTAGAGCATATACCGTGATGGACGACACCTCTCTTTGAGTGTATGTCGCGGTGAATGACCCCACTCCTCGATAGTACGTCATAATGAATGGTGAATGGTCCCAGTCTTTGAGTGTATGCCGTGATGGACGACCCCTCTCTTTGAGCATATGTCGTGTTGAATGACCCCTCTATTCGAGTGCATGTTTTAGTGAACGGTACCTCTCTTTGAGCCTATAACGAGATGGATGACCCCTCTTTTTCAGCTTATGTCCCGATGAATGACCCCTCTCTTTGAGCGTATATCGCGATGAATGACCCTTCTCTTGGAGTGCATAACATGGTGAACGGACCCTCTATCTGAGCGTATACCAGGATGGCGACCCTTCTCTTTGAGCGTATGTCATGATGAATGACCCTTCTCTTTGAGCGTATGTCATGATGAATGACCCATCTCTTTGAGCGTACATTGCGAGGAATGACCCTTCTATTCGAGTATACGTCATAATGAACGGTCTCTCTCTTTGAGCATATACCGTGATGGACGACCCTTCTCTTTGAGCGTATATCGCGATTAAAGACCCCTCTCTTCGAGTGCATGTCATAATGAACGGTCCCTTTCTTAGAGCATATACCGTGATAGACGACCCCTCTCCTTGAGCGTATGTCGCGGTGAATGATCCCTCTCTTTGAGTGTTTACCGTATTGGACGATCACTCTCTTTGAGCGTATGCCGCGATAAATGACCCTCTCTTCGAGTGTAAGTCATAATGAGCTATCTCTCTCTTTGAGCGTTTACCATGATGGACGACCCAACGCTTTGAGCGTCTGTCGCGATGAATAACACCTCTCTTTGAGTGCATGTCATAATGAACGGTCCCTCTCTTTGAGCGTATCCCGTGATCGATAACCCCTCCCTTTGAGGGTATGTTGCGATGAATGACTTTCTCTTTGAGTGCATGTCATGGTGAACGGTTCCTCTCTTTGAGCGTATGTCGCGGTGAATGAACCCTCTCTTCGAGAGTATATAATAATGAACGGTCTCTCTCTTTGAGCCTATGCCGTGATGGACGACCCCTCTCTTTGAGCGTATGTCGCCATGAATGACCACTCTCTTCGAGTGCATGTCATGGTGAACAGTCCCTCTCTTTGAGCGTATACTGTTATGGACAACCCCTCTCTTTGAGCGTTTGTCGCGATGAATGACTCTTCGAGTGCATGTCATAATGAACGGTCCCTTTCTTAGAGCATGATAGACGACCCTTCACTTTGAGCGTATGTCGCTATGAATGACCACTCTCTTTGAGTGTATGTCATGCCGAACGGCCCCTCTCTTTGAGCGTATACCGTGATGGACGACTCCTCTCTCTGAGTGCATGTCGTGATGAATGACCCTTCTCTTTGAATGCATGTCATAATACACAGTGCCTTAGAGCGTATACCGTGATGGACGACCCTTCCCTATGAGCGTATGTCGCGATGAATGACCCTTCTCTTCAAGTGCATCTCATAATAAGCAATCCCTTTCCTAGAGCGTATACCATGATGGATGTCATCTCTCTTTGAGCGTATGTCGCAGTGACAGACCCCTCTCTTCGAGCGTATGTCATAATTAACAGGTCCCTCTCTTTGAGCGTATACCGTGATTGACTACCCCTCTCTTTTAGCATATGTCGCGGTGAATGACCCCTCACTACTAGAGTATGTTATAATGAACGACCCCTCTTTTTGAGCATATGCCGTGATGGACGACCCCTCTCCTTGAGCGTAGGTCGAGATGAATGACCCCTCTATTCGAGTGCTTTTCATAATGAACGGTCACAATCTAAGAGCGTATAACATGATAGACGACTCCTCTCTTTGAATGTATGTCGTGGTGAATGAACCCATTCTTCGAGAGTATGTCATAATGAACGGTCCCTTTGTTTGAGCATATGCCGTGACGGACGACCCCTCTCTTTGAGTGTATGTCGCGATGATTGACCCCTCTCTTCGAGTGCATGACAAGGTGAATGATCCCTCTCTTTGAGCGTATACCGTGATGGACGACCCCTCTCTTTCACCGTATGTCGCGATGAATGACCCCTCTCTTCGAGTGCATGTCATAATGAATGGTCCCTTTCCCATAGCGTTTGACATGATGGATGTCCCTTCTCTTTGAGCGTATGTCACGGTGAATGACCCCTCTCTTCGAGCATAGCTCATAATGAACGGACCCTTTCTTAGTGCGTCTACTGTGATGGATGACCCCTCTCTTTGAGCGTATGTCGTGGTGAATGACCCCTCTCTTCGAGCGTATTTTATAATGAACGGTCCCTTTCTTAGAGCGTATACCGTGATGGACGACCCTTCTCATTGTGCATATGTCGCGATGAATGACCCCTCTCTTCGAGTGCATGTTCTAATAAACAGTCCGTTTCATAAAGCATATACCTTGATAGACGACTCTTCTCTTTGAGCATATGTTGCGGTGAATGACCCCTCCCTTTGAGCGTTTGTCATGATGGAAGATCCCTCTCTTTGAGCGTTTGTCATGATGGATGACCCCTTTCTTTCAACGTATGTCGCGATGAATGTCTCCACTCTTCGAGTGCTTGTCATATTAAGCAGTCCCTTTCTTAGAGTCTACGTACACCGTGATGGACGACCCTTATCTTTGAGCGTATGACGCGATGATTGAACCCTCTCTTCGAGTGCATGTCGTAATGAACGGTCCATTTCTTAGAGCGTATACCGTGATGGATGATACCTCTGTTTGAGCGTATACCCCTCTCTTCGAGTGCATGTCCTAATGATCGGTCCCTTTCTTTGAGCGTATACCGTGATAGACGACCTCAATCTTTGAGCGTATGTCGCGGTGAATGACCCCTTTCTTCGAGAGTATGCCGTAATGATCAGACCCTCTCTTTGAGCGTATACAATGCTGGACGACCCCTCTCTTTGAATGTATGTCACGACGAATGACCCTTCTCTTCGGGTGCATGTCATAATAAACAGTCCATTTCTTAGAGCGTATCCCGTGATGGACGATCCTTCTCTTTGAGCGTATGTCACGATGATTGACCCCTCTCTTCGAGTGAATGTCATAAAAATGGTCTTTTTCTTAAGGCGTATACCATGATGGACGACACCTCTCTTTGAGCGTATAACCCTTTCTTTGAGCGTATATCATGATGGACAATCCCACTCTTTGAGCGTATGATGCGATGAGTGACCCCTCTCTTCGAGAGTATGTCGTAATGACAGGTCCTTATCTAAGAGCGTATTCCGTGATGGAATGACCTCTCTCTGAGTGTATGTCACGGTGAATGACCCCTCTCTTCGAGCGTAGCTCATAATGAACGGACCCTTTATTAGTGCGTCTACTGTGGAGGATGACCCCTCTCTTTGAGCGTATGTCGTGGTGAATGACCCCTCTATTCGAGTGCATGTCATGGTGATTGGTCCCTTTCTTTGGGCGTATACCATGATGGACGACCCTTCTCTTTGAGCATATTTCTCAATGAATTACCCCTCTCTTTGAATGCATCTCAAAATCAACGGTCGCTCTCTTTGAGCGTATACCGTGATCGATGACCCTCTCTTTGAGATATGTCAGAATGAATGACCCCTCTACTCGAGTGCATATCATAATAAACGGTCCCTTTCTTAGAGTGTATACCGTGATGGACGACCCGACCCTTCTCCTAGAGCGTGTGTCGAGATGAATGACCCTTCATTTCGAGTGCAGATCATAATGACTGGTCCCTTTCCTAGAGCGTATACCGTGATGGACGTCACCTCTCTTTGAGCGTATGTCATGGTGAATGACCCCTCTCTTCAAGCGTATGTTATAATTAATGGTTCTTTTGTTTGAGCATATACCGTGGTGGATGACCCCTCTCTTCGATAGTATATCATAATGAACGGTCCCTCTCTTTGAGCATATGTATCGATGAATGACCCCATTCTTCGAGTGCATGTCATGGTGAATGGTCCCTATTTTTGAGCGTATACTGTGATGGACGACTCCTCTCTTTGAGCGTATGTCGCGATGAATGACCCCTCTCTTTGATAGTCTATCATAATGATTGTTCCCTATCTTTGATTGTATCCCGTGATGGACGACCCCTTTCTTTGAGCGTATGTCACGATGAATGACCCCTCTCTTTTAGTGCATGTCATGGTGAACGATACCTCTCTTTGAGCATATACCATGATGGACGACCCCTCTCTTTGAACGTTCATCATGATGAATGAACCCTCTCTTCGAGTGCAGGTCGTAATAATCAGTCCCGTTCTTAGAGCGTATACCCTGATGGATGACCCTTCTCTTTGAGCGTCTGTCGCGATGATTGACCCCTCTATTTGAGTGCGTGTCAGGATGAACGGTCCACCTCTTTGAGCATAAACCGTGATGGACGACCTCTCTCTTTGAGAGTATGTCGTGAAGAATGACATGTCTCTTTGAGTTCATGTAATAATCAACGGTCCCTCTCTTTGAGCGTATACCGCGATCGAGGACCCTCTCTTTGAGCGTACATTGTGATGAATGACTCCTCTCTTCGAGTGCATTTCATGGTGAACAGACCCTCTCTTTTGGTGTATACTGTGATGGACGACCCCTCTCTTTCAGTGTATGTCGCAATGAATGACCCCTCTTCAAGGGCATGTCATAATTAAGGTCTCTTTGAGCGTATACCGTGATCGAGACCCCCCTTTATGAGTGTATGTTGCGATGGATGACCCTCTCTTCAAGTGCATGTCATGGTGAAAGATCCCTCTCTTTGAGCGAATACTGTGATGGACGACCCCTCTCTTTGAGTGTATGTCACGATGAATGACCCCTTTATTCGAGTTCATGTCATAATGAACGGTCCCTTTCTTAGAGCGTATACCGTGATGGACGACCCCTCTTTGAGTGTATGTCGCGGTGAATGACCCCTCTCTTCGTCTTAAGGTCATAATAAATGGTTCCTTTCTAAGAGCGTAAATCGTGATGGACGACCCCTCTCTTTGTGTGTATGTTGCGGTGAATGACCGCTCTATTCGAGCGTATGTCATAATGATCGGTCCCTCTCTTTGAGCGTATCCCGTGATGGTTGTCCCCTCTCTTTGAGCATTTTTCGTGATGAATGATCCCTCTCTTCGAGTGCATGTCATGGTGAACGGTCTCTCTCTTTGAGCGTATACCATGATATATGAACCCTTCTCTTTGAGCATATGTTGTGGTGAATGACCCCTCTCTTCGAGTACATGTCATAATGAACGGTCCCTCTCTTTGAGCGTATACCGTGAGGGACGACCCCTCCCTTTAAACGTATGTCGTGATGAATAACCCCTATTCTAGTACATGTAATGGTGAACGGTCCCTCTCTTTGAGCGGATACCTTGATGGACGACAACTCTTTTTGATGGACGACCCCTCTTCGAGTGCATGTCATAACAAAGGGTCCCTTTCTTAGAGCGTATATTATGATTGATAACCCCTCTTTTTGAGCGTATGTCGCGGTGAATGACCCCTCTCATCGAGTGCATGTCACAATGACCCCTCTCTTTGTGTATATGTCGTTGTGAATGAACCCTCTCTATGAGCGTATGTCGCGATGAATGATACCTCTCTTTGAGTGCATGTCATAATCAACGGTTCCTCTCTTTGAGCATATATCGTAATCGATGATCCTCTCTTTGAGCGTACATTGCGATGAATGACCCCTCTCTTCGAGTGCATTTCATGGTGAACAGTCCCTCTCTTTGAGCGTATACTATGATGGTCGACCCCTGTCTTTGAGCGTATGTCGCAATGAATAACCCCTTTCTTTGAGGGCAGGTCATAGTAAATGGTCCCTCTCTTTGTGCGAATAACGTGATCGAGACACCTTTTTTTGAGCGTATGTCGCGATGAATGAACCCTCTGTTCGAGCGAATGTCATGGTGAAAGATCCCTCTCTTTGAGTGAATACCGTGATGGACGACCCCTCGCTTTTAGTGTATGTCGCGTTGAATGACCCCTCTCTTCGAGTGCATGTCATAATGATCGGTCCCTTTCTTAGAGCGTATACCGTGATGGATGACCACTCTCTTTGAGCATATTTCGTGATGAATGACCCTCTTTGAGCATATGTTGCGTTGAATGACCCCTCTCTTCTAGTGCATGTCATAACGAACGACTCCTTTCTTAGAGCGTAAATCATGATGAACAACCCCTCTCATGGAGCGTATGTCGCGGTGAATGACCGCTCTATTCGAGCGGATGTCATAATGACCGGTCCCTCTCTTTGAGCGTATCTCGTGATGGACAACCCCTCTGTTTTAGCATTTGTTATGATGAATGACCCCTTTCTTCGAGTGCATGTCATGGTGAATTGTCCCTCTCTTTGACCGTATACCGTGATGGACGACCCCTCTCTTGGAGTGTATGTCGCGATGAATGGCCTCTATCTTTGAGTATATGTCATGGTGAATGGTCTCTCTCTTTGAGCGTATGTCATTGTCAATGACCCCTTTCTTCGAGTGCATGTCATAATGAACGATTCCTCTCTTTGAGCGTATACCATGACGGACGACCCCTCTCTTGAAGCATGACCCCTCTATTCTAGTATATGTCATGGTGAAAAGTCCCTCTCTTTGAGCGGATACCATGATGGACGACCCCTCTCTTTGAGCGTATATCGCGATGAATTACCCCTCTCTTTTTGTGCATGTCATAATGAACGGTCCCTTTCTTAAAGCGTATATTGTGATTGACCACCCCTCTTTTTTTGCGTATGTCGCGGTGAATGCCCCCTCTCTTCGAGTGCATGTCATAATGAACGGTCCCCTTCTTAGAACATAAACCGTGATCGACGACCCCTCTCTTTGCGCGTATGTCGTTGTGAGTGACCCCTATCTTTGAGCATATGTCGCGATGAATGACCCCTCTCTTCGAGCGCATGTCGTAATAAATAGTCCCTTTCTTAGAGTGTATACCGTGATGGATGACCCCTCTCTTTGAGAGTATGTCGCGATGAATGACACCTCTCTTTGAGTGCATGTCATAATCAACGGTCCCTCTCTTTGAGCATATACTGTGATCGATGATCCTCTCTTTGAGTGTACGTTGCGATGAATGACCCCTCTCTTCGAGTTCATTTCATGGTGAATAGTCCCTCTCTTTGAGCGTATACTATGATGGACGACCCCTCTCTTTGAGCGTATATCGCAATAAATAACATGCCTGACACTGCCCACACCAATGCCATAGCAGACCCGTACTAGGAGATACTACAGACGATGGCAGCTATGGATCTTAGGCAACAACAATACATGGAGTATCAGAGGGACTTCAACAACACACTTGCCCAAATGATGCCCCATAACTTTCCCAACCAAGGGATGCAGTTTTTAGAGTTCACAACTAATATGTTCCTAACGGCTGCACCCTACACAGAGACCACTCTAGCTCCAGGAGGACCGAGGCCATTCTTCCCCACTGACCCTCAACAACAATTTCATGTTGCTGGCCCATTTAAGGCAACAGATTCTGTCTCGGCATCATCTGCCAACAAATGGCCATCCAAAAGGAGGGTAGTCTTCAACACACCACCAAGATCCCCATCATCATGGGTAGTCTATCTGATGAGATAGATGCCTATGTACATCAAAAGTTCAACCGCTGCTTGACCAAGCATCCACCATGCCTGGGAAGATATAGAGAATGATGGAGGAACAGATGTCATGATCACCGAGGAAGTTGCTGAAGATGAAGAAAGAGAAGAAGTGCACGCTTCCATGCAACGGACACCACCAACAAGAGTCCAGCCACCACGACAACCAAAAACTCAGCCATTGACATCACCAAAGATGAAGCAATCATCAACAAGGCCTAGAAAATTGATTGTTGACAACAGCTCTTCGGACTCCATTTAATTATTTTTTTAATGCTGCTTTTATATAATTACTTGTTTCCTTTTCATATTTTGTTGCCTACTATGTGCCCCTATAAGCATTGAGGGCAATGCTTGGTTTGAGTTTGGGGGTATAGAGCCACTGCCGAGGCATTCCACTGCCGCAGCCTTGCCATAAAAAGGGAGTATTTCAGTGATTTTTCAAAATTTTTCTATGTCCACCACCTTACATAAATTTTTTGCCCATACTTTTGCATTGCTTTTCAGTAGTATTGCCTTAGTTTATTCTTTTAAGGCAATAGAAATCTCTCCTTACCATGGTTAGATCCTATTTAGAGGACTTAAGGAAGACAACTAGAAGCTTGCTATAAGATTGATTTTAATAATACTTTTGGGACTTGTTTGACTATAGGAATTCTTTTAATAAACTTAGGTGATAAAGACTTAGATTTTTGAAATTATGACTAGAGGTGCCTATCACCGGCTCTAGGAAGTACTCTTCTTCATGTTAGAGGTGCCCGAAATTGACTTTAATGTGCTTAAAAGAATGGCAAAAGAAATAAGAAAATATTAAGGAGAAAACACAATCCTTGAGGTGTCCGAAATTGGCTCAAGAAATTGGTGTTTTTAAAGAAGAGAACATTAAATCCAAGTCTATTTGTCTTGAACTTAGAGTTTGTCTAAGAAGGCCTTTAATCAAACTTGTCCACAAAAACGCACACACTCACAAAATCTTATAGTTTGTTTTCTAGGTAAACCCTTGGGTAACCAAAAAGGTTAAGTCTAAAGAAGAGTCATAGTTATGGTGGGGAGAATAGATGAAAACATAAGACCAAGAAAGAATAAGATTTGACAATTTGATGGTTTGCATTACTTGAGTACAAGCAATAGTTCGAGTTTGGGGGTGTGATAAGTGCTCAACTCACTATCACTTTTTACACCTCTTGCGGGAATTAGTCACTAAATCTACACCTACTTAGACAAATGCATGTACTTAATGTGAGATATTTAGAGGTTATATTGTTAAAGATATTTACAGAAAAAGCAAGTTTTACTGTATTTTTGTATCTTTGTAGGAAAAGCTATTGCCACGGCAACAAATGAGAAGGAGGCAGGACCTGATGCCGAGGCAGCAGATAGGGACAAGTAGCGATATTGTAGGCAAGCTGATGAGAAAAATGAGGAGAACGTTGTTGTGCGATTGCATTGGACAGAAACAAGTCAATTGAATCCACTATACAACACAACTGCATCCTAATCACTTTCTCTTTTTGATTTTTCTATTATTATTTAGCGTTCATTATTTAGTTTAACCACACCCAAAACTACTTGTGCTTTTATTTTATTTTATAGAGCAAGAAGACAAAAGAAGACATATTAAGTATAACAATCCGTGTGGAGATGATACACAACTTTCTCATCATTTTATTACTTACGACGTATTCACTTGCACTAATTACGCATATTTGACATGAATGACCCCTTTTTTTAGCGTATGCCGCAATGAATGACCCCTCTCTTCGAGTACATGTCACAATGAATGGTCCCTTAGAGCATATACCGTGATGAGCGACCCTTCTCTTTGAGCATATGCCGCGGTGAATAACCCCTCTATTCGTGATCATGTTATGGTGAACGGTCCCTCTCTTTGAGCGTATACCATGATGAATGACCCCTCTCTTTGAGCGTATGCCGCAATGAATGACCCCTCTCTTCGAGTGCACGATAGGGTGAATGGACCCTCTCTTTGAGAATATACAGTGATGGAAAACCCCTCTCTTTGAGCATATGTCACGATGAATGACCCCTCTCTTTCAATGAATGTCATAATAAATGGTCCCTCTCTTTGAGCGTATACCGTGATAGATGACCCCTCTCTTCGAGTGTAAGTCATAGTGAAAGGTCCTTCTTTTTAAGAGTATACCGTGATGGATGACCCCTCTCTTTGAGCAAATGTCGCGATGAATGACCCCTCTCTTCGACTGCATGTCATAATCAATGGTCCCTTTCTTAGAGCGTATACCGTGATGGACGACACCTCTCTTTGAGCGTATGTCGTGGTGAATGACCCCTCTCTTCGAGAGTATGTCATAATGAATGGTCCCACTCTTTGAGCGTATGCCATGATGGACGACCCTCTCTTCGAGTGCATGTTATGCTGAACGGTCCCTCTCTTTCAGCGTATAACGACATGGACGACCCCTCTTTTTTAGCGTATGACATGATGAAAGACCCCTCTCTTCGAGTGCATGTCATAATGAATGGTCCCTTTCTTAGAGCATAAACCATGATGGACGACCCTTCTCTTTGAGCATATGTCACGGTGAATGACCCCTCTCTTTGAGTGCATGTCACATTGGACGGTCCCTCTCTTTGAGCGTATGTCGCGATAAATGACTCGTCTATTCAAGTGCATGTCATGGTGAACGATCCTTCCCTTTGAGCGGATACCATGGTGGACGACCACTCTCATTGAGCATATATCGCGATGAATGACCTCTCTCTTCGATTGCATGTCATAATGAACAGTCCCTCTCTTTGAGCGTATACCATGATCGATGACCCTCTCTTTGAGCGTATGTTGCGTTGAATGACCCGTCTGTTCGAGTGCATGTAATGATGAATGGTCCCTCCCTTTGAGCGGATACCCTAATGGACGACCCCTCTCTTTGAGCGTATATCGTGATGAATGACGCCTCTCTTCGAGTGCATGTCATAACGAATGCTCCCTTTCTTAGAGTGTACCGTGATGGACAACCCTTCTCTTTGAGCATATACCGTGATGGATGACCCTTGATATGATCACAACCAACAATGATTCAAAAGAATTTCCTATTGGACCTATGACGCATGCTAAAACCAAGAAATTCCAAGTGGCCATGGGAAATGTATTTATTCAAGTCTGAAAATTAGAGAATGCAACATCAACTTTGTTGGAACAATACAAGCTCCTACTTGTGCATGAGTTTGCATGAGTTCTTTCTTAAGTTTTTAAATTTAATTTCAGCATGTGTGCATGAATAAATAATGCTTGATGTTCATTTAAGCGTGTTAGTTCAATAAAGTTCATTAGCTCAATTAATGCATGATAGTTCACTTAAAGCATGTTAGTTTTCTTATGTTTATAAGTTCATTTAGTGTGTGAGTTATATAATTAATTAAACTAGATCATTCAATGAAACTAGTTTCGTTAATTAAATTAACTCATTAAATTTGTTTCATGCATTCACTTTTATTTTTATTTAATAAAGTTGTTATTTAATGGTTGCTTATATATTATTTCATCTAGGATATTCTTTTGGAGAAATGGTTGATCATATTCTAAGGAATGACAAGGCATTTACATCAATTAAAGTCCCTTGAAGGCCCATCAAGGCTGATTGGTTACAATGCAATTCAATGGAGCAATTACAGCACTTTAATGTTGTTATTTCCAGCCATGATTTTAATGTTTTCAAGAGAGTCTTTACATCACTTTAAGGCTGTTAGTTTCAGCAAGAAAGAAAGAGAGGACATACAATGAAAACCTTCATTATCACCATTTAAGGGAGAGTAAAGACAGGAGTTATAACAACACTCAAGGAGGGAATTCAAGGAATATCAGTCAACTTGTTCGGCATTTTTGGATTAGATACGGGCATATTTGAGTCTTGAGGACTTGTTCAAACTTCTTCTTGTATACCTTAGCTTTCCAACGCATTTTGAATCACCTCAATCCGATATCCGGGCTTAAGATATGATTAAATTATTGAAGACAGTACATGCTGGAAATTCAATACGGGAATAGTTACAAGATGCTTCTTCTAAAAATTCAAGAGATCATTCAATTGTTGAATTCAATGTTTCATCAACAGACCATTAAAGGAGGATGAATGCCAACTTAATCAAGCATCAACCCAATGGTTTCTACATGTGGATGATATGTATGTCAACACTCATTCTAAGAATGACTACATTCATCCTTCTATATCAAACTTTTGGCAGTTAATTGGAGATGGGATAACCTACAAATTAATAGGCCTTTAACACTAGAATAATGAGTCTTTAATCTTTGTCTAGGTCAATCAATTTGTTGTTGTCTTACACCTATAAATAGGCACTCATTCCATTGTAAAAGATACAACATTTGACATATATTACAACTTGAGAGTGTTTCTCTTTTATAGTTCTTTTTAAACTTTACGGATTACAAGATTATTCTTGTGGCATTATCCCTATTTATTTTTTTATATTGATGGTTCCTAGTTCTTATAACTAGAGGGTCACAATCCCTTAACCTTTCACCCAAGTCACGGTTTAAAAACTCACGGAACGAGTCTTCACTTTTTAGTGTTGGTTCCTCCTTTGTTTACACCGCACCATCAATTACAATCCTTATTTTCACTTCCATCATCCATACATCCATATTTTCCATGCTTCATCTTAAACACAACAACCATCTTATCATCATTCCATATCACCATACTATTCATCCATTTCATATCATGTAAGTTTTATTTCAAAATTCCTATTTTTCATTTCAGTTACTTAGTAGAATCACGATCGGGCAATCACAAATACAAATTCGGATATTCTACAACAAGATTCATATCAACCTTCTTTTTCAGTGCATGTCATAATAAACGATCCCTCTCATTGAGCGTATACCATGATCGATGACCTCTCTCTTTGAGCGTATGTCGCGATGAAAGACCCGTCTCTTCGAGTGCAAGTCGTGGTGAAAGGTCCTCTTTAAGAGTATACCATAATGGATGACCCCTCTCTTTGAGCGAATGTCGTGTTGAATGACCCCTCTCTTCGACTGCATGTCATAATGGATGGTCCCTTTCTTAGAGCGTATATCGTGATGGACGACACCTCTCTTTGAGCGTATGTCGCGGTGATTGATCTCTCTTCGAGACTATGTCATAATGAATGGTCCCTCTCTTTGAGCTTATGCCGTGATGGACGACCCATCTCTTTGAGCATATGTCGCGTTGAATGACCCCTCTCTTCGAGTGCATGTTTTGGTGAACGGTCCCTCTCTTTAAGCGTATAACGAGATGGGCGGCTGCTCTTTTTTAGTGTATGTTGCAATGAATGACCCGTCTCTTCGAGTGCAAGTCATAATGAATGGTCCCTTTCTTAGAGCATATACCATAATGGACGACCCTTCTCTTAGAGCATATGTTGCAATGAATGGCCCGTCTATTCGAGTGCATGTCCAGGTGAATGGTTCCTCTATTTGAGCGTATGCCGCGATGGACGACCCCTCTCTCCGAGTGCATGACATGGTGAATGATCTCTCTCTTTGAGCGTATACCGTGATGGACGACCCAACTCTTTCACCTTATGTCGCGATGAATGACCCCTCTCTTCGAGTGCAGGTCATAATGAATGACCCCTCTCTTTGAGTGTAAATCGCAATGAACGACCCCTCTCTTCGAGTGTATGTCATAACGAATGGTCCCTTTCCTAGAGCTTATAACGTGATGGACGACCCATCTCTTTGAGCGTATGTCACAATGAATGACCCCTCTCTTTCAGTGTATCTCATAATGAAAGGTCCATTTCTTAGAGCGTATACCGTGATGGATGACCCTTCTCTTTGACCGTATGTCAAGATGAATGACCCCTCTCTTTCAGTGCATATCATAATAAACGGTCCCTCTCTTTGAGTGTATACCGTAATCGATGTCCCATCTCTTTTTGAGCGTATGTCACGGTGAATGACCCCACTCCTCGATAGTATGTCATAATGAATGGTCCTCTCTTTGAGCGTATGCCGTGATGAATGATCCCTCTCTTTGAGCGTATGTCGCGTTGAATGACTCCTCCCGTCGCGTTCATGATTTAGTGAACGGTCCCTCTCTTTGAGCGTATAACGACATGGATGACCCCTCTTTTTTAGCGTATGTCGCGATGAATGACCCCTCTCTTTGTGTGCATTTCATAATGAATGGTCCCTTTCTTAGAGCATACACCATGATGGACGACCCTTCTCTTTGAGCATATGTCGCTGTGAATGACCCCTCCCTTCGAGTGCATGTCATAATGGACGAACCCTCTCTTTGAGTGTATACCGTGATCAATGACCCTGTTTTTGAGTGTATGTCGTGATGAATGACCCCTGTCTTCGAGTGCATGTCATAATGAACGGTTCCTTTCTTAGACTCTATACTGTGAGGGACGAGTTCACTTTTTGAGTGTATGTCGCGGTGAATATCCCTCTCTTCGAGTGCATGTCATAATGAATGGTATCCTTCTTGGAACGTATAACGTGATGGACGACCCCTGTCTTCAAGCGCATATCGCTGTGAATGACCCCTATCTTTGAGTGCATGTCATGCTGAACGGTCTCTCTCTTTGAGTGTATACCATGATGGTTGACCCCTCTCTTTGTGCGTATGTTGCGATGAAAGACGCCTCTCATCGAGTGTATGACATGGTGAATGGTCCCTCTCTTTGAGCGTATACGGTGATGGAAAATCCCTCTCTTTGAGCGTATGTCATAATGAATGGTCCCTCTCTCTGAGCGTATGTCGCGTTGAATGACCCCTCTTTTTAGCGTATGTCGCAGTGAACGACCCCTCTCTTCGAGTGCATGTTATGGTGAACGGTCCCTCTTTCAGCGTATAATGAGATGGACGACCCCTCTTTTTTAGCGTATGTCGCGTTGAATGACCCCTCTCTTCGAGTGCATGTCATAATTAACGGTCCCAATCTTAGATCGTGTACTGTGATGGACAACCCTTCTCAGTGAGCGTATGTCGCAATGAATGACCCTTCTCTTCGAGTGCGTGTCATAATGAATGGTCCCATTCTTAGAGAGTATACCGTGATGGACGACACATCTCTTTGAGCGTATATAGCGGTGAATGACCCCTCTCTTCGAGAGTATATCGTAATAACCGGTCCTTCTTTTTGAGAGTCTCCCGTGATGGACGACCTCTCTCGTTGAGTGTATGTCGCGATGAATGACCCCTCTCCTTGAGTGCATGTCATGGTAAATGGTCCCTCTCTTTGAGCGTATACCGTGATGGACGACTCCTCTCTTTGAACGTATGTCACGATATAATAAACAGTCCCTTTCTTAGAGCATATACCGTGATCGACAACCCATCTCTTTGAGCGTTTGTCACGATGAATGACCCCTCTCTTTGAGTTCATGTCATAATGAACGGTCCCATTCTTAGAGTGTATATTGTGATGGACGAGACCTCTCTTTGACCGTATGACGTGGTCAATGACCCCTCTCTTCGAGTATATATCATAATGAACGGACCATCTCTCTGAGCGTATGCCATAATGCACGACCCCTATCTTCGAGCGTATGTCGCGATGAATGACCCCTCTATTCGGGTGCATGTCATGGTGAGTGGTCCCTCTCTTTGGGCGTATACCGTAATGGACGACCCCTCCCTTTGAGCATATGTCTCAATGAATGACCCCTCTCTTTGAGTGCATGTCATAATCAACGGTCAATCTCTTTGAGAGTATACCGTGATGGACGATCCATCTCTTTGAGCATATGTCGCGATGAATGACCCCTCTCTTAGAGTGTATGTCTTAGTGGACGATCCCTCTCTTTTAGCGTATACCATGGTGGATGACCCCTCTCTTTGAGCGTATGTCGCGATGAATGACCCTTCTCTGTGAGTGCATTACTTGGTGAACGGTCCCTCTATCTAAGTGTATACTAGGATGGACAATCCATCTCTCTGAGTGTATGTCGTGATGAATGACCCCTCTCTTCGAGTGCATGTCATGGTGAACGGTTCCTCGCTTTGAGTATATACCGTGATGAACGACCCGTCTTTTAAGATATGTCACGATGAATGACCCATCTCTTCGAGTGTATGTCTTAATGGATGGTTCCTCTCTTTTAGCGTATACCATGATAGATGACCCCTCTCTTTGAGCATATGTCGCGATGAATGACCATTCTCTTGGAGTGCATGACATGGTGAACGGTCCGTCTATCTGAGCGTATGCCAGTATGGACGACCCCTCTCTTTGAGCGTATGTCGTGATGAATGACCCCTCTCTTTGAGCGTATGTCGTGATGAATGACCCCTCTCTTTGAGCGTACGTCGTGAGGAATGATCCTTATATTCGAGTGTACATCATAATGAACAGTCTCTCTCTTTGAGTGCATGTCATAATGAACGGTCCCTCTCTTTGAGAGTATACCGTGATCGATGACCCGTCTCTTTGAGTGTATGTTGCGATGAATAACCTTCTCTTCAAGTGCATGTCATGGTGAACGGTTCTTCTCTTCGACCGTATGTCGCAGTGAATGAACCTTCTCTTCGAGAGTATATAATAATGAACGGTCCCTCTCTTTGAGTGTATGCCGTGATGGACCACCCCTCTCTTTGAGCGTATGTCGCCACGAATGACCACTCCCTTCGAGTGCATGTCAAGGTGAACGGTCCCTCTCTTTGAGCGTATACTGTGATGGACAACACCTCTCTTTGAGCTTATGCCACGATGAATGACTCTTCGAGTGCATGTTATAATGAACGGTCCCTTTCTTAGAGCGTGACGGACGACCTTCTCTTTGAGCGTATGTCGCTCAGAATGACCACTCTCTTTGAGTGCATGTCATGCTAAACGACCCCTCTCTTTGAGCGTATACCGTGATGGAGGACCCCTCTCTTTGAGCGTATGTCATAATGAATGACCCTTCTCTTTGAGTGCATGTCATGCTGAATAGCCCCTCTCTTTGAGCGCATACTACGATGGATGACCTTTCCCTTTGAGCGTATGTCGCGATTAATGACCCTTCTATTCGAGTGCATCTCATAATGAACAATCCCTTTCCTAGAGCATATACCGTGATGGACATCACCTTTCCTTGAGCGTTTGTCACAGTGACAGACCCCTCGCTTCGAGCGTATGTCATAATTAACGGGTCCCTCTCTTTGAGCGTATACCATGATTGACGACCCCTCTCTTTTAGCGTATGTCGCGGTGAATGGCCCCTCATTACTAGAGTATGTCATAATGAACGGACCCTTTTTTTGAGCATATGCCATGATGGACGAGCCCTCTCTTTGAGCGTATGTCGCGATGAATGACCCCTCTCTTCGAGTGCATATCATATCACATTGTAAGAGCGTATACCGTGATAGACGACTCCTCTCGTTGAGTGTATGTCGTGGTGAATTACCCCTCTCTTCTAGAGTATGTCATAATGAATGGTTCCTCTGTTTGAGCGTATGCCGTGAAGGACGACCCCTCTCTTTGAGGGTATGTTGCGATGAATGACCCCTCTCCGAGTGCATGACATGGTGAATGATCTCTCTCTTTGAGCGTATACCGTGATGGACGACCCAACTCTTTCACCGTATGTCGCGATGAATGACCCCTCTCTTCGAGTGCAGGTCATAATGAACGGTCCCTTTCCTATAGCGTATAACGTGATGGATGTCCTCTTTGAGCGTATGTCGCGGTGAATGACCCCTCTCTTCGAGGGTAGTTCATAATTAACGAACCCTTTCTTAGTGCATCTACCATGATTGATGACCCCTCTCTTTGAGCGTATGTCGCGGTTAATGGCCCCTCTCTTCAAGCGTATTTCATAATGAACGATCTCTATCTTAGAGCGTATACCGTGACGACCCTTCTCATTATGCATATGTCGCGATGAATGACCCCTTTCTTCGAGTGCACGTCATATGAAATGTCCCTTTCTTAGAGCGTATATCATGATGGACGACCCCTCTCTTTGAGCGTATATTACGGTGAATGACCCCTCTCTTCGAGAGTATGTCATAATGATCTGTCCCTCTCTTTGAGCGTATCCCGTGATGGACGACCCCTCTCTTTGGGCATATGTCGCGATGAATGACCCCTCTCTTTTTGTTCATGTCATGGTGAACGGTCCCTCTCTTTGAGATTGTACCGTGATGGATGACCCCTCTCTTTGAGCATATACATTGATGGATGACCCCTCTCTTCGAGCATATGTCGCGATGAATGACCCCTCTCTTTGAGTGCATGTCATGGTGAACGGTCCCTTTCTTTGAGTGTATACCGTGATGGATGACCCCTCTCTTTCAACGTATGTCGCGATCAATGACCCCTCTCTTCGAGTGCTTACCATAATAAGCACTCCCTTTCTTAGAGCGTACATCGTGATGGACGACCCTTCTCTTTGAGCGTATGACGCGATGATTGAATCCTCTCTTTGAGTGCATGTCATAACGAACAATTCATTTCTTATAGGTAATACCGTGATGGACGACACCTCTCTTTGAGCGTATTCCCCTCTCTTCGAGTGCATGTCATAATGAACGGTCCCTTTCTATGAGCGTGTACCGTGATAGACGACCTCTATCTTTGAGCGTCTGTCATGGCGAACGACCCCTCTCTTCGAGAGTATGCCGTAATGATCGGTCCCTCTCTTTGAGCGACCCCTCTCTTTGAATGTATGTCGCGATGAATGACCCCTCTCTTCAGGTGCATGTCATAATAATCAGTCCATTTCTTAGAGCGTATCCCGTGATAGATGATCCTTCTCTTTGAGCGTATGTCGCGATGATTGACCCCTCTCTTCGAGTGAATGTCATAATAAACGGTCCCTTTCTTAAAGCGTATACCGTGATGGGCGACACCTCTCTTTGAGCGTAAAATCCTTTCTTAGAGCGTATATCGTGATGGACGACCCCTCTCTTTGAGAGTATGACGTGGTGAGTGATCCCTCTCTTCGAGAGTATGTCGTAATGACCAGTCCTTGTCTATGAGCGTATTCCGTGATGGAATGACCCCTCTCTTTAAATAAATGTCGCGATGAATGACCCCTTTCTTCGAGTACATGTCATAATAAATAGTCCCTTTCTTAAAGCGTATCCTGTGATGGACGACCCCTCTCTTTAAGCATATGTCGCGACGAAAGAACCCTCTCTTTGAGTGCATGTCAGGATGAACGGTCCCACTCTTTGAGCGTATGTCGTGATGGATGACCCCGCCATGACCCATCTCTTTAGGTTAATGTCATAATGAATGGTCCATTTCTTAGAGTGTATACCGTGATGGACGACCCATCTCTTTGAGCTTATGCCGCGATGAATGATTGCACACTTCGAGTGCATGTCATAATGAACGGTCCCTTTCTTATAGTGTATACAATGATGGACGATCCCTCTCTTTAAGCGTATGTCGCGGTGAATGACTCCTCTCTTCGAGAGTACGCCAAAATGAAAGGTCCCTCTCTTTGTACATACGCTGTGATGGAAGACCCCTCTCTTCGAGTGCATGTCATGGTGAACGGTCCCTCTCTTTGAGCGTATACCGTGATGTATGACCCCTCTCATTGAGCGTAGGTTGCGATGAATGATCCCTCTCTTCAAGGGCATGTCATACCGAACGGTTCCTCTCTTTGAGCCTACAGTATGATCGATGACCCCTCTTTTTGAGCGTATGTTGCGATGAATGACCCCTCTCATCGAGTTAAACTCATGGTGAATAATCCCTCTCTTTAAGCATATACCGTGATGGATGACCCCTCTCTTTGAGCGTATGTCGCGTTGGATGACCCCTCTCTTCTAGTGCATGTCATAATGAACGGTCCCTTTCTTTGAGCGTATACCGTAATGGATGACCCTTTTCTTTGAGCGTATGTCGCGATGAATGACCCCTCTCTTCGAGTGCATGTCATAATGAATGGTCCCTTTCTTATAGCGTATACCATGATTGACGACCCTTTTCTTTGAGCGTTTACCGTGATGGATGACCCTTATCTTTCAGCGTATGTCGCGTTTAATGACCCCTCTCTTCGAGTGTATTTCACAATGAACGGTCTCTTTCTTAGAGCGTACCTGTGATGTATGACCTTTTTCTTCGAGCGTATGTAGCGGTGAATGACCCCTCTCTTCGAGCGTATTTCATAATAAATGGTCCCTCTCATTGAGCGTATGCCGTGATGGATGACCCCTCTCTTTGAGCATATGATGCGTTGAATGGCCCCTCTCTTTGAGTGCATGTCATAATGAACGGTCCCTTTCTTAGAGCGTATACCATGATGGATGACTGTAATCACCATTTTATCTGGGTCTAACTCGTCACTTTTATGTTTAAAATAATGGGCTTGGACGCTTTAATTTCTGTACGGGTATTAATATTATGGTCATATATTTTACATTAATATTGCATGTTTGTACGTGTGTTTATTATAATAATATGTGTACTACGCATGTTAATATTCTACCTTACTATTTGTTTAAGTTTTATCGGTGTGTGTATATATATAATATATACTTGTGGATATTATGAAATCATCAAATTTGATATATTATGTTGCATAACTATGTATTAATAATGTATGTAATCAAATATATATGTGTATATCGTTAGTTATGTATACAGGCGTCCTTGTTTTATTTAATTTATTCCTAAGCATGTCATTTTGTTTTATCCTTTATATATATATATATATTACATGGTTTTTAAATCAAAATCAATTGTTGCTTGCATGTGTATTTATTTATGTTTAATTCTTTATATTGTGGTAGAATAATAATGATATTTTATTTCTAGAATTGGTCTCACCAAATGCATGCGCTGAATCATTCAATTTTTTACCTTTGGATTCGTATCACTAGACTATAATCATTCACATAATTTAGTATTATTTATTTAGGTCAGTTTCTACTTACTTAATTGATTAGATTCTAAGAAAAGAGGTGATCATTAGTTTTTATGCTCGTGTCATAAAGGTCCGAATCATCGAACGTTGAGCGAAATATTAAAATTATTTTTCACCATCTCTAGGTAATTAAAATTAAAAGCCGACAAGATTATGAAATCATTTCTTTTTATGTTGCATCATTCATAAGGTGACGTGCGGGATCAGAACCCTAAACTAACGCGACGAACAATATTATTTGATGTTGATTTAGTCTTTGGTCCGGTGTATCGTCAACCTTATTAATTAAATGCTTTATTGATTTGAATTCACCAATTAAATTAAACAAATTTAATTAAGGTCAATTTTGAATTTAGAAAAAGATTTAAAATTAAATTAAAGTTGAAACATGATTTTTAAAGAAAATATTTTTGGTACCGATTTCAGAGAGTGATGGGGTTGCTAATCCTTCCCCATGCATAACCAACTCCAAACCCCTTTTTCAAAATAAATCTTTGATTTTCCTTTTAAGGTGTCCAATCTACCTTAGTGACCAATGGCGGCTCCAAATTAATTTTTCCAAAAGAATTTATATTTTTTAAATAACATTTTCGAAGGGCATTAAATAAATACCACCAAAGATCTTGTCTCCTTAGTACATTTCAAACTAATTTTCCGTTTTCCATCTTTCAACCTGAAAAAGGTCGCTTGAACGACCTTTCTCATTGTGTGTATGTCGCGATGAATGTCCCCTCCCATGGAGTGCATGTCATATTGAACGGTCCCTTTCTTTGAGCGTATACCATGATGGACGACCCTTCTCTTTGAGCGTATGTCACGGTGAATGACCCCTCTCTTCGAGAGTGAGTCGTAGTGACCGGTCCCTCTCTTTGAGCGCATCCAGTGATGGATGATCTCTCTCTTTGAGCGTATGTCGCGATGAATGCCCCCTCTCTTTGAGTGCATATCATGGTGAACGGTCATTCTCTTTGAGCGTATACCGTGATGGACGACCCCTCTTCCTGAACGTATGTCGTGATGAATGACCCCTCTCTTTGAGTGCATGTCATAATTAACAGTCCCTTTCTTAGTGCGTATACCGTGATGGACGACCCTTATCTTTGAGCGCGATGAATGACCCCTCTCTTCGAGTGCAAGTCATAATGAATGGTCCCTTTCTTAAAGCGTATAACGTGATGAATGAACCTACTCTTTGAGTGTATGTCGCGGTGAATGACCCCTCTCTTCGAGCGTACTTCATAATGAATGGTCCTTTTCTTAGACCGTATACTGTGATGATGACCCCTCTCTTTGAGCCTATGTCGCCGTGAATGATCCCTCTCTTCGAGCGTATTTCATAATGAACAGTCCCTCTCTTTAAGCGTATGACGTGATGGATGACCCTCTCTTTAAGCATATGTGGATATGAATGACCCCTCTCTTCGAGCGTATTTTGTAATGAACGGTCCCTTTCTTAGAGCATATACCGTGATGGCTGACCCCTCTCTTTGAGCGTATTTCATAATGAACGGCCCCTCTCTTTGAGCGTATGCTGTGATGGATGAACCTTCTCTTTGAGCGTATGTCGCGTTGAATGAACCCTCTCTTCGAGTGCATTTCATGGTGAACAGTACCTCTCTTTGAGCGTATACCGTGATGGACGACCACTCTCTTTTAGCGTGATAAGAATCTGGTTGCGGAATATCCGAATTTGTATATGTGAATTTCCCGATCGCGATTCTAGTAAGTAATTGATATGATTAGAAGATGATACGACAATGGAATGATGATAAAGTTGATTGTTGTGTTTAGGATGAAGTATGGAAAATATGGATGTATGGTTGATGGGAATGAAAAGATGAAATGTAATTGATGGTGCGGTGTAAACAAAGGAGGAACCAACACTAAAAAGTGAAGACTCGTTCCTTAAGAGTTTTTAAACCGTTACTTGGGTGAAAAGCTAATGGATTGCGACCCGCTAGTTATATGAACTAGGAACCAACAATATAAAAAAAATGAAAAGGGATTAATGCCACAAGAACAATCTTGCAAGCCGATAAAGTTCAAAAGGAACTATAAAAGAGAACACTCTCAAAGTTTAATATATGCCAAAAGTTGTTCCTTTTACAATGAAATGAGTGCCTATTTATAGGTGTAAGACAACAACA
Organism: Abelmoschus esculentus; assembly: GCA_035048815.1. Classification (NCBI taxonomy): domain Eukaryota; kingdom Viridiplantae; phylum Streptophyta; class Magnoliopsida; order Malvales; family Malvaceae; genus Abelmoschus; species Abelmoschus esculentus. The sequence goes on along the minus strand of JAUCBN010000016.1, from coordinate 13,961,200 downwards.
AATTGATTAGCCTAGACAAAGATTAAAGACTCATTATTCTGGTGTTAAAGGCCTATTAAATAATTTGTAGGTTATCCTATCTCCAATTGACAGCCAAAAAAGGTTTGATCTAACAAGGATAAATGTGGACATTCATAAGATGAACGTAGACATACATATCATCCACATGGAGAAACTCTTGGGCTAATGAACTTGATTAAGTTGTCATTCATCCTCCTTTAATGGGCTGTTGATAAAGCATTGAATTCAGCAATTGAATGGCCTCTTGAATTTGTTGAACAAGCATCTTGTGACTATTCCCGTACTGAATTTCTAGCATGCACCGTCTTCACTAATTTAATCATATCTTAAGCTCCTGATATCGGATTGAGGTGATTCAAAGTGCGTTGGAAAGCTAAGAAATAGAGGAATATGTTTGAAGAAGACCTCAAGACTCAAATATGCTCGTATCGAATCCAAAAATGGCGAACAAGTTGACTGATATTCCTTGAACTCCCTCCTTAAGTGTTGCTTTAATTCTTGCCTTTACTCTCCCTTAAGTGCTGATAATGAAGGCTTTCATTGCATGTCTTCTCTGTTAAAAACTGATAAGCTTTATGGAGGATTAAGTAGCTCTTAAGTAGTCTTTAAGTGCCTCTTTAAGTGGTGTATTTAGGAGCTCTTCAATGCATTGTTTTCTTGCTGAAACTGAAAGCCTTTAAGTGGTGTGTAAATCTCCCTTGAATGTCTTGAAACTGATCAGCCATCATGGTGTCTTCAAGTGTCTTCAATTGGCAGTAAATGACTTGTCATTCTTGTAGAAAATGATCAGCCGTTTGATCCCAAATGAATACCCTAGATGAAAATATAAGCAACCATTAGATAACAACTTTATTCAATAAAATAAAAGTGAATGCATGAAACATATTTAATGAGCTAGTTTAATTAATGAAACTAGTTACATTGAATGATCTAGTTTAATTAATTAATCCACACACTAAATGAACTCATAAACATAAGAAAACTAACATGCTTTAAGTGAACTATCATGCATTAATTAAACTAATGAACTTAATTGAACTAACATGCTTAAATGAATATCAAGCATTATTTATTCATGCACACATGCTGAAATTAAATTTAAAAACTTAAGAAAGAACTCATGCAAACTCATGGACAAGTAGGAGGCTGTATTGTTTCAACATAGTTGGTGTTGCATTCTCTAATTTCCAGCCTTGAATAAATAAATTTCCCATGGCCTCTTGAAATTTCTTGGTTTTAGCACGAGTCATAGGTCCAATAGGAAATTCTTCTGATTCATTGTTGGTTGTGATCGTATCATTCCCTCCCTCTTGAAAGCGATTTGACCCCAAATCGTCACCTACATGAAATGGAGATAAATCAGCCACATTGAATGTTGCAATGACATTAAACTCACCTGGGAGGTCTAATTGATAGGCATTATCATTGACACGCTTGATCACTTGAAAAGGACCATCCCCTCTAGGCATCAATTTTGATTTACGTTGGGCTAGAAATCTTTCTTTTCTCATGTGCAGCCAAACCCAATCTTCCGGCTCGAATGTAATTCGTTTACGTCCCTTGTTAGCTTGTTGCTCATATTACCTAGTTCTCTTTTCAATATTGTCTCGCACTTGTTGATGGAGTTTTTTGACAAATTCAGACTTATTTCTCCCATCTTTATTCACAATTTGATCAGCGGACAAAGGTAATAAATCCAATGGAGTTAAGGGATTGAAACCATACACTATTTCAAATGGTGACATTTTAGTGGCAGAATGAATGGATCGGTTGTAAGCAAACTCCACATGTGGCAAGCTTTCCTCCCAAGTCCTCAAATTCTTTTTGATGATTATCCTCAACAACATGGATAACACCCGGTTCACTACTTCAGTTTGACCATCTGTTTGTGGATGGCAAGTTGTGGAAAATAACAACTTGGTTCCTATCTTGCTCCATAATGTTCTCCAAAAATGGCTTAAGAACTTCACATCTCGATCAGATACGATAGTTCTTGGAACACCATGCAATCTCATGATTTCCCTGAAAAATAAATTAGCAACATGTGAAGCATCATTAGTCTTATTACAAGGAATAAAATGAGCCATTTTAGAGAATCGATCCACTACTACAAAGATGGAATCTTTGTTATTCTTTGTACGTGGTAGCCCAAGTACAAAATCCATGGATATGTCTTCCCAAGGTACATTAAGAATAGGTAGTGGAGTATATAGGCCATGGGGCATGACTTTTGACTTGGCCTTTCTACATGTGATACAACGCTCACATAGCCTCTCAACATCTCGTTTCATCTTTGGCCAATACAAGTGCTCTTGAAGCATGTTTAACGTCTTTGCTACTCCAAAATGTCCCATTTGTCCTCCCCCATGTGCTTCCTTGAGGAGCAACTCTCGAATGGATCCTTGTGGGATGCAAAGCTACCCTTCCTTGAATAGGTATCCATCATCTCTATAAAACTTATCGTGTGCACCTTTCTCACAAATTTTGTACACTTCACGAAAATCATGGTCAGACTCGTATAATTCCTTAATGAAAACAAAACCTAACAATTTAGAGTCTAAGTTGTTAAGAAGGGCATACCTACGTGACAGTGCATCAGCAACAATGTTTTCCTTACCCTTTTTATACATGATCACATAAGGGAAGGCTTCAAGAAACTCAACCCATTTGGCATGTCTCTTGTTTAACTTATGTTGACCCTTGATGTGCTTTAATGCCTCGTGGTCTGTATGGATGATGAATTCCTTAGACCATAGGTAATGTTGCCAAGTTTCCAAGGCCCGAATTAGTGCATACATTTCCTTATCATAGGTCGGATAATTGAGTGTAGCTCCACTCAATTTCTCACTAAAGTAGGCTATGGGGCGTCCTTCTTGAGATAAAACTGCTCCAATTCCCAAACCTGAAGCATCACATTCAACCTCAAAAACTTTGTTAAAATCAGGTAAAGTTAATAATGGGGCATTAATTAAACAATCCTTAATCAGGTTAAAGGATTTCTCTTGTTCTTCACCCAAAAGAAGTTGGAATTCTTTTTAATGACCCCGGTTAAAGAAGCAGCTAAGGTGTTGAAATTGGGTACAAACCGACGATAGAAGCTTGCTAAACCATGGAAGCTTCTAACTTGGCTAATGCTTGTTGGTCTAGTCCATTCCTCAATTGCCTTAACCTTCTCTCTATCAACTTCTAATCCATCTGCACTCACAACAAAACCTAGGAAAACAACCTTGTTAGTGCAAAATATGCATTTTTGTAGATTAGCATAAAGTCTTTCATTTCTCAAAACATCTAATACTGACCTTAGATGTTGAATATGTTCACTCAAACTCTTGCTATATATAAGAATATCATCAAAATACACTACACAAAACTTACCCAAGAATTGTCTAAGGATGTGATTCATTAATCTCATTAAAGTGCTTGGTGCATTAGTTAGACCGAACGGCATAACCAACCACTCATATAATCCTTGTTTAGTCTTGAATGCAGTTTTCCACTCATCCCCTTCTCGCATTCGAATTTGGTGGTAACCACTTTTAAGATCAATCTTAGAGAATACCTTAGAACCACTAAGCTCATCTAACATATCATCTAAACGTGGAATAGGATGACGATACTTTACCGTTATTTTGTTAACCGCACGACAGTCCACACACATGCGCCATGTACCATCTTTCTTAGGCACAAGAAGAACAGGTACTGCACAAGGACTAAGGCTCTCTCTAATATAACCCTTTTCCATCAAATCTGAAACTTGCCTTCGTAACTCCTTAGTTTCCTCGGGGTTACATCGATAAGCTGGTCGGTTAGGAATGATAGCACCAGGAACAAAGTCAATTTGATGCTCTATTCCACGAATTGGAGGTAGTCCACTTGGAATCTCTTTTAGAAATAGGTCTTCATATTCCTGCAACAATGAAACAATAAAAGATGGCAGATTTGGGTCAAGATTATTAGTGCATAAATAACTTTCCTTGTACATAAGTACAAGAACCATCTTTTCCGAAAATAAATTCTTTCTTATCTCTTTTTCTTTAGCAAAAATGCTAACTCTCTTTTCTTCTTCTTTTTCTCTCTCCTTTTTCCGCTCGGATGTTACCTCACTCTCCTTGGCTCTTCTCTCAATTTTGATATCACTCTCTTTGGCTTTTTCAAAGCTTTCTCTTAAATGAAGTTGATCTTTGTGAACTTGCTTTGGTGAAAGTGGGGCTAGAGTGATCTTCCTTGCTTCCTGGCTGAAGGTATACCGATTGGTATAACCATCATGTATGACTCTCCTATCGAACTGCCATGGTCTTCCTAACAAGAGATGACCGGCGTGCATTGGCACAACATCACATAACACCTCGTCTTTGTATTTGCCAATGGAAAAAGGCACAATGGCAAATATATTTAAGTTCTCCTTGCTTTAAGTGAACTATCATGCATTAATTAAACTAATGAACTTAATTGAACTAACATGCTTAAATGAATATCAAGCATTATTTATTCATGCACACATGCTGAAATTAAATTTAAAAACTTAAGAAAGAACTCATGCAAACTCATGGACAAGTAGGAGGCTGTATTGTTCCAACATAGTTGGTGTTGCATTCTCTAATTTCCAGCCTTGAATAAATAAATTTCCCATGGCCTCTTGAAATTTATTGGTTTTAGCACGAGTCATAGGTCCAATAGGAAATTCTTCTGATTCATTGTTGGTTGTGATCGTATCATAGCGTATGTCACGATGAATGACCCCTCTATTCGAGTGCATGTCATGATAAATGATCCCCCTCTTTGATCGTATACCATGATGGACGATCCCTCTCTTTGAGTGTATGTCGCGATGAATGGACCCCTCTCATCGACTGCATGTCGTAATGAACAGTCCCTTTTATAGAGCGTATACCGTGATGGACGACCCCTCTCTTTGAGAGTATGTCGTGGTGAATGACCCCTCAATTCTAGAGTATGTCGTAATGACCTGTCCCTCTCTTTGAGCATATCCCATGATGGACGATCCCTCTCTTTGAGCATATGTCGCGATGAAGAACCCCTCTCTTTGAGTGCATTTCGTGGTGAACGGTCCCTCTCTTTGAGCATAAGTCGCGGTGAATGACCCCTCTCTTTGAGTGTATGTCATAATTAATGGTCCCTTTCTTAGTGAGTATACCATGACGGATGACCATTCTCTTTGAGCGTATGTCGCGATGATTGACCCCTCTCTTTGAGTGCTTGTCATAATGAACAATCCCTTTCTTAGCGCGTATACCGTGATGGACGACACCTCTCTTTGAGCGTATGACGCGGTGAATGACCCCTCTCTTCTATCTTATGTCATAATGAATGTTCCCTCTCTTTGAACGTATACTGTGATGGACGACCCCTCTCTTTGACCGTATGTTGCGATGAATATAACCCCCTCTATTCGTGTGCATGTCATGGTGAGCAGTCCCACTCTTTGGGCGTATATCGTGATGGACTCTTTGAGAGTATGTCGCGATGAATAAAGACCCCTCTCTTTGAGCGTATGCCACGGTGAATGACCCCTCTCTTCGAGTGCATGTCATAATGAACGGTCCCTCTTTATGAGCGGATACCGTGATGGACGACCCTTCTCTTTGAGCATATGTCACGTTGAATGACCCCTCTCATCGAGAGTAGATCATAATGAATGGTCCCTTTCTTAGAGCGTATATCGAGATGGACGACCCATCTCTTTGAACGTATGTTGCGGTGAATGAACCCTCTCTTCGAGTGTTGGTCGTAATGAACGATCCCTCTCTTTGAGCGTATATTGTGATGGATGACCCCTCTCATTGAGCGTATGCCACGTTGGATGACCCCTCTCTTCGAGTGCATGTCATAATGAACGGTCCCTCTTTGTGAGTGGATACTGTGATGGACGATCCTTCTCTTTTATCGTTTGTCGCGATGAATGACCCCTCTCTTTAGTGCATGTATTGATCCCTTTCTTAGAGTGATGTGAGCACATCTACACAAGCTCAAACAGCTGATCCGGAGGTCTTACCATCAGGACCCATCACTCGATCAAAGGCTAAGCAATTCAGGGAAGTTCTTATTCTTAAATGTTTACAAGTCTCAGAATCCCTTAATAATGCATATGCCTTAGAGAATAAACTTTACACTATGTTACATACTGATGTGTAACATCTTGTAACTATATAGTACTTAAGCTAGTATTGTGTTTATTAAGCATGTAAATAGGTGTGTTTTCAATAAGTTCAATAAGAACACAAGCTCATAATCATGTTTACCATGTTTCTTTAGCTTGTTACATGTTTTCCAATATGATAACTATGTTTTTCAGCTTGTTTTAACTTTCTTTAATAAGTTTACAATACTTATGATGGTATAACTTTTGTTTTCTCATAGGCACAAGGAAGAGTACCAAATGAAGGACTTCACCTTAGCTCGGGAAAAGCTCAATGGATTTCTAGCAGCTCGTTTCAGCTCAACTAATCCTCAACACTTCAGCTAGCTGAATTCAGCTCAACTCAGCTCCATTCAGCTCAACTCCAGCTCTACTAGCTCAACTCAAGCTGGTGAGTCCCGGGATAGCTCAAAGATGTCCTCCACGTGGGAGAGTGTGTCATGGTCATGTGACCAGCATGAGGGGCGTCCACCATCCATTCCAAGCATGTGCATGTGCATGGCATGTGGCAGATTCAAATTTCAAGATTTCCCTCCTTGAAGTTGGCGTCAAAGTAAGATAAGGACAAGGAGTTATTTCCTTTGAATTTCACACATAAAACACATGTGTTAAATGTTTGAAATTCAGTCTTCCCTCCCTCCAAAACCAGCCGGCCACAAAGGATAAGGATGAGTAGTTTTCTCATCCACATTTAACATAATTAACACATGTTAATTGTGCTTACATTTCAGCCACTCATCTGAAACTTCCAATTCAATTCTGGCCAAGTATTCTAGGCGCCAACTCCCTTGTACTAGCCTATATATATGTATACTTTGTAAAGGAGAAAAAGACAATTTGAATGAAATTTACTTTTGTGAGAATTTCTCTCATTTCGGTTCTTTTGAGAACTTTCTGACTTCTCAAGTTCGTTGCTTGCGTGGTCAACCCCTTTGATACTTTGGGTTCTCGGTTGTAGATAATCGAAGGGTCCAAGTCCGTCTGAAGCAAGTTCAAGATAAGGTTCGGGTTCGTTCAACAGATTGTTCGAGTTCATCCTTGGAGTTTGTTTCATTTTATTTCTTTTCCTTGTTTTTATTTCATTTTCGTACTACCCCTTGCATCCTATTTTTCAACCTTGTCAGAAACTTCATTTCTCACCAGTCACCTCACCAAAGACCAAACCTAGCCATAACCAAACCAATACTTTCAACGTTCCACCATTGTCAACTTCTCCGAGCCTTCATCTTCTACATTCTGTCTACCTATATTTTTCAGCCCTTTTAAACACCAATTTGCAGCCATGCTTATTGCAGGAGACATCTTACTTCAATCCTAGATCCGAAACAATCAAGAAGGCGTCCTCAACAAGGAGCCCTCTTATCATGTGGTAATCAGAGCCTAGGTTGGATTACAAGTAAGAATCATCTTCGTGAGTGCAAAAACAATCAAAAAACAAAAAAAAAGTCAAAAAAAAAAAAGTCAAAGTCAACTCTAGTTAAAAAAAAAAAAATTTCGAAAATTCAAAAAAAAATCAGAATATCAATAGTTGAAAGAAAAGCACTTCATGGTATTGAAAAGATGAAAGAAAATGCAAGTTTAATGTGTTCTACAGCATCAAACACTACCATAATCAACCGGGCATGAAGAATTGATTGTTCGGTGAAAGGAGAGTAGTAAGTGTTTCTTTGTAGTAAGTAATCCATTTTTTTTTTTTTCTTTTTTCTTTCTTTCTAACCTTTACCTTACTTTACATCACTTTTCTTTCCATTTAACACTAACCGAATTTGTTTTGGACAGAACCTTACATTTCGATTGTCACTAACCGTTGTTGTTAAAGACTAACACTTGTGACAGATTTGAAGAAAGTCTACGCTAGTCCTCTAAAGAACTTATAACGAGAGAAGGAGTGGTAAAAGGCATTTGTGTGTGTGAGATCAGAAGGGGAATCAAAAGAGCCATTCAAGTATTCCCGAGTGAAACACGAGTGTTGGAGTGCCATTTTTATTTTTCTTTGGAGTGAACTTGATAAGAGGGCTCCTTGTTGAGGACGCCTTCTTGATTGTTTCGGATCTAGGATTGAAGTAAGATGTCTCCTGCAATAAGCATGGCTGCAAATTGGTGTTTAAAAGGGCTGAAAAATATAGGTAGACAGAATGTAGAAGATGAAGGCTCGGAGAAGTTGACAATGGTGGAACGTTGAAAGTATTGGTTTGGTTATGGCTAGGTTTGGTCTTTGGTGAGGTGACTGGTGAGAAATGAAGTTTCTGACAAGGTTGAAAAATAGGATGCAAGGGGTAGTACGAAAATGAAATAAAAACAAGGAAAAGAAATAAAATGAAACAAACTCCAAGGATGAACTCGAACAATCTGTTGAACGAACCCGAACCTTATCTTGAACTTGCTTCAGACGGACTTGGACCCTTCGATTATCTACAACCGAGAACCCAAAGTATCAAAGGGGTTGACCACGCAAGCAACGAACTTGAGAAGTCAGAAAGTTCTCAAAAGAACCGAAATGAGAGAAATTCTCACAAAAGTAAATTTCATTCAAAATTGTCTTTTTTTCCTTTACAAAGTATACATATATATAGGCTAGTACAAGGGAGTTGGCGCCTAGAATACTTGGCCAGAATTGAATTGGAAGTTTCAGATGAGTGGCTGAAATGTAAGCACAATTAACATGTGTTAATTATGTTAAATGTGGATGAGAAAACTACTCATCCTTATCCTTTGTGGCCGGCTGGTTTTGGAGGGAGGGAAGACTGAATTTCAAACATTTAACACATGTGTTTTATGTGTGAAATTCAAAGGAAATAACTCCTTGTCCTTATCTTACTTTGACGCCAACTTCAAGGAGGGAAATCTTGAAATTTGAATCTGCCACATGCCATGCACATGCACATGCTTGGAATGGATGGTGGACGCCCCTCATGCTGGTCACATGACCATGACACACTCTCCCACGTGGAGGACACCTTTGAGCTATCCCGGGACTCACCAGCTTGAGTTGAGCTAGTAGAGCTGGAGTTGAGCTGAATGGAGCTGAGTTGAGCTGAATTCAGCTAGCTGAAGTGTTGAGGATTAGTTGAGCTGAAACGAGCTGCTAGAAATCCATTGAGCTTTTCCCGAGCTAAGGTGAAGTCCTTCATTTGGTACTCTTCCTTGTGCCTATGAGAAAACAAAAGTTATACCATCATAAGTATTGTAAACTTATTAAAGAAAGTTAAAACAAGCTGAAAAAACATAGTTATCATATTGGAAAACATGTAACAAGCTAAAGAAACATGGTAAACATGATTATGAGCTTGTGTTCTTATTGAACTTATTGAAAACACACCTATTTACATGCTTAATAAACACAATACTAGCTTAAGTACTATATAGTTACAAGATGTTACACATCAGTATGTAACATAGTGTAAAGTTTATTCTCTAAGGCATATGCATTATTAAGGGATTCTGAGACTTGTAAACATTTAAGAATAAGAACTTCCCTGAATTGCTTAGCCTTTGATCGAGTGATGGGTCCTGATGGTAAGACCTCCGGATCAGCTGTTTGAGCTTGTGTAGATGTGCTCACATCATCCCCCCCTTCTTGAAAAGGATTTGTCCTCAAATCTGCAGAATCATTAAAAGGGGATAAGTCGGAAACATTAAATGTAGCACTTACATTGTATTCACCCGGCAAGTCCAACTTGTAAGCATTGTCGTTCACTTTCTCAACCACTTGAAAAGGACCATCTCCTCGTGGTAACAGCTTGGACCGTCGTTGGGTTGGAAAACGTTCCTTTCGGAAGTGAATCCAAACCCAATCTCCAACATCGAAGGTAACTCGCTTACGTCCTTTGTTCGCTTGCTTCTCGTATTGTTGAGTCCTTCGTTCAAGGTTATCTTTAACCTGTTGATGCAACTTCTTTACATAATCAGCCTTGGATTGTCCGTCCCTATTCGTCACTTGTTCATATGGCAAAGGCAACATATCGAGAGGAGTGATAGGATTAAATCCATAAACAACCTCAAAAGGTGACATTTTAGTAGCAGAATGAACGGCATGGTTATATGCAAATTCAACATGCGGCAAACAATCTTCCCACGTCTTAATATTCTTTTTGATGATGGAACGGAGTAAAGTAGATAAAATACGATTAACAACCTCAGTTTGTCCATCAGTTTGGGGATGACAAGTAGTAGAAAACATAAGTTTCGTACCTAATTTGCTCCAAAGAGTCCTCCAGAAGTGACTCAAGAATTTTACATCCCTGTCAGAAACAATCGACCTAGGAATACCATGTAAACGCACAATTTCCTTAAAGAACAAGTTAGCCACATTAACAGCATCATCGGTCTTATGACACGCAATGAAGTGTGCCATCTTTGAGTACCTGTCAACCACAACAAAGATACTATCTCTACCTGTCCTAGTCCTAGGCAATCCCAACACAAAATCCATAGATATATCAGTCCAGGGGGAGTCGGGAATAGGTAAAGGTAAGTACAAACCGTGTGGTAATACCTTCGACTTTGCTTTCTTACATGTCACGCATCGTTCACACATCCTTTCGACGTCTCGTCGCATCTTTGGCCAGAATAGGTGCTCCTTGAGAATGTGTAACGTCTTGGTGACTCCAAAGTGTCCCATAAGTCCTCCTTCATGAGCTTCTCGAATTAGGACCTCTCGAATTGACCCTTGAGGAATGCAGAGTCTTCCTTCTTTGAAAAGATAATCATCATGTCGATAAAATTTCTCATCTGCACCCTTTTCACACAATGTATATCTTTCTCCAAAATCAGGGTCAGTAGCATATAATTCTTTGATATAGGCAAACCCAATCAAATGAGAGTCTAAGTAATTCAGAAGTGCATACCTACGGGATAAGGCATCTGCTACAACGTTGTCTTTACCTTTCTTATATCGAATGACATAAGGAAAAGATTCTAGAAATTCAACCCACTTAGCATGCCTTTTATTCAACTTATGCTGACCTGTTATGTGCTTCAAAGCTTCGTGATCGGTGTGAATTACGAATTCTTTCGGTAAGAGATAGTGCTGCCATGTTTCAAGAGCTCGAATCAATGCATACATCTCTTTGTCGTACACTGGATAATTCAAGGTAGCACCACTTAACTTCTCGCTGAAATAGGCAATAGGTCGCTTCTCCTGTGATAAAACGGCTCCAATTCCTATTCCTGAAGCATCACACTCAATCTCGAACATTTTATCAAAGTTAGGTAAGGCTAACACTGGGGCCTTAGTCAAATAATCCTTAATTTTCAAGAAGGCTTCTTCCTGTTCATCACCCCAATTGAAGACTGAATTCTTCTTTATAATCCCGGTTAAGGGGGCGGTAATGGAACTGAAATTAGGTACAAACCGACGATAAAAACTAGCTAAACCATGAAAAGATCTAACCTGACTTATTGATGTCGGTCGAGGCCAATCCTGAATCGCCTTCACCTTTTCTGGATCGACTTCCACACCCTGTGCAGTCACGATAAAACCAAGAAAGGTAACCTTATCAGTACAAAACATACATTTCTTCAGATTACCAAATAACCTTTCTTTTCTCAATGTGCCAAGAACATTCCTCAAGTGTTCCTCGTGATCCTGCAAAGACTTGCTGTATATAAGAATGTCATCAAAGTACACAACACAATATTTTCCAATGTAAGATCGTAAAACATGATTCATCAGACGCATAAAGGTGCTAGGTGCGTTAGTTAAACCGAAAGGCATCACTAACCACTCGTACAGACCCAATTTCGTTTTGAAGGCTGTCTTCCATTCGTCGCCTTCTCGCATCCGAATCTGATGATATCCACTCTTTAAATCAATTTTGGAAAATATGGTCGCACCACACAACTCATCTAGCATGTCATCAAGACGAGGAATGGGATGCCTATACTTGATGGTAATCTGATTCACCGCTCGGCAATCAACACACATTCTCCATGTTCCGTCTTTCTTGGGTACTAAAAGCACTGGTACAGCGCACGGACTTAAACTTTCCCGAATGTAACCCTTTTCCATCAACTCGGTGATTTGTTTTTGAAGTTCCTTTGTTTCTTCTGGATTACTTCGATATGCTGGCCGATTTGGAATGGTAGCTCCCGGAATGAAATCAATTTGATGTTCTATACCTCGAATAGGTGGCAACCCACTCGGTGTCTCATCCGGAAACACGTCTTCAAACTCCTGCAAAAGAGACGTAATAGATGTAGGCAAATCATTAGGAATATCAAATAACAAACAATACTCCTTATACATTAAAATAAGTAAAGTTTGTTGAGAGGAAAAACATTTCCTGATATCCTTGCCGCTCGCATATACGTTCGTCTTCTTCCTTTCTGTTTTGGCTTCCTCGACATTCTTTCTCAATCGAACCTGATCTTCTTGCACTTGACTCGGTGTCAAAGGTGCTAAGGTGATCTTCTTACCTGCATGTGTAAAAGAATATCGATTTGTAATTCCATCATGCAACGTACCTTTGTCGTATTGCCATGGACGTCCCAAAAGTAGGTGACACGCATCCATTGAGACGACATCACAAAGGATTTCATCTTTATACCTCCCTATGGTAAATGGTACCGAAACTTGTCTAGTAACTCGTACTTCTCCGCCATCATTTAACCATTGAAGACGGTATGGTTTGGGATGCTTCGTCGTCTTTAAGCCTAACTTATCAACCATGAAAGAGCTTGCAACATTAGTACAACTACCACCATCAATAATGACAACACATACCTTGTCGTTAATGAGGCATCTAGTATGGAAGATGTTTTCTCGTTGCTGGTCGTCTTGTGTAGGTGTAGCATTTAGACTTCTTTTTATGACAAGTGCTTCACCGGTCATGTATGTATCCAAGGCATCATCCGCATCATCCTTGTCTTCCTCGTGTAAAGGTTCATGTTCTTCATTGTCGGATTCAGACTCTATCTCTCCGTTTTCTAACATCAACATAGTCTTCCGATTAGGACATTGGCTTGCAATATGTCCTCTTCCAAGACACTTAAAGCATTGAATATCCCTTGAGCGTTCTGGACGTTCTGGTTGTGCATTTTGCTTCCCACGCCCAACATCTACAATCGGGGCCTTTGGCTTGCTCGTTTCACCCTTCTCTTTGTTTTGAAACGGTACTTGTTTCCTGAAATTGTTAGAAGGATTGAAAACAGAATTGGAAGGAGGTCTGAAAGAATTATTACCTCGGGATGACGACATCTTTCTTCGTTGCTGCCTCTCAACCTTAATTGCCATTTGCACCATTTCGTCTAATTCGACGTAATGTTGCAATTCAACAGCATTGGCAATGTCGGTGTTCAAACCTGAAAGGAATCGCGCCATGGTTGCTTCTCGGTCTTCCTCAATGTTAGCACGCATCATGGCCATCTCCATGTCTTTAAAATAATCTTCGACGCTTCGATTTCCTTGTTTCAAAGTTTGTAACCTTTGAAATAGGTCTCGATGGTAATGGGATGGTACGAATCTCTTTCTCAAAATTCTTTTCATCTCTGCCCATGTATTGATTGGACCTTCACCGGTTCGTCTTCTACTTAGAATCAATTGATCCCACCAAATTAAGGCATAGTCAACGAACTCCATCGCTGCCAATCGAACCTTCTTCTGGTCAGAATAATTGTAGCAATCAAAGACGTGTTCCACCTTGCTTTCCCACGCAAGATATGCATCCGGATCTGATCGTCCTTGAAAAGGGGGTATGGCAACTTTGATGTTGTTCAAATTGTCATCCAGTTGTGCCTGGTGTTGTACACGCCTCCCATTTGTTCTAGGAGCATTCTGCCTCGGTTCTTGCACTTCTTCAACGTCATCATTGTTGTCATCATGGGAATTGTTTTGAGATCCCTCGATCTTGTCCATTCTCACGTGCAATTGTTCAATCTCTGATTGCACTACTCTTCGGACTTCTCGAAGCATGGCTTGCATCATAAGGCTTGGTTGAACGTCGTTTTGTTGTTGATCATCACGATCTCCATTTGAACCTGCCATTGTTAGTAAAGAACAAACAACACAAAATAAAATAAGGATAAATGGACCTCACAAAGTACACACACAAGATCCTCACAAGTTCACTCCAAAGAAAAATAAAAATGGCACTCCAACACTCGTGTTTCACTCGGGAATACTTGAATGGCTCTTTTGATTCCCCTTCTGATCTCACACACACAAATGCCTTTTACCACTCCTTCTCTCGTTATAAGTTCTTTAGAGGACTAGCGTAGACTTTCTTCAAATCTGTCACAAGTGTTAGTCTTTAACAACAACGGTTAGTGACAATCGAAATGTAAGGTTCTGTCCACAACAAATTCGGTTAGTGTTAAATGGAAAGAAAAGTGATGTAAAGTAAGGTAAAGGTTAGAAAGAAAGAAAAAGAAAAGAAAAAAAAAAAAAAAAAAATGGATTACTTACTACAAAGAAACACTTACTACTCTCCTTTCACCGAACAATCAATTCTTCATGCCCGGTTGATTATGGTAGTGTTTGATGCTGTAGAACACATTAAACTTGCATTTTCTTTCATCTTTTCAATACCATGAAGTGCTTTTCTTTCAACTATTGATATTCTGATTTTTTTTTGAATTTTCGAAATTTTTTTTTTAACTAGAGTTGACTTTGACTTTTTTTTTTTTTGACTTTTTTTTGTTTTTTGATTGTTTTTGCACTCACGAAGATGATTCTTACTTGTAATCCAACCTAGGCTCTGATTACCACATGATAAGAGGGCTCCTTGTTGAGGACGCCTTCTTGATTGTTTCGGATCTAGGATTGAAGTAAGATGTCTCCTGCAATAAGCATGGCTGCAAATTGGTGTTTAAAAGGGCTGAAAAATATAGGTAGACAGAATGTAGAAGATGAAGGCTCGGAGAAGTTGACAATGGTGGAACGTTGAAAGTATTGGTTTGGTTATGGCTAGGTTTGGTCTTTGGTGAGGTGACTGGTGAGAAATGAAGTTTCTGACAAGGTTGAAAAATAGGATGCAAGGGGTAGTACGAAAATGAAATAAAAACAAGGAAAAGAAATAAAATGAAACAAACTCCAAGGATGAACTCGAACAATCTGTTGAACGAACCCGAACCTTATCTTGAACTTGCTTCAGACGGACTTGGACCCTTCGATTATCTACAACCGAGAACCCAAAGTATCAAAGGGGTTGACCACGCAAGCAACGAACTTGAGAAGTCAGAAAGTTCTCAAAAGAACCGAAATGAGAGAAATTCTCACAAAAGTAAATTTCATTCAAAATTGTCTTTTTTTCCTTTACAAAGTATACATATATATAGGCTAGTACAAGGGAGTTGGCGCCTAGAATACTTGGCCAGAATTGAATTGGAAGTTTCAGATGAGTGGCTGAAATGTAAGCACAATTAACATGTGTTAATTATGTTAAATGTGGATGAGAAAACTACTCATCCTTATCCTTTGTGGCCGGCTGGTTTTGGAGGGAGGGAAGACTGAATTTCAAACATTTAACACATGTGTTTTATGTGTGAAATTCAAAGGAAATAACTCCTTGTCCTTATCTTACTTTGACGCCAACTTCAAGGAGGGAAATCTTGAAATTTGAATCTGCCACATGCCATGCACATGCACATGCTTGGAATGGATGGTGGACGCCCCTCATGCTGGTCACATGACCATGACACACTCTCCCACGTGGAGGACACCTTTGAGCTATCCCGGGACTCACCAGCTTGAGTTGAGCTAGTAGAGCTGGAGTTGAGCTGAATGGAGCTGAGTTGAGCTGAATTCAGCTAGCTGAAGTGTTGAGGATTAGTTGAGCTGAAACGAGCTGCTAGAAATCCATTGAGCTTTTCCCGAGCTAAGGTGAAGTCCTTCATTTGGTACTCTTCCTTGTGCCTATGAGAAAACAAAAGTTATACCATCATAAGTATTGTAAACTTATTAAAGAAAGTTAAAACAAGCTGAAAAAACATAGTTATCATATTGGAAAACATGTAACAAGCTAAAGAAACATGGTAAACATGATTATGAGCTTGTGTTCTTATTGAACTTATTGAAAACACACCTATTTACATGCTTAATAAACACAATACTAGCTTAAGTACTATATAGTTACAAGATGTTACACATCAGTATGTAACATAGTGTAAAGTTTATTCTCTAAGGCATATGCATTATTAAGGGATTCTGAGACTTGTAAACATTTAAGAATAAGAACTTCCCTGAATTGCTTAGCCTTTGATCGAGTGATGGGTCCTGATGGTAAGACCTCCGGATCAGCTGTTTGAGCTTGTGTAGATGTGCTCACATCAGAACTTGTGAGGATCTTGTGTGTGTACTTTGTGAGGTCCATTTATCCTTATTTTATTTTGTGTTGTTTGTTCTTTACTAACAATGGCAGGTTCAAATGGAGATCGTGATGATCAACAACAAAACGACGTTCAACCAAGCCTTATGATGCAAGCCATGCTTCGAGAAGTCCGAAGAGTAGTGCAATCAGAGATTGAACAATTGCACGTGAGAATGGACAAGATCGAGGGATCTCAAAACAATTCCCATGATGACAACAATGATGACGTTGAAGAAGTGCAAGAACCGAGGCAGAATGCTCCTAGAACAAATGGGAGGCGTGTACAACACCAGGCACAACTGGATGACAATTTGAACAACATCAAAGTTGCCATACCCCCTTTTCAAGGACGATCAGATCCGGATGCATATCTTGCGTGGGAAAGCAAGGTGGAACACGTCTTTGATTGCTACAATTATTCTGACCAGAAGAAGGTTCGATTGGCAGCGATGGAGTTCGTTGACTATGCCTTAATTTGGTGGGATCAATTGATTCTAAGTAGAAGACGAACCGGTGAAGGTCCAATCAATACATGGGCAGAGATGAAAAGAATTTTGAGAAAGAGATTCGTACCATCCCATTACCATCGAGACCTATTTCAAAGGTTACAAACTTTGAAACAAGGAAATCGAAGCGTCGAAGATTATTTTAAAGACATGGAGATGGCCATGATGCGTGCTAACATTGAGGAAGACCGAGAAGCAACCATGGCGCGATTCCTTTCAGGTTTGAACACCGACATTGCCAATGCTGTTGAATTGCAACATTACGTCGAATTAGACGAAATGGTGCAAATGGCAATTAAGGTTGAGAGGCAGCAACGAAGAAAGATGTCGTCATCCCGAGGTAATAATTCTTTCAGACCTCCTTCCAATTCTGTTTTCAATCCTTCTAACAATTTCAGGAAACAAGTACCGTTTCAAAACAAAGAGAAGGGTGAAACGAGCAAGCCAAAGGCCCCGATTGTAGATGTTGGGCGTGGGAAGCAAAATGCACAACCAGAACGTCCAGAACGCTCAAGGGATATTCAATGTTTTAAGTGTCTTGGAAGAGGACATATTGCAAGCCAATGTCCTAATCGGAAGACTATGTTGATGTTAGAAAACGGAGAGATAGAGTCTGAATCCGACAATGAAGAACATGAACCTTTACACGAGGAAGACAAGGATGATGCGGATGATGCCTTGGATACATACATGACCGGTGAAGCACTTGTCATAAAAAGAAGTCTAAATGCTACACCTACACAAGACGACCAGCAACGAGAAAACATCTTCCATACTAGATGCCTCATTAACGACAAGGTATGTGTTGTCATTATTGATGGTGGTAGTTGTACTAATGTTGCAAGTTCTTTCATGGTTGATAAGTTAGGCTTAAAGACGACGAAGCATCCCAAACCATACCGTCTTCAATGGTTAAATGATGGCGGAGAAGTACGAGTTACTAGACAAGTTTCGGTACCATTTACCATAGGGAGGTATAAAGATGAAATCCTTTGTGATGTCGTCTCAATGGATGCGTGTCACCTACTTTTGGGACGTCCATGGCAATACGACAAAGGTACGTTGCATGATGGAATTACAAATCGATATTCTTTTACACATGCAGGTAAGAAGATCACCTTAGCACCTTTGACACCGAGTCAAGTGCAAGAAGATCAGGTTCGATTGAGAAAGAATGTCGAGGAAGCCAAAACAGAAAGGAAGAAGACGAACGTATATGCGAGCGGCAAGGATATCAGGAAATGTTTTTCCTCTCAACAAACTTTACTTATTTTAATGTATAAGGAGTATTGTTTGTTATTTGATATTCCTAATGATTTGCCTACATCTATTACGTCTCTTTTGCAGGAGTTTGAAGACGTGTTTCCGGATGAGACACCGAGTGGGTTGCCACCTATTCGAGGTATAGAACATCAAATTGATTTCATTCCGGGAGCTACCATTCCAAATCGGCCAGCATATCGAAGTAATCCAGAAGAAACAAAGGAACTTCAAAAACAAATCACCGAGTTGATGGAAAAGGGTTACATTCGGGAAAGTTTAAGTCCGTGCGCTGTACCAGTGCTTTTAGTACCCAAGAAAGACGGAACATGGAGAATGTGTGTTGATTGCCGAGCGGTGAATCAGATTACCATCAAGTATAGGCATCCCATTCCTCGTCTTGATGACATGCTAGATGAGTTGTGTGGTGCGACCATATTTTCCAAAATTGATTTAAAGAGTGGATATCATCAGATTCGGATGCGAGAAGGCGACGAATGGAAGACAGCCTTCAAAACGAAATTGGGTCTGTACGAGTGGTTAGTGATGCCTTTCGGTTTAACTAACGCACCTAGCACCTTTATGCGTCTGATGAATCATGTTTTACGATCTTACATTGGAAAATATTGTGTTGTGTACTTTGATGACATTCTTATATACAGCAAGTCTTTGCAGGATCACGAGGAACACTTGAGGAATGTTCTTGGCACATTGAGAAAAGAAAGGTTATTTGGTAATCTGAAGAAATGTATGTTTTGTACTGATAAGGTTACCTTTCTTGGTTTTATCGTGACTGCACAGGGTGTGGAAGTCGATCCAGAAAAGGTGAAGGCGATTCAGGATTGGCCTCGACCGACATCAATAAGTCAGGTTAGATCTTTTCATGGTTTAGCTAGTTTTTATCGTCGGTTTGTACCTAATTTCAGTTCCATTACCGCCCCCTTAACCGGGATTATAAAGAAGAATTCAGTCTTCAATTGGGGTGATGAACAGGAAGAAGCCTTCTTGAAAATTAAGGATTATTTGACTAAGGCCCCAGTGTTAGCCTTACCTAACTTTGATAAAATGTTCGAGATTGAGTGTGATGCTTCAGGAATAGGAATTGGAGCCGTTTTATCACAGGAGAAGCGACCTATTGCCTATTTCAGCGAGAAGTTAAGTGGTGCTACCTTGAATTATCCAGTGTACGACAAAGAGATGTATGCATTGATTCGAGCTCTTGAAACATGGCAGCACTATCTCTTACCGAAAGAATTCGTAATTCACACCGATCACGAAGCTTTGAAGCACATAACAGGTCAGCATAAGTTGAATAAAAGGCATGCTAAGTGGGTTGAATTTCTAGAATCTTTTCCTTATGTCATTCGATATAAGAAAGGTAAAGACAACGTTGTAGCAGATGCCTTATCCCGTAGGTATGCACTTCTGAATTACTTAGACTCTCATTTGATTGGGTTTGCCTATATCAAAGAATTATATGCTACTGACCCTGATTTTGGAGAAAGATATACATTGTGTGAAAAGGGTGCAGATGAGAAATTTTATCGACATGATGATTATCTTTTCAAAGAAGGAAGACTCTGCATTCCTCAAGGGTCAATTCGAGAGGTCCTAATTCGAGAAGCTCATGAAGGAGGACTTATGGGACACTTTGGAGTCACCAAGACGTTACACATTCTCAAGGAGCACCTATTCTGGCCAAAGATGCGACGAGACGTCGAAAGGATGTGTGAACGATGCGTGACATGTAAGAAAGCAAAGTCGAAGGTATTACCACACGGTTTGTACTTACCTTTACCTATTCCCGACTCCCCCTGGACTGATATATCTATGGATTTTGTGTTGGGATTGCCTAGGACTAGGACAGGTAGAGATAGTATCTTTGTTGTGGTTGACAGGTACTCAAAGATGGCACACTTCATTGCGTGTCATAAGACCGATGATGCTGTTAATGTGGCTAACTTGTTCTTTAAGGAAATTGTGCGTTTACATGGTATTCCTAGGTCGATTGTTTCTGACAGGGATGTAAAATTCTTGAGTCACTTCTGGAGGACTCTTTGGAGCAAATTAGGTACGAAACTTATGTTTTCTACTACTTGTCATCCCCAAACTGATGGACAAACTGAGGTTGTTAATCGTATTTTATCTACTTTACTCCGTTCCATCATCAAAAAGAATATTAAGACGTGGGAAGATTGTTTGCCGCATGTTGAATTTGCATATAACCATGCCGTTCATTCTGCTACTAAAATGTCACCTTTTGAGGTTGTTTATGGATTTAATCCTATCACTCCTCTCGATATGTTGCCTTTGCCATATGAACAAGTGACGAATAGGGACGGACAATCCAAGGCTGATTATGTAAAGAAGTTGCATCAACAGGTTAAAGATAACCTTGAACGAAGGACTCAACAATACGAGAAGCAAGCGAACAAAGGACGTAAGCGAGTTACCTTCGATGTTGGAGATTGGGTTTGGATTCACTTCCGAAAGGAACGTTTTCCAACCCAACGACGGTCCAAGCTGTTACCACGAGGAGATGGTCCTTTTCAAGTGGTTGAGAAAGTGAACGACAATGCTTACAAGTTGGACTTGCCGGGTGAATACAATGTAAGTGCTACATTTAATGTTTCCGACTTATCCCCTTTTAATGATTCTGCAGATTTGAGGACAAATCCTTTTCAAGAAGGGGGGGATGATGTGAGCACATCTACACAAGCTCAAACAGCTGATCCGGAGGTCTTACCATCAGGACCCATCACTCGATCAAAGGCTAAGCAATTCAGGGAAGTTCTTATTCTTAAATGTTTACAAGTCTCAGAATCCCTTAATAATGCATATGCCTTAGAGAATAAACTTTACACTATGTTACATACTGATGTGTAACATCTTGTAACTATATAGTACTTAAGCTAGTATTGTGTTTATTAAGCATGTAAATAGGTGTGTTTTCAATAAGTTCAATAAGAACACAAGCTCATAATCATGTTTACCATGTTTCTTTAGCTTGTTACATGTTTTCCAATATGATAACTATGTTTTTCAGCTTGTTTTAACTTTCTTTAATAAGTTTACAATACTTATGATGGTATAACTTTTGTTTTCTCATAGGCACAAGGAAGAGTACCAAATGAAGGACTTCACCTTAGCTCGGGAAAAGCTCAATGGATTTCTAGCAGCTCGTTTCAGCTCAACTAATCCTCAACACTTCAGCTAGCTGAATTCAGCTCAACTCAGCTCCATTCAGCTCAACTCCAGCTCTACTAGCTCAACTCAAGCTGGTGAGTCCCGGGATAGCTCAAAGATGTCCTCCACGTGGGAGAGTGTGTCATGGTCATGTGACCAGCATGAGGGGCGTCCACCATCCATTCCAAGCATGTGCATGTGCATGGCATGTGGCAGATTCAAATTTCAAGATTTCCCTCCTTGAAGTTGGCGTCAAAGTAAGATAAGGACAAGGAGTTATTTCCTTTGAATTTCACACATAAAACACATGTGTTAAATGTTTGAAATTCAGTCTTCCCTCCCTCCAAAACCAGCCGGCCACAAAGGATAAGGATGAGTAGTTTTCTCATCCACATTTAACATAATTAACACATGTTAATTGTGCTTACATTTCAGCCACTCATCTGAAACTTCCAATTCAATTCTGGCCAAGTATTCTAGGCGCCAACTCCCTTGTACTAGCCTATATATATGTATACTTTGTAAAGGAGAAAAAGACAATTTGAATGAAATTTACTTTTGTGAGAATTTCTCTCATTTCGGTTCTTTTGAGAACTTTCTGACTTCTCAAGTTCGTTGCTTGCGTGGTCAACCCCTTTGATACTTTGGGTTCTCGGTTGTAGATAATCGAAGGGTCCAAGTCCGTCTGAAGCAAGTTCAAGATAAGGTTCGGGTTCGTTCAACAGATTGTTCGAGTTCATCCTTGGAGTTTGTTTCATTTTATTTCTTTTCCTTGTTTTTATTTCATTTTCGTACTACCCCTTGCATCCTATTTTTCAACCTTGTCAGAAACTTCATTTCTCACCAGTCACCTCACCAAAGACCAAACCTAGCCATAACCAAACCAATACTTTCAACGTTCCACCATTGTCAACTTCTCCGAGCCTTCATCTTCTACATTCTGTCTACCTATATTTTTCAGCCCTTTTAAACACCAATTTGCAGCCATGCTTATTGCAGGAGACATCTTACTTCAATCCTAGATCCGAAACAATCAAGAAGGCGTCCTCAACAAGGAGCCCTCTTATCATAGAGTGTATACTGTGATGGACGATCCATCTCTTTGAGCGTATGTCGTGATGAATGAGCCCTCTATTCGAGTGCATGTTACAATGAAAGGTCCCTCTCTTTGAGCATATACCGTGATGGACGAGCCCTCTCTTTGAGCGTATATCGCGATGAATGACCCTTCTCTTCGAGTGCATGTCATAATGAATGGTCTCTTTCTTAGAGCGTATACCGTGATGGAAGACCCCTCTCGCTGAGCGTATGTCGCGGTAAATGACCTCTCTCTTCGAGAGAATTTCATAATGAACAGTCCTTTTCTTTGAGCGTGTACCGTGATGCATGACTCCTCTGTTTGAGCGTATGTCACAGTGAATGACCCCTCCCTTCGAGCGTATTTCATAATGAATGTTCCCTCTCTTTGAGCGTATGTCGTGATGGATGACCCCTCTCTTTGAGTGTATGTCGCGTTGAATGACCGCTCTCTTCGAGTGCTTGTCATAATCAAAGGTCTCTTTCTTAGAGCGTATACCGTGATGGACGACCCTTCTCATTGTGCATATGTCGCGATAATTACTCTTCTCTTCGAGTGCATATCATAATGAACGATACCATACTTTGAGCGTATATTGCGATATACGATCCCTCTCTTTGAGGGTATGTTGCGGTGAATGACCCTCCCTTCGAGAGTTTGTCGTAATCATCAGTCCCTCTCTTTGATTGTATCCCGTGATGGACGACCCTCTCTTTGAGCATATATCTTGATGTGAATGACCCCTCTCTTTTAGTGCATGTCATGGTGAACGATCCCTCTCTTTGAGCGTATACCATGATGGATGACCCCTCTCTTTGAACGTACGTCGTGATGAATGACCCATCTCTTCAAGTGCATGTCATAATAAACAGTCCCTTTCTTTGAGCGTATGTTGCGATGATTGACCCCTCTCTTTGAGTGCTTGTCATAATGAACCATCCCTTTCTTAGAACGTATACCGTGTTGGACGACACCTCTCTTTGAGTGTATGACGCGGTGATTGACCCCTCTCTTCTAGCATATGTCATAATGAATGGTCCCTCTCTTTGAGCGTATGACGCGGTGATTGACCCCTCTCTTCTAGCATATGTCATAATGAATGGTCCCTCTCTTTGAGCGTATACCATGATGGACGACCCCTCTGTTTGACCGTATGTCGCGATGAATAAAAACCCCTCTATTCGACTGCATGTCATGGTGAGCAGTCCCACTCTTTGGGCGTATATCATGATGGACTCTTTGAGAGTATGTCGTGATGAATGACACGTCCCTTTGAGTGTATGTCATAGTCAACGGTCCCTCTCTTTGAGCGTATACCGTGATCGATGGCCCTCTCTTTGAGCGTACGTTGTGATGAATGACTCCTCTCTTCGAGTGCATTTCATGGTGAACAGTACCTCTCTTTGAGTGTATACTGTGATGGACGACCCCTCTCTTTGAGCGTAGGTCGCAATGAATGACCCCTCTTCGAGGGAATGTCATAATGAAGGTTCCCTCTCCTTAAGAAAATATCGTGATCGAGACCCACTTTTTGAGCGTACGTTGCGATGAATGACCCCTCTCTTTAGAGCGTACGTTGCGATGAATGACCCCTCTTTGAGCGTATATCGTGATCGGGACCCACTTTTTGAGCGTATATCGCGATGGATGACCCCTCTCTTCAAGTGCATGTCATGGTGAAAGTTCCCTCTCCTTAAGCAAATACCGTGATGGACGACGCCCCTCTTTGAGCGTATGTCATGATGAATGACCCCTCTTTTCGAGTTCATGTCATAATGAACCGTCCCTTTCTTAGAGCGTATACCGTGATGGATGACCCCTCTCTTTGAGTGTATGACACGGTGAATGACCCCTCTCTTCGTGTCAATGTCATAAAGAACGGTTCCTTTCTAAAAGCGTAAATCGTGATGGACGACCCCTATCTTTTGCGTATGTCGCGGTGAATGACCGCTCTATACGAGCGTATGTCATAATAACCGATCCCTCTCTTTGAGCGTATACCGTGATGGACATCCCCTCTTTTTGAGTGTTTTTCGTAATGAATGACCCCTCTCTTTGAGTTCATGTCATGGTAAACGGTCCCTCTCCTTGAGCGTATACCATGATATACGACCCCTTGTGTTTGAGCATATGTTGCGGTGAATGACTCCTCTCTTCGAGTGCATGTCATAATGAACGGTTCCTCTTTTTGAGTATATGTCGCGGTGAATGACTCCTCTCTTCGAGTGCATGTCATAATGAGCGGTTCCTCTCTTTGAGAGTATTTTTTGTTGGACGACCCCTCTCTTTGAGCGTATGCCACGGTGAATGACCCCTTTCTTCGAGTGCATGCCATAATGAACGGTCCCTCTTTGTGAGCAGATACTGTGATGGACGACCCTTCTCTTTGAGCGTTTGTCGCGATGAATGACCCTTCTCCTTGAGTGCATGTAATGATCCCTTTCTTAGAGTGTATACTGTGATGGACTACCCATCTCTTTGAGCGTATGTCGTGATGAATCAACCCTCTCCTCGAGTGCATGTTAAAATGAAAGGTCCCTATCTTTGAGCGTATACCGTGATGGATGATCCCTCTCTTTGAGCGTATATCGCGATGAATGACCCCTCTCTTCGAGTGTATGTCGTAATGAACGTTTCCTTTCTTAGAGAGTAAATCGTGATGGACAACCCCTCTCATTGAGCGTATGTCGCGGGGAATGACCGCTCTATTCGAGCGTAGGTCATAATGACCGCTCTATTCGAGCGTATGTCATAATGACCGGTCCCTCTCTTTGAGTGTATCTCGTGATAGACGACCGCTCTCTTTGAGCATTTGTCATGATGAATGACCCCTTTCTTCGAATGCATGTCATGGTGAATTGTCCCTCTCTTTGAGCATATACCGTGATGGACGACCTCTCTCTTTGAGCGTATGTTGCGATGAATGGCCCCTATCTTTGAGTGCAATTCATGGTGAACGGTCCCTCTCTTTTAGCGTATACCATGATGGACGACCCCTCTCTTTGAGCGTATATCACGTTGAATGACCCATTTCTTCGAGTGTATATCATAATGGACGACACCTCTCTTTGAGCGTATATCGTGATGGACGACCCCTCTCTTTGAGCGTTTATCGCTATGAATTACCCCTCTATTCTAGTGCATGTCATGGTGAACGATCCCAATCTTTGAGCGGATACTATGATGGATGATCCCTCACTTTGAGCTTATATTGCGATGAATGACCCCTCTCTACGAATGCATGTATTAATGAACGGTCCCTTTCTTAGAGAGCATACTGTGATGGACGACCCCTCTCATTAAGCGTATGTCGCGGTGAATGACCCCTCTCTTCGAGAGTATGCCATAATGAATGGTCCATCTTTTTGAGTGTATGCCGTGATGAATGACCCTTCTCTTTAAGCGTATATCGTGATGAATGACTCCTCTCTTAGAGTGCATGTCACGTTGAACAATCCCTCTTTTTGAGCATATATCGTGATGGACGACCCCGCTCTTTGAGCATATGTCACGATGTATAACCCCTTTCTTCGAGTCTATGTCCTGTTGAACGATCCCTCTGTTCGAGCGTATGCGGTGATGGATGACCTCTCTCTTTAAGTGTATGTCGCATTGAATGACCCCTCTAGTTGAGTGCATGTCATTATGAATTATCCATTTCTTAGAGTGTATACCGTGATGGACGACCCTCTCTTTGAACGTATGTCGCGATGAATGACCCCTCTCTTCGAATGCATGTCATAATGAACGGTCCCTCTCTTTGAGAGTATACCGTGATGGAAAATCCCTCTGTTTGAGCGTATTGCGCGATGAATGACCCCTCTCTTTGAGTGTATGTCATAATGAACAATCCCTCTCTTAAAGCGTATACCGTGATGGACAACCCCTCTCTTTGAGCATGTGTCGCGATGAATGTCCCCTCTCTTCGAGTGCATATCATAATGAACGGTCCCTTTCTTATAGCGTATACCGTTATGGACGACCCAACTCTTTGAGCGTATGTCGCGGTGAATGACCCCTTTCTTTGAAGGTATGTTGTAATGATCGGTCCCCCTCTTTGAGCGTATCCCGTGATGGACGATCCCTGTCTTTGAGCGTATGTCGTGATGAACGACTCCTCTCTTTGAGTGCATGTCATGGTGAACGGTCTTTCTTTTTGAGCGTATACCGTGATGGACGACCCCTCTCTTTGAGCGTATGTCACGATGAATGACCTCTCTCTTTGAGTGCTTATCAAACTAAATATTTTCTTTCTTAGAACGTATACCGTGATGGACGACCCCTCTCTTTGAGCGTATGTCACGATGAATAATCCCTCTCTTCGAGTTCATGTCATAATGATCGTTCCCTCTCTTTGTGCGTATACCGTGATCGATGACCCCCTTTTTCAGCATATGTCGCGTTGAATGACCACTCTCTTCGAGTGCATGTCATGCTGAACGATCCCTCTCTTTGAGCGTATACCGTGATGGACGACCACTCTCTTTGAGCGTATGTCACGATGAATAACCCCTCTCTTCGAGTGCATATCATAATGAACAATCACTTTCTTAGAGCGTATAACGTGATGCACGACTTCTATCTTTTAGCGTATGTCACGGTGAATGACACCTTTGTTCGAGAGTATTTCATAATGATCGGTCCCTCTCTTTGAGCGTATGTCATGATGGACGACCCCTCTCTTTGAGCGTATGTCGTGTCGGATGACCCCTCTCTTTGAGCGTATGTCGTGTTAGACGACCACTCTCTTTGAGCGTATGTCGTGTTGGATGACCACTCTCTTTGAGCGTATGTCGTGTTGGATGACCTCTCTCTTTGAGCGTAAGTCGCGATGAATGATTCCTGTCTTCGACTGTATGTCCTGGTGAACACTCCTTCTCTTCTAGTGCATGTCATAATTAACAGTCCCTTTCTTAGATCATATACCGTGATGGATGACCCTTCTCTTTGAGCATATGTCGCGGTGAATGACCCCTCTCATCGAGAGTAGGTCATAATGAATGGTCCCTTTCTTAGAGCGTATACCGTGATGGACGACCCTTCTCTTTGAGCGTATGTCACAGTGAATGACCCCTCTCTTCGAGTGCTGGTCGTAATGAACGGTCCCTCTCTTTGAGCGTATATTGTGATGGACGATCTCTCTCTGTGAGCGTATGCCACGTTGAATGACCCCTCTCTTCGAGTGCATATCATAATGAATGGTCGCTCTTTATGAATGGATACCGTGATGGATTACCCTTCTCTTTGATTGTTTGTCGCGATGAATGACCCCTCTCTTTGAGTGCATGTAATGATCCCTTTCTTAGAGTCTATACTGTGATAGACGACCCATCTCTTTGAGCGTATATCGCGATGAATGAGCCCTCTCTTCGAGTGCATGTTACAATGAAAGGTCCCTATCTTTGAGCATTTACCATGAAGGACGACCCCTCTCTTTGAGCGTATATCGCGATGATTGACCCCTCTCTTCGAGTGCATGTCATAATGAACGGTCCCTTTCTTAGAGCGTTACCGTGATGGACGACCTCTCTCACTGAGCGTATGTCGTGGAAAATGACCCCTCTTTTCGAGAGAATTTCATAATGAACGGTCCTTTTCTTTGAGTGTATACCGTGATGGATGACTCCTCTCTTTGAGCGTATGTCACAGTGAATGACCCCTCTCTTCGGGCGTATTTCATAATGAACGTTCCCTCACTTTGAGCGTATGTCGTGATGGATGACCCCTCTCTTTGAGTGTACGTCGCGTTGAATGACCACTCTCTTCGAGTGCTTATCATAATGAACGGTCTCTTTCTTAGAGCATATATCGTGATGGACGACACTTCTCATTGTGCATATGTCACGACGAATGACCGTTCTCTTTGAGTGCATGTCATAATGAACGGTACCATACTTTGAGCGTATATCGCGAAGTACGACCCATGTCTTTGAGGGTATGTTGCGGTGAATGACACCTCCCTTCAAGAGTTTGTCATAATAATCGGTCCCTCTCTTTGATTGTATCCCGTGATGAACGACCCCTTTCTATGAATATGTCTCGATCTGAATGATCCCTGTCTTTTAGTGCATGTCATTGTGAACGATCTCTCTATTTGAGCGTATACCATGATGGACGATCCCTCTCTTTGAACGTACGTCGTGATGAATGACCCCTCTCTTCATGTGCACATAATAAACAGTCCCTTTCTTAGAGCATATACCCTGATAGACAACCCTTCTCTTCGAGTGTATGTCGCGATGATTGACCCCTCACTTTGAGTGCTTGTCATAATGAACAATCCCTTTCTTACAGCGTATACCGTGTCGAACGACACCTCTCTTTGAGCGTATGTTGCGATGAATGACCCCTCTTTTTGAGTTCATGTCATAATGAACTGTCCCTTTCTCAGAGCATATACCGTGATAGATGACCCCTCTCTTTGAGTGTATGCCGCGGTGAATGACCCCTCTCTTCGTGTCAATGTCATAATGAACGGTTCCTTTCTAAGAGCGTAAATCATGATGGACGACACCTCTCTTTTGTGTATGTCGCGGTGAATGACTGCTCTATACGAGCGTATGTCATAATGACCGGTCTCTCTCTTTGAGCGTATCCCGTGATGGACATCCCCTCTCTTTAAGTGTTTTTCATAATGAATGACCCCTCTCTTTGAGTGCATGTCATGGTGAACGGTCCCTCTCTATGAGCGTATCCCATGATGGACGACTCCTCTATTTGAGCGTATGTCGCGATGAATGGCTCCTCTCTTCGAGTGCATGTCATGGTTAACGGTCCCTCTACTTGAGCGTATGCCATGATGTACGAACCTTGTCTTTGAGCGTATGCCATGGTGAACGACCCCTCTTCGAGTGGATGTCATAATGAACGGTCCCTCTTTGTGAGAAGATATCGTGATGGACGACCCTTCTCTTTGAGCATTTGTCGCGATGAATGACCCCTCTCTTCGAGTGCATGTAATAATCCCTTTCTTAGAGCGTATGCCGTGATGGACAAACCCTCTCTTTGAGTGTATATCGCGATGAATGACCCCTCTCTTCGAGTGTATGTCATAATGAACGGTTCCTTTCTCAGAGAGTAAATCGTGATGGACAACCCCTCTCATTGAGCATATATCGCAGTGAATGATCGCTCTATTCTAGCGTATGTCATAATGAACGGTTCCTTTCTCAGATAGTAAATCGTGATGGACAACCCCTCTCATTGAGCGTATGTCATAATTAACTGTCCCTTTTTTAGAGCGTATACCGTGATGGACGACCCCTCTCTTTGAGCGTATGTCGCGGTGAATGACCCCTCTCTTCGAGAGTATGTCATAATTAATGGTCCTTCTATTTAAGCGTATGCCGCGAAGGATGACCCCTCTCTTCGAGTGCATGTCATGGTGAACAGTCACTCTCTTTGAGTGTATGCTGTTATATAAGATCCTCTCTTTAAGAGTATATCACGATGTATAACATCTCTCTTTGAGTGCAGGACATGGTGAACGATCCCTCTCTTTGAGCATATACCGTGATGGACGAGCCTGTCTTGCAGGATATGGTGAACGGTCCCTCTCTTCGATAGTATGTCAGAATGAATGGTCCCTCTCTTTGAGCGTATGTCATAACGGACCACCCCTCACTTTGAACGTATATGGCGATGAATGACCCCTTTCTTAGAGAGTATACCGTGATGGATGACCCCTCTCTTTGAGTGTTTGCTGTGATGGATGACGCCTCTGTTTGAGCATATGTGGCGTTGGATGACCCCTTTCTTCGAGTTTATTTGAAATGAATGATCCATTTCTTAGAGCGTATCCCGTGATGGACGACCCCTCTTTTTGAGCGTATGTCGTGATGAATGACCTCTCTCTACGAGTCCATGTCATAATGAACAGTCCCTTTCTTAGAGGGTATACCGTGATAGACGACACCTCTCTTTGATTGTATATCGCGAAGAATTACCCACTTCTTCGATCGTATATCATAATGACCGGTCCCTCTCTTTGAGCGTATCACATGATGGAGGACCCCTCTCTTTGAGCGTATGTCGTGATGAATGACCTCTCTCTACGAGTGCATGTCATAATGAACGGTCCCTTTCTTAGAGGGTATACAGTGATAGACGACACCTCTCCTTGATTGTATATCGCGAAGAATTACCCATCTCTTCGACCGTACATCATAATGACCGGTCCCTCTCGTTGAGTGTATCACATGATGGACGATCCCTCTCTTTAAGCGTATGTTGAGATGAATGACCGCTCTCTTTGAGTGCTTGTCATAAAGATTGGTCCCTTTCTTATAGTGTATGCCGTGATGGATGACCCCTCCTTTGAGCGTATATCGAGATGAATGACCCCACTCTTCGAGTGCATGTCATAATGATCGGTCCCTCTCTTTAAGCGTATACCGTGATCGATGACCACTCTCTTTGAGGCTATGTCGCATTGAATGATCCTTTTCTTCTAGTTTTTGTCGTAATGAACGGTATATTTCTTAGAGCATGTCATAATGAACGATCCCATTCTTATAGGGTATACCATGATGAACGACCTCTCTCATTGAGTGTATGTCGGGAGAATGACCCATCTCTTCGAGCTTATATCATAATGACCGGTCCATCTCTTTGAGCGTATCACGTGATGGACGACCACTCTCTTTGAGCTTATGTCGCGGTGAATGACCCCACTCTTTCGAGTGCATATTATGGTGAACGATCCCCCTCTTTGAGCTTAGTCGTGATAGACGACCACTCTCTACGAGTGCATGTCATAATGAACAGTCTCTTTCTTTGAGCGTATACCGTGATGGACGACCCCACTCTTTAAGTGTATGTCGCAGTGAATGACCCCTGTCTTTGAGTGCATGTCATGGTGAACGTTCCCTCTATTTGAACGTATGTCGCGATGGATGACCCCTCTCTCCGAGTGTATGTCATAATGAATGGTCCCTTTCTTAGAGTGTATACCGTGATGGACGACCTTCTGTTTGAGCATTTGTCACGATGAATGACCCATCTGTTCGAGTGCATGTCATAATGAATCATCATACCACTCTCTTTGAGCGTATGTCGCGATGAATGACCCCTCTCTTCGAGTGCATCCCATAATGATCGATCCCTCTCTTTGAGCGTATGTCGTGATCGATGACCACTCTTTTTTAGCGTATATCACGATGAATGACCCCTCTCTTCGAGTACATGTCATGGTGAACTATCCCTCTCTTTGAGCGTATACCATGTTGAACGAAACCTCTTTTTGAACGTATGTTGCAATGAATGACCCCTTTCTTCTAGTGCATGTCATAATGAATGGTCCCTTTCTTAGAGCGTATACCGTGATGGACGACCCTTCTCTTTGAGCGTATGTCACGATGAATGACCCCACTCTTCGAGGTTATGTCATAATAAATGGTCACTTTCTTGGAGCGTACACCGTGATGGACGACCCCTCTCATTAAGCGTATGTCGCGGTGAATGACCCCTCTCTTCGAGAGTATGCCATAATGAATGGTCCATCTTTTTGAGTGTATGCCGTGATGAACGACCCTTCTCTTTAAGCGTATATCGTGATGAATGACCCCTCTCTTAGAGTGTATGTCACGTTGAACAATCCCTCTTTTTGAGCATATATTGATGTGAGCACATCTACACAAGCTCAAACAGCTGATCCGGAGGTCTTACCATCAGGACCCATCACTCGATCAAAGGCTAAGCAATTCAGGGAAGTTCTTATTCTTAAATGTTTACAAGTCTCAGAATCCCTTAATAATGCATATGCCTTAGAGAATAAACTTTACACTATGTTACATACTGATGTGTAACATCTTGTAACTATATAGTACTTAAGCTAGTATTGTGTTTATTAAGCATGTAAATAGGTGTGTTTTCAATAAGTTCAATAAGAACACAAGCTCATAATCATGTTTACCATGTTTCTTTAGCTTGTTACATGTTTTCCAATATGATAACTATGTTTTTCAGCTTGTTTTAACTTTCTTTAATAAGTTTACAATACTTATGATGGTATAACTTTTGTTTTCTCATAGGCACAAGGAAGAGTACCAAATGAAGGACTTCACCTTAGCTCGGGAAAAGCTCAATGGATTTCTAGCAGCTCGTTTCAGCTCAACTAATCCTCAACACTTCAGCTAGCTGAATTCAGCTCAACTCAGCTCCATTCAGCTCAACTCCAGCTCTACTAGCTCAACTCAAGCTGGTGAGTCCCGGGATAGCTCAAAGGTGTCCTCCACGTGGGAGAGTGTGTCATGGTCATGTGACCAGCATGAGGGGCGTCCACCATCCATTCCAAGCATGTGCATGTGCATGGCATGTGGCAGATTCAAATTTCAAGATTTCCCTCCTTGAAGTTGGCGTCAAAGTAAGATAAGGACAAGGAGTTATTTCCTTTGAATTTCACACATAAAACACATGTGTTAAATGTTTGAAATTCAGTCTTCCCTCCCTCCAAAACCAGCCGGCCACAAAGGATAAGGATGAGTAGTTTTCTCATCCACATTTAACATAATTAACACATGTTAATTGTGCTTACATTTCAGCCACTCATCTGAAACTTCCAATTCAATTCTGGCCAAGTATTCTAGGCGCCAACTCCCTTGTACTAGCCTATATATATGTATACTTTGTAAAGGAAAAAAAGACAAATTTGAATGAAATTTACTTTTGTGAGAATTTCTCTCATTTCGGTTCTTTTGAGAACTTTCTGACTTCTCAAGTTCGTTGCTTGCGTGGTCAACCCCTTTGATACTTTGGGTTCTCGGTTGTAGATAATCGAAGGGTCCAAGTCCGTCTGAAGCAAGTTCAAGATAAGGTTCGGGTTCGTTCAACAGATTGTTCGAGTTCATCCTTGGAGTTTGTTTCATTTTATTTCTTTTCCTTGTTTTTATTTCATTTTCGTACTACCCCTTGCATCCTATTTTTCAACCTTGTCAGAAACTTCATTTCTCACCAGTCACCTCACCAAAGACCAAACCTAGCCATAACCAAACCAATACTTTCAACGTTCCACCATTGTCAACTTCTCCGAGCCTTCATCTTCTACATTCTGTCTACCTAAATTTTTCAGCCCTTTTAAACACCAATTTGCAGCCATGCTTATTGCAGGAGACATCTTACTTCAATCCTAGATCCGAAACAATCAAGAAGGCGTCCTCAACAAGGAGCCCTCTTATCATGTGGTATCAGAGCCAGGTTGGATTACAAGTAAGAATCATCTTCGTGAGTGCAAAAACAATCAAAAAACAAAAAAAAGTCAAAAAAAAAAAAAGTCAAAGTCAACTCTAGTTAAAAAAAAAAAATTTCGAAAATTCAAAAAAAAATCAGAATATCAATAGTTGAAAGAAAAGCACTTCATGGTATTGAAAAGATGAAAGAAAATGCAAGTTTAATGTGTTCTACAGCATCAAACACTACCATAATCAACCGGGCATGAAGAATTGATTGTTCGGTGAAAGGAGAGTAGTAAGTGTTTCTTTGTAGTAAGTAATCCATTTTTTTTTTTCTTTTCTTTTTCTTTCTTTCTAACCTTTACCTTACTTTACATCACTTTTCTTTCCATTTAACACTAACCGAATTTGTTTTGGACAGAACCTTACATTTCGATTGTCACTAACCGTTGTTGTTAAAGACTAACACTTGTGACAGATTTGAAGAAAGTCTACGCTAGTCCTCTAAAGAACTTATAACGAGAGAAGGAGTGGTAAAAGGCATTTGTGTGTGTGAGATCAGAAGGGGAATCAAAAGAGCCATTCAAGTATTCCCGAGTGAAACACGAGTGTTGGAGTGCCATTTTTATTTTTCTTTGGAGTGAACTTGTGAGGATCTTGTGTGTGTACTTTGTGAGGTCCATTTATCCTTATTTTATTTTGTGTTGTTTGTTCTTTACTAACAATGGCAGGTTCAAATGGAGATCGTGATGATCAACAACAAAACGACGTTCAACCAAGCCTTATGATGCAAGCCATGCTTCGAGAAGTCCGAAGAGTAGTGCAATCAGAGATTGAACAATTGCACGTGAGAATGGACAAGATCGAGGGATCTCAAAACAATTCCCATGATGACAACAATGATGACGTTGAAGAAGTGCAAGAACCGAGGCAGAATGCTCCTAGAACAAATGGGAGGCGTGTACAACACCAGGCACAACTGGATGACAATTTGAACAACATCAAAGTTGCCATACCCCCTTTTCAAGGACGATCAGATCCGGATGCATATCTTGCGTGGGAAAGCAAGGTGGAGCACGTCTTTGATTGCTACAATTATTCTGACCAGAAGAAGGTTCGATTGGCAGCGATGGAGTTCGTTGACTATGCCTTAATTTGGTGGGATCAATTGATTCTAAGTAGAAGACGAACCGGTGAAGGTCCAATCAATACATGGGCAGAGATGAAAAGAATTTTGAGAAAGAGATTCGTACCATCCCATTACCATCGAGACCTATTTCAAAGGTTACAAACTTTGAAACAAGGAAATCGAAGCGTCGAAGATTATTTTAAAGACATGGAGATGGCCATGATGCGTGCTAACATTGAGGAAGACCGAGAAGCAACCATGGCGCGATTCCTTTCAGGTTTGAACACCGACATTGCCAATGCTGTTGAATTGCAACATTACGTCGAATTAGACGAAATGGTGCAAATGGCAATTAAGGTTGAGAGGCAGCAACGAAGAAAGATGTCGTCATCCCGAGGTAATAATTCTTTCAGACCTCCTTCCAATTCTGTTTTCAATCCTTCTAACAATTTCAGGAAACAAGTACCGTTTCAAAACAAAGAGAAGGGTGAAACGAGCAAGCCAAAGGCCCCGATTGTAGATGTTGGGCGTGGGAAGCAAAATGCACAACCAGAACGTCCAGAACGCTCAAGGGATATTCAATGCTTTAAGTGTCTTGGAAGAGGACATATTGCAAGCCAATGTCCTAATCGGAAGACTATGTTGATGTTAGAAAACGGAGAGATTGAGTCTGAATCCGACAATGAAGAACATGAACCTTTACACGAGGAAGACAAGGATGATGCGGATGATGCCTTGGATACATACATGACCGGTGAAGCACTTGTCATAAAAAGAAGTCTAAATGCTACACCTACACAAGACGACCAGCAACGAGAGAACATCTTCCATACTAGATGCCTCATTAACGACAAGGTATGTGTTGTCATTATTGATGGTGGTAGTTGTACTAATGTTGCAAGTTCTTTCATGGTTGATAAGTTAGGCTTAAAGACGACGAAGCATCCCAAACCATACCGTCTTCAATGGTTAAATGATGGCGGAGAAGTACGAGTTACTAGACAAGTTTCGGTACCATTTACCATAGGGAGGTATAAAGATGAAATCCTTTGTGATGTCGTCTCAATGGATGCGTGTCACCTACTTTTGGGACGTCCATGGCAATACGACAAAGGTACGTTGCATGATGGAATTACAAATCGATATTCTTTTACACATGCAGGTAAGAAGATCACCTTAGCACCTTTGACACCGAGTCAAGTGCAAGAAGATCAGGTTCGATTGAGAAAGAATGTCGAGGAAGCCAAAACAGAAAGGAAGAAGACGAACGTATATGCGAGCGGCAAGGATATCAGGAAATGTTTTTCCTCTCAACAAACTTTACTTATTTTAATGTATAAGGAGTATTGTTTGTTATCTGATATTCCTAATGATTTGCCTACATCTATTACGTCTCTTTTGCAGGAGTTTGAAGACGTGTTTCCGGATGAGACACCGAGTGGGTTGCCACCTATTCGAGGTATAGAACATCAAATTGATTTCATTCCGGGAGCTACCATTCCAAATCGGCCAGCATATCGAAGTAATCCAGAAGAAACAAAGGAACTTCAAAAACAAATCACCGAGTTGATGGAAAAGGGTTACATTCGGGAAAGTTTAAGTCCGTGCGCTGTACCAGTGCTTTTAGTACCCAAGAAAGACGGAACATGGAGAATGTGTGTTGATTGCCGAGCGGTGAATCAGATTACCATCAAGTATAGGCATCCCATTCCTCGTCTTGATGACATGCTAGATGAGTTGTGTGGTGCGACCATATTTTCCAAAATTGATTTAAAGAGTGGATATCATCAGATTCGGATGCGAGAAGGCGACGAATGGAAGACAGCCTTCAAAACGAAATTGGGTCTGTACGAGTGGTTAGTGATGCCTTTCGGTTTAACTAACGCACCTAGCACCTTTATGCGTCTGATGAATCATGTTTTACGATCTTACATTGGAAAATATTGTGTTGTGTACTTTGATGACATTCTTATATACAGCAAGTCTTTGCAGGATCACGAGGAACACTTGAGGAATGTTCTTGGCACATTGAGAAAAGAAAGGTTATTTGGTAATCTGAAGAAATGTATGTTTTGTACTGATAAGGTTACCTTTCTTGGTTTTATCGTGACTGCACAGGGTGTGGAAGTCGATCCAGAAAAGGTGAAGGCGATTCAGGATTGGCCTCGACCGACATCAATAAGTCAGGTTAGATCTTTTCATGGTTTAGCTAGTTTTTATCGTCGGTTTGTACCTAATTTCAGTTCCATTACCGCCCCCTTAACCGGGATTATAAAGAAGAATTCAGTCTTCAATTGGGGTGATGAACAGGAAGAAGCCTTCTTGAAAATTAAGGATTATTTGACTAAGGCCCCAGTGTTAGCCTTACCTAACTTTGATAAAATGTTCGAGATTGAGTGTGATGCTTCAGGAATAGGAATTGGAGCCGTTTTATCACAGGAGAAGCGACCTATTGCCTATTTCAGCGAGAAGTTAAGTGGTGCTACCTTGAATTATCCAGTGTACGACAAAGAGATGTATGCATTGATTCGAGCTCTTGAAACATGGCAGCACTATCTCTTACCGAAAGAATTCGTAATTCACACCGATCACGAAGCTTTGAAGCACATAACAGGTCAGCATAAGTTGAATAAAAGGCATGCTAAGTGGGTTGAATTTCTAGAATCTTTTCCTTATGTCATTCGATATAAGAAAGGTAAAGACAACGTTGTAGCAGATGCCTTATCCCGTAGGTATGCACTTCTGAATTACTTAGACTCTCATTTGATTGGGTTTGCCTATATCAAAGAATTATATGCTACTGACCCTGATTTTGGAGAAAGATATACATTGTGTGAAAAGGGTGCAGATGAGAAATTTTATCGACATGATGATTATCTTTTCAAAGAAGGAAGACTCTGCATTCCTCAAGGGTCAATTCGAGAGGTCCTAATTCGAGAAGCTCATGAAGGAGGACTTATGGGACACTTTGGAGTCACCAAGACGTTACACATTCTCAAGGAGCACCTATTCTGGCCAAAGATGCGACGAGACGTCGAAAGGATGTGTGAACGATGCGTGACATGTAAGAAAGCAAAGTCGAAGGTATTACCACACGGTTTGTACTTACCTTTACCTATTCCCGACTCCCCCTGGACTGATATATCTATGGATTTTGTGTTGGGATTGCCTAGGACTAGGACAGGTAGAGATAGTATCTTTGTTGTGGTTGACAGGTACTCAAAGATGGCACACTTCATTGCGTGTCATAAGACCGATGATGCTGTTAATGTGGCTAACTTGTTCTTTAAGGAAATTGTGCGTTTACATGGTATTCCTAGGTCGATTGTTTCTGACAGGGATGTAAAATTCTTGAGTCACTTCTGGAGGACTCTTTGGAGCAAATTAGGTACGAAACTTATGTTTTCTACTACTTGTCATCCCCAAACTGATGGACAAACTGAGGTTGTTAATCGTATTTTATCTACTTTACTCCGTTCCATCATCAAAAAGAATATTAAGACGTGGGAAGATTGTTTGCCGCATGTTGAATTTGCATATAACCATGCCGTTCATTCTGCTACTAAAATGTCACCTTTTGAGGTTGTTTATGGATTTAATCCTATCACTCCTCTCGATATGTTGCCTTTGCCATATGAACAAGTGACGAATAGGGACGGACAATCCAAGGCTGATTATGTAAAGAAGTTGCATCAACAGGTTAAAGATAACCTTGAACGAAGGACTCAACAATACGAGAAGCAAGCGAACAAAGGACGTAAGCGAGTTACCTTCGATGTTGGAGATTGGGTTTGGATTCACTTCCGAAAGGAACGTTTTCCAACCCAACGACGGTCCAAGCTGTTACCACGAGGAGATGGTCCTTTTCAAGTGGTTGAGAAAGTGAACGACAATGCTTACAAGTTGGACTTGCCGGGTGAATACAATGTAAGTGCTACATTTAATGTTTCCGACTTATCCCCTTTTAATGATTCTGCAGATTTGAGGACAAATCCTTTTCAAGAAGGGGGGGATGATGTGAGCACATCTACACAAGCTCAAACAGCTGATCCGGAGGTCTTACCATCAGGACCCATCACTCGATCAAAGGCTAAGCAATTCAGGGAAGTTCTTATTCTTAAATGTTTACAAGTCTCAGAATCCCTTAATAATGCATATGCCTTAGAGAATAAACTTTACACTATGTTACATACTGATGTGTAACATCTTGTAACTATATAGTACTTAAGCTAGTATTGTGTTTATTAAGCATGTAAATAGGTGTGTTTTCAATAAGTTCAATAAGAACACAAGCTCATAATCATGTTTACCATGTTTCTTTAGCTTGTTACATGTTTTCCAATATGATAACTATGTTTTTCAGCTTGTTTTAACTTTCTTTAATAAGTTTACAATACTTATGATGGTATAACTTTTGTTTTCTCATAGGCACAAGGAAGAGTACCAAATGAAGGACTTCACCTTAGCTCGGGAAAAGCTCAATGGATTTCTAGCAGCTCGTTTCAGCTCAACTAATCCTCAACACTTCAGCTAGCTGAATTCAGCTCAACTCAGCTCCATTCAGCTCAACTCCAGCTCTACTAGCTCAACTCAAGCTGGTGAGTCCCGGGATAGCTCAAAGGTGTCCTCCACGTGGGAGAGTGTGTCATGGTCATGTGACCAGCATGAGGGGCGTCCACCATCCATTCCAAGCATGTGCATGTGCATGGCATGTGGCAGATTCAAATTTCAAGATTTCCCTCCTTGAAGTTGGCGTCAAAGTAAGATAAGGACAAGGAGTTATTTCCTTTGAATTTCACACATAAAACACATGTGTTAAATGTTTGAAATTCAGTCTTCCCTCCCTCCAAAACCAGCCGGCCACAAAGGATAAGGATGAGTAGTTTTCTCATCCACATTTAACATAATTAACACATGTTAATTGTGCTTACATTTCAGCCACTCATCTGAAACTTCCAATTCAATTCTGGCCAAGTATTCTAGGCGCCAACTCCCTTGTACTAGCCTATATATATGTATACTTTGTAAAGGAAAAAAAGACAAATTTGAATGAAATTTACTTTTGTGAGAATTTCTCTCATTTCGGTTCTTTTGAGAACTTTCTGACTTCTCAAGTTCGTTGCTTGCGTGGTCAACCCCTTTGATACTTTGGGTTCTCGGTTGTAGATAATCGAAGGGTCCAAGTCCGTCTGAAGCAAGTTCAAGATAAGGTTCGGGTTCGTTCAACAGATTGTTCGAGTTCATCCTTGGAGTTTGTTTCATTTTATTTCTTTTCCTTGTTTTTATTTCATTTTCGTACTACCCCTTGCATCCTATTTTTCAACCTTGTCAGAAACTTCATTTCTCACCAGTCACCTCACCAAAGACCAAACCTAGCCATAACCAAACCAATACTTTCAACGTTCCACCATTGTCAACTTCTCCGAGCCTTCATCTTCTACATTCTGTCTACCTAAATTTTTCAGCCCTTTTAAACACCAATTTGCAGCCATGCTTATTGCAGGAGACATCTTACTTCAATCCTAGATCCGAAACAATCAAGAAGGCGTCCTCAACAAGGAGCCCTCTTATCATATATCGTGATGGACGACCCCGCTCTTTGAGCATATGTCACGATGTATAACCCCTTTCTTCGAGTCTATGTCCTGTTGAACGATCCCTCAATTCGAGCGTATGCGGTGATGGATGACCTCTCTCTTTAAGTGTATGTCGCATTGAATGACCCCTCTAGTTGAGTGCATGTCATTATGAATTATCCCTTTCTTAGAGTGTATACCGTGATGGACGACCCTCTCTTTGAACGTATGTCGCGATGAATGACCCCTCTCTTCGAGTGCATGTCATGATGAACGGTCCCTCTCTTTGAGAGTATACCGTGATGGAAAATCCCTCTCTTTGAGCGTATTGCGCGATGAATGACCCCTCTCTTTGAGTGTATGTCATAATGAACAATCCCTCTCTTAAAGCGTATACCGTGATGGACAACCCCTCTCTTTGAGCGTGTGTCGCGATGAATGTCCCCTCTCTTCGAGTGCATATCATAAAGAACGGTCCCTTTCTTATAGCGTATACCGTTATGGACGACCCAACTCTTTGAGCGTATGTCGCGGTGAATGACCCCTTTCTTTGAAGGTATGTTGTAGTGATCGGTCCCCTTCTTTGAGCGTATCCCGTGATGGACGATCCCTGTCTTTGAGCGTATGTCGTGATGAACGACCCCTCTCTTTGAGTGCATGTCATGGTGAACGGTCTTTCTTTTTGAGCGTATACCGTGATGGACGACCCCTCTCTTTGAGCGTATGTCACGATGAATGACCTCTCTCTTTGAGTGCTTATCAAACTAAATATTTTCTTTCTTAGAACGTATCCGTGATGGACGACCCCTCTCTTTGAGCTTATGTCACGATGAATAATCCCTCTCTTCGAGTTCATGTTATAATGATCGTTCCCTCTCTTTGAGCGTATACCGTGATCGATGACCCCCTTTTTGAGCATATGTCCCGTTGAATGACCACTCTCTTCGAGTGCATGTCATGCTGAACGATCCCTCTCTTTGAGCGTATACCGTGATGGACGACCACTCTCTTTGAGCGTATGTCACGATGAATAACCCCTCTGTTCGAGTGCATATCATAATGAAC
Organism: Abelmoschus esculentus; assembly: GCA_035048815.1. NCBI lineage: Eukaryota > Viridiplantae > Streptophyta > Magnoliopsida > Malvales > Malvaceae > Abelmoschus > Abelmoschus esculentus. The sequence continues at coordinate 13,919,747 of JAUCBN010000016.1, read as the reverse complement.
ATTCACTTTCTTAGAGCGTATAACGTGATGCACGACTTCTATCTTTTAGCGTATGTCACGGTGAATGACACCTTTGTTCGAGAGTATTTCATAATGATCGGTCCCTCTCTTTGAGCGTATGTCATGATGGACGACCCCTCTCTTTGAGCGTATGTCGTGTTGGATGACCCCTCTCTTTGAGCGTATGTCGTGTTAGACGACTACTCTCTTTGAGCGTATGTTGTGTTGGATGACCACTCTCTTTGAGCGTATGTCGTGTTGGATGACCTCTCTCTTTGAGCGTAAGTCGCGATGAATGATTCCTGTCTTCGACTGTATGTCCTGGTGAACACTCCTTCTCTTCTAATGCATGTCATAATTAACAGTCCCTTTCTTAGATCATATACCGTGATGGATGACCCTTCTCTTTGAGCATATGTCGCGGTGAATGACCCCTCTCATCGAGAGTAGGTCATAATGAATGGTCCCTTTCTTAGAGCGTTTACCGTGATGGACGACCCTTCTCTTTGAGCGTATGTCACAGTGAATGACCCCTCTCTTCGAGTGCTGGTCGTAATGAACGATCCCTCTCTTTGAGCGTATATTGTGTTGGACGACCTCTCTCTGTGAGCGTATGCCACGGTGAATGACCCCTCTCTTCGAGTGCATGTCATAATGAATGGTCGCTCTTTATGAACGGATACCGTGATGGATTACCCTTCTCTTTGATTGTTTGTCGCGATGAATGACCCCTCTCTTTGAGTGCATGTAATGATCCCTTTCTTAGAGTGTATACTGTGATAGGCGACCCATCTCTTTGAGCATATATCGCGATGAATGAGCCCTCTCTTCGAGTGCATGTTACAATGAAAGGTCCCTATCTTTGAGTATTTACCGTGAAGGACGACCCCTCTCTTTGAGCGTATATCGCGATGATTGACCCCTCTCTTCGAGTGCATGTCATAATGAACGGTCCCTTTCTTAGAGCGTTACCGTGATGGACGACCCCTCTCACTGAGCGTATGTCGTGGAAAATGACCCCTCTCTTCGAGAGAATTTCATAATGAACGGTCCTTTTCTTTGAGTGTATACTGTGATGGATGACTCCTCTCTTTGAGCGTATGTCACAGTGAATGACCCCTCTCTTCGAGCGTATTTCATAATGAACGTTCCCTCACTTTTAGCGTATGTCGTGATGGATGACCCCTCTCTTTGAGTGTATGTCGCGTTGAATGACCACTCTCTTCGAGTGCTTATCATAATGAACGGTCTCTTTCTTAGAGTGTATATCGTGATGGACGACCCTTCTCATTGTGCATATGTCGCGACGAATGACCTTTCTCTTTGAGTGCATGTCATAATGAACGGTACCATACTTTGAGCGTATATCGCGAAGTACGACCCATGTCTTTGGGGGTATGTTGCGGTGAATGACCCCTCCCTTCAAGAGTTTGTCATAATAATCGGTTCCTCTCTTTGATTGTATCCCGTGATGAACGACCCCTTTCTATGAATATGTCTCGATCTGAATGATCCATGTCTTTTAGTGCATGTCATTGTGAACGATCCCTCTATTTGAGCGTATACCATGATGGACGATTCCTCTCTTTGAACGTACGTCGTGATGAATGACCCCTCTCTTCATGTGCACATAATAAACAGTCCCTTTCTTAGAGCGTATACCCTGATAGACAACCCTTCTCTTCGAGTGTATGTCGCGATGATTGACCCCTCACTTTGAGTGCTTGTCATAATGAACAATCCCTTTCTTACAGCGTATACCGTGTCGGACGACACCTCTCTTTGAGCGTATGTCGCGATGAATGACCCCTCTTTTTGAGTTCATGTCATAATGAACTGTCCCTTTCTCAGAGCATATACCGTGATAGATGACCCCTCTCTTTGAGTGTATGCCGCGGTGAATGACCCCTCTCTTCGTGTCAATGTCATAAAGAACGGTTCCTTTCTAAGAGCGTAAATCGTGATGGATGACACCTCTCTTTTGTGTATGTCGTGGTGAATGACTTCTCTATACGAGCGTATGTCATAATGACCGGTCCCTCTCTTTGAGCGTATCCCGTGATGGACATCCCGTCTCTTTAAGTGTTTTTCATAATGAATGACCCCTCTCTTCGAGTGCATGTCATGGTGAACGGTCCCTCTCTATGAGCGTATCCCATGATGGACGACTCCTCTATTTGAGCGTATGTTGCGATGAATGGCTCCTCTCTTCGAGTGCATGTCATGGTGAACGGTCCCTCTACTTGAGCGTATGCCATGATGTAAGAACTTTTTCTTTGAGCATATGCCACGGTGAATGACCCCTCTTCGAGTGCATGTCATAATGAACGGTCCCTCTTTGTGAGAAGATACCGTGATGGACGACCCTTCTCTTTGAGCGTTTGTCGCGATGAATGACCCCTCTCTTCGAGTGCATGTAATGATCCCTTTCATAGAGCGTATACCGTGATGGACAAACCCTCTCTTTGAGTGTATATTGCGATGAATGACCCCTCTCTTCGAGTGTATGTCATAATGAACGGTTCCTTTCTCAGAGAGTAAATCGTGATGGACAACCCCTCTCATTGAGCATATATCGCAATGAATGACCACTCTATTCTAGCGTATGTCATAATGAATGGTTCCTTTCTCAGAGAGTAAATCGTGATGGACAACCCCTCTCATTGAGCGTATGTCGCGGTGAATGACCGCTCTATTCGAGCGTATGTCATAATCACCGGTCCCTCTCTTTGAGCATATGTCGTGATGGATGACACCTCTCTTTGAGCATTTGTTATGATGAATGACCTCTTTCTTCGAGTGCATCTCATGGTGAATTGCCCCTCTCTTTGAGCGTATGTCGCGATGAATGACCCCAATCTTGGAGTGCAATTCATGTTGAACGGTCCTTCTCTTTGAGTGTATGTTGCGGTGAACGACCCCTATCTTTGAGTGCAATTCATGGTGAACGGTCCCTCTCTTTGAGCGTATACCATGATGGACGACCCCTCTCTTTGAGCGTATATCGCGTTGAATGACCCATTCCTTCGCGTTTATGTCATAATGAACGGCTCCTCTCTTTGAGCGTATGTTGCGATGAATGACCCCTATCTTTGAGTGCAATTCATGTTGGAGGTCCCTCTCTCTGAGTGTATACCGTGATGGACGACCACTCTCTTTGAGCGTATGTAGCGGTAAATGACTCCTTTCTTCGAGTGCATGTCATAATGAACGGTTCCTCCCTTTTTGAGCGTATGTCGTGGTGAATGACCCCTCTGTTCGAGTGCATGTCATAATGAACGGTTCCCTTCTTAGAACATATACCGTGATCGACGACCCCTCTCTTTGTGCGTATGTCGTTGTGAATGACACCTCTTTGAGCGTATGTCACGATGAATGACCCCTCTTCGAGTGTATGTCGTAATAAATAGTCCCTTTCTTAGAGCGTATACCGTGATGGATGACCCCTTTCTTTGAGAGTATGTCATGATGAATGACTCCTCTCTTTGAGTGCATGTCATAATCAACAATCCCTCTCTTTGAGAATATACCGTGATCGATGATCATCTCTTTAAGCGTACGTTGCGATGAATGACCCCTCTTTTTGAGTGCATTTCATGGTGAACAGTCCCTCACTTTAGCGTATACTGTGATGGACGAACCCTATCTTTGAGCGTATATCGCAATGAATTACCCCTCTCTTCAAGGGAATGTCATAAAAAATAGTCCCTCTCTTTGAGCGAATACCGTAATCGAGACACCTCACTTTAAGCATATGTCGCGATGAATGACCCCTCTCTTCGAGTGCATGTCATGGTGAAAGATCCCTCTCTTTGAGTGAATACCGTGATGGACGACCCCTGGCTTTTAGCGTATGTCGCGATGAATGACCCCTCCCTTCGTGTTCATGTCAAAATTATCTTCCCTTTCTTAGAGCGTATCCCGTGATGGATGACCCCTCTCTTTGAGCATATTTCGCGATGAATGACCCCTCTTTAAGTTCCTCTCTTCGAGTGCAGGACATGGTGAACGGTCCCTCTCTTTGAGCATATACCGTGATGGACGAGCCTCTCTTGCAGGATATGATGAACGGTCACTCTCTTCGATAGTATGTCAGAATGAATGGTCCCTCTCTTTGAGCGTATGTCATAACGGACGACCCCTCTCTTTGAACGTATATGGCGATGAATGACCCCTTACTTAGAGAGTATACCGTGATGGATGACCCCTCTCTTTGAGCGTTTGCTGTGATGGATGACGCCTCTGTTTGAGCATATGTGGCGTTGGATGACCCCTTTCTTCGAGTTTATTTGAAATGGATGATCCATTTATTAGAGCGTATCCCGTGATGGACGACCCCTCTTTTTGAGCGTATGTCGTGATGAATGACCTCTCTCTACGAGTCCATGTCATAATGAACAGTCCCTTTCTTAGAGGGTATACCGTGATAGACGACACCTCTCTTTGATTGTATATCGCGAAGAATTACCCACTTCTTCGATCGTATATCATAATGACCGGTCCCTCTCTTTGAGCGTATCAAATGATGGGCGACCCCTCTCTTTAAGCGTATGTCGCGATGAATGACCGCTCTCTTAGAGTGCTTGTCATAAAGAATGGTCCCTTTCTTATAGCGTATGCCATGATGATTGACCCCTCCTTTGAGCGTATATCGAGATGAATGACCCCTCTCTTCGAGTGCATGTCATAATGATCGGTCCCTCTCTTTAAGCGTATACCGTGATCGATGACCACTCTCTTTGAGGATATGTCGCACTGAATGATCCTTTTCTTCTAGTTTTTGTCGTAATGAACGGTATATTTCTTAGAGCATGTCCCGTGATGGATGACCATTCTCTTTGAGCGTATGCTGCAATGAATGACCCCTCTCTACAAGGGCATGTCATAATGAACGATCCCATTCTTATAGGGTATACCATGATGAACGATTTCTCTCTTTGAGTGTATGTCGGGAGAATGACCCATCCCTTCGAGCGTATATCATAATGACCAGTCCCTCTCTTTGAGCGTATCACGTGATGGACGACCCCTCTCTTTGAGCTTATATCGCGATGAATGACCCCACTCTTTCGAGTGCATATTATGGTGAACGATCCCCCTCTTTGAGCTTAGTCGTGATAGACGACCACTCTCTACGAGTGCATGTCATAATAAATAGTCCCTTTCTTTGAGCGTATACCGTGATGGATGACCCCACTCTTTAAGTGTATGTCGTAGTGAATGACCCCTGTCTTCGAGTGCATGTCATGGTGAACGTTCCCTCTGTTTGAACGTATGTCGCGATGAATGACCCCTCTCTCCGAGTGCATGTCATAATGAATGGTCCCTTTCTTAGAGTGTGTAGCATGATGAACGACCCTTCTATTTGAGCATTTGTCACGATGATTGACCCATCTGTTCAAGTGCATGTCATAATGAATGGTCCCATTCTTAGAGCGTATGCCGTGATGAATGCCACTCTCTTTGAGCGTATGTCGCGATGAATGATCCCTCTCTTTGAGTGCATGTCATAATGATCGATCCCTCTCTTTGAGCTTATATCGTGATTGATGACCACTCTTTTTTAGTGTATATCACGATGAATGACCCCTCTCTTCGAGTACATGTCATGGTGAACTATCCCTCTCTTTGAGCGTATACCATGTTGAACGAAACCTCTTTTTGAACGTATGTTGCAGTGAATGACCCCTCTCTTCTAGTGCATGTCATAATGAACGGTCCCTTTCTTAGAGCGTATACTGTGATGGACGACCCTTCTCTTTGAGCATATGTCACGATGAATGACCCTACTCTTCGAGGTTATGTCATAATAAATGGTCACTTTCATAGAGCGTACACCGCGATGGACGACCCCTCTCATTAAGCGTATGTCACGGTGAATGACCCCTCTCTTCGAGAGTATGCCATAATGAATGGTCCATCTCTTTGAGTGTATGCCATGATGAACGACCCCTCTCTTTAAGTGTATATCGTGATGAATGACCCCTCTCTTAGAGTGCATGTCACGTTGAACAATCCCTCTTTTTGAGCATATGTCGTGATGGACGACCCGCTCTTTGAGCATATGTCGCGATGTATAACCCCTCTCTTTGAGTGCATGTCCTGTTGAACGATCCCTCTGTTCGAGCGTATGAGGTGATGGATGACCTCTCTCTTTATGTGTATGTCGCATTGAATGACCCCTCTAGTTGAGTGCATGTCATTATGAATGATCCCTTTCTTAGAGTGTATACCGTGATGGACGACCTTCTCTTTGAACGTATGTCGCGATGAATGACCCCTCTCTTCGAGTGCATGTCATAATAAACGATCCCTCTCTTTGAGAGTATACCGTGATGGAAAATCCCTCTCTTTGAGCGTATTGTGCGATGAATGACCCCTCTCTTTGAGTGTATGTCATAATGAACAATCCCTCTCTTCGAGCGTATACCGTGATGGACAACCCCTCTCTTTGAGCGCATGTCGCGATGAATGTCCCCTCTCTTCGAGTGCATATCATAATGAACGGTCCCTTTCTTATAGCGTATACCGTTATGGATGACCCATCTCTTTGAGCGTATGTCACGGTGAATGACCCCTTTCTTTGAATGTATGTTGTATTGACCAGTCCCCCTCTTTGAGCATATCCCGTGATGGACGACCCCTGTCTTTGAGCGTATGTCGTGATGAACGACCCCTCTCTTTGAGTGCATGTCATGGTGAATGGTCCTTCTTCTTGAGCGTATACCGTGTTGGACGATCCCTCTCTTTGAGCGTATGTCACGATGAATGATCTCTCTCTTTGAGTGCATATCATAATAAATATTTCCTTTTTTAGAACATATACCATGATGGACGACCCCTCACTTTGAGCGTATGTCACGATGAATAACCCCTCTCTTCGAATTCATGTCATAATGATCGTTCCCTCTCTTTGAACGTATACCGTGATGGACAAACCCTCTCTTTGAGCGTATATCGCGATGAATGACCCCTCTCTTCGAGTGTATGTCATAATGAACGGTTCCTTTCTCAGAGAGTAAATCGTGATGGACAACCTCTCTCATTGAGCATATATCGCAATGAATGACCGTTCTATTCTAGCGTATGTCATAATGAACGGTTCCTTTCTCAGAGAGTAAATCGTGATAGACAACCCCTCTCATTGAGCGTATGTCGCAGTGAATGACCGCTCTATTCGAGCGTTTGTCATAATCACCGGTCCCTCTCTTTGAGCGTATCTCGTGATGGATGACACCTCTCTTTGAGCATTTGTTATGATGAATGACCTCTTTCATCGAGTGCATGTCATGGTGAATTGCCCCTCTCTTTGAGCGTATGTCGCGATGAATGACCCCAATCTTTGAGTGCAATTCATGTTGAATGGTCCCTCTCTTTGAGTGTATGTCGCAACGAAAGGCCCTTATCTTTGAGTGCAATTCATGGTGAACGGTCCCTCTCTTTGAGCGTATACCATGATGGACGACCCCTCTCTTTGAGCGTATATCGCGTTGAATAACCCATTTCTTCTAGTGTATGTCATAATTAATGACTCCTCTCTTTGCGCGTATATCGTGATGGACGACCCCTCTCTTTGAGCGTATGTCGCAATGAATGACCCCTATCTTTGAGTGCAATTCATGTTGAACGGTCCCTCTTTTTGAGTGTATACTGTGAGGGATGACCACTCTCTTTGAGCGTATGTTGCGGTAAATGACCCCTTTCTTTGAGTGCATGACATAATGAACGGTTCCTCCCTTTTTGAGCGTATGTCGTGGTGAATGACCCCTCTGTTCGAGTGCATGTCATAATGAACGGTTCCCTTCTTAGAACATATACCGTGATTGACGACCCCACTCTTTGTGCGTATGTCATTGTGAATGACCCCTCTCTTTGAGCGTATGTCACGATGAATGACCCCTCTCCGAGTGCATGTCGTAATAAATAGTCCCTTTCTTAGAGCGTATACCGTGATGGATGACCCCTTTCTTTCAGAGTATGTCACGATGAATGACTCCTCTCTTTGAGTGTATGTCATAATCAACGATCTCTCTCTTTGAGCATATACCGTGATCGATGATCATCTCTTTAAGCGTACGTTGCGATGAATGACCCCTCTCTTTGAGTGCATTTCATGGTGAACAGTCCCTCACTTTTAGCGTATACTGTGATGGACGACCCCTATCTTTGAGCGTATGTCGCAATGAATTACCCCTCTCTTCGAGGGAATGTCATAAAAAATAGTCCCTCTTTGTGAGCGAATACCGTGATCGAGACACCTCTCTTTAAGCATATGTCACGATGAATGACCCCTCTCTTCGAGTGCATGTCATGTTGAAAGATCCCTCTCTTTGAGTGAATACCGTGATGGACGATCCCTCACTTTTAGCGTATGTCGCGATGAATGACCCCTCCCTTCGAGTTCATGTCATAATGATCGGTCCCTTTCTTAGAGCGTATACCGTGATGGATGACCCCTCTCTTTGAGCATATTTCGCGATGAATGACCCCTCTTTCTAGGTGCATTTCATAATGAACAGTCCCTTTCTTAGAGCGTATACCGTGATGGAAGACCCCTCTCTCTGAGCGTATACCATGATGAATGAGCCCTCTCTTCAAGCATATTCCATAATGAACGGTCCCTCTCTTTGAGCGTGTGGCGTGATGGACGACCCCTCTCTTTGAGCGTATACCGTGATGGACAACCCCTCTCTTTGAGCGTATGTCGCGTTGAATGACCCCTCTCTTCCAGTGCATGTCATAATGAACGGTTCCTTTCTTAGAGCGTAAATCGTGATGGACAACCCCTCTCATTAGGCGTATGTCGTGGTGAATGACTGCTCTATTCGAGCGTATGTCATAATGACCGGTCCCTCTCTTTGAGTGCAATTCATGGTGAACGGTCCCTCTCTTTGAGTGTGTACCATGATGGACGACCCCTCTCTTTGAGCGTATATCGCGTTGAATGACCCATTTCTTCGAGTGTATGTCATAATGAATGGCTCCTCTCTTTGAGCGTATATCGTGATGGATGACCCCTCTCTTTGAGTTTATGTCGCTATGAATGACCCCTCTATTCTAGTGCATGTCATGGTGAACGATCCTAATCTTTAAGCACATACCGTGATGGATGATCCCTCTCTTTGAGCTTATATTGCGATGAATGACCCCTCTCTACGAATGCATGTAATAATGAACGATCCCTTTCTTAGAGAGCATACTGTGATGGACGGCCCTTCTCTTTGAGCGTATGTCGCGGTGAATGATCCCTCTATTCGAGTGCATGTCATACTGAAGGGTCCCCTTCTTAGAACATATACCGTGATGGATGACCCATCTCTTTGAGAGTATGTCGCGATGAATGAAACCTCCCCTTCAGTGCGTATCATAATCAATGGTCCCTCTCTTTGAACGTATACCGTGATCGATGACCCTATCTTTGACCGTACGTTGCGATGAAAGCGCCTCTCTTCGAGTACATTTCGTGGTAAACAGTCCCTCTTTGAGCGTATACTGTGATGGACGACCCCACTCTTTGAGCGTATATCGTGACGGACAAATCCTCCCATTGAGACTATGTCGCGATGAATGACCCCACTCTTTGAGCATTACATTGTGAACGATTCCTCTCTTTAAGCGTAAACCATGATGGACGACCCCTCCATTTGATTGTACGTCGCGATAAATGACCCCTCTCTTCGAGTGTATGTCATAATGAACGGTCCCTTTCTTAGAGCGTATACCGTGATGGATGACCCTTCTCTTTGGCATATATCGCAATGAATGACCCCTCTCTTTGAGGTTTTGTCATAATGAAAGACCCTTTTCTTTAAGCATATACCGTGATCGATGACCCCTCTTTTTGAGTGTATGTCGCAATGAAGGACCCCTCTCTTCGAGTGCATGTCATGGTGAACAATCCCTTCCTTTGAGCATATACCGTAAAGGACGACCCTTGTCTTTGAGTGTATCTTGTGATGAATAACCCCTCTCTTCGAGTGCATATCATAATGAATATTCCCTATCTTAGAGCGTATACCGTGATACACGACTCTTCTCTTTTAGCGTATATCATAGTGAATGCACCTTTGTTCGAGAGTATTTCATAATGACCGGTCCCTCTCTTTGAGAGTATGTCGTGATGGACGACTCCTCTCTTTGAGCGTATGTCATGTTGGACGACTACTCTCTTTCAACGTAAGTCGCGATGAATGATCCCTGTCTTCGACTATATGTCCTGTGAAAAGTCCTTTTCTAGTGCATGTCATAATTAACAGTACCTTTCTTAGAGCATATACTACGATGGGCGACCTTTCTCTTTGAGCATATGTCGCGGTGAATGACCCCTCTCATTGAGAGTAGGTCATAACGAATGGTCCCTTTCTTAGAGCGTATACCGTGATGGACGACCCTTCTCTTTAAGCTTATGTCACGGTGAATGACCCCTCTCTTCGAGTGCTGGTCGTAATGAACGGTCCCTCTCTTTGAGCGTATATTGTGATGGACGACCCCTCTCTTTGAGCGTATGCCACGGTGAATGACCCCTCTCTTCGAGTGCATGTCATAATAAACGGTCCCTCTTTATGAGCGGATACCGTGATGGACGACCCTTCTCTTTGAGCGTTTGTAGCGATGAATGACCCCTCTCTTTGAGTGCATGTAATGATCCCTTTCCTAGAGTGTATACTGTGATGGACGATCCATCTCTTTGAGCGTATGTCGCAATGAATGAACCTTTTCTTTGAGTGCATGTTACAATGAAAGGTCCCTCTCTTTGAGCATATAACGTGATGGAAGACCCCTCTCTTTGAGCGTATATCGCGATGAATGACCCCTCTCTTTGAGTGCATGTTATAATGAACGGTCCCTTTCTTAGAGCGTATATCGTGATGGATGGCTTTTCTCAATGTGCATATGTCGCGATGAATAACACCTCTCTTCGAGTGCATGTCATGGTGAATGGTTCCTCTCATTGTGCGTCTACCGTGATGGACGTAGCGTCTCTTTGAGCGTATGTCTCGATTGATCACCCTTTCATAGAGCGTACACCGTGATGGACGACCCCTCTGTTCGAGCGTATGTTGCGGTAAATAACCCCTATCTTCGAGAGTATGTCATAATGAACGGTCACTCTCTTTGAGCGTATACCGTGACAGACAATCCCTCCCTTTGAGACTATGTCGCGATGAATGACCCCTCTCTTCGAGTGCATGACATGGTGAACGATTCCTCTCTTTGAGAATAAACCATGATGGGCGACCCTTCCATTTGATCGTAGGTCGCGAGGAATGACCCCTCTCTTCGAGTGCATGTCATAATGGATGGTCCCTTTCTTAGAGCGTAAACCGTGATGGATGACCCTTCTCTTTGAGCTTATATCGCGATGAATGACCCCTCTCTTTGAGGGTTTGTCATAACGAAAGATCCTTCTCTTTAAGCATATATCCTGACCGATGACCCCTCTTTTTGAGTGTTTGTCGCGATGAAGGACCCTCTCTTCGAGTGCTTGTCATGGTGAACAATCCATCTCTTTGAGCGTATACCGTAAGGGACGACCCTTCTCTTTGAGTGTATCTCGCGATGAATAACCACTCTCTTCGAGTGCATATCATAATGAACATTCCCTTCCTTAGAGCGTATACCGTGATGCATGACTCCTCTCTTTTAGCGTATATTGCGGTGAATGACCCCTCTGTTCGAGAGTATTTCATAATGGTCGGTCCCTCTCTTTGAGTGTATGCTGTGATGGACGACCACTCTCTTTGAGTGTATGTCGTGTTGGACGACCACTCTCTTTGAATGTAAGTCACGATGAATGATCCTTGTCTTAGACTGTATGTCCTGGTGAACAATCCCTCCCTTCTAGTGCATGTTATAATTAACGGTCCTTTTCTTAGAGTGTATACCGTGATGGACGACCCCTCTCTTTGAGCGTATGTCACGGTGAATGACCCCTCTCTTCGAGAGTATGTCATAATTAATGGTCCCTCTCTTTAAGCATATGCCGCAAAGGATGACCCCTCTCTTTGAGCGTATATTGCGATGAAAGACCCCTCTCTTCGAGTGCATGTCATGGTGAACAGTCACTCTCTTTGAGTGTATGCTGTTATATAAGATCCTCTCTTTAAGCGTATATCACGATGAATAACATCTCTCTTCGAGTGCAGGACATGGTGAACGGTCCCTCTTTTTGAGCATATACCGTGATGGACGAGCCTCTCTTGCAGGATATGGTGAACGGTCCCTTTCTTCGATAGTATGTCAGAATGAACGGTCCCTCTCTTTGAGCGTATGTCATAACGGACGACCCTTCTCTTTGAACGTATATGGCGATGAATGACCCCTTTCTTAGAGAGTATACCGTGATGGATGACCCCTCTCTTTGAGCGTTTGCTGTGATGGATGACGCCTCTGTTAGAGCATATGTGGCGTTTGATGACCCCTTTCTTCGAGTTTATTTGAAATGAATGATCCATTTCTTAGAGCGTATCCCGTGATGGACGATCCCTCTCTTTGAGCGTATGTCGTGATGAATGACCTCTCTCTACGAGTGCATGTCATAATGAACGGTCCCTTTCTTAGAGGATATACCGTGATAGACGACACCTCTCTTTGATTGTATATCGCGAAGAATTACCCATCTCTTCGATCGTATATCATAATGACCGTTCCCTCTCTTTGAGCGTATCACATGATGGACGACCCCTCTCTTTAAGCGTATGTCGCGATGAATGACCGCTCTCTTTGAGTGCTTCTCATAAAGAATGGTCCCTTTCTTATAGCGTATGCCGTGATGGATGACCCCTCCTTTGAGCGTATATCGAGATGAATGACCCCTCTCTTCGAGTGTATTCGAACAGATTAATCTAAAATTTTATGAGTTTAAATAGTTAATTATGAGCTTTTGAACAAAATTATACAGATTAATCTAAAATTTCTAACTATTTACTCGGTTAAAATTCGAACAGATTCTCTATAAAGCCTTTTTAGACATTCACGTTTTAATCCGAACAAAACGATAACTAGATGTTATTAAATCAATTTTTTTGAGTTCAAATAATTAATTATGGGAATTTGAACAAAATTATAAGGATTAATCTAAAATTTTCAGCTTTTTACTCTGTTAAAATTTGAACGGATTCTCTATAAAGTCTTTTTAGACATGCACGTTTTAATCTGAACAAAACAAAAACAAAATGTTATTAAATTAAATTTTATGAGTTCAAATAGTTAATTATGGGATTTTGAACAAAATTATACAGATAAATCTAAAATTTTAAGCTTTTTACTCGGTTAAAATTTGAACGGATTCTCTATAAAGCAATTTTAGACAAGCATATTTTAATCTCAACACAACGAAAACCGGATGTTATTAAATCGAATTTTATGAGTTCAAATAGTTGAATATAGGCTTTTGAACAAAATTATACAGATTAATCTAAAATTTTCAACTATTTACTCGATTAAAATTGGAATAGATTCTCTATAAAGCCTTTTTAGACATGGACGTTTTAATCCGAACAAAACGATAACTAGATGTCATTAAGTCAAATTTTTTGAGTTCAAATAATTAATTATGGGCTTTTGAACAAAATTATACAGATTAATCTAAAATTTTCAGCTTTTTACTCGGTTAAAATTTGAACGGATTCTCTATAAAGCCTTTTTAGACATGCACGTTTTAATCCGAACAAAACAATAAATAGATGTTATGAAATAAAATTTTTTAAGTTCAAATAATTAATTTTGGGCTTTTTAACAAAATTATACAAATTAATCTAAAATTTTCAGCTTTTTACTCGGTTAAAATTTGAACAAATTCTCTATAAAGCCTTTTTAAACATGCACATTTTAATCCAAACAAAACAAAAACCAGATGTTATTAAATAAAATTTTATGAGTTCAAATAGTTAATTATGGGATTTTTAACAAAATTAAATAGATAAATCTAAAATTTTCATCTTTTTACTCAGTTAAAATTCGAACGGATTCTCTATATAGCAATTTTAGACATGCAAGTTTTAATACCACCAAAACGAAAACCAAATGTTATTAAATCAAATTTTATGAGTTCAAATAGCTGAATATAGTCTTTTAAAAAAAATTATACAGATTAATCTAAAATTTTTAGCTTTTTACTCGTTTAAAATTCGAACGAATTCTCTACAAAGCCTTTTTAGACATGCACATTTTAATCCCAACAAATCAAAAACAAGATTTTATTGAATGAAATTTTATGAGTTCAAATATTTAATTTTGAGCTTTTAAACAAAATTATATAGATTAATCTAAAATTTTCAGCTTTTTACACGGTTAAAATTCGAACGGGTTCTCTATAAAGTCATTTTAGACGTGGACGTTTTAATCCGAACAAAACAAAAACCAGATGTTATTAATTGACATTTTATGAGTTCAAATAGTTAATTATGGGATTTTGAACAAAATTATATAGATAAATCTAAAATTTTCAGCTTTTTAATCGGTTAAAATTCGAACGGATTCTCAATAAAGCAATTTTAGACAAGCAAGTTTTAGTCTCAATAAAACGAAAATTAAATGTTATTAAATCATATTTTACGAGTTCAAATAGTTAATTATGGGCTTTAGAACAAAATTGTACAGATTAATCTAAAATTTTCAACTTTTTACTTAGTTAAAATTCGAACGGATTCTCTATAAAGCCTTTTTAGACTTGCATGTTTTAATCCGAACAAAACGATAACTAAATGTTATTAAATCAAATTTTTTGAGTTCAAATAATTAATTATGGGCTTTTGAACAAAATTATACAGATTAATCTAAAATTTTCAGCTTTTTACTCGGTTAAAATTTGAAAGGATTCTTTATAAAGTCTTTTTAGACATGCACGTTTTAATCCGAACAAAAAAAAACAGATGTTATTAAATAAAATTTTATGAGTTCAAATAGTTAATTATGGGATTTTTACCAAAATTATACAGATAGATCTAAAATTTTCAGCTTTTTACTCGATTTAAATTCGAACGGATTCTCTATTAAGCAATTTTAGACATGCAACTTTTATAGACATACAAGTTCAAGTCCCAACAAAACAAAAATTAGATGTTATTAAATCAAATTTTACAAGTTCAAGTAGTTAATTATGGTCTTTTAAACAAAATTATACATATTAATCTAAAATTTTTAGCTTTTTACTCGGTTAAAATTCAAACGAATTCTCTACAAAGCCTTTTTAGACATGCACATTTTAATCCCAACAAAACGAAAACAAGATTTTATTAAATGAAATTTTATGAGTTCAAATATTTAATTTTGATCTTTTGAACAAAATTATACAGATTAATCTAAAATTTTCAGATTTTACTCGGTTAAAATTCGAACGGATTCTCTATAAAGTCTTTTTAGACATGCACGTTTTAATCCCAACAAAACGAAAATCAGATCTTATTAAATCAAATTTTACGAGTTCAAATAGTTAATTATGGGCTTTTGAAAAAAATTATACAGATTAATCTAAAATTTTCAGCTTTTTACTCGATTAAAATTTGAAAGGATTCTTTATATAGCCTTTTTAGACATGCAAGTTTTAATCCAAACAAAACAAAAACCAGATGTTATTAAATAAAATTTTATGAGTTCAAATAGTTAATTATTGGATTTTGAACAAAATTATACAGACAGATCTAAAATTTTCAGCTTTTTACTCGGTTAAAATTTGAACGGATTCTCTATAAAGAAATTTTAGACATGCAAGTTTTAATCCCACCAAAACGAAAACCAGATGTTATTAAATCAAATTTTATGAGTTCAAATAGTTGAATATGGTCTTCTAAACAAAATTATACAGATTAATCTAAAATTTTTAGCTTTTTACTCGGTTAAAATTCACACGAATTCTCTACAAAGCCTTTTTAGACATACACATTTTAATCCCAACAAAACGAAAACAAGATTTTTTTAGATGAAATTCTATGAGTTCAAATAGTTGAATATGGTCTTTTAAACAAAATTATACAGATTAATCTTAAATTTTTAGCTTTTTACTCGGTTAAAATTCAAACGAATTCTCTACAAAGCCTTTTTAGACATGCACATTTTAATCCCAACAAAACGAAAACAAGATTTTATTAAATGAAATTTTATGAGTTCAAATATTTAATTTTGATCTTTTGAACAAAATTATACAGATTAATCTAAAATTTTCAGCTTTTTACTCGGTTAAAATTCGAACGGATTCTCTATATAGTCTTTTTAGACATGCACGTTTCAATTCCAACAAAACGAAAATCAGATGTTATTAAATCAAATTTTACGAGTTCAAATAGTTAATTATGGGATTTTGAACAAAATTATACAGATTAATCTAAAATTTTCAAATTTTTACTCGGTTAAAATTCGAACGGATTCTCTATAAAGCCTTTTTAGACATGCACGTTTTAATCCGAACAAAACGATAAATAGATGTTATTAAATCAAATTTTTTGAGTTCAAGTAATTAATTATGGGGTTTTGAATAAAATTATACAGATTAATCTAAAATTTTCAGCTTTTTACTCGGTTAAAATTTTAACGGGTCCTCTATAAAGCCTTTTTAGACGTGGACGTTTTAATCTGAACAAAACAAAAACCATAATTTGTTAAATGAAATTTTATGAGTTCAAATAGTTAATTATTGGATTTTGAACAAATTGATACATATAAATCTAAAATTTTCAACTTTTTACTCGGTTAAAATTTGAACGGATTCTCTATAAAGCAATTTTAGACAAGCAAGTTTTAGTCCTAACAAAACGAAAATTAGATGTTATTAAATCGAATTTTACGAGTTCAAATAGTTAATTATGTGCTTTTGAACAAAATTATATAGATTAATCTAAAATTTTCAACTTTTTACTCGGTTAAAATTCGAACAGATTCTCTATAAAGCCTTTTTAGACATGCACGTTCTAATACGAACAAAATGATAACTAGATGTAATTAAATCATATTTTTTGAGTTCAAATAATTAATTATGGGGTTTTGAACAAAATTATACAAATTAATCTAAAATTTTTAGCTTTTTACTCAGTTAAAATTCGAACGGATTCTCTATAAAGCCTTTTTAGACATGCACGTTTTAATCCGAACAAAACGATAACTAGATGTTATTAAATCATATTTTTTAATTTTAAATAGTTAATTATTGGATTTTGAACAAAATTATACAGATTAATCTAAAATTTTCAGCTTTTTACTCGGTTAAAATTCGAACAGATTCTCTATAAAGTCTTTTTAGACATGCACGTTTTAATCCTAACAAAACGAAAATCAGATATTAGTAAATCAAATTTTACGAGTTCAAATAATTAATTATGTGGTTTTGAACAAAATTATACAGATTAATCTAAAATTTTCAACTTTTTACTCGGTTAAAATTCGAACGGATTCTCTATAAAGCCTTTTTAGACATGCACGTTTTAATCCAAACAAAACGATAACTAAATGTTATTAAATCAAATTTTTTGAGTTCAAATAATTAATTATGGGCTTTTGAACAAAATTATACAGATTAATCTAAAATTTTCAGCTTTTTACTCGGTTAAAATTTGAAAGGATTCTTCATAAAGCCTTTTTAGACATGCACGTTATAATCCAAACAAAACAAAAAATAGATGTTATTAAATAAAATTTTATGGGTTCAAATAGTTAATTATGGGATTTTTACAAAAATTACAGATAGATCTAAAATTTTCAGCTTTTTACTCGGTTAAAATTCGAACAGATTCTCTATAAAGAAATTTTAGACATACATGTTTTAATCCCACTAAAAAGAAAACCAGATGTTATTAAATCAAATTTTATGAGTTCAAATAGTTGAATATGGTCTTTTAAACAAAATTATACAGATTAATCTAAAATTTTTAGCTTTTTACTCGGTTAAAATTCAAACGGATTCTCCGTAAAGCCTTTTTAGACATGCACGTTTTAATCCCAACAAAACAAAACAAGATTTTATTAAATAAAATTTTATGAGTTCAAATATTTAATTTTGATCTTTTGAACAAAATTATACAGATTAATCTAAAAATTTCAGCTTTTTACTCGGTTAAAATTCGAACGGATTCTCTATAAAGCCTTTCTAGACATGCACATTTTAGTCCCAACAAAACAAAAACCAGATGTTAGTAAATTAAATTTTATGAGTTCAAACAGTTAATTATGGGCTTTTGAACAAAATTATACAGATTAATCTAAAATTTTCAACTTTTTACTCGGTTAAAATTCGAACAAATTCTCTATAAAGCCTTTTTAAACATGCACATTTTAATCCGAACAAAATGATAACTAGATGTTAATACATCAAATTTTTTGAGTTCAAATAATTAATTATAGGCTTTCAAAAAAAATTATACAGATTAATCTAAAATTTTCAGTTTTTTACTCGGTTAAAATTTGAACAGATTCTCTATAAAGCCTTTTTAGACGTGGACGTTTTAATCCGAACAAAACAAAAACCAGATATTATTAAATGAAATTTTATGAGTTTAAATATTTAATTATTGGATTTTGAATAAAATTAGACAAATAAATCTAAATTTTTTAGCTTTTTACTCGGTTAAAATTCGAACGAATTCTCTATAAAGCAATTTTAGACAAGCAAGTTTTTGTCCCAACAAAACGAAAATTAGATGTTATTAAATCAAATTTTACGAGTTCAAATAGTTAATTATGGGGTTTTGAACAAAATTATACAAATTAATCTAAAATTTTCAACTTTTTATTCGGTTAAAATTCGAACGGATTCTCTATAAAGCAATTTTAGACATGCAAGTTTTAATCCCACCAAAACGAAAACCAGATGTTATTAAATCAAATTTTATGAGTTCAAACAGTTGAATATGGTCTTTTAAACAAAATTATACAGATTAATTTAAAATTTTAGCTTTTTACTCGGTTAAAATTCAAACGAATTCTCTACAAAACCTTTTTAGATATGCATATTTTAATCCCAACAAAACAAAAACCAGATTTTATTAAATTAAATTTTATGAGTTCAAATATTTAATTTTACGAGTTCAAATAGTTAATTATGTGCTTTTGAACAAAATTATACAGATTAATCTAAAATTTTCAGCTTTTTACTCTGTTAAAATTTGAAAGGATTCTTTATAAAGCCTTTTTAGACATGCAAGTTTTAATCCAAACAAAAAAAAACAGATGTTATTAAATAAAATTTTATGAGTTCAAATAGTTAATTATTGGATTTTGAACAAAATTACACAGATAGATCTAAAATTTTCATCTTTTTACTCTGTTAAAATCGAATGGATTCTCTATAAAGCCTTTCTAGACATGCACATTTTAGTCCCAACAAAACAAAAACCAGATGTTATTAAATTAAATTTTATGAGTTCAAACAGTTAATTATGGGCTTTTGAACAAAATTATACAGATTAATCTAAAATTTTCAACTTTTTACTCGGTTAAAATTCGAACAAATTCTCTATAAAGCCTTTTTAGACATGCACATTTTAATCCGAACAAAATGATAACTAGATGTTAATACATCAAATTTTTTGAGTTCAAATAATTAATTATAGGCTTTCGAAAAAAATTATACAGATTAATCTAAAATTTTTAGCTTTTTACTCGGTTAAAATTTGAACAGATTCTCTATAAAGCCTTTTTAGACGTGGACGTTTTAATCCGAACAAAACAAAAACCAGATATTATTAAATGAAATTTTATGAGTTCAAATAGTTAATTATGAGATTTTGTACAAAATTATATAAATAGATCTAAAATTTTCAACTTTTTACTCGGTTAAAATTCGAACGGATTCTCTATAAAGCAATTTTAGACAAGCAAGTTTTAATCCCAACAAAACGAAAACCGGATGTTATTAAATAAAATTTTATGAGTTCAAATAGTTGAATATGGGCTTTTGAACAAAATTATACAGATTAATCTAAGATTTTTAACTTTTTACTCGATTAAAATTCGAACAGATTCTCTATAAAGCCTTTTTAGACATGCACGTTTTAATCCGAACAAAACGATAACTAGATGTTATTAAATCAAATTTTTTGAGTTCAAATAATTAATTATGGGCTTTTGAACAAAATTATAAAGATTAATCTAAAATTTTCAGGTTTTTACTCGTTTAAAATTTAAACGGATTCTCTATAAAGCCTTTTTAGACATGCACGTTTTAATCCGAGCAAAACGATAACTAGATGTTATTAAATAAAATTTTTTGAGTTTAAATAATTAATTTTGGGCTTTTTAACAAAATTATACAAATTAATCTAAAATTTTTAGCTTTTTACTCGGTTAAAATTTGAACGGATTCTCTATAAAGCCTTTTTAAACATGCACGTTTTAATCCGAAGAAAACAAAAACCAGATGTTATTAAATAAAATTTTATGAGTTCAAATTGTTAATTATGGGATTTTTAACAAAATTAAATAGATAAATCTAAAATTTTCAACTTTTTACTCGGTTAAAATTCGAACGGATTCTCTATAAAGCAATTTTAGACATGCAAGTTTTAATCCCACCAAAACGAAAACTAGATGTTATTAAATCAAATTTTATGAGTTCAAATAGTTGAATATGGTCTTTTAAACAAAATTATACAGATTAATCTAAAATTTTTAGCTTTTTACTCGGTTAAAATTCAAACGGATTCTCCGTAAAGCCTTTTTAGACATGCACATTTTAATCCCAACAAAACGAAAACAAGATTTTATTAAATGAAATTTTATGAGTTCAAATATTTAATTTTGAGCTTTTGAACAATATTATACAAATTAATCTAAAATTTTCAGCTTTTTACTCGGTTAAAATTCGAACGGATTCTTTATAAAGCCTTCTTAGATATGCACGTTTTAATCCCAACAAAACGAAAATCAAATGTAATTAAATGAAATTTTACGAGTTCAAATAGTTAATTATGGTCTTTTGAACAAAATTATACAGATTAATCTAAAATTTTCGATATTTTACTCGGTTAAAATTTGAACAGATTATTTTTCCCATGAAGATGCTAATATCATCCTTAACGTCTCAATTATTAATGATATTAATGACTCTACTCTTTGGGGTTACCATGATGCAGGTACCTACACGGTTCGCTCTGGTTATCAATTTTTGCAGTCGCAATTAGGTCCTGTTACCAGGCCATCTAAACTATGGAAAATCTTGTCTAAGTTGCCTGCTCTGCCCAAAGTTCGTTCCTTTGGATGACGTTTATGTCATGATGCGTTACCCTCCGGTCAGAAAATTATGCAGGCTAAACTTGGTCCTGGAGTTTGCCCTATTTGCAACATGACTGTCAAAACCTCTATGCATGCTATGCGAGACTGTCCTAGTGCTTCAGAGGCGATCCTCTTGGCAGGCCTTCCCAATCGACTATTGTCCAATGCTTACACCTCCCCCCACCAGTGGCTTTCTGATGCTGCTGGGTTCCTCTCCTTGCACCAATTCTCTCTTCTTATTACAATTTTATGGAATCTGTGGAACCGCCGTAATGATTTTGTTCATAACAACCATATCCAACCGATTTGGTTATCTGTTGCCTCTGCCCAAAAACTCCTCACTGATTATACATCTTTTAATGAGGAGTCCTGCCAATCCTCCCGGCTAGCTGAGCCCACCTTCGCTCCGGCTAGATGGATGAAACCAGCTCCAGGTTTTGTCAAAATTAACACGGATGGGGCTTTTGACCTTGTCTTGAGAGGGGCTGCTGCTGGTGTTATTGCTCGTGATTCTTCTGGCTCAGTGCTTGGTGGTTGTTTCATGCCCCTTCTTTGTCCAGACCCAGCTTCTGCAGAGGCTCTTGCTATTCTGGAAGGTTTACGCTTTGTTGTTGCTAACGGATGGACTAATGTGATTTTTGAAACTGACTCTGCGTCCATTGCGAACAAAATTAATAATGCTCCTACTCGAGATCTTTCCACAGTGCAGCACTTGGTATCTCGCATCCGCGCCACTCTAGGTACTATGCCTAATTAGAAGATTTGCTATGTGCCTAGAGATGCAAACGTAGTAGCCCATTCTTTGGCTAATAGGGCTTTGCGTTCTTTTACTTCTTGTACTTTTGACTGTTTTTTTCCCGATTTTATTCGGGTCTCTGTAAACTCTGAGAGGTTCTCCTCTTCGTCTTAATAATACCCTGGGTACTCTTTTCCCCATACGGGCCTTCTCACCTCTCGGGGTGGTTGGATATAGGGGTTTTTTAATGAGGCCCTTTCCTTCAAAAAATTTGAACGGATTCTCTATAAAGCCTTTTTAGACATGCACGTTTTAATCCAAACAAAACGATAACTAGATGTTATTAAATCAAATTTTTTGAGTTCAAATAATTAATTATGGGCTTTCGAAAAAAATTATACAGATTAATCTAAAATCTACAGCTTTTTACACAGTTAAAATTTGAACGGGTTCTCTATAAAGCCTTTTTAGACGTGGACGTTTTAACCCGAACGAAATAAAAACAAGATGTTATTATATGAAATTTTATGAGTTCAAATAGTTAATTATGGGATTTTGAACAAAATTATACAGATAAATCTAAAATTTTCAACTTTTTACTCGGTTAAAATTCGAACGGATTCGCTATAAAGCAATTTTAGACAACCAAGTTTAATCCCAACAAAACGAAAATTAGATGTTATTAAATCAAATTTTACAAGTTCAAATAGTTAATTATGGGCTTTTCAACAAAATTATACAGATTAATCTAAAATTTTCAACTTTTTACTCGGTTAAAATTCAAACGGATTCTCCGTAAAGCCTTTTTAGACATGCACATTTTAATCCCAACAAAACGAAAACAAGATTTTATTAAATGAAATTTTATGAGTTCAAATATTTAATTTTGAGCTTTTGAACAATATTATACAAATTAATCTAAAATTTTCAGCTTTTTACTCAGTTAAAATTTGAACGTATTCTCTATAAAGCCTTTTTAGACATACACGTTTTATTCCGAACAAAACAAAAAACAAATGTTATTAAATAAAATTTTATTAGTTCAAATAGTTAATTATGGGATTTTTAACAAAATTAAACAAATAAATCTAAAATTTTTAGCTTTTTACTAGGTTAAAATTCGAACGAATTCTCTATAAAGCAATTTTAGACATGCAAGTTTTAATCACACCAAAACGAACACCAGATGCTATTAAATCAAATTATATGAATTCAAATAGTTGAATATGGTCTTTTAAAAAAAATTATACAGATTAATCTAAAATTTTTAGCTTTTTACTCGGTCAAAATTCAAACGAATTCTCTACAAAGCCTTTTTCGACATGCACATTTCAATCCCAACAAACCAAAAAAAGATTTTATTAAATTAAATTCTATGAGTTCAAAAATTTAATTTTGACCTTTTGAACAAAATTATACAGATTAATCTAAAATTTTCAGCTTTTTACTCTGTTAAAGTTCGAACGGATTCTCTATAAAGACTTTTTAGACATGCACGTTTTAATCCCAACAAAACGAAAATCAGATGTTATTAAATCAAATTTTACGAGTTCAAATAGTTAATTATGGTATTTTGAACAAAATTATACAGATTAATCTAAAATTTTCAACTTTTTACTCGGTTAAAATTCGAACGGATTCTCTATAAAGCCTTTTTAGACATGCATGTTTTAATCCGAACAAAACGATAACTAAATGTTATGAAATCAAATTTTTTGAGTTCAAATAATTAATTATAGGGTTTTGAACAAAATTATACAGATTAATCTAAAATTTTCAGCTTTTTACTCGGTTAAAATTCGAACGGATTCTCTATAAAGCCTTTTTAGACGTAGACGTTTTAATCCGAACAAAACAAAAACCATATGTTATTAAAAGAAATTTTATGAGTTCAAATAGTTAATTATTGGATTTTGAACAAAATTATACAGATAAATCTAAAATTTTCAGCTTTTTACTCGGTTAAAATTCGAACGGATTCGCTATAAAGCAATTTTAGACAACCAAGTTTTAGTCTCAACAAAACGAAAATTAGATGTTATTAAATCAAATTTTACGAGTTCAAATAGTTAATTATGGGCTTTTGAACAAAATTATACAAATTAATCTAAAATTTTCAACTTTTTACTCGGTTAAAATTCGAACGAATTCTCTATAAAGCCTTTTTAGACATGCACGTTTTAATCCGAACAAAACGATAACTAGATGTTATTAAATCAAATTTTTTGAGTTCAAATAATCAATTATGGGGTTTTGAACAAAATTATACAGATTAATTTAAATTTTTCAGCTTTCTATTCGGTTAAAATTTGAACGGATTCTTTATAAAGCCTTTTTAGACATGCACGTCTTAATCCCAACAAAACAAAAACAAGATGTTATTAAATAAAATTTTATGATTTTAAATAGTGAATTTTTTTATACAAAATTATACAGATTAATCTAAAATTTTCAACTTTTTACTCGGTTAAAATTCGAACGAATTCTCTACAAAGCCTTTTTAGACATGCATGTTTTAATCCAAACAAAACGATAACTAGATGTTATTAAATCAAATTTTTTGAGTTCAAATAATTAATTATGGGCTTTTTAAAAAAATTATAAAGATTAATCGTAAATTTTTAGCTTTTTACTCGGTTAAAATTCAAACGAATTCTCTACCAAGCCTTTTTAGGTATGCACATTTTAATCCCAACAAAACGAAAACAAGATTTTATTAAATGAAATTTTATGAGTTCAAATATTTAATTTTGAGCTTTTGAACAAAATTATACAGATTAATCAAAAATTTTCAGCTTTTTACTCGGTTAAAATTCGAAAGGATTCTCTATAAAGCCTTTTTAGACATGCACGTTTTAATCGAAATAAAATAAAAACCAGATGTTATTAAATAAAATTTTATGAGTTCATATAGTTAATTATGGGCTTTTGAACAGAATTATATAGATTAATCTAAAATTTTCAACTTTTTAGTCGGTTAAAATTTGAACGGATTCTCTATAGAGCCTTATTAAACGTAGACGTTTTAATCCAAACGAAACAAAACCAGATGTTTTTAAATAAAATTTTATGAGTTCAAATAGTTAATTATGGGATTTTGAACAAAATTATACAGATAAATCTAAAATTTTCACTTTTTACTCGGTTAAAATTCGAACGGATTCTCTATAAAGCAATTTTGGACAAGAAAGATTTAATCCCAACAAAACAAAAATTAGATGTTATTAAATCAAATTTTATGAGTTGAAATAGTTGAATATGGGCTTTTCAACAAAATTATACAGATTAATCTAAAATTTTTAGCTTTTTACTCGATTAAAATTCGAACGGATTCTCTACAAAGCCTTTTTAGACATGCACATTTTAATCTCAACAAAAAGAAAACCAGATTTTATTAAATGAAATTTTATGAGTTCAAATAATTAATTTTGAGCTTGGGAATAAAATTATACAAATCAATCTAAAATTTTTAGCTTTTTACTCGGTTAAAATTCGAACAGATTCTCTATAAAGCCGTTTTAGACATGCACGTTTTAATCCCAATAAAACAAAAACCAAATGTTATTAAATCAAATTTTATGAGTTCAAATAGTTAATTATGGGCTTCTGAACAAAATTATACAGATTAATCTAAAATTTTTAACTTTTTACTCGATTAAAATTCGAACAGATTCTCTATAAAGCCTTTTTAAACATGCTCGTTTTAATCCGAATAAAACGATAACTAGATGTTATTAAATAAAATTTTTTGATTTCAAATAATTAATTGTGGGCTTTTGAACAAAATTATGCAGATTAATCTAAAATTTTCATCTTTTTACTCGGTTAAAATTCGAACAGATTCTCTTTAAAGCCCATTTACACATGCACGTTTTAATCCCAACAAAACGAAAACCAGATTTTATTAAATGAAATTTTATGAGTTCAAATAGTTAATTTTGAGCTTTTGAACAAAATTATACTTATCAATCTACAATTTCCAGCTTTTTACTCGGTTAAAATTCTAACGGATTCTCTATCAAGCCTTTTTAAACATGCACGTTTTAATCCCAACAAAACGAAAATCAGATGTTATAAAATCAAATTTTATCAGTTCAAATAGTTAATTAAGGGCTTTTGAAAAAAATTATACAGATTAATCAAAAATTTTCAGCTTTTTACTTGGTTAAAATTCAAACGGATTCCCTATAAAGCCTTTTTAGACATGCAGGTTTTAATCCGAACAAAACGATAACTAGATGTTATTAAATCAAATTTTTTGAGTTCAAATAATTAATTATGGGCTTTTCAACAAAATTATACAGACTAATCTAAAATTTTTAGCTTTTTACTCGGTTAAAATTCGTACGGATTCTCTATAAAACCTTTTTAAACATGCACGTCTTAATCCGAACAAAATGATAAGTAGATGTTATTAAATCAAATTTTTTGAGTTCAAATAATTAATTATGGGCTTTTAAATAAAATTATATAGATTAATCTAAAATTTTCAGCTTTTTACTCGTTTAAAATTTGAACGGATTCTCTATAAAGCCTTTTTAGACGTGGACGTTTTACTCCAAACAAAACAAAACCAGATGTTATTAAATCAAATTTGATGAGTTGAAATAGTTAATTATGAGATTTTGAACAAAATTATAAAGATAAATCTAAAATTTTCAGCTTTTTACTCGGTTAAAATTCGAACAAATTCTCTATAAAGCCTTTTTAGACATGCACGTTTCAATCCGAACAAAACAAAAATCAGATGTTATTAAATAAAATTTTACGAGTTCAAATAGTTAATTATGGGATCCTGAATAAAATTGTACTGATAAATCTAAAATTTCAGCTTTATTCTCGGTTAAAATTCGAACGGATTCTCTCTAAAGCAATTTTAGATATGCAAGTTTTAATCCCACCAAAACAAAAACCAGATGTTATTAAATCAAATTTTATGAGTTTAAATAGTTGAATATGGTCTATTAAACAAAATTATATAGATTAATCTAATATTTTTAGCTTTTTACTTGGTTAATATTCGAACGGATTCTCTATAAAGCCTTTTCAGACGTAGACGTTTTAATCCGAACAAAACAAAAACTAGATGTTATTAAATCAAATTTTTTGAGTTCAAATAATTAATAATGGGCTTTTGAACAAAATTATACATATTAATATAAAATTTTCAACTTTTTACTCGGTTAAAATTCAAACGGATTCCCTATAAAGCCTTTTTAGACATGCACGTTTTAATCAGAACAAAACGATAACTAAATGTTATTAAATCAAATTTTTTGAGTTCAAATAATTAATTATGGGCTTTTGAACAAAATTATGCAGATTAATCTAAAATTTTCAGCTTTTTACTAGGTTAAAATTCGAACGGATTCTCTATAAAGCCTTTTTAGACATGCACGTTTTATTCCGAACAAAATGATAAGTAGATGTTATTAAATCAAATTTTTTGAGTTTAAATAATTAATTATGAGCTTTTAAATAAAATTATATAGATTAATCTAAAATTTTCAGCTTTTTACTCGTTTAAAATTTGAACGGATTCTGTATAAAGCCTATTTAGACATGCACGTTTTAATCCGAACAAAACAAAAACCAGATGTTATTAAATCAAATTTTATGAGTTCAAATAGTTAATTATGGGATTTTGAACAAAATTATACGTATAAATATAAAATTTTTAGCTTTTTACTCGGTTAAAATTGTAACAGATTCTCTATAAAGCCTTTTTAGACATGCACGTTTTAATCTGAACAAAATGATAACTAGATGTTATTAAATCAAATTTTTTGAGTTAAAATAATTAATTATGGGCTTTTGAACAAATTATACAGATTAATCTAAATTTTTTAGCTTTTACTCGTTTAAAATTTGAACGGATTTTCTATAAAGCCTTTTTAGACGTGGACGTTTTAATCCGAACAAAACAAAACCAGATGTTATTAAATCAAATTTGATGAGTTCCAATAGTTAATTATGAGATTTTGAACAAAATTATACAGATTAATCTAAAATTTTTAGCTTTTTACTCGGTTAAAATTCGAACGGATTCTCTATAAAGCCTTTTTAGACATGCACATTTTAGTCCCAACAAAATGAAAACAAGATTTTATTAAATGAAATTTTATGAGTTCAAATATTTAATTTTGAGCTTTTGAACAAAATTATACAGATTAATCTAAAATTTTTAGCTTTTTACTCGGTTAAAATTCGAACAGATTCTCTATGAAGCCTTTTTACACATGTACGTTTTAATCCGAACAAAACAAAAAACAGATGTTATTAAATAAAATTTTACGACTTCAAATAGTTAATTATGGGATTCTGAACAAAATTATACAGATTAATCTAAAATTTTCAGCATTTTACTCGGTTAAAATTCGAACGGATTCTCTATAAAACCTTTTTAGACATGCACGTTTTAATCCGAACAAACAATTACTAGATTTTATTAAATCAAATATTTTGAGTTCAAATAATTAATTATGGGCTTTTGAACAAAATTATACAGATTAATCTAAAATTTTCAGCTTTTTACTCGGTTAAAATTTGAACGGATTTTCTATAAAGTCTTTTTAGACATGCACGTTTTAATCCGAACAAAACAATTACTAGATGTTATTAAATCAAATTTTTTGATTTCAAATAATTAATTATGGGCTTTTGAACAAAATTATACAGATTAATCTAAAATTTTCAGCTTTTTACTCGTTTAAAATTTGAACGGATTCTCTAGAAAGCCTTTTTTAGACGTGGACGTTTTAATTTGAACAAAACAAAACCAGATGTTATTAAATCAAATTTGATGAGTTAAAATATGGTTAATTATGTGATTTTGAACAAAATTATACAGATGTTATTAAATCAAATTTTATGCAGATTAATCCGAAGAAAACGATAACTAGATGTTATTAAATCAAATTTTATGAGTTCAAATAGTTTATTATGAGCTTTTAAACAATATTATGCAGATTAATCTAAAATTTTCAGCTTTTTACTCGGTTATAATTTGAACAGATTCTCTTTAAAGCCCATTTACACATGCACGTTTTAATCCCAATAAAACGAAAACTAGATTTTATTAAATGAAATTTTATGAGTTCAAATAGTTAATTTTGAGCTTTTGAACAAAATTATACTTATTAATCTAAAATTTTCAGCTTTTTACTCGGTTAAAATTTGAACGGATTCTCTATAAAGCCTTTTTAGATATACACGTTTTAATCCGAAAAAAAAAAAGATGTTATTAAATCAAATTTTATGACTTCAAATAGTTAATTAAGGGCTTTTGAACAAAATTATACAGATAAATCTAAAATTTTCAGCTTTTTACTTGGTTAAAATTCAAACGAATTCTCTATAAAGCAATTTTTGACATGCAAATTTTAATCCTACCAAAACGAAAACCAGATGTTATTAAATCAAATTTTATGAGTTCAAATAGTTGAATATGGTCTTTTAAACAAAATTATACAGATTAATCTAAAATTTCAGCTTTTTACTCGGTTAAAATTTGAACGGATACTCTATAAATCCTTTTTAGACATGCACGTTTTAATCCGAACAAAATGATAACTGTATGTTATTAAATCAATTTTTTTGAGTTCAAATAATTAATTATGGACTTTTGAACAAAGTTATACAAATTAATCTAAAATTTTCATCTTTTTACTTGTTTAAAATTTTAACGGATTCTATAGAAAGCCTTTTTAAACGTGGACGTTTTAATCCGAACAAAACAAAACCAGATGTTGTTAAATCAAATTTGATGAGTTCAAATAGTTAATTATGAGATTTTGAACAAAATTATACAGATAAATCTTAAATTTTTAGCTTTTTATTCGGTTAAAATCCAAACAGATTCTCTATATAGCCTTTTTAGACATGCACGTTTTAATCCGAACAAAACTATAACTGGATGTTATGAAATCAAATTTTTTGAGTTCCAATAATTAATTATGGGCTTTTGAACAAAATTATGTAGATTAATCTAAAATTTTTAGTTGTTTACTAGGTTAAAATTCAAAAGGATTCTCTATCAAGTATTTTTAGACATGCACGTTTTAATCCCAATAAAACGAAAACCAGATTCTATTAAATGAAATTTTATGAGTTCACATATTTAATTTTGAGCTTTGGAATAAAATTATACAGATTAATCTAAAAGTTTTAGCTTTTTACTAAGTTAAAATTCGAACGGATTCTGTATAAAGCCTTTATAGACATGCACGTTTTAATTCCAACAAAACGAAAACCATAGGTTATTAAATCAAATTTTATGAGTTCAAATAGTTAATTATGGGCTTTTAAAAAAAATTATACAGATTAATCTAAAATTTTCAACTTTTTAGTCGGTTAAAATTCGAACGGATTCTCTATAAAGCCTTTTTAGACATGCACGTTTTAATCCGAACAAAATGATAACTAGATGTTATTAAATAAAATTTTTTGAGTTCAAATAATTAATTATGGGCTTTTGAACAAAATTATATAGATTAATCTAAAATTTTCAGCTTTTTACTCGGTTAAAATTTGAATGGATTCTCTATAAAGCCTTTTTAGACATGCACGTTTTAAACCGAACAAAACAAAAACCAGATGGTATTAAATCAAATTTTATGAGTTCGAATACTTAATTAAGGGCTTTTGAACAAAATTATACAGATTAATCTAAAATTTTCAGCTTTTTACTCGGTTAAAATTCAAACGGATTCTCCATAAAGCCTTTTTAGACATGTACGTTTTAATCCGAATAAAACGATAACTAGACGTTATTAAATCAAATTATTTGATTTCAAATAATTAATTATGGGCTTTTGAACAAAATTATGCAGATTAATCTAAAATTTCCATCTTTTTACCCGGTTAAAATTCGAACAGATTCTCTTTAAAGCCCATTTACACATGCACATTTTAATCCCAACAAAACAAAAACCAGATTTTATTGAATGAAATTTTATGAGTTCAAATAGTTAATTTTGAGCTTTTGAACAAAATTATACTTATTAATCTAAAATTTTCAGCTTTTTACTCGGTTAAAATTCGAACGGATTCTCTATCAAGCCTTTTTAGACATGCACGTTTTAATCCCAACAAAACGAAAATCAGATATTATTAAATCAAATTTTATGAGTTCAAATTTTTAATTATGGGCTTTTGAAAAAAAATTATACACATAAATATATTAATTTTCAGATTTTTACTCGGTTAAAATTCGAACGAATTCTCTATAAAGCAATTTTTGACATGCAAGTTTTAATCCTACCAAAACGAAAACAAGATGTTATTAAATCAAATTTTATGAGTTCAAATAGTTGAATATGGTATTTTAAACAAAATTATACAGATTAACCTAAAATTTTTAGCTTTTTACTTAGTTAATATTCGAACGGATTCTCTATAAAGTCTTTTTAGACGTAGACGTTTTAATACGAACAAAACAAAAACAGATGTTATTAAATCAAATTTTACGAGTTCAAATAGTTAATTATGGGCTTCAGAACAAAATTTTACAGATTAATATAAAATTTTCGGATTTTTACTCGGTTAAAATTAGAACGGATACTCTATAAATCCTTTTTAGACATGCACGTTTTAATCTGAACAAAATGATAACTGGATGTTATTAAATAATATTTTTTGAGTTTAAATAATTAATTATGGGCTTTTGAACAAAGTTATACAGATTAATCTAAAACTTTCATCTTTTTACTCGTTTAAAATTTGAACGGATTCTCCAGAAAGCCTTTTTAAACGTGGACGTTTTAATCCGAACAAAACAAAACTAGATATTATTAAATCAAATTTGATGAGTTCAAATAGTTAATTATGAGATTTTGAACAAAATTATAAAGATAAATCTAAAATTTTCAACTTTTTACTCGGTTAAAAATTGAACGGATTCTCTATAAAGCCTTTTTAGACATGCACGTTTTAATCTGAACAAAACAAAAACCAGATGTTATTAAATCAAATTTTATGAGTTCAAATAGTTAATTATAGGCTTTTGAACAAAATTATGCAGATTAATCAAAAACTTTTAGCTTTTTACTAGGTTAAAATTCAAACGGATTCTCTATCAAGTCTTTTTAAACATGCACGTTTTAATCCCAACAAAACGGAAACCAGATTTTATTAAATGAAATTTTAAGAGTGCAAATATAATTTTAAGCTTTGGAATAAAATTATACAGATTAATTTAAATTTTTTATCTTTTTACTCGGTTAAAATTCGAACGGATTCTCTATAAAGCCTTTATAGACATACACGTTTTAGTCCCAACAAAACGAAATCCATATGTTATTAAATCAAATTTTATGAGTTCAAATAGTTAATTATGGGCTTTTAAACAAAATTATACAGATTAATAAAAAATTTTCAACTTTTTAGTCGGTTAAAATTCGAACGGATTCTCTATAAAGCCTTTTTAGACATGCATGTTTTAATCCGAATAAAATGTTAACTAGATGTTATTAAATCAAATTTTTTGAGTTCAAATAATTAATTATGGGCTTTTGAACAAAATTATACAGATTAATCTAAAATTTTCATCTTTTTACTCGGTTAAAATTTGAACGGATTCTCTATAAAGCCTTTTTAGACATGCACGTTTTAATCCAAACAAAACAAAAACCAGATGTTATTAAATCAAATTTTATGAGTTCAAATAGTTAATTAAGGGCTTTTGAACAAAATTATACAGATTAATCTAAAATTTTTAGCTTTTTACTCGGTTAAAATTCAAACGGATTCTCCATAAAGCCTTTTTAGACATGCACATTTTAATCCGAATAAAACGATAACTAGACGTTATTAAATCAAATTATTTGATTTCAAATAATTAATTATGGGCTTTTGAACAAAATTATGCAGATTAATCTAAAATTTTCAGTTTTTTACTCGGTTAAAATTCGAACAGATTCTCTTTAAAGCCCATTTACACATGCACGTTTTAATCCCAACAAAACGAAAACAAGATTTTATTGAATGAAATTTTATGTGTTCAAATAGTTAATTTTGAGCTTTTGAACAAAATTATACTTATTAATATAAAATTTTCAGCATTTTTCTCGGTTAAAATTCGAACGGATTCTCTATCAAGGCGATTTAGACATGCACGTTTTAATCCAAACAAAACAAAAATCAGATGTTATTAAATCAAATTTTATGAGATTAAATTATTAATTAAGGGTTTTTGAACAAAATTATATAGATTAATCTAAAATTTTTAGCTTTTTACTCGGTTAAAATTCAAACGGATTCTCTATAAAGCCTTTTTAGACATGCACGTTTTAATCCAAACAAAACGATAACTAGATGTTATTAAATCAAATTTTTAGATTTCAAATAATTAATTATGGGCTTTTGAACAAAATTATGCAGATTAATCTAAAATTTTCAGCTTTTTACTCGGTTAAAATTCGAACATATTATCTATAAAGCCTTTTTAGATATGTACGTTTAAATCCGAACAAAATGATAAGTAGATGTTATTAAATCAAATTTTTTGAATTCAAATAATTAATTATGGTCTTTTAAACAAAATTATACAGATTAATCTAAAATTTTCAGCTTTTACTCGGTTAAAATTCGAACGGATTCTCTATAAAGCTTTTTTAGACATGCACGTTTTAATCCGAACAAAATGATAACTAGATGTTATTATATCAAATTCTTTGAGTTCAAATAATTAATTATGGGCTTTTAAACAAAATTATACAGATTAATCTAAAATTTTTAGCTTTTTACTCGTTTAAAATTTGAACGTATTCTCTAGATAGCCTTTTTAGACGTGGACGTTTTAATCCGAACAAAACAAAACCAGATGTTATTAAATCAAATTTGATAAGTTCAAATAGTTAATTATGAGATTTTGAAAAAAATTATATAGAAAAATCTAAAATTTTCAGCTTTTTACTCGGTTAAAATTCAAATGGATTCTCTATTAAGCCTTTTTAGACCTGCACCTTTTAATCCGAACAAAATGATAACTAGATGTTATTAAATCAAATTTTATGAGTTCAAATAGTTAATTATGGGATTTTGAACCAAAATATATAGATAAATCTAAAATTTTCAGTTTTTTACTTGGTTAAATTCGAACGGATTCTCTATAAAGCCTTTTTAGACATGCACGTTTTAATCCGAAAAAAATGATAACTAGATATTATTAAATCAAATTTTTTGAGTTCAAATAATTAATTATGGGCTTTTGAACAAAATTATATAGATTAATCTAAAATTTTCAGCTTTTTACTCGTTTAAAATTTGAACGGATTCTCTATAAAGCCTTTTTAGATATATACGTTTTAATCTGAACAAAACAAAAACCAGATGTTATTAAATCAAATTTTATGAGTTCAAATAATTAATTATGAGATTTGGAACAAAATTATACAGATAAATCTAAAATTTTTAGCTTTTTACTCGGTTAAAATTCGAACAGGTTCTCTATAAAGCCTTTTTAGACATACACGTTTTAATACGAACAAAACAGAAACCAGATGGTATTAAATAAAATTTTATCAGTTCAAATAGTTAATTAAGGGCTTTTGAAGAAAATTATACAGATTAATCTAAAATTTTCTGCTTTTTACTCGGTTAAAATTCAAACGTATTCTCTATAATGACTTTTTAGATATACACGTTTTAATCTGAATAAAACGATAACTAAATATTATTAAATCAAATTTTTTGATTTCAAAAAATTAATTTTGGTCTTTTGAACAAAATTATACAGATTAATCTAAAATTTTCAGCTTTTTACTAGTTTAAAATTTGATCGGATTCTGTATAAAGCCTTTTTAGACGTGAACGTTTTAATTCGAAAAAAACAAAACCAGATGTTATTAAATCAAATTTGATGAGTTCAAATAGTTAATTATGAGAATTTGAATAAAATTATACAGATAAATCTAAAATTTTCAGCTTTTTAGTCGGTTAAAATTCAAACGGATTCTCTATAAATCTTTTTTAGACATGCACGTTTTAATCCGAACAAAATGATAACTAGATGTTATTATATCAAATTTTTTGAGTTCAAATAATTAATTATGGGATTTTAAACAAAACTATACAAATCTAAAATTTTTAGCATTTTACTCGGTTAAAATTCGAACGGATTCTCTATAAAGCTCTTTTAGACATGCACGTTTTAATCTCAACAAAATGAAAACCAGATTTTATTAAACGAAATTTTATGAGTTCAAATAGTTAATTTTGAGCTTTTGAACAAAATTATGTAGATTAATCTAAAATTTTAAGCTTTTTACTCGGTTAAAATTAAAACGGATTCTCTATAAAGCCTTTTTAGACATGCACGTTTTAATCCCATCAAAACGAAAATCAGATGTTCTTAAATCAAATTTTATGAGTTCAAATTGTTAATTAAGGGCTTTTGAACCAAATTATACAGATTAATCTAAAATTTTCAGCTTTTTTCTTAGTTAAAATTCAAATGGATTCTCTATAAAGCCTTTTTAGACATGCACGTTTTAATCCGAATAAAACGATAACTAGATGTTATTAAATCAAATTTTTTGAGTTCAAATAATTAATTATGATCTTTTGAACAAAATTATACAGATTAATCTAAAATTTTCAGCTTTTTACTCGGTTATAATTCGAACGGATTCTCTTTCAAGCCCATTTACACATGCACGTTTTAATCCCAACAAAACGAAAAGCAGATTTTATTAAATCAAAATTTATGAGTTCAAATAGTTAATTATGGACTTTTGAATAAAATTATAGAAATTAATCTAAAATTTTCAGTTTTTTACTCTGTTAAAATTCGAACTGATTCTCTATAAAGCCATTCTAGACATGAACGTTTTAATCCCAACAAAAGGAAAATCAGATGTTATTAAATTAAATTTTATGATTTCAAATAATTAATAATGGGCTTTTGAACAAAATTATACAGATTAATCTAAAATTTATAGCGTTTTTACTTGGTTAAAATTCAAACGGATTCTCTATAAAGCCTTTTTAGACATGCACGTTTTAATCCGAACAAAACGATAACTAGATGTTCTTAAATCAATTTTTTTGATTTCAAATAATTAATTATGGGCTTTTGAACAAAATTATGTAGATTAATCTAAAATTTTCAGCTTTTTACTCGGTTAAAATTCGAATAGATTCTCAATAAAGCCCATCTACACATGCACGTTTTAATCCGAACAAAACGAAAACCAAATTTTATTAAATCAAATTTTATGAGTTCAAATAGTTAATTATGGGCTTTTGAATAAAATTATTGAAATTAATCTAAAATTTTTAGTTTTTACTCTGTTAAAATTCGAACGGATTCTCTATAAAGCCTTTCTGGACATGAACATTTTAATCCTAACAAAACGAAAATCAGTTGTTAAGCAATCAAATTTTATAAGTTCAAATAGTTAATTATGGGCTTTTGTATAAAATTATACAGATTAATCTCAAATTTTTATCTTTTTATTCTGATAAAAGTAGAACGGATTCTCTATAAAGTATTTATAGACAAGCACGTTTTAATCCCAACAATATTACAACAAAATATTATTAAATCAAATTTTATGAGTTCAAATAGTTAACTATGGGCTTTTAAAAAAATTATACTATTTAATCTAAAATTTTTAGCTTTTTACGAGGTTAAAATGGGAACGGATTCTTCATAAAGCAACTTTAGACATGCACGTTTTAATCTCAACAAAATGAAAACCGAATATTATTAAATCAAATTTTATGAGTTAAAATAGTTAATTTTGGGCTTTTGTAAAAAATTATACATATTAATCTCAAATTTTCAACTTTTTAATCAGTTAAATTGGAACAGATACTATATAGAGCCCATTTAGACATGCACGTTTTAGTCCCTAAAAAACGACAACCAGATGTTATTAAATAAAATTTTATGAGTTCAAATAGCTAATTATGAGATTTTGAACAAAATTATACAGATAAATCTAAAATTTTCAGCTTTTTACTTGGTTAAAATTCGAACGAATTCTATATAAAGCCTTTTTAGACATGCACGTTTTAGTCCGAACAAAATAAAAACCAGATGTTCTTATATCAAATTTTATGAGTTAAAATTGTTAATTATGGGATTTTAAACAAAATTATACAGATAAATCTAAAAATTTTAGCTTTTTACTCGATTAAAATTCGAACGGATTCTCTATAAAGAAATTTTAGAAATGCAAGTTTTATGGGCTTTGGAACAAAATTCTACAGATTAATTTAAAATTTTCAGCTTTTTACTCGGTTAAAATTCTAACAGATTCTCTATAAAGCGTTTTTTAGACATGCATATTTTAATCCCAACAAAACGAGAATCATATGTTATTAAATCAAATTTTATGAGTTCAAATAGTTAACTATGGGCTTTTGAACAAAATTATACAGATTAATATAAAATTTCAGCTTTTTTCACGGTTAAAATTCGAACGGATTCTGTATACAACCTTTTTAGACATGCACGTTTTAATCTTAACAAAACGAAAACCAGATGTTATTAAATCAAATTTTATGAGTTAAAATAGTTAATTATGAGCTTTGGAACAAAATTCTACAGATTAATCTAAAATTTTCAGCTTTTTATATGGTTAAAATTCGAATAGATTGGAACAGATACTACTAACCACTTTAGCTGAATCAAAAAAAAAATTCGAACAGATTCTCTATAAAGTATTTTTAAACATGCACGTTTTAATCCCAATAAAACGAAAACCAAATGTTATTAAATCAAATTTTATGAGTTCAAATAGTTAAATGTGGGCTTTTGAACAAAATTTTGCAAATTAATCTAAAATTTTCAGCTTTTTACCCGGTTAAATTCGAACGGATTCTCTATAAACCTTTTTAGACATGCACGTTTTAATCCCAACAAATCAAAAACCAGATGTTATTAAATCAAATTTTATGAGTTCAACAGTTAACTCTGGGCTTTTGAACAAAATTATACAGATTAATCTAAAATTTCCTGCTTTTTACACGGTTAAAATTCGAACGGATTCTCTATAAAGCCTTTTTAGATATACACGTTTTAATCCGAACAAAACAAAAACCAAAAGTTATTAAATCTAATTTTATGACCTGAAATAGTTAATTATGGGCTTTTGAACAAAATTATACAGATTAATCTAATATTTTATACTTTTTATTCGGTTAAAATTCGAACACAATCTCTATAAAGCCTTTTTAGACATGCACGTTTTAATCCCAACAAAATGACAACCAAATGTTATTAAATCAAACTTTATGAGTTCAAATAGTTAAATATGGGCTTTTAAATAAAATTATACAGATTAATCTAAAATTTTCAGCTTTTTTCCCGGTTAAAATTCTAACGAATCCTAATATGGTTTGAACTATTTTTTGCTTATTTTTTATTTTTTTGTCCGAGTCGTTCTCTGGCTAAACAATGTGATTCCATGAACATTAAAGATTTGACAGAGGCTCCTTTGTTTCTTCATGGCTATCCACGATAACAGTTAGTCTACTTCTACGGCCTCCTTTTTCTAAGTCCCGCTGATTTTCCATTATGCCTTCCTCGTTGTCTCCCTGGTGATTATAATGATTGGGGGAACACAACTTGCTTAAGCATTGGGATATTCTTGGCCAGGACTTTACCAACCTCTGCCTTGGGCTCCTGTAAGGGTTGGTTAACATGGAAGAGGTTAATCGCACAATCATTGTTCTTATCCCAAAACTCAGCGACACCACTACAATGCGTCACCTCAGACCTATTAGCCTTTGCACAGTCATCTACAAAAATGTTTCGAATGTACTTGTCAACCGTCTAAAATCTATCATACCCTTGTGTATTAGCGGCAATCAAGCTGCTTTTATTCAAGGAAGGAACATTGCTGACAATATCCTTATTGCCCATGAGCTCATCCATACTTTAAATACTGATGCAACTTCCCTGTCAAAAGGTGCTATCTTAAAGCTAGATATGGAAAAGGCCTTCGACCGAGTTGAATGGCCTTTTATAGAACAAAATATGATTCGACTAGGCTTCAACCCCAACTGGGTATCCCTCATTATGAGGTGTGTGTCTTCCGTATCCTTCCAAGTGCGTATCAATGACTCCCTCTCACGACCTTTCAAACCTAATAGAGGATTACGGCAAGGGGACCCTCTTTCCCCTTTTCTTTTCCTTTTCTTTACTCAAGGTCTCTCAGCATTGCTCAGTGCTGAGCAAACAAATGGTAACCTCCCTGGACTTTGTGCCAATAGAAATGAACCACGTGTTAACCACCTCCTTTTTGCAGATGACTGTGTTGTTTTCATTAAAAACACGACTACAGAAGCTCAACGGCTTAAGGACATTCTACTTACTTATACTGCTTCGTCTGGGCAGGCGGTAAACTTTGAAAAATCTACTATTTTCTTTTCACGGAAAACCTCTACATCGTTACGTTTGGAAATCAATGATATCCTTCATGTTAGAGAAGTGGATGATCCAGGAATTTAACTTAGAGTCCCTCTCCTAATAGGGAAGAATAAGACAATGGCTTTGGGGTTTACCAGGGATCATATGAATGCTCGACTAAGTAAATGGGATAAACACCTTCTTTCCTTCAGTGGAAGAGAAATCTTTATCAAATCTGTCATACAATCTATGCCTCAATACGTTATGTCTTGCTACCTTCTACCTCAGAACATTATTGATGATATGACCACTTCGATACGCTGTTATTGGTGGTCTGGAAAAGCTGAAAAACGAGGTTGGCATATGCTCCCTTGGGATACTGTCTGTCTACCAAAAGTTGCAGGTGATCTTGGATTTCGTGATCTTTACCACTTTAATATTGCATTGCTAGGTAAACAGATCTGGCGATTCATCTGTGAACCTGATAACCTTCCTAGCCAGGTTTACAAATGCAAATACTACCCAAAGAGCTCGATCCTTGATTCTAATTACACTCGAAGCTCTTCCTTTGCCTGGAAAGGTCTCAGCATAGCTATCTCTAAACTTCGCAATGGTTTCTTCAAACGCCCTGATATATCCAGTAACGTTCAGATCCACTTTGACAATTGGGGTCGCTCTCAGCCTGTACTCCTCTATGGTGATTATGAGGTGAATGAAGAAATCCCTCTACGTGCAGGTACCTTCATGGAACCTAACCTACCCCGATGGGATGAATCAAAATTACGAGATTACTTCTCCTATGAGGATGCTAACTCCATACTTACTATACCCATTCTTAATGAAACAAAAGACACCACACTTTGGGGTCACCACGACTCTGGCATCTATACAGTACGCTCTGGTTATCAATTTCTGCAGTTGCAGCCTGGACCTGTTAATAGGCCCTCAAAACTTTGGAAAATCTTATCCAAATTGCCTACTCTACCTAAGGTTCGCTCCTCTGGATGGCGATTGTTTTTATGCCCTACCCTCTAGCTACAAAATTCTTCAAGCCAATCTCGGTACGGGGGTCTACCCTATATGCAACATGGCCATTGAGTCCACCCTACATGCTTTGAGGGACTGTCCTACTGCTTCGGAGGCGCTCCTTTTGGCAAGTCTCCCCACTCGAATCCTTTCCAATACCTATAACTCCCCCCACC
Organism: Abelmoschus esculentus; assembly: GCA_035048815.1. Taxonomy (NCBI): domain Eukaryota; kingdom Viridiplantae; phylum Streptophyta; class Magnoliopsida; order Malvales; family Malvaceae; genus Abelmoschus; species Abelmoschus esculentus. The sequence goes on along the minus strand of JAUCBN010000016.1, from coordinate 13,879,252 downwards.
AGTGGCTCTCTGATGCTGCTGGTTTTCTCTCTTTGCATCAATTCTCGTTCCTTATTACGATCTTATGGAATTTATGGAACCGCCGTAATGATTTTGTCCATAACAATCATCTCCAACCGACTTGGTTGACTGTCTCCAATGCAAAAAAACTTCTCTTCGACTATACGTCAACTAATGATGCCTTTCACCTACGTTCCCAGCTAGCTGATCCCACCTTCGCTCTAGTTAGATGGACGAAACCGACTCCTGGTTTCGTTAAAGTTAATACGGATGGGGCCTTTGACCTTGTGCTTAGGGTTGCAGCTGCAGGTGCATTGCTCGAGACTCCTCTGGCTCTGAACTCATTGGTTGCTCTATGCCTCTTGCTTGCCCAGATCCAACTTCTGTCGAGGCTCTTGCTATTCTAGAAGGCTTACGACTTGTTAGTGCCAATGACTGGACTAAAGTGATCATTGAAACAGATTCTGCTTCCATTGCCAACAAAGTAAACAAAACTCAGCAGCAAGATCTTTCCACAGTGCAACATCTGGTGTCTCGCATCCGCTCCACTTTGGGCACTTTGCCTGATTGTAAGATTTGTTCTGTGCCTAGAGACGCAAATGTTGTAGCCCATGTTTTAGCTATTAGGGCTTTACGTTCCTTTTCTTCTTGCTCCTTTGGTTGTATCGTTCTCGACTTTATTCGGTTCTCTGTAAACTCGGAGAGGTTCTATTCTTCTTCTTAATAATACCTTGGGTACTCTTTTCCCCACAGGGGCCTACTCACCTCTTGGGGTGACAGGCTATAGGGGTTTATTAATGAGGCCCTTTACTTCAAAAAAAATTTGAACGAAATCTCTATAAAGCCTGTTTAGACATACATGTTTTAATCCCAACAAAATTACAACCAAATGCTATTAAATAAAATTTTATGAGTTCAAATAGTTAACTGTGGGCTATTGAATAAAATTATACAGATTAATCTAAATTTTTTTTTATTTTTACTTGGTTGAAATTTGAACGGATTCTCTATAAAGCCTTTTTAGACATTCGCGTTTTAAACCCAACATAACGAAAACCAGATGTTATTAAATTAAATTTTATGAGTTCAAATAGTTAAATATGGGCTGTTGAACAAAATTATACAAATTAATCTAAAATTTTCAGCTTTTTACTCGGTTAAAATTTGAACTGATTCTCTATAAATCCTTTTTAGACATGCACGTTTTAATCCCAACAAAACGAAAACCATATGTTATTAAATCAAATTTTATGAATTCAAATAGTTAACTATAGGCTTTTGAACAAAATTATACAAATTAATATAAAATTGTCAGCTTTTTATTCGGTTAAAATTCCAACAAATTCTGTATAAAGCGTTCTTAGACATGCACGTTTTAAGCCCAACAAAACAAAAAACATATGTTATTTAATCAAATTTTATGAGTTCAAATAGTTAACTATGGACTTTTGAACAAAATTATACAAATTAATCTAAAATTTTTAGCGTTTTACTCGATTAAAATTTGAACGGATTCTCTACACGGCCTTTTTAGACATGCACGTTTTAATCCTAACAAAACAAAAACCCTATGTTATTAAATTAAATTTTATGAGTTCAAATAGTTAACTATGGGCTTTTGAACAAAATTATACATATTAATCTAAAATTTTAGCTTTTTACACGGTTAAAATTCGAACGGATTCTCTATAGAGTCTTTTTAGACATTCATGTTTTAACCCAAGAAAACGGAAACCAGATGTTATTAAATCAAATTTTATGAGTTCAAATAGTTAACTATGGGCTTTTGAACAAAATTAAACAGATTAATCTAAAATTTTCAGCTTTTTACTCAGTTAAAATTCGAACGGATTCTCTATAAAGTCTTTCCAGACATGCACATTTTAATCCCAACAAAACGAATATAAGATGTTATTAAATCAAATTTTATGAGTTCAAATAGTTAAATATGGGCTTTTGAACAAAATTATACAAATTAATCTAAATTTTTCAGTTTTTTACTCGGTTAAAATTTAAATGGATTCTCTATAAAGCCTTTTTAGACATGCACGTTTTAATCCAACAAAACGAAAATCATATGTTATTAAATCAAATTTTATGTGTTGAAATAGTTAAATATGGGCTTTTGAACAAAATTATACAAATTAATCTAAAATTTTCATCTCTTTACTCGGTTAAAATTCGAATGTATTCTGTATGAAGCCTTTTTAGACATGCACGTTTTAATCCCAACAAAACAAAAACCAGATGTTATTAAATCAAATTTTATGAGTTCAAATAGTTAACTATGGGCTTTTGAACAAAATTATACAAATTAATCTAAAATTTTCAGCTTTTTACTTGGTTAAAATTCGAACGGATTCTCTATAAAGCCTTTTTAGACATGCACGTTTTAATCCCAACAAAACGAATATAAGAAGTTATTAAATCAAATTTTATGAGTTCAAATACTTAAATATGGGCTTTTGAACAAAATTATACAAGTTAATCTAAATTTTTCAGCTTTTTACTCGGTTAAAATTTAAACGGATTCTCTATGCAGTCTTTTAAGGCATGCACGTTTTAATCCCAACAAAACGAAAACAAGATGTTATTAAATCAAATTTATGAGTTCAAATAGTTAAATATGGGCTTTTGAGCAAAATTATACATACTATTCTAAAATTTTCAGCTTTTTACTCGGTTAAAATTTAAACGGATTCTCTATAAATCCTTTTTAGACATGTACGTTTTAATCCCAACAAAACGGAAATCATATGTCATTAAAGAAAATTTTATATGTTCAAGTAGTTAACTATAGGTTTTCGAACAAAATTCTTCAGATTAATCTAAAATTTTCTGCTTTTTACTCGGTTAAAATTCGAACGGATTCTCTATAATGCCTTTTTAGACATGCACATTTTAATCCCAACAAAACGAATATAAGATGTTATTAAATCAAATTTTATGAGTTCAAATAGTTAAATATGGGCTTTTGAACAAAATTATACAACTTAATCTAAATTTTTCATCTTTTTACTCGGTAAAAATTTAAACGGATTCTCTATAAAGCCTTTTTAGACATGCACGTTTTAATCCTAACAAAACGAAAATCATATGTTATTAAATCAAATTTTATGAGTTGAAATAGTTATATATGGGTTTTTGAACAAAATTATAAAAATTAATCTAAAATTTTCAGCTCTTTACTTAAATAAAATTCAAATGGATTCTCTATAAAGCCTTTTTAGTCATGCACGTTTTAATCCCAACAACACGAAAACTAAATGTTATTAAATCAAATTTTATGAGTTTAAATAGTTAACTATGGGATTTTGAGCAAAACTATACAAATTAATCTAAAATTTTCAACTTTTTACAGAATTAAAATTCGAACGGATTCTCTATAAAGCCTTTTTAGACATGCACGTTTTAATCCTAATAAAAAAATCAGATGTTATTAAATCAAATTTTATTTGATGAAATAGTAAACTATGGGCTTTTGAACAAAATTATACAGATTAATTTAAAATTTTCAGCTTTTTACTCGGTTAATATTCGAACGAATTCTCTATAAAGCCTTTTTAGTCAATTACGTTTTAATCCCAACAAAACGAAAACAAGATGTTATTAAATCAAATTTTATGAGTTTAAATAGTTAAATACGGTCCTTTGAGCACAATTATACAAATTAATCTAAAATTTTTAGCTTTTTACTCGGTTAAAATTTAAATTGATTCTCTATAAATCCTTTTTAGATATGCACATTTTAATCCCAACTAAACGAAAACCATATGTTATTAAATCAAATTTTATGAGTTCAAATAGTTAACTATGGTCTTTTGAACAAAATTATACAGATTAATCTAAAATTTTCAGTTCTTTACTCAGTTAAAATTTGAACGGATTCTCTATAAAGCCTTTTTGGATATGCACGTTTTAATCCCAACAAAACGAAAACCAAATGTTATTAAATCAAATTTTATGAGTTGAAATAGTTAATTATGGACTCTTGAACAAAATTATACAAATTAAGATAAAATTTTAAGCTTTTTACTCAGTTAAAATTCGAACAAAATCTCTATAAAGCCTTTTTAGGCATGCACGTTTTAATCCAACAAATGACAACCAAATGTTATTAAATCAAATTTTATGATTTCAAATAGTTAACTATAGGCTTTCGAACAAAATTATATATATTAATCTAAAATATTTTTATTTTTACTCGGTTAAAATTCAATCGGATTCTCTATAAAGTCTTTTTAGACATGCACGTTTTAATCTAAACAAAACGAAAACCAGATGTTATTAAATTAAATTTTATGAGTTCAAATAGTTAATTATTTGCTTTTGAACAAAATTATATTGATTAATCTAAAATTTTCAAATTTTTATTTGGTTAAAATTTGAAAGGATCCTCTATAAAGCCTTTTTAGACGTGCACGTTTTAATCCCAACAAAACGAAAACAAGATGTTATTAAATCAAATTTTATGAGTTCAAATAGTTAAATATGAGCTTTTGAACAAAATTATACAGATTAATCTAAAATTTTTAGCTTTTTACTTGGTTAAAATTCGAACGGATTCTCTATAAAGCCTTTTTAGTCATGCACGTTTTAATCTCAACAAAACGAAAACTAGATGTTATTTAATCAAATTTTATGAGTTCAAATAGTTAACTATGAGCTTTTGAAAAAAAATTTGAACCCAAATTTCGTCTGGCTTAGGTATATAATAGTAATAATACTAATAAATAGCTAATAAAAAATAGAAAAATAATAATAAAATTTAAATTGAAGAGATAAGAGATATGGGAGAGATTTTTGGGGAGGAGGTGTTAGAGAGGTGTCTGTTCCAGCTTTCGTGGCAGAATACTCAAGAAACCATCCGGAAGAAACGAACAATCATAGAGGATGCTTTCAAAGGTCATCAATTTGCTTCTTCAATATCGGGAGTGCAACGAAGTTGAAGCTCTATTATTTACTGAGATCCTTGATGAAATTGAAGGAGGAAAAACCACCGGCACCGGAAACCAGTTCCATGACTTCAACATTGACGTCGTCTCTCTCTCTTACACCGATACCCATGAAACTCACGCATCCAACTATTGAAGTTTCTAAAATTTTCTTCATCTCTAAAATCTCTCCTCAAAACAACCAAATGTCCGTTTCTATTCGAGGATCAACATGAGTTGTATTAACCGTAAAACCGGAGCGGTAGAACCGGAGAAGTTTGTACTTATTGCAAATCAGCGGAAGAAGTATACAAGGGAGGATTGGTTACCAAAATTATTGGAGCCGATGGTAGTTTCTAAAAAATAACTCCATTCCATTTTCATGGGGAGAGATCCTTGTCCTTGCCTCTGTGATGGCTACTCTTGGACTGCAAACAATCTCGAAGTCCATACGAACCATGGTTCCAAATGAGGATGAATTCAACTTAATGAAAGATCAAGAGATGTGGGTGTCGAGATTATGCTTGGAGTGACATTGGATTTTACATGCTACGATCTATGAAGTTAATACCTACTGGAGCTGGAAACTTCTTTGGAAAGCTTACGCAACATGTTCAAGAGGCTATTCATATTGGCCAAGGTACGTCAATTTCTCCAATTGTATGGCAGTGGTCTCATGTTTGGTTCCAATCCTTTGACATTGGATTTTTAGATCCATTGGCATGTTTGGTTCCAATTGCATGGGATCATTTAATTTGGACCTTGTCTTTTATTTATTTATTTTATTTGTATGCATATTTTAAAAGCATATAGTATATATGTCTAGGTAATCATCTAATCTACACATAATTAATTAAATTAGAACTTTTTTAGGATAGTCACTTTAAATAATTAATTTATAGGGAGATAATTATAGTAACGGTGACGTTCTAATCATATATCTTAGATATACTAAGTGGTCAGTATTTTGAAATAACATTATGTTGGCCAATAGTGTACTTTAGTATCGTATTCGGCGTGTCATCGAAACATAAAAAATGGTAAATAATTTAGGGTTAGAATTTAATAATTAATTAGACAAAACTAGAAACACCAATAGTATTATTAATTTTGTTCGGTGTAAAAATGGTAGTGTCCGAGTATTCGGATGTTATCATAATACACTTGGTGAAATTAATAATTTAATAGGGTTTAAATATTTAATTAATGGAGCCTTTTTAGGTTAGAACTTAAAATGAACCAGATAATAACCGGACAAACATTTAAGACCTTTTGGGGCAGAACTTATATTTCTTTAAATATGAGTTAAGGTTTCCTATCTAGAGGACGTCTTACTCAAATTCGTGTTTAAAAGAAATATATTTTCTTATCCAAAAGGATATTCTCATTCGAACAATATTTATTTGACAATGATGGATTAAATTAATATTATTACTCAAAATGCCAAAATGCACGTGTAATTAATAAGTTACCGATTTCGAGCGCTCGTAAGGATTGTCCTTACGCGTAACCGACTCCCAAACCCAAATATTTTTAAAATGAATATCTGATTTATTTTATGATGTCTAGCCTACCAAAGTGGCCATTAGCGACTCCAAATAATTTTTTAAATTAAATAATACACTTTTCATTAATGCCAAAATGAACAATATTTTGTCGCTGCCAAAATTATAAAAATTAATCTAAAATTTTTAGCATCTTACACAATTAAAATTAGAACGAATTCTCTATAAAGGCTTTTTAGATATGCACATTTTAATCCCAACAAAACGAAAACCAGATGTTATTAAATCAAATTTTATGAGTTCAAATAGTTAACTATGGGATTTTGAATAAAATTATAAAAATTAATTTAAAATTTTCAGCTTTTTACTCAATTAAAATTTGAATAGATTCACTATAAAGCCTTTTTAGACATGCATGTTTCAATCCCAATAAAACGAAAACAAGATGTTATTAAATCAAATTTTATGAGTTCCAATAGTTAATTATGGGCTTTTGAACAAAATTATATAGAGTAATCTAAAATTTTTAAGTTTTTACTCGGTTAAAATTCGAACGAAATCTCTATAAAGCCTTTTTAGACATACACGTTTTAATCCCAACAAAACGAAAACAAGATGTTATTAAATCAAATATTTTATGAGTTCAAATAGTTAACTATGAGATTTTGAACAAAATTATACAGATTAATCTATTTTTTTTACTCAGTTAAAATTCAAACGGATTCTCTATGAAGCCTTTTTAGACATGCACGTTCTAATCCCAACAAAACAAAAACCAGATGCTATTAAATCAAATTTTATGAGTTCAAATAGTTAAATATGGGCTTTTGAACAAAATTATACAAATTCATCTAAAATTTTCAACTTTTTACTCGGTTAAAATTTGAACAGATTTTCTACAAAGCCTTTTTAGATATGCACATTTTAATCCCAATAAAACGAAAACCATATATTATTAAATTAAGTTTTTTGAGTTAAAATAGTTAATTGTGGGCTTTTGATCAAAATTATATAGACTAATCTAAAATTTTTAGCTTTTTAAACTGTTATAATTCGAACGGATTTTCTATAAAGCCTTTTTAGACTTGCACGTTTTAATCCCAACAAAACAAAAACCAGATGTTATTAAATCGAATTTTATGAGTTCAAATAGTTAGCTATGGGCTTTTGAATAAAATTATACAGATTAAACTAAAATTTTCAACTTTTTAAACGGTTAAAATTCGAACAGATTCTCTATAAAGCCTTTTCAGATAAGCACGTTTTAATCCCAACAAAACAAAAACCAGATATTTTAAAATCAAATTTTATGAGTTCAAATAGTTAAATATGGGATTTTGAACAAAATTATACAAATTATTCTAAAATTTTCAGCTTTTTACTTGGTTAAAATTCGAACGAATTAAAATTCGAACGGATTGGGCCTCCTCTCTCAATTCTCTCCTCTCCTCCCCGTAATTGTCTTTCTCCTCTTTCCTTCATGCCGCCGCCTTCCCCTCTCTCCCTTTCGTTTTCTTCCTCTTGTTTCGGTCTGGGTTGTATGGCGTCGCCATTGTTCTTCATCGGTGCCGTGGTGGTTTTGCTCTCCTGTTCTTCCGGCTCTTTCCGGCTATCTGGCGGTCGGTTTGGGCTGCTCTGTCCACCATTGTGGATGGCTGGGAGTCTCTCTTTTTTTATGTAGGTTTCCACCTTGGCGTTGTTGATCGGTGTCTTTTCTTTCAATGCCCGGTTTCTAGGGGCCGACGGTGACCACACTTGCATCCCAGCCGTAACCTCTTTGAGAGAGGAGGCCTGGTCTTTTCCACCTCTTTGTAGATGGTTCTCTCACGACACCGACGCTGTATTCTTTGTTAAGGAGTTCGCCTGGATGAGTCTTGCCCGGATGAGTTTTTACCACTTCTTTGTAGATATTTGTTTCTACCGATCCCTCGACGTTCTCTTCCCTTTGTTCTCTCTTTGTGCTCTGAGCAGTGGATCCTCTTGCTGGAGCAACCATTCCTTCTTCCGTCAGAAGGAGGCAGACACAGCCGTATCTGTGATGCGCTATTTTTCCATGACCATTCTGGCTAATTTACCAACCTTTTCGGGTGTTCTTAACCTTACTTTCTTTTTGTTATTTTCACTCGGTTTTTCTGGGTTCTTTTTGTTATCCAAGACTGTGCTAATGCCTTTCTTGGTGCTGCTCAGCCTCATGGTTACCCTACCCGATCCTGGGGATTAATGTTTGGTTTGGAGTCCCAATCTTGGAAGGATCTTATCTCCTCCTTTTATATTTCCTTATTTTTTATCTGTTTTACGTTTTTCTTTTCCAGTGGCAGAGGGCTGACGAGAGTCGTCCTTCTCAGGACTGCGCAGCTTTCCTTCCCGTTCTCTACTGTTTTTAGACGATCTTTGGCCAGTATTCCAAGTTCAAACCTTGTTAGGGTTTACCGACCAGTCTCTTCAACCTTTCTTTGCGTTCGCTGCTATCAGATCCTCCCTATCATCGTCTACAATGTCAGGCCACCGGTCGGGTTTCAAGGTTTTCACGACCTTTTCTTCATTATTTTGGCTGCATGGGTTTTCCTTTTCCTTATAAAACGGACACTCAATGATATGATCGTCCGAAGGGATCACCCTTTGGTGAAGGGCTATCATGATCTCCTAGACATGGCTACGAAGGGCCTTCCGTCTCCGGTGCGATCTCTTTTGTGGCCTTTGAGTCTATGTTTATCGGCTGCTCTGGTGGGTTTGGCCCTTCCTTTGGCTGCTGTGTATGCTGACCCTTCCTTGGCGGCTTTGGCGCCAAGGTGCGAGTTTTCTACCACGGGTTATTGTTGTTTTGTTGTGATATTTTGGTTTTTTATTTTGATTATTACTTTTTCCAACATACCAACCCGTTGCTGGGTTTTTTCCAACGCCTTTTATGGTGTAAACAAACTGCTCTCATATTCTAGTTGTATGCCAGTTACCCTCTTTACGTTATATATTTCTTTTCATACCAAAGTTTATTTATTTTTTATGTTCTTCTCTATTAAAACACCATATTACATAAGGGGTGTTACACTCTATCTCCTCTCTTCTATTCTACTACGAACTTCTTTATATTTTTTAAATCCTATTACCCTGATTTCTATGTGTTTTCAAAATCCTAAATTATCTCTTCCTCCAATATTTTATAATATTTTATTTTTCTTTAATAATTCTTTCTATCTTCTATTTTGTACTCCTGATACACTTCAAACTCTATCTATCTTATATAAACATGTCTTTCATTCTTTACTATCTATCTCACGACTCTTTTCTTTTTCTTCTCTCAAGCCTCCTTTTGTTCTCTTTAATCTTCCCACTATGGATTCTAAGTCTTTTCTCCAACATATCGGTAATATCAAATTCACTGCGGACGAGCAGGCAACTATATTTCAACCCAATATTTCTTGGGGACTATCAGAAGATGAAACACGAGCAACCCTTCTTGGGAATCTTATTTCTTCAAAGGAAATCGATGATCAGGTGATGGTCAAAGCTTTTACTGGCATCTGGACAATGGCTAAGCTTGTTTCTATCCAAATTCTGAAACCACATTTGTTCCTCCTCCGCTTCAAGGATGAGAAGATTAAGGATGATATACTCTCTAGAGGTCCTTGGACATACAAAGATGAACGTCTTGCTCTTACTCCTTATAACCCTTCTATCACGTATGAGGAGCATTCTTTTTCCACGATGAATATTTGAGTACGTATCTACAACATCCCACACATTTTTCTGGCCTCGGAGGATTCGGCTAGTGAAATTGGCATGTCTCTTGGTACCATTATTGGAGTTGTTACGAAAATTGATACGAGGAAAATCGATCTTAACATGGTTGACTATCTCCGGGTTGGATTATCGATTGATGTCACGCAACCAATTCGGCGTTGTGTTGCTCTTGGAGGAGGACCATCCACCAGGTTTTGTTTGCTCCAATATGAACGGCTTCCCACGATTTGCTATTGTTGTGGCCGTGTCGGCCATTCACTAGATTTTTGCTCTGTTCCAGTGGAATCGCGGCCTGATCAACTCCCCTTTGGTGACTGGTTAAGGTACCTTCCTAAGAGGAAGGATCCACAACCTACTCAAAAAGGTCGAATCCGTTATATAACTAAGGACTCTAATGTTCAGAAAATGCCTACCCCTCCACAAACATCTACTGCCAATGCCAATACTGAAAAGGGTACAGCCCCTTTGACACCTAACTCGACCAACGATGAGTCTGTTCCAAATACGGAATTGCCATCTATTCTGTCCAAAGGTCCTAGACTCCTTCCTACAGTCCATAGCAAACTCTCTGCTCGTCGATATCCTTCACAGCTACTACAAATGTTTTTTCCTGATCAAAGCTGTACTGTTACTACAAGACAACAGTCCAATGCTAACATGGGGGAAGTGAGTCTCTCTGACCCTGAACTTCATGAGCTGGAGGCTGATCTCGCCAATGACCATGACTTCTAGGAGGCAGCTGATGGGCTCGAGTCTGCACCAACGCCCAAGCGTTCTGTCCGCCCAACCTCAAGCCGGGGTACCAAAAGAACTCCTCCTTCTGATGATTCTACTAGGGTAAAGCGACCACGAGCTAGCACAACACCTGTAGAGAAAGCTGGGATGAGCAGCGCAAAAACTCTGCGGCGGAGGTTGATTCAGATCAACCCCGCCGAGCAAAATGAGTATCTTTTTTTGGAATTGTCGGGGCTTTGTCAGCGCCCTGACAATTCCTGTCTCACATCATGTTGTCTTTATGCATGTTGTTTTTTATTTTACGCTTTCTTTTTTTCTTTCTTTATGTCTTTTCGGTTCTCCTTTGTCTTTGTTAGGTTTTTATGGCCCCTTGGGCTTTCTTCCCTTATCTCCTGTTTTGTTGCTTTCTTTTTTATGGATTAATAATACTTTTTTTGTTTTGTTTTTTTTACTTTGTTTCTTTTCCCGCCCGTCTTTCTTTTGTTCTTATTTTTGTTTTCTTTCTTTCTTTTATTCTTTCTTTCTTTGATCCAACTTTACCACCCTTGCTAAGGGAATACTCCAACATCTGTTCTGATGATAGACCTTATCGGGTTGGTGTTCACCTGTGTGGTCTCTATATGATTGGTATTTGCTTCGATATTTCTTTCCTTTTATTACTTTTGCTCCTTCATAGGAGTCACTATACTTTCTTTTTTCCTTTTTCTATATATTTCGACAACTTTCTGGTTAATACTATCTCAGCTGGGATGAGCAGCGCAAAAAACTCTTCGGCGGAGGTTGATTATGATCAACCCCGCCGAGAGAAATGAAAATCTTATGCTGGAACTGCCAGGGTCTTGGCACTTCCCAGGCAGTTCATGCTTTACAACGTGCTACTACTAAGCATGATGCCGGTTGTCTATTTCTTTGCGAGACTAGATTGACCTCCCACCATATGGAACAGATTAAGCTCAAACTTGGTATGCATGGCTGTTTCGCCGTTGCTCTAGGGCCTTCTTGTACTGGGCTTGCAATTATTTGGAACTCCAAAACTTCAATTGATTTGCTCTCCTTTTCCAATCGTCATATTGATGTTGTTATTTTCTTCGACTCAGTACATTTTCATTTCTCCGGCATACATGGTTTTCCTGAAACTGCAAACAAATGTAAAACTTGGCAGCTAATAGACTCTCTCCATTCAGCTTCTTCCCTCCCATGGCTCCTTGGGGGGACTTTAATGAAATTCTTTCTGATGATGAAAAGCAAGGTGGTTCTCGCCGCGCGCGATTGCAAATTAATAACTTTCAAGACTGTCTTGGTCGGAACGACCTTTTTGACTGCAAGCCGACTTCTGGTTGGTTTACTTCGTCTAGATCATGTCGTACCACCGGTACTATTCTGGAAAGAATTGATCGTTTCCTTGGTAACTCTGCGTGGTTTCAGTCTTTTCCTAACTGCAATGCCATGTCCTTTTTTCAGGCACGTTCTGATCACTGCCCTATTCTCTTGGACACTAACCCTTCACATCCATCGCATTTTAATCGTTCTAGTACCCCTTTTCGTTATGAAAGTTGTTGGGTGGACAATCCAGATGTCCTCCTCCGTATTGCTGAGATTTGGTCTAACCAAACTTCCTCGACTCTTTCGAAGCTTTCTGACATTAGCAGATTTTTAGCTAAGTGGCAGGCTAATAAGCGTATTCAATCCAATGAGCACATGACTCAGTTGACTTCTTTTATCAATATGTGTCTCAAACGCCAGCTCTCCGATTTGGACATTCAACATTTTCTTTCTGCTAAAAGTGAGCTTGATAGCCTGCTCAATGCGAAGGAAATTTATTGGGCCCAACGTGCTCGAACACACTGGTTAACGTATGGTGACAAAAATACATCTTTCTTTCATGCTAGAGCTAACATTCATCGGTGGAAGAATAATTTGTCTGGACTCTTTAATCACCAGAATATCTGGCAAACCAACACGGTGGACATTATGTCTACTACTATTCGCTACTTTCAAAACCTTTTTGCATCTTCCTCTCCTTCTATAGCTTCTTCCATCTTGGATAATATTCCTTCAATTGTTACCGATTCCATGAACAACGACCTTAACAGGGACTTCACAGCAGATGAAGTCTCTGTTGCTTTTCGTGACATTGACCCGAGGAAAGCTCCAGGCTTTGATGGCTTTCCGAGCGGTTTTTTCCGACAGTATTGGTCCATCCTTGGTCAGGATTTCACAAATCTTTGTCTCGGACTTCTGAGAGGAACGGTTAATATGGAAAAGGTTAACCGTTCCATCATTGTTCTTATTCCCAAAATTAATAACCCTACTACTATGCGGCACCTCCGGCCTATTAGTCTTTGTACAGTTATCTATAAAACTGTATCGAAGGTTTTAGTTAATCGTTTGAAATCTATTATACCTCTCTGTATTAGTGGTAATCAAGCTGCTTTTGTTTAGGGACGGAACATTACTGATAACATCCTCATTGCTCATGAACTTATTCATACGTTAAATACGGATGTCACTTCTCTTGCGAAAGGTGCTTGCTTAAAGCTCGATATGGAGAAGGCTTTTGACCGTGTGGAATGGTCTTTTCTCGAACAAATTATGGTTCGCCTAGGTTTCAATCCGGGTTGGGTTAGCCTTATTATGAGATGTGTTTCCTCGGTTTCTTTCCAAGTTCGTATAAATGGCTCCCTTTCACGGCCTTTCAAACCCGAACGAGGTTTACGACAAGGGGACCCTCTTTCCCCTTTCTTGTTTCTTTTCTGTACTCAAGGGCTTTCAGCTTTACTCAATTTTGAGAAGACGAATGGTCATCTCCCTGGGCTCTGTGCTAGCAGAAATGGACCTCGGGTTAACCATCTCCTTTTTGCCGCTGACTGTGTTGTTTTCATTAAAAATACGACTACTGACGCTCAACGCCTTAAGGATGTGTTGCATATTTATGCTACTTCGTCTGGCCAGGCGGTGAACTTCGACAAATCTACCATTTTTTTTCTCACGGAGGACTTCCACTTTGCTTAGGACGGCTATTAATGCCATTCTTCATGTCCGAGAAGTGAATGATCCGGGTATTTATCTCGGTGTTCCTCTCCTTATCGGAAAGAACAAAACTGCAGCATTAGGTTTTACTAGAGACAATATTAATAGCCGTTTGAGTACGTGGGATAAACATCTCCTCTCTTTTAGCGGTAGAGAGATCTTCATCAAATCTGTAATACAATCTATGCCTCAGTACGTTATGTCTTGTTACCTCTTACCACACAATCTAATTGATGACATGACCTCTGCGATACGTCGGTAATGGTGGTCTGGGAAGGCTAACAAACGAGGTTGGCATATGCTTCCATGGGATACTATTTGTCTCCCGAAAGCTGCTGAAGGTGTAGGATTTCGCGATCTTCATCACTTCAATATTGCTTTACTCAGTAAACAAATTTGGCGATTAATTTGTGAGCCTGATAATTTGCTTAGTCAGGTATATAAATGCAAGTACTACCCGAGGAGTACAGTCCTTGACTCTGATTCCACTCGGAGCTCTTCTTTTGCCTGGAAAGGACTTAGCATTGCTATTTCCAAACTTCGTGCGGGTTCTTTTAAACGTCCTGTAATGTCTAGTAATATTCAGATTCATTTTGACAGGTGGGGTGGTTCCCAGCCTGTACACCTTTACGGTGTGTATGAGGTGAACGAAGAAACCCCTCTTCGTGTAGGGATTTTCATGATGCCTGGTTCACCCCGTTGGGATGAATCCAAGGTTCGAGAGTATTTCTGCTACGAAGATGCTAATACCATCCTCAATGTTCCTATTATAAATGATGACAGGGACACCATTCTCTGGGGTCATCACGATTCTGGCATATATACAGTCAGATCTGGTTATCAATTTCTGCAATTACAACCTGGGCCCATTAATAGGCCTTCTAAGCTATGGAAGATCTTATCTAAACTGCCTGTTCTACCTAAAGTTCGTTGTTTTGGATGGCGGCTGTGCCATGATGCACTACCCTCTGGTCAAAAACTCCTTCAAGCTAATCTTGGGCCAGGGGTCTGTCCTATCTGTAATCTGGCTATTGAATCCTCCCTCCATGCTATGAGGGATTGTCCTAGTGCGCAAGAGACGCTCCTTTTGACAGGTCTCCCAGGCCGAATTCTGTCCAATGTTTTTTCATCCCCTCATCAATGGCTTTCTGATATTGCTGGTTTTCTTTCTCTACATCAATTCTCGTTACTTATCACAGTCTTATGGAACTTATGGAACCGCCGTAATGATTTTGTCCATAATAATCATCTTCAACCGGCATGGTTAACTGTCGCCAATGCTCAGGAACTTTTCACTGATTATACCTCAATTACTGATGTGTCACGACAGTCTTCCCGGCTAGCTGAGCCCACTTTCGCTCACGCTAGATGGACGAAACCGGATTCCGATTTCGTTAAGATTAACACGGATGGGGCTTTTGACCCTATTCTGAGAGGGGCTACGGCTGGGGTCATTGCCCGCGACTCTTCTGGATCAGTCCTCGGTGGTTGTTATCTACCTCTTATCTGTCCAGATCCTGCTTCTGCTGAGGCTCTTGCTGTTCTGGAAGGTTTACATTTTGCGGCCACCCACGGTTGGTCTAATGTGATCTTTGAAACGGATTCTGCTTCCATCGCCAACAAGGTTAACAACACTTCTGCCCAAGATCTCTCAACTGTTCGGCACTTGGTGTCTCGCATCCGATCCACTCTTGGTACTATGCCTGACTGTAAGATTTGTTTTGTACCTAGAGCTGCCAATGTTGTAGCCCATGTTTTGGCTACTAGGGCTTTACGTTCTTTTACTTCCTGTACTTTCGATTGTTTTTTTCCTGATTTCATTCGGGCTTCTGTACACTCGGAGAGGTTCTCCTCTTCTTCTCAATAATAACTTGGGTACTCTTTTCCCCATAGGGGCCAATGCACCCCCCGGGGTGTTTGGCTATAGGGTTTTTTAATGAGGCCCTTCCTTTCAAAAAAAAATTCGAACGAATTCTCTATAAATAATTTTTAGACATGCACGTTTTAATCCCAACAAAACAAAACTAAGATGTTATTAAATCAAATTTTATGAGTTCAAATTGTTAAATATAGCTTTTGAACAAAATTATGCAAATTCATCTAAAATTTTCAGCTTTTTACTCGGTTAAAATATGAACGGATTCTCTATAAAGCCTTTTTAGACATGCACGTTTTAATCCAACAAAACGAAAACCAGATGTTATTAAATCAAATTTTATGAGTTGAAATAGTTAATTATGGGATTTTGAAAAAATTATACAGATTAATCTAAAATTTTCAGCTTTCTACTCGTTTAAAATTCGAACAGATTCTCTACAAAGCATTTTTAGACATGCACGTTTTAATCCCAACAAAATAAAAACCATATGTGAATAAATCAAATTTTATGAGTTCGAATAGTTAAATATTGGATTTTGAACAAAATTATACAGATTATTCTAAAATTTTCAATTTTTTACCCGGTTAAAATTCAAACAGATTCTCTACAAAGCATTTTTAGACATGCATGTTTTAGTCCCAACAAAACAAAAACCAGATGTTAATAAATCAAATTTTATGAGTTAAAATAGTTAAATATGGGATTTTGAACAAAATTATACAGATTATTCTAAAATTTTCAACTTTTTACCCAGTTAAAATTCGAATGGATTCTCTAGAAAACCTTTTTAGACATGCACGTTTTAATGCAAACAAAATGAAAATCAGATTTTATTAAATCAAATTTTATGAGTTCAAATAGTTAATTATGGTCTTTTGAACAAAATTATACAAATTAATCTAAAATTTTTAGCTTTTTACGCTGTTAAAATTAGAACGGATTGTCTATAAAGCCTTTTTAGATATGCCCCTTTTAATCCCAACAAAACGAAAACCAGATGTTATTAAATCAAATTTTATGAGTTTAAATAGTTAATTATGGGCTTTTGAACAAAATTATATAAATTAATCTAAAATTTTTAGGTTTTTACTCTGTCAAAATTCGAACGGATTCTCTATAAAGTCTTTTTAGATATGCACATTTTAATCCCAACAAAGTGACAACCAAATATTATTAAGTCAAATTTTATGAGTTCAAATCATTAACTATGGGATTTGGAACAAAATTATACAGATTAATCTAAAATTTTTAGCTTTTTACTCGGTTAAAATTCAAACGGATTCTCTACAAAGCCTTTTTATACATGCACGTTTTAATCCCAACAAAAAGAAAACCAGATGTTATTAAATCAAATTTTATGAGTTTAAATAGTTAATTATGGGTTTTTGAACAAAATTATACAAATTAATCTAAATTTTTTAGCTTTTTACTCGTTTAAAATTCGAACGGTTCTCTATAAAGCCTTTTTAGACATGCACGTTTTAATCCCAACAAAACGAAAACTAGATGTTATTAAATCAAATTTTATAAGTTTAAATAGTTAATTATGGGCTTTTAAACAAAATTATATAGATTAATCTAAAATTTTAAGCTTTATACTCAGTTAAAATTGAATGGATTCTCTATAAAGCCTTTTTAGACATGCACGTCTTAATCCAACAAAATGAAAACCAAATGTTATTAAATCAAATTTTATGAGTTGAAATAGTTAATTATGGACTTTTGAACAAAATTATACATATTAATCTAAACTTTTCAGCTTTTTACTTGGTTAAAATTTGAACGGATTCTCTATAAAGCAATTTTAGACATGCACGTTTTAATCCCAACAAAATGAAAATCACATGTTATTAAATCAAATTTTATGAGTTCAAATAGTAAATTATAAGCTTTTAAACAAAATTATAAATATTAATCCCAAATATTCGGATTTTTACTCGATTAAAATTCAAACAAATTCTCTATAAAACCTTTTTAGATATGCATATTTTAATCCAAAAAATGTCAAACAAATATTATTAAATCAAATTTTTTGAGTTCAAATATTTAACAATGGGCTTTTGAATAAAATTATACAAATTAATCCATTTTTCTTTTTATCTTTTTACGCTATTAAAATTTGAACGGATTCTTTATAAAGCCTTTTTAATCATACACGTTTTAATCCCAACAAACGAAAACCAGATATTATTAAATCAAATTTTATGAGTTAAAATTGTTAATCCTCTATAAAGCTCATTTAGACATTCACGTTTTAATCCTAAAAAAACGACAACCAGATGTTATTAAATCATATTTTATGAGTTCAAATAGTTAATTATGGGCTTTTGAATAAAATTATACAAATTAATCTCAAATTTTCAGCTTTTTACTCGGTTAAAATTCTAACGGATTCTCTATAAATCTCATTTAGACATGCTCGTTTTAATCCCAAAAAATGAAAACCATATGTTATTAAATCAAATTTAATGAGTTCAAATATTTATTTCTTGGCTTTTGAACAAAATAATACAGATTAATCTAAAATTTTCAACTTTTTAAACTGTTAAAATTCGAACGGATTCTCTATAAAGCATTTTTAGACATACATATTTTAATCTCAACAAAACATAAACCAGATGTTATTAAATTAAATTTTATGAGTTCAAATAATTAATTATGGGCTTTTGAACAAAATTATACATACTATTCTCAAATTTTCAGATTTTTACTCGGTTAAAATTCGAACGGATTCTCTATAAAGGCTGTTTAGACATACATGTTTTAATCCCAAAAAATGACTACCAGATGTTATTAAATCAAATTTTATGATTTTATATAGTTAATTATGTCCTTTTAAACAAAATTATACAGATTAATCTAAAATTATACAGGTTAAAATTCAAACGGATTCTCCATAAAGCCTTTTTAGATATGTACGTTTTAATCCGAATAAAACGATAACTAGATGTTATTAAATCAAATTTTTTGATTTCAAATAACTAATTATGGGCTTTTGAACAAAATTATGCAGATTAATCTAAAACTTTAAGCTTTTTACTCGGTTAAAATTGGAATGGATTCTTTATAAAGCCTTTTTAGACATGCACATTTTAATCCCAACAAAACGAAAACCAGATGTTATTTAATCATATTTTATGAGTTCAAATAGTTAATTATAGGCTTTTGAACAAAATTATACTGATTAATCTAAACTTTTCAGCTTTTTACTTGGTTAAAATTCAAACGGATTCTCTATAAAGCGTTTTTAGACATACACGTTTTAATCCCAACAAAACGAAAACCAGATGTTATTAAATCAAATTTTATGAGTTTAATAGTTAATTCTGGGCTTTTAAACAAAATTATACAAATTAATCTAAAATTTTTAGCTTTTTACTAGGTTAAAATTCGAAGAGATTCTCTATAAAATCTTTTTAGACATCCACATTTTAATCCCCAAAAACGAAAAGCAGATGTTATTATGTCAAATTTTATGAGTTCAAATAGTTAATTATGGGCTTTTGATGTAATACCCTAAACATAGCTTAGAAGTTAAGGACTAAATAAATTAAATTAGAGGTTAATAAAATTCAAAGTTTAGTGACTAAATTGAATAAATTTGAAAATTAGAGGCCAATTTGAAAAGGGACCAAAAAGTGAAAATTCAAAAGAGGTGAGATTGCATGTAAGTTTTTAAGAAGTTGGTGGCCTTGGACACATGGCAAAACACCATGTGGCCAGCCACCCCTTGTCCATAATAATAGATTTGTTTAAATTAAAAAAAAATAAGAAGAAAAGGGGAAAATGATGATTATATGTCATAGTGGGAGAGAGAAAGTTCGTTTTGTCATCTTCTTCACCCATTTCTTCCCTCTTGGCCGGCCATGGGAGAGAGTTTGAGAGAAAATATTTGCTTGCCTTGCATGTGAGATTTTAAGTGAGATTTTGAAGGTTTGAAGCAAGATTCTTGATTAGGGAGGTCAAACAAGCAAGGTAAGGTATTTTTGTTCTTCTAAGCTTAGCTAAAAATGTAGTTGAAGGTTGTTAGCTAGAAATCCATGGCTGAAAATTTAATATAGTGTTCTTAGTTAGCTTATTTTTAAGTTAGAAGTTGAATGCA
The DNA here is from genome assembly GCA_035048815.1 of Abelmoschus esculentus. NCBI lineage: Eukaryota > Viridiplantae > Streptophyta > Magnoliopsida > Malvales > Malvaceae > Abelmoschus > Abelmoschus esculentus. The sequence goes on along the minus strand of JAUCBN010000016.1, from coordinate 13,859,329 downwards.
TGTTGCTGGAAAATACATGTTATATTTGTTGAGTTTTTGAGCTTAAGGACTAAGTTGCATGGATTTGGAAATTATAGGGACTGTTTTATGGTTAAATTTAGGAAGGATTTTGATGTTAGGATGATTAAAATATTCATATGTGGACTGATTTGGGGTGAAAAGAAGCATGAGAAACTTGTTGCTAGGAAATTAAGTGATAAATGTGATTTTGGACTGTTTTGCAAGAATTGAGAAATTGGTGGACTTATTTGTTTGGGTTGAATCTGAAAATTTAATATTTAATTCATAGGATAATGATTTAAGAGTGAGGAAATTAAATTGTAGGTGTTTTGGTTGAAAAGATGAAGGAAAGGAAGTGTTAGAATTGGTAAAGTGCTTTGGACTAGCTTATAGGTGATATTTTAGTAGCTTCATGGATTGAGCTGAAAACTCTATTCAAATGCCAAAATAAAAATGTTTGTATAGGTAAAATGTTCTTGAAATTGAGTCTACTAAAGTTTACAAGTGTTGGATGAGTTGAATTGGTGTTTAGGTTGATGAATCTTGAGCTAGAATTGATGTAGGTAAAATCTGTCCAGAATAGGCCCTGTTCTGGACAGTAGCTTCAAAAAATTCCCTAAAATAATGTACAAGGAATTTAGGGCTGGAATTGAGCAGTCTAGAACTTGGATGAGTCTACTTTAATTATAAAAAAATCTTACCTCGTTTTCCCTTGTAAATTAGGAGATATAAGAGAAACAAAAAGATTGGTCCAGACTGTCCCGAAACAGCACTGCTGTGTCTTTAAATTGAAAACTGGTATTGATGGGTTCGTAGGAAAAATTCAAGCTTTATATGGTTCAAAAGATGGTTTCGTTAGCTTTCCAAAGAGGTAAAGTGGACAATTTTTGGACATGTGGATCAAAAGATAAAAATAGTTTAGTGAGCATTGTACAATCTGTCCAGGAATGTAACTTTACTGTTTTAGAGTTGTTAATTATGAAATGTGTAGTTCGAATGTATTTTGATGATGTGTCATTGCTTTTGTGTATTTTAGAGGCTTCTAAAGAATTGGATAGTGAGGAAGAGCTGAGGCAAGAGCTTGCCAAAAGAAGGAGTAAGGGGCCAATCATCCATAATCCCTAGGAGTTTCGCTTGGATTGTTTGTGAGTGTGACTTTCTTTGGGGTTGGGACTAGGTCCTAACCCAATTCTGATTTTTGGTTGTTTATGATTAAACCGGTATGAAATATGACTTAATACAAACTTGGCTAATCTTTAAGGGAAGAGTAAAATGCTATGAAAACTTGTTTGTTGCCATGTTACTTGTTAGCATGTTGATTGAATATGTATTGCTTATTAAGTAAATGTTTTGGTTTGTTCATACCCATGCATTGCATATGCCGAGGTATGAATGGCATGCTTAAGCTTGGGACGCAAGGTACGTGTACATGCATTTGTTCCATGCAATTAAAGTTCTGATTTTTGCTTGTGCTTAGCATGTTTGATATAATGTATAAGGAATGGCATGAAATGAATTTTTATGAGCCTAGGCATAATGGCCTAAAAGGCTTGGTCTATGAGGACCGTGTTATTGAAATGATAATGAATATTAGATTGATATGCTTAAATTGATAATCGACAACCTTGGTAGCTAGTTAGTTAGATAGGAGGGCATGCCTTAGAATCTAGAGCTCATTGTATCGGGTAGGACTTCGGTCCGGGGTAATTGGCCCTTATTGGCAACAGTTGGAGGGTACGTTTTTGGTCATTGGCGACAATAGGAGGGTTTGACCAGCACTATAGGTGCATATTGTGGCGACAGTTGGTTGGAGATTCGATTATCTTCTAGCTAAATACCAAGGTGGTTGTAATGATTTAATTAACTTGAACTTGAATTGCACTATATTTGTTAGTTAAATATAAGGATGATTACTTCGTATGAAAATGCATTTGTTATTGGATTGTTACATGTATTTGGATTGGTATACATTGAATATTGAATTGTTACATGTATTTGGATTATTGTACATTGAATATTGGATTGTTACGTGTAATCGGATTGTCACATGTTGAACCTTGGATTGAATTGTTATATATTGATTTGGAATACGTGTTCTTGAACTTGGTATGTTATGGTATATGTGAACTTGGCATATGATACATGTTTGGATTGTCTTAGATTGTTTTGATTCTTTGTTTTTGTTACCTCACTAAGTACCTTATGTACTTACCCCCGATCCCTTCGCTCTTCCCAAACATTTCAGGTCGATCGATTTATAGCTCGGTCCCGGATTTTCGTCGTTCGGATCAGCAGCAGCACAAGCCATGTATGTTTTTGTTTTTTTTTTGAAATCTCCTAGTGGTGGCTAGTCTTGTTTTGTTAGACCATGCATTTTGATTACTTTAGACGGTTTGTATATAGTAAACCATTTTGGTAGCTTGGGGCTTAGTTTTGTATAACTTAAGAATGATAACACATTTGATATGTTTAATACGTATGTATATTTTTTGTAATGGATTACATGCTATAGAATGAAATGGATGAATTATTGATATTGTCATATGGAATGGACCAGTGAATTATAGAACTATTGAATGAACAATAGGCTTCGAAAATATTTAATAGTGAAAATAAGTTGTTAAGTGGTTTAAAGCCTAGTAATAGGAAAAGTTTTAAATTACCCTTAAAATCGGTATTTTCAAGTTAAGTTAAGTTGGTAAACCATCGTTCGGGCCGGGTTATCGGAGTGTCCATGGGCTGGTGACGCCCCTTTCCTACCGGCCCGGGGTGGGGGTGTCACACTTGGTTGGTATCAGAGCGTTTAGGTTAGGATTCTAGGACTAAAACCGAGTCCGCATGCATCATATAGGATCGAACTATGCCACCTAGGAGTTATATATAATAATGTGCTTGTGTTTGCTCAATCTAAACTCTTTCTTGTTTGCTTGTCAAAAGTAGAATATCCGATACGAGGTTGGCGGTGGTTGACCCGAATCCTGCAGCCTCTTCGACTGACAGAGATAGTGTGGAGATGGGTCAGAACCCTCCGCAACAAGCTCCACCTCCTCCGCCCCCTTCTGCTCCTCAACTGGGAATTCCGGCAGTTCAGAACGTCCAGCAGGAATGTCTTCTTAGCATGAAGGAGATGTTCGATCAGCTTCTAGTGAATCTGAAGCAGAATCAACAAGATGCTCCTGCCCCTGATGCGCCCAGTTGTGCTCCGATAGATAAGCTTGCTCGGTATCGAGCTTATACATTTGTGGGTGTTAGTGAGGAGAAACCAGAGGATGCAGAGTATTGGTTAGAACATACTACTCAGATTCTGACCAAGCAGCTCCATTGTTCGGACGAGCACAAGCTAGAGTGTGCCGTAGCCCTATTGGCCGATGAAGCTCTGAGTTGGTGGGAAACCACTACATTGACTGCCCCGACGGAAGCTGTTACATGGAAATTCTTCGTCGAGGAATTTAAGAAGAAATATATCAGTGAGAAATATCTAGCCGAGCACCGGAAGAAGTTCTTGTATCTGAAACAAGCCAACCGGCCGATCGAACAATATGTGGCCGATTTCTGCAAATATTGTAAGTATGGCTCCGAGTATATTAAGACCGAGGAAGAAAAATGCCGGAAATTCTCTGACAGTCTTAACGATGAGTTGAGCCCAATGTTTACGGCCCTTGGTATTACCCACTTCCAGAACTTGGTGAATCGGGCCATTACGATAGAGGCAAAGATGAAAGCTTCCGAGAAACGCAAGGGTGGTAGTTCCTCGAAGGATAAACGAGCCAAAACCGATGATAGGCCTCAGTGGAAGAACAAGAAGTCAAAGCAGACCAAGGAGTCTTCTTCTGGATATACCTCTGTTCAGAGAGATGGATACATACCGAAGCCTCAAACAGTATCTAGGCACACAGCCCCGGTCATTTCTGTGGATAGCACGGGGAATTCTAACAGAGGCACTCAGTATCCTGCCTGCAAGTTCTGCCAGAAACATCATCCAGGTCAGTGTAGGACTCAGCAGAATCTGTGCTACTTGTGCGGAGCTTCCGATCACTATATCAGGAACTGTCCTCAGAATCCCAACAAAATTCCTGCTAGAGCTTATGTTATGGACAGTGCTTCTCCGTATGCCAAAAACAAGGGTTCCAGACAGGCTCAATCTGGTAGTCAGGGGAAGAATAAGGGCCAGCCTTCTAGTGCCACACACCAGGAATCTCGGGCTCCTGCACGGATCTACCACATTAAAGGAAAGGATGATGAGGAATCTCTGGATGTAATCGCAGGTATGATCGAATTAAATTCAAGTCCTGCATATGCTTTGATTGATTCTGGGTCTACTCATTCCTTTATCTGCTCTGCTATGGTTGCAAAAGCAAGTCTGAAACCTGAGGTAGTCACTAGGGGTCTTGTTGTGTCAAACCCTATAGGAGGTTTATTGAATATTAATCTTGTTTGTAAGAGCTCCCCTATTACAATTCGAAATGTCCCTTTCCGGGTTAACTTGTTTGTGCTACCGACATGTGAGTTTGACTTGGTTTTGGGCTTGGACGGGTTGGTTAAGCATGAGGCTTCGATTGATTGCCAAAATCAGAGACTCTACCTTCGGGGTTTGGGTAAGGAGTCTATCTTACTCATTGATAGGAAACCGACGTCAGTGTTTGCTGCCATGGTATTACAAGATGAGTATGACTTCGGGTTGCCTACTATTCCGGTTGTATCCGAGTTTATTGATGTTTTTCCCGAAGAACTCCCTGGTCTTCCTCCGAATAGGGAAGTGGAATTCGGAATTGAGGTCCAGCCTGGGACAAGTCCGGTATCCATCACTCCCTATAGAATGGCACCGATAGAGTTGAAAGAGCTAAAGAAGCAACTTCAGGAACTGCAAGATAAGGGTTTCATAAGACCTAGTTCGTCTCCCTGGGGTGCTCCAGTCTTATTTGTGAAGAAGAAAGATGACTCAATGAGACTTTGTGTTGATTATAAGCAGTTGAACAAAGTCACTATCAAGAACAGATATCCTTTGCCCAGAATTGAAGACTTGTTTGATCAGCTTAAGGATGCTGCAGTGTTCTCAAAGATTGACTTACGGTCAGGTTACTATCAGATGAAGGTAAAGGATGAGGATGTGCCTAAGACAACTTTCAAGACTCGATATGGTCATTTCGAGTTCCTTGTGATGCCATTCGGATTGACGAATGCTCCGGCTGCTTTCATGGATCTCATGAACCGTATGTTCAAGCCTTATTTGGACAAGTTTGTTGTGGTTTTCATTGATGATATACTTGTCTACTCCCGGAATAAGGAAGAACATTCTGAGCATCTCCGAATTGTCTTGCAAACTCTCCGAGAACGCCAGTTGTATGCAAAGTTCTCAAAGTGTGAGTTCTAGCTATCGGAAGTTTCATTCCTTGGCTATGTCATTTCGGCTGAAGGAATCAAAGTGGATGCGAGAAAGGTACAAACCATTCTGGATTGGAGGCCTCCGAGGAATATCAGTGAGATCAGAAGTTTTCTCGGTTTGGCCGGATATTACAGGCACTTCATTAGGGGATTCTCGTCCATTGCTGCTCCCTTGACAAAGCTGCTCCGAAAGGATGAGCCATTCGTATGGTCAGAGAAACAACAGAGAAGCTTTGATCAGCTCAAGCAAACTCTTACTCATGCCCCTATTCTTGTTCAGCCAGAATCAGGGAAGGAGTACACCGTGTATAGTGATGCATCGCAGTTGGGATTAGGATGTGTCTTAATGCAAGAGGGGAAAGTGGTGGCATATGCCTCACGACAGTTGAAACCCCATGAACTTAATTATCCCACTCATGATCTTGAGCTAGCTGCGATTGTTTTTGCACTCAAAATCTGGAGGCATTATTTGTATGGTGAAAAGTGCTACTTGTTCACCGATCACAAAAGCCTCAAGTATCTTATGACTCAAAAAGACCTCAACTTAAGGCAAAGAAGATGGATGGAGCTATTAAAAGATTATGATCTTGTCATCGACTATCATCCTGGCAAGGCCAATGTGGTTGCGGATGCTCTTAGTCGCAAGCCAATTCTCGCTCCTAATGCTATTAATGCTCATCTTCGAGTGTATCAAAGACGAGGATTCTTGTCAGAACTTCATGTTCAATCTACTTTGATTGCTCGAATCAAAAACCTCCAGCAAACTAATTCTGAACTTTAGGCTATCATGTCAAAGCCTAATTCAAAGGCCAATCAGGACTTCTCTATTCGTGATAATGGTATTCTGTACTTCAAAGATAGGGTTTGTGTCCTTAATGATGAAGAATTGAAGAGGGAAATACTCCAAGAAGCCCACCAGAGTTCTTTATTGGTTCACCCTAGATCGGTAAAGATGTACAAAGATTTAAAACCATTGTATTGGTGGCCGGGCATGAAGTCAGCCATCACAGACTTCGTGTCTAAATGCTTGACATGTCAGAGAATCAAGGCTGAGCATCAAGTCCCTGCTGGGTTGCTTCAGCCAATCGAAATCCCTCAGTGGAAATGGGAAAAGATCACAATGGACTTTGTGACGGGTCTTCCGTTAACTCCAAGAAAGAATGATGCCATATGGGTGATTGTGGACAGATTCACTAAGTCAGCTCACTTCATCCCGATCAGAGTAAACATGAGTTCAGATATCTTGGCTGATTTGTATATTCGTGAAGTGGTACGTCTGCATGGAATTCCCACTTCTATCATCTCTGATCGAGACTCTAAGTTCACCTCTCGGTTCTGGAGATCATTACAGGAAGCTTTGGGAACTAGAGTACGTTTGAGTACAGCTTTCCATCCTCAGACTGATGGACAATCTGAGAGAGTTATTCATGTCCTTGAGGATATGTTGCGAGCTTGTATTGTAGACTTCAGAAAGAACTGGGAGAAATCCCTACCTCTTGTGGAGTTCGCATATAACAATAGCTATCAGGCTTCCATTCAAATGGCCCCGTTTGAAGCTTTATATGGTAGGAGGTGCAGAACTCCTTTATGTTGGTCCGAGTTGGATGAAAGCAAAGTTTTAGGGCCTCAGTTGCTTCGGGAAACTAAAGAGCAAGTCAAGATTATTCATGCAAGATTGAAACAGGCCTTTGATAGGCAAAAGTCTTATGCGGATCTCAAAAGGAGGGATATTCAGTATAGTGTGGGAGATAAAGTCTTTCTGAAAGTATCGCCATGAAAGAAGATCTTTCGGTTTGGGAAGAGGGGCAAGCTTAGCCCTCGTTTCATCGGGCCTTTCAAGATTATTGAGAGGATTGGTCTCGTGGCTTACAAGATTATTGAGATAAAGTCTTCTTCACCCATTTCTTCCCTCTTGGCCGGCCATGGGAGAGAGTTTGAGAGAAAATATTTGCTTGCCTTGCATGTGAGATTTTAAGTGAGATTTTGAAGGTTTGAAGCAAGATTCTTGATTAGGGAGGTCAAACAAGCAAGGTAAGGTATTTTTGTTCTTCTAAGCTTAGCTAAAAATGTAGTTGAAGGTTGTTAGCTTGAAATCCATGGCTGAAAATTTAATATAGTGTTCTTAGTTAGCTTATTTTTAAGTTAGAAGTTGAATACATGTTGCTGGAAAATACATGTTGTTATATTTGTTGAGTTTTTGAGCTTAAGGACTAAGTTGCATGGATTTGGAAATTATAGGGACTGTTTTATGGTTAAATTTAGGAAGGATTTTGATGTTAGGATGATTAAAATATTCATATGTGGACTGATTTGGGATGAAAAGAAGCATGAGAAACTTGTTGCTAGGAAATTAAGTGATAAATGTGATTTTGGACTGTTTTGCAAGAATTGAGAAATTGGTGGACTTATTTGTTTGGGTTGAATCTGGAAATTTAATATTTAATTTATAGGATAATGATTTAAGAGTGAGGAAATTAAATTGTAGGTGTTTTGGTTGAAAAGATGAAGGAAAGGAAGTGCTAGAATTGGTAAAGTGCTTTGGACTAGCTTATAGGTGATATTTTAGTAGCTTCATGGATTGAGCTGAAAACTCTATTCAAATGCCAAAATAAAAATGTTTGTATAGGTAAAATGTGCTTGAAATTGAGTCTACTAAAGTTTACAAGTGTTGGATGAGTTGAATTGGTGTTTAGGTTGATGAATCTTGAGCTAGAATTGATGTAGGTGAAATCTGTCCAGAATAGGCCCTGTTCTGGACAGTAGCTTCAAAAAATTCCCTAAAATAATGTACAAGGAATTTAGGGCTGGAATTGAGCAGTCTAGAACTTGGATGAGTCTACTTTAATTAGAAAAAAACCTCACCTCGTTTTCCCTTGTAAATTAGGAGATATAAGAGAAACAAAAAGATTGGTCCAGACTGTCTCGAAACAGCACTGCTGTGTCTTTAAATTGAAAACTGGTATTGATGGGTTCGTAGGAAAAATTCAAGCTTTATATGGTTCAAAAGATGGTTTCGTTAGCTTTCCAAAGAGGTAAAGTGGACAATTTTTGGACATGTGGATCAAAAGATAAAAATAGTTTAGTGAGCATTGTACAATCTGTCCAGGAATGTAACTTTACTGTTTTGGACTGTTTTAGAGTTGTTAATTATGAAATGTGTAGTTCGAATGTATTTTGATGATGTGTCATTGCTTTTGTGTATTTTAGAGGCTTCTAAAGAATTGGATAGTGAGGAAGAGCTGAGGCAAGAGCTTGCCAAAAGAAGGAGTAAGGGGCCAATCATCCATAATCCCTAGGAGTTTCGCTTGGATTGTTTGTGAGTGTGACTTTCTTTGGGGTTGGGACTAGGTCCTAACCCAATTCTGATTTTTGGTTGTTTATGATTAAACCGGTATGAAATATGACTTAATACAAACTTGGCTAATCTTTAAGGGAAGAGTGAAATGCTATGAAAACTTGTTTGTTGCCATGTTACTTGTTAGCATGTTGATTGAATATGTATTGCTTATTAAGTAATTGTTTTGGTTTGTTCATACCCATGCATTGCATATGCCGAGGTATGAATGGCATGCTTAAGCTTGGGACGCAAGGTACATGTACATGCATTTGTTCCATGCAATTAAAGTTCTGATTTTTGCTTGTGCTTAGTATGTTTGATATAATGTATAAGGAATGGCATGAAATGAATTTTTATGAGCCTAGGCATAATGGCCTAAGAGGCTTGGTCTATGAGGACCGTGTTATTGAAATGATAATGAATATTAGATTGATATGCTTAAATTGATAATCGACAACCTTGGTAGCTAGTTAGTTAGATAGGAGGGCATGCCTTAGAATCTAGAGCTCATTGTATCGGGTAGGACTTCGGTCCGGGGCAATTGGCCCTTATTGGCGACAGTTGGAGGGTACGTTTTTGGTCATTGACGACAGTAGGAGGGTTTGACCAGAACTATAGGTGCATATTGTGGCGACAGTTGGTTGGAGATTCGATTATCTTCTAGCTAAATACAAAGGTGGTTGTAATGATTTAATTAACTTGAACTTGAATTGCACTATATTTGTTAGTTAAATATAAGGATGATTACTTCGTATGAAAATGCATTTGTTATTGGATTGTTACATGTATTTGGATTGGTATACATTGAATATTGAATTGTTACATGTATTTGGATTATTGTACATTGAATATTGGATTGTTACGTGTAATCGGATTATCACATGTTGAACCTTGGATTGAATTGTTATATATTGATTTGGAATACGTGTACTTGAACTTGGTATGTTATGGTATATGTGAACTTACTTGGCATATGATACATGTTTGGATTGTCTTGGATTGTTTTGATTCTTTGTTTTTGTTACCTCACTAAGTACCTTATGTACTTACCCCCGATCCCTTCGCTCTTCCCAAACATTTCAGGTCGATCGATTTATAGCTCGGTCCCGGATTTCCGTCGTTCGGATCAGCAGCAGCACAAGCCATGTATGTTTTTGTTTTTTTTTTGAAATCCCCTAGTGGTGGCTAGTCTTGTTTTGTTAGACTATGCATTTTGATTACTTTAGACGGTTTGTATATAGTAAATCATTTTGGTAGCTTGGGGCTTAGTTTTGTATAACTTAAGAATGATAACACATTTGATATGTTTAATACGTATGTATATTTTTTATAATGGACTGCATGCTATGGAATGAAATGGATGAATTATTGATATTGTCATATGGAATGGACCAGTGAATTATAGAACTATTGAATGAACAATAGGCTTCGAAAATGTTTAATAGTGAAAATAAGTTGTTAAGTGGTTTAAAGGCCTAGTAATAGGAAAAGTTTTAAATTACCCTTAAAATCGGTACTTTCAAGTTAAGTTAAGTTGGTAAACCATCATTCGGGCCGGGTTATCGGAGTGTCCATGGACCGGTGACGCCCCTTTCCTACCGGCCCGGGGTGGGGGTGTCACATTTGTACAAATTTATACAGATTAATCTAAAATTTTCAACCTTTTACTCGGTTAAAATTTGAACGGATTCTCCATAAAGTCTTTCTAGATATGCACATTTTAATCCCAACAAAACGAAAACCAGATGTTATTAAATCATATTTTGTAAGTTCAAATAGTTAATTATGGGCTTTTAAACAAAATTATACAGATTAATCTAAACTTTTCAGCTTTTTACTTGGTTAAAATTCGAACGGATTTTCTGTAAAGCATTTTTAGAAATACACATTTTAATCCGAAAAAAATGAAAATTACATGTTATTAATTCAAATTTTATGAGTTCAAATAGTTAATTATGGCCTTTTAAACAAAATTATACATATTAATCTCAAATTTTTTGATTTTTACTCGGTTAAAATTTGAACGAATTCTCTATAAAAACTTTTTAAACATGCACAGTTTAATCCCAACAAAATGTCAACCAAATGTTATTAAATCAAAATTTTTGAGATCAAATATTTAACAATGGGCTTTTGAACTAAATTATACAAATTAATCTAAAATTTTTATCTTTTTATGTTGTTAAAATTGGAATAGATTCTTTATAAAACCTTTTTAGATATGTACATTTTGATCCCAACATAACGAAAACCAGATGTTATTAAATCAAATTTTATGAGATAAAATTGTTAATTATGGGCTTTTGAACAAAATTATACAAATTAATCAAAAATTTTCAGCTTTTTACTCGGTTAAAATTCGAAAGGATTCCCTATAAAGCCTTTTTAGACATGGGTGTTTTAATCCCAAAAAAACGAAAACCAGATGTTATTAAATCATATTTTATGAGTTCAAATAGTTAATTATGGGCTTTTGAATAAAATTATACAGATTAATCTAAACTTTTCTGCTTTTTACTTGGTTAAAATTCGAACGGATTTTCTGTAAAGCATTTTTAGAAATTCATGTTTTAATCCGAGCAAAATGAAAATCATATATTATTAAATCAAATTTTATGAGTTCAAATAGTTAATTATGGGCTTTTAAACAAAATTATACATATTAATCTCAATTTTTTTTATATTTTTACTCGGTTAAAATTCGAACGAATTTTGTATAAAAACGTTTTAGACATGCAGATTTTAATCCTAACAAAATATCAACCATATTTTATTATATCAAATTTTTTGAGATCAAATATTTTACAATGAACTTTTGAACAAAATTATACAAATTAATCTAAAATTTTTATCTTTTTATGCTGTTAAAATTGGAACGGATTCTTTATAAAGCCTTTTTAGACATGCACGTTTTGATCCCAACAAAACGAAAACCGGATGTTATTAAATCAAATTTTATGAGTTAAAATTGTTAATTATGGGCTTTAAAAAAATTATACATATTAATCCTCTATAAAGCCCATTTAGACATGCACGTTTAATCCTAAAAAAACTACAACCAAATGTTATTAAATCAAATTTTATGAGTTCAAATAGTTAATTATGGGCTTTTGGAAAAAATTATACAGATTAATCTAAGCTTTTCAGCTTTTTACTTGGTTAAAATTCTAACGGATTCTTTGTAAAGCTATTTTGACATGAATGTTTTAATCCCAACAAAACGAAAACCAGATGCTATTAAATAAAATTTTATGAGTTCGAAAAGTTAATTATGGGCTTTTGAACAAAATTTTACAAATTAATCTAATATTTTCAGCTTTTTACTCGGTTAAAATTCGAATAGGTTCTCTGTAAAGCCTTTTTAGACATGCAAGTTTTAATCCCAACAATAAAATCAGATGTTATTAAATCAAATTTTATGAGTTCAAATAGTTAATTATGGGCTTTTAAACCAAATTATATAAATTAATCTTAAATTTTCAGCTTTTTACTCGGTTAAAATTCGAATTGATTCTCTATAAAATTTTCAGCTCTTTACTCACTTAAAATTTGAACGAATTCACTATAAAGCCTTTTTAGACATGTACGTTTTAATCCCAACAAAATGAAACCAGCTGTTATTAAATAAAATTTTATGAGTTTAAATAGTTAATTATAGGCTTTTGAACAAAATTATACAGATTAATCTAAATTTTTTAGCTTTTTACTCGGTCAAAATTCGAACGGATTCTCTATAAAGCCTTTTTAGACTTGCACATATTAATCCCAACAAAATGAAAACCCGATGTTATTAAATAAAATTTTATGAGTTAAAATAGTTAATTATGGGCTTTTGAACAAAATTATATAGATTAATCTAATTTTTTTTTGCTTTTTAATCGTTTAAAATTCGAACGGATTCTCTATAAAGCCTTTTTAGACATGCTCGTTTTAACCCCAACAAAACAAAAACCAGATGTTATTAAATCAAATTTTATGAGTTTAAATAGTTAATTATGGGCTTTTGAACAAAATTATACAAATTCATCTAAAATTTTCACCTTTTTAGTCGGTTAAAATTCGAACGGATTCTTTATAAAGCCTTTTTAGACATACACGTTTTAATCCCAACAAAATGACAATCAAATGTTATTAAGTCAAATTTTATGAGTTCAAATAGTTAACTATGGGCTTTGGAACAAAATTATACAGATTAATCTAAAATTTTCAGCTTTTTACTGGGTTAAAATTCGAAGAGATTCTCTATAAAACATTTTTAGACATCCATGTTTTAATCCCAAAAAAACGAAAACCAGATGTTATTATGTCAAATTTTATGAGTTCAAATAGTTAATTATGGGCTTTTGAACAAATTTATACATATTAATCTAAAATTTTCAACCTTTTACTCGGTTAAAATTTGAACGGATTCTCTATAAAGCCTTTTTAGATATGCACATTTTAATCCCAATAAAACGAAAACCAGATGTTATTAAATCATATTTTATAAGTTCAAATAGTTAATTATGGGCTTTTAAACAAAATTATACAGATTAATCTAAACTTTTCAGCTTTTTACTTGGTTAAAATTCGAACGGATTTTCTGTAAAGCATTTTTAGAAATGCACATTTTAATCCGAACAAAATGAAAATCACATGTTACTAATTCAAATTTTATAAGTTCAAATAGTTAATTATGGGCTTTTAAACAAAATTATACATATTAATCTCAAATTTTTCGATTTTTACTCGGTTAAAGTTCGAACAAATTCTCTATAAAAACTTTTTAAACATGCACAGTTTAATCCCAACCAAATGTTATTAAATCAAATTTTTTGAGATCAAATATTTAACAATGGGCTTTTGAATAAAATTATACAAATTAATCTAAAATTTTTATCTTTTTATGCTGTTAAAATTGGAATAGATTCTTTATAAAATCTTTTTAGATATGCACGTTTTAATCCCAACAAAACGAAAATTAGATGTTATTAAATCAAATTTTATGAGTTAAAATTGTTAATTATGGGCTTATGAACAAAATTATACAAATTAATCTAAAATTTTCAGCTTTTTACTCGGTTAAAATTCGAAAGGATTCTCTATAAAGCCTTTTTAGACATGGGTGTTTTAATCCCAACAAAACGAAAACCAGATGTTATTAAATCATATTTTATGAGTTCAAATAGTTAATTATGGGCTTTTGAATAAAATTATACAAATTAATCTAAACTTTTCAGCTTTTTACTTGGTTAAAATTCGAACGGATTTTCTGTAAAGCGTTTTTAGAAATTCACGTTTTAATCCGAGCAAAATGAAAATCATATGTTATTAAATCAAATTTTATGAGTTCAAATAGTTAATTATGGCCTTTTAAATAAAATTATACATATTAATCTCAAATTTTTAGATTTTTACTCGGTTAAAATTCGAACGAATTCTCTATAAAAACTTTTTAAACATGCACAGTTTAATCCCAACAAAATGTCAACCAAATGTTATTAAATCAAATTTTTTGAGATCAAATATTTAACAATGGGCTTTTGAATAAAATTATACAAATTAATCTAAAATTTTTATCTTTCTATGCTGTTAAAATTGGAATAGATTCTTTATAAAACCATTTTAGATATGCACGTTTTGATCCCAACAAAACGAAAACCAGATGTTATTAAATCAAATTTTATGAGTTCAAATAGTTAACTATGGGCTTTGGAATAAAATTATACAGATTAATCTAAAATTTTCAGCTTTTTACTCGATTAAAATTCGAAAGAATTCTCTATAAAGCCTTCTTAGACATGCACGTTTTAATCCCAACAAAACAAAAACCAGATGTTATTAAATCAAATTTTATGAGTTTAAATAGTTAATTATGGTCTTTTAAACAAAATTATATAGATTAATCTAAAATTTTAAGCTTTATCCTCGGTTAAAATTGAACGGATTCTCTATAAAGCATTTTTAGACATGCATGTTTTAATCCCAACAAAATGAAAACCAAATGTTATTAAATCAAATTTTATAAGTTAAAATAGTTAATTATAGACTTTTGAACAAAATTATATAGATTAATCTAAACTTTTCAGCTTTTTACTTGGTTAAAATTTGAACGGATTCTCTATAAAGTATTTTTAGACATGCACGTTTTAATCCAACAAAATGAAAACCACATGTTATTAAATCAAATTTTATGAGTTCAAATAGTAAATTATAGGCTTTTAGAAAAATTATAAATATTAATCCCAAATTATTAGATTTTTACTCGATTAAAATTCGAACAAATTCTCTATAAAACCTTTTTAGACGTGCACATTTTAGTCCAAACAAAATGTCAGCCAAATATTATTAAATCAAATTTTTTGAGTTCAAATATTTAACAATGGGCTTTTGAACAAAATTATACAAATTAATCTAAATTTTTTTATCTTTTTACGCTGTTAAAATTGGAACGGATTCTTTATAAAGCCTTTTTAGACATGCACGTTTTAATCCCAACAAACGAAAACCATAAGTTATTAAATCAAATTTTATGAGATCAAATTGATAATTATAGGCTTTTAAAAAGCCCTTATAGATATTAATCTAAAATTTTCAACTTTTTACTCGGTTAAAATCTAAACGGATCCCTATAAAGCCTTTTTAGAGATTCACGTTTTAATCCTAAAAAACGACAACCAGATGTTATTAAATCAAATTTTATGATTTCAAATAGTTAATAATGGGCTTTTGAAAAAAATTATACAGATTAATCTAAACTTTTCAGCTTTTTACTTGGTTAAAATTCGAACGGATTCTCTATAAAGCCTTTTTAGACATGTATATTTTAATCCCCAAAAAATAAAAACCAGATGTTATTAAATTATATTTTATGAGTTCAAATAGTTAATTATGGGTTTTTGAACAAAATTATACAGATTAATCTAAACTTTTCAGCTTTTTACTTGGTTAAAATTCGAATGAATTCTCTATAACGATTTTTTAGATATACACGTTTTAATCCCAACAAAATGAAAAAAAGATGTTATTAAATCAAATTTTATGAGTTCAAATAGTTAATTATGGGGTTCTAAACAAAATTACACATATTATCCTAAAATTTTAAATTTTTAATCGGTTAAAATTCGAACGAATTCTCTATAAAACCTTTTTAGACATGCACATTTTGATCCCAACAAAATGTCAACCAAATGTTATTAAATCAAATTTTTTGAGTTCAAATATTTAACAATGGGCTTTTGAACAAAATTATACAAATTAATCTAAAATTTTTATCTTTTTACGTTGTTAAAATTGGAACGGATTCTTTATAAAGCCTTTTTAGACATGCACGTTTTAATCCCAACAAACGAAAACCAGATGTTATTAAATAAAATTTTATGAGTTAAAATTGTTAATTTTAGGCTTTTAAAAAAATTATACAAATTAATCTCAAATTTTCAGCTTTATACTCGATTAAAATTCGAACCGATTCTCTATAAGACCTTTTTAGACATGCACGTTTTAATGCCAACAAAACGAAAAGTAGATGTTATTAAATAATATCTTATGAATTTAAATAGTTAGCTATGGGCTTTTGAACAAAATTATACAGATTAATCTATTTTTTTTATTTTTACTCGGCTAAAATTCAAACGGATTCTCTATGAAGCCTTTTTAGATATGCACATTCTAATCCCAACAAAACAAAAACCAGATGCTATTAAATCAAATTTTATGAGTTCAAATAGTTAAATATGGGCTTTTGAACAAAATTATACAAATTCATCTAAAATTTTCAACTTTTTACTCGGTTAAAATTTGAACAAATTTTCTACAAAGCCTTTTTAGATATGCACATTTTAATCCCAACAA
This sequence comes from Abelmoschus esculentus, assembly GCA_035048815.1. NCBI lineage: Eukaryota > Viridiplantae > Streptophyta > Magnoliopsida > Malvales > Malvaceae > Abelmoschus > Abelmoschus esculentus. Next base: position 13,842,777 of record JAUCBN010000016.1, on the reverse strand, counting down.
AACGAAAACCATATGTTATTAAATCAAATTTTATGAGTTCAAATAGTTAATTGTGGGAATTTGATCAAAATTCTATAGACTAATCTAAAATTTTCAGCTTTTTACACGGTTAAAATTCGAAATGATTCTCTATAAAGCCTTTTTAGACATGCACGTTTTAATCATAACAAAACAAAAACCAGATGTTATTAAATCGAATTTTATGAGTTCAAATAGTTAGCTATGGGTTCGAATAGTTAATTATAGGCCATTTAGACATATTAATCTAAAATTTTCAACTTTTTACTCGGTTAAAATCTAAATGGATCCTCTATAAAGCCCATTTAGACATGCACATTTAATCCTAAAAAAACTAAAACCAAATGTTATTAAATTAAATTTTATGAGTTCAAATAGTTAATTATGGGATTTTGGAAAAAATTAAACAGATTAATCTAAACTTTTCAGCTTTTTACTTAGTTAAAATTCTAACAGATTCTCTATAAACCCATTTTGACATGAACGTTTTAATCCCAGCAAAAGGAAAACCAGATGTTATTAAATAAAATTTTATGAGTTCGAATAGTTAATTATGGGCTTTTGAACAAAATTTTACAAATTAATCTAAAATTTTCAGCTTTATACTCAGTTAAAATTCAAACGGATTCTCTGTAAAGCCCTTTTAGACATGCAAGTTTTAATCCGAACAAAAAAATCAGATGTTATTAAATCAAGTTTTATGAGTTCAAATAGTTAATTATGGGCTTTGAAATAAAATTATATAAATTAATCTAAAATTTTCAGCTTTTTACTCGGTTAAAATTCGAATGGATTCTCTATAAAATTTTTAGCTCTTTACTCACATAAAATTTGAACGGATTCACAATAAAGCCTTTTTAGACATGCACATTTTAATCCCAACAAAACGAAACCAGATGTTATTAAATCAAATTTTATGAGTTTAAATAGTCAATTATGGGTTTTTGAACAGAATTATACAGATTAATCTAAATTTTTTAGCTTTTTACTCGTTTAAAATTCGAACGCATTCTCTATAAAGCCTTTTTAGACATACACATTTTAATCCCAGCAAAACAAAAACAAGATGTTATTAAATCAAAATTTTATGAGTTCAAATAGTTAACTATGGGCTTTTGAATAAAATTATACAGATTAAGCTAATTTTTTCAACTTTTTACTCGGTTAAAGTTCTAACGTATTCTCTATAAAGCTTTTTTAGACATACACGTTTTAATCTCAAAAAAATGACTACGAAATGTTATTAAATCAAATTTTATGAGTTAAAATTGTTATTTATGAAATTTTAAACATAATTGTACATATTAATCTCAAATTTTCAGATTTTTACTCGGTTAAAATTCGAACGAATTCTCTATAAAATCCTTTTAGACATGCACGTTTTAATCCAAAAAGACGACAACCATATGTTATTAAATCAAATTTTATGAGTTTAAATAGTTAATTAGAGCTTTTGAACAAAATTATATATATTAATCTAAAATTTTAGCTTTTTACTCGATTAAAATTCGAACGGACTCTCTATGAAGCCTTTTTAGACATGCGCATTTTAATCCCAATAAAACAAAAATCAGATGTTATTAATCATATTTTATGAGTTTTCGGTATCCCTGGTGTCAGTTACTAGGGTTTTCTTATTACGACCTCTCTATTGCAGTGCTTCGTTTGGACATAGAGCGCTCCATTATGCTCAATGCATCTCGTCCCCTTCCTTGGATAACAACACGATCTTAAGTCCCATTATTTTTTTTGCTACTTCTGGTTACATGTGAAGCCTCTCTCCTAGGAAGCATTTCTTCTACGACATCACAAATGAGTTCTTTTCCTTCTCTTTTTACTATCCACACATGTACAATCTAATTTTTTGCCGATTGGTCGTATGAATTTATACTACCCTTGCAAAGGGCTCCGATCAACACCTTCTATGGTGGTCTTCTGTTAAACAAATTTTACCTTTGTTATATCTATATTATTTTGGTTAAGATTTGTTTTTTCACTAGTTTGAACACATCCAGGAATCTCCTTAGAAGAAACCCTCCTGTTCTGACTCCTGATGCTATAACCAATCCTCCATGTGTTTGGTTTCAAAAATAACTCTGGAGGCTCTTGGATTTTGAAGCAAACTCTAATGCATTGTTATATTTTTCAACATTATTTTTATTACTTCTAATTCCTTTAAGTTTCGCTCATTGGTTTATACTATGTGTTTCTCCTCAAGGTTTTCTGATCATAGGAGAGGAAGCTACAAGCTTCTCGAGGAACTATCCAATTTTGTCGTTCCTTACCTATCTTTTTCCTTCTATTACTATCAGATTTGCTCCTAATATCATGGTTTGTGGGATCGTATATTTCTATCGTTTTGACAGGTTTGACTCACGACCATGTTGTGCACCTACGTGTCGTTTTGGGTCTGCATCAAACTATATTCTCCATGATCACAGACTTCTCTATCTAACAGCTCCAGACCTTGGCATAGAAGCAATTCCGATAATGTATCTATGGATCTTGCATCAATGCCTGTTGGACTCCGTTTCTTGTGTTGAATGGTTAGAGTTATACTTGGACTTTATATCTGTTTCTTTTTTTATGATCATATTGATATCTTGTCTCTCTATTTTGTTGCTCTTGCTCACGACTTCCTTGGATTATCATAGTTCTTGGTTAGTTTGGCCTTTGTTTCAGATGCTAAGCCTCTATGATGATTTTGTCATCAGGTGTTGTCCAACTGTGGTTCATATCTCCTAAACCAACCAGAGCACTATAGCTTACTTCTCTTGTTCGCCCATATCTCCGACTACGATTGTTTCCTGGTCGGTTTGGCTTAGTGCTGTTTGAGGCCTGTTGGGGTGTGGCCAAACCGTGGTTCCTCCTTCGTTCTACATCAGGTGTAGTATGATTCAAGTCTCCTACAACAAGTATACCTTGAACTTTAACCGGTTTACTTTAATTTACTTTAATCGGTTTCGCCTATATTTAATTATTTTTCTATTACTTGAACTTTTTTCTATTATGGTAAGCTACTGTTGGATTTATACATTGAACTCATCTATAATATGTATAATTTTTCTATACCACCCTTTTATAGGGATTCTCTCAACACCTATTATGGTACATACTCTACAAGGCTCTACATTGCAATTCCAGATTTGTTGGTACATATCAATTATCAGGCTTTATATACTAGTTGTACGTCTTTTATACTAATTATACTATGGACACTTAAAGTTTGTTTTTTATGACTTCTATATACTCTCAAATACCTATCTTTTTTCATATCACATGTGATAAGTTATTCTTGTCTACTTGTCTACTTGTTCTCAAATACATTATCTTAATTTATATTTTCCATATAATAACAATTTTTTTTCTATTTATCTTTTTCTAATTTCTTCACATTTAATCCTTGTATACTTTAAACTCTTCCTTTCCTATATATATATATGCCCATCTCTCTCATATCTTCTCATCTTCTATATATTCCACACGCCCCTCTCTCTTTTTTCTCTCAAATATTTCTTTACTCTTATCAACCTCTTACCAATGAATTCCAAGACCTTCATCCAACAACTAGGCAATCTTCAATTTACTGTTGACGAGCGGGAGGCTATCTTCCAACCTAGTTTCTCTTGGGATTTTTCAGAGGAAGAAACACAATCCACCCTTCTAGGGAATCTTATTTCCTCCAAAGAGATTAATGATCAGGTAATTGTCAAAGCTTTTACTAAAATTTGGACTATGGCCAATCTTGATTCGATACGTATCTTGAGACCACATATATTCCTCATCCGCTTTAAGTATACGAAGATCAAGGATGATTTCCTGGCCAGAGGACCCTGGACTTACAAGGATGAGTGGCTTGCTCTAACTCAATACAATCCCTCTATCAATATCGATGAGCATTCCTTTTCAAAGATGAATGTTTGGGTGTGTATTTACAATATTCCACACATTTTTCTTGCAACGGAGGAGTCTGCCAATGACATTGGCAATCCTTAGGGGCCATAATCGGTATAGTAACAAAAATTAATACTAGCAAAATCGACTTTAACATGGTCGACTACCTGCGGGTTGGTTTGACACTAGATGTTACACAGCCTATTCGGCGTTGTGTTGCTATTGGTGGAGGGCCCTCTACAAGGTTCTATCTACTCCAATATGAACATCTTCCTATGATTTATCATTGTTGTGGCCGAATTGGTCATTCATTGGACTCTTACTCTATCCCGGTCGAATCACGACCCGATCAACTTCCATTTGGCGACTGGCTAAGATATGTTCCTAAGAAGAAGGATGCACAACCTACACAAAGAGGTCGTATTCGTTGCATTGCCAATGAATCCAATGCTCAGCCTACGCTAATATCCTCCCAAACCTCCAATACTAATAACAACGATGGAAAAGGTAAAACCCCTATAGCACCCCTTCCGGCCTCTGAATATGACTCTGCTCCAAGTAATGAACCTCCGCTTCATATCCCTAAAGGACCCAGACTCCTCCCAACGGCTCCTAGTAAACTATCTACTCGTCGCTGCCCTACACAACCACTGCAAATGGTTTTTCCTGACCAAGGCCCTAATATTACTACCCGGCAAAAGGCCAACGCCAACAGTGGAGAGCTTAACTTGTTGGATCCTGGTCTCCAAGATTTTGAGGCTGACCTAGCCAATGACCGTGACTTTCAGGAGGCAACTGAATGGCTTGATTCTACACTGACTCCTAAGCAAATTGTTCGACCGACTTCAAATCGAGGTGCTAAGAGAACTCCACCTTCAGATGAAAATACTAGGCTTAAGCGGCCTAGAGCTAGCAATGCACCAAATGAGAAAGTTGGGATGAGCAGCGCAAAAAACTCTCCGGTGGAGGTTGACCATGATCAACCACGCTGAGTAAAATGATAATTTTACGTTGGAACTGTCTGGGCCTTGGCAACGCTCTAACAGTTCTTACTTTATAATGTGCTATCTCTATGCATGATGCCGTTATTTTTCTTGTTTTTTTCTTTTAAGTATATCAGTTTATTAGTCTTTATTCTATTTTTGTTAGAACTACGTGGCTGCATAGCTTTTGTCTTTAGGCCTCTTATTTTGATGTTCCTTTTTATTTGGAATAATAATACCTTTACTGCTTTTTCTTTTTACTCCTTATGTCTTATTGTTGTTTTTACTATCTCTTTCCTTATTCTTATGTTGAAATGTCTTTTTGATATATTTATTTTGCTGGGTTCTAATGAGGAACTAATTTGTTATGATAATCTACCATCATGGTATTTTTACTTCACTAAGCTCTTTTTTCCAATTACAAATCAAATTTTTTTATTTTTCTCTTTGCTTTTATGTGTTACACCTAAATAACCCCCTTTTTCTGTCTTTCTTGTCTACTATCTATCTTTTATAAGGTTTTTTATTTTTATAAATGTACCACCCTTGTAAAGAGAATACTCCAATATCTTTCATGGTGTCGCTCTATCAAAAAAGATTCTTAATATCAAGAACTTTAATCTTGAATTGCGAACTAACTTATATATTTTCTATATGATTTGTTTGGGGTATTATCCCTCCTTTAAATCGGCATCCCTATCTTTATATATTGGTCGCAAGTATTATTTTTTAACTATTGTAATGACCATTACCAAGAGGCCTCCTTCTTCGGCCAAGGCCAGTACTAATTTATCTGGGATGAGCAACGCAAAAAACTCTTCGGCGGTGGTTGATAGTGATCAACCCGCCGAGAAAAATGAAACTCTTATGCTGGAACTGTCAGGGTCTTGGAAACACCTAGGTAGTTCACGCATTACAACGTGCTACCACCAAGCATGACGCTGATTGTCTCTTTCTTTGTGAGACTAGATTGAACAAACACAATATGGACCGAATTAAGCACAAGCTTGGCCTGCATGGCTGCATAGCTATTGAATCCAACCCTTCTTGTACAGGGCTTGCCATTATTTGGAACAATAAAACTACTATTGATTCTCTTTCTTACTCGGATCGGCATATTGATGTCATTATTTCTTTTGGAAAAATATGATTCCATTTTTCCGGTTTACATGTCTTCCCCGAAATTGCAAACAAATATAAAACTTGGCAGCTAATAGATACTCTTAAATCAACCTCAAACCTTCCCTGGCTTTTAGGGGGGAATTTTAATGAAATTCTTTATGACAATGAAAAAAAAGACGGTTCTCGTCGTGCACGATCACAAATCAATAATTTTCGAGATTGTCTTGACAAGAATGATCTATTCGACTGTAAACCAACGTCTAGATGGTTCACTTAGACTAGATCAGGTCGTAATACGGAAACCATTATGGAAAGAATTGATAGATTCCTTGGTAACTCCGCCTGGTTTAACACCTTTTCTAATTGCCAAGCTATATCTTTCTTTCAGGAGCGTTCTGACCACTGTCCTATCTTACTGGACAGTAACCCATCACAAACTCTGATCTAAAACTCTAATACCCCTTTTCGCTTTGAGAATTGTTGGGCTGATAACCCGGAAATTCTGTCTCGAATTACAAAGATTTGGTCTAACCAATCTTGCTCGACTCTTAAGAAACTTCAAGATATTGGACGAGTCTTAGCTAAATGGCAAACTAATAAGCGCATTAAATCTAATGAGCGCATCGCTCATCTGAATGACTTTATTAATATGTGTCTCAAACGTCAGCTTTCCGATACGGAAATCCACAACTTTATTTTCACTAAGAGTGAGCTTGATAGCTTGCTAAATGCGAAGGAAATCTATTGGTCTCAACGAGCTCGGACATACTGGTTAGAACACGGTGAAAAAACACCTCCTTTTTCCATGCCAGGGTGAATAGCTGACGACGGAAGAATCATATTGCTAGACATCTTAACAACCAGAATATATGGCAAACAAATACGGACGACATCATGTCTACTGCTATTAATTACTTTCAAAACCTTTTTACGTTTTTCTCTCCTACTATAGCGTCTTGTATCTTGGATAACATCCCCTCCATTGTTAACGAATCAATGAACAATGATCTTAATAAGGAATTCACAGCAGATGAAGTATCCATTGCTTTTCGTGTTATTGACCCGAGGAAAGCCCCGAGAATAGATGACTTTCCAAGTGGTTTCTTCAGGAAGCATTAGGATATCCTTGGCCAGGACTTTACAAATCTCCACCTCAGGCTCTTGAGAGGGTCAGTTAATATGGAAGAGGTCAATCGCACCATCATTGTTCTTATCCTCAAAATCACCGATCCCACTACGATACGTCATCTTCGACCTACTAGCCTTTGCATAGTCATCTATAAAACTATATCGAAAGTACTCGTTAACATGTCTACAATCTATCATACCCTTATGTATTAGTGGCAATAAAGCTGCTTTTATTCAAGGAAGGAACATTACTGACAATATCCTTATTGCCCATGAGCTCATCCATACTTTAAATACTGATGCAACATCCCTTGCAAAAGGTGCTAGCTTAAAGCTAGATATGGAAAAGGCCTTCAACCATGTTGAATGGCCTTTTCTAAAACAAATTATGTCTCGCCTAGGATTCAACTCCAGTTGGGTTTCCCTTATTATGAGGTATGTATCCTCAGTATCTTTTCAAGTTCGTATCAACGACTCCCTCTCACGACCTTTCAAACCCAATAGAGGTTTACGATAAGGGGACCTTCTCTCGTCTTTCCTGTTTCTTTTCTGTACTCAAGGCCTCTCAGCCTTGCTCAACGTTCAGCAATCAAATGGTAACCTCCCTGGACTTTGTACGAGCAGGAATGGACCACGTGTCAACCACCTCCTTTTTGCGGATGACTATGTCGTTTTCATTAAAAATACAACTACAGAAGCTCAACACCTTAAGGACGCTCTGCATACTTACGCTACATCGTCCGAGCAGGCGGTGAATTTTGAAAAATCTACTATTTTCTTTTCTCGAAAAACTTTCAGGTCGCTTCGGACGAATATAAATGATACCCTCCATGTACGAGAAGTGGATGATCCTAGTATTTATCTGGGAGTCCCTCTCCTTATTGGAAAGAAAAAACAACAGACTTGGGTTTCACCAGGGAAAAAATGAATGCCTGTCTGAGTTCAAATACTTAATTATGGATATTTTTAGACATGTACGTTTTAATCCCAACAAAACGAAAACCAAATGATATTAAATCAAATTTTATGAGTACAAATAGTTAATTATGGGCTTTTGAACAAAGTTATATAAATTAATCTAAAATTTTCAACTTTTTACTCGGTTAAAATTCAAACGAATAATCTATAAAGCCTTTTTAGACATGCACGTTTTGATCCCAAAAAATAACTACCAGATGTTATTAAATCAAATTTTATGAGTTCAAATAGTTAATTATGGACTTTTAAACAAAATTATACATATTAATCTCAAATTTTAAGATTTTTACTTGGTTAAAATTCGAACGAATTCTCTATAAAACGTTTTTAGACAAGCACATTTTCATCCCAAACAAATAACAGTCAAATGCTATTAAATCAAAATTTATGAGTTCAAATAGTTAACAATGGGCTTTTGAACAAAAATATACAAATTAATCTAAAATTTCTAGCTTTTTCACTGTTAAAATTGGAACGGATTCTTTATAAAGCCTTTTTAGACATACACGTTTAAATCCCAACAAAACGAAAACCAGATGTTATTAAATAAAATTTTATGAGTTCGAATAGTTAATTATCGTCTTTTGAACAAAATTTTACAAATTAATTTAAAATTTTCATCATTTTACTCGGTTAAAATTCGAACGAATTCTCTATAATGCCTTTTTAGACATGCACGTTTTAATCACAATAAAACGAAAATCAGATGTTATTAAATCAAATTTTATGAGTTTAAATACTTAATTAAGGCTTTTTAACAAAATTATATAGATTAATCTAAAATTTTTAGCATTTTACTCGGTTAAAATTCGAATGGATTCTCTATAAAGTCTTTTAGGCATGCACGTTTTAATCCCAACAAAACAAAAACCAGATGTTATTAAATAATATTTTATGAGTTCAAATAGTTAATTATGGGCTTTTGAACGAAATTATAAAGATTAATCTACTATTTTCAACTTTTTACTAGATTAAATTCGAACGGATTCTCTATAAAGCTTTTTTAGACATGCACATTTTAATCCCAACAAAACGAAAACCTGATGTTATTAATCTCAAATTTTCAACTTTTTACTCGGTTAAAATTGGAACAGATCCTCTATAAAGCCCTTTTGATATGCACGTTTTAATCCTGAAAAAACGACAACCAAATGTTATTAAATCATATTTTATGAGTTCAAATAGTTAATTATGGGCTTTTGAACAAAATTATACAAATTAATAAAAAATTTTCAGCCTTTTACTCGGTTAAAATTCTAACGGATTCTCTATAAAGACTTTTTAGACATGCAAGTTTTAATCCCAATAAAACGAAAACCAGATATTATTAAATCAAAATTTTTGAGTTCAAATAGTTAACAATGGGCTTTTGAGCTAAATTATACAAATTAATCTAAAATTTTTAGCTTTGTACGTAGTTAAAATTGGAACGGATTCTTTATTAAATCTTTTTAGAGATACACGTTTTAATCCCAATAAAACGAAAACCAGATGTTATTAATCTCAAATTTTCAACTATTTACTCGGTTAAAATTGGAACGGATCCTCTATAAAGCCCATTTAGACATGAACATTTTTATCACAAAAAAACGACAACTAGATGTTATTAAATTATATTTATGAGTTAAAATAGTTAATTATGGGATTTTGAACAAAATTATACAAATTAATAAAAAAATTTCAGCTTTTTACTCGGTTAAAATTCTAACTGATTTTCTATAAAGCCTTTTTAGACATGCACGTTTTAATCCCAACAAAACGAAAACCAGATATTATTAAATCAAATTTTATTAGTTCAAATAGTTAATTATGGGCTTTTGATCAAAATTATACAGATTAATCTAAAATTTTCAACATTTTACTCGGTTAAAATTCGAACAAATTCTCTATAAAGCCTTTTTAGACATGCACATTTTAATCCCAGCAAAACGAAAACCAGATGTTATTAAATCATATTTTATGTGTTCAAATAGTTAATTATAGTCTTTTGAACAAAATTATATAGATTAATCTAAAATTTTCCTCTTTTTAAATGGTTAATTATAAGGCATTTTTAGACATGTACATTTTAATCCCAACAAAACAAAAACCAAATGTTATTAAATCAAATTTTATGAGTTCAAATGGTAATAACCCAAAAAAACTCAGAGTCAAAATCCCTAAACGAACCCCTAGAAAATTAGGGATTTTTTTTTAATTTTGATTCATTGACCAAATTGAATCTTTCAGAAACCTCAGGCCCTCAAATGGTATTTTTACCATTTTTCCTTGTCAGTTTTTTCTTCCTCTGGTAACCGATACCTTAAATGGGAATTGAATTAAATTCCTTTAATTCAGCAATTAACCGATTAAATCATCAGTTTATTCTTGGATTCAATCATTTGAATCATTTCTGAATCATTTCTCTCCATCTGTTTTGCTGTCGAATATTGCCTTGGGTCGTTGTTTTTCTCTTGATTCATAGTGAGGTAAGGTTTCAATTCCTAATTCCTTTCCGTTTCTGTTCGGGTTTAGCATACTTAAAATTGGTTCTGTGATTTGGTTTTGGTTATGTTATATTCGGACAAGGGTTGGTTTCAAAGCTTATAGAGAAAAACGAGAAGTGTGGGTTGTTTAGTTGAGTTTTAATTTCCGATTTAAACTTGTTTTGATGAGTTGATAATGATGGTTTATGTTAGAATCGAAAAGGGTTTGATTTCGGATGTTTTTGGAGCGGATTTGAATCGAATCAAGTGAGAAAAGGGGGGCTTAAATTCGAATTTTACAGTGTTTGTTTTCTGAGAAAATCTAGAAATTTTCCAGATTTTCCTGGGAAACAAACAGAGCCCAAACCCATGCAGACCCGACCCCACTAAACCCGAACCCGAACCCAACCCGATCTCCGACCTGATCACCGACCCGATTGACATCATCGCTGACGTCACTACTGACGTCAGCATTGACTCTATGACGTCACTGCTGATCTCAGCATTGACCAATGCTGACGTTAGCAGTTGACTTTTTCGACCCGTGCCCACTTTATGTTTTTTGACGTCCTAAGTCAAATGATGTTGTCCGTTTTTCAAAATTCGAACATGAAGTGTCGATTTTAGGGGCTTTTAAGTTCGATCGGTTATCTGAAAATTATCTGTAAAGATTTCTGAATCAGTTTCTGTTTACTTCAGGTGACGTGGATTCCGACCCCGAGCAGTTGCCTCCTCCTCCTCCTCCTATACATGATTTTATTCATTCACATTCGGGACCTTCACATGAGTAACGATTTAATTCTGTTAGTATACTTTTCGGTATAATGGTATAGTAGGATGTCTAACGTATTCTGTTAATTGTAGACTCTACTCCTGCTCAATCTAGTGGTAGAGCCGAGTCCAGTAGACGTTAGAGTCGATGTTTAGTCTTCTGCTACAGGTGTGTTCTCTCCCGTTAATCCTGTCAACATTGTTATTCAGTTTACTTGATTCCTATTAAACCCGTATGATCATGCATCATTCTGTCATTTCATTTCTGACTCTGTTATTTGTCATGCTTACCTCCTGTTAGATTATAAGGCATGCATTCTGATTCTGTATATGCATATAACATGTTATCTAGTAGATTGTATATGTACGGGGAAGTTAGTGAGTTATCACTTCTGTTCAGTGGCTCTGCCTACAGGTCGAGATACCACTTCTGTTAGTGTGATGGTGTTAGAGTGGTCTGGGGACCTACTCTTCTGTGGTGTTCGGAAATGGGTGCATATCATGCATACTCTGCATCTTCTGTATATTATTGTTCTGTGATTTTTGTTAATCTGTACTAGAGACACACTAGGCTCCCTAGCTTACACCCTCTCAGCTTCTTGTTACAGATCTCAGTCATATGCTCGGTACGGTACTTGGAGGATCCTGATTCAGATACTTATTAGTAGTATGTTTTATAGTTTCAGATTCCGGATTGTTTTTATTTGAATAATAATTTATGTATAGTGGACATTAAATGTTTCTCGGTTTTTGCGACGTTAATTGTTTATGAAATTTATGGGTTGAACTTAATTATTTATATGTTTAATTTTTATTATTTTAAATTATTAATTATTTAATAATTTATCCGGATATTATATTATTTTTGTAAAAACCCTAACTTACGATACAAGTTTTCAGTCTGTAAACCCTAACTTGTATCTAAGAAATTAGGTTAATTTTAGGGGTTACATTTAGTGGTATCAGAGCCCGGTTCAACCCACGGACTGTGAAGTCCAAAATGATTTTTGATCTGAAAATGTTTTGTCAAAATTATTTAAAAATCCAGATTTCTATTTTAACTCGTATTTTAAAAATTTCTGAAATATTTTTGAATATTACTCCAAGTATCGATTCTAATGTAGGATTTTGTCTGTCTTTCTTTAGATATTCTGTTACACCACTGCATCGAAGTACCCGTTTAGCGACCGGTAGAGGTCGTGGCTGAGGCTATGGCCGAGGTCAATCTGTTGCCTCTTCTAGTGATGTTCTGCCTCCTGTGGACCCGACATAGGATAAGAGTTTGACCCAAAATCTAGGAGGGGAGGATCATACCGAGATATAGACCGAGACTCAGCAAGCCGAGGTTGATCAGCCGGTCTAGAGTGAGGGACCTTATGTGCCTGATGATAGTGAGACTGTCGGTTTGGATTCCGTGACTTTGTAGAGGGAGTTACTCAAATATCTGCGACAGAATGAGGGTTCTAGGAAACCCATATGTACCGAGCTTTTAGCTGCTGGGATGACCATGTTTGATGGCAAGATCGGTACTGACCCAGCCGATGTAGAATATTAGCTGAAGAAACTTCAGCATCTGTTCGTCGAGATGGAATACCCCTCTAACAGGAAATTGAGGGCAGCAATATCATTGCTACAGGGAGAGGCCCTGAACTGGTGGGAGGCAGAAGAAAAGGTTACTACTTCTGAAAAGGTCAACTGGAATTCTTTAGACAGAGTTTTAAGGATCAGTATATGGGTCCTGATTATTTGGCTAAATGTCGAGAGGATTTTCTGAACTTGCAGCCGAATGACATGTCTGTTAAGGACTATGAGATTGAGTTCCTGAGACTACTACAGTATGCCCCTAGTATTGTGAAGACTGAGAAGCAAAAGTGTGATCACTTTCTGAAAGGACTCTGGATACCACTGAAGATTGCAATTGCCACACATCATGATACGGAGTACAAGATGATCACTCGGCGTGCCAGGATAGCCGAGCGTAATGAGATCTTGAGGGTTCAGCTGGAATCCCAAGGTTAGGATAGAGGTAGATGACAGCCTGCCGCACCTGCTCAGTACAGTCAAGGTTTTCAGTCCTGGAAGAGAGTCTGTGATGAGTATGAGCCTCAGAGTTTGACACGGTCTAGACCTGCAGTATCAGCTATCCTTGCTGCTAGTGGAGCTGGATCCACTAGTACCCGAGCTGTACCTTGGTGTACTTTCTATAAGAAATGGCACTCCGGAGAGTGTCGCATGCGGAGTGAAGCCTGCTTCCGATGTGGTTCTCTTGATCATCGTCTCAGAGACTATCCAGTGGCACCAAAGTCTGGTTATGCTCCGAGGCAATCACAGGCATCCGTTCAGACCCCAACTGGGGGAAGAGGACAAGGTAGACCCGCCGCATCTGGTACTGATAGTAGAGGCAGACCCAGTCAGTTCAGAGGAGCTGCCAGATTGGGAGGATCTCAGTTTGGCATGGTATATGCTACGAGGAGACAGGAGGATTGGGATGAGCCAGACGTTATTGCTGGTACTTTTTCTGTACATACTGTTCCTTTCTTCGCATTGTTAGATAATGGGTCAACACATTCGTATGTCTCTAGTTCTATAGCGGGGTATCTGAAAATTCCAGTAGAAGATACTGGTAGTTCCGTCTCAGTTTTTAGTCCTGTAGGTCACCCTGTGGAGGTTACCACAGGGATTGTCCTCTTGAAGTCCAAGGGGAAATCTTTCTTGCTAATCTGATGCAGTTGTCGTTTGTGGACTTTGACTTGATTTTGGGGATGGATTGGTTATCTGCTCACCGAGTTACTCTGGACTACGAGCGAAAAAGGGCAACTCTGAGAACTTCTGATGACCGAGAGGTAACTCTCATCGGTGAGCGTAGAGGTTATCTGTCTAATCTGATATCTACCCTGAAAGTTGAAAAGATGATCAGGAAGGGGTTTATAGCCTATCTTGCCTACATACTTGACCCGAGAAAATCTGATTCTGGAATGGATAAGATCCGAGTGGTGTGTGAATTTCCAGATGTTTTTCTAGAAGAGCTACTGGGAGTATCCCCTAAGCGTGAGGAGGTGGAGTTCGGTATTGAGTTGTACCCGGGGACTACTCCAGTATCTATGGTACCTTATCGGATGACTCCGAAGGAGCTTAAGGAGCTTAAGATTCAGCTACAGGAACTTCTCGATAGAGGTTTCATAAAACACAGTGTTTCACCGTGGGGAGTCCCTATTCTGTTTGTTAAAAAGAAAGATGGTTCTCTGCGCTTGTGTATTGACTACCGGAAGTTGAACAAGTTGACCATCAAGAACAAGTACCCCCTTCCCCGTATTGACGATCTGTTTGATCAGATCCGAGGAGCTTCTGTTTTCTCTAAGAAAGACCTGAGATCTAGTTATTACCAACTCAATGTTAAGGATTCTGATGTGTCCAAGACAGCTTTCCGAACTCGTTATGGTCATTACGAGTTTCTGTTTGTGCCCTTCGGTCTTACGAATGCCCTTGCAGCATTCATGGACATGATGAATAGGGTGTTTCGACCCTATTTGGATCAGTTTTTTGTGTTTTTCATAGATGATATTCTGTTCTACTCCAAGTCTGAGGAGGAGCATGAGCGACATCTCCACATTGTTTTACAAACTCTGAGGGAGAAACAGCTGTATGCAAAGTTCAGCAAATGTGAGTTCTGGCTTTCTAAGGTTGTTTTTCTAGGATACGTGGTATCAGCTAAGGGTATTCAGGTTGATCCGAAGAAAATTGAGGCTATTATGTATTGGCAACAACCCAAGAATGTAGCAGAGATTCGTAGTTTTCTAGGATTAGATGGTTATTATCGGAGGTTTGTGGAGGGCTTTTCTTCCATAGTCGCTCCATTAACTAAGCTTATGAGGAAAGATGTTCTGCATACCTGGTCGGAGGCTCAACAACAGAGTTTTGAGAAATCGAAATCCGTTCTGACACAAGCACCAGTTTTGATAAAGCCAGAGTCGAGGAAACCCTATACTGTTTACAGTGATGCCTCATACACCGGTTTGGATTGTGTTCTGATGCAGGATAGGAAGGTGGTGGCTTATGCGTCTCGACAGTTAAAACTGCATGAGTGTAACTACCCCACCCATGATTTGGAGTTAGCAGCCGTAATCTTTGCTTTGAAAATCTGGAGACACTATCTCTATGGAGAGAAGTGTTACATCTTCACAGATCATAAGAGTCTTAAGTACCTTCTCACTTAGAAGGAACTTAATCTGAGACAGCGTCGTTGGTTAGAGCTTCTGAAAGACTATGACTGCGAGATTGATCATCATCCTGGTAAAGCTAATGTCGTTGCAGATGCTTTGAGTCACAACACCATTTTTGATCTGAGAGCTCTGTTTGCACGGATGAGTCTGTTTGAGGATGGCAGTTTATTGGCAGAGCTTCGTGTGATTCCTACTCTGATATATGAGATTCAAGCTGAATAGCCTAATGATCCGTACTTGGATCACCGTATTACGGAAGTTCAAGAGGGAACTTCTCATGATTTTTCTCTGAATCAGGATGGTGTATTGTGTTTCCGGGGTCGACTATGTGTTCCGAGGAACTCTAAACTGAAATAGGTTATTCTACGAGAAGCTCATGATAGTCCGTATTCTATGTATCCTGGTGGTGATAAGATGTATAAGAATCTCCGAGAAAAGTACTGGTGGAAAGTTCTCAAACGCGATGTTGTCAGTTTTGTATCCAAGTGCTTGACTTGCCAGAAAGTTAAAGCAGAACATCAGCGTCCAACTGGTCTTCTTCAGCATATTGAGATTCCTTAGTGGAAATGGGAGTGTGTGACCATGGATTTTGTCAGTGGTTTACCTTTGACTCCGTCAAAGAAAGATTCTGTCTGGGTCATCGTTGATCGATTGACCAAATCTGCTCACTTCATTCTTGTTAAGACCACTTACCCTCTGAATAAGTTGGCCCGGTTATACATCTCTGAGATTGTTCGGTTACATGGAGTGCCTCTGTCTATTATATCTGATCGGGATCCGAGGTTTACGTCTAAGTTTTTGGGATCTCTGCATACTGCTCTGGGTACTCGGCTAAACTTCAACACTGTTTATCACCCTCAGACCGATGGTCAATCTGAGCGTGTGATTCAGATCCTCGAGGATAAGTTGAGAGGATGTATTCTGGATTTCAGAGGTAGTTGGGAGGATTTCCTACCTTTGGCAGAGTTTGCGTACAACAACAGTTATCAGGCCAGTATTAAGATGAAACCTTATGAGGCTCTTTATGGGAGTACGTGTCGCACCCCGATTGGATGGACTGAGCTTAATGAGCATCGTTTATTGGGTCCAGATCTTGTGCATGAGGCTGAGGAGACTGTCAGATTGATTCGAGATCGGCTCAAAGCTGCTTTTGACAGACTGAAATCTTACGCAGATTTGAGGCATAAGGATCTTGAGTTTGAGGTTGGTGACGAGATTTTCCTGAAAGTATCTCCATGGAGGAAGGTACTACGTTTTGGCCGTAAGGGCAAGCTCAGTCCCAGATATATTGGACCCTACCGGATTATCAGACGTATTGGACCTATAGCTTATCAACTTGAGTTACCACCCAAGCTTAAGCGTATCCATGATGTGTTCCATGTTTCTGTACTGAGACGTTATCGAGCAGATCCGTCTCATGTTTTGTCTGTAAAGGATTCCGAGATACGGCCAGATCTTTGTTATGAGGAGGAACCCGTTGAGATTATTGCTCAGGACCAGAGAGTTCTTCGGAGGAAAACCATTAAGATGGTTAAGGTTCTCTGGCGTAATCGAGGTCCTGATGAGGCTACGTGGGAGCCCAAGTCTGTTATCAAGGCCCAGTATCCGCATCTCTTTGATCCAGGTAAATTTCGAGGACGAAATTTCTGTAAGGGGGGTGAGTTGTAATAACCCAAAAAAACTCAGAGTCAAAATCCCCAATTCAAAGTCAAAATCCCTAAACGAAACCCTAGAAAATTAGGGATTTTTTTTAATTTTGATTCAATGACCAAATTGAATCTTTCAGAAACCTCAGGCCCTCAAATGGTATTTTTACCATTTTTCCTTGTAAGTTTCTTCTTCCTCTGGTAACCGATACCTTAAATGGGAATTGAATTAAATTCCTTTAATTAAGCAATTAACCGATTAAATCATCAGTTTAATCTTGGATTCAATCATTTGAATCATTTCTCTCCATCTGTTTTGCTACCGAATATTGCCTTGGGTCGTTGTTTTTCTATTGATTCGTAGTGAGGTAAGGCTTCGGTTCCTAATTCCTTTTCGTTTCTGTTCTAGCATACTTAAAATTGGTTCTGTGATTTGGTTTTGGTTATGTTATATTCGGATAAAGGTTGGTTTCGAAGCTTATAAAGAAAAATAAGAAGTGTGGGTTGTTTAGTTGAGTTTTAATTTCCGATTTAAACTTGTTTTGATGAGTTGATAATGATGGTTTATGTTAGAATCGAAAAGGGTTTGATTTTGGATGTTTTTGGAGCGGATTTGAATCGAATCAAGTGAGAAAAAAGGGCTTAAATTCGAATTTTACAGCGTTTGTTTCCCGAGAAAATCTGGAAAATTTCCAGATTTTCCTAGGAAATAAACAGAGCCCGAACCCATGCAGACCCGACCCGACCAAACCCGAACCCAACCCGATCACCGACTCGGCTGACGTCAATGCTGATGTTATCACTGACGTCATCGTTGATGTCATTGCTGATATCATTGCTGACGTCATCGCTGATGTCAACGTTGACTGATGACGTCACTGCTGACATCAGCGTTGATCAACGCTGACGTCAGTAGATGAGTTTTTCGACCTGGGCCCACTTTATGTTTTTCGACGTCCTGAGTCCAATGATGTTATCCGTTTTTCTAAATTCGAACCCCAAGTATCGATTTTGGGGGCTTTTAAGTTCGATCAGTTATCTGGAAATTATCTATAAAGATTTCTAAATCAGTTTCTGTTTGCTTCAGGTGACGTGGATTCCGACCCCGAGCAGTTGCCTCCTCCTCCTGTACATGGTCCTATTCATCCGCATTCGAGACCTTCACGTGAGTAACGATTTAATTCTATTAGTATACTTTTGGTATAGTGGCATAGTAGGATGTCTAATGTATTCTGTTAATTGTAGACTCTACTCCTGCTCAATCTAGTGGTAGAGCCGAGACCAGTCGACGTTGAGTCTTCTGCTACAGGTGTGTTCTCTCCCGTTAATCCTGTCAACTCTATTATTCAGTTTACTTGATTCCTGTTAAACCCGTATGATCATGCATCATTCTGTCATTTCATTTCTGACTCTGTTATCTGTCATGCTTGCCTCCTGTTAGACTATAAGGCATGCATTCTGATTCTTTATATGCATATAACATGTTATCTGGTAGATTGTATATGTACGAGGAAGTTAGTGAGTTATCACTTCTGTTCAGTGGCTTCGCCTACGGGTCAAGATACCACTTCTGTTGGTGTGATGGTGTTAGAATGATCTGGGGACCTACTCTTCTGTGGTGTTCGGAGATGGGTGCATATCATGCATACTCTGCATCTTCTACATATTATTGTTCTGTGATTTTCGTTAATTTGTACTAGAGACACACTAGGCTCCCTAGCTTACACCCTCTCAGCTTCTTGTTATAGATCTCAGTCATATGCTCGGTACGGTACTTGGAAGATCCTGATTCAGATACTTATTAGTAGTGTGTTTTACAGTTTCAGTTTCGGATTGTTTTTATTTGAATAATAATTTATGTATAGTGGAAATTAAATATTTATCGGTTTTTGCAACGTTAATTTTTTATGAAATTTATGGGTTGAACTTAACTATTTATATGTTTAATTTTTATTATTTTAAATTATTAATTATTTAATAATTTATCCGAATATTATATTATTTTTGTAAAAACCCTAACTTGTGATACAAGTTTTCAGTCTATAAACCCTAACCTGTAATATAAGAAATTAGGTTAATTTTAGGGGTTACATTTAGTGGTATCAGAGCCCAGATCAACCCACGGACTGTGAAGTCCGAAATGGTTTTTGATCTGAAAATGTTGTCAAAATTATTTGAAAATCCGGATTTTTGTTTTGATTCGTATTTTAAAAATTTCTGAAATATTTTTGAATATTACTCCAAGTACCGATTCTAATGTAGGATTCTGTCTGTCTTTCTATAGATATTCTGCTATGCCACCGTTTAGCGACCGATAGAGGTCATGGCCGAGGTTGATCTGTTGCCTCTTGTAGTGATGTTCCGCCTCCTATGGACCTGCCACAGGATCAGAGTTTGACCCAGAATCTAGGAGGGAAGGATCAGCCCGATATACAGCCCGAGGCTCAACAAGCCGAGGTTGATCAGCCTGTCCAAAGTGAGGGACCTTATGTGCCTGATGACAATGAGACTATCGGTTTGGATTCTGTGACTGTGCAGAGGGAGTTACTCAGATATCTGCGAACGGATTCTCAGCTTTTTACTCGGTTAAAATTCGAACGGATTCTCTATAAAGCTTTTTTAGATATGCCCGTTTTAATCCCAACAAAACAAAAACCATATATTATTAAATCAAATTTTATGAGTTTAAATAATTAATTATGGGCTTTTGAACAAAATTATACAAATTAATCTAAAATTTTCAGCTTTTTACTCGTTTAAAATTCGAACGAATTCTCTATAAAGCCTTTTAGACAGGCACGTTTTAATTTCAACAAAACGAAAACTAGATGTTATTAAATAATATTTTATGAGTTCAAATAGTTAATTATGGGCTTTTGAACAAAATTATACAGATTAATCTAAGATTTTCAGCTTTTTACTTGGTTAAAATTCAAACGAATTATCTATAAAGCCTTTTTAGACATACACGTTTTAATCCCAACAAAATGAAAACCAGATGTTATTAAATCAAATTTTATGAGTTCAAATAGTTAATTATGGGGTTTTAAACAAAATTATACATATTAATCTCAAATTTTTATATTTTTACTCGGTTAAAATTCGAACAAATTCTCTATAAAACCTTTTTAGACAAGCATATTTTCATCCCAAAAAAATGACAGCCAAATGCTATTAAATCAAATTTTATGAGTTCAAATAGTTAACAACGGGCTTTTGAACAAAATTATACAAATTAATCTAAAATTTCTAGCTTTTTATGTTGTTAAAATTGGAACGGATTTTTTATAAAGCCTTTTTAGACATACAGGTTTAAATCCTAACAAAATGAAAACCAGATGTTATTAAATCAAATTTTATGCGTTTAAATTGTTAATTATAGGCTTTTGAATAAAATTATACAGATTAATCTAAAATTTTTAGCTTTTTACTAGGTTAAAATTCGAACGGATTCTCTATAAAGTCTTTTTAGACATGCATGTTTTAATTCCAGCAAAACGAAAACTAGATGTTATTAAATCAAATTTTATGAGCTTGAATAGTTAATTATGGTTTTTGAAAAAAATTATATAGATTAATCTAAAATTTTTTGCTTTTTACTCGCTTAAAATTCGAACGAATTCTCTATAAAGACTTTTTGGTCATGCAAGTTTTAATCGCAATAAAACAAAAACCAGATATTATTAAATCAAATTTTATGAGTTCAAATAGTTAACAATGGGCTTTTGAGCTAAATTACACAAATTAATATAAAATTTTTAGCTTTTTACGCTGTTAAAATTGGAACTGGTACTTTATAAAACCTTTTTAGGCATGCACGTTCTAATCCAACAAAACGAAAACCAGATGTTATTAATCTCGAATTTTCAACTTTTTACTCAGTTAAAATTGGAAAGGATCCTCTATAAGGCCCATTTAGACATGTATATTATAATCCAAAAAAAAACGACAAAAAGATGTTATTAAATCATATTTTATGAGTTCAAATAGTTAATTATGGTCTTCTGAACAAAATTATAAAAATAAATAAAAAAATTTCAGCTTTTTACTCGGTTAAAATTCTAACAGATTCTTCATAAAGCCTTTTTAGACATGCACGTTTTAATCCCAACAAAACAAAACCAGATGTTATTAAATCAAATTTTATTAGTTCAAATAGTTAATTATGGGCTTTTGAACAAAATTATACAGATTAATCTAAAATTATCAACTTTTTACTCGGTTAAAATTCGAACATATTCTCTATAAAGCCTTTTTAGACATGCGAATTTTAATCCCAACAAAACAAAAACCAGATGTTATTAAATCATATTTTATGAGTTCAAATAGTTAATTATAGTCTTTTGAATAAAATTATATAGATTAATCTAAATTTTTCAACTTTTTACTCTATTAAAATTCGAACGGATTCTCTATTAGGCATTTTTAGACATGGACGTTTTAATCCCAACAAAACGAAAACCAATTGTTATTAAATCAAATTCCATGAGTTCAAATAGTTAATTATGGGCTTTTGAACAAAATTATATAAATTAATATAAAATTTTCAACTTTTTACTTGGTTAAAATTCGAACGGATTCTCTATAAAGCCTTTTTAGATATGCCTATTTTAATCCCAACAAAACGAAAACCAGATGTTATTAAATCAAATTTTATAAGTTTAAATAAATAATTATGGGCTTTTGAACAAAATTATAAAAATTAATCTAAAATTTTTAGCTTTTTACTCGGTTAAAATTTCAACAGATTCTCTATAAAGCCTTTTTAGACATGCACATTTTAATCCCAACAAAACAAAAACTAGATGTTATTAAATAATATTTTATGAGTCCAAATAGTTAATTATGAGCTTTTGAACAAAATTATACAAATTAATCTAAAATTTTCAGCTTTTTACTCTACTAAAATTTGAAAGAATTCTCTATAAAGCCTTTTTAGACAAGAACGTTTTAATCCCAAAAAAATGACTATCAGACGTTATTAAATCAAATTTTATGAGTTCAAATAGTTAACAATAGGATTTTGAACAAAATTATACAAATTAATCTAAATTTTTTAGCTTTTTACGGTGTTAAAATTGGAACAGATTCTTTATAAAGCCTTTTTAGACATGCATGTTTTAATCTCAATAAAATGAAAACCATATGTTATTAAATCAAATTTTATGGTTTAAAATTATTAATTATGGGCATTTTAAAAAAATTATATATATTAATTTAAAATTTTCAACTTTTCACTCGGTTAAAATTGGAACGGATCCTCTATAAAGCCCATTTAGATATGCACGTTTTAATCCCAAAATATTACAACCAGATGTTATTAAATCAAATTTTATGAGTTCAAATAGTTAATTATGGGCTTTGGAACAAAATTAGAAAAATTAATCAAAAATTTTCAGCTTTTTACTCGGTTAAAATTCTAACGGATTCTCTATAAAGCCTTTTTAGAACTGCACATTTTAATCCCAACAAAACGAAAACTAGATGTTATTAAATCATATTTTATGAGTTCAAAGAGTTAATTATAGTCTGTTGATCAAAATTATATAAATTAATCTAAAATTTTCAGCTTTTAACTCTGTTAAAATTGGAACGGATTCTCTATAAAGCCTTTTTAGACTTGCACGTTTTAATCCCAACAAAATAAAAACCAGATGTTATTAAATCAAATTTTATGAGTTCAAATAGTTAATTATGGGCTTTTGAACAAATTTATACAAATTAATCTAAAATTTTCAACTTTTCACTCGGTTAAAATTCGAACGGATTCTCTTAAATCCCATTTATACATGCACGTTTTAATATCAAAAAAACGATAACAATATGTTATTAAATCAAATTTAATGAGTTCAAATAGTTAATTATTGGCTTTTGAACAAAATTATACATATTAAACTCAAATTTTCAATATTTTACTCGGTTAAAATTTGAACAGATTCTCTATAATGCCTTTTTAGACATGCTCATTTTAATCCCAACAAAACGAAAACCAGATGTTATTAAACCATATTTTATGAGTTCAAATAGTTAATTAGTCTTTTGAAAAAAATTATATAGATTAATCTAAAATTTTCAACTTTTTACTCAGTTAAAATTCGATCGGATTCTCTATAAAGCCTTTTTAGACATGCACCTTTTAATCTCAACAAAACGAAAACTAGATTTTTTAAATGAAATTTTATGAGTTCAAATATTTAATTTTGAGCTTTCGGACAAAATTATACAGATTAATCTAAAATTTTCATCTTTTTACTCGGTTAAAATTCGAATGGATTCTCTATAAAGCTTTTTTAGACATGCACATTTTATTTCCAACAAAATGACAACCAAATATTATTAAATCAAATTTTACGTGTTCAAATAGCTAACTATGGGCTTCTGAACAAAATTATACAGATTAATCTCAAATTCTCAGCTTTTTACTCGGTTAAAATTTGAACGGATTCTCTATATGCCTTTTTAGACATGCACGTTTTAATCCGAACAAAACAAAAACCAAATGTTATTAAATAAAATTTTATGAGTTCAAATAGTTAATTATGGGATTTTGAACAAAATTATATAGATAAATATAAAATTTTCAGCTTTTTACTCGGTAAAAATTCAAACGGATTCTCTATAAAGCAATTTTAGACATGAAAGTTTTAATCCCACCAAAACGAAAACCTGATGTTATTAAATCAAATTTTATGAGTTCAAATAGTTGAATATGGTCTTTTAAACAAAATTATACAAATTAATCTAAAATTTTTAGCTTTTTACTCGGTTAAAATTCTAACGAATTCTCTACAAAGCCTTTTTGGACATGCACATTTTAATCCCAACAAAACAAAAACAAGATTCTATTAAATGAAATTTTATGATTCTAAATATTTAATTTTAAGCTTTTTAACAAAATTATACTGATTAATCTAAAATTTTCAGTTTTTTACTCTGTTAAAATTCGAACGGATTCTCTATAAAGCCTTTTTAGAAAGTCACGTTTTAATCCCAACAGAACGACAATCAGATGTTATTAAATCAAATTTTATGAGTTCAAATAGTTAATTATGGGATTTTTATCAAAATTATACAGATAGATCTTAAATTTTTGGCTTTTTACTCGGTTAAAATTCGAACGGATTCTCTATAAAGCAATTTTAGACATGCATGTTTTAATCCGAACAAAATGATAACTAGATGTTATTAAATCAAATTTTTTGAGTTCAAATAATTAATTATGGGCTTTTGAACAAAATTATACAGATTAATCAAAAATTTTCAGCTTCTTACTCAGTTAAAATTTGAATGGATTCTCTATAAAGTATTTTTAGACATGCACGTTTTTATCGGAATAAAACAAAAACCAGTTGTTATTAAATCATATTTTTTTAGTTCAAATAATTAATTATGGTCTTTTGAACAAAATTATACAGATTAATCAAAAATTTTCAGCTCCTTACTCAGTTAAAATTTGAATGGATTCTCTATAAAGCCTTTTTAGACATACACGTTTTAGTCCGAACAAAACAAAAACCCGTTGTTATTAAATGAAATTTCATAAGTTCAAATAGTTAATTATGGGATTTTGAACAAAATTATACAGATAAATCTAAAATTTTCAGCTTTTTACTCGGTTAAAATTCGAACAGATTCTCTATAAAGCCTTTTTAGACATGCATATTTTAATCCGAACAACACGATAACTAGATGTTATTAAATCAAATTTTTTGAGTTCAAATAATTAATTATGGGCTTTTGAACAAAATTATACAGATTAATCAAAAATTTTCAGCTTCTTACTCAGTTAAAATTTGAATG
Organism: Abelmoschus esculentus; assembly: GCA_035048815.1. Classification (NCBI taxonomy): domain Eukaryota; kingdom Viridiplantae; phylum Streptophyta; class Magnoliopsida; order Malvales; family Malvaceae; genus Abelmoschus; species Abelmoschus esculentus. The sequence continues at coordinate 13,817,752 of JAUCBN010000016.1, read as the reverse complement.
GATTCTCTATAAAGTATTTTTAGACATGCACGTTTTTATCGGAATAAAACAAAAACCAGTTGTTATTAAATCATATTTTTTTAGTTCAAATAATTAATTATGGTCTTTTGAACAAAATTATACAGATTAATCAAAAATTTTCAGCTCCTTACTCAGTTAAAATTTGAATGGATTCTCTATAAAGCCTTTTTAGACATACACGTTTTAATCCGAACAAAACAAAAACCCGTTGTTATTAAATGAAATTTCATAAGTTCAAATAGTTAATTATGGGATTTTGAACAAAATTATACAGATAAATCTAAAATTTTCAGCTTTTTACTCGGTTAAAATTCGAACAGATTCTCTATAAAGCCTTTTTAGACATGCATATTTTAATCCGAACAACACGATAACTAGATGTTATTAAATCAAATTTTTTGAGTTCAAATAATTTATTATGGACTTTTGAACAAAATTATACAAATTAATGAAAAATTTTTAGCTTTTTTATCGGTTAAAATTTGAACGGATTCTCTATAAAGCCTTTTTAGACATGCACGTTTTAATCTGAACAAAACAAAAACTAGTTGTTATTAAATCAAATTTCATGAGTTCAAATAGTTAATTGTGAGATTTTAAACAAAAATATACAGATAAATCTAAATTTTCAACTTTTTACTTGGTCAAAATTCGAACGGATTCTCTATAAAGTAATTTTAGACAGACTAGTTTTAATCCCTACAGAACGAAATCAAATTTTATGAGTTCAAATAGTTGAATGTGGGCTTTTGAACAAAATTATAAAGATTAATCTAAAATTTTCAGCTTTATAAAGCCTTTTTAGATATGCAAGTTTTAATCCCAACAAAACGAAAACCATATGTTATTGATTCAAATTTTATGAGTTCAAATATTTAGTTATGGGGTTTTGAACAAAATTATACAGATTAATCTAAAATTTTTAGCTTTTTACTCGGTTAAAATTCGAACGGATTCTCTATAAAGCCTTTTTAGACATGCATGTTTTAATCCGAACAAAATGATAACTAGATGTTATTAAATCAAATTTTTTTAGTTCAAATAATTAATTATGGGCTTTTGAACAAAATTATACAGATTAATCAAAAATTTTCAGCTTCTTACTCAGTTAAAATTTGAACGGATTCTCTATAAAGCTTTTTCAGACATACACGTTTTAATCCGAACAAATCAAAAACCAGTTGTTATTAAATGAAATTTCATAAGTTCAAATATTTAATTATGGGATTTTGAACAAAATTATACAGATAAATCTAAAATTTTCAGCTTTTTACTCGATTAAAATTTGAACAGATTCTCTATAAAGCCTTTTTAGACATTCATATTTTAATCCAAAAAACACGATAACTAGATATTATTAAATCAAATTTTTTGAGTTCAAATAATTAATTATGGGCTTTTGAACAAAATTATACAGATTAATCTAAAATTTTCAACTTTTTACTCGGTTAAAATTTGAACGGGTTCTCTATAAAGCCTTTTTAGACGTGGACGTTTTAATCCGAACAAAACAAAAACCAGATGTTATTAAATGAAATTTTATGAGTTCAAATAGTTAATTATTGGATTTTGAACAAGATTATACAAATAAATGTAAAATATTTAGCTTTTTACTCGGTTAAAATTCGAACAGATTCTCTATAAAGTAATTTTAGACAAGCAAGTTTTAGTCCCAACAAAACAAAAATTAGATTTTATTAAATCAAATTTTACAAGTTCAAATTTTAGACAAACAATTTTTATTCGGTTAAAATTCGAACAGATTCTCTATAAAGCCTTTTTAGACATGCATGTTTTAATCCGAACAAAATGATAACTAGATGTTATTAAATCAAATTTTTTGAGTTCAAATAATTAATTATGGGCTTTTGAACAAAATTATTCAGATTAATCAAAAAATTTTAGCTTTTTACTCGGTTAAAATTTGAACGGATTCTCTATAAAGCACTTGCACGTTTTAATCCGAACAAAACAAAAACCAGTTGTTATTAAATCAAATTTCATGAGTTCAAATAGTTAATTATGGGATTTGAACAAAATTATACAGATAAATCTAAATTTTCAGCCTTTTACTCGGTTAAAATTAGAACGGATTCTCTATAAAGTAATTTTAGACAGACTAGTTTTAATCCCTACAAAACGAAATCAAATTTTATGAGTTCAAATAGTTGAATATGGGCTTTTGAACAGAATTATACAGATTAATCAAAAATTTTCAGCTTTTTACCCGATTAAAATTCGAACGTATTCTTTATAAAGCCTTTTTAGACATGCATATTTTAATCCGAACAACACGATAACTAGATGTTATTGAATCAAATTTTTTGAGTTCATATAATTAATTATGCGCTTTTGAACAAAATTATACAGATTAATGAAAAATTTTCAGCTTTTTTATCGGTTAAAATTTGAACGGATTCTCTATAAAGCCTTTTTAGACATACACGTTTTAATCCGAACAAAACAAAAACTAGTTATTAAATCAAATTGTATGAGTTCAAATAGTTAATTATAGGATTTTGAACAAAATTATACAGATAAATCTAAATTTTCAGTTTTTTACTCGGTTAAAATTCGAACGGATTCTCTATAAAGTAATTTGAGACAGACTAGTTTTAATCCCTACAAAACGAAATCAAATTTTATGAGTTCAAATAGTTGAATATGGGCTTTTAAACAAAATTATACAGATTAATCTAAAATTTTCAGCTTTTTACCCGATTAAAATTTGAATGGATTCTTTATAAAGGCTTTTTAGATATGCACGTTTTAATCCCAACAAAACGAAGACCAGATGTTATTAAATCAAATTTTATGAGTTCAAATAGTTAATTATGGGGTTTGGAATAAAATTATACAGATTAATCTAAAACTTTTAGCTTTTTACTCGGTTAAAATTCGAACGAATTCTCTATAAAGCCTTTTTAGACATGCATGTTTTAATCCGAACAAAATGATAACTAGATGTTATTAAATCAATTTTTTTTAGTTCAAATAATTAATTATGGGTTTGAACAAAATTATACAGATTAATCAAAAATTTTCAGCTTCTTACTCAGTTAAAATTTGAACGGATTCTCTATAAAGCCTTTTTAGACATACACATTTTAATCCGAACAAAACAAAAACCAGTTGTTATTAAATGAAATTTCATAAGTTCAAATAGTTAATTGTGGGATTTTGAACAAAATTATACAAATAAATCTAAAATTTTCAGCTTTTTACTCGATTAAAATTTGAACAAATTCTCTAATAAAGCCTTTTTAGACATTCATATTTTAATCCGAACAACACGATAACTAGATGTTATTAAATCAAATTTATTGAGTTCAAATAATTAATTATGGGCTTTTGAACAAAATTATACAGATTAATCAAAAATTTTCAGCTTTTTACTCAGTTAAAATTTGAACGGATTCTATATAAAGCCTTTTTAGACATGAACATTTTAATCCGAACAAAACAAAAACCAGTTGCTATTAAATCAAATTTCATGAGTTCAAATAGTTAATTATTGGATTTTGAACAAAATTATACAGATAAATCTAAAATTTTCAGCTTTTTACTCGGTTAAAATTCGAACGGATTCTCAATAAAAAATTTTAGACAAGCAAGTTTTAATCCCTACAAAACAAAATCAAATTTTATGAGTTCAAATACTAGAATATGGGCTTTTGATCAAATTTTAGTCGGTTAAAATGCGAACGGATACTCTACAAAACCTTTTTGGACATGCACGTTTTAATCCCATCAGAACGAAAACCAGATTTTATTAAATCAAATTTTATGATTTCAAATAGTTAATTAAGGGCTTTTGAACAAAATTATACAGATTAAACTAAAATTTTCAGCTTTTTACTCTGTTAAAATTCGAACGGATTCTTTATAAATCCTTTTTATATATGCACGTTTTAATCCCAACAAAATGAAAATCAGATATTATTAAATCAAATTTTAAAATTATACATATTAATCTAAAATTTTCAGCTTTTTACTCGTTTAAAATTTGAAGGGGTTCTCTATAAAGCCTTTTTAGACGTGGATGCTTTAATCCGAACAAAACAAAAACCATATGTTATTAAATGAAATTTTATGAGTTCAAATAGTTAATTAAGGAATTTTGAACAAAATTATATAGATAAATATAAAATTTTTAGCTTTTTACTCGGTTAAAATTCGAACCGATTCTCTATAAAGCAATTTTAGACAAACAAGTTTTAATCCCAACAAAATGAATACCGGATGTTATTAAATCGAATTTTATGAGTTCAAATAGTTGAATATGGGCTTTTGAACAAAATTATACAGATTAATCTAAAATTTTCAACTTTTTACTCGATTAAAATTCTAACAGATTCTCTATAAAGCCTTTTTAGACATGCACGTTTTAATACGAACATAACGATAACTAGATGTTATTAAATCAAATTTTTTGAGTTCAAATAATTAATTATGGGATTTTGAACTAAATTATAAAGATTAATCTAAAATTTTTAACTTTTTACTCGGTTAAAATTTGAACGGATTCTTTATAAAGCCTTTTTAGACATGTACGTTTTAATCCAAACAAAACGATAACTAGATGTTATTAGATAAAATTTTTGAGTTCAAATAATTAATTTTGGGCTTTTTAACAAAATTATACAAATTAATCTAAAATTTTAGGCTTTTTACTCGGTTACAATTTGAACGGATTCTCTATAAAGCCTTTTTAAACATGCACGTTTTAATCCAAACAAAACAAAAATCAGATGTTATTAAATAAAATTTTATGAGTTCAAATAGTTAATTATAGGATTTTTAACAAAATTAAACAGATAAATTTAAAATTTTCAGCCTTTTACTCGGTTAAAATTTGAACGGATTCTCTATAAAGTAATTTTAGACAGACTAGTTTTAATCCCTACAAAACGAAATCAAATTTTATGAGTTCAAATAGTTGAATATGGGCTTTTGAACAGAATTATACAGATTAATCAAAAATTTTCAGCTTTTTACCCGATTAAAATTCGAACGGATTCTTTATAAAGCCTTTTTAGACATGCATATTTTAATCCGAACAACACGATAACTAGATGTTATTGAATCAAATTTTTTGAGTTCATATAATTAATTATGCGCTTTTGAACAAAATTATACAGATTAATGAAAAATTTTCAGCTTTTTTATCGGTTAAAATTTGAACGGATTCTCTATAAAGCCTTTTTAGACATACACGTTTTAATCCGAACAAAACAAAAACTAGTTATTAAATCAAATTGTATGAGTTCAAATAGTTAATTATAGGATTTTGAACAAAATTATACAGATAAATCTAAATTTTCAGCTTTTTACTCGGTTAAAATTCGAACGGATTCTCTATAAAGTAATTTGAGACAGACTAGTTTTAATCCCTACAAAACGAAATCAAATTTTATGAGTTCAAATAGTTGAATATGGGCTTTTAAACAAAATTATACAGATTAATCTAAAATTTTCAGCTTTTTACCCGATTAAAATTTGAATGGATTCTTTATAAAGGCTTTTTAGATATGCACGTTTTAATCCCAACAAAACGAAGACCAGATGTTATTAAATCAAATTTTATGAGTTCAAATAGTTAATTATGGGGTTTGGAATAAAATTATACAGATTAATCTAAAACTTTTAGCTTTTTACTCGGTTAAAATTCGAACGAATTCTCTATAAAGCCTTTTTAGACATGCATGTTTTAATCCGAACAAAATGATAACTAGATGTTATTAAATCAATTTTTTTTAGTTCAAATAATTAATTATGGGTTTGAACAAAATTATACAGATTAATCAAAAATTTTCAGCTTCTTACTCAGTTAAAATTTGAACGGATTCTCTATAAAGCCTTTTTAGACATACACATTTTAATCCGAACAAAACAAAAACCAGTTGTTATTAAATGAAATTTCATAAGTTCAAATAGTTAATTGTGGGATTTTGAACAAAATTATACAAATAAATCTAAAATTTTCAGCTTTTTACTCGATTAAAATTTGAACAAATTCTCTAATAAAGCCTTTTTAGACATTCATATTTTAATCCGAACAACACGATAACTAGATGTTATTAAATCAAATTTATTGAGTTCAAATAATTAATTATGGGCTTTTGAACAAAATTATACAGATTAATCAAAAATTTTCAGCTTTTTACTCAGTTAAAATTTGAACGGATTCTATATAAAGCCTTTTTAGACATGAACATTTTAATCCGAACAAAACAAAAACCAGTTGCTATTAAATCAAATTTCATGAGTTCAAATAGTTAATTATTGGATTTTGAACAAAATTATACAGATAAATCTAAAATTTTCAGCTTTTTACTCGGTTAAAATTCGAACGGATTCTCAATAAAAAATTTTAGACAAGCAAGTTTTAATCCCTACAAAACAAAATCAAATTTTATGAGTTCAAATACTAGAATATGGGCTTTTGATCAAATTTTAGTCGGTTAAAATGCGAACGGATACTCTACAAAACCTTTTTGGACATGCACGTTTTAATTCCCATCAGAACGAAAACCAGATTTTATTAAATCAAATTTTATGATTTCAAATAGTTAATTAAGGGCTTTTGAACAAAATTATACAGATTAAACTAAAATTTTCAGCTTTTTACTCTGTTAAAATTCGAACGGATTCTTTATAAATCCTTTTTATATATGCACGTTTTAATCCCAACAAAATGAAAATCAGATATTATTAAATCAAATTTTAAAATTATACATATTAATCTAAAATTTTCAGCTTTTTACTCGTTTAAAATTTGAAGGGGTTCTCTATAAAGCCTTTTTAGACGTGGATGCTTTAATCCGAACAAAACAAAAACCAGATGTTATTAAATGAAATTTTATGAGTTCAAATAGTTAATTAAGGAATTTTGAACAAAATTATATAGATAAATATAAAATTTTTAGCTTTTTACTCGGTTAAAATTCGAACCGATTCTCTATAAAGCAATTTTAGACAAACAAGTTTTAATCCCAACAAAACGAATACCGGATGTTATTAAATCGAATTTTATGAGTTCAAATAGTTGAATATGGGCTTTTGAACAAAATTATACAGATTAATCTAAAATTTTCAACTTTTTACTCGATTAAAATTCTAACAGATTCTCTATAAAGCCTTTTTAGACATGCACGTTTTAATACGAACATAACGATAACTAGATGTTATTAAATCAAATTTTTTGAGTTCAAATAATTAATTATGGGATTTTGAACTAAATTATAAAGATTAATCTAAAATTTTTAACTTTTTACTCGGTTAAAATTTGAACGGATTCTTTATAAAGCCTTTTTAGACATGTACGTTTTAATCCAAACAAAACGATAACTAGATGTTATTAGATAAAATTTTTGAGTTCAAATAATTAATTTTGGGCTTTTTAACAAAATTATACAAATTAATCTAAAATTTTAGGCTTTTTACTCGGTTACAATTTGAACGGATTCTCTATAAAGCCTTTTTAAACATGCACGTTTTAATCCAAACAAAACAAAAATCAGATGTTATTAAATAAAATTTTATGAGTTCAAATAGTTAATTATAGGATTTTTAACAAAATTAAACAGATAAATTTAAAATTTTCAGCCTTTTACTCGGTTAAAATTTGAACGGATTCTCTATAAAGTAATTTTAGATAGACTAGTTTTAATCCCTACAAAACGAAATCAAATTTTATGAGTTCAAATAGTTGAATATGGGCTTTTGAACAGAATTATACAGATTAATCAAAAATTTTCAGCTTTTTACCCGATTAAAATTCGAACGGATTCTTTATAAAGCCTTTTTAGACATGCATATTTTAATCCGAACAACACGATAACTAGATGTTATTGAATCAAATTTTTTGAGTTCATATAATTAATTATGCGCTTTTGAACAAAATTATACAGATTAATGAAAAATTTTCAGCTTTTTTATCGGTTAAAATTTGAACGGATTCTCTATAAAGCCTTTTTAGACATACACGTTTTAATCCGAACAAAACAAAAACTAGTTATTAAATCAAATTGTATGAGTTCAAATAGTTAATTATAGGATTTTGAACAAAATTATACAGATAAATCTAAATTTTCAGCTTTTTACTCGGTTAAAATTCGAACGGATTCTCTATAAAGTAATTTGAGACAGACTAGTTTTAATCCCTACAAAACGAAATCAAATTTTATGAGTTCAAATAGTTGAATATGGGCTTTTAAACAAAATTATACAGATTAATCTAAAATTTTCAGCTTTTTACCCGATTAAAATTTGAATGGATTCTTTATAAAGGCTTTTTAGATATGCACGTTTTAATCCCAACAAAACGAAGACCAGATGTTATTAAATCAAATTTTATGAGTTCAAATAGTTAATTATGGGGTTTGGAATAAAATTATACAGATTAATCTAAAACTTTTAGCTTTTTACTCGGTTAAAATTCGAACGAATTCTCTATAAAGCCTTTTTAGACATGCATGTTTTAATCCGAACAAAATGATAACTAGATGTTATTAAATCAATTTTTTTTAGTTCAAATAATTAATTATGGGTTTGAACAAAATTATACAGATTAATCAAAAATTTTCAGCTTCTTACTCAGTTAAAATTTGAACGGATTCTCTATAAAGCCTTTTTAGACATACACATTTTAATCCGAACAAAACAAAAACCAGTTGTTATTAAATGAAATTTCATAAGTTCAAATAGTTAATTGTGGGATTTTGAACAAAATTATACAAATAAATCTAAAATTTTCAGCTTTTTACTCGATTAAAATTTGAACAAATTCTCTAATAAAGCCTTTTTAGACATTCATATTTTAATCCGAACAACACGATAACTAGATGTTATTAAATCAAATTTATTGAGTTCAAATAATTAATTATGGGCTTTTGAACAAAATTATACAGATTAATCAAAAATTTTCAACTTTTTACTCAGTTAAAATTTGAACGGATTCTATATAAAGCCTTTTTAGACATGAACATTTTAATCCGAACAAAACAAAAACCAGTTGCTATTAAATCAAATTTCATGAGTTCAAATAGTTAATTATTGGATTTTGAACAAAATTATACAGATAAATCTAAAATTTTCAGCTTTTTACTCGGTTAAAATTCGAACGGATTCTCAATAAAAAATTTTAGACAAGCAAGTTTTAATCCCTACAAAACAAAATCAAATTTTATGAGTTCAAATACTAGAATATGGGCTTTTGATCAAATTTTAGTCGGTTAAAATGCGAACGGATACTCTACAAAACCTTTTTGGACATGCACGTTTTAATCCCATCAGAACGAAAACCAGATTTTATTAAATCAAATTTTATGATTTCAAATAGTTAATTAAGGGCTTTTGAACAAAATTATACAGATTAAACTAAAATTTTCAGCTTTTTACTCTGTTAAAATTCGAACGGATTCTTTATAAATCCTTTTTATATATGCACGTTTTAATCCCAACAAAATGAAAATCAGATATTATTAAATCAAATTTTAAAATTATACATATTAATCTAAAATTTTCAGCTTTTTACTCGTTTAAAATTTGAAGGGGTTCTCTATAAAGCCTTTTTAGACGTGGATGCTTTAATCCGAACAAAACAAAAACCATATGTTATTAAATGAAATTTTATGAGTTCAAATAGTTAATTAAGGAATTTTGAACAAAATTATATAGATAAATATAAAATTTTTAGCTTTTTACTCGGTTAAAATTCGAACCGATTCTCTATAAAGCAATTTTAGACAAACAAGTTTTAATCCCAACAAAACGAATACCGGATGTTATTAAATCGAATTTTATGAGTTCAAATAGTTGAATATGGGCTTTTGAACAAAATTATACAGATTAATCTAAAATTTTCAACTTTTTACTCGATTAAAATTCTAACAGATTCTCTATAAAGCCTTTTTAGACATGCACGTTTTAATACGAACATAACGATAACTAGATGTTATTAAATCAAATTTTTTGAGTTCAAATAATTAATTATGGGATTTTGAACTAAATTATAAAGATTAATCTAAAATTTTTAACTTTTTACTCGGTTAAAATTTGAACGGATTCTTTATAAAGCCTTTTTAGACATGTACGTTTTAATCCAAACAAAACGATAACTAGATGTTATTAGATAAAATTTTTGAGTTCAAATAATTAATTTTGGGCTTTTTAACAAAATTATACAAATTAATCTAAAATTTTAGGCTTTTTACTCGGTTACAATTTGAACGGATTCTCTATAAAGCCTTTTTAAACATGCACGTTTTAATCCAAACAAAACAAAAATCAGATGTTATTAAATAAAATTTTATGAGTTCAAATAGTTAATTATAGGATTTTTAACAAAATTAAACAGATAAATTTAAAATTTTCAGTTTTTTACTCGGTTAAAATTCGAACGGATTCTCTATAAAGTAATTTTAGACATGCAAGTTTTAATCCCACCAAAACGAAAACCAGATGCTATTAAATCAAATTTTATGAGTTAAAATAGATGAATATGGTCTTTTAAACAAAATTATACAGATTAATCTAAAATTTTTAGCTTTTTACTCGGTTAAAATTCGAACGAATTCTCTACAAAGTCTTTTTAGACATGCACATTTCAATACCAACAAAACGAAAACAATATTTTTTTAAATGAAATTTTATGAGTTCAAATATTTAATTTTGAGGTTTTGAACAAAATTATACTGATTAATCTAAAATTTTTAGCTTTTTACTCGGTTAAAATTCGAACGGATTCTCTATAAATCTCATTTAGACATGCACGTTTTAATCCCCCCAAAACAACGACCATATGTTACTAAATGAAATTTTATGAGTTCAAATATTTAATTTTGAGCTTTTGAAAAAAATTATACAGATTAATCTAAAATTTTCAGCGTTTTACTCAGTTAAAATTCGAACGAATTCTCTATTAAGTCTTTTTAGACATGCACGTTTTAATCCCACCAAAATGAAGACCAGATGTTATTAAATCAAATTTTATAAGTTCAAATAGTTAAAAATGGTCTTTTAAACAAAATTATACAGATTAATCTAAAATTTTTAGATTTTTACTCGGTTAAAATTCGAACGAATTCTCTACTTAACCTTTTTAGATATGCACATTTTAATCCCAACAAAACGAAAACAAGATTTTACTGAATGAAATTTTATGAGTTCAGATATTTAATTTTGAGCTTTTGAACAAAATTATACAGATTAATCTAAAATTTTCAGATTTTTACTCGGTTAAAATTCGAACGGATTCTTTATAAAACCTTTTTAGATATGCACATTTTAATCCCAACAAACGAAAATCAGATGTTATTAAATCAAATATTACGAGTTCAAATAGTTAATTATGGTCTTTTGAATAAAATTATACAGATTAATCTAAAATTTCCAATATTTTACTCGATTAAAATTTGAACGGATTCTCTATAAAGCCTTTTTAGAAATGCACGTTTTAATCCGAGCAAAACGATAACTAGATGTTATTAAATCAAATTTTTTGAGTTCAAATAATTAATTATGGGCTTTTGAACAAAATTATACAAATTAATTTAAAATTTTCAGCTTTTTACTCGGTTAAAATTTGAACGGATTCTCTATAAAGCCGTTTTAGACGTGGATGTTTTAATCTGAACAAAACAAAAACCAGATTTTATTAAATGAAATTTTATGAGTTCAAATAGTTTATTATGGGATTCTGAACAAAATTATACAGATAGATCTAAAATTTTCAGCTTTTTACTCGAATAAAATTTGAAAGGATTCTCTATAAAGCAATTCTAGACAAGCAAGTTTTAATTCCTACAAAACGAAATTATACAGATAGATCTTATATTTTTAGCTTTTTACTCGGTTAAAATTCGAACGGATTCTCTATAAAGCAATTTTAGACATGCAAGTTTTAATCCCACAAAAACGAAAACCAGATGTTATTAAATCAAATTTTATGAGTACAAATAGATGAATATGTTCTTTTAAACAAAATTATACAGATTAATCTAAAATTTTTAGCTTTTTACTTGGTTAAAATTCGAACGAATTCTCTACAAAGCCTTTTTAGACATGCACATTTTAATCCCAACAAAACGAAAACAAGATTTTTTTAAATGAAATTTTATGAGTTTAAATATTTCATTTTGAGCTTTTGAACAAAATTATTCCAATTAATCTAAAATTTTCAGCTTTTTACACGGTTAAAATTCGAACGGATTCTCTATAAATCTCATTTAGACATGCACGTTTTAATCCCCCAAAACAACAACCATATGTTATTAAATAAAATTTTATGAGTTCAAATAGTTAATTTTGGGATTTTGAACAAAATTATACAGATAAATCTAAAATTTTCAGCTTTTTACTCGGTTAAAATTCGAACAGATTCTCTATAAAGCAATTTTAGACAAGCAAGTTTTAATCCCAATAAAACGAAAACCGAATATTATTAAATCGAATTTTTTTAGTTCAAATAGTTGAATATGGGCTTTTGAACAACATTATACAGATTAATCTAAAAATTTTACCTTTTTACTCGGTTAAAATTCGAACGGATTCTCTACAAAGCCTTTTTAGACATGCACATTTTAATTCCAACAAAATAAAAACCAGATTTTATTAAATGAAATTTTATGAGTTCAAATATTTAATTTTGAGCTTTTAAAAAAATTATACAGATTAATCTAAAATTTTCAACATTTTACTCGGTTAAAATTTAAACGGATTCTCTATAAAGCCTTTTTAGAAATGCACGTTTTAATCCGAACAAAACAATAACAAGATGTTATTAAATCAAATTTTTTGAGTTCAAATAATTAATTATGGGCTTTTAAACAAAATTATACCGATTATTCTAAAATTTTCAGCTTTTTACTCGGTTAAAATTTGAAAGGATTTTCTATAAAGCCTTTTTAGACGTGGACGTTTTAATCCCACCAAAACAAAGACCAGATGTTATCAAATCAAATTTTATGAGTTCAAATAGTTGAATATGGTCTTTTAAGCAAAATTATACAGATAGATCTAAAATTTTCAGCTTTTTACTCGGTTAAAATTCGAACGGATTCTCTATAAAGCAATTTTAGACAAGCAAGTTTTAATCCCTACAAAACGAAATCAAATTTTATGAGTTCAAATAGTTTTTTACTCTGTTAAAATACGAACGGATTCTCCACAAAGCCTTTTTGGACATGCACGTTTTAATTCCAACAAAACGAAAACCAGATGTTATTAAATCAAATTTTATGAGTTCAAATAGTTAATTATGGGCTTTTGAAAAAAAATTATACAGATTAATCTAAAATTTTTAGACATACATATTTTTAGACATACATATTTTAATCCGAACAAAATGATAACTAGATAAATAATTTTGGGTTTTTGAACAAAATTGTACAGATTAATCTAAAATTTTCAATGTTTTACTCGGTTAAAATTCGATCGGATTCTCTATAAAGTCTTTTTAGAGATGCACGTTTTAATCCCACCAAAATGAAGACCAGATGTTATTAAATCAAATTTTATAAGTTCAAATAGTTGAATATGGTCTTTTAAACAAAATTATACAGATTAATCTAAAATTTTTAGATTTTTACTCGGTTAAAATTCGAACGAATTCTCTACTTAACCTTTTTAGATATGCACATTTTAATCCCGACAAAACGAAAACAAGATTTTACTGAATGAAATTTTATGAGTTCAGATATTTAATTTTGAGCTTTTGAACAAAATTATACAGATTAATCTAAAATTTTTAGATTTTTACTCGGTTAAAATTCGAACGGATTCTTTATAAAACCTTTTTAGATATGCACATTTTAATCCCAACAAAACGAAAATCAGATGTTATTAAATCAAATATTACGAGTTCAAATAGTTAATTATGGTCTTTTGAATAAAATTATACAGATTAATCTAAAATTTCCAATATTTTACTCGGTTAAAATTTGAACGGATTCTCTATAAAGCCTTTTTAGAAATGCACGTTTTAATCCGAGCAAAACGATAACTAGATGTTATTAAATCAAAATTTTTGAGTTCAAATAATTAATTATGGGCTTTTGAACAAAATTATACAAATTAATTTAAAATTTTCAGCTTTTTACTCGGTTAAGATTTGAACGGATTCTCTATAAAGCCGTTTTAGACGTGGATGTTTTAATCTGAACAAAACAAAAACCAGATTTTATTAAATGAAATTTTATGAGTTCAAATAGTTTATTATGGGATTCTGAACAAAATTATACAGATAGATCTAAAATTTTCAGCTTTTTACTCGAATAAAATTTGAAAGGATTCTCTATAAAGCAATTCTAGACAAGTAAGTTTTAATTCCTACAAAACGAAATTATACAGATAGATCTTATATTTTTAGCTTTTTACTCGGTTAAAATTCGAACGGATTCTCTATAAAGAAATTTTAGACATGCAAGTTTTAATCCCACCAAAACGAAAACCAGATGTTATTAAATCAAATTTTATGAGTACAAATAGATGAATATGTTCTTTTAAACAAAATTATACAGATTAATCTAAAATTTTTAGCTTTTTACTTGGTTAAAATTCGAACGAATTCTCTACAAAGCCTTTTTAGACATGCACATTTTAATCCCAACAAAACAAAAACAAGATTTTTTTAAATGAAATTTTATGAGTTTAAATATTTCATTTTGAGCTTTTGAACAAAATTATTCAAATTAATCTAAAATTTTTAGCTTTTTACTCGGTTAAAATTCGAACGGATTCTCTATAAAGCCTTTTTAGACATGGACGTTTTAATCCCACCAAAACGAAGACCAGATGTTATCAAATCAAATTTTATGAGTTCAAATAGTTGAACATGGTCTTTTAAGCAAAATTATACAGATAGATCTAAAATTTTCAGCTTTTTACTCGGTTAAAATTCGAACGTATTCTCTATAAAGCAATTTTACACAAGCAAGTTTTAATCCCTACAAAACGAAATCAAATTTTATGAGTTCAAATAGTTTTTTACTCTGTTAAAATACGAACGACTTCTCTACAAAGCCTTTTTGGACATGCACGTTTTAATTCCAACAATACGAAAATCAGATGTTATTAAATCAAATTTTATGAGTTCAAATAGTTAATTATGGGCTTTTGAAAAAAATTATGCAGATTAATCTAAAATTTTCAACTTTTTAATCGGTTAAAATTCAAACAAATTCTCTATAAAGTCTTTTGAGACATGCATATTTTAATCCGAACAAAATGATAACTAGATATTTAATTTTGAGCTTTTGAACAAAATTGTACAGATTAATCTAAAATTTTCAGCGTTTTACTCGGTTAAAATTCGAACGGATTCTCCATAAAGCCTTTTTAGACATGCACGTTTTAATCCGAACAAACAATAACTAGATGTTATTAAATCAAATTTTTTGAGTTCAAATAATTAATTATGGGCTTTTAAACAAAATTATACTGATTAATCTAAATGTTTCAGCTTTTTACTCGGTTGAAATTTAAACGGATTCTCTATAAAGCCTTTTTAGACATACACATTTTAATCCGAACAAAACAAAAACCAGATGTTATTAAATCAAATTTTATGAGTTCAAATAGTTAATTAAGGGCTTCTGAACAAAATTATACAGATTACTCTAAAATTTTTAGCTTTTTACTCGGTTAAAATTCAAACGGATTCTCCATAAAGCCTTTTTAGACATGCACGTTTTAATCCGAATAAAACGATAACTAGATGTTATTAAATCAAATTTTTTGATATCAAATAGTTAATTATAGGCTTTTGAACAAAATTATGCAGATTAATCTAAATTTTTTATCTTTTTACTCGGTTAAAATTTGAACAGATTCTCTTTAAAGCCCATTTACACATGCACGTTTCAATCCCAACAAAACGAAAACCAAATTTTATTAAATGAAATTTTATGAGTTCAAATAGTTAATTTTGAGCTTTTAAAAAAAATTATACTTATCAATCTAAAATTTTCTGCTTTTTACTCGGTTAAAATTCCAACGGATTCTCTATTAAGCCTTTTTAGAGGTGCATGTTTTATTCCCAACAAAACGAAAATCAGATGTTATTAAATCAAATTTTAATAATTCAAATAGTTAATTAAGGGATTTTGAACAAAATTATACAGATTAATCTAAAATTTTCAGCTTTTTACTCGGTTAAAATTCAAACAGATTTTCTATAAAGCCTTTTTAGACATGCACGTTTTAATCCGAGCAAAACAATAACTAGATGTTATTAAATCAAATTTTTTGAGTTCAAATAATTAATTATGGGCTTTTGAACAAAATTATACAGATTAATCTAAAAGTTTCAGCTTTTTACTCGGTTGAAATTTGAACGGATTCTCTATAAAGCCTTTTTAGACATGCACATTTTAATCCGAACAAAACGAAAACCAGATGTTATTAAATCAAACTTTATGAGTTTAAATTGTTAATTAAGGGCTTTTGAACAAAATTATACAGATTAATCTAAAAGTTTTAGCTTTTTACTCGGTTGAAATTTGAACGGATTCTCTATAAAGCCTTTTTAGACATGCCCATTTTAATCCGAACAAAACAAAAACCAGATGTTATTAAATCAAATTTTATGAGTTCAAATAGTTAATTAAGGGCTTTTGAACAAAATTATACAGATTAATCTAAAATTTTCAGCTTTTTACTCGGTTAAAATTTGAACGGATTCTCTATAAAGCCTTTTTAGACATGCATGTTTTAATCCGAACGAACAAAACGATAACTAGATGTTATTAAATCAAATTTTTTGAGTTCAAATAATTAATTATGGGATTTTGAACAAAATTATACAGATTAATCTAAAAGTTTCAGCTTTTTACTCGATTAAAATTCAAACGGATTCTCAATCAAGCCTTTTTAGATATGCACGTTTTAATCCCAACAAAATGAAAATCAGATGTTATTAAATCAAATTTTATCAGTTCAAATAGTTAATTATGAGCTTTTAAACAAAATTATACACATTAATCTAAAATTTTCAACTTTTTATTCGGTTAAAATTCGAACAGATTCTCTATAAAGCCTTTTTAGACATGCACGTTTTATTCCGAACAAAACAATTACTAGATGTTATTAAATCACGTTTTTTGATTTCAAATAATTAATTATGGGCTTTTGAACAAAATTATACAGATTAATCTAAAATTTTCAGCTTTTTACTCGGTTAAAATTTGAACGGATTCTCTATAAAGCCTTTTTAGACATGCATGTTTTAATCCGAACGAACAAAACGATAAGTAGATGTTATTAAATCAAAATTTTCTGAGTTCAAATAATTAATTATGGGATTTTGAACAAAATTATACAGATTAATCTAAAAGTTTCAGCTTTTTACTCGATTAAAATTCAAACGGATTCTCAATCAAGCCTTTTTAGACATGCACGTTTTAATCCCAACAAAACGAAAATCAGATGCTATTAAATCAAATTTTATCAGTTCAAATAGTTAATTGTGAGATTTTAAACAAAATTATAAACATTAATCTAAAATTTTCAACTTTTTATTCGGTTAAAATTCGAACAGATTCTCTATAAAGCCTTTTTAGACATGCACGTTTTAATTCGAACAAAACAATTACTAGATGTTATTAAATCACGTTTTTTGATTTCAAATAATTAATTATGGGCTTTTGAACAAAATTATACAGATTAATCTAAAATTTTCAGCTTTTTAATCGGTTAAAATTGGAACGGATTCTCTATAAAGCCGTTTTAGACATGCACGTTTTAATCCGAACAAAACAAAAACCAGATGTTACTAATTCAAATTTTATGAGTTCAAATAGTTAATTAAGGGCTTTTGAACCAAATTATACAGATTAATCTAAAATTTTCAGCTTTTTTCTCGGTTAAAAGTCAAATGGATTCTCTATAAAGCCTTTTTAGACATGCACGTTTTAATCCGAACAAAACGATAACTAGATGTTATTAAATCAAATTTTTTGAGTTCAAATAATTAATTATGAGCTTTTGAACAAAATTATGCAGATTAATCTAAAATTTTCATCTTTTTACTCTGTTAAAATTTGAACAGATTCTCTTTAAAGCCCATTTACACATGCACGTTTTAATCCCAACAAAACGAAAACCAGATTTTATTAAATGAAATTTTATAAGTTTAAATAGTTAATTTTGAGCTTTTGAACAAAATTATACTTATCAATCTAAAATTTTCAGATTTTTACTCGGTTAAAATTCGAATGGATTCTCTATCAAGGCGTTTTAGACACGCACATTTTAATCCAAACAAAACAAAAATCAGATGTTATTAAATCAAATTTTATGAGTTCAAATTATTAATTAAGGGCTTTTGAACAAAATTATATAGATTAATCTAAATTTTTTAGCTTTTTACTTGGTTAAAATTCAAACGGATTCTCTATAAAGCCTTTTTAGACATGCACGTTTTAATCCAAACAAAATGATAACTAGATGTTATTAAATCAAATTTTTTGATTTCAAATAATTAATTATGGGATTTTAAACAAAATTATGCAGATTAATCTAAAATTTTCAGCTTTTTACTCGGTTAAAATTCGAACATATTATCTATAAAGCCTTTTTAGATATGCACGTTTTAATCCGAACAAAATGATAAGTAGATGTTATTAAATCAAATTTTTTGAATTCAAATAATTAATTATGGTCTTTTAAACAAAATTATACAGATTAATTTAAAATTTTTGGCTTTTACTCGGTTAAAATTCGAACGGATTCTCTATAAAGCTTTTTTAGACATGCACGTTTTAATCCAAACAAAATGATAACTAGATGTTATTATATCAAATTCTTTGAGTTTAAATAATTATTTATGGGCTTTTAAACAAAATTATACAAATTAATCTAAAAGTTTCAGCTTTTTACTCGGTTGAAATTTGAACGGATTCTCTATAAAGCCTTTTTAGACATGCACATTTTAATCCGAACAAAACGAAAACCAGATGTTATTAAATCAAACTTTATGAGTTTAAATAGTTAATTAAGGGCTTTTGAACAAAATTATACAGATTAATCTAAAAGTTTTAGCTTTTTACTCGGTTGAAATTTGAACGGATTCTCTATAAAGCCTTTTTAGACATGCACATTTTAATCCGAACAAAACAAAAACCAGATGTTATTAAATCAAATTTTATGAGTTCAAATAGTTAATTAAGGGCTTTTGAACAAAATTATACAGATTAATCTAAAATTTTTAGCTTTTTACTCGGTTAAAATTCAAACGGATTCTCCATAAAGCCTTTTTAGACATGCACGTTTTAATCCGAATAAAACGATAACTAGATGTTATTAAATCAAATTTTTTGATTTCAAATAATTAATTATGGGCTTTTGAATAAAATTATGCAGATTAATCTAAAATTTTTATCTTTTTACTTGGTTAAAATTTGAACAGATTCTCTTTAAAGCTCATTTACACATGCACATTTTAATCCCAACAAAACGAAAACCAGATTTTATTAATTGAAATTTTATGAGTTCAAATAGTTAATTTTGAGCTTTTGAACAAAATTATACTTATCAATCTAAAATTTTCAGCTTTTTACTCGGTTA
Source organism: Abelmoschus esculentus (assembly GCA_035048815.1). Taxonomy (NCBI): domain Eukaryota; kingdom Viridiplantae; phylum Streptophyta; class Magnoliopsida; order Malvales; family Malvaceae; genus Abelmoschus; species Abelmoschus esculentus. Next base: position 13,798,165 of record JAUCBN010000016.1, on the reverse strand, counting down.
AAATTCCAACGGATTCTCTATTAAGCCTTTTTAGACGTGCATGTTTTATTCCCAACAAAACGAAAATCAGATGTTATTAAATCAAACTTTATCAGTTCAAATAGCTAATTAAGGGCTTTTGAACAAAATTATACAGATTAATCTAAAATTTTCAGCTTTTTACTCGGTTAAAATTTGAACGGATTCTCTATAAAGCCTTTTTAGACATGCATGTTTTAATCCGAACGAACAAAACGATAACTAGATGTTATTAAATCAAATTTTTTGAGTTCAAATAATTAATTATGGGATTTTGAACAAAATTATACAGATTAATCTAAAAGTTTCAGCTTTTTACTCGATTAAAATTCAAACGGATTCTCAATCAAGCCTTTTTAGATATGCACGTTTTAATCCCAACAAAATGAAAATCAGATGTTATTAAATCAAATTTTATCAGTTCAAATAGTTAATTATGAGCTTTTAAACAAAATTATACACATTAATCTAAAATTTTCAACTTTTTATTCGGTTAAAATTCGAACAGATTCTCTATAAAGCCTTTTTAGACATGCACGTTTTATTCCGAACAAAACAATTACTAGATGTTATTAAATCACGTTTTTTGATTTCAAATAATTAATTATGGGCTTTTGAACAAAATTATACAGATTAATCTAAAATTTTCAGCTTTTTACTCGGTTAAAATTTGAACGGATTCTCTATAAAGCCTTTTTAGACATGCATGTTTTAATCCGAACGAACAAAACGATAAGTAGATGTTATTAAATCAAAATTTTCTGAGTTCAAATAATTAATTATGGGATTTTGAACAAAATTATACAGATTAATCTAAAAGTTTCAGCTTTTTACTCGATTAAAATTCAAACGGATTCTCAATCAAGCCTTTTTAGACATGCACGTTTTAATCCCAACAAAACGAAAATCAGATGCTATTAAATCAAATTTTATCAGTTCAAATAGTTAATTGTGAGATTTTAAACAAAATTATAAACATTAATCTAAAATTTTCAACTTTTTATTCGGTTAAAATTCGAACAGATTCTCTATAAAGCCTTTTTAGACATGCACGTTTTAATTCGAACAAAACAATTACTAGATGTTATTAAATCACGTTTTTTGATTTCAAATAATTAATTATGGGCTTTTGAACAAAATTATACAGATTAATCTAAAATTTTCAGCTTTTTAATCGGTTAAAATTGGAACGGATTCTCTATAAAGCCGTTTTAGACATGCACGTTTTAATCCGAACAAAACAAAAACCAGATGTTACTAATTCAAATTTTATGAGTTCAAATAGTTAATTAAGGGCTTTTGAACCAAATTATACAGATTAATCTAAAATTTTCAGCTTTTTTCTCGGTTAAAAGTCAAATGGATTCTCTATAAAGCCTTTTTAGACATGCACGTTTTAATCCGAACAAAACGATAACTAGATGTTATTAAATCAAATTTTTTGAGTTCAAATAATTAATTATGAGCTTTTGAACAAAATTATGCAGATTAATCTAAAATTTTCATCTTTTTACTCTGTTAAAATTTGAACAGATTCTCTTTAAAGCCCATTTACACATGCACGTTTTAATCCCAACAAAACGAAAACCAGATTTTATTAAATGAAATTTTATAAGTTTAAATAGTTAATTTTGAGCTTTTGAACAAAATTATACTTATCAATCTAAAATTTTCAGATTTTTACTCGGTTAAAATTCGAATGGATTCTCTATCAAGGCGTTTTAGACACGCACATTTTAATCCAAACAAAACAAAAATCAGATGTTATTAAATCAAATTTTATGAGTTCAAATTATTAATTAAGGGCTTTTGAACAAAATTATATAGATTAATCTAAATTTTTTAGCTTTTTACTTGGTTAAAATTCAAACGGATTCTCTATAAAGCCTTTTTAGACATGCACGTTTTAATCCAAACAAAATGATAACTAGATGTTATTAAATCAAATTTTTTGATTTCAAATAATTAATTATGGGATTTTAAACAAAATTATGCAGATTAATCTAAAATTTTCAGCTTTTTACTCGGTTAAAATTCGAACATATTATCTATAAAGCCTTTTTAGATATGCACGTTTTAATCCGAACAAAATGATAAGTAGATGTTATTAAATCAAATTTTTTGAATTCAAATAATTAATTATGGTCTTTTAAACAAAATTATACAGATTAATTTAAAATTTTCGGCTTTTACTCGGTTAAAATTCGAACGGATTCTCTATAAAGCTTTTTTAGACATGCACGTTTTAATCCAAACAAAATGATAACTAGATGTTATTATATCAAATTCTTTGAGTTTAAATAATTATTTATGGGCTTTTAAACAAAATTATACAAATTAATCTAAAAGTTTCAGCTTTTTACTCGGTTGAAATTTGAACGGATTCTCTATAAAGCCTTTTTAGACATGCACATTTTAATCCGAACAAAACGAAAACCAGATGTTATTAAATCAAACTTTATGAGTTTAAATAGTTAATTAAGGGCTTTTGAACAAAATTATACAGATTAATCTAAAAGTTTTAGCTTTTTACTCGGTTGAAATTTGAACGGATTCTCTATAAAGCCTTTTTAGACATGCACATTTTAATCCGAACAAAACAAAAACCAGATGTTATTAAATCAAATTTTATGAGTTCAAATAGTTAATTAAGGGCTTTTGAACAAAATTATACAGATTAATCTAAAATTTTTAGCTTTTTACTCGGTTAAAATTCAAACGGATTCTCCATAAAGCCTTTTTAGACATGCACGTTTTAATCCGAATAAAACGATAACTAGATGTTATTAAATCAAATTTTTTGATTTCAAATAATTAATTATGGGCTTTTGAATAAAATTATGCAGATTAATCTAAAATTTTTATCTTTTTACTTGGTTAAAATTTGAACAGATTCTCTTTAAAGCTCATTTACACATGCACATTTTAATCCCAACAAAACGAAAACCAGATTTTATTAATTGAAATTTTATGAGTTCAAATAGTTAATTTTGAGCTTTTGAACAAAATTATACTTATCAATCTAAAATTTTCAGCTTTTTACTCGGTTAAAATTCCAACGGATTCTCTATTAAGCCTTTTTAGACGTGCATGTTTTATTCCCAACAAAACGAAAATCAGATGTTATTAAATCAAACTTTATCAGTTCAAATAGCTAATTAAGGGCTTTTGAACAAAATTATACAGATTAATCTAAAATTTTCAGCTTTTTACTCGGTTAAAATTTGAACGGATTCTCTATAAAGCCTTTTTAGACATGCATGTTTTAATCCGAACGAACAAAACGATAACTAGATGTTATTAAATAAAATTTTATGAGTTCAAATAATTAATTATGGGATTTTGAACAAAATTATACAGATTAATCTAAAAGTTTCAGCTTTTTACTCGATTAAAATTCAAACGGATTCTCAATCAAGCCTTTTTAGATATGCACGTTTTAATCCCAACAAAATGAAAATCAGATGTTATTAAATCAAATTTTATCAGTTCAAATAGTTAATTATGAGCTTTTAAACAAAATTATACACATTAATCTAAAATTTTCAACTTTTTATTCGGTTAAAATTCGAACGGATTCTCTATAAAGCCTTTTTAGACATGCACATTTTAATACGAACAAAACGAAAACCAGATGTTATTAAATCAAACTTTATGAGTTTAAATAGTTAATTAAGGGATTTTGAACAAAATTATACAGATTAATCTAAAATTTTCGGCTTTTTACTCGATTAAAATTCAAACGGATTCTCTATAAAGCTTTTTTAGACATGCACGTTTTAATCCAAACAAAATGATAACTAGATGTTATTATATCAAATTCTTTGAGTTTAAATAATTATTTATGGGCTTTTAAACAAAATTATACAAATTAATCTAAAAGTTTCAGCTTTTTACTCGGTTGAAATTTGAACGGATTCTCTATAAAGCCTTTTTAGACATGCACATTTTAATCCGAACAAAACGAAAACCAGATGTTATTAAATCAAACTTTATGAGTTTAAATAGTTAATTAAGGGCTTCTGAACAAAATTATACAGATTAATCTAAAAGTTTTAGCTTTTTACTCGGTTGAAATTTGAAAGGATTCTCTATAAAGCCTTTTTAGACATGCACATTTTAATCCGAACAAAACGAAAACCAGATGTTATTAAATCAAACATTATGAGTTTAAATAGTTAATTAAGGGCTTTTGAACAAAATTATACAGATTAATCTAAAAGTTTCAGCTTTTTACTCGATTAAAATTCAAACGGATTCTCTATAAAGTCTTTTTAGACATGTACGTTTTAATCCCAACAAAATGAAAATCAGATGTTATTAAATCAAATTTTACGAGATCAAATAGTTAATTATGGGTTTTTGAATAAAATTATACAGATTAATCTAAAATTTTCAACTTTTTACTCGATTAAAATTCGAAAGGATTCTCTATAAAGCCTTTTTAGACATGCACGTTTTAATCCGAACAAAACGATAACTAGATGTTATTAAATCAAATTTTTTGAGTTCAAATAATTAATTATGGGCTTTTGAACAAAATTTTATAGATTAATCTAAAATTTTCAGCTTTTTACTCGTTTAAAATTTGAACGGATTCTCTATAAAGTCTTTTTAGACATACACGTTTTCATCCGAACAAAACAAAAACTAGATGTTATTAAATAAAATTTTATGAGTTCAAATAATTAATTATGAGATTTGGAACAAAATTATACAGATAAATCTAAAATTTTCACCTTTTTACTCGATTAAAATTCAAACGGATTCTCAATCAAGCCTTTTTAGACATGCACATTTTAATCCAAACAAAACAAAAATCAGATGTAATTAAATCAAATTTTATCAGTTCAAATAGTTAATTAAGGGCTTTTGATCAAAATTATACAGATTAATCTAAAATTTTCTGCTTTTTGCTCGGTTAAAATTCAAACGGATTCTCTATAATGCCTTTTTAGATATACACGTTTTAATCCGAATAAAACGATAACTAAATATTATTAAATCAAATTTTTTGATTTCAAATAATTAATTATGGTCTTTTGAACAAAATTATACAGATTAATCTAAAATTTTCATCTTTTTACTAGTTTAAAATTTGAACAGATTCTATATAAAGCCTTTTTAGACGTGGACGTTTTAATTGGAAAAATCAAAACCAGATGTTATTAAATCAAATTTGATGAGTTCAAATAGTTAATTATGAGATTTTGAACAAAATTATACAGATAAATCAAAAATTTTAAGCTTTTTACTCGGTTAAAATTCAAACGTATTCCATATAAAGTTTTTTTAGACATGCACGTTTTAATCCGAACAAAATAATAACTAGATGTTATTATATCAAATTTTTTGAGTTCAAATAATTAATTATGGGATTTTAAACAAAATTATACAGATAAATCTAAAATTTTTAACATTTTACTCGGTTAAAATTCGAACGGATTCTCTATAAATCTTTTTTAGACATGTACGTTTTAATCCCAACAAAAACCAAACCAGATGTTATTTAATCAAATTTTATGAGTTCAAATAGTTAATTAAGGGCTTTTGAACAAAATTATACAGATTAATCTAAAATTTTCAGCTTTTTACTCGTTTAAAATTTGAACGGATTCTCTATAAAGCCTTTTTAGACATACACGTTTTAATCCGAACAAAACAAAAACCAGATGTTATTAAATAAAATTTTATGAGTTCAAATAATTAATTATGAGATTTGTAACAAAATTATACAGATAAATCTAAAATTTTCAGCTTTTTACTCGGTTAAAATTCGAACATGTTCTCTATAAAGCCTTTTTAGACATACACGTTTTAATCTGAACAAAACATAAACCAGATGTTATTAAATAAAATTTTATGAGTTCAAATAGTTAATTAAGGGCTTTTGAACAAAATTATACAGATTAATCTAAAATTTTCTGCTTTTTACTCGGTTAAAATTCAAACGGATTGAACGGAAAGATTGATGGATTGTTTCTCTCCTCTCTCTCTCCCCCTTACGTCCCTCTTCCTTCTTGTTTGCCGCCGCCTTCTCCACCACCGATCCCTTTGCTGTTTCGATCGGCTCTCACGCCCCACCTCCACGTTTGAGAGAGGAAGGAACATCCATCGTTTTTACCATCTTCTTCGGATCGGAACTAACTCCGGCGACGTTGTCCTCCCTTTTGAGGGTTCGTCGGTTATCTTTTTTGCTCATTCGATGGTCTCCTTTCTCGCCTGCTTTCGATGCCGATCTTTTCCTTCATTATACATTATACCAACAAATCCTTATGGATTTGTATACCTACTCGATCACTGGCCAACGTCGTTGACGGTCTCTTTTCTCCAAGTTTGTCCTTGGTGCCAATTTATGCAGGTTTTGCTGTTCGGGATCATGTTGCTTTCCCTCCTTTATCTTGTGATGAATATGCTTCCCTGGTTTGGATTGGAATTCCAGTCTGAGGAGGAATCCTATTCCGTTTCAAAGTCTTCTACTTTTCCTTGTTTTTGCTTCATATGTTGCGTCCCTGCCTTTTTCTTGGTGATAGAATCCACCGTTCTTCTCCCGCATCTCCGTCGGCAGAAGAAGGGTTTCTCCCTTCAGTTTTCTGATATGCTGCTTCATGGATATTCAGTTCACTGTCAGTGTTCTCGCCCTTCTGATAACGATCTCCTTTCTTCGGGGTTTCTTCTTCGTTCTTGGTTTTGTGGTGCTACTGGGCATCGTTTCGTTATCTTCTTTTGTTTCCACTTTGTTTGTTTTCCTTTCCCGCATTGTGTGATCGGGGTTTGGATCGTCGTTCTGCTTTGTTTTCTTTGCTTCTTTGATCAGGATATTTTCGCATATTTCTTTGGTTTTCTTCTGGTTTTTGGCTCTTTGCTTCTTTGTCTTTGTTACTGTTTCTATGGCTTTCTTCTTGCTTTTGGTTCTTTGTTTTCTTGTTCATGTTTCTATTTCTGTGTTACCAGTTTTCTTCATTCTTTTTGTTTATTTGTTATTGTTTTGTTCGACGTGTTGGTTATTTCCATCGCCCATTATGCAAGCACAAGCAGATACATTACTCTCCTCTGCAGGTGTTTGGCCACGGTAGGTGTTTGCCCTCGGTTTGCTGCCTTGTTTCATGTTCGACGGTGTGTGCTTCCTCGGCCATATTCCCTTATTTTCTTCTCTATCTTTGTTTTGGGCTTGTCCTCCTTCTTTCAAGCTCCGCTTCTTGTGTTTTCTTCTTTATTATCGTTGGTTCTTGCCGTCGTCTTCCTTCTACCAGAAGGATGTTTGGTCGGTTGTAGATGCTACATTCCGCAGCTTGCCCCCATGGTTCTTCTCTTCGTGAGGGTAGAGAAGGTTGTACAACCTTTTTGCCGTTCTTTACACGTGCTGCATGGGAGGTTCCGTTTGTGCCTTCGTGCACTAATTAAGTTGGGTAACGACTTGGTCTTGCCATCTAGTATTCATTTTATTTATATACCACCCTTACATAGGGCTTTATCCAACATCTTTAACGGTGTACTATCCTTCCTAACCGATCTCCGGTTTTACACTTGTACCGATTTTAGGTTACATCTCTACAAGTTCTTTTGGATCTATACTCCTTCGATACAATACTTTTATTATATACTTCTCAAGCTTCATCCTTTTCAAAGTTGGCCTCTTGATAAGGTTTTTATATTTTATTTTTACATTCCTTCTCCATACTAAACTCTTTTCTCCTCTACTTCTTTTTACATATATGACAAGTTTTCTTTGTCTTTCTATTCTCAATTTCTTTATATTCTTTTATTTTCAATTCATACTTTTATCTATCTTTTTCCTTTGTTATACTATTTTTATTTTTTAAATTGTACTCCTGCTTCAATTCAAACTCTTCCAACATTATATAAACCTGGGTTTTGCTCTCATATTCTACCATCCACACGTCATCTTCTTTTTCCTCTGATCCTCCTCTTTGCTCTTTGCAATTTCTTTCCAATTGACTCTAAGTCATTCCTCCAGCATCTTGGCAATATTCAATTTACTACTGAGGAACAAGCAAATGTCTTCCAACCGAACACTTCTTGGAGTTCGTCTAAAGAGGATACGCATTCCACCATTCTCGGGAAACTTATTTCTTCACGGGAATTTGATGATCAGGTGATCATCAAGGCTTTTACTGGTATCTGGACTTCGGCCAAACTGTTATCTATGAGTATTCTGAAACCACGCATGTTCCTCATCCGTTTTAGGGATGAGAAAATTAAAGATGATATTCTAGCAAGGGGGCCTTGGACTTACAGAGATGACTGGCTTGCTCTTTCCCAGTATAACCCCTCTATCACTCCTGACGAACATTCTTTCTCTACAATGAACATTTGGGTCCGCATCTACAACATCCCACATATTTTCCTAGCCTCTGAAGAATCTGCTCATGATATTGGTAAATCATTGGGATCTCTAATTGGTCTTGTCACTAAAATTGATACGAGGAAAATCGACTCCAACATGGTTGACTATCTTCGGGTTGGATTGTCCCTTGAGGCCACTCAGCCTATTAGGCGTTGTGTTGCTATTGGAGGAGGGCCCTCCACAAGATTTTGTCCGCTTCAATATGAACGCCTTCCAACCTTTTGCCCCTGCTGTGGTCGTACTGGACACTCCTTGGATTCTTGCTCCGTTCCGGCGGATTCGCGACCTGAGCAACTTCCTTTCGGTGATTGGCTTCGGTATGTACCTAAAAAGAGGGATCCTCAACCATCTCAACATGGACGAATCCGCTATATCTCCAATGACGCCAATGCTCAACACATGTCTACACCATCTCAATCCTCAAACCCTACTACTAGCAACGGGAAGGATAAAGGGTTATACCCTCCCTTTCGGATAGTGGTGTTGATCCTGCTCCAAGTGCTGAACCTCCAGTCCTTTCCAAAGGGCCCAGACTCCTCCCAACGGTCCCTAGCAAGCTTACTGCTAGACGCTATCCTACACAGCCGTTGTAAATGGTTTTTCCTGACCAGAGTTCTAATATTACTGCTAGGCAGTCGTCCATCGTTAACACTGGGGATGTGAGTCTTTTGGATCCTGAACTCCAAGACCTGGAGGCTGATCTAGCCAATGACCAAGACTTCCAAGAGGCCACTGAATGGCTTGAATCTGCTCCAACTCCTCGGCGAGCTGCTCGGATAACCTCAAGTCGAGGTGCGAAGCGAACTCCTCCCTCTGATGAGAATGCTAGGGTTAAGCGTCCTCGTGCTGGCACTTTGCCTACTAAGAGAGCTGGGATGAGCAACGTTAAAAACTCTACGGCGGAGGTTGATTCTGATCAACCCCGCCGACAGAAATGATGCGCTTACCTTGGAACTGTCTGAGCTTTGGCTTTGCTTTGACAGTTCCGGTTCTACAATTTGCTAGCTTTATGATTGTTGTTTCTTTATCTACTGTTCTTTCTTTTCCTTGTTTTAGTTTTTTTCGTTTTCCGTTTATGTTAGGAACCTTTGGCTGTTTTTGCTTTGTTTTTCCGGGTTTGTTGTCTTTTGATTTATGGAATAATAATATCTTTTCTGCTTTGTTTTTTTACTTTTTATGTATCCTTGTTGCGCTTCCTTTTATTTTATTGGACTTTTTTATTATCATGACACGTCCGTCTATTTATCTTCTGCTTATCTTTTATGTTTGCTACCTACCTTTTAAGGAGTTTTTACCTACCTTGACTATTCCACCCTTTTTTAGGGAATTCTCTAACATCTTTAATGATGTCGTTCCTTCTCGATTTTTTACCTCTTTTTTCGTCTCATGCCTGCGACCTTCCGGGTCCTCTACTTCTTTTCATTCGATTTATCTATCTTCTGTGATAATTACACTTATCCGACTTTGTTCTTCGAGCTGGGCTAGGGTACACTTAGCTGGGATGAGCAACATTAAAAACTCTACGGCGGAGGTTGATTGGAATCAACCCCGCCGAGATAAATGAAACTTTTATGTTGGAACTGTCAGGGTCTTGGCAACACCCAGGCAGTTCTTGCACTTCAACGTGCTACTTCGAAGCATGATGCGGACTGCGTCTTTCTTTGCGAAACGAGATTGAATCAATCCAATATGGATAGAATTAAACACAAGCTTGGCATACATGGATGCATAGCTATCGATTCCAGACCCTCTTGTACTGGGCTTGCCTTACTTTGGAATAACAAGGTCTCAGTTGACTTGCTTTCCTACTCGGATCGTCATATTGATGTAGTTATCTCTTACGGGGCAGTACCGTTCCACTTCTCTAGGCTACATGGATTCCCTGAAACTACCAACAAACATAAAACCTGGCAGATAATAGATTCTCTTAATTCTAATTCCACCCTCCCCTGGCTTTTAGGGGGGGACTTTAATGAAATTCTCTATGATTATGAAAAACAAGGTGGCTCTCGGCGCGCTAGATCACAAATTAACAATTTTCGGGATTGTCTCGACAAGAATGATCTTTTCGATTGCGAACCTACAACTGGTTGGTTCACTTGGACTCGTGCAGGTCGTGCTACGGAAACTATTATGGAACGACTTGATCGTTTTCTCGGAAATTCAGCTTGGTTTCATACTTTTCCTAATTGTCAAGCTATATCCTTTTTCCAAGCACGTTCTGACCACTGCCCTATCTTAATGGATACAAACCCCTCTCAAATTCCACGTTCTACGCGCTCTCGTGTTCCTTTTCGCTACGAGAGTTGTTGGGCTGACAACCCAGAGGTTCTACCTCGAATTACTGATGTTTGGTCTAACCGAAATCGTTCGACTCTTCAGAAGCTTCAAGATATTGGACGCTTCTTGGATAAATGGCAATCTAATAAGCGTATTAAATCCTCTGAACGTATCACTCAGCTTACTGATTTTCTCAATATGGGTCTCCAACGTCAAATCCCGGCTACGGATGCTCATAACTTCCTTGCTGCTAAGAGCGAGCTTGATCGATTACTTACGGAGAAGGAAATTTATTGGGCTCAACGAGCTCGGGCACACTGGCTTGCACATGGTGACAAAAACACTTCCTTTTTTCATGCAAGGGCAACTAACCGGCGACGGAAGAACCATCTTGCTGGGCTTTTTAATGATCAGAATCTCTGGCATACTGATTCGCATGACATTATGTCTATTGCTGTCAGTTACTTTCAAAATCTTTTTGCTTCTTCCTCTCCTACTATAGCGTCTTCCATATTGGATAACATTCCTTCTATTGTTACCGACTCAATGAATACTGACCTTAACAAGGCTTTCACAGCAGATGAAGTTTTTGTCGCCTTTCGTGATATTGACCCTAGGAAAGCACCCGGTGTTGATGGCTTCCCGAGCGGTTTTTTCCGAAAGTATTGGGACATCCTTGGCCCAGATTTTATTAATCTCTGCCTCGGGCTTTTACATGGATCTGTTAATTTAGAAGAGGTCAGTCATTCCATTATTGTTCTTATTCCTAAAGTTAGTGACCCTACTACTATGCGATATCTCCGGCCTATTAGTCTCTGCACAGTCATTTATAAAACTGTATCGAAAGTTTTAGTCAATCGGCTAAAATCCATCATGCCCTTATGCATTAGTGGTAATCAGGCTGCTTTCGTTCGCGGGCGAAACATTACTGATAACATCCTTATTGCTCATGAGCTTATTCATACTCTTAACTCTGATGTTACTTCCTTGGCAAAAAGGTGCTAGCCTAAAGCTAGATATGGAAAAAGCCTTCGACCGTGTTGAATGGCCCTTTCTTGAACAAGTTATGCTTCGTCTAGGCTTCCACACCAACTGAGTTTCTCTCATTATGCGGTGTATCTCCTCGGTTTCTTATCAAGTTCAAATTAATGATTCTCTTTCACGGCCCTTCAAGCCCCGCAGAGGGTTACGGCAAGGAGACCCCCTCTCCCCTTTTTTATTTCTTTTCTGCACTCAAGGTCTTTCGGCCTTGCTCAATGCTGAACAAGCCGCTGGTCATCTCCCTGGCCTCCGTGCTAGTAGGAATGGCCCTCGCATTAACCACCTTCTTTTTGCGGATGACTGTGTTGTCTTTATCAAAAATACAACCACAGAGGCTCAGCGTCTCAAGGATGCTTTGCGGACTTACGCTTCCTCGTCGGGACAAGCGGTGAATTTTGAAAAATCTACTATCTTCTTCTCACGGAAAACCTTCGCGTTGCTCAGGGCACAAATTTATGATATTCTTCGTGTAAGAGAAATGGCCGACCCTGGTATTTATCTAGGGGTTCCCCTCCTCATTGGGAAGAACAAAACTGCAGCCTTAGGGTTCACCAGGGAAAATATGAATGCCCGGCTGAGTACTTGGGATAAACATCTTCTTTCCTTCAGTGGTCGTGAAGTATTCATTAAGGCGGTTATCCAATCGTTGCCTCAATATGTCATGTCCTGTTACCTCTTACCACAAAATATTATTGATGACATGACTACCGTCATTCGTCGATATTGGTGGTCGGGGAAGGCTGGCAAACGTGGGTGGCACATGCTTCCCTGGGATACTCTCTGCCTCCCTAAAGCGGCTGGAGGTGTAGGGTTTCGTGATCTTCACCACTTTAACATTGCTTTGCTAGGCAAACAAATTTGGCGGTTAATTTGTGAACCTGATAACCTTCTAAGCCAGGTATACAAATGCAAGTACTTTCCTACGGGCTCCGTCTTAGAGTCCGCTCATACGCGAAGTTCTTCCTTTGCTTGGAAGGGTCTAAGTATTGCTATTTCGAAGCTTCGTTACGGGTTTTTCAAACGCCCTGGCATGTCCAGTAACATTCAGATTCATTTTGATAGGTGGGGTGGTTCTCAGCCCGTTCACCTTTATGGTGATTATGAAATAAATGATGAAGTCCCTCTTCGTGCAGGTTCTTTCATGCTCCATAATTTACCCCGTTGAGATGAAGGCAAAGTGCGAGATTATTTTTCCTATGAAGATGCTAATACCATCCTTAACGTTCCAATTATTAATGATATTAATGACTCTACTCTTTGGGGTTACCATGATGCCGGTGTCTATACGGTCCGCTCTGGTTATCAATTTTTGCAGTCGCAATTAGGGCCTGTTAACAGGCCTTCTAAACTTTGGAAAATCTTGGCTAAGTTGCCTACTCTGCCCAAGGTTCGTTCCTTTGGATGGCGTTTATGTCATGATGCGTTACCCTCCGGTCAGAAAATATTGCAGGCTAACCTTGGTCCTTGTGTTTGCCCTATTTGCAACCTGACTGTTGAAACTTCTATCCATGCTATGCGTGATTGTCTTAGTGCTAAAGAGGCGATCCTCTTGGCAGGCCTCCCCCACAGGTTGTTGTCCAATGTTTATACTTCTCCCCATCAGTGGCTTTCTGATGCTGTTGGTTTCCTATCACTATACCAATTTTCTCTTCTTCTCACAATTTTATGGAATCTTTGGAACCGTCGTAATGACTTTGTTCATAACAACCATATTCAACCGATTTGGTTAACTGTTGCCTCTGCCCAAAAACTTATAACTGATTATACATCCTCTACTGTTGAGGCCCGCCAATCCTCCCGGCTAGCTGAGCCCACTCTTGCTCCAGCTAGATGGATGAAACCGGCTCCCGGTTTTATCAAAATTAACACGGATGGGGCTTTTGACCCTGTTCTAAGAGGTGCTACTACTGGTGTTATTGCTCGTGATTCTTCTGGTACAGTGCTTGGTGGTTGTTTCCTGCCCCTTCTTTGTCCGGATCCTGCCTCTGCTGAGGCTCTAGCTATTTTGGAAGGTTTACGGCTCGCTGCCGCCAATGGATGGTCCAATGTGATCCTGGAAACTGACTCTGCTTCCATTGCCAACAAGGTCAATAATGCTCCGCCTCGAGATCTTTCCACAGTGCAGCATTTGATAACTCGCATTCGTTCCACTCTGGGTACTATACCTAATTGTAAGATTTGTTATGTGCCTAGAGAGGCTAATGTTGTAGCCCACACTCTAGCTAGTAGGGCTTTGCGTTCCTTTTCTTCTTGTTCTTTTGACTGTTTCTTTCCCGATTTTATTCGGGCCTCTGTAAACTTGGAGAGGTTCTCCTCTTCTTCTCAATAATACCTTGGGTACTCTTTTCCCCATAGGGGCCTTCTCACCTCTCGGGGTGGTCGGCTATAGGGGTTTTCTAACGAGGCCCTTTCCTTCAAAAAAAATTCAAACGGATTCTCTATAATGCCTTTTTAGATATACACGTTTTAATCCGAATAAAACGATAACTAAATATTATTAAATCAAATTTTTTGATTTCAAATAATTAATTATGGTCTTTGAACAAAATTATACAGATTAATCTAAAATTTTCAGCTTTTTACTAGTTTAAAATTTGAACGGATTCTGTATAAAGCCTTTTTAGACTTGGACGTTTTAATTGGAAAAATCAAAACCAGATGATATTAAATTAAATTTGATGAGTTCAAATAGTTAATTCTGCGATTTCGAACAAAATTATACAGATAAATCTAAAATTTTAAGCTTTTTACTCGGTTAAAATTCAAACGGATTCTCTATAAAGCTTTTTTAGACATGCACGTTTTAATCCGAACAAAATAACAACTAGATGTTATTATATCAAATTTTTTGAGTTCAAATAATTAATTATGGGATTTTAAACAAAATTATACAGATAAATCTAAAATTTTTTGCATTGTACTCGGTTAAAATTCAAACGGATTCTCTATAAAGCTTTTTTAGACATGCACGTTTTAATCCCAACAAAAACCAAACCAGATGTTATTAAATCAAATTTTATGAGTTCAAATAGTTAATTAAGGGCTTTTGAACAAAATTATACAGATTAATCTAAAATTTTCAGCTTTTTACTCGGTTAAAATTCAAACGGATTCTCCATAAAGCCTTTTTAGACATACACGTTTTAATCCGAACAAAACAAAAACAAGATTTTATTAAATCAAATTTTTTGAGTTCAAATAATTAATTATGGGTTTTTTAACAAAATTATTCAAATTAATCTAAAATTTTCGACTTTTCACTCGGTTAAAATTCGAACAGATTCTCTATAAAGCCTTTTTAGACATGCTAGTTTTAATCCGAATAAAATGATAACTAGATGTTATTAAATCAAACTTTTTTAGTTCAAATAATTAATTATGGGCCTTTGAACAAAATTATACAGATTAATCAAGAATTTTCAGCTTTTTACTCGTTTAAAATTTGAACGGATTCTCGAGAAAGCCTTTTTAGACGTGGACGTCTTAATCCAAACAAAACAAAACCAAATGTTATTAAATCAAATTTTATAAGTTCAAATAGTTAATTATGAGATTTTGAACAAAATTATATAGATAAATCGAAAATTTTCAACTTTTTACTCGGTTAAAATTCGAAAGGATTCTCTATAAAGCAATTTTAGACAAGCAAGTTTTAATCCCAACAAAACAAAAATTAGAGGTTATTAAATCAAATTTTATGTGTTCAAATAGTTGAATAAGGGCTTTTGAACAAAATTATACAGATTAATCTAAAATTTTTAGCTCTTTACTCCGTTAAAATTCGAACAGATTCTCTATATAGCCTTTTTAGACATGCACATTTTAATCTCAACAAAATAAAAACCAGATTTTTTTAAATGAAATTTTATGAGTTCAAATATTTAATTTTGAGCTTTTGAATAAAATTATACAGATTAATCTAAAATTTTTAGATTTTTACTCTGTTAAAATTCGAACGTATTCTCTATAAAGCCTTTATAGACATGCACGTTTTAATCCCAACAAAACGAAAACCAGATGTTATTAAATCAAATTTTATGAGTTCAAATAGTTAATTATGGGCTTTTGAAAAAAATTATACAGATTAATCTAAAATTTTCAAATTTTTAGTCGATTAAAATTCGAACAGATTCTCTATAAAGCCTTTTTAGACATGAACGTTTTAATCCGAACAAAACGATAACTAGAGGTTATTAAATAAAATTTTTTGAGTTCAAATAATTAATTATGTGATTTTGAATAAAATTATACAGATTAATCTAAAGTTTTCAGCTTTTTACTCGGTTAAAATTTGAACGGATTCACTATAAAGCCTTTTTAGACATGCACGTTTTAATCCGAACAAAACAAAAAACAAATGTTATTAAATCAAATTTTATGAGTTCAAATAGTTAATTAAGGGCTTTTGAACAAAATTATACAGGTTAATCTAAAATTTTTAGCTTTTTACTCTGTTAAATTTCAAACGGATTCTCCATAAAGCCTTTTTAGACATGCACGTTTTAATCCGAACAAAACAATAACTAAATGTTATTAAAACAAATTTTTTGAGTTTAAATAATTAATTATGGGATTTTGAACAAAATTATGCAGATTAATTTAAAATTTTCAGCTTTTTACTCGTTTAATGTTCGAATAAATTCTCTATAAAGCCTTTTTGGACATGCACATTTTAATCCGAAAAAAATGATAACTAAATGTTATTAAATCAAATTTTTTGAGTTCAAATAATTAATTATGGGCTTTTAAAAAAATTATATAGATTAATCTAAAATTTTTAGCTTTTTACTCGTTTAAAATTTAAACGGATTCCCTATTAAGCCTTTTTAGACGTGGATGTTTTAATCTAAACAAAAAAAAATAGATGTTATTAAATCAAATTTTATGAGTTCAAATAGTTAATTTTGGGCTTTTAAAAAAATTATATAGATTAATCTAAAATTTTTAGCTTTTTACTCGTTTAAAATTTAAACGGATTCCCTATTAAGCCTTTTTAGACGTGGATGTTTTAATCTAAACAAAAAAAAATAGATGTTATTAAATCAAATTTTATGAGTTCAAATAGTTAATTATGAGATTTTGAACCAAATTATACAGATAAATCTAAAATTTTCAGCTTTTTAATCAGTTAAAATTAGAACGGATTCTCTATAAAGCCTTTTTAGATATACACGTTTTAATCCGAACAAAACAAAAACTAGATATTATTAAATCAAATTTTATTAGTTCAAATCGTTAATTATGGGATTTTGAACAAAATTATACAGATAAATCTAAAATTTTCAGCTTTTTACTCTGTTAAAATTCGAACGGATTCTCTATAAAGCCTTTTCAGACATGCACGTTTTAATCTGAACAAAACAAAAACCAGATGTTATTAAATAAAATTTTACGAGTTCAAATAGTTAATTATGGGATTTTGAAAAAAAATTTACAGATAAATCTAAAATTTTCAGCTTTTTACTTGGTTAAAATTCGAACGGATTCTCTATAAATAAATTTTAGATATACAAGTTTTAATCCCACCAAAACAAAAACAAGATATTATTAAATCAAATTTTATGAGTTCAAATAGTTGAATATGGTCTTCTAAACAAAATTATACAGATTAACCTAAAATTTTTAGCTTTTTACTTGGTTAAAATTCCAACGAATTCTCTACAAAGCCTTTTTAGACATGCACATTTTAATCTCAACAAAACAAAAACAAGATTTTATTAAATGAAATTTTATGAGTTCAAATATTTAATTTTGAGCTTTTGAACAAAATTATATAGATTTTAATTCGACGGGTTCTTTACAAAGCCTTTTTAGACATGCACATTTTCAATTTTTTACTCGGTTAAAATTCGACGGGTTCTTTACAAAGCCTTTTTAGACATGCACATTTTAATCCGAACAAAACGATAACTAGATCTTATTAAATCAAATTTTTTTGAGTTCAAATAACTAATTATGGGCTTTTGAATAAAATTATGCAGATTAATCTAAAATTTTCATCTTTTTACTCTGTTAAAATTCGAACAGATTCTCTTTAAAGCCCATTTACACATACACATTTTAATCCCAACAAAACGAAAACCAGATTTTATTAAACGAAATTTTATGAGTTTAAATAGTTAATTTTGAGCTTTTGAACCAAATTATGTAGATTAATCTAAAATTTTAAGCTTTTTACTCGGTTAAAATTAAAACGGATTCTCTATAAAGCCTTTTTAGACATGCACGTTTTAATCCCAACAAAACGAAAATAAGATGTTCTTAAATTAAATTTTATGAGTTCAAATACTTAATTAAGGGCTTTTGAACCAAATTATACAGATTAATCTAAAATTTTCAGCTTTTTTCTCGGTTAAAAGTCAAATGGATTCTCTATAAAGCCTTTTTCGACATGCACGTTTTAATCCGAACAAAACGATAACTAGATGTTATTAAATCAAATTTTTTGAGTTCAAATAATTAATTATGAGCTTTTGAATAAAATTATGCAGATTAATCTAAAATTTTTAGCTTTTTACTCTGTTAAAATTCGAACAGATTCTCTTTCAAGCCCATTTACACATGCACGTTTTAATCCCAACAAAACGAAAAGTAGATTTTATTAAATCAAAATTTATGAGTTCAAATAGTTAATTATGGACTTTTGAATAAAATTATAGAAATTAATCTAAAATTTTCAGTTTTTTACTCTCTTAAAATTCGAACGGATTCTCTGTAAAGCCATTCTAGACATGAACGTTTTAATCCCAACAAAATGAAAATCAGATGTTATTAAATCAAATTTTATGAGTTCAAATACTTAATAATGGGCTTTTGAACAAAATTATACAGATTAATCTAAAATTTATAGCGTTTTTACTTGGTTAAAATTCAAATGAATTCTCTATAAAGCCTTTTTAGACATGCACGTTTTAATCCGAACAAAACGATAACTAGATGTTTTTAAATCAAATTTTTTTGATTTCAAATAATTAATTATGGGCTTTTGAACAAAATTATGTAGATTAATCTAAAATTTTCAGCTTTTTACTCGGTTAAAATTCGAATAGATTCTCAATAAAGCCCATTTACACATGCACGTTTTAATCCCAACAAAACGAAAACCAAATTTTATTAAATCAAATTTTATGAGTTCAAATAGTTAATTATGGGCTTTTGAATAAAATTATTGAAATTAATCTAAAATTTTCAGTTTTTACTCTGTTAAAATTCGAACGGATTCTCTATAAAGCCTTTCTGGACATGAACATTTTAATCCCAACAAAACGAAAACCAGTTGTTATTAAATCAAATTTTATAAGTTCAAATAGTTAATTATGGGCTTTTGAATAAAATTATACAGATTAAACTCAAACTTTTATCTTTTTACTCTGATAAAATTAGAACGGATTCTCTATAAAGTATTTATATACAAGCACGTTTTAATCCCAACAATATTACAACAACATATTATTAAATCAAATTTTATGAGTTCAAATAGTTAACTATGGGCTTTTAAAAAAAATTATACTATTTAATCTAAAATTTTTAGCTTTTTACGCGGTTAAAATTGGAACGGATTCTTCATAAAGCAACTTTAGACATGCACCTTTTAATCTCAACAAAATGAAAACCAAATATTATTAAATCAAATTTTATGAGTTAAAATAGTTAATTTTGGACTTTTGTAAAAAATTATACATATTAATATCAAATTTTCAACTTTTTAATCAGTTAAATTGGAACGGATACTATATAAAGCCCATTTAGACATGCACGTTTTAGTCCCTAAAAAACGACAACCAGATGTTATTAAATCAAATTTTACGAGTTCAAATAGTTAATTATGAGATTTTGAACAAAATTATACAGATAAATCTAAAATTTTCAGCTTTTTACTCGGTTAAAATTCGAACGAATTCTCTATAAAGCCTTTTTAGATATGCACATTTTAGTCCGAATAAAATAAAAACCAGATGTTCTTAAATCAAATTTTATGAGTTAAAATTGTTAATTATGGGATTTTAAACAAAATTATATAGATAAATCTAAAAATTTTAGCTTTTTACTCGATTAAAATTCGAACAGATTCTCTATAAAGAAATTTTAGAAATGCAAGTTTTATGGGCTTTGGAACAAAATCTACAGATTAATTTAACATTTTCAGCTTTTTACTCGTTTAAAATTCTAACAGATTCTCTATAAAGCGTTTTTTAGACATGCATATTTTAATCCCAACAAAACGAGAATCATATGTTATTAAATCAAATTTTATGAGTTCAAATAGTTAACTATGGGCTTTTGAACAAAATTATACAGATTAATCTAAAATTTTCAGCTTTTTTCACGGTTAAAATTCGAACGGATTCTGTATACAGCCTTTTTAGACATGCATGTTTTAATCTCAACAAAACGAAAACCAGATGTTATTAAATCAAATTTTATTAGTTCAAATAGTTAATTATGAGCTTTGGAACAAAATTCTACAGATTAATCTAAAATTTTCAGCTTTCTATATGGTTAAAATTCGAACAGATTCTCTATAAAGTATTTTTAAACATGCACGTTTTAATCCCAATAAAACAAAAACCAAATGTTATTAACTCAAATTTTATGAGTTCAAATAGTAAAATATGGGCTTCTAAACAAAATTTTGCAAATTAATCTAAAATTTTCAGCTTTTTACCCGGTTAAATTCGAACGGATTCTCTATAAACCTTTTTAGAAATGAACGTTTTAATCCCAACAAATCGAAAACTAGATGTTATTAAATCAAATTTTATGAGTTAAACAGTTAACTCTAGGCTTTTGAACAAAATTATATAGATTAATCTAAAATTTTCAGCTTTTTACGCGGTTAAAATTCTAACAGATTCTATATAAAGCCTTTTTAGATATACACGTTTTAATCCGATCAAAACAAAAACTAAAAGTTATTAAATCTAATTTTATGAGATGAAATAGTTAATTATGGGCTTTTGAACAAAATTATACAGATTAATCTAAAATTTTATACTTTTTATTCGTTTAAAATTCGAACACAATCTCTATAAAGCCTTTTTAGACATGTACGTTTTAATCCCAACAAAATGACAACCAAATGTTATTAAATCAAACTTTATGAGTTCAAATAGTTAAATATGGGCTTTTAAACAAAATTATACAGATTAATCTAAAATTTTCAGCTTTTTACCCGGTTAAAATTCTAACGGATTCTCTATAAAGCCTTTTTAGACAAGCACGTTTTAATCCCAACAACTCGAAAACCAGATGTTATTAAATCAAATTTTATGAGTTCAAATAGTTAACTATGGGCTTTAGAACAAAATTATACAGATTAATCTAAAATTTTTTGCTTTTTACACGGTTAAAATTCGAACGGATTCTCTATAAAGCCTTTTTAGGCATGCACGTCTTAATCCCAACAAAACGAAATCCAGATGTTATTAAATCAAATTTTTTGAGTTCAAATACTAAACTATGCGCTTTTGAACAAAATTATACAAATTAATCTAAAATTTTCAGCTTTTTACTCGGTTAAAATTCTAACGGATTCTCTATAAAGCGTTTTTAGACATGCACGTTTTAATCCCAACTAAACGAAAATCATATGTTGTTAAATCAAATTTAAAGATTTGAAATAGTTAACTATGGGCTTTTAAACAAAATTATACAGAATAATCTAAAATTTTTAGCTTTTTACACGGTTAAAATTCGAATGGGTTCTCTATAAAGCCTTTTTAGACATGCACGTTTTAATCCCAACAAAACGAAAACCAGATGTTATTAAATCAAATTTTATGAGTTCAACAGATAACCATGGGCTTTTGAACAAAATTATACAGATTAATCTAAAATTTTCAGCTTTTTACTTAGTTAAAATTTGAACGGATTCTCTATAAAGCCTTTTAAGACATGCACGTTTTAATCCAACAAAACGAAAACCAAAATTTATTAAATCAAATTTTATGAGTTTAAATAGTTAATTATGGGCTTTTGAACAAAATTTTACAAATTAATCTAAAATTTTATGCTTTTTACTCGGTTAAAATTCGAACGAAATCTTTATAAAGCGTTTTTAGACATGCACGTTTTAATCCAACAAAATGACAACCAAATGTTATTAAATCAAATTTTATGAATTCAAATAGTTAACTGTGGGCTTTTGAACAAAATTATACAGATTAATCTATTTTTTTATTTTTACTCGGTTAAAATTTGAACGGATTCTCTATAAAGACTTTTTAGAAATACACGTTTTAATCTCAACATAACGAAAACAAGATGTTAGTAAATCAAATTTTATGAGTTGGAAGAGTTAATTATGGGCTTTTGAAAAAATTATACAGATTAATCTAAAATTTCAACTTTTTACTCTGTTAAAATTCGAACGGATTCTCTATAAAGCCTTTTTAGACATGCACGTTTTAATCCCAACAAAATGAAAAAAAGATGTTATTAAATTAAATTCTATGAGTTCAAATAGTTAAATAAGGGCTTTTGATAAAAATTATACAAATTAATCTAAATTTTTCAGCTTTTTACTCGGTTATAATTTGAACGGATTCTCTATAAAGCCTTTTTAGACATGCACGTTTTAATCCAACAAAACGAAAACCAGATGTTATTAAATCAAATTTTATGAGTTCAAATAGTTAACTATGGGATTTTGAACAAAATTCTAGAGACATGCACGTTTTAATCCAACAAAACGAAAAACATATGTTATTAAATCAAATTTTATGAGTTCAAATAGTTAACTATGGGCTTTTGAAAAAAATTCTACAGATTAATCTAAAATTTTCAGCTTTTTTTTTCTCTCTTTCGCTCTCTCACTTCTATGTTTTGCTTTTCTCCTTCGTTCTTGTTTTAGAGGCCGAGTTTAGTGTTTTTCCCATGATGATTGTCTTACCAGCATCCACAATTTCTACCGTCTCAGGAGAGAAGGGATCCAGAAGCCACTATTCTCTGCCACCCATGTTAGGATGGGATTTTTATCTTTTTTTCTTCTTTTCCGAATCTTATATCTTGTTTTGATTCTTTCCACTATAAGGTTTAATCTTTTTTTGCCTTTCTTGTCTTTCTCTTTGATCTTAATTCAAAGAAGTCTAGGTTTGTTCCATATATATACAAGCAGCTTCGACTGTGGACTGCATCCAATATTATTTTTCTCTTTTTCTTTGATTAAGAGAAGTCCAGGATTGATCCATATGTTTACAAACAGGTTTGTCTGCGTCCTACTCCCCATATTGTCTTCTGTCCATCCGATCAGGATTGCTCCAACATCATCTGCTCTTGCAACGAAGTTTCTTCTTACCACCCTTTACGAGGGACCCTTTTAACACCGGTATTGGTGGTCTATCATCAAATCGCTTTGTTATAGCGATCTACTTATTAAGACATTGTCAAACAAAATCGTTGGGGCTATGAGGTATAATTCTAGCGATCTGTATTCGTCTATGATTTGCTTTTCTCTTCTCATGGATCTTACCCTCTGGCAGCATACTCCAAGCTGTTGCGCTCCGTTTGATAACATTGGTTTTCAAGTTTTCATGCTCACAATATCACGTTCTTTAATTACTTTTCCACCATACATTTGTGTTATCTTTTCTACACAGACTAACAGTTTTCCCTACTCTCTTCAGTTTCTGAACCCCTATTTTTTCCACTCTCTGATTACTTGCAATGAATGTGCATTGCTTTTTGGTCTGACCATACGAACTCCATACAATACTACAATTCTTATCAGGTCTGTCTTCTTTTTAACATCCTTTTGGTTACCCTTAGCAATAAAACTCCTTTTCATGAGGTTCACAAGGTCTGTTCTTCTCCGAATCCTAATATGGTTTGAACTATTTTTTGCTTATTTTTTACTTTTTTGTCCGAGTCGTTCTCTGGCTAAACAATGTGATTCCATGAACATTAAAGATTTGACAGAGGCTCCTTTGTTTCTTCATGGCTATCCACGATAACAGTTAGTCTACTTCTACGACCTCCCTTTTCTAAGTCCCGTTGATCTTCCACTATGCCTTCCTCTTTGTCTCCCTGGTGATTATAATGATTGGGGGAACACAACTCGCTTAAGTAGTGGGATATCCTTGGCCAGGACTTTACCAACCTCTGCCTTGGGCTCCTGTAAGGGTTGGTTAACATGGAAGAGGTTAATCGCACAATCATTGTTCTTATCCCAAAACTCAGTGACACCACTACAATGCGTCACCTCAGACCTATTAGCCTTTGCACAGTCATCTACAAAACTGTTTCGAAAGTACTTGTCAACCGTCTAAAATCTATCATACCCTTGTGTATTAGCGGCAATCAAGCTGCTTTTATTCAAGGAAGGAACATTGCTGACAACATCCTTATTGCCCATGAGCTCATCCATACTTTAAATACTGATGCAACTTCCCTGTCAAAAGGTGCTAGCTTAAAGCTAGATATGGAAAAGGCCTTCGACCGAGTTGAATGGCCTTTTATAGAACAAAATATGATTCGACTAGGCTTCAACCCCAGCTGGGTATTCCTCATTATGAGGTGTGTGTCTTCCGTATCCTTCCAAGTGCGTATCAATGACTCCCTCTCACAACCTTTCAAACCTAATAGAGGATTACGGCAAGGGGACCCTCTTTCCCCTTTTCTTTTCCTTTTCTGTACTCAAGGTCTCTCAGCATTGCTCAGTGCTGAGCAAACAAATGGTAACCTCCCTGGACTTTGTGCCAATAGGAATGAACCACGTGTTAACCACCTCCTTTTTGCAGATGGCTGTGTTGTTTTCATTAAGAATACGACTACAGAAGCTTAACGGCTTAAGGACATTCTACTTACTTATACTGCTTCGTCTGGGCAGTCGGTAAACTTTGAAAAATCTACTATTTTCTTTTCACGGAAAACCTCTACATCGTTACGTTTGGAAATCAATGATATCCTCCATGTTAGAGAAGTGGATGATCCAGGAATTTAACTTGGAGTCCCTCTCCTAATAGGGAAGAATAAGACAATGGATTTGGGGTTTACCAGGGATCATATGAATGCTCGACTAAGTAAATGGGACAAACACCTTCTTTCCTTTAGTGAAAGAGAAATCTTTATCAAATCTGTCATATAATCTATGTCTCAATACGTTATGTCTTGCTACCTTCTACCTCAGAATATTATTGATGATATGACCACTTCGATACGCTGTTATTGGTGGTCTGGAAAAGCTGAAAAACGAGGTTGGCATATGCTCCCTTGGGATACTATCTGTCTACCGAAAGTTGCAGGTGATCTTGGATTTCGTGATCTTTACCACTTTAATATTGCATTGCTAGGTAAACAGATCTGGCGATTCATCTGTGAACCTGATAACCTTCTTAGCCAGGTTTACAAATACAAATACTATCCAAAGAGCTCGATCCTTGATTCTAATTACACTCGAAGCTCTTCCTTTGCCTGGAAAGGTCTCATCATAGCTATCTCTAAACTTCGCAATGGTTTCTTCAAACGCCCTGATATATCCAGTAACGTTCAGATCCACTTTGACAATTGGGGTCGCTCTCAGCCTGTACTCCTCTATGGTGATTATGAGGTGAATGAAGAAATCCCTCTACGTGCAGGTACCTTCATGGAACCTAACCTACCCGACTGGGATGAATCAAAATTAAGAGATTACTTCTCCTATGAGGATGCTAACTCCATACTTACTATACCCATTCTTAATGAAACAAAAGACACCATACTTTGGGGTCACCATGACTCTAGCATCTATACAGTATGCTCTGGTTATCAATTTCTGCAGTTGCAGCCTGGACCTGTTAATAGGCCCTCGAAACTTTAGAAAATCTTATCTCAATTGCCTACTCTACCTAAGGTTTGCTCCTCTGAATGGCGATTGTGTCATGATGCCCTACCCTCTGGCTACAAAATTCTTCAAGCTAATCTTGGTACGGGGGTCTGCCCTGTATGCAACATGGCCATTGAGTCCACCCTACATGCTATGAGGGACTGTCCTAGTGCTTCGGAGGCGCTCCTTTTGGCAGGTCTCCCCACTCGAATCCTTTCCAATACCTATAACTCCCCCACTAGTGGCTCTCTGATGTTGCTGGTTTTCTCTCTTTGCATCAGTTCTCGTTCCTTATTACGATCTTATGGAATTTATGGAACCGCCGTAATGATTTTGTCCATAACAATCATCTCTAACCGACTTGGTTGACTGTCTCCAATGCAAAAAAACTTCTCTTCGACTATACGTCAGCTAATGATGCCTTTCACCTACGTTCCCAGCTAGCTGATCCCACCTTCGCTCTAGTTAGATGGACGAAACCGACCTCTGGTTTCGTTAAAGTTAATACGGATGAGGCCTTTGACCTTGTGCTTAGGGTTGCAGTTGCAGGTGTCATTGCTCGAGACTCCTCTGGCTCTGAACTCGGTGGTTGCTCTATGCCTCTTGTTTACCCAAATCCAGCTTCTGTCGAGGCTCTTGCTATTCTAGAAGGCTTACGACTTGTTAGTGCCAATGACTGGACTAAAGTGATCATTGAAACAGATTCTGCTTCTATTGCCAACAAAGTAAACAACACTCAGCACCAAGATCTTTCCACAGTGCAACATCTGGTGTCTCGCATCTGCTCCACTTTGGGCACTTTGCCTGATTATAAGATTTGTTATGTGCCTAGAGACGCAAATGTTGTAGCCCATGTTTTAGCTATTAGGGCTTTACATTCCTTTTCTTCTTGCTCCTTTGGTTGTATCGTTCACGACTTTATTTGGGTCTCTCTAAACTCGGAGAGGTTCTATTCTTCTTCTCAATAATACCTTGGGTACTCTTTTCCCCACAGGGGCCTACTCACCTCTTGGGGTGACAGGCTATAGGGGTTTATTAATGAGGCCCTTTACTTCAAAAAAAAAAATTCGAACGAAATCTCTATAAAGCTTGTTTAGACATGCACGTTTTAATCCCAACAAAATTACAACCAAATGCTATTAAATAAAATTTTATGAGTTCAAATAGTTAACTATGGGCTATTGAATAAAATTATACAGATTAATCTAATTTTTTTTTATTTTTAATTGGTTGAAATTTGAACGGATTCTCTATAAAGCCTTTTTAGACACTGACGTTATAAACCCAACATAACGAAAACCAGATGTTATTAAATTAAATTTTATGAGTTCAAATAGTTAAATATGGGCTTTTGAACAAAATTATACAAATTAATCTAAAATTTTCAGCTTTTTACTCGGTTAAAATTTGAACTGATTTTCTATAAATCCTTTTTAGACATGCACGTTTTAATCCCAACAAAACGAAAACCATATGTTATTAAATCAAATTTTATGAGTTCAAATAGTTAACTATGGGCTTTTGAACAAAATTATACAAATTAATATAAAATTGTCAGCTTTTTACTCGGTTAAAATTCCAACAAATTCTGTATAAAGCGTTTTTAGACATGCACGTTTTAAGCCAAACAAAACGAAAAACATATGTTATTTAATAAAATTTTATGAGTTCAAATAGTTAACTATGTACTTTTGAACAAAATTATACAAATTAATCTAAAATTTTTAGCGTTTTACTCGGTTAAAATTTGAACGGATTCTCTATACGGCCTTTTTAGACATGCACGTTTTAATCCTAACAAAACAAAAACCATATGTTATTAAATTAAATTTTATGAGTTGAAATAGTTAACTATGGCCTTTTGAACAAAATTATACATATTAATCTAAAATTTTTGCTTTTTACACGGTTAAAATTCGAACGGATTCTCTATAGAGCCTTTTTAGAGATTCATGTTTTAACCCAACAAAACGGAAACCAGATGTTATTAAATCAAATTTTATGAGTTCAAATAGTTAACTATGGGCTTTTGAACAAAATTAAACAGATTAATCTAAAATTTTTAGCTTTTTACTCGATTAAAATTCGAACGGATTCTCTATAAAGCCTTTCTAGAACTGCACGTTTTAATCCCAACAAAACGAATATAAGATGTTATTAAATCAAATTTTATGAGTTCAAATAATTAAATATGGGCTTTTGAACAAAATTATACAAATTAATCTAAATTTTTTAGTTTTTTACTCGGTTAAAATTTAAATGGATTCTCTATAAAGCCTTTTTAGACAAGCATGTTTTAATCCAACAAAACAAAAATCATAGGTTATTAAATCAAATTTTATGTGTTGAAATAGTTAAATATGGGCTTTTGAACAAAATTATATAAATTAATCTAAAATTTTCATCTCTTTACTCGGTTAAAATTCGAATGGATTCTGCATGAAGCCTTTTTAGACATGCACGTTTTATTCCAAAAAAAAAACCCTCAGATGTTATTAAATCAAATTTTATGAGTTCAAATAGTTAACTATGGGCTTTTGAACAAAATTATACAGATTAATCTAAAATTTTAAGCTTTTTACTTGGTTAAAATTCGAACGGATTCTCTATAAAGCCTTTTTAGACATGCACGTTTTAATCCCAACAAAACGAATATAAGATGTTATTAAATCAAATTTTATGAGTTCAAATAGTTAAATATGGGCTTTTGAAAAAAATTATACAAATTAATCTAAATTTTTCAGCTTTTTACTCGGTTAAAATTTAAACGGATTCTCTATGGAGTCTTTTAAGGCATGCACGTTTTAATCCCAACAAAACGAAAACAAGATGTTATTAAATCAAATTTATGAGTTCAAATAGTTAAATATGGGCTTTTGAGCAAAATTATACAAATTATTCTAAAATTTTCAGCTTTTTACTCGGTTAAAATTTAAACGGATTCTCTATAAATCCTTTTTAGACATGCACGTTTTAACCCCAACAAAACGGAAATCATATATCATTAAATCAAATTTTATGTGTTCAAGTAGTTAACTATAGGTTTTTAAACAAAATTCTACAGATTAATCTAAAATTTTCTGCTTTTTACACAGTCAAAATTCGAACGGATTCTCTATAAAGCCTTTTTAGACATGCACGTTTTAACTCCAACAAAACGAAAACCTGATGTTATTAAATCAAATTTTATGATTTCAAATAGTTAACTGTGGGCTTTTGAACTAAACTATACAAATTAATGTAAAATTTTTAGCTTTTTACAGGATTAAAATTCGAACGGATT
The DNA here is from genome assembly GCA_035048815.1 of Abelmoschus esculentus. Lineage (NCBI taxonomy): Eukaryota > Viridiplantae > Streptophyta > Magnoliopsida > Malvales > Malvaceae > Abelmoschus > Abelmoschus esculentus. The sequence continues at coordinate 13,769,374 of JAUCBN010000016.1, read as the reverse complement.
CTCTATAAAGCCTTTTTAGACATGCACGTTTTAATCCCAACAAAACGAAAACCAGATGTTATTAAATCAAATTTTATGAGTTCAAATAGTTAACTATAGGCTTTTGAACAAAATTAAACAGATTAATTTAAAATTTTCATCTTTTTACTCGGTTAAAATTCGAACGGATTCTCTATAATGCCTTTTTAGACATGCACGTTTTAATCCGAACAAAACAATAACTAGATGTTATTAAATTAAATTTATGAGTTCAAATATTTAATTAAGGGCTTTTGAACAAAATTATAGAGATTAATCTAAAATTTTTAGCTTTTTACTTGGTTAAAATTCGAACGGATTCTCTGTAAAGTCTTTTTAGTCATGCACGTTTTAATCCCACCAAAATGAAGACCAGATGTTATTTAATCAAATTTTATGAGTTCAAATAGTTAACTATGAGCTTTTGAGAAAAAAATTGAACCCAAATTTCGTCTGGCTTAGGTTTATAATAGTAATAATACTAATAAATAGCAAATAAAAAAATAGAAAAATAATAATAAAATTTAAATTGAAGAGATGAGAGATATGGGAGAGATTTTCGGGGAGGAGGTGTCAGAGAGGTGTCTGTTCCAGCTTTCGTGGCAGAATACTCAAGAAACCATCCGGAAGAAACGAACAATCTTAGAGGATGCTTTCAAAGGTCATCAATTTGCTTCTTCAATATCGGGAGTGCAACGAAGTTGAAGCTCTATTATTTACTGAGATCCTTGATCAAATTGAAGGAGGAAAAGCCATCGGCACCGGAAACCAGTTCCATGACTTCAACATTGATGTCGTCTCTCGCTCTTACACAGATACCCATGAAACTCACGCATCCAACTATTGAAGTTTCTAAAATTTTCTTCATCTCTAAAATCTCTCCTCAAAACAACCAAGTGTCCGTTTCTATTCGAGGATCAACATGACTTGTATTAACCGTAAAACCAGAGCGGTAGAACCGTAGAAGTTTGTACTTATTGCAAATCAGCGGAAGAAGTATACAAGGGAGGATTGGTTACCAAAATTATTGGAGCCGATGGTAGTTTCTAAAAAATAACTCCATTCCGTTTTAATGGGGAGAGATCCTTGTCCTTGCCTCTGTGATGGCTACTCTTGGACTGCAAACAATCTCGAAGTCCATACAAACCATGGTTCCAAATGAGGATGAATTCAACTTAATGAAAGATCAAGAGATGTGGGTGTCGAGATTATGCTTGGAGTGACATTGGATTTTACATGCTACGATCTATGAAGTTAATACTTACTGGAGCTGGAAACTTCTTTGGAAAGCTTACGCAACATGTTCAAGAGGCTATTTATATTGGCCAAGGTACGTTAATTTCTCCAATTGTATGGCAGTGGTCTCATGTTTGGTTCCAATCCTTTGACATTGGATTTTTAGATCCATTGGCATGTTTGGTTCCAATTGCATGGGATCATTTAATTTAGACCTTGTCTTTTATTTATTTATTTATTTTATTTGTATGCATATTTTAAAAGTATATAGTATATATGTCTAGGTAATCATCTAATCTACACGTAATTAATTAAATTAGAACTTTTTTAGGATAGTCACTTTAAATAATTAATTTATAGGGAGATAATTATAGTAACGGTGACGTTCTAATCATATATCTCGGATATACTAAGTGGTCAGTATTTTGAAATAACATTATGTTGGCCAATAGTGTACTTTAGTATCGTATTCGGCGTGCCATCGAAACATAAAAAATGGTAAATAATTTAGGGTTAGAATTTAATAAAATTAATTAGACAAAACTAGAAACACCAATAGTATTATTAATTTTGTCCGGTGTCGAAATGGTAGTGTCCGAGTATTCGGATGTTATCATAATACACTTGGTGAAATTAATAATTTAATAGGGTTTAAATATTTAATTAATGGAGCCTTTTTAGGTTAGAACTTAAAATGAACCAGATAATAACCGGACAAACATTTAAAACCTTTTGGGGCAGAATTTATATTTCTTTAAATATGAGTTAAGGTTTCCTATCTAGAGGACGTCTTACTCAAATTCGTGTTTAAAAGAAATATATTTTCTTATCCAAAAGGATATTCTCATTCGAACAATATTTATTTGACAATGATGGATTAAATTAATATTATTACTCGAAATTCCAAAATGCCATGTGTAATTAATAAGTTACCGATTTCGAGTGCTCGTAAGGATTGTCCTTATGCGTAACCGACTCCCAAACCCAAATATTTTTAAAATGAATATCTGATTTATTTTATGATGTCTAACCTACCAAAGTGGCAATTGGCGACTCCAAATAATTTTTTAAATTAAATAATACACGTTTTCATTAATGCTTCGATTTTTGTAATTAACGATTAAAACTAGTAAAAATTCAATTTTTAAAAATTCATCCGCCAGGCTATTTTTCACACTTTTCGGTTTTAAAACGGCAGCGATAAAATTATAAAAATTAATCTAAAATTTTTAGCTTCTTACACAGTTAAAATTAGAACGAATTCTCTATAAAGGCTTTTTAGATATGCACATTTTAATCCCAACAAAACGAAATCTCTATAAAACGAATTCTCTATAAAGGCTTTTTAGATATGCACATTTTTAGATTCACTATAAAGCCTCTTTAGACATGCATGTTTCAATCCCAATAAAACGATAACAAGATGTTATTAAATCAAATTTTATGAGTTCCAATAGTTAATTATGGGCTTTTGAACAAAATTATATAGAGTAATCTAAAATTTTCAACTTTTTACTCGATTAAAATTCGAACGAAATCTCTATAAAGCCTTTTTAGACATACACGTTTTAATCCCAACAAAACAAAAACAAGATGTTATTAAATCAAAAATTTCATGAGTTCAAATAGTTAACTATGGGCTTTTAAACAAAATTATACAGATTAATCTATTTTTTTTACTCAGTTAAAATTTAAACGGATTCTCTATGAAGCCTTTTTAGACATGCACGTTCTAATCCCAACGAAACAAAAACCAGATGCTATTAAATCAAATTTTATGAGTTCAAATAGTTAAATATGGGCTTTTGAACAAAATTATACAAATTCATCTAAAATTTTCAACTTTTTACTCGGTTAAAATTTGAACAGATTTTCTACAAAGCCTTTTTAGATATGTACATTTTAATCCCAATAAAACGAAAACCATATATTATTAAATTAATTTTTATGAGATCAAATAGTTAATTGTGGGCTTTTGATCAAAATTATATAGACTAATCTAAAATTTTCAGCTTTTTACACTGTTAAAATTCGAACGGATTGTCTATAAAGCCTTTTTAGACATGCACGTTTTAATCCCAACAAAACAAAAACCAGATGTTATTAAATCGAATTTTATGAGTTCAAATAGTTAGCTATGGGCTTTTGAATAAAATTATACAGATTAAACTAAAATTTTCAGTTTTTTAAACGGTTAAAATTCGAACGGATTCTCCATAAAGCAGTTTCAGATATGTACGTTTTAATCCCAACAAAACAAAAACCAGATGTTTTAAAATCAAATTTTATGATTTCAAATAGTTAAATATGGGATTTTGAACAAAATTATACAGATTATTCTAAAATTTTAAGCTTTTTATTTGGTTAAAATTCGAACGAATTCTCTATAAAGAATTTTTAGACATGCACGTTTTAATCGCAACAAAACAAAAAAAAGATGTTATTAAATCAAATTTTATGAGTTCAAATTGTTAAATATAGCTTTTGAACAAAATTATGCAAATTCATCTAAAATTTTCAGCTTTTTACTCGGTTAAAATATGAACGGATTCTCTATAAAGCCTTTTTAGACATGCACGTTTTAATCCAACAAAACGAAAACCAGATGTTATTAAATCAAATTTTATGAGTTGAAATAGTTAATTATGGGATTTTGAAAAAATTATACAGATTAATCTAAAATTTTTAGCTTTTTACTCGTTTAAAATCGGAACAGATTCTCTACAAAGCATTTTTAGGCATGCACATTTTAATCCCAACAAAATAAAAACCAGATGTGAATAAATCAAATTTTATGAGTTCGAGTAGTTAAATATTGGATTTTGAACAAAATTATACAGATTATTCTAAAATTTTCAACTTTTTACCCGGTTAAATTTCGAACAGATTCACTACAAAGCATTTTTAGACATGCACGTTTTAGTCCCAACAAAACAAAAACCAGATGTTAATAAATCAAATTTTATGAGTTAAAATAGTTAAATATGGGATTTTGAACAAAATCATACAGATTTTTCTAAAATTTTCAACTTTTTACCCGGTTAAAATTCGAATAGATTCTCTAGAAAACCTTTTTAGACATGCACGTTTTAATGCAAACAAAATGAAAATCAGATTTTATTAAATCAAATTTTATGAGTTCAAATAGTTAATTATGGTCTTTTGAACAAAATTATACAAATTAATCTAAAATTTTTAGCTTTTTACGCTGTTAAAATTCGAACGGATTCTCTATAAAGCCTTTTTAGATATGCCCCTTTTAATCCCAACAAAACGAAAACCAGATGTTATTAAATCAAATTTTATGAGTTTAAATAGTTAATTATGGGCTTTTGAACAAAATTATATAAATTAATCTAAAAGTTTTAGCTTTTTACTCGATCAAAATTCGAACGGATTCTCTATAAAGCCTTTTTAGACATGCACATTTTAATCCCAAAAAAATGACAACCAAATGTTATTAAGTCAAATTTTATGAGTTCAAATCATTAACTATGGGATTTGGAACAAAATTATACAGATTAATCTAAAATTTTCTGCTTTTTACTCGGTTAAAATTCAAACGGATTCTCTACAAAGCCTTTTTAAACATGCACGTTTTAATCCCAACAAAAAGAAAACCAGATGTTATTAAATCAAATTTTATGAGTTTAAATAGTTAATTATGGGCTTTTGAACAGAATTATACAAATTAATCTAAATTTTTTAGCTTTTTACTCGTTTAAAATTCGAACGGTTCTCTATAAAGCCTTTTTAGACATGTACATTTTAATCCCAACAAAACGAAAACTAGATGTTATTAAATCAAATTTTATAAGTTTAAATAGTTAATTATGGGCTTTTAAACAAAATTATATAGATTAATCTAAAATTTTAAGCTTTATACTCAGTTAAAATTGAATGGATTCTCTATAAAGCCTTTTTAGACATGCACGTCTTAATCCAACAAAATGAAAACCAAATGTTATTAAATCAAATTTTATGAGTTGAAGTAGTTAACTATGGACTTTTGAACAAAATTAAACAGATTAATCTAAACTTTTCAGATTTTTACTTAGTTAAACTTTGAACGGATTCTCTATAAAACAATTTTAGACATCCATGTTTTAATCCCAACAAAATGAAAAACACATGTTATTAAATCATATTTTATGAGTTCAAATAGTAAATTATGAGCTTTTAAACAAAATTATGAATATTAATCCCAAATTTTCAGATTTTTACTCGATTAAAATTCGAAAAAATTCTCTATAAAACCTTTTTAGATATGCATATTTTAATCGAAAAAATGTCAAACAAATATTATTAAATCAAATTTTTTGAGTTCAAATATTTAACAATGGGCTTTTGAACAAAATTATACAAATTAATCCAATTTTTTTTTTTACTTTTTACGCTATTAAAATTGGAACGGATTCTTTATAAAGCCTTTTTAATCATGCACGTTTTAATTCCAACAAACGAAAACCAAATATTATTAAATCAAATTTTATGAGTTAAAATTGTTAATCCTTTATAAAGCTCAATTAGACATTCATGTTTTAATCCTAAAAAAACGACAACCAGATGTTATTAAATCAAATTTTATGAGTTTAAATAGTTAATTATGGGCTTCTGAAAAAAATTATACAGATTAATCTAAACTTTTCAGCTTTTTACTTAGTTAAAGTTCGAACGGATTCTCTATAAAGCCTTTTTAGACATGCACATTTTAATCCTAAAAAACGAAAACCAGATGTTATTAAATCATATTTTATGAGTTCAAATAGTTAATTATGGGCTTTTGAATAAAATTATACAAATTAATCTCAAATTTTTAGCTTTTTACTCGGTTAAAATTTTAACGGATTCTCTATAAATCCCATTTAGACATGCTCGTTTTAATCCCAAAAAATGACAACCATATATTATTAAATCAAATTTAATGAGTTCAAATAGTTATTTCTTGGCTTTTGAACAAAATAATACAGATTAATCTAAAATTTTCAACTTTTTAAACTGTTAAAATTCAAACGGATTCTCTATAAAGCATTTTTAGACATACACATTTTAAGCTCAACAAAACAAAAACTAGATGATATTAAATTATATTTTATGAGTTCAAATAGTTAATTATAGGCTTTTGAACAAAATTATACATATTGTTCTCAAATTTTCAGATTTTTACTCGGTTAAAATTCGAACGGATTCTCTATAAAGGTTGTTTAGACATACACGTTTTAATCCCAAAAAATGACTACCAGATGTTATTAAATAAAATTTTATGATTTTATATAGTTAATTATGGCCTTTTAAACAAAATTATACAGATTAATCTAAAATTATACATGTTAAAATTCAAACGGATTCTCCATAAAGCCTTTTTAGACATGCAGTTTTAATCCGAATAAAACGATAACTAGATGTTATTAAATCAAATTTTTTGATTTCAATTAATTAATTATGGGCTTTTGAACAAAATTATGCAGATTAATCTAAAATTTTCATCTTTTTACTCGGTTAAAATTGGAATGGATTCTTTATAAAGCCTTTTTAGACATGCACATTTTAATCCCAACAAAACGAAAACCAGATGTTATTTAATCATATTTTATGAGTTCAAATAGTTAATTATAGGCTTTTGAACAAAATTATACAGATTAATCTAAACTTTTCAGCTTTTTACTTGATTAAAATTCAAACGGATTCTCTATAAAGCCTTTTTAGACATACACGTTTTAATCCCAACAAAACGAAAACCAGATGTTATTAAATCAAATTTTATGAGTTTAATAGTTAATTATGGGTTTTGAACAAAATTATATAGATTAATCTAAAATTTTCAGCTTTTTACTGGGTTAAAATTCGAAGAGATTCTCTATAAAACTTTTTAGACATCCACATTTTAATCCCAAAAAAACGAAAACCAGATGTTATTATGTCAAATTTTATGAGTTCAAATAGTTAATTATGGGCTTTTGAACAAATTTATACAGATTAATCTAAAATTTTCAACCTTTTACTCGGTTAAAATTTGAACGGATTCTCTATAAAGACTTTTTAGATATACACATTTTAATCCCAACAAAACGAAAACCAGATATTATTAAATCATATTTTGTAAGTTCAAATAGTTAATTATGGGCTTTTCAATAAAATCAAACAGTTTAATCCCAACAAAATGTCAACCAAATGTTATTAAATCAAATTTTTTGAGATCAAATATTTAACAATGGGCTTTTGAACAAAATTATACAAATTAATCTAAAATTTTTATCTTTTTATGTTGTTAAAATTGGAATAGATTCTTTATAAAACCTTTTTAGATATGCAGGTTTTGATCCCAACAAAACGAAAATCAGATGTTATTAAATCAAATTTTATGAGTTAAACTTGTTAATTATGGGCTTTTGAACAAAATTATACAAATTATTCTAAAATTTTTAGCTTTTTACTTGGTTAAAATTCGAAAGGATTCTCTATATAGACTTTTTAGACATGGGTGTTTTAATCCCAACAAAATGAAAACCAGATGTTATTAAATCATATTTTATGAGTTCAAATAGTTAATTATGGGCTTTTGAATAAAATTATACAGATTAATCTAAACTTTTCAGTTTTTTACTTGGTTAAAATTCGAACGGATTTTCTGTAAAGCGTTTTTAGAAATGCACGTTTTAATCCGAGCACAATGAAAATCATATGTTATTAAATCAAATTTTATGAGTTCAAATAGTTAATTATGGGCTTTTAAACAAAATTATACATATTAATCTCAAATTTTTTGACATGCAGATTTTAATCCTAACAAAATATCAACCAAATGTTATTAAATCAAATTTTTTGAGATCAAATATTTTATAATGAGCTTTTGAACAAAAATATACAAATTAATCTAAAATTTTTATCTTTTTATGTTGTTAAAATTGGAACAGATTCTTTATAAAGCCTTTTTAGACATGCACGTTTTGATCCCAACAAAATGAAAACCAGATGTTATTAAATTAAATTTTATGAGTTAAAATTGTTAATTATGGGCTTTTAAAAAAATTATACATATTAATCCTCTATAAAGCCCATTTAGACATGCACGTTTAATCCTAAAAAAACTACATCCAAATGTTATTAAATCAAATTTTATGAGTTCAAATAGTTAATTATGGGCTTTTGGAAAAAATTATACAGATTAATCTAAACTTTTCAGCTTTTTACTTGGTTAAAATTTTAACGGATTCTTTGTAAAGCTATTTTGACATGAACGTTTTAATCCCAATAAAACGAAAACCAGATGTTATTAAATAAAATTTTATGAGTTCGAATAGTTAATTATGGGCTTTTGAACAAAATTTTACAAATTAATCTAATATTTTCAGCTTTTTACTCGGTTAAAATTCGAATGGATTCTCTGTAAAGCCTTTTTAGAAATGCAAGTTTTAATCCCAACAATAAAATCAGATGTTATTAAATCAAATTTTATGAGTTCAAATAGTTAATTATGGGCTTTTAAACAAAATTATATAAATTAATCTTAAATTTTCAGCTTTTTAATCGGTTAAAATTCGAATGGATTCTCTATAAAATTTTCAGCTCTTTACTCACTTAAAATTTGAACGAATTCACTATAAAACCTTTTTAGACATGCACATTTTAATCCCAACAAAACGAAACCAGATGTTATTAAATCAAATTTTATGAGTTTAAATAGTTAATTATGGGCTTTTGAACAAAATTATACATATTAATCTAAATTTTTTAGCTTTTTACTCGGTCAAAATTCGAACGGATTCTCTATAAAGCCTTTTTAGACTTGCACATATTAATCCCAACAAAATGAAAATCCGATGTTATTAAATAAAATTTTATGAGTTAAAATAGTTAATTATGGGCTTTTGAACAAAATTATATAGATTAATCTAATTTTTTTTGCTTTATAATCGTTTAAAATTCGAACGGATTCTCTATAAAGCCTTTTTAGACATGCTCGCTCTAACCCCAACAAAACGAAAACCAGATGTTATTAAATCAAATTTTATGAGTTTAAATAGTTAATTATGGGCTTTTGAACAAAATTATACAAATTCATCTAAAATTTTCAGCTTTTTAGTCGGTTAAAATTCGAACGGATTCTTTATAAAGCCTTTTTAGACATACACGTTTTAATCCCAACAAAATGACAACCAAATGTTATTAAGTCAAATTTTATGAGTTCAAATAATTAACTATGGGCTTTGGAACAAAATTATACATATTAATCTAAAATTTTCAGCTTTTTACTCGATTAAAGTTCGAACGGATTCTCTATAAAGCCTTTTTAGACATGCACGTTTTAATCCCAACAAAATAAAAACCAGATGTTATTAAATCAAATTTTATGAGTTTAAATAGTTAATTATGGTCTTTTAAACAAAATTATATAGATTAATCTAAAATTTTAAGCTTTATACTCGATTAAAATTGAACGGATTCTCTATAAAGCATTTTTAGACATGCATGTTTTAATCCCAACAAAAGGAAAACCAAATGTTATTAAATCAAATTTTATGAGTTGAAATAGTTAATTATGGACTTTTGAACAAAATTATATAGATTAATCTAAACTTTTCAGCTTTTTACTTGGTTAAAATTTGAACGGATTCTCTATAAAGTATTTTTAGACATGTACGTTTTAATCCCAACAAAATGAAAACCACATGTTATTAAATCAAATTTTATGAGTTCAAATAGTAAATTATAGGCTTTTAAAAAATTATAAATATTAATCCCAAGTTATTAGATTTTTACTCGATTAAAATACGAACAAATTCTCTATAAAACCTTTTTAGACGTGCACATTTTAGTCCAAACAAAATGTCAGCGAAATATTATTAAATCAATTTTTTTGAATTCAAATATTTAACAATGGGCTTTTGAACAAAATTATACAAATTAATCTAAATTTTTTTATCTTTTTACACTGTTAAAATTGGAACGGATTCTTTATAAAGCCTTTTTAGACATGCACGTTTTAATCCCAACAAACGAAAATCATAAGTTATTAAATCAAATTTTATGAGTTAAAATTGATAATTATGGGCTTTTAAAAAGCCCTTATACATATAAATCTAAAATTTTCAACTTTTTACTCGGTTAAAATCTAAACGGATCCTCTATAAAGCCCTTTTAGACATTCACGTTTTAATCCTAAAAAACGACAACCAGATGTTATTAAATCAAATTTTATGATTTCAAATAGTTAATAATGGGCTTTTGAAAAAAAATATACAGATTAATCTAAACTTTTCAGCTTTTTACTTGGTTAAAATTCGAACGGATTCTCTATAAAGCCTTTTTAGACGTGCACGTTTTAATCCCAACAAATAAAAAACAAATATTATTAAATCAAATTTTATGAGTTCAAATAGTTAATTATGGGGTTTTAAACAAAATTATACATATTATCCTCAAATTATGAGTTCAAATTTTTTGAGTTCAAATATTTAACAATGGGCTTTTGAACAAAATTATACAAATTAATCTAAAATTTTTATCTTTTTACGTTGTTAAAATTGGAACGGATTCTTTATAAAGCCTTTTTAGACATGCACGTTTTAATCCCAACAAACGAAAACCAGATGTTATTAAATAAAATTTTATGAGTTAAAATTGTTAATTTTGGGCTTTTAAAAAAATTATACAAATTAATCTCAAATTTTCTGCTTTATACTCGATTAAAATTCGAACTAATTCTCTATAAAACCTTTTTTGACATGCACGTTTTAGTGCCAACAAAACGAAAAGTAGATGTTATTAAATAATATCTTATGAATTTAAATAGTTAACTATGGGCTTTTGAACAAAATTATACAGATTAATCAATTTTTTTTTACTTTTACTCGGTTAAAATTCAAACGGAGTCTCTATGAAGCCTTTTTAGACATGCACGTTCTAATCCCAACAAAACAAAAACCATATACTATTAAATCAAATTTTATGAGTTCAAATAGTTAAATATGGGCTTTTGAACAAAATTATACAAATTTATCTAAAATTTTCAGCTTTTTACTCGGTTAAAATTTGAACAAATTTTCTACAAAGCCTTTTTAGATATGCACGTTTTAATCCCAACAAAACGAAAACCATATGTTATTAAATCAAATTTTATGAGTTCAAGTAGTTAATTATGGGATTTTGATCAAAATTATATAGACTAATCTAAAATTTTCAGCTTTTTACACAGTTAAAATTCGAACGGATTCTCTATAGAGACTTTTTAGACATGCACGTTTTAATCCCAACAAAACAAAAACCAGATGTTATTAAATCGAATTTTATGAGTTCAAATAGTTAGCTATGGGTTCGAATAGTTAATTATAGGCTTTTTACTCGGTTAAAATTCTAACGGATTCTCTATAAAGCCATTTTGACATGAACGTTTTAATCCCAACAAAACGAAAACCAGATGTTATTAAATAAAATTTTATGAGTTTGAATAGTTAATTATAGGCTTTTGAACAAAATTTTACAAATTAATCAAAAATTTCCAGCTTTTACTCGGTTAAAATTCGAACGAATTCTCTATAAAGCCTTTTTAGACATGCACTTTTTAAACCAAACAAAATGAAAACCAGATGTTATTAAATCAAATTTTATAAGTTAAAATTGTTAACAATGGGGATTTGAACAAATTACACAAATTAATCTAAAATTTTTAGCATTTTACGCTGTTAAAATTGGAACAGATTCTTTATAAAGCCTTTTTAGACATGCACGTTTTAATTCCAACAAAACGTAAACCAGATATTATTAAATCAAATTTTATGAGTTAAAATTGTTAATTATGGGCTTTTAAAAGATTATACATATTAATCTAAAATTTTCATCTTTTTACTCGGTTAAAATCTGAATGTATCCTCTATAAAGCCCATTTAGACATGCACGTTTTAATCCTAAAAAACTACAACCAAATGTTATTAAATCAAATTTTTTTAGTTCAAATAGTTAATTAATGGCTTTTGAAAAATATTATACAGATTAATCTAAACTTTTCAACTTTTTACTTGGTTGAAATTCGAACAGATTCTCTATAAAGCCTTTTTAGACATGCACGTTTTAATCCCAAAAAAACAAAAACCAGATGTTATTAAATCATATTTTATGAGTTCAAATAGTTAATTATAGGCTTTTAAACAAAATTATAGAGATTAATCTAAACTTTTCAGCTTTGTACTTGGTTAAAATTCAAACGGATTCTCTATTAAAATTCAAACGTTTTAATCACAATTTTATGGAATCTTTGGAACCGTCGTAATGACTTTGTTCATAACAACCATGTTCAACCGATTTGGTTAACTGTTGCCTCTGCCCAAAAACTTATAACTGATTATACATCCTCTACTGTTGAGGCCCGCCAATCCTCCCGGCTAGCTGAGCCCACTCTTGCTCCAGCTAGATGGATGAAACCGGCTCCCGGTTTTGTCAAAATTAACACGGATGGGGCTTTTGACCCTGTTCTAAGAGGTGTTGCTGCTGGTGTTATTGCTCGTGATTCTTCTGGTACAGTGCTTGGTGGCTGTTTCCTGCCCCTTCTTTGTCCGGATCCTGCCTCTGCTGAGGCTCTAGCTATTTTGGAAGGTTTACGGCTCGCTGCCGCCAATGGATGGTCCAATGTGATCCTGGAAACTGACTCTGCTTCCATTGCCAACAAGGTTAATAATGCTCTGCCTCGAGATCTTTCCACAGTGCAGCATTTGATAACTCGCATTCGTTCCACTCTGGGTACTATACCTAATTGTAAGATTTGTTATGTGCCTAGAGAGGCTAATGTTGTAGCCCACACTCTAGCTAGTAGGGCTTTGCGTTCCTTTTCTTCTTGTTCTTTTGACTGTTTCTTTCCCGATTTTGTTCGGGCCTCTGTAAACTTGGAGAGGTTCTCCTCTTCTTCTCAATAATACCTTGGGTACTCTTTTCCCCATAGGGGCCTTCTCACCTCTCGGGGTGGTCGACTATAGGGGGTTTTTAACGAGGCCCTTTCCTTCAAAAAAAAAAATTCAAACGGATTCTCTATAAAGCATTTTTAGACATACACGTTTTAATCCCCAAAAAACAAAAACCAGATGTTATGAAATCATATTTTATGAGTTCAAATAGTTAATTATAGGCTTTTGAACAAAATTATATAGATTAATCTAAACTTTAAGCTTTTTACTTGGTAACGTAAAAGCTTCTTTCTCTCCTCTCCTTCTCTCTTCCGCTTCAACACATTTTCTTCTTCATGCTTTTTGTTCTCTTCAGCCTTCTCTACCGATCACCCGTGGGGTTTTTGATCGGCCGACCATCACCACCGCCATCTTCAGGAGAGGAAGAAGCTTCACCGTCACCGGCCAATATCTCCAGGTATAACAAATCTGTTTTTGTATGTTTCTTGCCATCGTTCTTTCATGTTTCTTGCCTATCTTGTTTTCTCTTGATTGTTGCCCTGTCAATGGCTTCCTCCGATCTGGCTCGGTTCATCTACTATCTCCAACCCTTCCCAGGGTCTTTAACCACCGCAGTAATCTGTGGATCATATCTCCCACTCGATACGATTTGGAGATGGGTTCTCTTCTTCATCCTTTTTCTTTTACTTCTTTTCTCTGGAAGGCGTAGTTGCTCCTGTTTCTGGAGGATTCGGAGGATCAGTCTCCTCCATGGCGTTCTCATCCTTAACTGATCAGGTCGGTCTACATCTCGTTCCACGTTTTGCTCTCCACCTCTGTTGAGGGATCTAACCACTGCAAGCCGTCATCGCCTCCATGTGAATCACCTTCAACACGCTCTTCGTTGGTTATTGCCCAGGCTCGGTTTCTGTCTGGCTTGGTTTGGTTCCCACTTCCTCTTAAACTCCTGTTTTTATGTTCAACAAGGTCTCTCCCTCTCCAAACCCTGGTATGGAATGGTTTCTACGTCTTTTATCTTACCCCTTCCAGGGGATGCGATGATCGGCGTGGGGCTTGTTTTCTGCTCCTTTTTCCTGGGTTCATTCGAACCATCGTTTGTGTACTGGTTCTGTGGTCCAAGGAGGGCTGCTTTCGGTCTTCACCTCCTTTGGCTCCGATCGTCTCTCGGCCACTACAGGATCGACTTTCTTCAGCCACCTTTCGTTCTGGCGACCTCCATGAGGGATTTTCTCAGAGCTGTCTCTGTGTTTGGCTGTCCCTTGCCGACCCTCTGTTTGGTCTTCTTCGGGTTTGGCCACGTCTGGCCGTCCTAACTTTGTGTCTTGCCTTCAACCTCAGCTTTGGGCTTTCCCCTCCTGCTCTTTTCTGGAGACTTGGCGTTCGTTTAAGGTGGCTCCATATACGGGTCATCCTCGAGACTGGTCCATGGTTGGCCTCCCATTGGTCCTCGCCCTCGACGCCTTTGATCTGTCTACTTTGGAGGACAGGAGCTTGCTTTATATCGACGGTGGTGGAGTCTGTTCGTCGGTTTTACTGGTCGCTGTGCTTGCTTCGTCGGTTCTTGATCGCTTCTTGGCCGGCATGGAGGTTTGAATATCGACTTGCGCCCACTCCTTGCTCCCTGGTCTTGGGTCGTCTGCGGCCGAGCTCCTACATGGAGTGGGACGTGGCCCTCCTGCATGGATTTGGTGAAGGGCGAGGTGGACCGACTGGTTTTTCGGGCTCGTATGGGTGCTCAGCTATCCTTTTGGATTCGAATTATCGTATTAGGTATGATATAACTCCAAATTACCGTATGTTCTCTTTATGGTTACGGTATAAATTGGCTTTGGTTCATCAATTTACATGTTGCTCTGCTTTGTATCGTTATTTTGTTTACCTACCTTCTCTTGTTGTTGTTGTTTTCGTTTTTATTTTTACGTTTTTGTTTATACTGATGTGTTATTTAGTTCTTTTGTGGCTTTTTCTTATGCCTTGTGATTACTTCATATTCTCTTATTTGTTACCAACCTTATATAAGGTCCATACCAACACCTTACATGGTGTCCTTGCCAAACTTTGGTCTGACTATCAGTCTTTTATACCAACTGCTACTTTGTGTCTCATCCTCTATATTATCTTAACTTTTTTCAGTTTTGGACTATTTATCCTTTTTATTAAAAATACAATATTTATTCCTTTTCTAACTCTTATACTTTCTTTAATAGTTTTTTGGTCTCTCTTTTCCAATTATCTTATCTTATTTTTTACAAGAAGTTCTATTCCTTTCCAGACTCTTCCTCTCTTTTCTACTCCTAGTGAAATTCTTATTTTTTACATTCATATGGACTCTTCACCTATATATATGATCATATATTCCACTAATGATTTATTCTTTCTCATATTTTCTTCATTTTGCCGCCCTTACTCTCTCCTTTCTTTTCTGATGGATTCCAAATCTTTTCTCCAACAACTCGGGAATATTCAATTTACTGAGGAAGAACAATCCACTATCTTTCAAACAAACCTTCCCTGGGATTCTGCTGATGCTGATTCATATACAACTTTGTTAGGGAACATGATTACCTCGAAGGACATTGACGATCAAATTATCATTAAAGCCTTTACTGGTATTTGGACTCCGGCTAAATTATCTTCTATGCGTGCCTTGCGACCACGGCTGTTCCTAATCTGCTTCAGGGATGAAAAGATTAAGGAGGATATTCTGTCCAGGGGGCCATGGACCTATAAGGATGAGTGGCTTTCCCTCACTCAATATGATCCTGCTATTAGTCTTGATGACCACTCCTTTATGATAATGAATGTGTGGGTACGAATCTATAATATCCCACCTATCCTTCTTGCTTCGGAGGAATCTGCTAACAATACTGGTGAGTCACTCGGAGCTCTCATTAGATCTGTTACAAAGATTGACACGAGGAAAATGGATCTCAATATGGTTGACTATCTTCGGGTAGGAGTATCTCTAGATGCCTCTAAACCAGTTCGACGTTGTGTTGCTATTGGTGGGGGGTCTTCTACCCGTTTTTGTCCTCTGTAATATGAACGCCTTCCTACTCTCTGCCACTGTTGTGGTCGTGTTGGCCACTCTCTTGATTTTTGCACTATCCCGGTCGAGCAGAGGCCTGAACAACTTCAATATGGCGACTGGCTCCGCTATCTCCCTAAGAAGAAGATTTCTCAACCTCTGCAGAGAGGACGCATCCGTTACATTTCGCAAAGCTTTCAAGCATCTCCTTCCACGGGTTCTAATGATAAAGGCAAGGCTCCGGTGACAGATCTGTCCGCCCAGGAGAACGCCCCTCCTTCTGAGTCTTTCCCTGTCTTCTCACAGGGCCCTCGCACTCTTCCAACTGTCCCAAGTAAACTATCTGCTCGGCGTGGCCCTACTCAGCTCTTGCAAATGGTTTTTCCGGATTTGGAACCCAATATAACTACTCGGTCTAAGATTCCTGATGGTGATGCTGATGATAGCCTGTCGGCGCCAGAACTCCAAGATCTGGAGCTTGATCTTGCCAATGATGCCGCTTTTCAGGAAGCTGCTGACTGGATTGAACATGCACCACCAACGAAGAGAATTACTCGTGCAGTTGCTACTAGGGGATCTAAAAGAACTCCGCCATCTGATGAGGGCTCTCGACCTAAACGCCCCCGGCCACCTCCTAAAGGATCTGCAAAAAAAGCTGGGATGAGCAGCACAAACAACTCTCCGGCGGAGGTTGACAGTGGTCAACCCCGCCGAGCCAAATGATCGATCTTTTTTGGAACTGTCATGGCTCTTATACCATGGCAGTTCTACCTTTAGTTTTTTTCTTTTTTTTTTCGTTGTTTTTAGTTTTTTGAGTTTATTAGGACAATGTTTTTCTTTTGTCTCTCTTTTTAGGTTTGTTTTCAGGTTTAATAATATTTCTTTTTCTTTGTTTTTTTTACTTTGGTTCTTTCTCTACTCTTCCTCTCTTTTACTCTCCTTTTTTCTTTTCTTTTTTCTTTCGTACATATGTTTTTCTACGTTTACATATACCACCCTTTGAAAGGGATCTTTCCAACATCTTTTTTGACGTATCTTTACCTACGGAGAGGAATTGCTTTCCTCCTCTACTTCATGTCACTTTACATTATTGGCTAGCTGGGATGAGCAGCTTTAACAACTCTCCGACGGTGGTTGACGATGATCAACCCCGCCGAGAGAAATGAAAATCTTATGTTAGAACTGTCAGAGCCTTGGCAACGCCCAGGCAGTTCTTGCGTTACAACGTGCTGTCTCTAAGCATGATGCTGATTGTCTCTTTCTTTGCGAGACCAGATTAAACAGACAAAAACATGGATCGTATTAAGCTCAAACTTGGTATGCATGGTTGTCTCGCCTTTGATCCCAGGCCTTCATGTACAGGACTTGCCATCATCTGGAAGAACAATTCTTCTGTTGATCTCCTCTCATATTCAGATCGACATATTGATGTTCTTGTTACATTTGAACAAATTCAATTCCACTTTACTGGCATACATGGTTTTCCTGAAACTGCGAACAAATACAAGACTTGGCAATTAATAGATTCCCTGAATGTAGCCAGTTCTCTTCCTTGGCTTTTAGGGGGGGACTTTAATGAAATCCTTTATGACAACGAGAAACAAGGTGGTTCTCGCCGTGCTCGTTCGCAAATTAACAATTTTCAAGAGTGCCTTGATAATAATGATCTTTTCGATTGTAAACCAAAGTCTGGATGGTTCACTTGGACCAGATCGGGATGCAACTCGGTAACCATTATGGAAAGACTAGATAGATTTCTTGGTAATTCAACCTGGTTCAATACTTTCCCTAGTTGTCAAGCTATCTCCTTCTTCCAGGCGCGTTCTGACCACTGTCCTATTTTAATGGATACTAGGCCTGTACTGGGTCCCCCAGTTGTGCGGACCAGCACCTTGTTCCGCTATGAGAACTGCTGGGCTAATAATCCTGAGGTTCTTTTGCGTATTAAAGACCTTTGGTCTACTCCATCTCGATCGACTTTAAGTAAACTACACGACATTAGACACTTCCTTGCTACTTGGCAATCTAACAAACGACTGAAATCCAATAAGCGTATCTCTCAGTTGAATGACTTCATTAACCTATGTCTCACGCAACATCTCTCCGACTCTGAAATCATTGGCCTTCTCTCTGCTAAACGCGAGCTCGATAGTTTACTCAATGTGAAGGAGATCTATTGGGCTCAATGTGCTCGAACTCTCTGGCTAGAGCACGGTGACAAAAACACTTCCTTCTTTCATGCCAGAGCGACTAGCCGACGGAGGAAAAACCAGATTGTTGGTCTCTTCGACGATCAAAATACTTGGCACACTAATTCAAATGACATTATGACTACCGTTGTTATATACTTTCAAACTCTTTTTTCGTCATCCTCTCCTATTATAGATCCATCAATTTTGAACAATATTCCCATAGTTGTTACTGATTCAATGAATAATGAACTTAATAAGGATTTCACTCCCGATGAAATTCATACTGCTTTTCGTGATATCAATCCGAGGAAGGCCCCGGGGGTTGACGGTTTCCCAAGCAGTTTCTTCCGGAAGCACTGGGATATCCTTGGCCACGAATTTATATCTCTATGCCTCGGGCTCCTTCGAGGGTCCATTAATATAGAAGAAGTCAATCGTACCATTATTGTGCTTATCCCTAAAATCGATGAACCTACTATAATGCGTCATCTTAGACCTATTAGTCTCTGTACAGTTATTTATAAAACTGTCTCGAAAGTTCTTGTTAATCGGCTAAAATCTATCATACCTATTTGTATTAGTGGCAACCAAGCTGCTTTTGTTCACGGCAGGAATATTACGGATAATATTCTTATAGCTCATGAACTCATCCATACCCTTAATACTGATGCTACATCCCTTGCGAAAAGGGCTAGTTTAAAGCTAGATATGGAAAAGGCATTCGACCGTGTTGAATGGACTTTTTTAGAACATATTATGATTCGTCTAGGCTTTAACTCCAACTGGGTGTCCCTTATTATGAGGTGTATATCCTCAGTTACCTTTCAAGTTCGAGTGAATGATTCCCTTTCTCGGCCTTTTAAGCCCTTTAGAGGTTTACGGCAAGGGGACCCTCTCTCCCCCTTTTTGTTTCTTTTTTGTACACAGGGTCTTTCGGCCTTACTTAATGCTGCGCAATCCTCTGGTGACCTCCCGGGGCTTTGCGCTAGCAGAAATGGACCACGTGTCAATCATCTTCTTTTTGCAGACGACTGTGTTGTTTTTATCCGGACCAAAATGGCAGAAGTGCAGCGCCTTCGGGATGTTCTGCACATTTATGCCAATTCGTCTGGGCAAGCAGTGAACTTTGAGAAATCTACTATTTTCTATTCTCGAAAAACCCCTTTGTCACTTCGAACAGCCATCAATGACATACTGCATGTCAGGGAGGTGAATGATCCTGGGCTTTACTTAGGAGTCCCTCTTCTCATTGGGAAAAATAAAACTGCTGCTCTGGGTTTTACCAGAGATAAAATGACTGCCAGAATGAACAGCTGGGACAAACATCTCCTCTCTTTTAGTGGGAGAGAAGTCTTCATCAAATCTGTTCTTCAATCTATGCCTCAATATGTGATGTCTTGCTACCTTCTGCCACTCAATATTATTGATGACATGACTACTTCTATACGCCGCTACTGGTGGTCTGGGAAAGCTGGCAAAAAAGGATGGCACATGCTTCCCTGGGATACTGTCTGTCTCCCGAAAGCGGCTGGGGGAGTCGGCTTTCGTGATTTACACCATTTTAATATTGCTTTACTTGGTAAGCAGATTTGGCGCCTTGTGTGTGCTCCTGGGAGCCTTCTTAGTCAAATTTACAAATGCAAGTACTACCCGACTGGTTCTTTACTAGACTCTGTTTCTTCACGGAGTTCCTCCTTTGCTTGGAAAGGGCTCAGTGTAGCTATTTCTAAACTTCGTGATGGATTTTTTATACGTCCAGGCATGAATAGTACTATCCAGATCCACTTTGACAACTGGGGTGGCTCTCAGCCTTTGCGCCTTTATGGTGATTATGAGATCAATGATGAAGTGCCTTTGCGCGCCGACACTTTTATGATACCTAACTTACCCCGCTGGGATGCATCCAAAGTTCGGAATTACTTTACATATGAGGATGCTAATACTATCCTTAATGTTTCGATTATTAATGATACACAAGACACCACCCTCTGGGGTAACCATGATTCTGGTATCTATTCTGTACGTTCGGGCTATCAATTTTTGATGCTTCAGCCAGGTCCAGTTAATAGGCCCTCTAAACTTTGGAAAGTCCTTTCCAAATTACCCACTCTTCCCAAGGTACGTTATTTTGCTTGGCGTTTGTGTCACGATGCACTTCCCTCTGGTCACAAAATCCTTCAGGCCAATCTAGGTTCGGGGATTTGCCCTATATGCAATTTGGCCATTGAAACTACCATCCATGCTATACGGGACTGCCCTTGCTCTAGAGAGGCGTTCCAGTTGGCAGGACTCCCATCTCGACTTCTTTCTCCTGTTTATACCTCCCCTCATCAGTGGCTTTCTGCGGCAGCTGGCTTTCTTTCTCTTCAGCAATTTTCTTTATTTCTCATGATCTTATGGAATCTATGGAACCGTCGCAATGATTTTGTCCATAATAACCATCTTCAACCGGTGTGGTTAACCGTTTCTAATGCTCTAAGTCTTTTACGTGATTACACCTCAGCCAATAGTGCCACCCGTCTACATTCTCGGCTAGCTGAGCCCACTCTTGCTCTTGCTAGATGGACGAAGCCAGACCCTGGTTACGTCAAGATTAACACGGATGGTGCGTTCGACCCCGTGTTAAAAGGAGCAGCAGCTGGCGTCATTGTTAGGGATTCCTCTAGCATTGTCCTTGGCGGCTGTTCTTTGCCTCTCCTCTGTCCGGATCCTGCCTCTGCTGAAGCTCTTGCCCTCTTGGAAGGTCTGAAGCTTGCTTTTTCCAATGGCTGGACCCGTGTTGTCTTCGAGACTGACTCCGCTTCCATTGCTAACAAGGTCAACGACCCCCTTTACCAGGATCGTTCCTCGGTGCAACCTTTGGTGTCTCGTATTCGTTCCACTCTTGGTACTTTTCCTGATTGTAAGATTTGTTATGTACCTAGAGAGGCTAATGTTGTAGCCCATGTGTTAGCTACTAGGGCTTTGCGTTCCTTTTCTTCTTGCTTTTTCTCCTATGACTTTCCTGATTTTATTCGGGCTTCTGTAAATTCGGAGAGGTTTTCCTCCCCTTCTCAATAAGATCTTGGGTACTCTTTTCCCCATAGGGGCCTTCCTGCCCCCTGGGTGGTCGGCTGTAGGGGTTTTTTAATGAGGCCCTTTTCTCAAAAAAAAAATTCAAACGGATTCTCTATAAAGTATTTTTAGACATGTACGTTTTAATCCCAACAAAATGAAAACCAGATGCAATTAAATCGAATTTTATTAGTTCAAATATTTAATTATGGGCTTTTGAAAAAAATTATACAGATTAATCTAAATTTTTTTTCTTTTTACTCGGTTAAAATTCGAACGTATTCTCTGTAAAGCCTTTTTAGACATACAAGTTTTAATCCCAACAAAAAAATCAGATGTTATTAAATCAAATTTTATGAGTTCAAATAGTTAATTATGGGCTTTTAAACAAAATTATATAAATTAATCTAAAATTTTCAGCTTTTTACTCGGTTAAAATTCGAACGGATTCTCGATAAAGCCTTTTTAGATATGCCCGTTTTAATCCCAACAAAACTAAAACTAAACGTTATTAAATCAAATTTTATGAGTTTAAATAGTTAATTATGGGCTTTTGAACAAAATTATACAAATTAATCTAAAATTTTCAGCTTTTTACTCGGTTAAAATTCTAACATGTCCTCTATAAAGCCTTTTTGACATGAATATTTTAATCCCAATAAAACGAAAACCAGATGTTATTAAATAAAATTTAATGAGTTGAAATAGTTAATTATGGACTTTTGAAGAAAATTATATATATTAATCTCAAATTTTCATATTTTTACTTGGTTAAAATTCGAACGAATTCTCTATAAAATCCTTTTAGACATGCATGTTATAATCCAAAAAATGACAACCAGATGTTATTAAATCAAATTTTATGAGTTTAAATAGTAAAATATAGCTTTTGAACAAAATTATATATATTAATCTAAAATTTTAGCTTTTTACTCGGTTAAAATTCGAATGGACTCTCTATGAAGCCTTTTTAGACATGCACATTTTAATCCCAACAAAACGAAAACCAAATGTTATTAATCATATTTTATGAGTTCAAATAGTTAATTATGAGCTTTTGAACAAAATTATATAGATTAATCTAAACTATTCAGCTTTTTACTTGGTTAAAAATCGAACGGATTATCTATAAAGCATTTTTAGACATGCACGCTTTAATCCCAGCAAAATGAAAACTAAATGTTATTAAATCAAATTTTATGAGTTCAAATAGTTAATTTTGGGCTTTTAAACAAAATTATACATATTATTCTCAAATTTTCAGATTTTTACTCTGTTAAAATTCGAACGAATTCTCTATAAAACCTTTTTAGACATGCACATTTTAATCCCAACAAAATGGCAACCAAGTCTTATTAAATCAAATTTTTTGAGTTCAAATATTTAACAATGGGTTTTGAACAAAATTATACAAATTAATCAAATTTTTTTATCTTTTTACGCTGTTAAAATTGGAACGGATTTTTTATAAAACCTTTTTAGACATGCACGTTTTATTCCCAACAAAACGAAAACTAGATGTTATTATATCAAATTTTATGAGTTAAAATTGTTAATTATGGGCTTTTAAAAAGCCCTTATACATATTAATCTAAAATTTTCAACTTTTTACTCTGTTAAAATCTAAACGGATCCTCTATAAAGCCCATTTAGACAAGCACATTTAATCCTAAAAAAACTACAACCAAATGTTATTAAATTAAATTTTATGAGCTCAAATAGTTAATTTTGGGCTTTTGGAAAAAATTATATAGAATAATCTAAACTTTTCAGTTTTTTACTTGGTTAAAATTCTAACGGATTCTCTATAAAGCCATTTTGAGATGAACGTTTTAATCCCAACAAAAGGAAAACTAGATGTTATTAAATAAAATTTTATGAGTTCGAATAGTTAATTATGGGCTTTTGAACAAAATTTTACAAATTAATCTAAAATTTTCAATTTTTTACTCGATTAAAATTCGAAAGGATTCTCTATAAAGCCTTTTTAGACATGCAAGTTTTAATCCCAACAAAAAAATTAGATGTTATTAAATCAAGTTTTATGAGTTCAAATAGTTAATTATGGGCTTTTAAAAAAAATTATATAAATTAATCTAAAATTTTCAGCTTTTTACTCGGTTAAAATTCGAATGGATTCTCTATAAAATTTTTAGCTCTTTACTCACATAAAATTTGAACGGATTCACTATAAAGCCTTTTTAAACATGCACGTTTTAATCCCAACAAAACGAAACCAGATGTTATTAAATCAAATTTTATGAGTTTAAATAGTTAATTATGGGCTTTTGAACAAAATTATACAGATTAATCTAAATTTTTTAGCTTTTTACTCGTTTAAAATTCGAACGCATTCTCTATAAAGCCTTTTTAGACATACACATTTTAATCCCAACAAAACGAAAACAAGATGTTATTAAATCAAAATTTTATGAGTTCAAATAGTTAACTATGGGCTTTTGAACAAAATTATACAGATTAAGCTAATTTTTTCAACTTTATACTCGGTTAAAATTCGAACGGATTCTCTATAAAGCTTTTTCAGATATACACGTTTTAATCTCAAAAAAATGACTACAAAATGTTATTAAATCAAATTTTATGAGTTAAAATTGTTATTTATGGAATTTTAAACATAATTATACATATTAATCTCAAATTTTTAGATTTTTACTCGGTTAAAATTCGAACGAATTCTCTATAAAATCCTTTTAGACATGCACGTTTTAATCCAAAAAAATGACAACCAGATGTTATTATATTAAATTTTATGAGTTTAAATAGTTAATTAGAGCTTTTGAACAAAATTATATATATTAATCTAAAATTTTAGCTTTTTACTCGATTAAAATTCGAACGGACTCTCTATGAAGCCTTTTTAGACATGCGCATTTTAATCCCTACAAAACGAAAACCAGATGTTATTAATCATATTTTATGAGTTTTCGGTATCCCTGGTGTCAGTTACTAGGGTTTTCTTATTACGACCTCTCCATTGGTGCTTTGTTTGGACATAGAGCGCTCCACTATGCTCAACGCATCTCGTCCCCTTCCTTGGATAACAACACGATCCTAAGTCCCATTATTTTTTTTGCTGCTTCTGGTTACATGTGAAGCCTCTCTCCTAGGAAGCGTTTCTTCTACGACATCACAAATGAGTTCTTTTCCTTCTCTTTTTACTATCCACACATGTACAATCTAATTTTCTGCCGATTGGTCGCATGAATTTATACTACCCTTGCAAAGGGCTTCGATCAACACCTTCCATGGTGGTCTTCTTTTAAACAAATTTTACCTTCGTTGTATCTATATTAGTTCGGTTAAGATTTGTTTTTTCACTAGTTTGAACACATCCAGGAATCTCCTTAGAAGCAACCCTCCTGTTCTGACTCCTGATGCTATAACCAATCCTCCATGTTTTTGGTTTCGAAAACAACTCTGGAGGCTCCTGGATTTTGAAGCAAACTCTAATGCATTGTTATATTTTTCAACATTATTTTTATTACTTCTAATTCCTTTAAGTTTCGCTCATTGGTTTATACTATGTGTTTCTCCTCAAGGTTTTCTGATCATAGGAGAGGAAGCTACAAGCTTCTCGAGGAACTATCCAATTTTGTCGTTCCTTACCTATCTTTTTCCTTCTATTACTATCAGATTTGCTCCTAATATCATGGTTTGTGGGATCATATATTTCTATCATTTTGACAGGTTTGACTCACGACCATGTTGTGCACCTACGTTTCGTTTTGGGTCTGCATCAAACTATATTCTCCATGATCACAGACTTCTCTATCTAACAGCTCCAGACCTTGGCATAGAAGTAATTCCGGTAATGTATCTATGGATCTTGCATCAATGCCCGTTGGACTCCGTTTCTTGTGTTGAATGGTTAGAGTTATACTTGGACTCTATATCTGTTTCTTTTTTTATGATCATATTGATATCTTGTCTCTCTATTTTGTTGCTCTTGCTCACGACTTCCTTGGATTATCATAGTTCTTGGTTAGTTTGGCCTTTGTTTCAGATGCTAAGTCTCTATGATGATTTTGTCATCAGGTGTTGTCCAACTGTGGTTCATATCTCCTAAACCAACCAGAGCACTATAGCTTACTTCTCTTGTTCGCCCATATCTCCGACTACGATTGTTTCCTGGTCGGTTTGGCTTAGTGCTGCTTGAGGCCTGTTGGGGTGTGGCCAAATCATGGTTCCTCCTTCGTTCTACATCAGGTGTAGTATGATTCAAGTCTCCTACAACAAGTATACCTTGAACTTTAATCGGTTTACTTTAATTTACTTTAATCGGTTTCGCCTATATTTAATTATTTTTCTATTACTTGAACTTTTTTCTATTATGGTAAGCTACTGTTGGATTTATACATTGAACTCATCCGTTGTTGGTAACTATAATATGTATAATTTTTCTATACCACCCTTTTATAGGGATTCTCTCAACACCTATTATGGTGCATACTCTACAAGGCTCTACATTGCAATTCCAGATTTGTTGGTACATATCAATTATCAGGCTTTATATACTAGTTGTACGTCTTTTATACTAATTATACTATGGACACTTAAAGTTTGTTTTTTATGACTTCTATATACTCTCAAATACCTATCTTTTTTCATATCACATGTGATAAGTTATTCTTGTCTACTTGTCTACTTCTTCTCAAATACATTGTCTTAATTTATATTTTCCATATAATAATAATTTTTTTTCTATTTATCTTTTTCTAATTTCTTCACATGTAATCCTTGTATACTTCAAACTCTTCCTTTATTATATATATATATGCCCATCTCTCTCATATCTTCTCATCTTCTATATATTCTACACGCCCCTCTCTCTTTTTTCTCTCAAATATTTCTTTACTCTTATCAACCTCTTACCAATGAATTCCAAGACCTTCCCCCAACAACTAGGCAATCTTCAATTTACTGCTGACGAGCGGGAGGCTATCTTCCAACCTAGTTTCTCTTGGGATTTCTTAGAGGAAGAAACACAATCCATCCTTTTAGGGAATCTTATTTCCTCCAAAGAGATTGATGATCAGGTGATTGTCAAAGCTTTTACTAAAATTTGGACTATGGCCAATCTTGATTCAATACGTATCTTGAGACCACATATATTCCTCATCCGCTTTAAGGATATGAAGATCAAGGATGATTTCCTAGCCAGAGGACCCTGGACTTACAAGGATGAGTGGCTTGCTCTAACTCAATACAATCCCTCTATCAATATCGATGAGCATTCCTTTTCAAAGATGAATGTTTGGGTGTGTATTTACAATATTCCATACATTTTTCTTGCAACGGAGGAGTCTGCCAATGACATTGGCAATCCTTAGGGGCCATAATCGGTATGGTAACAAAAATTAATACTAGAAAAATCAACTTTAACATGGTTGACTACCTGCGGGTTGGTTTGACACTAGATGTTACACAGCCTATTCGGCATTGTGTTGCTATTGGTGGAGGTCCCTCTACAAGGTTCTATCTAATCCAATATGAACGTCTTCCTATGATTTGTCACTGTTGTGGCCGAATTGGTCATTCATTGGACTCTTACTCTATCCCGGTCGAATCACGACCCGATCAACTTCCATTTGGCGATTGGCTAAGATATGTTCCTAAGAAGAAGGATGCACAACCTACACAAAGAGGTCATATTCGTTACATTGCCAATGAATCCAATGCTCAGCCTACGCTAATATCCTCCCAAACCTCCATTACTAATAACAACGATGGAAAAGGTAAAGCCCCTATGGCACCCCTTTTGGCCTCTGAATATGACTCTGCTCCAAGTAATGAACCTCCGCTTCATATCCCTAAAGGACCCAGACTCCTCCCAACGGCTCCTAGTAAACTATCTACTCGTCGCTGCCCTGCACAACCACTGCAAATGGTTTTTCCTGACCAAGGCCCTAATATTACTACCCGGCAAAAGGCCAACGCCGACAGTGGAGAGGTTAACTTGTTGGATCCTGGTCTCCAAGATTTGGAGGCTGACCTAGCCAATGACCGTGACTTTCAGGAGGCAACTAAATGGCTTGATTCTGCACTGACTCCTAAGCGAATTGTTCGACCGACTTCAAATCGAGGTGTTAAGAGAACTCCACCTTCAGATGAAAATACTAAGCTTAAGCGGCCTAGAGCTAGCAATGCACCAAATGAGAAAGTTGGGATGAGCAACGCAAAAAACTCTCCGGTGGAGGTTGACCATGATCAACCACGTTGAGTAAAATGATAATTTTATGTTGGAACTGTCTGGGCCTTGGCAACGCTCTGATAGTTCTTACTTTATAATGTGCTATCTCTATGCATGATGCCGTTATTTTTCTTGTTTTTTCTTTTAAGTATATCAGTTTATTAGTCTTTATTCTATTTTTGTTAGAACTACGTGGCTGCATAGCTTTTGTCTTTAGGCCTCTTATTTTGATGTTCCTTTTTATTTGGAATAATAATACCTTTACTGCTTTTTCTTTTTACTCCTTATGTCTTATTGTTGTTTTTACTATCTCTTTCCTTATTCTTATGTTGAAATGTCTTTTTGATATATTTGTTTTGTTGGGTTCTAATGAGGAACTAATTTGTTATGATTTTCTACCATCATGGTATTTTTACTTTACTAAGCTCTTTTTTCCAATTACAAATCAAATTTTTTATTTTTCTATTTGCTTTTATGTGTTACACCTAAATAACCCCCTTTTTTTGTCTTTCTTGTCTACTATCTATCTTTTATAAGGTTTTTTATTTTTATAAATGTACCACCCTTGCAAAGAGAATACTCCAATATCTTTTATGGTGTCGCTCTATCAAAAAAGATTCTTAATATCAAGAACTTTAATCTTGAATTGCGAACTAACTTATATATTTTCTATATGATTTGCTTGGGGTATTATCCCTCCTTTAAATCGGCATCCCTATCTTTATATATTGGTTGCAAGTATTATTTTTTAACTATTGTAATGACCATTACTAAGAGGCCTCGTTCTTCGGCAAGGCCAGTACTAATTTATCTGGGATGAGCAACGCAAAAAACTCTTCGGCGGTGGTTGATAGTGATCAACCCCGCCGAGAAAAATGAAACTCTTATGCTGGAACTGTCAGGGTCTTGGAAACACCTAGGTAGTTCACGTATTACAACGTGCTACCACCAAGCATGACGTTGATTGTCTCTTTCTTTGTGAGACTAGATTGAACAAACACAATATGGACCGAATTAAGCACAAGCTTGGCCTGCATGGCGGCATAGCTATTGAATCCAACCCTTCTTGTACAAGGCTTGCCATTATTTGGAACAATAAAACTACTATTGATTTTCTTTCTTACTCGGATCGGCATATTGATATCATTATTTCTTTTGGACAAATATGATTCCATTTTTCCGGTTTACATGTCTTCCCCGAAACTGCAAACAAATATAAAACTTGGCAGCTAATAGATACTCTTAAATCAACCTCAAACCTTCCCTGGCTTTTAGGGGGGAATTTTAATGAAATTCTTTATGACAATGAAAAAAAGACGGTTCTCGTCGTGCACGATCACAAATCAATAATTTTTTGAGATTGTCTTGACAAGAATGATCTATTCGACTGTAAACCAACGTCTCTAGATGGTTCACTTGGACTAGATCAGGTCGTAATACGGAAACCATTATGGAAAGAATTGATAGATTCCTTGGTAACTCCGCCTGGTTTAACACCTTTTCTAATTGCCAAGCTATATCTTTCTTTCAGGAGCGTTCTGACCACTGTCCTATCTTACTGGACAGTAACCCATCACAAACTCTTTGATCTAAAACTCTAATACCCCTTTTCGCTATGAGAATTGTTGGGCTGATAACCCGGAAATTCTGTCTCGAATTATAGAGATTTGGTCTAACCAATCTTGCTCGACTCTTAAGAAACTTCAAGATATTGGACGAGTCTTAGCTAAATGGCAAACTAATAAGCGCATTAAATCTAATGAGCGCATCGCTCATCTGAATGACTTTATTAATATGTGTCTCAAACGCCAGCTTTCCGATACGGAAATCCACAACTTTATTTTCACTAAGAGTGAGCTTGATAGCTTGCTAAATGTGAAGGAAATCTATTGGTCTCAACGAGCTTGGACACACTGGTTAGAACACGGTGAAAAAACACCTCCTTTTTTCATGCCAGGGTGAATAGCTGACGGCGGAAGAATCATATTGCTAGACTTCTTAACAACCAGAATATATGGCAAACAAATACGGACGACATCATGTCTACTGCTATTAATTACTTTCAAAACCTTTTTACGTCTTTCTCTCCTACTATAGCGTCTTCTATCTTGGATAACATCCCCTCCATTGTTAACGAATCAATGAACAATGATCTTAATAAGGAATTCACAGCAGATGAAGTATCCATAGCTTTTCGTGTTATTGACCCGAGGAAAGCCCTGAGAATAGATGGCTTTCCAAGTGGTTTCTTCAGGAAGCATTAGGATATCCTTGGCCAGGACTTTACAAATCTCTACCTCAGGCTCTTGAGAGGGTCAGTTAATATGGAAGAGGTCAATCGCACCATCATTGTTCTTATCCCCAAAATCACCGATCCCACTACTATACGTCATCTCTGACCTACTAGCCTTTGCATAGTCATCTATAAAACTATATTGAAAGTACTCGTTAACATGTCTACAATCTATCATACCCTTATGTATTAGTGGCAATAAAGCTGCTTTTATTCAAGGAAGGAACATTACTGACAAAATCCTTATTGCCCACGAGCTCATCCATACTTTAAATACTGATGCAACATCCCTTGCAAAAGGTGCTAGCTTAAAGCTAGATATGGAAAAGGCCTTTGACCATGTTGAATGGCCTTTTCTAAAACAAATTATGTCTCGCCTAGGATTCAACTCCAGTTGGGTTTCCCTTATTATGAGGTATGTATCCTCAGTATCTTTTCAAGTTCGTATCAACGACTCCCTCTCACGACCTTTCAAACCTAATAGAGGTTTACGATAAGGGGACCTTCTCTCGCCTTTCCTCTTTCTTTTTTGTACTCAAGGCCTCTCAGCCTTGCTCAACGTTCAGCAATCAAATGGTAACCTCCCTAGACTTTGTACGAGCAGGAATGGACCACGTGTCAACCACCTCCTTTTTACGGATGACTATGTCGTTTTCATTAAAAATACAACTATAAAAGCTCAACGCCTTAAGGACGCTCTGCATACTTACGCTACATCGTCCGAGCAGGCGATGAATTTTGAAAAATCTACTATTTTCTTTTCTCGAAAAACTTTCAGGTCGCTTCGGACGGATATCAATGATATCCTCCATGTACGAGAAGTGGATGATCCTGGTATTTATCTGGGAGTCCCTCTCCTTATTGGAAAGAAAAAACATCAGACTTGGGTTTCACCAGGAAAAAAATGAATGCCTGTCTGAGTTCAAATACTTAATTATGGATATTTTTAGACATGTATATTTTAATCCCAATAAAACGAAAATCAAATGATATTAAATCAAATTTTATGAGTACAAAAAGTTAATTATGGGCTTTTGAACAAAGTTATATAAATTAATCTAAAATTTTCAACTTTTTACTCGGTTAAAATTCAAACGAATAATCTATAAAGCCTTTTTAGACATGCACGTTTTGATCCCAAAAAATAACTATCAGATGTTATTAAATCAAATTTTATGAGTTCAAATAGTTAATTATGGGCTTTTAAACAAAATTATACATATTAATCTCAAATTTTAAGATTTTTACTCGATTAAAATTCGAACGAATTCTCTATAAAACGTTTTTAGACAAGCACATTTTCATCCCAAACAAATAACAGCCAAATGCTATTAAATCAAAATTTATGAGTTCGAATAGTTAACAATAGACTTTTGAACAAAATTATACAAATTTATCTAAAATTTCTAGCTTTTTCGCTGTTAAAATTGGAACGGATTCTTTATAAAGCCTTTTTAGACATACACGTTTAAATCCCAACAAAACAAAAACCAGATGTTATTAAATAAAATTTTATGAGTTCGAATAGTTAATTATGGTCTTTTGAACAAAATTTTACAAATTAATTTAAAATTTTCAGCATTTTACTCAATTAAAATTCGAACGAATTCTCTATAATGCCTTTTTAGATATGCACGTTTTAATCACAACAAAACGAAAACCAGATGTTATTAAATCAAATTTTATGAGTTTAAATACTTAATTAAGGCATTTTAACAAAATTATATAGATTAATCTAAAATTTTTAGCATTTTACTCGGTTAAAATTCGAATGGATTCTCTATAAAGCCTTTTAGACATGCAAGTTTTAATCCAACAAAACAAAAACTAGATGTTATTACATAATATTTTATGAGTTCAAATAGTTAATTATGTGCTTTTGAACAAAATTATACAGATTAATCTAAGATTTTCAACTTTTTACTAGATTAAATTCGAACGGGTTCTCTATAAAGCCTTTTTAGACATGCACATTTTAATCCCAACAAAACGAAAACCTGATGTTATTAATCTCAAATTTTCAACTTTTTACTAGGTTAAAATTGGAACGGATCCTCTATAAAGCCCTTTTGATATGCACGTTTTAATCCTGAAAAAACGACAACCAAATGTTATTAAATCATATTTTATGAGTTCAAATAGTTAATTATGGGCTTTTGAACAAAATTATACAAATTAATAAAAAAATTTCAGTTTTTTACTCGGTTAAAATTCTAACGGATTCTCTATAAAGACTTTTTAGACATGCAAGTTTTAATCCCAACAAAACAAAAACCAGATATTATTAAATCAAATTTTATGAGTTCAAATAGTTAACAATGGGCTTTTGAGCTAAATTATACAAATTAATCTAAAATTTTTAGCTTTGTACGTAGTTAAAATTGGAACGAATTCTTTATTAAACCTTTTTAGAGATATACGTTTTAATCCTAATAAAACGAAAACCATATGTTATTAATCTCAAATTTTCAACTATTTACTCGGTTAAAATTGGAACGGATCCTCTATAAAGCCCATTTAGACATGCACATTTTAATCACAAAAAACGACAACTAGATGTTATTAAATCATATTTATGAGTTAAAATAGTTAATTATGGGATTTTGAACAAAATTATACAAATTAATAAAAAAATTTCAGCGTTTTACTCAGTTAAAATTCTAACGGATTTTCTATAAATCATTTTTAGACATGCACGTTTTAATCCCAACAAAACGAAAACCAGATGTTATTAAATCAAATTTTATTAGTTCAAATAGTTAATTATGGGTTTTTGATCAAAATTATATAGATTAATCTAAAATTTTGAACATTTTACTCGGTTAAAATTCGAACAAATTCTCTATAAAGCCTTTTTAGACATGCATATTTTAATCCCAGCAAAACGAAAACCAGATGTTATTAAATCATATTTTATGTGTTCAAATAGTTAATTATAGTCTTTTGAACAAAATTATATAGATTAATCTAAAATTTTCCTCTTTTTTAAATGGTTAAAATTCGAACGGATTCACTATAAGGCATTTTTAGACATGTACGTTTTAATCCCAACAAAACGAAAACCAAATGTTATTAAATCAAATTTTATGAGTTCAAATTGTAATAACCCAAAAAAACTCAGAGTCAAAATCCTCAATTCAAAGTCAAAATCCCTAAACGAAACCCTAGAAAATTAGGGATTTTTTTTAATTTTGATTCATTGACCAAATTGAATCTTTCAGAAACCTCAGGCCCTCAAATGGTATTTTTACCATTTTTCCTTGTCAGTTTCTTCTTCCTCTGGTAACCGATACCTTAAATGGGAATTGAATTAAATTCCTTTAATTCAGCAATTAACCGATTAAATCATCAGTTTATTCTTGGATTCAATCATTTGAATCATTTCTGAATCATTTCTCTCCATCTGTTTTGCTGTCGAATATTGCCTTGGGTCGTTGTTTTTCTCTTGATTCATAGTGAGGTAAGGTTTTAATTCCTAATTCCTTTTCGTTTCTGTTCGGGTTTAGCATACTTAAAATTGGTTCTGTGATTTGGTTTTGGTTATGTTATATTCGGACAAGGGTTGGTTTCGAAGCTTATAGAGAAAAACGAGAAGTGTGGGTTGTTTAGTTGAGTTTTAATTTCCGATTTAAACTTGTTTTGATGAGTTGATAATGATGGTTTATGTTAGAATCGAAAAGGGTTTGATTTCGGATGTTTTTGGAGCGGATTTGAATCGAATCAAGTGAGAAAAGGGGGGGCTTAAATTCGAATTTTACAGTGTTTGTTTCCCGAGAAAATCTGGAAATTTTCCAGATTTTCCTGGGAAACAAACAGAGTCCAAACCCATGCAGACCCGACCCGACTGAACCCGAACCCAAACCCAACCCAATCTCTGACCTGATCACCGACCCAGTTGACATCATCGTTGATGTCACTGCTGACATCAGCGTTGACTCTATGACGTCACTACTGACGTCAGCATTGACCAATGCTGACGTTAGCAATTGACTTTTTCGACCCGTGCCCACTTTATGTTTTTTGACGTCTTGGGTCCAATGATGTTGTCCGTTTTTCGAAATTTGAACATGAAGTGTCGATTTTGGGGGTTTTTAAGTTCGATCGGTTATCTTGAAATTATCTGTAAAGATTTCTGAATCAATTTCTGTTTGCTTCAGGTGACGTGGATTCCGACCTCGAGCAGTTGCCTCCTCCTCCTCCTCTTGTACATGGTCCTATTCATTCGCATTTGGGACATTCACGTGAGTAACGATTTAATTCTGTTAGTATACTTTTCGGTATAATGGCATAATAGGATGTCTAACGTATTTTGTTAATTGTAGACTCTACTCCTGCTCAATCTAGTGGTAGAGCCGAGTCCAGTAGACGTTAGAGTCGATGTTGAGTCTTCTGCTACATGTGTGTTCTCTCCCGTTAATCCTGTTAACTCTGTTATTCAGTTTACTTGATTTCTGTTAAACCCGTATAATCATGCATCATTCTGTCATTTCATTTCTGACTCTGTTATCTGTCATGCTTACCTCCTGTTAGATTATAAGGCATGCATTCTGATTCTGTATATGCATATAACATGTTATCTGGTAGATTGTATATGTACGGGGAAGTTAGTGAGTTATCACTTCTGTTTAGTGGCTCTGCCTACGGGTCGAGATACCACTTCTGTTGGTGTGATGGTGTTAGAGTGGTCTGGGGACCTACTCTTCTGTGGTGTTCGGAAATGGGTGCATATCATGCATACTCTGCATCTTCTGCATATTATTGTTCTGTGATTTTCGTTAATCTGTACTAGAGACACACTAGGCTCCCTAGCTTACACCCTCTCAGCTTCTTGTTACAGATCTCAGTCCTATGCTCGGTACGATACTTGGAGGATCCTGATTCAGATACTTATTAGTAGTATGTTTTACAGTTTCAGATTCCGGATTGTTTTTATTTGAATAATAATTTATGTATAGTGGACATTAAATGTTTATCGGTTTTTGTGACGTTAATTGTTTATGAAATTTATGGGTTGAACTTAATTATTTATATTTTTAATTTTTATTATTTTAAATTATTAATTATTTAATAATTTATCTGGATATTATATTATTTTTGTAAAAACCCTAACTTGCGATACAAGTTTTCAGTCTATAAACCCTATTAATTATTTAATAATTATTTTAAATTATTAATTATTTAATAATTTATCTGGATATTATATTATAATTCCAGTAGAAGATACTGGTAGTTCCGTCTTAGTTTTTAGTCCTGTAGGTTACCCTGTGGAGGTTACCACAGGGATTGTCCTCTTGAAGTCCAAGGGGAAATCTTTCTTGCTAATCTGATGCAATTGTCGTTTGTGGACTTTGACTTGATTTTGGGGATGGATTGGTTATCTGCTCACCGAGTTACTCTGGACTGCGAGCGAAAAAGGGCAACTCTGAGAACTTCTGATGACCGAGAGGTAACTCTTATCGGTGAGCGTAGAGGTTATCTGTCCAATTTGATATCTACCCTGAAAGTTGAAAAGATGATCAGGAAGGGGTCTATAGCCTATCTTGCCTACATACTTGACCCGAGAAAATCTGATTCTTGAATGGATAAGATCCGAGTGGTGTGTGAATTTCCAGATGTTTTTCCAGAAGAGCTACTGCGAGTACCCCTTAAGCGTAAGGAGGTGGAGTTCGGTATTGTGTTGTACCTGGGGACTACTCCAGTATCTATGGCACCTTATCGGATGGCTCCGAAGGAGCTTAAGGAGCTTAAGATTCAGCTACAAGAACTTCTCGATAGAGGTTTCATACAACACAGTGTTTCACCGTGGGGAGTCCCTGTTCTGTTTGTTATCTCTACGCTTGTGTATTGACTACCGGAAGTTGAACAAGTTGACCATAAAGAACAAGTACCCCCTTCCCCGTATCGACGATCTGTTTGATCAGATCCGAGGAGCTTCTGTTTTCTCTAAGAAAGACCTGAGATCTAGTTATTACCAACTCAATGTTAAGGATTCTGATGTGTCCAAGACAGCTTTCCGAACTCGTTATGGTCATTATGAGTTTCTGGTAATGCCCTTCGGTCTTACGAATGCCCCTGCAGCATTCATGGACATGATGAATAGGGTGTTTCGACCCTATCTAGATCAGTTTGTTGTTGTTTTCATAGATGATATTCTGTTCTACTCCAAGTTTGAGGAGGAGCATGAGCGACATCTCCGCATTGTTTTACAGACTTTGAGGGAGAAACAGCTGTATGCAAAGTTCAGCAAATGTGAGTTTTGGCTTTGTAAGGTTGTTTTTCTGGGACACGTGGTATCAGCTAAGGGTATTCAGGTTGATCCGAAGAAAATTGAGGCTATTATGTATTGGCAACAACCCAAGAATGTAGCAGAGATTCAAATTTTATTAAATCAAATTTTATGGGTTCAAATAGTTAATTATGGGGTTTTAAACAAAATTATACATATTAATCTCAAATTTTCATATTTTTACTCGGTTAAAATATGAACAAATTCTCTATAAAACCTTTTTAGACAAGCACGTTTTCAACCCAACAAAATGACAGCCAAAAGCTATTAAATCAAATTTTATGAGTTCAAATAGTTAACAACGGACTTTTGAACAAAATTATACAAATTAATCTAAAATTTTTAGCTTTTTACGCTGTTAAAATTGGAACGGATTTTTTATAAAGCCTTTTTAGACATACACGTTTAAATCCTAACAAAATGAAAACCAGATGTTATTAAATCAAATTTTATGCGTTTAAATTGTTAATTATAGGCTTTTGAACAAAATTATACAGATTAATCTAAAACTTTTAGCTTTTTACTAGGTTAAAATTCGAACGGATTCTCTATAAAGTCTTTTTAGACATGCATGTTTTAATTCCAACAAAACGAAAACCAGATGTTATTAAATCAAATTTTATGAGCTTAAATAGTTAATTATGGCTTTTGAACAAAATTATATAGATTAATCTAAAATTTTTAGCTTGTTACTCGCTTAAAATTCGAACAGATTCTCTATAAAGACTTTTTGGTCATGCAAGTTTTAATCGCAATAAAACAAAAACCAGATATTATTAAATCAAATTTTATGAGTTCAAATAGTTAACAATGGGCTTTTGAGCTAAATTACACAAATTAATATAAAATTTTTAGCTTTTTACGCTGTTAAAATTGGAACTGGTACTTTATAAAACTTTTTTAGACATGCACGTTCTAATTCAACAAAACGAAAACCAGATGCTCTTAATCTCAAATTTTCAACTTTCTACTCAGTTAAAATTGGAACGGATCCTCTATAAGGCCCATTTAGACATACATATTTTAATCCAAAAAAAAACGACAACCAGATGTTATTAAATCATATTTTATGAGTTCAAATAGTTAATTATGGTCTTCTGAAAAAAATTATAAAAATAAATAAAAAATTTTAAGCTTTTTACTCGGTTAAAATTCTAACAGATTCTTCTTAAAGCCTTTTTAGACATGCACGTTTTAATCCCAACAAAACAAAACCAGATGTTATTAAATCAAATTTTATTAGTTCAAATAGTTAATTATGGGCTTTTAAACAAAATTATACAGATTAATCTAAAATTATCAACTTTTTACTCGGTTAAAATTCGAACATATTCTCTATAAAGCCTTTTTAGACCTGCGAATTTTAATCCCAACAAAACAAAAACCAGATGTTATTAAATCATATTTATGAGTTCAAATAGTTTATAATCTTTTGAATAAAATTATATAGATTAATCTAAATTTTTCAACTTTTTACTCGGTTAAATTTCGAACGGATTCTCTATTAGGCATTTTTAGACATGGACGTTTTAATCCCAACAAAACGAAAACCAAATGTTATTAAATCAAATTTTATGAGTTCAAATAGTTAATTATGGGCTTTTGAACAAAATTATATAAATTAATAAAAAAATTTCAACTTTTTACTTGGTTAAAATTCAAACGAATTCTCTATAAAGCCTTTTTAGATATGCCTATTTTAATCCCAACAAAACGAAAACCAGATGTTATTAAATCAAATTTTATAAGTTTAAATAGATAATTATGGGCTTTTGAACAAAATTATAAAAATTAATCTAAAATTTTTCGCTTTTTACTCGGTTAAAATTCCAACGGATTCTCTATAAAGGCTTTTTAGACATGCACATTTTAATCCCAACAAAACAAAAACCAGATGTTATTAAATAATATTTTATGAGTCCAAATAGTTAATTATGAGCTTTTGAACAAAATTGTACAAATTAATCTAAAATTTTTAGCTTTTTACTCGGTTAAAATTTGAAAGAATTCTCTATAAAGCCTTTTTAGACATAAACGTTTTAATCCTAAAAAAATGACTATTAGACGTTATTAAATCAAATTTTATGAGTTCAAATAGTTAACAATGAGATTTTGAACAAAATTATACAAATTAATCTAAATTTTTTAGCTTTTTACGGTGTTAAAATTGGAACAGATTCTTTATAAAGTCTTTTTAGACATGCACGTTTTAATCTCAATAAAATGAAAACCATATGTTATTAAAACAAATTTTATGGTTTAAAATTGTTAATTATGGGCTTTTTAAAAAAATTATATATATTAATTTAAAATTTTCAACTTTTCACTCGGTTAAAATTGGAACGGATCCTCTATACAGCCCATTTAGACATGCACGTTTTAATCCCAAAATATTACAACCAGATGTTATTAAATCAAATTTTATGAGTTCAAATAGTTAATTACGGGCTTTTGAACAAAATTATAAAAATTAATCAAAAATTTTCAGCTTTTTACTCGGTTAAAATTCTAACGGATTCTCTATAAAGCCTTTTTAGAACTGCACATTTTAATCCCATCAAAACGAAAACTAGATGTTATTAAATCATATTTTATGAGTTCAAATAGTTAATTATAGTCTTTTGAACAAAATTATATAGATTAATCTAAAATTTTCAGCTTTTTACTCTGTTAAAATTTGAACGGATTCTCTATAAAGCCTTTTTAGACTTGCACGTTTTAATCTCAACAAAATAAAAACTAGATATTATTAAATCAAATTTTATGAGTTCAAATAGTTAATTATGGGCTTTTGAACAAATATATACAAATTAATCTAAAATTTTTAACGTTTCACTCGGTTAAAATTCGAACGGAATCTCTTAAATCCCATTTATACATGCACGTTTTAATCTCAAAAAAGCGAGAACAATATGTTATTAAATCAAATTTAATGAGTTCAAATAGTTAATTATTGGCTTTTGAACAAAATTATACAGATTAATCTCAAATTTTCAATATTTAACTCAGTTAAAATTCGAATAGATTCTCTATAATGCCTTTTTAGACATGCTCATATTAATCCCAACTAAACGAAAACCAGATGTTATTAAACCATATTTTATGAGTTCAAATAGTTAATTAATCTTTTGAACAAAATTATATAGATTAATCTAAATTTTTCAGCTTTTTACTCGGTTAAAATTCGATCGGATTCTCTATAAAGCCTTTTTAGACATGCACCTTTTAATCTCAACAAAACGAAAACTAGATTTTTTAAATAAAACTTAATGAGTTCAAATATTTAATTTTGAGCTTTCGGACAAAATTATACAGATTAATCTAAAATTTTCAGCTTTTTACTCAGTTAAAATTCGAACGGATTCTCTATAAAGCTTTTTTAAACATGCACATTTTATTCCCAACAAAATGACAACCAAATATTATTAAATCAAATTTTATGTATTCAAATAGCTAACTATGGGCTTCTGAACAAAATTATACAGATTAATCTCAAATTTTCAGCTTTTTACTCGGTTAAAATTCGAACGGATTCTCTATAATGCCTTTTTAGACATGCACGTTTTAATCCGAACAAAACAAAAACCAAATGTTATTAAATAAAATTTTATGAGTTCAAATAGTTAATTATGGGATTTTGAACAAAATTATATAGATAAATATAAAATTTTTAGCTTTTTACTTGGTAAAAATTCAAACGGATTCTCTATAAACCAATTTTAGACATGCAAGTTTTAATCCCACCAAAACGAAAACTAGATGTCATTAAATCAAATTTTATGAGTTCAAATAGTTAATTATGGGCTTTTGAATAAAATTATACAGATTAATCTAAAATTTTTAGCTTTTTACTCTGTTTAAATTCGAACAGATTCTTTATAAAGCCATTTTAGACATGCATGTTTTAATCCGAACAAAACGATAACTTGATGTTATTAAATCAAATTTTTTAAGTTCAAATAATTAATTATGGGTTTTGAGCAAAATTATATAGACTAATCTAAAATTTTTAGTTTTTTACTCGATTAAAATTTGAACAGATTCTCTATAAAGCCTTTTTAGACATGTACGTTTTAATTCTAACAAAACAAAAACCAGATGTTATTAAATAAAATTTTATGAGTTCAAATAGTTAATTATGGGATTTTAAACAAAATTATACAAATAAATCTAAAATTTTCAGCTTTTTACTCGATTAAAATTCGAACGGATTCTCTATAAAGTAATTTTAGACATGAAAGTTTTAATCCCACCAAAACTAAAACCTGATATTATTAAATCAAATTTTATGAGTTCAAATAGTTGAATATGGTCTTTTAAATAAAATTATACAGATTAATCTAAAATTTTTAGCTTTTTACTCGATTAAAATTCTAACGAATTCTCTACAAAGCCTTTTTAGACATGCACATTTTAATCCCAAAAAAACAAAAACAAGATTCTATTAAATGAAATTTTATGATTTTAAATATTTAATTTTAAGCTTTTTAACAAAATTATAAAGATTAATCGAAAATTTTCAGCTTTTTACCCGATTAAAATTCGAATGGATTCTTTATAAAGCCTTTTTAGATATGCAAGTTTTAATCCGAACAAAACGAAAACCAGATGTTATTGAATCAAATTTTATGAGTTCAAATAGTTAATTATGGGGTTTTGAACAAAATTATACAGATTAATCTAAAATTTTTAGCTTTTTACTCGGTTAAAATTCGAACGGATTCTCTATAAAGCCTTTTTAGACATGCATGTTTTAATCAGAACAAAATGATAACTAGATGTTATTAAATCAAATTTTTTGAGTTCAAATAATTAATTATGGGCTTTTGAACAAAATTATAAAGATTAATCAAAAATTTTCAGCTTCTTACTCAATTAAAATTTGAACGGATTCTCTATAAAGTATTTTTAGACATGCACGTTTTAATCCGAACAAAACAAAAACCAGTTTTTATTAAATCAAATTTCATGAGTTCAAATAGTTAATTATGGGATTTTGAACAAAATTATACAGATAAATCTAAAATTTTCAGCGTTTTACTTAGTTAAAATTCGAACGAATTCTCTATAAAGCAATTTTACACAGGCAAATTTTAATCCCTACAAAACGAAATCAAATTTTATGAGTTCAAATAGTTGAATATGGACTTTTGAACAAAATTATACAAATTAATCTATAATTTTCAGCTTTTTACCTGATTAAAATTCGAACGGATTCTTTATAAGGCCTTTTTAGATATGCACGTTTTAATCCCAACAAAACGAAAACCAGATGTTATTAAATCAAATTTTATGAGTTCAAATAGTTAATTATGGGGTTTTGAACAAAATTATACAGATTAATCTAAAATTTTTAGCTTTTTACTCGGTTAAAATTCGAACGGATTCTCTATAAAGCATTTTTAGACATGCATATTTTAATCCGAACAAAAAGATAACTAGATGTTATTAAATCATATTTTTTAGTTCAAATAATTAATTATGGGATTTTGAATAAAATTATACAGATTAATCAAAAACATTTCAGCTTCTTACTCAGTTAAAATTTGAACGGATTCTCTATAAAGCCTTTTTAGACATGCACGTTTTAATCTGAACAAAACAAAAACCAGTTGTTATTAAATGAAATTTCAAAAGTTCAAATAGTTAATTATGGGATTTTGAACAAAATTATACAGATAAATCTAAAATTTTCAGCTTTTTACTCGATTAAAATTCGAACAGATTCTCTATAAAGCCTTTTTAGACATGCATATTTTAATCCGAACAACACGATAACTAGATGTTATTAAATCAAATTTTTTGAGCTCAAATAATTTATTATGGGATTTTGAACAAAACTATACAAATTAATGAAAAATTTTCAGCTTTTTTATCGGTTAAAATTTGAACGGATTCTCTATAAAGCCTTTTTAGACATGCACGTTTTAATCCGAACAAAACAAAAACCAGTTGTTATTAAATCAAATTTTATGAGTTCAAATAGTTAATTATGGGATTTTGAACAAAATTATACAGATAAATCTAAATTTTCAGCTTTTTACTCGGTTAAAATTCGAACAAATTCTCTATAAAGTAATTTTAGACAGACTAGTTTTAATCCCTACAAAACGAAATCAAATTTTATGACTTCAAATAGTTGAATATGGGCTTTTGAACAAAATTATAAAGATTAATCTAAATATTTCATCTTTTTACCCGATCAAAATTCGAATAGATTCTTTCTAAAGCCTTTTTAGATATGCAAGTTTTAATCCCAACAAAACGAAAACCAGATGTTATTGAATCAAATTTTATGAGTTCAAATAGTTAATTATGGGGTTTTGAACAAAATTATACAGATTAATCTAAAATTTTTAGCTTTTTACTCGGTTAAAATTCGAACGGATTCTCTATAAAGCCTTTTTAGACATGCATGTTTTAGTCAGAACAAAATGATAACTAGATGTTATTAAATCAAATTTTTTGAGTTCAAATAATTAATTATGGGCTTTTGAACAAAATTATAAAGATTAATCAAAAATTTTCAGCTTCTTACTCAATTAAAATTTGAACGGATTCTCTATAAAGTATTTTTAGACATGCACGTTTTAATCCGAACAAAACAAAAACCAGTTTTTATTAAATCAAATTTCATGAGTTCAAATAGTTAATTATGTGATTTTGAACAAAATTATACAGATAAATCTAAAATTTTCAGCTTTTTACTCGGTTAAAATTCGAACGAATTCTCTATAAAGCAATTTTACACAGGCAGGTTTTAATCCCTACAAAACGAAATCAAATTTTATGAGTTCAAATAGTTGAATATGGGCTTTTGAACAAAATTATACAAATTAAACTAAAATTTTCACCTTTTTACTCGGTTAAAATTCGAACGGATTCTTTATAAAGCCTTATTAGACATGCACATTTTAATCCCAACAAAACGAAAATCAGATTTTATTAAATGAAATTTTATGAGTTCAAATATTTAATTTTGAGCTTTTGAACAAAATTATACAGATTAATCTAAAATTTTCAGCTTTTTACTCGGTTCAAATTCGAACGGATTATTTATAAAGCCTTTTTAGATATGCACGTTTTAATCCCAACAAAACGAAAACAAGATGTTATTAAATCAAATTTTATGAGTTCAAATAGTTAATTATGGGCTTTTAAACAAAATTATACAGATTAATCTAAAATTTTCAGCTTTTTATTCGGTTAAAATTCGAACATATTCTCTATAAAGCCTTTTTAGACATGCATGTTTTAATCCGAACAAAATGATAACTAGATGTTATTAAATCAAATTTTATGAGTTCAAATAATTAATTATGGGCTTTTGAACAAAATTATACAGATTAATCAAAAATTTTTAGCTTTTTACTCGATTAAAATTTGAATGAATTCTCTATATAGCCTTTTTAGACATGCACGTTTTAATCCGAACAAAACAAAAACCAGTTGTTATTAAATCAAATTTCATGAGTTCAAATAGTTAATTATGGGATTTTGAACAAAATTATACAGATAAATCTAAATTTTTAGCTTTTTACTCAGTTAAAATTCGAACGGATTCTCTATAAAGTAATTTTAGACAGACTAGTTTTAATCCCTACAAAACAAAATCAAATTTTATGAGTTCAAATAGTTGAATATGGACTTTTGAGCAAAATTTTACAGATTAATCTAAAATTTTCAGCTTTTTACCCGATTAAAATTTAAACGGATTCTTTATAAGGCCTTTTTAGATATGCAAGTTTTAATCCCAACAAAACGAAAACCAGATGTTATTGAATCAAATTTTATGAGTTCAAATAGTTAATTATAGGGTTTTGAAAAAAATTATACAGATTAATCTAAAATTTTTAGCTTTTTACTCGGTTAAAATTCGAACGGATTCTCTATAAAGCCTTTTTAGACATGCATGTTTTAATCCGAACAACACGATAACTAGATATTATTAAA
Source organism: Abelmoschus esculentus (assembly GCA_035048815.1). NCBI lineage: Eukaryota > Viridiplantae > Streptophyta > Magnoliopsida > Malvales > Malvaceae > Abelmoschus > Abelmoschus esculentus. Next base: position 13,725,209 of record JAUCBN010000016.1, on the reverse strand, counting down.
TCAAACTTTTTAAGTTCAAATAATTAATTATGGGCTTTTGAACAAAATTATACAGATTAATAAAAAATTTTCAGCTTTTTACTCGGTTAAAATTCGAACAGTTTCTCTATAAAGCCTTTTTAGACATACAGATTTTAATCCGAGCAAAACGATAACTAGATGTTATTAAATCAAATTTTTTGAGTTTAAATAATTAATTATGGGTTTTTGAACAAAATTATACAGATTAATCTAAAATTTTTAGCATTTTACTGGGTTAAAATTTGAAAGGATTCTTTATAAAGCCTTTTTTAGACATGCACGTTTTAATCCGAACAAAACAAAAACCAGATGTTATTAAATAAAATTTTATGAGTTCAAATAGTTAATTATGGGATTTTTAACAAAATTATACAGATATATCTTAAATTTTCAGCTTTATACTCGGTTAAAATTCGAACGGATTCTCTATAAAGCAATTTTAGACATGCAAGTTTTAATCCCACCAAAACGAAAACCAGATGCTATTAAATCAAATTTTATGAGTTCAAATAGATGAATATGGTCTTTTAAACAAAATTATACAAATTAATATAAAATGTTTAGCTTTTTACACGGTTAAAATTCGAACGAATTCTCTACAAAACCTTTTTAGACATGCACATTTTAATCCTAACAAAACGAAAACAAGATTTTATTAAATGAAATATTATGAGTTCGAATATTTAATTTTGAGCTTTTGAACAAAATTATACAGATTAATCTAAAATTTTAAGCTTTTTACTCGGTTAAAATTCGAACGGATTCTCTATAAAGCCTTTTTAGACATGCACGTTTTAATCCAAACAAAACAATAACGAGATGTTATTAAATAAAATTTTTTGAGTTCAAATAATTAATTATGGGCTTTTGAACAAAATTATACAAATTAATCTAGAAGTTTCAGCTTTTTACTCTGTTAAAATTTGAACGGATTCTCTATAAAGCCTTTTTAGACATACACGTTTTAATCCGAACAAAACAAAATCCAGATGTTATTAAATAAAATTTTATGAGTTCAAATAGTTAATTATGGGATTTTAAAAAAAATTATACAGATAAATCTAAAATTTTTAGCTTTTTATTCGGTTAAAATTCGAACGGATTCTCTATAAAGCCATTTTAGACAAGCAAGTTTTAATCCCAACAAAACGAAAACCGAATATTATTAAATTGAATTTTATGAGTTCAAATAGTTCAATATGAGCTTTTGAACAAAATTATATAGATTAATCTAAAATTTTTACCTTTTTACACGGTTAAAATTCAGACGGATTCTCTACAAAGCCTTTTTAGACATGCAAATTTTAATTCCAAAAAAACGAAAACCAGATTTTATTAAATGAAATTTTATGAGTTAAAATATTTAATTTTGAGCTTTTGAATAAAATTATACAGATTAATCTAAAAGTTTCAGCTTTTTACTCGGTTAAAATTCGAACGGGTTCTTCATAGCCTTTTTAGATATGCACATTTTAATCCCAATAAAACGAAATCAGATGTTATCAAATCATATTTTACATGTTTAAATAGTTAATTATGGTCTTTTGAACAATATTATACAGATTAATCTAAAATTTTTAGATTTTTACTCGGTTAAAATTTGAACGGGTTCTCTATAAAGCCTTTTTAGACGTGGACGTTTTAATCCGAACAAAACAAAAACCAGATGTTATTAAATGAAATTTTATGTGTTCAAATAGTTAATTATGGAATTTTGAACAAAATTATACAGATAAATCTAAAATTTTCAGCGTTTTACTCGGTTAAAATTTGAACGGATTCTCTATAAAGCAATTTTAGACGTGGACGTTTCAATCTAAACAAAATAAAAACCATATGTTATTAAATGAAATTTTATGAGTTCAAATAGTTAACTATGGGATTTTGAACAAAATTATATAGATAGATCTAAAATTTTCAGCTTTTTATTCGGTTAAAACTCGACAGATTCTCTATAAAGCCTATTTAGACATGCATGTTTTAATCCGAACAAAATGATAACTAGATGTTATTAAATCAAATTTTTTGAGTTCAAATAATTAATTATGGGCTTTTGAACCAAATTATACAGATTAATCATAAATTTTCAGCTTCTTACTTAGTTAAAATTTGAACGGATTCTCTATAAAGTATTTTTAGACATGCACGTTTTAATCCGAACAAAACAAAAACCGGTTGTTATTAAATCAAATTTCATGAGTTCAAATAGTTAATTATGGGATTTTGAACAAAATTATACAGATAAATCTAAAGTTTTCAGCTTTTTACTCGGTTAAAATTCGAACGAATTCTCTATAAAGCAATTTTACACAGGCAAGTTTTAATCCCTACAAAACGAAATCAAATTTTATGATTTCAAATGGTTGAACATGGGCTTTTGAACAAAATTATACAGTTTAATCTAAAATTTTTAGCTTTTAACCCGGTTAAACTACGAACGGATTCACTACAAAGGCTTTTTGGACATGCATGTTTTATTCCCAAAAAACGAAAACCAGAAGTTATTAAATCAAATTTTATGAGTTCAAATAGTTAATTATGGGCTTTTGAACAAAATTATACAGATTAATCTAAAATTTTCAACTTTTTACTTGGTTAAAATTCGAACAGATTCTCTATAAAGCCTTTTTAGACATACACGTTTTAATCCGAGCAAAAAAACAACAAGATGTTACTAAATCAAATTTTCTGAGTTCAAATAATAAATTATGGGTTTTTGAACAAAATTATACAGATTAATCTAAAATTTTTAGTATTTTACTGGGTTAAAATTTGAAAAGATTCTTTATAAAGCCTTTTTTAGACATGCACGTTTTAATCCGAACAAAACAAAAACCAGATGTTATTAAATAAAATTTTATGAGTTCAAATAGTTAATTATAGGATTTTTAACAAAATTATAAAGATATATCTTAAATTTTCAGCTTTTTACTCGGTTAAAATTCGAACGGATTCTCTATAAAGCAATTTTAGACATGCAAGTTTTAATCCCACCAAAACGAAAACCAGATGCTATTAAATCAAATTTTATGAGTTCAAATAGATGAATATGGTCTTTTAAACAAAATTATACAGATTAATATAAAATGTTTAGCTTTTTACACGGTTAAAATTCGAACGAATTCTCTACAAAGCCTTTTTAGACATGCACATTTTAATCCCAAAAAAACGAAAACAAGATTTTATTAAATGAAATATTATGAGTTTGAATATTTAATTTTGAGCTTTTGAAAAAAATTATACAGATTAATCTAAAATTTTAATCTTTTTACTCGGTTAAAATTCGAACGGATTCTCTCTAAAGCCTTTTTAGACATGCACGTTTTAATCCAAACAAAACGATAACGAGATGTTATTAAATCAAATTTTTTTAGTTCAAATAATAAATTATGGGCTTTTGAACAAAATTATACAAATTAATCTAAAAGTTTCAGCTTTTTACTCGGTTAAAATTTGAACGGATTCTTTATAAAGCCTTTTTAGACATGCACGTTTTAATCCGAACAAAACAAAATCCAGATGTTATTAAATAAAATTTTATGAGTTCAAATAGTTAATTATGGGATTTTAAAAAAAATTATACAGATAAATCTAAAATTTTCAGCTTTTTACTCGGTTAAAATTCTAACGGGTTCTCTATAAAGCAATTTTAGACATGCAAGTTTTAATCCCACCAAAACGAAAACCAGATGTTATTAAATCAAATTTTAAGAGTTCAAATAGATGAATATGCACATTTTAATCCCAACAAAACGAAAACAAGATTTTATTAAATTAAATTTTATGAGTTTAAATATTTAATTTTAAGCTTTTTAACAAAATTATACTGATTAATCTAAAATTTTCAGCTTTTTACTCTGTTAAAATTCGAACGGTTTCTCTATAAAGCGTTTTTTTAGACAGGCACGTTTTAATCCCAACAAAACAAAAATCATATGTTATTAAATCAAATTTTATGAGTTCAAATAGTTAATTATGGGGTTTTGAACAAAATTATATAGATTAATCTAAAATTTTCAGCTTTTTACTCGGTTAAAATTTGAACGAATTCTTTATAAAGCCTTTTTAGACAAGAACGTTTTAATCCCCAAAAAATGACTATCAGACGTTACTAAATCAAATTTTATGAATTCAAATAGTTAACAATGGGCTTTTGAACAAAATTCTACAAATTAATCTAAATTTTTTAGCTTTTTACGGTGTTAAAATTGGAACAGATTCTTTATAAAGCCTTTTTAGACATGTACGTTTTAATCCCAACAAAATGAAAACCATATGTTATTAAATCAAATTTTATGGTTTAAAATAGTTAATTATGAGCTTTTTAAAAAATTATATATATTAATCTAAAATTTTCAACTTTTCTCTCGGTTAAAATTGGAACGGATCCTCAATAGAGCACATTTAGACCTGCACGTTTTAATCCCAAAAAATCGACAACCAGATGTTATTAAATAAAATTTTATGAGTTCAAATAGTTAATTATGGGCTTTTGAACAAAATTATAAAAATTAATCAAAAATTTTCAGCTTTTTACTCGGTTAAAATTCTAACGGATTCTCTATAAAGACTTTTTAGAACTGCACATTTCAATCCCAACAAAACGAAAACTAGATGTTATTATATCATATTTTATGAGTTCAAATAGTTAATTATAGTCTTTTGAACAAAATTAAATAGATTAATCTAAAATTTTTAGCTTTTTACTCTGTTAAAATTTGAACGGATTCTCTATAAAGCCTTTTTAGACATGCACGTTTTAATCCCAACAAAACAAAATCTAGATGTTATTAAATCAAATTTTATGAGTTCAAGTAGTTAATTATGGGCTTTTGAATAAATTTATACAAATTAATCTAAATTTTTCAATTTTTCACTCGGTTAAAATTTGAACGGATTCTCTTAAATCCCATTTATACATGCATGTTTTAATCTCAAAAAAACGATAACAATATGTCATTAAATCAAAATTAATGAGTTCAAATAGTTAATTATTGGCTTTTAAACAAAATTATACAGATTAATCTATTTTTAACATTTTACTCAGTTAAAATTCGAACAGATTCTCTATAATGTCTTTTTAGACATGCTCATTTTAATCCCAACAAAACGAAAACCAGATGTTATTAAACCATATTTTATGAGTTCAAATAGTTAATTAGTCTTTTGAACAAAATTATATAGATTAATCTAAAATTTTTAGTTTTTTACTCGGTTAAAATTCGATCGGATTCTCTATAAAGCCTTTTTAGACATGCACCTTTTAATCTCAACAAAACGAAAACTAGATATTTTAAAAGAAATTTTATGAGTTCAAATATTTAATTTTGAGCTTTCGAACAAAATTATACAGATTAATCTAAAATTTTCAGCTTTTTACTCGGTTAAAATTCGAACGGATTCTCTATAAAGCTTTTTTAGACATGCACATTTTATTCCCAACAAAATGGCAACCAAATATTATTAAATCAAATTTTATGTGTTCAAAAAGCTAACTATGGGCTTCTGAACAAAATTATACAGATTAATCTCAAATTTTCAGCTTTTTACTCGGTTAAAATTCGAACGGATTCTCTATAATGCCTTTTTAGACATGCACATTTTAATCTGAACAAAACAAAAACCAACTGTTATTAAATAAAATTTTATGAGTTCAAACAGTTAATTATGAGATTTTGAACAAAATTATATAGATAAATCTAAAATTTTCAGCTTTTTACTCGGTAAAAATTTAAACGGATTCTCTATAAATCAATTTTAGACATGCAAGTTTTAATCCCACCAAAACGAAAACCAGATGTTATTAAATCAAATTTTATGAGTTCAAATAGTTAATTATGGGCTTTTGAACAAAATTATACAGATTAATCTAAAATTTTCAGCTTTTTACTTTGTTTAAATTCGAACAGATTTTTTATAAAGCCTTTTTAGACATGCATGTTTTAATCCGAACAAAACGATAACTTGATGTTATTAAATCAAATTTTTTGAGTTCAAATAATTAATTATGGGTTTTGAGCAAAATTATATAGATTAATCTAAAATTTTTAGTTTTTTACTCGATTAAAATTTGAACAGATTCTCTATAAAGCCTTTTTAGACATGCACGTTTTAATTCTAACAAAACAAAAACCAGATGTTATTAAATAAAATTTTATGAGTTCAAATAGTTAATTACGGGATTTTAAACAAAATTATACAGATAAATCTAAAATTTTTAACTTTTTACTCGATTAAAATTCTAACGGATTCTCTATAAAGCAATTTTAGACATGAAAGTTTTAAACCCACCAAAACGAAAATCTGATGTTATTAAATCAAATTTTATGAGTTCAAATAGTTGAATATGGTCTTTTAAACAAAATTATACAGATTAATCTAAAATTTTTAGCTTTTTACTCGATTAAAATTATAACGAATTCTCTACAAAGCCTTTTTATACATGCACATTTTAATCCCAACAAAACGAAAACAAGATTCTATTAAATGAAATTTTATGATTTTAAATATTTAATTTTAAGCTTTTTAACAAAATTATACTGACTAATCTAAAATTTTCATCTTTTTACTCGGTTAAAATTCAAACGGATTCTCTATAAAGCCTTTTTAGACAGTCACGTTTTAATCCCAACAAAACGAAAATCAGATATTTTTAAATCAAATTTTATGATTTCAAATAGTAAATTATGGGATTTTTTATCAAAATTATACAGATAGATCTTAAATTTTTAGCTTTTTACATGGTTAAAATTCGAATGGATCCTCTATAAAGCAAATTTATACATGCATGTTTTAATCCGAACAAAATGATAACTAGATGTTATTAAATCAAATTTTTTGAGTTCAAATAATTAATTATGGGCTTTTGAACAAAATTATACAGATTAATCAAAAATTTTCAGCTTCTTACTCAGTTAAAATTTGAACGGATTCTCTATAAAGTATTTTTAGACATGCACGTTTTAATCCGAATAAAACAAAAACCAATTGTTATTAAATCAAATTTCATGAGTTCAAATAGTTAATTATGGGATTTTGAAAAAAATTATACAGATAAATCTAGAATTTTCAGCTTTTTACTCGGTTAAAATTCGAACGAATTCTCTATAAAGCAATTTTAGACAGGAAAGTTTTAATCCCTACAAAACGAAATCAAATTTTATGAGTTCAAATAATTAATTATGGGATTTTGAATAAAATTATACAGATTAATCAAAAACATTTCAGCTTCTTACTCAGTTAAAATTTGAACGGATTCTCTATAAAGCCTTTTTAGACATGCACGTTTTAATCTGAACAAAACAAAAACCAGTTGTTATTAAATGAAATTTCAAAAGTTCAAATAGTTAATTATGGGATTTTGAACAAAATTATACAGATAAATCTAAAATTTTCAGCTTTTTACTCGATTAAAATTCGAACAGATTCTCTATAAAGCCTTTTTAGACATTCATATTTTAATCCGAACAACACGATAACTAGATGTTATTAAATCAAATTTTTTGAGCTCAAATAATTTATTATGGGATTTTGAACAAAACTATACAAATTAATGAAAAATTTTCAGCTTTTTTATCGGTTAAAATTTGAACGGATTCTCTATAAAGCCTTTTTAGACATGCACGTTTTAATCCGAACAAAACAAAAACCAGTTGTTATTAAATCAAATTTCATGAGTTCAAATAGTTAATTATGGGATTTTGAACAAAATTATACAGATAAATCTAAATTTTCATCTTTTTACTCGGTTAAAATTCGAACGGATTCTCTATAAAGTAATTTTAGACAGACTAGTTTTAATCACTACAAAACGAAATCAAATTTTATGAGTTCAAATAGTTGAATATGGGCTTTTGAACAAAATTATACAGATTAATCTAAATTTTTCATCTTTTTACCCGATTAAAATTCGAATAGATTCTTTCGAAAGCCTTTTTAGATATGCAAGTTTTAATCCCAACAAAACGAAAACCAGATGTTATTGAATCAAATTTTATGAGTTCAAATAGTTAATTATGGGGTTTTGAACAAAATTATACAGATTAATCTAAAATTTTTAGCTTTTTACTCGGTTAAAATTCGAACGGATTCTCTATAAAGCCTTTTTAGACATGCATGTTTTAGTCAGAACAAAATGATAACTAGATGTTATTAAATCAAATTTTTTTAGTTGAAATAATTAATTACGGGCTTTTGAACAAAATTATACAGATTAATAAAGAAATTTCAACTTCTTACTCAGTTAAAATTTGAACGGATTCTCTATAAAGCCTTTTTAGACACACGTTTTATTCCGAACAAAACAAAAACCAGTTGTTATTAAATGAAATTTCATAGGTTCTAATAGTCATGCATATTTTAATCTGAACAACACGATAACTAGATGTTATTGAATCAAATTTTTTGAGTTCAAATAATTAATTATGGGCTTTTGAACAAAATTATATAGATTCATGAAAATTTTTTAGCTTTTTTATCGGTTAAAATTTGAATGGATTCTCTATAAAGCCTTTTTAGACATGCACGTTTTAATCCGAACAAAACAAAAACTAGTTGTTATTAAATCAAATTTCATGAGTTCAAATAGTTAATTATGGGAGTTTGAACAAAATTATACAGATAAATCTAAATTTTTAGCTTTTTACTCGGTTAAAATTCGAACGAATTCCCAATAAAGTAATTTTAGACAGACTAGTTTTAATCCCTACAAAACGAAATCAAATTTTATGAGTTCAAATAGTTGAATATGGGCTTTTGAACATAATTATACAGATTAATCTAAAATTTTTAGCTTTTTATCCGATTAAAATTTGAATGGATTCTTTATAAAGCCTTTTTAGATATGCACATTTTAATCCCAACAAAACGAAAACCAGATGTTATTAAATCAAATTTCATGAGTTCAAATAGTTAATTATGGGGTTTTGAATAAAATTATACTGATTAATCTAAAACTTTTAGCTTTTTACTCGGTTAAAATTCGAACGAATTCTCTATAAAGCCTTTTTAGACATGCTTGTTTTAATCCGAACAAAATGATAACTAGATGTTATTAAATCAAATTTTTTTAGTTCAAATAATTAATTATGGGATTTTGAACAAAATTATACAGATTAATCAAAAATTTTCAGCTTCTTACTCAGTTAAAATTTGAACGGATTCTCTATAAAGCCTTTTTAGACATATAGGTTTTAATCCGAACAAAACAAAAACCAGTTGTTATTAAATGAAATTTCATAAGTTCTAATAGTTAATTATGGGATTTTGAACAAAATTATATAGATAAATCTAAAATTTTCAGCTTTTTACTCGATTAAAATTTGAACAAATTCTCTAATAAAGCCTTTTTAGACATTCATATTTTAATCCGAACAACACAATAACTAGATGTTATTAAATCAAATTTTTTGAGTTCAAATAATTAATTATGGGCTTTTGAACAAAATTATACAGATTAATCAAAAATTTTCAGCTTTTTACTCGGTTAAAATTTGAACGGATTCTATATAAAGCCTTTTTAGACATGAACATTTTAATCCGAACAAAAAAAAAAACAGTTGTTATTAAATCAAATTTCATGAGTTCAAATAGTTAATTATGGGATTTTGAACAAAATTATACAGATAAATCTAAAATTTTTAGCTTTTTACTCGGTTAAAATTCGAACGGATTCTCTATAAAACAATTTTAGACGAGCAAGTTTTAATCCCTACAAAACGAAATCAAATTTTATGAGTTCAAATAGTAGAATATGGGCTTTTGAAAAAATTTTAGTCGGTTAAAATGCGAACGGATACTCTACAAAACCTTTTTGGACATGCACGTTTTAATCCAAACAAAACAAAAACCAGATGTTATTAAATCAAATTTTATGATTTCAAATAGTTAATTAAGGGCTTCTGAACAAAATTATACAGATTAAGCTAAAATTTTCAGCTTTTTACTCGGTTAAAATTCGAACGGATTCTTTATAAATCCTTTATATATATGCACGTTTTAATCCCAACAAAATGAAAATCAGATATTATTAAATCAAATTTTAAAATTATACATATTAATCTAAAATTTTTAGCTTTTTACTCGGTTAAAATTTGAAGGGGTTCTTTATAAAGCCTTTTTAGACGTGGACGCTTTAATCCGAATAAAACAAAAACCAGATGTTATTTAATGAAATTTTATGAGTTCAAATAGTTAATTAAGGAATTTTGAACAAAATTATATAGATAAATCTAAAATTTTAGCTTTTTACTCGTTTAAAATTCGAACCGATTCTCTATAAAGCAATTTTAGAAAAACAAGTTTTAATCCCAACAAAACGAATACCGGATGTTATTAAATTGAATTTTATGAGTTCAAATAGTTGAATATGGGCTTTTGAATAAAATTATACAGATTAATCTCAAATTTTCAACTTTTTACTCGATTAAAATTCTAACAGATTCTCTATAAAGCCTTTTTAGACATGTACGTTTTAATCCGAACAAAACGATAACTAGATGTTATTAAATCAAATTTTTTGAGTTCAAATAATTAATTATGGGCTTTTGAAGTAAATTATAAAGATTAATCTAAAATTTTTAACTTTTTACTCAATTAAAATTTGAACGGATTCTCTATAAAGCCTTATTAGACATGTACGTTTTAATCCGAGCAAAACGATAACTAGATGTTATTAAATAAAATTTTGGGCTTTTTAAAAAAATTATACAAATTAATCTAAAATTTTCAGCTTTTTACTTGGTTTAAATTTGAACTGATTCTCTATAAAGCCTTTTTAAACATGCACGTTTTAATCCGAACAAAACAAAACTCAGATGTTATTAAATAAAATCTTATGAGTTCAAATAGTTAATTATGGGATTTTTAACAAAATTAACAGATAAATTTAAAATTTTCAGCTTTTTACTCGGTTAAAATTCGAACGGATTCTCCATAAAGTAATTTTAGACATGCAAGTTTTAATCCCACCAAAACGAAAACCAGATGCTATTAATTCAAATTTTATGAGTTCAAATAGATGAATATGGTCTTTTAAACAAAATTATACAGATTAATCTAAAATTTTTAGCTTTTTATTCGGTTAAAATTCGAACGAATTCTCTACAAAGTCTTTTTAAACATGCAAATTTTAATACCAACAAAACGAAAATAATATTTTTTTAAATGAAATTTTATGAGTTCAAATATTTAATTTTGAGGTTTTGAACAAAATTATACTGATTAATCTAAAATTTTCAGCTTTTTACTCGGTTAAAATTCGAACGGATTCTTTATTAATCTCATTTAGACATGCACGTTTTAATCCCAAAAAACAACAACCATATGTTACTAAATGAAATTTTATGTGTTCAAATATTTAATTTTGAGCTTTTGAACAAAATTATACAGATTAATCTAAAATTTTCAGCGTTTTACTTAGTTAAAATTCGAACGGATTCTCTATTAAGTCTTTTTAGACATGCACGTTTTAATCCCAACAAAACGAAGACCAGATGTTATTAAATCAAATTTTATGAGTTCAAATAGTTGAATATGGTCTTTTAAACAAAATTATACAGATTAATCTAAAATTTTTAGCTTTTTACTCGGTTAAAATTCGAACGAATTCTCTACTTAGCCTTTTTAGATATGCACATTTTAATCCCAACAAAACGAAAACAAGATTTTACTGAATGAAATTTTATGAGTTCAGATATTTAATTTTGAGCTTTTGAATAAAATTATACAGATTAATCTAAAATTTTCAGATTTTTACTCGGTTAGAATTCAAACGGATTCTTTATAAAACCTTTTTAGATATGCACATTTTAATCCCAACAAAACGAAAATCAGATGTTATTAAATCAAATTTTACGAGTTCAAATAGTTAATTATGGTCTTTTGAATAAAATTATACAGATTAATCTAAAATTTTCAATATTTTACTCGGTTAAAATTTGAACGGATTCTCTATAAAGTCTCTTTAGAAATGCACGTTTTAATCCGAACAAAACGATAACTAGATGTTATTAAATCAAATTTTTTGAGTTCTAATAATTAATTATGGGCTTTTGAACAAAATTATACAGATTAATTTAAAATTTTCAGCTTTTTACTCGGTTAAAATTTGAACGGATTCTCTATAAAGACTTTTTAGACGTGGATGTTTTAATCTGAATAAAACAAAAACCAGATGTTATTCAATGAAATTTTATGAGTTCAAATAGTTTATTATGGGATTCTGAACAAAATTATACAGATAGATCTAAAATTTTCAACTTTCTACTCGGTTAAAATTCGAACGGATTCTCTATAAAGCAATTTTAGACAAGCAAGTTTTAATCCCTACAAAACGAAATTATACAGATAGATCTTAAATTTTCAGCTTTTTACTCGGTTAAAATTCTAACGGATTCTCTATTAAGCAATTTTAGACATGCAAGTTTTAATCCCACCAAAACGAAAACCATATGTTATTAAATCAAATTTTATGAGTACAAATAGATGAATATGGTCTTTTAAAAAAAATTATATAGATTAATCTAAAATTTTTAGCTTTTTACTTAGTTAAAATTCGAACGAATTCTCTACAAAGCCTTTTTAGACATGCAAATTTTAATCCCAACAAAACGAAAACAAGATTTTTTTAAATGAAATTTTATGAGTTCAAATATTTAATTTTGAGCTTTTTAACAAAATTTATTCAGATTAATCTAAAATTTTTAGCTTTTTACTCGGTTAAAATTCGAACGGATTCTCTATAAATCTCATTTAGACAGGCACGTTTTAATCCCCAAAAAACAACAAGCATATGTTATTAAATAAAATTTTATGAGTTCAAATAGTTAATTTTGAGATTTTGAAAAACATTATACAGATAAATCTAAAATTTTCAGCTTTTTAGTCGGTTAAAATTTTAACAGATTCTCTATAAAGCAATTTTAGACAAGCAAGTTTTAATCCCAATAAAACGAAAACCGAATATTATTAAATCGAATTTTTGGAGTTCAAATAGTTGAATACAGGCTTTTGAACAACATTATATAGATTAATCTAAAATTTTTACCTTTTTACTCGGTTAAAATTCGAACGGATTCTCTACAAAGCCTTTTTAGACATGCACATTTTAATTCCATCAAAACAAAAACAAGATTTTATTAAATGAAATTTTATGAGTTCAAATATTTAATTTTAAGCTTTTGAAAAAATTATACAGATTAATCGAAAATTTTTAGATTTTTACTCGGTTAAAATTCGAACGGATTCTTTATAAAGCTTTTTTAGATACACACGTTTTAATCCCAACAAAACAAAAATCAGATGTTATTAAATCAAATTTTACGAGTTCAAATAGTTAATTATGGTCTTTTGAACAAAATTATACAAATTAATCTAAAATTTTCAACATTTTACTCGGTTAAAATTTGAACGAATTCTCTATAAAGCAATTTTAGACAAGCAAGTTTTAATCCCTACAAAACGAAATCAAATTTTATGAGTTCAAATAGTTTAATATGGGCTTTTGAACAAAATTATACAGATTAATCTAAAATTTTTAGCTTTTTACTCTGTTAAAATACGAACGGATTCTCTACAAAGCCTTTTTGGACATGCACGTTTTAATCCCAACAAAACAAAAACCAGATGTTATTAAATCAAATTTTATGAGTTCAAATAGTTAATTATGGGCTTTTGAACAAAATTATACAGATTAATCTAAAATTTTCAACTTTTTACTCGGTCAAAATTCAAACAAATTCTCTATAAAGTCTTTTTAGACATGCACGTTTTAATCCGAACAAAATGATAACTAGATATTATTAAATCGAATATTTTGAGTTCAAATAATTAAATATGGTCTTTTAAACAAAATTATATCGATTAATCTAAAATTTTTAGCTTTTTACTCGTTTAAAATTCGAACGGGTTCTCTACAAAGCCTTTTTAGACATGCACATTTTAATCCCAACAAAACGAAGACCAGATGTTATTAAATGAAATTTTATGAATTCAAATATTTAATTTTGAGCTTTTGAACAAAATTGTACAGATTAATCTAAAATTTTCAGCGTTTTACTCGGTTAAAATTCGAACGGATTCTCTATAAAGTCTTTTTAGACATGCACGTTTTAATCCCACCAAAATGAAGACCAGATGTTATTAAATCAAATTTTATGAGTTCAAATAGTTGAATATGGTTTTTAAACAAAATTACACAGATTAATCTAAAATTTTTAGCTTTTTACTCGGTTAAAATTCGAACGAATACTCTACAAGGCCTTTTTAGACATGCACATTTTAATCCCAACAAAACGAAAACAAGATTTTACCGAATGAAATTTTATGAGTTATGATATTTAATTATGAGCTTTTGAAAAAAATTATAAAGACTAATCTAAAATTTTCAGCTTTTTACTCGGTCAAAATTCGAACAGATTCTCTGTAAAGCAATTTTAGACAAGCAAGTTTTAGTCTCAACAAAACGAAAATTAGATGTTATTAAATCAAATTTTACGAGTTCAAATAGTTAATTAAGGGATTTTGAACAAAATTATATATATTAATCTAAAATTTTCAACTTTTTACTCGGTTAAAATTCGAACGGATTCTCTATAAAGCCTTTTTAGACATGCACGTTTTAATCCGAACAAAACGATAACTAGATATTATTAAATCAAATTTTTTGGGTTCAAATAATTAATTATGGGGTTTTAAACAAAATTATACAGATTAATCTAAAATTTTCAGCTTTTTACTCGGTTAAAATTTGAACGGGTTCTTTACAAAGCCTTTTTAGACATGCACATTTTAATCCCAAAAAAATAAAAACAAGATTTTACCGAATGAAATTTTACGATTTCAAAATTTAATTTTGAGCTTTTGAACAAAATTATATAGATTAATCTAAAATTTTCAGCTTTTTTCTCGGTTAAAATTTGAACGGGTTCTCTATAAAGCCTTTTTAGACGTGGATGTTTTAATCCGAACAAAACAAAAACAAGATGTTATTAAATGAAATTTTATGAGTTCAAATAGTTAATTATTGGATTTTGAACAAAATTATACAAATAAATCTAAAATTTTCAGCTTTTTACTCGGTCAAAATTCGAACGGATTCTCTGTAAAGCAATTTTAGACAAGAAAGTTTTAGTCCTAACAAAACGAAAATCAGATGTTATTAAATCAAATTTTACGAGTTCAAATAGTTAATTATGGGCTTTTGAATAAAATTATACAGATTAATCTAAAATTTTCAACATTTTACTCGGTTAAAATTTGAACGAATTCTCTATAAAGCCTGTTTAGAAATGCATGTTTTAATCCGAACAAAATGATAACTAGATGTTATTAAATCAAATTTTTTGAGTTCTAATAATTAATTATGGGCTTCTGAACAAAATTATACAAATTAATTTAAAATTTTCAGCTTTTTACTCGGTTAAAATTTGAACGGATTCTCTATAATGCCTTTTTAGACGTGGATGTTTTAATCTGAGCAAAACAAAAACCAAATGTTATTAAATGAAATTTTATGAATTCAAATAGTTTATTATGGGATTCTGAACAAAATTATACAGATAGATCTAAAATTTTCAGCTTTTTACTCGGTTAAAATTCGAACGGATTCTCTATAAAGCAATTTTAGACAAGCAAGTTTTAATCCCTACAAAACGAAATTATACAGATAGATCTTAAATTTTCAGCTTTTTACTCGGTTAAAATTCTAACGGATTCTCTATAAAGCAATTTTAGACATGCAAGTTTTAATCCCACCAAAACGAAAACCAGATGTTATTAAATCAAATTTTATGAGTACAAATAGATGAATATGGTCTTTTAAACAAAATTATACAGATTAATCTAAAATTTTTAGCTTTTTACTTGGTTAAAATTCGAACGAATTCTCTACAAAGCCTTTTTAGACATGCACATTTTAATCCAAACAAAACGAAAACAAGATTTTTTTAAATGAAATTTTATGAGTTCAAATATTTAATTTTGAGCTTTTGAACAAAATTTATTCAGATTAATATAAATTTTCAGCTTTTTACTCGATTAAAATTCGAACGGATTCTCATAAATCTCATTTAGACATGCATGTTTTAATCCCCAAAAAACAACAACCATATGTTATTAAATAAAATTTTATGAGTTTAAATAGTTAATTTTGGGATTTTGAACAAAATTATACAGATAAATCTAAAATTTTCAGATTTTTAGTCGGTTAAAATTAGAACGGATTCTCTATAAAGCAATTTTAGACAAGCAAGTTTTAAATCCCTACAAAACGAAATTATATTGGTAGATCTTAAATTTTCAGCTTTTTACTCGGTGAAAATTTGAACGGATTCTCTATAAAGCAATTTTAGACATGCAAGTCTTAATCCAACCTAAACGAAAACCAGATGTTATTAAATCAAATTTTATGAGTACAAATAAATGAATATGGTCTTTTAAACAAAATTATACAGATTAATCTAAAATTTTTACCTTTTTACTCGGTTAAAATTCGAACGGATTCTCTACAAAGCCTTTTTAGATATGCACATTTTAATTCCAAAAAAACAAAAACCAGATTTTATTAAATGAAATTTTATGAGTATAAATATTTAATTTTGAGCTTTTGAAAAAAATTATACAGATTAATCTAAAATTTTCAGATTTTTACTCGGTTAAAATTTGAACGGATTCTCTATAAAGTCTTTTTAGACATGCACGTTTTAATCCGAACAAAACAACAACTAGATGTTATTAAATGAAATTTTATGAGTTCAAATAGTTAATTATTTGATTTTGAACAAAATTATACAAATAAATCTAAAATTTTCAGCTTTTTACTCGGTCAAAATTCGAACAAATTCTCTGTAAAGCAATTTTAGACAAGCAAGTTTTAGTCTCAACAAAACGAAAATTAGATGTTATTAAATCAAATTTTACGAGTTCAAATAGTTAATTAAGGGATTTTGAACAAAATTATATAGATTAATCTAAAATTTTCAACGTTTTACTCGGTTAAAATTCGAACGGATTCTCTATAAAGCCTTTTTAGACATGCACGTTTTAATCCGAACAAAATGATAATTAGTTGTTATTAAATCAAATTTTTTGAGTTCAAATAATTAATTATGGGATTTTGAACAATATTATACAGATTAATCTAAAATTTTCAACTTTTTACTCGGTTAAAATTTGAACGAGTTCTCTATAAAGCCTTTTTAGACTTGGACGTTTTAATTTGTAACCCCCTTAGCTCGGCCTGGACGAAACCGACACTAATGGGTCACACGGGGAATATCAAACCAAACCTGCGAAGGTTCGATTCGATAAACAACCCTAAATATCGTAACATTTTTTTTTCTTTTTATTTTATCTTACCTAGATGCACGATTAACCTTCTATGTGTAATTAACTCAAGTAAGACAGAGACAGTCGCAGTTCATTCAATATAAGTAAATCAATATATGTAATACTAGGTATTTTAACCTTCCTATAACATTCGATGTGTGTTCGAGTTAATACATAAATCACGGTGTCACAACATCTCCTAAACTACTCATAGATCCATTATTTTCACTTACTAATTTTAAATCCTACGTTTCATGCATTTAAAACTCTCAAATTACCCTTTTTAAGTCAGGTGTTTCGAAATAGCCCTTGGAGTGTTTCGGAACACGTCACCTGTTTCGAAACAGGCCATAGAGTGTTTCGGAACAGCCAATTCCAGTAGCATTTGGTACCGAACACTAGTTCGATACAAGCATGTCCAGTAGCATAAGGGTATCGATACTGCCACAGGGTGTTTCGATACCCCCTGTGTTCGGAACTGGG
This sequence comes from Abelmoschus esculentus, assembly GCA_035048815.1. NCBI lineage: Eukaryota > Viridiplantae > Streptophyta > Magnoliopsida > Malvales > Malvaceae > Abelmoschus > Abelmoschus esculentus. The sequence continues at coordinate 13,707,380 of JAUCBN010000016.1, read as the reverse complement.
GTATGACGTTTCAAGCTCATTTAAGCCACCCAAGCATAAATATTAATAACCCGAAACTATATGAAACATTCCTAGGCATATTCATCAACATAAACACACCTTAAACCATTTGTAAAGATCACAAGGAGACCTATAGGCATGCTTCCTAAAGATTGAATAGCAACATAACAAATATGCTAAGCCATGCTTCACAATTCAAACATATCCAAAGTTCAACAAATAACAATCAATTAATAATGGTCTTACTACAACATGAAACAAAGCCTAAAAGCTCACTCCTCTCATAGATGGTGTTACACATTGCCTTGCCCAGTTTATTTGCCAAAAACATACCAAATTCAAAGTGATCTTCCCCTTGGTTTCCTTGCCTTGAACGAAGCTCCAAGTGCCTTTATTTTTCTGTAAGGATGAAAAGAGAGCTTAAGCAAACTTGCTTAGTGAGGTAGCTCCACAAAAGATCATCAATGCATCTATTTAAAACCATGTTGAAACCATAATTTTCAATACTTTGTCAAGTCATACATGCCAATATTACATGTCCAAATTCATTAAATCATATGCATCCTTGAGTTCACATAATTGCATCAAAACAATTTATAAATGATGCTCAAACCTTTTCTCAATTTCATGTATGTATATTGGCTTTCTAGTGACCACTTAATGTGAACCTTAAGTTCACCAAATACACGGATCCTTTTCTCAACATGCATCGATTGGACACTTAGTCCCCCTTTTATACATGTTATTTCCCCCACTATGCACGGTTGAACACAAAGTCACCCTTGTTTATGTATAGGTCAACTATATGCACGGTCGGACACAAAGTCACCCTTGTTTACATATAGGCAAGCTCTACACGCACGGTCGGACACAAAGTCACCCTTGTTTACGTGTAGGCGGCACTACCACGCACGATTGGACACAAAGTCACCCTTGTTTACGTGTAGGCGGCACTACCACGCACGATTGGACACAAAGTCACCCTTGTTTACGTGTAGGCAATATCATTGTTCTCTTTATTTTATAGTGCACTCAATCCTAATGACATGTCATTCGTATTCGAGTCTAAAATTAGTGTCACTAAGCCAATATCATAACCAAATGTGCATGATAACTTGCTGCTCATAATGCATGCATAATATGTTCAGCAAATGAACCAAAGCCATGCCCAAAGGCACCATCATGTATAAGGCAATTAACCATATTGTATTTCAAATCATATAACTTGCTGCTCATAAAGCATGCATAATATGTTCAACAAATGAACCAAAGCCATGCCCAAAGGCACCATCATATAATAGGCAAATAACCATATTGTATCCCAAATCATTTCTCATAATTTTCCATAATCATGGATGCTAATTAAGCTATGCATTTCAGCAAGTAATTCTCATGTATGCACCATTTCAAATCATGCTCATGCATTTCCATAAATCTCATGCATTATCAACATAATGCCTTTATCAAATGTAGCCGAAACATAAATCGGTTTATCAAAAACAATCTCTTTACTTACTCTTGAACCATGAAAGGTTTTCACACTCTTCTATAGTCCCCAAAAACAGAACGCACCAAACGCGACTCGCTTTAAAACCGTAATCACTCACCAACAAGCGAAACGAGCTTTCGCCGCTTTCCGATGATCGCACCAACACACCAGAAATCAAGCTTCTTCTTGTACCTCTTCTACAACATTAAAAACAAAGCATTCTCACATCATAACATGCTCAAACCAACAGCCATATCCGATCACCCTTAAACTACCGAAAACTTAGCCGAAAAGACCGTAAACTAAGCCGAAACACATCCGAACAATATCATCCCAAAACCTAATGAATATAACATCTAATCCACTTCAATTATGATCCAAAAACACATCCAAATCATCCTTATATCTCCAGCAACATTTAAGCATCTAAAACAGCCCATAAAACAACCGAAAAGCACCTTAAAACTACACCGATTGCATTATTCCGAGATTAAATTAATGTGACATCGAATCAAGACTCAATTAATCATTAAATCAACATAAAAACATGATTGAATTCATCTAATTTCCAGCATTAAATGAGATCCAAAAAGATTTCACAAAAACATCACAAAATCACTAGATCTAACATTAAAAACATATAATCAAGTTTTTATTCAAAGATTAGCAAGCTAATACTTGGGAATTTCAATAAAAAACCTTAGAAAAGAATAAAAATCCAGAAAATTACCTTCAAGATCTATTCACCAAAAATATGAGATTTTCCCCTTCTTGATTCCTTGCAATTTGATGTAGATTTGATGAAATTGATGCTTAGATTTTGTAAAGGATGGAAAGATGATGCAAGTGATGTAATCTTTGTGGAAAAAGATGCAAAAATCTACAAGGAATTGAAGAGAAAAGATGAAGAGAAAGTGGAGAGAAAATGAGAGAAAAAGATGAGAGAAAAATAAGAGAAAAAGTGGTTTTGAGAGAAAATGATTAAAAACCAAATTAAAGTAATTAAAAATATCTTTTTGGTGAATAAATCATCATTAAAAATTAAAAATGGGTTTATGGCACTCTAAGGATTCTAAGTTTAGCTTGCTTTTCAATTTAGTCACTAAAACATGTAATTTTCCAAAAATTACAAAATAAGTCCTCCAACTTTTCCAAAAATCACAAATTGATCACTTATACATAATTAGGCATAATTAAAAATCAATAATAAATCCAAATTACTTTATTTTAATCTTGAAACATATTTTTAATACTCTAAACCATATTCCAAAATTATTATTTTCCCTAATTAAAATATTCTCATTTATTTTTCCCTGGAATAATGAACCGGAGAACCCGATTTGACCCGAATCGAATTCTCCTAACTAAGGCCTAACTAATAACCCCAAAATCGGGATGTTACAACTCTCCCCCTCTTAAGAAAATTTCGTCCTCGAAATTTACCTCAAGTAAACAAGTGAGGAAATTGCTCCTCCATCCTTTTTCCATGTCTCCCAAGTTACCTCTTCGACACCTCGGTGTTTCCAAAGCACTTTAACTAAATCTATGATTCTTCCTCGAAAAACCTTTGTATCCACATCCAAAATCCTCACTGGTTCCTTCTCATAACTCATATTCGCCCTTAACTGAGACTCCTCAACTAGAACAACATGAAAAGGATCTGAACGATACTTACGAAGCATCGATACATTGAAACACATAATGCATCTTACTCAATTTCACCAACAACCTTAACCGATAACAACCAATTGGCTCTAACACCTCACATGGACCAATAAAACGATAACCCAAATTACTCTTACGCGTAAACCTCATCACCTTCTCCCACGGAGAAACCTTAAGAAATACTTTGTCCCCAACAGTATACTCTATCTCTCTATGCTTTAAATCGGTATAGGACTTCTGCCTATCCGAAGCTTCCTTAAGTTTAGCACATATAAACTTAATTTTCTCATCCGTATCCTTCAATATTTGAGGCAAAGAAACATACTTTTGTCCAACCTCTTTCCAACACAAAGGTGTACGACACTTACGCCCATATAACGCCTCAAACGGTACCATCTGTATACTTGTCTGATAACTATTATTATAAGCAAACTCTACCAACGGCAATTGCTTCTCCCAAGAACCTTGAACCTCGATGACACAACACCTCAACATATCCTCCAAAGTCTGGATAACACGCTCAGACTGTCCATCCGTATATGGATGATAAGCTGTACTAAAGCTAAGCCTCGTACCCAAAGCTGTCTGCAAGCTCTTCCAAAACTTAGATGTAAACCGCAGATCTCTATCCGATATGATCGACTTAGGCACACCATGCAACCTTACCACCTCAAAAACATACAAATCCGCCAACTTACCCATGGAGTACGTTGTATGCACGACAAGAAAATGTGCACACTTCGTAAACCTATCAACGATCACCCAAATAGAATCCTTTTTGGACGGTGTTAAAGGTAACCCCGTCACAAAATCCGTGGTAATTCTCTCCCATTTCCATTCCGGAACTCGAACAGCTGTAACAAACCTGCAGGGAACTGATATTTAGCTTTCACTCGCTAACACACCATACAACGAGATACAAACTCCATCACATCCTTATTTAAACCAACCCAAAAGTACACACTTTAAAGATCTCTATACATCTTCACACTACCCGGATGCATAACAAACGGACTATTATGAGCCTCCACCAAGATAGCTTGCCTCAACTCCTGATCATCCGGTACCACAATCCGACCTTTAAAACACAACCCCTCATCATCATAAAAAACGATACTCGGTCGGTCTACCCTTAGCCATATCCTCCACAAAACGATACTCGGTCGGTCGGTCTACCCTCATCATTATTAAAATTCGAAAGGATTCTCTATAAAGCCGTTTTAGACATGCACGTTTTAATCCGAACAAAACGATAACTAGATGTTATTCAATCAAATTTTTTTGAATTCAAATAATTAATTATGGGCTTTTGAACAAAATTATACAGATTAATCTAAAATTTTCAGCTTTTTACTCGGTTAAAATTTGAAAGGATTCTTTATAAAGCCTTTTTAGACGTGGACGTTTTAATCCGAACAAAACAAAAACCAGATGTTATTAAATAAAATTTTATGAGTTCAAATAGTTAATTATTGGATTTTGAACAAAATTATACAAATAAATCTAAAATTTTCAACTTTTTACTCGGTTAAAATTCGAACAGATTCTCTATAAAGCAATTTTAGACAAGCAAGTTTTAGTCCCAACAAAACGAAAATTAGATGTTATTAAATAAATTTTACGAGTTCAAATAGTTAATTATGGGCTTTTGAATAAAATTATACAGATTAATCTAAAATTTTCAACTTTTTACTCGGTTAAAATTCGAACGGATTCTCTATAAAGCCTTTTTAGACATGCACGCTTTAATCCAAAAAAAACGAAAACTAGATTTTATTAGATGAAATTTTATGAGTTCAAATAATTAATTATGCGCTTTTGAACAAAATTATACAGATTAATCTAAAATTTTCAGCTTTTTACTCGGTTAAAATTTGAAAGGATTCTTTATAAAGCCTTTTTAGACATGCACGTTTTAATCCGAACAAAACAAAAATCAGATATTATTAAATAAAATTTTATGAGTTCAAATAGTTAATTATTAGATTTTGAACAAAATTATACAGATTAATCTAAAATTTTCAGCTTTTTACTCGGCTAAAATTCGAACGGATTCTCTATAAAGCAATTTTAGACAAGCAAGTTTTAGTCCCAATAAAACGAAAATTAGATGTTATTAAATCAAATTTTACGAATTCAAATAGTTAATTATGGGCTTTTGAATAAAATTATATAGATTAATCTAAAATTTTCAACTTTTTACTCGGTTAAAATTCGAACGGATTCTCTATAAAGCCTTTTTAGACATGCACGATTTAATACGAACAAAACGATAACTAGATGTTATTAAATCAAACTTTTTGAGTTCAAAAAGTTAATTATGGGGTTTTGAACAAAATTATACAGATTAATCTAAAATTTTCAGCTTATTACTCTATTAGAATTTGAACGGGTTCTCTATAAAGCCTTTTTAGACGTGGACGTTTTAATCCGAACAAAACAAAAACCAGATGTTATTAAATGAAATTTTATGAATTTAAAAAGTTAATTATTGGATTTTGAACAAAATTATACAAATAAATTTAAAATTTTCAGCTTTTTACTCGGTTAAAATTCGAATGGATTCTCTGTAAAGCAATTTTAGACAAGCAAGTTTTATTCCCAACAAAACGAAAATTAGATGTTATTAAATCATATTTTACGAGTTCAATTAGTTAATTATGGGCTTTTGAACAAAATAATACAGATTAATCTAAAATTCTCAACTTTTTACTCAGTTAAAATTCGAACGGATTCTCTATAAAGCCTTTTTAAACATGCACGTTTTAATCCGAACAAAACGATAACTAGATGTTATTGAATCAAATTTTTTGAGTTTAAATAATTAATTATGGGCTTTTGAACAAAATTATACAGATTAATCTAAAATTTTCAGCTTTTTACTCGGTTAAAATTTGAACTGGTTTTCTATAAAGCCTTTTTAGACGTGGACGTTTTAATCCGAACAAAACAAAAACCAGATGTTTTAAAATAAAATTTTATGAGTTCAAATAGTTAATTATGAGATTTTTAACAAAATTATATAGATAGATCTAAAATTTTTAGCTTTTTACTCGGTTAAAATTCGAACGGATTCTCTATCAAGCAATTTTAGACAAGCAAGTTTTAGTCCCAGTAAAACGAAAATTAGATGCTATTAAATCAAATTTTACGAGTTCAAATAGTTAATTATGAGCTTTTGAACAAAATTATACAGATTAATCTAAAATTCTCAACTTTTTACTCAGTTAAAATTTGAACGGATTCTCTATAAAGCCTTTTCAAACATGCACGTTTTAATCCGAACAAAACGATAACTAGATCTTATTAAATCAAATTTTTTGAGTTTAAATAATTAATTATGGGCTTCTGAACAAAATTATATAGATTAATCTACAATTTTCAGCTTTTTACTCGGTTAAAATTTGAACTGGTTTTCTATAAAGCCTTTTTAGACGTGGACGTTTTAATCCGAACAAAACAAAAACCAGATGTTGTAAAATAAAATTTTATGAGTTCAAATAGTTAATTATGGGATTTTTAACAAAATTATACAGATAGATCTAAAATTTTTAGCTTTTTACTCGGTTAAAATTCGAACGGATTCTCTATAAAGCAATTTTAGACAAGCAAGTTTTAGTCCCAGTAAAACGAAAATTAGATGTTATTAAATCAAATTTTACGAGTTCAAATAGTTAATTATGGGCTTTTGGACAAAATTATATAGATTAATCTAAAATTTTCAGCTTTTTACTCGGTTAAAATCCGAACGGATTCTCTATAAAACAATTTTAGACAAGCAAGTTTTAGTCCTAACAAAACGAAAATTAGATGTTATTAAATCAAATTTTACGAGTTCAAATAGTTAGTTATGGGCTTTTGAACAAAATTGTACAGATTAATCTACAATTTTCAACTTTTTACTCGGTTAAAATTCGAACGGATTCTCTATAAAGCCTTTTTAGACATGCACGTTTTAATCCGAACAAAACGATAACTAGATTTTATTAAATCAAATATTTTGAGTTCAAATAATTAATTATGGGGTTTTGAACAAAATTATACAGATTAATCTAAAATTTTCAGCTTTTTACTCGGTCAAAATTTGAACGGGTTCTTTATAAAGCCTTTTTAGACGTGGATGTTTTAGTCCGAACAAAATAAAAACCAGAGGTTATTAAATGAAATTTTATGAGTTCAAATAGTTAATTATTGGATTTTGAACGAAATTATACAAATAAATCTAAAATTTTCAGCTTTTTACTCGGTTAAAATTCGAACGGATTCTCTATAAAGCAATTTTAGACAAGCAAGTTTTAGCCCCAACAAAACGAAAATTAGATGTTATTATATCAAATTTTACGAGTTCAAATAGTTAATTATGGGCTTTTGTACAAAATTATACAGATTAATCTAAAATTTTCAACTTTTTACTCGGTTAAAATTTGAACAGATTGTCTATAAAGCCTATTTAGAAATGCACGTTTTAATCCGAGTAAAACGATAACTAAATATTATTAAATCAATTTTTTTAGGTTCAAATAATTAATTATGGGCTTTTGAAGAAAGTTATAAAGATTAATCTAAAATTTTTAGCTTTTTACTCGGTTAAAATTAGAAAGGATTCTTTATAAAGCCCTTTTAGACATGCACGTTTTAATCCGAACAAAACAAAAACCATATGTTATTAAATAAAATTTTATTAGTTCAAATAGTTAATTATGGGATTTTTAACAATATTATATAGATAGATCTAAAATTTTCAGCTTTTTACTCGATTAAAATTTGAACGGATTCTCTATAAAGCAATTATAGACATGCAAGTTTTAATCCTACCAAAACGAAAACCAGATGTTATTAAATCAAATTTTATAAGTTTAAATAGTTGAATATGGTCTTTTAAACAAAATTATACATATTAAACTAAAATTTTCAGCTTTCTACTCGGTTAAAATTTGAACTGATTCTATATAATAAAGTCTTTTTAGATGTTGTTAAATCAAATTTTTTGAGTTCAAATAATTAATTATGGTCTTTCGAACAAAATTATACAGATTAATCTAAAATTTTCAGCTTTTTACTAGGTTAAAATTTGAAAGGATTCTTTATAAAGCCTTTAAGACATGCACGTTTTAATCCGAACAAAACAAAAACCAGATGTTATTAAATAAAATTTTATGAGTTCAAATATTTAATTATGGGATTTTTAACGAAATTATACAGATTAATCTAAAATTTTCAGCTTTTTACTCGGTTAAAATTCGAACGGATTCTCTATAAAGCCTTTTTAGACATGCACGTTTTAATTCCAACAAAACGAAAATCAGATGTTATTAAATCAAATTTTACGAGTTCAAATAGTTAATTATGGGTTTTTGAATAAATTATACAGATTAATCTAAAATTTTCAACTTTTTACTCGATTAAAATTCGAAAAGATTCTCTATAAAGCCTTTTTAGACATGCACGTTTTAGTCCGAACAAAACGATAACTAGATGTTATTAAATCAATTTTTTTGAGTTCAAATAATTAATTATGGGGTTTTGAACAAAATTATACAGATTAATCTAAAATTTTCAGCTTTTTACTCGGTTAAAACTTGAACGGGTTCTCTATAATGCCTTTTTAGACCTGGAAGTTTTAATCCGTACAAAACAAAAACCAGATGTTATTAAATGAAATTTTATGACTTCAAATAGTTAATTATTGGATTTTGAACAAAATTATATAGATAAATCTAAAATTTTTAGCTTTTTACTCGGTTAAAATTTAAACGGATTCTCCATAAAGCCTTTTTAGACAAGCAAGTTTTAGTCCTAACAAAACGAAAATTAGATGTTATTAAATCAAATTTTTCGAGGTCAAATAGTTAATTATGGGCATTTGAACAAAATTATACAGATTAATCTAAAATTTTCAGCTTTTAACTCGGTTAAAATTTGAACGGGTTCTCTATAATGCCTTTCTAGACCTGGAAGTTTTAATTCGTACAAAACAAAAACCAGATGTTATTAAAAGAAATTTTATGTGTTCAAATAGTTAATTATTGGATTTTGAACAAAATTATATAGATAAATCTAAAATTTTCAGATTTTTACTCGGTTAAAATTCGAACGGATTCTCTATAAAGCAATTTTAGACAAGCAAGTTTTAGCCCCAACAAAACAAAAATTAGAAGTTATTATATCAAATTTTACGAGTTCAAATAGTTAATTATGGGCTTTTGTACAAAATTATACAGATTAATCTAAAATTTTCAACTTTTTACTCGGTTAAAATTTGAACAGATTCTCTATAAAGCCTATTTAGAAATGCACGTTTTAATCCCAGCAAAATGAAAACAAGATTTTATTAAATGAAATTTTATGAGTTCAAATATTTAATTTTGAGCTTTTGAATAAAATTATACAGATTAATCTAAAATTTTTAGCTTTTTACTTGGTTAAAATTCGAACGGATTCTCAATTAAGCCTTTTTAGACATGAACGTTTTAATTTGAACAAAATGAAAATCAGATGTAATTAAATCAAATTTTATCAGTTCAAATAGTTAATTAAGGGCTTTTGAGCAAAATTATGTAGATTAATCTAAAAGTTTCAGCTTTTTACTCGTTTAAAATTTGAACGGATTCTCTATAAAGCCTTTTTAGACATACACGTTTTAATCCGAACAAAACAATAACTAGATGTTATTAAATCAAATTTTTTGAGTTCAAATAGTTAATTAAGGGCTTTTGAACAAAATTATACAGATTAATCAAAAATTTTCAGCATTTTACTCGGTTAAAATTCAAGCGAATTCTCCATAAAGACTTTTTAGACATGCACGTTTTAATCCGAATAAAACGATAACTAGATGTTATTAAATCAAATTTTTTGATTTCAAATAATTAATTATGGGTTTTGAATAAAATTATGCAGATTAATCTAAAATTTTCATCTTTTTACTCGGTTAAAATTCGAACAGATTCTGTTTAAAGCCCATTTACACATGCACGTTTTAATCCCAAAAAAACTAAAACCAGATTTTATTAAATGAAATTTTATGAGTTCAAATAGTTAATTTTGAACTTTTGAACATAATTATACTTATCAATCTAAAATTTTCAGCTTTTTACTAGGTTAAAATTTCAACGGATTCTCTATCAAGCCTTTTTAGACATGCACGTTTTAATCCCAACAAAACGAAAATCAGATGTAATTAAATCAAATTTTATCAGTTCAAATAGTTAATTAAGGGCTTTTGAAAAAATTATAAGGATTAATCTAAAATTTTTAGCTTTTTACTCGGTTAAAATTGGCACGGATTCTCTATAAAGCCTTTTTAGACATGCACGTTTTAATCCAAACAAAACAAAAACCAAATGTTATTAAATGAAATTTTATGAGTTCAAATAGTTAATTATGGGATTTTGAACAAAATTATACAGATAAATCTAAAATTTTCAGCTTTTTATTCGGTTAAAATTCAAACGGATTCTCTATAAAGCAATTTTAGACAAGCAAGTTTTAATCCCAACAAAACGAATACCGAATGTTATTAAATCGAATTTTATGAGTTCAAATAGTTGAATATGGGATTTTAAACAAAGTTACACAGATTAATCTAAAATTTTCAACTTTTTACTCGATTAAAATTCGAACAGATTCTCAATAAAGTCTTTTTAGACATGCACGTTTTAATTCCAACAAAACGAAAATCAGATGTTTTTAAACCAAATTTTATCAGTTCAAATAGTTAATTAAGGACTTTTGAACCAAATTATACAGATTAATCTAAAATTATCAGCTTTTTACTCGGTTAAAATTTGAAGGAATTCTCTACAAAGCCTTTTTAGACATGCACATTTAAATCCGAACAAAACAAAAGCCAGATGTTATTAAATCAAATTTTATCAGTTCAAATAGTTAATTAAGGACTTTTGAACCAAATTATACAGATTAATCTAAAATTATCAGCTTTTTACTCGGTTAAAATTTGAAGGAATTCTCTACAAAGCCTTTTTAGACATGCTCATTTAAATCCGAACAAAACAAAAGCCAGATGTTATTAAATCAAATTTTATGAGTTCAAATAGTTAATTAAGGGCTTTTGAACAAAATTATACAGATTAATCTAAAATTTTTAGCTTTTTACTCGGTTAAAATTTGAACGGATTCTCTATAAAGCCTTTTTAGATACGCACATTTTAATCCTAACAAAACAAAAACCAGATGTTATTAAATCAAATTTTATGAGTTCAAATAGTTAATTAAGGGTTTTTGAATAAAATTATACAGATTAATCTAAAAGTTTCAGCTTTTTACTCGGTTGAAATTTGAACGGATTCTCTATAAAGCCTCTTTAGACATGCACGTTTTAATCCGAACAAAACGATAACTAGATGTTATTAAATCAAATTTTTTGAATTCAAATAATTAATTATGGGCTTTTGAAAAAAATTGTACAGATTAATCTAAAATTTTTAGCTTTTTACTCGGTTGAAATTTGAACGGATTCTCTATAAGGACTTTTTAGACATGCACATTTTAATCCGATCAAAACAAAAAACAGATGTTATTAAATCAAATTTATGAGTTCAAATAGTTAATTAAGGGCTTTTGAACAAAATTATACAGATTAATCTAAAATTTTGAGCTTTTTACTCGGTTAAAATTCAAACGGATTCTCCATAAAGCCTTTTTAGACATGCACGTTTTAATCTGAATAAAACGATAACTAGATGTTATTAAATAAATTTTTTTGATTTCAAATAATTAATTTTGGGCTTTTGAACAAAATTATGCAGATTAATCTAAAATTTTTAACTTTTTACTCGGTTAAAATTCGAACAGATTCTGTTTAAAGCCCATTTAAACATGCACGTTTTAATCCCAACGAAACAAAAACTAGATTTTATTAGATGAAATTTTATGAGCTCAAATAGTTAATTTTGAGCTTTTGAACAAAATTATACTTATCAATCTAAAATTTTCTGCTTTTTACTCGGTTCAAATTCCAATGGATTCTCTATCAAGCCTTTTTAGACATGCACGTTTTAATCCCAACAAAACGAAAATCATATGTAATTAAATCAAATTTTATCAGTTCAAATAGTTAATTAAGGGCTTTTGAACAAAATTATATAGATTAATCTAAAACTTTCAGCTTTTTACTCGGTTAAAATTTAAACAGATTCTCTATAAAGCCTTTTTAGACATGCACGTTTTAATACCAACAAAACGAAAATCAGATGTTATTAAATCAAATTTTATCAGTTCAAATAGTTAATTAAGGGCTTTTGAGCAAAATTATGTAGATTAATCTAAAAGTTTCAGCTTTTTACTCGGTTGAAATTTGAACGGATTCTCTATAAAGCCTTTTTAGACATGCACATTTTAAACCGAACAAAACAAAAACCAGATGTTATTAAATAAAATTTTATGAGTTCAAATAGTTAATTAAGGTCTTTTGAACAAAATTATACAGATTAATCTAAAACTTTTAGCTTTTTACTCGGTTAAAATTCAAACGGATTCTCCATAAAGCCTTTTTAGACATGCATGTTTTAATACGGATAAAACGACAACTAGATGTTATTAAATCAAATTTTTTGTTTTCAAATAATTAATTATGGGCTTTTGAACAAAATTATGCAAATTAATCTAAAATATTCAGCTTTTTACTCGGTTAAAATTTGAACAGATTCTCTTTAAATCCATTTACACTTGCATGTTTTAATCCCAACAAAACGAAAACCAGATTTTATTAAATGAAATTTTATGAGTTCAAATAGTTAATTTTGAGCTTTTGAACAAAATTATACTTATCAATCTAAAATTTTCAGCTTTTTACTTGGTTAAAATTCCAACGGATTCTCTATAAAGCCTTTTTAGACATGAACGTTTTAATCCTAACAAAACGAAAATCAGATGTAATTAAATCAAATTTTATCAGTTCAAATAGTTATTAAGGGCTTTTGAATAAAATTATACAGATTAATCTAAACCTTTCAGCTTTTTTCTCGGTTAAAATTCAAACGGATTCTCTATAAAGCCTTTTTCGACATGCACGTTTTAATCCCAACAAGACGAAAATCAGATGTTATTAAATCAAATTTTATTAGTCCAAATAGTTAATTAAGGGCTTTTGAGCAAAATTTTGCAGATTAATCTAAAAGTTTCAGCTTTTTACTCGGTTGAAATTTGAACAGATTCTCTATAAAGCCTTTTTAGACATGCACATTTTAATCCGAACAAAACAAAAACCAGATATTATTAAATAAAATTTTATGAGTTCAAATAGTTAATTAAGGGCTTTTGAACAAAATTTTACAGATTAATCTAAAATTTTTAGCTTTTTACTCGGTTAAAATTCAAACGGATTCTCCATAAAGCCTTTTTAGACATACATGTTTTAATACGGATAAAACGACAACTTGCTGTTATTAAATCAATTTTTTTGTTTTCAAATAATTAATTATGGGCTTTTGAACAGAATTATGCAAATTAATCTAAAATTTTTAGCTTTTTACTCGGTTAAAATTTAAACAGATTCTCTTTAAATCCATTTACACATGCACGTTTTAATCCCAACAAAACGAAAACCAGATTTTATTAAATGAAATTTTATGAGTTCAAATAGTTAATTTTGAGCTTTTGAACAAAATTATACTTATCAATCTAAAATTTTCAGCTTTTTACTCGGTTAAAATTCCAACGGATTCTCTATCAATCCTTTTTAGACATGAACGTTTTAATCCTAACAAAACGAAAATCAGATGTAATTAAATCAAATTTTATCAGTTCAAATAGTTTATTAAGGGCTTTTGAATAAAATTATACAGATTAATCTAAAACTTTCAGCTTTTTACTCGGTTAAAATTCAAACGGATTCTCTATAAAGCCTTTTTAGACATGCACGTTTTAATCCCAACAAAACGAAAATCAGATGTTATTAAATCAAATTTTAATTATGGTCTTTTGCACAAAATTATATAGATTAATCTAAAATTTTTAATATTTTACTCGGATAAAATTTGAACGGATTCTCTATAAAGCCTTTTTAGACATGCACGTTTTAATCCGAACAAAACGATAACTAGATATTATTAAATCAAATTTTTTAAATTCAAATAATTAATTATGGGCTTTTGAAAAAAATTGTACAGATTAATCTAAAATTTTTAGCTTTTTACTCGGTTAAAATTTGAACGGATTCTCTATAAAGCCTTTTTAGACGTGGACGTTTTAATCTGACAAAACAAAAACCAGATGTTATTAAATGAAATTTTATGAGTTCAAATAGTTAATTATGAGATTTTGAACAAAATTATACAGATAAATCTAAAATTTTCAGCTTTTTACTCGGTTGAAATTTGAACGGATTCTCTATAAAGCCTTTTTAGACATGCACATTTTAATCCTAACAAAACAAAAACTAGATGTTATTAAATCAAATTTTATGAGTTCAAATAGTTAATTAAGGACTTTTGAATAAAATTATACAGATTAATCTAAAATTTTCAGCTTTTTACTCGGTTGAAATTTGAACGGATTCTCTATAAAGCCTTTTTAGACATGCACATTTTAATCCGAACAAAACAAAAACCAGATTTTTTTAAATCAAATTTTATGAGTTCAAATAGTTAATTAAGGGCTTTTGAACAAAATTATAAAGATTAATATAAAAGTTTTAGCTTTTTACTCGGTTGAAATTTGAACGGATTCTCTATAAGGACTTTTTAGACATGCACATTTTAATCCGATCAAAACAAAAACCAGATGTTATTAAATCAAATTTATGAGTTCAAATAGTTAATTAAGGCCTTTTGAACAAAATTATACAGATTAATCTAAAATTTTTAGCTTATTACTCGGTTAAAATTCAAACGGATTCTCCATAAAGCCTTTTTAGACATGCACGTTTTAATTTGAATAAAACGACAACTAGATGTTATTAAATCAAATTTTTTGATTTCAAATAATTAATTATGGGCTTTTGAACAAAATTATGCAGATTAATCTAAAATTTTTAACTTTTTACTCGGTTAAAATTCGAACAGATTCTCTTTAAAGCTCATTTAAACATGCACGTTTTATTCCCAACAAAACGAAAACTAGATTTTATTAGATGAAATTTTATGAGTTCAAATAGTTAATTAAGGGCTTTTGAATAAAATTATACAGATTAATCTAAAACTTTCAGCTTTTTACTCGGTTAAAATTCAAACGGATTCTCAATAAAGCCTTTTTAGACATGCACGTTTTAATCCCAAAAAAATGAAAATCAGATGTTATTAAATCAAATTTTATCAGTTCAAATAGTTAATTAAGGGCTTTTGAATAAAATTATACTGATTAATCTAAAATTTTCAGCTTTTTACTCGGTTAAAATTCGAACGGATTCTCTATAAAGCAATTTTAGACAAGCAACTTTTAGTCCCAATAAAACGAAAATTAGATGTTATTAAATCAAATTTTACGAGTTCAAATAGTTAATTATGAGCTTTTAAATAAAATTATACAGATTAATCTAAAATTTTCAACTTTTTAGTAAGTTAAAATTCGAACAGATTCTCAATAAAACCTTTTTAGACATGCACGTTTTAATTCGAATAAAACAATTACTAGATGTTATTAAATCAAGTTTTTTGAGTTCAAATAATTAATTATGGGCTTTTGAATAAAATTATACAGATTAATCTAAAATTTTCAGCTTTTTAATCGGTTAAAATTTAAACGGATTCTCTATAAAGCCTTTTTAGACATGCACGTTTTAATCCGAACAAAACAAAAACCAGTTGTTATTAAATTAAATTTTATGAGTTCAAATAGTTAATTAAGGGCTTTTGAACAAAATTATACAGATTAATCTAAAATTTTTAGCTTTTTACTCGGTTAAAATTCAAACGGATTCTCCATAAAGCCTTTTTAGACATACACGTTTTAATCCGAATAAAACGATAACTAGATGTTATTAAATAAAAATTTTTGATTTCAAATAATTAATTATGGGCTTTTGAACAAAATTATATAGATTAATCTAAAATTTTATGAGTTTTAATCCCAACAAAACGAAAACCAGATTTTATTAAATGAAATTTTATGAGTTCAAATAGTTAATTTTGAGCTTTGGAACAAAATTATACTTATCAATCTAAAATTTTCAGCTTTTTACTCAGTTAAAATTCTAACGGATTCTCTATCAAGCCTTTTTAGACATGCACGTTTTAATCCCAATAAAATGAAAATCAGATATTATTAAATCAAATTTTATCAGTTCAAATAGTTAATTAAGGGCTTTTGAACAAAATTATACAAATTAATCTAAAATTTTCAGCTTTTTACTTTGTTAAAATTTGAACGGATTTTCTATAAAGCCTTTTTAGATATGCACATTTTAATCCCAACAAAACGATAACTAGATGTTATTAAATCAAATTTTTTGAGTTCAAATAATTAATTATGGGCTTTTGAATAAAATTATACAGATTATCTAAAATTTTTTGCTTTTTACTCGGTTAAAATACAAACGGATTTTCTATAAAGCCTTTTTAGACATGCACGTTTTAATCCGAACAAAACCATTACTAGATGTTATTAAATCAAATTTTTTGATTTCAAATAATTAATTATGGCTTTTGAACAAAATTATACAGATTAATCTAAAAGTTTCAGCTTTTTACTTGGTTGAAATTTGAACGGATTCTCTATAAAGCCTTTTTAGACATGCACATTTTAATCCGAACAAAACAAAAACCAGATGTTATTAAATCAAATTTTATGAGTTCAAATAGTTAATTAAGGGCTTTTAAACAAAATTATACAGATGAATCTAAAAGTTTTAGCTTTTTACTCGGTTGAAATTTGAACGGATTCTCTATAAAGCCTTTTTAGACATGCACATTTTAATCTGAACAAAACAAAAACCAGATGTTATTAAATCAAATTTTATGAGTTCAAATAGTTAATTAAGGGCTTTTGAACAAAATTATACAGATTAATCAAAAATTTTCAGCTTTTTACTCGGTTAAAATTCAAACGGATTCTCCATAAAGCCTTTTTAGACTTGCACGTTTTAATCCGAATAAAACGATAACTAGATGTTATTAAATCAAATTTTTTGATGTCAAATATTTAATTATAGGCTTTTGGGCAAAATTATGCCTATTAATCTAAAATTTTTATCTTTTTACTCGGTGAAAATTTGAACAGATTCTCTTTAAAGCCCATTTACACATGCACGTTTTAATCCCAACAAAACGAAAACCAAAATTTATTAAATGAAAATTTTATGAGTTCAAATAGTTAATTTTGAGCTTTTGAACAAAATTATACTTATCAATCTAAAATTTTCAGCGTTTTACTCGGTTAAAATTCCAACGGATTCTCTATCAAGCCTTTTTAGACATGCACGTTTTAATCCGAACAAAACGAAAATCAGATGTAATTAAATCAAATTTTATCAGTTCAAATAGTTAATTAAGGGCTTTTGAACAAAATTATACAGATTAATCTAAAACTTTCAGCTTTTTACTCGGTTAAAATTCAAACGGATTCTCAATTAAGCCTTTTTAGACATGAACGTTTTAATCTGAACAAAATGAAAAGTAGATGTTATTAAATCAAATCTTTTGATTTCAAATAATTAATTATGGGCTTTTAAACAAAGTTATACAGATTAATCTAAAAGTTTCATCTTTTTACTCGTTTAAAATTTGAACGGATTCTCTGTAAAGCCTTTTTAGACGTGGACGTTTTAATACGAACAAAACAAAACTAGATGATATTAAATCAAATTTTATGAGTTCAAATAGTTAATTATGAGCTTTTAAACAAAATTATATAGATTAATCTAAAATTTTCAACTTTTTAGTCAGTTAAAATTCGAACAGATTCTCTATAAAGCCTTTTTAGACATGCACGTTTTAATCCGAACAAAACAATTAATAGATATTATTAAATCAAATTTTTTGAGTTAAATAATTAATTATGGGCTTTAGAACAAAGTTATACAGATTAATCTAAAATTTTCAGATTTTTACTTGGTTAAAATTTGAACGGATTCTCTATAAAGCCTTTTTAGACATGCACGTTTTAATCCCAACAAAACAAAACTAGATGATTTTAAATAAAATTTTATGAGTTCAAATAGTTAATTAAGGGCTTTTGAACAAAATTATATAGATTAATCTAAAACTTTTAGCTTTTTACTCGGTTAAAATTCAAATGGATTCTCTATAAAGCCTTTTTAGACATGCACATTTTAATCTGAACAAAATAATAACTAGATGTTATTAAATCAAATTTTTTGATTTCAAATAATTAATTATGGGCTTTTGAACAAAATTATACAGATTAATCTAAAAGTTTCAGCTTTTTACTCGGTTGAAATTTGAACGGATTCTCTATAAAGCCTTTTTAGACATGCACATTTTAATCCGAACAAAATAAAAACCAGATGTTATTAAATCAAATTTTATGAGTTCAAATAGTTAATTAAGGGCTTTTGAACAAAATTATACAGATTAATCTAAAATTTTCAGCTTTTTACTCGGTTAAAATTTGAACGAATTCTCTATAAAGCCTTTTTAGATATGTATGTTTTAATCCGAACGAACAAAACGATAATTAGATGTTATTAAATCAAATTTTTTGAGTTCAAATAATTAATTATGGGCTTTTGAACAAAATTATACAGATTAATCTAAAATTTTCAGCTTTTTACTCGGTTAAAATTCAAACGGATTCTCCATAAAGCCTTTTTAGACATGCACGTTTTAATCCGAATAAAACGATAACTAGATGTTATTAAATCAAATTTTCTGATTTCAAATAGTTAATAATGGGCTTTTGAACAAAATTATGCAAATTAATCTAAAATTTTCATCTTTTTACTGGGTTAAAATTCGAACATATTCTCTTTAAAGCCCATTTACACATGCACGTTTTAATCCCAACAAAACGAAAACCAGATTTTATTAAATAAAATTTTATAAGTTCAAATAGTTAATTTTGAGCTTTTGAACAAAATTATACTTATCAATCTAAAATTTTCAGCTTTTTACTTGGTTAAAATTCCAACGTATTCTCTATCAAGTCTTTTTAGACGTGCATGTTTTATTCCCAACAAAACGAAAATCAGATGTTATTAAATCAAATTTTATCAGTTCAAATAGTTAATTAAGGGCTTTTGAACAAAATTATACAGATTAATCTAAAATTTTCAACTTTTTATTCGGTTAAAATTTGAACGGATTCTCTATAAAGCCTTTTTAGACATGCATGTTTTAATCCGAACGAACAAAACGATAAATAGATATTATTAAATCAAATTTTTTGAGTTTAAATATTTAATTATGGGCTTTTAAACAAAATTATACAGATTAATCTAAAAGTTTCAGCTTTTTACTCGGTTAAAATTCAAACGGATACTCGTTTAAAATTCGAACGGATTAAACGGATTACGGATTATGGATCTCTCCTCTCCTCTCTTCGCACGTTTTCTCCTCCATCGCCTTGGAGGCCGTCGCACCAACGTCTCCCGGCATCTCCTCCATGGCTCCTTCACCTCCATTCGCTCCTGGGGAGGAGGGATCTGTCATCGTCCGCTGCTTACCACCCTCGACGAGGGACACAACCTACGCCGGTAATGGTGGCTTTTTTCACTGTTTTGGTTTCAAACGTTTTCCCTTACGTTTCCGATCATTTTTTGGTTTTTGCAGGCTTCGTTCCGATCGGTCATCCGATCCGATGGTGTTCTTGGTCATGTGCGGCAGTTACACAGTCTCTATGAGGGATTTCATCGATGCCGGCTATGGTGGCTCTATTTCTTTTCCATTGCCGGTCTGTTTCCGTTGCTGCCTAGCTTTTTGTGGCCGCGTTTGGCTATTCACCGGGCTCGTCATGATCTTGTTGTCCACGACCGATTTGCCCTTCTTCTTGGCTTCAATCGCTACTTTCTCCTTGGTCTTTCTATCTCCGCTCGTCCTCGGATATCTTGGCTACGCTCGGCCGCCCTTCGGCCCGACGGCGATCTTCTATCTTACACCCTCAATGAGGGACTCCACCATCGAAGGCATTGGTGTTTAAGTGTCCTCGGCTGCTTCTCCTTCATTGTTGTATTGCTTCCTCTCTTCCTGCCGTCTTGTACGTGTGCGAATGGCCGTCGGTCGCCCTTGCTGCTGACCTGTTTCCTCCATGGCTCCTTCACCTCCGTTCGCTTCTGGGGAGGAGGGATCTGTCATCGTCCGCTGCTTACCACCCTCGATGAGGGACATCACCTACGCCGGCAACGGTGGCTTTTTTCACTGTTTTGGTTTCAAACATTCTCCCTTACGTTTTTGATCGTTTCTTGGTTTTTGCAGGCTTCGTTCCGTTCGGCCATCCGATCCGATAGTTTTCTTGGCCATGTGCGGCAGTTACACAGCCTCTATGAGGGATTTCCTCGACGCCGGCTATGGTGGTTCTGTTTCTTTTCCATTGTCGGTTTGTTTCCGCTGCTGCCTCGCTCGTGGCCGTGGAGATGTCCGTCTTCTCATCTCGACCTTCTCTGGAGAGAAGGGTCCAGTTATGTATCTTTGGTTCTGGTTCTTGCCTACGATCATCGGCGGTTGGCCTTGCTCCTGTCGAGTCTTGCTCGGCATCTCCACCCCCATCCCTTGGGTGCCTTCCAGTGCCCGTCCTCCCTACTTCTCGCCGTTCCCTGGGTGTTAGCGTTGGCACAGTTTGTCGCCTATCGCTCCCGGTTCCTTCTTGGTCAGGCTGTTTAGCAAGGGTGGGGTTTCTATTTCCTGCTCTTGCATCGGTCGAGGCCAATGCGACATACGTGCATGCAGCCGGCTCCTTGCATGCTTGTAGATCACGTTGGAGGGGCGGTTTCAGCAGGTGGTTTTGCCCCCATGCAGTGCTGTGTTGCCCATATGGTCCCGTATTATCAAGATAGGTACGATATTTTCTTGGTGGTGTTTCGTTTACTCACATATTATCGAATGTTCTCTTCATGGTTACGGTATAAAGTGTCTATGGTTCATCGAATTGCATGTTGTTATGTTACCTATCGTCATCTCTTTTACCTATCCTTCTTGTTTGTTGTTGTCTTCTTTATATTTTCTTTACTGTTAATGTTAATGTTAATGCTAATGCTACTGTTAATGTTAATGTTACTATTAATATTAATGTTACTTCGTGATAACTATCGTTTACCAACCTTATATAAGGTTCATACCAACACCTTTCATGGTATTTTACTGAAACAATGGTCTGCTGATCAGACTTTTATACCAATTATTACTTTATATATTCTAATGTTCTTCACAATTCTTCCATCCTATAATGTCTCTCTTTTTGGACTTTTATTATTTTCCATTAAAAATACAATTTTTATTCCTTTTCAAACTCTTATTTCTTTTTTTAAATACAATATTTATTCCTTTTCAAACTCTTCTAATTTTTTTAATAGTTTTTTGGCCTCTTTTTTCCAACTATATTATCTTCTTTTTAAAAGATATTCTATTCCTTTCCAGACTTTTTTTTCTCTATTTTAATCCTGATAAAATTCTTTTGTCTTACTTTTCACCTATATATAAGATCATACATTCTGTTCATACTTTATTCTTTCTCATACTTTCTTCCAATTGTCGTCCATCCTCTCCTCTTCTTCTCCTAATGGATTCCAAAACTTTTCTCCAACAACTCGGGAATATCCAATTCACCGAGGAAGAACAATCTACTATCTTTCAAACCAACCTACCTTGGGACTCTGCTGATGCTGATTCACATACGACTCTTTTAGGGAACATGATTACCTCCAAGGGCATTGATGATCAGATTATTATTAAAGCCTTCACCGGAATCTGGACCCCGGCTAAACTATCTTCTATGCGTTCACTGCGGCCACGGCTGTTTCTAATCTGCTTCAAGGATGAAAAGATTAAGGAGGAGATCCTGTCCAGGGGACCATGGACATACAAGGATGAGTGGCTTTCTCTCACTCAATATGACCCTACTATTAGCATTGATGATCACTCATTCCTAACAATGAATGTGTGGGTACGGATTTATAATATTCCACCTATCCTTCTTGCTTCGGAAGATTCTGCTAACAATATTGGTGAATCGCTTGGGGCGCTCATAGGGAACGTTACGAAAATTGACACGAGGAAACTGGATTTCAATATGGTTGACTATCTTCGGGTAGGGTTAACTCTCGATGCTTCTAAACTAGTTCGACGTTGTGTTGCTATTGGTGGGGGCTCTTCTACCCGCTTTTTTCCGCTACAATACGAACGTCTTCCCACTCTCTGTCACTACTGTGGTCGTGTTGGCCACTCAATTGACTTTTGCACTATTCCTATTGAGAAGAGGCCTGAGCAACTTCAATATGGCGACTGGCTCCGCTATCTACCTAAGAAAAAGGTTACTCAACCTCTGCAGAGAGGACGCATCCGTTACATTTCGCAGAGCTCACAGGCAACTCCCTCCACGAACACCAATGGTAAAGACAAGGGTCCTATGACAACCCTACCAGTTAAGGAGAACGCCCTGCCTTCTGAGTCTGCTCCTGTTTTCTCACAAGGCCCTCGTACTCTTCCAACTGTTCCAAGTAAGTTATCTGTTCGGCGTGGTCCTTCTCAACTCCTACAAACGGCTTTTCCAGATCTGGAATCCAATGTAACTACTCGATCTAAGGTCCCCAATGGTGATGCTGATGATAGCTTATCGGCACCAGAACTCCAGGATTTGGAGCTAGAGCTTGCCAATGACACTGCCTTCCAGGAGGCTGCTGACTGGATTGAAAATGCACCACCAGCCAAGAGAATTGTTCGTGCAATTTCTACTAGAGGCGCTAAAAGAACTCCGCCATCCGATGAGGGTTCTCGACCTAAACGACCTCGGCCACCTCCTAAAGGGTCTGCAGAAAAAGCTGGGATGAGCAGCACAAACAACTCTCCGGCTGAGGTTGACAGTGGCCAACCCAACCGTGCCAAATGATCGATCTTTTGTGGGACTGTCATGGCTTCTACACCACGACAGTTCCAGCTTTAATTTATATTTTTTTCGTATATGTTGATGTTTTTCGTTCTTTGAGTTTATTAGGACAGTTTCTTTCTTTTGCACCTCCTTTTGGGTTTTTTTACTGGATTAATAATATTTCTTTTACTTTGTCTTTTTACTTTGTTTTTTTCTCTGCTCTACTCTTTTATCATCTTGTTTGCTTTCCCTCTTTTTTCTGTGGGCAATCTTTTATTTTCTTTTTTCCTTTCACCTGCATCTTCTCCGCTTCTACTTTATATCTCTTTCGCTTTTCTTTTTTCTTTTTCTTTTTCTTTCTCTTTAGTACTTTTGCTATTCTCCGACAATATATACCTCCCTTCAAAAGGGATTTCTCCAACGTCTACCTTGGTGTCTCGTTCCTTTACAAGAGAATTTGCTTTCATGCTCTACTTAATTTTAATATACATTATCGGTTAGCTGGGATGAGCAGCGTTAACAACTCTCCGGTGGTGGTTGATGTTGATCAACCCCGCCGAGAGAAATGAAAATCTTATGTTGGAACTATCAGGGTCTTGGCAACGCCCAGGCAGTTCTTGCTTTACAACGTGCTGTCTCCAAGCATGATGCTGATTGTCTCTTTCTTTGTGAGACCAGATTAAACAGACAAAACATGGATCGTATTAAGCTCAAACTTGGTATGCATGGTTGTCTAGCCATTGATCCCAGGCCTTCCTGCACAGGACTTGCCATCATATGGAACACCAATTCTTCTGTTGATCTTCTCTCGTATTCAGATCGACATATTGATGTTCTTATTACATTTGAACAAATTCAATTCCACTTTACTGGCATACATGGCTTTCCCGAAACTGCGAACAAACACAAGACTTGGCAATTAATAGATTCTCTGAATGTAGCCAGTTCTCTTCCCTGGCTTTTAGGGGGAGACTTTAATGAAATCCTTTACGACAACGAAAAACAAGGTGGTTCTCGCCGTGCTCGTTCACAAATCAACAATTTTCAAGAGTGCCTTGATAATAATGATCTTTTCGACTGTAAACCAAAGTCTGGATGGTTCACTTGGACCAGATCGAGACGCAACTCGGTCACCATTATGGAGAGACTAGACAGATTTCTTGGTAATTCAACTTGGTTCAATACTTTCCGTACTTGCCAAGCTATCTCTTTCTTTCAGGCGCGTTCTGATCACTGTCCTATTTTAATGGATACTAGACCTGTACTGGGTCCTCCAATTATGCGGAACAGCACCTTGTTCCGCTATGAGAGCTGTTGGGCTGATAATCTAGAGGTTCTTTTACGTATTAAAGAACTATGGTCTGCTCCTTCTCGATCGACTCTAAGTAAACTACACGATATTAGACACTTCCTTGCTACTTGGCAAACTAACAAACGATTGAAATCCAATAAGCGTATCTCCCAGTTGAATGATTTCATTAACCTATGTCTCACGCGACATCTCTCCGACTCTGAAATCAATGGCCTTCTCTCTGCTAAACGCGAGCTCGATAGTTTACTTAACGCGAAGGAAATCTACTGGGCCCAACGCGCTCGAACACTCTGGTTAGAGCATGGTGACAAAAACACTTCCTTCTTTCATGCCAGAGCGTCTAGCCGACGGAGGAAAAACCAGATTGTTGGACTCTTCAATGGTCAAAATATTTGGCAAACTAATTCAAATGATATTATGACTACTGCTGTTACATACTTTCAAAATCTTTTTTCATCATCCTCTCCTATAATAGATTCATCAATCTTGAACAACATTCCCACAGTTGTTACGGATTCAATGAATAATGAACTTAATAAGGATTTCACTCCAGATGAAATTCATACTGCTTTTCGTGATATCGATCCGAGGAAGGCCCCGGGGGTTGACGGTTTCCCAAGCGGTTTCTTCCGGAAGCACTGGGATATCCTTGGCCATGAATTTATATCTCTCTGCCTCGGGCTTCTTCGAGGGTCCATTAATATGGAAGAAGTCAATCGTACCATTATTATGCTTATCTCTAAAATTGATGAACCTACTACAATGCGTCATCTTAGACCTATTAGCCTCTGTACAGTTATTTATAAAACTGTCTCGAAAGTACTTGTTAACCGGCTAAAATCTATCATACCCCTTTGTATTAGTGGCAACCAAGCTGCTTTTGTTCACGGCAGGAACATTACGGATAATATTCTTATAGCCCACGAAATCATCCATACCCTTAATACTGATACTACATCCCTTGCGAGAGGGGCTAGTTTAAAATTAGATATGGAAAAGGCCTTCGACCGTGTTGAATGGACATTTTTAGAACATATTATGATTCGCCTAGGCTTCAACTCCAACTGGGTATCCCTTATTATGAGGTGTATATCCTCTGTTACCTTTCAAGTCCGAGTGAATGATTCTCTCTCCCGACCTTTTAAGCCCTTTAGAGGTTTACGTCAAGGAGACCCTCTTTCCTATTTTTTGTTTCTTTTCTGTACACAGGGCCTTTCTGCCTTGCTCAATGCTGAGCAATCCTCTGGTAACCTCTCGGGGCTTTGTGCTAGCAGAAATGGGCCACGTGCCAATCATCTTCTTTTTGCAGATGACTGTGTTGCTTTTATCAAGACCAACATGACAGAAGTGCGGCGCCTTCGGGACGTTCTGCACATTTATGCCACTTCGTCCGGGCAAGCAGTGAATTTTGAGAAATCCACTATTTTCTATTCTCGGCAAACCCCCTTGTCACTTCGAATGGCCATCAATGACATATTGCATGTCCGGGAGGTGAATGATCCTGGGCATTATTTAGGAGTCCCTCTTCTCATTGGAAAGAATAAAACTGCTACTCTGGGGTTTACTAGAGACAAAATGATTGCCAGAATGACCAGTTGGGATAAGCATCTCCTCTCTTTTAGTGGGAGAGAAATCTTCATCAAATCGGTTATACAATCTATGCCTCAATATGTGATGTCCTGCTACCTTCTGCCACTAAATATTATTGATGACATGACTACTTCTATTCACCGTTACTGGTGGTCTGGAAAATCTAATAAAAAAGGATGGCATATGCTTCCCTGGGATACTGTCTGTCTCTCGAAAGCGGCCAGGGGAATAGGCTTTCGTGACCTACACCATTTTAATATTGCTTTACTTGGCAAGCAAATTTGGCGCCTGGTGTGTACTCCTGGGAACCTTCTTAGTCAAATTTACAAATGCAAGTACTACCCGACTGGTTTTATACTAGACTCTGTTTCTTCACGGAACTCCTCTTTTGCCTGGAAAGGGCTCAGTGTAGCTATTTCTAAACTTCGTGATGGATTTTTTATACGTCCAGGTATGTCTAGTACTGTCCAGATCCACTTTGACAATTGGGGTGGCTCTCAGCCTTTACGCCTATATGGTGATTATGAGATCAATGATGAAGTTCCTTTGCGCGCTGGCACTTTTATGATACCTAACTTACCCTGATGGGATGAATTAAAAGTTCGGAATTACTTTACACATGAAGATGCTAATACTATCCTTAATGTTCCAATTATTAATGATACAAAGGATACCACCCTCTGGGGCAACCATGATTCTATTATCTATTCCGTACGATCGGGTTATCAATTTTTGAGGCTTCAGCCAGGACCAGTTAACAGGCCCTCTAAACTCTGGAAAATTCTCTCTAAATTACCCACTCTTCCCAAGGTGCATTCTTTTGCTTGGCGTTTGTGCCATAATGCAGTATCGTCTGGTCACAAAATCCTTCAGGCCAATCTAGGTTCGGGGATTTGCCCTATATGCAATTTGGCCATTGAAACCACCCTCCATGCTATAAGGGACTGCCCTTGCGCTAGGGAGGTGTTTCAGTTGGCGGGACTCCCATCTCGACTTCTTTCTTCTGTTTATACCTCCCCTCATCAGTGGCTTTCTGCGGCAGCTGGCTTTCTTTCTCTTCATCAATTCTCTTTATTTCTTACGATCTTATGGAATCTCTGGAACCGTCGCAATGACTTTGTACATAATAACCATCTTCAATCGGTTTGGTTAACCGTTACTAATGCTCTCAGTCTTTTACATGATTACACCTCAGCTAACAATGCCTCCCGTCCACATTCCCGGCTAGCTGAGCCCACTTTTGCTCTCGCTAGATGGACGAAACCAGATCCTGGTTACGTCAAGATTAACGCGGATGGTGCTTTCGACCCCGTGTTAAAAGGAGGAGCAGCTGGTGTCATTGCTAGGGATTCCTCCAGCATTGTCCTTGGTGGTTGCTCTTTGCCTCTCCTCTGTCCGGATCCTGCCTCTGTCGAAGCTCTTGCCCTCCTGGAAGGTCTGAAGCTTGCCCTTTCTAATGGCTGGACCCGTGTTGTCTTCGAGATTGACTCCGCTTCCATTGCTAATAAGGTCAACGATCCCCTTTACCAGGACCTTTCCTCTGTGCAACCTTTGGTGTCCCGTATCCGTTCCACTCTTGGTACTTTGCCTGACTGTAAGATTTGTTATGTACCTAGAGAGGCTAATGTTGTAGCCCATGTGTTAGCTACTAGGGCTTTGCGTTCCTTTACTTCTTGCTTTTTCTCTTGTGACTTTCCCGATTTTATTCGGGCTTCTGTAAACTCGGAGATGTTCTCCTC
This sequence comes from Abelmoschus esculentus, assembly GCA_035048815.1. NCBI lineage: Eukaryota > Viridiplantae > Streptophyta > Magnoliopsida > Malvales > Malvaceae > Abelmoschus > Abelmoschus esculentus. The sequence continues at coordinate 13,679,653 of JAUCBN010000016.1, read as the reverse complement.
CCCTTCTCAATAAGATCTTAGGTACTCTTTTCCCCATAGGGGCCCTCCTGCCCATCGGGGTGGTTGGCTATAGGGGTTTTTTAATGAGGCCCTTTTCTCAAAAAAAAATTCAAACGGATTCTCTATCAAGCCTTTTTAGACATACACGTTTTAATCCCAACAAAACGAAAATCAGATGTTATTAAATCAAATTTTAACAGTTCAAATAGTTAATTATGATCTTTTAAACAAAATTATACACATTAATCTAAAATTTTCAACTTTTTAGTCGGTTAAAATTCGAACAAATTCTCTATAAAGCCTTTTTAGACATTCACGTTTTAATCCGTACAAAACAATTACTAGATGTTATTAAATCACGTTTTTTGATTTCAAATAATTAATTATGGGCTTTTGAATAAAATTATACAAATTAATCTAAAATTTTCAGCTTTTTAATCGGTTAAAATTTGGACGGATTCTCTATAAAGCCTTTTTAGACATGCACGTTTTAATTCGAACAAAACAAAAACCAGATGTTACTAAATCAAATTTTATGAGTTCAAATAGTTAATTAAGGGCTTTTGAACAAAATTATACAAATTAATCTAAAATTTTCAGCTTTTTACTCGGTTAAAATTCAAACGGATTCTCCATAAAGACTTTTTAGACATGTACGTTTTAATCCGAATAAAACGATAACTAGATGTTATTAAATCAAATTTTTTGATTTCAAATAATTAATTATGGGCTTTTAAACAAAATTATGCAGATTAATCTAAAATTTTTATCTTTTTACTCTGTTAAAATTCAAACAGATTCTCCATAAAGCCTTTTTAGACATGCACGTTTTAATCCGAATAAAACGATAACTAGATGTTATTAAATCAAATTTTTTGATTTCAAATAATTAATTATGGGATTTTGAACAAAATTATGCAGATTAATCTAAAATTTTTATCTTTTTACTCGGTTAAAATTCGAACAGATTCTCTTTAAAGCCCATTTACACATGCACGTTTTAATCCCAACAAAACGAAAACCAGATTTTATTGAATGAAATTTTATGAGTTCAAATAGTTAATTTTGAGCTTTTGAACAAAATTATACTTATCAATTTAAAAGTTTCAGCTTTTTACTCGTTTAAAATTTGAACGGATTCTCTATAAAGCCTTTTTAGACGTGGACGTTTTAATCCGAACAAAACAAAACCAAATGATATTAAATCAAATTTTATGAGTTCAAATAGTTAATTATGAGCTTTTAAACAAAATTATACAGATTAATCTAAAATTAACAACTTTATAGTCGATTAAAATTCGAACAAATTCTCTATAAAGCCTTTTTAGACATGCATGTTTTAATCCGAACAAAACAATTACTAGATGTTATTAAATCAAATTTTTTGAGTTCAAATAATTAATTATGGGCTTTTGAACAAAATTATACAGATTAATCTAAAATTTTCAACTTTTTACTCGGTTAAAATTCAAACGGATTCTCCATAAAGCCTTTTTAGACATGTACGTTTTAATCCGAACAAAACGATAACTAGATGTTATTAAATAAAATTTTTTGATTTCAAATAATTAATTATGGGCTTTTGAAAAAATTTATACAAATTAATCTAAAATTTTTAGCTTTTTACTCGGTTAAAATTCAAACAGATTCTCTTTAAACCCATTTACACATGCATGTTTTAATCCCAACAGAACGAAAACCAGATTTTATTAAATGAAATTTTAAGAGTTCAAATAGTTAATTTTGAGCTTTTGAACAAAATTATACTTATCAATCTAAAATTTTTAGCTTTTTACTCAGTTAAAATTTCAACGGATTCTCTATCACGCCCTTTTAGACATGCACGTTTTAATCCCAACAAAACGAAAATCAGATGTAATTAAATTAAATTTTATTAGTTCAAATAGTTAATTAAGGGCTTTTGAACAAAACTATTGTAACCCCCTTAGCCCGACCTGGACGGAACCGGCACTAAACGAGTCACACGGGGAATATCAAACCAAACCCGCGAAGGTTCGATTCGATAAACAACCCTAAAACCGTTATACTTTTTTTTCTTATCCTACCTAGATGCATAATTAATTCTCTATGTGTAATTGACTTGAGTGAAACAGAGACACACACAATTCAACCATTAAGAGTAAGTCAATCGAAAGTATGCATGAACTTAATTGCGAAGTATGGAACATTAAGTATTTCGTCCATTTAAAGTCGTACGACATGAGTTCGGGTTAAAGTATAAATCAAAGTGTCACGACATCTCATAAAATTACTCATAAATTACTAAGTACACTTACCAAGTTGAATTCTGTGTTTCATGCATTTAAAAGACTCAAATTGCCCTTTTTAAGTGACGTGTTTCGAAACAGCCCTTAGGTGGTTTCGGAACACTTCACCTGTTTCGATACTGGACAAAAAGTGTATCGGAATAGGCAACTCCAGTAGCATATTGGCACCGAACCCTGGTTCGATACCAGCACATCCAGTGGCATATTGCTATCGATACAGCCTCAGGGTGTATCGATACCCCCTGTGTTCGTGACTCGAGTGTGACATTTTAAGCTCATTTAAACCACCCAAACATACTCTTTAATGAACCGAAACTATATGTAACAATCCTATGCATCATCCTCAACATAATCACACCTCAACATCAGAAAAGTTCACATGAAGATCTATAGGTATGCTTCCTAAAGATTGTAAAGCAACATAGCAAACATTCTAACTCATGCTTCAACAATTCAAACTAATCCAAAGTTCAACAATTAATAACCAGCAATGATGGTCTTAGTACAACATGTAACAAAGCCTAAATCCTCACTTCTCTCTTGGTTTATGTTAAACATTGCCTTGCCCAATTTATTTGCCAAAGACATACCAAAATTCAAGTGATCTTTCCCTCGGTCTTCTTGCCCCGAACGAAGCTACAAGTGCCCTTATTTTTCTGCAAAGATGAAAAGAGAGCTTAAGCAATCTTGCTTAGTGAGGTAGCTCAACAAATAATCATCAATGCATTTATTTAAAACCATGAAGAAAACATAATTTGCAATTCATAGTTAAATCATGCATGCTAAAATTCCATTGTCCAAGTTCATTAAATTATATGCATCCTTGTATTCACAAAACCTTATCAAAACAATATGAAAATTATACTCAAATCTTTCCTCAATTTCATGTATGTATATTGGCTTTCTAGTGAACACTTAGTGTGAACCTTGAGCTCACCGAATACACGGATCAAGGGACATTCGTCCCGTCAGGACACAAAGTCCCCATCATGACACAAAGTCAACTTTAACATGACACTAAGTCAACTTTAGCACTACCACGCTCGTTTAGACACAAAGTCCCCTTGTTACGCGTGTAGGCAAATATTCCGTACAGCTCTATCACGCACGTTAGACACAAAGTCCCCTTGTTACGCGTGTAGACAAATTCAATATTCTCTTTATTTTATAGTGCACTCAATCCTAATGACATGTCATTCGTATTCGAAACTAAAGTTAGTGTCACTAAGTCAATATCATAATCAAATGTGCATGATAACTTGCTGCTCATAATGCATGCATAAAATATTCAACAAATGAACCAAAGCCATGCCCAAAGGCACCATCATGTATAAGGCAAATAACCATGTTGTAATCCAAAACATTTCTCATAATTCTCCATAATCATGGATGCTAAATCATCATACATTTTTAGCAAGTGTCTCTCATATATGCATCAATCCAAAACATGCTCATGCACTTCCATAAATCTCATGCTTTAACAATATAATACCTTTGTAAAATGTAGCCGAAATTCACATCGGTTTAACAAAACAAATACTTTACTTACTCTTGAACTATGTAAGGTTTTCACACACCTCCATAGCTCCCAAAAACAGAACGTACCAAACGCGATTCGCTTAAAATCCGAAAACCACTCACCAACAAGCGAAACAAGCTTTCGCCGCTTTCCGATGATCGCACCAAACACACCAGCAATCAAGCTTCTTCTTGTACCTCTTCTACAACATTAAAAACAGAGCATTCTCACATCATAACATGCTCAAACCAACAGCCACATCCGATCACCATTAAACCACCAAAAACTTAGCCGAAAAGACCGAAAACTAAGCCGATACGCATCCGAACAACATCAGCCCAAAACCTAACGAATTTAACATCTAATCCACCTCAAACATGATCCAAAAACACATCAAAACCATCCTTATATCTTCAGCAACATCTAAGCATCTAAAACAGCCCATAAAACAACCGAAAAACACCTTAAAACTACACCGATTACATTATTCCGGGATTTAATTAATGTGATCTCAAATCAAGACTCAATTAATCATTAAATCATCATAAAAATATGATTGAAACCATATAATTTCCAGCATTAAACAAGATCCATAAAGATCTCACAAAAACATAACAAAAACATTAGATCTAACATTAAAAACATTGAATCAAGTGTTTATTCAAAGATGAGCAAGCTAATACTTGGGAATTTCAATAAAGAAACTTAAAAAATAATAAAAAATCCAGAAAATTACCTTTAAGATCTATTCACCAAAATTAGGAGATTTTCCCCTTCTTGATTCCTTGCAATTTGATGTAGTTTTGATGAAATCAATGCATAGGTTTTGTAAAGGATGGAAGGATGATAAAAATGATGAAATCTTTGTGGAAAAAGATGCAAAAATCAGCAAGGAATTGAGAAGAAAAGATGAAGAGAAAGTGGAGAGAAAATGAGAGAAAAAGATGAGAGAAAAATGGGTCAAAAGTAGTTTTAGGAGAAAATGATTAAGAAACCAAATTAAAGTAATTAAAATATTTATTTTGGTGAATAAATCATCATTAAAATTAAAAATGGGTTTATGGCCCTATAAGGATTCTAAGTTTAGCTAGCTTTTCAATTTAGTCACTAAAATACCATAATGGCCGAAAATCACAAATTAGTCCCCCAAATTTTCCAAAAATTACAAATTGGTCATTTATGCATAATTAAGCATAATTAAAAATCATTATAAAATCCAAATCATTTTCTTTCAAATTTTGAAACATATTTTTAATATTTCAAACCACCTTCCAAATTATTAATTTTTCTTAATTAAAAATATCCTTATTTTATTTTTTTCCCGGAATTAATGAACCGGAGAACCCGATTCGCTCTGAATCGAATTCACCTAACTAAGCCTAACTAATAACCCCAAGAACGGGATGTTACAACTCTCCCCCTCTTAAGAAAATTTCGTCCTCGAAATTTACCTGAAGTAAACAAGTGAGGAAACTGCTCCTCCATGCTTTTCCTTGTCTCCAAAGTTGCTTCTTCAACACCTCGGTGTTTCCAAAGCACCTTAACCAACTCTATGGTCTTTCCTCGAAGAACCTTTGTATCTACATCCAAAACTCTCACCGGTTCTTCCTCATAACTCATATCCTCCCTTAACTCGATCTCCTTAACCGGAACAACATGAGAAGGATCCGATCTATATCTACGAAGCATCGATACATGAAAAATATCATGCATCTTACTCAACTCCTCCGGTAACCTCAACCTATAAGCAACAGGACCAACACGCTCCAACACCTCATACGATCCAATAAAACGTGGACTCAACTTCCCTTTACGACCAAACCTCATTACTTTCTTCCATGGAGAAACCTTAAGAAACACCTTGTCACCAACATCATACTCTATCTCCCTACGTCTCAAATCAGCATAGGATTTCTGCCTATCCGAAGCTTCCTTGAGCTTAGCACATATCAACTTAACTTTCTCATCTGTATCTTTCAACACCTGAGGCAAAGAAACATACTTCTGTCCAACTTCCTTCCAACACAAAGGTGTACGACACTTACGCCCATACAACGCCTCAAACGGTGCCATCTGTATACTCGTCTGAAAACTATTATTGTAAGCAAACTTTACCAACAGCAACTGCTTCTCCCAAGAACCCTGAAACTCGATGATACAACATCTCAACATGTCCTCCAAAGTCTGAATAACACGCTCAGACTGTCCATCCGTCTGCGGATGATAAGCCGTACTAAAACTAAGCCTCGTACCCAAAGCCGTCTGTAAACTCCTCCAAAACTTGGATGTAAACCGCGGATCCCTATCCGATATGATCGACTTAGGCACACCATGCAACCTCACTACCTCAGAAACATACAAAGCTGCCAACTTATCCATGGAGTACGTCGTATGCACGGCAAGAAAATGTGCACACTTCGCAAACCTATCAACAATCACCCATATGGAATCCTTTTTGGACGGTGTTAAAGGTAACCCCGTCACAAAATCCATGGTGATTCTCTCCCATTTCCATTCCGGAACTTGAACCGGTTGCAACAAACCTGCAGGAAACTGATGTTCAGCTTTTACCCGCTGACACACCATACAACGAGAAACAAACTCCGTCACATCTCTCTTTAAACCAACCAAAAAGTACACACTTCTGAGATTCCTGTACATCTTCACACTACCCGGATGCATAGCAAACGGACTAGTATGAGCCTCTACCAAGATAGCTTGCCTCAACTCTTGATCATCGGGCACCACAATCCGAGCTCTAAAACACAACACCTCATCATCATCAAAGCGATAATCAGTCGGCCTACCCTCAGCAATATCCTCCACAAAAGGTACCAAAGTCTCATCCTCCAACTGTTTCACCTTGATCATCTCAACCAAAACCGGTTTTACTTGCAACTCCGCCACTAAACCACCTTCCTTAGAAATACTCAACTTAGCAAACATTGCTCTCAACTCAACAGCCGCCTTACGGCTCAAAGCATCAGCCACAACATTGACTTTCCCCGGATGATACTCAATCGATAAGTCATAATCCTTAAGCAACTCCATCCATCTTCGTTGCCTAAGATTCAAATCCTTTTGTGACATGAGATACTTCAAACTCTTATGATCCGTATATATGGTACACTTCTCCCCATACAAGTAATGTCTCCAAATCTTCAAGGCAAAAACCACCGCCGCCAACTCCAAATCATGCGTCGGATAGTTCTTTTCATGCACCCTCAACTGTCTAGAAGCATAAGCCACAACTTTCCCCTCTTGCATCAATACACATCCAAGTCCAACATATGATGCATCACTATAAACCATAAAACCCTTACCGGATTCGGGTTGTACCAACACCGGTGCACTAGTCAACACTTCCTTCAACTTTTCAAAACTCTTTTGTTGACTTTCTTTCCACTCAAAAGGAACCTTCTTTTGCAACAACTTGGTCATAGGAGTAGCAATGCTCGAAAAAACCTCAACGAACCTACGGTAATACCCAGCCAAACCTAAGAAACTCCGAACCTCCGACACTGATCTCGGTTGCTTCCAACCCATAACAGCCTTTATTTTCTTTGGATCAACACTAATACCCTTTTCCGACACCACATGACCAAGAAACACCACCTCTTTTAACCAAAACTCACACTTACTCAACTTAGCATACAACTGGTTCTCTTTCAACACTTACATCACCAACCGCAAATGTCGATCATGATCTTCCTCGGTACGCGAATACACAAGGATATCATCTATAAACACTACCACAAACTGATCCAAGTACTCATGAAACACCCGGTTCATCATATCCATAAAAGCAGCAGGGGAATTTGTCAAACCAAACGGCATCACCAAAAACTCATAATGCCCATACCTTGTCCGAAAAGCTGTTTTCAACACATCCTCCTCTTTCACCTTCAACTGATAGTACCCCGATCTCAAGTCAATCTTCGAGAACACACTTGCTCCTCGAAACTGATCAAACAAATCATCAATCCTCGGCAAAGGATACTTATTCCTCACGGTCAACTTATTCAATTGCCGATAATCGATGCACATCCTCATTGTGCCATCTTTCTTCTTCACAAACAACACCGGTGCATCCCATGGTGACACACTCGGTCGTATGAAACCACGGTTAAGCAACTCTTGCAACTGCATCTTTAAATCCTTTAACTCCTTAGGTGCCATGCGATAAGGAGCAATGGACACCGGATTAGTACCAGCATAAAGATCGATACTAAACTCCACATCACGATCGGAAGGTAATCCTGGCAACTCCTTAGGAAAAACTTCCGGAAAGTCACACACTGTTCGAATGTCCTGCACTCGAACCTCTCTTATACACGGATTCATCACAAAAGCTAGATAAGCTACACCACCATGTTGCATCAACCTTTCCGCTTGTAAAGCCGAAACCACATTAGACAAGAATCCGGTATACTCACTCTTAACCATAACCTCACTACCATCCAACAACCTCAAGGTAACACGTTTCTTTTCAAAGTCCACCATAGCTCTATGCTCTGTCAACCAATCCACTCCCAAGATAAGGTCAAAACCATGAAAAGGCAACTCCATCAAATCAACCTCAAAGACATGCCCTTGAACCTCCAACGGACATCTCCTATACAACCTCCTTACGGTCACCGTCTCACCCAAAGAACTAGTAACCACAACTCCCACGTCTAAAACATCAACAGGGATATCCAACATATATGCATGCTCACTCAAAACATAAGAATGCGTAGATCCCGAATCTATCAAAGAAAACAACGGTACATTCTGTAAAGAAAAAGTACCTGCAACCACATCTGTAGCATTACGGGTCCCACGCTGAGCATAAACTCCACGGCCACCTCCCTATCTCTGAAAAGAACCTCTACCTCCACCGCGTCCTCTACCAGGTGCCACGGCAACCTCAGCTAGGTTACCAACCTCACCAGCCAACTTCGGGCAATCTCTATTCCGGTGATCCCTCGATCCACAACCAAAGCAGGCACCAACGGCCCACCAACACTCTCTCGGGTGGCGTCTAGAACACAAATTACAAACTACTACATCACCACCACCTCTACCATATTGCTGAGCACGACCACCGTGTCCAAAGTCACCTCGGCGTCGGTCACCTCTATATCAGTTATCCCGAAACCTCTTACCCTTACCACCTTGGGTACTAGCCTCAGCAGGCCTCTTTCCAACGTCGGAAGACTTCCTAGCCTCCCTCAAAGATCCCTCAACATCCTTGGCCCGACGAGCACATCGAACTCAGTATACTCCGCTGCTAACAAGTAAGTCTTAATCTCTGGATCCAAACCATACCGGAACCTATCACACCTCTTAGCATCCGTAAGAACCAACTCCGGAGCATAGTGACTCAACCGGATAAACTGTATCTCATAGTCAGCAACACTCCCAGTGCCTTGCACCAAGGACATAAACTCCCTCTTCTTTGCATCCTCATACTGCGGTCCCAAAAACTTCCGTACAAAAGCGGTCCTAAAGTACTCCCAGGTCAGGTTAGCAACTGCTACACCTGCTCTCGTGGTAGTCCACCATCTATAAGCATCCCCCTGAAGCAGAGAGACTACACAACCCATCCTACGGGCATCCTGACAATCCATCTGGTCTAGAATCCTCTCGGTACTAGCCAGCCACTCCTCAGCCGTACTCGGGTCAGACCCACGAAACTCAACACCTCTCAAGCTACGCAAACGCTCAAGTGGTAGCCTTGGGGTAACTACAACGGCAGGTGCGGGAGCCGGTACATGCACTCCAGCCATGGCTGCCTGAAACGCACCCATCATAGCCTGTATGAATAGTGCAAAGTCCCCAAACTGGCCTCCCGCTGGAACCGGAGGCACACCAACTGGTGGAGGAGGTGGAAGCGGTTCCTCTCTCACGTTGGCCTCTCCATCAGCCTGACCATCGGGAAACAAGCTCGCAGTAGCTCGGGTGATGATGTGAGCACATCTACACAAGCTCAAACAGCTGATCCGGAGGTCTTACCATCAGGACCCATCACTCGATCAAAGGCTAAGCAATTCAGGGAAGTTCTTATTCTTAAATGTTTACAAGTCTCAGAATCCCTTAATAATGCATATGCCTTAGAGAATAAACTTTACACTATGTTACATACTGATGTGTAACATCTTGTAACTATATAGTACTTAAGCTAGTATTGTGTTTATTAAGCATGTAAATAGGTGTGTTTTCAATAAGTTCAATAAGAACACAAGCTCATAATCATGTTTACCATGTTTCTTTAGCTTGTTACATGTTTTCCAATATGATAACTATGTTTTTCAGCTTGTTTTAACTTTCTTTAATAAGTTTACAATACTTATGATGGTATAACTTTTGTTTTCTCATAGGCACAAGGAAGAGTACCAAATGAAGGACTTCACCTTAGCTCGGGAAAAGCTCAATGGATTTCTAGCAGCTCGTTTCAGCTCAACTAATCCTCAACACTTCAGCTAGCTGAATTCAGCTCAACTCAGCTCCATTCAGCTCAACTCCAGCTCTACTAGCTCAACTCAAGCTGGTGAGTCCCGGGATAGCTCAAAGGTGTCCTCCACGTGGGAGAGTGTGTCATGGTCATGTGACCAGCATGAGGGGCGTCCACCATCCATTCCAAGCATGTGCATGTGCATGGCATGTGGCAGATTCAAATTTCAAGATTTCCCTCCTTGAAGTTGGCGTCAAAGTAAGATAAGGACAAGGAGTTATTTCCTTTGAATTTCACACATAAAACACATGTGTTAAATGTTTGAAATTCAGTCTTCCCTCCCTCCAAAACCAGCCGGCCACAAAGGATAAGGATGAGTAGTTTTCTCATCCACATTTAACATAATTAACACATGTTAATTGTGCTTACATTTCAGCCACTCATCTGAAACTTCCAATTCAATTCTGGCCAAGTATTCTAGGCGCCAACTCCCTTGTACTAGCCTATATATATGTATACTTTGTAAAGGAAAAAAGACAATTTTGAATGAAATTTACTTTTGTGAGAATTTCTCTCATTTCGGTTCTTTTGAGAACTTTCTGACTTCTCAAGTTCGTTGCTTGCGTGGTCAACCCCTTTGATACTTTGGGTTCTCGGTTGTAGATAATCGAAGGGTCCAAGTCCGTCTGAAGCAAGTTCAAGATAAGGTTCGGGTTCGTTCAACAGATTGTTCGAGTTCATCCTTGGAGTTTGTTTCATTTTATTTCTTTTCCTAGTTTTTATTTCATTTTCGTACTACCCCTTGCATCCTATTTTTCAACCTTGTCAGAAACTTCATTACTCACCAATCACCTCACCAAAGACCAATCCTAGCCATAACCAAACCAATACTTTCAACGTTCCACCATTGTCAACTTCTCCGAGCCTTCATCTTCTACATTCTGTCTACCTAAATTTTCCAGCCCTTTAAAACACCAATTTGCAGCCATGCTTATTGCAGGAGACATCTTACTTCAATCCTAGATCCGAAACAATCAAGAAGGCGTCCTCAACAAGGAGCCCTCTTATCATGTGGTATCAGAGCCAGGTTGGATTACAAGTAAGAATCATCTTCGTGAGTGCAAAAACAATCAAAAAACAAAAAAAAGTCAAAAAAAAAAAAAGTCAAAGTCAACTCTAGTTAAAAAAAAAAAAAATTTCGAAAATTCAAAAAAAAATCAGAATATCAATAGTTGAAAGAAAAGCACTTCATGGTATTGAAAAGATGAAAGAAAATGCAAGTTTAATGTGTTCTACAGCATCAAACACTACCATAATCAACCGGGCATGAAGAATTGATTGTTCGGTGAAAGGAGAGTAGTAAGTGTTTCTTTGTAGTAAGTAATCCATTTTTTTTTTTTTTTTTCTTTTTCTTTCTTTCTAACCTTTACCTTACTTTACATCACTTTTCTTTCCATTTAACACTAACCGAATTTGTTTTGGACAGAACCTTACATTTCGATTGTCACTAACCGTTGTTGTTAAAGACTAACACTTGTGACAGATTTGAAGAAAGTCTACGCTAGTCCTCTAAAGAACTTATAACGAGAGAAGGAGTGGTAAAAGGCATTTGTGTGTGTGAGATCAGAAGGGGAATCAAAAGAGCCATTCAAGTATTCCCGAGTGAAACACGAGTGTTGGAGTGCCATTTTTATTTTTCTTTGGAGTGAACTTGTGAGGATCTTGTGTGTGTACTTTGTGAGGTCCATTTATCCTTATTTTATTTTGTGTTGTTTGTTCTTTACTAACAATGGCAGGTTCAAATGGAGATCGTGATGATCAACAACAAAACGACGTTCAACCAAGCCTTATGATGCAAGCCATGCTTCGAGAAGTCCGAAGAGTAGTGCAATCAGAGATTGAACAATTGCACGTGAGAATGGACAAGATCGAGGGATCTCAAAACAATTCCCATGATGACAACAATGATGACGTTGAAGAAGTGCAAGAACCGAGGCAGAATGCTCCTAGAACAAATGGGAGGCGTGTACAACACCAGGCACAACTGGATGACAATTTGAACAACATCAAAGTTGCCATACCCCCTTTTCAAGGACGATCAGATCCGGATGCATATCTTGCGTGGGAAAGCAAGGTGGAACACGTCTTTGATTGCTACAATTATTCTGACCAGAAGAAGGTTCGATTGGCAGCGATGGAGTTCGTTGACTATGCCTTAATTTGGTGGGATCAATTGATTCTAAGTAGAAGACGAACCGGTGAAGGTCCAATCAATACATGGGCAGAGATGAAAAGAATTTTGAGAAAGAGATTCGTACCATCCCATTACCATCGAGACCTATTTCAAAGGTTACAAACTTTGAAACAAGGAAATCGAAGCGTCGAAGATTATTTTAAAGACATGGAGATGGCCATGATGCGTGCTAACATTGAGGAAGACCGAGAAGCAACCATGGCGCGATTCCTTTCAGGTTTGAACACCGACATTGCCAATGCTGTTGAATTGCAACATTACGTCGAATTAGACGAAATGGTGCAAATGGCAATTAAGGTTGAGAGGCAGCAACGAAGAAAGATGTCGTCATCCCGAGGTAATAATTCTTTCAGACCTCCTTCCAATTCTGTTTTCAATCCTTCTAACAATTTCAGGAAACAAGTACCGTTTCAAAACAAAGAGAAGGGTGAAACGAGCAAGCCAAAGGCCCCGATTGTAGATGTTGGGCGTGGGAAGCAAAATGCACAACCAGAACGTCCAGAACGCTCAAGGGATATTCAATGCTTTAAGTGTCTTGGAAGAGGACATATTGCAAGCCAATGTCCTAATCGGAAGACTATGTTGATGTTAGAAAACGGAGAGATTGAGTCTGAATCCGACAATGAAGAACATGAACCTTTACACGAGGAAGACAAGGATGATGCGGATGATGCCTTGGATACATACATGACCGGTGAAGCACTTGTCATAAAAAGAAGTCTAAATGCTACACCTACACAAGACGACCAGCAACGAGAAAACATCTTCCATACTAGATGCCTCATTAACGACAAGGTATGTGTTGTCATTATTGATGGTGGTAGTTGTACTAATGTTGCAAGTTCTTTCATGGTTGATAAGTTAGGCTTAAAGACGACGAAGCATCCCAAACCATACCGTCTTCAATGGTTAAATGATGGCGGAGAAGTACGAGTTACTAGACAAGTTTCGGTACCATTTACCATAGGGAGGTATAAAGATGAAATCCTTTGTGATGTCGTCTCAATGGATGCGTGTCACCTACTTTTGGGACGTCCATGGCAATACGACAAAGGTACGTTGCATGATGGAATTACAAATCGATATTCTTTTACACATGCAGGTAAGAAGATCACCTTAGCACCTTTGACACCGAGTCAAGTGCAAGAAGATCAGGTTCGATTGAGAAAGAATGTCGAGGAAGCCAAAACAGAAAGGAAGAAGACGAACGTATATGCGAGCGGCAAGGATATCAGGAAATGTCTTTCCTCTCAACAAACTTTACTTATTTTAATGTATAAGGAGTATTGTTTGTTATCTGATATTCCTAATGATTTGCCTACATCTATTACGTCTCTTTTGCAGGAGTTTGAAGACGTGTTTCCGGATGAGACACCGAGTGGGTTGCCACCTATTCGAGGTATAGAACATCAAATTGATTTCATTCCGGGAGCTACCATTCCAAATCGGCCAGCATATCGAAGTAATCCAGAAGAAACAAAGGAACTTCAAAAACAAATCACCGAGTTGATGGAAAAGGGTTACATTCGGGAAAGTTTAAGTCCGTGCGCTGTACCAGTGCTTTTAGTACCCAAGAAAGACGGAACATGGAGAATGTGTGTTGATTGCCGAGCGGTGAATCAGATTACCATCAAGTATAGGCATCCCATTCCTCGTCTTGATGACATGCTAGATGAGTTGTGTGGTGCGACCATATTTTCCAAAATTGATTTAAAGAGTGGATATCATCAGATTCGGATGCGAGAAGGCGACGAATGGAAGACAGCCTTCAAAACGAAATTGGGTCTGTACGAGTGGTTAGTGATGCCTTTCGGTTTAACTAACGCACCTAGCACCTTTATGCGTCTGATGAATCATGTTTTACGATCTTACATTGGAAAATATTGTGTTGTGTACTTTGATGACATTCTTATATACAGCAAGTCTTTGCAGGATCACGAGGAACACTTGAGGAATGTTCTTGGCACATTGAGAAAAGAAAGGTTATTTGGTAATCTGAAGAAATGTATGTTTTGTACTGATAAGGTTACCTTTCTTGGTTTTATCGTGACTGCACAGGGTGTGGAAGTCGATCCAGAAAAGGTGAAGGCGATTCAGGATTGGCCTCGACCGACATCAATAAGTCAGGTTAGATCTTTTCATGGTTTAGCTAGTTTTTATCGTCGGTTTGTACCTAATTTCAGTTCCATTACCGCCCCCTTAACCGGGATTATAAAGAAGAATTCAGTCTTCAATTGGGGTGATGAACAGGAAAAAGCCTTCTTGAAAATTAAGGATTATTTGACTAAGGCCCCAGTGTTAGCCTTACCTAACTTTGATAAAATGTTCGAGATTGAGTGTGATGCTTCAGGAATAGGAATTGGAGCCGTTTTATCACAGGAGAAGCGACCTATTGCCTATTTCAGCGAGAAGTTAAGTGGTGCTACCTTGAATTATCCAGTGTACGACAAAGAGATGTATGCATTGATTCGAGCTCTTGAAACATGGCAGCACTATCTCTTACCGAAAGAATTCGTAATTCACACCGATCACGAAGCTTTGAAGCACATAACAGGTCAGCATAAGTTGAATAAAAGGCATGCTAAGTGGGTTGAATTTCTAGAATCTTTTCCTTATGTCATTCGATATAAGAAAGGTAAAGACAACGTTGTAGCAGATGCCTTATCCCGTAGGTATGCACTTCTGAATTACTTAGACTCTCATTTGATTGGGTTTGCCTATATCAAAGAATTATATGCTACTGACCCTGATTTTGGAGAAAGATATACATTGTGTGAAAAGGGTGCAGATGAGAAATTTTATCGACATGATGATTATCTTTTCAAAGAAGGAAGACTCTGCATTCCTCAAGGGTCAATTCGAGAGGTCCTAATTCGAGAAGCTCATGAAGGAGGACTTATGGGACACTTTGGAGTCACCAAGACGTTACACATTCTCAAGGAGCACCTATTCTGGCCAAAGATGCGACGAGACGTCGAAAGGATGTGTGAACGATGCGTGACATGTAAGAAAGCAAAGTCGAAGGTATTACCACACGGTTTGTACTTACCTTTACCTATTCCCGACTCCCCCTGGACTGATATATCTATGGATTTTGTGTTGGGATTGCCTAGGACTAGGACAGGTAGAGATAGTATCTTTGTTGTGGTTGACAGGTACTCAAAGATGGCACACTTCATTGCGTGTCATAAGACCGATGATGCTGTTAATGTGGCTAACTTGTTCTTTAAGGAAATTGTGCGTTTACATGGTATTCCTAGGTCGATTGTTTCTGACAGGGATGTAAAATTCTTGAGTCACTTCTGGAGGACTCTTTGGAGCAAATTAGGTACGAAACTTATGTTTTCTACTACTTGTCATCCCCAAACTGATGGACAAACTGAGGTTGTTAATCGTATTTTATCTACTTTACTCCGTTCCATCATCAAAAAGAATATTAAGACGTGGGAAGATTGTTTGCCGCATGTTGAATTTGCATATAACCATGCCGTTCATTCTGCTACTAAAATGTCACCTTTTGAGGTTGTTTATGGATTTAATCCTATCACTCCTCTCGATATGTTGCCTTTGCCATATGAACAAGTGACGAATAGGGACGGACAATCCAAGGCTGATTATGTAAAGAAGTTGCATCAACAGGTTAAAGATAACCTTGAACGAAGGACTCAACAATACGAGAAGCAAGCGAACAAAGGACGTAAGCGAGTTACCTTCGATGTTGGAGATTGGGTTTGGATTCACTTCCGAAAGGAACGTTTTCCAACCCAACGACGGTCCAAGCTGTTACCACGAGGAGATGGTCCTTTTCAAGTGGTTGAGAAAGTGAACGACAATGCTTACAAGTTGGACTTGCCGGGTGAATACAATGTAAGTGCTACATTTAATGTTTCCGACTTATCTCCTTTTAATGATTCTGCAGATTTGAGGACAAATCCTTTTCAAGAAGGGGGGGATGATGTGAGCACATCTACACAAGCTCAAACAGCTGATCCGGAGGTCTTACCATCAGGACCCATCACTCGATCAAAGGCTAAGCAATTCAGGGAAGTTCTTATTCTTAAATGTTTACAAGTCTCAGAATCCCTTAATAATGCATATGCCTTAGAGAATAAACTTTACACTATGTTACATACTGATGTGTAACATCTTGTAACTATATAGTACTTAAGCTAGTATTGTGTTTATTAAGCATGTAAATAGGTGTGTTTTCAATAAGTTCAATAAGAACACAAGCTCATAATCATGTTTACCATGTTTCTTTAGCTTGTTACATGTTTTCCAATATGATAACTATGTTTTTCAGCTTGTTTTAACTTTCTTTAATAAGTTTACAATACTTATGATGGTATAACTTTTGTTTTCTCATAGGCACAAGGAAGAGTACCAAATGAAGGACTTCACCTTAGCTCGGGAAAAGCTCAATGGATTTCTAGCAGCTCGTTTCAGCTCAACTAATCCTCAACACTTCAGCTAGCTGAATTCAGCTCAACTCAGCTCCATTCAGCTCAACTCCAGCTCTACTAGCTCAACTCAAGCTGGTGAGTCCCGGGATAGCTCAAAGGTGTCCTCCACGTGGGAGAGTGTGTCATGGTCATGTGACCAGCATGAGGGGCGTCCACCATCCATTCCAAGCATGTGCATGTGCATGGCATGTGGCAGATTCAAATTTCAAGATTTCCCTCCTTGAAGTTGGCGTCAAAGTAAGATAAGGACAAGGAGTTATTTCCTTTGAATTTCACACATAAAACACATGTGTTAAATGTTTGAAATTCAGTCTTCCCTCCCTCCAAAACCAGCCGGCCACAAAGGATAAGGATGAGTAGTTTTCTCATCCACATTTAACATAATTAACACATGTTAATTGTGCTTACATTTCAGCCACTCATCTGAAACTTCCAATTCAATTCTGGCCAAGTATTCTAGGCGCCAACTCCCTTGTACTAGCCTATATATATGTATACTTTGTAAAGGAAAAAAGACAATTTTGAATGAAATTTACTTTTGTGAGAATTTCTCTCATTTCGGTTCTTTTGAGAACTTTCTGACTTCTCAAGTTCGTTGCTTGCGTGGTCAACCCCTTTGATACTTTGGGTTCTCGGTTGTAGATAATCGAAGGGTCCAAGTCCGTCTGAAGCAAGTTCAAGATAAGGTTCGGGTTCGTTCAACAGATTGTTCGAGTTCATCCTTGGAGTTTGTTTCATTTTATTTCTTTTCCTTGTTTTTATTTCATTTTCGTACTACCCCTTGCATCCTATTTTTCAACCTTGTCAGAAACTTCATTACTCACCAATCACCTCACCAAAGACCAATCCTAGCCATAACCAAACCAATACTTTCAACGTTCCACCATTGTCAACTTCTCCGAGCCTTCATCTTCTACATTCTGTCTACCTAAATTTTCCAGCCCTTTAAAACACCAATTTGCAGCCATGCTTATTGCAGGAGACATCTTACTTCAATCCTAGATCCGAAACAATCAAGAAGGCGTCCTCAACAAGGAGCCCTCTTATCATCGGGTCTCACGTCTCGGAGGCATTGTCTAAAAACAAATTTCAAACATGTAATTTTAAAATAAAACATCAAAATATCATAAACTTACATTCGAGCAAGATCCAAGGGAAAACCGAAGAACATTTAAAAATGTAATGGCATAGGCAATGTGTAACTAACCACCTCATATACTCACAACCATTCTAGATGCACTCACAATATATATATATATATGTATGCGACATCAACATATCATGCTCAACCTAACATGCTAACATACCAACACAATACACGACATTTCAATACATACTTGACACATCAACTACATACATTACATGCCAACAACACATTTTATTCAACAAGGCAACACACTTCTCAAACCAACAATGCATTTTATTCAACTTGGCTCTGATACCACCAAATGTAACCCCCTTAGCCCGGCCTGGACAGAACCGGCACTAAACGAGTCACACGGGGAATATTAAACCAAACCCGCGAAGGTTCGATTCGATAAACAACCCTAAAACCGTTATACTTTTTTTTCTTATCCTACCTAGATGCATAATTAATTCTCTATGTGTAATTGACTTGAGTGAAACAGAGACACACGCAATTCAACCATTAAGAGTAAGTCAATCGAAAGTATGCATGAACTTAATTGCGAAGTATGGAACATTAAGTATTTCGTCCATTTAAAGTCGTACGACATGAGTTCGGGTTAAAGCATAAATCAAAGTGTCACGACATCTCATAAAATTACTCATAAATTCACTAAGTACACTTACCAAGTTGAATTCTGTGTTTCATGCATTTAAAAGACTTAAATTGCCCTTTTTAAGTCACGTGTTTCGAAACAGCCCTTAGGTGGTTTCGGAACACTTCACATGTTTCGATACTGGACAAAAAGTGTATCGGAACAGGCAACTCCAGTAGCATATTGGCACCGAACCCTGGTTCGATACCAGCACATCCAGTGGCATATTGGTATCGATACAGCCTCAGGGTGTATCGATACCCCCTGTGTTCGTGACTTGAGTGTGACATTTTAAGCTCATTTAAACCACCCAAACATACTCTTTAATGAACCGAAACTATATGTAACAATCCTATGCATCATCCTCAACATAACCACACCTCAACATCAGAAAAGTTCACATGAAGATCTATAGGCATGCTTCCTAAAGATTGTAAAGCAACATAGCAAACATTCTAACTCATGCTTCAACAATTCAAACTAATCCAAAGTTCAACAATTAATAACCAGCAATGATGGTCTTAGTACAACATGTAACAAAGCCTAAATCCTCACTTCTCTCTTGGTTTATGTTACACATTGCCTTGCCCAATTTATTTGCCAAAGACATACCAAAATTCAAGTGATCTTTCCCTCGGTCTTCTTGCCCCGAACGAAGCTACAAGTGCCCTTATTTTTCTGCAAAGATGAAAAGAGAGCTTAAGCAATCTTGCTTAGTGAGGTAGCTCAACAAATAATCATCAATGCATTTATTTAAAACCATGAAGAAAACATAATTTGCAATTCATAGTTAAATCATGCATGCTAAAATTCTATTGTCCAAGTTCATTAAATTATATGCATCCTTGTATTCACAAAACCTTATCAAAACAATATGAAAATGATACTCAAATCTTTCCTCAATTTCATGTATGTATATTGGCTTTCTAGTGAACACTTAGTGTGAACCTTGAGCTCACCGAATACACGGATCAAGGGACATTCGTCCCGTCAGGACACAAAGTCCCCATCATGACACAAAGTCAACTTTAACATGACACTAAGTCAACTTTAGCACTACCACGCTCGTTTAGACACAAAGTCCCCTTGTTACGCGTGTAGGCGGCTCTATCACGCACGTTAGACACAAAGTCCCCTTGTTACGCGTGTAGACAAATTCAATATTCTCTTTATTTTATAGTGCACTCAATCCTAATGACATGTCATTCATATTCGAAACTAAAGTTAGTGTCACTAAGCCAATATCATAATGAAATGTTCATGATAACTTGTTTCTCATAATGCATGCATAAAATGTTCAACAAATGAACCAAAGCCATGCCCAAAGGCACCATCATGTATAAGGCAAATAACCATGTTGTAATCCAAAACATTTCTCATAATTCTCCATAATCATGGATGCTAAATCATCATGCATTTTTCAGCAAGTAACTCTCATATATGCATCAATCCAAAACATGCTCATGCACTTCCATAAATCTCATGCTTTAACAACATAATACCTTTGTAAAATGTAGTCGAAATTCACATCGGTTTAACAAAACAAATACTTTACTTACTCTTGAACTATGGAAGGTTTTCACACACCTCCATAGCTCCCAAAAACAGAACGTACCAAACGCGATTCGCTTAAAATCCGAAAACCACTCACCAACAAGCGAAACAAGCTTTCGCCGCTTTCCGATGATCGCACCAAACGCACCAGAAATCAAACTTTTTCTTGTACCTCTTCTACAACATTAAAAACAGAGCATTCTCACATCATAACATGCTCAAACCAACAGCCACATCTGATCACCATTAAACCACCAAAAACTTAGCCGAAAAGACCGAAAACTAAGCCGAAACGTATCCGAACAACATCAGCCCAAAACCTAACGAATTTAACATCTAATCCACCTCAAACATGATCCAAAAACACATCAAAACCATCCTTATATCTCCAGCAACATCTAAGCATCTAAAACAGCCCATAAAACAACCGAAAAACACCTTAAAACTACACCGATTACATTATTCCGGGATTTAATTAATGTGATCTCAAATCAAGACTTAATTAATCATTAAATCATCATAAAAACATGATTGAAACCATATAATTTCCAGCATTAAACAAGATCCATAAAGATCTCACAAAAACATAACAAAAACATTAGATCTAACATTAAAAACATTGAATCAAGTGTTTATTCAAAGATGAGCAAGCTAATACCTGGGAATTTCAATAAAGAACCTTAGAAAATAATAAAAAATCTAGAAAATCACCTTTAAGATCTATTCACCAAAATTAGGAGATTTTCCCCTTCTTGATTCCTTGCAATTTGATGTAGTTTTGATGAAATCAATGCATAGGTTTTGTAAAGGATGGAAGGATGATAAAAATGATGAAATCTTTGTGGAAAAAGATGCAAAAATCAGCAAGGAATTGAGAAGAAAAGATGAAGAGAAAGTGGAGAGAAAATGAGAGAAAAAGATGAGAGAAAAATGGGTCAAAAGTAGTTTTAGGAGAAAATGATTAAGAAACCAAATTAAAGTAATTAAAATATTTATTTTGGTGAATAAATCATCATTAAAATTAAAAATGGGTTTATGGCCCTATAAGGATTCTAAGTTTAGCTAGCTTTTCAATTTAGTCACTAAAATACCATAATGGCCGAAAATCACAAATTAGTCCCCCAAATTTTCCAAAGATTACAAATTGGTCATTTATGCATAATTAAGCATAATTAAAAATCATTATAAAATCCAAATCATTTTCTTTCAAATTTTGAAACATATTTTTAATATTTCAAACCACCTTCCAAATTATTAATTTTTCTTAATTAAAAATATCCTTATTTTATTTTTTTCCCGGAATTAATGAACCGGAGAACCCGATTCGCCCCGAATCGAATTCACCTAACTAAGCCTAACTAATAACCCCAAGAACGGGATGTTACAACTCTCCCCCTCTTAAGAAAATTTCGTCCTCGAAATTTACCTGAAGTAAACAAGTGAGGAAACTGCTCCTCCATGCTTTTCCTTGTCTCCAAAGTTGCTTCTTCAACACCTCGGTGTTTCCAAAGCACCTTAACCAACTCTATGGTCTTTCCTCGAAGAACCTTTGTATCTACATCCAAAACTCTCACCGGTTCTTCCTCATAACTCATATCCTCCAACCGGAACAACATGAGAAGGATCCGATCTATATCTACGAAGCATCGATACATGAAAAATATCATGCATCTTACTCAACTCCTCCGGTAACCTCAACCTATAAGCAACAGGACCAACACGCTCCAACACCTCATACGGTCCAATAAAACGTGGACTCAACTTCCCTTTACGACCAAACCTCATTACTTTCTTCCATGGAGAAACCTTAAGAAACACCTTGTCACCAACATCATACTCTATCTCCCTACGTCTCAAATCGGCATAGGATTTCTGCCTATCCGAAGCTTCCTTGAGCTTAGCACATATCAACTTAACTTTCTCATCTGTATCTTTCAACACCTGAGGCAAAGAAACATACTTTTGTCCAACTTCCTTCCAACACAAAGGTGTACGACACTTACGCCCATACAACGCCTCAAACGGTGCCATCTGTATACTCGTCTGAAAACTGTTATTGTAAGCAAACTCTACCAACGGATTCTCTATAAAGCCTTTTTAGACATGCACATTTTAATCCGAACAAAACAAAAACCAGATGTTATTAAATCAAATTTTATGAGTTCAAATAGTTAATTAAGGTCTTTTGAACAAAATTATACATATTAATCTAAAATTTTCAGCTTTTTACTCAGTTAAAATTCAAACGGATTCTCCATAAAACCTTTTTGGACATGCACGTTTTAATCCAAATAAAACGATAACTAGATGTTATTAAATCAAATTTTTTGATTTCAACTAATTAATTATGGGATTTTGAACAAAATTATGCAGATTAATCTAAAATTTTTATCTTTTTACTCGGTTAAAATTCAAACAGATTCTCTTTAAAGCCCATTTACACATACACGTTTTAATCCCAACAAAACGAAAACCAGATTTTATTAAATGAAATTTTATGAGTTCAAATAGTTAATTTTGAGCTTTTGAACAAAATTATACTTATCAATCTAAAATTTTCAGCTTTTTACTCGGTTAAAATCCCAATGGGTTCTCTATCAATCCTCTTTAGACGTGCACGTTTTATTCCCAACAAAACGAAAATTAGCTGTTATTAAATCAAATTTTATTAGTTCAAATAGTTAATAAAGGGCTTTTGAACAAAATTATACAGATTAATCTAAAATTTTCAGCTTTTTACTCGGTTAAAATTTGAACGGATTCTCTATAAAGCCTTTTTAGACATGTAGGTTTTAATTCGAAAAAACAAAACGATAACTAGATGTTATTAAATCAAATTTTTTTAGTACAAATAATTAATTTTGGGCTTTTGAAAAAAATTATAAAGATTAATCTAAAAGTTTCAACTTTTTACTCGGTTAAAATTCAAACGGATTCTCTATCAAGCCTTTTTAGACATGCACGTTTTAATACCAACAAAACGAAAATCAGATGTTATTAAATCAAATTTTATCAGTTCAAATAGTTAATTATGAGCTTTTAAATAAAATTATACACATTAATCTAAAATTTTTAACTCTTTAGTCGATTAAAATTCGAACAGATTCTCTATAAAGCCTTTTTAGACATGCACGTTTTAATCTGAACAAAACAATTATTAGATGTTATTAAATCAAGTTTTTTGATTTCAAATAATTAATTTGGGCTTTTGAAAAAATTATGAAGATTAGTCTAAAATTTTAAACTTTTTAGTCGATTAAAATTTGAACGGATTCTTTATAAAGCCATTTTAGACATACACATTTTAATCCGAACAAAACAAAAAACAGATGTTATTAAATCAAATTTTATGAGTTCAAATAGTTAATTAAGGGCTTTTGTACAAAATTATACAGATTAATCTAAAATTTTCAGCTTTTTACTCGGTTAAAATTGAAACGGATCTCCCTAAAGCCTTTTTAGACATGTACATTTTAATCAGAACAAAACGATAACTAGATGTTATTAAATCAAATTTTTTGAGTTAAAATAATTAATTATGGGCTTTTGAACAAAATTATACAGATTAATCTAAAAGTTTCAGCTTTTTACTCGGTTAAAATTTGAACGGATTCTCTATAGAGCCTTTTTAGACATGCACATTTTAATCCGAACAAAACAAAAACCAGATGTTATTAAATCAAATTTTATGAGTTCAAATTGTTAATTAAGGTCTTTTGAACAAAATTATACAGATTAATCTAAAATTTTCTACTTTTTACTCGGTTAAAATTCAAAAGGATTCTCCATAAAGCCTTTTTAGACGTGTACGTTTTAATCCGAATAAAATGATAACTAGATGTTATTAAATCAAATTTTTCGATTTCAAATAATTAATTATAGGCTTTTGAACAAAATTATGCAGATTAATCTAAAATTTTCAGCTTTTTATTAGGTTAAAATTCGAACGGATTCTCTATAAAGCCTTTTTAGACATGAACGTTTTAAACTGAACAAAATGATAAATAGATGTTATTAAATCAAATTTTTTGAGTTCAAATAATTAATTATGGGCTTTTAAATAAAATGATACAGATTAATCTAAAAGTTTTAGCTTTTTACTCGCTTAAAATTTGAACGGATTCTCTATAAAGCCTTTTTAGACGTAGACGTTTTAATCCGAATAAAACTAAACCAGATGATATTAAATCAAATTTTATGAGTTCAAATAGTTAATTATGATCTTTTAAACAAAATTATACAGATTAATCTAAAATTTTCAATATTTTAGTCGGTTAAAATTCAAACAGATTCTCTATAAAGCCTTTTTAGACATGCACGTTTTAATCCGAACAAAACAATTACTAGATGTTATTAAATCAAATTTTTTGAGTTCAAATAATTAATTATGGGCTTTTGAACAAAATTATACAGATTAATCTAAAATTTTCAACTTTTTACTCGGTTAAAATTTGAACGGATTCTCTATAAAGCCTTTTTAGACATGCACGTTTTAATCCGAACAAAACAAAAACCAGATGTTATTAAATCAAATTTTATGAGTTCAAATAGTTAATTAAGGGCTTTTGTACAAAATTATACAGATTAATCTAAAATTTTCAGCTTTTTACTCAGTTAAAATTCAAACGGGTTCTCTCTATAAAGCCTTTTTAGACATGCACGTTTTAATCCGAATAAAACGATAACTAGATGTTATTAAATTAAATTTTTTGATTTTAAATAATTAATTATGGACTTTTGAACAAAATTATGCAGATTAATCTAAAATTTTCAGCTTTTTACCCGGTTAAAATTCGAACAGATTCTCTTTAAAGCCCATTTACACATGCACGTTTTAATCCCAACAAAACGAAAACCAGATTTTATTAAATGAAATTTTATGAATTCAAATAGTTAATTTTGAGCTTTTGAACAAAATTATACTTATTAATCTAAAATTTTTAGCTTTTTACTCGGTTAAAATTTGAACGGATTCTCTATGAAGCCTTTTTAGACAAGCACGTTTTAATCCAAACAAAACAAAAAACAGATGTTATTAAATCAAATTTTATGAGTTAAAATTGATAATTAAGGTCTTTTGAACAAAATTATATAGATTAATCTAAAATTTTCAGCTTTTTACTCGGTTAAAATTCAAAAGGATTCTCCATAAAGCCTTTTTAGACATGTACGTTTTAATCCAAATAAAACGATAACTAGATGTTATTAAATCAAATTTTTTGATTTCAAATAATTAATTATGGGCTTTTGAACAAAATTATGCAGATTAATCTAAAATTTTCAGCTTTTTACTCGGTTAAAATTTGAACGGATTCTCTATAAAGTCTTTTTAGACATGCACGTTTTAATCCGAACAAAACAAAAACCAGATGTTATTAAATCAAATTTTATGAGTTCAAATTGTTAATTAAGGTCTTTTGAACAAAATTATACAGATTAATCTAAAATTTTCTACTTTTTACTCGGTTAAAATTCAAAAGGATTCTCCATAAAGCCTTTTTAGACGTGTACGTTTTAATCCGAATAAAATGATAACTAGATGTTATTAAATCAAATTTTTCGATTTCAAATAATTAATTATAGGCTTTTGAACAAAATTATGCAGATTAATCTAAAATTTTCAGCTTTTTACTAGGTTAAAATTCGAACGGATTCTCTATAAAGCCTTTTTAGACATGAACGTTTTAAACTGAACAAAATGATAAATAGATGTTATTAAATCAAATTTTTTGAGTTCAAATAATTAATTATGGGCTTTTAAATAAAATGATACAGATTAATCTAAAAGTTTTAGCTTTTTACTCGCTTAAAATTTGAACGGATTCTCTATAAAGCCTTTTTAGACGTAGACGTTTTAATCCGAATAAAACAAAACCAGATGATATTAAATCAAATTTTATGAGTTCAAATAGTTAATTATGATCTTTTAAACAAAATTATACAGATTAATCTAAAATTTTCAATATTTTAGTCGGTTAAAATTCAAACAGATTCTCTATAAAGCCTTTTTAGACATGCACGTTTTAATCCGAACAAAATAATTACTAGATGTTATTAAATCAAATTTTTTGAGTTCAAATAATTAATTATGGGCTTTTGAACAAAATTATACAGATTAATCTAAAATTTTCAACTTTTTACTCGGTTAAAATTTGAACGGATTCTCTATAAAGCCTTTATAGACATGCACGTTTTAATCCGAACAAAACAAAAACCAGATGTTATTAAATCAAATTTTATGAGTTCAAATAGTTAATTAAGGGCTTTTGTACAAAATTATACAGATTAATCTAAAATTTTCAGCTTTTTACTCAGTTAAAATTCAAACGGGTTCTCTATAAAGCCTTTTTAGACTTGCACGTTTTAATCCGAATAAAACGATAACTAGATGTTATTAAATTAAATTTTTTGATTTTAAATAATTAATTATGGACTTTTGAACAAAATTATGCAGATTAATCTAAAATTTTCAGCTTTTTACTCGGTTAAAATTCGAACAGATTCTCTTTAAAGCCCATTTACACATGCACGTTTTAATCCCAACAAAACGAAAACCAGATTTTATTAAATGAAATTTTATGAGTTCAAATAGTTAATTTTGAGCTTTTGAACAAAATTATACTTATTAATCTAAAATTTTTAGCTTTTTACTCGGTTAAAATTTGAACGGATTCTCTATGAAGCCTTTTTAGACAAGCACGTTTTAATCCAAACAAAACAAAAACCAGATGTTATTAAATCAAATTTTATGACTTAAAATTGATAATTAAGGTCTTTTGAACAAAATTATATAGATTAATCTAAAATTTTCAGCTTTTTACTCGGTTAAAATTCAAAAGGATTCTCCATAAAGCCTTTTTAGACATGTACGTTTTAATCCAAATAAAACGATAACTAGATGTTATTAAATCAAATTTTTTGATTTCAAATAATTAATTATGGGATTTTGAACAAAATTATGCAGATTAATCTAAAATTTTCAGCTTTTTACTAGGTTAAAATTGGAACGGATTCTCTATAAAGCCTTTTTAGACATGAACGTTTTAATCTGAACAAAATGATAAGTAGATGTTATTAAATCAAATTTTTTGAGTTCAAATAATTAATATTATGGGCTTTTAAACAAAATTATACAGATTAATATAAAAGTTTTAGCTTTTTACTCGCTTAAAATTTGAACGGATTCTCTATAAAGCCTTTTTAGACGTGGACGTTTTAATCCGAACAAAACCAAATCAGATGATATTAAATCAAATTTTATGACATCAAATAGTTAATTATGATCTTGTAAACAAAATTATACAGATTAATCTAAAATTTTGAACATTTTAGTCGGTTAAAATTCAAACAGATTCTCTATAAAGCCTTTTTAGACATGCACGTTTTAATCCGAACAAAACAATTACTAGATGTTATTAAATCAAATTTTTTGAGTTCAAATAATTAATTATGGGCTTTTGAACAAAATTATACAGATTAATCTAAAATTTTCAACTTTTTACTCGTTTAAAATTTGAACGGATTCTCTATAAAGTCTTTTTAGACATGCACGTTTTAATCCGAACAAAACAAAAACCAGATGTTATTAAATCAAATTTTAAGAGTTCAAATAGTTAATTAAGGGCTTTTGTACAAAATTATACAGATTAATCTAAAATTTTTAGCTTTTTACTCGGTTAAAATTCAAACGGATTCTCTATAAAGCCTTTTTAGACATGCACGTTTTAATCAGAAGAAAACGATAACTACATGTTATTAAATCAAATTTTTTGAGTTCAAATAATTAATTATGGGCTTTGGAATAAAATTATACAGATTAATCTAAAAGTTTCAGCTTTTTGCTCGGTTAAAATTTGAACGGATTCTCTATGAAGCCTTTTTAGACATGCACGTTTTAATCCGAACAAAACAAAAACCAGATGTTATTAAATCAAATTTTATGAGTTAAAATTGATAATTAAGGTCTTTTGAGCAAAATTATACAGATTAATCTAAAATTTTCAGCTTTTTACTCGGTTAAAATTCAAAAGGATTCTCCATAAAGCCTTTTTAGACATGCACGTTTTAATCCAAATAAAACGATAACTAGATGTTATTAAATCAAATTTTTTGATTTCAAATAATTAATTATGGGATTTTGAACAAAATTATGCAGATTAATCTAAAATTTTTAGCTTTTTACTAGGTTAAAATTGGAACGGATTCTCTATAAAGCCTTTTTAGACATGAACGTTTTAATCTGAACAAAATGATAACTAGATGTTATTAAATCAAATTTTTCGATTTCAAATAATTAATTATAGGCTTTTGAACAAAATTATGCAGATTAATCTAAAATTTTCAGCTTTTTATTAGGTTAAAATTCGAACGGATTCTCTATAAAGCCTTTTTAGACATGAACGTTTTAAACTGAACAAAATGATAAATAGATGTTATTAAATCAAATTTTTTGAGTTCAAATAATTAATTATGGGCTTTTAAATAAAATGATACAGATTAATCTAAAAGTTTTAGCTTTTTACTCGCTTAAAATTTGAACGGATTCTCTATAAAGCCTTTTTAGACGTAGACGTTTTAATCCGAATAAAACAAAACCAGATGATATTAAATCAAATTTTATGAGTTCAAATAGTTAATTATGATCTTTTAAACAAAATTATACAGATTAATCTAAAATTTTCAATATTTTAGTCGGTTAAAATTCAAACAGATTCTCTATAAAGCCTTTTTAGACATGCACGTTTTAATCCGAACAAAATAATTACTAGATGTTATTAAATCAAATTTTTTGAGTTCAAATAATTAATTATGGGCTTTTGAACAAAATTATACAGATTAATCTAAAATTTTCAACTTTTTACTCGGTTAAAATTTGAACGGATTCTCTATAAAGCCTTTTTAGACATGCACGTTTTAATCCGAACAAAACAAAAACCAGATGTTATTAAATCAAATTTTATGAGTTCAAATAGTTAATTAAGGGCTTTTGTACAAAATTATACAGATTAATCTAAAATTTTCAGCTTTTTACTCAGTTAAAATTCAAACGGGTTCTCTATAAAGCCTTTTTAGACATGCACGTTTTAATCCGAATAAAACGATAACTAGATGTTATTAAATTAAATTTTTTGATTTTAAATAATTAATTATGGACTTTTGAACAAAATTATGCAGATTAATCTAAAATTTTCAGCTTTTTACTCGGTTAAAATTCGAACAGATTCTCTTTAAAGCCAATTTACACATGCACGTTTTAATCCCAACAAAACGAAAACCAGATTTTATTAAATGAAATTTTATGAGTTCAAATAGTTAATTTTGAGCTTTTGAACAAAATTATACTTATTAATCTAAAATTTTTAGCTTTTTACTCGGTTAAAATTTGAACGGATTCTCTATGAAGCCTTTTTAGACAAGCACGTTTTAATCCAAACAAAACAAAAACCAGATGTTATTAAATCAAATTTTATGAGTTAAAATTGATAATTAAGGTCTTTTGAACAAAATTATATAGATTAATCTAAAATTTTCAGCTTTTTACTCGTTTAAAATTCAAAAGGATTCTCCATAAAGCCTTTTTAGACATGTACGTTTTAATCCAAATAAAACGATAACTAGATGTTATTAAATCAAATTTTTTGATTTCAAATAATTAATTATGGGATTTTGAACAAAATTATGCAGATTAATCTAAAATTTTCAGCTTTTTACTAGGTTAAAATTGGAACGGATTCTCTATAAAGCCTTTTTAGACATGAACGTTTTAATCTGAACAAAATGATAAGTAGATGTTATTAAATCAAATTTTTTGAGTTCAAATAATTAATATTATGGGCTTTTAAACAAAATTATACAGATTAATATAAAAGTTTTAGCTTTTTACTCGCTTAAAATTTGAACGGATTCTCTATAAAGCCTTTTTAGACGTGGACGTTTTAATCCGAACAAAACCAAATCAGATGATATTAAATCAAATTTTATGACATCAAATAGTTAATTATGATCTTGTAAACAAAATTATACAGATTAATCTAAAATTTTGAACATTTTAGTCGGTTAAAATTCAAACAGATTCTCTATAAAGCCTTTTTAGACATGCACGTTTTAATCCGAACAAAACAATTACTAGATGTTATTAAATCAAATTTTTTGAGTTCAAATAATTAATTATGGGCTTTTGAACAAAATTATACAGATTAATCTAAAATTTTCAACTTTTTACTCGTTTAAAATTTGAACGGATTCTCTATAAAGTCTTTTTAGACATGCACGTTTTAATCCGAACAAAACAAAAACCAGATGTTATTAAATCAAATTTTAAGAGTTCAAATAGTTAATTAAGGGCTTTTGTACAAAATTATACAGATTAATCTAAAATTTTTAGCTTTTTACTCGGTTAAAATTCAAACGGATTCTCTATAAAGCCTTTTTAGACATGCACGTTTTAATCAGAAGAAAACGATAACTACATGTTATTAAATCAAATTTTTTGAGTTCAAATAATTAATTATGGGCTTTGGAATAAAATTATACAGATTAATCTAAAAGTTTCAGCTTTTTGCTCGGTTAAAATTTGAACGGATTCTCTATGAAGCCTTTTTAGACATGCACGTTTTAATCCGAACAAAACAAAAACCAGATGTTATTAAATCAAATTTTATGAGTTAAAATTGATAATTAAGGTCTTTTGAGCAAAATTATACAGATTAATCTAAAATTTTCAGCTTTTTACTCGGTTAAAATTCAAAAGGATTCTCCATAAAGCCTTTTTAGACATGCACGTTTTAATCCAAATAAAACGATAACTAGATGTTATTAAATCAAATTTTTTGATTTCAAATAATTAATTATGGGATTTTGAACAAAATTATGCAGATTAATCTAAAATTTTCAGCTTTTTACTAGGTTAAAATTGGAACGGATTCTCTATAAAGCCTTTTTAGACATGAACGTTTTAATCTGAACAAAATGATAAGTAGATGTTATTAAATCAAATTTTTTGAGTTCAAATAATTAATATTATGGGCTTTTAAACAAAATTATACAGATTAATATAAAAGTTTTAGCTTTTTACTCGCTTAAAATTTGAACGGATTCTCTATAAAGCCTTTTTAGACGTGGACGTTTTAATCCGAACAAAACCAAATCAGATGATATTAAATCAAATTTTATGACATCAAATAGTTAATTATGATCTTGTAAACAAAATTATACAGATTAATCTAAAATTTTGAACATTTTAGTCGGTTAAAATTCAAACAGATTCTCTATAAAGCCTTTTTAGACATGCACGTTTTAATCCGAACAAAACAATTACTAGATGTTATTAAATCAAATTTTTTGAGTTCAAATAATTAATTATGGGCTTTTGAACAAAATTATACAGATTAATCTAAAATTTTCAACTTTTTACTCGTTTAAAATTTGAACGGATTCTCTATAAAGTCTTTTTAGACATGCACGTTTTAATCCGAACAAAACAAAAACCAGATGTTATTAAATCAAATTTTAAGAGTTCAAATAGTTAATTAAGGGCTTTTGTACAAAATTATACAGATTAATCTAAAATTTTTAGCTTTTTACTCAGTTAAAATTCAAACGGATTCTCTATAAAGCCTTTTTAGACATGCACGTTTTAATCAGAAGAAAACGATAACTACATGTTATTAAATCAAATTTTTTGAGTTCAAATAATTAATTATGGGCTTTGGAATAAAATTATACAGATTAATCTAAAAGTTTCAGCTTTTTGCTCGGTTAAAATTTGAACGGATTCTCTATGAAGCCTTTTTAGACATGCACGTTTTAATCCGAACAAAACAAAAACCAGATGTTATTAAATCAAATTTTATGAGTTAAAATTGATAATTAAGGTCTTTTGAGCAAAATTATACAGATTAATCTAAAATTTTCAGCTTTTTACTCGGTTAAAATTCAAAAGGATTCTCCATAAAGCCTTTTTAGACATGCACGTTTTAATCCAAATAAAACGATAACTAGATGTTATTAAATCAAATTTTTTGATTTCAAATAATTAATTATGGGATTTTGAACAAAATTATGCAGATTAATCTAAAATTTTCAGCTTTTTACTAGGTTAAAATTGGAACGGATTCTCTATAAAGCCTTTTTAGACATGAACGTTTTAATCTGAACAAAATGATAAGTAGATGTTATTAAATCAAATTTTTTGAGTTCAAATAATTAATATTATGGGCTTTTAAACAAAATTATACAGATTAATATAAAAGTTTTAGCTTTTTACTCGCTTAAAATTTGAACGGATTCTCTATAAAGCCTTTTTAGACGTGGACGTTTTAATCCGAACAAAACCAAATCAGATGATATTAAATCAAATTTTATGACATCAAATAGTTAATTATGATCTTGTAAACAAAATTATACAGATTAATCTAAAATTTTGAACATTTTAGTCGGTTAAAATTCAAACAGATTCTCTATAAAGCCTTTTTAGACATGCACGTTTTAATCCGAACAAAACAATTACTAGATGTTATTAAATCAAATTTTTTGAGTTCAAATAATTAATTATGGGCTTTTGAACAAAATTATACAGATTAATCTAAAATTTTCAACTTTTTACTCGTTTAAAATTTGAACGGATTCTCTATAAAGTCTTTTTAGACATGGACGTTTTAATCCGAACAAAACAAAAACCAGATGTTATTAAATCAAATTTTAAGAGTTCAAATAGTTAATTAAGGGCTTTTGTACAAAATTATACAGATTAATCTAAAATTTTCAGCTTTTTACTCGGTTAAAATTCAAACGGATTCTCTATAAAGCCTTTTTAGACATGCACGTTTTAATCAGAAGAGAACGATAACTACATGTTATTAAATCAAATTTTTTGAGTTCAAATAATTAATTATGGGCTTTGGAATAAAATTATACAGATTAATCTAAAAGTTTCAGCTTTTTACTCGGTTAAAATTTGAACGGATTCTCTATGAAGCCTTTTTAGACATGCACGTTTTAATCCGAACAAAACAAAAACCAGATGTTATTAAATCAAATTTTATGAGTTAAAATTGATAATTAAGGTCTTTTGAACAAAATTATACAGATTAATCAAAAATTTTCAGCTTTTCACTCGGTTAAAATTCAAAAGGATTCTCCATAAAGCCTTTTTAGACATGCACGTTTTAATCCAAATAAAACGATAACTAGATGTTATTAAATCAAATTTTTAGATTTCAAATAATTAATTATGGGCTTTTGAACAAAATTATGCAGATTAATCTAAAATTTTCAGCTTTTTACTAGGTTAAAATTTGAATGGATTCTCTATAAAGCCTTTTTAGACATGAACGTTTTAATCTGAACAAAATGATAAGTAGATGTTATTAAATCAAATTTTTTGAGTTCAAATAATTAATATTATGGGCTTTTAAACAAAATTATACAGATTAATATAAAAGTTTTAGCTTTTTACTCGTTTAAAATTTGAACGGATTCTCTATAAAGCCTTTTTAGACGTGGACGTTTTAATCCGAACAAAACCAAACCAGATGATATTAAATCAAATTTTATGACTTCAAATAGTTAATTATGATCTTGCAAACAAAATTATACAGATTAATCTAAAATTTTGAACATTTTAGTCGGTTAAAATTCAAACAGATTCTCTATAAAGCCTTTTTAGACATGCACGTTTTAATCCGAACAAAACAATTACTAGATGTTATTAAATCAAATTTTTTGAGTTCAAATAATTAATTATGGGCTTTTGAACAAAATTATACAGATTAATCTAAAATTTTCAACAATTTACTCGTTTAAAATTTGAACGGATTCTCTATAAAGTCTTTTTAGACATGCACGTTTTAATCCGAACAAAACAAAAACCAGATGTTATTAAATCAAATTTTAAGAGTTCAAATAGTTAATTAAGGGCTTTTGTACAAAATTATACAGATTAATCTAAAATTTTTAGCTTTTTACTCGGTTAAAATTCAAACGGATTCTCTATAAAGCCTTTTTAGACATGCACGTTTTAATCAGAAGAAAACGATAACTACATGTTATTAAATCAAATTTTTTGAGTTCAAATAATTAATTATGGGCTTTGGAATAAAATTATACAGATTAATCTAAAATTTTCAACTTTTTACTCTGTTAAAATTCGAACGGATTCTCTATAAAGCCTTTTTAGATATGCACGTTTTAATCCGAACAAAATGATAACTAGATGTTATTAAGTCAAATTTTTTGAGTTCTAATAATTAATTATGAGTTTTTTAACAAAATTATACAGATTAATCTAAAAGTTTCATCTTTTTACTCGGTTAAAATTTGAACGGACTCTCTATAAAGTCTTTTTAGACATACACATTTTAATCCGAACAAAACAAAAACCAGATGTTATTAAATAAAATTTTATGTGTTTAGATAGTTAATTATGGGATTTTGAACAAAATTATACAGATAAATCTAAAATTTTCAGCTTTTTACTCAGTTAAAATTCGAACTGATTCTCTATAAAACAATTTTTGACATGCAAGTTTTAATCCCACCAAAACGAAAACCAGATGTTATTAAATCAAATTTTATGAGTTCAAATAGTTGAATATGGTCTTTTAAACAAAATTATACAGATTAACCTAAAATTTTTAGCTTTTTACTCGGTTAATATTCGAACGGATTCTCTATAGAGCCTTTTTAGACGAAGACGTTTTAATCTGAACAAAATAAAAACCAAATGTTATTAAATAAAATTTTACGAATTTAAATAGTTAATTATGGGATTTTGAACAAAATTATACAGATAAATCTAAAATTTTCAGCTTTATACTCGGTTAAAATTCGAACGGATTCTCTATAAATCAATTTTAGACATGCAAGTTTTAATCCCACCAAAACGAAAACCATATGTTATTAAATCAAATTTTATAAGTTCAAATAGTTGAATATGGTTTATTAAACAAAATTATACAGATTAATCTAAAATTTTTAGCTTTTTACTCGGTTAAAATTCGAACGGATTCTCTATAATGCCTTTTTAGACATGCACGTTTTAATCCGAACAAAACGATAACTAGATATTATTAAATCAAATTTTTTGAGTTCAAATAATTAATTATGGGCTTTTGACCAAAATTATACAGATTAATCTAAAATTTTCAGCTTTTTACTCGGTTAAAATTTGAACTCATTCACTATAAAGCCATTTTAGACATGCACGTTTTAATCCGAATAAAATGATAACTAGATGTTATTAAATCAAATTTTTTGAGTTCAAATAATTAATTATGGGATTTTGAACAAAATTAAACAGATTAATCTAAAAGTTTCAGCTATTTACTCGGTTAAAATTTGAACGGATTCCCTATAAAGCCTTTTTAGACGTGCACGTTTTAATCCGAACAAAATAAAAACCAGATGTTATTAAATAAAATTTTATGAGTTCAGATAGTTAATTATGGGATCTTGTACAAAATTATACAGATAAATCTAAAATTTTTTAGCTTTTTACTCGGTTAAAATTCGAACTGATTCTCTATAAAGCAATATTTGACATGCAAGTTTTAATCCCACCAAAACAAAAACCAAATGTTATTAAATCAAATTTTATGAGTTCAAATAGTTGAATATGGTCTTTTAAACAAAATTATACAGATTAATCTAAAATTTTCAGCTTTTTACTCGGTTAAAATTTGAACAGATTCTCTATAAAGCCTTTTTAGACATGCACATTTTAATCCCTACAAAATGAAAACAACATTTTATTAAATGAAATTTTATGAGTTCAAATATTTAATTTTGAGCTTTTGAACAAAATTATACAGATTAATCTAAAATTTTTAGCTTTTTACTCGGTTAAAATTTGAATGGATTCTCTATAAAGCCTTTTTAGACATACACATTTTAGTCCCAACAAAATGAAAACAAGATTTTATTAAATGAAATTTTATGAGTTCTAATATTTAATTTTGAGCTTTTGAACAAAATTATACAGATTAATCTAAATTTTATCTTTTTACTCGGTTAAAATTCGAACGGATTCTCTATAAAGCCTTTTTAGACATGCACGTTTTAATCCCAGCGAAACGAAAATCAGATGTTATTAAATCAAATTTTATGAGTTCAAATAGTTAATTATGGGATTTTGAACAAAATTATACAGATTAATCTAAAATTTTCAGCTTTTTACTCGGTTAAAATTCGAACGGATTCTCTATAAAGCCTTTTTAGATTTGGACGTTTTAATCCGAACAAAACAAAAACCAGATGTTATTAAATAAAATTTTATGAGTTCAAATAGTTAATTATTGGATTCTGAACAAAATTATACAGATAAATCTAAAATTTTCAGCTTTTTACTCGGTTAAAGTTCGAACGGATTCTCTCTAAAGCAATTTTAGATATACAAGTTTTAATCCCACCAAAACGAAAACCAGATGTTATTAAATCAAATTTTATGAGTTCAAATAGTTGAATATGGTCTATTAAACAAAATTATACAGATTAATCTAAAATTTTTAGCTTTTTACTCGGTTAATATTCCAACGGGTTCTCTATAAAGCCTTTTTAGACGTAGACGTTTTAATCCGAACAAAACAAAAACCATATGTTATTAAATCAAATTTTTTAAGTTCAAATAGTTAATTATGGGCTTTTGAACAAAATTATACAAATTAATCTAAAATTTTCAACTTTTTACTCGGTTAAAATTCGAACGGATTCTCTATAAAGCCTTTTTAGACATGCACGTTTTAATCCAAACAAAACAAAAACCAGATGTTATTAAATAAAATTTTATGTGTTCAAATAGTTAATTATGAGATTTTGAACAAAATTATACAGATAAATCTAAAATTTTTAGCTTTTTACTCGGTTAAATTTCGAACGGATTCTCTATAAAGCAATTTTAGACATGTAAGTTTTACTCCCACCAAAACGAAAACCATATAACCCCTAAAATTAACCTAATTTCTTAGAATACAAGTTAGGATTTACAAATTGAAAACTTGTTTCGCAAGTTAGGGTTTTTATAAAAATAAATATAATATTCGGATAATTTATTAAATAATTAATAAATTAAATTAATAATAAAAATTAAACATTTAAATAATATAGTTCAACCCATAAATTTCATAAATAGTAAATGTCGGAAAAACCAATAAACATTTAATGTTCGAATTACAGAAATTATTATTTAAATAAAAACAATTCAGAATCTGAAATTGTAAAACATACTACTAATATGTATCGGAATCAGGATCCTCCAAGTACCGTACCGAGTCTAGGACTGAGATCTGTAACAAGAAGCTGAGAGGGTGTAAGCTAGGGAGCCTAATGTGTCTCTAGAATAGATAAACGGAATAACAGAACAGTAATATGCAGATGATGTAGAGTATGCATGATATGCACCCATCTCCGAACACTACAGAAGAATAGGTCCCCAGACCACTCTAACACCATCACACCAACAGAAGTGGTATCTCGACCCGTAGGTGGAGCCACTGATCAGAAGTGATAAATCACTAACTTCCCCATACACATACAGTCTACCAGATATCATGTTAAATGCATATACAGAATCAGAATACATGCCTTATAGTCTAACAGGAGGCAAGCATGACAGATATCAGAATCAGAAATGATATGTCAGAATAATGCATGATCATACGGTTTAACAAGAATCGAATATACAGAATAACAGAGTTAACAGGATGAACGGGAGAGAACACACCTGTAACAGAAGATTCAACATCGACTCTAACGTCTACTGGACTCGGCTCTACCATTAGGCTAAGCAGGTGTAGAGTCTACAATTAACGGAAATAAGTTAGACTTCCTACTATGCTACTATACCGAAAAATATACTAAACAAAATTTAATCGTTACCCACGTGAAGGTCTCGAATGCGGATGAATCAGACCTCGTACAGGAGGAGGAGGAGGCAACTGCTCGGGATCGGAATCCTCGTCACCTGAAGCAAACAGAAACTGGTTTAGAAACCTTTATAAATAACTTTTAGATAACTGATCGAACTTAAAACCCCCCAAAACGACACTTCGGGTTCGAATTTCGAAAAACGAACAATGCTATTGGACTTAGGACGTCGAAAAATATAAAGTGGGCTTGGGTCGAAAAAGTCAACTGTTGACGTCAGCATTGGTCAATGGTGACGTCAATAGTGACGTCACCAGTCAACGTTGAACTCAGCCGAGTCGGTCGGTCGGGTCGGGTTCGGGTCAGACGGGTCGGATTCGGGTCAGGTTTTCGGGTCGGGTCGGGTCGGGTCACTGTCGGGTTCCCAGAATTTTCCCGGGAAAATCTAGAAATTCCCAGGGTCGATTCAAGCATTTTAGATTCGATTCTTTTCCCCCAGACTCGATTCGATTCAACTTTAAACACTTATAAACACATTCCCACACCGAAAAATCGAATGAAAGACACTCTAAAACCAA
Source organism: Abelmoschus esculentus (assembly GCA_035048815.1). Lineage (NCBI taxonomy): Eukaryota > Viridiplantae > Streptophyta > Magnoliopsida > Malvales > Malvaceae > Abelmoschus > Abelmoschus esculentus. The sequence continues at coordinate 13,640,921 of JAUCBN010000016.1, read as the reverse complement.
TAAACTCAAATCAAAACAGAAACTTAAAACCCTCCTTCATATTCAAACTTTCCTCGAATCGAAACAAAACCAAAACCCACTCCCAAGCACACTGAGGCAAAGCAGAAACAAACTAAACAACCTCTCCACAGCCCTACGAAACCGAAGCAAAAGGATTAAATAAACCGAATCAAAACCTTACCTCACGACCCAAAGAAGAAGACAATACCCAAAGTTGTTTTCGGCGGAAAACAGAGAGATAAGAGAGTGTAATTCGAATGATTTTGAAATCCTAATTCAAAGCAAAGATTCGGATTTTTAATCCCAAAAATTAAAGGAGAATTAATCCCCCATAACTGAAACTGAAACGGAAGCTCGGGGAAGGGAAGGAGTTGCTATAACAAAAAATGGTATAATTACATTGGAAGGGCTCGAAATTTTTAAAACTTCATAAACAGACCTTAAACTTTTAAAAATTGTCAATTTAGTCCATGTCTTTCCAGAATTTTAATCCCCAAAAATTAGGGTTTCGTTTAGGGATTTTGACGATGAATTGGGGATTTTGACGATGAAATTTGGATTGTTACAACTCTCCCCCCTTACAGAAATTTCGTCCTCGAAATTTACCTGGATCAAAGAGATGCGGATATTGGGCCTTGATAATAGACTTGGGCTCCCACGTAGCCTCATCAGGACCTCGATTACGCCAGAGAACCTTAACCATCTTAATGGTTTTCCTCCGAAGAACTCTTTGGTCCTGATCAATGATCTCAACGGGCTCCTCCTCATAACATAAATCTGGACGGATCTCCAAATCATCAACAGACAAAATATGAGACGGATCTGCTCGATAACGTCTCAGTAAAGAAACATGAAACATATCATGGATTTGATTGAGTTTAGGTGGTAACTCAAGCTGATAAGCTACAGGTTCGATACGTTTGATAATCCGGTAGGGTCCAATATATCTGAGACTGAGCTTGCCCTTACGGCCAAAACGTAGTACCTTCCTCCACGGAGATACTTTCAGGAAAACCTCATCATCAACATCAAACTCAAGATCTTTACGCCTTAAATCCGCGTAAGATTTCTGTCTATCAAAAGCGGTTTTGAGCCGATCCAGAATCAATCTAACAGTCTCCTCAGCCTCATGCACAAGATCTGGACCCAGTAAACGGTGCTCAGTGAGCTCAGTCCAACCAATCGGGGTGTGACACTTACGCCCATACAGAGCCTCATAAGGTGCCATCTTAATGCTGGCCTGATAGCTATTGTTGTACGCGAACTTTGCCAAAGGTAGGAAATTCTCCCAGCTACTTCTGAAATCTAGAATACATCCTCTCAACATGTCATCGAGGATCTGAATCACACGCTCAGACTAACCATCGGTCTGAGGGTCATAAGTAGTGTTGAAGTTCAATCGAGTACCCAGAGCAGTATGTAGAGATCCCCAGAACTTCGACGTAAATCTCAGATCCCGATCAGATATAATAGACAGAGGCACTCCATGCAGCTGAACAATCTCAGAGATATATAATCAGGCCAACTTACTCAGAGGGTAAGTGGTCTTAACAGGAATAAAGTGAGCAGATTTGATCAATCGATCAACGATGACCCAGACAAAATCTTTCTTTGACGGAGTCAATGGTAAACCACTGACAAAATCCATGGTCACACGCTCCTATTTCTACTGAGGAATCTCAATAGGCTGAAGTAGCCCAGATGGACGCTAATGTTCTGCTTCAACTTTCTGGCAAGTCAAGCACTTAGACACATAACTGACCACGTCTCGCTTGAGACCTTTCCACCAGTACTTTTCTCGGAGATTCTTGTACATCTTATCACCACCAGGATGCATAGAATACGGACTATTATGAGCTTCTCGTAGAATAACCTGTTTTAGTTCAGAGTTCCTCGAAACACAGAGTCGATCTCGAAAACACAAAACTCCATCCTGGTTCAAAGAAAAATCCTGAGAAGTTCCCTCTTGAACTTCCGCAATACGGTGAGCCAAGTACAGATCATTTGACTGTTCAGCCTGAATCTCAGATATCAAAGTAGGAATCACACGAAGCTCTGCCAATAGACTACCATCCTCCAACAGACTCATACGAGTAAACAGAGCTCTTAGATCAGAAATGGCGTTGCGACTCAAAACATCCGCAACGACATTAGCTTTACCAGGATGATGTTCAATCTCACAGTCATAGTCTTTTAGAAGCTCTAACTAGCGATGCTGTCTCAGATTAAGTTCCTTCTGAGTGAGAAGGTACTTAAGACTCTTATGATCAGTGAAAATATAACACTTCTCTACATAGAGATAGTGTCTCCAGATTTTCAAAGCAAAGATCACGGCTGCTAACTCCAGATCATGGGTGGGGTAGTTACACTCATGTGGTTTCAACTGTCGAGACGTATAAGCCACTACCTTCCCATCCAGCATCAGGACATAACCCAGACCAGTGTATGAGGCATCACTATAAACGGTATAGAGTTCCCCCGACTCTGGCTGTATCAGAACTGGTGCTTGTGTCAGAACAAATTTGAGTTTCTCAAAACTCTCTTATTGAGCTTCAGACCAGGTAAACGGAATATCCTTCCTCAGAAGCTTAGTTAACGGAGCGACTATAGAAGAAAAGCCCTCCACAAACCTCCTATAATAACCAGCTAGTCCCAGGAAACTGCGAATCTCTGCTACATTCTTGGGTTGTTACCAATACATAATAGCATCAATTTTCTTTGGATCAACCTGAATATCCTTAGCTGATACCACGTGTCTCAGAAAAACAACCTCATAAAGCCAGAACTCACATTTGCTAAACTTTTCATACAACTGTTTCTCCCTCAGAGTCTGTAAAACAATACGGAGATGCTGCTCATGCTCGTCCTCAGACTTGGAGTAGACCAGAATGTCATCAATGAAAACTACTACAAACTGATCCAGATAGGGTCGAAACACCCTATTCATCATGTCCATGAATGCTATAGGGGGATTCGTAAGACCGAAGGGCATTACCAGAAACTCGTAATGACCATAACGAGTTCGAAAAGCTGTCTTGGATACATCAGAATCCTTAACCTTGAGTTGGTAATAAACAGATCTCAGGTCTATCTTAGAGAAAACTGAAGCTCCTCGGAACTGACCAAACAGGTCGTCAATATGGAGAATGGGGTACTTGTTCTTGATGGTCAACTTGTTCAACTTTCGGTAGTCAAACAAGCGCAGAGAACCATCTTTCTTTTTAACAAACAGAATAGGGGCTCCCCACGGTGAAACACTATGTCGTATGAAACCTCTATCCAGAAGTTCCTGTAGCTAAATCTTAAGCTCCTTCGGAGTCATCTGATAAGGTGCCATAGATACTGGAGTAATCCTCGGGTATAACTCAATACCGAACTCCACCTTTTCACGCTTAGGGGGTACTCCCGGTAGTTCTTCCGGAAAAACATCTGGAAATTCATATACCACTCGGATCTTATCCATTCCAGAATCAGATTGCCTTGGGTCAAGAATGTAGGCAAGATAGGCTATACATCCCTTCTTGATCATCTTTTCAGCTTTCAGGGCTGATATCAGATTGGACAGATAACCTCTACGCTCACCGATGAGAGTTACCTCTCGGCCATCAGAAGTTCTTAGAATTGCCCTCTTACGCTTGCAGTCCAGAGTAACTCGGTGAACAGATAACCAGTCCATCCCCAAATCAAGTCAAAGTCCACAAATGGCAATTGCATCAGATTAGCAGGAAAGATTTCTCCGTGAACCTCAAGAGGACAATCTCTTTAAACTTTGGTAACCTCCACAGGGTGACCTACGGGACTAAAAACTGAGATGGAACTACCAGTATCCTCTACTGGAATTTTCAGATACCCCGCTACAGAACTAGAGACATATGAATGTGTTGACCTATTATATAACAATGCGAAGAAAGGAATAGTATGTACAGAAAATGTACCCGCAATGATGTTTGGCTCATCCTGATCCTCATGTCTCCTCGTAGCATATACCATGCCAAACTGAGATCCTCCTGATCTGGCAGCTCCTCTGAACTGACTGGGTCTGCCTCTACTACCAGTACTAGATGCGACGGGTCTACCCTGTCCTCTTCCCCCTACTGGGGTCTGAACTGAAGCCTGTGATTGCCCCGGAGCATAACCAGACTGCGGTGCCACTGGACAGTCTCTGAGACGATGATCAAGAGAACCACATCGGAAGCAGGCTCCACTCCGCATGCGATACTCTCCGGAGTGCCATTTCTTACAGAAAGTATACTGAGGTACAACTCGGGTACTAGTGGATCCAACTCCACTAACAACAGGGATAGCTGATACTGTAGGTCTAGACTGTGTCGAACTCTGAGGCTCATACTCATCGCGGCCTCTCTTCAGGGACTAAAAACCCTGACTGTACTGAGCAGGTGCGGCAGGCTGTCGTCTACCTCTATCCTAACCTTGGGATTCCATCTGAACCATCAAGATCTCATTACGCTTGGCTGTCTTGGCACGCCGAGTGATCATCTTGTACTCTGTATCATGATGCGTGGCAACTGCAATTTTCAGTGGTACCCGGAGTCCTTTCAGAAAGTGATCACACTTTTGCTTCTCAGTTGTCACAATACCAGGAGCATACTGTAGTAGTCTCAGGAACTCAATCTCATAGTCCTTAACAGACATGTCATTCTGCTGTAAGTTCAAAAAATCCTCTCGGCATTTAGCCAAGAACTCAGGACCCACATATCGATCCTCAAAACTCTGTCTAAAGAATTCCCAGTTGATCTTTTCAGAAGCAGTAACCTTTTCTTCTATTTCCCACCAGTTCAGGGCCTCTCCCTGTAGCAATGATATAGCTGCCCTCAATTTCCTGAAAGAGGGGTATTCCATCTCGACAAACAGACGCTGAAGTTTCTTTAGCCAGTACTTTGCATCGGTTGGGTCATACCGGTCTTGCCATCAAACATGATCATCCCAGCAGCTAAAATCTCGGTAGATATGGGTTTCCTGGAACCCTCATTCTATCGTAGATATCTGAGTAACTCCCTCTATACGGTCATTGAGTCCAAACTGACAGTCTCACTGTCATCAGGCACATAAGGTCCCTCACTTTGGACCGGTTGATCAACCTCGGCTTGTTGATCCTCGGTCTGTATCTCGGGCTGATCCTCCCCCCTAGACTCTGGGTCAAACTATGATTCTGTGATAGGTCCACAGGAGGCGGAACATCACTAGAAGAGGCAACAGATCAACCTCGGCCACGACCTCTACCGGTCGCTAAACGGGTACTTCGACGCAGTGGCATAGTATAATATCTACAGAAAAACAGATAGAATCCTACATTAGAATTGGTACTTGAAGTAATATTTAGAATATTTCAGAAATTTTCAAAATATGAGTCAAAACAAAAATCCGGATTTTCAAATAATTTTCACAAAACATTTTCAGATCAAAAATCATTTCGGACTTCACAGCCTGTGGGTTGAACCGGGCTCTGATACCACTAAATGTAACCCCTAAAATTAACCTAATTTCTTAGATTACAAGTTAGGGTTTACAAACTGAAAACTTGTTTCGTAAGTTAGGGATTTTACAAAAATAAATATAATATTTAGATAATTTATTAAATTTTTTAATAAATTAAAATAATAATAATAAACATTTAAATAATATAGTTTAACCCATAAATTTCATAAACAGTAAATGTCGTAAAAACCGATAAACATTTAATGTTCGAATTACAGAAATTATTATTCAAATAAAAACAATCCGGAATCTGAAACTGTAAAACATACTACTAATATGTATCGGAATCAGGATCCTCCAAGTACCGTACCGAGTCTAGGACTAAGATCTGTAACAAGAAGCTAAGAGGGTGTAAGCTAGGGAGCCTAGTGTGTCTCTAGAACAGATAAACAGAATAACAGAACAATAATATGCAGATGATGCAGAGTATGCATGATATGCACCCATCTCCGAACACTACAGAAGAGTAGGTCCCCAGACCACTCTAACATCATCACACCAACAGAAGTGGTATCTCGACCCGTAGGTAGAGCCACTGAACAGAAGTGATAAATCACTAATTTCCCTGTACACATACAGTCTACCAGATATCATGTTATATGCATATACAGAATCAGAATATATGCCTTATAGTCTAACAAGAGGCAAGCATGATAGATATCAGAATCAGAAATGATATGTCCGAATGATGCATGATCATACGGTTTAATAGGAATCGAATATACAGAATAACAGAGTTAACAGGATGAACGGGAGAGAACACACCTGTAACAGAAGACTCAACGTCGATTCTGACGTCTACTAGACTCGGCTCTACCACTAGGTTGAGCAGGTGTAGAGTCTACAATTAACAGAAATAAGTTAGACTTCCTACTATGCCACTATACCGAAAAATATACTAAACAGAATTTAATCATTACCCACGTGAAGGTCCCGAATGCGGATGAATCAGACCTCGTATAGGAGGAGGAGGAGGCAACTGCTTGGGGTCGGAATCCTCATCACCTGAAGCAAACAGAAACTGGTTCAGAAACCTTTACAGATAACTTCCATATAACTGATCGAACTTAAACCCCCCAAAAACGAAACTTTGGGTTCGAATTTCGAAAAACGGACAACGCTATTGGACTTAGGACGTTGAAAAACATAAAATGGGCCCTGGTTGAAAAAGTCAACTGATGACGTCAGCAATGGTCAACGCTGACGTCAACAGTGACGTCAGCGATAATGTTAGAAGTGACATCAGTGATGACGTCAGTCGGGTCGGTCGGTCGGGTGGAGTTCGGGTCGGACGGGTCGGATTCGAGTCGAGTTTTCGGGTCGGGTCAGGTCACTGTCGGGTTCCCAGAATTTTCCCGGGAAAATCTGGAATTTCTCAGATTTTCCGGGAAAATCTGGAAATTTCCAGAAAATTCCCAGGGTCGATTCAAGCGTTTCAGATTCGATTTTTTTTCCCCAGACTCGATTTGATTCAACTCTAAACACTTATAAACACATTCCCACACCGAAAAATCGAATCAAAGACACTCTAAAACCAATAAACTCAAATCAAAACAGAAACTTAAAACCCTCTTTCATATTCAAACTTTCCTCGAATCGAAACAAAATCAAAACCCACTCCCAAGCACACTGAGCAAAGTAGAAACAAACTAAACAACCTCTCCATAGTCCTACGAAACCGAAACAAAAGGATTAAATAAACCGAATCAAAACCTTACCTCACGACCTAAAGAAGAAGACAATACCCAAAGTAGTTTTCGGCAGAAAACAGAGAGAGCAAAGAGTGTAATTCGAATGATTTTGAAATTCTAATTCAAAGCAAAGATTCGGATTTTTAATCCCAAAAATTAAAGAAGAATTAATCCCCCATAACTGAAACTAAAACGGAAGCTCGGGTAAGGAAAGGAGTTGCTATAACAGAAAATGGTATAATTACATGGGAATGGCTCGAAATTTTTAAAAACTTCATAAACAGGCCTTAAACTTTTAAAAATTGTCAATTTAGTCCATGTCTTTCCAGAATTTTAATCCCCAAAAATTAAGGTTTTTTTTAGGGATTTTGGCTATGAATTGGGGATTTTGACGTTGAATTTTGGATTGTTACAAACCAAATGTTATTAAATCAAATTTTATGAGTTCAAATAGTTGAATATGGTCTTTTAAACAAAATTATACAGATTAACCTAAAATTTTTAGATTTTTACTCGGTTAAAATTTCAACGAATTCTCTACAAAGCCTTTTTAGAAATGCACATTTTAATCCAAACAAAATGAAAACAAGATTTTATTAAATGAAATTTTATGAGTTCAAATATTTAATTTTGAGCTTCTGAACAAAATTTTACAGATTAATCTAAAATTTTCAACTTTTTACTCGGTTAAAATTCGAACGGATTCTCTATAAAGCCTTTTTAGACATGCACGTTTTAATCCAAACAAAACAACAAACAAATGTTATTAAATAAAATTTTACAATATCAAATAGTTAATTATGGGATTTTGAACAAAATTATACACATAAATCTAAAATTTTCAACTTTTTACTCGGTTAAAATTCGAACGGATTAAAATTCCAACGGATTCTCTATGAAGCCTTTTTAGATATGCACGTTTTAATCCCAACAAAACGAAAATCCGATGTTATTAAATCAAATTTTATCAGTTCAAATAGTTAATTAAGGGCTTTTGAACAAAATTATACAGATTAATCTAAAATTTTCAGCCTTTTACTCGGTTAAAATTCAAACGGATTCGCTATAAAGCCTTTTTAGGCATGCACGTTTTGATCCGAATAAAATGATAAATAGATTTTATTAAATCAAATTTTTTGAGTTCAAATAATTAATTATGGGCTTTTGAACAAAATTATGCAGATTAATCTAAAATTTTCAACTTTTTACTAGGATAAAATTCGAACAGATTCTCTATAAAGCCTTTTTAGACATGAACGTTTTAATCCGAATAAAATGATAAGTAGATATTATTAAATCAAATTTGTTGAATTCAAATAATTACTTACGGGTTTTAAACAAAATTATACAGATTAATCTAAAATTTTCAGCTTTTTACTCGGTTAAAATTTGAACGGATTCTCTATAAAGCCTTTTTAGACATGCACGTTTTAATCCGAACAAAACAAAAACCAGATGTTATTAAATCAAATTTTATGAGTTCAAATAGTTAATTAAGGGCTTTTGAACAAAATTATACAGATTAATCTAAAATTTTCAGCTTTTTACTCGGTTAAAATTCAAACGGATTCTCCATAAAGCCTTTTTAGACATGCACGTTTTAATCCGAATAAAACGATAAGTAGATATTATTAAAGCAAATTTTTTGATTTCAAATAATTAATTATGGGCTTTTGAATAAAATTGTGCAGATTAATCTAAAATTTTCAGCTTTTTACTCGGTTAAAATTCGAACAGATTCTCTTTAAAGCCCATTTACACATGCACGTTTTAATCTCAACAAAACGAAAAGCAGATTTTATTAAATGAAATTTTATGAGTTCAAATAGTTAATTTTGAGCTTTTGAACAAAAGTATACTTATTAATCTAAAATTTTCAGCTTTTTACTCGGTTAAAATTTAAACGAATTCTCTATAAGGCCTTTTTAGACATACACGTTTAAATCCGAACAAAACGATAACTAGATATTATTAAATCAAGTTTTTTGAGTTCAAATAATTAGTTATGGGCTTTTGAACAAAATTTTGCAGATTAATATAAAATTTTCAGCTTTTTACTCGGTTAAAATTCAAACGGATTCTCTATAAAGCCTTTTTAGACATGAACATTTTAATCCGAATAAAACGATAAGTAGATATTATTAAAGCAAATTTTTTGATTTCAAATAATTAATTATGGGCTTTTAAACAAAATTATAAAGATTAATCTAAAATTTTCAGCTTTTTACTCTGTAAAATTCCAACGGATTCTCTATAAAGCCTTTTTAGACATGAACGTTTTAATCTGAACAAAATTATAAGTAGATGTTATTAAATCAAATTTTTTGAGTTCAAATAATTAATTATGGGCTTTTAAACAGAATTATATAGATTAATCTAAAAGTTTCAGCTTTTTACTCGTTTAAAATTTGAACGGATTCTCTATAAAGCCTTTTTAGGCGTGGATGTTTTAATCCGAACAAAACAAAACCAGATGATATTAAATCAAATTTTATGAGTTCAAATCGTTAATTATGAGATTTTGAACAAACTATACAGATAAATTTAAAATTTTCAGCTTTTGACTCGGTTAAAATTCAAACGAATTCTCTATAAAGCCTTTTTAGACATGCACGTTTTAGTCCGAACAAAACAAAAACCAGATGTTATTAAATCAAATTTTATGAGTTCAAATATTTAATTATGGGATTTTGAAAAAAATTATATAGATAAATCTAAAATTTTTAGCTTTTTACTCGGTTAAAATTCGAACGGATTCTCTATAAAGCCTTTTTAGACATGCACCTTTTAATCCGAACAAAATGATAACTAGATTTTATAAAATCAAATTTTTTAAGTTGAAATAATTAATTATGTGCTTTTGAACAAGTTATATATATTAAACTAAAATTTTTAGCTTTTTACTCTTTTAAAGTTTGAGCGGATTCTCTATAAAGCCTTTTTAGACGTGGACGTTTTAATCCGAACAAAACAAAACTAAATGTTATTAAATCAAATTTGATGAGTTCAAATAGTTAATTATGAGATTTTGAACAATACCATATAGATAAATCTAAAATTTTCAGCTTTTTATTCAGTTAAAATTCAAACGGATTCTCTATAAAGCCTTTTTAGACATGCACGTTTTAATCCGAACAAAACAAAAACCAGATGTTATTAAATCAAATTTTATGAGTTCAAATAGTTAATTATGGGATTTCGAACAAAATTATACAGATAAATCTAAAATTTTTAGCTTTTTACTCGGTTAAAATTCAAACGGATTCTCTATAAAGCCTTTTTAGACATGCACGTATTAATCCGAACAAAATGATAACTGCATGTTATTAAATCAAATTTTTTGCGTTAAAATAATTAATTATGGGCTTTTGAACAAGTTCTATAGATTAATCTAAAATTGTTAGCTTTTTACTCGTTTAAAATTTGAACGGATTCTCTATAAAGCCTTTTTAGAGGTGGACGTTTTAATCCGAACAAAACAAAACCATATGTTATTAAATCAAATTTGATGAGTTCAAATAGTTAATTATGAGATTTTGAACAAAATTATACAGATAAATCTAAAATTTTCAGCTTTTTACTCGGTTAAAATTCAAACGGATTCTCTATAAAGCCTTTTAAGACATGCATATTTTAATCTCAATAAACCGAAAACCAGATTTTATTAAATGAAATTTTATGAGTTCAAATATTTAATTTTGAGCTTTTGAATAAAATTATACATATTTATCTAAAATTTTTAGCTTTTTAATCGGTTAAAATTCAAACGGATTCTCTTTAACGCCCATTTACACATGCACGTTATATAGATGTTATTAAATCAAATTTGAACAAGTTAAAATTTGAACAGATTCCCTATAAAGCCTTTTTAGACGTGGACGTTTTAATCCGAACAAAACAAAACCAGATATTATTAAATCAAATTTGATGAGTTCAAATAGTTAATTATGAGATTTTGAACAAAATTATACAGATAAATCTAAAATTTTTAGCTTTTTACTCGGTTAAAATTCAAACGGATTCTCTATAAAGCCTTTTAAGACATGCATATTTTAATCCCAACAAAACGAAAACCAGATTTTATTAAATGAAATTTTATGAGTTCAAATAGTTAATTTTGAGCTTTTGAACAAAATTATACTTATTAATCTAAAATTTTTAGCTTTTTACTCGGTTAAAATTCAATCGGATTATCTATAAAGCATTTTTAGACATACACGTTTAAATCCGAACAAAACGATAACTAGATGTTATTAAATCAAATTTTTTGAGATCAAATAATTAATTATGGGCGTTTAAACAAAATTATACAGATTAATCTAAAATTTTCAGCTTTTTACTCGGTTAAAATTCGAACGGATTCTGTATAAAGTCTTTTTAGACATGAACGTTTTAATCTGAACAAAATAATAAGTAGAATTTATTAAATCAAATTTTTTGAGTTCAAATAATTAATTATTGGATTTTAAATAAAATTATACGGATTAATCTAAAAGTTTCAGGTTTTCACTTGTTTAAAATTTGAAGGGATTCTCTATAAAGTCTTTTTAGACGTGGACGTTTTAATCCGTACAAAACAAAACCAGATGTTATTAAATCAAATTTTATGAGTTAAAATAGTTAGTTATAGGATTTTGAACAAAATTATACAGATAAATCTAAAATTTTTACCTTTTTACTCGGTTAAAATTCGAACGGATTCTCTATAAAGCCTTTTTAGACATACACGTTTTAATCCGAACAAAATGATAACTGGATGTTATTAAATAAAATTTTTTGCGTTAAAATAATTAATTATGGGCTTTTGAACAAGTTATATAGATTAATCTAAAATTGTTAGCTTTTTACTCGTTTAAAATTTGAACGGATTTTCTATAAAGTCTTTTTAGACGTGGACGTTTTAATCCGAACAAAACAAAACCAGATGTTATTAAATCAAATTTGATGAGTTCAAACAGTTAATTATGAGATTTTGAACAAAATTATACAGATAAATCAAAAATTTTCAGCTTTTTACTCGGTTAAAATTCAAACGGATTCTCTATAAAGCCTTATGAGACATGTACGTTTTAATCCGAACAAAACGATAACTAGATATTATTAAATCAAATTTTTTGAGTTCAAATAATTAATTATGGGCTTTTGAACAAAATTATGTAGATTAATCTAAAATTTTCAGCTTTTTACTCGGTTAAAATTTAAACGGATTCTCTATAAAGCCTTTTAAGACATGCATATTTTATCTCAACAAAACGAAAACAAGATTATATTAAATGAAATTTTATGAGTTCAAATATTTAATTTTGAGCTTTTGAATAAAATTATACAGATTTATCTAAAATTTTTAGCTTTTTACTCGTTTAAAATTTGAACAGATTCTCCATAAAGCCTTTTTAGACATACACGTTTTAATCCGAACAAAATGATAACTAGATGTTATTAAATCAAATTTTTTGCGTTAAAATAATTAATTATGGGCTTTTGAACAAGTTATATAGATTAATCTAAAACTGTTAGCTTTTTACTCGTTTAAAATTTGAACGGATTCTCTATAAAGCCTTTTTAGACGTGGACGTTTTAATCCGAACAAAACAAAATCAGATGTTATTAAATCAAATTTTATGAGTTCAAACAGTTAATTATGAAATTTTGAACAAAATTATACAGATAAATCTAAAATTTTCATCTTTTTACTCGGTTAAAATTCAAACGGATTCCTTATAAAACCTTTTTAGACATGCACGTTTTAATCCGAACAAAACTTTAACTAGATATTATTAAATCAAATTTTTTGAATTCAAATAATTAATTATGGGCTTTTGAACAAAATTATGGTATATTTTAATCTCAACAAAACGAAAACCAGATTTTATTAAATTAAATTTTATGAGTTCAAATATTTAATATTGAGCTTTTGAATAAAATTATACAGATTTATCTAAAATTTTTAGCTTTTTACTCTGTTAAAATTCGAACGGATTCTCTATAAAGCCTTTATAGACATGCACGTTTTAATCCGAACAAAACAATTACTAGATGTTATTAAATCAAATATTTTGAGTTCAAATAATTAATTATGGGCTTTTGAACAAAATTATATAGATTAATCTAAAATTTTCATCTTTTTACTCGGTTAAAATTTGAACGGATTCTCTATAAAGCCTTTTTAGAAATGCACGTTTTAATCCGAACAAAACAATTACTAGATGTTATTAAATCAAATTTTTTGAGTTCAAATAATTAATTATGGGCTTTTGAACAAAATTATACAGATTAATCTAAAATTTTCAGCTTTTTACTCGGTTAAAATTCAAACGGATTCTCCCTAAATCCTTTTTAGACATGCAAGTTTTAATCTGAATAAAACAATAACTAGATGTTATTAAATCAAAATTTTTGATTTTAAATAATTAATTATGGGCTTTTAAACAAAGTTATGCAGATTAATATAAAATTTTTAGCTTTTTACTCGGTTAAAATTCGAACATATTCTCTTCAACGCCCATTTACACATGCACGTTTTAATCCCAACAAAACGAAAACCAGATTTTATTAAATCAAATTTTATGAGTTCAAATAGTTAATTTTGAGCTTTTGAACAAAATTATACTTATTAATCTAAAATTTTCAGCTTTTTACTCGGTTAAAATTCTAACGGTTTCCCTATCAAGCCTTTTTAGACATACACGTTTTAATCCCAACAAAATGAAAATCTGAGGTTATTAAATCAAATTTTATCAGTTCAAATAGTTAATTATGGGCTTTTGAAAAAAATTATACAGATTAATCTAAAATTTTCAGCCTTTTACTCGGTTAAAATTCAAACGGATTCTCTATAAAGCCTTTTTAGACATGCACGTTTTAATCCGAACAAAACGATAACTAGATGTCATTAAATAATATTTTTTGAGTTCAAATAATTAATTATGGGATTTTGAATAAAATTATGCAGATTAATCTAAAATTTCCAGCTATTTACTCGGTTAAAATTCGAACGGATTCTCTATAAAGCCTTTTTAGACATGAACGTTTTAATCTGAACAAAATGATAAGTAGATGTTATTAAATCAAATTTTTTGAGTTCAAATAATTAATTATGGGCTTTTAAACAAAATTATAAAGATTAATCTAAAATTTTCAGCTTTTTACTAATTTAAAATTTAAACGGATTCTCTATAAAGCCTTTTTAGACATGCACGTTTTAATCCGAACAAAACGATAACGAGATGTTATTAAATCAATTTTTTTGAGTTCAAATAATTAATTATGGGCTTTTGAACAGAATTATACAGATTAACATAAATCTTTCAGCCTTTTACTCGGTTAAAATTCAAACGGATTCTCAATAAAGCCTTTTTAGATATGTACGCTTTAATCCGAACAAAACCAAATCCAGATGTTATTAAATCAAATTTTATGAGTTGAAATAGTTAATTATGGGATTTTGAACAAAATTATACAGATAAATCTAAAATTTTTAGCTTTTTACTCGGTTAAAATTCGATCGAATTCTCTATAAAGCCTTTTTAGACATGCACATTTTAATCCGAACAAAATGATAACTTGATGTTATTAAATCAAATTTTTTGAGTTAAAATAATTAATTCTGGGCTTTTGAACAAATTAAATAGATTAATCTAAAATTTTTAGCTTTTTACTCTTTTAAAATTTGAACGGATTCTCTATAAAGCCTTTTTAGACGTGGACGTTTTAATCCGAACAAAACAAAACTAGATGTTTTTAAATCAAATTTGATGAGTTAAAATAGTTAATTATGATATTTTGAAAAAAATTACACAGATTAATCTAAAATTTTTAGCATTTTACTCGGTTAAAATTCGAACGGATTCTCTATAAAGCCTTTTTAGACATGCACGTTTTAATCCGAACAAAACGAAAACCAAATGTTTTTAAATCAAATTTTATGAGTTCAAATAGTTAATTATGGGATTTTAAAAAAAATTATACAGATAAATCTAAAATTTTCTGGTTTTTACTCGGTTAAATTCGAACAGATTATCTATAAATCCTATTTAGACATGCACGTTTTAATCCGAACAACATAAAAACCATATGTTTTTAAATAAAATTTTACGAGTTTCAATAGTTAATTATGGGATTCTGAAAAAATTATACAGATAAATATAAAATTTTCAGCTTTAAACTCGGTTAAAATTCGAACGGATTCTCTATAAAGCAATTTTAGACATGCAAGTTTTAATCCCACCAAAACGAAAACCAAATGTTATTAAATCAAATTTTATGAGTTCAAATAGTTGAATATTGTCTATTAAACAAAATTATACAGATTTATCTAAAATTTTTAGCTTTTTACTCGTTTAATATTCGAACGGATTCTATATAAAGCCTTTTTAGTGGTAGACGCTTTAATCCGAACAAAACAAAAAACAAATGTTATTAAATCAAATTTTTTGAGTTTAAATAATTAATTATGGGCTTTTGAACAAAATTATACAAATTAATCTAAAATTTTCAACTTTTTACCTTGTTAAAATTCGAACGGAATCTCTATAAAGCCTTTTTAGACATGCACGTCTTAATCCGAACAAAACGATAACTAGATGTTATTAAATCAAATTTTTTGAGTTCAAATAATTAATTATGGGCTTTTGAACAAAATTATACAGATTAATCTAAAAGTTTTAGCTTTTTACTCGGTTAAAATTTGAACGGATTCTCTATAAAGTCTTTTTAAACATGCACGTTTTATTCCGAACAAAACAAAAACCAGATGTTATTAAATAAAATTTTATGAGCTCAAATAGTTAATTATGGGATTTTGAACAAAATTATACAGATAAATCTAAAATTTTCATCTTTTAACTCGGTTAAAATTCGAACGGATTCTCTATAAAGCAATTTTAGACATGCAAGTTTTAATCCTACCAAAACAAAAACCAGATATTATTAAATCAAATTTTATGAGTTCAAATTGTTGAATATGGTCTTTTAAACAAAATTATACAAATTAACATAAAATTTTTAGCTTTTTACTCGGTTAAAATTCCTACGAATTCTCTACAAAGCTTTTTTAGACATGCACATTTTAATCCAAACAAAACGAAAACAAGATTTTATTAAATGAAATTTTATGAGTTCAAATATTTAATTTTGAGCTTTTGAACAAAATTATACAGATTAATCTAAAATTTTCAGCTTTTTACTTTATTAAAATTCGAACGGATTCTCTATAAAGCCTTTTTAGATATGCACATTTTAATCCCAACAAAACGAAAATTAGATGTTATTAAATCAAATTTTACGAGTTCAAATAGTTAATTATGGTCTTTCGAACAAAATTATACAGATTCATCTAAAATTTTCAGCTTTTTACTCGGTTAAAATTCAAACGGAATCTCCATAAAGCCTTTTTAGACATGAACATTTTAATACGAATAAAACGATAACTAGATGTTATTAAATCAAATTTTGTGAGTTCTAATAGTTAATTATGGGATTTTGAACAAAATTATGCGGATTAATCTAAAATTTTCAGCTTTTTACTCGGTTAAAATTCGAACAGATTCTCTTTAAAGCCCATTTACACATGCCCTTTTAAATCCCAACAAAACGAAAACCAGATTTTATTAAATGAAATTTTATGAGCTCAAATAGTTAATTTTGAGCTTTTGAACAAAATTATACTTATTAATCTAAAATTTTCAGCTTTTTACTCGGTTAAAATTCGAACGGATTCTCTATCAAGCCTTTTTAGACATGCACGTTTTAATCCGAACAAAATGATAACTTGATGTTATTAAATCAAATTTTTTGAGTTAAAATAATTAATTAAGGGCTTTTGAACAAAATTATACAGATTAATCTAAAATTTTCAGCTTTTTACTCGGTTAAAATTCAAACAGAATCTCCATAAAGCCTTTTTAGACATGAACATTTTAATACGAATAAAACGATAACTAGATGTTATTAAATCAAATTTTGTGAGTTCTAATAGTTAATTATGGGATTTTGAACAAAATTATGCGGATTAATCTAAAATTTTCAGCTTTTTACTCGGTTAAAATTCGAACAGATTCTCTTTAAAGCCCATTTACACATGCCCTTTTAAATCCCAACAAAACGAAAACCAGATTTTATTAAATGAAATTTTATGAGCTCAAATAGTTAATTTTGAGCTTTTGAACAAAATTATACTTATTAATCTAAAATTTTCAGCTTTTTACTCGGTTAAAATTCGAACGGATTCTCTATCAAGCCTTTTTAGACATGCACGTTTTAATCCGAACAAAATGATAACTTGACGTTATTAAATCAAATTTTTTGAGTTAAAATAATTAATTAAGGGCTTTTGAACAAAATTATACAGATTCATCTAAAATTTTCAGCTTTTTACTCGGTTAAAATTCAAACGGAATCTCCATAAAGCCTTTTTAGACATGAACATTTTAATACGAATAAAACGATAACTAGATGTTATTAAATCAAATTTTATGAGTTCAAATAGTTAATTATGGGATTTTGAACAAAATTATGCAGATTAATCTAAAATTTTCAGCTTTTTACTCGGATAAAATTCGAACAGATTCTCTTTAAAGCCCATTTACACATGCCCTTTTTAATCCCAACAAAACGAAAACCAGATTTTATTAAATGAAATTTTATGAGCTCAAATAGTTAATTTTGAGCTTTTGAACAAAATTATACTTATTAATCTAAAATTTTCAGCTTTTTACTCGGTTAAAATTCGAACGGATTCTCTATCAAGCCTTTTTAGACATGCACGTTTTAATCCGAACAAAATGATAACTTGATGTTATTAAATCAAATTTTTTGAGTTAAAATAATTAATTATGGGCTTTAGAACAAAATATACAGATTAATCTAAAATTTTTAGCTTTTTACTCGGTTAAAATTTGAACGGATTCTCTATAAAGCCTTTTTAGACGTGGACGTTTTAATCCGAACAAAACAAAGCCAGATATTATTAAATCAAATTTGATGAGTTAAAATAGTTAATTATGAGATTTTGAACAAAATTATACAGATTAATCTAAAATTTTTAGCATTTTACTCGGTTAAAATTCGAACGGGTTCTCTATAAAGCCTTTTTAGACATGCACGTTTTAATCCGAACAAAACGAAAACCAAATGTTTTTAAATCAAATTTTATGAGTTCAAATAGTTAATTATGGGATTTTAAAAAAAATTATACAGATAAATCTAAAATTTTCTGGTTTTTACTCGGTTAAATTCGAACAGATTCTCTATAAATCCTATTTAGACATGCACGTTTTAATCCGAACAACACAAAAACCATATGTTTATAAATAAAGTTTTACGAGTTTCAATAGTTAATTATGGGATTCTGAAAAAATTATACAGATAAATATAAAATTTTCAGCTTTAAACTCGGTTAAAATTCGAACGGATTCTCTATAAAGCAATTTTAGACATGCAAGTTTTAATCCCATCAAAACGAAAACCAGATGTTATTATATCAAATTTTATGAGTTCAAATAGTGTAATATGGTCTATAAAACAAAATTATACAGATTAATCTTAAATTTTTAGCTTTTTACTCAGTTAATATTCGAACGGATTCTCTATAAAGCCTTTTAGAAGTAGATGTTTTAATCCGAACAAAACAAAAACCAGATGTTATTAAATCAAATTTTTTGAGTTCAAATAATTAATTATGGGCTTTTGAACAAAATTATACAAATTAATCTAAAATTTTCAACTTTTTACTCTGTTAAAATTCGAATAGATTCTCTATAAAGCCTTTTTAGACATGCACGTTTTAATCCGAACAAAACGATAACTAAATGTTATTAAATCAAATTTTTTGAGTTCAAATAATTAATTATGGGCTTTTGAACAAAATTATATAGATTAATCTAAAATTTTCATCTTTTTACTCGTTTAAAATTTGAACAGATTCTCTATAAAGCCTTTTTAGACGTGGACGTTTTAATCCGAACAAAACAAAACCAGATGTTATTAAATCAAATTTGATGAGTTCAAATAGTTAATTATGAGATTTTGAATAAAATTATACAGATAAATCTAAAATTTTTAGCTTTTTACTCGGTTAAAATTCAAACGGATTCTCTATAAAGCCTTTTTAGACAAGCACGTTTTAATCCGAACAAAACAAAAACCAGATGTTATGAGTTCAAATAGTTAATTATTGGATTTTGAACAAAATTATACAAACAAATCTAAAATTTTTAGGTTTTTACTTAGTTAAATTCGAACGGATTCTCTATAAAGCCTTTTTAGACATGCACGTTTAAATCCGAACAAAATAAAAACTAGATGTTATTAAATCAATTTTTTTGAGTTCAAATATTTAATTATAGGCTTTCGAACAAAATTATACAGATTAATCTAAAATTTTCAGCTTTTTACTCGTTTAAACTTTGAACGGATTCTCTATAAAGCCTTTTTAGACGTGGACATTTTAATCAGAACGAAACAAAACCAGGTATTATTAAATCAAATTTGATGAGTTCAAATAGTTGAATATGTCCTTTTAAACGAAATTATAGATTAACCTAAAATTTTCAGCTTTTTACTCGGTTAATATTCGAACGGATTCTCTATAAAGCCTTTTTAGATGAAGACGTTTTAATCCCAAAAAAACACAAACCAAATGTTATTAAATCAAATTTTACGAGTTCAAATAGTTAATTATGGGCTTTTGAACAAAATTATACAGATTAATCAAAAATTTTCAGCTTTTTACTCGGTTAAAATTAGAAAGGATACTCTATAAAGCCTTTTTAGACATGCATGTTTTAATCCGAACAAAACGATAACTAGATGTTATTAAATCAATTTTTTTGAGTTCAAATAATTAATTATGGGCTTTTGAATAAAATTATGTAGATTAATCTAAAATTTTTAGCTTTTTACTCGGTTAAAATTCCTACGAATTCTCTACAAAGCTTTTTTAGACATGCACATTTTAATCCAAACAAAACGAAAACAAGATTTTATTAAATGAAATTTTATGAGTTCAAATATTTAATTTTGAGCTTTTGAACAAAATTATACAGATTAATCTAAAATTTTCAGCTTTTTACTTTATTAAAATTCGAACGGATTCTCTATAAAGCCTTTTTAGATATGCACATTTTAATCCCAACAAAACGAAAATTAGATGTTATTAAATCAAATTTTACGAGTTCAAATAGTTAATTATGGTCTTTCGAACAAAATTATACAGATTCATCTAAAATTTTCAGCTTTTTACTCGGTTAAAATTCAAACGGAATCTCCATAAAGCCTTTTTAGACATGAACATTTTAATACGAATAAAACGATAACTAGATGTTATTAAATCAAATTTTGTGAGTTCTAATAGTTAATTATGGGATTTTGAACAAAATTATGCGGATTAATCTAAAATTTTCAGCTTTTTACTCGGTTAAAATTCGAACAGATTCTCTTTAAAGCCCATTTACACATGCCCTTTTAAATCCCAACAAAACGAAAACCAGATTTTATTAAATGAAATTTTATGAGCTCAAATAGTTAATTTTGAGCTTTTGAACAAAATTATACTTATTAATCTAAAATTTTCAGCTTTTTACTCGGTTAAAATTCGAACGGATTCTCTATCAAGCCTTTTTAGACATGCACGTTTTAATCCGAACAAAATGATAACTTGATGTTATTAAATCAAATTTTTTGAGTTAAAATAATTAATTAAGGGCTTTTGAACAAAATTATACAGATTCATCTAAAATTTTCAGCTTTTTACTCGGTTAAAATTCAAACGGAATCTCTATAAAGCCTTTTTAGACATGCATGTTTTAATCCGAACAAAACGATAACTAGATGTTATTAAATCAATTTTTTTGAGTTCAAATAATTAATTATGGGCTTTTGAACAAAATTATGTAGATTAATCTAAAATTTTTAGCTTTTTACTAGGTTAAAATTCAAACGGATTCTCTATCAAGCCTCTTTAGACACACACGTTTTAATCCCAACAAAATGAAAACCAGATTTTATTAAATGAAATTTTATGAGTTCAAATATTTAATTTTGAGCTTTTGAATAAAATTATACAGATTAATCTAAAATTTTCAGCTTTTTACTTTATTAAAATTCGAACGGATTCTCTATAAAGCCTTTTTAGATATGCACATTTTAATCCCAACAAAACGAAAATTAGATGTTATTAAATCAAATTTTACGAGTTCAAATAGTTAATTATGGTCTTTCGAACAAAATTATACAGATTAATCTAAAATTTTCAGCTTTTTACTCGGTTAAAATTCAAACAGAATCTCCATAAAGCCTTTTTAGACATGAACATTTTAATACGAATAAAATGATAACTAGATGTTATTAAATCAAATTTTGTGAGTTCTAATAGTTAATTATGGGATTTTGAACAAAATTATGCGGATTAATCTAAAATTTTCAGCTTTTTACTCGGTTAAAATTCGAACAGATTCTCTTTAAAGCCCATTTACACATGCCCTTTTAAATCCCAACAAAACGAAAACCAGATTTTAGTAAATGAAATTTTATGAGCTCAAATAGTTAATTTTGAGCTTTTGAACAAAATTATACTTATTAATCTAAAACTTTCAGCTTTTTACTCGGTTAAAATTCGAACGGATTCTCTATCAAGCCTTTTTAGACATGCACGTTTTAATACGAACAAAATGATAACTTGACGTTATTAAATCAAATTTTTTGAGTTAAAATAATTAATTAAGGGCTTTTGAACAAAATTATACAGATTCATCTAAAATTTTCAGCTTTTTACTCGGTTAAAATTCAAACGGAATCTCCATAAAGCCTTTTTAGACATGAACATTTTAATACGAATAAAACGATAACTAGATGTTATTAAATCAAATTTTATGAGTTCAAATAGTTAATTATGGGATTTTGAACAAAATTATGCAGATTAATCTAAAATTTTCTGCTTTTTACTCGGATAAAATTCGAACAGATTCTCTTTAAAGCCCATTTACACATGCCCTTTTTAATCCCAACAAAACGAAAACCAGATTTTATTAAATGAAATTTTATGAGCTCAAATAGTTAATTTTGAGCTTTTGAATAAAATTATACAGATTAATCTAAAATTTTCAGCTTTTTACTTTATTAAAATTCGAACGGATTCTCTATAAAGCCTTTTTAGATATGCACATTTTACTCCCAACAAAACGAAAATTAGATGTTATTAAATCAAATTTTACGAGTTCAAATAGTTAATTATGGTCTTTCGAACAAAATTATACAGATTAATCTAAAATTTTCAGCTTTTTACTCGGTTAAAATTCAAACAGAATCTCCATAAAGCCTTTTTAGACATGAACATTTTAATACGAATAAAACGATAACTAGATGTTATTAAATCAAATTTTGTGAGTTCTAATAGTTAATTATGGGATTTTGAACAAAATTATGCGGATTAATCTAAAATTTTCAGCTTTTTACTCGGTTAAAATTCGAACAGATTCTCTTTAAAGCCCATTTACACATGCCCTTTTAAATCCCAACAAAACGAAAACCAGATTTTATTAAATGAAATTTTATGAGCTCAAATAGTTAATTTTGAGCTTTTGAACAAAATTATACTTATTAATCTAAAATTTTCAGCTTTTTACTCGGTTAAAATTCGAACGGATTCTCTATCAAGCCTTTTTAGACATGCACGTTTTAATCCGAACAAAATGATAACTTGACGTTATTAAATCAAATTTTTTGAGTTAAAATAATTAATTAAGGGCTTTTGAACAAAATTATACAGATTCATCTAAAATTTTCAGCTTTTTACTCGGTTAAAATTCAAACGGAATCTCCATAAAGCCTTTTTAGACATGAACATTTTAATACGAATAAAACGATAACTAGATGTTATTAAATCAAATTTTATGAGTTCAAATAGTTAATTATGGGATTTTGAACAAAATTATGCAGATTAATCTAAAATTTTCAGCTTTTTACTCGGATAAAATTCGAACAGATTCTCTTTAAAGCCCATTTACACATGCCCTTTTTAATCCCAACAAAACGAAAACCAGATTTTATTAAATGAAATTTTATGAGCTCAAATAGTTAATTTTGAGCTTTTGAACAAAATTATACTTATTAATCTAAAATTTTCAGCTTTTTACTCGGTTAAAATTCGAACGGATTCTCTATCAAGCCTTTTTAGACATGCACGTTTTAATCCGAACAAAACAAAAACCAGATGTTATTAAATCAAATTTTATAAGTTCAAATAGTTAATTATGGGATTTTGAACAAAATTATGCAGATTAATCTAAAATTTTCAGCTTTTTACTCGGATAAAATTCGAACAGATTCTCTTTAAAGCCCATTTACACATGCCCTTTTTAATCCCAACAAAACGAAAACCAGATTTTATTAAATGAAATTTTATGAGCTCAAATAGTTAATTTTGAGCTTTTGAACAAAATTATACTTATTAATCTAAAATTTTCAGCTTTTTACTCTGTTAAAATTCGAACGGATTCTCTATCAAGCCTTTTTAGACATGCACGTTTTAATCCGAACAAAATGATAACTTGATGTTATTAAATCAAATTTTTTGAGTTAAAATAATTAATTATGGGCTTTTGAACAAAATATACAGATTAATCTAAAATTTTTAGCTTTTTACTCGTTTAAAATTTGAACGGATTCTCTATAAAGCCTTTTTAGACGTGGACGTTTTAATCCGAACAAAACAAAGCCAGATATTATTAAATCAAATTTGATGAGTTAAAATAGTTAATTATGAGATTTTGAACAAAATTATACAGATTAATCTAAAATTTTTAGCATTTTACTCGGTTAAAATTCGAACGGATTCTCTATAAAGCCTTTTTAGACATGCACGTTTTTATCGGAACAAAACGAAAACCAGATGTTATTAAATCAAATTTTATAAGTTCAAATAGTTAATTTTGGGATTTTGAACAAAACTATACAGATAAATCTAAAATTTTCTTGTTTTTACTCGGTTAAATTCGAACAGATTCTCTATAAAGACTTTTTAGACATGCACGTTTTAATCCGAACAAAACAAAAACCAGATATTATTAAATCAAATTTGATGAGTTCAAATAGTTGAATATGTCCTTTTAAACGAAATTATAGATTAACCTAAAATTTTCAGCTTTTTACTCGGTTAATATTCGAACGGATTCTCTATAAAGCCTTTTTAGACGAAGACGTTTTAATCCCAAAAAAACAAAAACCAAATGTTATTAAATCAAATTTTACGAGGTCAAATAGTTAATTATGGGCTTTTAAACAAAATTATACAGATTAATCAAAAAATTTCAGCTTTTTACTCGGTTAAAATTAGAAAGGATACTCTATAAAGCCTTTTTAGACATGCATGTTTTAATCCGAACAAAACGATAACTAGATGTTATTAAATCAATTTTTTTGAGTTCAAATAATTAATTATGGGCTTTTGAACAAAATTATGTAGATTAATCTAAAATTTTTAGCTTTTTACTAGGTTAAAATTCAAACGGATTCTCTATCAAGCCTCTTTAGACATACACGTTTTAATCCCAACAAAATGAAAACCAGATTTTATTAAATGAAATTTTATGAGTTCAAATATTTAATTTTGAGCTTTTGAATAAAATTATACAGATTAATCTAAAATTTTCAGCTTTTTACTTTATTAAAATTCGAACGGATTCTCTATAAAGCCTTTTTAGATATGCACATTTTAATCCCAACAAAATGAAAATTAGATGTTATTAAATCAAATTTTACGAGTTCAAATAGTTAATTATGGTCTTTCGAACAAAATTATACAGATTAATCTAAAATTTTCAGCTTTTTACTCGGTTAAAATTCAAACGGAATCTCCATAAAGCCTTTTTAGACATGAACATTTTAATACGAATAAAACGATAACTAGATGTTATTAAATCAAATTTTGTGAGTTCTAATAGTTAATTATGGGATTTTGAACAAAATTATGCGGATTAATCTAAAATTTTCAGCTTTTTACTCGGTTAAAATTCGAACAGATTCTCTTTAAAGCCCATTTACACATGCCCTTTTAAATCCCAACAAAACGAAAACCAGATTTTATTAAATGAAATTTTATGAGCTCAAATAGTTAATTTTGAGCTTTTGAACAAAATTATACTTATTAATCTAAAATTTTCAGCTTTTTACTCGGTTAAAATTCGAACGGATTCTCTATCAAGCCTTTTTAGACATGCACGTTTTAATCCGAACAAAATGATAACTTGATGTTATTAAATCAAATTTTTTGAGTTAAAATAATTAATTAAGGGCTTTTGAACAAAATTATACAGATTCATCTAAAATTTTCAGCTTTTTACTCGGTTAAAATTCAAACGGAATCTCTATAAAGCCTTTTTAGACATGTATGTTTTAATCCGAACAAAACGATAACTAGATGTTATTAAATCAATTTTTTTGAGTTCAAATAATTAATTATGGGCTTTTGAACAAAATTATGTAGATTAATCTAAAATTTTTAGCTTTTTACTAGGTTAAAATTCAAACGGATTCTCTATCAAGCCTCTTTAGACACACACGTTTTAATCCCAACAAAATGAAAACCAGATTTTATTAAATGAAATTTTATGAGTTCAAATATTTAATTTTGAGCTTTTGAATAAAATTATACAGATTAATCTAAAATTTTCAGCTTTTTACTTTATTAAAATTCGAACGGATTCTCTATAAAGCCTTTTTAGATATGCACATTTTACTCCCAACAAAACGAAAATTAGATGTTATTAAATCAAATTTTACGAGTTCAAATAGTTAATTATGGTCTTTCGAACAAAATTATACAGATTAATCTAAAATTTTTAGCTTTTTACTCGGTTAAAATTCAAACAGAATCTCCATAAAGCCTTTTTAGACATGAACATTTTAATACGAATAAAACGATAACTAGATGTTATTAAATCAAATTTTGTGAGTTCTAATAGTTAATTATGGGATTTTGAACAAAATTATGCGGATTAATCTAAAATTTTCAGCTTTTTACTCGGTTAAAATTCGAACAGATTCTCTTTAAAGCCCATTTACACATGCCCTTTTAAATCCCAACAAAACGAAAACCAGATTTTATTAAATGAAATTTTATGAGCTCAAATAGTTAATTTTGAGCTTTTGAACAAAATTATACTTATTAATCTAAAATTTTCAGCTTTTTACTCGGTTAAAATTCGAACGGATTCTCTATCAAGCCTTTTTAGACATGCACGTTTTAATCCGAACAAAATGATAACTTGACGTTATTAAATCAAATTTTTTGAGTTAAAATAATTAATTAAGGGCTTTTGAACAAAATTATACAGATTCATCTAAAATTTTCAGCTTTTTACTCGGTTAAAATTCAAACGGAATCTCCATAAAGCCTTTTTAGACATGAACATTTTAATACGAATAAAACGATAACTAGATGTTATTAAATCAAATTTTATGAGTTCAAATAGTTAATTATGGGATTTTGAACAAAATTATGCAGATTAATCTAAAATTTTCAGCTTTTTACTCGGATAAAATTCGAACAGATTCTCTTTAAAGCCCATTTACACATGCCCTTTTTAATCCCAACAAAACGAAAACCAGATTTTATTAAATGAAATTTTATGAGCTCAAATAGTTAATTTTGAGCTTTTGAACAAAATTATACTTATTAATCTAAAATTTTCAGCTTTTTACTCTGTTAAAATTCGAACGGATTCTCTATCAAGCCTTTTTAGACATGCACGTTTTAATCCGAACAAAATGATAACTTGATGTTATTAAATCAAATTTTTTGAGTTAAAATAATTAATTATGGGCTTTTGAACAAAATATACAGATTAATCTAAAATTTTTAGCTTTTTACTCGTTTAAAATTTGAACGGATTCTCTATAAAGCCTTTTTAGACGTGGACGTTTTAATCCGAACAAAACAAAGCCAGATATTATTAAATCAAATTTGATGAGTTAAAATAGTTAATTATGAGATTTTGAACAAAATTATACAGATTAATCTAAAATTTTTAGCATTTTACTCGGTTAAAATTCGAACGGATTCTCTATAAAGCCTTTTTAGACATGCACGTTTTAATCTGAACAAAACGAAAACCAGATGTTATTAAATCAAATTTTATAAGTTCAAATAGTTAATTTTGGGATTTTGAACAAAACTATACAGATAAATCTAAAATTTTCTTGTTTTTACTCGGTTAAATTCGAACAGATTCTCTATAAAGACTTTTTAGACATGCACGTTTTAATCCGAACAAAACAAAAACCAGATATTTTTAAATAAAATTTTATGAGTTCAAATAGTTAATTATGGTATTTTGAACAAATTATAGAGATAAATCTAAAATTTTCAGTTTTAAACTTGGTTAAAATTCGAACGGATTCTCTATAAAGCAATTTTAGACATGCAAGTTTTAATCCCACCAAAACGAAAACCAGATGTTATTATATCAAATTTTATGAGTTCAAATAGTGTAATATGGTCTATTAAACAAAATTATACAGATTAATCTAAAATTTTTAGCTTTTTACTCAGTTAATATTCGAACGGATTCTCTAGAAAGCCTTTTAGAAGTAGACGTTTTAATCCGAACAAAACAAAAACCAGATGTTATTAAATCAAATTTTTTGAGTTCAAATAATTAATTATGGGCTTTTGAACAAAATTATACAAATTAATCTAAAATTTTCAACTTTTTACTCTGTTAAAATTCGAACGGATTCTCTATAAAGCCTTTTTAGACATACACGTTTTAATCCGAACAAAACGATAACTAAATGTTATTAAATCAAATTTTTTGAGCTCAAATAATTAATTATGGGCTTTTGAACAAAATTATATAGATTAATCTAAAATTTTCATCTTTTTACTCGTTTAAAATTTGAACGGATTCTCTGTAAAGCCTTTTTAGACGTGGACGTTTTAATCCGAACAAAACAAAACCAGATGTTATTAAATCAAATTTGATGAGTTCAAATAGTTAATTATGAGATTTTGAACAAAATTATACAGATTAATCTAAAATTTTCAGCTTTTTACTCGGTTAAAATTCAAACGGATTCTCCATAAAGCCTTTTTAGACAAGCAAGTTTTAATCCGAACAAAACAAAAACCAGATGTTATGAGTTCAAATAGTTAATTATTGGATTTTGAACAAAATTATACAAATAAATCTAAAATTTTTAGGTTTTGACTTAGTTAAATTCGAACGGATTCTCTATAAAGCCTTTTTAGACATGCACGTTTAAATCCGAACAAAATAAAAACTAGATGTTATTAAATCAATTTTTTTGAGTTCAAATATTTAATTATAGGCTTTCGAACAAAATTATACAGATTAATCTAAAATTTTCAGCTTTTTACTCGTTTAAACTTTGAACGGATTCTCTATAAAGCCTTTTTAGACGTGGACATTTTAATCAGAACGAAACAAAACCAGGTATTATTAAATCAAATTTGATGAGTTCAAATAGTTGAATATGTCCTTTTAAACGAAATTATAGATTAACCTAAAATTTTTAGCATTTTACTCGGTTAATATTCGAACGGATTCTCTATAAAGCCTTTTTAGACGAAGACGTTTTAATCCCAAAAAAACAAAAACCAAATGTTATTAAATCAAATTTTACGAGTTCAAATAGTTAATTATGGGCTTTTGAACAAAATTATACAGATTAATCAAAAATTTTCAGCTTTTTACTCTGTTAAAATTAGAAAGGATACTCTATAAAGCCTTTTTAGACATGCATGTTTTAATCCGAACAAAACGATAACTAGATGTTATTAAATCAATTTTTTTGAGTTCAAATAATTAATTATGGGCTTTTAAACAAAATTATGTAGATTAATCTAAAATTTTTAGCTTTTTACTAGGTTAAAATTCAAACGGATTCTCTATCAAGCCTTTTTAGACATACACGTTTTAATCCCAACAAAATGAAAACCAGATTTTATTAAATGAAATTTTATGAGTTCAAATATTTAATTTTAAGCTTTTGAATAAAATTATACAGATTAATCTAAAATTTTCAGCTTTTGACTCGGTTAAAATTCCAACAGATTCTTTATAAAGCCTTTATAGACATGCACGTTTTAATCCCAATAAAACGAAAACCAGATGTTATTAAATCAAATTTTATGAGTTCAATTAGTTAATTATGGGCTTTTAAACAAAATTAAACAGATTAATCTAAAATTTTCAACTTTTTAGTCGATTAAAATTTGAACGAATTCTCTATAAAGCCTTTTTAGACATGCACGTTTTAATCCGAAGAAAACAAAAACTAGAGGTTATTTAATAAAATTTTTTAAGTTCAAATAATTAATTATGGGCTTTTGAACAAAATTATATAGATTAATCTAAAATTTTCAGCTTTTTACTCGGTTAAAATTCCAACGGATTCTCTATAAAGCAATTTTAGACATGCAGGTTTTAATCCCACCAAAACGAAAACCAGATGTTATTAAATTAAATTTTATGAGTTCAAATAGTTGAATATGGTCTATTAAACAAAATTATACAGATTAATCTAAAGTTTTTAGCTTTTTACTCGATTAATATTCGAATGGATTCTCTATAAAGCCTTTTTAGACGTAGACGTTTTAATCCGAACAAAACAAAAATCAGATGTTATTAAATCAAATTTTTTGAGTTCAAATAATTAATTATGGGCTTTTGAACAAAATTATACAAATTAATCTAAAATTTTCAACTTTGTACTCGGTTAAAATTCGAACGGATTCTCTATAAAGCTTTTTTAGACATGCACGTTTTAATCCGAACAAGACAATAACTAGATGTTATTAAATCAAATTTTTTGAGTTCAAATAATTAATTATGGGCTTTTGAACCAAATTATACAGATTAATCTAAAAGTTTCAGCTTTTTACTCGGTTAAAATTTGATAGGATTCTCTATAAAGTCTTTTTAGACATGCAGGTTTTAATCCGAACAAAACAAAAACTAGAGGTTATTTAATAAAATTTTATGAGTTCAAATAGTTAATTATGGGATTTTGAACAAAATTATACAGATAAATCTAAAATTTTCTGCCTTTTACTCTGTTAAAATTCGAACGGATTCTCTATAAAGCAATTTTAGACATACAAGTTTTAATCCTACCAAAACGAAAACTAGATGTTATTAAATCAAATTTTATGAGTTCAAATAGTTGAATATGGTCTTTTAAACAAAATTATACAGATTAACCTAAAATTTTTAGCTTTTTACTCGGTTAATATTCAAACGGATTCTCTATAAAGCCTTTTTAGATGTAGACGTTTTAATCCTAACAAAACAAAAACCAGATGTTATTAAATCAAATTTTTTGAGTTCAAATAATTAATTATGGGCTTTTAAACAAAATTATACAGATTAATCTAAAATTTTTAGCTTTTTACTCGTTTAAAATTCGAACGGATTCTTTATAAAGCTTTTTTAGATATGCACATTTTAATTCGAACAAAATGATAACTAGATGTTATTATATCAAATTTTTTGAGTTCAAATAATTAATTATGGGCTTTTGAACAAAATTATACAAATTAATCTAAAATTTTTAGCTTTTTACTCGTTTAAAATTTGAACGGATTCTCTATAAAGCCTTTTTAGACATGTACCTTTTAATCCAAACAAAACAAAAACCAGATGTTATTAAATCAAATTTTATGAGTTCATATAGTTAATTAAGGGCTTTTCAATAAAATTATACAGATAAATCTAAAATTTTCAGGGTTTTACTCGGTTAAATTCGAACGGATTCTCTATAAAGCCTTTTAGACAGACACGTTTTAATCCGAATAAAACAAAAACCAGATGTTATTAAATCTAATTTTATGAGTTCAAATATTTAATTATGGGATTTTGCACAAAATTATACAGATAAATCTAAAATTTTCAATTTTTTACTCGGTTAAATTCGAACGGATTCTCTATAAAGCCTTTTTAGACATGCACGTTTTAATCCGAACAAAATGATAACTAGATGTTATTAAATCAAATTTTTTGAGTTCAAATAATTAATTATGGGCTTTTGAATAAAATTATATAGATTAATCTAAAATTTTCAGCTTTTTACTCGTTTAAAATTTGAACGGATTCTCTATAAAGCCCCTTGTCCACACCCTTTCATTTCCTACAAGTATTTTGCCATTTTTGCATTTCAAACAAGAAATTTGAATCAGATTATTTAGTTTGTGAGTTAATCTCTCATTCTTGTTCTTTTTAGAACTTTATCGACTTATCAAATCATCTCTTTAATTTGTGGCATCACCCTCCATCCTTTATACTTTAGGTTTCTAGAATTACATTTCCAAGAGGTCTAAGTGCATCTACCACCCTCAGAGTTGCAACTAGATTGGGTTTATGTTCCTATAGCATAAGTTCAACCTTTGCCCCTTTGAATACTATCATTGCAACACCCCATAATCACCATCCATCTTCCATTTTCGTCCACCATTCTTCACCAGCTCTTTAAATATCCTTTCATATCATTTACATCACTTAAACACCTCTATTTCCTTCCTTAATCAACTATCAACATCCAACGCACCACAACCTCTTCTTGAATCATCCTTATCTTTTTTCCAGCATCTCTTAACATTCTTTTGTTCAGGAAACAAGCATGATACAAGGCTTGTTTGCATTCTAAGGTTCGGACAATCAAAGCTTCTCTCTACAAGCATCTTTGGAGAGTTAGAGCGTATCAAAAGAGATTCCCTGTATTTCTTTGCCTTAGAATGTGTGATAGGTCCTGATGGTAAGACCTCCGGATCAACTTGTTTTACTTTACATGATTGGCTCACATCATCCCCCTTCTTGAAAAGGATTTGACCTCAAATCTATAGAATCATCATAAGGAGTTAAATCAGAAACATTAAATTTAGCACTTATATTATACTCGCCCGGTAAGTCTATCTTGTAGGTATTGTCATTCACTTTCGCCAACACTTGAAAAGGACCATCTCCTCATGGTAACAACTTTAATCGTCGTTGGGCTGGAAAATGTTCCTTTCGGAAATGAACCCAAACCCAATCACCAACATCGAAGGTGACTCGCTTCTTTCCTTTGTTTGCTTGCTTTTCATACTGTTGAGTCCTTTGTTCTAAATTCTCCTTCACTCGTTGATGCAACTTCTTCACATATTCTGATTTCACTTGACCGTCCATGTTCGTCACTTGTTCCTATGGAAAAGGTAACAAATCTAGAGGCGTAATAGGGTTAAAACCATAAACAACCTCAAATGGTGACATCTTAGTAGCAGAATGTACAACATGATTATACGCAAACTCAACATGTGGCAAACAATCTTCCCAATTCCTAATGTTCTTTTTAAAGATAGAATGCAATAAAGTAGATAAAACACGATTAACAACCTCAATTTGTCCATCAGTTTGGGGATGACAAGTTGTAGGAAACATGAAATTTGTACCTACTTTGCTCCAAAGAGTCCTCCAGAAATGACTCAGAAACTTAACATCCCTGTCAGAAATAATTTACCTAGAAATACCATGTAATCGAACAATCTCCCTAAAGAACAAGTTAGCCACATTAATAGCATCGTCAGTCTTATGGCATGCAATAAAATGTGCCATCTTAGAGAATTTATTAACCACAACAAAGACACTATCTCTACCATTTCTAGTTCGAGGCAATCCCAAGACAAAATCCATTGAAATATCAGTCCAAGTGGAATCAGGAATAGGTAGAGGTAAGTACATACCATGTGGTGAAACCTTCGATTTTGCTTTCCTACATGTCACACAATGTTCACAATACCTTTCGACATCTCTACGCATCTTTGGCCAAAATAGATGCTCCTTCAATGTGTGTAACGTCTTAGTGACACCAAATTGACCCATCAATCCACCTTCATGTGCCTCACGAAGCAAAATATCACGCATCGAATCCTGTGTAATGCATATCCTATTTTCTTTGAAAAGATAGCCATCATGCCTGTAAAACTTTCCATCTGCGCTTTTCTCACAAGTATTAAACTTATCTCTAAAATCAAGATCATCAAGATAACTCAACAATGCATATCTACATGATAAAACATCAGCAACTACATTTTCTTTCCCTTTTTCTGTAACGAATGACATAAGGAAAAGATTCTAAGAATTCAACCCACTTAGCATGTCGTTTATTCAACTTATGCTGACCTGTGATGTAACGTAAGGCCTCGTGGTCAATATGGATCACAAACTCCTTAGCCAACAAAAAATGCTGCCACGTCTTCAAAGCCCGAATTAGTGCATACATCTCTTTGTCATAAACTAGATAATTCAATGTAACATCACTCAATTTCTCACTGAAATAGGCAACGAGTCTCTTTTCCTGCATCAAAATAGCACCTATACCAATTCCAGAAGCATCACATTCAATTTCAAATGTTTTATCAAAATCAGGTAATGCTAGCACAGGTGCTCGAGTCAAACAGTCTTTTATTTTTAGAAAGGCATCTTCTTGTTTCTTATCCCAAAAGAAGCTAGAATTCTTCTTAATAATCCCAGTTAAGGGGAAGTAATAGAACTGAAGTTAGGAACAAACCGTTAATAAAAACTCGCTAAACCATAAAACGATCTAACCTGAGTAATTGATGTCGGTTGTGGCCATTCCTGAATTGCCTTTATCTTCTCAGGATCAACTTCAACTCCTTGAGAACTGACAATGTAACCAAGAAATGTGAGTTTATTTGTACAAAATACACATTTATCCATGTTACCAAACAATCTTTCTTCTTGCAAAACCTGCAAAATAGCTCACAAATGTTCTACGTGATCCTATAAAGACATGCTATAAATCAAGATATCATCAAAGTAGACAACACAGAATTTACAAATAAATGATCGCAGAACATGGTTCATCAATCGCATAAAAGTACTAGGTGCATTTGTTAATCCAAAAGGCATCACTAACCATTCATACAAACCTAGCATCGTCTTGAAGGTTGTCTTCCACTCATCACCTTCTCTCATGCGAATCTGATGATAACCACTTTTAAAATCAATTTTGGAGAAGACGATGGCTCCGCAAAGCTCATCCAACATGTCATCAAGTCTTGGAAAGGGATGACGATACTTAATTATAATCTGATTCACAGCTCTACAATCTACGCACATCTTCCAAGATCCATCTTTCTTCGGCACTAATAGCACCGGAGCAGCACACAGACTCAAACTTTCTCGAATGTAACCCATGTCCATTAACTCAATAACTTGGCATTCAAGCTCCTTAGTTTCTTCGAGGTTAGTTCGGTAAGCTGGTCAGTTCGGGATAGTAGCACCTAGAATAAAGTCAATCTGATGCTCAATGCCACGAAGAGGTGGCAATCCCTTTAGTGTTTCATCCGGAAACAAGTCCTCAAATTCCTGCAAAATTGACAAAATCGGTGCAGGTAGATCAATAGGAAAATCTGCCAACAAACAATAATCTTTAAACATCAAAATAAGAATATGATATGTGCCAATCTTATTGATGATATTGAACGGTACACTTTGATTGTAGGACCTAGGAAGGAAGGAAGTCTCTCACAAGAAGTGGCTGCAAAATAGAGAATTAAAGATAAGGGATGAAAGGAATAGGTGAAATGAATGAAAGGAATAGTTTAGGGACTGATATGGAAACGGAAGGATGTGTGGTGTTGATAAGGGTGAATGGATGTTTAGGACACTTTGAGGGGATGACAAAGTATTGAGAATGATGAATGGAATAGAGAGGATATATAAGGAATGGTGAAATGGAAATAGTATCTTAAAGATACCATTATGGACAACCCCTCTCTTTGAGCGTATGTCATGATGAATGAACCCTCTTTTCGAGTTCATATCATAATTAACGGTCCCTTTCATAGAGCGTATACCGAGATGGATGACCCCTCTCTTTAAGCGTATGTCGCGATGAATAAACCCTCTCTTCGAGTACAAGTCATAATGAACAGTTCCTTTCTTAGAGCGTAAATCGTGATGGACGACCCCTCTCTCTGAGCGTATGTCGAGCGTATGTCATAATGACCGGTCCCTCTCTTGTAGCGTATCCCGTGAAGGAAGACCCCTCTCTTTGAGCGTTTGTCGTGATGAATAACTCATCTCTTCGAGTACATGTGATGGTAAACGGTCCCTCTCTTTGAGCGTATCCCATGATGGAAGACCCCTCTCTTTGAGCATTTGTATGATGAATGGCCCCTCTCTTTGAGTGCATGTCATGGTGAACGGTCCCTCTCTTTAAGCATATACCGTGATGGACGACCTCTCTCTTTGAGCGTATGTCGCGGTGAATGATCCCTCTCTTTGAGTGCATATCATAATGAACGGTCCCTCTCTTTGAGCGTATACCGCGATGGATGACCCCTCTCTTTGAGCATCGTATATCACGATGAATAACCCCTCTATTCTACTGCATGTCATGGTGAACGGTCCCTCTCTTTGAGCAGATACCGTGATGGAAGACCCCTCACTTCGAGTTCATGTCATAATGAACGGTCTCTTTCTTAGAATGTATACCATGATGGACGACCCCTCTCTTTCTGCGTATATCGCTGTGAATGACTTCTTTCCTTGAGTGCATGTCATGGTGAATGGTCCCTCTCTTTGGGAGTATACCGTGATGGACGACCCCTCTCTTTTAGCGTATGTCGCGGTGAATGACCTCTCTATTCGAGCGTATGTCATAATGACCGGTCCCTCTCTTGTTGCGTATCCCGTGATGGACGACCCCTCTCTTTGACTGCACATCATGGTGAACGGTCCCTGTCTTGGAGCATATACCGTGATGGACGACCCCTCTCTTTGAGTGTATGTCGCGGTGAATGACCCCTCTCTTCGACTGCATGTCATAATGAACGGTCCCTCTCTTTGAGCGCATATCGCGATGAATGTTCCCTCTATTCTAGTGCATGTCATGGTGAACGGTCCCTCTCTTTGAGTGGATACCGTGATAGACGACTCCTCTCTTAGTGCGTATATCATGATGAATAACCCCTCTCTTTAAGTACATGTTATAATGAACGACGTATATTGTGATTGATGACCCCTCTTTTTGAGCGTATGTCACGGTGAATGACCCCTTTCTTCGACTGCATATCATAATGAATGGTCCCCTTCTTAGAACATATACTGTTATGGATGACCCCTCTCTTTCTGCGTATGTCGCTGTGAATGACCCCTTTCTTTGAGTGTATGTCATGCTGAACGATCCACTCTTTGAGCGTATACCTTGATGGACGACCCCTCTCTTTGAGTGTATGTCACGATGAATGACCCCTATCTTTGAGCGTATACCGTGATGGACGACTCTTCTCTTTTTGCGTATGTCGTGATGATTGACCACTCTCTTCGAATGCATGTAATAATAAATACCCCTTTCTTAGAGAGTATACCGTGATGGACGATCCTTCTCTTTGAGCATATGTCGCGATGGATGACCCCTCTCTTTGAGTGCATGTCATAATGAACGGTCCCTTTCTTAGAGCATATAACGTGATGGTTGACACCTCCCTTGGAGCGTATGTCGTGGTGAATGACCCCTGTCTTCGAGTGTATGTAATAATAAACGGTCCCTCTTTGAACGTATACCGTGATGGACGACCCCACTCCTTGACCGTATGTCGCGGTGAATGACCCTTCTCTTCGAGAATATGTCATAATCAATGGTCCCTTTTCTTTGAGCTTATGTCGTGATGGACGACCCCTCTCTTTGTGCGTATGGCGCATTGAATGAACCCTCTCTTCTAGTGCATGTTATGGATGACCCCTCTCTTTTAGCGTATGTCGTGATGAATGACCCCTCTCTTTTAGTGCATGTAATAATAAACGATACCTCTCTTTGAGCGTATACCGTGTTGGATGACCCCTCTCTTTGTGCATATGTTGCGTTGAATGATCGCTCTCTTCGAGTGCATGTTATGGTGAATTGTCCCTCTCTTTGAGCATATATCGTGATGGACAACCACTCTCTTTGAGCGTATGTCATGATGAATGACCCCTCTCTTTAAGTGCATGTCATAATAAACGGTCCGTCTCTTTGAGCGTATACCATGATGGACGACCCCTCTCCTTAAGTGTATGTCGCGGTCAATGACCACTCTCTTTGAGTGTATGTCATAATAAACGGTACCGCTCTTTGAGCGTATACCGTGATGGACGATCCCTCTTTTTGAGCGTATGTCGCGATGAATGACCCATCTCTTTGAGTGCATGTCATAATCAACGGTCCCACTCTTTGAGCGTATAATGTGGTGGAAGACCCCTCTCTTTGAGTGCATGTCATAATAAACCGTCCCTCTCTTTGAGCTTATACCGTGATGGACAACCCCTCTCCTTGAGCGTATGTCGCGGTGAATGACCCTCTCTTCGTGAGTATGTCATAATGAATAGTCTCTCTTTTAGCGTATATCGTGATCGACGACCCCTCTCTTGGAGCGTATGTCGAGTTAAATTGACCCTCTCATTGAGTGCATGTCATGAGGAACAGTCTCTCTCTTTGAGCGTATACCGTGATGGATGACCCCTCTATTTGTGCACATGTCGCGATGAATGACCCTTGTCTTCGAATGCATGTCATAATGAATGGTCCCTCTCTTTGAGTGCATATCATGGGGAACGATCCATATCTTTGAGCGTATACCGTGAAGGACGACCCCTCTCTTTGAGCATATATCATAATGAATTACCCCTCTCTTGGAGCATTTTTCGCGATGAATGACCTCTCTCTTTGAGTGCTTATCATGGTGAGCGGTCCCTCTCTTTGAGCGTATACCATGATGGACGATCTCTCTCTTTGAGCGTATGTCGCATTTAATTACCCCTCTCTTTGAGAGTATACTGTGATGGACAACCCTTCTCTTTTTGCGTATGTCGCGATGATTGACCCCTCTCTTCGAATGTATGTCATAATAAATAGTCCCTTTCTTAGAGCGTAAACCGTGATGGACGTCCTTTTCTTTGAGCATATGTCGCGATGAATGACCCCTCTCTTTGAGTGCATGTCATAATGAACGTTCCGTTTCTTAGAGCGTATAACGTGATGGTCGAAACCTCCCTTGAAGCGTATGTCGCGGTGAAAGACCTCTCTCTTTGAGTGTATGTCATAATAAATTGTCCCTCTCTTTGAGCGTATACTGTTATGCACGACCCCTCTCCTTGACGGTATGTCGCAGTGATAACCCCTCTCTTTGAGAGTATGTCATAATGAATGGTTCCTCTCTTTGAGCGTATGCCGTGATGGATGACCCCTCTCTTTGAGTGTATGTCGCGTTGAATGACCCCTCTCTTCAAGCGTATGTCGTAATGAAGGGTCCCTCTCTTTGAGCGTATGCCAAGATGGACAACCATTCTCTTTGAGCGTATGTCGCGATGAATGACTCCTCTCTTTGAATGCATGACATAATAAACAATCCCTTTCTTAGAGCGTATACCGTGATGGACGACCCTACTCTTTGAGCTTATATCGCAATGAATGACCCCTCTTCGAGTGCATGACATGGTGAACTATCCTTCTCTTTGAGTGTATAACATGATGGTCGACCCCTCTCTTCGAATGCATGTCATAATGAATAGTCCCTCTCTTTGAGTGTGAGCCATAATGGACGACCCCTCTCTTTGAGCGTATGTTGCGTTAAATGAACTCTCTCTTTGAGTGCATGTCATGAGGAACGGTCCCTCTCTTTGAGCGTATACCGAGATGGACGACCCTTCTCCTTGAACGTATGTCGCGATGATTGACTCCTCTCTTCGAGAGTATGTCATAATGAATGGTCTCTCTCTTTGAGCGTATTCCGTGATGAACGACCACTCTCTTTGAGCGTATGTCACGATGAATGACCGTTCTCTTCTAGTGCATGTCATAATATACAAGCCCTTTCTTAGAGCGTATAACTTGATGGATGACCCCTCTCTTTCAGCGTAAATCGCGGTGAATGACCCCTATCTTCGAGCGTATGTCATAATTACCGGTCCCTCTCATTGAGCGTATACCTTGATGGACGACCCATCTCCTTGAGCATATGTCGCGGTGAATGATCTCTGTCTTCGTGAGTATGTCATAATGAATGGTCCCTGTCTTTGAGTGTATGTCGTGATGGACAATACCTCTCTTTGTGCGTATGTCGCGTTGAATGACCCCTCTCTTCGAGTGCATGTCATGGTGAACTGTCCACATCTTTGAGCGTATATCGTGATGGACAACCCCTCTCTTTGAGCGTGTGTCACGATGAATGACCCTTCTCTTTAAGTGCATGTCATAATAAATGGTCCTTATCTTTGAGCGTATACCATAAGGGACGACCCCTCTCCTTGAGCGTATGTCGCGGTGAATGATCCCTCTCTTTGAGTGCATGTCATAATAAACGGTCCCCTTCTTTAACGTATACCGTGATAGACGATCCCTCTTTTTGAGCGTATGTCGCGGTGAATGACCCCTCTCTTCGAGTGTATGTCATAATGAATGGTCCCTTTCTTTAAGTGTATATCGAGATGGAGGACCCTCTTTGTGCGTATGTCGCATTGAATGAACCTTCTCTTTTAGTGCAAGTTATGGTGAATGGTCCCTCTCTTTGATTGTATACCGTGATGGATGACCCCTCTCTTTTAGCGTATGTCGTGAAGAATGACCCATCTCTTTGAGTGCATGACATATTAAACGATACCTCTCTTTGAGCGTATACCGTGATAGCCGACCCCTCTACTTGAGCGTATGTCGCTATGAATGACCCTCCCTTTTAGTGCATGTCATAATCAACGGTCCCTCTCAATGAGCGTCTGTCACGATGAATGACCCTCTCTTTGAGTGCATGTCATAATCAATTGTCCCTCTCATTGAGCGTATACCATGATGGATGACCCCTCTCTTTGAGTGCTTTTCATAATAAATGATCCCTCTCTTTGAGCGTATACTGTGATGGATGACCCCTCTCCTCGAGCGTATGTCACGGTGAATGACCCCTCCCTTCGTAAGTATGTCATAATGAATGGTCCCTTTCTTTGAGTGTATGTCGAGAAGGCGACCCTTCTCTTTGTGCGCATGTCGCGATGAATGAACCCTCTCTTCAAGTGCATGTTATGGTGAACGGTCCCTCTCTTTGATTGTATACCGTTATGGACAACCCCTCTCTTAGCGTATGTCCTGATGAATGACACCTCTTTTAGTGCATGTCATAATAAACGGTCTCTCTCTTTGAATGTATACCATGATGGACGACCCCTCTCCTTGAGCGTATGTCGCGGTGAATGACCCCTCTCTTTGAGTGCATGTCATAATAAACGGTCCCGCTCTTTAAGTGTATGTGACGGACGACCCCTCTTTTTGAGATGTCGTGATTAATGACCCCTCTATTTGAGTGCATGTCATAATCAACGGTCCCTCTCTTTAACCGTATAACGTGATGGACGACCCTTCTCTTTGAGTGCATATCATAATAAACGGTCCCCCTCTTTGAGCTTATATCATGATGGACGACCCCTCTCCTTAAGCGTATGTCGCGGTGAATGACCCCTCTCTTCGTGAGTATGTCATAATGAATGGTTCCGCTCTTTGGGCGTATGTCGTGATCGACTAGCCCTCTCTTTGAGCGTATGACGCGTTAAATTAACCCTCTCTTTGAGTGCATGTCATGAGGAACGGTCCCTCTCTTTGAGCGTATACCGTGCTGGATGACCCATCTCTTTGAGCACATGTCGCAATGAATGACCCCTCTCTTTGAATGCATGTTATAATGAATAGTCCATCTCTTTGAGTGTGTGCCGTGATGGACGACCTCTCTTTTTGAGCGTATACCGTGAATGGACGACCCCTCTCATTGAGCATATGTCTTGATGAAAGACCTCTCTCTTCGAGAGTATGTCATAATGAATGGTCCTTCTCTTTGAGCGTATGCCGTGATGGGTCACCCCTTTCTTTGAGCGTATGTCGCGTTAAATGAACCCTCTCTTTGAGTGCATATCAAGGGGAACGGTCCCTCTCTTTGAGCGTATACCGTAAAGGACGATCCCTCTCTTTGAGCATATATCGCGATGAATTATCCCTCTCTTCGAATGCATGTCATAATGAACAGTCTCTTTCTTAGAGCGTATATTGTGATGGACAACGCCTCTCTTTGAGCGTTTGTCGCGATGAATGACCTCTCTCTTCAAGTACATATCATGGTGAGCAGTCCCTCTCTTTGAGTGTATACCTTGATGGATGACCCCTCTCTTTGAGCGTTTGTCGCGATTAATGACCCCTCTCTTTGAGCATATACCATGATGGACGACCCCTCTCTTTTTGCGTATGTCGCAATGATTGACCCCTCTCTTCGAATGCATGTCATAATAAATAGTCCCTTTCTTAGAGCGTATACCGTGATGGATGATCCTTCTCTTTGAGCATATGTCGCGATGAATGATCCCTGTCTTTTTGTGTATGTCATAATAAATGGTCCCTTTCTTAGGGCGCGTAGCGTTATGGTCGACACCTCTCTTGAAGCGTATGTCGCGGTGAATGACCCCTCTCTTTGAGTGTATGTCATAGTAAACTGTCCCTCTCTTTGAGCGTATACCGTTATGGATGACCCCTCTCCTTAAGCGTAAGTCGCCGTAAATGACCCCTCTCTTCAAAAGTATGTCATAATAATGCCCCCTCCCTTTGAGCGTATGCCGTGATGGACGACCCCTCTCTTTGAGTGTATGCCGCGTTGAATGGCGCCTCTCTTCAAGCGTATGTCGTAATGAACGGTCCCTCTCTTTGAGCGTATGCCGAGATGGACGACCCTTCTGTTTGAGCGCATGTCGCGATGAATGAGTACAAATAGTTAATTATGGGCTTTTGAACAATATTATATAGATTAATCCCTACAAAACGAAAACCAAATGTTATTAAATCAAATTTTTTAAGTTCAAATAGTTAATTATGGGATTTTAAACAAAATTATATAGATTAATCTAAATTTTTTAGCTTTTACTCGGTTAAAATTCGAATGGATTCTCTATAAAGCCCATTTAGACATGTACGTTTTAATCCAAACAAAACAATAACCAAATATTATTAAATCAAATTTTATGAGTTTAAATAGTTAATTATGGGCTTTTGAATAAAATTATACAGCTTACCCTCAAATTTTCAGCTTTTTACTCGTTTAAAATTCGAACGGATTCTCTAGAAAGCCTATTTAGACAAACATGTTTTAATCTCAACCAAACGATAAACACATGTTATCAAACAAATTTTATGAGTTCAAATAGTTAACTATGGGGTTTTGAACAAAATTATACAGCTTGATCGCAAATTTTTAGCTTTTTACTTGATTAAAATTCGAACGGGTTCTCTTTGAGCGTATGTCACAGTGAATGATCCCTCTTTTTGAGCGTTTGTCATGATAAACGATCCCTCTCCTTGAGCGTATACCGTGATGGATTACCCATCTCTTTGAGCAAATGTCACGATGAATGACCCCTCTCTTCGTGGGACTGTCATAATAAGAAGTACCTTTCTTAGAGGGTATACCGTGACGGATGACCCTTCTATTTGAGCGTATGTCACGGTGAATGATCCCTCTATTCAAGCGTATGTCATAATGATCGGTCCCTCTCTTTGAGCGTATGCCGTGATGGATGACCCTCTTTTGAACGTACGTCGTGATGAATGACCCCTTTCTTTGATCGTATGTTGCGATGAATGGCCCTTCCCTTCAAGTGCATGTCGTAATAAACAGTCCTTTTCATAGAACATATACTGTGATAGATGACTCATCTCTTTGAGCGTATGTCGTGGTAAATGACCCCTCCCTTTGAGTGTATGTCATGATGAACAGTCCCTCTCTTTGAGCGTATGTCGTGATGGACGACTCCTCTCTTTGAGCTATTCACGATGAATGACCCCTCTCTTTGAATGCATGTCATGGAGAACAATCCCTCTCTTTGAGCGTATACCGTGATGGACGACCCCTCTCTTTGAGCGTATATCGCGATGAATGACCCCTCTCTTCGAGTGCATGACATGGTGAGCGGTGCCTACTTTTGAGCGTATACTGTGATGTACGACCCCTCTCTTTGAGCGTATGTTGCGATAATTGACCCCTCTCTTCGAGTGTTTGTCATAATGAACGGTCCCTCTCTTTGAGCGTATACTATGAAGGACAACCTCTCTCTTTGAGCATAGGCCGCGGTGAATGACCCCTCTGTTTGACAGTAAGTCACAATGAACAGTCCCTCACCATGAGCGTTTGCCGTGATGGACGACGCCTCTTTTTGAGCGTATGTCGCGATGAAAGACCCCTCTCTTCGAGTGCATGACATGGCGAACAACCCTCTCTTAGAGCGTATACGGAGATGGACAACCTGTATCTTTGAGCATATGTCACGATGAATGACCACTCCCTTTGAGTACATGTCATAATAAATAATCCCTCTCTTTGAGCGTATACCGTGATCGATGACCCCTCTCTTTGAGCGTATGTCGCGATGAATGACCCCTCTTCGACTGCATGTCATGGTGAACGGTCCCTCTCGTTTGAGCATATACCGTGATGGACGACCCCTCTCTTTGAGCGTAGGTCGCGATGGAGGACCCCTCTATTGAGTTCATGTCATGGTTAGCAGTCCCTCTCTTTGGGCGTATACCGTGATGCACAACCCCTCTCTTTGAGTGTATGTCTCGATGAATGACCCCTCTCTTTGAGTGCATGTCATAATCAAAGGTCCCTCTCTTTGAGCGTATACCATGATCGATGACCCTCTCTTTTAGCGTATGTCGCGATGAATGACCCCTCTCTTCGAGTGCTTGTCATGGTGAAAGGTCCTTCTCTTTGAGAGGATACCGTGATGGACAACACCTCACTTTGAGCGATTGTCGCGATGAATGACCCCTCTTTTCGACTATATGTCATAATGAATAGTCCCTTTCTTAGATCGTATACCGTGATGCACGACCCTTCTCATTGAGCCTATGTCGCTATGAATGAGACCCCTCTCTTCTAGTGCGTCATGGTGAACGGTCCCTCTCTTTGAGCATATACCATGATGGACGATCCCTCTCTTTGAGCGTATGTCGTGATGAGTGACCCCTCTCTTCGAGTTTATGTCATAATAAACGATCCCTCTCTTTGAGCGTATGCCGTGATGAAAGCCCCTCTCTTTGAACGTATGTCGCAATGAATGACCACTCTCTTCAATTGCATAAC
Source organism: Abelmoschus esculentus (assembly GCA_035048815.1). Lineage (NCBI taxonomy): Eukaryota > Viridiplantae > Streptophyta > Magnoliopsida > Malvales > Malvaceae > Abelmoschus > Abelmoschus esculentus. The sequence continues at coordinate 13,596,575 of JAUCBN010000016.1, read as the reverse complement.
ATGGTGAACGGTCCCTCTCTTTGAGCGTATACGATGGTAGACAACCCCTCTCTTTGAGCACATGTCACGATGAATTACCCCTCTCTTTGAGTACATGTCATAATAAACAGTCCCTCTCTTTGAGCGTATACCCTGATCGATGACCCCTCTCTTTGAGTGTATGTCACGATGAATGACCCCTCTCTTCAAGTGCATGTCTTGGTGAGCGGTCCCTCTCTTTGAGTGTATACCGTGACGGACGACCCCTTCTTTGAGCGTATGTCGCGATGAATGACCCCTCTCTTTGAGTGCATGTCATAATCAACGGTCTCTCTCTTTGTGCGTATACCGTGATCGATAACCCTCTCTTTGAGCATATGTCGCGATGAATGACCCCTCTCTTCGAGTGCTTGTCATAATGATCGATCCTTTTCTTAGAGCGTATCCCATGATGGACGACCCTTATCTTTGAACATATGTCGCGATGAATGTCCCCTCTCTTTGAGTGCATGTCATAATCAACGGTCTCTCTCTTTGTGCGTATACTGTGATCGATAACCCTCTCTTTGAGCATATGTCGCGATGAATGACCTCTCTCTTCGAGTGCTTGTCATAATGATCGATCCTTTTCTTAGAGCGTATCCCATGATGGACGACCCTTATCTTTGAACATATGTCGCGATGAATGTCCCCTCTCTTCGAGTGCCTGTCATAATGAAGGGTCCATTTCTTAAAGCGTATACCATGATGGACGACCCTTCTCTTTGAGTGTATGTCGCAATGAATGACCCCTCTTCGAGTGCATGTCTTAATGAATGGTCCCTTTCTTAGAGCGTATACCGTGATGGACGACCCTTCTCATTGAGCGTATATTGCGATGAATGACCCCTCTCTTTGAGTGCATGTCACAATGAACGGTCCCATTCTTAGAGCGTATACCGTGAATGACCCTTCTCGTCGAGTGCATGTCATAAGGAAGTCTCTGACAGTTAGCTGCGGCGGTAGTGGTGACTGTGGAATGCCTCCATTGCCAGCAGGTAAGTTCTGATTTCCTTGATTTACTATCATGGCTCCATGGCCGACAGGTAAGTTCTGATTTCCTTAACCTCTGATGTGTACGTTTGATTTCTGGATGTAATGCGTACAAAGGATTGGTAGGGTTGGCCCTGGTCATACACCAAAAATAAACCAAGTAAAATAAAAAATAAAAATAAAATAACTAAAAAGCAAGAAAATAAAGAAAACAAAATTTAGTTGTCAATCCCCGGCAACGGCGCCAAAAACTTGATGCGTGTTAGATATGCGCAATTTCAGTGCAAGTGAGCACGTCGCCAAGTAATAAAGTGATGTGTGGTATACTTAATATGCTTCCTTTGATCTTCTTGCTCTGTAAAGAAAACAAAATAAAAACACAAGTGATTGGGTTGTGATTAATCTAAATAATAAAAACTAAATAAAGATAGAAAATTAGACAAAGAAGATGGCTAGGATCCAGTTGTGCTGTATAGTGAAATTGATCAACTTGTTCTTGTTCAATGCAATTGTAAAACACTAACTCAGCAGAACTGTAGATTACTACCTCGACAGTTAAGATACTGTTCTACCGCGGCAATCCCTTGCTCTCGGGCACACTTTACTAAAGTTCGGCAGTGTTTCCTTAGATGACTTCGCTTATCCCTAAGTCGAAGTACTGTTGATGACCAGCCCTTGATGATACCTCCCGTAATAAATCAATTATAATCACCAACTAATCTCACACTTCTATTAGCCGCTGAAACTCTAAATCTATCCCTAGGTCGAGTTAGTGCTCCATGGAAGAAACACCGTACTTATTCCTTTCGTGAATCTAACTCTCTCGATATTAGATAAATGGATGACTTACAAAATTCTCTCTTAAGCTTGAATGTAAGAACAAAGAATGACAAAGAATAAGCAAACTTTGATATTTTATTGTATTGAAACAAGAAACAAAGTTTGACTTCCTCACATTAATACTTTACAACCTTCATCTAAGACTAAAAAAATTAGAATATAATGTAGAAAAGAAAAACTAAAAGTTCTGAATATAATTCTATATTCTAAGCGATGCTCTTCCCTTGGATGACTATGCCTTATATAGGATTGGCCTAGGGTAAATATTTCCTAAGTAGAATACAACTTGGAGTAGGGAACAAGTCATGTATATAGGTCAAATATTTCCAAGTTTATTCCTTCTAGAAAGCTTTCCCGTGTGGCCTTGTCTTTGGGCTTTCCTCGTATTATCCAACTCCGATCATTGGGATTCTTGTTCAGCAATGTTCTCCACATTTTTTTCCTCAGCTTACCTTCCATATTGTTACTTGTCCTCTGCTGCCTCGGCATCCTCGGCATCAGGTCCTACCTCGGCCACAGTTCACTGCCGCGACAATGCTTCTTTCTTCCTGCACAGTCATAAAAATACAGTAAAGTATGCATTTTCTGTAAATATTATCTTTAATAGCAAAATCCTTAAATATATCACATTAAGTATATGCATTAATCCTAATAGTGTAGAATTGATAATTATTACCCATGAAAAGTGTAGAAAGTGATAGTGAGTTGAGCACTTATCAGTCCCTCTCTTTCAGCGTATAACGAGATGGACGACCCTTCTTTTTTAGCATATGTCGCGATGAATGACCCCTCTCTTCGAATTGCATGTCATAATGAATGGTCCCTTTCTTAGAGCATATACCGTGCTGGATGATCCTTCTCTTTGAGCATATGTCGCGGTGAATGACCCCTCTCTTCGAGGGCATGTTATGATGAACGGTCCCTCTCTTTGAGCGTATACCATGATGGACGACCCCTCTCTTTGAGCATATGTCGCGATGAATGACCCCTCTCTTCAAGTGCATGACATGAGGAACGATCCCTCTCTTTGAGCATATACGGTGATGGAAAACCCTTCTCTTTGAGTGTGTGTCACGATGAATGACCCCTCTCTTTCAGTGCATGTCATAATAAATAGTCTCTCTCTTTAAGCGTATACCGTGATCGATGACCCCTCACTTTGAGCTTATGTTGCGAGGTAAGACCCCTCTCTTCGAGGGCAAGCCATGGAGAAAGGTCCTTCTCTTTAAGAGTATACTGTGATGGATGATCCCTCTCTTTGAGCGAATGTCGCGACGAATGACCCTTCTCTTCGAGTGTACGTCATAATGGACGGTCCCTCTCTTTGAGCTTATACCGTGATCGATGACTCTCTCTTTTAGCGTATGTCGCGATAAATGACCCGTCTATTCGAGTAAATGTCATGGAGAACGATCCCTCCCTTTGCGCGATACCGTGATAGACGACCCCTCTCATTGAGCGTATATCGCGACGAATGATCCCTCTCTTCGAGTGCATGTCATAATGAACGGTCCCTCTCTTTGAGTCAATACAATGATTGATAACCCTCTCTTTGAGCATATGTGGCGATGAATGACCCGTCTATTCGAGTGCATGTCATGGTGAACGGTCCCTCTCTTTGTGCGTATATCGCGATGAATGACCCGTCTCTTCGAGTGCATTTCTTAATGAATGGTCTCTTTCATAGAGCGTATACGTGATAGACGATCCTTCTCTTTGAGAGTATGTTGCGATGAATGACTCCTCTCTTCGAGTGCATGTCATAATGAAAGGTCCCATTGTTAGAGCGTATATCGTGATGGATGACCCTTCTCTTTGAGCGTATGTCACGATGAATGACCCCTCTCTTTCAATGCATATCATAATTAACAGTCCCTCTCTTTGAGCATATACCGTGATCGATGACCCCTCTCTTTGAGCGTATGTCGCGATTAATGACCCCTCTTTGAGTGCAAGTCAGGGTGAAAGGTCCTTCTCATTAAGAGTATTCCGTGATGGATGACCTCTCTCTTTGAGCGAATGTCACGATGTATGATCCCTCTCTTCGACTGCATGTCATAATGAATGGTCCCTTTCTTAAAGTGTATACAGTGATGGATGACAACTCTCTTTGAGCGTATGTTCCGGTGAATGACCCTCTCTTCGACTGCATATCATAATGAATGGTCCCTCTCTTTGAGCGTATGCCGAGATGGACGACCCTTCTCTTTGAGCGTATGTCGCGATGATTGACTCCTCTCTTCTAGAGTATGTCATAATGAATGGTCCCTCTTGTTGAGCATATGCCGTGATGGACGACCCCTCTCTTTGAGCATATGTCGAGTTGAATGACCCCTCTCTTCGAGTGCATGTTTTGGTGAACGGTCACTCTTTAAGCGTATAACGAGAAGGACGACTTGTCTTTTTTAGCGTATGTCGCGATGAATGACCCTTCTCTTTGAGTGCATGTCATAATGAATGGTCCCTTTCTTAGAGCATATACCGTAATGGATGACCCTTCTCTTGGAGCATATGTAGCGTGAATGACCTCTCTTTTCGAGTGATATTAGGGATTCGTTGCTTCAAAAACAACGATCCTTGTTTGAAACGGATCTAAGATAATAGCAAGCAAGTCTCTGCAATAAACACAACCTTATGGATGTTAGAATGATGTTAAAACAATAAGAAAACAAAGAAAAAAAACTGAAACAAAGAAGAAAAGGGATGAAGGAATTCTGGTAGTTTCTGGAGGTTAATGAAGATGAAATACTCCGAAGGCTTTCATGGAAGCATTAAAACGTCCAAAATGGTAGAATTGGATGTTTAAGTTGCTGGGAAATAACAATGACGTTGAACTCGAAAGAACCCGAACAATATACTGAGCAGACCCGAATCGAATACGTTCTTCGTCAACGGACTTGGACCCTCTAGATAGCGGTCTAGGAACCCGAAGTATCAAGGATTTGACACACTCAAACAAAGTCTGAATTTGTCAAGAAAAGTTCAATGAAGAACTGAAATTGAGAGAACATCTCACAAGTGATTTTATTCATAAAATGTCTACCCTTGTCTTTACAAAATTAAGTAAATATATAGGAATAAAGGAGAAGTTGGCCAAATTTGAATTTGTGGCCTTAATTCAAACGAAAATTAAAATTTAAATGCTCAAATAACTTCTCCTAGGCTCCTAATATCCTTAGCCACATGTTTTGGCACTTAAAACACATTAAACATGTGTTTAATGTTTGAATTTGAATAAGAAACCACTCATTCTTATCCAATGTTGCTGATTGGTCTTCAAAGCAAGGGCCTTGTTTGGCTTGCTTGCTTTTGGACGCCCAAACTTGTGGAAAAGGGTGCTATGTGGGCCCCACATGCATGGCACATGCGTAGGACACCTGCTCTTCGTGTACGATAGGTTTCAGCTGCTGTAGGTCACTTCAACTTGAGTTGAGTTGAGCTGGAAATAGAGATGAGCTGAAACGAACTAGCTAAGAGTGTTAGGAGCTAAATGGAGCTGGGAGCTAAGCCTCTGAGCTGCCCCGAGCTAAGGTGAGCTGCGTGCACACCATTGAGCTTCTTCTGAGCTAAATATAATCCACTTGAGTTGGTATTGAACTGCATACGCTCTCCTGAGCTGGAGATGAGCTGGGTATGCCCACTTGAGCTAAGGTTCTCCTAAGTACCTATATTAGAACAAGGCAAACACATCTAAAAAGCCTTGTAGTCTTATTTTAACCACACAAACACACTTAAAACCAAATGCAAACATAATTAACATAGTATATACATAAGTAAACACACATACTAATATATATACCTAAATATGTCATATATCAGCATGCAACACATTATAAACAACATATTCTAAGGCATGAATATTCTCAAATGAATCTGAAATGTTAGCACAAGTAAGGAAAAGAGCTTCCCTGTATTTCTTTGCCTTAGAACGTGTGATAGGTCCTGATGGTAAGACCTCCGGATCAACCTGTTGAAATTGACTTGATGTGCTCACATCATCCCCCTTTCTTGAAAAGGATTTGACCTCAAATCTACAGAAATATCATACGAGGTTAAATCAGAAACATTAAATGTGGCACTTATAGTGTACTCGCCCGGTAAGTCTATCTTGTAGGCGTTGTCATTCACTTTCTCCAACACCTGAAAAGGACCATCTCCTCGCGGTAACAACTTAGACCGCCTTTGGGCTGGAAATCGTTCCTTTCGGAAGTGAACCCAAACCCAATCACCAACATCAAAGGTGACTCGCTTTCTTCCCTTATTTGCTTGCTTGTCGTACTGTTGAGTCCTTCGTTCTAAATTCTCCTTCACCTGTTGATGCAACTTCTTCACATATTCTGCTTTCGCTTGACCGTCTCTGTTCGTCACTTGTTCCTGTGGCAAAGGTAACAAATCTAGAGGCGTAATAGGGTTAAAACCATAAACAACCTCAAATGGTGACATCTTAGTAGCAGAATGTATAGCACGATTATACGCAAACTCAACATGTGGCAAACAATCTTCCCAAGTCCTAATGTTCTTTTTAATGATGGAACGCAACAAAGTAGATAAAACACGATTAACAACCTCAGTTTGTCCATCAGTCTAGGGATGACAAGTAGTAGAAAACATGAGTTTTGTACTTATTTTGCTCCAAAGAGTCCTCCAGAAATGACTCAAAAACTTAACATCCCTGTCAGAAACAATTGACCTAGGAATACCATGTAATCGAACAATCTTTCTAAAGAATAAGTTAGCCACATTAACAACATCATCAGTCTTATGGCATGCAATGAAATGTGCCATCTTAGAGAATCTATCAACCACAAAAAAGACACTATCTCTACCATTTCTAGTTCGAGGCAATCCCAAAACAAAATCTATTGAAATATCAGTCCAAGGGGAATCAGGAATAGGTAGAGGTAAATACATACCATGTGGTGAAACCTTCAATTTTGCTTTCTTACATGTCACACAACGTTCACAGTACCTTTCAACGTCTCTACGCATCTTAGGCCAAAATAGATGTTCTTTCAATGTCTGTAACGTCTTGGTGACTCCAAAGTGACCCATCAATCCACCCTCATGTGCTTCACGGATCAGAATATCACGCATTGAACCCTGTGGAATGCATATCCTATTTTCTTTGAAAAGATAACCATCATGCCTGTAAAACTTTCCATCTGCACCTTTCTCACAAGCATTATACTTATCTCTAAAATCAGAATCATCAACATACAAGTCACGTATATATGCAAATCCAATCAAATGTGAGTCAAGGTAATTCAAAAGCACATATCTACGTGATAAAGCATCAGCAACGATATTATCTTTACCCTTTTTGTAACGAATGACATAAGGAAAAGACTCTAAAAATTCAACCCATTTAGCATGTCGTTTATTCAATTTATGCTGACTTGTGATATATCGTAAAGCCTCACGATCAGTGTGAATCACAAACTCCTTAGGCAACAAGTAATGTTGCCATGTCTCCAATGCCTGAATTAGTGCTCCACTAAGCTTTTCACTGAAGTATGCAATGGGCCTTTTTTCCTGCATTAACACAGCGCCTATACCAACACCAGAAGCATCACATTCAATTTCAAAAGTTTTATCAAAGTTAGGTAAGGCTAACACAGGTGACTTCGTTAAACAATCCTTAATTTTCAAAAAGGCATCTTCTTGTTCTTTACCCCATAAGAAGCTAGAATTCTTCTTAATAATCGATGAAAAGATCTGAAGCTAGAACTGAAGTTAGGAACAAACCGACGATTGAAACTAGCTAAGCCATGAAAAGATCTAACCTGAGTAATCGATGTCGGTTGTGACCATTCCTGAATTGCCTTTATCTTCTTAGGATCGACTTCAACACCCTGTACACTAACAATGTAACCAAGAAATGTAAGTTTGTCAGTACAAAACACACATTTCTCTATGTTACCAAACAATCTTTCTTCTCGCAAAGTTTGTAAAACAACTCTCAAATGTTCTACATGATCCTGCAAAGTCTTGCTATAAATCAAAATATCGTCAAAATATACAACACAAAACTTTCCAATAAAAGATCGCAGAACATGATTCATCAATCGCATAAAAGTACTAGGTGCATTAGTTAAGCCAAAAGGCATTACTAACCATTCGTACAAACCTAGCTTCGTTTTGAAGGTTGTCTTCCATTCATCGCCTTCTCGCATGCGAATCTGATGATATCCACTCTTTAGGTCAATTTTGGAGAAGATGACGGCTCCACAAAGCTCGTCCAACATATCATCAAGTCTGGGAATAGGATGACGATACTTAATTGTAATCTGATTCACAGCTCTACAATCTACGCACATCCTCCAAGACCCATCTTTCTTCGGCACTAACAGTATCGGAATAGCAACGGACTCAAACTCTCTCGTATAAACCTTGTCCATTAATTCTGTCACTTGTCTTTGAAGCTCTTTCGTCTCTTCGGGGTTAGTTCGATAAGCTGGTCATTTGGAATAGTAGTACCTGGGATAAAGTCAATCTGGTGCTCAATGCCACGAAGAGGTGGCAATCCCCTCGGTGTTTCTTCCGGAAACACATCCTTAATTTCTTGCAAAAGGGAAACAATTGATGCAGGCAAATCAGAAGGAAAGTCAGTCAATAAACAATAATCTTTAAACATTAATAAGCAAAGATTGGTGAGAGGAAAGGCATTTCCTGATTTCTCGATTGCTTGCATAAACATTCATCTTTTTCTTCTCCTTTGCAGCTTCCTTACTCTTTTTTAAGCTTGCTTGATCTTCCATCACTTGACTCGGTGTCAAAGGAGCCAAAGTAATCTTCTTACCTGTATGCATAAAAGAGTATCGATTTGTAAAACCATCATGCATTACCTTCTTGTCATATTGCCAAGGGCGTCCCAAAAGAAGGTGAGTAGCATCCATCGACACAACATCACAAAGGACCTCGTCCTTGTAACTTCCGATCGAAAACGGTATAACAACTTGTTTTGTTACTTTAAGTTCTCCCCCGTCATTCAACCATTGCAATTTGTACAGATTCGGATACTTTGTTGTCTTGAGACCTAACCTGTCAACCATCACTGAACTAGCAACATTAGTACAACTACCGCTATCAATAATAACAACACATACCTTATCTTGAATTTTGCATCGCGTGTGAAAGATATTCTCGCGTTGTTGTTCATCCTAAACCTGTTGTACACTCAGACTACGTTTAACAACCATAATTTCCATTACCTTACCAATCTTAGCAACTTCTAGGACATCCTCTTTATCATCTTCATCAGGGATCTCATGTGGTTCTTCTTCAGAATCTGACTCAATCTCTCCATCATCTCGCATCAACATAACCCTACGATTAGGACACTGGCTAGCAACATGTCCTCGACCAAGGCACTTAAAACATTGAATATCTCTCGATCTCTCTTGTACAACCACTTTTTGTTTACCATGCCCATTATCAGCAACGGGAGGCTTTGGCTTGCTGGACTCGCCTTGTTCTTGAATCTGAAGTGGCGCTTGTGGTGCTTGTTTCCTAGCATGGTTAGGGGTATATAATGGATTTGTAAAAGATTTAAATGGAGTACTATTACCTCGAGTAGAAACTTTTCTACGTTGTTGTCGCTCAATTTTCATCGCCATATGCACCATGTCATCCAATTTGACATAATGCTGCAATTCAACAACGTTAGCAATTTCAGAATTCAAACCTGCCATAAACCGAGCCATAGTCGCCTCACGATCCTCAACTATATTCGCACGCATCATGGACATCTCCATTTCCTTGAAATAGTCCTCGACGCTCCTATTGCCCTATTTCAAAGTTTGTAATTTCTGAAATAAATCACGATGATAGTGAGAAGGAACAAACCGTTTCCGCATGATACGCTTCATTTCGTCCCATGTTCTCACTGGTCCTTCACCTGCACGTCGTCGACTAACCAGTAATTGATCCCACCACAATAGTGCATAGTCAACAAACTCCAAAGTTGCTAGTCGTACTTTCTTTTGTTCCGAGTAATTGTAACACTTGAAAACGTGTTCAACTTTACTTTCCCATATTAGATAAGCATCTGGATCTGAACGTCCCTGAAAAGAAGGTATAGCAACTTTTATGTTAGAAATATTATCATCAACTACACGTCCTGGTCGTTGATTCGTCCGTGGTGATTGTTCGATGTCGTTTTCATCAAGATTCTCATTTTGGACAGATTGGGAACCACCCCCATCTATTCTATCCAAACGAGACTGAATAGGCTCCAATGCTTGGTCTAAAAGACGCTGCAAGGTTCGAGTAAAAGCCTGCATTTGCAAATCTGGTGGATTACTTCCACCGGGACTACGATCGTCATTACCTGTCATTGCAGCAACGAAAAACAAGAAAAGAAAACTATTATGTTAAATAAACGAAATTTTAAAGTCCCTCACTGCACACACAACAAATTCTCGCAGATCACTCCAAAAGAACAATGCACTCAGCAAAGTAACACTCAGCGCTCGTGTTTCACTCGGGAATACTTGAATGGCTCTTTTGATTCCCCTTCTGTGCTCACACTCTCAAATGCCTTTTCCACTCGTTCTCTTGCAAACAGCTCTCTAAGGAACTAATCTGATCCTTCAAACTTGTTACCTGTGTCAAACTCCAAGATATATGTAACGGTGGTACAAACAAGAGTTAAAAGTGAATTAGGGTCTGTTTAGATGACACAAAGGCTGGAAAATAAAGAAAACAAACAAAAAGCAAGGTTGGATAGTAAAACAAAAGAAAAACAATGCTAGAAAGTAAAAAAGAAAGAAAAACAAGGCTGAAAAAAAAAGGAAAACAAGAATAAGGCTGGAATTAATAAAGAACAAAGTGAATTAAGGCTGGAAACAAAGAAAAAAAAACTGAAACAAAGAAGAAAAGGGATGAAGGAATTCTGGCAGTTTCTAGAGGTTAATGAAGATGAAATGCTCCGAAGGCTTTCATGGAAGCATTAAAACGTCCAAAATGGTAGAATTGGATGTTTAAGTTGCTGGGAAATAACAACGACGTTGAACTCGAAAGAACCCGAACAATATACTGAGCAGACCCGAATCGAATACGTTCTTCGTCAACGGACTTGGACCCTCTAGATAGCGGTCTAGGAACCCGAAGTATCAAGGATTTGACACACTCAAACAAAGTCTGAATTTGTCAAGAAAAGTTCAATGAAGAACTGAAATTGAGAGAACATCTCACAAGTGATTTTATTCATAAAATGTCTACCCTTGTCTTTACAAAATTAAGTAAATATATAGGAATAAAGGAGAAGTTGGCCAAATTTGAATTTGTGGCCTTAATTCAAACGAAAATTAAAATTTAAATGCTCAAATAACTTCTCCTAGGCTCCTAATATCCTTAGCCACATGTTTTGGCACTTAAAACACATTAAACATGTGTTTAATGTTTGAATTTGAATAAGAAACCACTCATTCTTATCCAATGTTGCTGATTGGTCTTCAAAGCAAGGGCCTTGTTTGGCTTGCTTGCTTTTGGACGCCCAAACTTATGGAAAAGGGTGCTATGTGGGCCCCACATGCATGGCACATGCGTAGGACACCTGCTCTTCGTGTACGATAGGTTTCAGCTACTGTAGGTCACTTCAACTTGAGTTGAGTTGAGCTGGAAATAGAGATGAGCTGAAACGAACTAGCTAAGAGTGTTAGGAGCTAAGCCTCTGAGCTACCCCAAGCTAAGGTGAGCTGTGTGCACACCATTGAGCTTCTTCTGAGCTAAATATAATCCACTTGAGCTGGTATTGAACTGCATATGCTCTCCTGAGCTGGAAATGAGCTGGGTATGCCCACTTGAGCTAAGGTTCTCCTAAGTACCTATATTAGAACAAGGCAAACACATCTAAAAAGCCTTGTAGTCTTATTTTAACCACACAAACAAACTTAAAACCAAATGCAAACATAATTAACATAGTATATACATAAGTAAACACACATACTAATATATATACCTAAATATGTCACATATCAGCATGCAACACATTATAAACAACATATTCTAAGGCATGAACATTCTCAAATGAATCTGAAATGTTAGCACAAGTAAGGAAAAGAGCTTCCCTGTATTTTTTTGCCTTAGAACGTGTGATAGGTCCTGATGGTAAGACCTCCGGATCAACCTGTTGAACTTGACATGATGTGCTCACATCATCGAGTGCATGTCATAATGGATGGTCCCTCTCTTTTAGCGTATACCGTGATCAATGACTCTCTCTTTGAGCGTATGTCGCGATAAATGACCTGTCTATTCGAGTGCATGTCAAGGTGAACGATCCCTCCCTTTGAGCGGATACCGTGATGGACGACCCCTCTCATTGAGCGTATATAACGATTAATGACCTCTCTCTTCGAGTGCTTGTCATAATGAACGGTCCCTCTCTTTGAGCGTATACCATGATCGATGACCCTCTCTTTTAGCGTATGTCGCGAAAAATGACCGGTCTATTCGAGTGCATGTCATGGTGAACGGTCCATCCCTTTGAGTGGATACCGTGATGGACGACCTCTCTCTTTGAGCGTAAATCGCGATAATGACCCCTCTCTTCGAGTGCATGTCATAATGAATGGTCCCTTTCTTAGAGCGTATAACGTGAAGGACGACCCATCCCTTTGAGCGTATGTCACGTTGAATGACCCCTCTCTTTGAGTGCATCTCATAATGAAAGGTACTTTTCTTAGAGCGTATACCGTGATGGATGACCCTTCTCTTTGACCGTATGTCAAGATGAATAACCCCTGTCTTTCAGTGCATGTCATAATAAATGGTCCCTCTCTTTGAGCGTATACTGTGATCGATGACCCATCTCCTTGAGCGTATGTTGCGATGAAAGACCCCTCTCTTCGAGTGCAAGTCATGGTGAAAGGTCCTTCTCTTTGAGAGTATACCATGATAGATGACCCCTCTCATTGAGCGAATGTCGCGATGAATGACCCCTCTCTTCGACTACATGTCATAATGAATGGTCCCTTTCGTAGAGCGTATACGTGATGAATGACACCTCTCTTAGAGCGTATGTCGCGGTGAATGACCCCACTCCTCGATAGTATGTCATAATGAATGGTCCCTCTCTTTGAGCGTATGCCGTGATGGACGACCCCTCTCTTTGAGCATATGTCGCATTGAATGACCCCTCTATTCGAGTGCATGTTTTAGTGAACGGTACCACTCTTTGAGCGTATAACGAGATGCATGACCCCTCTTTTTTAGCGTATGTCGCGATGAATGACCCTTCTCTTAGAGTGCATGTCATAATGAATGGTCCCTTTCTTAGAGCATATACCGTGATGGACGACCCTTCTTTTTGAGCATATGTCGCGGTGAATGACAATTCACTTCGAGTGTATGTCATAATGGTCGGTCCCTCTCTTTGAGCGTATACCATGATGAATGACCCTCTTTTTGAGCGTATGCCGCGATGCATGATCCCTCTCTTCGAGTGCATGTCATAATGAACGGTTCCTTTCTTAGACCGTATATTGTGAGGGACGAGTTCTCTTTTTGAGCGTATGTCGCGATGAATGCACCTCTCTTCGAGTACATGTCGTAATGAATGGTCCCTTTCTTAGAACGTATATCGTGATGGACGACCCCTGTCTTCAAGAGTATGTCGCTGTGAATAACCCCTTTCTCTGAGTGCATGTCATGTTGAACGGTCCCTCTATTTCAGCGTATAGGATGATCGACGACCCCTCTCTTTGAGCGTGTGTCGCGATGAATGACGCCTCTCTTCGAGAGCATGACATGGTGAATGGTCCCTCTCTTTGAGCGTATACGGTGATGGAAAATCCCTCTCTTTGAGGGTATGTCACGATGAATGACCCCTCTCTTTCAATGCATGTCATAATAAATGGCCCCTCTCTTTGAACGTATACCGTGATCGATGACACCTCTCTTTGAGCGTATGTCGCGATGAAAGACACCTCTCTTCGAGTGCAAGTTAAGGTGAAAGGTCCTTCTCTTTGAGAGTATACCGTGATAGATGACTCCTCTCTTTGAGCGTATGTCGTGATGAATGACCCCTCTCTTCGACTGCATGTCATAATGAATTGTCCCTTTCTTAAAGCGTATACCGTTGTAGACGACCCTTCTTTTTGAGCGTATGTCATGGTGAATGACCCCTCTCTTCGAGTGCATGTCATGATGAAATGTCCCTTTCTTATAGCGTATACCGTGATGATGATCCCTCTCCTTGAGCGTATGTTGATGAATGACCCCTCTCTTTGAGTGCATGACATGGTGAATAGTGCCTCTCCTTGAGCGTATACCGTGATGGACGACCTCTCTATAAGCGTATGTCGCGATGAGTGAACTCTCTCGTTGAGTGCATGTCATAATAAATGGTTACTCTCTTTGAACGTATATCGTGATCGATGACCCCTCTCTTTGAGCTTTTGTCGTGATGGATGACCTCTCTCCTTGAGCATATGTCACGATGAAAGACCCCTCTCTTCGAGTGCATGTCATGGTGAAAGGTCCTTCTCTTTGAGAGTATACCGTGATGGATGACCCTTCTCTTTGAGCGAATGTCGCGATGAAAGACCCTTCTCTTTGACTACTTGTCATAATGAACGGTCCCTTTCTTATATTATATGCCGTGATGGACGACCCTTCCCATTGAGCATATGCCGTGATGATTAACCCCTCTCTTCTAGTGCGTAATGGTGAATGATCCCTCTCTTTGTGCGTATACCTTAATGGATGACCCCTCTCTTTGAGCGTAGGTCGCGACGAACAACCCCTCCCTTCGAGTGTATATCATAATAAACAATCCCTCTCTTTGAGCGTATACCATGATGGATAAGCCCTCTCTTCAAGTCCATGACATGGTGAACGGTCCCTCTCTTTAAGCGTATACGGTAACCCCTCTCTTTGAGCGCATGTCACAATGAATTACCCCTCTCTTTCGGTGCATGTCATAATAAACGGTCCCGCTCTTTGAGCGTATACCGTGATCGATGACCCCTCTCTTTGAGCGTATGTCATGATGAATGACCCCTCACTTTGACTGTACGTCATAACGAACGGTTCCTTTCTTAGACCGTATACTGTGAGGGACGAGTTCTCTTTTTGAGCGTATGTCGCGATGAATGCACCTCTCTTCGAGTACATGTCGTAATGAATGGTCCCTTTCTTAGAACGTATATCGTGATGGACGACCCCTGTCTTCAAGCGTATGTCGCTGTGAATGACCCCTTTCTTTGAGTGCATGTCATGTTGAACGGTCCCTCTATTTCAGCGTATAGCATGATGGACGACCCCTCTCTTTGAGCGTGTGTCGCGATGAATGACGCCTCTCTTCGAGAGCATGACATGGTGAACGGTCCCTCTCTTTGAGCGTATACGGTGATGGAAAATCCCTCTCTTTGAGGGTATGCCACGATGAATGACCCCTCTCTTTCAATGCATGTCATAATAAATGACCCCTCTCTTTGAACGTATACCGTGATCGATGACACCTCTCTTTGAGCGTATGTCGCGATGAAAGACACCTCTCTTCGAGTGCAAGTTAAGGTGAAAGGTCCTTCTCTTTGAGAGTATACCGTGATAGATGAACCCTCTCTTTGAGAGAATGTCGTGATGAATGACCCCTCTCTTCGACTGCATGTCATAATGAATTGTCCCTTTCTTAGAGCGTAAACCGTGATGAACGACGCCTCTCTTTGAGCGTATGTCGTGGTGAATGACCCATCTTGTCGAGAGTATGTCCTAATGAATGGTCCCTCTCTTTTTGAGCGTATGTCGCATTGAATGATCCCTTTGTTTTAGCGTATATCGCGTTGAACGACACCTCTCTTCAAGTGCATGTTATGGTGAATGGTCCCTCTTTTTGAGCGTATAATGAGATGGACGATCCCATTTTTTTACCGTATATCGCGTTGAATGACCCCTCTCTTCGAGTGTATGTCATATTTAACGGTCCCATTCTAAGATCGTATACGAAGATGGACAACCCTTCGCAGGGAGCATATTTCGCGATGAATGACCCCTCTCTTCGAGTGCGTGTCATAATGAAAGGTCTCATTCTTAGAGAGTATACCGTGATGGACGACCCCTCCCACTGAGCGTATGTAGCGGTAAATGATCCCTCTCTTCGAGAGTATATCGTAATGACTGGTCCCTCTTTTTTAGAGTATCCCGTGATGGACGACCCATCTCTTTGAGCATGTGTCGCGATGAATGACCCCTCTCTTTGAGTGCATGTGATGGTGAATGGTCCCTCTCTTTGAGCGTATACCGTGATGGACGACCTCTTTCTTAGAATGTATGTCGTGATATAATAATCAGTCCCTTTCTTAGAGCGTATAACGTGATGGACGACCCGTCTCTTTGAGCGTTTGTCGCGATGAATGACCCCTCTCTTTGAATGCATGTCATAATGAATGGTCCCATTCTTAGACAGTATATTGTGATGGACAACACCTCTCTTTGAGCGTATGACACAGACAATAACCCCTCTCTTCTAGCGTATGTCATAATAAACAGACCATCTCTTTGAGCATATGCCGTTATTGACAACCCCTATCTTCGAGCATATGTCGCGATGAATGACCCCTCTATTCGAGTGCATGTCATGGTGAGTGGCCCCTCTCTTTGGGTGTATACCGTGATGGGCGACCCATATCTTTGAGCATATTTCTCAATGAATGACCCCTCTCTTTGAGTGCATGTCATAATCAACGGTCGCTCTCTTTGAGCGTATACCGTGATCGATGACCCTCTCTTTGAGCATATGTCACAATGAATGACCCCTCTCCTCGAGTGCATGTCATAATAAACGATCCCTTTCTTAGAGCGTATACTGTGATGGACGACCCTTCTCTTAGAGCGTATGTCGAGATGAATGACCCTTCTTTTCGAGTGCAGGTCATAAAGACTAGTCCCTTTCCTAGAGCGTAAACCGTGATGGACGTCACCTATTTTTGAGCGTATGTCGCGGTGAATGACCTCTCTCTTCAAGCGTATGTTATAATCAATGGTCCTTTTGTTTGAGCGTATACCGTGGTGGACGACCCCTCTCTTTTAGCGATAAATGACCCCTCTCTTCGATAGTATGTCATAATGAATGGTCCCTTTCTTGGAGCATATACTGTAATGGACGGCTCCTCTCTTTGAGCGTATGTCGCGATGAATGACCCCTTTCTTCGAGGGCATGTCATAATGAATGGTCCCTTTCTTAAAGCGTATACCGTTGTAGACGACCCTTCTTTTTGAGCGTATGTCGTGGTGAATGACCCCTCTCTTCGAGTGCATGTCATGATGAAACGTCCCTTTCTTATAGCGTATACCGTGATGATGATCCTTCTCCTTGAGCGTATGTTGATGAATGACCCCTCTCTTTGAGTGCATGACATGGTGAATAGTGCCTCTCTTTGAGCGTATACCGTGATGGACGACCTCTCTATAAGCATATGTCGCGATGAGTGAACTCTCTCGTTGAGTGCATGTCATAATAAATGGTTACTCTCTTTGAACGTATATCATGATCGATGACCCCTCTCTTTGAGCTTTTGTCGTGATGGATGACCTCTCTCCTTGAGCACATGTCGCGATGAAAGACCCCTCTCTTCGAGAGCATGTCATGGTGAAAGGTCCTTCTCTTTGAGAGTATACCGTGATGGATGACCCTTCTTTTTGAGCGAATGTCGCGATGAAAGACCCTTCTCTTTGACTACTTGTCATAATGAACGGTCCCTTTCTTATATTATATGCCGTGATGGACGACCCTTCCCATTGAGCATATGTCGTGATGATTAACCCCTCTCTTCTAGTGCGTAATGGTGAATGATCCCTCTCTTTGTGCGTATACCTTAATGGATGACCCCTCTCTTTGAGCGTAGGTCGCGACGAACGACCCCTCTCTTCGAGTGTATATCATAATAAACAATCCCTCTCTTTGAGCGTATACCGTGATGGATAAGCCCTCTCTTCGAGTGCATGACATGGTGAACAGTCCCTCTCTTTAAGCGTATACGGTGATGGTAACCCCTCTCTTTGAGCGTATGTCACAATGAATTACCTCTCTCTTTCGGTGCATGTCATAATAAACGGTCCCGCTCTTTGAGCGTATACCGTGATCAATGACCCCTCTCTTTGAGCGTATGTCATGATGAATGACTCCTCACTTTGACTGTACGTCATAACGAACGGTCCTTCTCTTTGACCGTATAGCATGATGGACGACCCCTCACTTTGAGCGCGTATGTCATGGTGAATGACTCCTCTCTTCGAGCATATGTCATAATCAACGGTCCCTCTCTTCGAGCGTATCCCGTGATGGACGATCCATCTCTTTGAGTGTATATCGCGATGAATGACCCCTCTCTTTGAGTGTATGTCTTAGTCGACGTTCCCTCTTTTAGCGTATACCATGATGGACGACCCCACTCTTTGAGCGTACATCGCGAGGAATGTCCCTTCTATTCGAGTGTACGTCATAATGAACGATCTCTCTCTTTGAGCATATACCGTGATGGACGACCCTTCTCTTTGAGCATATATCGCGATTAAAGACCCCTCTCTTCGAGTGCATGTAATAATGAACGGTCGCTTTCTTAAAGCGTATACCGTGATAGACGACCCCTCTCCTTGAGCGTATGTCGCGGTGAATGGTCCCTCTCTTATAGTGTTTACTGTATTGGACGACCACTCTCTTTGAGCGTATGTCGCGATAAATGACCCTCTCTTCGAGTGTATATCATAATGAACGATCCCTCTCTTTGAGCGTTTACCGTAATGGACGACCCAACTCTTTGAGCGTTTATCGCGATGAATAACCCCTCTCTTTGAGTGCATATCATAATGGACGATCCCTCTCTTTGAGTGTATGTCATAATGAACGGTCCCTCTCTTTGAGCGTATACCATGATCGATGACCCCTCTCTTTGAGTCTATATTGTGATGAATGACTTTCTCTTCTAGTGCATGTCATGGTGAACGGTTCCTCTCTTTGAGCGTATGTCGCGGTGAATGAACCCTCTCTTCGAGAGTATATAATAATGAACGGTCCCTCTCTTTGAGCCTATGCCGTGATGGACGACCCCTCTCTTTGAGCGTATGTCGCCACGATTGATCACTCTCTTCGAGTGCATGTCATGGTGAATGATCCCACTCTTTGAGCGTATACTGTAATGGACAACCCCTCTCTTTGAGCGTATGTCGCGATGAATGACTCTTCGAGTGCTTGTCATAATGAACGGTCCCTTTCTTAGAACGTGATGGACGACCCTTCTCTTTGAGCATATGTCGCTGTGATTGACCACTCTCTCTTTGAGTGCATGTCACGCTGAACGGCCCCACTCTTTAGGCGTAATGATCTGTCCCTCTCTTTGAGCGTATACCGTGATTGACGACTCCTCTCTTTTAGCATATGTGGAGGTGAATGACCCCTCACTACTAAAGTATGTCATAATGAACGACCCCTCTTTTTGAGCATATACCGTGATGGACGACCCCTCTCTTTGAGCATAGGTCGAGATGAATGACCCCTCTCTTCGAGTGCTTTTCATAATGAACGATCACATTCTAAAAGCGTATAACGTGATAGACGACTCCTCCCTTTGAGTGTATGTCGTGGTGAATGAACCCTCTCTTCGAGAGTATGTCATAATGAACGATCCCTCTGTTTAAGCATATGTCGTGACGGACGACCCCTCTCTTTGAGCGTATGTCGCGATGAATGACCCCTCTCATCGAGTGCATGACAAGGTGAATGATCCCTATCTTTGAGCGTATACCGTGATGGACAACCCCTCTCTTGTAGTGCATGTCATAATGAATGGTCCCTTTCCTATAGCATTTAACATGAAGGATGTCCATTCTCTTTGAGCGTATGTCGCGGTGAACGACCCCTCTCTTCGAGGGTAGTTCATAATAAACGAACCCTCTTAGTGCGTCTACCTTGATGGATGACTCCTCTCTTTGAGCGTATGTCGTGGTGAATGACCCCTTTCTTCGATTGTATTTCATAATGAACGGTATCTTTCTTAGAGCGTATACCGTGATGGACGACCCTTCTCATTATGCATATGACGCGATAAATGACCCCTCTCTTCGAGTACATGTTGTAATAAACAGTCCTTTTCATAGAGCATATACCTTGATAGACGACTCTTCTCTTTGAGCATATGTCGCGGTGAATGACCCCTCCCTTTGAGCGTATGTCTTGATGAATGATCCCTCTCTTTGAGCGTATGTCATGATGGACGACTCCTCTCTTTGAGCTCATGTCGTGATGAATAACCATTCTCTTTAAGTGCATATCATAATACACAGTGCCCTTGAGTGTATGTCGCGATGAATGACCCTTCTGTTCAAGTGCATCTCATAATGAACAATCCCTTTCCTAGAGCGTATACCATGATGGATGTCACCTCTCTTTGAGCGTATGTCGCAGTGACAGACCCCTCTCTTCGAGCGTATGTCATAATTAACAGGTCCCTCTCTTTGAGCGTATACCGTGATTGACGACCCCTCTCTTTTAGCATATGTCGAGGTGAATGACCCCTCACTACTAGAGTATGTCATAATGAACGACCCCTCTTTTTGAGCATATGCCGTGATGGACGACCCCTCTCTTTGAGCGTAGGTCGAGATGAATGACCCCTCTCTTCGAGTGCTTTTCATAATGAACGGTCACATTCTAAGAGCGTATAACGTGATAGACGACTCCTCTCTTTGAGTGTATGTCGTGGTGAATGAACCCTCTCTTCGAGAGTATGTCATAATGTACAATCCCTCTATTTGAGCATATGCCGTGACGGACGACCCCTCTCTTTGAGCGTATATCGCGATGAATGACCCCTCTTTTCGAGTGCATGACAAGGTAAATGATCCCTCTCTTTAAGTGTATACCGTGATGGACAACCCCTCTCTTATAGTGCATGTCATAATGAACGGTCCCTTTCCTATAGCGTTTAACATGATGGATGTCCATTCTCTTTGAGCGTATGTCGCGGTGAATGATCCCTCTCTTTGAGGGTAGTTCATAATGAACGAACCCTTTCTTAGTGCATCTACCTTGATGGATGACCCCTCTCTTTGAGCGTATGTCGTGGTGAATGACCCCTCTCTTTGAGCGTATTTCATAATGAATGATATCTTTCTTAGAGCGTATACCGTGATAGACGACCCTTCAATTGGGCATATGACGCGATAAATGACCCCTCTTCGAGTGTATGTTGTAATAAACAGTCCATTTCATAGAGCATATACCTTGATAGACGACTTTTCTCTTTGAGCATATGTCGCGGTGAATGACCCCTCCCTTTGAGCGTATGTCATGATGAACGATCCCTCTCTTTGAGCGTATGTCGTGATAGATGACCCCTCTCTTTGAGCAAATGACGCGATGAATGACCCCTCTCTTTGAGTGCATGTCATGAACGATCTCTCTCTTTGAGCGTATACCGTGATAGATGACCCTCTCTTTCAATGTGTGTCGCGATGAATGTCCCCTCTCTTCGAGTGCTTGTCATAATAAACAGTCCCTTTCTTAGAGTCTACGTACACCGTGATTGACGACCCTTCTCTTTGAGCGTATGACACGAAGATTGAACCCTCTCTTCGAGTGCATGTCGTAATGAACGGTCCATTTCTTAGAGCGTATACCGTGACGGATGACACCTCTCTTTGTGCGTATACCCCTCTCTTCGAGTGCATGTCATAATGAACGGTACCTTTCTTTGAGCGTATACCGTGATAGACGACCTCTCTTTCAGCGTATTTCGCGGTGAATGATCCCTCTCTTCGAGAGTATGCCGCAATGATCGGACCCTCTCTTTGAGCGTATATCGTGCTGGACGACCCCTCTCTTTGAATGTATGTCGCGATGAATGACCCCTCTCTTCGGGTGCTTGTCATAAAAAACGGTCTCTTTCTTAAAGCGTATACCGTGATGGACGACACCTCTCTTTGAGCGTATAACCCTTTCTTAGAGCATATATCATGATGGACGATCCCACTCTTCGAGCGTATGATGCGGTGAGTGACTCCTCTCTTCGAGAGTATGTCATAATGACCGGTCCTTGTCTATGAGTGTATTCCGTGATGAAATGACCACTCTCTTTGAGTGCATGTCATTGTGAACGATCGCTCTCTTTCAGCGTATATCGTGATAGATGACCCCTATCTTTGAATTTATGTCGCGATGAATGACCTCTTTCTTTGAGTGCATGTCATAATAAATAGTCCCTTTCATAGAGCGTATCCAGTGATGAACGACCCCTCTCTTTGAGCATATGTCGCAATGAATGACCCCTCTCTTTCAGTGCATGTGAGGGTGAACGGTCCCCCTCTTTGAGCGTAAACCGTGATGGACGACCCCTCTCTTTGAGTGTATGTAGCGGTGAATGACCCATTTCTTCGAGTTAATGTCATAATGAATGGTCCCTTTCTTAGAGCGTATACCGTGATTGACTACTGTGATCACCATTTTTATCAGGGTCTAACTCGTCAGTTTTATGTTTAAAATAATGGGCTTGCACGCTTTAATTTTTGTACAGGTATTAATATTATGGGCATATATTTTACATTAATATTGCATGTTTGTATGTGTGTTTATTATAATAATATGTGTACTACGATGTTAATATTCTACCTTACTATTTGATTAAGTTTTATCGGTGTGTGTGTATATATAATATGTACTTGTGGATATTATGAAATCATCAAATGTGATATATTATGTTGCATAACTATGTATTAAGAATGTATGTAATCGAATATATATGTATATATGCATATTCATATGTATCTTTAGTTATGTATACAAGCGTCCTTGTTTTATTTAATTTATTCCTAAGCATGTCATTTTGTTTTATCCCTTATATATATATATATATATATTACATGGTCTTTAAATCAAAATCTATTGTTGCTTGCATGTGTATTTATTTATGTTTAATTCTTCATATTGAGGTAGAATATTAATGATATTTTATTTCTAGAATTTGTCTCTCCAAATGCATGCGCTTAGTCATTCGATCATTTACCTTTGATTCGTATAACTAGACTATAATCATGCACATAATTTAGTATTATTTATTTAGGTCAATTTCTATTTATTTAATTGATTAGATTCTAAGAAAAGAGGTGATCATTAGTTTTTATGATCGTGTCATAACGGTCTGAATCATCGGACGTTGACCAAAATATTAAAATTATTTTTCATCATCTCTAGGTAATTAAAATTATAAACCGAAAAGATCATGACATCATTTCTTTTTATGTTGTATCATTCATAAAGGTGACGTGCGGGATATGAACCCACCAATTAAATTAAACCCGTTTAATTAAGGTCAATTTCGAATTTAGAAAACGATTTAAAATTAAAGGAAAATTGAAACATGATTTTCAAAGAAAATCTTTGGTTTTCCTTTTAAGGTGTCCGGTCTATATTAGTGACCGGTGGCAGCTCCAAATTTATTTTTCAAAAGAATTTATATTTTTTAAATAACATTTTCGAAGGGGGTTAAATAAAACCACCAAAGACCTTGTAATTCCTAATACTTTTCAAATTAATTTTCAGTTTTCCATCTTTCAAACTGAAAAAGGTTGCTACAACGACCTTTCTCATTGTGCGTATGTTGCGATGAATGTCCCCTCTCATCGAGTGCATGTCATAATGAACGAACCCTTTCTTTGAGCGTATACCATGATGGAAGACCCCTCTCTTTGAGCGTATGTCGCGGTGAATGACCCCTCTCTTCGAAAGTGTGTCGTAGTGATCGGTCCCTCTCTTTGAGCGTATCCCGTGATGGACGACCTCTCTCTTTGAGCGTATGTAACGATGAATGACCCCTCTCTTTGAGTGCATATCATGGTGAACGGTCACTCTCTTTGAGCGTATACCGTGATGGACGACCCCTCTCCTTGAACGTATGTCGCGATAAATGACCCCTCTCTTTGAGTGCATGTCATAATTAACAGTCCCTTTCTTAGTGCATATACCGTGATGGACGACCCTTCTCTTTGAGCGTATGTCGCGATGAATGACCCTCTCTTCGAGTGCATGTCATAATAAACGGTCCCTTTCTTAAAGCGTATACCGTGATGGATGGACCTACTCTTTGAGCGTATGTCGCGGTGATTGACCCCTCTCTTCAAGCGTATTTCATAATGAACGGTCCCTTTCTTAGACCGTATACTACGATGGATGACCCCCCTCTTTGAGCATATGTCGCGGTGAATGATCCCTCTCTTCGAGTATATTTCATAATGAACGGTCCCTCTCTTTGAGCTTATGACGTGATGGATGACCTTCTCTTTGAGCATATATAGTTATGAATAACCCCTCTCTTTGAGCGTATTTCGTAATGAACGATCCCTTTCTTAGAGCGTATACCGTGATGGATGACCCCTCTCTTTGAGCGTATGTCGCGGTGAATGACCCCTCTCTTCGAGCGTATTTCATAATGAATGGTCCCTCTCTAAGAGCATATGCTGTGATGAACGACCCCCCTCTTCGAGTGCATTTGATATAAGGGGTTCGTTGCTTCAAAAACAACAATCCTTGTTTGAAACTGATCTAGGATAATAGCAAGCAAGTCTCTGCAATAAACACAACCTTATGGATGTTAGATTGATGTTAAAACGACAAGAAAACAAAGAAAAGGGATGAAGGAATTTTGGTAGTTTCTGGAGGTTAATGAAGATGAAATGCACCGAGGGCTTTCATGGCAGCATTAAAACGTCCAAAATGGCAGAATTGGATGTTTAAGTTGCTGGAAAGTAACAACGACGTTGAACTCGAAAGAACCCGAACAATATACTGAGCGGACCTGAATCGAATACGTTCTCCATCAACAGACTTGGACCCTCTAGATAGCGATCTAGGAACCCGAAGTATCAAGGATTTGGCACACTCAAACAAAGTCTAAATTTGTCAAGAAAAGTTCAATGAAGAAGTGAAATTAAGAGAAAATCTCACAAGTGATTTTATTTCATAAAATGTCTAACCTTTTATCATTACAAAATACACACACACATATATATATATATAAGCAAATATAAGGATAAAGGCCGCCAAAATACAAGGCTGCAATTGAAATAGGGTGGTTGCCGAAAATTCAAAAGGTGTGGCTGAAATTCAAACAAAATTAATCATGTGCATTTTGTTTGAATTTTCACATAAACCATGTGCTTTATTCCATTAAAAATTCGGCTGGTATCTTTTAAGGAGGGAAAACTTGAAATTCAAACTACAAACATGTGGTTTGTTGTTTGAAATTCAAAGTCTTGTGATTATCCTTTCAATTTTCGTACATGCCTTGCACACACACATGTGAAGGTCCTTACACATGCTGTGCACATGCTTGGAGTGGTGTAGGATGCCCCACATGCTGGTCACATGCTTGGAGGACACTCTCCCATGTGTAGGACACCTTTCAACTACCTCTGGACTTGTGAGCTAGAGTTGATCTAGTGGAGCTTGAGTTGAGCTGATTGGAGCTAAGGTGAGCTGAATTCAGCTAGCTGAAGTGTACTGAACTTAGTTAAGCTGAAATGAGCTGCATACTATCCCATGAGCTTCTCCCGAGCGGAGGATAAACCCTTAAGTTAGTACCCTTCCTTGTACCTATGAGAAAACAAAGCAAGCATCCATCAAAAGTATGCAAACTTATTGAGATATGTATGAAAACATATAAACAAGCTGAAAACATGATGCAAACATGTTTATGAGCTATGAAACTTATTGAAACATGTAATGCTTAATATATATAATGCACACACTTATGTACTAACTCTAACTAATGCAAACACACATATAAATACTAAGTATAACTAAAGTTGTTACACATCAGTATGTAACACGTTAAAAGGCCTATCTCCTAAGGTACAAGCATCATTAAAGGTATTAAGAATGACTGAAAATTTGAGTGAAAGAACTTCCCTGAATTGCTTTGCCTTGGATCGAGTGATTGGTCCTATTGGTAAGACCCTCGGATCAGCTTCCTTAGCTGGCATAGAAGTGCTCACATCAGCATTTCATGGTGAACGGTACCTCTCTTTGAGCGTATACCGTGATGGACGACCACTCTCTTTCAATGTATGTCACGATGAATGACCCCTCTCTTCGAGTGCATGTCATGGTAAACGATCCCCCTCAGAAAGTGTATATCGTGATGGACGACCGCTCTCTTTGAGAGTATGTCGCGGTAAATGACCCCTCACTTCGAGAGTATGATGTAATGATTTGTCCCTCTCTTTGAGTGTATCCCGTGATGGACGACCCCTCTCTTTGAGCATATGTCGCGATGAAAGACCCCTCTCTTTGAGTGCATGTCATGGTGAACGGTCCCTCTCTTTGAGCATATTTCACGGTGAATGACCCCTTTCTTTGAGTGTATGTCATAATTAATGGTCCCTTTCTTAGTGAATACCCCTCTATTTGAGTGCATGTCATGGTGAACGGTTCGTCTCTTTGAGCATATTTCGTGATGGACGACCCTTCTCTTTGAGCGTATGTCGCGATGAATGATCCCTCTCTTTGAGCGTATGTCATGGTCAATGACCCCTCTCTTCGAGCGTATTTCATAATAACCGTTCACTCTCTTTGAGTGTATGTCGTGATGGATGACCCCTCTCTTTCAGTGTATGTCGCGTTGAATGACCCTTCTCTTCGAGTGCATATCATAATGAACGGTCTCTTTCTTAGAGCGTATACCGTGATGGACGACCATTCCCATTGTGCATATGTCGCGATGAATGACCCTTCTCTTCGAGTGCATGTCATAATGAATGGTACCATACGTTGAGCGTATATCGCGATGTACGACCCCTTTCTTTGAGCGTATGTCACGGTGAATGACTCCTCTCTTCGATAGTGTGTCGTAATGATTGGTCCTTCTCTTTGATTTTATCCCGTGATGGACGACCCGTTTCTCTGAGTTTATGCCACGATGAATGAAACCTCCCTTTTAGTGCATGTCATGGTGAATGATCTCTCTCTTTGAGTGTATACCATGATGGACGACCCCTCTCTTTGAACGTTCGTCATGATGAATGAACCCTCTCTTCGAGTGCATGTCATAATAAATAGTCCCTTTCTTAAAGCGTATACCCTGAAGGACGACCCTTCTCTTTGAGCGTCTGTCGCGATGATTGTCCCCTCTCTTTGAGTGCATGTCAGGGTGAATGGTCCCCCTCTTTGAGCGTAAACCGTGATGGACAACCCCTCTCTTTGAGAGTATGTCGCGAAGAATGACATGTCTCTTTGAGTTTATGTCATAATCAGTGGTCCCTCTCTTTGAGTGTATACCGCGATCGATGACCCTCTGAGCATACGTTATGATGAATGACTCCTCTCTTCGAGTGCATTTCATGGTGAATAGACCCTCTCTTTGAGTGTATACTATGATGGACGACCTCTCTCTTTGAGCGTATGTGGCAATGAATGACCCCTCTTCAAGGGCAGGTCATAATGAAGGTCTCCTTGATCGTATACCGTGAACGAGACCCCCCTTTTTGAGTGTATGTCGCGATGGATGACCCCTCTCCTCAAGTGCTTGTCATGGTGAAAGATCCCTCTCTTTGAGCGAATACTATGATGGACGACCCCTCTCTTTGAGCGTATGTCGCGATGAATGACCCCTCTATTCGAGTTCATGTCATAATGAACGGTCCCTTTCTTAGAGCGTATACCGTGATGGATGACCCCTCTCTTTGAGTGTATGTTGCGGTGAATGACACCTCTCTTCGTGTCAATGTCATAATGAATGGTTCCTTTCTAAGAGCGTAAATCGTGATGGACGAACCCTCTCTTTGCGCGTATGTTGCGGTAAATGACCGCTCTATTCGAGCATATGTCATAATGACCGGTCCCTTTCTTTGAGCGTATCCCGTGATGGTCGTCCCCTCTCTTTGAGCGTTTTTCGTGATGAATGATCCCCCTCTTCGAGTGCATGTCATGGTGAACGGTCCCTCTCTATGAGCGTATCCCGTGATGGACGACCCCTCTCTTTGAGCGTATGTCGCATTGAATGGCCCCTCTCTTTGAGTGCATGTCATGGTGAACGGTCCCTCTCTTTGAGCGTAAACCATGATATATGACCCCTTCTCTTTGAGCATATGTCACGGTGAATGACCCCTCTCTTCGAGTGCATGTCATAATGAATGGTCCCTCACTTTGAGCGTATACCGTGATTGTCGAGATCCTCTCTTTGAACGTATGTTGCGATGAATAACCCCTCTATTGTATTACATGTAATGGTGAACGGTCCCTCTCTTTGAGCGGATACCTTGATGGACGACAACTCTTTTTGAGCGTATATCGCATTGAATTACTCCTCTCTTCGAGTGCATGTCATAATAAACGATCCCTTTCTTAGAGCGTATATTGTGATTGACGACCTCTCTTTTTGAGCGGATGTCGCTGTGAATGACCCCTCTCATCGAGTGCATGTCACAATGACCCCACTCTTTGTGTGTATGTCGTTGTGAATGACCCCTCTCTTTGAGCGTATGTTGCGATGAATGACCATCTCTTCGAGTGCATGTCGTAATAAATAATCCCTTTCTTAGAGCGTATTCCGTGATTGATGACCCCTCTCTTTGAGAGTATGTCGCGATGAAAGACACCTCTCTTTCAGTGCATGTCATAATCAACGGTCCCTCTCTTTGAGCATATACCGTGATCGATGATCCTCTCTTTAAGCGTACGTTGCGATGAATGACCCCTCTCTTCGAGTGCATTTCATGGTGAACAGTCCCTCTCCTTAAGCGTATACTATGATGGCCGACCCCTTTCTTTGAGCGTATGTCGCAATGAATGACCCCTTTCTTTGAGGGCAGGTCATAATAAATGGTCCCTCTCTTTGAGCGAATACCGTGATCGAGACACCATTTTTTGACCATATGTCGCGATGAATGACCTCTCTCTTCGAGAGCACGTCATGGTGAAAGATCCCTCTCTTTGAGAGAATACCGTGATGGACGATCCCTCACATTTAGTGTATGTCACGTTGAATGACCCCTCTCTTCGAGTGCATGTCATAATGATCGGTCCCTTTCTTAGAGCGTATACCGTGATGGATGACCTCTCTCTTTGAGCATATTTCGCGATGAATGACCCTCTTTTTGAGTGCATGTCATAATGAAAAATCCCTTTCTTAGAGCGTATACTGATACGATCACAACCAACAATGAATCAGAAGAATTTCCTATTGGACCTATGACTCGTGCTAAAACCAAGAAATTTCAAGAGGCCGTGGGAAATCTATTTATTCAAGGCTGGAAATTAGAGAATGCAACACCAACTATGTTGGAACAATACAGCCTCCTACTTGTGCATGAGTTTGCATGAGTTCTTTCTTAAGTTTTTAAATTTAATTTCAGCATGTGTGCTTGAATAAATAATGCTTGATATTCATTTAAGCATGTTAGTTCAATTAAGTTCATTAGTTTAACTAATGCATGATAGTTCACTTAAAGCATGTTAGTTTTCTTATGTTTATGAGTTCATTAGTGTGTGGATTAATTAATTAAACTAGATCATTCAATGTAACTAGTTTCATTAATTAAACTAGCTCATTAAATATGTTTCATGCATTCACTTTTATTTTATTGAATAAAGTTGTTATCTAATGGTTGCTTATATTTTCATCTAGGGTATTCATTTGGGATCAAATGGCTGATCATTTTCTACAAGAATGACAAGTCATTTACTATCAATTAAAGACACTTGAAGACACCATGATGGCTGATCAGTTTCAAGACATTCAAGGGAGATTTACACACCACTTAAAGGCTTTCAGTTTCAGCAAGAAAACAATGCATTGAAGAGCTCCTAAATACACCACTTAAAGAGGCACTTAAAGACTACTTAAGAGCTACTTAATCCTCCATAAAGCTTATCATTTTTTAACAGAGAAGACATGCAATGAAAGCCTTCATTATCAGCACTTAAGGGAGAGTAAAGGCAAGAATTAAAGCAACACTTAAGGAGGGAGTTCAAGGAATATCAGTCAACTTGTTCGCCATTTTTTGATTGGATACAAGCATATTTGAGTCTTGAGGTCTTCTTAAAACTTATTCCTCTATTTCTTAGCTTTTCAACGCACTTAGAATCACCTTAATCCGATATCAGGAGCTTAAGATATGATTAAATTAGTGAAGATAGTGCATGCTGGAAATTCAGTACGGGAATAGTCACAAGATGCTTGTTCAACAAATTCAAGAGGCCATTCAATTGCTGAATTCAATGCTTTATCAACAGCCCATTAAAGGAGGATGAATGACAACTTAATCAAGTTCATTAGCCCAAGAGTTTCTCCATGTGGATGATATGTATGTCTACATTCATCTTACGAATGTCCACATTCATCCTTGTTAGATCAAACCTTTTTGGCTGTCAATTGGAGATAGGATAACCTACAAATTGATAGGCCTTTAACACTAGAATAATGAGTCTTTAATCTTTGTCTAGGCTAATCAATTTGTTGTTGTCTTACACCTATAAATAGGCACTCATTTCATTGTAAAAGGAACAACTTTTGGTATATATTAAACTTTGAGAGTGTTCTCTTTTATAGTTCTTTTTGAACTTTATCGACTTGCAAGATTGTTCTTGTGGCATTAATCCCTTTTCATTTTTTTTATATTGTTGGTTCCTAGTTCATATAACTAGAGGGTCGCAATCCATTAGCCTTTCACCCAAGTCATGGTTTAAGAACTCTTAAGGAACAGGTCTTCACTTTTTAGTGTTGGTTCCTCCTTTGTTTACACCACACCATCAATTATATTTCATCTTTTCATTTTCATCACCCATACATCTATATTTTTCCATACTTAATCCTTAACACAACAATCAACTTATCATCATTCCATTGTCGTATCATCTTGTAATCATATCAATTACTTACTAGAATTACGATCCGGCAATCACATATATAAATTCGGATATTCCGCAACCAGATTTGATCCTATTGTCGTATCATCTTGTAATCATATCATTTCCATCACCCATACAACCATATTTTTCCATGACTTGTCATTCTTGTGGAAAATGATCAGCCATTTGATCCCAAATGAATACCCTAGATGAAAATATAAGTAACCATTAGATAACAACTTTATTCAATAAAATAAAAGTGAATGCATGAAATATATTTAATGAGCTAGTTTATTTAATGAAACTAGTTACATTGAATGATCTTAGTTTAATTAATTAATCCACACACTAAATGAACTCATAAACATAAGAAAACTAACATGCTTTAAGTGAACTATCATGCATTAATTAAACTAATGAACTTAATTGAACTAAAATGCTTAAATGAATATCAAGCATTATTTATTCATGCACACATGCTGAAATTAAATTTAAAAACTTAAGAAAGAACTCATGCAAACTCATGCACAAGTAGGAGGCTGTATTGTTCCAACATAGTTGGTGTTGCATTCTCTAATTTCCAGCCTTGAATAAATAGATTTCCCATGGCCTCTTGAAATTTCTTGGTTTTAGCACGAGTCATAGGTCCAATAGGAATTTCTTCTGATTCATTGTTGGTTGTGATCGTATCATTCTCTCCCTCTTAAAAGCGATTTGACCCCAAATCGTCACCTACATGAAATGGAGATAAATCAGCCACATTGAATGTTGCACTGACATTAAACTCACTTGGGAGGTCTAATTGATAGGCATTATCATTGACACGCTTGATCACTTGAAAAGGACCATCCCCTCTAGGCATCAATTTTGATTTGCGTTCGGCTGGAAATCTTTCTTTTCTCATGTGCAGCCAAACCCAATCTCCCGGCTCGAATGTAATTCGTTTACGTCCCTTGTTAGCTTGTTGCTCATATTTCCTAGTTCTCTTTTCAATATTGTCCCGCACTTGTTGATGGAGTTTTTTGACAAATTCAGACTTGTTTCTCCCATCTTTATTCACAATTTGATCAGCGGGCAAAGGTAATGAATCCAATGGAGTTAAGGGATTGAAACCATACACTATTTCAAATGGTGACATTTTAGTGGCGGAATGAATGGATCGGTTGTAAGCAAACTCCACATGTGGCAAGCTTTCCTCCCAAGTCCTCAAATTCTTTTTGATGATTATCCTCAACAACATGGATAACACCCGGTTCATCACTTCAGTTTGACCATCTGTTTGTGGATGACAAGTTGTGGAAAATAACAACTTGGTTCCAATCTTGCATGATAATGTTCTCCAAAAATGGCTTAAGAACTTCACATCTCGATCAGATACGATAGTTCTTGGAACACCATGCAATCTCATGATTTCCCTGAAAAATAAATTAGCAACATGTGAAGCATCATTAGTCTTATTATAAGGAATAAAATGAGCCATTTTAGAGAATCGATTCACTACTACAAAGATGGAATCTTTGTTATTCTTTGTACGTGGCAGCCCAAGTACAAAATCCAAGGATATGTCTACCCAAGGTATATTAGGAATAGGTAGTGGAGTATATAGGCCATGGGGCATGACTTTTGACTTGGCCTTTCTACATGTGATACAACGCTCACATAGCCTCTCAACATCTCGTTTCATCTTTGGCCAATACAAGTGCTCTTGAAGCATGTTCAATGTCTTCGCTACTCCAAAATGTCCCATTAGTCCTCTCCCATGTGCTTCCTTGAGGAGCAACTCTCGAATGGATTCTTGTGGGATGCAAAGCTTCCCTTCCTTGAATAGGTATCCATCATCTCTATAAAACTTATCATGTGCACCTTTCTCACAAATTTTGTACACTTCACCAAAATCATGGTCAGACTCGTATAATTCCTTAATGAAAGTAAAACCTAACAACTTAGAGTCTAAGGTGTTAAGAAGGGCATACCTACGTGACAGTGCATCAACAACAATGTTTTCCTTACCCTTTTTATACATGATCACATAAGGGAAGGCTTCAAGAAACTCAACCCATTTGGTATGTCTCTTGTTTAGCTTATGCTGACCCTTGATGTGCTTTAATGCCTCGTGGTCTGTATGGATGATGAATTCCTTAGACCATAGGTAATGTTGCCAAGTTTTCAAGGCCCGAATTAGTGCATACATTTCCTTATCATAGGTCGGATAATTGAGTGTAGCTCCACTCAATTTTTCACTAAAGTAGGCTATGGGGCGTCCTTCTTGAGATAAAACTGCTCCAATTCCCAAACTTGAAGCATCACATTCAACCTTAAAAACTTTGTTAAAATCAGGTAAAGTTAATAATGGTGCATTAATTAAACAATCCTTAATCAGGTTAAAGGATTTCTCTTGTTCTTCACCCCAAAAGAAGTTGGAATTCTTTTTAATGACCCCGGTTAAAGGAGCAGCTAAGGTGCTGAAATTGGGTACAAACCGACGATAGAAGCTTGCTAAACCATGGAAGCTTCTAACTTGGCTAATGCTTGTTGGTCTAGTCCATTCCTCAATTGCCTTAACCTTCTCTCTATCAACTTCTAATCCATCTAAACTCACAACAAAACCTAGGAAAACAACCTTGTTAGTGCAAAATATGCATTTTTGTAGATTAGCATAAAGTCTTTCATTTCTCAAAACATCTAATACTGACCTTAGATGTTGAACATGTTCATTCAAACTCTTGCTATATATAAGAATATCATCAAAATACACTACACAAAACTTACCCAAGAATTGTCTAAGGATGTGATTCATTAATCTCATGAAAGTGCTTGGTGCATTAGTTAGACCGAACGACATAACCAACCACTCATATAATTCTTGTTTAGTCTTGAATGTAGTTTTCCACTCATCCCCTTCTCCCATTTGAATTTGGTGGTAACCTCTTTTAAGATCAATCTTAGAGAATACCTTAAACCACTAAGCTCATCTAACATATCATCTAAACGTGGAACAGGTTGACGATACTTTACCGTTATTTTTTTAACCGCACGACAGTCCACACACATGCGCCATGTACCATCTTTCTTAGGCACAAGTAGAACAGGTACTGCACAAGGACTAAGGCTCTCTCTATTATAACTCTTTTCCATCAAATCTGAAACTTGCCTTTTTAACTCCTTAGTTTCCTCGGGGTTACATCGATAAGCTGGTCGGTTAGGAATGATAGCACCAGGAACAAAGTCAATTTGATGCTCTATTCCACGAATTGGAGGTACTCCACTTGGAATCTCTTCTGGAAATAGGTCTTCATATTCCTGCAACAATGAAACAATAAATATGGCAGATTTGGGTCAAGATTGTTAGTGCTTAAATAACTCTCCTTGTACATAAGTACAGGAACCATCTTTTCCGCAAATAAATTCTTTCTTATCTCTTTTTCTTTAGCAAAAATGCTAACTCTCTTTTTTTCTTCTTTTTCTCTCTCCTTTTTCCGCTCGGATGTTACCTCACTCTCCTTGGCTCTTCTCTCAATTTTGATATCACTCTCTTTGGATTTTTCAAAGCTTTCTCTTAAATGAAGTTGATCTTTGTGAACTTGCTTTGGTGAAAGTGGGGCTAGAGTGATCTTCCTTGCTTCATGGGTGAAGGTATACCGATTGGTATAACCATCATGTATGACTCTCCTACCGAACTACCATGATCTTCCTAACAAGAGATGACCGGCGTGCATTGGTACAACATCACATAACACCTCGTCTTTGTATTTGCCAATGGAAAAAGGCACAATAACTTGTTTGATCACTTTAAGTTCTCCTCCATCATTAAGCCACTGCAACTTGTAGGGATGTGGATGCTTGGTCGTTTCTAGGCCAAGTTTATCTACCATTAAGGTACTAGCAACGTTAGTGCAACTACCACCATCGATAATGACAAAGCATACCTTTCCATTAATATGGCAGCGAGTATGGAAAATGTTCTCGCGTTGCTGATCCTCATCAATTGCTTGCATGCTTAGGCTCCTTTTAACAACAAGGACCTCTCCATCTACGGCATGTTCTAACTCTTCTTCTTCTTCTTCAAATTCTTTATCCTCCTCCTCCTCCTCCTCTTGGTTAGTTTCAATCTCTCCATCATCATGGATGAACATAGTGTTGCGGTTAGGGCATTGGCTAGCAATGTGACCTCTCCCCAAACACTTGGAGCATTGTACATCACGAGATCGATTTGGCATGGCTGGACTCTTTCCCTTGCTGGTTTCAGCGATGGGTTTAATATTCTTTGATGGTCCAGCTCAGTCATTAGGAGTAAAGAATGGATTCTTTCTTACGTTACTTTGCCCCCATTTAGAAGTAGAACCTCCAAAGACTCGAGATGCACCTTTCCTTTTGAGTTGCTTCTCCACCTTCATGGCCATATGAACCATGTCTTTTATTTCCACGTAATGTTGCAACGCAACAATGTCTACAATGTTAGGATCAAGACCAGATAGAAACCTTGCCATAGTGGCTTCTCAATCCTCATCAATGTTGGCTCTGATCATGGCTACTTCCATGTCTTTATAGTAATCCTCAACACTACGATTGCCTTGTGTAAGGTTTTGATGCTTGTTAAACAACTCTCTATGGTAGTGAGTTGGAATGAATCTTCTACGCATCACAGCTTTCATCTCATTCCAAGTAGAAATAGGATGTTCACCATTGCGTCTCCTGCTAGATGTCAATTGATCCCACCATATAAGTGCATAATCCGTAAACTCAATGGCTGCGAGTTTTACCTTTTTAAGCTCTGAATAGTTATGACACTCAAAGATGTGTTCAACCTTCTTTTCCCATGCGAGGTATGCTTCTAGATCCGTTCTTCCTTGAAAAGTAGGAATGGTAATTTTGATGTTGCTGAGATTATTTGGACGTGCTCTTTGGCCTTGTTGTGCCATACTATGTTGGGATGATTGATCATGTTCAAGCACATCATCATCCCTTCAGGTTGATACTCCTCATTACCATGATAAGCTTGTGAAATTTCAAGTTGATCAATTCGTTCTAATAAGGGCTCCAATTGCTGTTGAATCATCTTTGCCATTGCTTGTAGCAATGCTTGATTTTGCAAATTGGGAACTCCTTCACCACTGTGACCAGATCTTTGTGACATGATTAGATAAAAAAAATTTAAACCTTACCAGCACAAATCCTCACCTTTCCACTCCAAAGAAAATACACTCACACTCGTGTTTCACTCGGGATAGGCTTTTCCCCTTAATGCACACTCTTGCCTTTTACCACTCTTGCTCTCTTTTCTAAGTCCTTAAAGAACTTACTCAAGGCTTAACAAGCTTTCTTTGTGGAATTCGGCTAAAACAAAATGGTTAGGAAAAGAAAACAAGAAATAGGTAGCAAACGGATGGTAAAAAAAAAAAAGAGGAATCTGAAGAAAATGTGATAAAAAAATACAACACAAACCTTTTTTCACGTTTAAGATATGATCCCTACCCCTTGAACTTTTTTTTAGATCTTGGATATTTTTTCAACTATTTTTTTCAATTTTTTTTGTTTTGCAATTTTGTTTTTTGATTTTTTTTCTAACCCGAGATAGAGAAAAAAAAACAAAATGCTTACTGAATCGCCAAGGCTCTGATTACCAATTGAATGAATCCGGTTGCAGAATAACTAAATTTGTATATGTGATTGCCCGATCGTGATTCTAGTAAGCTATTGATATGATTTCAAGATGATACGACAATAGAATGATGATAAATTGATTGTTTTTTTTAAGGAAAGGGCCTCATTAAAAAAACCCTATAGCCGACCACCCCGAGAGGTGAGAAGGCCCCTATGGGAAAAAGAGTACCCAAGGTATTATTGAGAAGAAGAGGAGAACCTCTCTAAGTTTACAGAGGCCCGAATAAAATCGGGAAAGAAACAATCAAAAGAACAAGAAGAAAAAGAACGCAAAGCCCTACTAGCCAGAGTATGGGCTACAACATTTGTATCTCTAGGCACATAACAAATCTTACAATTAGGTATAGTACCCAGAGTGGCACGAATGCGAGTTATCAAGTGCTGCACTGTGGAAAGATCTCGAGGCGGAGCATTATTAATTTTGTTGGCAATGGACGCAGAGTCAGTTTCCAGGATCACATTAGACCATCCATTGGCGGCAGCAAGCCTAAACCTTCCAGAATAGCAAGAACCTCAGCAGAGGCAGGATCCGGACAAAGAAGGGGCATGAAGCAGCCACCAAGCACGGAGCCAGAAGAATCACGAGCAATAACACCAGCAGCAGCTCCTCTCAAAACAGGGTCAAAAGCCCCATCCGTGTTAATTTTAACAAAACCGAGAGCCGGTTTCATCCATCTAGCTGGAGCAAGAGTGGGCTCAGCTAGCCGGGAGGATTGGCGGGCCTCATCATTAGAGGATGTATAATCAGTGAGAAGTTTTTGGGCAGAGGCAACAGTTAACCAAATCGGTTGAATATGGTTGTTATGAACAAAGTCATTACGGCGGTTCCAAAGGTTCCATAAAATTGTGATAAGAAGAGAGAATTGGTGTAGGGAGAGGAAACCAGCAGCATCAGAAAGCCACTGATGGGGAGAGGTATAGACATTGGACAACAACCTATGGGGAAGGCCTATCAAGAGGATCGCCTCCTTAGCACTAGGACAATCACGCATAGCATGGATAGAAGATTTGACAGTCAGGTTGCAAATAGGGCAAAATCCAGGACCAAGGTTAGCCTGCAAAATTTTCTGACCGGAGGGTAACGCATCATGACATAAACGCCATCCATAGGAACGAACTTTGGGCAGAGTAGGCAACTTAGACAAGATTTTCCATAGTTTAGAAGGCCTGTTAACAGGCCCTAATTGCGAATGCAAAAATTGATAACCAGAGCGGACCGTATAGATACCTGCATCATGGTAACCCCAAAGAGTAGAGTCATTAATATCGTTAATAATTGGGACGTTAAGGATGGTATTAGCATCTTCATGGGAAAAATAATCTCTCACTTTTGCTTCATCCCAACGGGGTGAATTATGGAGCATGAAAGATCCTGCACGAAGAGGGACTTCGTCATTTATTTCATAATTACCATAAAGGTGAACGGGCTGAGAACCACCCCACCTATCAAAATGAATCTGAACATTACTGGACATGCCAGGGCGTTTGAAAAACCCGTAACGAAGCTTAGAAATAGCAATGCTTAGACCCTTCCAAGCAAAGGAAGAACTTCGCGTATGAGCGGACTCTAGGACGGAGCCCGTAGGAAAGTACTTACATTTGTAGACCTAACTTAGAAGGTTATCAGGCTCACAAATTAACTACCAAATTTGTTTGCCTAGCAGAGCGATGTTAAAGTGATGAAGATCACGAAACCCTACACCTCCAGCAGCTTTAGGGAGGCAGAGAGTGTCCCAGGGAAGCATGTGCCACCCATGTTTGCCAACTTTCCCCGACCACCAATATCGACGTATGACGGTAGTCATATCATCGATAATATTTTGTGGTAAGAGGTAACAGGACATGACATATTGAGGCATAGATTGGATAACCGCTTTAATGAAAACTTCACGACCACTGAAGGAAAGGAGATGTTTATCCCAAGTACTCAGCCGGGCATTCATATTTTCTCTGGTGAACCCTAAGGCTGCAGTTTTGTTCTTCCCAATGAGGAGGGGAACCCCTAAATAAATACCAGGGTCATCCACTTCTCTTACACGAAGGATATCATTAATCTCTGCCTTGAGCAAAGAGGAAGTTTTCCGTGAGAAAAAGATAGTAGATTTTTCAAAATTCACCGCTTGTCTCGATGAGGAAGCGTAAGTTTGCAAAGCATCCTTGAGTCGCTGAGCCTCTGTGGTTGTATTTCTGATAAAGACAACACAGTCATCCGCAAAAAGAAGGTGGTTAATGCGGGGGCCATTCCTACTAACACGGAGACCAGGGAGATGACCAGTGGCTTGTTCAGCATTGAGCAAGGCTGAGAGGCCTTGAGTGCAGAAAAGAAATAAAAAAGGAGAGAGGGGGTCTCCTTGCCGTAACCCTCTACTGGGTTTGAAGGGACGTGAAAGGGAATCATTAATTCGAACTTGATAAGATACCGAAGAGATACACCGCATAATGAGAGAAACCCAGTTGGTGTGGAAGCCTAGACGAAGCATAACTTGTTCAAGAAAGGGCCATTCAACACGGTCGAAGGCTTTTTCCATATCTAGCTTTAGACTGGCACCTTTTGCCAAGGAAGTAACATCAGAGTTGAGAGTATGAATAAGCTCATGAGCGATAAGGATGTTATCAGTAATGTTTGGCCCGCGAACGAAAGCAGCCTGATTACCACTAATGCATAAGGGCATGATAGATTTTAGCCGGTTGACTAAAACTTTTGACACAGTTTTATAAATGACTGTGCAAAGACTAATGGGTCGGAGGTGTCGCATCGTAGTAGGGTCACTAACTTTAGGAATAAGAACAATAATGGAACGATTGACCTCTTCTAAATTAACAGACCCATGTAAAAGCCCGAGGCAGAGATTTATAAAATCCGGACCAAGAATGTCCCAATACTTTCGGAAGAAACCGCTCGGAAAGCCATCAACACCAGGTGCTTTCCTCGGGTCAATATCATGAAAGGCAACAAAAACTTCATCTGCTGTGAAAGCCTTGTTAAGATCAGTATTCATTGAATCGGTAACAATAGAAGGAATGTTATCCAATATGGAAGACGCAATAGTAGGAGAGGAAGAAGTAAAAAGATGTTGAAAATAACTGATAGCAACAGACATAATGTCGTGCGAATCAGTATGCCAGAGATTCTGATCATTTAAAAGCCCAGCAAGATGATTCTTCCGTCGTCGGTTGGTTGCCCTTGCATGAAAAAAGGAAGTGTTTTTGTCACCATGTGCTAGCCAGTGTGCCCGAGCTCGTTGAGCCCAATAAATTTCCTTCTCTGTAAGTAAGCGATCAAGCTCGCTCTTAGCAGCAAGGAAGTTATGAGTATCCGTAGCCGGGAGTTGACGTTGGAGACACATATTGATAAATTGATTATTGTGTTTAGGATGAAGTATGGAAAATATGGATGTATGGTTGATGGAAATGAAAAGATGAAATATAATTGATGGTGCGGTATAAACAAAGGAGGAACCAACACTAAAAAGTGAAGACCCGTTCCTTAAGAGTTTTTAAACCGTGACTTGGGTGAAAGGCTAATGGATTGTGACCCTCTAGTTATATGAACTAGGAACCAACAATATAAAAAAATGAAAAGGGATTAATGCCACAAGAACAATCTTGCAAGCCGATAAAGTTCAAAAAGAACTATAAAAGAGAACACTCTCAAAGTTTAATATATGCCAAAAGTTATTCCTTTTACAATGAAATGAGTGCCTATTTATAGGTGTAAGACAACAACAAATTGATTAGCCTAGACAAAGATTAAAGACTCATTATTCTGGTGTTAAAGGCCTATTAATTTGTAGGTTATCCTATCTCCAATTGATAGCCAAAAAGGTTTGATCTAACAAGGATGAATGTGGACATTCGTAAGATGAATTTAGACATACATATCATCCACATGGAGAAACTCTTGG
This sequence comes from Abelmoschus esculentus, assembly GCA_035048815.1. Classification (NCBI taxonomy): domain Eukaryota; kingdom Viridiplantae; phylum Streptophyta; class Magnoliopsida; order Malvales; family Malvaceae; genus Abelmoschus; species Abelmoschus esculentus. The sequence goes on along the minus strand of JAUCBN010000016.1, from coordinate 13,556,321 downwards.
GCTAACGAACTTGATTAAGTTGTCATTCATCCTCCTTTAATGGGCTGTTGATAAAGCATTGAATTCAGCAATTGAATGGCCTCTTGAATTTGTTGAACAAGCATCTTGTGACTATTCCCGTACTGAATTTCCAGCATGCACTATCTTCACTAATTTAATCATATCTTAAGCTCCTGATATCGGATTGAGGTGATTTAAAGTGCGTTGGAAAGCTAAGAAATAGAGGAATAAGTTTGAATAAGACCACAAGACTCAAATATACTCGTATCCAATCCAAAAATTGCGAACAAGTTGAATGATATTCCTTGAACTCCCTCCTTAAGTGTTGCTTTAATTCTTGCCTTTACTCTCCCTTAAGTGCTGATAATGAAGGCTTTCATTGCATGTCTTCTCTGTTAAAAAGTGATAAGCTTTATAGAGGATTAAGTAGCTCTTAAGTAGTCTTTAAGTGCCTCTTTAAGTGGTGTATTTAGGAGCTCTTGAATGCATTGTTTTCTTGCTGAAACTGAAAGCCTTTAAGTGGTGTGTAAATCTCCCTTGAATGTCTTGAAACTAATCCGCCATCATGGTGTCTTCAAGTGTCTTTAATTGGTAGTAAATGACTTGTCATTCTTGTAGAAAATGATCAGCCATTTGATCCCAAATGAATACCCTAGATGAAAATATAAGTAACCATTAGATAACAACTTTATTCAATAAAATAAAAGTGAATGCATGAAACATATTTAATGAGCTAGTTTAACTAATGAAACTAGTTACATTGAATGATCTAGTTTAATTAATTAATCCACACACTAAATGAACTCATAAACATAAGAAAACTAACATGCTTTAAGTGAACTATCATGCATTAATTAAACTAATGAACTTAATTGAACTAAAATGCTTAAATGAATATCAAGCATTATTTATTCATGCACACATGCTGAAATTAAATTTAAAAACTTAAGAAAGAACTCATGCAAACTCATGCACAAGTAGGAGGCTGTATTGTTCCAACATAGTTGGTGTTGCATTCTCTAATTTCCAGCCTTGAATAAATAGATTTCCCATGGCCTCTTGAAATTTCTTGGTTTTAGCATGAGTCATAGGTCCAATAGGAAATTCTTCTGATTCGTTGTTGGTTGTGATCATATCATTCCCTCCCTCTTGAAATCGATTTGACCCCAAATTGTCACCTACATGAAATAGAGATAAATCAGCCACATTGAATGTTGCACTGACATTAAACTCACCTAGGAGGTCAAATCGTATCATGACCCCTCTCTTTGATTGTATGTCATAGTTAATGGTCCATTTCTTAGTGCGTATACCGTGATGGACGACCTACTCTTCGAGTACATGTCATAATGAACGACCCCTTTCTTAGAACGTATACTGTGATGGATGAACCTTCTCTTTGAGCATATGTCGTAGTGGTTGACCCCTCTCTTCGAGCGTATTTCATAATGAACGACCCCTTTCTTAGAGCGCATACCGTGATGGATGACCCCTCTCGCTGAGCGTATGTCGCGGTAAATGACCCCTCTCTTCGAGAGAATTTTATAATGAATGGTCCTTTTCTTTGAGCATATTCCGTGATGGATGACCCCTCTCTTTGAGCGTATGTCATGATGGATGACCCCTCTCTTTGAGCGTATGTCATGATGGATGACCCCTCTCTTCGAGTGCATGTCATAATGAACGGTCTCTTTCTTAGAGTGTATACCGTGATGGATGACCCTTCTCATTGTGCATATGTCGCGATGAATGACCCTTCTCCTCTAGTGCATGTCATAATGAATAGTACCATACTTTGAGCGTATATCGCGATGTACAACCCCTATCTTTGAGGGTATGTTGCGGTAAATGATCCCTCCCTTCGAGAGTTTGTCGTAATAATCAGTCCCTCTGTTTGATTGTATCCCGTGATGGACGACCCTTTTCTTTGAGCATATGTCTCGATGTGAATGACCCCTCTCTTTTAGTGCATGTCATGGTGAATGATCTGATGTGAGCACATCATGTTAAGTTCAACAGGTTGATTCGGAGGTCTTGCCATTAGGACCTATCACACGTTCTAAGGCAAAGAAATATAGTGAAGCTCTTTTCCTTGTGCTAACATTTCAGATTAATTTTGAGAATGTTCATGCCTTAGAATATGTTGTTTATAATATGTCGCATGCTGATATGTGACATATTTAGGTATATATATTAGTATGTGTATTTACTTATGTATATACTATGTTAATTATGTTTGCATTTGGTTTGAAGTGCGTTTGTATGGTTAAAATAAGACTACAAGGCTTTTTAGATGTGTTTGCCTTGTTCTAATATAGGTACTTATGAGAACCTTAGCTCAAGTGGGCATACTCAGCTCATCTCCAGCTCATGAGAGTGTGCAGTTCAATGCCAGCTCAAGCGGATTAAATTCAGCTCATGATAAGCGTATCCGTTTATCACGATCCCTCTGTTTGAGCGTATACCATGATGGACGACCCCTCTCTTTGAACGTACGTCGTGATGAATGACCCCTCTCTTCAAGTGCATGTCATAATAAACAGTCCCTTTCTTAGAGTGTATGCCCTGATGGACGACCTTTCTCTTTGAGCGTATGTAGCGATGATTGACCCCTCTCTTTGAGTACTTGTCATAATGAACAATCTCTTTCTTAGAGCGTATACAGTGATGGACGACACCTCTTTTTGAGCGTATTATGCGGTGAATGACTCCTCTCTTCTAGCATATGTCATAATGAATGTTCCCTCTCTTTGAGCGTATACTGTGATGGACGACCCCTCTCTTTGACCGTATGTCACAATGAATAAAAACCCCTCTATTCAAGTGCAAGTCATGGTGAGCAGTCCCACTCTTTGGGCGTATACCCTGATGGACTCTTTGAGAATATGTCGCGATCAATAAAGACCCCTCTCTTTGAGCGTATGCCACGGTGAATGACCCCTCTCTTCGAGTGCATGCCATAATGAATGGCCCCCCTTTATGAGCGGATACCGTGATGGACGATCCTTCTTTTTGAGCATATATTGCATTGAATGACCCCTCTCATCGAGAGTAGGTCATAATGAATGGTCCCTTTCTTAGAGCATATGCCGAGATGGACGACCCATCTCTTTGAGCGTATGTCGCGGTGAATGTCCGCTCTCTTCGAGTGTTGGTCGTAATGAACGGTCCCTCTCTTTGTGCGTATATTGTGATGGACGACCCCTCTCTTTGAGCGTATGCCACGATGAATGACCCCTCTCTTCGAGTGCATATCATAATGAACAGTCCCTCTTTGTGAGCTGATACCGTGATGGACGACCCTTTTCTTTGATCGTTTGTCGCGATAAATGACCCCTCTCTTTGAGTGCATGTATAGATCCCTTCCTTAGAGGGTATACTGTGATGGACGACTCATCTTTTTGAGCGTATGTCGCAATGATTGAGCCCTCTCTTCAAGTGCATGTTACAATGAAAGGTCCCTCTCTTTAAGCGTATACCGTGATGGACGACCCCTCTCTTTGAGCGTATATCGTGATGAATGACCCCTCTCTTCGAGTGCATGTCATAATGAACGGTCCCTTTCTTATAGCGTATACCGTGATGGACGACCCCTCTCGCTGAGCGTATGTCGCGGTAAATGACCCCTTTCTCTGAGAGAATTTCATAATGAACGGTCCTTTTCTTTGAGCGTATACCGTGATGGATGACCCCTCTTTTTGAGTGTATGTCACAATGAATTACCCCTCTCTTCGAGCGTATTTCATAATGAACGTTCCCTCTCTTTGAGCGTACGTCGTGATGGATGACCCCTCTCTTTGAGTGTATGTCGCGATGACTGACCCCTCTCTTCGAGTGCGTGTCATAATGAACGGTCTCTTTCTTAGAGCGTATACCGTGATGGACGACCCTTCTCATTGTGCATATGTCGCGATGAATGACCCTTCTCTTCGAGTGCATGTCATAATGAACGGTACCATACTTTGAGCGTATATCGCGATTTACGACCCCTCTCTTTGAGGGTATGTTGCGGTGAATGACCCCTCCCTCGAGAGTTTATCGTAAGAATCGGTCCCTCTCTTTGATTGTATCCCGTCATAGACGACCCCTTTCTTTAAGCATATATCTTGATGTGAATGGCCCCTCTCTTTTATTGCATGTCATGGTGAACGATTTCTCTCTTTGAGCGTATACCATGATGGACGACCCCTCTCTTTAAACGTACATCGTGATGAATGACCCCTCTCTTCAAGTGCATGTCATAATAAACAATCCCTTTCTTAGAGCGTATACCCTGATGGACAACCCTTCTCTTTGAGCGTATGTCGCGATGATTGATCCCTCTCTTTGAGTGCTTGACATAATGAACAATCCCTTTCTTAGTGCGTATACCGTGATGGATGACACCTCTCTTTGAGCGTTTGACGCGGTGAATGACCTCTCTCTTCTAGCATATGTCATAATGAATGGTCCCTCTCTTTAAGCGTATACCGTGATGGACGACCCATCTCTTTGACCGTATGTCGCGATGAATAAAAACCCCTCTATTCGAGTTTATGTCATGGTGAGCAGTCCCACTCTTTGGGCGTATATCGTGATGGACACTTTGAGAGTATGTCGCGATCAATGACACGTCTCTTTGAGTGCATGTCATAATCAACGGTCCCTCTCTTTAAGCATATACCGTGATCGACGACCCTCTCTTTGAGCGTACGTTGCGATGAATGAATCCTCTCTTCGAGTGTATTTCATGGTAAAGAGTCTCTCTCTTTGAGTGTATACTGTGATGGACGATCCCTCTCTTTGTGCGTAGGTCGCAATGAATGACCCCTCTTCAAGGGCATGTCATAATGAAGGGCTCTTTGAGTGTATACCGTGATCGAGACCCCTCTTTTTGAGTGTATGTCGCGATGGATGGCCCCTCTCTTCAAGTGCATGTCATGGTGAAAGATCCCTCTCTTTGAGCGAATACCGTGAAGGATGACCCCTCTCTTTGAGCGTATGTCGCGATGAATGACCCCACTTTTTGAGTTCATGTCATAATCAACCGTCCCTTTCTTAGAGCGTATACCGTGATGGATGACCCCTCTCTTTGAGTGTATGTTGCAGTGAATGACCCCTCTCTTTGAGTGTATGTCATAAATAACGTTTCCTTTCTAAAAGCGTAAATCGTGATGGACGATCCCTCTCTTTTGCGTATGTCGCGGTGAATGACCACTCTATACAAGCGTATGTCATAATAACCGGTCCCTCTCTTTGAACATATTCCATGATGGACATCCCCTCTCTTTGAGTATTTTTCGTAAGGAATGACCCCTCTCTTCGAGTGCATGTCATGGTGAACGGTCCCTCTCTATGAGCGTATCCCGTGATGGACGATGCCTCTTTTTGAGTGTATGTCGCGATGAATGGCCCCTCTCTTTAAGTGCATGTCATGGTGAACGGTCCCTCTCCTTGAGCGTATACCATGATATCCGACCCCTTGTGTTTATGCATATGTCGCAAAGAATGACTCCACTCTTCGAGTGCAAGTCATAATGAATGGTTCCTCTCTTTGAGCGTATTTTGTGATGGACGACCCCTCTCTTTGAGCGTATGCCACGGTGAATTACCCCTTTCTTCGAATGCATGCCATAATGAACGGTCCCACTTTGTGAGCAGATACCATGATGGTGAAAGATCCCTCTCTTTGAGTGAATACCGTGATGGACGACCCCTTGCTTTTTGTGTATGTCGCTATGAATGATCCCACTCTTCGAGTGCATATCATAATGATCGGTCCCTTTCTTAGAGCGTATACCGTAATGGATGACCCCTCTCTTTTTGGGTGCATGTCATAATGAACAGTGCCTTTCTTAGAGCGTATACCGTGATGGATGACCCCTCTCTCTGTGCGTATTCCATAATGAACGTTCCCTCTCTTTGAGCGTATGGCGTGATGGACGACCCCTCTCTTTGAGCGTATGTCGCGTTGAATGACCCCTCTCTTCCAGTGCATGTCATAACGAATGTTTCCTTTCTTAGAGCGGAAATCGTGATGGACAACCCCTCTCATTGAGCGTATGTCGCGGTGAATGACCACTCTATTCGTGCGTATGTCATGATGACCGGTCCCTCTCTTTGAGCGTATCTCGTGATGGATGACCGCTCTCTTTGAGCATTAGTCATGATGAATGACCCCTTTCTTCGAGTGCATGTCATGGTGAATTTTCCCTCTCTTTGAGCGTATACCGTGATTGATGACCCCTCTCTTTGAGCGTATGTCGCGACGAATGGCCCCTATCTTTGAGTGCAATTCATGGTGAACGGTCCCTCTCTTTGAGCGTATCCATGATGGACGATCCCTCTCTTTGAGCGTATGTCGCGCTGAATGACCCCTCTCTTCCAGTGCATGTCATAACGAACGGTTCCTTTCTTAGAGCGTAAATCGTGATGGACAACCCCTCTCATTGAGCGTATGTCGCGGTGAATGACCGCCCAATTCAAGCGTATGTCATATTGATCGGTCCCTCTCTTTGAGCGTATCTCGTGATGGACGACCACTCTCTTTGTACATTCGTCATGATGAATAACCCCTTTCTTCGAGTGGATGTCATGGTGAATTATCCCGCTCTTTGAGCGTATACCGTGATGGACGACCCCTCTCTTTGAGCATATGTCGCGATGAATAGCCCCTATCTTTGAGTGCAATTAATGGTGAACGGTCCCTCTCTTTGAGCGTATATCGTGATGTACGACCCCTCTCTTTGAGCGTATGTCGTGATGGACGACCCCTCTCTTTGAGCTTATGTCGTGTTAGACGATCACTCTCTTTGAGCGTAAGTCATGATGAATGATTCCTGTCTTCGACTTTATGTCCTGGTGAACAATCCTTCTCTTCAAGTGCATGTCATAATTAACAGTCCTTTTCTTAGAGCATATACCGTGATGGATGACCCTTTTCTTTTAGCATATATCGCGGTGAATGACCCCTCTCATCGAGAGTAGAACATAATGATTGGTCCCTTTCTTTGCGCATATACCGTGATGGACGACCCTTCTCTTTGAGCGTATATCACGGTGAATGACCCCTCTCTTCGAGTGCTGGTCGTAATGAATGGTCCCTCTCTTTAAGCGTATTTTGTGATGGACAACCCCTCTCTTTGAGCGTAAGCCACGGTGAATGACCCCTCTCTTCAAGTGCATGTCATAATGAACGGTCCCTCTTAGTGAGCAGATACCGTGATGGACGACCCTTCTCTTTGAGCGTTTGTCACGATGAATGATCTCTCTCTTTGAGTGCATGTAAGGATCCCTTTCTTATAGTGTATACTGTGATGGACGACCCATCTCTTTGAGCATATGTCGCGATGAATCAACCCTCTTCTCGAGTGCAAGTTAAAATGAAAGGTCCCTCTCTTTGAGCGTATACCGTGATGGACGACCCCTCTCTTTGAGCGTATATCGCGATGAATGACCCCTCTCTTCGACTGCATGTCATAATGAACGGTCCCTTTCTTAGAGCGTATATAGTGATGGACGACCTTTCTCAATGTGTGTATGTCGCGATGAATAACACCTTTCTTCGAGTGCATGTCATGGTGAATGGTTCCTCTCTTTAGGCATCTACCGTGATGAATGTCCCCTCTCTTTGAGCGTATGTCGCGATGAATAGCTCCTCTCTTTGAGTGCATGTCATGGTGGACGGTCCCTCTCCTTGAGTGTATACCATGATATACGACCCCTTGCATTTATGCATATGTCGCGGTGAATGACTCCTCTCTTCGAGTGCATGTCCTAATGAACGGTTCCTTTCTTAGAGAGTAAATCGTGATGGACAACCCCTTTCGTTGAGCGTATGTCACGGTGAATGACCGCTCTATTCGAGCGTATGTCATAATGACCGGTCCCTCTCTTTGAGCGTATCTCGTGATGGACGACACCTCTCTTTGAGCATTTGTCATGATGAATGACCCCTTTCTTCGAGTGCATATCATGGTGAATTGTCCCTCTCTTTGAGCATGTACCTTGATAGACGACCCCTCTCATTGAGCGTATGTCGCGATGAATGGCCCCTATCTTTGAGTGCAATTCATGGTGAACGGTTCCTCTCTTTGAGCGTATCCATGATGGACGACCCCTCTCTTTGAGCGTATGTCGCGGTGAATGATCCCTTTCTTTGAGTGCATGTCATAATTAACGGTTCCTCTCTTTTTGAGCGTATGTCGCCGTGAATGACCCCTCTCTTGGAGTGCATGTCATACTGAACGGTCCCCTTCTTAGAACATATACCATGATCGACGACGCCTCTCTTTGTGAGTATGTTGTTGTGAATGACCCCTCTCTTCGAGTGAATGTCATAATAAATAGTCCCTTTCTTAAAGCGTATACCGTGATAGATGACCCCTCTCATTGAGAGTATGCCGCGATAAATGAAACCTCTCTTTGAGTGCATGTCATAATCAATGATCCCTCTCTTTGAGCATATACCGTGATCGACGATCCTCTCTTTGAGACTACGTTGTGATGAATGACCCCTCTCTCTGAGTGCATTTCATGGTGAACAATCCCTCTCTTTTAGCGTATACTGTGATGGGCGACCCCTCTCTTTGAGCGTATGTTGCAATGAATTACCCCTCTCTTCCAGGGAATGTCATAATAAATGGTCCCACTCATTGACCGAATATCGTGATCGAGACACTTTTTTTAGCGTATGTCGTGATGAATGACCCTCTCTTCGAGTGCATGTCATGGTGAAAGATCCCTCTCTTTGAGTGAATACCGTGATGGACGACCACTCGCTTTTAGCGTATGTCGCGATGAATGACCCCTCTTTTCGAGTGCATGTCATAATAATCGGTCCCTTTCTTAGAGCGTATCCTGTGATGGGTGACCCCTCTCTCTGAGCGTATACCACGATGAATGACCCCTCTTTTTGGGTGCATGTCATAATGAACAGTCCCTTTCTTAGAGCGTATACCATGATGGATGATCCCTCTCTCTGAGCATATACCGCGATGAATGACCCCTGTCTTCAAGCGTATTCCATAATGAACGTCCCCTCTCTTTCAGCGCATACCGTGATGGATGACACTTCCCGTTGAGCGTATGTCGCGATCAATGACCCTTCTATTCGAGTGCATCTCATAATGAACAATCTCTTTCCTAGAGCGTATACCGTGATGAACATAACCCTTCCTTGAGCGTATGTCGTAGTGACAGACCCCTCCCTTCAAGCGTATGTCATAATTAACGGGTCCCTCTCTTTGAGCGTATACAGTGATGGACGACCCCTTTCTTTTAACGTATGTCGCGATGAATGATCCCTCACTTCTAGAGTATGTCATAATAAACGTCCCCTCTTTTTGAGCATATGCGCCATGATGGACGAGCCCTCTCTTTAAGCGTATGTCGCGATGAATGACCCCTCTCTTCGAGTGCATGTCATAATGAACGATCACAATGTAAGAGCGTATACCGTGATAGACGACTCCTCTCTTTGATTGTATGTCGTGGTGAATGATCCCTCTCTTCGAGTGCATGTCATAATGAACGGTTCCTCTCATTGAGCGTATATCGTGATGGACGATCCCTCTCTTTGAGCGTATGTCGCGATGAATGAACCCTCTATTATAGTGCATGTCATGTTGAACGATCCCTATCTTTGAGCAGATACCGTGATGGATGACCCCTCTCTACGAATGCATGTAATAATGAACGGTCCCTTTCTTAGAGCGCATACTGCGATGGACGACCCCTCTTTTTGAGCGTATGTTGCGGTGAATGATGCCTCTCTTCGGTGAATGATCCCTCGCTTTGAGTGCATGTAATGATCCCTTTCTTAGAGTGTATACCGTGATGGACAACCCATCTCTTTGAGCGTATGTCGCGATGAATGTGCCCTCTCTTCGATTGCATGTTACAATGAAAGGTCCCTCTCTTTGAGAGAATACCATGATGGACGACCCCTCTCTTTGAGCGTATATCGCGATGAATGACCCCTCTCTTCGAGAGTAGGTCATAATGATTGGTCCCTTTCTTAAAGCATATACTGTGATGGACGACCCTTCTCTTAGAGCGTATGTCGCTGTGAATGACCCCAACCTTCGACTACTGGTCGTAATGAACGATCCCTCTCTTTGAGCGTATTTTGTGATGGACGACCCCTCTCTTTGAGCGTATTTTGTGATTGACGACCCCTCTCTTCGAGTGCATGTCATAATGAACGGTCCCTCTTTGTGTGCAGATACCGTGATGGACGTCCCTTCTCCTTGAGCATTTGTCGCGATGAATGACCCCTCTCTTTGAGTACATGCAATGATCCCATTCTTAGAGTGTATACTGTGATGGAAGACCCATATCTTTGAGCTTATGTCACGATGAATCAGCCCTCTCCTCGAGTGCATGTTAAAATGAAAAGTCCCTCTCTTTGAGCGTATACTATGATGGACGACCCCTCTCTTTGAGGGTATATCGCGATGAATGACCCCTCTCTTCGAGTGTATGTCATAATGAACGGTCCCTTTCTTAGAGCGTATATAGTGATGGATCACCTTTCTCAATGTGCGTATGTCGCGATGAATAACACCTCTCCTCGAGTGCATGTCATGGGGAATGGGTCCTCTCTTTGTACGTCTACCGTGATGGACGCCCCCTCTCTTTGAGCGTATGTCGCGATTGATAACACCATTCTTCGATTGCATGTCATAATGAACATTCACTTTCACAGAGCGTATACCGTAATGGACGACCCCTCTCTTTGAGCGTATATCGCGGTGAATGACCCCTGTCTTTGAGTGTATGTCGTTACAGACAAACCCACCCTTTAAGATTATGACACGATGAATGACCCCTCTCTTTGAGCATGACATTGTGAACGATTCCTCTCTTTGAGCGTAAACCATGGACGACCCCTCCATTTGATCGTAGGTCGCGATGAATGACCCCTCTCTTTGAGTGCATGTCATAATGAACGGTCCCTTTCTTAGAGCATATACCGTGATGGATGACCCTTCTCTTTGGTGTATATCATGATGAATGACCCCTCTCTTTGAGGGTTTGTCATAATGAAAGACCCTTCTCTTTAAGAGTATACCGTGATCCATGACCCCTTTTTTGAGTGTATGTCGCAATGAAGGATCCCTCTCTTCGAGTCCATGTCATGGTGAACAATCCCTCTCTTTGAGCATATACTGTGATGGACGATCCCTCTCTTTGAGCGTATACCGCGATGAGTGACCCCTCTCTTCGAGTGCATGTCATAATGAACGGTCCCTTTCTTGGAGCGTATACCATGATGGGCGACCCCTCTTGCTGAGCGTATGTCGCGGTAAATGACCCCTCTCTTTGAGAGAATTTCATAATGAACGGTCGTTTTCTTTGATAGTATATCGTGATGGATGACCCCTCTCTTTGAGCGTATGTCATAGTGACCCCTCTGTGACACCCTCGCCCCGGGTTAGGAGACGGAGGTGTCGACCGGTCATTTGAACTTGTAATTTGGACTATCTTGAGTTCAATTTTAAAACATTTCGATAATTTGTATATCAATTCAAGACAATTAATTGTAATATCTATCAATTGTTGGGGCTATTTAAAATTTTTCGATTTCGATTATACTCATTAATTCCGAATTAACTATTATTCTAATTTGATCTCACTATTCCACATTAATGTACTATCAATTCAAGTCTTGTAACAGATCTTAGTTCCATTTATTTAATCACCCTTAAGGATATTTTATCGATCGAGTCAATTTTTATTAGCCAAATTTAACTTCATTAGCTATAGGTATCGATACCCCTATAGGAAGGTATCGGAACAGGGGTATCGATTCTGGTTTCGATACAAGTTGCCTACGTTGACCCGTTGACCAAGGCTGGGAAGCCTGTTTCGATACAAGCATCGGTTCCAAAACTTTCTGCCAAGGGTGGTATCGATACAAGCATCGGTTCTAAAACTTTCTGCCAAGGGTGGTATCGATACAAGCATCGGTTCCAAAACTTTCTGCCAAGGGTGGTATCGATACCCAAGCTAGTGGTATCGATACCCCTGCTCGAAATGGGTAATTTCAAGCCTTTAAACACTTAGACACATTTCTATGGGTTTACATTGGTTCTCATTTCATCCCTAGACCATTAAGGAACATATTCAACCCTTTAGGCAACCCTAGCATCTTGCTTGAACCACTTGCTAAGTCTAGTTTCAAAATCCTGGCCATTGATCAATCTAACCATTTTATAGTGTCCATGACCATTAGTTAATTCTACCTTAGCCTATTTGTGACTCAAGTCTTTAACCCTAGACTATAACATTCAAGTTGACCATGTCATGTGCCTCACACTTTAACAACTTGTATGTTCATGATGTAGTTTGAGGTACCATATACTAAGCTACCTAGTTCATGCATGATATGCCAAGTCCATTAGTACAAACCATCTCCAAACCACCTATGCCTACTATGCATCCTAGGCCAAGAACCCATAACATGTGGGGTTAACCTACCGTGAGCATTATGCCTTATGGCTTACAAGACCAAGTCAATGAACACGACTCATGCACAAATATACATATATATACAAGCCATGGGCCAAGCCCTCAAATGCATGAACAAACAAAATATGTTCACTAATGCCACCATACTAGGAGTTAATCAAAATACAAGATACCATACTCTTGCTTGCTTTGTGCCCTTGCTCCGAATCAAGCTTGATCTACCTCTTTGACACGTGAACCTGTTGTTTGGGAAGGAGGAAACAAAGGGAGTGTAAGTACAAAGAAGTACTTAGTGAGGTGACCCTAGTCTAACCAAATTAGACATGATGCAATAACAAGATATATCATGGTTCAATTAAACATACGATTTAATTCATGGCAAATGGTCTATCAATGCAAAAATCAACAATAACCAAATATCATAGCAAAATGCTCTCATAGTTAACATTTATGTCATTCGTATCATATCATGGTCTATATGCTCAAGCTAGCATAACATTAATGCTCCTATCTGATTAGTCATTTTTCAATTCTCATGCCATCATTAAGTAATCCATTTCAAGGGCTACGTATAGCCATATGAACATTTCAATATCAATAACCATGTTACATTCAAGTGCTACACTTAGCATCAATTACATTTCTATAGCCAATGCCAATGCATGATCAAGTGTCAATAACATTCAAGTCATTACGTGTAAGTATAAGTCACATTTGAACTTTTAATCTTTCAATTTACATTCGGGTGATGCCTTGGTATACAAGGACACGGTAACGAGTCAACAAGAGTGTCATGAAGACACTAACATGAGTACCACAAAGGCACTAACATGAGTACCACAAAGGTACTATCAAGAGATACCCATGGTATCTAACAATTGGTGACTCACCACCAAAACACGGTACCCATAGTACCAACAAGAGTACCGAAGTACTAAACATGAGTGCCGTAGCACTAAACAATGAGCTCAAGACCCTAGGCATGCCGTACAACCTATGACCGTCTATAGACCAAGGCTCAATAACATTTCAATATCCATTTATGTTATTAAGTTCACATTACCAAGAACAAGTGTCACTTACATGTTGATACAAGGCAATTACAATACTTGTTTCAATTTAGTTATAGCAATTCAATCATGTCATCATGTGGAAATATCCAAGGCAAGTATATCAATCAATACATTACAATTAACATGCATACCTTGTTATCAACAATATGTCGCATCACCAATACATGCTCTATGCATGATTTACGTACCTGACATCCATAGCCGCATGTCATACATACCTTGGCATTTCCAAGCAATGCATATGAGCTAAGCTAATACTTATAATCTAGCAAGCAAGTCATTTAACATTAGCCTCCTTCCCTTTTTACCAGGTATTTGATTAATCCATTTACATGCCATGTTAATTCAAATAAGAAAAAGGGTGGTTAGGACCCTAGGTCCTAACCCCAATGTTTGCCACACTCACTATGTTTCCAAGCTATTAAGGGTTGTAGATCACAACCCCTTTGCCTCTTTTCCTTGATGCTTCGAGCCTCTCTTGCTCCTCGTTGATTTCTTCTCTCGGGGTATCTAACAATTAACATATACATGTACCATTCATTAGGACATACATTCAATCATTTAATCCAAGCAATACTAGTCTTAACAAAGATAAACATGTATATTTATTTGTTACGGACAGTTTTGCTATCCTTTAGCAAAACGGTCATATCTCCTAGCTCCGATGTCCAATTTAAGTCCATTTGAAAGCTAAAATAATTATCTACAACGTACAATTAACCTCATATTTTAATCCTTATCCGATTAGCTCCAGATTTCAATCGAAACAGACCTGGCCGGATTTCCAGGACTGCTCGGGTAGCCTTACGGAAACGCGTATATCTTTCTCTATTGGATTCGGATTTAAGTTCCGTAAATTTCCTCTTAAACTAGGTATACATGAGTATCATTATCCAAAGTTTCAGCTCTAAACTCCTTAAATCCCGTCCTAGGGAAATTCTCAAAGATAGCTACTCGGAATAGCATTTTTAGGCCATTTTCGGCTAACTTTCAATCCATTAGTCCAATTTTCAAATCCAACCTTATTCTTACAATTTCCAGCACCTTTAATCATAATTTTAACCTCAACTAGTATCTAGTTTCGCCATGTTATCAACTCAATCAACCCACATAATGCATTTAGGAGAATCCCTAATTCAAGCTTCTCAACTTAACATTCATGCTCTAGCAACTAAACCCCAAGCAACATTATCACCAAATTTGGGTTTCTAACACCTTAATCTAACACAATGTATCATACAATATCAAAAACCCCAAATCTTCAAACCCTAAATTTCGGTTAAGGTAGAAAAGCTTACCGGGGTCTTTAGATTCAATTTCCTAAGCCAAATGCTTAAACATGAATGGAATTTGAGCTCCCTCCTTCAAGCCACCATGAAAGCCTTCTCCCCTCTCCTTTCTTGCTTCTAACGTGAATGAAGAAGAATGGGAGAGATGGGGGCTGATTTCTTCCTCTTTTTTTTTTTGATTATTTTAAGTGAGAAAAGATTATATCACCCTTAATGAATTGCCTAAGCTTGGTTAATTACTGAGGGTAGTTTAGGGAAGTCTAACATTCACCATGCAATCTTTCTATTCCATTTTCAATTCAATTTAGTCCCTCACCTCGTCTAAGTGTTACAAGGTTTGGTTTAATCCCGCAATTAATTCGATTTATTTTACTAGCCCGGTTTTAGGGGTGTTACACCCTCTCTTCGAGCGTATTTCATAATGAACGTTCCCTCTCTTTGAGCGTGTGTCGTGATGGATGACCCCTCCCTTTGAGTATATGTCGCGTTGAATGACCACTCTCTTCGAGTGCTTGTAATAATGAACGGTCTCTTTCTTAGAGCGTATACCGTGATGGACGACCCTTCTCATTGTGCATATGTCGCGATGAATGACCCTTCTCTTCGAGTTCATATTATAATGAACGGTACCATACTTTGAGCATATATCGCGA
Organism: Abelmoschus esculentus; assembly: GCA_035048815.1. Lineage (NCBI taxonomy): Eukaryota > Viridiplantae > Streptophyta > Magnoliopsida > Malvales > Malvaceae > Abelmoschus > Abelmoschus esculentus. The sequence continues at coordinate 13,540,853 of JAUCBN010000016.1, read as the reverse complement.
TGTACGATCCCTCTCCTTGAGGGTATGTTGCAGTGAATGACCCCTCCCTTCGAGAGTTTGTTGAAATAATCGGTCCCTCTCTTTGATTGTATCCCGTGATGAACGACCCCTTTCTTTGAGCATATGTCTCGATTAGAATGACCCCCGTCTTTTAGTGCATGTCATGGTGAACGATCCCTCTCTTAGAGCGTATACCATACTGGACGACTCCTCTCTTTGAACGTACGTCGTGATGAATGACCCCTCTCTTCATGTGCATGTCATAATATACAGTTCCTTTCTTAAAGAATGTACCCTAATGGACGACCCTTCTCTTTTAGTGTATGTCGCGATGATTGACCCCTCTTTGAGTGCTTGTCATAATGAACAATCCCTTTCTTAGAGCGTATACTGTGATGGACGACACCTCTCTATGAGCGTATGACGCGGTGAATGACCCCTTGCTTCTAGCATATGTCATAATGAATGGTCCCTCTCTTTGAGCGTATACCGTGATGGATGACCCCTCTCTTTGACCATATGTCGCGATGAATAAAAACCCCTCTATTCGAGTGCTTGTCATGGTGAGCAGTCCCACTCTTTGGGCGTATAACGTGATGGACTATTTGAGAGTATGTCGCGATGAATGACACGTCTCTTTGAGTGCATGTCATAATCAACAGTCCTTCTCTTTGAACGTATACCGTGATCTATGACCCTCTCTTTGAGCGTACGTTTCAATGAATGACTCCTATCTTCGAGAGCATTTCATGGTGAACAGTCCCTCTCTTTAAGTGTATACTGTGATGGACAACCCCTCTCTTTGAGAGTAGGTCGCAATGAATGACCCCTCTTCGAGGGCATGTCATAATGAAGGATCCCTCTTTTTGAGCGTATGTTGCGATGGATGACCCCTCTCTTCAAGAACATGTCATGGTGAAAAATCCCTCTCTTTGAGCGAATATCGTGATGGACGGCCCCTCTCCTTGAGCGTATGTCACGATGAATGACCCCTCTTTCGAGTTCATATCATAATGAACCGTCCCTTTTTAAGAGCGTATACCGTGATGGATGACCTCTCTCTTTGAGTGTATGTCGCGGTGAATGACCCCTCTCTTTGTGTCAATGTCAAAATGAACGGTTCCTTTCTAAGAGCGAAAATCGTGATGGACGACACCTCTCTTTTGTGTATGTCGCGGTGAATGACCGCTCTATACGAGCGAATGTCCTAATGACCGGTCCCTCTCTTTGAGCGTATCTCGTGATGGACATCCCCTCTCTTTGAGTGTTTTTCGTAATGAATGAACCCTCTCTTGGAGTGCATGTCATGGTGAACGGTCCCTCTCTATGAACGTATACCGTGATGGACGACTCCTCTCTTTGAGCGTATGTCGTGATGAATGGCCCCTCTCTATGAGTGCATGTCATGGTGAACGGTCCCTTTCCTTTAGCTTATACCATGATATACGACCTTTGTCTTTGAGCATATGTCGCGGTGAATGACTCCTCTCTTCGAGTGCATGTCATAATGAACGGTCCCTCTGTTTGAGCGTATTTTGTGATGGACAACACCTCTCTTTGAGCGTATTCCACGGTGAATGATCGATTTCTTCGAGTGCATGTCATAATGAACGGTCCCTCTTTGTGAGCAGATACCATGATGGACGACCCTTCTCTTTGTGCGCTTGTCGCGATGAATGACCCCTCTCTTCGAGTGCATGTAATGATCCTTTTCTTGGAGTGTATACTGTGATGGATGACCCATTTTTTTGAGCGTAAGTCGCGATGAATCAGCCCTCTCTTCGAGTGTATGTTAAAATGTAAGGTCCCTCTCTTTGAGTGTATACCGTGATGGACGAACCCTCTCTTTGAGCGTATATCGCGATGAATGACCCCTCTCTTCAAGTGTATGTCACAATGAACAGTTCCTTTCTCAGAGGGTAAATTGTGATGGACAACTCCTCTCATTGAGCGTGTGTTGCGGTGAATGACCGTTCTATTCGAGCGTATGTCATAATGATCGGTCCCTCTCTTTGAGCGTATCTCGTGATGGATGACACCTCTCTTTGAGCATTTTTCATGATGAATGACCCCTTTCTTCGAGTGCATGTCATGGTGAATTGTCCCTCTCTTTGAGCGTATACCATGATGGACGACCCCTCTCTTTGAGCGTTTGTCGCGATGAATGACCCCTATCTTTGAGTGCAATTCATGGTGAACGTTCCCTCTCTTTGAGTGTATACCGTGATGGACGACCCCTCTATTTGAGCGTATGTCACGGTAAATGAACGGTTCCTCTCTTTAAGCGTAAATCATGATGGACGACCCCTCCCTTTGATCGTACGTCGCGATGAATGACCCCTCTCTTCGAGTGTATCTCATAATGAACGGACCCTTTCTTAGAGCGTATACCGTGATGGATGACCCTTCTCTTTGGCATATATCGGGATGAATGACCTCTCTCTTTAAGGGTTTATCATAATAAAAGACCCTTCTCTTTAAGCGTATACCGTGATCGATGACCCCTCATTTTGAGTGTTTGTCGCATTGAAGGACCCCTCTCTTCGAGTGCATGTCATGGTGAACAATCCCTCTCTTTGAGCTTATACCGTAATGGACGACCCTTGTCTTTGAGTGTATCTCGCGATGAATAACCCCTCTGTTCGAGTGCATATCATAATGAACATTCCCTTTCTTAGAGCGTATACCGTGATGCACAACTCCTCTCGTTTAGTGTATATCACGGTGAATGACACCTCTGTTCGATTGTATTTCATAATGGTTCGTGCCTCTCTTTGAGCGTATGTCGTGTTGGACGACCCCTCTCTTCAAGTGGTGGTCGTAATAAACAGTCCCTCTCTTTGAACTTATATTGTGATGTACGACCCCTCTCTTTGAGCGTATGCCACGGTGAATGACCCCTCTCTTCGACTGCATGTCATAAGGAACGGTCCCTCTTCATGAGCAGATACCGTGATGGACAACCCTTCTCTTTGAGCGTTTGTCGCGATGAATGACCCCTCTCTTTGAGTGCATTTAATGATCCCTTTCTTAGAGTGTATACTGTGATGGACGACCCATCTCTTTGAGCGTAAGTCGGGATGAATCAGCCCTCTCCTCGAGTGCATGCTAAAATGAAAGTCCCTATCTTTGAAAGTATAACGTGATGGATGACCCCTCTCTTTGAGCGTATATCGCGATGAATAACCCCTCTCTTCGAGTGTATGTCATAATGAATGGTCCATTTCTTAGAGCGTATATGGTGATGGACGACCTTTTTCAATGTGCGTATTTCGCGGTGAATAACACCTCTCTTCGAGTGCATGTCATGGTGAATGGTTCCTCTCTTTGTGCATCTACCGTGATGGGCGTCCCCTCTCTTTGAGCGTTTGTCGTGATTGATGACCCCTTTTTTCGATTCCATGTCATAATGAACATTCACTTTCATAGAGCGTATACAATGATGGACGATCCCTCTCTTTGAGCGTATGTCGCGGTGAATGACCCGTCTCTTTGAGCGTATGCCGTTACTGACAAACCCTCCCTTTGAAATTATGTCGTGATGAATGACCCCTCTCTTTGAGCATGACATTGTGAACGATTCTTCTCTTTGAGCGTAAACCGTGGACGACCCCTTCGTTTGATTGTACGTCGTGATGAATGACCCCTCTCTTTGAGTGCATGTCATAATGAACGGTCCTTTTCTTAGAGCGTATACCGTGATGGATGACCCTTCTCTTTGGCGTATATCGCAATGAATGACCCCTCTCTTTGAGGGTTTGTCAAAATGAAAGACCCTTCTTTTTAAGCGTATACCGTGATCGATGACCCCTCTTTTTGAGTGTATATCGCAATGAAGGACCCCTCTCTTCGAGTCCATGTCATGATGAACAATCCCTCTCTTTGAGCGTATATCGTAATGGACGACCCTTCTCTTTGATTATATCTCGCGATGAATAACCCCTCTCTTCGAGTGCATATCATAATGAACATTCTCTTTCTATACCGTGATGCACGACTCCTCTCTTTTAGCGTATGTCACGGTGAATGGCACCTCTGTTCGAGAGTATTTCATAATGATCAGTCCCTCTCTTTGAGCGTATGTCGTGTTGGACGATCACTCTCTTTGAGTGTAAGTCACGATGAATGATTCTTGTCTTCGACTATATGTCCTGGTGACAGTCCTCTTCTAGTGCATGTCATAATTAACAGTCCCTTTCTTAGAGCATATACCATGACGGACGACCCATCCCTTTGAGCATATGTCGCGGTGAATGACCCCTCTCATCGAGAGTAGGTCATAATGAATGGTCCCTTTCTTAGAGCGTATACCGAGATGGACTGATACATGCATGAGAGGGCTAAAGTAATGCACATTGAGCATAAATATGAATCTGTTGGTAAAGTCTGGAAAGCCAGCCAACTTGCCTTGATGTTTTGTATGTGTTCCGTGCATTTATGGGCAGTGTTGTCTTATATTAAATTGACCGTTATTCAATTACCTTTTCAACGCATCTTGAAACGCATCAATTGGATATCGGGAGCTCAAGATATTTTTGTTTTACCGAAGATTGCGCGTGCAGAAAACTGGATACATGATTATTATGAGATTTTGTAAAATTCATCCCAAAAGCTAATATATAAAGTTTTTGGATGAATTAAACATTAAATGAATTAATTCAAAGTTGAATTATAAAGCTTTGACCATTATTATTAGTATTTTATTTTATTACTTAGGATTCCTTTTAATTAGCTATTCATATGCTGATTTTAGGGGATTTATTTTATCAAGATATCAATATGCTGATGTTTAGGAATTGATTAGCTATCTATTAGGCAATTCTAAGGTCTCCACTAGACTATAAAAGGGGACAATTATTTTCTTGTAAACACATGAATAATATGAATTTCTGAGTTATAAAAACTCTTGGCCATGGGCCATTTTATTTGCAAGGTTGTCACCTTGCTATTTTTCTTATTAGAAGTCTTTTTCAACATAACTACTTCATGTTTTTATGAGGGAGAATATCTTCACACTCTCGCTTGCCTAAGCAATCGCGTTTAGGAGGGTGAGTTAGAGCCGGTTATGTTGTTTGCCTATCTAATTACGGATAGGAAGGTGCCTAGGATAATGACATATCATCAATTCATTGGAGAGATTCGTTTCGTTTGTAGGTGTTTGTCTATTCAATTGCGATTAGGAGGGTGCCAAGGACAAATCTATCCAACATCATACCACCACCACCATCTATCCTGTTGAATTTTAAATCACTCTTTAAGCGTATATCGTGACCGATGACCCCCCATTCTGAGTGTTTTTCACAATGAAGGACCTTCTCTTCCAGTGCATGTCATGGTGAACAATCCATCTCTTTGAGCGTATACCGTAACTGACGACCCTTCTCTTTGAGTGTATCTCGCGATGAATAACCCCTCTCTTCGAGTGCATATCATAATGAACATTCCCTTTTTAGAGCGTTTACCGTGATGCACGACTCCTCTCTTTTAGCGTATGTCGCGGTGAATGACCCCTCTGTTTGAGAGTATTTCATAATGGTCGGTCCCTCTCTTTGAGCGTATGTCGTGATGGGCGACCACTCTCTTTGAGCGTATGTCGTGTTGGACGACCACTCTCTTTGAGCGTAAGTCGCGATGAATGATCCCTGTCTTAGACTGTGTGTCCTGGTGAAGAGTCCCTCCCTTCTAGTGCATTTCATAATTAACGGTCCCTTTTTTAGAGCGTATACCGTGATGGACGACCCCTCTCTTTGGGGGTATGTCAGTGAATGTCCCCTCTCTTCGAGAGTATGTCATAATTAATGGTCCCTCTCTTTAAGCGTATGCCACGAAGGATGACCCCTCTCTTTGAGCGTATATTGCGATGGAAGACCCCTTTCTTCGAGTGCATGACATGGTGAACAGTCACTCTCTTTGAGTGTATGTTGTTATATACGATCCTATCTTTAAGCGTATGTTGCGATGAATAACATCTCTCTTCGAGTGCAGGACATGGTGAACGGTCCCTCTCTTCGATAGTATGTCGTAATGAACGATCCCTCTCTTTGAGCGTATGTCGTACGGACGACCCCTCACTTTGAGCGTATATCGCGATGAATGACCCCTTTACTAGAGAGTATACCGTGATGGATGACCCCTCTCTTTGAGCATTTGCTGTGATGGATAATGCCTCTGTTTGAGCGTATGTGGCGTTGAATGACCCCTTTCTTCCAGTTTATTTGAAATGAACGGTCCATTTCTTAGAGCGTATCCCGTGAAAGACGACCCCTCTCTTTGAGCGTATGTCGCCATGAATGACCTCTATCTACGAGTGCATGTCATAATGAACGGTCCCTTTCTTAGAGGGTATACCGTGATAGACGACACCTCTCTTTGATTATATGTCGCGAAGAATTACCCATCTCTTCGACCGTATATCATAATGACCGGTCCCTCTCTTTGAGCGTATCACATTATGGACGACCCCTCTCTCTAAGTGTATGTCGCGATGAATAACCGCTCTCTTCGAGTGCTTGTTATAAAAAACGGTCCCTTTCTTATAGCGTATGCCGTGATGGATGACCCCTCCTTTGAGTGTATGTCGAGATGAATGACCCCTCTTCGAGTGCATGTCATAATGATTAGTCCCTCTCTTTAAGCGTATACCGTGATCGATGACCACTCTCTTTGAGCGTATGTCGCGTTGAATGATCCCTTCTTCGAGTTTTAGTCATAACAAACGGTCTATTTCTTAGAGTATGTCCCGTGATGGACGACCATTCTCTTTGAGCATATGTCGCGATGAATGACCCTTCTCTACCAGTGCATGTCATAATGAACGATCCCATTCTTATAGGGTATACCGTGATGGACGACCTCTCTCTTTGAGTGTATGTCAGGAGAATGACCCATCTCTTCGAGCGTATATCATAATGACCGGTCCCTCTCTTTGAGCGTATCACATGATGGACGACCCCTCTCTTTGAGCTTATGTCGCGATGAATGACCCCACTCTTTCGAGTGCATGTCATGATGAACGATCCCCCTCTTTGAGCTTAGTCGTGATAGACGATCACTCTCTACGAGTGCATGTCATAATGAACAGTCCCTTTCTTTGAGTGTATATCGTGATGGACGACCCCACTCTTTAAGTGTATGTTGCGGTGAATGACCCTTGTCTTCGAGTGCATGTCATGGTGAACGTTCCCTCTCTTTGAACGTATGTCACGAAGAATGACCCCTTTCTTTGAGTGCATGTCATAATGAAAGGTCCCTTTCTTAGAGTGTATACCGTGATGGACGACTCTTCTATGTGAGCGTTTGTCACGATGAATGACCCATCTATTCGATTGTATGTCATAATGAATGGTCCCTTTCTTAGAGCGTATACCATAATGAATGACCCTTCTCTTTGAGCGTATGTCGTGATGGATGACCTCTCTCTTAGAGTGCATGTCATAATGATCGGTCCCTCTCTTTGAGCGTATATCATGATCGATGACCATTCTCTTTGACCGTATGTTGCGATGAATGACCCCTCTCTTCGAGTACATGTCATGGTGAACGATCCCTCTCTTTGAGCGTATACCATGATGAATGAAACCTCTTTTTGAACGTATGTCACAATGAATGACCCCTCTCTTCTAGTGCATGTCATAATGAACGGTCCCTTTCTTAGAGTGTATAATGTGATGGATGACCCTTCTCTTTGAGCGTTTGTCACGATGAATGACCCCTCTATTCGAGTGCATGTCATAATGAATGGTCCAATTCTTAGAGCGTATACCGTGATGGACAATCCTTCTCTTTGAGTGTATGTCGCGACAAAGGACCCGTCTCTTCGAGTGCATGTCAAAATGAACGGTCCCTTTCTTTTAGCGTATACCGTGATGGACAAGCCTCGTCTTTGAGCGTATGTCGCGATGAATGACCCACTCTTTTAGTGTATGTCATAATGAACGATCCCATTCTTAGAGCGTATACCGTGATGGACAACCCTTCTCCTTGAGCGTAACTCGCGATGAATGATCCTACTCTTCGCGTGTATGTCATAATGAACGGTCCCTTTCTGAGAGCATATACCATGATGGACGACCCCACTCTTTAAGTGGATGTCGCGGTGAATGATCCCTCTCTTCGAGAGTATACCATAATGAATGGTCTCTCTCTTTGAGCGTATGTCATGATTAATAACCTCTCTCTTTGAGCGTATGTCGTGATTAATAATCCCTCTCTTCGAGTGCATGTCCTGTTGAACGATCCCTCTGTTCGAGCGTATGGGTTGATGGATGACCTCTCTCTTTAAGTGTATGTCGCATTGAATGACCCCTCTAGTTGAGTGCATGTCATTATGAACGATCCCTTTCTTAGAGTGTATACCATGATGGACGACCCTCTCTTTCAATGTATGTCGCGATGAATGACCCCTCTCTTCGAGTGCATGTCATAATGAATGATCTCTGTCTTTGAGAGTATACTGTGATGGACAATCCCTCTCTTTGAGCGTATTGCGCGATGAATGACCCCTCTTTGAGTGTATGTCATAATGAACGATCCCTCTCTTTGAGCGTATACCGTGATGGACAGCCCCTCTCTTTGAGCGTATGTCGCGATGAATGTCCCCTCTCTTCGAGAGCATATAATAATGAACGGTCCCTTTCTTATAGCGTATACCGTTGTGGACGACCCATCTCTTCGAGCGTATGTCACGGTGAATGACCCCTTTCTTTGATGGTATGTTGTAGTGACCGGTCCCCCTCTTTGAGCGTATCCTGTGATGGACGACCCCTGTCTTTGAGCGTATGTCGTGATGAATGACCCCTCTCTTTGAGTGCATATCATGGTGAACGATCCCTCTTTTTGAGCGTATACCGTGATGGACGACACCTCTCTTTGAGCGTATGTCACGACGAATGACCTCTCTCTTTGAGTACATATCATATTAAATATTTCCTTTCTTAGAGTGTATATCGTGATGGACGACCCCTCTCTTTGAGCGTATGTCACGATGAATAACCCCTCTCTTCGAGTGCATGTCATAATGATCATTTCCTCTCTTCGAGCATATACCGTGATCGATGACCCCTCTTTTTGAGCATATGTTGCGTTGAATGACCCCTCTCTTCGAGTGCATGTAATGCGGAATGATCCCTCTCATTGAGCGTATACCGTGATGGAGAATCCCTCTTTTTGAGCGTATGTCGCAACGAATGACCTTTCTCTTCTAGTAAATGTCATAATGAACGGTCACTTTCTTAGAGTGTATACCGTGATGGACGACGCTTCTCTTTGAGCGGAATGACCCCTTTTTTGAGTGCATGATATAATGAATGATCACTTTCTTAGAGAGTATATTGTGATGGACGACCCCTTTCTTTGAGCGTATGTCGCCATGAATGACCCCTCTCTTCGAGTACATGTCTTAATGAACGGTCCTTTCTCAGAGCGTATATCGTGATGGACGACCCGTCTCTTTGAGCGGTGTTGCAGTAAATGGCCCTTCTCTTCGAGTTTATATCATGGTGAACGGTCCCTCTTTTTGAGCGTATACCGTGATGGACGACACCTCTCTTTGAGTGTATGTCACGATGAATGACCTCTCTCTCTTTGAGTGCATATCATAATAAATATTTCCTTTCTTAGAGCGTATATAGTGATGGACGACCCCTCTCTTTAAGCGTATGTCACGATGAATAACCCCTCTCTTCGAATGCATGTCATAACGATTGGTCCCTCTCTTCGAGCGTATGTATCGATGAATAACCTTTCTCTTTGAGTGAATATCATAACGAACAGTCCCTTTCGTAGAGCGTATATCGTGATTGACGACCCCTCTTAGAGCGTATGTCGCGGTGAATAACCCCTCTCTTGGAGAGTATGTGATAATGAACAGTCCCTCTCTTTGAACGTATGCCGTGATGGACGACCCTCTCTTTCAGCGTATGTCGCGACGAATGACCCCTGTCTTTGAGTGCATATCATGGTGAAGGGTCCATCTCTTTGAGCGTTTACCGTGATGGAAGGACCCCTCTCGTTGAGCGTATGTCGCATTGAATGACCCCTGTCTTCGAGTCCAAGTAATAATGAATGATCTATTTTTTGGAGCGTATCCCGTTATGGACGACCCTTCTCTTTGAGCGTATGTCGCGATGAATGACCCCTCTCTTTGAGTACATGTCATGGTGAACGATCCCTCTCTTTGAGCGTATACCATGATGAACGAAACCTCTTTTTGAACGTATGTCACAATGAATGACCCCTCTTTTCTATGCTTGTCATAATGAACGGTCCCTTTCTTAGAGCGTATACCGTGATGGACGATCCTTCTTTTTGAGTGTTTGTCACGATGAATGACACCTCTATTCGAGTGCATGTCATAATGAATGGTCCAATTCTTAGAGCGTATACCGTGATGGACAACCCTTCTCTTTGAGTGTATGTCGCGATGAAGGACCTGTCTCGTCGAGTGCATGTCATAATGAACGGTCCCTTTCTTTTAGCGTATGTCGCGGTGAATGACCCCACTCTTTGAGTGTATGTCATACTGAACGGTCCCATTCTTAGAGCGTATACCGTGATGGACGACCCTTCTCCTTGAGCGTATCTCACGATGAATAACCCCGCTCTTCGAGTGTATGCCATAATGAACGATCCCTTTCTTAGAGCATATACCGTGATGAGCGACCCCACTCTTTAAGTGTATGTCGCGGTGAATGACCTCTCTTTTCGAGAGTAATGAATGGTCCCTCTCTTTGAGCACATGTCGTGGTGGATGATCCCTCTCTTTGAGCTTATATCGCGATGAATGATCCCTCTCTTCTAGTGCATGTCATGCTGAATGGTCCCTCTCCTTAAGGGTATTCCGTAATGGACGACCCCTCTCTTTGAGCATATGTCGTGATGAATAACCCGTCTCTTCGAGTTCATGTCATGTTGAACGATCCCTCGCTTTGAGCTTATGTCATGTTGAACGATCCCTCGCTTTGAGCTTATGTCGTGATGGACGACCCCTCTTTTGAGCGTATGTCGTGATGAGTAACCCCTCTCTTCGAGTTCATGTCATGTTGAACGATTGCTCTCTTTGAGCTTATATAGTGATGGATGGCCCCTCTCTTTGAGTGTATGTCGCATTGAATGACCCCTCTCTTCGAGTTCATGTGATTATGAACAATCTGATTCTTAGAGTCTATACCGTGGTGGATGACCTCTCTCTTTGAGCGTATGTCGCGATGAATTTCCCCTCTCTTTGAGTGCATGTCATTGTGAATGGTCCCTCTCATCGTGTGTATACCATGATGGACGACCCCTCTCTTTGAGCGTATGTTGAAATGAATAACCCATCTCTTCGAGTGCTTGTCATAATGAATGGTCCTTTTCTTAGAGCGTATACCGTGATGGACGAGCCTTCTCTTTGAGCGTATGTCGCGATGAATGACCCCACTCTTCGAGGTTATGTCATAATGAATGGTCACTCTTTTAGAGCATACACCGTGGTGGACGACCTCTCTTGTTAAACGTATGTCGCGGTGAATGACCCCTCTCTTCGAGAGTGCCATAATGAATGGTCCGTCTCTTTGAGTGTATGCTGTGATAGACGATCCCTCTCTATAAGCGTATATCGTGATGAATGACCCCTCCCTTAGAGTGCAGGTCACGGTGAATAGTCCCTCTTTTTGAGAGTATGCCGTGATGGACGACCCCGCTCTTTGAGCATATGTCGCAACGTATAACCCCTCTCTTCGAGTACATGTCTTGTTGAACGATCCCAGATACATGTATTAGAGGGCTAAAGTAATGCACATTGAGTATAAATATGACTCTGTTGGTAAAGTCTGGAAAGCCAGCCAACTTGCCTTGACTTTTTGGATGTGTTCCGTGCATTTATGGGCAGAGTTGTCTTCTAATAAATTGACCGTTATTCAGTTAACTTTTCAATACATCTTGAAACGCATCAATTGGATATCGGGAGCTCAAGATATGTTTGTTTTACCGAAGATTGCGCGTGCAGAAAACTAGATACGGGATTATTATGAGATTTTATAAAATTCATCTCAAAAGCTAATATATAAAGTTTTTGGATGAATTAGATATTAAATAAATTAATTCAAAGGTGGATTATAAATCTTTGACCATTATTATTAGTATTTTATTTTATTACTTAGGATTCCTTTTAATTAGCTATCCATATGCTGATTTTAGGGGATTTATTTTATCAAGATATTAATATGTTGATATTTAGGGATTGATCAGCTATCTATTAGGCAATTCTAAGGTCCCCTCTAGACTATAAAAGGGGACAACTCTTTTCTTGTAAACACATGAAGAGTATGAATTTCTAAGTTATAAAAACTCTTGGCCTCGGGCCATTTTATTTGCAAGGTTGTCACCATGCTATTTTTCTTATCAGAAGCCTTCTTCAACTTAAGTACTTCAAGTTTTATGAGGGAGATTATCTTCACACTCTCGCTTGCCTAAGCAATCGCATTTAGGAGGGTGAGTTAGAGTCGATTATGGTGTTTGCCTATCTAATTACGGATAGGAGGGTGCCTAGGACAACAACATATCATCAATTCACCAGAGAGATTCGTTTCATTTGCAGGTGTTTGCCTATTCAATTGCGATTATGAGGGTGCCAAGGACAAATCAATCCAACATCATACCACCACCACCACCATCTATACTACTGTATTTTATATCAATCCCTCTGTTCGAGCGTATGTCGTGATGGATGACCTCTCTCTTTAAGTGCATATCGCATTGAATGACCCCACTTGTTGAGTGCATGTCATTATGAATGATCCCTTTCTTAGAGTTTATACCGTGATGGATGAACCTCTCTTTAAATGTAGGTCGCGATGAATGAGCCCTCTCTTCGAGTGCATGTCATAATGAACGATCGCTATCTTTGAGAGTATACCGTGATGGGCAACCCCTCTCTTTGAGTGTATTGCGCGATGAATGACCCCTCTCTTTGAGTGTATGTCATAATGAACGATCCCTCTCCTTGAGCGTATACAGTGATGGACAACCCCTCTCTTTGAGCGTATGTCGCGATGAATGTCCCCTCTCTTCGAGTGCATATCGTAATGAACGGTCCCTTTCTTATAGCGTATACCGTTATGGACGACCCATTTCTTTGAGCGTATGTCGCTGTGAATGACCCCTTTCTTTGAAGGTATGTTGTAGTGAACGGTCCCCCTCTTTGAGCGTATCCTGTGATGGATGACCCCTGTCTTTGAGCGTATGTCGTGATGAATGACCCCTCTCTTCGAGTGCATGTCCTGTTGAACGATCCCTCTATTCGAGCGTATGTCGTGATGGATGACCTCTCTCTTTAAGTGAATATCGCATTGAATGACCCCTCTTGTTGAGTGCATGTCATTATGAACGACCCCTTTCTTAGAGTTTATATCGTGATGGACGAACCTCTCTTTGAACGTAGGTCTCGATGAATGATCCCTCTCTTCGAGTGCATGTCATAATGAACGATCGCTATCTTTGAGAGTATACCGTGATGGGCAACCCCTCTCTTTGAGCGTATTGCGCGATGAATGACCCCTCTCTTTGAGTGTATGTCAAAATGAATGATCCCTCTCTTTGACGGTATACCGTGATGGACAACCCCTCTCTTTGAGCGTATGTCGAGATGAATGTCCCCTCTCTTCGAGTGCATATCATAATGAACGGTCTCTTTCTTATAGCGTATATCATTATGGACGACCCATCTCTTTGAGCGTATGTCACGGTGAAAGACCCCATTCTTTGAACGTATGTTGTAGTGATCGGTCCCCCTCTTTGAGCGTATCCTATGATGGAAGAACCCTGTCTTTGAGCGTATGTCGTGATGAATGACCCATCTCTTTGAGTGCATATCATGGTGAACGGTCCCTCTTTTTGAGCGTATAGCGTGATGGACGACACCTCTCTTTGAGCGTATGTCACGATGAATGACCTCCCTCTTTGAGTGCATATCATAATAAATATTTCCTTTCTTAGAGCGTATATCGTGATGGACGACTCCTCTCTTTGAGCGTATGTCGCGATGAATAACCCCTCTCTTCGAGTTCATGTCATAATGATCGTTTCCTCTCTTCGAGCGTATACCGTGATCGATGACCCCTCTTTTGAGCATACGTTGCGTTGAATGACCCCTCTCTTCGAGTGCATGTCATGCTGAATGATCCCTTTCATTGAGCGTATACCGTGATGGACGACCCCTCTTTTTGAGCGTATGTCGCAACAAATGACCCTTCTCTTCTAGTAAATGTCATAATGAACGGTCACTTTCTTAGAGCGTATACCGTGCTGGACGACCCTTCTCTTTAAGCGGAATGACCCCTCTTTTCGAGTGCATGATATAATGAATGGTCACTTTCTTGGAGAGTATTTTGTGATGGACGACCCCTCTCTTTGAGCGTATGTCGCCGTGAATGACCCCTCTCTTCGAGTACATGTCATAATGAATGGTCCTTTCTTAGAGCGTATATCATGATGGACGACCCGTCTCATTGAGAGATGTCGCAGTGAATGACCCTTCTCTTTGAGCATATTTCATATTGACCGGTATCTCTTTTAGCGTATCCCGTGAGGGACGACCCCTCACTTTGAGCGTGTGTCTCTATGAATGACCCCTCTCTTCGAGTGCATGTCATGGTGAACGTTCCCTCTCTTTGTGCGTATACCGTGATGATGTTCCCTCTTTTGGAGCGTAAGTCACGATGAATGACCCCTCTCTTCGAGTGCATGTCATAATGAACGGTCTCTTTCTTAGAGAATATACCGTAATGGACAACCCTTCTTTTCGAGCGTATGTGTCAATGAATAACCCTTCTCTTTGAGTGCATATCATAATGAACAGTCCCTTAGTTAGAGCATATACCGTGATGGACGACCCGTCTCGGAGCGTATGTTGCGGTGAATAACCCCTATCTTCGAGAGTATGTCATAATGAATGGTCCCTCTCTTTGAACGTATGCCGTGATGGACGACCCCTCTCTTTGAGCGTATGTCGCGATGAATGACCCCTCTCATCGAGTGCATGTCATAACGATTGGTCCCTTTCTTAGACCGTATATTGTGATGGATGACCCCTCTATTTGAGCGTATGTCCTAGTGAATGACCCCTCTCTTCGAGTGCATGTCATAATGAACGGTCCCTTTCTTAGAGCGTATACCGTGATGGATGACCCCTCCTTCGAGCGTATATCGAGATGAATGACCCCTCTCTTCGAGTGTATGTCATAATGAACGGTCCCTTTCTTAGAGCGTATACCGTAATGGACGACCCCTCTCTTTGAGCGTATGTCACGGTGAATGACCCTTCTCTTTGAGTGCATGTAATAATAATCAGTCCCTTTCTTAGAACGTCTACCGTGATGGACGATCCTCCTCTTTGAGCGTATGTCGTAATGAATGACCTGTAACACCCAACCTGAATGTCACACTGGGCCTCCGGCCCAAAACCCATATTTAAAATTTTCCTTTAAAAGTCCAATAATAAAATCACATAGAGTTCAAAATCAATTTTCATAAAATCCACTTAAATTAAAACAAGCCCAAAATAGTTTAAAGAAATTCGGAGCTCCAAAATTATTACAGACCCGTTAAAATATTCGACCCAAATTTAATAAACAGAGTTACAATTACATATAGGGTTCAACATAGTACTATGCCCACTATATCTATAAGTGTACTCTGCAACTCGGTCGATGCTGAAATCTGAACCTTGATGGCACTCCACAGAACCCGCTTCACCTAACCTACGCTCGAAAACAGATTTCGAACGCTGAGCCATACAAGCTCAGTGGATACGTCGAACTCGGCCAATATCATGCATATCAAAACAGTAAAGCATGGCATATAAATCACATGCATGAAATGATGGTCTAGCATGCTTGCCTAACACATGGCATAAATGAGATGTATATTATCGCACACAACATATACAATCAGCAAAACACACAAGGTAATGAGGCCCGCATCCACACAGCATCGGGATCCCTTACTCAAGGATGAGGCACGCGTCCACACAGCATCGAGATCCTACATCCGGGATTGAGGCATGCATCCACACAACATCGGGATCCTACACTCAGGATAGTCGTCAAATCATCATCCAGAATGTTACATCGGATGGCCTTCGACGTGTTGCAACACTTTTGGATATCCGGATATCCAACGCTCAAGGACTCAACCACACAAACGATCCACTTAGGATCTTATCACAACAAGGCATGTTAAGTCTTGTCGTTCTTAAGCCTTTCGAGGTTATAATTATCAATCATAGCTTAAAATTCCTTTCATAGCTTTTAAGATTAATGGAAGTATTAATTAAATCTCTGAGCCCCAAAACTCTACTCAAACTTAGCCAAAAACACAGGGGTATCTATACCCTATATTGGGGTGTCGAAACATCCAGAATCGATGCCCACCCAAAAAGGGTATCGGAACAAGGGTATCGATGCCAGTATCGATACTCTTTGACCACTTCAAAAGTCAACAAAAGGGGAAAGGACCGTTTCGATACAGGTATCGATACAAAAAGTTACAAGAAACCTCGGTATCGAACCATGGTTCGATACCCCTAAATGACAAGCCAAAACACACTCATGGGTATCGACCGGTATCGATACCCCTGCACAAAATGCAGGTATGCACTTAGAATTTCTATATTTCAATCCCTAAACTTAATCTAACTGATTCTAAAGTCTTCCTACTCATTTTAATAGTGATTAGGATGTTTTAACACCAATTTCAAACCATTGAACACATAAACTCGTATTTCATCATTAATGACCCATTTTCAAGCAAACCAAGCAAGACAACACACATACATGATTTCTCTATATGCTATGCATTCTACCATGAATGGATGATGAAGAAAGAGTTGCGAGTACCAACCTCTTAGCAAAACAGCAGCAACCCGAACTTCCTCTAGTCAAACTCTTCCTCTACCCAAGGTTGTTGATGGCTCACCACCTTCCTTCTCTACAAGAGAAAGATGAAGAACGGTTTAGGAAGAACTTAGGATGATTCCTCAAAGTTTAAGAACACAAAAAGGGACTGAGATTAAAGCTCCAAAACTCAATCTTGAGATCCACCCAAAACCCCACAAGAACCTCCATCTAACACCAAAACCACACATCCTTACCTTGTTTTACAGATCCTTTACTACTCTACAACCTTTCTTCAAGCATAAAAACGAGATTCCCACTAAGATTCTTAAAGATCAAACCTTTTACCTTACATTCTTCTTGCTTCTATGATGGGGGAGGATGGAGAGTGAAGAGAGAAAAGAAATGAGGTCATTCCTCTACAGAAATTAACCCCCAAAACCCCTCTCTTCTCATCTCTATTTGGTAATTACCAAATCACCCCCAACCCAACAACTAACAAGCCCAACAACCAGACCAGCCCTAAAGCCTAAGGCCCAACAACCTAAGGTCCAAACTGTACAAACCCGGGGCCCAACACTTCGAGTTAACTCGACCCTCGGATATTGGAAATCCGGATCGTTGCAACTCTCCCCTCCTTGAGCGAATGTCGCAATGAATGACCCCTCTCTTCGACTGCATATCATAATGAATGGTCCCTTTCTTAAAGCGTATACCGTGGTGGACGACACCTCTCTTTGAGCATATGTCGCGGTGAATGACCCCTCTCTTTGAGAGTTTATCATAATGAATGGTTCCTCTCCTTGAGCGTATGTCATGATGGACGACCCTTCTCTTTGAGCGCATGTTGCATTGAATGACCCCTCTCTTCGACTGCATGTTACGCTGAACGGTCCCTCTCTTTGAGCGTACAACGAGATGGACGACACTTATTTTTTAGTGTATGTCGCGATGAATGACCCCTCTCTTCGAGTGTATGTCATAATGAATGGTCCCTTTCTTAGAATATATACCGTGATGGATGACCCTTTTCTTTGAGCATATGTTACGGTGAATGACCCCTATCTTCGAGTGCATATTGTGGTAAACGGTCCCTCTCTTTGAGCGTATACTGTGATGGACGATCCCTCTCTTTGAGTGTATACCGTGATGGACGACCCCTTTCTTTGAACATATGTTGTGATGAATGACCCCTATCTTCGAGTGCATATCATGGTAAACGGTCCCTCTCTTTGAGCGTATACCATGATGGACAACCCCTCTCTATGAGCGTATGTCGCAATGAATAATCCCTCTCTTCGAGTGCATGCCATGCTGAAAGGTCCTTCTCTTTGAGAGTATACCGTGATGGAAAGTCCCACTCTTTGAGCGAATGTCACGATGAATGAACCCTCTCTTCGACTACATGTCATAATGAACGGTACCTTTCTTAGATCTTATACTGTGATGGACGACCCCTCTCTTTGAGTATATTTGGCGATGAATGAACCCTCTCTTCGAGTGCATCATGGTGAACGATCCTTCTCTTTGAGTGCATGTCATTGTGAATGGTCCCTCTCATCGTGCGTATACCATGATGGACGACCCATCTCTTTGAGCGTATGTTGCAATGAATAACTCATCTCTTCGAGTGCTTGTCATAATGAATGGTCCTTTTCTTAGAGCGTATACCATGATGGATGAGCCCTCTCTTTGAGCGTATGTCGCGACGAATGACCCCTTTCTTTTAGTGTATGTCGCGAAAATGACCCCTCCCTTCGATTGTATGTCATAATAAACGATTCCTCTCTTTGAGCGTATGTCGCGTTGAATGACCCTCTCTTCAAGTGCATGACATGGTGAACGATCATTCTCTTTAAGCGTATACGGTGACGAACAACCCCTCTCTTTGACCGTATGTCACGATGAATGACCCCTCTCTTTCAGTGCATGTCCTAACAAACGGTCCCTCTCTTTTAGCGTATACCATGATAGACGACCCCTCTTTTTTAGTTATGTCGCAGTGAATGACCCCTCTTTTCGAGCTCATGTCATCATGAACGGTCCCTTTCTTATAGCGTATACCGTGATGACAACCCCTCGCTTTGAGCGTATGTCGCGGTGAATGACCCCTCTCTTCGAGTGCATGTCATAATGAACGATCCCTTTGTTATAGTGTATACCGTGAAGACGACCCCTCTCTTTGAGCGTATGTCGCAATGAATGACCCCTCTCTTCGAGTGCATGACATGGTGAATAGTGCCTCTCTTTGGGCATATACTTGTTCCTTCACAGATATGAAAATGCAGTAAAGTACGCCTTTTCTACAAATATTATCTTCAACGGTATAATCCCTAAATATATCACATTGACCACATGCATTGGTACAAGTAGGTGTAGATTTGATGATAAATGCCCATGAAAAGTGTAGAAAGTGATAGTGAGTCGAGCACTTATCACCTCTCTTTGGGCATATACCGTGATGGACGACCCCTCTCTTTGAGAGTATGTCGCGATGAATGACACCACTCTTTGAGTGTATGTCATGGTGAACGATCCCTCTCTTTGAGCATTTATCGTAATGGACGACCACTCTCTTTGAGAGTATGTCGCGGTGAATGACCTCTCTCTTCGAGTTCATGTCATAATGAACGGTCCCTATCTTTGAGCGTATACCGTGATGGACGACCCCTCTCTTTGAGCGTATGTCGCGATGAATGACCCCTCTATTCTAGTGCATGTCATGGTGAACGGTCCCTCTCTTTGAGCGGATACCGTGATGGATGACCCCTCTCTTTGAGCGTATATCGCGATGAATGACCCCTATCTTCGAGTTCATGTCATAATGAACGGTCCCTTTCTTAGAGCGTATACTGTGATGGACGACTCCTTTTATTGAGTTACGTCGCAGTGATTGACCCCTCTATTCGAGTGCATGTCATAATGAATAGTCCCCTTCTTGGAACTTATACCGTGATTGACGACCCCTCTTTGAGCGTATGTCACTGTGAATGACCCCTTTTGATTGAGTGCATGGCATGCTGAACGGTCCCTCTCTTTGAGCGTATACCATGATGGATGACCCCTTTCTTTGACCGTATGTCGCGATGAATGACCCCTCTCTTCGAGTGCTTGTCATAATAAACAGTCCTTTTCCTAGAACATATACCTTAATGGGCGACCCTTCTCTTTGAGTGCATGTCATAATCTACGGTCCCACTCTTTGAGCGTATACAGTGATCGATGACCACACTCTTCGAGTGCATTTCATGGTGAACAATCCATCTCTTTGAGTGTATACTGTGATGGACAACCCCTCTCTTTGAGTGTATGTTGCGGTGAATGATATATGGATCAAAGGATCCAAAGGGAACTTGTTATGAATGACTATCTCGAAAAGGAATATTTGGAAGATCTCTTCGAAAATGACCCTTTTGGAGGCCTCTACTTCAAGCAAAAGATTCATCAGCTTGTTCCATCATTGAAGCAATTGGCTGCCACTGCATCAAGGATATATTCTTTAGAAAACCCTTTTGACTTGAGGGGATGATATGTGCACGCCCAACCGTAGTTTCTTCCCATACATAATATTAAGCTACTTCATTTCACACATGGGATCAAAGGGGAGTTATCTTGTTGATCTTCGTATTTATTACTTTTATATACTTTATATTAAGGTACTTAAGAGTTATATTACTTAAGCTATAAAAATAAATAGTTATTATAACCACATTGGTTAAAGTTTTAGCTTAGCTCTAAACTCATCTTAAGTTATTTTAAGTATTCTCATTATTTCCATTATTATTTTTTCTTCATAGGACTTGCCTACAGCTCAAGGAGTAAATATTAACTCTGTATCAACTCAATCAGCTCAGAAGAAGTTAAACGGAAGGCAATACTAGAAACACAAGGAGCCAACTTCAGAATAGCTTGGAAATGAATGGAACACTCCTACTGTACTTAAAGGACTAAAGGATAGCTCCATGTCAGCTCACAAGTCCCATATGAGCTCAAATGAAGCATAATTCAAAACAAGGCCTTAGGAGATTCGGATCAGCTACAAAACACTCCTCACACTAGAAGAGAGTATAAGGAAGCTAATAGACCAGCTCACTTTGCTAAAGGCAGCTTGGATTAACTTATTTCAGCTTCAAGCTTTAGCTAAGTCTTTTTGCTAGATAGCTCAGTTCAATCCAGCTCACTCCCAGCTCGATTAGCTCACCTCAACTCTTGCTATCACTCCCAGCTCAACACCCGAATGTCACCTACCCTTCACCAAGCATCATGTCTGTCCATTATCCACGTTGGCGCCAAGATTATGGAGGGAAAGGAAGTGGGCGCCGAAACAAAGAGGTAGCACTTTTCATTGGACAGATTCATAATGGTCCATTTGTTTTCCATTTTCGAGAAGGATACAAGCCGAAATGGGTTTCAGTATCTTCATGCAAGTTGTTCCCCTATCACTTATCTTTCCAACACATTTTCAATTGCATCAATACGATGTCAATAGCTCGAGATATGGCCAAATTATTGAAGCCAGTGCAGACTAGACCGAGAAGTTACATCTTTTCAAATAGATTTGGAGGGAGACATCATTCAAATGAATAGTTGTCCGAATAGTTGAAGGTCATTTTGGCCAAACATCTTAAAAAAACTATAAATAGGACTTAAATTACAATCACATATTTGATCAATACAAAATTACTATGTGAGTTTACTCTCAAACTTGTTCTTTTTAGAACTATATCGACTTATCAAATCTATTAAATAGGTTTGTGGCGTCTCCTATCTCTTCCATCCATACTTAGGATTCTAGGAACTTATTTCCTAAGGGTTTAAGTCCTATATCACCCTCAAAGCATACTATAAGTTAGGTTTATGCTTTCATAGCATAAGTTCTACTTTTGTTACCTTTAAATACTATTTCTTTATCACCTTACATACACTCCATCCTAACCATTTCATCCATCAACATATCCGACTTTCTTAGCCTTCACTATCACCTTTTCCATTATTTCCTAACAAAAATATCACCTAACCATCCCTTACCAATTATACATATAACCTATACTTCCGCAGCCCTCTTTACACCATTTCACCATCTTTTCTTCATCAAATGACAAAGAACGCGTACGAGGATCAAGGCTTGCTTGCAATCACGATCGGGACAATCAAAGCTTCTCTACAACAACAATTGGAGAGTTGAAGCATATCATATGGTATCAGAGCAAAGGAAGATTCAAGTAAACCTCCTTCTTGTGAATTTTAGTTAAAAAAAAGAATTTTCGAAATTTGTACAAAAAATAGAAGTTGCAAATTCATGTTTCTCTCCTCTCAAAGAGTCTGAATTAGTAAAAAAAAAGTTCAAAAAAAATAATATTCACATTTGAAGTGAAGGCAAGAAGCACAAAACTAGCAAATGACTAACTCGGACAAGTTCCTCAAGTTTGATTGTTCACGATTGGTTTGTAAGTATGTTTTATGGTAACGTACTATCTATCCTTTGTTATTTCATTCTATTCTTATACTATTTTCATATTAGTCCCTACACTTTTCTATTTTTATTTTATTTCTTCTTTCTCTTTCTTTTCCTTAACCTAGCCCTTATCTTGTAGCCCAAACGCCAACAACATCTATACTAATGTTTTGATAGGTTTTGAGTTAGTTCTACTAAGAATTTGTGACGAGAGGTCGAGTGATAAAAGGAAAGAGAGTTGTTAGATCAGAAGAGGACAGTAAAAGCCATTCTGTTCTAGAGTGCAAACATGAGTGATTTAAGTAACAACTTCTTTTCCTTGGAGTGGCAGTGAGGATTGTTTTGAGTGTATTATGAGGTTTATATTTTTTTTCTTTCATTTTCACTAATCGTGCATCAGAATTCTTAGAACAATCCATCATCCTTGGAAAAAGAGAAAGTAAGTTCCAAGATGTGCTAGATGATCAACAAAGAACAAACATCTTTTAGACATGATGCAATGTAAATGGTAAAGTGTGCTCTGTTATCATAGACGATGAAAGTTGTACAAACATTGCTAGCACTTATTTGGAGGAAAAGTTAGGACTCAAGGCAACCAATCATTCAAGCCCCTATTATTTGCAATGGTTAAACGATAAAGAATCATTCCTGGTCAAAGAACAAGTATTTGTACCATTCTCAATTGGAAGGTACAAAGATGAAGTTATGTGTGACATAATGCATATGAATACAAGTCATCTTCTTCTCGGACGACCATGACAATTCGACAAGCGTACCATCCATGATGGATTCACCAATCGGTTTTCATCTTCCTTTGAAGGCAGAAATATCACCTTAGCGCCTTTATCTCCGGAACAAGTGAAGGAAAATCAAATGCAATTGAAAAAGAACGTTGAAGCCATGAAAGGAATTGAGAAAATTGAACAAAAAGAAGTGGATGATAGAATTGTTGGAGTTGAAAATAAAACAATGGTTGACAAAAATAATGGGGATGAAAATGATAAAATCAAAAAGAAAAAAGAAGTTAGAGTCGAAAAAGAAAAAAAGGAAAAAAAAACCTATTTTATGATATGTGCATATTTCTGCTCATTTATCTCATGCTTTCATGCTTCATTTCACGCATGGGATCAAAGGGGAGTTATCTTACCGATCTTAGTATTTATTACTTTTATATACTATATAGTAAACCACTTAAGAGTTATATTAATTAAGCTATAAACATGACTAGTCAATATGACCACATTATTAAGTTTTAGCTTAGATCTAAATTTATATTAAGTTATTTTAAGTATTCCCATTATTTCCATTATTATGTTTTTCTTCATAGGACTTACCTACAGCTCAAGGAGTAAATTAGTTGCTCGGTGTCAACTCAGTCACCTTAAAAGAAGCAAAACAGAAGACAATACTAGAAACACAAGGAGCCAACTTTAGAATAGCTTGAAAATGCATGGAACACTCCTACAGTACTTAAAGGACTAAAGGATAGCTCCATGTCAGCTCACAAGTCCCATACGAGCTCAGATGAAGCATAATTCGAAACGAGGCCTTAGGAGATTCGGATTAGCTCCAAAACACTCCTCACACTAGAAGGGAGTATAAGAAAGCTCATGGACCAGATCACTTTGCTAAATGCAACTTGGATTAGCTTATTTCAGCTTCAAACTTTAGCTAAGTCTTTTAGCTAGATAGCCCAGTTCAATCCAGCTTACTCCCAGCTCGATTAACTCACCTCAACTCTAGCTATCACTCCCACCTCAACACCCGAAGGTCACCTACCCTTCACCAAGCATCATGTCTTTCCATTATCTACATTGGGCGCCAAGATCATGGAGGGAAAGGAAGTGGACGCCAAAACAAAGAGATAACACTTTTCATTAGACAAATTCATAATGGTCCACTTGTTTTCCATTTTCGAACAAGATACAAGCAGAACTGGGTTTCGGTGTCTTTATGAAAGTTGTTTACCTATCTCTCATCTTTCCAGCGCATATTTAATCACATCAATCCAATATCGGGATCTAGTGATATGGACAATTACTGAAGACAGTGCAGGCTGAACCAAGAATTTACATCTTTTCGAATAGTTTTGGAGGGAGACACTAGTCAAATGAATGGTTATCCGAATAGTTAAAGTCCATTTCGGCCAAATCCCTTAGAAAACTATAAATAGGTCCTGGATTTCATTTTGTAAACACACCATTCAGATTATACAAAATTACTTGTGAGATTTTTCTCTCGTTTAGTTTTTCTTAGAAATTTATCGACTTATCAAGTACTTTTGTACTTGTGGCGTCAACCCTTTTCTATCCATTTTGATAGTTCGGGTTCTTTTAGTTTAATATACTAAAAGGTTCAAAGTCCGTTTATCACCACCCCTTAAAGATCGATATAAGGTTTAGGATTAGGTTTTCTATAACCTAGTTTCTTCCTTGAGTATCTTTAAGATACTATTTTCATTTCACCATTCCTTACATTTCCTCTCATTCCATTCATCATTCTCAATCATTTGTCATCCCCACAAAATATCCTAAACATTCATTCACCCTTATCAACACCACACATCCTTTCGCTTCCATATCAGTCCCTAAACTATTCGTTTCATTCATTTCACCTATTCCTTTCATTCCTTATCCTTAATTCTCTATTTTGCAGCCACTTCTTGTGAGAGACTTGCTTCCTTCCTAGGTCCTACAATCAAAGTGTATCGTTCAGCATCCTCAGCAAGATCGGCACATATCCTTTTATTTAACTCTACTTTTCTATTCCTTCTATTGTTTTGCAGGGCAATCCAAGAGTCTTATTTTTTCAAAGAGATGATCTAGTAATCATACCTTTTGGAGAACTAAAGAATGTGTCCTTTGAAGCGTCAATAGCCACGACTTTTGGAGACACACAAGACAAGTCCTTTGATGTTTCAAAAGTTCTGACATATGAAGTTCTAATAGTTCAGATATTTGACACTCCAAGTGTCTTGCAGATCGTGAAGAAAATTCAACAACCAGTGCCCATTAAACATCTACCATGGTTTGCAAATTCTTTTCATCTTGTTATAGGTTCATTCTCTACTAAATATGGTTCATTTTGCAGTAAATTCATAAGTCTACATGGAATTGTACTTGCTTGTGAAGACCAATTCAAGGAGATGAAACAGGCACTATCAATCTATTCTAGAATGATAATATGGAAAGGCACAAGGATTAAAGTTGGAAAAACATACCTACTTGAAGTATTCCAAAGGAAAAATCTATATGCCAATGGTTATGATGATTCAGAACGACACATCCAAAAGATAAGTCTCTAAACCCAGGGGTATAAAGATTCCAAGAGGTACGAGAGAATGATCCAAAGGGAACATGTTGTGAATGGCTATCTCGAAAAAGAATATTTGGAAGATCTCTTTGAAAATGACCCATTTGGAGGCCTATACTTCAAGCAAAAGTTTCATCAACTTGTTCCATCATGGAAGCAATTGACCTCCCCTTCATCGAGGAATTACTCATTGGAAAACCCTTTCGATTTGAGGACAAATCGCCTAAAAGATGGGGGGAATGATGCGTTCATATTTCTGCTCATTTATCTCATGCATTCATACTTCATTTCACGCATGGGATCAAAGGAGAGTTACCCTACAGATCTTAGTATTTATTACTTTTATATACTTTATAGTAAGCTACTTAAGAGATATATTAATTAGGCTATAACTATGAATAGTCAATATAAGCACGTCATTAAGTTTCAACTTAGATAAAAATTTATATTAAGTTATTTTAAGTATTCTCAGTATTTCCATTATTATGTTTTCTTTATAGGACTTACCTACAGCTCCAGGAGTAAATATTAGCTTGGTGTCAGCTCAGTCAGCTCAAAAGATGCTAAACGGAAGACAATGCTAGAAACACAAGGAGCCAACTTCAGAATAGCTTGGAAATGCATGGAACACTCCAATAGTACTTAAAGGACTAATGGCTAGCTCCATGTCAGCTCACAAATCCCATATGAGCTCAAATGAAAAATAATTCAAAACAAGGCTTTAGCAGATTCGGATCAGCTCTAAAACACTCCTCACACTATAAGAGAGTATAAGGAAGCTAATGGAGTAGCTCACTTTGCTAAAGGCAACTTGAATTAGATTATTTCATCTTTAAACTTTAGCTAAGTCTTTCAGCTAGATAGCTTAGTTCAACCCAGCTCACTTCCACCTCGATTAGCTCACCTCAGCTCCAACTATCACTCCCAACTCAATACCCAAAGGTCACCAACCCTTCACCAAGTATCATGACCGACCATAATCCACATGGGACGCCAAGATCATGGAGGGAAAGCAAGTGGGCGCGAAAACAAAGAGATAACACTCTTCATTGGGCAGATTCATAATGATTCACTTGTTTGCCAATTTCGAGCAGGATACAAGTCTAATTGGGTTTCGGTGTCTCTTGAAAGTTGTTCCTCTATCTCTTATATTTTCAACACATGTTGAATCGGATCAATCTGATATCGAGATCTCGAGATATGGCCCAATTACTGAAGACTGTGCAGGCTGAACCGAAAAGTTACAACTCTTCTAATATATTTGGAGGGAGACACCATTCAAATGAATGATTATCCGAATAGTTAAATTCTATTTCGTTTAAACCCCTTAGAAAACTATAAATAGGACTTGGATTTCATTTTCTAAACACATCATTCAGATTATATAAAATTACTTGTGAGATTTTTCTCTCGTTTAGTTCTTCTTAGAACTTTATCGACTTATCAAGTACTTTTGTACTTGTGGCGTCAAACCCTTTCTATCTATCTTGATACTTCGGGTTCTTTTAGTTTAGTATACTAAAAGGGTCAAAGTCCGTTTATCACCACCCCTTAAAGATCAATATAAGGTTCAGGATTAGGTTTTCTATAACCTAATTTCAACCTTGAGTATCTTTAAGATACTATTTTCATTTCACCATCCTTATATACCATCTTATTCCATTCTCCATTTCCATCCTTTATCATCATCATAAAACGTCCTAAACATCCATTCACCCTTCCTTATCAACACCACACGTCCTTCCGCTTCCAAATCAGTCCCTAAACTATTCCCTTCATTCATTTCACCTATTCCTTTCCTCCATTATCCTTAATTCTTCATTTTCGCAGCCACTTCTTGCGAGAGACTTCATTCCTTCCTAGGTTCTACAATCAAAGTTTTCCGTTCAGCATCTTCAACAAGATCGACACATATCACACCTTCATTTCCTTCCCTAATCAACCATCAACATACCCCACGCCATAACCTCTTCTTAAATTATTCTTATCTTATTTCCAACATCCTTTAACATTCTTTGTTCAGGATACAAGCATGATACAAGGCTTGCTTGCATTCTAAGGTCCGGGCAATTAAAGCTTCTCTCTACAAGCATCTTTAGAAAGTTAGAGCATATCAAATGGTATCAGAGCAAAGGAAAAATCAAGTAAGCCCTATTATTATCTGTTATTTCAATTTTGATCAATAAAAAGAAAAGAGAAGAAAGAAAAGAAAAAAAAATCCATAGAAAGGTGTGATGTATTACAAGTGCCAATTTCTATAGGAAGTTACAAGGATGAAATCTTGTGTGATGTGTTGTTACCCATGAACTCTTGTCATATCATCCTTGGGAGGCCCTAACAATTTGATAAGAAGGCAATGTATGATGGTCACTTAAACCATTATGTTTTCAAGTTTGAAGGCTGAAAGATCACGTTGACACCTTCGAAGCCAAAACAAGTGAGGAATGATCAAGATGCCTTGACAGAAAGCCTAGCGGCATGGAAAAAGTCCTCCAAAGAAGACACTAAAAAGATAACCTTTTATGATCGTGGGAGGGACATTCGGAGGACCTTTCTACACGACAAAACGTGCTTGTACTTATGTACAAGGAAAGTTGTTTTAGCACTAACACCCTTGAAGGTTTACCTTCAAATATTTCTCAACTTTTGCAGGAATTGAAGGATATGTTCCCTGATGATCTTCTTGGTGGGTTGCCTCCCGTTAGAGGAATTGAGCACCAGATAGATTTCATACCTGGAGCCACCATTCCTAATAGACCTGCTTATAGGAGCAATCCAGAAGAGACCAAGGAGTTACAACGCCAAATAAGGGAAGTTACAGAGAAGGGCTATATTAGAGAAAGCTTGAGTCCTTAGGCCGTGCCAGTTTTGTTAGTTCCAAAGAAAGATGGTTCATGGAGGATATGTGTGGACATGTTACGTGTAGAAAGAGTTGCACAATTTGTGCAAGTGTACACTTCGCAAGTAATAATGTAATGAATATAGAGTATCATCTCCATAGGGATTGGTGTACTTAATATGTTTTCTTTCTCTTCTCGCTTTGTAAAAGAAATAAAATAAAAACACAGATCAATTTGATTATTCTAAATTAAACTAAAATAACGTAAATAATAAAAAGCCAGAGAATGAAAAGAAAATCAGATTGAGAGAGTGGACAAGATCCAGTTGAGTCGTATTGTAGGTTTAATTGACTTGTTTCTGTCTGATGCAATTATACAACACTACCCCAACAGAACTGCAGTTTTACTACCCTGACAGTGAAGGGTTACGTCCGCCGCGGCAATCCCTTGCTCTTGGGTGGACTCGCCAAGGTTCGACAAAGTGTCCTCTGATGACTCCGCTTATCCCTAAGTCGAAGTATTGTTGATGACTAGTCCTTGATGATACCTCCCGGCGTGAATCAACTATAAACACCAACCAATCTTACACTTCTTTTAGCCGTTGAAACTCTAACCTATCCGTAGGCCGAGTTAGTATTTTCCATCTAGAAAAATACCGTACTTATTTATTTTGTGAATCTAACTCGCTCGATATTAGATAAATAAATCTCTCACAAACTTCTCCCCCGAGCTTGAATGCAAGAACAATGAAGGGAAAAGAATAAGTAAACATCGATATTTTATTGCATGAAACAAGAAAGCAAAGTACAATTTTCTCCCACAAATACTCTACAACTTTCACCTAAACCCTAGAAGAATTTAGAACATAATGAAAACAAAAAAATCTCTAAGATCTATTGTGAACTCCCCTTCTCTTTCTTCTTGAACGTCACATCCTTTATATAGGCTAAAATTAGGGCGACATCAGCCTTGGAGAAGAGGTAAAGTTGGTTTGGACGTTGCTTACCATAAAGAGGTGAGTCTCTTTAATTTAATGTAATTTAATGATTTTTGACCAAAACAACCTTTAACTTCTTTTCAACTTTTAACCGCCTTCCCAAACTCTAACTACCATGCAGAGTGTCTAGAAAAATCCAGCTTTTTTTGCTCTTCAAGTCGATCACCACTTTGACTTTTGATATTATGGAGATCTAAGTTTGAGTCTGCTCAGCTTCCATCAGTAGAAGCTCTCATCTGTGGCTGGTTCGATCGGGATCTACTTCATAGTTCATTGCACTATTTTCGCTCATTATCCTTCATTGCTTTCTAGGCTTTCTTATCATGTTGCCGCGACCTTAGAGTTCAGTTACTGCCCCAACCCACAAATACCTGCAAATGCACAAAGATGCATTAAAGCTTATATTTTCCATAAATATCATCCTTATATGTCACGAAGGCAAAGCATCAAAATATCACACATTAAGCTCATGCATTAGTCCAAGTAGGTGTAGATTAAGTAATTATTGTTTATGAAAAGTGTGAAAAATAATAGTCTTTTGAGCACTTATCACACCCCCAAACTCGAACTATTGCTTGTCCTCAAGCAATGCAAACCATCAAATTGCCAAATCTTATTCTCTATCGGTCTTACTTTTTCATCTATTCTTCCCATCATGACTATGCCTATTCTGGGTCTTAACCTTTCGGCTACCCAAGGTCTTACCCGGAATCAAGCTATAAGATTTTTTGAGTGTGTGAGTTCTTGTGGACAAGTTTGATTAAAGGATTTATTAGACAAACTCTAAGTTCAAGATAAATAGACTTGAAATTAATGTTCTCTTCTTATAACAACTACTTGAGCCAATTTCGGGCTTCTCAAGGATTGTGTTTTATCATCAAGATTTATTTTACACTAGAGTCAATTTCGGGCACCTCTAGCATGAAGAAGAGTGCGTCCTAGAGCCAGTGATAGGCACCTCTAGCTAACATTCCCAAAAAATCTAAGCCTTTATCACCTAAGTTCATCAAAAGAATTCCTATAATCAAACAAGTCCCAAAAGTGTTTTTAGAGTCAATCCTATAGCATGCTTCTAAATTTTTATCCTTAAGTATCCTAAAGTTAATCCTTCTAAATAGGACCTATCCATGGTAAGGAGAAAGATTTCTATAGCCTAAGGAGAATAAACTGAAGCAATAATGATGTAAAGCAGTGCAAAAGTATGGACGATAATTTAAGTAGGGTGGTAGATGAAAATCTTCAATATAAACTTAAATTGTGACTTTTCATGGCAGGGCCGCGATAATGAACTACCTCGACAGTGAATCTACACCCCCAAACTCAGATCGAGCATTGCCCTCAATACCTATATATATAGCAGAAAGCAGGAAACAAAAATTAACAAGTGAAGAAAAGAGATAAAAATAGGATACAGGTATAAAAAGATTAAAGATCCTCCGAAGAATTGCTGTGAATGATTAGTTTTCTTAGCCTTGCTGCTGTTAGTTTAGTTTTCGTTTTTTTCTACCGGTGATTACTAAGCTTTGGCTGTTCTGGTGGGTGGTGTCCTTTGCAAAGGGGCGTTGACTTCTTCTCCTTCTTTCTCATCACCAATTTCTTCGGTGGGTATTATTTTTGTCCCGCCCTCATCTTCAACTTCCATTGCATCTGCCCAAGCGTGCTGAGTGCTTGGCCTGGAAGTGGAATGGAGCTGCTTCCTGACAAAGTCCATCTCCAACGAGAAACTCCTCATCATTATAGGAGAACATGCTGGAGTGCTGAAGGTCTCTCTCCACCTGGATGGCCTTCGGCTAGCTGATGATGTCGCGGCAGGCTCTGGCGGCTGAGATGGGTCTAATGCATGGAATGGTTGTGATGGTCTAGTAGCATAAAATGGTCGTGATCCTCCTAGAATCGGAGTTGTTTTGGTGTATGGTGCAGCTGTGACAAACATATCAAGAGGGAATTCTGGGAACCTGCACCCCTTGGTTCTGAAAATTGGTGATCATCATCTGAGCTAATGTAGTGTTGAAATTTCTTTGGTACTCCATGTACCATTGTTGTCTTATATCTATGGCCGCGATCCTCTAGAGTATCTCCTGGTAAGTATCCGTTGTGGTAGTGCTGTGGGAAGCAGCAAGCATGTCCGTCGTGTATTGGGCCTCGATAATTGTAACGGTAGTGCCTGATTGTGGAGTTGCTTGGACTGTTTCCGCTTGTGTTATTTGCATGACTTTGTGACAAAACTCCCTTGTCCAACCACGCCTTTGGACAATAATTTCGTCTATATCCTCGACTGAGACACCCGCGGCTGTGCAAAGACCCGTGATTAAACATGGAAAGCACAAAGGCCCTTTGTCCTTCTTACCACATTCGTAAATTTCCCGTAGGATCAGCTCTCCCACATTTATGATTCTTTTATTGATAATGGATTGGATGTGATCAAATCTCCTTCTGTCGACTGTGTTGTTATGGGACGTTGGGATGAGGCATCATTTTACGAACGTGGTCTACAACTTGGCCTCGGGCCTTAGGTTCTGTCTTGCCACGGAACCTTTGTGGGATCCGATTTCCCAATGGGTGTTATCATAATAGAGATCATCTTTTATGAGTTCGTAGTCCTCGTTGTTGATATTCTCCATAAATGATCATGAGTAGGGTGGAGGCCATAGAACAAGTTGATGGTGTCGGCATCAATTCTAACTGGTCTACCCCAGCAGTGGACATAAAGTGAATCTTTGCTTGGCCCATAAGCGTAAAATTCTCTCACAATCGTTGCATTGGCCTAGGCGGGTTGGAAGCAAAAGATTTGTCGCTCTTGATACACTATTTTGTTGAACAAATAGTGCTCGATTCTATAGTTTTCCTCGTTTGAATGCTGGAATTCTTTCTCTTCCTATAATTGCCTTGCAATAAAGGATCTGTTAAAGCATTCTTCAATAGCAGCGGTGCAAATCTCTTGGAATATGCCATGGGGAATTGGTGAAAGTTTTTAAGAAATTTGAGAAAAACAAGCAACGAATTCTAAGAAATCAAGAATGTAAGAGTGAATAGTTCAAGGTGAGAAAGTGTTTATATAGATCTCGGCCCTATACTGCCGTGTTGATTTCGTTAACCCAACTAGCCATTTTTAGCTGTTGGCATTTACTGCCACGTCTGAAATTTCGCCCGACTAGCCGTTATGCTGTTCTACCCATTGGTAATTACGGCGACCCTAACACTGTGCACTACCGCGGCAGCGAATTTTCTGTCATGAATGACTTCACCTTCATTCTTGATTCTTGTCCTAAAAATAAACAACAAGAAAAGATAAAAAAAAATTCTGAACTAAAACTAATCCTAAAAGTACAATAAAACAAAGATAAGATGATGAAATTATGTCACGATAGGAGTGCATGCATGCAAGTGCATCTCCTAAGGTGATGGTCTCCATAGTCCTCATATCATGTAGGCTAGAATAGTGCTTCAAACGTTGTCCATTCACTTTGAACTCATGTCCATCCCTTTGTGATTTGATCATTACTGCACCATGTGGGTAAGCTTGAACAACTTCAAATGGGCCTGACCATCTGGACCTGAGTTTGCCTGGGAATAGTTTGAGTCTGAAATTGAAAAGGAGGACTTGTTGCCCCGGCAATAGCTTACGGTCATGCCATCTTTTAGTCTTCTCTTTGTAAATCTTGGTATTTTCATAGGTTGCTGCTCGGAGTTCTTCTATCTCATTGAGGTCTAGCAATCTTTTTTGGCCAGCTTTCTCTCATTCCATGTTCATAATTTTTACTGCCCAATAGGCTTTATGCTCAATTTCCAGGAGCAAATGACACGCTTTTCCAAATACAAGCCTGTATGAAGATGTTCCCAATGGGGTCTTGTATGCTATCCTATATGCCCAGAGGACATCGTCCAGACAATGAGACCAATCCTTTCGAGATTGGTTTACCACCATTTCAAGGATTTGCTTTAATTCCTTATTTGATATTTCAGCCTGCCCATTTATCAGTGGGTGATAGGCCGTAGCAATTCTATGTGTGACGCTTAATTTCTTCAAGGCAGCGACAATGATTCTATTGTCAAAGTGTTTGCTTTCATCACTAATTATCGCTCTAGGCACTCCAAATCCAATGAAGATATTTTTCTTGAGAAAATTTCTGAACAATCTTGGAATCATTATGTGGTGTGGCAATTGCTTCGGCCCATCTTGACACGTAATCCACCGCTACTAAGATATAGAGATTATTTTGAACGTATATCGTGATGGACAACCCCTCTCTTTGAGCGTATGTCGCGATGAATTACCCCTCTGTTTGAGTGCATGTCATAATAAACAGTACCTCTCTTTGAGCGTATACCGTGATGGACAACCCCTCTCCTTGAGCGTATGTCGCGGTGAATGACCCCTCTCTTTGAGTGCATGTAATAATAAACGGTTCCTCTCTTTAAACGTATACCGTGATGGACGACCCTTCTCCTTGAGAGTATGTCGCGGTGAATGTCCCCTCTCATTGAGTGCATGTCATAATAAACGATCCCTCTCGTTGGGCGTAAACCGTGATGGACGACCCTTCTCTTTGAGCGTATTTCGTGATGAATGATTCCTCTCTTCGAATGCATGTCATAAAAAACAGTCCCTTTCTTAGAGCGCATAACATGATGGACGACCCTTCTCTTCGAGCATATGTCGCGATCAATGACTCGTCTCTTCTAGTGCATGTCATAATGAGCGATCCCTTTCTTAGAGCATATAACGTGATGGTCGACACCTCCCTTGAAGCGTATGTCGCGGTGAATGACCACTCTCTTCGAGTTTGTGTCATAATAAACGGTCCCTCTCTTTGAGCGAATACCATGATGGACGACCCCTCTCCTTGAGCGTATATCACGGTGAATGACCCCTCTCTTCGAGAGTATATCATAATGAATGGTCCCTTTCTTTGATCGTATGTTGTATGGACGACCCCTCTCTTTGTGCG
This sequence comes from Abelmoschus esculentus, assembly GCA_035048815.1. Classification (NCBI taxonomy): domain Eukaryota; kingdom Viridiplantae; phylum Streptophyta; class Magnoliopsida; order Malvales; family Malvaceae; genus Abelmoschus; species Abelmoschus esculentus. The sequence goes on along the minus strand of JAUCBN010000016.1, from coordinate 13,506,432 downwards.
TATGCCACGTTGAATGAACCCTCTCTTCTAGTGCAAGTTATGGTGAACGGTCCCTCTCTTTGATTATTTACCGTAATGGACGACTCCTCTCTTTTACCGTATATCCTAATGAATAACCCCTCTCTTTGAGTGCATGGTATAATAAATGGCACCTCTCTTTGATGTATACCGTGATGGACGACCCCTCTCTTTGAGTGCATGTCATAATCAACGGTCCCTCTCTTTGAACGTATACCGTGATGAACGACCCTCTCCTTGAGCGTATGTCACGGAAAATGACCCCTCTCTTCGAGTGCATGTCATAATAAATGGTCCCTCTCTTTGAGCGTATACCGTGATGGACGACCCCTCTCCTTGAGCGTATGTGGTGGTGAATGACCCCTCTCTTCGTGAGTATGTCGTGATGGATGACCACTCTCCTTGAGCGTATGTCGCGGTGAATGACCTCTCTCTTTGAGTGCATGTCATAATAAACGTTCCCTCTCTTTAAGCATATACCGTAACGGACGACCCCTCTCTTTGAGCACATGTCGCGATGAATAACCCCTCTCCTCGAATGCATGTCTTAATGAACAGTCTGTTTCTTAGAGCGTATACCATGATGGACGACCCCTCTCTTTGAGCATATATCACGATGAATGACCTCTCTCTTCGAGTACATATCATGGTGAGCGGTCTCTCTCTTTGAGCGTATACCATGATGGACGACCCCTCTTTTTGAGCGTATGTCGCGATGAATGCCCCTCTCTTTGAGCGTATACCGTGATGGACGACCCCTCTCTTTTTGCGTATGTCGCGATGATTGACCCCTTTCCTCGAATGCATGTCATAATAAATAATCCTTTTATTAGAGCGTATACTGTGATGGACGCCCCTTCTCTTTGACCATATGTCGCAATTCAATGACCCCTCTCTTCGAGTACATGTCATAATGATCGGTCCTTTTCTTAGAGCGTCCAACGTGATGGTCGATACCTCCCTTAAAGCGTACGTCGCGGTGAATGACGACCCCTCTCTTCAAGTGTATGTCATAATAAATGGTCCCTCTCTTTGAGCGTATACCGTGATGGACGACCCAACTCATTGAACGTATGTCGCGGTGAATGGCCCCTCTATTCGAGCCATGTCGCGATGACCGATCCCTCTCTTTGAGCCTATATCATGTTGGACGACCCTTGTCCTTGAGCATATGTCGCGGTGAATGACCCTTCTCTTCATGAGTATGTTATAATAAATGGTCCTTGTGTTTGAGCGTAGGTCGCGTTGAATGACCCCTCTCTTAGATTGCATGTCATGGTGAATCGTCCCTCTCCTTGAGCGTATATAGTGATGGACAACCCCTCTCTTTGAGAGTCTGTCACGATGAATGACCCCTCTCTTTAAGTGAACGTCATAATAAATGGTACCTCTTTCAGCATATACCTTGATGGACGACCCCTCTCCTTGAGCGTAAGTCGCGATGAATCACCCCTCTCCTTGAGTGCATGTCATAATCAAAGGTCCCTCTCCTTGAGCGTATACCGTGATGGACGACCACTCTCCTTGAGCGTATGTCGCGGCGAATGGCCCCTCTTTTTGAGTGCATGTCATAATAAATGGTCCCTCTCTTTCAGAGTATACCGTGATGGACGACGCCTCAACTAGAGCGTATGTCGCGGTGAATGACCCCTCTATTCGTGAGTATGTCATAACGAATGGTCTTTCTCTTTGAGCGTATGTCGTGATGGACGACCCCTCTCTTTGTGTGTATGTCGCGTTGAATGAACCCTCTCTTCTAGTGCATGTTACGGAGAATGATCCCTCTCTTTGAGCGTATACCATGATGGACGACCCCTCTCTTTTAGCGTATGTCATGATGATTGACCCCTCTCTTTGACTGCATGTAAAAATAAACGGTAACTCTATTTGAGCATATACCGTGATGGACGACCCCTCTCCTTGAGCGTATGTCACAGCGAATGACCCCTCTCTTTGAGTGCAAGTCATAATAAATGTCCCTTTCTTAGAGCGTATACTGTGATGGACAATCCTTCTCATTGAGCATATGTCGCGATGAATGACCCTCTCTTCGAGTGCATGTCGTAATGAACGATCCTATTCTTAGAGCGTATACCGTGAAGGACGACACCTCCCTTTTAGCATATATTGCGGTGAATGACCCCTCTCTTTGTGAGTATGTCATAATGAATGGTCCCTCTCTTTGAGCGTATGCCATGATGAACGAACCCTCTCTTTGAGCGTATGATGCGCTGAATGATCCCTCTCTTCTAGTGCATATTATGGTGAACGGTCCCTCCCTTTAAGGATTTACCGAGATGGTGACCCCACTTTTCTAGCGCATGTCGCGATAATTGACCTCTCTTTGAGTGCATGTCATAATAAATGGTCCCTTTCTTAGAGTGCATACCGTGATGGATGACCCCTCTCTTGGAGCGTATGTAGCAGCGTTTGACTGCTATATTCGAGTGTATGTCATAATGATCGGTCCCTCTCTTTGAGCGTATCACGTGATGGACGATCCCTCTCTCTGAGCGTATGTCGTGATGAGTGATCCCTCTCTTTGAGCGTATACCGTGATGGACGACCCGTTTCTTTGAGCGTATGTCGCGATGGATGACCCCTCTTTTCGAGCGTATGTCATAATGAACGGTCACTTTCTAAGAGCGTATACCGGGATGGACGACTCCTCTCTTTGAGCATATGTCGCGATGAATGACACCTCTCTTCGAGTGCATGTCATAATGAACGGTCACTTTCTAAGAGCGTATACCGGAAAGGACGACTCCTCTCTTTGAGCATATGTCGTGGTGAATGACCTCTCTCTTCGACAGTATGTCATAATGAACGGTCTCTCTGTTTAAGCGTATGCCATGACGAACGACTCCTCTCTTTGACCGTATGTCGCTATGAATGATCCCTCTCTTCGACGGCATGACATGGTGAATGATCTCTCTTTAAGCGTATACCGTGATGGACGTCCCCTCTATTTCAGCGCATGTCGCGATGAATGACCCTCTCTTCAAGGGATGTCATAATGAACGGTCCCTTTCCTAGTGCGTATACCATGATGGACGACACTTCTCTTTGAGCGTATGTCGCTATGAATGACCCCTCTCTTCGAGGGTATTTAATAATGAACGGTCCCCCTTCTTGAGCATATCTCATGATGGACGACCCCTCTCTTTGAGCGTATGTCGCGATGAATGACCCATCTCTTCTAGTTCATGTCATAATTAACGGTCCCTATCTTAGAGCGTATACCGTGATGGACCCTTCTCTTTGAGCATATGTCGCGTTGAATGACCTCATTCTTCGAGTGCATGTCATAATGAACAGTCTCTTTCTTTGAGCGTATACCATGATGGACGACCCCTCTCTTTGAGAGTATGCTGTAATAATCGGTCTCTCTTTGAGCGTATACCGTGATGGACGACCCCCTCTCTTTGAATGTTTGTGACGATGAGTGACCCATCTCTTCGGGTGCATGTCATAATAAATAGTCCATTTCTAAGAGCGTATCCCGTGATGGACAATCCTTCTCTTTGAGAGTATGTCGCGATGATTGACCCCCCTTTCTTCGAGTGCGTGTGATAAGGAATGGTCCCTTTCTTAGAGCGTATACCGTGATGGATGACACCTCTCTTTTAGAGTATAACCCTTTCTTAGTGCGTACATCGTGGTGGACGACCCCTCTCTTTGAGCGTATGACACGGTGAGTGACCGCTCTCTTAGAGAATATGTCGTAATGGCCGATCCTTCTCATTGAGCGTATCCCGTGATGGAATGACCCCTCTCTTTGAGTGCATGTTACTGTGAACGGTCCCCATCTTTGAGCGTATACCGTGATGGACGACCCCCCTCTTTGAGTGTTTGTCGCGATGAATGACCCATCTCTTCGAGTTCATGTCATAATGAATGGTCCATTCTTAGTGCATATACTGTGATGAATAACACTTCTCTTTTAGCGTATGTCGCGATGAATGACCGCTCACTTCGAGTGCATGTCATAATGAATGGTCCCATTCTTAGAGTGTATACCATGATGGACGACCCCTCTATTTAAGTGTATGTTGCAGTGAATGACCCCTCTCTTTAAGCGTATGTCGCATTGAACGACCCCTTCTCTTTGAGCATATGCCGTGATGGACGTCCACTCTCTTTGGGAGTATCTCGCGATGAATGACTCCTCTCTTTGAGTGCATGTCATGGTGAACGGTCCCTCTCTTTGAGCGTACACCGTGATGGACGACCCCTCGCTTTGAGCGTATGTCGCGATGAATTACCCCTCTCTTCGAGGGCATGTCATACTGAACGGTTCCTCTCTTTTAGCGTATACCGTGATCGATGAACCATCTTTTTGAGCGTATGTTGCGATGAATGACCCCTCTCTTCGAGTGCAAGTCATGGTGGCAATCCCTCTCTTTGAGCATATACCGTGATGGATGACCCCTCTATTTCAACGTATATCACGATGAATGACACCTCTCTTGGTGTGCTTGTCGTAATAAACATTCCCATTTTTGGAGCGTACACCGTGATGGACGATCCTTCTCTTTTAGCGTATGTCACAATGATTAACTTTCTATTCAAGTGAATGTCATAATGAACGGTCCCTTTCTTAGAGCGTATATCGTGATGGACGACACCTCTCTTTGAGCGTATACCACTCTCTTCGAGTGCATGCCATAATGAACGGTCCATTTCTTTGAGCATATACCGTGATGATGACCCCTCTCTTTGAGCGTATTCGCGGTGATTGATCCCTCTCTTTGAGAGTATTCCATAATGATCGGTCTCTCTCTGTGAGCGTATACCGTGATGGACGACCCCCTCTCTTTGTACGTATGTCGCGATGAATGACTCCTTTTTTCATGTGCATGTCATAATAAACAATCCATTTCTTAGAGCGTATCCCGTGATGGTCGATCCTTCTCTTTGAGCGTATGTCGCGATGATTGACCCCTCTCTTCGAGTGTATGTCATAATGAACGATCCCTTTCTTAGAGCGTATACCGTGATGGACGACCCCTCTCTTTGAGCGTATAACAATTTCTTAGAGTGTATATCGTGATGGACGACCCCTCTCTTCGAGAGTATGTCGTAATGACCGATCCCTCTCTTTGAGCGTATGTTGCGGTGAATGTCCCCTCTCTTCGAGCCTATGTCGCGATCACCGGTCCCTCTCTTTGAGCCTATATCATGATGGACGACCCATGTCCTTGAGCATAGGTCACGGTGAATGACCCCTCTCTTCGTGAATATGTCATAATGAATGGTCCTTATGTTTGAGCGTATGTCGCGTTGAATGACCCCTCTCTTCGATTGCATGTCATGGTGAATCGTCCCTCTCTTTGAGTGTATGTCTCGATGGATGACCCCTCTCTTTGAGTGCCTGTCATAATGAATGGTCCCTTTCTTAGAGGGTATACCGTGATGGACGACCCCTATCCTTGAGTGTATGTCACGATGAATGACCCATCTCTTCGAGTGCATGTCATAATGAACGGTCCTTTCTTAGAGCGTATACCGTGATGGACGACCCTTCTCTTTGAGCGTATGTCGCGATGGACGACCCTTCTCTTTGAGCGTATGTCGCGATGGATGACCGCACACTTTGAGTGCATGTCATAAGGAATGACCCCTTTCTTAGAGTGTATACCGTGATGGACAACTCTTCGATTGCATATCATGGTGAATCGTCCCTCTCTTTGAGTGTATATCATGATGGACAACCCCTCTCTTTGAGCATATGTCACGATGGACAACCCCTCTCTTTGAGCGTATGTCACGATAAATGACCCCTCTTTTTAAGTGCACGTCATAATAAATGATACCTCTCTTTGAGATGGACAACCCCTCTCCTTGAGCGTATGTCACGATGAATGACGTCTCTCCTTGAGTGCATGTCATAATCAGAGGTCCCTCTCTTTGAGCGTATACCGTGATGGACGACCCCTCTCCTTGAGCGTATGTCGCAGCGAATGACACCTCTCTTTGAGTGCATGTCATAATAAACGGCCCTTATCTTTCTGAGTATACCGTGATGGACGACCCCTCTCCTTGAGCGTATGTCGCGATGAATGATCCCAATCTTCGTGAGAATATCATAATGAATGGTTTTTATATTTGAGCGTATGTCTTGATGGACGATCCCTCTCTTTGTGAGTATGTCGTGTTGAATGAACCCTCTCTTCTAGTGCATGTTACGGAGAACGATCCCTCTCTTTGAGCGTATACCGTGATGGATGACCCCTCTCTTTTAGCGTATGTCGTGATGATTGACCCCTCTCTTTGAGTGCATGTCATAATAAACGGTAACTCTATTTGAGCGTATACCGTGATGGACGACCCCTCTCCTTGAGCGTATGCTGCAATGAATGACCGCTCTCTTCGAGTGCATGTCATAACGAATGATCCCTTTCTTAGAGCGTATACCGTGATGGACGACCCCTCTCTTTGAACGTATGTTGCGGTGAATGACCCCTCTCTTCGAGCCTATGTCGCGATCACCGGTCCCTCTCTTTGAGCCTATATCATGATGGACGACCCATGTCCTTGAGCATAGGTCACGGTGAATGACCCCTCTCTTCGTGAATATGTCATAATGAATGGTCCTTATGTTTGAGCGTATGTCGCGTTGAATGACCCCTCTCTTCGATTGCATGTCATGGTGAATCGTCCCTCTCTTTGAGTGTATGTCTCGATGGATGACCCCTCTCTTTGAGTGCATGTCATAATGAATGGTCCCTTTCTTAGAGGGTATACCGTGATGGACGACCCCTATCCTTGAGTGTATGTCACGATGAATGACCCATCTCTTCGAGTGCATGTCATAATGAACGGTCCTTTCTTAGAGCGTATACCGTGATGGACGACCCTTCTCTTTGAGCGTATGTCGCGATGGACGACCCTTCTCTTTGAGCGTATGTCGCGATGGATGACCGCACACTTTGAGTGCATGTCATAAGGAATGACCCCTTTCTTAGAGTGTATACCGTGATGGACAACTCTTCGATTGCATATCATGGTGAATCGTCCCTCTCTTTGAGTGTATATCATGATGGACAACCCCTCTCTTTGAGCATATGTCACGATGGACAACCCCTCTCTTTGAGCGTATGTCACGATAAATGACCCCTCTTTTTAAGTGCACGTCATAATAAATGATACCTCTCTTTGAGATGGACAACCCCTCTCCTTGAGCGTATGTCACGATGAATGACGTCTCTCCTTGAGTGCATGTCATAATCAGAGGTCCCTCTCTTTGAGCGTATACCGTGATGGACGACCCCTCTCCTTGAGCGTATGTCGCAGCGAATGACACCTCTCTTTGAGTGCATGTCATAATAAACGGCCCCTATCTTTCTGAGTATACCGTGATGGACGACCCCTCTCCTTGAGCGTATGTCGCGATGAATGATCCCAATCTTCGTGAGAATATCATAATGAATGGTTTTTATATTTGAGCGTATGTCTTGATGGACGATCCCTCTCTTTGTGAGTATGTCGTGTTGAATGAACCCTCTCTTCTAGTGCATGTTACGGAGAACGATCCCTCTCTTTGAGCGTATACCGTGATGGATGACCCCTCTCTTTTAGCGTATGTCGTGATGATTGACCCCTCTCTTTGAGTGCATGTCATAATAAACGGTAACTCTATTTGAGCGTATACCGTGATGGACGACCCCTCTCCTTGAGCGTATGCTGCAATGAATGACCGCTCTCTTCGAGTGCATGTCATAACGAATTATCCCTTTCTTAGAGCGTATACCGTGATGGACGACCCCTCTCTTTGAACGTATGTTGCGGTGAATGACCCATCTCTTCGAGCCTATGTCGCGATCACCGGTCCCTCTCTTTGAGCCTATATCATGATGGACGACCCATGTCCTTGAGCATAGGTCACGGTGAATGACCCCTCTCTTCGTGAATATGTCATAATGAATGGTCCTTATGTTTGAGCGTATGTCGCGTTGAATGACCCCTCTCTTCGATTGCATGTCATGGTGAATCGTCCCTCTCTTTGAGAGTATGTCACGATGAATGACCCCTCTCTTTAAGTGCACGTCATAATAAATGGTACCTCTCTTTGAGCATATACCGTGATGGATGACCCCTCTCCATGAGCGTATGTCATGACGAATCACCACTCTCCTTGAGTGCATGTCATAATCAAAGGTCCCTCTCCTTAAGCGTATACCGTGATGGACGACCACTCTCCTTGGGTGCATGTCATAATAAATGGTCCCTCTCTTTCAGAGTATACCGTGATGGACGACGCCTCAACTTGAGCGTATGTCGCGATGAATGACCCCTCTATTCGTGAGTATGTCATAACGAATGGTCTTTCTCTTTGAGCGTATGTCGTGATGGACGACCCCTCTCTTTGTGTGTATGTCGCGTTGAATGAACCCTCTCTTCTAGTGCATGTTACGGAGAATGATCCCTCACTTTGAGCGTATACCGTGATGGATGACCCCTCTCTTTTAGCGTATGTCGTGATGATTGACCCCTATCTTTGGGTGCATGTAAAAATAAACGGTAACTCTATTTGGAGCGTATACCGTGATGGACAATCCTTCTTATTGAGCATATGTCGCGATGAATGACCCTCTCTTCGTGTGCATGTCGTAATGAACGGTCCTATTCTTAGAGCGTATACCGTGAAGGACGACACCTCCCTTTTAGCATATGTTGCGGTGAATGATCCCTCTTTTTGAGAGTATGTCATAATGAATAGTCCCTCTCTTTGAGCGTATGCCATGATGAACGAACCCTCTCTTTGAGCGTATGACGCGTTGAATGACCCCTCTCTTCGAGTGCATATTATGGTGAACGGTCCCTCCCTTTGAGGATATACCGAGATGGTGACCCCTCTTTTCTAGCGCATGTCGCGATAATTGACCTCTCTTCGAGTGCATGTCATAATAAACGGTACCTTTCTTAGAGTGTATACCGTGATGGACGACCCCTCTCTTGGAGCGTATGTCGCAGCGTGTGACTGCTCTATTCGAGTGTATGTCATAATGATCAGTCCCTCTCTTTGAGCGTATCACGTGATGGACGACCCCTCTCTCTGAGCGTATGTCGTGATGAGTGATACCTCTCTTTGAGCGTATAACGTGATGGACAACCCCTTTCTTTAAGCGTATGTCGCGATGAATGACCCGTCTCTTCGAGTGCATGTCATAAGGAACGGTCACTTTCTAAGAGCGTATACAGGGATGGACGACTCCTCTCTTTGAGTGTATGTCGCGATGAATGACACCTCTCTTCGAGTGCATGTCATAATGAACGATCACTTTCTAAGAGCGTATACCGGAAAGGACGACTCCTCTCTTTGAGCATATGTCGTGGTGAATAACCTCTGTCTTCGAGAGTATGTCATAATAAACGGTCTCTCTGTTTAAGCGTATGCCGTAATGGACGACTCTTCTCTTTGACCATATGTCGCTATGAATGATCCCTCTCTTCGATTGCATGACATGGTGAATGATCTCTCTCTTTAAGCGTATACCGTGATGGACGTCCCCTCTATTTCAGCGCATGTCGCGATGAATGACCCTCACTTCAAGGGCATCTCATAATGAACGGTCCCTTTCTTAGTGCGTAAACCATGATGGATGACACTTCTCTTTGAGCGTATGTCGCTATGAATGACCCCTCTCTTCGAGGGTAGTTAATAATGAACGGTCCCCCTTCTTGAGCATATCCCATGATGGACGACCCCTCTCTTTGAGCGTATGTCGCGATGAATGACCCATCTCTTCTAGTTCATGTCATAATTAACAGTCCCTATCTTAAAGCGTATACCGTGATGGACCCTTCTCTTTGAGCATATGTCGCGTTGAATGACCCCATTCTTCGAGTGCATGTCATAATGAACAGTCCTTTTCTTTGAGCGTATACCGTGATGGACGATCCCTCTCTTTGAGCGTATGTCGCGGTGAATGCCCCCTCTCTTTGAGAGTATGCCGTAATAATCGGTCTCTCTTTGAGCATATACCGTGATGGACAACCCCCTCACTTTGAACGTTTGTCGCGATGAATGACCCATCTCTTCGGGTGCATGTCATAATAAATAGTCCATTTCTAAGAGCGTATTCCGTGATGGACAATCCTTCTCTTTGAGCATATGTCGCGATGATTGACCCCCCTCTCTTCGAGTGCGTGTGATAAGGAACGGTCCCTTTCTTAGAGCGTATACCGTGATGGATGACACCTCTCTTTTATAGTATAACCCTTTCTTAGTGCGTGCATCGTGGTGGATGACACCTCTCTTTTATAGTATAACCCTTTCTTAGTGCGTACATCGTGGTGGATGACCCCTCTCTTTTAGCGTATGACGCGGTGAGTGACCGCTCTCTTAGAGAATATGTCGTAATGGCCGGTCCTTCTCTTTGAGCGTATCTCGTGATGGAATGACCCCTCTCTTTGATTGCATATAACTGTGAACGGTCCCCATCTTTGAGCGTATACCGTGATGGACGACCCCCCTCATTGAGTGTTTGTCACGATGATTGACCCATCTCTTCGAGTTCATGCCATAATGAATGGTCCTTTCTTGGTGCATATACCGGGATGAATAACCCTTCTCTTTCAGCGTATGTCGCGATGAATGACTGCTCACTTCGAGTACATGTCATAATGAACGGTCCCATTGTTAGAGTGTATACCGTGATGGACGATCCCTCTCTTTAAGCGTATGTCGCAGTGAATGACCCCTCTCTTTAAGCGTATGTCGCATTGAACGACCCCTTCTCTTTGAGCATATGCTGTGATGGACGACCCCTCTCTTTGGGAGTATCTCGCGATGAATGACTCCTCTCTTTGAGTGCATGTCATGGTGAACAGTCCCTCTCTTTGAGCGTATACCGTGATGGACGATCCCTCGCTTTGAGCGTATGTCGCGATGAATGACCCCTCTCTTCGAGGGCATGTCATTCTGAATAGTTCCTCTCTTTTAGCGTATACCGTGATCGATGAACCATCTTTTTGAGCGTATGTTGCGATGAATGACCCCTCTCTTCGAATGCAAGTCATGGTGACAATCCCTCTCTTTGAGCATATACCGTGGTGGATGACCCCTCTCTTTCAACGTATATCACGATGAATGACACCTCTTGGTGTGCTTGTCATAATAAACAATCCCATTTTTGGAGCGTACACCGTCATGGACGACCCTTCTCTTTTAGCGTATGTCACGATAATTAACCCTCTATTCAAGTGCATGTCATAATGAACGGTCTCTTTCTTAGAGCGTATATCATGATGGACAATACCTCTCTTTGAGCGTATACTACTATCTTCGAGTGCATGCCATAATGAACGGTCCCTTTCTTTGAGCATATACAGTGATGACGACCCCTCTCTTTGAGCGTATGTCGCGGTAAATGATCCCTCTCTTTGAGAGTATTCCGTAACGATCTGTCTCTCTTTGAGCGTATACCGTGATGGACAACCCCCTCTCTTTGTACGTATGTAGCGATGAATGACCCCTCTCTTCATGTGCATTTCATAATAAACAGTCCATTTCTTAGAGCGTATCCCGTGATGGCCGATCCTTCTCTTTGAGCGTATGTCGCGATGATTGACCCCTCTCTTCGAGTGTATGTCATAATGAATGGTCACTTTCTTAGAGCGTATACCGTGATGGACGACACCTCTCTTTGAGCGTATAACCCTTTCTTAGAGTGTATATCGTGATGGACGACTCATCTCTTCGAGAGTATGTCGTAATGACCGATCCCTCTCTTTGAGCGTATCCCGTGATTTAGTGCCCCTCTCTTTGAGTGCATATCATAGTGAACGATCTCTCTCTTTTGGCGTATACAGTGATTGATGACCCCTTTCTTCGAGTGCATGTCATAATAAATAGTCCCTTTCTTAGAGTGTATCTCGTGATGGACGACCCTCTCTTTGAGTGTATGTCCTGATGGATGACCCCTCTCTTTGAGTGCATGTAAATGTGAACGGTCCCCAACTTTGAGCGTATACCGTGATGGACGACCCCTATCCTTGAGTGTATGTCGCGATGAATGACCCATCTCTTCGAGTGCATGTCATAATAAACGGTCCTCTCTTAGAGCGTATACCGTGATGGACGACCCTTCTCTTTGAGCGTATGTCGCGATGAATGACCGCATACTTCGAGTACATGTCATAATGAACGATCCCTTTCTTAAAGTGTATATCATGATGGACGACCCTCTCTTTAAGCATATGTCGCGGTGAATAACCCCTCTCTTCGAGAGTATGCCATAATGAGAGGTCACTCTCTTTGAGCATATGTCGTGATAAACGACCCCTCTCATTAAACGTATGTTGCAATGAAGGAACCCTCTATTCGAGTGCATGTCACGGTGAGCGGTCCCTCTCTTTTGGCGTATACTGTGATGAACGACCCCTCGCTTTGAGCGTATGTCGCGATGAATGACCCCTGTCTTCGAGGACTTGTCATACTGAATGGTTCCTTTCTTTGAGCGGATAACGTGATCGATGACCCCTCTTTTTGAGCATATGTCGCGATGAATGACCCCTCTCTTCGAGTGCAAGTCATGGTGAACAATCCCTCTCTTTGAGCGTATACCGTGATGGATGACCCCTCTCTTTGAGCGTATGTCACGTTGGATGACCCCATCTCTTCTAGTGCATGTCATAATGAACGGTCCCTTTCTTAGAGTGTATGTCGTGATGGACGACCCTTCTCTTTGAGTGTATGTCACGATGAATGACCCCGCTCTTCGAGTGCATGTCATAATTAATGGTCCCTTTCTTAGAGCGTATCCCGTGATGGATGACCCTTCTCTTTGAGCGTATGTCGCGATGAATGTCCCCTCTCTTCGAGTGCATGTCATAATGAAAGGTCCCTTTCTTAGAGCGTATACTGTGATGGATGACCCTTCTCTTTGAGCGTATGTCGCGGTGAATGACCACTCTCTTCGATCGTATTTCATAATGAACGGTCCCTTTCTTAGAGAGTATCCCGTGATGGATGACGTTTCTCTTTGAGCGTATGTCGCGGTGAATGACCCCTCTCTTCAAGCGTATTTCATAATGAACGGTCCCTCTCTTTGAGTGTATGTCGTGATGGATGACCCCTCTCTTTGAATGTATGCCGCGATGAATGACCTATTTTTTCGAGTTAATGTCATAATGAACGATCCCTTTCTTAGAGCGTATACCGTGATGGACGATTGTAATCACCATTTTTATCCGAGTCTAACTCGTCACTTTTATGTTTAAAATAATGGGCTTGGACGCTTTAATTTTTGTACGGATATTAATATTATGGGCATATATTTTACATTAATATTACATGTTTGTACGTGTGTTTATCATAATAATATGTGTACTATGCATGGTAATATTCTACCTTACTATTTGTTTAAGTTTTATCGGTGTGAGTATATATATAATATGTACTTGTAGATATTATGAAATCATCAAATGTGATATATTATGTTGCATAAGTATGCATTAATAATGTATGTAATATATATATGTTTGCATGTGCATCATGTTTGTTTTATTTTGCAGATATTAAATACGTATTGAGTCATGTATATATATTGTATGACAATTAATGGTGTTACTAATATTCATATATAATATTATTATAATAATAAACCCAATCTAAAATATAAAAATTATTATTATAAAATTAAAAAAGCCTAATAATGTTAATTGTCCATGTTCAATTAACAACCCACATTAAAGCCCAATATAATAAAACCCTAACTAATTTGCCCTACCTTCGCAGCCGCCTTCCAAATCTGTGCCATTGGATTAGATTATGATCAACGGCCAGATTGAAGAAGAAAGACACCATTCAGCTCCCCAAGGCGAGTACCAAGCACGCTACTGCCGTTCCATTTTTCCTTATGGCCGTTCAAGTCCCCACGCACCCAACACTCGAGGTGTTGACCGTTGACCTCTCAAATAGAACCACCAGAAACCCCGTTGCCACCGGATTTTATGCCGATTATGCGGCCGCCGCTCATGCACAGAACCAAGAAAGGAAATGGTTAATATCACCAAGAAATCCAAATTTGGAAACCCCTAATCAGATGTAATCAAAGATCTAAAATCCTAGGATCTATGACCGGATTTTTTGTATTTGTAAACGGGGATAAAAATCCCAGAACTTCTTTGTAAGAGAACCAACATCAATAGAAAAAAAACTCCTCAATTTCTAGAGGTAGATATTTTTTTGTTCTTTCGATCTCTCACACATGCAAAGCTAAAAACAACAAAACAAGTAGAAGAAAGGATCTTACCTTTCGGATCTGAACCGTCGCTGCCGTGCGCGGTGTCCGAGGCTGGTGTCACCGATGAACAACACCAATCTTTCATCCCTTTCTCTTTTTGTTTCGAAACAACCTCCAAGTTATTAACGAGGGAGACTTTAAATCAAATAAGTATTGAAAATGGTAGAAATTTCTCAAAAATTGTTTTGTCTGGAGTTCAAATCTGAAGCCTTCGACTTAAGGTCTGATTTTGAGTGAAGGAAAGGAATAAACATTCTTTTTTGAAAGTTGGTTTATGTTTCCAGGTGGGTCATGATTCTTTTATGGAAGAACATGAGTTTTGGTTTTTCTTTTTAAGAAATATAACATTTTGGGGTATAAAGGGGATGAACAACACTTGATTTTCATCTAAAATCTCAGAGAATTTTAAGCATTTTTGTTCCAGTGAAGGTTGAAATGAAGTTTTCTAAAAAAATTGTCTTTTATATTTCACAAAAGGTGATATAAATATTTTATTAAATTCCCATTTAATTTCTTTGTATTTTGAAAATTAGATAAAAATCTCCATTAATCTCTGTTATTTTCTCTTTTTCCTAAACGGTAGCAAACATCTTTAATTTCTAGTATGGACTGCTGTGCCAATTTTGTACATTTTCAAGTTTCTTTTTTTTTTCTAAAGTTTAAATATCTTATAGATGGTAAATATGGTAAATATGTTTTATATATTTTCCAAAAACATTAACTTGTACCTTATATATATATATGTATATATTATTTGTGTAATTTGTCATTTTATTTTAAATTATGGTATCTTTATTTAATCGAATATATATGTATATATGCATGTTCATGTGTATCACTAGTTATGCATACAAGCGTCCTTGTTTTATTTAATTTATTCATAAGCATGTTGTTTTGTTTTATCCTATATATATATATATTACATGGTCTTTAAATCAAAATCAGTTGTTGCTTGCATGTGTATTTATTTATGTTTGATTCTTCATATTGAGGTAGTCATCCTATTGTTGCTATGCCACGTTGATAGAATAATAATGATATTTTATTTCAAGAATTTGTCTCACCAAATACACGCGCTTAGCCATTCGATTATTTACCTTTGGATTTCGTATGCTTTTGCTCATTCACTAGACTATAATCGTTCACATAATTTAGTATCATTTATTTAGGTCAGTTTCTATATATTTAATTGATTAAATTCTAAAAAAGGAGGTGATCATTAGTTTTTATGCTCGTGTCGTAACGGTCCGAATCATTGGACGTTGACTGAAATATTAAAATTATTTTCCACCATCTCTAGGTAATTAAAATTAAAAACTGACAAGATCATGACATCATTTCTTTTTATGTTGCATCATTCATAAAGGTGACGTGCGGGATCTGAACCTTAAACTAACGCGACGGTCGGTATTATTTAACGTTGATTTAGTCTTTGGTCTAGGGTATCGTCAACCTTATTAATTAAATAATTTATTGGTTTGAATTCACCAATTAAATTAAGCCCTTTAATTAAGGTCAATTTTGAATTTAGAAAACGATTTAAAATTAAATTAAAGTTCAAAAATGATTTTTTTTAAAAAAATATTTTTGATACCGATTTCAATGAGTGATGGGTGTGCTAATCATTCCCCAAGCAGAACCAACTACCGAACCCTTTTTCAAAATAAATCTTTGGTTTTCCTTTTAAGGTGTCCAGTCTACCTTAGTGACTGGTGGTGGCTCCAAATTTATTTTTCCAAAAGAATTAAAATTTTTTAAATAACATTTTCGAAGGAGGATTAAATCAATATCATTAAAGACCTTGTACTCCCTAATACTTTTGAAATTAATTTCCCGTTTTCCATCTTTCAAACTGAAAAAGGTCACTACAATGACCTTTCTCAATGTGCGTATGTCGCGATGAATGTCTCCTCTCATCGAGTGCAAGTCATAATGAACGGTCCCTTTCTTTGAGTGTATACCGTGATGGTCGACCCCTCTCTTTAAGCGTATGTCGCAATGAATGACCCCTTTTTTGAGTGCATATCATGGTGAACGGTCACTCTCTTTGAACGTATGTCGCGATGAATGACCCCTCTCGTCCAGTGTGTGTCATAATGAACAGTCTCTATCTTAAAGTATATATCGTGATGGATGACCCTACTCTTTGAGCGTATGTCGTGGTGAATGACACCCCCTCTTCAAGCGTATTTCATAAAACAGTCCATTTCTTAGAGTGTATACTGTGATGGATGACCCCACTTTAGGCGTATGTAGCGGTGAATGATCCCTCTCTTCGAGCATATGACGTAATGGATGACCCTCTCTTTGAGCATTTTTAGTTGTAAATGACCCCTTTCTTCGAGCGTATTTCGTAATGAACGATCCCTTTCTTAGAGCGTATACCGTGATGGATGACCCCTCTCTTCGAGCGTATTTCATAAAGAATGGTCCCTCTCTTTGAGCGTATACCGTGATGAATGACCCCTCTCTTTGAGAGTATGTCACGTTGAATGACCCCTCTCTTCGAGTGCATTTCATGGTGAATGACACCTCTCTTTGAGCGTTTATCATGATGGACGACCACTCTCTTTCAGTGTATGTCACGATGAATGACCCCCCTCTTCGAGTGCATGTCATGGGGAACGATCCCTCTCTTTGAGCGTATACCGTGATGGATGACCCCTCTCTTTGAGTTTATGTCGCGATGAATGGACCCCTCCCATCGAGTGCATGTCATAATGAATGGTCCATTTAATAGAGCGTATACCGTGATGGATGACCCATCTTTTTGAGCATATATCGCGATGAAAGACCCCTCTCTTTGAGTGCATGTCATGGTTAACAGTCCCTCTCTTTGAGCGTATGTCGCGGTGAATGACCCCTCTCTTTTAATGCATGTCATAATTAACAGTCCCTTTCTTAGTGCGTATACTGTGATGGACGACCCTTATCTTTGAGCATATGTCACGATGAATGAGCCCTCTCGTCTAGTGCATATCATAATGAACGAACCCTTTCTTAGAGCGTATGCCATGATGAATGAGACTTCTCTTTGAGCGTATGTTGTAGTGAATGACCCCTCTCTTCAAGCATATTTCATAATGAATGGTCCCTTTCTAAGAGCGTAAACCGTGATGGATGACCCCTCTCGCTGAGTGTATGTCGCGGTAAATAAACCCTCTCTTCGAGAGTATTTCAAAATGAATGGTTCTTCTCTTTGAGCGTATACCAAGATGGATGACCCCTGTCTTTGAGCGTATCTCGCGGTGAATGACCCCTCTCTTCGAGCATATTTCATAATAAATGTTCCCTCTCTTTGAGCGTATGCCGTGATGGATGACCCCTCTCTTTGAACATATGTTGTGATGAATGACCCCTCTCTTTGAGTGCATGTTATAATAAACAGTCCCTTTCTTTGAGCATATACCGTGATGGACGACCCTTCTCTTTGAGTGTATGTCGCGATGAATGACCCCGCTCTTCGAGTGCATGTCATAATGAATGGTCCCTTTCTTAGAGTGTATACCGTGACGGACGACCCTTCTCTTTGAGCGTATGTCGCGATGAATGTCCCCTCTCTTCGAGTGCATGTCAATGAAAGGTCCCTTTCTTAGAGCGTATACTGTGATGGATGATCCTTCTCTTTGAGCGTATGTCGCGGTGAATGACCACTCTCTTTGAGCGTATTTCATAATGAATGATCCCTTTCTTAGAGCGTATACCGTGATGGACGACACCTCTCTTTGAGCATGTGATGCAGTGAATGACCCCTCTCTTCGAGCGTATGTCATAATGAATGGTCCATCTCTTTGAGTGTATGCCGTGATGGACGACCCCTATCTTCGACCTATGTCACGATGAATAAAAACCCCTCTATTCGAGTGCATGTCATGGTGAGCAGTCCCTCTCTTTGGGCATATATCGTGACGGACAACCCCACTCTTTGAGAGTATGTCACGATGAATGATACCTCTCTTTGAGTGCATATCATAATCAACAGTCTCTCTCTTTGCACGTATACCATGATCGATGACACTCTCTTTGAGCATATGTTGCGACGAATGATTCCTCTCTTCGAGTGAATTTCATGGTGAACGGTCTGTCTCTTTGAGTGTATACTGTGATGGACGACCCCTCTCTTTGAGCGTATGTCGCAATGAATGACCCCACTTCGAGGGCATGTCATAATGAAGGGCTCTTTGAGCGTATACCATGACCGAGACCCCTCTTTTTGAGCGTATGTCGCGATGGATGACCACTCTCTTCGAGTGCCTGTCATAGTGAAAGATCCCTCTCTTTGAGCGAATACCGTGATGGACGACCCATCTCTTTGAGCGTATGTCGCGATGAATGAACTCTCTTTTCGAGTTATGTCACAATGAACGGTCTCTTTCTTAGACCGTATACCGTGATGGATGACCCCTCTCTTTGAGCGTATGTCGCGCTGAATGACCCCTCTCTTCGATTGCATGTCATAATGAGCGGTTCCTTTCTTAGAGAGTAAATCGTGATGGACAACCCTTCTCTTTGAGCGTATGTCACGGTGAATGATCGCTCTATTCGAGCATATGTCATAAAGATCGGTCCCTCTCTTTGAGAGTATCCCATGATGGACGACCCCTCTCTTTGAGCGTTTGTTATATAAGGGGTTCGTTGCTTCAAAAACAACGATCCTTGTATGAAACAGATCTAGGATAATAGTAAGTGATTTTATTCATAAAATGTTTAACCTTTTATCATTACAAAATACACACATATACAAGTACAAAATATCTAACCTTTGAGCATATACTATGATGGACGACCTCTCTTTGAGCGTATGTCACGATGAATGACTCTTCAATTGCATGTCACAATGAACGATCCCTTTCTTAGAGCGTGATAGACGATTCTTCTTTTTGAGCAAATGTCGCTGTGAATGACCCCTCTCTTCGAGTGCATGTCATGCTGAACGGCTCCCCTCTTTGAGTGCATGTTATAATAAACAGTCCCTTTCTTTGAGCGTATATCATGATGGACAACCCTTCTCGTTGAGCGTATGTCACGATGAATGACCCTTCTGTTCGAGTGCGTCTCATAATGAACAATCTATTTCCTAGAGCGTATACCGTGATGGATGTCACCTCTCTTTGAGCGTATATCGCCGTGAAAGACCCCTCTCTCCGAGCGTATAATGAACGGGTCCCTCTCTTTTATCGAATGTCGCGGTGAATGACCCCTCACCACGAGAGTATGTCATAATGAACGGCCCTTCCCTTTGAGCATATGCCGTGAAGGACGACCCCTCTCTTTGAGCGTATGTCGCGATGAATAAAACCTCTCTTTGAGTGTATGTCATGGTGAACGGTCCCTCTCTTTGAGGGTATAACACTCTCTTTGAGCGTATGTGGCGATGAATGACCCCTCTCTTCGAGTGCATGTCATAATGAACGATCACTTTCTAAGAGCATATACCGTGACGGACGGCTCCTCTCTTTGAGCGTATGTCGTGGTGAATGACCCCTATCTTCGAGAGTATGTCATAATGAACGGTTCCTCTCTTTAAGCGTATGCCGTGACGGACGAACCCTCTCTTTGAGCGTATGTTGCGATGAATGACCCCTCTCTTCGAGTGCATGACATGGTGAACGATCCCTCTCCTTCAGCGTATATCGTGATGGACGACCCCTCTCTTTTAGCGTATGTCGCGATGAATGACCCCTCTCTTCGAGTGCATGTCATAATGAACGACCACTTTCTAAAAGCGTATACCGTGATGGACGGCTCCTCTCTTTAAGCGTATGTCGTGGTGAATGACCCTTCTCTTCGAGAGTATGTCATAATGAACGTTTCCTCTCTTTAAGCGTATGCCATGATGGACGAACCCTCTCTTTGATCGTATATCGCGATGAATGACCCCTCTCTTCGAGTGCATGCAATGGTGAATGATCCCTCTCCTTCAGCGTATACCGTGATGGATGATCGCTCTCTTTGAGCATATGTCGTGGTGAATGACCCCTCTCTTCAAGAGGTTATCGTAATGACTGGTCCCTCTCTTTGAGCGTTTTCCGTGATAGACGATCCCTCTCTTTGAGCGTATGTCGTGATGAATGACCCCTCTCTCTGAGTTTATATCATGGTGAACGGTCACTCTCATGGAGCGTATACCGTGATGGACGACCCCTCTCTTTCAGTGCAGGTCATAATTAACAGTCTTTTCTTAGTGCATATACCGTGATGGACGACCCTTCTCTTTGAGAGTATGTCGCGATAAATGAACCCTCTCTTCGAGTGCATGTTATAATGAACGGTCCCTTCATTTAAAGCGTTTACCGTGATGAATATCCTACTCTTTGAGCGTATGTCGCGGTGAGTGACTCCTCTCTTCAAGCATATTTCATAATGAACGGTCCCTTTCTTAGACATATACTGTGATGGATGACCCCTCTCTTTGAGCGTATGTCGTAGTGAGTGATCCCTCTCTTCGAGAGTATTTCTTATTGAACGATCTCTCTCTCTTTGAGCGTATGGCGTGATGGATAACCGCTCTCTTTGAGAATATATTGCTGTGAATGACCCCTCTCTTTGAGCGTATGTCGTGGTGAATGACCCGTCTCTTCGAGCGTATTTCATAATGAATATTCTCTCTCTTTGAACGTATGCCATGATGGATGACCCCTCCCTTTGAGTGTATGTCGCATTGAATGACCCTTGTATTCGAGTGCTTGTCGTAATGAACAGTCCCTTTCTTAGAGCGTATACCGTGATGGAAGACCCTTCTCATTGTGCTTAAGTCGCGATGATTGACCCTTCTCTTTGAGTGCATGTCATAATGAACGGTCCTTTCATAGAGCGTACATTGCGATGGACAACCTCTTTCTTTAAGCGTATGTCGCGGAGAATGACCCTCTCTTCGGGAGTCTATCGTAATGATCGGTCCCTCTCTTTGAGTGTATTCCGCAATGGACAACCCCTCTTTGAGCGTATGTCGCGATGAATGAACCCTCTCTACGCTTTTCTGAACAACTTTCCACCCAAAAACAGATGGTCAAACTGATGTAGTCAACTGAGTGTTATCTACGCTTCTAAGGTTCATCATCCAAAAGAACACCAGAACGTGGGAGGAATGCTTACCACATGTGGAATTTGCCTACAATTGAGCACTTCATTCAGCCACTAAATACACCCCATTTGAGGTAGTATATGGCTTTAACCCTCTTATTCCTTTGGATCTTTTAACCTTGCCACATGAACAGATCCTTAATAAGGATGGCAAGAACAAGGCAGAATTTGTCAAGAAGCTTCACCAAAAGGTACGAGAGAACATAGAGCGACGAACTAAGCAATATGAGTATCAAGCAAACAAAGGAAGGAAGAATGTCATATTTGAGGTAGGAGATTGGGTATGGGTTCATTTTCGTAAACAAAGGTTTCCTAATCAAAGAAGGTATAAACTAGTACCAAGGGGAGATGGACCATTTGAAGTAGTAAAAATGATAAATAACAATGCCTATAAAATTGACCTTCCTGGACACTACAAGGTGAGTGCTACCTTCAACGTTTCTGATTTATCCCTATATGAAGACAACGACGATTTGGTACAAATCGCCAAAAAAGAAGGGATGGATGATATGTGCACGCCTCTGAAAGACAATGACCATGTTCAGATTAATCAAGACCCAGAAGTGCTACCATCAGGTCCTATCAGCGTTCTAAGGCCAAACAACTTAAGGAGGCATATGCTCACAAGTGAATTACAGCCTTTAGAGGTCAAATGGCACTAAAAGGGAAGTTATACAATGTATTACTTGTTGAAGACATGTAACACATTGAATAAGCACCACAAGTTTACTTAATTTCAGCTTTTAAATTCATTTCAATAGTTATGTTATTCATTTTAATTCGTTATTTTTATTTCTTTGCAAGGTATGTTGAACACAGCTTAATGGACTATTGGCCAGCTCCGTTTTATCTCAAATGCACCATTTGAGCTCAAAACAAAGAATCGTTGTTTGAGGCACTTACCAGATTCCGATCAGTACTAAAATGTAACAAACACTCCTAGGCAGCGCAATAAAGTGGATGATAGCTTCATTCCAGTTCATGAATCTAGAATGAGCTCAAAATGACATATGGTGAATTTTCATCCATATGGGATTCAGATCAGCTCCTACACACTCTTATGGATTGAGGAAATATTATGGCCCTAAGGATAAGTTCAGTCAGCTAGGGGGTTAGCCGTTCAGCTCAAATCTTCACTCAAAGAGATACAACCGACCAACATTGAGGGAAACATGCTTTGGGCGCCAAAACAAAGAGATAGCACTCTCATTGGACAGATTCATGATGATCCACTTGTGTACCGATTTCGAAAAGGATACGAGTAGAATTGGACTTTCGTGTCTTCATGAAAATTGTTCCTCTATCTCTTATCTTTCCAGAGCATGTTGAATCTCATCAATCCGATATCGGGAACTTGCGATATGTCCAATTTACTGAAGACTGTGCAGGCTGGAATTTTAAACCGAAAAGTTACAACAATTATTGGGAGGAGGCACCATTCAACCGAACGGTTAAAGAGGGAGACACCACCAATTACAGACACCAAGGTCACTATTCGGTCACCCTTTCAAAGGGAAATTCCCCTTGTCCACACCCTTTCATTTCCTACAAATATGTTTCCATTTTTGCATTTCAAACAACAAATTTGAATCAGATTGTTTAGTTTGTGACTTAATCTCTCATTCTTGTTCCTTTTAGAACTTTATCGACTTATCAAATATTCTCTTTAATTTGTGGCATCACCCTCCATCCTTTATACTTTAGGTTTCTGAAATTATATTTCCAAGAGGTCTAAGTGCATCTACCACCCTCAGAGTTGCAACTAGATTGAGTTTATGTTCCTATAACATAAGTTTAACCTTTGCCCCTTTGAATACTATCATTTCAACACCCTATAATCACCATCCATCTTCCATTTTCGTCCATCATTCTTCACCAACCCTTTACATATCTTTTCATATCATTTACATCACTTAAACACATCTATTTCCTTCCTTAATCAACCATCAACATCCAACGCACCACAACCTCTTCTTGAATCATCCTTATCTTTTTTTCCAGCATCTCTTAACATTCTTTTGTTCAGGAAACAAGCATGATACAAGGCTTGCTTGCATTCTAAGGTCCAGGCAATCAAAGCTTCTCTCTACAAGCATCTTTGGAGAGTTGGAGCATATCAAAAGAGATTCCCTATATTTCATTGCCTTAGAACGTGTGATAGGTCCTGATGGTAAGACCTCCGGATCAACTTGTTGGACTTGACATGATGTGCTCACATCATCCCCCCTTCTTGAAAAGGATTTGACCTCAAATCTGCAGAATCATCATAAGGGGTTAAATCAGAAACATTAATAGCACTTATATTATACTCGCCCGACAAGTCTATCTTGTAGGCATTGTCATTCACTTTCGCCACCACCTGAAAAGGACCATCTCCTCAGGGTAACAACTTTAATCGTTGTTGTGCTGGAAAACGTTCCTTTCGGAAATGAACCCAAACCTAATCACCAACATCGAAGGTGACTCCCTTCCTTTCTTTGTTTGTTTGCTTTTCATACTGTTGAGTCCTTCGTTCTAAATTTTCCTTCACTCGTTGATGAAACTTCTTCACATATTCTGCTTTCGCTTGACCGTCCATGTTCGTCACTTGTTCCTATGGCAAAGGTAACAAATCTAGAGGCGTAATAGGGTTAAAACCATAAACAACCTCAAATGGTGACATCTTAGTAGCAGAATGTACAACATGATTGATACATGATTGAGAGGGCTAAAGTAATGCAAATTGAGCATAAATATAAATCTGTTGGTAAAGTCTGGAAAGCCAGCCAACTTGCCTTGACTTTTTGGATGGGTTCCGTGCATTTATGGGGAGAGTTGTCTTCTAAGAAATTGACCCTCATTCAGTTACCTTTTCAACGCATCTTGAAACGTATCAATTGGATATTGGGATCTCATGATATACTTGATTTACTGAAGATTGCGCCAGAAAACTGATACAGGATTATTATGAGATTTTGTAAAATTAATCTCAAAAGCTAATATATAAAGTTTTTGGATGAATTAGACATTAAATAAATTAATTCAAAGTTGAATTATAAAGCTTTGACCATTATTATTATTATTATTTTATTTTATTACTTAGGATTCCTTTTAATTAGCTATTCATATGCTTATTTTAGGGGATATATTTTATCAAGATATCAATATGCTAATATTTAGGGATTGATTAGCTATCTATTAAACAATTCTATGGTCTCCTCTAGACTATGAAAGGGGACAATTATTTTCTTGTAAACACATGAATAATATGAATTTCGAAGTTATAAAAACTCTTAGCCTTGGGCCATTTTATTTGCAAGGTTGTCAGCTTGCTATTTTTCTTATCAGAAGTCTTCTTCAACATAACTACTTCAAGTTTTTATGAGGGAGAATATCTTCACATTCTCGCTTACCTAAGCAATCTCGTTTAGGAGGGTGAGTTAGAGCCGATTATGGCGTTTGCCTATCTAATTACGGATAGTAGGGTGCCTAGGTCAACGACATATCATCAATTCATTGGAGAGATTTGTTTCGTTTGCATGTCTTTGTCTATTTAATTGCGATTAGTAGGGTCCCAAGGACAAATCTATCCAACATCATACCACCACCACCATCTATCCTACTGTATTTTAAATCATTTGGTACCAGATTCAATTCGATTCCTTGGGATTGAGTTTTTTTTTATTATTATTCTTGTTAAATTTTCAAGTCTACTTCTCTTCCATGGTACTTTAATCTTTGATGAACTTCCTCCAATCATCAGTTTAGATTCGAGGGTGAATCTTTTTGAGGAGTGGGGGAATGATACAAGATTGAGAGGGCTAAAGTAATGCATATTGAGCATAAATATGAATCTGTTGGTAAAGTCTGGAAAGCCAGCCAACTTGCCTTGACTTTTTGGATGAGTTCCGTGCATTTATGGGCAGAGTTGTCTTCTAAGAAATTGACCGTCATTCAGTTACCTTTACAACGTATCTTGAAATGCATCAATTGGATATCAGGAGCTAATGATATACTTGATTTACCGAAGATTGTGCTAGAAAACTAGATACAGGATTATTATGAGATTTTGTAAAATTCATCTCAAAAGCTAATATATAAAGTTTTTGGATGAATTAGACCTTAAATAAATTAATTCAATGTTGAATTATAAAGCTTTGACCATTATTATTTGTATTTTATTTTATAACTTAGGATTCCTTTTAATTAGCTATTCATATGCTGATTTTAGGGGATTTACTTTATCAAGATATCAATATGTCGATATTTAGGGTTTGATTAGCTATCTATTAAGCAATTCTAAGGTCTCCTCTAGACTATGAAAGGGGACGATTATTTTTTTGTAAACACATGAATAATATGAATTTCTGAGTTATAAAAACTCTTAGCCTTGGGCCATTTTATTTGTAAGGTTGTCACCTTGCTATGTTTCTTATCAGAAGTCTTCTTCAACATAACTACTTCAAGTTTTTATGAGGGAGAATATCTTCACACTCTTTCTTGCCTAAGCTATCGCGTTTAGGAGGGTGAGTTAGAGCCGATTATGGTGTTTGCCTATCTAATTACGGATAGAAAGGTGCCTAGAACAACGACATATCATCAATTCATCGGAGAGATTCGTTTCGTTTGCAGGTTTTTCTCTATTCAATTGCGATTAGGAGGGTGCCAAGGACAAATCTATCCAACATAATACCACCACCACCATCTATCCTACTATATTTTAAATCATTTGGTATCAAATTCAATTCGATTCCTTGGGATTGAGTTTGTTTGTTTTTTTTCTTTTTTTATTCTTGTTAAATTTTCAAGTCTACTTCTCTTCCATGGTACTTTAATCTTTGATGAACTTCCTCCAATCATCAGTTTAGATTCGAGGGAGAATCTTTTTGAGGAGTGGGGAAATGATACATGATTGAGAGGGCTAAAGTAATGCATATTGAGCATAAATATGAATCTGTTGGTAAAGTCTGGAAAGCCAGCTAACTTGCCTTGACTTTTTGGATGAGTTCCGAGCATTTATGGGTAGATTTGTCTTCTAAGAAATTGACTGTCATTCAGTTACCTTTTCAGCGCATCTTGAAACGCATCAATTGTATATTGGGAGCTCAAGATATACTTGATTTACCGAAGATTGCGCCAGAAAACTAGATACGGGATTATTATTAGATTTTGTAAAATTCATCTCAAAAGCTAATATATAAAGTTTTTGGATGAATTAGACATTAAATGAATTAATTCAAAGTTGAATTATAAAGCTTTGGCCATTATTATTAGTATTTTATTTTATTACTTAGGATTCCTTTTAATTAGCTATTCATATGTTGATTTTAGGGGATTTATTTTATCAAGATATCAATATGCTGATATTTAGGGATTGATTAGCTATCAATTAAGCAATTCTAAGGTCTCCTCTAGACTATGAAAGGGGACGATTATTTTCTTGTAAATACATGAATAATATGAATTTCTAAGTTATAAAAACTCTTGGCATTGGGCCTTTTTATTTCCAAGATTGTCACCTTGCTATTTTTCTTATCAGAAGTCTTCTTCAACGTAACTACTTCAAGGTTTTATGAGGGAGAATACCTTCACACTCTCGCTTGCCTAAGCAATCACGTTTAGGAGGGTGAGTTAGAGCCGATTATGGTATTTGCCTATCTAATTACAGATAGGAGGATGCCTAGGACAACGACATATTATCAATTCATTGGAGAGATTCGTTTCGTTTGTAGGTCTTTGTCTATTCAATTGCGATTAGTAGGGTGCCAAGGACAAATCTATCCAACATCATACCACCACCACCATCTATCCTACTGTATTTTAAATCATTTGGTATAAGATTCAATTCGATTCCTTAGGATTGAGTTTGTTTGTTTTTTTCTTTTTTTCTTCTTGTTAAATTTTCAAGTCTACTTCTCTTCCATGGTTTGATGAACTTCCTCCAATCATCAGTTTAGATTCGAGGGCGAATATTTTCGAGGAGTGGGGGAATGATACATGCATGAGAGGACTAAAGCAATGCACATTGAGCATAAATATGAATCTGTTGGTAAAGTCTGGAAAGCCAACCAACTTGCCTTGACTTTTTGGATGGGTTCCGTGCATTTATGGGCAGAGTTGTCTTCTAAGAAATTGACCTCCATTCAGTTACCTTTTTAACGCATCTTGAAACGCATCAACTGAATATCGGGAGCTCATGATATGCTTGTTTTACCGAAGATTGCGCGTGCAGAAAACTAGATACGGAATTATTATGAGATTTTGTAAAATTCATCTCAAAAGCTAATATGTAAAGTTTTTGGATGAATTAGACATTAAATGTATTAATTCAATGTTAAATTATATGCTTTGACCATTTTTATTAGTATTTTATTTTATTACTTAGGATTCCTTTTAATTAGCTATTCATATGCTGATTTTAGGGGATTTATTTTATCAAGATATCAATATGCTGATATTTAGGGATTGATTAGCTATCTATTAGGCAATTCTAAGGTCTCCTCTAAACTATAAAAGGGGACAATTATTTTCTTGTAAACACATGAATAATATGAATTTCTGAGTTATAAAAACTCTTGGCCTTGGGCCATTTTATTTGCAAGGTTGTCACCTTGCTATTTTTCTTATTAGAAGTCTTCTTCAACATAATTAATTCAACTTTTTATGAGGGAGATTATCTTCACACTCTCGCTTGCCTAAGCAATCGCGTTTAGGAGGGTGAGTTAGAGCCGATTATGGTGTTTGCCTATATAATTACGGATAGGAGGGTTCCTAGGACAACAACATATCATCAATTCACTTGAGAGATTCGTTTCGTTTGCAGGTGTTTGCCTATTCAATTGCGATTAGGAGGGTGCCAATGACAAATCTATCCAACATCATACCACCACCACCATCTATCCTGCTGTATATTTTATATCAATGATTATATGCAAACTCAACATGTAGCAAACGGTCTTCCCAAGTCCTAATGTTCTTTTTAATGATGGAACGCAACAAATTAGATAAAACACGATTAACAACCTCAGTTTGTCCATCAGTTTGGGGATGACAAGTTGTAGAAAACATGAATTTTGTACCTATTTTGCTCCAAAGAGTCCTCCAGAAATGACTCAGAAACTTAACATCCCTGTGAGAAACAATTTACCTAGGAATGCCATGTAATTGAACAATCTCCCTAAAGAACAAGTTAGCAAATTAACAGTATCATTAGTCTTATGGCATGCAATGAAATGTGCCATCTTAGAGAATCTATCAACCACAACAAAGACATTATCTCTACCATTTCTAGTTCGAGGCAATCCCAAAACAAAACCCATTGAAATATTAGTCCATGGGGAATCAGGAATAGTTAAAGGTACATACCATGTGGTGAAACTTTCGATTTCGCTTTCCTACATGTCACACAACGTTCACAATACCTTTCGACATCTCTACGCATCTTTGGACATAACAGATTCTCCTTCAATGTGTGTAACATCTTAGTGACACCAAATTGACCCATCAATCCACCTTCATGTGCCTCACGAAGCAGAATATCACGCATCGAACCCTGGGCAATGCATATCCTATTTTCTTTGAAAAGATAGCCATCATGCCTGTAAAACTTTCCATTTGTTCCTTTCTCACAAGCATTAAACTTACCTCTAAAATCAGGATCATCAGGGTATAAATCACGAATATACGCAAAACCAATCAAATGTGAATCAAGATAACTCAACAATGCATATCTACGTGATAAAGCATCAGCAACTACATTTTCTTTCCCTTTTCTGTAACGAATGACATAAGGAAAAGATTCTAAGAATTCAACCCACTTAGCATGTCGTTTATTCAACTTATGTTGTCCTGTTATGTAACGTAAGGTCTCGTGGTCAGTATGGATCACAAACTCCTTAGCCAACAAGTAATGCTGTCACGTCTTCAAAGCCCGAATTAGTGCATCACATTCAATTTCAAATGTTTTATCACCAGTTAATAGGCAACGGGTCTTTTTTCCTGCATCAAAACAACACCTATACCAATTCTAGAAGCATCATATTCAATTTCAAATGTTTTATCAAAATCAGGTAATGCTAGCACAGGTGTTTGAGTCAAACAGTCTTTTATTTTGAGAAAGGCATCTTATTGTTCCTTACCCCAAAAGAAGCTAGAATTCTTCTTAATAATCCCAGTTAAGGGGAAGTAATAGAACTGAAGTTAGGAATAAACCGTCGATAAAAACTCGCTAAACCATAAAACGATCTAACCTGAGTAATCGATGTCGGTTGTATCCATTCCTGAATTGCCTTTATCTTCTCAGGATCAACTTCAACTCCTTGAGAATTGACAATGTAACGAAGAAATGTGAGTTTGTTTGTACAAAATACACATTTCTCCATGTTACCAAACAATCTTTCTTCTTGCAAAACCTGCAAAATAACTCGCAAATGTTCTACGTGATCCTATAAAGACATGCTATAAATCAAGATATCATCAAAGTAGACAACACAAAATTTAGAAGTAAATGATCGTAGAACATGGTTCATCAATCGCATAAAAGTACTAGGTGCATTTGTTAATCCAAAAGGCATCACTAACCATTCATACAAACCTAGCTTCGTCTTGAAGGCTGTCTTCCACTCATCACCTTCTCTCATGCGAATCTGATGATAACCACTTTTAAAATCAATTTTGGAGAAGATGACGGCTTCGCAAAGCTCATCCAACATGTCATCAAGTCGTGGAATGGGATGACGATACTTAATTGTAATTTGATTCATAGCTCTACAATCTACGCATATCCTCCAAGATCCATCTTTCTTCGGCACTAATAGCACCGGAATAGCACACAGACTCAAACTTTCTCGAATGTAACCCATGTCCATTAACTCAATAACTTGGCGTTGAAGCTCCTTAGTTTTTTCGGGGTTAGTTCGGTAAGCTGGTCGGTTCGGGATAGTAGCACCTGGAATAAAGTCAATCTGATGCTCAATGCCACGAACAGGTGGCAATCCCTTTAGTGTTTCATCCGAAAACACATCCTCAAATTCCTGTAAAAGTGACAAAATCGGTGCAGGTAGATCAATAGGAAAATCTGCCAACAAACAATAATCTTTAAACATCAAAATAAGAATATGATATGTGTCGGTCTTGCTGATGATGTTGAACGGTACACTTTGATTGTAGGACCTAGGAAGGAAGCAAGTCTCTCGCAAGAAGTGGCTGCAAAATAGAGAATTAAAGATAAGGAATGAAAGGAATAGTTTAGGGACTGATATGGAAGCGGAAGGATGTGTGGTGTTGATAAGGGTGAACGGATGTTTAGGACACTTTGTGGGGATGACAAAGGATTAAGACTGATGAATGGAATAGAGAGGATAAATAAGGAATGGTGAAATGGAAATAGTATCTTAAAGATACCGTTCTGGACAACCCCTCTCGTTGAGCGTATGTCATGATGAATGACCCCGCTTTTTGAGTTCATGTCATAATTAACGGTCCCTTTCATAGAGCGTATACCGAGATGGATAACACCTCTCTTTAAGCGTATGTCACGGTGAATAAACCCTTTTTTCGAGTATATGTCATAATGAACGGTTCCTTTCTTAGAGCGTAAATCGTGATGGACGACCCTTCTCTTTGAGCGTATGTCGCGGTGAATTACCGCTCTATTCGAGCGTATGTCATAATGACCGGTCCCTCTCTTGTAGCGTATCCCGTGAAGGAAGACCCCTCTCTTTGAGAGTTTGTCGTGATGAATGACACCTCTCTTCGAGTGCATGTCATGGTGAACGGTCCCTCTCTTTGAGCGTATCCTGTGATGGAAGACCCCTCTCTTTGAGCATTTGTCATGATGAATGGCCCCTCTCTTTAAGTGCATGTCATGGTGAACGGTCCCTCTCTTTAAGCGTATACCGTGATGGACAACCTCTCTCTTTGAGTGTATGTTGCGGTGAATGATCCCTCTCTTCGAGTGCATGTCATAATGAACGGTCCCTCTCTTTCAGCGTATACCGTGATGGACGACCCCTCTCTTTGAGCGTATATCACGTTGAATGACCCCTCTATTCTACTGCATGTCATGGTAAATGGTCCCTCTCTTTGAGCAGATACTGTGATGGAAGACCCCTCTCTTCGAGTGCATGTCATAATGAACGGTCTCTTTCTTAGAACGTATACTATGATGGATGACCCCTCTCTTTCTGCATATGTCGTTGTGAATGACTTCTTTCCTTGAGTGCATGTCATGCTGAACGGTCCCTCTCTTTGATCGTATGTCGCGATGAGAGTGCATGTCATGGTGAACGTTCTATCGCTTTGAGCGTATACCGTGGGGGACGACCCTCTCTTTGAGCGTATGTCGCAATGAATAATCCCTTTCTTCAAGTACATGTCATAATCAACGGTCCCCCTCTTTAAGCGTATATTGTGATTGATGACCTTCTCTTTGAGCGTACGTTGCAATGAATGACCCCTCTCTTCGAGTGCATTTTATGGTGAATAGTTCCCGTCTTTGTGCATATGCTGTGATGGATGACCCCTCTCTTCGAGGGCATATCATAATAAATGGTCTCTCTCTTTGAGTGAATACCATGATCGAGACTCCTCTTTTGAGTGTATGTCGCGATGAATGACCCCTCTCTTCGAATACATGTCTTGGTGAAAGTTCCCTTTCTTTGAGTGAATACCATGATGGACGATCCCTTTCTTTTAGCGTATGTCGCGATGAATAACCCTTCTCTTCGAGTGCATGTCATAATGGTCGGTCCCTTTCTTAGAGTGTATACCATGATGGATGACCCCTCTCTTTGAACATATTTCGCAATGAATGATCCCCTCTTTTCGAGTGCATGTCATAATGAACGGTCCCTTTCTTAGAGCGTATACCGTGATGGATGACCCCTCTCTTTAAGCGTATGTAGCTATGAATGACCCCTTTCTTCAAGCGTATTTCATAATGGACGGTTCCTCTATTTGAGCGTATGACGTGATGTACGACCCCTCTATTCGAGTGCATGTGATATGTGCATGCCCAACTTTAAATTTTGCCCATACCCTAAGTCACACAAGTCCAATTAGGGAGTTCTTCTTAATCCTCTTTATTTATTCAATTCATGTGCTACATTCGCTTGCTCTCTCATATTATATAACTATAATGTTTATTTCCTTATATTACTATTGATTACATTGTAATTGGTCAACTTTGTTATTTCCTTATATTACTATTGATTACTTATTAGTTTAAGTTGTTTTTTGCAGGTTATGTTAAACACAGCTTAATGGACTATTTGCCAGCTCTGTTTTAGCTAGAATGCACCATTTGAGCTCAAAACAAAGAATCGTTGTTTGAGGCACTTACTAGCTTCCGATCAGCACTAAAATGTACCAAATACTCCTAGGCAGCGCAATGAAGTGGATGCTAGCTTCATTCCAGTTCACGAATTCAGAATGAGCTTAAAACGACAAATGGTGAATTTCCATCCATATGGGATTCAGATCAGCTCCTACACACTCTTATGGATTGAGGAGAGTATTATGTCCCTAAGGATAAGTTCACTCAACTAGGAGGTTAGCCGTTCAGCTCAAATTATCACTCAAAGATGGTGAACTTTCAATTAGCTAAATCAGCTAGCTAGCCAGCTCAACCTTAGCTCATCCAGCTCATCTTAGCTCACCCTACAACCTTCAGCTAAAACATGGAAAGACATGTTCCCTCCCCAAGAGACACAACCGACCAACATGGAGGGAAACATGTTTTGGGCGCCAAAACAAAGAGATAGCACTCTTCATTGGACAAATTCATGATGGTCCACTTGTGTGCCGATTTCGGGAAGGATACGAGTAGAATTAGACTTTGGTGTCTTCATGTAAGTTGTTCCTCTGTCTCGTATCTTTCTAGAGCATGTTGAATCTCATCAATCCGGTATCAGGAACTCGAGATATGTCCAATTTGCTGAAAACTGTGCAAGCTGGAATTTTAAACCGAAAAGTTACAACAATTATTGGGAGGAGACACGATTCAATCGAACATTTAAAGAGGGAGACACCACCAATTGAACAGACACCAAGGCCACTATTCGGCCACCCTTTTAAAGGGAAATGTCCCTTGTCCACACCCTTTCATTTCCTATAAATATGTAGTCATTTTGGCATTTCAATCACAACTTTGAATCAGATTATTTAGTTTGTGAGTTAATCTCTCATTCTTGTTCTTTTTAGAACTCAACTTATCAAATCATCTCTTTAATTTGTGGCATCACCCTCCATCCTTTATACTTTAGGTTTCTGGAATTACATTTCCAAGAGGTCTAAGTGCATCTACCACCCTCAGAGTTGCAACTAGATTGGGTTTATGTTCTTATAACATAAGTTCAACCTTTGCCCCTTTGAATACTATCATTTCAACACCCCATAATCACCATCCATCATCCATTTTCTTCCCCCATTCTTCACCAACCCTTTACATATCCTTTCA
Source organism: Abelmoschus esculentus (assembly GCA_035048815.1). Classification (NCBI taxonomy): domain Eukaryota; kingdom Viridiplantae; phylum Streptophyta; class Magnoliopsida; order Malvales; family Malvaceae; genus Abelmoschus; species Abelmoschus esculentus. The sequence goes on along the minus strand of JAUCBN010000016.1, from coordinate 13,472,643 downwards.
TATCATTTACATCACTTAAACGCATCTATTTCCTTCCTTAATCAATCATCAACATCCCCTACACTATAACCCCTTCTTGAATCATCCTTATCTTATTTCTAGCTTCTTTTAACATTCTTTTGTTTAGGAAACAAGCGTGATACGTGGCTTGCTTGTATTCTAAGGTCCGGGTAATCAAATCTTCTCTCTACAAGAATCTTTGGAGAGTTGGAGCGTATCAGCTTGTCATAATAAACGGTCCATTTCTTAGAGTGTAAATTGTGATGGACGACCCCTCTCTTTGAGCGTATGTCGCGGTGATTGACCGTACTATTCGAGCGTATGTTATAATGTCGGTCGCTCTCTTTTGAGCGTATCCCGTGATGGGCGACCCCTCTCATTTAGCGTTTGTTGTGATGAATGACCCCTCTCTTTGAGTGCATGTCATGGTGAACGGTCCCTCTCTTTGAGCGTATCTCGTGATGGACGACCCTCTATTTGAGCGTATGTCGCGATGAATGACCCCTTTCTTTGAGTGCATGTCAAGGTGATGGACAACCCTTCTCTTTGAGTGCATGTCAAGGTGATGGACAACCCTTCTCTTTGAGCGTATGTCGGGATGATTGATCCCTCTCTTTGAGTGATTGTCACAATGAATGGTCCCTTTCTTAGAGCGTATACCGTGATAGACGACCCCTCTCTTTGATCGTATGATGCGGTGAATGACCCATCTCTTCGAGCGTAAGTCATAATGAACGGTTCCTCTCTTTGAGCGTATGCCGTGATGGACGACCCCTCTCTTTGAGTGTACGTCGCAATGAATAAAACCCCTCTATTTAAGTGTATGTCATGGTGACCGGTCCCTCTCTTTGGGAGTATACCGTGATGGACGACCCCTCTCTTTGAGCGTATGTCGCGGTGAATGACCGCTCTATTCGAGCGTATGTCATAATGACCAGTCCTCTATTGTTGCGTATCCCATGATGGACGACCCCTCTCTTTGAGCGTTTGTTGTGATGAATGACCCCTCTCTTTGAGTGCACGTCATGGTGAACGGTCCCTCTCTTGGAGCGTATACCGTGATGGACGACCCCTCTCTTTGAGTGTATGTCGCGGTGAATGACCCCTCTCTTCGAGTGTATGTCATAATGAACGTTCCCTCTCTTGGATTGTATGTCGCGATGAATGTACCATCTATTCTAGTGCATGTCATGGTGAACGGTCCACCTCTTTGAGTGGATACTGTGATGGACGACTCCTCTCTTAGAGCGTAGATCATGATGAATGACCCCTCCCTTCGAGTGCATGTCATAATGAACGACGTATATTGTAATTGATGACCCCTTTTTTGAGCGTATGTCAATATGAATGACCCTTTTTTGAGCGTATGCCAATATGAATGACCCTTTTCTTCGACTGTATGTCATAGTGAATGGTCCCCTTCCTAGAACATATACCGTTATGGATGACCCCTCTCTTTCTGCGTATGTCGTTGTGAATGACCCCTTTCTTCGAGTGCATGTCATGCTGAACGATCCCACTCTTTGAGTGTATACCTTGATGGACGACCCATATCTTTGAGTGTATGTCACGATGAATGACCCTTTTCTTTGAGCGTATACCGTGATAGACGACCCCTCTCTTTTTGCGTATGTCGCGATGATTGACCACTCACTTTGAATGCATGTCATAATAAATACTCCCTTTCTTAGAGCGTATACCGTGATGGACGATCCTTCTCTTTGAGCATATGTCGCGATGGACGTCTCCTCTCTTTGAGTGTATGTCGCGTTGAATGACCCCTCTCTTCAAGCGTATGTCGTAATGAACGGTCCCGCTCTTCGAGCATATGCCGAGATGCACAATCCTTCTCTTTGAGCATATGTCGCGATAAAAGACTCGGCTCTTCGAATGCATGTCATAATAAACAGTCCCTTTCTAAGAGCGTATACCGTGATGAACGACCCTTCTCTTTGAGCATATGTCGCGATGAATGACCCCTTTCTTCGAGTGCATGTCATAATGAACGATCCCTTTCTTAAAGCGTATAACGTGATGGCCGACACCTCCCTTGAAGCGTATATCGCGGTGAATGACCCCTCTCATCGAGTGTATGTAATAATAAACATTCCCTCTCTTTGAAAGTAAACCGTGATGGACGACCTCACTCCTTGAGCGTATGTCGCGGCGAATGACCCCTCTTTTCGAGAATATGTCATAATCAATGGTCCCTTTGTTTGAGCATATGTCGTGATGGACGACCCCTCTCTTTGTGCGTATGGCGCGTTGAATGAACCCTCTCTTCTAGTGCATGTTATGGACGACCCCTCTCTTTTAGCGCATGTCGTGATGAATGACCCCTCTCTTTGAGTGCATGTAATAATAAATGGTACCTCTCTTTGAGCGTATAACGTGTTGGACGACCCCTTTCTTTGTGCGTATGTCGCATTGAATGACCCCTCTCTTCGAGTGTATGTCATGGTGATCTGTCCCTCTCTTTGAGCGTATATCGTGATGGACAACCTCTCTCTTTGAGCGTATATCGTGATGAATGACCCCTCTCTTCGAGTGCATGTCATAATAAACGGTCCCTCTCTTTGAGCGTATACCGTGATGGACGACCCCTCTCCTTGAGCGTATGTCGCGGTGAATGACCCCTCTCTTTGAGTGCATGTCCTAATAAATGGTCCCGCTCTTTGAGCGTATACCGTGATGAACGACCTCTCTTTTTGACCGTATGTCACGATGAATGACCCTTCTTTGAGTGCATGTCATAGTCAACGGTCCCACTCTTTCAGCGTATAACGTGGTGGACGACCCCTCACTTTGAGTGCATGTCATAATAAACGGTCCCTCTCTTTAAGCTTATACCGTGATGGATGACCCCTCTCCTAGAGCGTATGTCGCGGTGAATGACCCCTCTCTTCGTGACTATGCATAATGAATGGTCTCTCTTTGAGCGTATGTCGTGATCGACGACCCCTCTCTTGGAGCGTATGTCGCGTTAAATTAACCCTCTCATTGAGTGCATGTCATGAGGAATGGTGTCTCTCTTTGAGCGTATACCGTGATGGACAACCCTCTCTTTGTGCACATATCGCGATGAATGACCCTTGTCTTCGAATGCATGTCATAATGAATGGTCCCTCTCTTTGAGCGTGTGCCGTGATGGACGACCCCTCACTTTGAGCGTATGTTGCGTTAAATGAATCCTCTCTTTGAGTGCATGTCATGGGGAACGGTCCTTCTCTTTGAACGTATACCGTGATGGACGATCCCTCTCTTTGAGCATATGCCGAGATGAATGACCCCTCTCTTCGAGAGTATGTCATAATGAATGGTCCTTCTCTTTGAGCGTATGTCGTGTTAAATGAACCCTCACTTTGAGTGCATATCATGGGCAACGGTCCCTCTCTTTGAGCGTATACCGTGAAGGACAACCCCTATCTTCGAGCATATGTCGCGATGAATTACCCATCTCTTGGAGCGTTTGTCGCGTTGAATGACCTCTCTCTTCGAGTGCATATCATGGTGAGCGGTCCCTCTCTTTGAGCATACACCGTGATGGACGACCTCTCTCTTTGAGCGTATGTCGCGATTAATTACCCCTCTCTTTGAGAGTATACCGTGAAGGACAACCCCTCTCTTTTTGCGTAATATCGCGATGATTGACCCCTCTCTTCGAATGCATGTCATAATAACTAGTCCCTTTCTTAGAGCGTATACCATGATAGACGTCCTTTTCTTTGAGCATATGTCGCGATGAATGACCCCTCTCTTTGAGTACATGTCATAATGAACGTTCCTTTTCTTAGAGCATATAACGTGATGGTCGACACCTCCCTTTAAGCGTATCTCGTGATGATTGACCACTCTCTTCGAATGCATGTCATAATAAATACTCCCTCTCTTAGAGCGTATACCGTGATGGACGATCCTTCTCTTTGAGCATATGTCGCGATGGATGACCCCTCTCTTTGAGTGCATGTCATAATGAAAAGTCCATTTCTTAGAGCATATAACGTGATGGTAGACACCTCCCTTGAAGCATATGTCGCGGTGAATGACCCCTCTCTTCAAGTGTATGTCATAACAAACTGTCCCTCTCTTTGAGTGTATACCGTTATGGACGACCCCACTCCTTGAGCTTATGTCGTCGTGAATGACCCCTCTTTTAGAGAGTATGTCATAATGAATGGTCCCTCTCTTTGAGCGTATGCCGTTATGGACGTCCCCACTCTTTGAGTGTATGTCGTGTTGAATGACCCCTCTCTTCAAGCGTATGCCGTAATGAACGGTCCCTCTCTTCAAGTATATACCGATATGCACAACCCTTCTCTTTGAGCATATGTCGCGATAAATGACTCCGCTCTTCGAATGCATGTCATAATAAACAGTCCCTTTTGTAGACCGTATACCGTGATGGACGACCATTCTTTTTGAGCATATGTCGCGATGAATGACCCCTCTCTTCGAGTGAATGTCATAATGAACGATCCCTTTCTTAAAGCGTATAACGTCATGGCCAACACCTCCCTTGAAGCGTATGTCACGGTGAATGACCCCTCTCTTCGAGTGTATGTAATAATAAACGGTCCCTCTCTTTGGACGTATACTGTGATGGACGACCCCACTCCTTGAGCGTATGTCGCGGCGAATGACCCCTCACTTCGAAAGTATGTCATAATCAATGGTCCCTTTCTTTGGGCGTATGTCGTGATGGACGACCCCTCTCTTTATGTGTATGGCGCGTTGAATGAACCCTCTCTAGTAGTGCATGTTTTGGACGACCCCTCTCTTTTTGCGTATGTCGTGATGAATGACCCCTCTCTTTGAGCGTATACCGTATTGGATGACCCCTCTCTTCGAGTGCATGTTAGGGTGAACTGTCCATCTCTTTGAGCGTATATCGTGATGGACAACCCCTATCTTTGAGCGTATGTCGTGATGAATGACCCCTCTCTTTGAGTGCATGTCATAATAAACGGTCCCTCTCTTTGAGCGTATACCGTGATGGACGACCCCTCTCCTTGAGCGTATGTTGCAGTAAATGACCCCTCTCTTTGAGTGCATGTCATAATAAACGGTCCAACTCTTTGAGCGTATACCGTGATGGACGACCTCTCTGTTTGAGTGTATGTCGCGGTGAATGATCCCACTCTTTGAGTGCATGTCATAATAAACGGTCCCTCTCTTTGAGCGTATACCGTGATGGACGACCCCTCTCCTTGAGCGTATGTTGCGGTGAATGACCCCTCTCTTTGAGTGCATGTCATAATAAACGGTCCCTCTCTTTGAGCATATACTGTGATGGACGACCTCTCTCTTTGAGCGTATATCACTTTGAATGACCCCTCTATTCTACTGCATGTCATGGTGAACGGTCCCTCTCTTTGAGCAGATACCGTGATGGAAGACCCCACTTTTCGAGTGCATGTCATAATGAACGGTCTCTTTCTTAGAACGTATACCATGATGGATGACCCCTCTCTTTCTGCGTATGTCGCTGTGAATGACCCCTCTCTTTGAATGCATGTCATAATAAACGGTCCCGCTCTTTGAGCGTATACCGTGATGGACGACCCGTCTTTTTGAGCGTATGTCGCGATTAATGACCCCTCTCTTTGAGTGCATGTCATAATCAATGGTCCCTCTCTTTGAGCGTATAACGTGATGGACGACCCTTCTCTTTGAGTGCATGTCATAATAAACGGTCCCTCTCTTTGAGCTTATACAGTGATGGACGACCCCTCTCCTTCAGCGTATGTCGCAGTGAATGACCCCTGTCTTGGTGAGTATGTCATAATGAATGGTCCCTCTCTTTGAGCGTATATCGTGATCAACGAACCCTCTCTTTGAGCGTATGCCGCGTGAAATTATCCCTCTCTTGGAGTGCATGTCATGAGGAACGGTCCCTCTCTTAGAGAGTATACCGTGATGGACAACCCTTCTCTTTGAGCGTATGTCGCGAAGAATGACCCCTCTCTTCGAGTGCATGTCATAATGAAAGGTTCCTTTCTTAGAGCGTGTGTCACGATGAATGGCGCCTCTCTTCGAGTGCATGACATGGTGAACGGTCCCTCTCTTTGAGGGTATGTCACGATGAATGACCCCTCTCTTTCAGTGCATGTCATAATAAACTGCCCCTCTCTTAGAGCGTATACCATGATCGATGACACCTCTCTTTGAGCGTATGTCGCGATGAAAGACACCTCTCTTCGTGTGCAAGTTAAGGTGAAAGTTAATTCTCTTTGAGAGTATACCGTGATGGATGAACCCTCTCTTTGAGAGAATGTTGCGATGAATGACCCCTCTCTTCGACTGCATGTCATAATGAACGGTCCCTTTCTTAGAGCGAAAACCGTGATGGACGACACCTCTCTTTGAGCGTATGTCATGGTGAATGACTCCTCTCATTGAGTGCATGTCAAGGTGAATGGTCAATCTCTTTGAGCGTTTATCGTGATGGACGACCTATTTTTTTTGAACGTATGTCGCGATATAATAATCAGTCCCTTTCTTAGAGCATATAACGTGATGGACGACCCATCTCTTTGAGCGTTTGTCGCGATGAATGACCCCTCTCTTCGAGTGCATGTCATAATGAACGGTCCCATTCTTAGAGAGTATATTGTGATGGACGACACCTCTCTTTGAGCGTATGACACGGACAATAACCCCTCTCTTCGAGCGTATATCATAATGAACAAACCATCTCTTTTAGTGTATAACATAATGGACAACCCTATCTTCGAACGTATATCGTGATGAATGACCCCTCTATTCGAGTGCATGTCATGGTGAGTGGTCCCTCTCTTTGGGCGTATACCATGATGGACGACCCTTCTCTTTGACAATATTTCTCAATGAATGACCCCTCTCCTTAAGTGCATCTCATAATCAATGGTCGCTCTCTTTGAGCGTATACCGTGATCGATGACGCTCTCTTTGAGATATGTCGCGATGAATGACCCCTCTACTTGAGTGCATGTCATAATAAGCAGTCCCTTTCTTAGAGCTTTACCATGATGGACGACCCGACCCTTCTCTTAGAGCGTATGTTGAGATGAATGACCCTTAATTTCGAGTGCAGGTCATAATGACCGGTCCCTTTCTTAGAGTGTATACCGTGATGGACGTCACCTCTCTTTGAGCGTATGTCACGGTGAATGATCCCTCTCATCCATCATATGTTATAATGAATGGTCCTTCTGTTTGAGCATATACCGTGGTGGATGACCCCTCTCTTTTAGCGTATGTCGTGGTAAATGACCCCTCTCTTTTAGCGTATGTCGTGGTAAATGACCCCTCTCTTCGATAGTATGTCATAATGAACGGTCCCTCTCTTTGAGCGTATGTCTCGATGAATGACCCCATTCTTCGAGTGCATGTCATGGTGAATGGTCCCTATTTTTGAGCGTATACTGTGATGGACGACTCCTCTCTTTGAGCGTATGTCGCGATGAATGACCCCTCTCATCGAGTACATGTCATAATGAATGGTCCCTTTCTTAAAGCGTATACCGTTGGGACGACCCTTCTCTTTGAGCGTATGTCGCGGTGAATGACCCCTCTCTTCGAGTGCATGTCATGATGAAAGGTCCCTTTCTTATAGCGTATACCGTGATGACGATCCCTCTCCTTGAGCATATGTCGCGACGAATGACCCCTGTCTTCAAGTGCATGACATGGTGAATAGTGCTTCTTTTTGAGTGTATACCGTGATGGACGACCTCTCTATGAGCGTATGTCGCGATGAGTGACCTCTCTCATTGAGTGCATGTAATAATAAACGATTACTCTCTTTGAGCGTCTACCGTGATCGATGACTCTCTCTTTGAGAGTATGTCACGATAAATGACCCGTCTATTCAAGTGCATGTCAAGGGGAACGATCCCTCCCTTTGAGAGGATAACGTGATGGACGACCCCTCTAATTGAGCGTATATAACGATTAATGACCTTTCTCTTCGAGTGCATGTCATAATGAACGGTCTCTCTCTTTGAGCATATACCGTGATCGATGACCCTCTCTTTGAGCGTATGTCGTGATGAATGACCAGTCTATTCGAGTGCATGTCATGGTGAACGGTCCATCCGTTTGAGTGGATACCGTGATGGACGATCCCTCTATTTGAGCGTATATCGCGATGAATGATCCCTCTCTTTGAGTGCATGTCATATTCAATGCTCCCTTTCTTAGAGCGTATACCGTGATGGACGACCCATCTCTTTGAGCGTATGTCGCGTTGAATGACCCCTCTTTTTCAGAGCATCTCATAATGAAAGGTCTCTTTCTTAGAGCGTATACCGTGATGGATGACCCTTCTCTTTGACCGTATGTCAAGATGAATGACCCCTCTCTTTCAATGCATGTCATAATAAACGGTCCCTCTCTTTGAGCATATACTGTGATCGATGACACATCACTTTGAGCGTATGTCACGATGAAAGACCCCTCTCTTCGAGTGCAAGTCATGGTGAGAGGTCCTTCGATTTAAGAGTATACCGTGATAGATGACCCCTCTCATTGAGCGAATGTCGCGATGAATGACCCCTCTCTTCGACTACATGTCATAATAAATGGTCCCTATCTTAGAGCGTATACCATGATGGACGACACCTCTCTTTGAGCGTATGTCGCGGTGAATGACCTCACTCCTCGATAGTATGTCATAATGAATGGTCTCACTCTTTGAGCGTATGCCGTGATGCACGACCCCACTCTTTGAGCATATGTTGCGTTGAATGACTCCTCTATTCAAGTGCATGTTTTAGTGAACGGTACCTCTCTTTGAGTGTATAACGAGATGGATGACCCCTCTTTTTTAGCGTATGTCGCGATGAATGACCCCTCTCTTCGAGTGCATGTCATAATAAATGGTCCCTTTCTTAGAGCATATACCATGATGGACGACCCTTCTTTTTGAGCATATGACGCGGTGAATGACCACTCTCTTCGAGTGCATGTCATAATGGTCGGTCCCTCTCTTTGAGCGTATACCGTGATCAATGACCCTCTTTTTGAGCATATGTTGCGATGAAAGACCCCTCTCTTCGAGTGCATGTCATAACTAACGGTTCCTTTCTTAGACCGTATACTGTGAGGGACGAGTTCTCTTTTTCAGCGTATGTCGTGATGAATGCACCTCTCTTCGAGTGCATGTCATAATGAATGGTCCCTTTCTTAGAACGTATATCGTGATGGACGACCCTTGTCTCCAAGCGTATATCGCTATGAATGACCCCTTTCTTTGAGTGCATGTCATGTTGAACGGTCCCACTCTTTGAGCGTATACCATGATGGACGATCCCTCTCTTTGAGCGTGTGTCGCGATGAATGTCGCCTCTCTTCCAGTGCATGACATGGTGAACGGTCCCTCTCTTTGAGCGTATACGGTGATGTAAAATCCCTCTCTTCGGGGGTATGTCACGATGAATGACCCCTCTCTTTCAGTGCATGTCATAATAAACGGCCCCTCTCTTAGAGCGTATACCGTGATCGATAACACCTCTCTTTGAGCGTATGTCGCGATGAAAGACACCTCTCTTCGTGTGCAAGTTAAGGTGAAAGTTAATTCTCTTTGAGAGTATACCGTGATGGATGAACCCTCTCTTTGAGCGAATGTTGCGATGAATGACCCCTCTCTTCGACTGCATGTCAGAATGAATGGTCCCTTTCTTAGAGCAAAAACCGTGATGGACGACACCTCTCTTTGAGCGTATGTCGTGGTGAATGACTCCTCTCGTTGAGTGCATGTCGAGGTGAATGGTCCCTTTCTTTGAGCGTATACCGTGATGGACGACCCATCTCTTTGAGCGTTTGTCACGATGAATGACCCCTCTCTTCGAGTGCATGTCTTAATGAACGGTCCCATTCTTAGAGAGTATATTGTGATGGACGACACCTCTCTTTGAGCGTATGATGCGGACAATAACCCCTCTTTTCGAGCGTATGTCATAATGAACAGACCATCTCTTTGAGCGTATGCCATAATGGACAACCCTATCTTCGAGCGTATGTCGCGATGAATGACCCCTCTATTCGAGTGCATGTCATGGTGAGTGGTCCCTCTCTTTGGGCGTACACCGTGATGGACTACCCTTCTCTTTGAGCATATTTCTCAATGAATGACCCCTCTCTTTGAATGCATCTCAAAATCAACGGTCGCTCTCTTTGAGCGTATACCGTGATCGATGACCCTTTCTTTGAGATATGTTGTGATGAATGACCCCTCTACTTGAGTGCATGTCATAATAAACGGTCTCTTTCTTAGAGTGTATACCGTGATGGACGACCCGACCCTTCTCTTAGAGTGTGTGTCCAGATGAATGACCCTTCATTTCGAGTGCAGGTCATAATGACCGGTCCCTTCCCTAGAGCGTATACCGTGATGGACGTCACCTCTCTTTAAGCGTATGTCATGGTGAATGACCCCTCTCTTCAAGCGTATGTTATAATGAATGGTTCTTTTGTTTGAGCATATACCGTGGTGGATGACCCCTCTCTTTTAGCGTATGTCGTGGTAAATGACCCCTCTCTTCGATAGTATATCATAATGAACGGTCCCTCTCTTTGAGCATATGTCTCGATGAATGACCCCATTCTTCGAGTGCATGTCATGGTGACTGGTCCCTATTTTTGAGCGTATACTATGATGGACGACTCCTGTCTTTGAGCGTATGTCGCGATGAAGGACCCCTCTCATCGAGGGCATGTCATAATGAATGGTCCCTTTCTTAAAGCGTATACCGTTGGGACGACCCTTCTCTTTGAGCGTATGTCGCGGTGAATGACCCCTCTCTTCGAGTGCATGTCATGATGAAAGGTCCCTTTCTTAAAGCGTAACCGTGATGACGATCCCTCTCCTTGAGCGTATGTCGCGACGAATGACCCCTCTATTCGAGTGCATGACATGGTGAATAGTGCCTCTCTCTGAGCGTATACCGTGATGGACGACCTCTCTATGAGCGTATGTCGCGATGAGTGACATCTCTCAGTGAGTGCATGTCATAATAAACGATTACTCTCTTTGAACGTATACCGTAATCGATGACCCCTCTCTTTGAGCGTTTGTCGTGATGGATGATCCCTCACCTTAAGCATATGTCGTGATGAAAGACCCCTCTCTTCGAGTGCATGTCATGATGAAAGGTCCTTCTCTCTAAGAGTATACCGTGATTAATGACCCTTCTCTTTGAACGAATGTCGCGATGAACGGTCCCTTTCTTATATCATATACTGTGATTGACGACCCTTCCTATTGAGCATATGTCACGATGAATAACCCCTCTATTCTAGTGCGTCATGGTGCATGATCCCTCTCTTTGTGCGTATACCTTGATGGACGACCACTCTCTTTGAGCGTATGTCGCGACGAACGACCCCTCTCTTCGAGTGTATATCATACTAAACAATCCCTCTCTTTGAGTGTATACGGTGATGGATAAGCCCTCTCTTTTCGAGTATGTCGCGAAGAATGACCCCTCTTTTCGAGTGCTTGACATTGTGAACGGTCCCTCTCTTTGAGCGTATACGGTGATGGTAACCCCTCTCTTTGAGCGTATGTCACGATGAATTACCCCTCTCTTTCAGTGCATGTCATAATAAACGGTCCCTCTCTTTGAGCGTATACCATGATCGATGACCCCTCTCTTTGAGCGTATGTCGTGATGAATGACCACTCTCTTCGACTGTATGTCATAATGAATGGTCCCTCTCTTTAAGCGTATACCATGATGGACGACCCCTCACTTTGAGCGTATGTCTTGGTGAATGACCTCTCTCTTCAATCATGTCATAATGAATGGCCCCTCTCTTCGAGCGTATCCCGTGATGGACGATCCATCTCTTTGAGCGTATGTCGCGATGAATGACCCCTCTCTTTCAGTGCATGTCATAATAAACGGTCCCTCTCTTTGAGCGTATACCATGATCGATGACCCCTCTCTTTGAGCGTATGTCGTGATGAATGACCACTCTCTTCGACTGTATGTCATAATGAACGGTCCCTCTCTTTGAGCGTATACCATGATGGACGACCCCTCACTTTGAGCGTATGTCTTGGTGAATGACCTCTCTCTTCAATCATGTCATAATGAATGGCCCCTCTCTTCGAGCGTATCCCGTGATGGACGATCCATCTCTTTGAGCGTATGTCGCGATGAATGACCCCTCTCTTTGAGTGTATGTCATAGTGGATGGTCCCTCTCTTTTAGCGTATACCATGATGAACGACCCCTCTCATTGAGCGTATATCACGATGAATAACCCTTCTCTTGGAGTGCATAACATGGTGAACGGTCCCTCTATCTGAGCGTATACCAGGATGGATGACCCTTCTCTTTGAGCGTATGTCATGATGAATGACCCATCTCTTTGAGCGTACATTGCGAGGAATGACCCTTCTATTCGAGTGTACGTCATAATGAACAATCTCTCTCTTTGAGCATATACCGTGATGGACGACCCTTCTCTTTGAGCGTATATCGCGATTAAAGACCCCTCTCTTCGAGTGCATGTCATAATGAACGGTCCCTTTCTTAGTGCGTTTACTGTGATAGACGACCCCTCTCCTTGAGTTTATGTCGCGGTGAATAGTCCCTCTCTTTGAGTGTTTACCGTATTGGACGACCGCTCTCTTTGAGCGTATGCCGCGATAAATGACCCTCTCTTCGAGTGTATGTCATAATGAACGATCCCTCTCTTTGAGCGTTTACCGTGATGGACGACCCAATGCTTTGAGCATCTGTCGCGATGAATAACACCTCTCTTTGAGTGCATGTCATAATGAACGGTCCCTCTCTTTGAGTGCATGTCATAATGAACGGTCTCTCTCTTTGAGCGTATACCGTAATCGATGATCCCTCTCTTTGAGTGTATGTTGAGATGAATGACTTTCTCTTCGAGTGCATGTCATGGTGAACGGTTCCTCTCTTTGAGCGTATGTCGCGGTGAATGAACCCTCTCTTCAAGAGTATATAATAATGAACGGTCCCTCTCTTTGAGCCTATGCCGTGATGGACAACCCATCTCTTTGAGCGTATGTCGCCACGAATGACCACTCTCTTCGAGTACATGTCATGGTGAACAGTCCCTCTCTTTGAGCGTGTACTGTTATGGACAACCCCTCTCTTTGAGCAAATGTCGCGATGAATGACTCTTCGAGTGCATGTCATAATGAACGGCCCCTTTCTTAGAGCATGATAGACGAACCTTCACTTTGAGCGTATGTCGCTGTGAATGACCACTCTCTTTGAGAGCATGTCATGCTGAACGGCCCCTCTCTTTGAGCGTATACCGTGATGGACGACTCTTCTCTTTGAGCGCATTTCGTGATGAATGACCCTTCTCTTTGAGTGCATGTCATAATACACAGTGCCTTAGAGCGTATACCGTGATGGACGACCCTTCCCTATGAGCGTATGTCGCGATGAATGACCCTTCTCTTCGAGTGCATCTCATAATGAACAATCCCTTTCCTAGAGCGTATACCATGATAGATGTCACCTCTCCTTGAGCGTATGTCGTAGTGACAGACCCCTCTCTTTTAGCATTTATCACGGTGAATGACTCCTCACTACTAGAGTACGTTATAATGAACGACCCCTCTTTTTGAGCATATATCGTGATGGACGTCCCCTCTCCTTGAGCGCAGGTCGAGATGAATGACCCCTCTATTCGAGTGCTTTTCATAATGAACGGTCACAATCTAAGAGCGTATAACATGATAGACGACTCCACTCTTTGAGTGTATGTCGTGGTGAATGAACCCTTTCTTCGAGAGTATTTCATAATGAACGGTCCCTTTGTTTGAGCATATGCCATGACGGACGACCCCTCTCTTTGAGCGTATGTCGCGATGAATGACCCCTCTCTTCGAGTGCACGACAAGGTGAATGATCCCTCTCTTTGAGCGTATACCGTGATGGACGACCCCTCTCTTTCACCGTATGTCGCGATGAATGACCCCTCTCTTCGAGTGTATGTCATAATGAACGGTCCCTTTCCTATAGCGTTTGAGCGTATGTCACGGTGAATGACCCCTCTCTTCGAGATGAATGACCCTTAATTTCGAGTGTAGGTCATAATGACCGGTCCCTTTCTTAGAGTGTATACCGTGATGGACGTCACCTCTCTTTGAGTGTATGTCACGGTGAATGACCCCTCTCTTCGAGCGTAGCTCATAATGAACGGACCCTTAGTGCGTCTACCGTGATGGATGACCCCTCTCTTTGAGCGTATGTCGTGGTGAGTGACCCCTGATACGACCACAACCAACAATGAATCAGAAGAATTTCCTATTGGACCTATGACTCGTGCTAAAACCAAGAAATTTCAAGAGGCCATGGGAAATCTATTTATTCATGGCAACACCAAGAGAATGCAACACCAACTATGTTGGAATAATACAGCCTCCTACTTGTGCATGAGTTTGCATGAGTTCTTTATTAAGTTTTTGAATTTAATTTCAGCATGTGTGCATGAATAAATAATGCTTGATATTCTTTTAAGCATGTTAGTTCAATTAAGTTCATTAGTTTAATTAATGCATGATATTTCACTTAAGCATGTTAGTTTTCTTATGTTTATGAGTTCATTTAGTGTGTGTATTAATTAATTAAACTAGATCATTCAATGTAACTAGTTTCATTAATTAAACTAGCTCATTAAATATGTTTAATGCATTCACTTTTATTTTATTGAATAAAATTGTTATCTAATGGTTGCTTATATTTTCATCTAGGGTATTCATTTGGGATCAAATGGCTGATCATTTTCTAAAAGAATGACAAGTCATTTACTACCAATTAAAGACACTTGAAGACACCATGATGACTGACTAGTTTCAAGACATTCAAGGGAGATTTACACACCACTTAAAGGCTTTCAGTTTCAGAAAGAAAACAATGCATTGAAGAGCTCCTAAATACACCACTTAAAGAGGCACTTAAAGACTACTTAAGAGCTACTTAATCCTCCATAAAGCTTATCAGGTTTTAACAGAGAAGACATGCAATGAAAGCCTTCATTATCAGCACTTAAGGGAGAGTAAAGGCAAGAATTAAAGCAACACTTAAGGAGGGAGTTCAAGGAATATCAGTCAACTTGTTCGCCATTTTTGGATTGGATACGAGCATATTTGAGTCTTGAGGTATTCTTCAAACTTATTCCTCTATTTCTTAGATTTCTAATGCACTTTGAATCACCTCAATCCGATATCAGGAGCTTAAGATATGATTAAATTAGAGAAGACAGTGCATGCTGGAAATTCAGTACGGAAATAGTCACAAGATGCTTATTCAACAAATTCAAGAGGCCATTCAATTGCTGAATTTAATGCTTTATCAACAGCCCATTAAAGGAGGATGAATGACAACTTAATCAAGTTCATCAGCCCAAGAGTTTCTCCATGTGGATGATATGTATGTCTACATTCATCTTACGAATGTCCACATTCATTCTTGTTAGATCAAACCTTTTTGGCTGTCAATTGGAGATAGGATAACCTACAAATTAATAGGCCTTTAACACCGGAATAATGAGTCTTTAATCTTTGTCTAGTCTAATCAATTTGTTGTTGTCTTACACCTATAAATAGGCACTCATTTCATTATAAAAGAAACAACTTTTGGCATATATTAAACTTTGAGAGTGTTCTCTTTTATAGTTCTTTTTGAACTTTATCGGCTTGCAAGATTGTTCTTGTGGCATTAATACCTTTTTATTTTTTTTATATTGTTGGTTCCTAGTTCATATAACTAGAGGGTCGCAATCTATTAGCCTTTCACCCAAGTCACGGTTTAAAAACTCTTAAGGAACGGGTCTTCACTTTTTAGTGTTGGTTCCTCCTTTGTTTACACCGCACCATCAATTACATTTCATCTTTTCATTTCCATCAACCATACATCCATATTTTCCATACTTCATCCTAAACACAACAATCAACTTATCATCATTCTATTGCCGTATCATCTTGTAATCATATCAATTATTTATTAGAATCACGATCGGGCAATCACATATACAAATTCGGATATTTCGCAACCGGATTCATATCAATTGGTATCAGAGCATTGGCGATTCAGTAAGCATTTTGTTTTTTTTTCTCTATCTCGGGTTAGAAAACAAAAAAAAAAAGTTAAAAAATGCAAAAAAAAATTCAAAAATCTCAAAAAAAAAAAAGGTCAAGAGGGAGGGATCATATCTTAAAAGTGAAAAAAGGTTTGGATTGTATTTTTATCACATTTTCTTCAAATTCCTATTTTATCTTTTTTTACCATCCGTTTGCTACCTATTTCTTGTTTTCTTTTCCTAACCATTTTGTTTTAGCCGAATTCTACAAAGAAAGCTTGTTAAGCCTTGAGTAAGTTCTCTACGGACTTAGAAAAGATAGCAAGAGTGGTAAAAGGCAAGAGTGTGCATTAAGGGGAAAAGCCTATCCCGAGTGAAACACGAGTGTGAGTGCATTTTCTTTGGAGTGGAAATGTGAGGATTTGTGCTGGTAACGTTTAAATTTTTTTTATCTAATCATGTCACAAAGATCTGGTCACGGTGGTGAAGGAGTTCCCCATTTACAAAATCAAGCATTGCTACAAGCAATGGCAAAGATGATTCAACAGCAATTGGAGCCTTTATTAGAACGAATTGATCAACTTGAAATTTTAAAAGCTTATCATGGTAATGAGTATCATCCTGAAGGGGATGATGATTTGCTTGAACTTGATCAATCATCCCAACATAGTATGGAACAACAAGGCCAAAGAGCACGTCCAAGAGTGGATGATAATCTCAGCAACATCAAAATTACCATTCCTCCTTTTCAAGGAAGAACGGATCCAGAAGCATACCTCGCATGGGAAAAGAAGGTTGAACACATCTTTGAGTGTCATAACTATTCAGAGCTTAAAAAGGTAAAACTCGTAGCCATTGAGTTTACGGATTATGCACTTATATGGTGGGATCAATTGACATCTAGCAGGAGACGCAATGGTGAACACCCTATTTCTACTTGGAATGAGATGAAAGCTGTGATGCGTAGAAGATTCATTCCAACTCACTACCATAGAGAGTTGTTTAACAAGCTTCAAAACCTTACACAAGGCAATCGTAGTGTTGAGGATTACTATAAAGACATGGAAGTAGCCATGATCCGAGCCAACATTGATGAGGATCGAGAATCCACTATGGCAAGGTTTCTATCTGGTCTTGATCCTAACATTGTAGCCATTGTTGAGTTGCAACATTACGTGGAAATAGAAGACATGGTTCATATGGCCATGAAGGTGGAGAAGCAACTTAGAAGGAAAGGTGCACCCCGAGTCTTTGGAGGTTCTACTTCTAAATGGGGGCAAAGTAACGTAAAAAAGAATCCATCCTTTACTCCTAATGACCGAGCCAGACCATCAAAGAATATCAAACCTATCGCTGAAAACAGCAAGGGAAAGAGTCCAGCCATGCCAAATCGATCCCGTGATGTACAATGCTTCAAGTGTTTGGGGAGAGGTCACAATGCTAGCCAATGCCCTAACCGCAACACTATGTTCATCCGTGATGATGGAGAGATTGAAACTGACCAAGAGGGGGAGGAGGAGGATAAAGAATTTGAAGAAGAAGAAGAGTTAGAACATGCCGTAGATGGAGAGGTCCTTGTTGTTAAAAGGAGCCTAAGCATGCAAGCAATTGATGGGATCAGCAACGCAAGAATATTTTTCATACTCGCTGCCATATTAATGGAAAGGTATGCTTTGTCATTATCGATGGTGGTAGTTGTACTAACGTTGCTAGTACTTTAATGGTAGATAAACTTGGCCTAGAAACGACCAAGCATCCACATCCCTACAAGTTGCAGTGGCTTAAGGATGGAGGAGAACTTAAAGTGATCAAACAAGTTATTGTGCCTTTTTCCATTGGCAAATACAAAGACGATGTGTTATGTGCTGTTGTGCCAATGCACGCCGGTCATCTCTTGTTAGGAAGACCATGGCAATTCGATAGGAGAGTCATATATGATGGTTATACCAATCGGTATACCTTCACCCATGAAGCAAGGAAGATCACTCTAGCCCCACTTTCACCAAAGCAAGTTCACAAAGATCAACTTCATTTAAGAGAAAGCTTTGAAAAAGCCAAAGAGAGTGATGTCAAAATTGAGAGAAGAGCCAAGGAGAGTGAGGTAACATCCGAGCGGAAAAAGGAGAGAGAAAAAGAAGAAAAAAAAGAGAGTTAGCATTTTTGCTAAAGTAAAAGAGATAAGAAAGAATTTGTTTTCGGAAAAAATGGTTGTTGTACTTATGTACAAGAGAGTTATTTAAGCACTAACAATCTTGACCCAGATCTGCCATCTTTTATTGTTTCATTGTTGCAGGAATATGAAGACCTATTTCCAGAAGAGATTCCAAGTGGACTACCTCCAATTCGTGGAATAGAGCATCAAATTGACTTTGTTCCTGGTGCTATCATTCCTAACCGACTAGCTTATCGATGTAACCCAGAGGAAACTAAGGAGTTACAAAGGCAAGTTTCAGATTTGATGGAAAAGGGTTATATTAGAGAGAGCCTTAGTCCTTGTGCAGTACCTGTTCTACTTGTGCCTAAGAAAGATGGTACATGGCGCATGTGTGTGGACTGTCGTGCGGTTAACAAAATAATGGTAAAGTATTGTCATCCTATTTCACGTTTAGATGATATGTTAGATGAGCTTAGTGGTTCTAAGGTATTCTCTAAGATTGATCTTAAAAGTGGTTACCACCAAATTCGAATGCGAGAAGGGGATGAATGGAAAACTACATTCAAGACTAAACAAGGATTATATGTGTGGTTGGTTATGCCGTTCGGTCTAACTAATGCACCAAGCACTTTTATGAGCTCAATGAATCACATCATTAGACAATTCTTGGGTAAGTTTTGTGTAGTGTATTTTGATGATATTCTTATATATAGCAAGAGTTTGAGTGAACATGTTCAACATCTAAGGTCAGTATTAGATGTTTTGAGAAATGAAAGACTTTATGCTAATCTACAAAAATGCATATTTTGCACTAACAAGGTTGTTTTCCTAGGTTTTGTTGTGAGTGCAGATAGATTAGAAGTTGATAGAGAGAAGGTTAAGGCAATTGAGGAATGGACTCGACCAACAAGCATTAGCCAAGTTAGAAACTTCCATGGTTTAGCAAGCTTTTATCGTCGGTTTGTACCCAATTTCAGCACCTTAGCTGCTCCTTTAACCGGGGTCAATAAAAAGAATTCCAACTTCTTTTGGGGGTGAAAAACAAGAGAAATCCTTTAACCTGGTTAAGGGTTGTTTAATTCATGCACCATTATTAACTTTACCTGATTTTAACAAAGTTTTTGAGGTTGAATGTGATGCTTCAGGTTTGGGAATTGGAGCAGTTTTATCTCAAGAAGGACGCCCCATAGCCTACTTTAGTGAGAAATTGAGTGGAGCTACACTCAATTATCCGACCTATGATAAGGAAATGTATGCACTAATTCGGGCCTTGGAAACTTGGCAGCATTACCTATGGTATAAGGAATTCATCATCCATACAGACCACGAGGCATTAAAGCACATCAAGGGTCAGCATAAGCTAAACAAGAGACATGCCAAATGGGTTGAGTTTCTTGAAGCCTTCCCTTATGTGATCATGTATAAAAAGGGTAAGGAAAACATTGTTGTTGATGCACTGTCACGTAGGTATGCCCTTCTTAACACCTTAGAATCTAAATTGTTAGGTTTTGCTTTCATTAAGGAATTATACGAGTCTGACCATGATTTTGGTGAAGTGTACAAAATTTGTGAGAAAGGTGCACATGATAAGTTTTATAGAGATGATGGATACCTATTCAAGGAATGGAAGCTTTGCATCCCACAAGGATCCATTCGAGAGTTGCTCCTCAAGGAAGCACATGGGGGGGTGGGGACTAATGGGACATTTTGGAGTAGCGAAGACGTTGAACATGCTTCAAGAGCACTTGTATTGGCCGAAGATGAAACGAGATGTTGAGAGGCTATGTGAGCGTTGTATCACATGTAGAAAGGCCAAGTCAAAAGTCATGCCCCATGGCTTATATACTCCACTACCTATTCCACGTACAAAGAATAGCAAAGATTTCATCTTTATAGTAGTGGATCGATTCTCTAAAATGGCTCATTTTATTCCTTGTAATAAGACTAATGATGCTTCACATGTTGCTAATTTATTTTTCAGGGAAATCATGAGATTGCATGGTGTTCCAAGAACTATCGGATATGATCGAGATGTGAAGTTCTTAAGCCATTTTTGGAGAACATTATGGAGCAAGATTGGAACCAAGTTGTTATTTTCCACAACTTGCCATCCACAAACAGATGGTCAAACTGAAGTGGTGAACTGGGTGTTATCCATGTTGTTGAGGATAATCATCAAAAAGAATTTGAGGACTTGGGAGGAAAGCTTGCCACATGTGGAGTTTGCTTACAACCGATCCATTCATTCCGCCACTAAAATTTCACCATTTGAAATAGTGTATTGTTTCAATCCCTTAACTCCATTGGATTTATTACCTTTGCCCGCTGATCAAATTGTGAATAAAGATGGGAGAAACAAGTCTGAATTTGTCAAAAAACTCCATCAACAAGTGCGGGACAATATTGAAAAGAGAACTAGGCAATATGAGCAACAAGCTAACAAGGGACGTAAACGAATTACATTCAAGCCGGGAGATTGGGTTTGGCTGCACATGAGAAAAAAAAGATTTCCAGCCTAACGCAAATCAAAATTGATGCCTAGAGGGGATGGTCCTTTTCAAGTGATCAAGCGTGTCAATGATAATGCCTATCAATTAGACCTCCCAGGTGAGTTTAATGTCAATGCAACATTCAATGTGGCTGATTTATCTCCATTTCATGTAGGTGACGATTTGGGGTCAAATCGCTTTTAAGAGGGAGGGAATGATACGACCACAACCAACAATGAATCAGAAGAATTTCCTATTGGACCTATGACCCGTGCTAAAACCAAGAAATTTCAAGAGGCCATGGGAAATCTATTTATTCAAGGCTGGAAATTAGAGAATGCAACACCAACTATGTTGGAATAATACAGCCTCCTACTTGTGCATGAGTTTGCATGAGTTCTTTCTTAAGTTTTTAAATTTAATTTCAGCATGTGTGCATGAATAAATAATGCTTGATATTCATTTAAGCATGTTAGTTCAATTAAGTTCATTAGTTTAATTAATGCATGATAGTTCACTTAAAGCATGTTAGTTTTCTTATGTTTATGAGTTCATTTAGTGTGTGTATTAATTAATTAAACTAGATCATTCAATGTAACTAGTAGTTTCATTAATTAAACTAGCTCATTAAATATGTTTAATGCATTCACTTTTATTTTATTGAATAAAGTTGTTATCTAATGGTTGCTTATATTTTCATCTAGGGTATTCATTTGGGATCAAATGGCTGATCATTTTCTACAAGAATGACACGTTATTTACTACCAATTAAAGACACTTGAAGACACCATGATGGCTGATCAGCTTCAAGACATTCAAGGGAGATTTACACACCACTTAAAGGCTTTCAGTTTCAGGAAGAAAATATTGCATTGAAGAGCTCCTAAATACACCACTTAAAGACTACTTAAGAGCTACTTAATCCTCCATAAAGCTTATCAGTTTTTAACAGAGAAGACATGCAATGAAAGCCTTCATTATCAACACTTAAGGGAGAGTAAAGGCAAGAATTAAAGCAACACTTAAGGAGGGAGTTCAAAGAATATCAGTCAACTTGTTCGCCATTTTTTGATTGGATACGAGCATGCTGGAAATTCAGTACGGGAATAGTCACAAGATGCTTGTTCAACAAATTCAAGAGGCCATTCAATTGCTGAATTCAATGCTTTATCAACAGCCTATAAAAGGAGGATGAATGACAACTTAATCAAGTTCATTAGCCCAAGAATTTCTCCATGTGGATGATATGAATGTCCATATTTATCCTTGTTAGATCAGACCTTTTTGGCTGTCAATTGGAGATAGGATAACCTATAAATTAATAGGCCTTTAACACCATAATAATGAGTCTTTAATCTTTGTTCTAGGCTAATCAATTTGTTGTTGTCTTACACCTATAAATAGGCACTCATTTCATTGTAAAGGGAACAACTTTTGGCATATATTAAACTTTGAGAGTGTTCTCTTTTATAGTTCTTTTTGAACTTTATCGGCTTGCAAGATTATTCTTGTGGCATTAATCCCTTTTAATATTTTTATATTGTTGGTTCCTAGTTCATATAACTAGAGGGTCGCAATCCATTAGCCTTTCACCCAAGTCATGGTTTAAAAACTCTTAAAGAACGAGTCTTCACTTTTTAGTGTTGGTTCCTCCTTTGTTTACACCGCACCATCAATTACATTTCATCTTTTCATTTCCATCAACCATACATCCATATTTTCCATACTTCATCCTAAACACAACAATCAACTTATCATCATTCCATTGTTGTATCATCTTGTAATCATATCAATTACTTACTAAAATCACGATCGAGCAATCACATATACAAATTCGGATATTCCGCAACCGGATTCATATCAACTCCTCTCTTCGAGCGTATTTCATAATGAACGGTCCCTTTCTTAGAGCGTATACCGTGATGAACAACCCTTCTCATTGTGCATATGTCGCGATGAATGACCCTTCTCTTCGAGTGCATGTTGTAATAAACATTCCTTTTCATAAAGCATATACCTTGATAGACGACTCTTCTCTTTGAGCATATGTTGCGGTGAATGACCCCTCCCTTTGAGCTTATGTCATGATGAACGATCCCTCTCTTTGAGCGTTTGTCGTGATGGATAACCCCTCTCTTTCAACGTATGTCGCGATGAATGTCCCCACTCTTCGAGTGCTTGTCATATTAAACAGTCCTTTTCTTAGAGTCTACGTACACCGTGATGGACGACCCTTCTCTTTGATCGTATGACGTGATGATTGAACCCTCTCTTCGAGTGCATGTCGTAATGAACAGTCCATTTCTTAGAGCGTATACCGTGATGGATGACACCTTTGTTTGAGCGTATACCCTCTCTTCGAGTGCATGTCATAATGAACAGTCCCTTTCTTTGAGCGTATACCGTGATAGACGACCTCTCTCTTTGAGCGTATGTCGCGGCGAACAACCCCTCTCTTCGAGAGTATGCCGTAATGATCGGACCCTCTCTTTGAGCGTATACAGTGCTGGACGACCCCTCTTTTTGGATGTATGTCGCGACGAATGACCCTTCTCTTCGGGTGCATGTCATAATAAACAGTCCATTTCTTAGAGCGTATCCCGTGATGGACGATCCTTCTCTTTGAGCGTATGTCACGATGATTGACCCCTCTCTTCGAGTGAATGTCATAAAAAACGGTCCCTTTCTTAAGGCGTATACCGTGATGGACGACACCTCTCTTTGAGCGTATAACCCTTTCTTTGAGCGTATATCGTGATGGAAAATCCCACTCTTTGAGCGTATGATGCGGTGAGTGACCCCTCTCTTCGAGAGTATGTCGTAATGACCGGTCCTTGTCTATTAGCGTATTCCATGAGGGAATGACCTCTCTCTTTGAGTGCATGTCATTGTGAACGATCGCTCTCTTTCAGCGTATTCCATGATAGACGACCCCTATCTTTGAATTTATGTCACGATAAATGACCCCTTTCTTTGAGTGCATGTCATAATAAAATAGTACCTTTCTTAGAGCGTACCCCGTGATGGACGACCCCTCTCTTTGAGCATATGTCGCGATGAATGACCCCTCTCTTTGAGTGCTTGCCAAGGTGAACGGTCCCCCTCTTTGAGCGTAAACCGTGATGGACGACCCTCTCTTTGAGTGTATGTCGCGATGAATGACCCACTTCTTTGAGTTAATATAATAATGAACGGTCCCTTTCTCAGAGCGTATACCGTAATGGGCGACTGTAATCACCATTTTTATCCGGGTCTAACTCGTCACTTTTATGTTTAAAATAATGGGCTTGGACGCATTAATTTTTGTACGGGTATTAATATTATGGGCATATATTTTACATTAATATTGCATGTTTGTACGTGTATTTATTATAATAATATGTGTACTACGCATGTTAATATTCTACCTTACTATTTGTTTAAGTTTTATCAGTGAGTGTATACATATAATATGTACTTGTGGATATTATAAAATCATCAAATGTGATATATTATGTTGCATCACTATGTATTAATAATGTATGTAATCGAATATATATGTATATATGCATATTTATATGCATCGTTAGTTATGTATACAAGCGTCCTTGTTTTATTTAATTTATTCCTAAGCATGTCATTTTGTTTTACCCTTTATATATATATATATATTACATGGTCTTTAAATCAAAATCAATTGTTGCTTGCATGTGTATTTATTTATGTTTAATTCTTCATATTGAGGTAGAATAATAATGATATTTTATTTCTAGAATTTGTCTCGCCAAATGCATGCGCTTAGTCATTCGATTATTTACCTTTGGATTCGTATCACCAGACTATAATCATTCTCATAATTTAGTATTATTTACTTAGGTCAATTTCTATTTATTTAATTGATTAGATTCTAAGATAAGAGGTGATCATTAGTTTTATGCTCATGTCATAACGGTCTGAATCATCGGATGTTGATCAAAATATTAAAATTATTTTTCACCATCTCTAGGTAATTAAAATTAAAAACCGACAAGATCATGACATCATTTCTTTTTATGTTGTATCATTCACAAAGGTGACCTGCGAGATCTGAACCCTAAACTAACGCGACGAAGAATATTATTTGACGTCGATTTAGTCTTTGGTCCGGTGTATCGTCAACCTTACTAATTAAATGCTTTATTGATTTGAAGTCACCAATTAAATTAAACCCATTTAATTAAGGTCAATTTTGAATTTAGAAAATAATTTAAAATTAAAATAAAGTTGAAACATGATTTTTAAAGAAAATATTTTTGGTACCGCTTTCAGAGAGTGATGAGGGTACTAATCCTTCCCCACGCATAACCAACTCCAAAAATCTTTTTCAAAATAAATCTTTGGTTTTCCTTTTTAGGTGTCCGGTCTACATTAGTGACCGGTGGCGGCTCCAAATTTATTTTTCCAAAAGAATTTATATTTTTTAAATAATATTTTTGAAGGGGATTAAATAAATACCACCAAAGACCTTGTACTCCCTAATACTTTTCAAATTAATTTCCAGTTTTCCATCTTTTAAACTGAAAAAGGTCCCTACAATGACCTTTCTCATTGTGCGTATGTCGCGATGAATGTCCCCTCTCATCGAGTGCATGTCATAATGAACGATCCCTTTCTTTGAGCGTATACCGTGATGGACGACCCCTCTCTTTGAGCGTATATCATGGTGAATGATCCCTCTCTTCAAGAGTGTGCCGTTGTGACCGGTCCCTCTCTTTGAGCGTATCCCGTTGATGTGCATGGTATAAGCGCTTTTTGAGTGCAAGTGTATACGTCGTCAAGGAATAAAATGATAAGTATATCGTGTATCGTCTCCACAGGGATTGGTATACTTAATATGTCTTCCTTCGTTCCCTTGCTCCTGAAAATAAAGTAAAAACACATATAAGATGATTTGTTTTATCTAACTAAATATTTAAATAACAAAACATAAAATAAAAAGGGTTGAGAACGATTATAGAGAAAGTGGCTAGGATCCAGTTGCGTCAATTAGCGGATTCAATTGATCTTCTCCTTGTCCAATGCAATCACACAACATTGCTTCGATAGTACTGCAGATACTGCCTTGACAACGCTGGTACTCCTCTACCGCCGCGATCTCTTGCTCTTGGGCAGAGGTATCAAAGTTCAGCAAAGTGTCCGTAAGTGATTCCGCTCATCTCTGAGTCAAAGTGTTGTTGATGCTCAGTCCTTGACAATACCTCTCGGCGTAAATCAAAGATAACCACCATCTAATCCAACAATTCTTTTAGCTGCTGAAACTTTTAACCTACCCCTTAGTGCCTCCACAAGAGTATAGGCCGAGTTAGTTTCTACAACACCGTACTTATCTCTTTCGTGAATCTACACCTCTCGATGCTAGATAAATAGATTACTTGCAAACTTCCCTCTCGGGCTTGGATACAAGAACAAAGAATGACAATAAGATAAGAAAACTTTGATTTTATTGCATAAGAACAAAGATACAAGAATCAATCTCCTCTCACTAATATCGACAACCTTCACCTATCCCTAAGAAGTTTAGAACATATTATCGTGTAAGTACAATTCTTAGGGAGGAAGGGTTTTCTCTACAAATCGGCTCTCCTAGACAATGTGGTCGGCTAGGGTATTTATAGTCTTAACCTAGGGCAAACCTTTCCTAAATAGACTTCAACTTGGAGTAAGGAATAAGTCTTCTTCAAGGATTCTGATATTTCCATGTTTGCCGCCTTCTAGAAGGGTTTTCCCGCTTGGTCTTTGAATTAGGCTTTCAGCACGCTAGCCTGGTCCAATTGATGCGTTGTATCTTTCAAAATGTTCTCTATATTTTTATATTTTAATGCACCTCCATTGTTGGTGTTGCCATACTGGATTCTGCCGCGGCCATGCTTCTGCCTCGGCCTCAACATTGCTTTTCTTCCGCTTCGGCTTTGGATATTCCTGCATGTACAGAAATTGTAATAATATCAACATTCTCTATAAATATTAACTTTGTAAGTGATGATAACGGAATATCCAATATTTGAGCAAATAGTCTATATTTCGGTTCAAGTTGGTGTAGAATAGATGCTTAAAGTACCATGAGAAGGGTAGTAAATAACTGTCTTTTAGGCACTCATCACCCGTGATGGACGACCTCTCTCTTTGAGCGTATGTCGCGATGAATGACCCCTCTCTTTGAGTGCATATCATGGTGAACGGTCACTCTCTTTGAGCGTATACCGCGATGGACGAACCCTTTCCTTGAACGTATGTCGCGATGAATGACCCCTCTCTTTGAGTCCATGTCATAATTAACAGTCCCTTTCTTAGTGCATATACCATGATGGACGACCCTTCTCTTTGAGCGTATGTCGCGATGAAAGACCCCTCTCTTCGAGTGTATGTCATAATGAACGATCCCTTTCTTAAAGCGTATACCGTGATGGATGAACCTACTCTTTGAGCGTATGTCGCGGTGAACGACTCCTATCTTCGATCGTATTTCATAATGAACGGTCCCTTTCCTAGACCAATACTATGATGGATGACCCTCCTCTTTGAGCGTATGTCACAGTGAATGATCCCTCTCTTCGAGCGTATTTCATAATGAACGGTCCCTCTCTTTGAGCGTATGACGTGATGGATGATCCTATCTTTGAGCATATGTAGTTATGAATAACCCCTCTCTTCGAGCGTATTTCATAATGAACGATCCCTTTCTTAGAGCGTATACCGTGATGGATGACCCTCTCTTTGAGCGTATGTGTAGTGAATGACCCCTCTCTTCGAGCGTATTTCTTAATGAACGGTCCCTCTCTAAGAGCGTATGCTATGATGAATGACACCTCTCTATGAGCGTATGTCGCGTTGAATGACCCCTCTCTTTGAGTGCATGTCATGGTGACGGTTCCTCTCTTTGAGCATATTTCGTGTTAGACAACACTTCTCTTTGAGCGTATGTCGCGATGAATGATCCTTCTCTTCGAGTGCATGTCATAATGAACGGCCCCTTTCTTAGAGCGTATACCGTGATGGATGAACCTTCTCTTTGACCGTATGTCATAGTGAATGACCCCTCTCTTTGAGCGTATTTCGTAATGAATGATCCCTTTCTTTGAGCGAATACCGTGATGGATGACCCCTCTCGCTGAGCGTATGTCGCGGTAAACTAACCCTCCCTTCGAGAGAATTTCATAATGAACGGTCCTTTTCTTTGAGCGTATATCGTGATGGATGACCCCTCTCTTTGAGCGTATATCATGGTGAATGACCCTCTCTTCGAGCGTATTTCATAATGAACATTCCCTCTCTTTGAGCGTATGTCGTGATGGATGACCCCTCTCTTTAAGTGTATGTCGCGTTGAATGACCCCTCTCTTCGAGTGCATGTCATAATGAACGATCTCTTTCTTAGATCGTATACCGTGATTGACGACCATTCTCATTGTGCATATGTCGCGATGAATGACCCTTCTCTTCGAGTGCATGTCATAATGAACGGTACCATACTTTGAGCGTATGTCGCGGTGAATGACCCCTCTCTTTGATAGTTTGTCGTAATGATTGGTCCCTCTCTTTGATTGTATCCCGTGATGGATGACCCCTTTCTCTTAGCGTATGTCACGATGAATGACCCCTCTCTTTTAGTGCATGTCATGGTGAACGATACCTCTCTTTGAGCGTACACCATGATGGACGACCCCTCTCTTTGAACATTCATCATGATGAATGAACCCTCTCTTCGAGTGCAGGTCATAATAAACAGTCCCTTTCTTAGAGCGTATACCCTGATGGACGACCCTTCTCTTTGAGGGTTTGTCGCGATGATTGACCCCTCTCTTTGAGTGCATGTCAGGATGAACTGTCCACCTCTTTGAGCGTAAACCGTGATGGACGACCTCTCTCTTTGAGAGTATGTCGCGAAGAATGACATGTCTCTTTGAGTTCATGTAATAATCAACGGTCCCTCTCTTTGAGCGTATACCGCGATCGATGACCCTCTCTTTGAGCGTACGTTATGATGAATGACTCCTCTCTTCGAGTGCATTTCATGGTGAACAGACCCTCTCTATGAGTGTATACTGTGATGGATGACCCCTTTCTTTGAGTGTATGTCGAAATGAATGACCCCTCTTCAAGGGCATGTCATAATTAAGGTCTCTTTGAGCGTATACCGTGATCGAGCCCCCCCTTTTGAGTGTATGTCGCGATGGATGACCCTCTCTTCAAGTGTATGTCATGGTGAAAGATCCCTCTCTTTGAGCGAATACTGTGATGGACGACCCCTCTCTTTGAGCGTATGTCACGATGAATGACCCCTTTATTCGAGTTCATGTCATAATGAACGGTCCCTTTCTTAGAGCGTATACCGTGATGGATGACCCCTCTCTTTGAGTGTATGTCGCGGTGAATGACCCCTCTCTTCGTGTTAATGTCATAATGAATGCTTCCTTTCTAAGAGCGTAAATCATGATGGACGACCCCTCTCTTTGCACGTATGTTGCGGTGAATGACCGCTCTATTCGAGCGTATGTCATAATGATCAGTCCCTCTCTTTGAGCGTTTTTCGTGATGAATGATCCCTCTCTTCGAGTGCATGTCATGGTGAATGGTCCCTCTCTATGAGCGTACCCCGTGATGGATGACCCCTCTCTTTGAGTTCATGTCTTGGTGAACGGTCTCTCTCTTTGAGTTCATGTCTTGGTGAACGGTCTCTCTCTTTGAGCGTATACCATGATATATGAACCCTTCTCTTTGAGCATATGTCGCGGTGAATGACCCCTCTCTTCGAGTGCATGTTATAATGAACGGTCCCTCTCTTTGAGCGTATACCGTGCTGGACGACCCCTCTCTTTAAACGTATGTCGCGATGAATAACCCCTCTATTCTAGTACATGTAATGGTGAACGGTCCCTCTCTTTGAGTGGATACCTTGATGGACGAGAACTCTTTTTGATGGACGACCCCCCTCTTCGAGTGCATGTCATAACAAAGGGTCCCTTTCTTAGAGCGTATATTATGATTGACGACCCCTCTTTTTGAGCGTATGTCGCGGTGAATGACTTCTCTCATCGAGTGCATGTAACAATGACCCCTCTCTTTGTGTATATGTCGTTGTGAATGAATCCTCTCTATGAGCGTATGTCGTGATGAATGATACCTCTCTTTGAGTGCATGTCATAATCAACGGTCCCTCTCTTTGAGCATATATCGTAATCGATGATCATCTCTTTGAGCGTACGTTGCGATGAATGACCCCTCTCTTCGAGTGCATTTCATGGTGAACAGTCCCCTCTCTTTGAGCGTATACTATGACGGTCGACCCCTGTCTTTGAGCGTATGTCGCAATGAATGACCCCTTTCTTTGAGGGCAAGTCATAGTAAATGGTCCCTCTCTTTGTGCGAATACCGTGATCGAGACACCTCTTTTTGAGCGTATGTCGCGATGAATGACCCCTCTCTTCGAGTGAATGTCATGGTGAAAGATCCCTCTCTTTGAGTGAATACCGTGATGGACGACCCCTCGCTTTTAGTGTATGTCGCGTTGAATGACCCCTCTCTTCGAGTGCATGTCATAATGATCGGTCCCTTTCTTAGAGCGTATACCGTGATGGATAACCTCTCTCTTTGAGCATATTTCGCGATGAATGACCCTCTTTGAGCGTATGTCGCGTTGAATGACCCCTTTCTTCTAGTGTATGTCATAACGAACAGCTCCTTTCTTAGAGCGTAAATCGTGATGGACAACCCCTCTCATGGAGCGTATGTCGCGGTGAATGACCGCTCTATTCGAGCGTATGTCATAATGACCGGTCCCTCTCTTTGAGCGTATCTCGTGATGGACAACCCCTCTGTTTTAGCATTGGTCATGATGAATGACCCCTTTCTTCAAGTGCATGTCATGGTGAATTGTCCCTCTCTTTGACCGTATACCGTGATGGACGGCCCCTCTCTTGGAGTGTATGTCGCGATGAATGGCCTCTATCTTTGAGTGCATGTCATGGTGAATGGTCTCTCTCTTTGAGCATCTGTCGCGGTCAATGACCTCTTTCTTCGAGTGCATGTCATAATGAACGGTTCCTCTCTTTGAGAGTATACCGTGATGGACGACCCCTCTCTTGAAGCATGACCCCTCTATTCTAGTACATGTCATGGTGAATGGTCCCTCTCTTTGAGCGGATACCATGATGGACGACCCCTCTCTTTGAGCGTATATCGCGATGAATTACCCCTCTCTTTGTGTGCATGTCATAATGAACGGTCCCTTTCTTAAAGCGTATATTGTGATTGACGACCCCTCTTCTTTTGCGTATGTCGCGGTGAATGCCCCCTCTCTTCGAGTGCATGTCATAATGAACGGTCCCCTTCTTAGAACATAAACCGTGATCGACGACCCCTATCTTTGCGCATATGTCGTTGTGAGTGACCCCTATCTTTGAGCGTATGTCGCGATGAATGACCACTCTCTTCGAGTGCATGTCGTAATAAATAGTCCCTTTCTTAGAGTGTATACCGTGATGGATGACCCCTCTCTTTGAGAGTATGTCGCGATGAATAACACCTCTCTTTGAGTGCATGTCATAATCAACGGTCCCTCTCTTTGAGCATATACTGTTATCGATGATCCTCTCTTTGAGTGTATGTTGCGATGAATGACCCCTCTCTTCGAGTGCATTTCATGGTGAATAGTCCCTCTCTTTGAGCGTATACTGTGATAGACGACCCCTCTCTTTGAGCGTATATCGTAATAAATAACATGCCTGACACTTCCCACACCACTGCCATAGCAGACCCGTACTAGGAGATACTACATAGGATGGCAGCTATGGATCTTAGGCAGCAACAATACATGGAGTATTAGAGGGACTTCAATAACGCACTTTCCCAAGTGATGCCCCATAACTTTCCCAACCAAGGGTTGCAGTTTTTAGAGTTCACAACTAATATGTTCGTAACGGCTGCACCCTACACAGAGACCACTCTAGCTCTAGGAGGACCGAGGCCATTCTTCCCCACTGACCCTCAACAACAATTTCATGCTGTTGGCCCATTTAAGGCAACAGATTCTGTCTCGGCATCATCTACCAACAAACGGCCATCCAAAAGGAGGTCAGTCTTCAACACACCACCAAGATCCCCATCATCATGGGTAGTCTATCTGATGAGATATCTTGCCTATGTACATCAAAAGTTCAACCGCTGCTGGACCAAGCATCCACCATACCTGGGCAGATACAGAGAATGATGGAGGAACAAATGTCATGATCACCAAGGAAGTTGCTGAAGATGAAGGAGAGGAAGTGGACGCTTCCATGCAACAGACACCACCAACAAGCGTCCAGCCACCACGACAACCAAAAACTCAGCCATTGCCATCACCAAAGATGAAGCAATCATCAACAAGGCCTAGAAAATTGATTGTCGACAATAGCTCTTCGGACTCCATATAATTATTTTTTTAATGCTGCTTTTATATTATTACTTGTTTCCTTTTCATATTTTGTTGCCTACTATGTGCCCCTATAAGCATTGAGGGCAATGCTTGGTTTGAGTTTGGGGGTGTAGAGCCACTACCGAGACATTCCACTGCCGCGGCCTTGCCATAAAAAGGGAGTATTTCAGTGATTTTTCAAAATTTTTCTATGTCCACCACCTTACATAAATTTTTTGCCCATACTTTTGCACTGCTTTTCAGTAGTATTGCCTTAGTTTATTCTTTTAAGTCAATAGAAATCTTTCTCCTTACCATGGTTAGATCCTATTTAGAGGACTTAACTCTAGAATACTTAAGGAAGACAACTAGAAGCTTGCTATAAGGTTGATCTTAAAAATACTTTTGGGACTTGTTTGACTATAGGAATTCTTTTAATAAACTTAGGTGATAAAGACTTAGATTTTTGAAATTATGACTAGAGGTGCCTATCACCGGCTCTAGGAAGTACTCTTCTTCATGTTAGAGGTGCCCGAAATTGGCTTTCATGTGCTTAAAAGAATAGCAAAAGAAATAAGAAAATATTAAGGAGAAAACACAATCCTTGAGGTGCTCGAAATTGGCTCAAGAAATTAGTGTTTTTAAAGAAGAGAACATTAAATCCAAGTCTATTTATCTTGAACTTAGAGTTTGTCTAAGAAGGCCTTTAATCAAACTTGTCCACAAAAATGCACACACTCACAAAATCTTATAGTTTGTTTTCTAGGTAAACCCTTGGGTAACCAAAAGGTTAAGTCTAAAGAAGAGTCATAGTTATGGTGGGGAGAATAGATGAAAATATAAGACCAAGAAAGAATAAGATTTGACAATTTGATGGTTTGCATTGCTTGAGGACAAGCAATAGTTCGAGTTTGGGGGTGCGATAAGTGCTCAACTCACTATCACTTTTTTACACCTTTTGTGGGAATTAATCACCAAATCTACACCTACTTAGACAAATGCATGTACTTAATGTGAGATATTTGAGGTTATACTGTTAAAGATGATATTTACAGAAAAAGCAAGTTTTACTGTATTTTTGTATCTTTGCAGGAAAAGCTATTGCCACGGCAACAAATGAGAAAGAGGCAGGACCTGATGCCGAGGCAGCAGATAGGGACAAGTAGCGATATTGTCGGCAAGCTGATGAGGAAAATGAGAACATTGTTGTGCGATTGCATTGGATAGAAACAAGTCAATTGAATCCACTATACAACACAACTGCATCCTAACCACTTTCTCTTTTTGATTTTTCTATTATTATTTAGCGTTCGTTATTTAGTTTAATCACACCCAAAACTACTTGTGCTTCTATTTTATTTTATAGAGAAAGAAGATAAAAAGAAGGTATATTAAGTATAACAATCTGTGTGGAGACGATACACAACTTTCTCATCACTTTATTACTTGCGACGTATTCACTTGCACTAATTACGCATATTTGACATGAATGACCCCTTTTTTTAGCGTATGTCGCAATGAATGACCCCTCTCTTCGAGTACATGTCACAATGAATGGTCCCTTAGAGCATATACCGTGATGGGTGACCCTTCTCTTTGAGCATATGGCGCGGTGAATAACACTCCATTCGTGATCATGTTATGGTGAACGGTCCCTCTCTTTGAGCGTATACCACGATGAATGACCTCTCTCTTTGAGCGTATGCCGCAATGAATGACCCCTCTCTTCGAGTGCACGACATGGTGAATGGTCCCTCTCTTTGAGCGTATACGGTGATGGAAAACCCCTCTCTTTGAGCATATGTCACGACGAATGACCCCTCTCTTTCAATGTATATCATAATGAATGGTCCCTCTCTTTGAGCGTATATAGTGATAGATGACCCCTCTCTTCGAGTGTAAGTCATGGTGAAAGGTCCTTCTCTTTAAGAGTATACCATGATGGATGACCCTTCTCTTTGAGCAAATGTCGCGATGAATGACCCCTCTCTTCGACTGCATGTCATAATCAATGGTCCCTTTCTTAGAGCGTATACCGTGATGGAAGACACCTCTCTTTGAGCGTATGTCGTGGTGAATGACCCCTCTCTTCGAGAGTATTTCATAATGAATGGTCCCACTCTTTGATCGTATGCCATGATGGACGACCCTCTCTTCTAGTGCATGTTATGCTGAACGGTCCCTCTCTTTGAGCGTATAATGACATGGACAACCCCTCTTTTTTAGCCTATGACATGATGAAAGACCCCTCTCTTCGAGTGCATGTTATAATGAATGGTCCCTTTCTTAGAGCATATACCATGATGGACGACCCTTCTCTTTGAGCATATGTCACGGTGAATGACCCCTCTCTTTGAGTGCATGTCACAATGGATGGTCCCTCTCTTTGAGCGTATGTCGCGATAAATGACCCGTCTATTCGAGTGCATGTCATGGTGAACGATCCTTCCCTTTGAGCGGATACCGTGGTAGACGATCACTCTCATTGAGCATATATCGCGATGAATGACCTCTCTCTTCGATTGCATGTCATAATGAACGATCCCTCTCTTTGAGCGTATACCATGATCGATGACCCTCTCTTTGAGCGTGTGTCGCGTTGAATGACCCGTCTGTTCGAGTGCATGTAATGGTGTACGGTCCCTCCCTTTGAGAGGATACCCTGATGGACGACCCCTCTCTTTGAGCGTATATCGTGATGAATGATGCCTCTCTTTGAGTGCATGTCATAATGAATGCTCCCTTTCTTAGAGCGTATACCGTGATGGACAACCCTTCTCTTTAAGCGTATGTCGCGATGAATGCCCCCTCTCTTCGAGTGCATGTCATAATGAAAGGTTCCTTTCTTAGAGTGTATACCGTGATGGATGACCCTTGATATGATCACAACCAACAATGAATCAGAAGAATTTTCTATTGGACCTATGACTCGTGCTAAAACCAAGAAATTCCAAGAGGCCATGAGAAATTTATTTATTCAAGGCTGGAAATTAGAGAATGCAACACCAACTATGTTGGAACAATACAGCCTCCTACTTGTGCATGAGGTTGCATGAGTTCTTTCTTAAGTTTTTAAATTTAATTTCAGCATGTGTGCATGAATAAATAATGCTTGATGTTCATTTAAGAGTGTTAGTTCAATAAAGTTCATTAGCTCAATTAATGCATGATAGTTCACTTAAAGCATGTTAGTTTTCTTATGTTTATAAGTTCATTTAGTGTGTGAGTTATATAATTAATAAAACTAGATCATTCAATGAAACTAGTTTCATTAATTAAACTAACTCATTAAATCTGTTTCATGCATTCACTTTTATTTTTACTTAATAAAGTTGTTACTTAATGGTTGCTTAAATATTATTTCATCTAGGATATTCTTTTGGAGAAATGGTTTATCATATTCTAAGGAATGACAAGGCATTTACATCAATTAAAGTCCCTTGAAGACCCATCAAGGCTGATTGGTTACAATGCAATTCAATGGAGCAATTACACCACTTTAATGTTGTTATTTCCAGCCATGATTTTAATGTTTTCAAGAGAGTCTTTACATCACTTTAAGGCTGTTAGTTTCAGCAAGAAAGAAAGAGAAGACATGCAATGAAAGCCTTCATTATCACCATTTAAGGGAGTGTAAAGGCAGGAGTTATAACAACACTCAAGGAGGGAATTCAAGGAATATCAGTCAACTTGATCGTCATTTTTGGATTAGATACAAGTATATTTGAGTCTTGACGACTTGTTCAAACTTCTTCTTGTATTCCTTAGCTTTCCAACGCATTTTGAATCACCTCAATCCGATATCCGTAGCTTAAGATATGATTAAATTATTGAAGACAGTACATGCTGAAAATTAAATACGGGAATAGTTACAAGATGCTTCTTCCAAAAATTCAAGAGATCATTCAATTGCTGAATTCAATGTTTCATCAACAGCCCAATAAAGGAAGATGAATGACAACTTAATCAAGCATCAGCCCAAGGGTTTCTACATGTGGATGATATGTATGTCAACATTCATTCTAAGAATGACCACATTCATCCTTCTATATCAAACTTTTGGCAGTCAATTGGAGATGGGATAACCTACAAACTAATAGGCCTTTAACACTAGAATAATGAGTCTTTAATCTTTGTCTAGGTCAATCAATTTGTTGTTGTCTTACACCTATAAATAGGCACTCATTCCATTGTAAAAGATACAACATTTGACATATATTACAACTTGAGAGTGTTTCTCTTTTATAGTTCTTTTTGAACTTTATCGGATTGCAAGATTGTTCTTGTGGCATTATCCCTATTGATTTTTTATATTGATGGTTCCTTGTTCTTATAACTAGAGGGTCACAATCCCTTAACCTTTCACCCAAGTCACAGTTTAAAAACTCTTAAGGAACGAGTCTTCACTTTTTAGTGTTGGTTCCTCCTTTGTTTACACCGCACCATCAATTACATTCCTTATTTTCACTTCCATCATCCATACATCCATATTTTCCATACTTCATCTTAAACACAACAACCATCTTATCATCAATCCATATCACAATACTATTCATCCATTTCATATCATCTTGTAAGTTTTATTTTAAAATTCCTATTTTTCATTTCAGTTACTTACTAGAATCACGATCGGGCAATCACAAATACAAATTCGGATATTCTACAACAGGATTCATATCAACCTTCTTTTTCAGTGCATGTCATAATAAACGATCCCTCTCTTTGAGTGTATACCGTGATCGATAACCCCTCTCTTTGAGCGTATGTCGCGATGAAAGACCCCTCTCTTCGAGTGCAAGTCGTGGTGAAAGGTCCTCTTTAAAAGTATACCGTAATGGATGACCCCTCTCTTTTAGCGAATGTCGCGTTGAATGACCCCTCTCTTCGACTGCATATCATAATGGATGGTCCCTTTCTTAGAGTGTATACCGTGATGGACGACACCTCTTTTTGAGCGTATGTCACGGTGAGTGACCCCTCTCCTCGATAGTATATCATAATGAATAGTCCTCTCTTTGAGCGTATGCCGTGATGAACGACCCCTCTCTTTGAGCGTATGTCACGTTGAATGACTCCAACCTTCGAGTTCATGTTTTAGTGAATGGTCCCTCTCTTTGAGCGTATAACGACATGGACAACCCCTCTTTTTTAGCATATGTCGCGATGAATGACCCCTCTCTTTGAGTGCATTTCATAATGAATGGTCCCTTTCGTAGAGCATATACCATGATGGACGACCCTTCTCTTTGAGCATATGTCGCTGTGAATGACCCCTCCCTTAGAGTGCATGTCATAATGGACGAACCCTCTCTTTGAGTGTATACCATGATCGATGACCCTCTTTTAGAGTGTATGTCGCGATTAATGACCCCTGTCTTCGAGTGCATGTCATAATGAATGGTCCCTTTCTTAGACCGTATACTGTCAGGGACGAGTCCAGTTTTTGAGCGTATGTCGCGGTGAATGCCTCTCTCTTCGAGTGCCCCTGTCTTCAAGCGCATGTCGCTGTGAATGACCCCTATCTTTGAGTGCATGTCATGCTGAACGGTCTCTCTCTTTGAGCGTATAGCATGATGGTTGACCCCTCTCTTTGTGCGTATATCGCGATGAATGACGCCTCTCATCGAGTGTATCACATGGTGAACGGTCCCTCTCTTTGAGCGTATACGGTGATGGAAAATCCCTCTTTTTGAGCGTATGTCATAATGAATGGTCCCTCTCTCTGAGCGTATGTCGCAGTGAATGACCCCTCTCTTCGAGTGCATGTTAGGGTGAACGGTCCCTCTCTTTGAGCGTATAACGAGATGGACGACCCCTCTTTTTTAGCGTATGTCGCGTTGAATGACCCCTCTCTTCAAGTGCATGTCATAATTAACGGCCCCATTCTTAGATCTATACTGTGATGGACAACCCTTCTCAGTTAGCGTATGTCGCGATGAATGACCCCTCTCTTCGAGTGCATGTCATAATGAACGGTCCCATTCTTAGAGAGTATACCGTGATAGACGACCTATCTCTTTGAGCGTATGTAGCGGTGAATGACCCCTCTCTTCGAGAGTATATCATAATAACCGGTCCCTCATTTTGAGAGTCTCCCATGACGGACGACCTATCTCTTTGAGCGTATGTCGCGATGAATGACCCCTCTCTTTGAGTGCATGTCATGGTAAATGGTCCCTCTCTTTGAGCGTATACCGTGATGGACGACTCCTCTCTTTGATCGTATGTTGCGATATAATAAACAATCCCTTTCTTAGAGCATATACCGTGATGGACGACCCATCTCTTTAAGCGTTTGTCACGATGAATGACCCCTCTCTTCGAGTGCATGTCATAATGAACGGTCCCATTCTTAGAGAGTATATTGTGATGGACGAGACCTCTCTTTGACCGTATGACGCGGTCAATGACCCCTCTCTTCGAGCATATGTCATAATGAATGGACCATCTCTCTGAGCGTATGCCATAATGCACGACCTCTATCTTCAAGCATATGTCGCGATGAATGACCCCTCTATTCGAGTGCATGTCATGGTCAGTGGTCCCTCTCTTTGGGCGTATACCGTAATGGACGACCCCTCCCTTTGAGCATATGTCTCAATGAATGACCCCTCTCTTTGAGTGCATGTCATAATCAACGGTCGATCTCTTTGATAGTATACCGTGATGGACGATCCATCTCTTTGAGCATATGTCGCGATGAATGAACCCACTCTTCGAGTGTATGTCTTAGTGGATGATCCCTCTCTTTTAGCGTATACCATGGTGGATGACCCCTCTCTTTGAGCGTATGTCGCGATGAATGACCCTTCTCTGTGAG
Organism: Abelmoschus esculentus; assembly: GCA_035048815.1. NCBI lineage: Eukaryota > Viridiplantae > Streptophyta > Magnoliopsida > Malvales > Malvaceae > Abelmoschus > Abelmoschus esculentus. Next base: position 13,433,717 of record JAUCBN010000016.1, on the reverse strand, counting down.
TGCATTACATGGTGAACGGTCCCTCTATCTGAGCGTATACTAGGATGGACGATCCATCTCTGATATGAATCTGGTTGCGGAATATCCGAATTTGTATATGTGATTGCCCGATCGTGATTCTAGTAAGTAATTGATATGATTACAAGATGATATGATAATGGAATGATGATAAGTTGATTGTTGTGTTTAGGATAAAGTTTGGAAAATATGGATGTATGGTTGATGGAAATGAAAAGATGAAATGTAATTGATGGTGCGGTGTAAACAAAGGAGGATCCAACACTAAAAAGTGAAGACCCGTTCCTTAAGAGTTTTTAAACCGTGACTTCGGTGAAAGGCTAATGGATTGCGACCCTCTAGTTATATGAACTAGGAACCAACAATATAAAAGAAATAAAAAGGGATTAATGCCACAAGAACAATCTTGCAAGCCGATAAAGTTCAAAAAGAACTAATAAAAGAGAACAATCTCAAAGTTTAATATATGCCAAAAGTTGTTTCTTTTATAATGAAATGAGTGCCTATTTATAGGTGTAAGACAACAACAAATTGATTAGACTAGACAAAGATTAAAGACTCATTATTCTGGTGTTAAAGGCCTATTAATTTGTAGGTTATCCTATCTCCAATTGACAGCCAAAAAGGTTTGATCTACCAAGGATGAATGTGGACATTCGTAAGATGAATGTAGACATACATATCATCCACATGGAGAAACTATTGGGCTAATGAACTTGATTAAGTTGTCATTCATCCTCCTTTAATGGGCTGTTGATAAAGCATTGAATTCAGCAATTGAATGGCCTCTTGAATTTGTTGAACAAGCATCTTGTGACTATTCCCGTACTGAATTTCCAACATGCACTGTCTTCACTAATTTAATCATATCTTAAGCTCCTAATATCGGATTGAGGTGATTCAAAGTGCGTTGGAAAGATAAGAAATAGAGGAATAAGTTTGAAGAAGACCCCAAGACTCAAATATGCTCGTATCCAATCCAAAAAAGGCGAACAAGTTGACAGATATTCGTTGAACTCCCTCCTTAAGTGTTGCTTTAATTCTTGCCTTTACTCTCCCTTAAGTGCTGATAATGAAGGCTTTCATTGCATGTCTTCTCTGTTAAAAACTGATAAGCTTTATGGAGGATTAAGTAGCTCTTAAGTAGTCTTTAAGTGCCTCTTTAAGTGGTGTATTTAGGAGCTCTTCAATGCATTGTTTTCTTGCTGAAACTGAAAGCCTTTAAGTGGTGTGTAAATCTCCCTTGAATGTCTTGAAACTGATCAGCCATCATGGTGTCTTCAAGTGTCTTTAATTGACAGTAAATGACTTATCATTCTTGTAGAAAATGATCAGCCATTTGATCCCAAATGAATACCCTAGATGAAAATATAAGCAACCATTAGATAACAACTTTATTCAATAAAATAAAAGTGAATGCATGAAACATATTTAATGAGCTAGTTTAATTAATGAAACTAGTTACATTGAATGATCTAGTTTAATTAATTAATCCACACACTAAATGAACTCATAAACATAAGAAAACTAACATGCTTTAAGTGAACTATCATGCCTTAATTAAACTAATGAACTTAATTGAAGTAACATGCTTAAATGAATATCAAGCATTATTTATTCATGCACACATGCTGAAATTAAATTTAAAAACTTAAGAAAGAACTCATGCAAACTCATGCACAAGTAGGAGGCTGTATTGTTCCAACATAGTTGGTGTTGCATTCTCTAATTTCCAGCCTTGAATAAATAAATTTCTCATGGCCTCTTGTAATTTCTTGGTTTTAGCACGAGTCATAGGTCCAATAGAAAATTCTTCTGATTCATTGTTGGTTGTGATCGTATCATTCCCTCCCTCTTGAAAGCGTTTTGACCCCAAATCGTCACCTACATGAAATGGAGATAAATCAGCCACATTGAATGTTGCACTGACATTAAACTCACCTGGGAGGTCTAATTGATAGGCATTTTCATTGACACGCTTGATCACTTGAAAAGGACCATCCCCTCTAGGCATCAATTTTGATTTGCGTTGGGTTGGAAATCTTTCTTTTCTCATGTGCAGCCAAACCCAATCTCCCGACTCGAATGTAATTCGTTTACGTCCCTTGTTAGCTTGTTGCTCATATTGCCGAGTTCTCTTTTCAATATTATCCCACACTTGTTGATGGAGTTTTTTGACAAATTCAGACTTATTTCTCCCATCTTTGTTCACAATTTGATAAGCGGGCAAAGGTAATAAATCCAGTGGAGTTAAGGGATTGAAACCATACACTATTTCAAATGGTGACATTTTAGTGGCGGAATGAATGGATCGGTTGTAAGCAAACTCCATATGTGGCAAGCTTTCCTTCCAAGTCCTCAAATTTTTTTTGATGATTATCCTCAACAACATGGATAACACCCGGTTCACCACTTCAGTTTGACCATCTGTTTGTGGATGGCAAGTTGTGGAAAATAACAACTTGGTTCCAATCTTGCTCCATAATGTTCTCCAAAAATGGCTTAAGAACTTCACATCTAGATCAGATACGATAGTTCTTGGAACACCATGCAATCTCATGATTTCCCTGAAAAATAAATTAGCAACATGTGAAGCATCATTAGTCATACTACAAGGAATAAAATGAGTCATTTTAGAGAATCGATCCACTACTACAAAGATGGAATCTTTGTTATTCTTTGTACGTGGCAGCCCAAGTACAAAATCCTTGGATATGTCTACCCAAGGTACATTAGGAATAGGTAGTGGAGTATATAGGCCATAGGGCATGACTTTTGACTTGGCCATTCTACATATGATACAACGCTCACATAGCCTCTCAACATCTCGTTACATCTTTGGCCAATACAAGTGCTCTTGAAGCATGTTCAACGTCTTCGCTATTCCAAAATGCCCCATTAGTCCTCCCCCATGTGCTTCCTTGAGGAGCAACTCTCGAATGGATCCTTGTGGGATGCAAAGCTTCCCTTCCTTGAACAGGTATTCATCATCTCTATAAAACTTATCTTGTGCACCTTTCTCCCAAATTTTGTACACTTCACCAAAATCATGGTCAGACTCGTATAATTCCTTAATGAAAGCAAAACCTAACAATTTAGAGTCTAAGGTGTTAAGAAGGGCATACCTACATGACAGTGCATCAACAACAATGTTTTCCTTACCCTTTTTATACATGATCACATAAGGGAAGGCTTCAAGAAACTCAACCCATTTGGCATGTCTCTTGTTTAGCTTATGCTGACCCTTGATGTGCTTTAATGCCTCGTGGTCTGTATGGATGATGAATTCCTTAGACCATAGGTAATGCTGCCAAGTTTCCAAGGCCCGAATTAGTGCATACATTTCCTTATCATAGGTCAGATAATTGAGTGTAGCTCCACTCAATTTCTCACTAAAGTAGGCTATGGGACGTCCTTCTTGAGATAAAACTGCTCCAATTCCCAAACCTGAAGCATCACATTCAACCTCAAAAACTTTGTTAAAATCAGGTAAAGTTAATAATGGTGCATTAATTAAACAATCCTTAATTAGGTTAAAGGATTTCTCTTGTTCTTCACCCCAAAAGAAGTTGGAATTCTTTTTAATGACCCCGGTTAAAGGAACAGCTAAAGTGCTGAAATTGGGTACAAACCGACGATAGAAGCTTGCTAAACCATGGAAGCTTCTAACTTGGCTAATGCTTGTTGGTCTAGTCCATTCCTCAATTGCCTTAACCTTCTCTCTATCAACTTCTAATCCATCTGTACTCACAACAAAACCTAGGAAAACAACCTTGTTAGTGCAAAATATGCATTTTTGTAGATTAGCATAAAGTCTTTCATTTCTCAAAACATCTAATACTGACCTTAGATGTTGAACATGTTCACTCAAACTCTTGCTATATATAAGAATATCATCAAAAAACAATACACAAAACTTACCCAAGAATTGTCTAAGGATGTGATTCATTAATCTCATGAAAGTGCTTGGTGCATTAGTTAGACCGAATGGCATAACAACCACTCATATAATCTTTGTTTAGTCTTGAATGCAGTTTTCCACTCATCCCCTTCTCGCGTTCGAATTTGGTGTTAACCACTTTTAAGATCAATCTTAGAGAATACCTTAGAACCACTAAGCTCATCTAACATATCATCTAAACGTGGAATAGGATGACGATACTTTATCGTTATTTTGTTAACCGTACGACAGTCCACACACATGCGCCATGTACCATCTTTCTTAGGCACAAGAAGAACAGGTACTGCACAAGGACTAAGGCTCTCTCTAATATAACCCTTTTCCATCAAATCTGAAACTTGCCTTGTAACTCCTTAGTTTCCTCTGGGTTACATCGATAAGCTGGTCGGTTAGGAATGATAGCACCAGGAACAAAGTCAATTTGATGCTCTATTCCACAAATTGGAGGTAGTCCACTTGGAATCTCTTCTGGAAATAGGTCTTCATATTCCTGCAACAATGAAACAATAAAAGATGGCAGATTTGGGTCAAGATTGTTTGTGCTTAAATAACTCTCCTTGTACATAAGTACAAGAACCATCTTTTCCGAAAATAAATTCTTTCTTATCTCTTTTTCTTTAGCAAAAATGCTAACTCTCTTTTTTTTTTCTTTTTCTCTCTCCTTTTTCCGCTCGGATGTTACCTCACTCTCCTGGGCTCTTCTCTCAATTTTGATATCACTCTCTTTGGCTTTTTCAAAGCTTTCTCTTAAATGAAGTTGATCTTTGTGAACTTGCTTTGGTGGAAGTGGGGCTAGAGTGATCTTCCTTGCTTCATGGGTGAAGGTATACCGATTGGTATAACCATCATGTATGACTCTCCTATCGAACTGCCGTGGTCTTCCTAACAAGAGATGATCGGCGTGCATTGGCACAACGTCACATAACACCTTGTCTTTGTATTTGCCAATGGAAAAAGGCTCAATAACTTGTTTGATCACTTTAAGTTCTCCTCCATCATTAAGCCACTGCAACTTGTAGGGATGTGGATGCTTGGTCGTTTCTAGGCCAAGTTTATCTACCATTAAAGTACCAGCAACGTTAGTGCAACTACCACCATTGATAATGACAAAGCATACCTTTCCATTAATATGGCAGTGAGTATGGAAAATGTTCTCGCGTTGCTGATCCCCATCAATTGCTTGCATGCTTAGGCTCCTTTTAACAACAAGGACCTCTCCATCTACGGCATGTTCCAACTCTCCTTCTTCTTCAAATTCTTTATCCTCCTCCTCCTCCTCCTCTTGGTCAGTTTCAATCTCTCCATCATCACGGATGAACATAGTGTTGCGGTTAGGGCATTGGCTAGCAATGTGACCTCTCCCCAAACACTTGAAGCATTGTACATCACGAGATCGATTTGGCATGGCTGGACTCTTTCCCTTGCTGGTTTCAGCGATGGGTTTGATATTCTTTGATGGTCTGGCTCGGTCATTAGGAGTAAAGGATGGATTCTTTTTTACGTTACTTTGCCCCCATTTAGAAGTAGAACCTCCAAAGACTCGGGGTGCACCATTCCTTTTGAGTTTCTTCTCCACCTTCATGGCCATATGAACCATGTCCTCTATTTCCACGTAATGTTGCAACTCAACAATGGCTACAATGTTAGGATCAAGACCAGATAGAAACCTTGCCATAGTGGCTTCTCGATCCTCATCAATGTTGGTTCGGATCTTGGCTACTTCCATGTCTTTATAATAATCCTAAACACTTCGATTGCCTTGTGTAAGGTTTTGAAGCTTGTTAAACAACTCTCTATGATAGTGAGTTGGAATGAATCTTCTACGCATCACAGCTTTCATCTCATTCCATGTAGAAATAGGATGTTCACCATTGCGTCTCCTGCTAGATGTCAATTGATCCCACCATATAAGTGCATAATCCGTAAACTCAATGGCTGCGAGTTTTACCTTTTTAAGCTCTGAATAGTTATGACACTCAAAGATGTGTTCAACCTTCTTTTCCCATGCGAGGTATGCTTTTGGATCCGTTCTTCCTTGAAAAGGAGGAATGGTAATTTTAATGTTGCTGAGATTATCATCCACTCCTGGACGTGCTCTTTGGCCTTGTTGTGCCATACTATGTTGGGATGATTGATCAAGTTCATGCACATCATCATCCCCTTCAGGATGATACTCCTCATTACCATGATAAGCTTGTGAAATTTCAAGTTGATCAATTTGTTCTAATAAGGGCTTCAATTGCTGTTGAATCATCTTTGCCATTGCTTGTAGCAATGCTTGATTCTGCAAATTGGGAACTCCTTCACCACTGTGACCAGATCTTTGTGACATGATTAGATAAAAAAAATTTAAACCTTACCAGCACAAATCCTCACCTTTCCACTCCAAACAAAATGCACTCACACTCTCAAAGTTTAATATATGCCAAAAGTTGTTCCTTTTACAATGAAATGAGTGCCTATTTATAGATGTAAGACAACAACAAATTGATTAGCCTAGACAAAGATTAAAGACTCATTATTCTGGTGTTAAAGGCCTATTAATTTGTAGGTTATCCTATCTCCAATTGACAGCCAAAACGGTTTGATCTAACAAGGATGAATGTGGACATTCATATCATCCACATGGAGAAACTATTGGGCTAATGAACTTGATTAAGTTGTCATTCATCCTCCTTTAATGGGCTGTTGATAAAGCATTGAATTCAGCAATTGAATGGCCTCTTGAATTTGTTGAATAAGCATCTTGTGACTATTCCCGTACTGAATTTCCAGCATGTACTGTCTTCACTAATTTAATCATGTCTTAAGCTCCTGATATCAGATTGAGGTGATTCAAAGTGAGTTGGAAATCTAAGAAATAGAGGAATAAGTTTGAAGAAGACCTCAAGACTCAAATATACTCGTATCCAATCCAAAAATGGTGAACAAGTTGACTGATATTCCTTGAACTCCCTCCTTAAGTGTTGCTTTAATTCTTGCCTTTACTCTCCCTTAAGTGCTGATAATGAAGGCTTTCATTGCATGTCTTCTCTGTTAAAATCTGATAAGCTTTATGGAGGATTAAGTAGCTCTTAAGTAGTCCTTAAGTGCCTCTTTAAGTGGTGTATTTAGGAGCTCTTCAATGCATTATTTTCTTGCTGAAACTGAAAGCCTTTAAGTGGTGTGTAAATCTCCCTTGAATGTCTTGAAACTGATCAGCCATCATGGTGTCTTCAAGTGTCTTTAATTGGTAGTAAATAACTTGTCATTCTTGTAGAAAATGATCAGCCATTTGATCCCAAATGAATACCCTAGATGAAAATATAAGCAACCATTAGATAGCAACTTTATTCAATAAAATAAAAGTGAATGCATGAAACATATTTAATGAGCTAGTTTAATTAATGAAACTAGTTACATTGAATGATCTAGTTTAATTAATTAATCCACACACTAAATGAACTCATAAACATAAGAAAACTAACATGCTTTAAGTGAACTATCATGCCTTAATTAAACTAATGAACTTAATTGAACTAACATGCTTAAATGAATATCAAGCATTATTTATTCATGCACACATGCTGAAATTAAATTTAAAAACTTAAGAAAGAACTCATGCAAACTCATGCACAAGTAGGAGACTGTATTGTTCCAACATAGTTGGTGTTGCATTCTCTAATTTCCAGCCTTAAATAAATAAATTTCCCATGGCCTCTTGAAATTTCTTGGTTTTAGCACGAGTCATAGGTCTAATAGGAAATTCTTCTGATTCATTGTTGGTTATGATCGTATCAATCTCTCTGAGCGTATGTCGCGATGAATGACCCCTCTCTTCGAGTGCATGTCATGGTGAACAGTTCCTCGCTTTGAGTATATACCATGATAAACGACCCGTCTTTTAAGATATGTCGCGATGAATGACCCCTCTCTTCGAGTGTATGTCTTAATGGACGGTTCCTCTCTTTTAGCGTATAGCATGATGGATGACCCCTCTCTTTGAGCATATGTCGCGATGAATGACCATTCTCTTGGACTGCATGACATGGTGAACGGTCCGACTATCTGAGCGTATGCCAGTATGGAAGACTCCTCTCTTTGAGCGTATGTCGTGATGAATGACCCCTCTCTTTGAGCGTACGTCGCGAGGAATGATCCTTCTATTCGAGTGTACATCATAATGAACGGTCTCTCTCTTTGAGCGCATGTCATAATGAACGGTCCCTCTCTTTGAGCGTATACCGTGATCGATGACCCGTCTCTTTGAGTGTATGTTGCGATGAATGACCTTCTCTTCAAGTGCATGTCATGGTGAACGGTTCTTCTCTTTGAGCGTATGTCGCAGTGAATGAAACCTCTCTTCGAGAGTATATAATAATGAACGGTCCCTCTCTTTCAGCGTATGCCGTGATAGACCATCCCTCTCTTTGAGCGTATGTCGCCACAAATGACCACTCTCTTCGAGTGCATGTCAAGGTGAACGGTCCCTCTCTTTGAGCGTATACTGTGATGGACAACACCTCTCTTTGAGCTTATGTCACGATGAATGACTCTTCGAGTGCATGTCATAATGAACGGTCCCTTTCTTAGAGCGTGACGGACGACCCTTCTCTTTGAGCGTATGTCGCTCAGAATGACCGCTCTCTTTGAGTGCATGTCATGCTAAACGACCCCTCTCTTTGAGCGTATACCGTGATGGAGGACCCCTCTCTTTGAGCGTATACCGTGATGGAGGACCCCTCTCTTTGAGTGTATGTCGTAATGAATGACCCTTCTCTTTGAGTGCATGTCATGCTGAACAACCCCTCTCTTTGAGCGCATACTGTGATGGATGACCTTTCCATTTGAGCGTATGTCGCGATCAATGACCCTTCTGTTCGAGTGCATCTCATAATGAACAATCTCTTTCCTAGAGCGTATACCGTGATGGACATCACCTTTCCTTGAGCGTATGTCCCAGTGATAGACCCCTCTCTTCGAGCGTATATCATAATTAATGGGTCCCTCTTGTTGAGCGTATACCGTGATGAACGACCCCTCTCTTTTAGCGTATGTCGCGGTGAATGGCCCCTCACTACTAGAGTATGTCATAATGAACGGCCCCTCTTTTTGAGCATATGCCGTGATGAACGAGCCCTCTCTTTGAACGGTTCCTCTGTTTGAGCGTATGCCGTGAAGGACGACCTCTCTCTCCGAGTGCATAACATGGTGAATGATCTCTCTCTTTGAGCGTATACTGTGATGGACGACCCAACTCTTTCACCGTATGTCGCGATGAATGACCCTCTCTTCAAGGGCATGTCATAATGAACGGTCCCTTTCTTAGTGCGTAAACCATGATGGACGACACTTCTCTTTGAGCGTAGGTCGCTATGAATGACCCCTCTCTTCGAGGGTATTTAACAATGAACGGTCCCCCTTCTTGAGCATATCCCATGATGGATGACCCCTCTCTTTGAGCGTATGTCGCGGTTAATGACCTCTCTCTTCAAGCGTATTTCATAATGAACGATCCCTATCTTAGAGCGTATAGCGTGACGACCCTTCTCATTGTGCATATGTCGCGATGAATGACCCCTCTCTTTGAGTGCACGTCATAATGAAATGTCTCTTTCTTAGAGCGTATATCGTGATGGACGACCCCCTCTCTTTGAGCGTATGTTACGGTGAATGACTCCTCTCTTCGAGAGTATGTCGTAATGATCGGTCCCTCTCTTTGAGCGTATCCCGTGATGGACAACCCCTCTCTTTGGGCATATATCGCGATGAATGACCCCTCTCTTTTTGTGCATGTCATGGTGAACGATCCCTCTCTTTGAGTGTGTACCGTGATGGACGACCCTCTCTTTGAGCGTATACAGTGATGGACGACCCCTCTCTTCGAGCATATGTCGCGATGAATGACCCCTCTCTTTGAGCGCATGTCATGGTGAACGATCCCTCTCTTTGAGCGTATACCGTGATGGATGACCTCTCTCTTTCAACGTATGTCACGATGAATGACCCCTCTCCTCGAGTGCTTGCCATAATAAAAACTCCCTTTCTTAGAGCGTACATCGTGATGGACGACCCTTCTCTTTGAGCGTATGACGCGATGATTGAATCCCCTCTTCGAGTGCATGTCGTAACGAACGGTCCATTTCTTAGAGGTAATACCGTGATGGACGACACCTCTCTTTGAGCGTATTCCCCTTTCTTCGAGTGCATGTCATAATGAACGGTCCCTTCTTTGAGCGTGTACCGTGATTGACGACCTCTCTCTTTGAGCGTATGTCATGGTGAACGACCCCTCTCTTCAAGAGTATGCCGTAATGATCGGTCCCTCTCTTTGAGCGTATACCATGATGGACAACCTCTCTCTTTGAATGTATGTCGCGATGAATGACCCCTCTCTTCGGGTGCATGTCATAATAAACAGTCCATTTCTTAGAGCGTATCCCGTGATGGACGATCCTTCTCTTTGAGCGTATGTCGCGATGATTGACCCCTTTCTTCGAGTAAATGTCATAATAAACGGTCCCTTTCTTAAAGCGTATACCGTGATGGACGATACCTCTCTTTGAGCGTAAAACCCTTTCTTAGAGCGTATATCATGATGGACGACCCCTCTCTTTGAGCGTACGACATGGTGAGTGACCCCTCTTTTCGAGAGTATGTCGTAATGACCAGTCCTGTCTATGAGCGTATTCCGTGATGGAAGGACCCCTCTCTTTAAATATATGTCGCGATGAATGACCCCTTTCTTCGAGTACATATCATAATAAATAGTCCCTTTCTTAAAGCGTATCCTGTGATGGATGACCCCTCTCTTTGAGCATATGTCGCGACGAAAGAACCCTCTCTTTGAGTGCATGTCAGGATGAACGGTCCCCCTCTTTGAGCGTATGTCGTGATGGACGACCCTTCTCTTTGAGCTTATGTCGCGATGAATGACTGTACACTTCGAGTGCATGTCATAATGAATGGTCCCTTTCTTATAGTGTATACCATGGTGGACGATCCCTCTCTTTACGCGTGTGTCGCGGTGAATGACGCCTCTCTTCGAGAGTACACCAAAATGAAAGGTTCCTCTCTTTGTGCATACCCGTAATGGACGACCCCTCTCTTTGAGTGCATTTCATGGTGAACGGTCCCTCTCTTTGAGCGTATACCGTGATGTACGACCCCTCTCATTGAGCGTAGGTCGTGATGAATGACCCCTCACTTGAAGGGCATGTCATACCGAACGGTTCCGCTCTTTGAGCATACACCGTGATCGATGACCCCTCTTTTTGAGCGTATGTTGCGATGAATGACCCCTCTCATCGAGTTCAAGTCATGGTGAATAATCCCTCTCTTTAAGCGTATACCGTGATGGATGACCCCTCTTTGAGCGTATGTCGCGTTGGATGACCCCTCTCTTCTAGTGCATGTCATAATGAACGGTCCCTTTCTTTGAGCGTATACCGTGATGGACGACCCTTTTCTTTGAGCGTATGTCGCGATGAATGACCCCTCTCTTCGAGTGCATGTCATAATGAATGGTCCCTTTGTTATAGCGTATACCATGATTGGCGACCCTTTTCTTTGAGCGTATGTCGCGATGAATGACCCCTCTCTTCGAGTGCATGTCATAATGAAAGGTCCCTTTCTTAGAGCGTATACTGTGATGGATGACCCTTATCTTTCAGTGTATGTCGCGTTTAATGACCCCTCTCTTCGAGCGTATTTCACAATGAACGGTCTCTTTCTTAGAGCGTACCTATGATGGATGACCTTTTTCTTTGAGCGTATGTCGCGGTGAATGACCCCTCTCTTCGAGCATATTTCATAATAAATGGTCCCTCTCATTGAGCGTATGCCGTGATGGATGACCCCTCTCTTTGAGCATATGATGCGTTAAATGGCCCCTATCTTTGAGTGCATGTCATAATGAACGGTCCCTTTCTTAGAGCGTATACCATGATGGACGACTGTAATCACCATTTTATCTGGGTCTAACTCGTCACTTTTATGTTTAAAATAATGGGCTTGGACGCTTTAATTTCTATACGGGTATTAATATTATGGTCATATATTTTACATTAATATTGCATGTTTGTACGTGTGTTTATTATAATAATGTGTACTACGCATGTTAATATTCTTACTATTTGTTTAAGTTTCATCGGTGTGTGTATATATATAATATGTACTTGTGGATATTATGAAATCATCAAATGTGATATATTATGTTGCATAACTATGTATTAATAATGTATGTAATCAAATATATATGTATATATCGTTAGTTATGTATACAGGCGTCCTTGTTTTATTTAATTTATTCCTAAGCATGTCATTTTGTTTTATCCTTTATATATATATATTATATATATTACATGGTCTTTAAATCAAAATCAATTGTTGCTTGCATGTGTATTTATTTATGTTTAATTCTTCATATTGAGGTAGAATAATAATGATATTTTATTTCTAGAATTTGTCTCACCAAATGCATGCGCTGAATCATTCGATTATTTACCTTTGGATTCGTATCGCTAGACTATAACCATTCACATAATTTAGTATTATTTATTTAGGTCAGTTTCTATTTATTTAATTGATTAGATTCTAAGAAAAGAGGTGATCATTAGTTTTTATGCACATGTCATAACGGTCCGAATCATCGGATGTTGAGCGAAATATTAAAATTATTTTTCACCATCTCTAGGTAATTAAAATTAAAAGACGACAAGATTATGACGTAATTTCTTTTTATGTTGCATAATTCATAAGGTGACGTGCGGGATCTGAACCCTAAACTAACGCGATGAACAATATTATTTGACGTTGATTTAGTCTTTGGTCCGGTGTATCGTCAACCTTATTAATTAAATGCTTTATTGATATGAATTCACACCAATTAAATTAAACAAATTTAATTAAGGTCAATTTTGAATTTAGAAAAGGATTTAAAATTAAATTAAAGTTGAAACATGATTTTTAAAGAAAATATTTTTGGTACCGATTTCAGAGAGTGATGGGGTTGCTAATTCTTCCCCATGCATAACCAACTCCAAAACCCTTTTTCAAAATAAATCTTTGATTTTCCTTTTAAGGTGTCCGGTCTACCTTAGTGACCGATGGCGGCTCCAAATTTATTTTTCCAAAAGAATTTATATTTTTTAAATAACATTTTTGAAGGGCATTAAATCAATATCACCAAAGATCTTGTCTCCTTAATACTTTCAAAACTAATTTTCCATTTTCCATCTTTCAACCTGAAAAAGGTTGCTTCAACGACCTTTCTCATTGTGTGTATGTCGCGATGAATGTCCCCTCTCATGGAGTGCATGTCATAATGAACGGTCCCTTTCTTTGAGTGTATACCGTGATGGACGACCCTTCTCTTTGAGCGTATGTCGCGGTGAATGACCCCTCTCTTCGAGAGTGTGTCGTAGTGACCGGTCCCTCTCTTTGAGCGCATCCAATGATGGATGATCTCTCTCTTTGAGCGTATGTCGCGATGAATTCCCCCTCTCTTTGAGTGCATATCATGGTGAACGGTGATTCTCTTTGAGCGTATACCGTGATGGACGACCCCTCTTCCTAAACGTATGTCGCGATGAATGACCCCTCTCTTTGAGTGCATGTCATAATTAACAGTCCCTTTCTTAGTGCGTATACCGTGATGGACAACCCTTATCTTTGAGCGTATGTCGCGATGAATGACCCCTCTCGAAGCATGTCATAATGAACGGTCCCTTTTTTAAAGCATACAACGTGATGAATGAACCTACTCTTTGAGTGTATGTCGCGGTGAATGACCCCTCTCTTCGAGCGTACTTCATAATGAATGGTCCTTTTCTTAGACCGTATACTGTGATGGATGACCCCTCTCTTTGAGCCTATGTCGCGGTGAATGATCCCTCTCTTCGAGCGTATTTCATAATGAACAATCCCTCTCTTTGAGCGTATGACGTGATGGATGACCCTCTCTTTAAGCATATGTGGCTATGAATGACCCCTCTCTTTGAGCGTATTTTGTAATGAATGATCCTTTTCTTAGAGCGTATACCGTGATGGCTGACCCCTCTCTTTGAGCGTATTTCATAATGAACGGTCCCTCTCCTTGAGCGTATGCTGTAATGGATGAACCCTCTCTTTTAGCGTATGTCACGTTGAATGACCCCTCTCTTCGAGTGCATTTCATGGTGAACGGTACCTCTCTTTGAGCGTATACCGTGATGGACGACCACTCTCTTTTAGCGTATGTCACGATGAATGACCCCTCTATTCGAGTGCATGTCATGGTAAATGATCCCCCTCTTTGATCGTATACCGTGATGGACGATCCCTCTCTTTGAGTGTATGTGGCGATGGATGGACCCCTCTCATCGAGTGCATGTCATAATGAACAGTCCCTTTTATAGAGCGTATACCATGATGGACGACCCCTCTCTTTGAGAGTATGTCGTGGTGAATGACCCTCACTTCTAGAGTATGTCGTAATGACCTGTCCCTCTCTTTGAACGTATCCCATGATGGACGATCCCTCTCTTTGAGCATATGTCACGATGAAAAACCCCTCTCTTTGAGTGCATTTCGTGGTGAACGGTCCCTCTCTTAGAGCATATGTCGAGGTGAATGACCCCTCTCTTTGAGTGTATGTTATAATTAATGGTCCCTTTCTTAGTCCGTACACCGTGACGGACGACCATACTCTTTGAGCGTATGTCGCAATGAATGACTCCACTCTTTGAGTGCATGTCATAATGAACGACCCCTTTCTTAGAGCGTAAACCGTGGTGGATGAACCTTCTCTTTGAGTGTATTTCGTTATGAACGGTCCCTTTCTTAGAGCGTATACCGTGATGGATGACCTCTCTCGCAGAGCGTATGTTGCGGTAAATGACCCCTCTCTTCGAGAGAATTTCATAATGAACGGTCCTTTTCTTTGAGCGTATTCAGTGATGGATGACCCGTCTCTTTGAGCATGTCATAGTGAATGACCCATCTCTTTGAGCATGTCACAGTGAATGACCCCTCTCTTTGAGAGTATTTCATAATGAACATTCGCTCTTTTTGAGCGTATGTCGTGATGGATGACTCCTCTCTTTGAGTGTATGTCGTGTTGAATGACCACTCTCTTCGAGTGCATGTAATAATGAACGGTCTCTTACTTAGAGCGTATACCGTGATAGACGACACTTCTCATTGTGCATATGTCGCGATGAATGACTCTTCTCTTCGAGTGCATGTCATAATGAACGGTACCATACTTTGAGCGTATATTGCGATGTACGATCCCTCTCTTTGAGGGTATGTTGTGGTGAATGACCCCTCCCTTCGAGAGTTTGTCGTAATCATCGGTCCCTCTCTTTGATTGTATCCCGTGATGGATGACCCCTTTCTTTGAGCATAAGTCTCGATGTGAATAACCCCTCCCTTTTAGTGCATGTCATGGTAAACGATCGCTCTATTTGAGCGTATACCATGATGGAAGACCCCTCTCTTTGAACGTACGTCGTGATGAATGACTCCTCTCTTCAAGTGCATGTCATAATAAACAGTCCCTTTCTTAGAACGTATACCCTGATGGACGACCATTCTCTTTGAGCGTATGTCGCGATGATTGACCCCTCTCTTTGAGTGCTTGTCATAATGAAAAATCCCTTTCTTAGAGCGTATACCGTGATGGACGACACCTCTCTTTGAGTGTATGACGCGGTGAATGACCCCTCTCTTCTAGCATATGTCATAATGAATGTTCCCTCTCTTTGAGCGTATACTGTGATGGACGACCCCTCTCTTTGATCGTATGTCGCGATGAATAAAACCACCTCTATTCGAGTGCATGTCATGGTGAGCAGTCACGCTCTTTGAGAGTATGTCGCGATGAATAAAGACCCCTTACTTTGAGCGTATGCCACGGTGAATGACCCCTCTCTTCGAGTGCATGTCATAATGAACGGTCCCTCTTTATGAGCGGATACCGTGATGGACGACCCTTCTCTTTGAGCATATGTCACGTTGAATGACCCCTCTCATCGAGAGTAGGTCATAATGAATGGTCCCTTTCTTAGAGCGTATATCGAGATGGACGATCCATCTATTTGAACGTATGTCGCGGTGAATAACCCCTCTCTTCGAGTGCTGGTTATAATGAACGATCTCTCTCTTTGAGCGTATATTGTGATGGATGACCCCTCTCATTGAGCTTATGCCACGTTGAATAACCCCTCTCTTCGAGTGCATGTCATAATGAACGGTCCCCCTTTGTGAGTAGATACCGTGATGGACGATCCTTCTCTTTGATCGTTTGTCGCGATGAATGACCCCTCTCTTTGAGTGCATGTATTGATCCCTTTCTTAGAGTGTATACTATGATGGACGACCCATCTCTTTGAGCGTATGTCGCGATGAATAAGCCCTCTATTCGAGTGCATGTTACAATGAAAGGTCCCTCTCTTTGAGCATATACCGTGATGGACGACCCCTCTCTTTGAGCGTATATCGCGATGAATGACTCCTCTCTTCGAGTGCATGTCATAATGAATGGTCTCTTTCTTAGAGCGTATACCGTGATGGATGACCCCTCTCGCTGAGCGTATGTCGCGGTAAATGACCTCTCTCTTCGAGAGAATTTCATAATGAACGATCCTTTTCTTTGAGCGTATACCGTGATGGATGACTCCTCTCTTTGAGCGTATGTCATAGTGAATGACCCCTCTCTTCGAGCGTATTTCATAATAAATGTTCCCTCTCTTTGAGCGTATATCGTGATGGATGATCCCTCTCTTTGAGTGTATGTCGCGTTGAATGACCCTTCTCTTCGAGTGCATGTCATAATGAACGGTCTCTTTCTTAGAGCGTATACCGTGATGGACGACCCTTCTCATTGTGCATGTGTCGCGATGAATGACTCTTCTCTTCGAGTGCATGTCATAATAAACGGTACCATACTTTGAGCGTATATTGCGATGTACGATCCCTCTCTTTGAGGGTATGTTGCGGTGAATGACCCTCCCTTCGAGAGTTTGTCGTAATCATCGGTCCCTCTCTTTGATTATACCCCGTGATGGACGACCCTTTCTTTGAGTATATATCTTGATGTGAATGACCCCTCTCTTTTAGTGCATGTGATGGTGAACGATCCCTTTCTTTGAGCGTATACCATGATGGACGATCCATCTCTTTGAACGTACGTCGTGATGAATGACCCATCTCTTCAATTGCATGTCATAATAAACAGTCCCTTTCTTTGAGCGTATGTTGCAATGATTGACGCCTCTCTTTGAGTGCTTGTCATAATGAACCATCCCTTTCTTAGAGCGTATACCATGTTGGACGATACCTCTCTTTGAGCGTATGAAGCGGTGATTGACCCCTCTCTTCTAGCATATGTCATAATGAATGGTCCCTCTCTTTGAGCGTATGACGCGGTGATTGACCCCTCTCTTCTAGCATATGTCATAATGAATGGTTCCTCTCTTTGAGCGTATACCATGATGGACGACCCCTCTGTTTGACCGTATGTCGCAATGAATAAAAACCCCTCTATTCGAGTGCATGTCATGGTGAGCAGTCCCACTCTTTGGGCGTATATCGTGATAAACTCTTTGAGAGTGTCGCGATGAATGACACGTCTCTTTGAGTGCTTGTCATAATCAACGGTCCCTCTCTTTGAGCGTATACCGTGACCGATGGCCCTCTCTTTGAGCATACGTTGCGATGAATGACTCCTCTCTTTGAGTGCATTTCATGGTGAACAGTACCTCTCTTTGAGTGTATACTGTGATGGTCGACCCCTCTCTTTGAGCGTAGGTCGCAATGAATGACCCCTCTTCGAGGGCATGTCATAATGAAGGTTCCCTCTCCTTAAGCAAATATCGTGATCGAGACCCACTTTTTGAGCGTACGTTGCCATGAATGACCCCTCTCTTTGAGCGTACGTTGCGATGAATGACCCCTCTTTGAGCGTATATCGTGATCGAGACTCACTTTTTGAGCGTATATCGCGATGGATGATCCCCCTCTTCAAGTGCATGTCATGGTGAAAGTTCCCTCTCCTTAAGCGAATACCGTGATGGACGACCCTCCTCTTTGAGCGTATGTCGCGATGAATGACCCCTTTTTTCGAGTTCATGTCATAATGAACCGTCCCTTTCTTAGAGCGTATACCGTGATGGATGACCCCTCTCTTTGAGTGTATGACACGGTGAATGACCCCTCTCTTCGTGTCAATGTCATAATGAACGGTTCCTTTCTAAAAGCATAAATCGTGATGGACGACCCCTCTCTTTTGCGTTTCTCGCGGTGAATGACCGCTCTATACGAGCGTATGTCATAATAACCGGTCCCTCTCTTTGAGCGTATCCCGTGATGGACATCCCCTCTTTTTGAGTGTTTTTCGTAATGAATAACCCCTCTCTTTCAGTTCATGTCATGGTGAACGGTCCCTCTCCTTGAGCGTATACCATGATATACGACCCCTTGTGTTTGAGCATATGTCACGGTGAATGACTCCTCTCTTCGAGTGCATGTCATAATGAACGGTTCCTCTCTTTGAGAGTACTTTTTGATGGACGACCCCTCTCTTTAAGCGTATGCCACGGTGAATGACCCCTTTCTTCGAGTGCATGCCATAATGAACGGTCCGTCTTTGTGAGCAGATACTGTGATGGACGACCCTTCTCTTTGAGCGTTTGTCGCGATGAATGTCCCTTCTCCTTGAGTGCATGTAATGATCCCTTTCTTAGAGTGTATACTGTGATGGACTACCTATCTCTTTGAGCGTATTACGCGATGAATCAGCCCTCTCCTCGAGTGCATGTTAAAATGAAAGGTCCTTATCTTTGAGTGTATACCATGATGGACGATCCCTCTCTTTGAGCGTATATCGTGATGAATGACCCCTCTCTTCGAGTGTATGTCGTAATGAACGGTTCCTTTCTTAGAGAGTAAATCGTGATGGACAACCCCTCTCATTGAGCGTATGTCGTGGGGAATGACCGCTCTATTCGAGCGTAGGTCATAATGACCGGTCCCTCTCTTTGAGTGTATCTCATGTTGGACGACACCACTTTTTGAGCAATTGTCATGATGAATGACCCATTTATTCGAGTGCATGTCATGGGGAATTATCCCTCTCTTTGAACGTATACCGTGATGGACGACCCCTCTCTTTTAGCGTATGTCGCGAATGGCCACTATCTTTGAGTGCAATTCATGGTAAACGGTCCCTCTTCGAGTGTATGTCAT
This sequence comes from Abelmoschus esculentus, assembly GCA_035048815.1. Lineage (NCBI taxonomy): Eukaryota > Viridiplantae > Streptophyta > Magnoliopsida > Malvales > Malvaceae > Abelmoschus > Abelmoschus esculentus. The sequence goes on along the minus strand of JAUCBN010000016.1, from coordinate 13,414,531 downwards.
AATGAACTGTTGGGGACGACCCCTCTCATGGTGAGCGTATCCGTGACGGACGACCCCTCTCATTGAGCGTATGTTGCGGTGAATGACCCCTTTCTTCGAGTGTATATCATAATGAACTGTTCCTCTATTTTGAGCGTATGTCGCGGTGAATGACCCCTCTCTTCGAGTGCATGTCATAATGAACGGTCCCCTTCTTAGAACATATACCGTGACCGACGACCCCTCTCTTTGTGCGTACGTAGTTGTGAATGACCCCACTCTTTGAGCGAATGTCGCGATGAATGACTCCTCTCTTCGAGTGCATGTCGCAATAAATAGTCCCTTTCTTAGAGTGTATACCGTGATGGATGACCCCTCTCTTAGAGAGTATGTCGCGATGAATGACCCCTCTCTTTGAGTGCATGTCATAATCAATGATCCTCTCTTTGAGCGTACGTTGCGATGAATGATCCCTCTCTTTGAGTGCATTTCATGGTGAATATTCCATCTCTTTTAGCGTATATTGTGTCTCCAGACCCCTCTCTTTGAGCATATGTCGCAATGAATTACCCTCTCTTCGAGGGAATATAATAATAAACGGTCCCTCTCTTTGAGAGAATACCATGATCGAGACACCTCTTTTTGAGTGTATGTCGCTATGAATGACCCCTCTCTTTGAGTGCATGTCATGGTGAAAGATCCCTCTATTTGAGTGAATACCGTGATGGACGACCCCTTGCTTTTAGTGTATGTCGCTATAAATGACCCCTCTCTTCGAGTACATGTCATAATGATCGGTCCTTTTCTTAAAGCGTATACCGTGATGGATGACCCCTCTCTCTGAGCGTATACCGCGATGAATGACTCCTCTCTTCAAACGTACTCCATAATGAACGTTCCCTCTCTTTGAGCGTATGGCGTGATGGACGACCCCTCTCTTTGAGCGTATGTCGCGTTTAATGACCCTCTCTTCTAGTGCATGTCGTAACAAATGGTTCCTTTCTTAGAGCGTAAATCGTAGTGGACAACCCCTCTCATTGAGCGTATGTCGCAGTGAATGACCGCCCAATTTGAGCGTATGTCATAATGACTGGTCCCTCTCTTTGAGCGTATCTCGTGATGGACGACCGCTCTCTTTGAGCATTTGTCATGATGATGACCCCTTTCTTCGAGTGCATGTCATGGTGAATTGTCCCTCTCTTTGAGCGTATACCATGATGGACGACCCCTCTCTTTGAGCGTATGTCGCGAAGAATGGCCCCTATCTTTTAGTGTAATTCATGGTGAATGGTCCCTCTCTTTGAGCGTATACCATGATGGACGACCCCTCTCTTTGAGCGTATATCGCGGTGAATGACCCATTTCTTCGAGTGTATGTCATAAAGAACGGTTCCTCTCTTTGAGCGTATACTGTGATGGACGACGCCTCTCCTTGAGCGTATGTCGCTATGAATGACCCCTCTATTCTAGTGCATGTCATGGTGAACGATCCCTATCTTTGAGTGGATACCGCGATAGATGATCCCTCTCTTTGAACGTATATCACGATAAATGACCCCTCTCTACGAATGCATGTAATAATGAACGGTCCCTTTCTTAGAGCACATACTGTGATGGACGACTCCTCTTTTTGAGCGTTTGTCGCGGTGAATGATCCCTCTCTTCGAGTGCATGTCATATTGAATGGTCCTCTTCTTAGAACATATACCGTGATGGATGACCACTCTTTTCGAGAGTATGTCTCGATGAATGACACCTCTCCTTGAGTGCATATCATAATCAACGGTCCCTCTCTTTGAGCGTATACCATGACCGATGACCCTATCTTTGAGCGTACGTTGTGATGAATGACCCTCTCTTCTAGTACACTTCATGGTGAACAGTCCCTCTTTGAGCGTATACTTTGATGGATGACCCCACTCTTTGAGCGTATGCCGTGACGGACAAACCCTCTATTTGAGACTATGTCGCGTGAATGACCCCTCTCTTTGAGCATGACATTATGAACGATTCCTCTCTATAAGCGTAAACCATGATGGACGACCCCTCCGTTTGATCGTACGTCGCGATGAATGACCCCTCTCTTCAAGTGTATGTCATAATGAATAGTCCCTTTCTTAGAGCGAATACCGTGATGGATGACCCCTCTCTTTGAGAGTATGTCGCGATGAATGACCCCTCTCTTTGAGGGTTTGTCATAATGAAAGACCCTTCTCTTTAAGCGTATACCGTGATCGATTACCCCTCTTTTTGAGTGTATGTCGCAATGAAGGACCCCTCTCTTCGAGTGCATGTCATGGTGAACAATCCCTCTCTTTGAGCGTATACCGTCATGGACGACCCTTATCTTTGAGTGTATCTCGCGATGAATAACCCCTCTCTTCGAGTGCATATCATAATGAACATTCACTTTCTTAGAGCGTATACCGTGATGCACGTCTCCTCTCGTTTAGTGTATGTCACGGTGAATGACACCTTTGTTCGAGAGTATTTCATAATGATCGTTTCCTCTCTTTGAGCGCATGTCGTGTTGGACAACCCTCTCTTTAAGCGTATGTCGTGTTGGACGACCACTCTCTTTGAGCATAAGTCGTGATGAATGATTCCTGTCTTCGACTGTATGTCCTGGTGAACAGTCCTTCTCTTCTAGTGCATGTCATAATTAACAGTCCCATTCTTAGAGCATATACCTTGATGTTTGACCGTTCTCTTTGAGCATATGTCACGGTGAATGACCCCTCACATCGAGTGTAGGTCATAATGAATGGTCCCTTTGACCCATCTCTTTGAGCGTATGTCACACTGAATGACCCCTCTCTTTGAGTGCATGTAATGATCCTATTCCTAGAGTGTATACTGTGATGGACGACCCATCTCTTTGAGCGTATGTCACGATGAATCAACCCTCTCCTCGAGTGCATGTTAAAATGAAAGGTCCCTCTCTTTGAGCGTATACCGTGATGGACGACCCATCTCTTCGAGTGTATGTCATAATGAACGATCCCTTTCTTAGAGCGTAAATAGTGATTGACGACCTTTCTCAATGTGCGTATGTCGCAATGAATAACACCTCTCTTCGACTGCATGTGATGGTGAATGGTTCCTCTCATTGTGCCTCTACCGTGATAGACGTCCCTCTCTTTGAGCGTATGTCGCGATGAATGGCCCCTCTCTTTGAGTGTATGTCATGGTGAATGGTCCCTCTCCTTGATCATATACCATGATATACGACCCCTTGTGTTTGAGCATATGTCGCGGTGAATGACTCCTCTCTTCGAGTGCATGTCATAAAGAACGGTTCCTCTTTTTGAGCGTATTTTGTGATGGACGACCCCTCTCTTTGAGCGTATGCCACGGTGAATAACCCCTTTCTTTGAGTGCATGCCATAACAAACGGTCCCTCTTTGTGAGTAGATACCTTGATGGACGACCCTTCTCTTTGAGCGTTTGTCGCGATGAATGACCCCTCTCTTTGTGTGCATGTAATGATCCCTTTCTTAGAGTGTATACTGTGATGGATGACCCATCTCTTTGAGCATATGTCGCGGTGAATCATCCCTCTCCTCGAGTGCATGTTAAAATGAAAGGTCCCTATCTTTCAGCGTATACCGTGATGAACGACCCCTCTCTTTGAGCGTAGATCGCAATGAATGACCCCTCTCTTCGAGTGTATGTCATAATGAACGGTTCCTTTCTTAGAGAGTAAATTGTGATGGACAATCCCTCTCATTGAGCGTATGTTGCGGAGAATGACTGCTCTATTAAAGCGTATGTCATAATGACCGGTCCCTCTCTTTGAGCGTATCTCGTGAAGGACGACACCTCTCTTTGAGCATTTGTCATGATGAATGACCCCTTTCTTCGAGTGCATGTCTTGGTGAATTATCCCTCTCTTTGAGCGTACACCATGATGGACGACACGTCTCTTTGAGCGTATGTCACGATGAATGACACCTATCTTTGAGTGCATGTCATAATGAACGGTTCCTCCCTTTTTGAGCGTATGTCGCGGTGAAAGACTCCTCTCTTTGAGTGCATGTCATACTAAACGGTCCCCTTCTTAGAACATATACCGTGATCGATGACCCCTCCTTTTGTGCATATGTCGTTGTGAATGACCCCTCTCTTTGAGCATATGTCGTGATGAATGACCCCTTTCTTCGAGTGCATGTCATAATAAATAGTCCCTTTCTTAGAGCATATACCGTGACGGATGAGTCCTCTCTTTGAGAGTATGTCGCGATGAATGACACCTCTCTTTGAGTGCATGTCAGAATCAACGATCCCTCTCTTTGAGCATATACCGTGATCGACGATCCTCGCTTTGAGCATATGTCGCGATGAATGACCCCTCTCTTCGAATGCATGTCATAATAAATAGTTCCTTTCTTAGAGCGTATACCGTGATGGATGACCCCTCTCTTTGAGAGTATGTCGCGATGAATGACACTTCTCTTTGAATGCATTGATAATCCACGATCCCTCTCTTTGAGTGCATGTCTCGGTGATTGACCCCTCTCATCGAGATTAGGTCATAATGAATGGCCCCTTTCTTAGAGCGTATATCGTGATGGACGACCCTTCTCTTTGTGCGTATGTCACGGTGAATGACCCCTCTCTTTGAGTGCTGGTCGGAGCGAACGGTCACTCACTTTGAGCGTATATTGGGATGGACGACCTCTGTCTTTGAGCGTAAGCCACGGTGAATGACCCCTCTCTTCGAGTGCATGTCATAATGAACGGTCCCTCTTTATGAGCGGATTCCGTGATTAAGGACCCTTCTCTTTGAGCGTTTGTCACGATGAATGACCCCTCTCTTGGATTGCATGTAATGGTCCCTTTCGTAGAGTGTATACTGTGATAGACGACCCATCTCTTTCAGCGTATGTCGCGATGAATGAGCCCTCTTTTCGATTGCATTTTACAATGAAAGGTCCCTCTCTTTGAGCGAATACCATGATGGATGATAATAATGAATGGTCCTTTTCCTAGAACGTATATTGTGATGGACGATACTTCTCTTTGAGCGTATGTCGCGGTGAATGACCCCTCTCTTTGAGTGTTGGTCATAATAAAATGTCCCTCTCTTTGAGCGTATTTTGTGATGGACGACCCCTCTCTTTGAGCGTATGCCACGGTGAATGACCCCTCTCTTCGAGTGCATGTCATAATGAACGGTCCCTCTTTGTGAGCAGATACCGTTATGGACGACCCTTGTTTTTGAGCGTATCCCGTGATGGACATCCCCACTCTTTGAGTGTTTTTCGTAATGAATGACCCCTCTCTTCGAGTGCATGTCATGGTGAACGGTCCCTCTCTATGAGCGTATCCCGTGATCGACGACTCCTCTCTTTGAGCGTATGTCGCGATGAATGGCCCCTCTCTTTGAGTGCATGTCATGGTGAACGGTCCCCCTCCTTGAGCGTATACTATGATATACGACCCTTGTCTTTGAGCATATGTCGCGGTGAATGACTCCTCTCTTCGAGTGCATGTCTTAATGAACGGTCCCTCTTTGAGCGTATTTTGTGATGGACGACCCCTCTCTTTGAGCGTATGCCACGGTGAACGATCCCTTTCTTCGAGTGCATGTCATAATGAACGGTCCCTCTTTGTGAGCAGATACCATGATAGACGACCCTTCTCTTTGAGCGTTTGTCATGATGAATGACCCCTCAACTCGAGTGCATGTAATGATCCCTTTCTTAGAGTGTATACTGTGGTGGACAACCCATCTCTTTGAGCATACGTCGCGATGAATGAGCCCTCTCTTCGAGTGCATCTTAAAATGAAAGGTCCCTCCCTTTGAGCGTATACCATGATGGACAACCCCTCTCTTTGAGCGTTAATCGCGATGAATGACCCCTCTCTTCGAGTGTATGCAATAATGAATGGTCCCTTTCTTAGAGCGTATATAGTGATGAACGACCATTATCAATGTGCGTATGTCGCGATGAATAACACCTCTCCTCGAGTGCATATCATGTGAATGGTTCCTCTCTTTGTGCGTCTACCGTGATGGACGTCCCCTCTCTTTGAGCGTACATCGCATATGATGACCCCTTTCTTCGATTGTATGTCATAATGAACGTTCACTTTCCTAGGGCGTATACCGTGATGGACGGCCCCTCTCTCTGTGCGTATGTCGCGGTTAATGACCCCTCTCTTTGAGCGTATGCCGTTACAGATAAACCCCCCCTTTGAGACTACATCGCGATGAATGACCCCTCTCTTTGAGCATGACATTGTGAACGATTCCTCTCTTTGAGCGTAAACCTTGGATGACCCCTCCATTTGATCGTACGTCGCGATGAATGACCCCTCTCTTTGAGTGCATGTCATAATGAACGGTCCCTTTCTTAGAGCATATACCATATTGGATGACCCTTCTCTTTGGCGTATATCGCGATGAATGACCCCTCTCTTTGAGGGTTTGTCATAATGAAAGACCCTTCTCTTTAAGCGTATACCATGATCGATGACCCCTCTTTTGAGTGTATGTCGCAATGAAGGACCCCTCTCTTCGAGTCCATGTCATGGTGAACAATCCCTCTCTTTGAGCATATAACGTAATGGACGACCCTTCTGTTTGAGTGTATCTCGCGATGAATAACCCCTCTCCTCGAGTGCATATCATAATGAACATTCACTTTCTTAGAGCGTATACCGTGATGCACGACTCCTATCTTTTAGCGTATGTCACGGTGAATGACACCTTTGTTCGAGAGTATTTCATAATGATCGGTCCCTCTCTTTGAGCGTATGTCATGATGGACGACCCCTCTCTTTGAGCGTATGTCGTGTTGGACGACCACTCTCTTTGAGCGTATATCGTGTTAGACGACCACTCTCTTTAAGCGTATGTCGTGTTGGACGACCACTCTCTTTGAGCGTATGTCGTGTTGGACGACCATTCTCTTTGAGCTTAAGTCGCGATGAATGATTCCTGTCTTCGACTATATGTCCTAGTGAATAGTCCTTCTCTTCTAGTGCATGTCAGAATTAACAGTCCCTTTCTTAGAGCATATACCGTGATGGATGACCCTTCTCATTAAGCGTATGTCGCGGTGAATGACCCCTCTCTTCGAGAGTATGCCATAATGAATGGTCCATCTCTTTGAGTGTATGCTGTGATGAACGACCCCTCTCTTTAAGCGTATATCGTGATGAATAACCCCTCTCTTAGAGTGCATGTCACGTTTAACTATCACTCTTTTTGAACATATGTCGTGATGGACGACCCCGCTCTTTGAGCATATGTCGCGATGTGTAACCCCTCTCTTCAAGTGCATGTCCTGTTGAACGATCCCTCTGTTTGAGCGTATGCAGTGATGGATGACCTCTCTCTTTAAGTGTATGTCGCATTGAATGACCCCTCTAGTTGAGTGCATGTCATTATGAACGATCCCTTTCTTAGAGTGTATACCGTGATGGACGATCCTCTCTTTGAACGTATGTCGCGATGAGTGACTCCTCTCTTCGAGTGCATGTCATAATGGACGATCCCTCTCTTTGAGAGCATACCGTGATGGAAAATCCCTCTCTTTGAGCGTATTGCGCGATGAATGACCCCTCTCTTTGAGTGTATGTCATAATGAACAATCCCTCTCTTAGAGCGTATACCGTGATGGACAATCCCTCTCTTTGAGCGTGTGTTGCGATGAATGTCCCCTATCTTTGAGTGCATATCATAATGAACGGTCCCTTTCTTATAGCGTATACCGTTATGGACGATCCATCTCTTTAAGCGTATGTCGCGGTGAATGACCCCTTTCTTTGAAGGTATGTTGTAGTGACCGGTCCCCCTCTTTGAGCGTATCCCGTGATGGACGACCCGTCTTTGAGCGTATGTCCTGATGAACGACCCCTCTCTTTGAGTGCATGTCATGGTGAACGGTCCTTTTTGAGCGTATACCGTGATGGACGACCCCTCTCTTTTGGCGTATGTCACGTTGAATGACCTCTCTCTTTGAGTGCATATCATAATAAATATTTACTCTCTTAGAACGTATACCGTGATGGACGACCCCTCTCTTTGAGTGTATGTCAAGATGAATAACCCCTCTCTTCGAGTTCATGTCATAATAATGATCGTTCCCTCTCTTTGAGCGTATACCGTGATCGATGACCCCTCTTTTTGAGCATATGTAGCGTTGAATGACCACTCTCTTCGAGTGTATGTCATGCTGAACGATCCCTTTTTTGAGCGTATACCGTGATGGACGACCCCTCTCTTTGAGCGTATGTCACGAGGAATAACCCCTCTCTTCGAGTGCATATCATAATGAACATTCACTTTCTTAGAGCATATACCGTGATGCACGACTCCTATCTTTTAGCGTATGTCACGGTGAATGACACCTTTGTTCGAGAGTATTTCATAATGATCGGTCTCTCTCTTTGAGCGTATGTCGTGATGGACGGCCCCTCTCTTTGAGCGTATGTCATGTTGGACGACCACTCTCTTTGAGCATATGTCGTGTTAGACGATCACTCTCTTTGAGCGTATGCCATGTTGGACGGCCCCTTTCTTTGAACGTACGTCGTGATGAATGACCCCTCTCTTCATGTGCATGTCATAATAAACAGTCCCTTTCTTAGAGCGTATACCCTGATAGACAACCCTTCTCTTCGAGTGTATGTTGCGATGATTGACCCCTCTCTTTGAGTGCTTGTCATAATGAACAATCCCTTTCTTACAGCGTATACCGTGACGGACGACACCTCTCTTTGAGCGTATGTCGCGATGAATGACCCCTCTTTACGAGTTCATGTCATAATGAACTGTCCCTTTCTCAAAGCGTATATCGTGATGGATGACCCCTCTCTTTGAGCGTATGCCGCGATGAATGACCCCTCTCTTCGTGTCAATGTCATAATGAACGGTTCCTTTCGAAGAGCGTAAATCGTGATGGACGACACCACTCTTTTGTGTATGTCGCAGTGAATGACTGCTCTATACGAGTGTATGTCATAATGATCGGTCCATCTCTTTGAACGTATCCCGTGATGGACATCCCCTCTCTTTAAGTGTTTTTCGTAATGAATGACCCCTCTCTTTGAGTGCATGTCATGGTGAACGGTCCCTTTCTATGAGCGTATCCCGTGATGGACGACTCCTCTCTTTGAGCGTATGTCGCGATGAATGGCTCCTCTCTTTGAGTGCATGTCATGGTGAACGGTCCCTATCCTTGAGCGTATACCCTGATGTACGAACCTTGTCTTTGAACGTATGCCACGGTGAACGACCCCTCTTCGAGTGCATGTCATAATGAACGGTCCCTCTTTGTGAGAAGATACCGTGATGGACGACCCTTCTCTTTGAGCGTTTGTCGCGATGAATGACCCCTCTCTTCAAGTGCATGTAATGATCCCTTTCTTAGAGCGTATACCAAGATGGACAAACCCTCTCTTTGAGAGTATATCGCGATGAATGACCCCTCTCTTCGAGTGTATGTCATAATGAACGGTTCCTTTCTCTGAGAGTAAATCGTGATGGACAACCCCTCTCAATGAGCATATATCGCAATGAATGACCGCTCTATTCTAGCGTATGTCATAATGAACGGTTCCTTTCTCATAGAGTAAATCATGATGGACAACCCCTCTCATTGAGCGTATGTCGCGGTGAATGACCCGCTCTATTCGAGCGTATGCCATAATCACCGGTTCCTCTCTTTGAGCGTATCTCGTGAAGGATGACACCTCTCTTTGAGCATTTTTCATGATGAATGACCTCTTTCTTCGAGTGCATGTCATGGTAAATTGCCCCTCTCTTTGAGCGTATACCGTGATAGACGACCCCTCTCATTGAGCGCATGTCGCGATGAATGACCCCTATCCTTGAGTGCAATTCATGTTGAACGGTCCCTCTATTTGAGTATATTTCGCGGTGAATGACCCCTATCATTGAGTGCAATTCATGGTGAACGGTCCCTCTCTTTGAGCATATACCATGATGGACGACCCCTCTCTTTGAGCGTATATCGCGTTAAATGACCCATTTCTTCGAATGTATGTCATAATGAACGGCTCCTCTCTTTGAGCGTATATCGTGATGGATGACCCCTCTCTTTGAGCGTATGTCGCGATGAATGACCCTTATCTTTGAGTGCAATTCATGTTGAACGGTCCCTCTCTTTGAGTGTATACCGTGATGGACGACCACTCTCTTTGAGCGTATGTCACGGTAACTGACCCCTTTCTTCGAGTGCATGCCATAATGAACGGTTCCTCCCTTTTTGAGCGTATGTCGCGGTGAATGACCCTTCTGTTCGAGTTCATGTCATAATGAACGGTTCCATTCTTAGAACATATACCGTGATCGACGACCCCTCTCTTTGTGCGTATGTCATTGTGAATGACCCCTCTGTTCGAGTGCACGTCGTAATGAACGGTTCCCTTCTTAGAACTTATACCGTGATCGACGACCCCTCTCTTTGTGCGTATGTAGTTGTGAATGACCCCTCTCTTTGAGCGTATGTCACGATGAATGACCCCTCTTCGAGTGCATGTCATAATAAATAGTCCCTTTCTTAGAGCGTATACCGTGATGGATGACCCCTTTCTTTGAGAGTATGTCACAATGAATGACTCCTCTCTTTGAGTGCATGTCATAATCAACGATCCCTCTCTTTGAGCATATACCGTGATCGATGATCATCTATTTTAGCGTATGTTGCGATGAATGACTCCTCTCTTTGAGTGCATTTCAAGGTGAACAGTCCCTCACTTTTAGCGTATACTATGATGGACGACCCTTATCTTTGAGCGTATGTCGCAATGAATTACCCCTCTCTTCGAGGGAATGTCATAAAAAATAGTCCCTCTCTGTGAGCGAATACCGTGATCGAGATACCTCTCTTTAAGCATATGTCGCGATGAATGACCCCTCTCTTTGAGTGAATACCGTGATGGACGACCCCTCGCTTTTAGCGTATGTCACGATGAATGACCCCTCCCTTCGAGTTCATATCATAATGATCGGTCCCTTTCTTAGAGCGTATACCGTGATGGATGACCCCTCTCTTTGAGCATATTTTGCGATGAATGACCCCTCTATTTGGGTGCATTTCATAATGAACAGTCTCTTTCTTAGAGCGTATACCGTGATGGATGACCCCTCTCTCTGAGCGTATACCGCGATGAATGAGCCCTCTCTTCAAGCGTATTCCATAATGAACGGTCCCTCTCTTTGAACGTGTGGCGTGATGGACGACCCTCTCTTTGAGCGTATACCGTGATGGACAACCCCTCTCTTTGAGCATATGTCGCGTTGAATGACCCCTCTCTTCCAGTGCATGTCATAATGAACGGTTCCTTTTTTAGAGCGTAAATCGTGATGGACAACCCCTCTCATTAGGTGTATGTCGCGGTGAATGACCGCTCTTTTCGAGCGTATGTCATAATGATCGGTCCCTCCCTTTGAGCGTATCTCGTGACGGACGACCACTCTCTTTGAGCATTTGTCATGATAAATGACCCCTTTCTTCGAGTGCATGTCATGGTGAATTGTCCCTCTCTTTGAGCGTATACCGTGATGGACGACCCCTCTCTTTGAGCGTATGTCGCGATGAATGACCCCTATCTTTGAGTGCAATTCATGGTGAACGGTCCCTCTCTTTGAGCGTATACCATGATGGACGACCCCTCTCTTTGAGCATATATCGCGTTGAATGACCCATTTCTTCGAGTGTATGTCATAAAGAATGGCTCCTCTCTTTGAGCGTATATCGTGATGGACGACCTGATGTGAGCACATCTACACAAGCTCAAACAGCTGATCCGGAGGTCTTACCATCAGGACCCATCACTCGATCAAAGGCTAAGCAATTCAGGGAAGTTCTTATTCTTAAATGTTTACAAGTCTCAGAATCCCTTAATAATGCATATGCCTTAGAGAATAAACTTTACACTATGTTACATACTGATGTGTAACATCTTGTAACTATATAGTACTTAAGCTAGTATTGTGTTTATTAAGCATGTAAATAGGTGTGTTTTCAATAAGTTCAATAAGAACACAAGCTCATAATCATGTTTACCATGTTTCTTTAGCTTGTTACATGTTTTCCAATATGATAACTATGTTTTTCAGCTTGTTTTAACTTTCTTTAATAAGTTTACAATACTTATGATGGTATAACTTTTGTTTTCTCATAGGCACAAGGAAGAGTACCAAATGAAGGACTTCACCTTAGCTCGGGAAAAGCTCAATGGATTTCTAGCAGCTCGTTTCAGCTCAACTAATCCTCAACACTTCAGCTAGCTGAATTCAGCTCAACTCAGCTCCATTCAGCTCAACTCCAGCTCTACTAGCTCAACTCAAGCTGGTGAGTCCCGGGATAGCTCAAAGGTGTCCTCCACGTGGGAGAGTGTGTCATGGTCATGTGACCAGCATGAGGGGCGTCCACCATCCATTCCAAGCATGTGCATGTGCATGGCATGTGGCAGATTCAAATTTCAAGATTTCCCTCCTTGAAGTTGGCGTCAAAGTAAGATAAGGACAAGGAGTTATTTCCTTTGAATTTCACACATAAAACACATGTGTTAAATGTTTGAAATTCAGTCTTCCCTCCCTCCAAAACCAGCCGGCCACAAAGGATAAGGATGAGTAGTTTTCTCATCCACATTTAACATAATTAACACATGTTAATTGTGCTTACATTTCAGCCACTCATCTGAAACTTCCAATTCAATTCTGGCCAAGTATTCTAGGCGCCAACTCCCTTGTACTAGCCTATATATATGTATACTTTGTAATGTAAAAAAAAAGACAATTTGAATGAAATTTACTTTTGTGAGAATTTCTCTCATTTCGGTTCTTTTGAGAACTTTCTGACTTCTCAAGTTCGTTGCTTGCGTGGTCAACCCCTTTGATACTTTGGGTTCTCGGTTGTAGATAATCGAAGGGTCCAAGTCCGTCTGAAGCAAGTTCAAGATAAGGTTCGGGTTCGTTCAACAGATTGTTCGAGTTCATCCTTGGAGTTTGTTTCATTTTATTTCTTTTCCTTGTTTTTATTTCATTTTCGTACTACCCCTTGCATCCTATTTTTCAACCTTGTCAGAAACTTCATTACTCACCAATCACCTCACCAAAGACCAATCCTAGCCATAACCAAACCAATACTTTCAACGTTCCACCATTGTCAACTTCTCCGAGCCTTCATCTTCTACATTCTGTCTACCTAAATTTTCCAGCCCTTTAAAACACCAATTTGCAGCCATGCTTATTGCAGGAGACATCTTACTTCAATCCTAGATCCGAAACAATCAAGAAGGCGTCCTCAACAAGGAGCCCTCTTATCATGTGGTAATCAGAGCCTAGGTTGGATTACAAGTAAGAATCATCTTCGTGAGTGCAAAAACAATCAAAAAACAAAAAAAAAAGTCAAAAAAAAAGTCAAAGTCAACTCTAGTTAAAAAAAAATTTCGAAAATTCAAAAAAAAATCAGAATATCAATAGTTGAAAGAAAAGCACTTCATGGTATTGAAAAGATGAAAGAAAATGCAAGTTTAATGTGTTCTACAGCATCAAACACTACCATAATCAACCGGGCATGAAGAATTGATTGTTCGGTGAAAGGAGAGTAGTAAGTGTTTCTTTGTAGTAAGTAATCCATTTTTTTTTTTTTTTCTTTTTCTTTCTTTCTAACCTTTACCTTACTTTACATCACTTTTCTTTCCATTTAACACTAACCGAATTTGTTTTGGACAGAACCTTACATTTCGATTGTCACTAACCGTTGTTGTTAAAGACTAACACTTGTGACAGATTTGAAGAAAGTCTACGCTAGTCCTCTAAAGAACTTATAACGAGAGAAGGAGTGGTAAAAGGCATTTGTGTGTGTGAGATCAGAAGGGGAATCAAAAGAGCCATTCAAGTATTCCCGAGTGAAACACGAGTGTTGGAGTGCCATTTTTATTTTTCTTTGGAGTGAACTTGTGAGGATCTTGTGTGTGTACTTTGTGAGGTCCATTTATCCTTATTTTATTTTGTGTTGTTTGTTCTTTACTAACAATGGCAGGTTCAAATGGAGATCGTGATGATCAACAACAAAACGACGTTCAACCAAGCCTTATGATGCAAGCCATGCTTCGAGAAGTCCGAAGAGTAGTGCAATCAGAGATTGAACAATTGCACGTGAGAATGGACAAGATCGAGGGATCTCAAAACAATTCCCATGATGACAACAATGATGACGTTGAAGAAGTGCAAGAACCGAGGCAGAATGCTCCTAGAACAAATGGGAGGCGTGTACAACACCAGGCACAACTGGATGACAATTTGAACAACATCAAAGTTGCCATACCCCCTTTTCAAGGACGATCAGATCCGGATGCATATCTTGCGTGGGAAAGCAAGGTGGAGCACGTCTTTGATTGCTACAATTATTCTGACCAGAAGAAGGTTCAATTGGCAGCGATGGAGTTCGTTGACTATGCCTTAATTTGGTGGGATCAATTGATTCTAAGTAGAAGACGAACCGGTGAAGGTCCAATCAATACATGGGCAGAGATGAAAAGAATTTTGAGAAAGAGATTCATACCATCCCATTACCATCGAGACCTATTTCAAAGGTTACAAACTTTGAAACAAGGAAATCGAAGCGTCGAAGATTATTTTAAAGACATGGAGATGGCCATGATGCGTGCTAACATTGAGGAAGACCGAGAAGCAACCATGGCGCGATTCCTTTCAGGTTTGAACACCGACATTGCCAATGCTGTTGAATTGCAACATTACGTCGAATTAGACGAAATGGTGCAAATGGCAATTAAGGTTGAGAGGCAGCAACGAAGAAAGATGTCGTCATCCCGAGGTAATAATTCTTTCAGACCTCCTTCCAATTCTGTTTTCAATCCTTCTAACAATTTCAGGAAACAAGTACCGTTTCAAAACAAAGAGAAGGGTGAAACGAGCAAGCCAAAGGCCCCGATTGTAGATGTTGGGCGTGGGAAGCAAAATGCACAACCAGAACGTCCAGAACGCTCAAGGGATATTCAATGCTTTAAGTGTCTTGGAAGAGGACATATTGCAAGCCAATGTCCTAATCGGAAGACTATGTTGATGTTAGAAAACGGAGAGATTGAGTCTGAATCCGACAATGAAGAACATGAACCTTTACACGAGGAAGACAAGGATGATGCGGATGATGCCTTGGATACATACATGACCGGTGAAGCACTTGTCATAAAAAGAAGTCTAAATGCTACACCTACACAAGACGACCAGCAACGAGAAAACATCTTCCATACTAGATGCCTCATTAACGACAAGGTATGTGTTGTCATTATTGATGGTGGTAGTTGTACTAATGTTGCAAGTTCTTTCATGGTTGATAAGTTAGGCTTAAAGACGAAGAAGCATCCCAAACCATACCGTCTTCAATGGTTAAATGATGGCGGAGAAGTACGAGTTACTAGACAAGTTTCGGTACCATTTACCATAGGGAGGTATAAAGATGAAATCCTTTGTGATGTCGTCTCAATGGATGCGTGTCACCTACTTTTGGGACGTCCATGGCAATACGACAAAGGTACGTTGCATGATGGAATTACAAATCGATATTCTTTTACACATGCAGGTAAGAAGATCACCTTAGCACCTTTGACACCGAGTCAAGTGCAAGAAGATCAGGTTCGATTGAGAAAGAATGTCGAGGAAGCCAAAACAGAAAGGAAGAAGACGAACGTATATGCGAGCGGCAAGGATATCAGGAAATGTCTTTCCTCTCAACAAACTTTACTTATTTTAATGTATAAGGAGTATTGTTTGTTATCTGATATTCCTAATGATTTGCCTACATCTATTACGTCTCTTTTGCAGGAGTTTGAAGACGTGTTTCCGGATGAGACACCGAGTGGGTTGCCACCTATTCGAGGTATAGAACATCAAATTGATTTCATTCCGGGAGCTACCATTCCAAATCGGCCAGCATATCGAAGTAATCCAGAAGAAACAAAGGAACTTCAAAAACAAATCACCGAGTTGATGGAAAAGGGTTACATTCGGGAAAGTTTAAGTCCGTGCGCTGTACCAGTGCTTTTAGTACCCAAGAAAGACGGAACATGGAGAATGTGTGTTGATTGCCGAGCGGTGAATCAGATTACCATCAAGTATAGGCATCCCATTCCTCGTCTTGATGACATGCTAGATGAGTTGTGTGGTGCGACCATATTTTCCAAAATTGATTTAAAGAGTGGATATCATCAGATTCGGATGCGAGAAGGCGACGAATGGAAGACAGCCTTCAAAACGAAATTGGGTCTGTACGAGTGGTTAGTGATGCCTTTCGGTTTAACTAACGCACCTAGCACCTTTATGCGTCTGATGAATCATGTTTTACGATCTTACATTGGAAAATATTGTGTTGTGTACTTTGATGACATTCTTATATACAGCAAGTCTTTGCAGGATCACGAGGAACACTTGAGGAATGTTCTTGGCACATTGAGAAAAGAAAGGTTATTTGGTAATCTGAAGAAATGTATGTTTTGTACTGATAAGGTTACCTTTCTTGGTTTTATCGTGACTGCACAGGGTGTGGAAGTCGATCCAGAAAAGGTGAAGGCGATTCAGGATTGGCCTCGACCGACATCAATAAGTCAGGTTAGATCTTTTCATGGTTTAGCTAGTTTTTATCGTCGGTTTGTACCTAATTTCAGTTCCATTACCGCCCCCTTAACCGGGATTATAAAGAAGAATTCAGTCTTCAATTGGGGTGATGAACAGGAAGAAGCCTTCTTGAAAATTAAGGATTATTTGACTAAGGCCCCAGTGTTAGCCTTACCTAACTTTGATAAAATGTTCGAGATTGAGTGTGATGCTTCAGGAATAGGAATTGGAGCCGTTTTATCACAGGAGAAGCGACCTATTGCCTATTTCAGCGAGAAGTTAAGTGGTGCTACCTTGAATTATCCAGTGAACGACAATGCTTACAAGTTGGACTTGCCGGGTGAATACAATGTAAGTGCTACATTTAATGTTTCCGACTTATCCCCTTTTAATGATTCTGCAGATTTGAGGACAAATCCTTTTCAAGAAGGGGGGGATGATGTGAGCACATCTACACAAGCTCAAACAGCTGATCCGGAGGTCTTACCATCAGGACCCATCACTCGATCAAAGGCTAAGCAATTCAGGGAAGTTCTTATTCTTAAATGTTTACAAGTCTCAGAATCCCTTAATAATGCATATGCCTTAGAGAATAAACTTTACACTATGTTACATACTGATGTGTAACATCTTGTAACTATATAGTACTTAAGCTAGTATTGTGTTTATTAAGCATGTAAATAGGTGTGTTTTCAATAAGTTCAATAAGAACACAAGCTCATAATCATGTTTACCATGTTTCTTTAGCTTGTTACATGTTTTCCAATATGATAACTATGTTTTTCAGCTTGTTTTAACTTTCTTTAATAAGTTTACAATACTTATGATGGTATAACTTTTGTTTTCTCATAGGCACAAGGAAGAGTACCAAATGAAGGACTTCACCTTAGCTCGGGAAAAGCTCAATGGATTTCTAGCAGCTCGTTTCAGCTCAACTAATCCTCAACACTTCAGCTAGCTGAATTCAGCTCAACTCAGCTCCATTCAGCTCAACTCCAGCTCTACTAGCTCAACTCAAGCTGGTGAGTCCCGGGATAGCTCAAAGGTGTCCTCCACGTGGGAGAGTGTGTCATGGTCATGTGACCAGCATGAGGGGCGTCCACCATCCATTCCAAGCATGTGCATGTGCATGGCATGTGGCAGATTCAAATTTCAAGATTTCCCTCCTTGAAGTTGGCGTCAAAGTAAGATAAGGACAAGGAGTTATTTCCTTTGAATTTCACACATAAAACACATGTGTTAAATGTTTGAAATTCAGTCTTCCCTCCCTCCAAAACCAGCCGGCCACAAAGGATAAGGATGAGTAGTTTTCTCATCCACATTTAACATAATTAACACATGTTAATTGTGCTTACATTTCAGCCACTCATCTGAAACTTCCAATTCAATTCTGGCCAAGTATTCTAGGCGCCAACTCCCTTGTACTAGCCTATATATATGTATACTTTGTAATGTAAAAAAAAAGACAATTTGAATGAAATTTACTTTTGTGAGAATTTCTCTCATTTCGGTTCTTTTGAGAACTTTCTGACTTCTCAAGTTCGTTGCTTGCGTGGTCAACCCCTTTGATACTTTGGGTTCTCGGTTGTAGATAATCGAAGGGTCCAAGTCCGTCTGAAGCAAGTTCAAGATAAGGTTCGGGTTCGTTCAACAGATTGTTCGAGTTCATCCTTGGAGTTTGTTTCATTTTATTTCTTTTCCTTGTTTTTATTTCATTTTCGTACTACCCCTTGCATCCTATTTTTCAACCTTGTCAGAAACTTCATTACTCACCAATCACCTCACCAAAGACCAATCCTAGCCATAACCAAACCAATACTTTCAACGTTCCACCATTGTCAACTTCTCCGAGCCTTCATCTTCTACATTCTGTCTACCTAAATTTTCCAGCCCTTTAAAACACCAATTTGCAGCCATGCTTATTGCAGGAGACATCTTACTTCAATCCTAGATCCGAAACAATCAAGAAGGCGTCCTCAACAAGGAGCCCTCTTATCACGACCCCTCTCTTTGAGCGTATATCGCTATGAACCCCTCTATTCTAGTGCATGTCATGGTGAACGATCCCAATATTTGAGCGGATACCGTGATGGATGATCCCTCTCTTTGAGCTTATATTGCGATGAATGACCCTTCACTACGAATGCATGTATTAATAAACGCTCCCTTTCTTAGAGAGCATACTTCGATGGACGATCCCTCTCTTTGAGCGTATGTCGCGGTGAATGACCCGCTCTACTCGAGCGTATGTCATAATCATCGGTCTCTCCCTTTGAGCGTATCTCGTGATGGATGACACCTACCTCTCTTTGAGCATTTGTCATGATGAATGACCTCTTTCTTCGAGTGCATGTCATGGTGAATTCCCCCTCTCTTTGAGCGTATACCGTGATAGACGACCCCTCTTTTTGAGCGTATGTCGCGATGAATGACCCCTATCAGTGCAATTCATGTTGAACGGTCCCTCTCTTTGAGTGTATGTCGCGGTGAATGGCCCCTATCTTTAAGTGCAATTCATGGTGAACGGTCCCTCTCTTTGAGCGTATACCATGATGGACGACCCCTCTCTTTGAGCGTATATCGCGTTAAATGACCCATTTTTTCGAGTGTATGTCATAATGAACGGCTCCTCTCTTTGAGCGTATATCGTGATGGACGACCCCTCTCTTTGAGCGTATGTCGCGATGAATGACTCTTATCTTTGAGTGCAATTCATGTTGAACGGTCCCTCTCTCTGAGTGTATACCGTGATGGACGACCACTCTCTTTGAGCGTATGTCGCGGTAAATGATCCCTTTCTTCGAGTGCATGTCATAATGGACGGTTCCTCCCTTTTTGAGCGTATGTCGCGGTGAATGACCCCTCTGTTTGAGTACATGTCATAATGAACGATTCCCTTCTTAGAACTTATACCGTGATCGACGACCTCTCTCTTTGTGCATATGTCGTTGTGAATGACCCCTCTCTTTGAGCTTATGTCACGGTGAATGGGTCTTCAAGTGCATGTTGTAATAAATAGTCCCTTTCTTAGAGCGTATACCGTGATAGATGACCCCTTTCTTTGAGAGTATGTCACGATGAATGACTCCTCTCTTTGAGTGGATGTCATAATCAACGATCCCTCTCTTTGAGCATATACCGTGATCGATGATCATCTATTTGAGCGTACGTTGCGATGAATGACGCCTCTCTTTGAGTGCATTTCATGGTGAACAGCTCCTCACTTTTAGTGTATACTGTGATGGACGACCTCTATCTTTGAGCGTATGTCGCAATGAATTACCCCTCTCTTCGAGGGAATGTCATAAAAAATAGTCCCTCTCTGTGAGCGAATACCGTGATCGAGACACCTCTCTTTAAGCATATGTCACGATTAATGACCCCTCTTCGAGTGCATGTCATGGTGAAAGATCTCTCTCTTTGAGTGAATACCGTGATGGATGACCCCTCGCTTTTAGCGTATGTCGCGATGAATGACCCCTTCCTTCGAGTTCATGTCATAATGATCGGTCCATATTTTAGAGCGTATACCGTGATGGATGACCCCTCTCTTTGAGCATATTTCGCGATGAATGACCCATCTTTTTGGGTGCATTTCATAATAAAAAGTCCCTTTCTTAGAGCGTATACCGTGATGGATGACCCCTCTCTCTGAGCGTATACCGCGATGAATGAGCCCTCTCTTCAAGCGTATTCCATAATGAACGATCCCTCTCTTTGAGCGTTTGGCGTGATGGACGACCCTTCTCTTTGAGCGTATACCGTGATGGACAACCCCTCTCTTTGAGCGTATGTCGCGTTGAATGACCACTCTCTTCTTGTGCATGTCATAATGAACGGTTCATTTCTTAGAGCGTAAATCTTGATGGACAACCCCTCTCATTAGGTCTATGTCGCGGTGAATGACCGATCTATTCGAGCGTATGTCATAATGATCGGTCCCTCTCTTTGAGCGTATCTCGTGATGGACGACCGCTCTCTTTGAGCATTTGTCATGATGAATGACCCCTTTCTTCGAGTGCATGTCATGGTGAATTGTCCCTCTTTGAGCGTATACCGTGATGGACAACCCCTCTCTTTGAGCGTATGTCCCGATGAATGGCCCCTATCTTTGAGTGCAATTCACGGTGAACGGTCCCTCTCTTTGAGCGTATACCATGATGGACGACCCCTCTCTTTGAGCGTATATCGTGTTGAATAACCCATTTCTTCGAGTGTATGTCATAATGAACGGCTCCTCTCTTTGAGCGTATATCGTAATGGACGACGCCTCTCTTTGAGCGTATGTCGCTATGAATGACCCCTCTATTCTAGTGCATGTCATGGTGAACGATCCCAATCTTTGAGCGGATACCGTGATGGATGATCCCTCCCTTTGAGCTTATATTGCGATGAATGACCCCTTTCTACGAATGCATGTATTAATGAACGGTCCCTTTCTTTGAGCGTATATCGTGATGGACGACCCCTCTCTTTGAGCGTATGTCGCGGTGAATGATCTCTCTCATCGAGTGCATGTCATACTGAACGGTCCCCTTCTTAGAACATATACCGTGATGGAGGACCCATCTCTTTGAGAGTATGTCGCGATGAATGAAACCTCCCCTTGAGTGCGTATCATAATCAATGGTCCCTCACTTTGAGCGTATACCGTGATCGATCACCCTATCTTTGAGCGTACGCTGCAATGAATGACCCCTCTCTTCGAGTACATTTCATGGTGAACAGTCCCTCTTTGAGCGCATACTGTGATGGACGACCCCACTCTTTGAGCGTATATCGTGACGGACAAACCAACCCATTGAGACTATGTCGCGATGAATGACCCCACTCTTTGAGCATTACATTGTGAACGATTCCTCTCTTTAAGCGTAAACCATGATGGACGACCCCTCCATTTGATTGTACGTCGCGATAAATGACCCCTCTCTTCGAGTGTATGTCATAATGAACGGTCCCTTTCTTAGAGCGTATACTGTGATGGATGACCCTTCTCTTTGGCATATATCGCAATGAATGACCCCTCTCTTTGAGGTTTTGTCATAATGAAAGACCCTTTTCCTTAAGCGTATACCGTGATCGATGACCCCTCTTTTTCAGTGTATGTCGTAATGAAGGACCCCTCTCTTCGAGTGCATGTTATGGTGAACAATCCCTCTCTTTGAGCATATACCGTAAAGGACGACCCATGTCTTTGAGTGTATCTCGTGATGAATAACCCCTCTCTTCGAGTGCATATCATAATGAATATTCCCTATCTTAGAGTGTATACAGTGATACACGACTCTTCTCTTTTAGCGTATGTCACAGTGAATGCACCTCTGTTCGAGAGTATTTCATAATGATCGGTCCCTCTCTTTAGGAGTATGTCGTGATGAACGACCCCTCTTTTTGAGCGTATGTCGTGTTGGACGACCACTCTCTTTCAGCGTAAGTCGCGATGAATGATTCCTGTCTTCGACAGTATGTCCTGTGAAAAGTACTTCTTTTCTAGTGCATGTCATAATTAACAGTACCTTTTTTAGAGCATATACTGCGATGGGCGACCTTTCTCTTTGAGCATATGTCGCGGTGAATGACCCCTCTCATCGAGAGTAGGTCATAACGAATTGTCCCTTTCTTAGAGCGTATACCGTGACAGACGACCCTTCTCTTAAAGCTTATGTCACGATGAATGACCCCTCTGTTCGAGTGTTGGTCGTAATGAACGGTCCCTCTCTTTGAGCGTATATTATGATGGACGACCCCTCTCTTTGAGCGTATAACACGGTGAATGACCCCTCTCTTCGAGTGCATGTCATAATGAACAGTCCCTCTTTATGAGCGGATACCGTGATGGACGACCCTTCTCTTTGAGCGTTTGTAGCGATGAATGACCCCTCTCTTTGAGTGCATGTAATGATCCCTTTCCTAGATTGTATATTATGATGGACGACCCATCTCTTTGAGCGTATGTCGCGATGAATGAACCCTTTCTTCAAGTGCATGTTACAATGAAAGGTCCCTTTCTTAGAGCGTATATCGTGATGGACGACCTTTCTCAATGTGCGTATGTCGCGATGAATAACACCTCTGTTCGAGTGCATATCATGGTGAATGGTTCTTCTCATTGTGCGTCTACCGTGATGGACGTAGCCTCTCTTTGAGCGTATGTCTCGATTGATCACCCTTTTCTTCGAGTGCATATCATAATGAACGTTCACTTTCATAGAGCATACACCGTGATGGACAACCCCTCCCTTCGAGCGTATGTCGCGGTGAATAACCCTCTCTTCGAGAGTATTTCATAATGAACGGTCACTCTCTTTGAGTGTCTGCCGTGACAGACAAACCCTCCCTTTGAGACTATGTCGCGATGAATGACCCCTCTCTTCGAGTGTATGACATGGTGAACGATTCCTCTCTTTGAGCATAAACCATGATGGGCGACCCTTCCATTTGATCGTACATCGCGATGAATGACCCCTCTCTTCGAGTGCATGTCATAATGGACGGTCCCTTTCTTAGAGCGTAAACCGTGGTGGATGACCCTTCTCTTTGAGCTTATATCGCGATGAATGACCCCTCTCTTTAAGGGTTTGTCATAATGAAAGATCCTTCTCTTTAAGCGTATATCCTTACCGATGACCCCTCTTTTTGAGTGTTTGTCGCAATGAAGGACCCTCTCTTCCAGTGCTTGTCATGGTGAACAATCCATCTCTTTGAGCGTATACCGTAATGGACGACCCTTCTCTTTGAGTGTATCTCGCGATGAATAACCACTCTCTTCGAGTGCTTATCATAATGAACATTGCCTTTCTTAGAGCGTATACCGTGATGCACGACTCCTCTCTTTTAGCGTATGTTGCGGTGAATGATCCCTCTATTCGAGAGTTTCATAATGGTTGGTCCCTCTCTTTGAGCGTATGCTGTGATGGACGACCATTCTCTTTGAGTGTAAGTCACGATGAATGATCCTTGTGTTAGACTGTATATCTTGGTGAACAATCTCTCCCTTCTACTGCATGTCATAATTAACGGTCCCTCTTTTAGAGCGTATACCGTGATGGACGACCCCTCTCTTTTAGCGTATGTCGCGGTGAATGACCCCTCTCTTCGAGAGTATGTCATAATTAAGGGTCCCTCTCTTTAAGCATATGCCGCGAAGGATGACCCCTCTCTTTGTGCGTATATTGCGATGAAAGACCCCTCTCTTCGAGTGCATGTCATGGTGAACAATCACTCTCTTTTTGTGTATGCTATTATATAAGATCCTCTCTTTAAGCGTACATCACGATGAATAACATCTCTCTTCGAGTGAAGGACATGGTGAACGGTCCCTCTCTTTGAGCATATACCGTGATGGACGAGCCTCTCTTGCAGGATATGGTGAATGGTCCCTCTCTTTGATAGTATGTGGGAATGAACGGTCCCTCTCTTTGAGCGTGTATCATAACGGACGACCCCTCTCTTTGAACGTATATGGCGATGAATGACCCCTTTCTTAGAGAGTATACCGTGATGGATGACCCCTCTCTTTGAGCGTTTGTTGTGATGGATGACGCCTTTGTTTGAGCATATGTGGCATTGGATGACCCCTTTCTTCGATTTTATTTGAAATGAATGATCCATTTCTTAGAGCGTATCCCGTGATGGATGACCCCTCTCTTTGAGTGTATGTCGTGATGAATGACCTCTCTCTACGAGTGCATGTCATAATGAACGATCCCTTTCTTAGAGGGTATACCGTGATAGACAACACCTCTCTTTGATTGTATATCGCAAAGAATTACCCATCTCTTCGATCGTATATCATAATGACCTGTCCCTCTCTTTGAGCGTATCACATGATGGACGACCCCTCTCTTTAAGCGTATGTCGCGATGAATGACCGCTCTCTTCAAGTGCTTGTCATAAAGAATGGTCCCTTTCTTATAGCGTATGTCATGACGGATGACCCCTCCTTTGAGCGTATATCGAGATGAATGACCCCTCTCTTCGAGTGTATGTCATAATGATCGGTCCCTCTCTTTAAGCGTATACCGTGATCGATGACCACTCTCTTTGAGGGTTTGTCGCATTGAATGATCCTTATCTTCTATTTTTTGTCGTAATGAACGGTATATTTCTTAGAGCATGTCCCGTGATGGACGACCATTCTCTTTGAGCGTATGCCGCAATGAATGACCCCTCTCTACGAGGGCATGTCATAATGAACGGTCCCATTCCTATAGGGTATACCGTGATGAACGACCTCTCTCTTTGAGTGTATGTCGGGAGAATGACCCATCTCTTCGAGCTTATATCATAATGACCGGTCCCTCTCTTTAAGCGTATCACGTGATGGACGACCCCTCTCTTTGAGCTTATGTCGCGATGAATGACCCCACTCTTTCGAGTGCATATTATGGTGAACGATCTCCCTCTTTGAGCTTAGTCGTGATAGACGACCACTCTCTACAAGTGCATGTCATAATGAACAGTCTCTTCCTTTAAGCGTATACCGTGATGGACGATCTCACTCTTTAAGTGTATGTCGCAGTGAATGACCCCTGTCTTCGAGTGCATGTCATGGTGAACGTTCCCTCTGTTTGAACGTATGTCGCGATGAATGACCCCTCTCTCCGAGTGCATGTCATAATGAATGGTCCCTTTCTTAGAGTGTATACCGTGATGGACGACCCTTCTATTTGAGCATTTGTCACGATGAATGACCCATCTGTTCGAGTGCATGTCATAATGAATGGTCCCTTTCTTGGAGCGTATGCCGTGATGAATACCACTCTCTTTGAGCGTATGTCGCGATGAATGACCCCTCTCTTCGAGTGCATGTCATAATGATCGATCCCTCTCTTTGAGCGTATATCGTGATCGATGACCACTCTTTTTTAGAGTATATCACGATGAATGACCCCTCTCTTCGAGTACATGTCATGGTGAACTATCCCTCTCTTTTAGCGTATACCATGTTGAACGAAACCTCTTTTTGAACGTATGTTACAATGAATGACCCCTCTCTTCTAGTGCATGTCATAATAAACGGTTCCTTTCTTAGAGCGTATACCGTGGTGGATGACCCTTCTCTTTGAGCGTATGTCACGATGAATGACCCCACTCTTTGAGGTTATGTCATAATAAATGGTAACTTTCTTAGAGCGTACACCGTGATGGACGACCCCTCTCATTAAGCGTATGTCGCGATGAATGACCCCTCTCTTCGAGAGTATGCCATAATGAATGGTCCATCTCTTTGAGTGTATGCCGTGATAAACGACCCCTCTCTTTAAGCGTATATCGTGATGAATGACCCCTCTCTAAGAGTGCATGTCACATTGAACAATCCCTCTTTTTGAGCATATGTCGTGATGGACGACCCCGCTCTTTGAGCATATGTCGCGATGTATAACCCTTCTCTTCGAGTGCATGTCCTGTTGAACGATGCCTCTGTTCGAGCGTATGAGGTGATGGATGACCTCTCTCTTTAAGTGTATATCGCATTGAATGACCCCTCTAGTTGAGTGCATGTCATTATGAACGATCCCTTTCTTAGAGTGTATACCGTGATGGACGACCCTCTCTTTGAATGTATGTCGCGATGAATGACCCCTCTCTTCGAGTGCATGTTATAATGAACGGTCCCTCTCTTTGAGCGTATTGCGCGTTGAATGACCCCTCTCTTTGAGTGTATGTCATAATAAACAATCCCTCTCTTAGAGCGTATACCGTGATGGACAACTCCTCTCTTTCAGCGTGTGTCGCGATGAATGTCCCCTCTCTTCAAGTGCATATCATAATGAACGGTCCCTTTCGTATAGCGTATACCGTTATGGACGACCCATCTCTTTGAGCGTATGTCGCGGTGAATGACCCCTTTCTTTGAAGGTACGTTGTAGTGACCGGTCCCCCTCTTTGAGCGTATCCTGTGATGTACGACCCCTATCTTTGTGCGTATGTCGTGATGAACGACCCCTCTCTTTGAGTACATGTCATGGTGAATGGTCTTTCTTTTTGAGCGTATACCGTGATGGACGACCCCTCTCTTTTGGCGTATGTCACGTTGAATGACCTCTCTCTTTGAGTGCATATCATAATAAATATTTCCTTTCTTAGAACGTATACCGTGATGGACAACCCCTCTCTTTGAGTGCATATCATAATAAATATTTCCTTTCTTAGAACGTATACCGTGATGTACGACCCCTCTCTTTGAGCGTATGTCACGATGAATAACCCCTCTCTTCGAGTTCATGTCATAATGATCGTTCCCTCTCTTTGAGCGTATACCGTGATCGATGACCCCTTTTTTTGAGCATATGTCGCGTTGAATGACCACTCTCTTCGAGTGCATGCCATGCTAAACGATCCCTCTCTTTGAGCGTATACCGTGATGGACGACCCCTCTCTTTGAGCGTATGTCACGATGAATAACCCCTCTCTTCGAGTGCATATCATAATGAACATTCACTTTCTTAGAGCGTATACCGTGATGCACGACTCCTATCTTTTAGCGTATGTCACGGTGAATGACACCTTTGTTCGAGAGTATTTCATAATGATCGGTCCCTCTCTTTGAGCGTATGTCGTGATGGACGACCCCTCTCTTTTAGCGTATGTCGTGTTGGACGATCATTCTCTTTGAGCGTATGTCGTGTTAGACGACCACTCTCTTTGAGCGTATGTCGTGTTAGACGACCACTCTCTTTGAGCGTGTGTCGTGTTGGATGACCACTCTGCTTGAGCGTATGTCGTGTTGGACGACCTCTCTCTTTGAGCGTAAGTCGCGATGAATGACTCCTGTCTTCGACTGTATGTCCTGGTGAATAGTCCTTCTCTTCTAGTGCATGTCATAATTAACATTCCCTTTCTTAGAGCATATACCGTGATGGATGACCCTTCTCTTTAAGCATATGTCGCGGTGAATGACCCCTCTCATCGAGAGTAGGTCATAATGAATGGTCCCTTTCTTAGAGCGTATACCGTGATGGACGACCCTTCTCTTTGAGCGTATGTCACAGTGAATGACCCTCTCTTCGAGTGCTGGTCGTAACGAACGGTCCCTCTCTTTGAGCGTATATTGTGATGGACGACCCCTCTCTGTGAGCGTATGCCACGGTGAATGACCCCTCTCTTCGAGTGTATGTCATAATGAATGGTCGCTCTTTATGAACGGATACCGTGATGAACGACACTTCTCTTTGAGCGTTTGTCGCAATGAATGACCCCTATCTTTGAGTGCATGTAATGATCCCTTTCTTAGAGTGTATACTGTGATAGACGACCCATCTCTTTGAGCGTATGTCGCGAAGAATGAGCCCTCTCTTCGAGTGCATGTTACAATAAAGGTCCCTCTCTTTGAGCATTTACCGTGATGGATGACCCCTCTCTTTGAGCGTATATCGCGATGAATGACCCCTCTCTTCGAGTGCATGTCATAATGAACGGTCCCTTTCTTAGAGCGTTATCGTGATGGACGACCCCTCTCGCTGAGCGTATGTCATGGAAAATGACCCCTCTCTTCGAGAGAATTTCATAATGAACGGTCCTTTTCTTTGAACGTATACCGTGATGGATGACCCCTCTCTTTGAGCGTATGTCACAGTGAATAACCCCTCTCTTCGAGCGTATTTCGTAATGAGCGTTACCTCACTTTGAGCGTATGTCGTGATGGATGACCCCTCTCTTTGAGTGTATGTCGCGTTGAATGACCACTCTCTTCGAGTTCTTATCATAATGAACGGTCTCTTTCTGAGAGCGTATATCGTGATGGATGACCCTTCTCATTGTGCATATGTCGCGACGAATGACCATTCTGTTTGAGTGCATGTTATAATGAATGGTACCATACTTTGAGCGTATATCGCGAAGTACGACCCATGTATTTAAGGGTATGTTGCGGTGAATGACCCCTCCCTTCAAGAGTTTGTCATAATAATCGGTCCCTCTCTTTAATTGTATCCCGTGATGAACGACTCCTTTCAATGAATATGTCTCGATCTGAATGATCCCTGTCTTTTAGTGCATGTCATTGTGAACAATCCCTCTATTTGAGCGTATACCATGCTGGACGACCCCTCTCTTTGAACGTACGTCGTGATGAATGACCCATCTCTTCATGTGCAGGTCATAATAAACAGTCTCTTTCTTAGAGCGTATACCCTGATAGACAACCCTTCTCTTCGAGTGTATGTCGCGATGATTGACCCCTCTCTTTGAGTGCTTGTCATAATGAACAATCCCTTTCTTACAGCGTATACCGTGACGGACGACACCTCTCTTTGAGCGTATGTCGCGATAAATGACCCCTCTTTTCGAGTTCATGTCATAATGAACTGTCCCTTTCTCAAAGCGTATACCGTGATGGATGACCCTCTCTTTGAGTGTATGCCGCGGTGAATGACCCCTCTCTTTGTGTCAATGTCATAATGAACGGTTCCTTTCTAAGAGTGTAAATCATGATGGACGACACCTCTCTTTTGTGTATGTCGCGGTGAATGATTGCTCTATACGAGCGTATGTCATAATGATCGGTCCCTCTCTTTGAGCATATCCCGTGATGGACATCCCCTCTCTTTAAGTGTTTTTCGTTATGAATGACCCCTCTCTTCGAGTGCATGTCATGGTAAAACGTCCCTCTCTATGAGCGTATCCCGTGATGGACGACTCCTCTCTTTGAGCGTATGTCACGATGAATGGCTCCTCTCTTTGAGTGCATGTCATGGTGAACGGTCCCTCTCTTTGAGCGTATACCATGATGTACGAACCTTGTCTTTGAGCGTATGCCACGGTGAACGACCCCTCTTCGAGTGCATGTCATAATGAATGGTCCCTCTTTGTGAGAAGATACCGTGACGGACGACCCTTTTCTTTGAGCGTTTGTCGCGATGAATGACCCCTCTCTTCGAGTGCATGTAATGATCCCTTTCTTAGAGTGCATACCGTGACGGACAAACCCCTCTCTTTGAGTGTATGTCATAATGAACGGTTCCTTTCTCTGAGAGTAAATCGTGATGGACAACCCCTCTCATTGAGCATATATCACAATGAATGACCGCTCTATTCTAGCGTATGTCATAATGAACAGTTCCTTTCTCAGAGAGTAAATCGTGATGGACAACCCCTCTTATTGAGCGTATGTCGCGGTGAATGACTGCTCTATTCG
This sequence comes from Abelmoschus esculentus, assembly GCA_035048815.1. Classification (NCBI taxonomy): domain Eukaryota; kingdom Viridiplantae; phylum Streptophyta; class Magnoliopsida; order Malvales; family Malvaceae; genus Abelmoschus; species Abelmoschus esculentus. The sequence continues at coordinate 13,384,796 of JAUCBN010000016.1, read as the reverse complement.
AGCGTATGTCATAATCACCGGTCCCTCTCTTTGAGCGTATCTCGTGATGGATGACACCTCTCTTTGAGCATTTGTCATGATGAATGACCTCTTTCTTCGAGTGCATGTCATGGTGAATTGCCCCTCTCTTTGAGCGTATACTGAGATAGACGACCCCTCTCTTTGAGCGTATATCGCGATGAATGACCCCTATCTTTGAGTTCAATTCAAGTTGAACGGTCCCTCTCTTTTAGTGTATGTCGCGATGAATGACCCCTAGTTTTGAGTGCAATTCATGTTGAACGGTGCCTCTCTTTGAGTGTATACTGTGATGGACGACCATTCTCTTTGAGCGTATGTCGCGGTAAATGACCGCTTTCTTCGAGTGCATATGTCGCGGTTCCTCCCTTTTTGAGCATATGTCGCGGTGAATGACCCCTCTGTTCGAGTGCATGTCATAATGAACGGTTCCCTTCTTAGAACATATACCGTGATCGACGACCCCCCTCTTTGTGCGTTTGTCGTTGTGAATGACCCCTCTCTTTGAGCGTATGTCACGATGAATGACCCCTCTTCGAGTGCATGTCGTAATAAATAGTCCCTTTCTTAGAGCGTATGCCGTGATGGATGACCCCTTTCTTTGAGAGTATGTCACGATGAATGACTCCTCTCTTTGAGTGCATGTCATAATCAACGATCCCTCTCTTTGAGCATATACCGTGATCGATGATCATCTCTTTCAGCGTACGTTGCGATGAATGACCCCTCTCTTTGAGTGCATTTCATGGTGAACAGTCCCTCACTTTTAGCGTATACTATGATGGACGTCCCCTATCTTTGAGCGTATGTCGCAATGAATTACCCCTCTCTTCGAGGAATGTCATAAAAAATAGTCCCACTCTGTGAGCGAAAATCGTGATCAAGACACCTCTCTTTAAGCATATGTCGCGATGAATGACCCCTCTCTTCGAGTGCATGTCATGGTGAAAGATCCCTCTCTTTGAGTGAATACCGTGATGGACGACCCCTCGCTTTTAGCGTATGTCGCGATGAATGACCCCTCCCTTCGAGTTCATCTCATAATGATCAGTCCCTTTCTTAGAGCGTATACCATGATGGATTACCCATCTCTTTGAGCATATTTCGCGATGAGTGACCCCTCTTTTTGGGTGCATTTCATAATGAACAGTCCCTTTCTTAGAGCGTATACCGTGATGAATGAGCCCTCTCTTCAAGCGTATTCCATAATGAACGGTCTCTCTCTTTGAGCGTGTGGCATGATGGATGACCCCTCTCTTTGAGCGTATACCGTGATAGACAACCCCTCCTTTGAGCGTATGTCGCGTTGAATGACCCCTCTCTTCCAGTGTATGTCATAATGAATGGTTCCTTTCTTAGAGCGTAAATCATGATGGACAACCTCTCTCATTAGGCGTATGTCGCGGTGAATGACCGCTCTATTCGAGCGTATGTCATAATGACCGGTCCCTCTCTTTGAGCGTATCTCGTGATAGACGACCTGATATGATCACAACCAACAATGAATCAGAAGAATTTCCTATTGGACCTATGACTCGTGCTAAAACCAAGAAATTTCAAGAGGCCATGGGAAATTTATTTATTCAAGGCTGGAAATTAGAGAATGCAACACCAACTATGTTGGAACAATACAGCCTCCTACTTGTGCATGAGGTTGCATGAGTTCTTTCTTAAGTTTTTAAATTTAATTTCAGCATGTGTGCATGAATAAATAATGCTTGATATTCATTTAAGCATGTTAGTTCAATTAAGTTCATTAGTTTAATTAATACATGATAGTTCACTTAAAGCATGTTAGTTTTCTTATGTTTATGAGTTCATTTAGTGTGTGGATTAATTAATTAAACTAGATCATTCAATGTAACTAGTTTCATTAGTTAAATTAGCTCATTAAATATGTTTCATGCATTCACTTTTATTTTATTGAATAAAGTTGTTATCTAATGGTTGCTTATATTTTCATCTAGGGTATTCATTTGGGATCAAATGGCTGATCATTTTCTACAAGAATGACAAGTCATTTACTGCCAATTAAAGACACTTGAAGACACCATGATGGCTGATCAGTTTCAAGACATTCAAGGGAGATTTACACACCACTTAAAGGCTTTCAGTTTCGGCAAGAAAATAATGCATTGAAGAGCTCCTAAATACACCACTTAAAGAGGCACTTAAAGACTACTTAAGAGCTACTTAATCCTCCATAAAGCTTATCAGCTTTTAAACAGAGAAGACATGCAATGAAAGCCTTCATTATCAGCACTTAAGGGAGAGTAAATGCAAGAATTAAAGCAACACTTAAGGAGGGAGTTCAAGGATTATCAGTCAACTTGTTCGCCATTTTTGGATTGGATACGAGCATATTTGAGTCTTGAGTGAAGACAGTGCATGCTGGAAATTCAGTACGAGAATAGTCACAAGATGTTTGTTCTACAAATTCAAGAGGCCATTCAATTCCTGAATTCAATGCTTTATCAATAGCCCATTAAAAGAGGATGAATGACAACTTAATCAAGTTCATTAGCCCAAGAGTTTCTCCATGTGGATGATATGAATGTCCACATTCATCCTTGTTAGATCAAACCTTTTTGGCTGTCAATTGGAGATAGGATAACCTACAAATTAATAGGCCTTTAACACCAGAATAATGAGTCTTTAATCTTTGTTCTAGGCTAATCAATTTGTTGTTGTCTTACACCTATAAATAGGCACTAATTTCATTGTAAAAGGAACAACTTTTGGAAAATATTAAACTTTGAGAATGTTCTCTTTTATAGTTCTTTTTTAACTTTATCGGCTTGCAAGATTGTTCTTGAGGAATTAATCCATTTTCATTTTTTTATATTGTTGGTTCTTTGTTCATATAACTAGAGGGTCGCAATCCATTAGCCTTTCACCCAAGTCAGGGTTTAAAAACTCTTATGGAACGGGTCTTCACTTTTTAGTGTTGGTTCCTTCTTTGTTTACACCGCACCATCAATTACATTTCATCTTTTCATTTCCATCAACCATACATCCATATTTTTCATACTTCATCCTAAACACAATAATCAACTTATCATCATTCCATTGTCGTATCATCTTGTAATCATATCAATTACTTACTAGAATCACGATCGGGCAATTCACATATACAAATTTGGATATTCCGCAACCGGATTCATATCAATTGGTAATCAGAGGCTTGGTGATTCAATAAGCATTTTTTTTCTCTATCTCGGGTTAGAAAAAAAAAGTCAAAAAAATTGCAAAAAAAATCCAAAATCTCAAAAAAAAAAAGTTCAAGAGGGAGGGATCATATCTTAAAAGTGAAAAAAGGTTTGGGTTGTATTTTTTTATCACATTTTCTTCAGATTCCTATTTTATCTTTTTTTTACCATCCGTTTGCTACCTATTTCTTGTTTTCTTTTCCTAACCATTTTGTTTTAGCCGAATTCCACAAAGAAAGCTTGTTAAGCCTTGAGTAAGTTCTCTAAGGACTTAGAAAAGAGATCAAGAGTAGTAAAAGGCAAGAGTGTGCATTAAGGGGAAAAGCCTATCCCGAGTGAAACATGTGTGTGAGTGCATTTTGTTTGGAGTGGAAAGGTGAGGATTTGTGCCGGTAAGGTTTAAATTTTTTTATCTAATCATGTCACAAAGATCTGGTCACAGTGGTGAAGGAGTTCCCAATTTACAAAATCAAGCATTGCTACAAGCAATGGCAAAGATGATTCAACAGCAATTGGAGCCCTTATTAGAACGAATTGATCAACTTGAAATTTCACAAGCTTATCATGGTAATGAGGAGTATCATCCTGAAGGGGATGATGATGTGCTTGAACATGATCAATCATCCCAACATAGTATGGCACAACAAGGCCAAAGAGCACGTCCAAGAGTGGATGATAATCTCAGTAACATCAAAATTATCATTCCTCCTTTTTAAGGAAGAACGGATCCAAAAGCATACCTCGCATGGGAAAAGAAGGTTGAACACATCTTTGAGTATCATAACTATTCAGAGCTTAAAAAGGTAAAACTCGCAGCCATTGAGTTTACGGATTATGCACTTATATGGTGGGATCAATTGACATCTAGCAGGAGACGCAGTGGTGAACATCCTATTTCTACTTGGAATAAGATGAAAGCTGTGATGCGTAGAATATTCATTCCAACTCACTACCATAGAGAGTTGTTTAACAAGCTTCAAAACCTTACACAAGGCAATCGAAGTGTTGAGGATTATTATAAAGACATGGAAGTACTCATGATCCGAGGCAACGTTGATGAGGATCGAGAAGCCACTATGGCAAGGTTTCTATCTGGTCTTGATCTTAACATTGTAGCCATTGTTGAGTTGCAACATTATGTGGAAATAGAAGACATGGTTCATATGGCCATGAAGGTGGAGAAGCAACTCAAAAGGAAAGGTGCACCCCGAGTCTTTGGAGGTTCTACTTCTAAATGAGGGTAAAGTAACGTAAAAAAGAATCCATCCTTTACTCCTAATGACCGAGCCAGACCATCAAAGAATATCAAACCCATCGCTGAAACCAGCAAGGGAAAGAGTCCAGCCATGCCAAATCGATCCCGTGATGTACAATGCTTCAAGTGTTTGGGGAGAGGTCACATTGCTAGCCAATACCCTAACCGCAACACAATGTTCATCCGTGATGATGGAGAGATTGAAACTGACCAAGAGGAGAATGTAACATCACGTTTTTGGGTTATTAGTTAGGCTTAGTTAGGGGAATTCGATTCGGGACGAATCGGATTCTCCGATTCATTAATTCTGCGAAAAATAAAATAAGAATATTTTTAATTAAGAAAAATAATAATTTGGAAGGTGATTTGAAATATTAAAAATATGTTTCAAAACTTGAAAAAAATAATTTAGATTTTATAATGATTTTTAATTATGCTTAATTATGCATAAATGACCAATTTGTGATTTTTGGAACAATTTGGAGGATTATTTTGTGATTTTCGGCCATTAATGTATTTTAGTGACTAAATTGAAAAGCAAGCTAAACTTAGAATCCTTAGAGGGCCATAAACCCATTTTTAATTTTTGATGATGATTTATTCACCAAAATATATTTTTATTTACTTTAATTTGGGTTTTTAATTATTTTTTCCTAAAACCACTTTTTTGACCCATTTTCTCTCATCTTTTTCTCTCATTTTCTCTCCACTTTCTCTTCATCTTTTCTCTTCAATTCCTTGCTGATTTTTGCATCTTTTTCCACAAAGATTTACATCACTTGCATCATCTTTCCATCCTTTACAAAACCTATGCATTGAATTCATCAAATCTACATCAAATTGCAAGGAATCAAGAAGGGAAAAATCTCATAATTTTGGTGAATAGATCTTGAAGGTAATTTTCTAGATTTTTATTATTTTCTAAGGTTCTTTATTGAAATTCCCAAGTATTAGCTTGCTAATCTTTGAATAAACACTTGATTCTATGTTTCTAAAGTTAGCTCTAATGTTTTTGTGATGTTTTTGTGAGATCTTTTTAGATCTTGCTTAATGCTGGAAAATTATATGATTTCAATCATGTTTTTATGATGATTTAATGATTAATTGAGTCTCGATTTGGTATCACATTAATTTAATCCCGGAATAATACAATTGGTGTAGTTTTAAGGTGTGTTTCGGTTGTTTTATGGGCTGTTTTAGATGCTTAAATGTTGCTGGAGATATAAGGACGGTTTTGATGTGTTTTTGGATCATAATTGAGGTGGATTAGATGTTAGATTCGTTAGGTTTTGGGCTGATGTTGTTCGGATGCGTTTCGGCTTAGTTTTCGGTCTTTTCGGCTAAGTTTTTGGTAGTTTAATGGTGATCGGATATGGCTGTTGGTTTGAGCATGTTATGATGTGAGAATGCTCTGTTTTTAATGTTGTAGAAGAGGTACAAGAAGAAGCTTGATTGCTGGTGCGTTGGTGCGATCATCGGAAAGCGGCGAAAGCTCGTTTCGCTTGTTGGTGAGTGGTTTTCGGATTTAAAGCAAATCGCGTTTGGTACGTTCTGTTTTGGGGGGCTATGGAAGAGTGTGAAAACCTTCCATATTTCAAGAGTAAGTAAAGTATTTGTTTTTGATGAACCGATATGAGTTTCGGCAATTTTGACAAAGGTATTTTATTGGTAATGTAATGAGATTTATGGAAGTGCATGAGCATGTTTTGAATTGATGCATATATGAGAGATACTTGCTGAAAATGCATGTTTTATTTAGCATCCATGATTATGAAAAATTATGAGAAATGATTTGGAGAACCACATGGTTATTTGCCTTATATTTAATGGTGCCTTTGGGCATGGCTTTTGGTGCATTTGTTGAACAATTTATGCATGCATTATGAGCAGCAAGTTATTTTATTTGGAATACAATTTGGTTATTTGCCTTATATATAATGGTGCCTTTGGGCATGGCTTTTGGTTCATTTGTTGAACATATTATGCATGCGTTATGAGCAGCAAGTTATCATGCACATTTGATTATGATATTGGCTTAGTGACACTAACTTTATATACGAATACAAATGACGTCATTAGGGTTGTCATAAGTGCACTATAATCAAAACTGAAAATACAGAATTTTGCCTACACATAACAATGGAGACTTTGTATCCAACCGTGCGTGGTAGAGCCGCCTACACGTAACAAGGGTGACTATGTGTCCGATCGTGCGTGGTAGTGCTAATGGTGACTTAGTGTCATGTCAATAGTGACTTAGTGTCATGTCAATGGTGACTTAGTGTCATCAATGGGGACTTAATGTCCTGACGAGACGAATGTCTCATGGATCCGCGTATTCGGTGAGCTTAAGGTTCACATTAAGTGTTCACTAGAAAGCCAATATACATACATGAAATTGAAAAGAGGTTTGTGCATCATTTATAAATTGTTTTGACAAGGTTATGTGAGCCAAGAATGCATATGATTTATCGAATATGAGCATGAGATGTTAGCATGCATGATTTAACAAAGTATTGCAAATTATGGTTTTATCATGGTTTTAAATTGATGCATTGATGATTTGTGTAGAGCTTCCTCATTAAGCATGTTTTCTTAAGCTCTCTTTTCATCCATGCAGAGAAATAAAGGCACTTGGAGCTAGGGGTGAGCCTTCGAGCGAGCCGAGTCGAGTCGAGTCAAAAAATTTCGAGTTATTCGAGTTGAGTCAACATATTTTTTAACTTGAAATTTTTTTGAAATTTTTTTGATTCGAGTCGGTTTTATCGAGTTCGATTCGAGTTCGAGTCGAGTCGAATTTTCGAGTTTTTGTATAAATTTAATGATACTATTTATAGTACTATAATACATTTTGATTCTAATTTAAAACTCTCTCTTTATATCTACATACCTATTTTTTCATATTATTTTTTACATATATAAATAAGATTTTGAATTATTATTATTATTATTATTATTATTATTATTATTATTATTATCAAATACCTTATGTATGAATATTTTATTTTATTAAATTACGAGCCTCTTTAAAAAAATTTATTTTTATCTAGAAAAGACCAAAACAAGATAAAAATAATGATAAATTAAATACAATAATATAAATATATAAATTAAAAATATAAAATAATTAATATAATTTAAATAATATAAAAAATATAAATAAAAATATATTTAAAAAATAAAAAATAAATATGAAAAGTGACCATATTGTAAGGAAAAGAAAACTAAAATATAAAAATAATAAGAAAGAGAAGATATGACTGAAATAAAACTGAAAACAAAACTACATGGACTAAGTGTGTAATTTGACCTGGAAATTTTCGAGTTATTCGATTTTTTGAGTAACTCGAATTTCGGAAATTGAACTCGACTCGAAATTGAAATTTTTTCGAGTTATTCAATTCGACTCGAATAACTCAAATAACTCGACTTGAATAACTCGAAATTGAAAAAAAATGATTTTTTCGAGTCGAGTCGAGTTTTGCTCACCCCTACTTGGAGCTTCATTCGAGGCAAGGAGACCAAGGGGAAAGATCACTTTGAATTTGGTATGTTTTTGGCCAACAAATTGGGCAAGACAATGTGTAACACAACCTTTGAGAGGAGTGTGTTCTTAGGCTTTGAATCATGTTGTAATAAGACCATTAATATTTGATTGCTATTGTTGAACTTTGGGGATTGTTTGAATTGTTGAAGCATGTACTATCATGATTGCTATGTTATTAATCTCTTCTTAGGGAGCATGCCTATAGCTTGAATGATGTCCATGACGTATTTAATTATGTACCATATGTTGTTAATCATGTTTAGAATTGAAAGTTGCTGGAAATTATATTTTAGTCCCAGATATCTTCCTTTGTTCGATTAAGGTACTTACAGATGTTATTTTGAGCTGAAATTTTGCATGCATGCTTAAAGTTGATTTAATTTCAAGATGGTTAACTTAATTTGGATGAAGTCCTTGTATTTTGAGAAATTTACATTTTGGTCCCTAAATTAAAGAAACATGCAATCGATGATGTTAGAATGATCCGTTTGAGTTAAAATTTGCGGTGAAGAATAATACTTGGGTGTTTAATCGGATGGTTGTTTATGATTAATGTGTTACCGAAAATGCTTTGTATGAAACCTTGTCACATAGGAATAAGATTGTGCATCTAGTAAGATAAAATAAAAAAAAGTAACGGTTTTAGGGTTGTTTATCAAATTGAACCTTCACGGGATTGGTTTGATATTCCCCATGTAACCCGTTAGTGTCGGTTTCGTCTAGGCCGGGCTAAGGGGGTTACATTTGGTGGTATCAGAGCCAGGTTTGTAAAATGTGTGGTTGGTTTGAAAAGTGTGTTGTAAGATTTGTAAAAATGTGTAGTTGATTTGTAAAGTGTGTAGTTGGTTGGTTAAAGCATGTATAGGATTGCTAAGTTGTGTGCTTTAAATGTACGATTGATCATGATATGTATGATTGAGCATGATATGTTATTGGAGTGTGAAAATCTATTCTTGATGATTTTACTTTGATTAATGATGGTTAAAATGGGGTTATCGGTTACACATTGCCAATGCCAACATATTTTCAGATGCTCTCAGTTTTCCCTTGGATCTTGCCCGAATGTAAGTTTGTTTTATTTGAATATTATGTTTTAAACTGCATGCATAAAGTTTTTGAATATGTTTCTGAGACGTAAGTCACTAGATACTGTTGGTGTGAACTTTGATGGTCAAGATGAAGATGAAACGACTGTTAGGGAAGAGTAGATTCTTTCTCCTCTGTGAGTGTGCCTTCGGTTAGGCCGGAAGGTTAGTTTGTGGAGTTGCACCATTCTTTCGGGTGTGTTTTAGTCTGTTGAAGCTAGTACGGTTGTTGCTAATCTGACTTGGGAGTTGTCAACAAGATGGTAGTTGAGGTTGTTGGAATTGAGGATGTTATTTGTGAGTGTGAACAATAATCATGCATAGAATAAGAGCACATATATGTATATATCTATAGATAATGTAGGACATGCATGCATCTTTGAGCATGACATTAGAAATTGCATTTACATGCACATGCATTTGCATAGGCATTTATGAGGGCATACAGGAAATCATGCATACATTTGTTCACAATTGCGAGTAGCTCCTTGAGGGTGTAAGTGGAGTGTGGTTGGTTCTTTTAAGGTGAAGGTATATATAAAAAAAGAGGTTGAAAGAACTTTCTTGTGGTGTTAAGCTGAGTGTGTAGTGGGCAAGCTACCCTTTTGGATAGGGAATAGTCTTGGATGAACAATGAGTGGTTGGTCTCAGAGTTGTGAATGTTTGTAACCAAGGTAAATACCCTGAGTTATGGTTAGTTTGGGATGGTCATTACTAAAGGTGAGGCTGAGTTTTGCGGATTCTTTCTAGTTAAGACCTGGAGGTTGTAACAAGGTTGCAGCATGTTTTGTAGAGAAAGGCGGGTTGATGTTACTCTAAGTGATGTGAAGTTATTTTATGGAAATTATATGGAATTCTTTGTAGTATGGTGAATGTGCAGTTAGATCGGGGGTTGTAACCGATCTGGTATGGTTGGGATGGAAGTAAAATATGAGATATAGTCTGGTATGAGAGTTGTGAAATCGGGGGTTTGAATCATAGATTGTTGTGACCTTGAGAGGTTTGGTTGTACTATAAAGGAGGAAAGTGTACACGTTGTGTTTACAGGATGTTAAGTTGGATATACTTCGGGTAAAGTTAGTTTTTGATGATGTCTGAAGTGATGTAATATGGATCGCTGGACAATTTATGGTTTGTAGAAATTGTTCAGTCTTATGGGTTTGTTTTTATCGAAAAGTGTTTTGAGGTTTTATGTTCAGTGGGTTCGTGTTTGTGGATGTTTCATCAATATGGTTACCGCTTTGGCAAGGTTATAAAATAAGAGATGTTGGAGCAAGTGGAAGGAATGATTCTACAAGTTTGGATTTTGTTAAGGTATAGTTAATGTAAGAGTTGGTTTGTCGATGAGTTGATAATAAAAAAAAAAAGAAAAGTTTTGGGTTAAGTATCAAGGCACTTAATGATGTGTAGATTTTAAAGTTTGAACCATGGTGTTGAGTTGGTTGTGGTGGCTAAACCTTAAGTTGGAAAAAATATTGTGGTTGTGATGAGTATAATGTTGAGGTTGACACAAAGTTGATAAGTTCCTTGTATGATATGTTTTGTAGGATGTTAGCAATGGGGGATGACTTGGCTTACATAAGGTTGCTTGCAATGGGAGTTTGTTGTGTGAGATAAGCCTGGGTTGTTGTGGAGTTACAAGGGAAGATGTTCGGTTAACCTATAGGGAGACCTAGTTATATGGTGGATCAGTGAGCGAAATTCAACCTTGGTAAAGTTGATCGGGGACAAGTCGTGACAAAGTGTTTGTTGAGGGTCTAGTGAAGGATATGTTCTTGGCAAGGTTTAGTTTTGTGTTGAGAATCTTTTTGTGTTATGTTAACCGCATGGTTGTTACGGGAAGTGTCGAGATGGAATGGTATCCTGAAGAGGGCTTATGATAACCTTTTTCCATGGGTTTGGTGGTGAATGTTGTGCTAGGAGTTGGGGAAAAATATGTGTATTTGACTAAGCTGGTTTGGATTATGTTTGAATCATATGTAAATGTTTGTCATGCTAATAAGGTAAGTGAGTATCAATTTTCTTTGGGTTATTGTTAGTAGTAAGGGTGCCCAGGGTTGAAGTTGGGAAGAATCATCATAAGTTTGGTAGTAAGTTCTATCGATGGTATGGAGTTTTCTTATGAGGTTTGTAGGACCAATCCTTTGTTGGAGTATGGTTTTCTTGGGTTCCTAAGTCCCATTGGAAGGATGTGTGAGTGATGTATCTATAACATGATAAGATTTGAAAGTTTGTAGGACCGACGTAAGTTGTTGTTTGGATGTTGGGTTTTATCATTCATAGGTAAATGGATGATATGTTGTGACGTTGTGATATGGTTAATATGACTCATAATGAGGTTGTTGTTGATGGTGGAGCTTGCTTAGGACAATGTTGACAATTTTGTGTAAAGTTAGTCTGAAGTTTGTTGTGTGGAGTGGAGGTTGGTGAAGGGATTAGTTGGTTACCTGGTATGTGGAAGGATGTCAATTAAGGTTAGTTTGTTGGTGATGGTATGAAAACCGTGGCGGTTATCAAGAGTTGGTTATTAACCTTATGGGGTTTTCTTTTGAGTTATGTTTTCTATAGAGGTTGAGATGGTGTGGTGGTTTGTGCATTGTTGCTTTCATATGGGGAAAGAATTTGTTGGTTGTCCAAAGAGGGTAAGTGTGGGTTGTCTGTTGCTTACCATCCCAGGAAAGCTAAGGTGATGACTGAATCTTTGAGCCGTAAGACGGCGGTTGAGTTGAGAGTGATGTTTGCTAAGCTGAGTATTTCTAAGGAGGGTGGTTTAGTGGCGGAGTTTTAAGTAAAGCCTATCTTGGTTGAGAAGATAAGGTGAAACAGTTAGAGGATGAGACGTTGGTACCTTTTGTGAAGGATATTGCTGAAAGTAGACCGACCGAGTATCGTTTTGATGTGGATGAGATACTGTGGTTTGGGGGTCAGATTATGGTGCCGGATGATGTTGAGTTGAGGTAAGCTATTTTTAGCAAAAGCACATACTAGTCCGTTTCCTATGCACCCGGGTAGTGTGAAGATGTATAGAGATCCCAAAAGTATGCTATGTCAGCGGGTGAAAGCTGAACATCAGTTTCCTGCAGGTTTGTTACAACCGGTTCAAGTTCCGGAATGAAAATGGGAGAGAATTACCATGGATTTTGTGACGGGGTTACCTTTAACACCGTCTAAGAAGGATTCTATATGGGTGATTGTTGATAGGTTTATGAAACGTGCACATTTTCTTGCCGTGCATACAATGTGATCTATGGATAAGTTGGTAGAGTTGTATGTTTCTGAGATGGTGAAGTCGCATAGTATGCTTAAGTTGATCATATCGGATAGAGATCCGCGGTTTACATCCAAGTTTTGGAGGAGTTTGCAGACAGCTTTGGGTACGAGGCTTAGTTTTAGTACGGCTTATCATCCACAGACGGATGGACAATCTGAGCGTGTTATTCAGACTTTGGAGGATATGTTGAGGTGTTGTATCATCGAGTTTCAGGGTTCTTGGGAGAAACAGTTGCCGTTGGTAGAGTTTGCTTATAATAATAGCTTTCAAACGAGTATACAGATGGCACCGTTTGAGGCGTTGTATGGGCGTAGGTGTCGTACACCTTTGTGTTGGAAGGAAGTTGGACAAAAGTATGTTTCTTTGCCTCAAGTGTTGAATGATACGGATGAGAAGGTTAAGTTGATATGTGCTAAGCTCAAGGAAGCTTCGGATAGGCAGAAGTCCTATGCCGATTTGAAACGTAGGGAGATAGAGTATTATGTTGGGGACAAAGTGTTTCTTAAGGTTTCTCCATGGAAGAAAGTGATGAGGTTTCATCGTAAGGGGAAGTTGAGTCCACGTTCTATTGGACCATATGAAGTGTTGGAGCGTGTTGGTTCTGTTGCTTATAGGTTGAGGTTGCTGGAGGAGTTGAGTAAGATGCATGATGTTTTTCATGTATCGATGCTTCGTAGATATAGATAGGATCCTTCTCATGTTTTTCCGGTTGAGGAGATCGAGTTGAGAGAGGATATGAGTTATGAGGAAGAACCGGTGAGGATTTTGGATGTGGATACAAAGGTTTTTCGAGGAAGAACCATAGGTTTGGTTAAAGTGCTTTGGAAACACCGAGGTGTCGAAGAGGTAACTTGGGAAACATGGAAAAGTATAGAGGAGTAGTTTCCTCACTTGTTTACTTGAGGTAAATTTCGAGGACGAAATTTTCTTAAGAGGGGGAGAGTTGTAACATCCCGTTTTGGGGGTTATTAGTTAGGCTTAGTTAGGGGAATTCGATTCGGGACGAATCGGATTCTCCGGTTCATTAGTTCCGGGAAAAATAAAATAAGAATATTTTTAATTAAGAAAAATAATAATTTGGAAGGTGATTTGAAATATTAAAAATATGTTTCAAAACTTGAAAAAAATAATTTAGATTTTATAATGATTTTTAATTATGCTTAATTATACATAAATGACCAATTTGTGATTTTTGGAAAAATTTGAAGGATTATTTTGTGATTTTCGGCCATTAATGTATTTTAATGACTAAATTGAAAAGCAAACTAAACTTAGAATCCTTAGAGGGCCATAAACCCATTTTAATTTTTGATGATGATTTATTCACCAAAATATATTTTTATTTACTTTAATTTGGGTTTTTAATCATTTTCTCCTAAAACCACTTTTTTGACCCATTTTCTCTCATTTTCTCTCCACTTTCTCTTCATCTTTTCTCTTCAATTCCTTTCTGATTTTTGCATCTTTTTCCACAAATATTTACATCACTTGCATCATCTTTCCATCCTTTACAAAACCTATGCATTGATTTCATCAAATCTACATCAAATTGCAAGGAATCAAGAAGGGAAAAATCTCATAATTTTGGTGAATAGATCTTGAAGGTAATTTTCTGAATTTTTATTATTTTCTAAGGTTCTTTATTGAAATTCCCAAGTATTAGCTTGCTAATCTTTGAATAACACTTGATTCTATGTTTCTAAAGTTAGATCTAATGTTTTTGTGATGTTTTTGTGAGATCTTTTTAGATCTTGCTTAATGCTGGAAATTATATGATTTCAATCATGTTTTTATGATGATTTAATGATTAATTGAGTCTTGATTTGGTATCACATTAATTTAATCCCGGAATAATACAATCGGTGTAGTTTTAAGGTGCGTTTCGGTTGTTTTATGGGCTGTTTTAGATGCTTAAATGTTGCTGGAGATATAAGGACGGTTTTGATGTGTTTTTGGATCATAATTGAGGTGGATTAGATGTTAGATTCATTAGGTTTTGGGCTGATGTTGTTCGGATGTGTTTCGGCATAGTTTTCGGTCTTTTCGGCTAAGTTTTTGATAGTTTAATGGTGATCGGATATGGCTGTTGGTTTGAGCATGTTATGATGTGAGAATGCTCTGTTTTTAATGTTGTAGAAGAGGTACAAGAAGAAGCTTGATTGCTGGTGCGTTGGTGCGATCATCGGAAAGCAGCGAAAGCTCGTTTCGCTTGTTGGTGAGTGGTTTTCGAATTTAAAGCGAATCGCGTTTGGTATGTTCTGTTTTTGGGGGCTATGGAAGAGTGTGAAAACCTTCCATAGTTCAAGAGTAAGTAAAGTATTTGTTTTTGATGAACCGATATGAGTTTCGACAATTTTGACAAAGGTATTTTATTGGTAATGCAATGAGATTTATGGAAGTGCATGAGCATGTTTTGAATTGATGCATATATGAGAGATACTTGCTGAAAATGCATGTTTTATTTAGCATCCATGATTATGAAAAATTATGAGAAATGATTTGGAGAACCACATGGTTATTTGCCTTATATTTAATGGTGCCTTTGGGCATGGCTTTTGGTGCATTTGTTGAATAATTTATGCATGCATTATGAGCAGCAAGTTATTTGATTTGGAATACAATTTGGTTATTTGCCTTATATATAATGGTGCCTTTGGGCATGGCTTTTGGTTCATTTGTTGAACATATTATGCATGCGTTATGAGCAGCAAGTTATCATGCACATTTGATTATGATATTGGCTTAGTGACACTAACTTTATGTACGAATACAAATGACGTCATTAGGGTTGTCATAAGTGCACTATAATCAAAACTGAAAATACAGAATTTTGCCTACACATAACAAGGGAGACTTTGTGTCCAACCGTGCGTGGTAGAGCCGCCTACACGTAACAAGAGTGACTATGTGTCCGATCGTGCGTGGTAGTGCTAATGGTGACTTAGTGTCATGTCAATGGTGACTTAGTGTCATGTCAATGGGGACTTAGTGTCCTGACGAGACGAATGTCTCATGGATCCACGTATTCGGTGAGCTTAAGGTTCACATTAAGTGTTCACTAGAAAGCCAATATACATACATGAAATTGAAAAGAGGTTTGTGCATCATTTATAAATTGTTTTGACAAGGTTATGTGAGCCAAGAATGCATATGATTTATCGAATATGAGCATGAGATGTTAGCATGCATGATTTAACAAAGTATTGCAAATTATGGTTTTATCATGGTTTTAAATTGATGCATTGATGATTTGGGTAAAGCTTCCTCACTAAGCATGTTTGCTTAAGCTCTCTTTTCATCCATGCAGAGAAATAAAGGCACTTGGAGCTTCGTTCGAGGCAAGGAGACCAAGGGGAAAGATCACTTTGAATTTGGTATGTTTTTGGCCAACAAATTGGGCAAGACAATGTGTAACACAACCTATGAGAGGAGTGTGTTCTTAGGCTTTGAATCATGTTGTAATAAGACCATTAATATTTGATTGCTATTGTTGAACTTTGGGGATTGTTTGAATTGTTGAAGCATGTACTATCATGATTGCTATGTTATTAATCTCTTCTTAGGGAGCATGCCTATAGCTTGAATGATGTCCATGACGTATTTAATTATGTACCATATGTTGTTAATCATGTTTAGAATTGAAAGTTGCTGGAAATTATATTTTAGTCCCGGATATCTTCCTTTGTTCGATTAAGGTACTTACAGATGTTATTTTGAGCTGAAATTTTGCATGCATGCTTAAAGTTGATTTAATTTCAAGATTGTTAACTTAATTTGGATGAAGTCCTTGTATTTTGAGAAATTTACATTTTGGTCCCTAAATTAAAGAAACATGCAATCGATGATGTTAGAATGATCCGTTTGAGTTAAAATTTGCGGTGAAGAATACTTGGGTGTTTAATTGAACATTGATGTAAAGAATTTCTACTTTGCTAATCATATTTAAAAGTTTTACGTTTTAATCCTTAATCCATGTTGGTGTTTAATCGGATGGTTGTTTATGATTAATGTGTTACCGAAAATGCTTTGTATGAAACCTTATCACATAGGAATAAGATTGTGCATCTAGTAAGATAAAATAAAAAAAAAGTAATGGTTTTAGGGTTGTTTATCGAATCGAACCTTCGCAGGTTTGGTTTGATATTCCCCGTGTTACCCGTTAATGCCAGTTTCGTCTAGGCCGGGCTAAGGGGGTTACAGAGGAGGAGGAGGAGGATAAAGAATTTGAAGAAGAAGAAGAGTTAGAACATGCCGTAGATGGAGAGGTCCTTGTTGTTAAAAGGAGCCTAAGCATGCAAGTAATTGATGAGGATCAACAACGCGAGAATATTTTTCATACTCGCTGCCATATTAATGGAAAGGTATGCTTTGTCATTATCGATGGTGGTAGTTACACTAACGTTGCTAGTACTTTAATGGTAGATAAACTTGGCCTAGAAACGACCAAGCATCCACATCCCTACAAGTTGCAGTGGCTTAATGATGGAGGAGAACTTAAAGTGATCAAACAAGTTATTGTGCCTTTTTCCATTGGCAAATACAAAGACGATGTGTTATGTGATGTTGTGCCAATGCACGCCGGTCATCTCTTGTTAGGAAGACTATGGCAGTTCGATAGGAGAGTCATACATGATGGTTATACCAATCGGTATACCTTCACCCATGAAGCAAGGAAGATCACTCTAGCCCCACTTTCACCAAATCAAGTTCACAAAGATCAACTTCATTTAAGAGAAAGCTTTGAAAAAGCCAAAGAGAGTGATGTCAAAATTGAGAGAAGAGCCAAGGAGAGTGAGGTAACATCTGAGGGGAAAAAGGAGAGAGAAAAAGAAGAAAAAAAGAGAGTGCATTTTTGCTAAAGGAAAAGAGATAAGAAAGAATTTGTTTTTGGAAAAGATGGTTCTTGTACTTATGTACAAGGAGAGTTATTTAAGCACTAACAATCTTGACCCAAATTTGCCATCTTTTATTGTTTCATTGTTGCAGGAATATGAAGATCTATTTCTAGAAGAGATTCCAAGTGGACTACCTCCAATTCATGGAATAGAGCATCAAATTGACTTTGTTCCTGGTGCTATCCTTCCTAACCGACCAGCTTATCGATGTAACCCCGAGAAAACTAAGGAGTTACAAAGGCAAGTTTTAGATTTGATGGAAAAGGGTTATATTAGAGAGAGCCTTAGTCCTTGTGCCTTACCTGTTCTACTTGTGCCTAAGAAAGATGGTACATGGCGCATGTGTGTGGACTGTCGTGCGGTTAACAAAATAACGGTAAAGTATCTTCATCCTATTCCACGTTTAGATGATATGTTAGATGAGCTTAGTGGTTCTAAGGTATTCTCTAAGATTGATCTTAAAAGTGGTTACCACCAAATTTGAATGCGAGAAGAGGATGAGTGGAAAACTGCATTCAAGACTAAACAAGGATTATATGAGTGGTTGGTTATGCCGTTCGGTCTAACTAATGCACCAAGCACTTTCATGAGATTAATGAATCACATCCTTAGACAATTCTTGGGTAAGTTTTGTGTAGTGTATTTTGATGATATTCTTATATATAGCAAGAGTTTGAGTGAACATGTTCAACATCTAAGGTCAGTATTAGATGTTTTGAGAAATCAAAGACTTTATACTAATCTACAAAAATGCATATTTTGCACTAACAAGGTTGTTTTCCTAGGTTTTGTTGTGAGTTTAGATGGATTAGAAGTTGATAGAGAGAAGGTTAAGGCAATTGAGGAATGGACTAGACCAACAAGCATTAGCCAAGTTAGAAGCTTCCATGGTTTAGCAAGCTTCTATCGTCGGTTTGTACCCAATTTCAGCACCTTAGCTGCTCCTTTAACCGGGGTCATTAAAAAGAATTCCAACTTCTTTTGGGGTGAAGAACAAGAGAAATCCTTTAACCTGATTAAGGATTGTTTAATTAATGCACCATTATTAACTTTACCTGATTTTAACAAAGTTTTTAAGGTTGAATGTAATGCTTCAGGTTTGCGAATTGGAGTAGTTTTATCTCAAGAAGAACGCCCCATAGCCTAATTTAGTGAGAAATTGAGTGGAGCTACACTCAATTATCCGACCTATGATAAGGAAATGTATGCACTAATTCGGGCCTTGGAAATTTGGCAGCATTACCTATGGTCTAAGGAATTCATCATCCATACAGACCACGAGGCATTAAAGAACATCAAGGGTCAGCATAAGCTAAACAAGAGACATGCCAAATGGGTTGAGTTTCTTGAAGCCTTCCCTTATGTGATCATGTATAAAAAGGGTAAGGAAAACATTGTTGTTGATGCACTGTCACGTAGGTATGCCCTTCTTAACACCTTAGACTCTAAATTGTTAGGTTTTGCTTTCATTAAGGAATTATACGAGTCTGACCATGATTTTGATGAAGTGTACAAAATTTGTGAGAAATGTGCACATGATAAGTTTTATAGAGATGATGGATACCTATTCAAGGAAGGGAAGCTTTGCATCCCATAAGGATCCATTCGAGAGTTGCTCCTCAAGGAAGCACATGGGGGAGGACTAATGGGACATTTTGGAGTATCGAAGATGTTGAACATGCTTCAAGAGCACTTGTATTGGCCAAAGATGAAACGAGATGTTGAGAGGCTATGTGAGCGTTGTATCACATGTAGAAAGGCCAAGTCAAAAGTCATGCCCCATGGCCTATATACTCCACTACCTATTCCTAATGTACCTTGGATAGACATATCCATGGATTTTGTACTTGGGCTGCCACGTACAAAGAATAACAAAGATTCCATCTTTGTAGTAGTGGACCGATTCTCTAAAATGGCTCATTTTATTCCTTGTAGTAAGACGAATGATGCTTCACAAGTTGCTAATTTATTTTTCAGGAAAATCATGAGATTGCATGGTGTTCCAAGAACTATCATATCTGATCGAGATGTGAAGTTCTTAAGCTATTTTTGGAGAACATTATGGAGCAAGATTGGAACCAAGTTGTTATTTTCCACAACTTGCCATCCACAAACAGATGGTCAAACTGAAGTGGTGAACCGGGTGTTATCCATGTTGTTGAGGATAATCATCAAAAAGAATTTGAGGACTTGGGAGGAAAGCTTGTCACATGTGGAGTTTGCTTACAACCGATCCATTCATTCCGCCACTAAAATGTCACCATTTGAAATAGTGTATGGTTTCAATCCCTTAACTCCATTGGATTTATTACCTTTCCCCGCTGATCAAATTGTGAATAAAGATGGGAGAAACAAGTCTGAATTTGTCAAAAAAACTCCATCAACAAGTGCGGGACAATATTGAAAAGAGAACTCGGCAATATGAGCAACAAGCTAACAAGGGACATAAACGAATTACATTCGAGCCGGGAGATCGGGTTTGGCTGCACATGAGAAAAGAAAGATTTTCAGCCCAACGCAAATCAAAATTGATGCCTAGAGGGGATGGTCCTTTTCAAGTGATCAAGCGTGTCAATGATAATACCTATCAATTAGACCTCCCAGGTGAGTTTAATGTCAATGCAACATTCAATGTGGTTGATTTATCTCCATTTAATATAGTTTGCATTAGTTCTTTCTTAAGTTGCAACACCAACTATGTTGGAATAATACAGCCTCCTACTTGTGCATGAGTTTGCATGAGTTCTTTCTTAAGTTTTTAAATTTAATTTCAGCATCTGTGCATGAATAAATAATGCTTGATATTCATTTAAGCATGTTAGTTCAATTAAGTTCATTAGTTTAATTAATGCATGATATAGTTCACTTAAAGCATGTTAGTTTTCTTATGTTTATGAGTTCATTTAGTGTGTGGATTAATTAATTAAACTAGATTATTCAATGTAACTAGTTTCATTAATTAAACCATGCATTCACTTTTATTTTATTGAATAAAGTTGTTATCTAATGGTTGCTTATATTTTCATCTAGGGTATTCATTTGGGATCAAATGGCTGATCATTTTCTACAAGAATGACAAGTCATTTACTACCAATTAAAGACACTTGAAGACACCATGATGGCTGATCAGTTTCAAGACATTCAAGGGAGATTTACACACCACTTAAAGGCTTTCAGCGTCAGCAAGAAAACAATGCATTAAAGAGCTCCTAAATACACCACTTAAAGAGGCACTTAAAGACTACTTAAGAGCTACTTAATCCTCCATAAAGCTTATCAGTTTTTAAACAGAGAAGACATGCAATGAAAGCCTTCACTATCAGCACTTAAGGGAGAGTAAAGGCAAGAATTAAAGCAACACTTAAGGAGGGAGTTCAAGGAATATCAGTCAACTTGTTCGCCATTTTTGGATTGGATACGAGCATATTTGAGTCTTGAGTGAAGATAGTGCATGCTGGAAATTCAGTACGAGAATAGTCACAAGATACTTGTTCAACAAATTCAAGAGGCCATTCAATTGTTGAAATCAATGCTTTATCAACATCCCATTAAAGGAGGATGAATGACAACTTAATCAAGTTCATTAGCCTAAGAGTTTCTCCATGTGGATGATATGAATGTCCACATTCATCCTTGTTAGATCAAACATTTTTGGCTGTCAATTGGAGATAGGATAACCTACAAATTAATAGGCCTTTAACACCAGAATAATGAGTCTTTAATCTTTGTTCTAGGCTAATCAATTTGTTTTTGTCTTACACCTATAAATAGGCACTCATTTCATTGTAAAGGGAACAACTTTTGGCATATATTAAACTTTGAGAGTGTTTCTTTTATAGTTCTTTTTGAACTTTATCGGCTTTCAAGATTATTCTTGTGGCATTAATCCCTTTTAATTTTTTTTATATTGTTGGTTCCTAGTTCATATAACTAGAGGGTCACAATCCATTAGCCTTTCACCCAAGTCAGGGTTTAAAAACTCCTAAGGAACGGGTCTTCATTTTTAGCATTGGTTCCTCCTTTGTTTATACCGCATCATCAATTACATTTCATCTTTTTATTTCCATCAACCATACATCCATTTTTTCCATACTTCATCCTAAACACAACAATCAACTTATCATCATTCCATTATCGTATCATCTTGTAATCATATCAATTACTTACTAGAATCACGATCGGGCAATTCACATATACAAATTCGGATATTCCACAACTGGATTCATATCACGACCGCTCTCTTTGAGCATTTGTCATGATGAATGACCCCTTTCTTCAAGTGCATGTCATGGTGAATTGTACCTCTCTTTGATCGTATACCGTGATGGACGATCCCTCTCTTTGAGCGTATGTCGCGATGAATGGCCCCTATCTTTGAGTGCAATTCATGGTGAACGGACCCTCTCTTTGAGCGTATACCATGATGGACGACCCCTCTCTTTGAGCGTATATCGCGTTGAATGACCCATTTCTTCGAGTGTATGTCATAAAGAATGGCTCCTCTCTTTGAGCGTATCACATGATGGACGACCCCTCAATTTAAGCGTATATCGCGATGAATGACCGCTCTCTTCGAGTGCTTGTCATAAAGAATGGTCCCTTTCTTATAGCGTATGCCGTGATGGATGACCCTTCCTTCGAGCGTATATCGAGATGAATGACCCCTCTCTTCGAGTGTATGTCATAATGATCGGTCCCTCTCTTTAAGCGTATACCGTGATCGATGACCACTCTCTTTGAGGGTATGTCGCATTGAATGATCCTTTTCTTCTAGTTTTTGTCGTAAAGAACGGTATATTTCTTAGAGCATGTCCTGTGATGGACGACAATTCTCTTTGAGCGTATGCTGCAATGAATGACCCCTCTCTACGAGGGCATGTCATATTGAAGGATCCCATTCTTATAGGGTATACCGTGATGAACGACCTCTCTCTTTGAGTGTATGTCGGGAAAATGACCCATCTCTTCGAGCATATATCATAATGACCGGTCCCTCTCTTTGAGCGTATCACGTGATGGACGACCCCTCTCTTTGAGCTTATGTCGCGATGAATGACCCCACTCTTTCGAGTACATATTATGGTGAACGATCCCCCTCTTTGAGCTTAGTCATGATAGACGACCACTCTCTACGAGTACATGTCATAATGAACAGTCCCTTTCTTTGAGTGTATACCGTGGTGGACAACCCCACTCTTTAAGTGTATGTCGCAGTGAATGACCCCTGTCTTCGAGTGCATGTCATGGTGAACGTTCCCTCTGTTTGAACGTATGTCGCGATGAATGACCCCTCTCTCCGAGTGCATGTCATAATGAATGGTCCCTTTCTTAGAGTGTATACCGTGATGGACGACCCTTTTATTTGAGCATTTGTCACGATGAATGACCCATCTGTTCGAGTGCATGTCATAATGAATCGTCCCATTCTTAGAGCGTATGCCATGATGAATACCACTCTCTTTGAGCGTATGTCGCGATGAATGACCCCTCTCTTCGAGTGCATGTCATAATGATCGATCCCTCTCTTTGAGCGTATATCGTGATTGATGACCACTCTTTTTTAGCGTATATCACGATGAATGACCCCTCTCTTCGAGTACATGTCATGGTGAACTATCCCTCTCTTTGAGCGTATACCATGTTGTACGAAACCTCTTTTTGAACGTATGTTGCAATGAATGACCCCTCTCTTCTAGTGCATGTCATAATGAATGGTCCCTTTCTTAGAGCGTATACCATGATGGACGACCCTTCTCTTTGAACGTATGTCACGATGAATGACCCCCCCACTCTTCGAGGTTATGTCACAATAAATGGTCACTTTCATAGAGCGTACACCGTGATGGACGACCCCTCTCATTTAGCGTATGTCACGATGAATGACCCCTCTCTTCGAGTGTATGCCATAATGAATGGTCCATCTGTTTGAGTGTATGCCGTGATGAACGATCGCTCTCTTTAAGCGTATATCATGATGAATGACCCCTCTCTTAGAGTGCATGTCACGTTGAACAATCCCTCCTTTTGAGCATATGTCGTGATGGACGACCCCGCTCTTTGAGCATATGTCGCGATGTATAACCCCTCTCTTCGAGTGCATGTCCTATTGAACGATCCCTCTGTTCGAGCATATGCGGTGATGGATGACCTCTCTCTTTAAGTGTATGTCGCATTGAATAACCCCTCTAGTTGAGTGCATGTCATTATGAACGATCCCTTTCTTAGAGTGTATACCGTGCTCTTTGAACGTATGTCGCGATGAATGACCCCTCTCTTCGAGTGCATGTCATAATGAACGGTCCCTCTCTTTGAGAGTATACCGTGATGGAAAATCCCTCTCATTAAGCGTATTGCGTGATGAATGACTCCTCTCTTTGAGTGTATGTCATAATGAACAATCCCTCGCTTAGAGCGTATACCGTGTTGGACAACCCCTCTCTTTGAGCGCATGTCGCAATGATTGTCCTCTCTCTTCGAGTGCATATCATAATGAACGGTCCCTTTCTTATAGCGTATACCGTTATGGATGACCCATCTCTTTGAGCGTATGTCGCAGTGAATGACCCCTTTCTTTGAAGGTCTGTTGTAGTGACCGGTCCCCCTTTTTGAGCGTATCCCGTGATGGACGACCCCTGTCTTTGAGCGTATGTCGTGATGAACAACCCCTCTCTTTGAGTGCATGTCATGGTGAATGGTCCTTCTTCTTGAGCGTATACCGTGATGGACGACCCCTCTCTTTGAGCGTATTTCACGATGAATGACCTCTCTCTTTAAGTGCATATCATAATAAATATTTCCTTTCTTAGAACGTATACCGTGATGGACGACCCTTCTCTTTGAGCGTATGTCACGATGAATAACCCCTCCCTTCAAGTTCATATCATAATGATCGTTCCCTCTCTTTGAGCGTATACGGTGATCGATGACCCCTCTTTTTGAGCATATGTCGCGTTGAATGACCACTCTCTTCGAGTGCATGTCATGCTGAATGATCCCTCTCTTTGAGCGTATACCGTGATGGACGACCCCTCTCTTTGAGCGTATGCCACGATGGATAACCCCTCTCTTCGAGTGCATATCAAAATGAACATTCACTTTCTGAGAGCGTATACCGTGATACAAGACTCCTATCTTTTAGCATATGTCACGGTGAATGACACCGTTGTTCGAGTGTATTTCATAATGATCGGTCCCTCTCTTTGAGAGTATGTCGTGATGGATGACCCCTCTCTTTGAGCGTATGTCGTGTTGGATGACCACTCTCTTTGAGCGTATGTCGTGTTAGACGACCACTCTCTATGAGCATATATCGTGTTGGACGACCAATCTCTTTGAGCGTATGTCGTGTTGGACGACCTCTCTCTTTGAGCGCAAGTCACGATGAATGATTCCTGTCTTCGACTGTATGTCCTGGTGAACAGTCCTTCTCTTCTATTGCATATCATAATTAACAGTCCATTTCTTAGAGCATATACCGTGATGGATGACCCTTCTCTTTGAGCATATGTCGCGGTGAATGACCCCTCTCGTCGAGAGTAGGTCATAATGAATGGTCCCTTTCTTAGAGCGTATACCATGATGGATGACCTTTCTCTTTGAGCATATGTCACAGTGAATGACCCCTCTCTTCGAGTGCTGGTCGTAATGAACGGTCCCTCTCTTTGAGCGTATATTGTGATGGACGACCCCTCTCTGTGAGCGTATGCCACGGTGAATGACCCCTCTCTTCGAGTGCATGTCATAATGAATGATCGCTCTTTATGAACGGATACCGTGATGGACGACCCTTCTCTTTGAACGTTTGTCACGATGAATGACCCCTCTCTTTGAGTGCATGTAATGATCCCTTTCTTAGAGTGTATACTATGATAGACGACCCATCTCTTTGAGCGTATGTCGCGATGAATGAGCCCTCTCTTCGAGTGCATGTTAAAATGAAAGGACCCTCTCTTTAAGCATTTACCCTGAAGGACGACCCCTCTCTTTGAGCGTATATCGCGATGAATGACCCCTCTCTTCGAGTGCATGTGATAATGAACGGTCCCTTTCTTAGAGCGTTACCGTGATGGACGACCCCTCTCGCTGAGCGTTTGTCGTGGAAAATGACCCCTCTCTTCGAGAGAATTTCATAATGAATGGTCCTTTTCTTTGAGCGTATACCGTGATGGATAACCCCTCTCTTTGAGCGTATGTCACAGTGAATGACTCCTCTCTTCGAGCGTATTTCATAATATACGTTCCCTCACTTTGAGCGTATGTCGTGATGGATGACTCTCTTTGAGTGTATGTCGCATTGAATGACCACTCTCTTCGAGTACTTATCATAATGAACGGTCTCTTTCTGAGAGCGTATATCGTGATGGACAATCCTTCTTATTGTGCATATGTCACGACAAATGACCCTTCTCTTTGAGTGCATGTCATAATGAATGGTACCATACTTTGAGCGTATATCACGAAGTACGACCCATGTCTTTGAGCGTATACCCTGATAGACAACCCTTCTCTTCGAGTGTATGTCGCGATGATTGACCCCTCTCTTTGAGTGCTTGTCATAATGAACAATCCCTTTCTTACAGCGTATACCGTGACGGACGACACCTCTCTTTGAGCGTATGTCGCGATGAATGACCCCTCTTTTCGAGTTCATGTCATAATAAACTATCCCTTTCTCAGAGCATATACCGTGATGGATGACCCCTCTCTTTGAGTGTATGCCACGGTGAATGACCCCTCTCTTCGTGTCAATGTCATAATAAACGGTTCCTTTCTAAGAGCGTAAATCGTGATGGACGACACCTCTCTTTTGTGTATGTCGTGGTGAATGACTGCTCTATACGAGCGTATGTCATAATGACCGGTCCCTCTCTTTGAGCGTATCCCGTGATGGACATCCCCTCTCTTTAAGTGTTTTTCGTAATGAATGACCCCTCTCTTCGAGTGCATGTCATGGTGAACGGTCCCTCTCTATGAGCGTATCCCGTGATGGACGACTCCTCTCTTTGAGCGTATGTCGCGATGAATGGCTCCTCTCTTTGTGTGCATGTCATGGTGAACGGTCCCTCTCCTTGAGCGTATACCATGATGTACGAACCTTGTCTTTGAGCGTATGCCACGGTGAACGACCCTTGTTCAAGTGCATGTCATAATGAACAGTCCCTCTTTGTGAGAAGATATCGTGATGGACGACCCTTCTTCGAGTGCATGTAATGATCCCTTTCTTAGAGCGTATACCGTGATGGACAAACCCTCTCTTTGAGCGTATATCGTGATAAATGACCCCTTTCTTCGAGTGTATGTCATAATGAACGATTCCTTTCTCAGAGAGTAAATCGTGATGGACAACCCCTGTCATTGAGCTTATATCGCAATGAATGACTGCTCTATTCTAGCGTATGTCATAATGAACGGTTCCTTTCTCAGAGAGTAAATCGTGATGGGCAACCCCTCTCATTGAGCGTATGTCGCGGTGAATGACCGCTCTATTCGAGCGTATGTCATAATCACCGGTCCCTCTCTTTGAGCGTATATCGTGATGGATGAAACCTCTCTTTGAGCATTTATTATTATGAATGATCTCTTTCTTCGAGTGCATGTCATGGTGAATTGCCCCTCTCTTTGAGCGTATACCGCGATAGATGACCCCTCTCTTTGAGCATATGTCGGGATGAATGACCCCTATCTTTGAGTGCAATTCATGTTGAACGGTCCCTCTCTTTGAGTGTATGTCGCGGTGAATGGCCCCTATCTTTGAGTGCAATTCATGGTGAACGGTCCCTCTCTTTGAGCATATATCGTGATGGACAACCCCTCTCTTCGAGCGTATGTCGATGAATGACCTCTATCTTTGAGTGCAATTCATGTTGAACGGTCCCTCTCTTTGAGTGTATACCGTGATGGAAGACCATTCTCTTTGAGCGTATGTCGCGGTAAATGACCCCTTTCTTCGAGTTCATGTCATAATGAACGGTTCCTCCCTTTTTGAGCGTATGTCGCGGTGAATGACCCCTCTGTTCGAGTGCATGTCATAATGAATGGTTCCCTTCTTAAAATGTATACCGTGATCGATTATCCCTCTCTTTGTGCGTATGTCATTGTGAATGACCCCTCTTCGAGTGCATGTCGTAATAAATAGTCCATTTCTTAGAGCGTATACCGTGATGGATGACCCCTTTCTTTCAGAGTTTGTCACGATGAATGACTCCTCCCTTTGAGTGTATGTCATAATCAACAATCTCTCTCTTTGAGCATATACCGTGATCGATGATCATCTCTTTGAGTGTATGTTGCGATGAATGACCCCTCTCTTTGAGTGCATTTCATGGTGAACAGTCCCTCACTTTTAGCGTATACTGTGATGGACGATCCCTATCTTTGAGCGTATGTCACAATGAATTACCCCTCTCTTCGAGGGAATGTCATAAAAAATAGTCCCTATCTGTGAGCGAATACCGTGATCGAGACACCTCTCTTTAAGCATATGTCGCGATGAATGACCCCTCTCTTCGAGTGCATGTCATGGTGAAAGATCCCTCTCTTTGAGTGAATACCGTGATAGACGACCCCTCGCTTTTAGCGTATGTCGCGATGAAAGACCCCTCCCTTCGAGTTCATGTCATAATGATCAGTCCCTTTCTTAGAGTGTATACCGTGATGGATGACCCCTCTCTTTGAGCATATTTCGCGATGAATGACCCCTCTTTTTGAGTGCATTTCTTAATTAACAGTCCCTTTTCTTAGAGCGTATACTGTCATGGAAGACCCCTCTCTCTGAGCGTATACCGCGATTAATGAGCCCTCTCTTCAAGCGTATTCCATAATGAACGGTCCCTCTCTTTGAGCGTGTGGCGTGATGGACGACCCCTCTCTTTGAGCGTATACCGTGATCAGTCCCGCTCTATTCGAGCGTATGTCATAATGATCGGTCCCTCTCTTTGAGCGTATCTCATGATGGACGACTGCTCTCTTTGAGCATTTGTCATGATGAATGACCCCTTTCTCCGAGTGCATGTCATGGTGAATTGTACCTCTCCTTGAGCGTATACCATGATGGATGACCCCTCTCTTTGAGCGTATAACGCGATGAATGAGCCCTCTCTTCAAGCGTATTCCATAATGAACGGTCCCTCTCTTTGAGCGTGTGGCGTGATGGACGACCCCTCTCTTTGAGCGTATACTGTGATGGACAACCCCTCTCTTTGAGCATATGTCGTGTTAAATGACCCCTCTCTTCCAGTGTATGTCATAATGAACGGTTCCTTTTTAGAGCGTAAATCATGATGGACAACCCCTCTCATTAGGTGTATGTCGCAGTGAATGACCGCTCTTTTTGAGCGTATGTCATAATGGTCCCTCACTTTGATCGTATCTCCTGACGGACGACCACTCTCTTTGAGCATTTGTCATGATAAATGACCCCTTTCTTCGAGTGCATGTCATGGTGAATTGTCCCTCTCTTTGAGTGTATACCGTGATGGACGACCCCTCTCTTTGAGCGTATGTCGCGATGAATGACCCCTATCTTTGAGTGCAATTCATGGTGAACGGTCCCTCTCTTTGAGTGTATACCATAATAGACGACCCCTCTCTTTGAGCGTATATCGCGTTGAATGACCCATTTCTTCGAGTGTATGTCATAATGAATGGCTCCTCTCTTTGAGCGTATATCGTGATGGACGACCTCTCTCTTTGAGCGTATATCGCTATGAACCCCTCTATTCTAGTGCATGTCATGGTGAACGATCCCAATTTTTGAGCGGATACCGTGATGGATGATCCCTCTCTTTGAGCTTATATTGCGATGAATGACCCCTCTCTACGAATGCATGTAATAATGAACGATCCCTTTCTTAGAGAGCATACTGTGATGGACGACCCCTCTCTTTGAGCGTATGTCGCGGTGAATGATCCCTCTCTTTGAGTGCATGTCATACTGAAGGGTCCCCTTCTTAGAACATATACCGTGATGGATGACCCATCTCTTTGAGAGTATGTCGCGATGAATGAAACCTCCCCTTTAGTGCGTATCATAATCAATGGTCCCTCTCTTTGAGCGTATACCGTGATCGATGACCCTATCTTTGAGCGTACGTTACGATGAATGACCCCTCTCTTCGAGTACATTTTGTGGTCAATAGTCCCTCTTTGAGCGTATACTGTGATGAACGACCCCACTTTTTGAGCGTATATCGTGACAGACAAACCCTCCCATTGAGACTATGTCGCGATGAATGACCCCACTCTTTGAGCATTACATTGTGAACGATTCCTCTCTTTAAGCTTAAACCATGATGGACGACCCCTCCATTTGATTGTATGTCGCGATAAATGACCCCTCTCTTCGAGTGTATGTCATAATGAACGGTCCCTTTCTTAGAGCGTATACCGTGATGGATGACCCTTCTCTTTGGCATATATCGCAATGAATGACCCCTCTCTTTGAGGTTTTGTCATAATGAAAGACCCTTTTCTTTAAGCGTATACCATGATCGATGACCCCTCTTTTTGAGTGTATGTCACAATGAAGGACCCCTCTCTTCGAGTGTATGTCATGGTGAACAATCCCTCTCTTTGAGCATATACCATAAAGGACGACCCTTGTCTTTGATTATATCTCGTGATGAATAACCCCTCTCTTCGAGTGCATATCATAATGAATATTCCCTATCTTAGAGCGTATACCGTGATACACGACTCTTCTCTTTTAGCGTATGTCACAGTGAATGCACCTCTGTTCGAGAGTATTTCATAATGATCGGTCCCTCTCTTTGAGAGTATGTCGTGATGGACGACCCCTCTCTTTGAGCAAATGTCGTGTTGGATGACCACTCTCTTTCAGCGTAAGTCGCGATGAATGATTCCTATCTTCGACTATATGTCCTGTAAAAAGTCCTTTTCTAGTGCATGTCATAATTAACAGTATCTTTCTTAGAGCATATACTGTGATGGGCGACCTTTATCTTTGAGCATATGTCGCGGTGAATGATCCCTCTCATCGAGAGTAGGTCATAACGAATGGTCCCTTTCTTAGAGCGTATACCGTGATGGACGAACCTTCTCTTTAAGCTTATGTCATGGTGAATGACCCCTCTCTTCGAGTGCTGGTCGTAATGAACGGTCCCTCTCTTTGAGCATATATTGTGATGGACGACCCCTCTCTTTGAGCGTATGCCACGGTGAATGACCCCTCTCTTCGAGTGCATGTCATAATGAACGGTCCCTCTTTATGAGCGGATACCGTGATGGATGACCCTTCTCTTTGAGCGTTTGTAGCGATGAATGACCCCTCTCTTTGAGTGCATGTAATGATCCCTTTCCTAGAGTGTATACTGTGATGGACGACCCATCTCTTTAAGCGTATGTCGTGATGAATGAGCCCTTTCTTCCAGTGCATGTTACCATGAAAGGTCCCTCTCTTTGAGCATATAACGTAATGGAAGACCCCTCTCTTTTAGCGTATATCGCGATGAATGACCCCTCTCTTTGAGTGCATGTTATAATGAACGGTCCCTTTCTTAGAGCGTATATCGTGATGGACGACCTTTCTCAATGTGCGTATGTCGCGATGAATAACACCTCTCTTCGAGTGCATGTCATGGTGAATGGTTCCTCTCATTGTGCATCTACCGTGATGGACATAGCCTCTCTTTGAGCGTATGTCTTGATTGATTACCCTTTTCTTCGAGTGCATGTCATAATGAACGTTTACTTTCATAGAGCGTACACCATGATGGACGACCTCTCTCTTCGAGCGTATGTCGCGGTGAATAACCCCTCTCTTCGAGAGTATGTCATAATTAACGGTCACTCTCTTTGAGCGTATGCCGTGACAGACAAACAGAGCGTATACCGTAATGGACAACCCTTCTCTTTAAGCGTATATCCTGACCGATGACCCCTTTTTTTGAGTATTTGTCGCAATGAAGGACCCTCTCTTCCAGTGCTTGTTATGGTAAACAATCTATCTCTTTGAACGTATACCGTAATGGACGACCCTTCTCTTTGAGTGTATCTCACGATGAATAACCACTCTCTTCGAGTGCATAACATAATGAACATTCCCTTCCTTAGAGAGTATACCGTGATGCACGACTCCTCTCTTTTAACGTATGTTGCGGTGAATGACTCCTCTGTTCGAGAGTATTTCATAATGGTCGGTCCCTCTCTTTGAGCGTATGCTGTGATGGGTGACCATTCTCTTTGAGCGTATGTCGTGTTGGACGACCACTCTCTTTGAGTGTAAGTCACGATGAATGATCCTTGTCTTAGACTGTATGTCCTGGTGAACAATCCCTCCCTTCTAGTGTATGTCATAATTAACGGTCCTTTTTTTAGAGCGTATACCGTGATGGATGACCCCTCTCTTTGAGCGTATGTCGCGGTGAATGACCCCTCTCTTCGAGAGTATGTCATAATTAATAATCCCTCTCTTTAAGTGTATGCCGTGAAGGATGACCCCTCTCTTTGAGCGTATATTGCGATGAAAGACCCCTCTCTTCGAGTGCATGTCATGGTGAACAGTCACTCTCTTTGAGTGTATGCTGTTATATAAGATCCTCTCTTTAAGCGTATATCACGATGAATAACATCTCTCTTCGAGTGCAGGACATGGTGAACGGTCCCTCTCTTTGAGCATATACCGTGATGGACGAGCTTCTCTTACATGATATGGTAAACGGTCCATCTCTACGATAGTATGTCAGAATGAACGGTCCCTCTCTTTAAGCGTATGGCATAACGGACGACCCCTCTCTTTGAACGTATAAGGCGATGAATGACCCCTTTCTTAGAGAGTATACCGTGATGGATAACCCCTCTCTTTGAGCGTTTGCTGTGATGGATGACGCCTCTGTTTGAGCATATGTGGCGTTGGATGACCCCTTTCTTCGAGTTTATTTGAAATGAATGATCCATTTCTTAGAGCGTATCCCGTGATGGACGACCCCTCTCTTTGACGTTTGTCGTGATGGATGACTTCTGTCTACGAGTGCATGTCATAATGAACGGTCCCTTTCTTAGAGGGTATACCGTGATAGACGACACCTCTCTTTGATTGTATATTGCGAAGAATTACCCATCTCTTCGACCGTATATCATAATGACTGGTCCCCCTCTCTTTGAGCGTATCACATGATGGACGACCCCTCTCTTTAAGCGTATGTCGCGATGAATGACCGCTCTCTTCGAGTGCTTGTCATAAAGAATGGTCCCTTTCTTATAGCGTATGCCATGATGGATGACCCCACCTTTGAGCGTATATCGAGATGAATGACCCCTCTCTTCAAGTGCATGTCATAATGATCAGTCCCTCTCTTTAAGCGTATACCGTGATCGATGACCACTCTCTTTGAGGGTATGTCGCATTGAATGATCCTTTTCTTCTAGTTTTTTTCGTAATGAACGGTATATTTCTTAGAGCATGTCCCGTGATGGACAACCATTCTCTTTGAGTGTATGCCGCAATGAATAACCCCTCTCTACGAGGGCATGTCATAATGAACGATCCCATTCTTATAGGGTATACCGTGATGAACGACCTCTCTCTTTGAGTGTATGTCGGGAGAATGACCCATCTCTTCGAGCGTATATCATAATGACCGGTCTCTCTCTTTGAGCGTATCACGTGATGGACGACCACTCTCTTTGAGCTTATGTCATGATTAATGACCCCACTCTTTCGAGTGCATATTAAGGTGAACGATCCCCCTCTTTGAGCTTAGTCGTGATAGATGACCACTCTCTACGAGTGCATGTCATAATGAACAGTCCCTTTGAGCGTATACAGTGATGGACGACCCCACTCTTTAAGTGTATGTCGCAGTGAATGACCCCTGTCTTCGAGTGCATGTCATGGTGAACGTTCCATCTATTTGAACGTATGTCGCGATGAATGACCCCTCTCTCCGAGTGCCTGTCATAATGAATGGCCCCTTTCTTAGAGTGTATACCGCGATGGACGACCCTACTATTTGAGCATTTGTCACGATGAATGACCCATCTGTTCGAGTGCATGTCATAATGAATGGTCCCATTCTTAGAGCGCATGCGGTGATGAATACCACTCTCTTTGAGCGTATGTCGCGACGAATGACTCCTCTCTTCGAGTGCATGTCATAATGATCGATCCCTCTCTTTGAGCGTATATCGTGATCGATGACCATTCTTTTTTAGCGTATATCACGATGAATGACCCCTCTCTTCGAGTACATGTCATGGTGAACTATCCCTCTCTTTGAGCGTATACCATGTTGAACGAAACCTCTTTTTGAACGTATATTGCAATGAATGACCCCTCTCTTCTAGTGCATGTCATAATGAACGGTCCCTTTTTTAGAGCATATACCGTGATGGATCACCCTTCTCTTTGAGCATATGTCACGATGAATGACCCCACTCTTCGAGGTTATGTCATAAAAAATGGTCACTCTCTTAGAGCGTACACTGTGATGGACGACCCCTATCAT
Source organism: Abelmoschus esculentus (assembly GCA_035048815.1). Taxonomy (NCBI): domain Eukaryota; kingdom Viridiplantae; phylum Streptophyta; class Magnoliopsida; order Malvales; family Malvaceae; genus Abelmoschus; species Abelmoschus esculentus. The sequence continues at coordinate 13,351,053 of JAUCBN010000016.1, read as the reverse complement.
TAAGCGTATGTCACGGTGAATGACCCCTCTCTTCGAGAGTATGCCATAATAAATGGTCCATCTCTTTGAGTGTATGCCGTGATGAACGATCCCTCTATTCGAGCGTATGCGGTGATGGATGACCTCTCTCTTTAAGTGTATGTCGCATTGAATGACCCCTCTAGTTGAGTGCATGTCATTATGAATGATCCCTTTCCTAGATTGTATACCGTGATGGACGACCCTCTCTTTGAACGTATGTCTTGATGAATGACCCCTCTCTTCGAGTGCATGTCATAATGAACGATCCCTCTCTTTGAGAGTATACCGTGATGGAAAATCCCTCTCTTTGAGCGTATTACGCGATGAATGACCCTTCTCTTTGAGTGTATATCCTAATGAATAATCCCTCTCTCAGAGCGTATACCGTGATGGAAAAACCCTCTCTTTGAGCATATGTCACGATGAATGTCCCCTCTCTTCGAGTGCATATCATAATGAACGGTCCCTTTCTTATAGCGTATACCGTTATGGACGACCCATCTCTTTGAGCGTATGTCGCGGTGAATGATCCCGTGATGGACGACCCCTGTCTTTGAGTGTATGTCATGATGAACGACCCCTCTCTTTGAGTGCATATCATGGTGAACGGTCCTTCTTTTTTAGCGTATACCATGATGGACGACCCCTCTGTTTGAGCGTATGTCACGATGAATGACCTCTCTCTTTGAGTGCATATCATGATAAATATTTCTTTTCTTAGAACGTATACCGTGATGGACGAGCCCTCTCTTTGAGCGTATGTCACGATGAATAACCCCTCTCTTCGAATTCATGTCCTAATGATCATTCCCTCTCTTTGAGCGTATACCATGATCGATGACCCCTCTTTTTGAGCATATGTTGCATTGAATGACCACTCTCTTCGAGTGCATGTCATGCAAAACGATCCCTCTCTTTGAGCGTATACCGTGATGGACGACCCCTCTTTTTGAGAGTATGTCACAACGAATGACCCTTCTCTTCTAGTAAATGTCATAATGAACGGTCACTTTCTTAGAGCGTACACCATGATGGACGACCCTTCTCTTTGAGCGGAATGACCCCTCTTTTCGAGTGCATGATATAATGAATGGTCACTTTTTAAGAGAGTATATTGTGATGGACAACCCCTCTCTTTGAGCGTCTGTCGCCGTGAATGACCCCTCTCTTCGAGTACATATCATAATGAATGGTCCCTTTCTTAGAGCGTATATCGTGATGGACGACCCTTCTCTTTGAGCGATATCGCAGTGAATGACCCTTCTCTTTGAGCGTATTTCATAATCACTGGTCTCTCTCTTTTAGCGTATCTCGTGATGGACGACCCCTCACTTTGAGCGTATGTGTCTATGAATGACCCCTCTCTTCGAGTGCATGTCATGGTGAACGGACCCTCTCTTTGTGCGTATACCGTGATGACGTCCCCTCTCTTGGAGCGTAAGTCGCGATGAATGACCCCTCTCTTCGAGTTCATGTCATAATGAACGGTTCCTTTCTTAGAGAATATACCGTAATGGACGACCCTTCTCTTCGAGCGTATGTATCGATGAATAACCCTTCTCTTTGAGTGCATACTATAATGAACAGTCCCTTTCTTAGAGCATGTACCATGATGGACAATCCCTCTTGGAGCGTACGTTGCGGTGAATAACCCCTCTCTTCGAGAGTATGTCATAATGAACGGTCCCTCTCTTTCAACGTATGCCGTGATGGATGACCACTCTCTTTGAGCATATGTCGCGGTGAATGACCCCTCTCTTCGAGTTCATGTCATGGTAAAGGGTCCATCTCTTTGAGCGTATACTGTGATGGACGACCCCTCTCATTGAGCGTATGTCGCATTGAATGACCCCTTTCTTCGAGTGCAAGTGATACATGCATGAGAGGGCTAAATTAATGCACATTGAGCATAAATATGAATCTGTTGGTAAAGTCTGGAAAGCCAGCCAACTTGCCTTGACTTTTTGGATGTGTTCCGTGCATTTATGGGCAGAGTTGTCTGCTAATAAATTGACCGTTATTCAGTTACCTTTTCAACGCATCTTGAAACGCATCAATTGGATATCGGGAGCTCAAGATATGTTTGTTTTTACCGAAGATTGCGCGTGCAGAAAACTGGATACGGGATTATTATGCGATTTTGTAAAATTTATCTCAAAAGCTAATATATAAAGTTTTTGGATGAATTAGACATTAAATAAATTAATTAAAAGTTTGATTATAAAGCTTTGACCATTATTATTAGTATTTTATTTTATTACATAGGATTCCTTCTAATTAGCTATTCATATGCTGATTTTAGGGGATTTATTTTATCAAGATATCAATATGCTGATATTTAGGGATTGATCAGCTATCTATTAGTCAAGTCTAAGGTCTCCTATAGACTATAAAAGGGGACAATTCTTTTCTTGAAAACACATGAATAATATGAATTTCTGAGTTATAAAAACTCTTGGCCTCGGGTCATTTTATTTGCAAGATTATCACCTTGCTATTTTTCTTATCTGAAGTCTTCTTCAACATAAGTACTTCAAGTTTTTATGAGGAAGGTTATCTTCATACTCTCTCTTGCCTAAGCAATCGTATTTAGGAGGGTGAGTTAGAGCCGATTATGGTGTTTGCCTATCTAATTACGGATAGGAGGGTGCATAGGAGAACAACATTTCGTCAATTCACCAGAGAGATTCGTTTCGTTTGCAGGTGTTTGCCTATTCAATTGCGATTAGGAGGGTGCCAAGGAAAAATCTATCCAACATCATACCACCACCACTATCTATCCCGCTATGTATTTTATACCATTTGGCATTAGATTCAATTCGATTCCTTGGGATTGAGTTTTTTTTTCTTGTTAAAGTTTCAAGTTTACTTCTCTTCCATGGTACTTTAATCTTTGATGAACTTCCTCCAATCATCAGTTTAGATTCGAGGGTAAATCTTTTTGAGGAGTGGGGGAATGATATGTGCATGAGAGGGCTAAAGTAATGCACATTGAGCATAAATATGAATCTGTTGGTAAAGTCTGGAAATCCAGCCAACTTGCCTTGACTTTTTGGATGTGTTCCGTGCATTTATGGGCAGAGTTGTCTTCTAATAAATTGACCGTTATTCAGTTACCTTTTCAACACATCTTGAAACGCATCAATTGGATATCGGGAGCTCAAGATATGTTTGTTTTATCGAAGATTGCGCGTACAAAAAACTGGATACGGGATTTTTACGAGATTTTGTAAAATTCATCTCAAAAGCTAATATATAAAGTTTTTGGATGAATTAGACATTAAATAAATTAATTCAAAGTTTGAGCATAAAGCTTTGACCATTATTATTTGATATAAAATATACAACGGGATAGATGGTGGTGGTGGCATGATGTTGGATAGATTTGTCCTTGGCACCCTCCTAACCGCAATTGAATAGGCAAACACCTGCAAACGAAATGAATCTCTCTGGTGAATTGGTGATATGTTGTTGTCCTAGGCACCCTCCTATCCGTAATTAGATAGGCAAACACCATAATCGGCTCTAACTCAACCCCCTAAACGCGATTGCTTAGGCAAGCGAGAGTGTGAAGATAATCTTCCTCATAAAAACTTGAAGTACTTATGTTGAAGAAGACTTCTGATAAGAAAAATAGCAAGGTGACAACCTTGCAAATAAAATGGCCCAAGGCCAAGAGTTTTTATAACTTAGAAATTCATATTATTCTTGTCTTTTTACAAGAGAAGAGTCTACCCCTTTTATAGTCTAAAGGAAACCTTAGAATTGCCTAATAGATAGCTGATCAATCCCTAAATATCAGCATATGGATAGTTTAATAGAATAAATCTCCTAAAATCAGCTTATAGATAGCTAATTAAAAGGAATCTTAGGGAATAAAATAAAATATTAATAAAAATAATGAAAGCTTTATAATCCAGCTTTGAATTAATTTATTTTAATGTCTAATTCATCCAAAAACTTTATATAGTAGCTTTTGGGTTGAATTTTACAAAATCCTATAATAATCTCGTATCGAGTTTTCTGCACGCACAATCTTCAGTTAAACAAACATATCTTGTGTAACCCCCTTAGCCCGGCCTGGACGAAACCGACACTAAACGAGTCACACGGGAAATATCAAACCAAACCCGCGAAGGTTCGATTCGATAAACAACCCTAAAACTGTTATACTTTTTTTTTATCTTACCTAGATGCATAACCTTATTCCTACGTGTCAAGGAATCATGCAAAGTAATACCGGTAACACAATAATTAAAAACAACCATCCGATTAAACACTAACATGGATTAAGGACTAAACCGTAAAACTTTAAAATACAATTAGTAAAGTAGAAGTTCTCTTCATCAATGTTCAATTAAACATACAAGAGTTTCTCATAGCAAATTACAACTCAAACGGATCATTCTAACACCATTAATTACATGTTTCTCTAATTTAGGGACCAAAATGTAATTCTTCCAAATTACAAAGACTTCAACCAAATTAGATTAAATATCTTGAAATTAATCTAACTTTAAGCATGCATGCAAAATTCTAGCTCAAAATAACGTCTACAAGTACCTTAATCGAACAAAGGAAGATATCCGGGACTAAAATAAAATTTCAACAATTAATAAATCCTGGTGGTCAAAGGTTTGGAAACCTTCCTGAAGGTTTCCAAATTTTTTGTAAAAGGTTTCGAAACTTTCCTCGAAAGTTTCCATACCTTTCGCGTCCAGTAGCTTTTCAACTTGAAACTGCCCGCAAGGTTTGGAAACCTTCGTGAAGGTTTCCAAACTATTTGTCAAAGGTCTCGGAACCTTCAATCAAAGGTTTCGAAACTTTGGGTCTGGAACCAATAATTTCATTTCACCAAGTACAAACCAAATGCTCAAAATTCAACCATTAGTTAGAACCTCTAAATGCATCAATCCTAAACATGATTAACTTCATATGGCACATAATCAACAACGTCATGGACATCATTCAAGCTATAGGCATGCTCCCTAAGAAAAGCGATGTACAATAATTCAATCCAACAAATACATGCTAGAACATGCTTCAACCATTCAAGTAATTCCAAAGTTCAACAATTGACATTCAAACAATAATGGTCTTATTACAACATAAACCAAAGCCTAATTACACACACTACACATGGTTTGGGTTACACATTGCCTTGCCCAATTTATTTGCCAAAAACATACCAAATTTCAAGTGATCTTCCCCTTGATCTCCTTGCCCCGAACGAAGCTCCAAGTGTCCTTATTTTTCTGCAAAGATGAAAAGAGAACTTAAGCAAACTTGCTTAGTGAGGTAGCTCCACAAATAATCATCAATGCATTTATTTTAAACCATGAAGAAAACATAATTTGAAATTCATAGTTAAATCATGCATGCTAAAATTCCATTGTCCAAGTTCATTAAATCATATGCATCCTTGAATTCTCATAACCTTGCCAAAACAATTCATAAATGATGCCCCAAACCTTTTCTCAATTTCAAGTATGTATATTGGCTTTCTAGTGAACACTTAATGTGAACCTTTGATTCATCGAATACACGGATCCTTTTCAACATGCATCGATCGTACACTTAGTCCCCCTTGTATACATGTTATCCCCCACTACGCACGGTTGGACACAAAGTCGCCCTTGTCTACGTATGGGTCAACTATATGCACGGTCGGACACAAAGTCACCCTTGTTTACATATAGGCAAGCTCTACCACGCACGGTCGGACACAAAGTCACCCTTGTTTACGTGTAGGCGGCTCTACCACGCTCGTTAGACACAAAGTCCCCTTGTTACGCGTGTAGGAAAATTCAATATTCTCTTTATTTTATAGTGCACTCAATCCTAATGACATGTCATTCGTATTCGAAACTAAAGTTAGTGTCACTAAGCCAATATCATAATCAAATATGCATGATAACTTGCTGCTCATAATGCATGCATAGAATGTTCAACAAATGAACCAAAGCCATGCCCAAAGGTACCATCATGTATAAGGCAATTAACCATATTGTATTTCAAATCATATAACTTGCTGCTCATAAAGCATGCATAATATGTTCAACAAATGAACCAAAGCCATGCCCAAAGGCACCATCATGTATAATAGGCAAATAACCATATTGTATTCCAAAATATTTCTCATAATTTTCCATAATCATGGATGCTAAATAAGCTATGTATTTCAGCAAGTAATTTCTCATATATGCATCATTTCAAATCATGCTCATGCACTTCCATAAATCTCATGCATTATCAATGAAATACCTTTGTCGAAAAATAGCCGAAACTCATATCGGTTCATCAAAGCAAAAACTTTACTTACTCTTGAACTATGGAAGGTTTTCACACACTTCCATAGCCCCAAAAACAAAACGTGCCAAACGTGATTCGCTTTTAATCCGAAAACCACTCACCAACAAGCGAAACAAGCTTTCGCCGCTTTCCGACGATCGCACCAAACGCACCAGCAATCAAGCTTCTTCTTGTACCTCTTCTACAACATTAAAAACAGAGCATTCTCACATCATAACATGCTCAAACCAACAGCCATATCCGATCACCATTAAACTACCAAAAACTTAGCCGAAAAGACCAAAAACTAAGCCGAAACGCATCCGAACAACATCAGCCCAAAACCTAACGAATCTAACATCTAATCCACCTCAAACATGATCCAAAAACACATCAAAACCATACTTATATCTCCAGCAACATCTAAGCATCTAAAACAGCCCATAACACAACCGAAAAACACCTTAAAACTACACCGATTACATTATTCCGGGATTTAATTAATGTGACCTCAAATCAAGACTCAATTAATCATTAAATCATCATAAAAACATGATTGAAATCATACAATTTTCAGCATTAAACAAGATCCATAAAGATCTCACAAAAACATAACAAAAACATTAGATCTAACATCAAAAACATTGATTCAAGTGTTTATTCAAAGATGAACAAGCTAATACTTGGGAATTTCAATAAAGAACCTTAGAAAATAATAAAAATCCAGAAAATTACCTTTAAGATCTATTCACCAAAATTAGGAGATTTTCCCCTTCTTGATTCCTTGCAATTTGATGAAGATTTGATGAAATCAATGCATAGGTTTTGTAAAGGATGGAAAGATGATGCAAAGGATGTAATCTTTGTAGAAAAAGATGCAAAAATCAGCAAGGAATTGAGAAGAAAAGATGAAGAGAAAATAGAGAGAAAATGAGAGAAAAAGATGAGAGAAAAATGGGTCAAAAGTAGTTTTTAGGAGAAAATGATTAAGAAACCAAATTAAAGTAATTAAAATATTTATTTTGGTGAATAAATCATCATTAAAATTAAAAATGGGTTTATGGCCCTCTAAGGATTCTAAGTTTAGCTTGCTTTTCAATTTAGTTACTAAAATACCATAATGGCCGAAAATCACAAATTAAGTCCCTCAATTTTCCAAAAATTACAAATTGGTCATTTATGCATAATTAAGCATAATTAAAAATCATTATAAAATCCAAATCATCTTCTTTTAATTTTGAAACATATTTTTAATATTTCAAACCACCTTCCAAATTATTAATTTTCTTAATTAAAAATTATCCTTATTTTATTTTTCCCGGAATTAATGAACCGGAGAACCCGATTCGTCCAGAATCGAATTCACCTAACTAAGCCTAACTAATAACCCCAAAAACGGGATGTTACAACTCTCCCCCTCTTAAGAAAATTTCGTCCTCGAAATTTACCTTAAGTAAACAAGTGAGGAAACTACTCCTCTATACTTTTCCATGTTTCCCAAGTTACCTCTTCGACACCTCGGTGTTTCCAAAGCACTTTAACCAAACCTATGGTTCTTCATCGAAAAACCTTTGTATCCACATCCAAAATCCTCACCGGTTCTTCCTCATAACTCAAATCTTCCCTTAACTCGATCTCCTCAACCGGTACAACATGAGAAGGATCCGATCTATATCTACGAAGCATCGATACATGAAAAACATCATGCATCTTATTCAACTCCTCCGGTAACCTCAACCTATAAGCAACAGGACCAACACGCTCCAACACCTCATATGGTCCAATAAAACGTGGACTCAACTTACCCTTACGACCAAACCTCATCACCTTCTTCCATGGAGAAACCTTAAGAAACACCTTGTCCCCAACATCATACTCTATCTCCCTACGCTTCAAATCGGCATAGGATTTCTGCCTATCCGAAGCTTCCTTGAGCTTAGCACATATCAACTTAACTTTCTCATCTGTATCTTTCAACACTTGAGGCAAAGAAACATACTTCTGTCCAACTTCCTTCCAACACAAAGGTGTACGACACTTACACCCATACAACGCCTCAAACGGTGCCATCTGTATACTCGTCTAAAAACTATTATTGTAAGCAAACTCTACTAACGGCAACTGCTTCTCCCAAGAACCTTGAAACTCGATGATACAACACCTTAACATATCCTCCAAGGTCTGTATAACACGCTCAGACTATCCATCCGTCGGTGGATGATAAGCCATACTAAAGCTAAGCCTCGTACCCAAAGCTGTCGGTAAACTCCTCCAAAACTTGGATGTAAACCGCGGATCCCTATCCGATATGATCGACTTAGGCACACCATGCAACCTTACCACCTCAGAAACATACAAGTCTGCCAACTTATCCATGGAGTACGTCGTATGCACGGCAAGAAAATGTGCACACTTCGTAAACCTATCAACAATCACCCATACAGAATCCTTTTTGAACGGTGTTAAAGGCAACCCCGTCACAAAATCCATGATAAGTCTCTCCCATTTCCATTCTGGAACTTGAACCAGCTGTAACAAACCTGAAGGGAACTGATGTTTAGCTTCCACTCGCTGACACACCATACAACGAGATACAAACTCCGTCACATCCTCCTTTAAACCAACCCAAAGGTACATACTTTTGGGATCTCTATACATCTTCACACTACCCGGATGCATAGCAACGGACTAGTATATGCTTCTGCTAAAAATAGCTTACCTCAACTCAACATCATCCGGCACCATAATCTGACCTCCAAACCACAACATCTCATCCACATCAAACGATACTCAGTCGGTCTACTCTCAACAACATCCTTCACAAAAGGTACCACGTCTCATCCTCTAACTATTTTTTCTTATCTTCTCAACCAAGATAGGCTTTACTTACAACTCAACCACCTTTCTTTGAAATACTCAACTTAGCAAACATCACTCTCAACTCAACCGCCGTCTTACGGCTCAAAGATTTAGCCATCACCTTAGCTTTCCTGGATGATACACAACAGACAACCCACACTTACCCTCTTCGAAAAACCAACAGATTCTTTCCCCATACCAAAGCAACAATGCACAAACCACCAATGCACAAACCACCACACTATCTCAACCTCTATAGAAAACATAGCTCAAAAGAAAACCCCATAAGGTTGATAACCAACTCTTGACAACCGCAACAGTTTCCATATCACCACCATCGAACCGACCTTAATTTTGACATCCTCCCTCATACCAGGTAACCAACTAAACCTTTCACCAACCTCCACTCCACACAACAAACTTCAGACTAACTTGTACCAAAACTGTCAACATTGTCTTAAGCAAACTCCTACATTAACGATACCACAACAAAATCCAAACTTGTAAAACCATTCCTCCACTAACTCCAACATCTCTTATTTATAACCTTGCCCAAGCGATAACCATAAAGATGAAACATCCTCAAACACGAACCCACCGAACACAAAACCTCAAAACACTTTTCGATAAAAGCAAACTCATAAGACTGAACAATGTGTACAAACCATAAATTGTCCAGCGATCCATATTATACCACTTCAGACATCATCAAAAACTAACTTTACCTGAAGTTTATCCAACTTAACATCCTGTAAACACAACATGTACACTTTCCTCCTTTATAGTACTACCAAACCTCTCAAGGTCACAACAATCTATAATTCAACCCCCGATTTCACAACTCTCATACCAGACTATATCTCATATTTTACTTCCATCCCAACCATACCAGATCGGTTACAACCTCCAGATCTTAACTAGAAAGAATCCACAAAACTCAGCCCTTCCTTTTAGTAATGACCAACTAAAACTAACCACAACACAGTGTATTTACCTTGGTTTCAAACATTCACAACTCTGAGGACAACCACTCATCGTTCCTCCAAGACTATTCCCTAACCAAAAGGGTAGCTTGCCCACTACACATACAACTTAACACCACATGAAAGTTCTCTCAACCTCTTTTTTTCACACCTTCACCTTAAAATAACCAACCACACTCCAGTTACACCCTCAAGGAGCTACTCGCAAGTGTGAACAAATGTATGCATGATTTCTTATATGCCCTCATAAATACCTATGCAAGTGCATATGCATGTAAATGCAATTTCTAATGTCATGCTCAAGAATGCATGCATGTCCTACATTATCTATAGATATATACATATATGTGCTCTTATTCTATGCGTGATTATTGTTCACACTCACAAATAACATCCTCAATTCCAACAACCTCAACTACCATCTTGTTGACAACTCCTAAGTCAGATTAGCAACACCCGTAACAGCTTCAGCAGACTAAAACACAACCGGAAGAGCAGTGCAAAACCACAAACTAACCTTCTGGCCCAACCGAAGGCACACTTACAGAGGAGGAAGAATTTACTCTTCCCTAACAGTTGTTTCATATTCAATTTTGACCATCAAAATTCATACCACAGTATCCAGTGACTTACGTCTCAAAAAATATATTCAAAAACTTTAATCATAATTTTCCATAATCATGGATGCTAAATAAGCTATGCATTTCAGCAAGTAATTTCTCATATATGCATCATTTCAAATCATGCTCATGCACTTCCATAAATCTCATGCATTATCAATGAAATACCTTTGTCGAAAAATAGCCGAAACTCATATCGGTTCATCAAAGCAAAAACTTTACTTACTCTTGAACTATGGAAGGTTTTCACACACTTCCATAGCCCCCAAAAACAGAACGTACCAAACGTGATTCGCTTTTAATCCGAAAACCACTCACCAACAAGCGAAACAAGCTTTCGCCGCTTTCCGACGATCGCACCAAACGCACCAGCAATCGAGCTTCTTCTTGTACCTCTTCTACAACATTAAAAACAGAGCATTCTCACATCATAACATGCTCAAACCAACAGCCATATCCGATCACCATTAAACTACCAAAAACTTAGCCGAAAAGACCGAAAACTAAGCCGAAACGCATCCGAACAACATCAGCCCAAAACCTAACGAATCTAACATCTAATCCACCTCAAACATGATCCAAAAACACATCAAAACCATACTTATATCTCCAGCAACATCTAAGCATCTAAAACAGCCCATAACACAACCGAAAAACACCTTAAAACTACACCGATTACATTATTCCGGGATTTAATTAATGTGACCTCAAATCAAGACTCAATTAATCATTAAATCATCATAAAAACATGATTGAAATCATACAATTTTCAGCATTAAACAAGATCCATAAAGATCTCACAAAAACATAACAAAAACATTAGATCTAACATCAAAAACATTGATTCAAGTGTTTATTCAAAGATGAACAAGCTAATACTTGGGAATTTCAATAAAGAACCTTAGAAAATAATAAAAATCCAGAAAATTACCTTTAAGATCTATTCACCAAAATTAGGAGATTTTCCCCTTCTTGATTCCTTGCAATTTGATGAAGATTTGATGAAATCAATGCATAGGTTTTGTAAAGGATGGAAAGATGATGCAAAGGATGTAATCTTTGTAGAAAAAGATGCAAAAATCAGCAAGGAATTGAGAAGAAAAGATGAAGAGAAAGTAGAGAGAAAATGAGAGAAAAAGATGAGAGAAAAATGGATCAAAAGTAGTTTTTAGGAGAAAATGATTAAGAAACCAAATTAAAGTAATTAAAATATTTATTTTGGTGAATAAATCATCATTAAAATTAAAAATGGGTTTATGGCCCTCTAAGGATTCTAAGTTTAGCTTGCTTTTCAATTTAGTTACTAAAATACCATAATGGCCGAAAATCACAAATTAAGTCCCTCAATTTTCCAAAAATTACAAATTGGTCATTTATGCATAATTAAGCATAATTAAAAATCATTATAAAATCCAAATCATCTTCTTTTAATTTTGAAACATATTTTTAATATTTCAAACCACCTTCCAAATTATTAATTTTCTTAATTAAAAATTATCCTTATTTTATTTTTCCCAGAATTAATGAACCGGAGAACCCGATTCGTCCAGAATCGAATTCACCTAACTAAGCCTAACTAATAACCCCAAAAACGGGATGTTACATCTTGAGCTCCCGATATCCAATTGATGCGTTTCAAGATGCGTTGAAAATGAAACTGAATGACGGTCAATTTGTAAGAAGACAACTCTGCCCAGAAATGCACGAAAACCATCCAAAAGGACAACGCAAGTTTGATGACTTTCCAGACTTTACCAATAAATTCAGATTTATGCTCAAGGTACATTACTTTAGCCTTCCCATACATGTATCATTATTAGTATTTTATTTTATTACTTAGGATTCCTTTTAATTAGCTATTCATATACTGATTTTAGGGGATTTATTTTATCAAGATATCAATATGTTGATATTTAGGGATTGATCAGCTATCTATTAGGCAATTCTAAGGTCTCCTATAGACTATAAAAGGGGACAATTCTTTTCTTGTAAACACATGAAGAATATGAATTTTTGAGTTATAAAACTTTAGGCCTTGGGCCATTTTATTGGCAAGGTTGTCACCTTGCTATTTTTCTTATCAGAAGTCTTCTTCAACATAACTACTTCTAGTTTTTATGAGGGAGAATATCTTCACACTCTCGCTTGCCTAAGCAATTGCGTTTAGGAGGTTGAGTTAGAGCCGATTATGGTGTTTGCCTATCTAATTACGGATAGGAGGGTGCATAGGACGACAACATATCATCAATTCACCGGAGAGATTCGTTTCATTTGCAGGTGTTTGCCTATTCAATTGCGATTAGGAGGGTGCCAAGGACAAATATATCCAACATCATACCACTACCACCATCTATCCCGCTGTGTATTTTATACCAGCAAGTCATAATGAACGATCCATTTTTTGGAGTGTATACCGTTATGGATGACCCTTCTCATTGAGCGTATGGAGCGATGAATGACCCCTCTCTTCGAGTGCATGTTATAATGAACCGTCCCTTTCTTAGAGAGTATATCGTGATGGACGACCCCTCTCTTTGATCGTTTGTCGCAGTGAATGACCCCTCTCTTCTAGTATATGTCATAATGAATGGTCCCTCTCTTTGAGCATTTGCCATGATGGACGATCCCTCTCTTTGAGCGTATGTCACGATGAATGACCCCTCTTCGAGTGCATATCATAATGAATAGTCCCTTTCTTAGACCTTATATTGTGATGGACGACCACTCTATTTGAGCGTATGTCCTGGTGAATGACCCCTCTCTTCGAGTGCATGTCATAATAAACGGTTCCTTTCTTTGAGCGTATATCGTAATGGACGACCCCTCTCTTTGAGCGTATGTCGCGGTGAATGACCCTTCTCTTTGAGTGCATGTAATAATAGTCAGTCCCTTTCTTACAACGTCTACCGTGATGGACGATCCTCCTCTTTGAGCGTATGTCGCTATGAATGACCTATAACACCAAACCCGGATGTCACATTGGGCCTCCGGCCCAAAACCCGTATTTTAAATTTTCCTTTAGAAGTCCAATAATAAAATCACATAGATTTCAAAACCAATTTCCATAAAATCCACTTAAATTAAAACAAGCCCAAAATAGTTTAAAGAAATTCGGAGCTCCAAAATTATTATAGACCCGTTAAAACATTCGACCCAAATTTAATAAACAGAGTTACAATTACATATAAGGTCCAACATAGTACTATGCCCACTACATTTGTAAGTGTACTCTGACAACTCGGTCGATACTGAAATCCGAACCTTGATGGTGCTCCACGAAACCCGCTTCACCTAACTTATGCACGAAAATAGATTTCGAACGCTAAGCCACACAAGCTCAGTGGATACGCCAAACTCGGCCAACATCATGCATATCAAAGCAGTAAATCATGGCATATAAATCACATGCATGGTATGATGGTCTAGCATGCTTGCCTAACACATGGCATAAATGAGATGTATATTATCGCACACAGCATATACAATCAGCAAAACACACAAGGTAGTGAGGCCCGCGTCCACCCAATATCGAGATCCTACACTATGAGTAGGGCCTGTGTCCACACAGCATGGGGATCCCTTACTCAAGGATGAGGCCCGCGTTCACACAGCATCGGGATCTTACATCTGGGATTGAGGCCCGCGTCCACATAGCATCAGGATCCTCTAAATCCCATACTCGGAATGCCACATCGAGTATCTTCGAATGAGGTACGCGTCCACACAGCATAGAGATCCTACACTCAGGATACTCATCAAATCATCATCCAGAATGTTACATCGGATGGCCTTCGACATGTTGCAACACTTATGAATATCCGGATTTTCAACGCTCAAGGACTCAAACCACACAAACGATCCACCTAGGATCTTATCACAACAAGGCATGTTAAGTCTTGTCGTTCTTAAGCCTTTCTTTTGGGGTTATAATTATCAATCATAGCTTAAAATTCCTTTCATAGCTTTTAAGATTAATGGAAGTATTTATTAAATCTCTGAGCCCCAAAACTCTACTCAAACTTATCCAAAAACACAAGGGTATCGATACCCTTATATGGGGTATCGAAACACCCAGCATCGATGCCCACCCAAAGAGGATATTGGAACAAGGGTATCGATGCCAATATCGATACTCTTTGACCACTTCAAAAGTCAACAAAAGGGGAAAGGACCATTTCGATGCAGGTATTGATACAAAAAGTTACTGGAAGCCTCGGTTCGATACCCCTAAACGACAAGCCAAAAACATACTAATAGGTATCAATACTGGTAGCCCGAGTATCGATACCCCCTGCACGAAATACAGGTCTATACTTAGAATTTCTAGATTTTCAGACCCAAACTTAATCTAATTGATTCTAAAGTCTTCCTACTCATTTTTAATACTGATTAGGATGTTTTAACACCAATTTCCACCCATTGAACACATAAACTCGTATTTCACCATTAATGACCCATTTTCAAGCAAACCAAGCAAGATAACACACATACATGATTTCTCTATATGTTATGCATTCTACCATGAATGGATGATGAAGAAAGAGTTGGGAGTACCAACCTCTTAGCTAAACAGCAGCAACCCGAGCTTCCTCTAGTCAAACTCTTCCTCTACCCAAGCTTGTTGCTGGCTCACCATCTTCTTTCTCTACAAGAGAAAGATGAAGAACGATTTAGGAAGAACATAGGATGATTCCTCGAGGTCTAAAAACACAAAAAGGGACTGAGATTAAAGCTCCAAAACTCAATCCCGAGCTTCACCCAAAAACCCACAAGAACCTCCATCTAACACCAAAATCACACATCCTTACCTTGTTTTATAGATCCTTTACTGCTCTACAACCTTTCTTCAAGCATAAAAACGAGATTCCCACTAAGATTCTTAAAGATCAAACCTTTTACCTTACCTTCTTCTTGCTTCTATGATGGGGGAGGATGGAGAGTGAAGAGAGAAAAGGAATGATGTCATTCCTCTGCAGAAATTAAACCCCCAAACCCAACAACCAGACCAGCCATAAAGCCCAAATCACCCCCAACCCAACAACTAACAAGCCCAACAACCAGACCAGCCATAAAGCCTAAGGGCCAACAACCTAAGGTCCAAACTGTACAAACCCAGGGCCTAAAACTAAGCCCAACACTTTGGGTTAACCCGAACATTGAATACGAGAAATCTGTGTAGTTACATGACCCCTCTCTTCAAGTGCATGTTTTAATGAACGGTCACTTTCTTTGAGCGTATAACGTGATGGACAACACCACTCTTTGAGCGTATGTCACGGTGAATGACCAATCTCTTCGAGCATATAACATAATGACCGATCCCTCTCTTTGAGGGTATCACGTGATGGACGACCCCTATCTTTGAACGTATGTCGCGATGAATGACACCAATCTTCGAGTGCATGTCATGGCGAACGGTCTCTTTCTTAGAGCGTATATCGTAAAGGACGACCCTTCACTTTGAGTGTATGTCGCGATGAATAACCCCTCTTCAAGAGCATATAATAATAAATTGTCCCTTTCTTAGAGCGTATACCATGATGGACGACCCTCTCTTGGAGCGTATGTCGCGGTCAATAACCCCTCTCTACAAGAGTATTTTCAAATGATGAGTCCCTCTCTTTGAGCGTATACCGTGATGGATGACCCCTCTCTTCGAGTGCTTATCCTGGTGAACGTCCCTCTCTTTGAGCATATATCGTGATGGACGACACCTCTTTTAGAGCGTATGTCGCGTTGAATGACCCCTCTCTTCTAGTGCATGTCATAATGAATGGTCCCTTTTTAGAGCGTATACCGTGATAGACGACCCTTATCGTTCAACGTTTTTCGAGATGATTAACCCCTTAATACGAGTGCATGTCATAATGAACAGTCCCTTTCTTAGAGGGTATACCATGATGGATGACCCCTCTCTTTGAGTATATGTCGCGAAGAATGACCCTTCTCTTCGAGTGTATATCATAATGACCGGTCCCTCTCTTTGAGCATATCATGTGATGGACGGCCCCTCTCTTTGAGCGTATGTCGCGATGAATGACCCTACTCTTCGAGTGCATGTCATGGTGAAAGGTCCCTCTCTTTGAGCGTAAACTGTGATGGACGACCCCTCTCTTTGACGTATATCGCGATGAATGACCCCTCTCTTCGTGTGCATGTCATGATGAACGGTCCCTCTCTTTGAGCGTATATCGTGATGGACGACCCCTCTCTTTGATCGTATGTTGCAATGAATGACCCCTCTCGTCGTGGGCATGTCCTGGTGAACGGTCCCTCTCTTTGAGCGTATACCGTGGTGGACGACACCTCTTTTTGAGCATATGTCGCGTTGAATGACCCCTCTCTTCTAGTGCATGTCATAATGAATGGTCCCCTTTTTAGAGCGTATACCGAGATAGACGACCCTTCTCTTTGAGCGTTTGTCATGATGAATGACTCCTCCCTTTGAGTGCATGTCATAATGAATGATCCCTTTCGTAGAGCATATGCCGTGATGGATGACCCCTCTCTTTGATCGTACATCGTGGTTAATAACCCCTCTCTTCCAAGGTATGTCATAATGATCGGTCCCTCTCTTTGAGCGTATCCCGTGGTGGATGACCCCTCTCTTTGAGCGTATGTCGCGATGAATGACCCCTCTCTTTGAGTGCATGTCATGGTGAACAATCCCTCTCTTTGAGCGTATACTTTTATGGACAACCCTTCTCTTTGAGCGTATGTCGTGATGAATGACACTCTCCTCGAGTGCATGTTATAATAAGCAGTCCCTTTCTTAGAACGTATATCGTGAAGGACGACCTTTCTCCTTGAGCGTACGTTGCGACGAATGACCCATTCTTTAAGTGTATGTTATGATGAACAACCTCTCTCTTTGAGCGTATATCGTTATGGATGACCCCTCTCTTTGAGCTTATATTACGACGAATGACCCCTCTCTTCGAGTGCATATCATAATAAATAGTCCCTTTCTTAGAGCGTATACCGTAATGGATGACCCCTCTCTTTGTGTGTACATCGCGGTGAATGGCCCCTCTCTTCGAGCCTATATCATAAGGATTGATCCCTTTCTTAGAGCGTATACCGTGATGGACGACTCTTCTCTTTGAGCGTATGTCGCGATGAATTACCTCTCTTTTAGTGTATGTCGCGGTGAATGATCCTTCTCTTCGAGAGTAAGTCATCATAAACAGTCCCTCTCCTTGAGCGTATGTGGTTATGGACGACCCCTCTCTCTGAGCATATGTAGCGATGAATGACCCCTCTCTTCGAGTGCATGTCATAATGAACTGTCCCTTACTTAGAGCGTATAACATGATGGACGACCTCTCTCTTTGATATTATATCACAGTGAATGTCCCCTCTCTTCGAGCGTATGTCATAATGGCCGATTCCTCTCTCTGACCGTATGCCGTGATGGACGACCCCTCTCTTTGAGCATATGTCGCGATGAATGACCACTCTCTTTGAGTGCATGTCATGGTGAATGGTCCCTCTCTTTGAGTGTATATCGTGATGGACAACCCCTATCTTTGAGCATATGTCGCGATGCATGACCCATCTCTTCAAGTGCATGTCATATTAAACAATCCATTTCTTAGAGCGTATACCGTGATGGACGACACCTCTCTTTAAGCGTATGTGGCGGTAAATGACCCCTCTCTTTGAGCGTATGTCATAATGAACGGTCCCTATCTTTGAGCGTATGTCATAATGAACGGTCCCTATCTTTGAGCGTATGCCGTGATGGATGACCCCTCTCTTTGAGCGTATGCCACATTTAATGACCCCTCTTTTCGAGTTAAAGTCATGATGACCAGTCTCTCTCTTTGAACGTATACCATGATGGACAAACCCTCTCTTTAAGCGTATATAGTGATAGACGACCCCTCTATTTGAGCGTATGTCGTGATGGATGACCTCTCTCTTTAAGTGCGTGTTAGAATAAACGGTCCGTCTCTTTGAGTGTATACCGTGATTGATTACCCCTCTTTTTGAGCATATTTTGCGATGAATGACCCCTGTCCTTGAGTGACTGTCATGGTGAACGGTCTCCATCTTTGAGCTTATACCGTGATCGACGACCCCTCTTTTTGATTATATGTCACGATAAATGACCCGTCTCTTCGAGTTCATGTCAAAATGAATTGTCCCTTTCTTAGAGCGTATACCGTGATGGACGACCCCTCTCTTTGAGCGTATGTCGCGGTGAATGACCCCTCTCTTTGAGTGCATGTCATGGTGAACGGTCCTTCTCTTTGAGCATATACCATGATGGACAATCCCTCTCTTTGAGCGTATATCGCAATGAATGACCTCTCTCTTTGATGCATGTTGGAAATAAACGGTCCCTCTTTTTGAGTGTATACCGTGATCGATTACCCCACTCTTTGAGCGTATTTTGAGATGAATGACCCCTATCTTCTAGTACCTGTCATGGTGAACGGTCCCCCTCTTTGAGCTTGTACCGTGATGGACGACCCCTCTCTTTGAATATATGTCGCGATGAATGACCCCTCTCATTGAGTTCATGTCATAATGAATGGTCCCTTTCTTAGAGCGTATACCGTGATGGACGACCCTCTCTTTGAGCGTAAATCGCGATGAATGACCCCTCTCTTCGAGTACATATCATAATGAACAATCTCTCTCTTTGAGTGTATACCGTGATGGATGACCCCTCTCTTTGAGCGTATGTTTGCGGCGAATGACCCCTCTCTTCGAGCGTATGTCATAATGAACGGACCCTATCTTTGAGCGTATGCCGTGATGGACGGCTTGATATAATCCTAATCATCACCCATTTTATCTATGGTTTGATCACATCATTGAAAATCTTCAAGACTAATTCTAAGGGAGTTTCACCTTACTTTATCTTGTATTATCTAATTTATGCATTGACTAAACTCTATTGTTTATAGCTCATTTTAACTTATTTCAATTTATTTTAGCTTATATATTGTTTTCTCATTATTCCAGTTATTTTAAGTATAGATAATAGTCCGAGGAAGCTTAAAGACATCAAGTATAGCTCAAAGTAGCTTTGGAAGACTTATAACAGCTTGGAATAACTCAAGATTGGCTCAAACGATTGAAATTGTATAGGAGCTTTCGGCTTGTGAACTTAAAGGAACTATGTAGAGGAGCTCACAAACTTAAAAGCCTAGCTCAACCAGCTATAGTTAGCTCAGAAGAAGCTAAACGGAGGGCAATGCTAGAAACACAAGGAGCCAACTTCAGAAAAGCTTGGGCATTCATGGAATACTCCTACAGTACTTAAAGGACTCAAGACTGGCTCCACGTCAGCTCACAAGTCCCATACGAGGTCAAATGAAGCATAATTTAAAACGAGGCCTTAGGAGATTCGGATTAGCTCCAAAACACTCCTCACACTAGAAGAGAGTATAAGGAAGCTAATGGACCAGCTCACTTTGCTAAAGGTAGCTTGGATTAGCTTATTTCAGCTTCAAACTTTAGCTAAGTCTTTCAGCTAGATACCTCAGTTCAATCTAGCGCACCTCAACTCTAGCTATCACTCCCAGCTCAACACCCGAAGGTCGCCTACCCTTCACCAAGCATCATGTATGTCTGTTATCCATATTGGGCGCCAAGATCATGGAGGGAAAGGAAGTGGGCACCAAAACAAAGAGATAACACTTTTCATTGGACAAATTCATAATAGTCCACTTGTTTGCCATTTTCGAGCAGGATACAAGCAGAACTGGATTTTGGTGTCTTCATGAAAATTGTTCCCCTATCTCTTATCTTCCAACACATGCTGAATCGCATCAATCCAATATTGGGAGCTCGAGATATGGCCAAATTACTGAAGATAATGCAGACTGGACCGAGAAGTTACATCTTTTCGAATAGTTTTAGACGGAGACACCATTCAAATGAATGGTTATCCGAATACAACTTGGAGTAAAACACAAGTTAAGTACATAAATAAAAGATATTTGTTTCATTTCCTAGTTTATTCCCACAATGATTCTTTTCCCGCGTGGCCTTTGTATTTGACTTTCCATGCGTTTCTCAGCTTCGATTCTTATACTGCTTGTCTTAAAATATCCACCTTATTTTTCTCTTCAGATTGCCTACAATATCGGTACTTGTTCATCAGGTGCTGCCGCGGCCTTAGATACTACCGTGGAGTCATGTGCTGCCGCAACATCAGATCTACCTGCAAATGCACAAAGGTGCATTAAAGCTTTCATTTTCTATAAATATCATCTTTATATATCACAAAAGCAAAATATCTAAATGCCACACATTAAGTTCATGCTTTAGTCCAAGTAGTTGTATATTAAGTGATTATTGTCCATGAAAGGTGTAAATGTGATAATCTTTTGAGCACTTATCACACCCCCAAACTCGAACTATTGCTTGTCCTTAAGTAATGCAAACCATCAAATTACCAAACCTTATTCTCTATTGTTCTTACGTTTTCATCTATTCTCCCCACCATAACTATGCCTATTCTTGAGCCTTAACCTTCCGGTTACCCAAGGACTTACCCGGAATCAAGCTATAAGATTTTGTTAGTGTGAGTTCTTGTGGACAAGGTTGATTAAAGGTTTCTTAGACAAACTCTAAGTTCAAGACAAGTAGACTTGGAATTAATGTTCTCTTCTTATAACAACAACTACTTGAGCCATTTTCGGGCAGCTCAAGGATTGTGTTTTCTCATTAAGATTTCTCTATTTTTTTTAGCATACTAGAGCCAATTTCGGGCACCTCTAGCATGAAGAAGAGTGATTGCTAGAGCCGATGATAGGAACCTCTAGCCAACATTTCCAAAAATCTAAGTCTTTATCACCTAAATTCATTAAAAAAATTCCTATAATCAAATAAGTCTCAAAAGTGTTTTTAGGATCAATCTTATAGCAAGCTTATAAGTTTTCTTCCTTAAGTATCCTAAAGTTAAGCCTTCCAAATAGGACCTAATCATGGTAAGAAGAAAGATTTCAATAGCTTCAAAAGAATAAACTAAGGCAATACTGATGTAGGGTAGTGCAAAAGTATGGACAATATTCCAAGTAAGGTAGTGGACATAATTTTTTTTTCAAAAACAACTTAAATACTTCCTTTCATGGCAAGATCGCAGCAGTGAATTGTCTCGGCAATGAGTCTACACCCCCAAACTCGAACTGAGCATTACCCTCAATGCTTATATCAATGGCACACAGTAGGAAAAACACATGAAAATGAACAAGTAAAGATATAAAAGAAACATAAAGGTATAGAAATTAAATAGTTAAATATGGGATTTTAAACAAAATTTTACATATTAATCTCAAATTTTCAGATTTTTACTCGGTTAAAATTTGAACGAATTCTCTATAAAAGCTTTTTAGACATGCACATTTTAATCCCAACAAAATGACAACCAAATGTTATTAAATCAAATTTTAGGAGTTCAAATAGTTAACAATGGGCTTTTGAACAAAAGTATACAAATTAATCTAAAATTTTTAGCTTTTTACGCTGTTAAAATTGGAACAGATTTTTTATAAAGCCCTTTTAGAAATACACGTTTTAATCCCAACAAAACGAAAAACATATGATATTAAATCAAATTTTATGAGTTAAAATTGTTAATTATGGGCTTTTAAACAAAATTATACATATTAATCTCAAATTTTCAAGTTTTTACTCGGTTAAAATTGCAACGAATCCTCAATAAAACCCATTTAGACATTCACGTTTTAATCCTCAAAAAACGACAACCAGATGTTATTAAATCAAATTTTATGAGTTCAAATAGTTAACTATGGGCTTTTGAAAAAAATTATTAAAATTAATCTCAAATTTTAAGCTTTTTACTTGATTAAAATTCGAACGGATTCTATATAAAGCCTTTTTAGACATGCACGTTTTAATCCCAATAAAACCAAAACCAGATATTAAATCAAATTTTATGAGTTTAAATAGTTAAATATGAGCTTTTGAATAAAATTATATAGATTAATCTCAAATTTTCAGCTTTATACTAGGTTAAAATTCTAACGGATTCTCAATAAAGCATTTTTAGACATGCACCTTTTAATCCCAACAAAACAAAAACCAGATGTTATTAAATCAAATTTTAAGAGTTTAAATAGTTAAATATGGGCTTTTGAATAAAATTATATAGGTTAATCTAAATTTTTTATCTTTTTACTCGGTTAAAATTCAAATGGATTCTCTATAAAGCCTTTTTAGACATGCACGTTTTAATCCCAACAAAACGAAAACCAGATGTTATTAAATCAAATTTTATGAGTTCAAATAGTTAATTATGGGCTTTTGAACAAAATTATACAAATTAATCTAAGATTTTCAGCTTTTCACTCGGTTAAAATTCGAACGAATTCTCTATAAAGCCTTTTTAGACAGACACGTTTTAATCCCAACAAAACAAAAACCAGATGTTATTAAATGAAATTTTATGAGTTCAAATAGTTAATTATGGGATTTTTATTCGGTTAAAATTCGAACGGATTCTCTATAAAACCTTTTTAGACATGCACATTTTAATGCCAACAAAATGACAACCAAATGTTATTAAATCAAATTTTAGGAGTTCAAATAGTTATCAATGGGCTTTTAAACAAAATTATACAAATTAATCTAAAATTTTTAGCATTTTACGCTGTTAAAATTGGAACGGATTCTTTATAAAGCATTTTTAGGCATGCACGTTTTAATAATAACAAAACGAAAACCTGAAGTTGCTAAATCAAATTTTATGAGTTAAAATTGTTAATTATGAGGTTTTAAACAAAATTATACATATTAATCTCAAATTTTCTAGTTTTTACTCTGTTAAAATTGCAACGAATTCTCAATAAAGCCCATTTAGACATGCACGTTTTAATCCCAAAAAAAACGATAACCAGATGCTATTAAATCAAATTTTATAAGTTAAAATAGTTAACTATGGGCTTTTGAAAACAATTATTAACATTAATCTCAAATTTTTAGCTTTTTGCTCGGTTAAAATTTGAACGGATTCTCTACAAAGCCTTTTTAGAGATGCACATTTTAATTCCAACAAAACCAAAACCAGATGTTATTAAATCAAATTTTATGAGTTTAAATAGTTAATTATGGGATTTTGAACAAAATTATAGAGATTAATCTAAAATTTTCAGCTTTTTACTCAATTAAAATTCGAACGAATTCTATATAAAGCCTTTTTAGACATTCACTTTTTAATCCCAACAAAACGAAAACCTGATGTTAATAAATCAGATTTTTACTCGGTTAAAATTTTAACGGATTCTCTATAAAACCTTTTTAGACATGCACATTTTAATGCCAACAAAATGACAACCAAATGTTATTAAATCAAATTTTAGGAGTTCAAATAGTTATCAATGGGCTTTTAAACAAAATTATACAAATTAATCTAAAATTTTTAGCATTTTACGCTGTTAAAATTGGAACGGATTCTTTATAAAGCATTTTTAGGCATGCACGTTTTAATCCTAACAAAACGAAAATCAAAAGTTGTTAAATCGAATTTTATGAGTTAAAATTGTTAATTATGAGGTTTTAAACAAAATTATACATATTAATCTCAATTTTCTAGTTTTTACTCTGTTAAAATTGCAACGGATTCTCTATAAAGCCCATTTAGACATGCACGTTTTAATCCCAAAAAAAACGACAACAAGATGCTATTAAATCAAATTTTATGAGTTAAAATAGTTAACTATGGGCTTTTGAAAAAAAATATTAAAATTAATCTCAAATTTTTAGCTTTTTACTCGGTTAAAATTTGAACGGATTCTCTACAAAGCCTTTTTAGAGATACACATTTTAATTCCAACAAAACCAAAACCAGATGTTATTAAATCAAATTTTATGAGTTTAAATAGTTAATTATGGTATTTTGAACAAAATTATACAGATTAATCTAAAATTTTTAGCTTTTTACTCAATTAAAATTCGAACGAATTCTATATAAAGCCTTTTTAGACATTCACTTTTTAATCGCAACAAAACGGAAACCTGATGTTAATATATCAGATTTTTACTCGGTTAAAATTCTAACGGATTCTCTATAAAACCTTTTTAGACATGCACATTTTAATGCCAACAAAATGACAACCAAATGTTATTAAGTCAAATTTTAGGAGTTCAAATAGTTATCAATGGGCTTTTAAATAAAATTATACAAATTAATCTAAAATTTTTAGCATTTTACGCTGTTAAAATTGGAACAGATTCTTTATAAAGCATTTTTAGGCATGCACATTTTAATCCTTACAAAACGAAAACCAAAGGTTGTTAAATCAAATTTTATGAGTTAAAATTGTTAATTATGAGGTTTTAAACAAAATTTTACATATTAATCTCAAATTTTCTAGTTTTTACTCTGTTAAAATTGCAACGGATTCTCTATAAAGCCCATTTAGACATGCACGTTTTAATCCCAAAAAAACGACAACAAGATGCTATTAAATCAAATTTTATGAGTTAAAATAGTTAACTATGGGCTTTTGAAAAAAATTATTAAAATTAATCTCAAATTTTTAGCTTTTTGCTCGGTTAAAATTTGAACGGATTCTCTACAAAGTCTTTTTAGAGATGCACATTTTAATTCCAACAAAACCAAAACCAGATGTTATTAAATCAAATTTTATGAGTTTAAATAGTTAATTATGGGATTTTGAACAAAATTATACAGATTAATCTAAAATTTTTAGCTTTTTACTCAATTAAAATTCGAATGAATTCTATATAAAGCCTTTTTAGATATTCTCTTTTTAATCCCAACAAAACGAAAACCTGATGTTAATAAATCAGATTTTTACTCGGTCAAAATTCTAACGGATTCTCTATAAACCTTTTTAGACATGCACATTTTAATGCCAACAAAATGACAACCAAATGTTATTAAATCAAATTTTAGGAGTTCAAATAGTTATCAATGGGCTTTTAAACAAAATTATACAAATTAATCTAAAATTTTTAGCATTTTACGCTGTTAAAATTGGAACGGATTCTTTATAAAGCATTTTTAGGCATGCACGTTTTAATCCTAACAAAACGAAAACCAGAAGTTGTTAAATCAAATTTTATGAGTTAAAATTGTTAATTATGAGGTTTTAAACAAAATTATACATATTAATCTCAATTTTTCTAGTTTTTACTCTGTTAAAATTGCAACGGATTCTCTATAAAGCCCATTTAGACAAGCTTGTTTTAATCCAAAAAAACGACACCAAGATGTTATTAAATCAAAATTTATGAGTTCATGTAGTTAACTATTGGCTTTTGAAAAAAATATTAAAATTAATCTCAAAATTTTAGCTTTTTGCTCGGTTAAAATTCGAACAGATTCTCTATAAAGCCTTTTTAGACATGCACCTTTTAATCCCAACAAAATGACACCCAAATGTTATTAAATCAAATTTTATAAGTTCAAATAGTTAATAATGGGCTTTTGAACAAAATTATACAAATTAATATAAAATTTTTAGCTTTTTACGCTGTTAAAATTGGAACGAATTCTTTATAAAGCCTTTTTAGACATGCCCATTTTAATACCAACAAAATGACAACCAAATGTTATTAAATCAAATTTTATCAGTTCAAATAGTAAACAATAGGATTTTTAACAAAATTATACAAATTAATCTAAAATTTTTAGCTTTTTACGCAGTTAAAATTAGAACGTATTCTCTATAAAGCCTTTTTAGACATGCACATTTTAATCCCAACAAAACGAAAACCTGATGTTATTAAATCAAATTTTATGAGTTTAAATAGTTAAACATGATCTTTTAAACAAAATTATACATATTAATCTCAAATTTTCAGATTTTTACTCGGTTAAAATTCGAACGAATTCTCTATAAAACCTTTTTAAACATGCACATTTTAATCCCAACAAAATGACAATCTAATGTTATTAAATCAAATTTTATGAGTTCAAATAGTTAACGATGGGCTTTTGAAAAAAATTATACAAATTAATCTAAAACTTTTAGCTTTTTATGCTGTTAAAATTGGAACGGATTCTTTATAAAGCCATTTTATGTATGTACATTTTAATCCTAAGAAAACGAAAACAGATGTTATTAAATCAAATTTTATGAGTTAAAATTATTAATTATGGGATTTTAAAAAACATTATATATATTAATCTCAATTTTTTAAGTTTTTACTCGGTTAAAATTACAATGGATCCTGTATAAAGCCAATTTAGACATGTACATTTTAATCCCAAAAAAACGATAACAAGATATTATTAAATAAAATTTTATGAATTCAAATAGCTAATTATGGGCTTTTGAAAAAAAATATTAAAATTAATCTCAAATTTTCAGCTTTTTACTCGGTTAAAATACGAACGGATTCTAATATAAAGCTTCTTTAGGCATGAACGTTTTAATCCCAACAAAACGAAAACTAGATGTTATTAAATCAAATTTTATGAGTTTAAATAGTTAAATATGGGCTTTTGAACAAAATTATATAGATTAATCTCAAATTTTCAGATTTTTACTCGGTTAAAATTCGAACGAATTCTTTATAAAGCCCATTTAGACATGCATGTTTTAATCCTAAAAAAACAACAACCAGATGTTATTAAATCAAATTTTATGAGTTCAAATAGTTAACTATAGGCTTTTGAAAAAAAATATTAAAATTAATCTCAAATTTTTAACTTTTTACTTGGTTAAAATTCGAATGGATTCTAATATAAAGCCTTTTTAGATATGCACGCTTTAATCCCAACAAAACGAAAACCAAATGTTATTAAATCAAATTTTTTGAGTTTAAATAGTTAAATATGGGCTTTTTAATAAAATTATATAGATTAATCTAAATTTTTCAGCTATTTACACAGTTAAAATTCGAACGGATTCTCTATAAAACCTTCTTAGATATACACGTTTTAATCCCAACAAAACTAAAACTAGATGTTATTAAATAAAATTTTATGAGTTTAAATAGTTAAATATGGGTTTTTGAACAAAATTATACAATTTAATCTAAAATATTTAGCTTTTTACGAGGTTAAAATTTGAACGGATTCTATATAAAGCCTTGTTAGACATGCACGTTTTAATTCCAACAAAACGAAAACCAGATGCTATTAAATCAAATTTTATGATTTCAAATAGTTAATTATCTACTTTTGAACAAAATTATATAGATTAATCTAAGATTTTTAGCTTTTTACTCGGTTAAAATTCGAACTAATTCTCTATAAAGCCTTTTTAGACATGCACGTTATAATCCCCAAAAAATGACATCTAGGTATTATTAAATCAAATTTTATGAGTTCAAATAATTAATTATGGGCCTTTTAACAAAATTGTACATATTAATCTCAAATTTTTAGATTTTTACTCGGTTAAAATTCGAACGGATTCTCTATAAAACCTTTTTAGACATGCACATTTTAATGCCAACAAAATGACAACCAAATGTTATTAAATCAAATTTTATGAGTTCAAATAGTTATCAATGGGCTTTTGAACAAAATTATACAAATTAATCTAAAATTTTTAGCTTTTTACGCTGTTAAAATTAGAACGGATTCTTTATAAAGCCTTTTTAGGCATGTACGTTTTAATCCTAACAAAAGGAAAACCAGAAATTATTAAATCAAATTTTATGAGTTAAAATTGTTAATTATGGGCTTTTAAACAATATTATATATATTAATCTAAAATTTTCTAGTTTTTACTCTGTTAAAATTGCAACAGAGCCTCTATAAAGCCCATTTAGACAAGCACGTTTTAATCCAAAAAACGATATCAAGATACTATTAAATTCGAACGAATTCTCTATAAAGCCTTTTTAGACATGCACCTTTTAATCCCAACAAAATGACAGTCAAATGTTATTAAATCAAATTTTATAAGTTCAAATAGTTAACAATGAGCTTTTGAACAAAATTATACAAATTAATATAAAATTTTTAGCTTTTTACGCTGTTAAAATTGGAACGAATTCTTTATAAAGCCTTTTTAGACATGCACATTTTAATACCAATAAAATGACAACCAAATGTTATTAAATCAAATTTTATCAGTTCAAATAGTAAACAATGGGCTTTTGAACAAAATTATATAAATTAATCTAAAATTTTTAGCTTTTTACGTTGTTAAAATTGGAACGGATTCTTTATAAAGCCTTTTTAGGCATATACGTTTTAATCCTAACAAAACGAAAACCATAAGTTATTAAATCAAATTTTATGAGTTAAAATTGTTAATTATGGGATTTTAAACAAAATTATACATATTAATCTAAAATTTTCTAGTTTTTACTCTGTTAAAATTGCAACGGATCCTCTATAAAGCCCATTTAGACAAGCACGTTTTAACCCAAAAAACGATATCAAGATGTTATTAAATTCGAACGAATTCTCTATAAAGCCTTTTTAGACATGCACCTTTTAATCCCAACAAAATGACAGACAAATGTTATTAAATCAAATTTTATAAGTTCAAATAGTTAACAATGGGCTTTTGAACAAAATTATATAAATTAATATAAAATTTTTAGCTTTTTACGCTGTTAAAATTGGAACGAATTCTTTATAAAGCCTTTTTAGACATGCACATTTTAAAACCAACAAAATGACAACCAAATGTTATTAAATCAAATTTTATCAGTAAAAATAGTAAACAATGGGCTTTTGAACAAAATTATACAAATTAATCTAAAATTTTTAGCTTTTTACACAGTAAAAATTGGAACGAATTCTCTATAAAGCCTTTTTAGACATGCACGTTTTAATCCCAACAAAACGAAAACCTGATGTTATTAAATCAAATTTTATGAGTTTAAATAGTTAAATATGAGGTTTTGAACAAAATTATACATATTAATCTCAAATTCTAAGATTTTTGCTCGGTTAAAATTCGAACGGATTCTCTAGAAAGCCCATTTAAACATGCACATTTTAATCCAAAAAACCCCGACAACCATATATTATAAAATTAAATTTTATGAGTTCAAATAGTTAATTATGGGCTTTTGAACAAAACTATACAGATTAATCTAAAATTTTTAGCTTTTTACTCGGTTAAAATTCGACTGGATCCTCTAGAAAACCCATTTAAACATACACGTTTTAATCCAAAAAAACCCGACAACCATATATTATAAAATCAAATTTTATGAGTTCAAATAGTTAATTATGGGCTTTTGAACAAAATTATACAGATTAATCTAAAATTTTCAGCTTCTTACTCGGTTAAAATTCGACTAGATTCTCTATAAATCCTTTTTAGATATTCCCGTTTCAATCCCAACAAAACAAAAACAAGATGTTATTAAATCATATTTTATGAGTTCAAATAGTTAATTATGGACTTTTGAACAAAATTATACAGATTAATTTAAAATTTTTAGCTTTTTACTCGGTTAAAATTCGAACGGATTCTCTATAAAGCCTTTTTAGATATGCATGATTTAATCTCAATAAAACGAAAACCAAATGTTATTAAATCAAATTTTATGAGTTCAAATAGTTAATTATCTTCTCTTGAACAAAATTATACAAATTAATCTAAGATTTTTAGCTTTTTACTCGGTTAAAATTCGAACGAATTCTCTATAAAGCCTTTTTAGACATGCACATTACAATCCCCAAAAAATGACTTCCAGATGTTATTAAATCAAATTTTATGAGTTCAAATAATTAATTATGGGCTTTTAAACAAAATTATACATATTAATCTCAAATTTTCAGATTTTTACTCGGTTAAAATTCCAACGGATTCTCTACAAAGCTTTTTAAGACATGCACGTTTTAATCCCAACAAAACGAAAACCATATGTTATTAAATCAAATTTTATGAGTTCAAATAGTTAATTACTTTCTTTTGAACAAAATTATACATATTAATCTAAAATTTTCAACTTTTTACTCGGTTAAAATTCTAACAAATTCTTTATAAAACCTTTTCAGACATGCACATTTTAATCCCAACAAAACGAAAACCAAATGTTATTAAATCTTTTTTTATGAGTTCTTATTGTTAATTATAGGCTTTTGAACAAAATTATAGAAATTAATCAAAAATTTTCAGCTTTTTGCTCGGTTAAAATTCGAACGGATTCTCTTAAAGCCTTTTTAGACTTGCACGTTTCAATCCCAGCAAAACCTTAACCAGATGTTATTAAGTCAAATTTTATGAGCTTTTGAGTTCAAATAGTTAATTATGGGCTTTTGAACGAAATTATACAGATTAATCTAAAATTTTCAGATTTTTACTCGGTTAAAATTAGAACGGATTCTCTATAAAGCCCATTTAGACATGCACGTTTTAATCCAAAAAAACGACAACCATATATTATTAAATCAAATTTTATGAGTTCAAATAGTTAATTATTTGCTTTTGAACAAAATTATACAGATTAATCTAAAATTTTCAATTTTTTATTTGGTTAAAATTCTAACGGTTTCTCTATAAAGCCTTTTCAGACATGCACATTTTAATCCTAACAAAAAGAAAACCAGATGTTATTAAATCATATTTTATGAGTTCAAATAGTTAATTATGGACTTTTGAACAAAATTATACAAATTAATCTAAAATTTTTAGCTTTTTGCTCGGTTAAAATTCGAACAGATTCTCTATAAAGCCTTTTTAGATATGCTTGTTTTAATCCCAACAAAATGAAAACCAAATGTTATTAAGTCAAATTTTATGAGTTCAAATAGTTAACTATGGGTTTTTAAACAAAAAATACAGATTAATCAAAAATTTTCAGCTTTTTACTCGGTTAAATTCGAACGGATTCTCTATAAGGCATTTTTAGACATGTACATTTTAATCCTAACAAAACGAAAACTAGTTGTTATTAAATCAAATTTTATGAGTTCAAATAGTTAATTATTGGCTTTTGAACAATATTATACAGATTAATCTAAAATTTTTAGCTTTTTACTCGGTTAAAATACGAATGGATTCTCTATAAAGCCTTTTTTGATATGCCCATTTTAATCCCAACAAAACGAAAACCAGATGTAATTAAATCAAATTTTATGAGTTCAAATAGTTAATTATGGGCTTTTGAACAAAATTATACAGATTAATCTAAAATTTTCAGCTTTTTACTCGGTTAAAATTAGAACGGACCTCTCCCTCTCCTCTCCATCCTTTCCTCTCACCCTCCATGTCTTATTCTTCTTCTTTTATTTTCTTTCTCCTTTTTTGAGATCTTCTTTGTCTACTACACCACCGTCGCCATGGGTCTATACCATATTTTTTGGGAGAGGAAGTTTCAACAACCACCGGATGCCAATCTATTGAGATAAGTCAATTCTA
Organism: Abelmoschus esculentus; assembly: GCA_035048815.1. Classification (NCBI taxonomy): domain Eukaryota; kingdom Viridiplantae; phylum Streptophyta; class Magnoliopsida; order Malvales; family Malvaceae; genus Abelmoschus; species Abelmoschus esculentus. Next base: position 13,318,992 of record JAUCBN010000016.1, on the reverse strand, counting down.
TTATTTTTGTTGTTTATTTTTTTCCTTTTGTTTTTAAGGTTTTGGCCTTTTTTCTTTCTCCTAGCCACTGTTTCGTTTATTGGGTTTTCTCTCTAAGAAGATATTCGTCTTTAGGATCTTTTTTGATCCGGACTATTACCGTCTTAGAATTTTGTTTGCGATAGTCACCATGGCATTATACGTACGCTCTCTTTGGATGATCTTTCAACAATCGATGGACCTCTCTACGGCCTGGACTCTCCAACCGCTTATTGGTAGACAACGTTCTCTCTAGGCTTTTTTGGGAGAAGTAGCCTCTCGGCACCTGTCAAAAGTGCAGATATTAATTGTATCTATACTAATACCTACTATGGTGTCTTCAAAGCACCTGTTTCCATCCTTGAGAAGGGATTATACCAACAACTTTAATGGTGTGTTCTTTTCAACTTTGAAGGTTTCAAACTTACTTAAGGGCTACATCTATACACAGTCTTTTCTCTTCAGTTGCTTTGCATCTTTGAAACCTTCAATCTGGAAGTCGTTTACCGACTATATCATACAGTCTACAAGATTATTTTCAGGTCTTTTAATTCCTTTAACACATTACTTTTTCTACACTACATCTGGTTTCCTAATACTCTTTCTTTCAAGCTTACTCTCTTACCTAAATCTAACTACCACTCTATCTACTAGTTCTATTATAACAAGGATTCTTACTCCTTTTTGGTTTTTGAATCTAATAATATTATTTGTATTACTTGCTACAGTTATAGCTGCTTCAACATAGCAACCAACAGGACGCCATATGACCATCCCTCATAGCTATAGAATGATGGTACCCATCATTGATACACAATGGTTAATGTCCATAGGCCTCTACCCTACTGGGGTTACGCAGTATAAGTTTGAGGTAGTTGTATCGATGTCTTTTCCTTTTACTCTTTATACTCGACTACATGACTCGAATTTCAGGATCATGTTTCGTTATACAATCATTTGGTTTCAAATATCGTTGAGGGTTTTGGTTTTCTTGGAGTCAAAACCGATCCCACCAGAATCCACCACCGTGGGAGAAATGGATTCAAACACTCAACAACCATCGACAACCAAGATAAGTTGGATTTCTCTCTTTTATCATTTTTTTGTATTATTTCTCATGCACTGTTATCGTTCTTTATCATCTATATCTTGAGGAGTCTACGAACATACAAAAAAATTATTGGACTCATAAAACCCCCTCTACCGATCCACCCTCGTCCGATCGTGACTCTTCGTCCGATCTTGATCGGATCACTATTTATTTTGTCTTTTTACCATCCTTCATTAGGGTTTCTTCCATCACCATTATTGGTGGATCTTTCTTAAACCGACTTTTCCTCCTTTGGCTCGCAAGTTGCCAATCTGAACTCCTATTTTTTCTACAAGAGTTTAAGTCGGTAGTCTACACTGTTTTCTATCTAAGTGTCTCAGTTTAAGAGACACGACTCGGTCTCAAGTAACAGGGTTATTTCCACCAACATCTTTAACGGATCGCCCCTACACCGAATAATCTTTCATCAGCCCTCCACCATAGTGAATGTGAATTTCTTTCCTCTGAACTTTCCGATAAGCCAACCAGTAGGGTTTTTCGATCTTGGTCGTATTCATATCAGATCGAAGGTCGTATCCGATCTCTAAAGCTCACTAGCTCTAATCTTTCACGCTTTTGTTGGTAACCTAGCGCTGGGTAGTCATCTTAGAAGGTTTTTTGACCGAGGGAAACCCTTCCACCTCTTGATGCTACTTAGAGGTGTCATCTTACCTACATTTATGCAGGGTCTACGATCTTGTCTTCCTCCATACATAGACACAGTCTAGTCTTGATGACTGTTTCTTTGACGAGCTACCCTTTGATGTTAATGGTGGTTCTCGATCTTCTGCATTGTGCATTACTCCAGTCTGAGTATCACCGACAATCTTGTTTTTAACCTGCTTTATGTTTCGACAAAGTCTTCTTGGTGACTGCCTCTTTCTTATTTCTATCTTATTTTTATTGATGTTTTTTCCTTTGGTCTCTAGGAATGACTCAAATGGTTCCTACGATGGATTACCCAGTCCTGTCTCGCCTGGTATATTGTCTTGACCCTGTTTCTTGGTGATATTCGACGAGGGCTAATCACTGTGAACCCTAACCACTTTTTGAGGTGGTATTGTCGGGCCCCTTCTTTTCGACATGTAAGATCTTTCAATATTACCATATATTATGTGTTTGTTCGATCCTATTTCTTTTATGTTGTATCTATTCTCTCTTTTATTGTTATTTTTCCTCTATTTTATTACTTATTCCTATCTATCCCTTTACATATACCACCCCTTCCATGGGGCCTCTCCAACACCTTTTTTGGTGTACTTACCTCAGACAAGTTATATTGTCCTTCCTTCCCGTCCTTTTCTAACGGTAGACTCTATTTTGTTTCCTTGGTGCAACGTTACCTCAACTTATGTGTTATGACCACTATTTATCAAAAACTGATTTGTACTCCTACTACTATTCTTACAAATTACAGTATACATTCCAAGTATACCTTTTATTGATTTCTATCTCTTCTCAACTAACTAAATTTTATCCTCTACAATATAACACTTTCAATACACATACTATTACTCCTCTTTTTTACTTTTTATCTTCTCAAGTTTACTTCACTTATATTCCTTGTCCACCTCAAACTCTTCTAACTCGTTGTAGGAGTAACCATCAAGTTTTTTTATTATTATTCCTATTTCCAAATAAGCTCTTTTATCGAGAGTTTGCTAGTTGTACAACTTCTAATCACCAAATTATCTTCCCAAAATATTATTTTAAATTCCATATTATCTTTTAATTTTTTATTTATCTCAAAGTGTTTCACTTGTTCTCTAATAACCACAACCTTCTCTATACTAAACTACTATTACAGTTATTTTTCATATCAAACTCTCTATATACTCCTATATATAGCCATACATTCCTCTCATATTTTTTCATACCCAATATCAACGACACATTTCTCTTTCTTTTTCTTTCCCCGCTTTTCCTTTATCTTTACCAACCAACTACCAATGGACTCCAAATCTTTTGTTCAACAACTTGAGAATCTACAATTTACGGATGTTAAACAAACGTCCGTCTTTCAACCAAGTATCTCTTGAGATTCATCTGAAGCTGAAGCACAATCTACCCTTCTTGGGAACCTCATCTCCTCAAAGGAGATTGATGACCATGTGATTATCAAAGCCTTTATAGGAATATGGACTTCGGCCAGATTGGCTTCGATGCGAATCATGAAACCTCATGTGTTTCTCATCCGGTTCAAAGATAAGAAAATTAAGGAGGATATCCTCGCTAGGGGACCTTAGACTTACAAGGATGAATGGCTAGCTCTAGCACAATATGATCCAACTATTAGCCTTGATGAGCACTCCTTTGCTTCGATGAATATCTGCGTACGTATCCACAATATCCCCCCTATTCTTCTTTCGGAAGACTCAGCCAACAACACTAGTGAATCCCTTGAGGCCATTATTAGAACAATAACAAAAATCGATACTCGGAAAATTGATTTCAATATGATTGACTATCTCCGAGTAGGATTGACAATTGATGCTACCAAACCAATAAGGCACTGTGTTGCCATCGGTGGGGTGCCTCTACAAGATTCTGCCCCCTACAATATGAACGTCTTCCCACTCTATGCTATTGTTATGTTAAAGTTGGTCATTCTATTGATTATTGTAATATCCCGACCGAGGTTCGCCTCGCACAACCACAATATGGTGATTGGCTTCGCTATACCCCTAAGAAAAAAGACGGCCAACCTACACAACAAGGTCGCATTCGTTACATCTCCACTGCCCTGCCTGCTTCTCAATCCGCGCCCACATCCTCTCAAACATCTGCCAACCTTTCCACTGGTGCCAATGAAAAAGGTAAGGCTCCCATTGCGGATTCTCCAGCCTATGACAATATACAAGCCCCTACTACCGAACCTCTGTATACTTTTTCGCAAGGCCCTCGAACCTTACCAACTATTGCGAGTAAATTGTCTTCTCGATGATATCCTCCTCAACCACTGCAAATGGTCCTTCCAGAGCAAGAAACTAATGTTACTACTCGTTCAAGAGTTCATGATGATATTGGTGAGGATGATTTATAGACTCCAGAACTCCAGAATCTAGAATTGGAGCTTGTTGATGATATCGCCTTCCAAGAAGCTGCTGACTGACTTGACAATGCGCCAACCCTAAAAAAGTTGGCCGACCTGCCACGAGTAGGGTTCTAAACGGACTCCACCTTCTGACGAGGGTAATAAAAATAAGTGACCTAGACCACCTCCGAAGGTCTCTGGAGAAAAATCTGGGATAAGCAGTGCAAAAAACTCTTCCGCGGAGGTTGATGGAATTCAACCCCGCCGAGCCAAATGACACCTTCGTGTTGGAACTATCAGGGTTCGGCTACACTGATAGTTCACGTTTTCCAACATGCCTCTCTCGAGCATGCTATCGTTTTCTTTTTCCTTGGTAGTTCTAAGAATTTTAGGCAAACAAAGATCCATCTTTGGATCAGTTTAGGATTATTCGTTTGTTTAGAAGTTATCACCAAGCCTATTTATATCAGGCTCTGTTTTATTTGGTTTAATAATAAATTATTTTTTCTGTTTTCTTATTCCTATGGCTTTTTTCATGTTTTGCGACCTTCGACCACGTTAACTTTCTATATTATGCTATATGATATGTCAACTCTTTATATCATGATCTTAATTTTGGCCCATCTGTCACCTTCCTTGTTGCCTGTACTGACTTTGGCGTTGGTATGGTGTGGAATCATGCTGCTCACTTTCTTTTGTATACTAACGCCATTTATAATGTTTTCTCTTTTTTACTCTACGTTACATGTTGCTATTGTCCTTTTCTCTTATTTCTTTTCTGAATTGAATATTTCTTTGTCTTTTTTATCTATCTTTTCTATTATCTATACACCACCCTTACAAAGGGATTTTACCAACACCTCTCATGGTGTAACTCTCTCAACCAAGTTTTCTTGTTTTATTATTACCCTCACCAGTTGTGTTTCTTTATCAAACAAGGCTATTTACTTTAAGTTGGCACTCATGTCTTCATACACTGTTTATAAGTATTTTATTGCTACTACCACAAGGTCCGTTTATCCTTTTACTTTCTATACTATACGTAATTTTAGTTGCGATACTGATATAGCTGGGATGAGCAGCATTAAAAACTCTCCAGCGGTGGTTGACATTGAGCAACCCCACCCAGAGAAATGAAGATCTTATGTTGGAACTACCAGGGTCTCGGCAACACCTAGGCAGTTCACGCATTACAACATGCTACCACAAAGCATGATGTTGGTTGTCTCTTCCTCTGTGAGACTAGATTAAACAAACAAAATATGGAACGTATCAAAATTAAGTTTGGCATGCATAGCTGCATAGCTATTGAATCTAACCCTTCTTGTACTGGGCTTGCTATTATTTGGAATAATAAAACTACTATTGATTTTCTTTCTTACTCGGATCGTCATATTAATGTCATTATTTCTTTTGGACAACTATGTTTCCATTTTTCCGGTTTACATGGGTTCCTTGAAACTGCAAATAAATATAAAACTTGACAGTTGATAGATAATCTAAATTCAACCTCCTCCCTTCCCTGGCTTTTAGGGGGGACCTTAATGAAATCCTTTGTGACAATGAAAAACATGAAAGGTCTCATCGTGTGCGATCACAAATTAACAATTTTCGAGATTGCCTTGTAAGAATGATCTCTTCGACTGTAAGCCAACGTATGGATGGTTCACTTGGACTAGATCGGGACGTAATACTGAAACCATCATGGAAAGAATTGATCGATTCCTTGGTAACTCTATCTGGTTTAATACCTTTCCTAACTGTCAAGCTATCTCATTCTTTCAGGCACGTTCTGACCATTGCCCAATACTAATGGAGACTAGTCCATCACATACCCTTCGATCCACGCGGCCTAATAAGTTTTTTCGCTACGAGAACTGCTGGGCTGATAACCCAGAAGTTTTGTGTCGAATTAGAGAGATCTGGTCTAACCAATCCCACTTGACTCTTCAAAAACTTCAGGATACTGGACGATTCCTATCCACTTGGCAATCTAACAAACGCATAAAATCCAATGAGCGTATCAACCAACTGAACGCTTTCATTAATATATGTCTCAACCGACTACTTTTTGATGCAGAAATCCATAACTTTATTTCTGCTAAAAGTGAGCTTGATAGCTTGCTTAATGCGAAGGAAATTTATTGGGCTCAACGAGCTCGAACACACTGGTTAGAGCACGGTGATAAAAATACTTTCTTTTTCCATACTAGAGCAAATAGCCGACGGTGGAAAAATCATATTGTCGAACTACTCAACAACCAAAATATATGGCAAACACACACATTTGATATCATGTCTACTACTATTAATTACTTTCAAGACCTTTTTACGTCTTCCTCTCCTACTATATCATCTTCCATCTTGGATAACATTCCCACTATTGTTGATGATTCAATAAATAACGATCTTAATAAGGAATTCACAGCAGAAGAAGTATCTATTGCTTTTCGTGATATCTACCCGAGGAAAGCCCCAGGAGTTGATGGATTCCCAAGTGGCTTGTTTAGGAAGCATTGGGATGTCCTTGGTAAGGACTTTACAAAACTCTGCCTCGGGCTCTTAAAAGGGTCAGTGAATATGGAAGAGGTTAATCGTACCATCATTGTTCTTATTCCCAAAATTAGCAATCCAACTATAATGCATCATCTCAGACCTATTAGCCTTTGCAGAGTCATCTATAAAAATGTATCAAAAGTACTTGTTAACCGTCTAAAATCTATCATACCTTTATGTATTAGTGGTAATCAAGCTTCTTTTGCCCAAGGAAGGAATATTACTGACTACATCCTTATTGCGCATGAGCTCATCCATACTTTAAATTTTGATGAAACATCCCTAGCAAAAGGCGTCAGCTTAAAGCTAGATATGGAAAAAGCATTCGACCGTGTTGAATGGGCTTTTCTAGAACAAATTATGATTCTCCTAGGTTTCAACCCCAGTTGGGTATCCCTTATTATGAGGTGTGTATCCTAAGTATCATTCCAAGTACGTATCAACGACTCCCTCTCACGAACTTTCAAACCTAATAGAGGTTTATGGCAAGGGGACCCCCTCTCCCGTTTTCTGTTTCTTTTCTGTACTCAAGGCCTCTCAGCCTTGCTTAACACTGAGCACACAAATGGTAATCTCCTTGGTCTTTATGCCAGTAGGAATGGTCCACGTGTCAACCACCTCCTTTTTGCAGATGACTGTGTTGTTTTCATTAAAAACACAACTACATAAGCTCAACGCCTTAAGGACGCTCTACATACTTATACTACTTTGTCCGGGCAGACAGTAAATTTTGAAAAATCTACCATTTTCTTCTCATGAAAAACCTCTACATCACTTAGAGCGGAAATTAATGATATCCTTCACGTAAGAGAAATGGATGATCTGGGTGTCCCTCTCTTAATAGGAAAGAATAAGATAGCGGCCTTGGGTTTTACCAGGGAAAATATGAATACTCGCTTGAGTAAATGGGATAAACACCTTTTATCTTTTAGTGGTAGAGAAATTTTTATTAAATTAGTCCTACAATCTATGCCTCAATATGTTATGTCCTTCTACCTTTTTACCCCAAAGCATTATTGATGACATGACCACGTCGATACTGGTGGTCTGGGAAAGTTAACAAACGAGGATGACATATGCTTCCTGGGACACTATCTGTCTACCAAAACCAACAAAAGGTATAGGTTTTTGAGACCTACACCACTTTAATATTGCTTTGCTCGGTAAACAAATCTGGCATTTAGTTTGTGAACCTGATAACCTTCTTAGTCAGGTCTACAAATGCAAGTACTACCCATCGGGCTCGATCCTTGATTTTGATTACACTCGGAGTTCTTGCTTTGCCTGGAAAGGTCTCAACATAGCTATAGCTAAACTTTGCAATAGTTTTTTTCAAACGTCCTGGCATGTCCAGTAACATTCAGATCTATTTTGACAAATGGGGTGGTTCTCAGCCTATACACCTTTATGGTGATTATGAGTTGAATGACAAAGTCCCTTTACGTGCAGGTACCTTCATGGTACCTAACCTACTCCGATGGGATGAATCAAAAGTAAGAAATTACTTGTCCCATGAAGATGCTAACATTATACTTAATGTACCAATTATTAATGATATAAAAGACACCACACTTTGGGGTCACCATGACTCTGGTATCTATACAGTACGATCTGGTTACCAATTTTTGCAGTTGCCGCCAGGACCAGTTAACAGGCCCTCTAAGCTTTGGAAAATTCTATCCAAATTGCCTACTCTACCCAAGATTTGTTCCTTTGGATGACGATTATGTCATGATGCACTACCCTCTCGCTACAAAATCCTTCAAGTCAATCTTGGTACGGGGGTTTGCCCTATTTGCAACATGACCATCGAATCCGCCCTCCATGCTATGAGGGACTGTCCTAGTGCTAAAGAGGCGCTCCAATTGGCAGGGCTCCCCACTCGACTCTTGTCCAATACTTAAACCTCCCACCCCAGTGGCTTTCTACAAATGCAAGTACTACCCATCGGACTCAATCCTTGATTCTGATTACACTCGGAGTTCTTGCTTTGCCTGGAAAGGTCTCAACATAGCTATAGCTAAACTTTGCAATAGTTTTTTCAAACGTCCTGGCATGTCCAGTAACATTCAGATCCATTTTGACAAATAGGGTGGTTCTCAGCCTGTACACCTTTATGGTGATTATGAGTTGAATGACGAAGTCCCTTTACGTGCAGGTACCTTCATGGTACCTAACCTACTCCGATGGGATGAATCAAAAGTAAGAAATTACTTGTCCCATGAAGATGCTAACATTATACTTAATGTACCAATTATTAATGATATAAAAGACACCACACTTTGGGGTCACCATGACTCTGGTATCTATACAGTACGATCTGGTTACCAATTTTTGCAATTGCCGCCAGGACCAGTTAACAGGCCCTCTAAGCTTTGGAAAATTCTATCCAAATTGCCTACTCTACCCAAGATTCGTTCCTTTGGATGACGATTATGTCATGATGCACTACCCTCTCGCCACGAAATCCTTCAAGTCAATCTTGGTACCAGGGTTTGCCCTATTGGCAACATGACCATCGAATCCGCCCTTCATGCTATGAGGGACTGTCCTAGTGCTAAAGAGGCACTCCAATTGGCAAGGCTCCCCACTCGACTCTTGTCTAATACTTAAACCTCCCACCCAGTGGCTTTCTAATGTTGTTGGATTTCTTTCCTTGCATCAATTCTCGTTTCTTATTACGGTCTTATGGAATTTATGGAACCGCCGTAATGACTTTGTCCATAACAACCATCTTCAACCGGTTTGGTTAACTATTTCCAATGCAAAAAAGCTCTTTACTAACTATACCTCAGTTAATGATGCTTCCCACCTACGTTCCCGGCTAGCTGAGCCCACCTTTGCTCAAGCTAGATGGACGAAATCGACCCCTGGTTTTGTTAAGATTAACACGGATAGGGCCTTTGACTCTGTGTTAAAGGGTGCTGCTGCAGACATCATCGCTCGCGATTCTTCTGGTTTCGTGCTCGATGGTTGTTCTATGCCTCCTGTCTACCCGGATCCAGTTTCTGCGGAGGCTCTTGCTCTCCTAGAAGGTTTAAAACTGGTTGTTGATAATGGTTGGACCAATGTGATCATCGAAACTAATTCTGCCTCAATTGCCAACAAGGTTAACAACTCTCTGCACCAGGATCTTTCTATAGTGAATCATTTGGTGTCTTGAATCCGCTACACCCATGGTACTCTGCCTAATTGTAATATCTGTTATGTACCTAGAGACGCAAACATTGTTTCCCATGTCATAGCAACAAGGGATTTATGTTCTTTTGTTTCTTGTTCTTTTGGCTGTAACTTTCCCGATTTTATTCGGGCTTCTGTACTTTCGTAGAGGTTCTCCTCTCCTTCTCTTTAAAACCATGGGTACTCTTTTTCCCATAGGAGCCTAATCAGCTCTCGAGGTGACTGGCTATAGGGTTTTTTTAATGAGGCCCTTTCCCTCAAAAAAAATTAGAACGAATTCTCTATAAAGCCATTATAGACATGCACATTTTAATCTCCACAAAACCAAAACCAGATGTTATTAAATCAAATTTTACGAGCTTAAATATTTAAATATGGACTTTTGAACAAAGTTATAGAGATTAATCTAAAAATTTTAGCTTTTTACTCGGTTAAAATTCGAACGGATTCTCTATAAGGCATTTATAAACATGTACGTTTTAATCCCAACAAAACGAAAACTAGATGTTATTAAGTCAAATTTTATGAGTTCAAATAGTTAATTATGGGCTTTTGAACAAAATTATACAGATTAATCGAAAATTTTCAGCTTCTTACTCGGTTAAAATTCAAACAGATTCTCTATAAAGCCCATTTAGACATGCACGTTTTAACCTATAAAAAACAACAACCATATATTATTAAATCAAATTTTAGGAGTTCAAATAGTTAATTATTGGCTTTTGAACAAAATTATACAGATTAATCTAAAATTTTCAACTTTTTACTCGGTTAAAATTCGAACAGATTCTCTATAAAGCCTTTATAGACATGCACATTTCAATCCCAACCAACCGAAAACCAGATGTTATTAAATCATATTTTACGAGTTTAAATAGTTAATTCATGCTTTTGAACAAAATTATAAAAATTAATCTAAAATTTTCAGCTTTTTGCTCGGTTAAAATTCGAACGGATTCTCTATAAAGCATTTTTAGACTTGCACGTTTTAATCCCAATAAAACCAAAACCAGATGTTATTAAATTAAATTTTATGAGTTTAAATAGTTAATTATGGGGTTTTGAAAAAAATTATATAGATTAATCTAAAATTTTCAACTTTTTACTCGGTTAAAAATTTGAACGGATTCTCTATAAGGCATTTTTAGACATGCATGTTTTAATCCAAAAAAAATGAAAATCAGATGCTATTAAGTCAAATTTTATAAGTTCAAATAGTTAATTATGGGCTTTTATACAAAATTATACAGATTAATCTAAAATTTTTAGCTTTTTACTCGATTAAAATTCGAACAGAATCTCTATAAAGCCCATTTAGATATGCACGTTTTGATCTAAAAAACGACAACCATATATTATTAAATCAAATTTTAGGAGTTCAAATAGTTAATTATTGGCTTTTGAACAAAATTATATAGATTAATATAAAATTTTCAACTTTTTACTCGGTTAAAAATTTGAACGGATTCTCTATAAGGCATTTTTAGACATGCACATTTTAATCCCAAAAAATGAAAATCAGATGCTATTAAGTCAAATTTTATGAGTTCAAATAGTTAATTATGGGCTTTTGAACAAAATTATACAGATTAATCTAAAATTTTCAGCTTTTTACTCGATTAAAATTCGAACAGAATATCTATAAAGCTGATTTAGACATGCACGTTTTAATCTAAAAAACGACAACCATATATTATTAAATCAAATTTTAGAAGTTCAAATAGTTAATTATTATCTTTTGAACAAAATTATATAGATTAATCTAAAATTTTCAACTTTTTACTCGGTTAAAATTCGAACGGATTCTCTATAAAGTCTTTTTAGACATACAGATTTTAATCCCAACAAAACGAAAGTCAGATGTTATTAAATCATATTTTATGAGTTCAAATAGTTAATTATGGGCTTTTGAACAAAATTATAAAAATTAATCTAAAATTTTCAGCTTTTTGCTCGGTTAAAATTCGAACGGATTCTCTATAAAGCCTTTTTAGACTTATACGTTTTAATCCCAATAAAACCAAAATCAGATGTTATTATATTACATTTTATGAGTTTAAATAGTTAATTATGAGCTTTTGAATTAAATTATACAGAATAATCTAAAATTTTTAATTTTTTATTTGGTTAAAATTTGAACGGATTCTCTATAAAGCCTTTTTAGACATGCACATTTTAATCCGAACAAAACGAAAACCAGATGTTATTAAATCATATTTTATGAGTTCAAATAGTTAATTATGGTCTTTTGAACTAAATTATATAAATTAATCTAAAATTTTTAGCTTTTTGCTCGGTTAAAATTCGAACGAATTCTCTATAAAGCCTTTTTAGAGATGCTCGTTTTAATCCAACAAAATGAAAATAAGATGTTATTAAGTCAAATTTTATGAGTTCAAATAGTTAACCATGGGCTTTTGAACAAAAATATACAGATTAATCTAAAATTTTCAGCTTTTTATTCGGTTAAAATTCGAACGGATTGATAATAATGCTCAGCAAATGCCTTCGTCCTCCCAAACATCCAACACCAATGCCAACACTGATAAGGGTAAATCTAAAGTTTCTTTGACATCTCTTCCGACCAACGACAATGAGCCTGTATCAATCACTGAACCGCCAATTCCCAAAGGTCCTCGCCTACTCTCAACGGTTCCTAGTAAGCTCTCTGCTCGTCGATATCCTTCGCAGCCGCTGCAAATGATTTTTCCTGACCAAAGCTCTAATATTACTACTAGGCAACAATCCAACGCCAACGTAGGGGAGGTGAGTCTCTCTGATCCTGATCTCCAAGAGCTTGAGGTTGATCTCGCCAATGATCATGACTTCCAAGAAGCAGCTGAATGGTTAGATTCTGTGCCAATGCCTAAGCGTCCTGTCCGGCCATCTTCAAGTTGAGGTGCTAAAAGAACTCCTCCCTCAAATGAATCTACTAGGGTCAAACGACTACGAGCCAGCACGGCACCGATGGAGAAAGCTGGGATGAGCAGCGCAAAAAACTCTGCGGCGGAGGTTGACTCTGATCAACCCCGCCGAGCAAAATGATCAATTTCTTTTGGAACTGTCTGGGCCTGGGCAACGCTCTGACAGTTCCTCTTTTACAACATGTTGTTTTCTTGCATGATGTTTTTCTGTTTTTGGTTTTTCCGTTTCCTTATTCTAGTGTCTTTTCCGCTTTTCTGCCTTTGTTAGGATCATGCGGCTATTCAGGCTTTGTCTTTGATCTTCTGGCTTTGATGTTCTTATTTATTTGGATTAATAATACACTTCTTGTTTTCTTTTTTTATTATTTCTGTTCTTCTTCTATGTTCTTTTCTGTTGTTGTTGTTTTTGTTTCAGTTTATTATTATAAGATATACCAAACTAAATCTCCTATACCTATCTGTTTGGTCTGTTATCTATTTCTTACACACTCTGCATTGTATATACCACCCTTATATAGGGATTGTTCCAACATCTTTCATGATGTCGCTATCTTGCGATTGGCTCTTTTTATTGGGTTTTTTAAGTCTGCTTCGTGTCCTAAGCTTGGTGTTTCTCGTACAAACCATTTGTGGTATATGCTTCACAAATATTCTCCTTTTAATCTTTTCACCAGAATGGATGTGGCTGGGATGAGCAGCGTAAAAAACTCTGCGGCGGAGGTTGACTGTGATCAACCCCACCGGGAGGAATGAAACTCTTATGTTGGAACTGCCAGGGTCTTGGCAACACCCAGGCAGTTCGTGCATTACAACATGCTATTTCTAAGCATGATGCCAATTGTCTCTTTCTTTGTGAGACTAGATTGAACACACACAATATGGAACAGATTAAGCACAAACTGGGCATGCATGGCTGTATAGCCATTGATCCCAGGCCTTCCTGTAATGGGCTTGCTATAATTTGGAATACCAGTACTTCAATTGATTTGTTTTCCTATTTGGATCGTCATATTGACGTCATTATTTCCTTTGGGTCCATCCGTTTCCATTTTTCCGGTCTACATGGCTTCACTGAAACTGCTAATAAATACAAAACTTGGCAGCTAATAAGTTCTCTTAACTCATCCTCAACCCTTCCCTGGCTTTTAGGGGGGGGACTTTAATGAAATTCTTCATGATTATGAAAAACAAGGTGGTTCTCGTCGTGCTCGATCGCAAATTAATAACTTTCGAGATTGTCTTGTTCAGAATGACCTTTTTGACTGTAAACCAACTTCCGGCTGGTTCACTTGGACTAGATCAAGTCGTACTACTGGAACTATCTTGGAAAGAATTGATAGATTCGTTGGTAACTCTGCTTGGTTTCACTCTTTTCCTAATTGTCGAGCTACTTCCTTCTTTCAGTCGCGTTCTGACCATTGCCCTATTCTAATGGATACTAACTCCTCTCCACCTTTGCGATCTAAACGTACCAATGCCCCGTTTCGTTATGAGACCTGTTGGGCTAACAACCCAACGGTCCTATCCCGTATCACAAAGATTTGGTCCAACCATACTGGCTCGACCATTGAGAAGCTTCGAACTATTGGACAATTCTTAGCTACTTTGCAAGCTACTAAGCGCATTAAATCTAATGAGCGCATAACCCAACTAACTGACTTTATCAATATGTGTCTCAAGCATCATCTTTCAAATTCGGATATTCAAAATCTTATTTCAGCTAAAAGTGAGCTGGATAGCTTGCTTAATGCGAAAGAAATTTATTGGGCTCAACGAGCTCGGACTCACTGGTTGGAATATGGTGACAAAAACACTGCTTTCTTTCATGCCAGGGTGAATAGCCGTCGGCGGAAGAATAATATTGTTGGTCTCTTCGACCACCAGAATATATGGCAAACCAACACGATTGACATTATGTCTACTACTATTACTTACTTTCAAAACCTTTTTAATTCCTCCTCCCCTACCATAGCATCTTCAATCTTGGATAACATTCCTTCTATTGTTACCGATTCTATGAACAATGACCTCAATAAGGACTTTACAGCCGATGAAATCTTTGTTGCATTTCGTGACATCGACCCGAGGAAAGCCCCAGGAGTCGATGGCTTCCCGAGTGGTTTCTTCTGGAAGTATTGGCACATCCTTGGCCAGGATTTTACAAATCTTTGCCTCGGTCTCCTGCAAGGGTCTGTTAATATGGACGAGGTCAATCGTTCCATCATTGTTCTTATTCCCAAAATTAGCAACCCTACTACGATGCGACATCTACGTCCTATTAGTCTTTGTACAGTCATCTATAAAACTGTGTCCAAAGTTTTAGTTAACTGTTTAAAATCTATTATTCCATTATATATCAGTGGCACTCAGGCTGCCTTCGTCCATGGACGGAGCATTACTGATAACATTCTTATTGCTCATGAGCTCATCCATACGTTAAATACAGATGTCACCTCTTTGGCAAAAGGTGCTAGTCTAAAGCTCGACATGGAAAAAGCCTTTGACCGTGTTGAATGGGCCTTTCTCGAGCAAATTATGTCTCACCTAGGCTTCAGCTCAAGCTGGGTCTCCCTTATTATGAGGTGTGTCTCCTCTGTCTCATTTCAAGTCCGCATCAACGATTCCCTTTTGCGCCCTTTCAAGCTCAATAGAGGTCTACGGCAAGGGGATCCTCTCTCTCCTTTTCTTTTTCTCTTCTGTACTCAAGGACTTTCTGTGCTGCTTAACTTTGAACAAACAAATGGTCACCTCCCTGGGCTTTGTGCCAGCAGAAATGGATCTCGTGTTAACCACCTTCTCTTTGCAGATGACTGTGTTGTTTTCTTCAGGAACACAACTACAAAAGCGCAACGACTTAAGGATATTTTGCATACGTATGCCATCTCGTCTGGGCAGGCAGTGAATTTTGAAAAATCCACTATCTTCTTCTCACAGAGAACACCTACTCCGCTTCAGTCGGATATCAGTGCTATCCTCCAAGTTCGTGTGGTGGATGATCCTGGTATCTATCTAGGAGTTCCTCTCCTTATTGGAAAGAACAAAACTGTAGCTCTGGGGTTCACTAGAGAAAAGATGAATGCTCGTCTAAGTACTTGGGATAAACATCTCCTTTCCTTTAGTGGTAGGGAAATTTTCATTAAATCCGTTATACAATCTATGCCTCAATATGTTATGTCTTGTTACCTTTTACCACAAAACATTATTGATGACATGACCACCACGATACGTCGATATTGGTGGTTTGGGAAAGCTGACAAACGAGGATGACACATGCTTCCTTGGGACACCATATGCCTACCAAAAGCGGCTGGCGGTGTTCGTTTTAGGGACCTTCACCATTTTAATATTGCTTTACTCGATAAACAAATTTGGAGGTTGATTTGCGAACCTTCTTTGCCAGGTCTACAAGTGCAAATATTATTCGACGGGCTCTGTCCTTGAATCTAGTTATACTCGGAGCTCCTCCTTTGCCTGGAAGGGTCTTAGCATTGCTATTTCTAAGCTTCGCAATGGTTTTTTCAAACGCCCTGGCATTTCCAGTAACATTCAGATTCATTTTGACAGATGGGGTGGTTCTCAGCCTGTAACCCTTTACGGAGATTATGAGGTGAATGATGAAGTCCCTTTTCGTGCAGGTACTTTTATGCTGCGTAACTTGCCTCGTTGGGATGAACCTAAAGTGCGAGAGTATTTTTCACATGAAGACGCTAATACCGTTCTTAATGTCCCAATTATTAATGATGTTAAAGACACCATACTTTGGGGACACCATGATGCTGGTATATATACAGTTCGATCCGGTTATCAATTCCTGCAGCTCCAGCCAGGGCCTGTTCACATGCCTTCCAAGCTTTGGAAAATCTTATCTAAATTGCCTACTTTACCCAAAGTTCGTTCCTTTGGTTGGCGGTTATGTCATGATGCACTACCCTCTGGGCAGAAGATCCTTCACGCCAATCTCGGGCCAGGGGTTTGCCCTATCTGTAATGTGGCTATTGAGTCCTCCCTCCATGCCTTGAGGGATTGTCCCAGTGCTAAGGAGGCGCTCCTTTTGTCTGGACTCCCCTTTTGGATCCTATCCACTGTTTCCTCTTCCCCCATCAGTGGCTTTCTGATGTTGCTGGTTTCCTCTCTTTGCACCAATTCTCGTTTCTTGTCAAAGTTTTATGGAACTTATGGAATCGCCGTAATGACTTTGTTCATACTAATCATCTTCAACCGATTTGGTTAACTGTTGCCAATGCCCAGAAACTTTTTACTGATTATACATCAATTAATGATGTAGCCCACCTTCGCTCAAGCTAGATGGATGAAACCGGCTCCAGGTTTCGTCAAAATTAACACGGATGGGGCCTTCGACCCTGTCTTAAAGGGGGCCGCGGCAGGCGTCATTGCTCGAGACTCTGCTGGCTCTGTGCTCGGTGGTTGCGCCATGTCCCTCATTTGTCTGGATCCTGCTTCTGCTGAGGCTCTTGTCATACTGGAAGGTTTGCGTCTTGCTGCTAACAATGGTTGGACTAATATGGTCGTTGAAACGGACTCTACTTCCATTGCCAACAAAGTAAATAACACCCCTTCCCAAGATCTTTCCACAGTGCAACACTTGGTTACCCGCATCCGCACCACTCTTGGTACCTTGCCTGATTGTCATATATGTTATGTGCCTCGAGCTGCTAATGTTGTAGCCCATATTTTGGCTACTAGGGCTTTACGTTCGTTTTTCTTTTTTTCTTTTGACTGTTTTTTTCCCGATTATATTCGGGCTTCTGTACTCTCAGAGAGGTTTTCCTCTTCTTCTCAATAATAACTTGGGTACTCCTTTCCCCATAGGGGCCTAATCTCCTCTCGGGGTGGTTGGCTATAGGGTTTTTTTAATGAGGCCCTTTCTTTCAAAAAAATTCGAACGGATTCTATATAAGGTTTTTTTAGACATGCACGTTTTAATCCCAATAAAACGAAAATCAGATGTTCTTAAATAAAAATTTATGAGTTCAAATAGTTAATTATGGGCTTTTGAACAAAATTATACAAATAAATCTAAAATTTTTAGCTTTTTACTTGGTTAAAATTCGAACGGATTCTCTATAAAGTCTTTTTTGATATACCCGTTTTAATCCCAACAAAACGAAAAACTTATATAATTAAATAAATTTTTATGATTTCAAATAGTTAATTATGGGCTTTTGAACAAAATTATACAGATTAATCTAAAATTCAGCTTTTTACTCGGTTAAAATTCGAACGGATTCTCTATAAAGCCTTTTTAGACATGCACGTTTTAATCCCAATAAAACCAAAACCAGATGTTATTAAATCAAATTTTGTGAGTTTAAATAGTTAATTATGGGCTTTTGAACAAAATTATATAGATTAATATAAAAATTTCAGCTTCTTACTCGGTTAAAATTCGAACGGATTCTCAATAAGGCATTTTTAGACATGTACGTTTTAATCCCAACAAAATGAAAACTAGATGTTATTAAGTCAAATTTTATGACTTTAAATAGTTAATTATGGGCTTTTGAACAAAATTATACAGATTAATCTAAAATTTTCAACTTTTTACTCGGTTAAAATTCGAACGGAATCTCTATACAGCCCATTTAGACATGCACATTTTAATCTAAAAAAACAACCATATATTATTAAATCAAATTTATGAATTCAAATAGTTAATTATTGGCTTTTAAACAAAATTATACAGATTAATCTAAAATTTTCAACTTTTTACTCGGTTAAAATTCGAACGGATTCTCTATAAAACATTTTTAGACATGCACATTTTAATCCCAACAAAACAAAATTCAGATGTTATTAAATCATATTTTATGAGTTCAAATACTTAATTATGGGCTTTTGAACAAAATTATACAGATTAATCTAAAATTTTCAATTTTTTACTCGGTTAAAATTTTTTGGTGATTTGAATAGTTACTTTTTAATTGCTAATTATCTTATTTTCATGAATTTATCACTGCTAATTTGAGTGAATTTCGTATGTTTTATGTGCAGTGACCTGTTTCTACAATTGATGATTAAAAAGACAATTTTTGTATTTTTTCGCGACTGTAGACATGGGCACGATGTCGGGCATGAAGAAATGCTGATGTGACAGTTTCTAGAATATTCTAGAAGATTCTGGAGATAGTCCAGTCAGCGAAATCTGAGAGGATTTAGGAAACGGTTCAGCAACAAAATTTGAGAAGATCTTTAGAATAAGATATTTTGTTTTTAAATTTTAAACTCAAGAATTATCTTTTTAACTTTTATTTTATTTTGAGTTAATTTTAGGTTATTAGTAGCCTATAAATACCCTCCATGGGTAAGGTTTTAGATCATCCATTACTTTATCTTTGAATTCTTGTCTTGTTACTTTGTTATTCTATAAAATTTCTTTTCTTTTTTTTATTTTAAGTCTTTTTAATATTTTGCAAAATATAAAAGGCTTTATAGAGATTTCATTCGAATTTTAACCGAGTAAAAAGCTTAAAATTTTAGATTAATCTGTTTAATTTTTTCAAAAGCCCATAATTAACTATTTGAACTCATAGAATTTGATTTAATAACATCTTTTTTTCGTTTTGTTGGGATTAAAACGTACATTTCTAAAAAGGCTTTATAGAGAATCTATTCGAATTTTAACTAAGTAAAAAGCTGAAAATTTTAGATTAATCTGTATAATTTTATTCAAAATCCCATAGTTAATTATTTGAACTCATAAAAATTGATTTAATAACATCTGGGTTTTGTTTTGTTGGGATTAAAACACGTATGTCTAAAAAGGCTTTATAGAGAATCCGTTCGAATTTTAACCGTGTAAAAAGTTGAAAATTTTAGATTAATCTGTACAATTTTGTTTAAAAGCCCATGGTTAAATATTTGAACTCATAAAATTTGATTTAATAATATATGATTTTCGTTTTGTTGGGATTAAACGTGCATGTCTAAAAACGCTTTTTAGAGAATCCGTTAGAATTTTTTTGAGGGAAAGGGCCTCATTAAAAAACCCTATAGTCAGTCACCTCAAGAGGTGAGTAGGCCCCTATGGGCAAAAGAGTACCCAAGGTTTTATTGAGAAGAAGAGAAGAACCTCTCCAGGTTTATAGTAGCCTGACTGAATTCGGGAAAGATACAATCAAAAGAACAAGAAACAAAAGAATATAAAGCCCTAGAAGCTAAAACGTGGGCTACAACATTTACATCTCTAGGTATATAATAAATCTTACAATCAGGCAGAGTACCAAGAATGGAGCGAATACGAGACACCAAATGATGCACTGTGGAAAGATCTTGATGATGAGCGTGGTTAACTTTGTTGGCAATGAAAGCAGAATCTATTTCGATAACCACATTAGACCAACCATTGGCGATAGCCAATCTTAAACCTTCCAAAATAGCAAGGGCCTCTGCAGAGGCTGGGTCCGAGCAAACAAAAGGCATAGAGCAACCACCGAGGACGGAGCTAGAAGAGTCTCGAGCAATGATGCCTGTAGCAGCACCCCTTAACATGGGGTTAAAGGCCTCATCCGTGTTAATTTTAACGATACCAAGGGTCGGTTTTGTCCATCTAGCTTGAGCGAAGGTGGGCTCAGCTAGCTCGGGAACATCGGTGGGAAGCATCATTAACTGTTGTGTAGTTAGTGAAAAGTTTTAGGGCATTGGAAACAGTTAACCAAACCGGTTAGAGATGGTTTTCATGTACAAAATCATTACAGCGATTCCATAAATTCCATAAGATTGTAATAAGAAACGAGAATTGATACAAGGAAAGAAAACCAGCAACATCCGAAAACCATTGAAGGGGGAGATATAACTATTGGATAAAACTCGAGTGGGAAGCCCCGCCAAATGGAGCGCCTCCTGAGCACTAGGACAATCCCTCATAACGTGAAGGGTAGATTCAATGGCCATGTTACAAATAGGGCAAACCCCGGTACCAAGGTTGGCTTGAAGGATTTTATGGCTAGAGGGTAGTGTATCATGACATAATCGCCATCCAAAGGAACGAACCTTGGGTAGAGTAGGTAATTTGGAATAGGATTTTCCAAAGTTTAGAGGGCCTGTTAACCAGTCCTGGTTGCGACTGCAAAAATTGATAACCAAACCGAACTGTAAAGATACCAGAGTCATGGTGACTCCAAAGTGTGGTGTCTCTTATATCATTAATAATCGGCACATTAAGTATGGTGTTAGCATCTTTATGGGAGAAGTAATCTCTTACTTGTGATTCATTCCATTGGGGTAGATTAGGCACCATAAAGGCACCTGCACAAAGAGGGACTTCTTCATTCACCTCATAATCACCATAAAGGTGTATAGGCTTAAAGCTAACCCATTTGTCAAAGTGGATCTGAACCTTACTAGACATTCCAGGACGTTTGAAAAAACCATTGCGAAGTTTACAGATAGCTATGCTGAGACCTTTCCAGGCAAAGGAAGAGCTCCGAGTGTAATCAGAATCAAGGATCGATCTCGTTAGGTAGTACTTACATTTGTAGACCCGACTAAGAAGGTTATCAGGTTCACAAACTAAATGCCAGATTTGTTTACCTAGCAAAGCAATATTAAAATGGTGTAGTCATGAAATCCTACACCACCTGCTGCTTTCGATAGACAGATAATGTCCCAAGGAAGCATATGCGAACCACGCTTATCAGCTTTCCCAGACCACCAGTATCGGCGGATCGAAGTGGTTATATCATCGATAATGTTTTAGGGTAAAAGGTAGCAAGATATAACATATTGAGGCATAGATTGAATAACTGATTTAATAAAAATTTCTCTACCACTAAAGGATAAAAGGTGTTTATCCCAGTTACTCCAGCGAGCATTCATTTTCTCCCTGGTAAAAACCAAGGCCGCTATTTTTTTTCCTATTAAGGATATCATTAATTTCCGCTCTGAGCGATGTAGAGGTTTTCTTTGAAAAGAAAATAGTAGATTTTTCAAAATTCATTGCCTGTCCGGATGAAATGACATAAGTATGTAGCACGTCCTTAAGGCATTGAGCTTTTGCAGGTGTGTTTTAATGAAGACGACACAGTCATCTGCAAAAAGGAGGTGGTTAAAACGTGGTCCATTCCTACTGGCACAAAGACCAGGGAGGTTACCATTTGTGTGCTCAGGGTTTAGCAAGGCTGAAAGGCCTTGAGTACAGAAAAGAAACAAGAAAGGAAAGAGGGGGTCCCCTTGCCGTAATCCTCTGTTAGGCATGAAAGTCCGTGAAAGGGAGTCATTAATACGTACTTGGAAGGATACTGAGGATACACACCTCATAATAAGGGATACCCAGTTGGAGTTGAAACCTAGGCTAGTCATAATTTGTTCTAGAAAAAGCCATTCAACACGATCGAATGCCTTTTCCATATCCAGCTTTAAGCTAGCACCTTTCGCAAGGGAAGTTGCATCAGTATTTAAAGTATGGATGAGATCATGGGAAATGAGGATATTGTCAGTAATATTCCTTCCTTGGACAAAAGCCGCTTCATTACTACTAATACATAGAGGTATAATAGATTTCAGACGGTTAACAAGTACTGTGGACACAGTTTTATAGATGACTGTACAAAGGCTAATGGGTCTGAGATACAACATTATAGTGGGATTGCTGATTTTAGGAACAAGAACAATGATGTTACGATTAACTTCTTCCATATTAACCGACCCTCTTAGAGCCCGAGGCGAAGGTTAGTAAAGTCTTGACCAATGACATCTCAGTGCTTCCTGAAGAAGCCACTTGAGAATCCATCAACTCCCGGGGCTTTCCTCGGGTCAATATTACGAAAAGCAACAAAGACTTCATCTTCTGTGAATTCCCTATTAAGGTCATTGTTCATGGAACCGCTAATAATGGTGGGAATGTTATTCAAGATGAAAGATGCTATAGTAGGAGAGGAAGGCGTAAAAAGGTCTTGAAAGTAATTAATAGCAGTAGACATGATGTCGTCTGTATGTGTTTGCCATATATCTTGGTTGTTAAGTAGTCCAACAATATGATTCTTCCGTCGTCGGTAATTTGCTCTTGCATGGAAAAAGGAGGTATTTTTATCACCATGTTCTAACCAGTGTGTTCGAGCTCGTTGAGCCCAATAGATTTTCTTCGCATTTAGCAAGCTATCAAGCTCACTTTTAGCAGAAATAAAGTTGTGTATTTTCGTAACAGAAAGTTGTCGGTTAAGACACATATTAATGAAATCATTCAATTGATTGATGCACTCATTAGATTTTATGCGTTTGTTGGTTTTCCAAGTGGATAGGAAACGTCCAATATCCTGAAGTTTCTGTAGAGTCGAGTGGGATTGGTTAGACCAGATCTCTCTAATACGACACAAAACTTTCGGGTTATTAGCCCAGAAGTTCTCATAGCGAAAAAGCTTATTAGGCCGCATGGATCGAAGGGTATGTGAAGGATTAGTGTCATTAAGATTGGGCAATGGTCAGAGCGCGCCTGAAAGAACGAGGTAGCTTGGTAGTTAGGAAAGCTATTAAACCAGGCAGGGTTACCAAGGAATCTATCGATTCTTTCCAAAATGGTTTCCGTATTACGTCCCGATATGGTCCAAGTGAACCATCCAGATGTTGGTTTACAGTCAAAAAGACCATTCTTGTCGAGACAATCTCGAAAATTGTTAATATGTGATCGCGCACGACGAGAGCCGCCTTGATTTTCAAATACAATTACACAACACTCCTTCGACAGTACTACAGATACGGTCTCGGCAGCATTGGTGTTCTCTGCCGCGGCAATATCTTACTCTTGGGCAGAGGCATCAAAGTTCAGCAAAGTGTCTGTAGTTGACTCCGCTTATCTCTAAGTCAGAGTGTTGTTGATGACTGGTCCTTGACGATACCTCTCGGTGTAAATCAACGATAACCACCAACCAATCCAACACTTCTTTTAGCTACTGAAACTCTTAACCTATCTCTAGGCCGAGTTAGTGTCTATAACACCATACTTATCTCTTTCGTGAATCTATACCTCTCGATGCTAGATAAATATATTACTTACAAATTTCTCTCTCGAGCTTGAATGCAAGAACAAGGAATGATAATAGGATAAGCAAACTTTGATATTATTATTGCATAAGAGCAAAGAAACAAGAATCAATCTCCTCTCACTAATATCTACAACCTTCACCTATCCCTAAGAAATTTAGAACATATTATCGTTAGGTACAATTCTTAGGGAGAAGGGTTTCTCTAAAATCGGCTCTCTAAACAATATGGTCGGCTAATGTATATATAGTCTTAACCTAGAGCAAACCTTTCCTAAATAGACTTCAACTTGGAGTAAGAAACAAGTCTTCTTCAAGGGATCTGATATTTCCAAGTTTGTCGCCTTCTAGAAGGGTTTTCCCGCTTGGTCTTTGACTTGGGCTTTTAGCGCGCTAGCCTGGTCCAATTAGTGCGCTACATCTTCCAGAATGTTCTCTATATTTTTATCTTTCATTGCGCCTCCAATATTGGTGCTGCCACTCTCGATTCTGCTGCGGCCTTGTCTTCTGCCTCGGCCTCAATATTGCTTCACTACCGCTTAGGCCCTGGATATTCCTGCATGTACAAAATATGTAATAATATCTGCATTCTCTATAAATATTGACTTTGTAAGTAATGATAATAGAATATCCAATATTTACGCAAACAGTCCATATTTCAGTTCAAGTTGGTGTATAATAGATGCATAAAGTTCCATGAGAAGGGTAGTAAATAACTGCCTTTTAAGCACTCATCAAATACCCCAAACTCGAACTATTGCTTGTCCTCAAGCAATGCAAAACATCAAATTGCCAAATCCTACTCCTCTTTGGTCTTACTTTTCCATCTATTCTCCCCACCATGGTCATATCTATCTTTCCGTTTTAGCCACTAGTTTACCCAAGGACTTTTACTAAGAAACAAGCTATAAGGCTAGCTGAGTGTGTGCGTTTTATGGACAAGGCTGATTCAAGGCTTTCTTAGATAAACTCTAAGTTCAAGACAAATAGAATTTTGGACTAAAGTTGTCTCCTTAAAACAACAAGTCTTGAACCAATTTCGGGCACCTCAAGATAGGCGTTTTCTATTTTCTTCTTTTTCTTTTTTTTACCCACCTATTTAGCATACTAGAGCCAGTTTCGGGTACCTCTAGCACGAAGGAGAGCAAAACTAGATCTAGTGATAAGCACCTCTAGTTATTTTTCCAAAAGGTTCTAAGTCTTTATCACCTAAGTTTATTAAAAGAATTCCTAAATCAAACAAGTCCAAAAAGTGTTTATTTTCTTTCTAACCCTAAAGCTAGCTTCTAAGTTTTATTCCATGAGTATCCTATGGTTATCCCTTCAAAACAGAACTTGGCCATGGTAAGGAGAAAGATTTCTATAGCCTTAAAGGAGTAAACTAAAGCAAAGCTGATGTACGGCAATGCAAGATTACAAACAGAAATTCAAGAAAAGAGAATATTGTAAAAAATTTCAGAAAAATTTACTCCCTTTTCATGGTAATGCCGCGGCAGTGGGTAGCCTCGGCAGTACTTCTACACCTACAATCTCCCCCAAACTCAAACCGAACATTGTCCTCAATGCTCAAAATATAAGGCAAACAACAATTAAAATATGGAAATAGACAGAAGCAGTAAATGAAATTATTTATAACAACTTCGAGGAGCTGCTTGTATGGAGCATTCTCCTAGGCCTTGCTGCTGATGCCTTTCATCTAGATCCTTGTGCTGGTGATTGCTGTTGTTTGGTCTGCCGATGCAGCTGAACTTTACTGGGCGATGTGCAGTGTGTTGGTGCCAAAACTTCATCCCCTTCTTCCACCTCGTCCATATTATCTGTGTCCATGATTTTCATTTCGCCCCCTGTCGTGGTAGTAGGGATTGCTGATTCGTGGGACAAACTGTGGTATTAATCAATCTCGCGAGACAACGTATCTCTGTTGAGACTGGGCATAGGGATTGGTTCCCTTTGGGGAGAGTTAAAGACAGTTTGCCTCTTAGATGGCCTTTGGCTGGTAGATGATACTCCGGCAGACCTTGCTGGCTTGGAAGGTCCAGCAGCATGAAACTGTTGGTGTGGTCGTGGCTGTTAAGATGGTTACGGCCCTGGGGCAGGTGTTGTCTCAATGTAAGGGGAGGCAGTGATGAACATGTTGGCTGGGAACTCAGGAAATTGTGCCCCTTGATGTGGGAAGCTTTACATCATCATGTTGGCTAGAGATGTGTTGAAGTCTCTCTAATATTCCATGTATCATTGCTGGCACAGGTCGATGTTTGACATCCTCTACAAAATCTCCTGATATAGATCTGCTGCGGTAGTGGCTTGGGCATTATCATGTGCTTCTGCCGTATACTGTTCTTTAGTAGTGAATTATTAAGGTGTTGCCTGCATTGGGTCTGCTTGGGTGATCTGCATCATTCTGTGGCAGAATTCTTTTGTCCAGCCTTACCTTTGTGTTGTGTATTTATCAGTTTCTTCTATAGGGACACCTACAACAATACATAGGGCAGAGATTAAACTAGGGAAATATAATGGACCTCGTTCTTTCTTACCGCAATCATAAATTTCTTGAAGAATGATCTCTCCAACATTGATTGTCCTTTCGTTGATGATTGAATGAATGAGAAACAATCTTCTTCTATCAACTGTGTTGTTGTGGGAGGTGGGCATGAGGTGTCGTTTGACAAATATGCACCAAAGCTTGACTTCGGGTTTAAAGATGAGCCTTCTTACACAACCCCTATGGGCACCAATTTCCTATGGAGTGTTGTCGTAGCAAAGTTCGTCATTGATGACCTTGTAATCCTCGGTATTGGCTGTAAATTCACCATGTTCATCACGTATGGGGATAAGGCCGTAGTAATCATTGATTGCCTCAGTATCAAGCTTTACTGGCTTGCCCCGATAGTAGACGAACAACGTTTCCTTGTTCGAGCAATGCGCATAGAATTCTCTTACAATTGTGGCATTTGATATGGGAGATTGTAGACAAAATTTTTCCCAATCTTGGTCTTCGATCTTGTCAAACAAGAATTGGTCGATGCCATAGTTTTCTTCAATGGTGTGCTGGAATCCTTGTTCCTCCCATAACTGTCGTGCAACGAAAGATCTTTAGAATCGTTATGCTACAATGATATTAACAAAGCGTTTGTATGCGGCCATTGAGGATTCGAATGTTGATGAGATGTTCTTGAAAATAAGCTGTAAAGTGTAAGAATGCGGGTAAGAATGCAGAGAGTTCTGAAAATTTCAAGAGATTGGAAAGATAGTGAGAGCAAGATTGTAGCAAGAATGCAAGAGTAAATAATGCACAACAATGAGTCTGCTTATATAGGCTATAAAAATATGACTGTTAGAAAGTAGCTGTTAGGCATTTACTGCCTTGATGCACAGTTACTGCCGCGACGGGTTTCTCAGCAGAGAATCGTTACACTATTTCTGCCCATTAGGAATTCTGCGGCTCTAACATAGTGCACTACCGTGACAGAAGACTTTCTGCTGTGGCATAATTTTTCTGCATTCATTGCTTTATTTATTCTAAAAAAAACAAGACAGAAAAACATGAAATACTGAAAATTCAACATAAAATACTGAAAATAATAATATATAAACTAATCCTAATATAATAACTAAAATGGAAGGGAAAAGATTATGTTATTTGTGGAATGCATGTGAATGCATCTCCCACTTTTATTATCTCTTTTTGGCCCGCATCTTTCTTCATGAGTTAGCCAGTCCCTTCAGTGCATTCGACTTCTCCTTTGGGTTTTATTCGTTTATCGAACAGTCTACCGAGCGTGCTGCCCAGGCAGGATGTTTTAGTACCCTGATTTGGTGTATGGAGAGCCTTACATTCTGCTTGAGCATCTGAATTTGTAAGATTGTGGAAGGCGTTCAACTTGACTTGTTGATCGTTTATCTACACTATGAGCTCGCCATTTTCCACATCGATGATGGTGCGTCCAGTAGCAAGGAAAGATCGACCTAATATGATCGGTGCATTATCATTGGCCTCACAGTCAAGGACAAGAAAATCAGCAGAAAATGTAAGCTTGTCGACCTTCACCAGTATGTCCTCAATTTTGCCTTCAAGATGCACATAAGACCGATCCGCAAGTTGAAGTAGTACTGTTGTTGGTTTTGCTCGTCCTATTCCAAGTTTTTGAAAAACTGATTTGGGCGATGCTTGCTCCCAAGTCGCATAGGGCCTTTCCTTTATAACCATCCTCAATCGCACAGGGGATTATAAAGCATCCAAGATCCTTTAGCTTGGGTGGCATGCGATTATGCAACATGGCCATGTAACCTTCAGTGGCTGCTACCGTTTCAAATTCCCCTAGCCTTCATCGTTTGGATATTATGTCCTTTAAGAACTTGGCATAGTTGGACATTTGTTCAATAGCCTCAACTAGTGGCAAGTTGATATGGACCTGTTTCAAGATATCTAGGAATTTCTGAAATTGGTGGTCATGTTTGTGCTTCTTTAACCTCTGCGGGAAAGGAGGTGGTGGTCTTATGTCCTCCAGGTTTCCTTGGATATTGAGTTTAATACCTGGGGTGAACTTATCTGTAGCTACCTCGGCAGGTGGTTCTAACACTGTTGGTTCTGCTATCGTGGCAGTGCTTTCGGCAGGATCCTGCTCAGCCTCTGAGTCCTCATGGTGTTGCTTTTCTGGTTGGACTCCATTGGTTGAGATCCCTTCTTTCTCTTTTAATTGTAGGCCACTTCTTGTTGTAATTACCTTGCATTGCTCGTGCCTAACACCTTAGCAACTTCAGTATTGCTAGGTAAACCCCCCGGTGGTTGAGTGTTTTGTCGTTGGGCAAATTGACCAACTTGGGTTTCTAAGGATTTAATCGTAGCCTCCTGGTTCTGCAGTCTCATCTCAGTTCGGTTCATGAAGTCATTAGTACGCTTCATGAAGCGGCTATTCTCAATCATGTAAGCATCAGTCTTTATCATAAAAGCCATGAGAGAATCTGCCAATACATTTAGAGACTGTTGTTGTTGTACCTGCTGTTGCTGAGTGTTCTGCTGCGGCAGATTCTGGTTTTGATGCTGGAATCCAGGGGATTGATTAATTGGATTTAAGGCATTGTTAGGGTTACTCCATGAAAAATTTGGATGCCTTTTCCAGGATGGTTTATAATTGTTGGACATCATTGGATTGTTTCTGTTATAGTTTCCAACATAGACTGGTTTCATCATCTTGCATGTAATTTGATGAGTTAACTACCTTAACTTCATGTATGTTTCTCTGGGCTTGCATATTCTGAACCATCTTGGTCAGAGAAGTCAATTGTGCTGTCACTGAACTGGATGTATCTAATTCATGGAATGTGACATGACGTCTCATTCCTCCTTGCCTTGATGTGAGAAATTGGAAATTATTCCTTGCGAGTTTGCTCAGAATCTCAATGGCCTCCGCGGGTGCTCTATCTAGAAGTGTCCCATTTGCGAAAGCATCTAGCATCATCCTTGTGGAGGCATTGGTAGCATTATAAAACATGGAGACTTGCGTCCACAAGGGAAAACCATGTAGTGGGCATTTGTTTAACAGTTCTCTTTAGCATTCTCATGCCTCATACATCGGTTCGTCCTCATCTTGTTGGAATAATGTGATTTCATTACGGATACGATCATAGAGATTTATCGGATTAAACCTCGTAATGAATTCTCAGTAGAGTTCCTCCTAAGATCTCATGGATCCTGCCGGGATACCATTCAACTAAGTTTTTGCCCTATCCCTCAGTGAATAGGGGAACAATTTTAATCGCAAAATATCTTCATGGACTCCTTGAATCTTAAAAGAGTTGCACACTTCCATGAAAGATTTAAGATGTTGCCTTGCATCTTCAGTAGCAGATCCACTAAACTGTCCAATTGTGTTCAACATGTTGAACATCACTAGTTTGAGCTCAAAGTGAGTTGCTTCGATTTTTGGGGTGACTACGCCAGGGTTGAGTCCGTTTAGATCTTCCACCAGATAGTCTCAAACAGTGGGCTGCCTCGGCAATGGTTGCGGCAGTGGTTGCTGCGGCATTGCTGGTGGTATTACATTATGATCAACAGGTGTACTTTGTCCTCTTGGTGGATCATCCATGACTTGGAACAGATTTTGTCTCAGCTGGTGTCTTGTGCGTTCAATCTCAGGATCTAACTCGTACAATGGACCACTCGGGTTTGCCCTGGTCATAAACCAAATAAATCAAAGTTAGTAAAAATAAAATAAATAATTAAAATTAAAGTTAGATAAAGAATGGTAAAAGAGCAAGAAAATAAAGAAAAACAAAATTTAGTTGTCAATCCCCGACAACGGCGCAAAAAACTTGATGCGTGTAATAAAAGCGTAATTTGAGTGCAAGTGTACACGTCGCCAAGTAATAAAGTGATAAGTATATCGTGTATCGTCTCTACAGGGATTGGTATACTTAATATGTCTCCCCTTGTTCCCTTGCTCCTGAAAATAAAGTAAAAACACCGATGAGTGGATTTGTTCTATCTAACTAAATAATTAAATAACAAAACATAAAATAAAAGGTTGAGAATGATATAGAGAAAATAGGTAGGATTCAGCTGCGTCAATTAGTGGTTCAATTGATCTTCTTCTTGTCCAATGCAATTACACAACACTGCTTTGACAGTACTACAGATACGATCTCGACAGCATTGGTGTTCTCTATCGCGGCAATCTCTTGCTCTTGGGCAGAGGCATCAAAGTTCAGCAAAGTATCCGTAGTTGACTCCGCTTATCTCTAAGTCAGAGTGCTGTTGATGACTGGTCCTTGACGATACCTCTCAGCGTAAATCAACGATAACCACCAACCAATCCAACACTTCTTTTAGCTGCTAAAACTCTTAACCTATCTCTAGGCCGAGTTAGTGTCTACAACATCGTACTTATCCCTTTTGTGAATCTACACCTCTCGATGCTAGATAAATATATTACCTACAAACTTCTCTCTCGAGCTTGAATGTAAGAACAAGGAATGACAATAGGATAAGCAAACTTTGATATTATTATTGCATAAGAACAAAGAAACAAGAATCAATCTCTTCTCACTAATATCTACAACCTTCATTTATCCATAAGAAATTTAGAACATATTATCGTTAGGTACAATTCTTAGGGAGAAGAGTTTCTCTAAAATCAGTTCTCTAAACAATGTGGTCGGCTAGTGTATATATAGTCTTAACCTAGAGCAAACCTTTCCTAAATAGACT
This sequence comes from Abelmoschus esculentus, assembly GCA_035048815.1. NCBI lineage: Eukaryota > Viridiplantae > Streptophyta > Magnoliopsida > Malvales > Malvaceae > Abelmoschus > Abelmoschus esculentus. Next base: position 13,287,989 of record JAUCBN010000016.1, on the reverse strand, counting down.
TCAACTTGGAGTAAGGAACAAGTCTTCTTCAAGGGATCTGATATTTCTAAGTTTGCCGCCTTCTAGAAGGGTTTTCCCGCTTGGTCTTTGACTTGGGCTTTTAGCGCGCTAGCCTGGTCCAATTAGTGCGTTGCATCTTCCAGAATGTTCTCTATATTTTTATCTTTCATTTTGCCTTCAATGTTGGTGCTGCCACTCTGGATTCTTCGCGGCCTTGTCTTCTACCTCAGCCTCAACATTGCTTCACTGCCGCTTCGGCCCTGGATATTCCTGCATGTACAAAATATGTAATAATATATGCATTCTCTATAAATATTGACTTTGTAAGTAATGATAATGGAATATCCAATAGTTGTGCAAAGAGTCCATATTCCAGTTCAAGTTGGTGTATAATAGATGCATAAAGTACCATGAGAAAGGTAGTAAATAACTGCCTTTTAAGCACTCATCAAATATGATCAAATTTTAAGTCTTCTTAATAAGCCTTCTTCTAATGATGCGACTGTAAACTTAGCAAGTATTGATTCAAGTTGTTTACCTGCTACTTCTTTTGTTTTTTGAATTTTGGATACTAGAGCAACTAACCATATACTCTCTGATTTCAAATGCTTGATTGATCCTATTCCAAGCCTTCCGAATTCTCGTTTTATTCATCTATCTCATGGTAAATTCATTCCCATAACTCATTGTGGTTTTGTTTCTCTGACACTTGATCTTTTATTGCACAATATTTTTTATGTTTCTCATTTTACTCACAATTTGTTATCCATTTCCAAATTGGCTACCGACTTAAATTGTGTGATTCTCTTTTATTCTGTTTTTTGCTTACTACATGATCTACCAACTGGAAGGAATATGAGGATTGATAAATGGTTTGGAGGTCTCTATTTTTTAAGTCGTCTGATTTGAACAATTTTTTCTTGTTATGTTCTACCAGTTCCTTGTATGCATTCTGCTTCTACAATTGTCATAATACTTTTGTCTATGTTAGTAAAGAATTTATATTTTGACATTCTTGTTTTGGACATGCACCTTTACATGTCTTGCACAAATTACCTATTTTTCATTCTATTTTTTTATCCTGATAGTGTTACTCATTGTTCTATTTGTCCTCAAGCTATGCAAACCAGGTTACCTTTTTCTATTAGTCATTTTAGAGAGATTGTATTCTTATTGCTTGTTACATCATTAATAGGCTTTCATTTTTCACACTTTGTTAGAAATCTTCTTTTGAATTGTTATCAAAAACCTCTTAATGTCTCTTATTTTCGGATATTTAATTGTGTATGCTATGCAAAAAATACTTCTCCTTCTGATAATTTTTTTACTTGAGTCATTGTTTTTATTTTTTTGTTACTCTACTACGAAAAAAAAGCTATATTTTGTTTAATCTTGCCTCAAAAAATCTTTTTTGTTAGTAGAGATCTTTATTTTCATGAAGATGTTTTTTCTTTTAAGTTTTCTATTCAATCTTTTTCAGTTCTTTCCTTCTTAACTATTTATTTCAGATTTTGATTTTCTTCATATTTATCCTCCATCTACTTTACATAATGAGTTGTCTAATATTTCCACTGATCTCCATGATAATTTTGTTCCTAATGCTTCTTCTGTTAATGATCTCCCTGATAATATTGTTCCTAATGATACTATTTTTGATATTCATGCTTCTGATATTAATACTTCTGCAAGTATTCCTATGACACCTGCTATACCATCTTTTGTTCCTAGAAGGTCTTCTCGAGTTTCAAATCCCCTAGGTTAGCTTCAGGATTTCAGTTCGGTTTATGATCCCTCTTTGTCCACTAACTCTATTATTACTACTACGTATTTACCTTTTTATACACAATTTTTTCTTTGTTCTATTTTTATTGTTCTACACCTCTTTCTTATTCTGAGGCCTTTCAAAATCTTCTTTGGGTTAAGGTCATGAAAGAAAAACTTCAAGCTTTGCAATCTAATAGTATTTGGTTTGTTGTTCCTTTATCATTTGACAAGAATCCCATTGACTCTAAATAGGTTTATAAAATTAATTATAAGACTTCTAGAGAGGTTGAACGTTACAAGGCTCGACTTGTGATCAAGGATTATAATCAGCAAGAAGGGATTGATTATAGTTATATTTTTTTCCAGTGATTAAAATGTTACAGTAAGAACTTTTCTTGCTCTTGCTTCTATTTTCACTGGTCTATTTGGCAAATGGATGTGTATAGCGCCTTTCTTCAAGGACACTTGGATGAAAAAATCTACATACAACTTCCCGAGGGTCTTTATAGTCAGGGGAAGGGTCTAGTTTGTCAACTACAAAGTCCTTATATGGTTTGAAGCAGACCACAAGACAATGGAACATAAGATTGTCTGAGGTTTTGATATCTGCTGGTTTTATACAAAGTAAACATGACTACTCTTTATTTACTAAGAAGCAAGAGGATGATATAGTGGTCCTATTGGTTTATGTGAATGATCTTATAACTGAAGTAATGATAAATTGATAGAACAATTAAAGACAAGCTTGCATAGAAATTTTAAAATGAAAGATTTAGGTAAACTGAAATACTTTCTTGAATAGAAGTGTTGAGATTAAAAAAGAAGTTATTCTCAATCAACGCAAGTATGCATTAAAACTCATTAAAGACACTGGACTTGAAGGTTCAAAATCTGCTTTAGCTCCTTTAGAGTAGAATTTAAAGTTAACGTCTTTTGAATATGATGAAGGGATTGAGGAAAAAGAAGATGATAATATCATTGAAGATAGGAGAATTTTTAAAGATTAATTGAAAGATTGATCTATTTAACTCATTGAAGGTTAGACATAACTTATTATGTCCATAATCTCAGTTAATTTATACATCAACCCAAAGATCTCATATGGATGCAGCATTGAAAATAGTGAGGTATGTGAAGAAAAAATCTTACAAGAAGTTGTTTTTTCCATCATCAACAGAATGTCAAGTCTAAGCTTTTTATGATGCTGATTGGACATCTTGTCCAATGTCCAAGAAATCGGTTACTGATTTCTACATCAAGATTGAAGATTTTTCTAATTTTTTGGAAGTCTAAAAATAAAATACAGTAGCTAGATCTTCTATAGAGGCTGAGTATTGAAGTATGACGGTAACAACAACATAATTAGTATGGTTAAAAGGACTCCTTGAAGAATTAGGGATGAAAGAGTTAAAAGCCTATGACATTGTTTTGTGACAACAAAGCAGCTCTCCAGATAGCAGTCAATCTAGTGTATCATGAGCATACAAAATATATCGAAATTAATTGTTATTTTGTTCGAAAAAAGATTAAAAGACTTATAAAGACAAAGCATGTATCTTCAATGGAACAATTAGCTGATATAATGATTAAGACTCTCAGTTCACAGTAGCATGAATACTTAGTCTTCAAGTTGGGAGTAAAAAATATTTTTAACTCTCTAGCTTCAGAGGGAGTATTGAGAATAAATTACTAGTTAGTTTCATAGTTAGTTAACTCAATCTTTTTGTATATATATGTATGTTAGTATGTGATTTGGATTATCCCATGTCATGGAATGTGTGTGGGAGGAGGGAATAACGGTTTTAGAATGAGGATCGTTTAAATGGACGGTTAAGATCAATTATATAAAAATTAAACGTTTGAAGATATGATGTAAAACTATGGTGGGTGCAACGAAGGGGTAATCAATAAGTGACTAATTTTCTATGCTTATATGCAGAGTTCAGTTCTATGATGCATACTTTTTGGATTTTTTTTTATAAATAATCTAAAAAAAATAGTTTTTAAAATATTAAATTTTATAAATTATTTTTTAAAATATTATATTTAAAATAGTAATTTAAAGTCGAACTTATTAGAATTAAATTATAAATAGTGACGAATTAAAAAATAAAAAATTGTTTAAAGTTGAAATCTCTTGTCACCCATTGATTTTAGTGTTTTTTAGAGTTTTTATTATTTAAAGCCGGAACATTATGTTCTTCCTATTTTAATTTTTTAATAAATCACTATTTAAAATTGAATTTTAATAAGTTCAAATTTAATATTATAATTCAAAGTATATTATTTTTTAAAATAATTTTAAAATTCAATATTTTAAGAAATACTTTTTTTCATTATTTTTAAGAAATTTTTGTATTTTTTGCACGTGATAAAAATACTAATAATAACTATAGTAAAAGTATTGCTATTATTTTATTATTGGCTGTGATGTTAAATTTTGTAAGTATAATTTTGAATAGTTATAATGTAATATTTATTTACTGATATTTTTAATATTTTAATAATTTATATTTATTTTTTAAAAAATATTATTTTTATTAAAAAATTTATTAAATCTTTTAAGATGAAAAATTTGCTCAAGGCATAAAAAATAATTTGTAATTATATTTTTAATAGTTTGCAATTTCTTGGACCTCCTCTTTTATATAATTCTTATTTTTATTCGACATTAGCATTCAAACTATTAAAATTCAAAAAAAAAAAATAGAACACATATTACTATATGTTATCAGTACTTGGAATCGAGAGTAGTGGAGGTTATGGGTTGGAGAATAATTTTACCATTGAGATATTCGGATTGAGTTAAGTTGTTAACGAATAAATAACGATGAATGATCGATGGTGGAAAATGATGATCAAATTTAAAATATTAAAAAAAATAAAAATATCTTAATGAGCGATTAATAGGGGACAAACATAAATGGAAGTTGAGACGATAATCACATCGATAAACAATTAAATTGACAGTAATAACGTATGTGACGGCAAGTAAAACAAAACAATCTAGAATTTTTATAGAGTTTAAGTATGGTATAAAATATTATCGCATTATATAAAAGAGAAAATTAAAAAACAGTATCAAACAAAATATGAAAGGTAATATAACTTAAACTTATATTTTGTTTAAATAATTATTAATTACATGTTAAATCTTTAAATTTTTTTAGTTATTATTTAAAAATTATTAAAATAATAATAATTAATTATATATTATATCAGTGGTATTTAGTTGTGTGTGACCTATATTTTAATGTTTTATAATCAAAGAAATTGAATTTGAATCTTAAAAAATAAGAATAGGGATGTCACTCAAACACTTAAATAGTGGAATTACAGAGAGTTTTATTCAAATCATTTCATATAATTATGTTTATAGAGAATTCAGTAATTCTTTAATTGGGATTATTTTTAAGAAAATTTTACGACGGGCGTCAAACACCGTTGAATACCGTTAATGATGAACATCTCTGAACACTATTAAATTGATTTGTAAAAATTAAAAAATTTAAGGACTTAAAATATAATTACAAATTATTTAAATTCAATTTTTATTAAATTACTTTTTATGTATATTTTATTTGATTAATTATATAAAAAAATACTAAACCCTAAAAATTATTTAAAAAAAACTAAACTCTAAACCCTAAAATCAAAATCAATAAACATTAAATTATAAGCCCTAAAATATAATATTAAACCTCATGTCCAAAACCTAAAGCCAAAAATCCTAAAAATCCAAACTATAAAATCCTAAACCTAAAATAACCAAAACCTTTAAACCCTAAACCTAAAACCTAAAATCTTAAACTAATTATTGGTTTTAATTTTTGGGTTTATACTTTTAAAGGTTCATATTTTCTATTTTAGGGTTTAAAATTTTATATTTTTAGGGTTTAGAGTTTATGATTTAGTATCTTAAATTTAGGGTTTAAGGTTTAATATTTTAGGCCTTTGAATTTAAGGTTTTAAGTTTTAACGTAATATTTTTATTTTTTAAGTTAAAACTAATTTAAATAAATTATTTTTAAAAACTAAAATATTATATATTTTAAAAATTTTATTTTAAATAATTTGAAATTATATATTTAGTCCTTAAAATTTTAATTTTTACTAACTAATTTAATAGTGTTCAGCGGTGTTCATCGTTAGTAATGTTCAACAATGTTCGACGCACGTGGTAGATTCATCCTTATTTTTAATAGTTTATTTGTCATTAATATAAATGTATGAATATATTCTATATTTATTTGAATAATTTATTAATTATCGGTATTTAATATATTAGAATAATATTTGAAGAATATATATTATTTTTATTTATTAAATTAGTTTTTAATATAGTTTTATTAATTATTAAATTTAAATATATATTAATTTTTTATTTATGAAATTAAATTCTTAATAAAATTTTATTAATTATTAAATTATATATTATTTTTTATTTAAAAATTCTTTTTTTTATTTTACTATCATCAGATATTTAAATTTAGGTTATCCACAGAAATATTTTTAGAAATTTCAAGATCATAAATGGATGAAAATTTCACCAAAACTCACCATTATAATCTATTTTTAACAAACATTTAAGTTAGTGGATTTAATTAGTCGAACTTTTAAAAATAATTCAACATCTGATTTTGATTGAAAATGTTTTTTTACCAAATATGCTGATTATATTTTGGACACATCAATTAATTATATCATTCATTAATATAAATTTCTTAATTCAAATTGTATTCACATAGTATTAAAAAGATAATTATTTAATATACAAATATGAAAACTTTTAATTTTTATAGATGTTTTAATTTTAAGGTTTAGATAATAAATTTAAGGATAGGATTTAAGTTTAGTAATTTAGAATTTAGGGAGTTTGAATAAAATTTAGAGTTTTACGATAAGAATTTAGAATTGTATGTTAATACTTAAACCCTAACCTTAATACCCTAAAAACTAAATAATAAACCTTAAATTCTAAATCTTTACACCTAAACATCTACATCATACACCCCAAATTAAGCCTCTAAACTTTAAAACTAAGACGCTTGTGAAAAATTTGTAGTTTCTACGGAAACTGGACCTCCAAGGGACATGAGTCCCATCCTAGTGAAAAACATATTCTATCAAGCTGGTCGCTTGGACTACATTTGTGTCTATCTTCTCCTCGACAGATGTTTAGCTACTGAACTGAAGCTTCCAAATAAAGAAATGGTTTGACCACTAAGAATTTTTGTTCTACTCTCAGCTTTGAGTCTTTAACCTGTCTGTTAATCCAGACAGGATATTTATTGAAGAAAACAACTTGCATAGGAAGAGGCAAGAGCTTGTCAATGTTGTACAAGTTTGAAGTTGAGAAATATAGTGAATCCTTGCCATTTGATTTTGGTCTTACTTAAAAGGATCCTATAGCTTGGTTGTGTCAACAAGCATCACTATATGATAAAACCTGCCAAAACCTTCAAATTATAACCTTTGCCTGTGTCTAAACAAAAAGAAATGGATCGAAGAGTGATAACTCCGAAAAAAGCTATATTTTAAGACTTTTTACTTAAGTTATTGATTGTCATTAGGCTCATATAGATTCATCTAGTTGCACTTACGTTCATAACATTGCATATAGTCTTTTAAATATGCCTTGGCATTTTTATGTGGTAATATGTGCTATATCATGAGAAAAGTGGTTCTTTTTAGTTGTGTTTGTGCAGGTGAAGCAAAAATGGAAGTTGAGGCAATTTATCATGACATTCACAGAAGGATAGTGATGGGAAAATATCATGGAAAAGCTAGAGAACTCCTAGACTGAGCTAGACGACAAATAAATATTTTGATGAGAGTGTCAACTGGTACTACCACAGCCGATCAGGACCACTACAGCCTGGCCACAGTCACCTCAGTAGGGGACCACATCAAATATGGCCTATATGCGAGCTACCTCAGTAGGGGACCACTGTCACCTCTGTCAGTCTTGTAGAAATGTCAGGACAAATGAGAGCAAAAATTGATTTTTACATATCTTTTAGAGTTTTTACCCTTTTTAAAGACACGATGACCTACACAGAAGAAAAGAGGCCTTTTAGAGGAGCAAAATACAATAAAAGAGGCACCTTTGGAGCGGTTTGTGGCGGAAGAAAGCTCCCACCTTTCTCCTTCAAACTCCGGCCAAGGAGTCCTCCATTGATAAAGCTCAAAAGGAGTGGTATGCTAGGTGTCACAAACCTAGCCCTCGTACCCTTAGGTGGCGGGTATTAGCCCTTACACACCTAGGTGACTAAGCCGTGCGACACTTGAAAAGGAACACATCCTAGACAAGTCAGCCTTCACCATACATCCTTCATTAAGGATTTCACACGAAAGTGTCAGCATCAATGCCACATAAGTTTATTCTCAATAGCGTCGGGTAACATAACTGATCCAACATGGAATCCTGTGGGGCCTAGGGACACACCCTTGAGAGACGTTGTGCCATCCACTTGGCTCCAACGCCCGTACACCTAGGCCCCACACAGACCTAGGAGGAGGTCACTTACACCATGGTAGCTCCACTGCTAGCCTATGGCGAGGGGGCTGGTGGAGACCCATCATCAGTTCACTTCCTCCTAAAGAGTTAATAAAACTTATCAAGTATACCACGAGTAGACGTTGCTTCGTCCCAACCGTGGATACTTTCTGAACAGGGCCTTCAATGCCTTCAAAAAGTATCTCGACTCGAATCTTTACTTGGTTGCTCCTTAGGGATTATTCATATCAGCTCCGATGCTCGCATTTGCTTGGTCACGGTAGGATCTCTATGCCAAATGAGATAACCGTGACATTCTCCCCCACTTCCTCTTATCGATGTCCTCATCGATCAAGTCCAAAACGGGTTAACCATAACATTCTCCCTCACTTTCTCTTTCGATGTCCTCATCGATGTTGACAGTAACTCTGAACCATCTGACAAGGCACTAGACACACCCAGAAAAACTCATCTTCAAACTCATGCTCCCCCACTTTTACTCTGATTGAGGCTTGAGCATAATATCTACAAACCCAATGATCCACTCAAACAAAGGCCTTTTTAAACTCACTTGTCCCTATCAGATTCGACTTAGACACAACTTCCCTGGTTATGGCCAAGGAAAAGGGGATAGCCATAACATTCTCCATCATCCAATTTGTCGACGTCCTCGTCGACTCAACAAGTTTCCACTCTATCGTCTGGTTTCCATTATGCTCCATCTTGATCAATGGCCCTCAACATGATAAGTGCCCCATTGCGTTGACACTCGGACATCCCATGAGAACCCTTGCCAAAAGGAAGCAATTCTGACCAAGCAACAAGGGAATTGCGTTCTTTCGCTTTAGTCTTTACGCCATCATCTCAGACTGTCTTTATGAAATCTACAAGTTGCTTTTAAGTCTCCCCGATAGTTGGGACACGTTCGCCTGGGACTATCTGGGTCGTCAAGGCAGCAACCGCAGCTTCAAGCTCCTTCAATCTGGCAGGATCTACCAAATTTTGGAGTCCACGTACTGCAACTTATGAAAGTTTAGGTAAACATAACACGACACCATTGTCCAATCCCTTATAAACACAACACGGTACCACTATGCCAGGATATGCACCACTGTGCAATCCGTCACAAGCGTCTCTATGCCAAAATTAGCACCACTTGTTCTCTTTGTTCATACACGCCACTACGCAAGGATAATTATCGTAGTTAAAGATAGGCCCCCATAAGCACTATCCCACTCTAATTTCCAAATAAGCACCACCGTGCATTTTTATCACAAGTGCCACCGCACTAAAGTAAACGCCACTTTGATTCCATAAAAGACATCTTTTAAGCCGTGTAAACATTATGGACCATCGTGCATTTCAACACAAGCGCCACCGCGGCAAAACAAACATCATGTTGCTTTCACAAAAGGCACCTTTAAGCCATATAAAATTATGCATCATGCATTTTATCACAAGCGTCATCATGCTAAAGCAACCATCGTGTTGCTTTCACAAGGCCCCTTTAAGCCATAAAAGTTGTGCACTACTTTGCGTCAACAAAGATCAAGCATCATCATATGCATTGATCACATTAGTGGTTTAATGATTGGCATTATCGTATGCACAAATTCCCAATATATTCACAGAACAAGCACCTCTGTACTAACACATCAAGTGAGCAACACTATGCCACATACGCCACCGCGCTTATAATAACCATCAAGGTTAATATCAGACACCTCAGGTGTACTGATTCTACAACAATTTCATCAAGTACCACTGTGCTACCTCGTTCTTATGGGTTAATATCGCATTGCGTTACCCTGCCTACTCCGACCTGTAGAAGCACTTGGAGTGGATCTTAGCCACCCTGCCTACCATTCAATTGGTGCTTGGAGTAAAGCCAAACCACCCTGTCTACCCCCTTGTGTGGGAGCGCTCAGTGTAATATTACCCCATCCTGCCTACTCTTTATATGGAAGCGCTTGGTGTGACTCGACACCATCCTGCCTACTTTATGAATGACGCGCTTGGTGTAGAACAGGATCATCCTGCCTACTCCCCATAAAAGTGCTTGGTGTGATATCCTTCTACCCAGCCTACATCATTCGAACAAGCGCTTGGTCTAGAGTCGATCGACCCTGCCTACTTCGCACTCGAGAGTGCTTGGCGTAAAGTAAAATTCAATGCGCATTGTCCTAACCAACAGATTCACAATCTAGCTCGGATACCACTTGTCACGAACCTATCCCTTGCACCCTTAGGTGGCGGGTATTAGCCCTCACACACCTAGGTGACTAAGCCGTGCGACACTTGAAAAGGAACACATCCTAGACAAGTCAGCCTTCACCATAAATCCTTCATTAAGGATTTAACACGGAAGTGTCAGCATCAATGCCACATAAGTCTATTCTCAATAGCGTCGGGCAACATAACCGATCCAACACGGAATCCCACAGGGCCTAGCGAATGCTAGAAGGAAACCCCATGGTTCCAGCATGAGCGCAATAAGGGGCACAAGTCCCCAAACCATCCCTAAGGACACACCTTAGAGAGACGTTGTGTCATCCACTTAGCTCCAATGCCCGTACACCTAGGCCCCACACAGACCTAGGAGGAGGTCACTTACACCATGGTAGCTCCACTACTAGCCTATGGCAAGGGGGCTTATGGAGACCCAACACTAGTTCACTTCCCCCTAAAGATCTAATAAAACTTGCCAAGTATGCCACGAGTAGACATTGCTTTGTCCAAACCGGGGACACTTTTTAAACAGGGACTTTAATGCCTTTCAAAAGTATCTCGACTCGCATCCTTACTTGGTTTCTCCTTAGGGATTGTTCATATCAGCTCCAATGCTCGCATCTTCTCGGTCTCAAACTGGTTGGTCACGGTAGGATCTCTATGCCAAACGAGATGACCGTAACACTACGCACCCGGAAGAGGCTAGCACACCAAGGCACATCGTGGTGGTTGAAGATCCGGTGGCCCGATCAACCGAAGGGTGTCTTCTAGTCCTCCTTTCATTTGATTTATTTTCTTTATATTTTCAAGAGGATGATTTGTTAAATGTTTAAGATTTTATATGGATGATTTAACTTTAACATTTGGCACCACCATGTGTTAGCTTTGTTTAGGTGGTTGCTTTTGTGGATGATTATCTTTTACCTTTATTAATATAGTGTCTTCTATGTGTTTGTGTATTTTCTTTCCTTATTTTTTATAATCATCTAAGCATTGTAAGAGGCATGACCAATGTCCTTTGTTTAGGTGCATGCTAGAGCACTCGGAAGAGGCGTATTTATAGATCCTTATATCACTCGGAAGAGGCTAAGGGGGGATCTACGTGAGCAATGGGTTCTATAATGAAAATAGAGCCTAATCCAAACCTAGAGCACTCGACTGAGGCGTAGGGGAGGGTTTCAACGACTAAAAGAAGTGTGCTTTAACTGATTGGCTAGAGTGTCATTTGCGTAACAGGCGAAAATACCATGGCATTTTAGGTTGTAAGGTTCCTATGAATCGGAAGAGCGGGAACACTTACGAAACCTCTATCGAGTGAGTATACACCATAGTGGCCTTATGTTAGTAAAGTGAGGGGTAAGAAGTCTATAGGAGTTTTCCACCCAGTCATTCCCGAGAGAGAGTTCATCAATAGAGGGTAAATACAGTATATAGTTTAAACGTATTCTTGCATCCTGCTTTTGCCTCCGCATTTACAACTTATTTTCTTTACTTTACTTGTTATCTTGAAATTACTCTACTTTACACCTCACCACACTTCAAACATACTCCCACTCATTTATCCTACCATAACCATCATTTCTATTTTGCCTTGGCATATTTTAGTTGCTAGCATTTTAGAATTGTCATAGCATTTCCACAATACACCTTCATAGTACATATCCATCTTATCTTGTTTATATTTTTTTCCTTGTTTTTCCTTTTTAGTCAGTGACACCTTTTTGCTTTGACAAATTGATTGTGAACTTTACCCAGATCCTCATGAGAACGATACTCACTCACCCTATTATTACTTGTATGACTGTGTATACTTGCACATATATGTGTGTTCACATACATTAATTATAGCACTACACAGAACACACCAAGTTTTTGGCACCATTGTCGGGGATCTATCTATTTAAAGTAAAGTCAGTTATATTTATCTTGACATTTTCGTTTTACTTTGTTTATTTTTTCTAGTTTCTTTTTACTTGTTTTCTTTGTTTTTCTTTTCAGTGCATGACAAGAAGGTCTACTGACGGACCTCTCTATCCTATAGTGCCTGAAATTGAGCGTTTGTTTCGTCAAAGAAGGCTTACTCAGCATACAACTATAGACCCACCAATTTAGGACCCAGTAGTTCAAAATATCGGGGTAAATCAACATGTTGTTGCACCTCGACCAAGAGCTATTAGGGATCATTTAAATCCTATCTTGGATGATCTTAATCCTGGCATCATGGCACTAGAAATTACAGCTACATATTTCGAACTTAAGTCTTTTATGTCAATATGCTTAACTCGATTGTGCAATTTGGAGGTATGGCGCATGAAGACGCAAGGCAACATATCAGGGCATTTTTAGAAGTTTGTGACTCATTCCATCAACAAGGAGTTCATGAGGATGTCTTGAAACTCAAGCTATTCCCTTATTCTCTATGCGTTTGAGTAAAGCAACATAAGTCTTTTATGTCAATATGCTTAACTCGATTGGGCAATTTGAAGGTATGGCGCATGAAGACGCAAGGCAACATATCAGGGCATTTTTAGAAGTTTGTGACTCATTCCGTCAACAAGGAGTTCATGAGGATGTCTTGAAACTCAAGCTATTCCCTTATTCTCTATGTGTTCGAGCAAGGGGATAGTTGAGTGGAGTACCATCCAGATCGATGGAGTCATAGGCTGATCTATGCAAAAGCCTTTTGCTACGGTACAATCCTCCGAATCTCAATACTCAGCTTAGAAATGACATTGCTTCTTTTTGACAAGGTGACGACGAGTCAATGTACGAATGTTGGGATCGATACAAGGGACTGCTTCGCAAGTGTACAAATCATGGATTTCAAGATTGGACTCAAGTTGTGATGTTCTACAACGGGGTCAATACATCTACTAGGATGATGCTAGATGCCTTGACAAATGGAACTTTTCTAGACAAATCACCCGAGGAAGCATTTGACATTCTTGATAGAATTATCGATAATGACTATCAATTTCCTTCTACAAGACTTAGAACCGGGAAGAAGGCACAAGGAACATTCGAACTTGATGCTAAAGATTCATTATCAGCCCAACTCTCAGCTATCACCAACATGTTGAAGAACATTCAACGTTCCAATAAAGTGAAAGAAGTGAAGATGGCCAGTTCAGCATGTCTGATATGCCATGGCAATCATCATGAGAGTGAGTGCCCAGGAAGCCATGAGACAGCCAATTATGTGAGCTACTTCAACCTAAACAACAACAACCCCTATTCGAACACCTATAATCTACGATGGAGACAACATCCAAATTTTTTATAGGGAAATCAAGGACCCAGCGATCCTAATCCCCTATTACGGAACCAAAATCAACATGAGCCTCAGAATTTTCAAACAAATATGCCCTGGCATAATCAGAGCAAGGGGGCGTCATCATCATCTAATACCAGTTCTTCGGAGGCAACTATGTAAGAATTCATTCTAAGTACCAAGACAATGCTTCAAGAGCATATAACTTCCATCAAGAACCAAGGAACTTTACTATAAAGCTATAATTCTTCGTTGCGAAATTTGGAGAGTCGGGTTGGCCAAATTGCCACAGTATTAGAAGAGCATCATCCTGGATGTCTGCCGAGTGATACTGAAGTCACTAAGCCACATGGTAAAGAGCATTGTAGCGCGATCACACTCAAAAGTGGTACTCAACTTAATCATCAAGATAAGTTTAGGGGGAAGAAGTCTGAAGACTCCCTACCTGAACTTGTGCAAGACGAAATGCCCGAGCAAAATCTCGAGAAAAAGGATCAGCAGGAAGATTTGACGAAGGAACCTGCCGATGGAGCGAGCAAAAATGTCACAGCAAAATCAATTCCTACACCACCAGTGGAAGAAGTTAGACCCCCACCACCCTTTCCCTAGAGGCTGAAGAAGCACAATGATGAAATTCAGTTCAAAAAGTTTGTGGATAAGTTGGATCAGTTGTACATAAATGTCTCACTCTTGGAGGCAATTGACCAGATGCCCTTCTATACTAAATTTCTTAAGGAGATAGTCACAAAGAAGCATAAAGTGGAGAAATTCGAGACAATTGTCACGGCAAAAGAGTATTGCTCTTCTTTGAGTAATCTTCCATCGAAGAAGAAGGATCCAAGCAGCTTTATTATCCCGTGTTCCATTGGAGAAAAGTTTTTTGGGAAAGCACTCTGTGATCTTGGATTGAGTTTAAATCTGATGCCCAAGTCGATTTTCGTAAAGCTTGGCATGAGAGATGCAAAACACATATCCTTCATATTGCAGCTAGCCGATCATTCTCATGTGAGACTTGAGGGAAAGATCTAAGATGTCATAGTGAGGGTAGACAAGTTCGTATTTCCATCCGACTTCCTCATACTTGATTGTGAGGCTGATGCTAATACACCCATCATCTTAGGGAGGCCTTTCCTAGCAATCGGTCCCATTCTCATTGATGTGAGAAGGGTGAGCTTACAATGCGAGTAGCCAATCAAAGGTTGACCGTGAACATCAATAGTTCTCTCAAGTACATGGATGATTCTAAAGAATACCGGATCATTTTGGAAGCAGATTACGAGCAATTGACTGAAGCTGATCAATTTTGCCACAGCAATTTCATGGAACTGGATGAGTATGAAGAGCTCATGAAAGAAGAGGAAGAAGTATGTGAACCTTCATTGGAGGAGAACCAATCTAGTTTGCTGATAGCTAGAAACAATTCGAGCTTTGAACCTCTTGATTTCGAGGAATTCAGTCCTCCTAAGCTTCATTACTCGATGCACCAAAGTTGAAACTGAAAATTTTGCCACAACATTTGAAATATGCTTATCTGGGTGAAAATAAGACCCTACCTGTTATTATTTCTACAAACTTAAATTTTGATTAAGAGAAAAGTCTACTTGCTCTTTTGTCACAGCATAAACAAGCAATAGGATGAACCATGAAAGATTTAAAAGGGATCATTTCTACTACCTGTATGCATAAGATACTTCTAGAAGAATGCCATGGCAAATTGTAGAGCCACAACATAGACTCAACCCATTATGAAGCAAGTTGTTATGGAGGAGATTCTTAAATGGCTTGATGCTGGAGTAATTTACCCAATATCGGATAGTTCATGGGTAAGCCCGGTTTAGTGTGTTCCAAAAAAAGGAGGCACAATCGTGGTGAGCAATGAGGATAATGAGCTCAACAAGGCTACGAAGAAGGACCATTTTCCTCTACCCTTCATCGACCAAATGTTGGATCGTTTGGCGGGAAAAGATTTTTATTATTTCTTGAATGGATATTCGAGTTATAACCAAATAGCTATCGCACCGGAGGATCAAGAGAAAACTACTTTCACTTGTCCTTATGACACTTATGCTTTTCGAAGGATACCCTTTGGATTGTATAATGCCCCGGCAACTTTCTAGCGCTGCATGCAAGCTATCTTCTCCGATATTTTTGAGGACTATCTTAAGATTTTCATAGATGACTTTTTTGTTTCTGGAGATAGTTTCTAGAAATGTCTTGGCAATTTGGTAAAGATCCTGAAGCGATGTGAAGAGGCTGACCTTGTGTTGAATTGGGAGAAATGTCACTTCATGTTGACGGAAGGTATTGTGTTAGGCCATAAAATCTCACACAAAGGCATTGAGGTAGACAGAGCTAAGATCGAGGTGATTGAGAAGCTATCACTACCAAAAAATATCAAGGGCATAAAAAGTTTCCTTGGACACGCGGGATTCTATCGAAGATTTATCAAGGATTTCTCCAAGATCTCCAAGCCCTTGTGCATGTTGTTGCAATAGAACCAGCCTTTTGTGTTCGACCAAAAATGTCATGGCGCTTTCAAAAACTTAAAGCAAAGCCTGATCACTGCATCAATTGTTGTTCCCCCAAATTGGACACTACCATTCGAGCTAATTGCGATGCGAGCGACTACAATGTAGGAGCAGTCTTGGGACAGCGGCGAGATAAAATTTTTCATATTGTTTATTATGCTAGTCGTACTTTAAATGATGCACAACGTAACTATACTACCACAAAGAAAGAGCTACTTATCGTAGTATTTGCGTTTGACAAGTTTAGGTCATACTTTATAAGCACTAAGATCATTGTTCACACTGATCACTCAGCTATTAAGTACTTAGTGACTAAAAAGGATGTCAAACCTAGGCTCATTAGATGGATACTATTGTTACAAGAATTTGATTTAGAAGTGGTAGATAGAAAGGGCGCAGAAAACCAAGTTGTTGATCATCTTTCTAGGCTAGAAGTTAACCTGGAATGTCATGAAAAATTGAAATACATGATGAATTTCTTGATGAGAAAATTCTTTATGCCACGGCAATTCCGTGGTACACTGACCTTGCTAATTTTCTTGTTAGTGGTATTTTGCCTTTTGACATGATTAGCTAGGGAAGGAAGACATTCAGACATGACGCGCGGTTTTATTTCTGGGATGAGTCGTACATGTTTAAGCGTTGTGCCGATCAAATTATCCGAAGGTGTATGCCTAAAGAAGAGCAAAGTGATATTCTACATCATTGTCACACAAGCTCATGTGGAGGCCACTTCGGAGGGATGAGGACTGCTGCAAAGGTCCTTTAATCAGGTTTTTATTGGCCCACCTTATTCAAAGATGCCCAGGCATTTTACCAAGCCTGCGACCAATGTCAGAAAACTGGGAACATCTTTAGACGGCATGAAATGCCACAACAAAATATATTAGAGGTCGAGTTATTTGACGTATGGGGCATAGACTTCATAAGACCTTTTCGATCCTCATTTGGAGACTTATACATCCTGTTGGCAAATTGACTATATGTCCAAATGGGTTGAGGCCATTGTAACACCAAGGAACGATTCAAAGACAGTGCTTAAATTTCTGTATAAGCATATTTTCAAAAGATTTGGTGTACCAATGGCTGTCATCAGTGATGAAGGTACCCACTTTGACAATAAGTTAATTGCCAAGGCATTACAAAGATATGGGATGAGACACAAAATTATCACGGCATATCATCCCCAGACCAATGGGCAAGCCGAGGTTTCCAACCGTGAAATCAAGCAAATTTTGGAAAAAGTGGTGAATCTAAGAAGGAAGAATTGGTCACCCAAGCTTGATGAAGCGTTATGGGCGTACCGAATAGCTTTCAAAACCCCATTAGGGAAGTATCCATTTAAGTTAGTCTATGGCAAAGCATGTCACCTTCTGGTCGAACTAGAGCATAGGGCCTATTGGCCAATCAAAAAACTCAACTTGGACGCCGAGCTAGTTGGTGAGAGAAGACTTCTAGAGTTGAATGAGATGGAGGAATTCAGGAACCAAGCTTATGAGAATGTTAAACTCTACAAGAAGCGAACCAAAAGATGGCATGATCAAGCGATTTTACCACGACATTTTCAGGCAGGACAACAAGTGTTTCTATTCAGCTCAAAGTTGAAGCTCTTCCCTAAGAAGCTTAAATCAAAGTGGTCCGGGCTATTTGAAATTCACCATGTGTATCCCCATGGAGCTGTCGACATCAAGATTGTTGATAGTGGGAAAATTTTTAAAGTCAATGGCCAGCGTCTGAAGATCTACACTGGAGCTCACGTGATGCGGGATAAACCCATCACATAACTCATTGACGCCTGACATACTGAAATGTCACGGCATTTTCAATTTACTCCTGTGCATAAATAATATGTTTTTAAGTTTGTCTTATATGCTTTAAGTTATTTATTCTTTTTAATCTTTTATTTTATTTGTTTTGTAGGTTAAAATATACCCTTGGAGGCTGGCGACTGAAGAGAAAAAAAGGAGAAAAGTAAGAAACCGTACTTGAAATTTTGGGCGGCAAGAAGACAAAAAGGATGAGCTTTTGAAAATTTTATTTTGAATTTCAAAAATCAAACCCTTCTCTCTCCTATTAAAAATCTGACACCTTTATTCTCACACCTATCACCCCCTCCACACATTTTTGCCCATAACCCACTAAGAAACAAATAAAGCTTTCACCTTTATTTTCTTTAACCCTTTCTTCTTCTTCACATACCCACCCCCATAGCCGAAAACCTCATCCCTCCATTAAAGCAAAGCTTCAAGTTTTTTTTTTTTACTTTCTTTCTTTTCTTTCTATTCCAAAATGATACGCACAAGACCCTTAGGATCCACACCATCGCCTCTTGCCATTTTTATGGACGGTGCAGCGGAAGAAAGATTCAAAACCTTCAAAAATCAAAGACTCTTCTTTGAGCTTGGCTTCATCTTCTCCGATGAGATGGGACCAGAGGTGAAAAATATGGTGGTGCAGCACCATTGGGAGAAGTTCTCTGCCCATCCAGGCTCCATCAACGCCACCTTAGTGCGTGAATTCTATGACAATATCCATAGCCCAGACTAAAAATCTATATATATCCGGGGCAAAATCATTTACTTCAAAAACACCGCCATCAACTGATTCTTCAAGATCCCTCAAGGAGTGGACCGACACGCTAAGAAGGAAGAGGAGGCTGATTATGAAACCTATCAGGGCGTGAAGGAGGATTTATGTTTACCCGAGACTGAATGGAATGGTCAGCAAGCATTGCGACGCATGGTGAATCGAGAGCCTTTGCTTCCCAACGCTCGATTGTGGAACCACTTCTTGCAATATAAGTTGATGCCCACTTCGTATCACACCATTGTGAGTTTGCTCCGCCTCATGCTATTACATTCTATTCTCTTTGGTTGCCCAATGGATATAGGGAGGATTATTGTGCAAGAGACGCACGTTTGTTGGAAGAGACCAAGAGCACCCTCATATTCCCAAACTTAATCACAGCTTTGTGCCAGAAAAAGGATGTCCTAAAAGATGAGTATGATGAAATTTTAGAAGGAATAAAAGGGCTATCTGCTGAAAAGGTGACCGCTCTAATGGGAAACATAGAAGAGCAGCTGAAAACTTCCCATGCTGCTAGAGGAAAAGCCCCGCTCCAAAGAGATGATGCTCTAGATCTGTCCAAAAATGCCATGGCAAAAGTGGATAACTTGTCTAAAGATCTCGAAGAATTTTTCCTCTACACGAAGCAAAAAACGAGGTTATCAAAGCCTACCTGGCAGAGCTACTTCCTCCACTAGATCAAGAGTTTCCCACGTTCCCGAAATCTATACTGCCCAATGTATCAGGAAATGCCACGGCATTTACAGATGCTTCAACACCGACCAGGCGAGCTGCACCTGATCTAAATCAAGTACCATCTTTAGTTAAGTTGTCTGAAGAAGCTAGACCAACGGAACCAAAGACAGAGGAGCAAGCCCAGGAAGCACAATCACCTGCTCGAGACAAACTCTTGAAAATGCCACAGCATTTTCAGAGGAGCAAGCCTAGACCCAAGATCAACCGTACCCTTTTATTGAAAAGGAACATGAAGCCAGTTTTATTTTATCACTTTTTGAAGAACCACCTGCCCCACCCTCACAATAAGAGGAACCCTAACCAGCAGTCCCACAAGTGGATTCATCTATGTTGTCTCCCCAGAGGAAGAAATCGAAACGCCTACTCAAAATGACAGCAGGAAAACAATCCACCCCACCACCAGCTATTGACAAATCCAAGCGACGGGGTGCAGATGAAGAAACTGATCCTGAAGTCAGCCCACCCCGTTGAAGCGAAGAACATCGCGCCGAACTACCACAGCCACACCACCCAAGTAACCAAGGTACATTTTGTTGCATTTCATTTCATTGCATTACATCTTAGTTTTTTTAGTTGCATTGAGGACAATGCTTGCCTCAAGTTTTGGGGAGGTATGGTTCTCTACTTCATGTTCATGTGCATGATAGCAGTAGTTGTAGAAAAATACCATAACATTTATAAAAGTTTTAGGTTAAGTTGATAGGATTATAGTTAGTGATGCCCGATGATGATTTTTTTTAGAAATATATGGCCAGTATTGAATTGAATATGCATGACTTGGGATTTGAATAAAACCTGTTTTAGGATTTGGTTACTTGTGTTTATTTTATTGTTACACAAGTGTATATTCTTCATGCTTAGGGAAGTTAGAAAATTTTTATAGAATATAAACTTGATCAGCCTTGCATGTTTTATGAACTTTTTTTGTTAATAGAGAATCCCCAGTAGTTAGTATTAGAAGTTGAGAATAAATTCCTGGACATATCTGTAGAGGGATACTCCGCTATGTTATGGCATAACCATGTGCATATGAGTTACTAAAAGAGGCATATGGTGACGCTACACTTTTAACTTACCATGGCATTGTCTGGATACCGTATTTAAATAAATGACAACTATGACATGAGTAGAAGGTAGTGTGACAGGCTGACTCCCCTCGTAGCAGTTTGTTAGCATTGAATATATATATATGTATGTATGTATATATAGATACATGGGGAGTAATAAATTGTGCTTTAATGAACAAACATGTCTTGCTAGGATAGTGAACATTCTTTGGAATTTTTCTCAGTTAACTAAGCATGGATTAGATACACTCACTCATGCACACACACACACTTGCATTCGATCTGGTCCTAAAGTAGTGTTCTTGCAATTTCCTCGAGTCTTATATGTTTATGCCATGACATTTTTTAAGGGCTGAAACTCTAACCTATTGCTTGCCTAGATCTTGAACTTTTTCATAACATTTATTCTCTGGTAGCTGCTATCCATTGCTTGAGGATAAGCAATAGCTTAAGTTTGCGGGTGTGATAACTCCGCAAAAAAGCTATATTTTAGACTTTTTTACTTAAGTTATTGAGTGTCCTTAGGCTCATATAGGTTCATTTAATTGCACTTAGGTTCATAACATTGCATATAGTCTTTTAGATATGCCTTGGCATTTTTATGTAGTAATAGGTGTTACTTCATGAGAAGGGTAGTTCTTTTTAGTTGTGTTGTGCAGGTGAAGCAAAAATGGAAGTTGAGGCAATTTGTCATGACATTCGCAAAAGGACAGTGATGAGAAAATGCCATGTCAAAGCTAGAGAACTCCTGGGCTGAGCTAGACGACAAAGAGATATTTTGATGAGAGTGTCAGCTTGTGCTACCACAGCCGATCGGGACCACTACAGCCTGGTCACAACCACCTAAGTAGGGGACCACATCAAATATGGCCTATATGCGAGCCACCTCAGTAGGGGACCACTGTCATCTCTGTCAGTCCTGTAGAAATGCCAAGACAGAATGAGGGCAGAAATGAATTTTTACATATTTTTTAGGGTTTTTTACCATTTTTAAAGACACGGTGACCTACACAAAAGAAAAAAGGCCTTTTAGAAGAGTGAAACACAGTAAAAGAGGCACCTTTGGAGCAATTTGAGGCGGAGGAAAGCTCCCACCTTTCTCCTCCAAACTCCGGCCAAGGATTTTTTCATTGATAGAGCTCGAAGGGAATGGTGTTCTAGGAACCCGGAAAGGGCTAGCACACCAAGGCGCATCGTGGTGGTTGAAGATCCGGTGGCCCGATCAACCGAAGGGTGTCTTCTAGTCCTCCTTTCATTTGCTTTATTTTCTTTATATTTTCAAGAGGATGATTTGTTAAATGTTTAAGGTTTTATGTGGATGATTTAACTTTAACATTTGGCACCACCATGTGTTAGCTTTGTTTAGGTGGTTGCTTTTGTGGATGATTATCTTTTTCCTTTATTAATATAGTGTCTTCTATGTGTTTGTGTATTTACTTTTCTCATTGTTGATAATCATCTAAGCATTGTAAGAGGCACGGCCAATGTCCTTTGTTTAGGTGCATGTTAGAGCACTCGAAAGAGACGTAGCTATAGATCCTTAGATCACTCGGAAGAGGCTAAGGGAGGATCCTTGTTTTTCCTTTTTAGTTAGTGACACCTTTTTGCCTTGACAAATTGACTGTGCACTTTACCTAGATCCTCGTGGGAACGATACTCACCCTATTATTACTTGTATGACTGTGTATACTTGAACATATATGTGTTCACATACATTAATTATAGCACTACACAGAACACACCAAAGAGTAGTTGTTATCGTAATATACTACTATCAGTCTAGGACATCCTCTGCTATCAGCATGACTTTCTTCTGGAAGATTACTCTTTGAACAAGTCACCATTGTTGTCAAAGTTTCAGGTATTAACCTCATGATATTTCTGCTCCAAAACATGACCCTTCCTTAAGAACTAAATACGACCCTTTTGTATTCTTTGTTATATATAGTAGCTCGATTGTGATGCAGGAAAAATGTCATCTAGTGTCCTACACAGAAGTATTACTTGTACCTTTGACAACACCTAGTTTTAGCATGTTATAACAATCATATTCAGTGTTTGCATTGTACATTGGATCATTGCTCAATGTAGTGAAAAAGGAGTGTTGCAGAGGGGGAGAGGTTTCTTAAAGACAAAGGTAAACTTATGTCATTGAATAGGACAGTATCAGTTAATTTGGACATGTAATCAGCAATCTTTTTCCAACTTACAAGAATCAAACCCCAATTTGCTTCCTTAAAATTTACAAGACTTAAAACCCCACTGTCTCATCTACAATGTTCAGCAACTGGAGCATTGACTTGGGAATCAACCAGAGCTGATCCTCTTGCAAGGTACAACTGCAATCACTTCATCTTCCCTCACTCTCTTCTTGTTGCCACTCAAATAACTGCATTTAAAAGGTGTGATACTAATGGAAACAGGGCTAACTTTATCTACTCCCCTTCCTTTTAAATCTACAATAGGAAGCACCAAATGTAATCAGTTGAAATGGTAAATTAAAATCATCTGAATAATTGTTCAATGGGAAATGGTTTAAACAAACCTGAGTTTATGTCATTAATCTTTAATTTCTTGAGCAAGCTTAGATTGTCTGTGGAACTTTTTCTCTTGAAGCCAATCCCATTATTGCATTTAGAAACTAGACAATCACCTCCATCATGGGATCCTGTATGCCAAGGGCTCAATCTCAGTTAAAGATGAACCAGTCCAAAAGCCAATTCCCCGTTACTTTTAATAATGGTCATCTGTCTTTTACCTGCTGAGCTGCTTTCTCTAAACCTTTTGTTTTCAACCGAGCAAACATCTTTCAGTTGTCGCTTTGCAGTAAATCCAGCAGACTCTCGACTCAAATTAACACCATCTTGAGGCTCATGTGCTCCTACAAGAAAACACTCTTCAACAAAGCAAACAGAAACCTAAGAAAACGGGAAAAAGGTTAAACTTAATAGTAATCCACTTACTCTTAGTCCCCCCAACTTTGCAAAGCTTGCCATCAACAATAAGAGCGCCTTTATGATCACCATCGGTCCCTGTTGACAATCCTTTAGAAGAGAAAAAAGAAAGCAGCGACCTCCACGTGACAGAACTAGAAACGAGGTCAACCCCTCGGCTTATAAAGTGGCCGTTGAGCTTCACCGTTGATGGGTCTAGACCGAACAAACGAGATATGGAGCCAATGTCCAGTTTCTGACCATCCCACGCCACGAACCGAACAAGCTTGGACACTGAAGGGCAGAAAAGCTGGATTGATTTTGGTTTCTCTTTGTTATCACCCGACATGGATTCTTTAATCTCTTGTTACCAGTTTGTTCTGGGTGGGGTTTCTTTTTAGTGTTACTTCTTGTTGGTTCGCAGTTGCTTTCAACTTCCAACGTCTTCTGGAAGTGTCGAAGACCAAAGCTGTATTTTTTTGGACCCATTGTTTTGGAAGGCTGTGGGCTTTTGAAGGGATTGCCCATACGCCTACAGTTACAGTAGTATTTTGTTATATTTAAATAAATTATATTGGTTATTATTTAATTATTATATATTTTTTTGTTTTAAACATTTAAATATTTTTATTAAAATGGTCTATTCCATTATATTTTTATTAAATTTTCTATCTAAAGGGAAGGAAAAGATTGCAGGAGAAAGAACATTCTTGATGAGTCTTAAACTTGGTACTAAAAGAAAGATGAAAGAATATAAGTAATTTTGATCAATGGATGTCAACCACTTTTCTTTATAAAAGAATGTTAATGTTTATTCCTTTGTTTTTTTTTAATTTTTTTATTTTATAAGAGACGATATTAAAAAATGGTATTTTCTTAATGTACGGGATGGACCTCGATCCTGCTAATGGGCGCAGTCGTACCCCTAAGGTTTTAAATTTTTTATATTTTTATTTATATTTTTTATTTATAATTTAATTCTACCCTCATTAAACTCTTGTAATCTTTTACTCCTTACATGTTTACTATAATTTCTTGTACTTTGCATCCGTTACATAAAATTTTAAGTTCGTCTCTATTTGATGTATGACTTGTTAAGGTTATTGTTTGTGTTTAGATTTCGTAGATTATTTATGAATTGTTATGGTTTTATTTAGGACTGATTTTAAAATTATGGTTAATATACATTTTTGTAAATTTTTGAAGTAAAAAAAATTAAACGAACCTATTTACTTTAAAATACAACGTTATTTCAGTAAATGTTGAAAATGCATAAATTGTTGGATTAAAATTCAATAATAGTGAATACATATGTATAATGTATATTGTTACTATAAAGTTTAACAAGTAATTAAATGATCAATTATGTTACACGTGTTATAGGTATTAAATTGTCATGAAATTAAAAGTGTAGACATCATAAGATGTATTTATAATTTGATGAGGGGTATAATTATAAATACTTAATAGTTGGTTATTAAATCAACTATATAAAGAGGTTATGGTCCAAGAATTAGGTTAACTTGTATATTTCTTTTCCCGCTTGAGAGTTCTGTGGCAAGAGACAACCTAACTTCTTGGAAGATCAAATCTTCTGGAAAAACTTTATCAATCATTTTTGTACGTTTCCATATTTAGTTTATTTATTTTATTGTTATTAATGATTTGACATATATAAATCTTGGGTTTATATTCATATTGAATATATTTTAATTCTAACAAGTGATATCAAAACCAGAATTATGACGAATCATTAAGATTATTTACTTCGATACAGTTTTATAATTAATCGTACGAGATTTAAATTATATATTTGTTGTATTTTAAGAACAAATCAATTTGATTTTATTTCCTATGATTTGATTTTGGTTTTTCGTCAATCCGGTTGTTTTTCTTTTTTCAATAGATTAAATTTGCAATGCGATTTTTTTATAATAAAGGATAAAGTTTTATTGATCAATTAATTCATAGTCATAACACTAGCATTAATATTATCATGTAATAATGTTAAAACCTTATCAGAAGGGAAAAAAAATAAACACATATCATAATTATTTTGAGAGAATAACTTAGATATCCTATCGATAACCATATTTTCTTTACAAGGTATATGAACAAATTTAATCCTCCATGGATATTGGAGAAAGACGACTATGTGTTGAAGGAGCGTAGAACATAAACTTGTTGATACCAGATTCAATCCTTTTTAATTCTATTGATTATTGGATTTATTTTTTTATGAATTTTTTGTGTAGTAATTTTTTAGAGGGTTATTAACCTTATTCTACAGCATTAATATTATTTTAGGTTTATATATTATTATTAATTTATGGAATATATATTTTATTTAAAATATATATTTAATTCGATTGGATTAAAATTTTAGTTTTGATCATTAGGTATTAAATTAAACCTTTAGAAATAAATATATACTAAAACCGGTTTGATCAAAAAATTTTATATTCAGGTTATCTCTTAAAGCTTTATATTCGGTTTATCTCTATTAAGTTATGATTGAATGATCTTTCAATATGTTTCTTTTAAAGTACACTACTTCATTACGTAGTTATTTAATTAATATATTCATTGTTTAGTTTTTATCATATGTTATTATGTATTATAGAATATATATTTGGTATTGATATATTCAATACAGTTTGATCATATTTTTATTTTTTTTATTATTAGATTATTATAATTATATTAAAGTTTTAAGGAATCATTATATGAATTACTCATTTTATATGATACTTCTATTCTTGACTTTTAGTTAAAGATTAAATATTTTGATCGACTTTAATTTTGATAAAGGCATATTAAGAAATTTTTGAAAAACAATCAATGATTTCGGTTCTTTAAATTTTGATAGCCCTATTTAGATAACTTTATTTTAGGGTAAAGAGAACGATTAAAAATTTTGACAAAACTTATTACCAGCAATCACAATGAAATTGATATATTCATACATGATTTAGAAGTTGAGGAAAAGAATAGGGTAAAGAGAAATGATATAGCATACGATAATTTATAATAATTATATGGGATTTATTTTTTAGAGATTTTAAATGTTATTTTATTTATTTTTGAACGATTCATAATTATATTTTATTTTTATTTATTGATATTTAAGTTATTTAAGTCATTCGAATTATATAAATTTTACCTATGAATTTACCTATGAACGATTCATAAATTTATTGATATTTAAGTTATTTAAGTCATACGATAATTTATCTATTATTTAAGGGCAATATTGGATAATTCTGCTTATTTTCTATATTTCAACATCCGAATAACTAACTCATGAATTTATCTATTATTAGCATAAAACAGATGCATTTGATGGTTTTCTTTCTTATACAGGAAACTACATCATAGGAATGGTCAATTAAGAGGATGGATGCCGGAACTAAAGATGGAATGTATCTGCACCCGCCACGGTAGCACCTTAGAGGTCGCGGCAGCAGAATAAAGAAGACAACTGGTGCTCGACAGAAAGAGAAAAAGATGTCGATTATAACGGACATAAAGTGAGAGAAAGTCAGAGCAGATAAAAGGATTCAAGCCATGGTCAAAGGTCAACAATAAAGAGTTATTTTAGGAAATAGAATAAAGTGTCATAGTTTAATAAGGAGTTGTATTCTTTTCCTTGTATAACTCTTTCCTTATTTGGAAGACTTTAACCTAGGGCTTGGCCTATATAAGCGACCCATTAGGTTATAAGAAAGAGAGTCGGGTTCTCATAGACAAAACCTTAAGCTGCCGACTACACCATCATGTTCTAAAACCCTTCTGAGGTTTAGGTTGTTTGTGGAGTATTTGGAGAAGAAAGTTGTACTATATTTGATATTTATTAATGCAAACCTTATTTTCATAGTTTATTATCTCTTGGTATTTACTCTTCTTTGAATATGAGATCGGTAAGATGCTATGTAAAGAAAAATCTATTTGTCTAATATCGGGAGAGTTAGGCTCACGAAATGAGGGAATATGGTCTTTTCTAAAAGGCATCGACTAATCCGCAAGGGTTTCAGCGACTAAAAGGATGCATGTGTTTGGTTGTTGTTCATCCTTGTTTCACGTCTGAGGTATCATCAAGACATGAATTTCAACAGTTCTTCAAGCTTCGGGATAAGGAGGAGACATACAAGGATGCTCTGTCGAACTATGAAAAGTTAAGTTGTCGACAAGACATAATCCCGCCTAGGCAACTGTGGCGACCCTTAGTGTGACCCGCCAAGGCAGCAAGTCAGCCTATTGCATTAATAAGTGGATAATAAGTACAACTGAGTTTCCCTCTACAAAGCACTTAACATGGACTCACTTCAATTATTATTATCTTTATTCTTTATTTAGTTTTTAATTTATTTAATTTAGTTATATCAACCATCCAAATACTTGTGTTCTTACTTTTATAAAGTGCAGGTTTAAGAAGTAGGGAAATCAATCCAATCCCTGTGGATTCGACAACTTTAAATACTACAATTTAGCGAAAGATGAAAAACATAGGACTTCTGAGCCCTTACCACAAACACTATAAGCGTATGTTATTTTCTTTATCTCAATTTTTGTCGTTACAGATAGACAAATAGTTTGAAAACTGTTCAAAAAATCATTTATAATATATTTCCAATAACAAAACATGTTCATGATAATAAGTTCATAATAACAATTAATTGGATCAGATATTGATAGATCATCTTTTTCAACCTATATTATTTGAAAGATTAATTTTAAAATAACATGCATTCAAGATACAAGAAAATATAGATAATACACATAACTTACTAAATCTCATTCGATCATTATGTATTAAAGACAAATGGTACCAATTTTTAGTCATACAAATAATTATAGCA
Organism: Abelmoschus esculentus; assembly: GCA_035048815.1. Classification (NCBI taxonomy): domain Eukaryota; kingdom Viridiplantae; phylum Streptophyta; class Magnoliopsida; order Malvales; family Malvaceae; genus Abelmoschus; species Abelmoschus esculentus. Next base: position 13,259,518 of record JAUCBN010000016.1, on the reverse strand, counting down.
ATCAATAGAATATTTCTAGATTTCAGGGAGCTTCATTAACAAGCTAAACTGAGCATACATTTTATTATTTTTTAGCATAGTTCAACATCCTTTTATAGAATAATATAGCAAACGAATTAATACTGCTACATAAATTATGAATTTCAAATGAAAACTATAACTTTACTTTCTATATGCTACCAACATGCATAAATATGGGCAAGCAACACATATACAAGTTAATATACTAAACATAAAAGCAAGTTAGATTCGATAAACCTTCAAGCAAACCTTGGCCTATTAATCTAGCTTTTTGACTAATAAAATGCTTCAGTTGTGGTTTTCACATGTAAAGAAATATTCTCACCACTTGATTGTTCAAATCCACTTCCAAACTCTTAACTTCTATGTATTTATAAACAAAAATAATCACCAAATGAAAAAATATCCAAAAACAAGCCTAAAATAATAAATTATTATCGTCGCCTTACCATTAGTTGTTTATACCTTATTCTTGACCGCATTAGCACAACCCTCATGTAGAACTAATGTTTGATATAATAATTAAAAAATAGTTTTAGGCTAATTTGAAAGGATTTCAAAAATGGTTCTTATGTCCAAATAATTTGAAAATATATTTAAGAAGTTTTTTAGAAATTTTAAAAGTGTTTTAAATGGTTTAAAGAAACCAAAGAAGTGATTTTAACCCAGAAGTTTCGATGCATCTTCTAGGTGTTTTGATACTTCTTATACCAAAAGTAGAAATATGCCTTGAAATCAACTCCAAACGGCTCCAAATCAATCCCAACGATCACCAACGGCTAGAAACTCATTTGGGATGATAAAAAGAAGCCTCAAACATCAAGAGAAGAATAATGCTTACATTGTAACAACAATATGATCAAAGATTTGTCTTAGAGCTTAATTCTCATCTTTTGAGTAGACAACACTTGTGATCTTAATGTTTATATATGCTCAAGTATATTAGGATTGGATGAGAACTTAGTTGCAAATAATTAGCCTGATTAGAAGAATTCAAGTTTGCTTAAGAATTCTCTTTGTGAGTGAATTCCCAAAGTTTTGGTTGTGAACTTTGGATGCTTGATTCGAGTTGTGAATCAAGATTGTAAGGTTATCCCTTTGTTCCTCAAAAGATTGAATTCTTAGTGGATTGTGGAAATCCTTAGTGGGAAGCTAAGGTAGTGGATATAGGTTCTTGTTCGAATGTCGAACCACTCTAAAATCCTTGTGTTCAAATATTATCTTTTGCTCCCACAACTAACACCAAAATTAAGTGTTCTCCATCACTTGACTAAGCTGAATCGGTTATGAATTGAGCTCCTTCAAGCTTAAAAATTGGTATCAGATCAAGGCTCAATCGAGAGGGATTAATATCTTATTGAGAAGATTCGGAGAGCTCAACCAATTATCGATTAATCGACAGTCTATGGCTCAATCCATTGACAAGCCACCATTCTTTGACGGGTCCAACTATTCCCAATGAAAGATAAAAATGAATTATTTCATGAACTCAAAAGACTAAAAGCTATGGGATATAGTGGAAGACAGATCGTTTGTGCCAAATGGAACAAAGGCGGAATGGAGCGTGGAAGATCGTAAGAAGATGGTTCTTAATCGCAAGGCTTTGCACATTCTTGCTTGTGCATTCAACCCAAGTATCTATAAGAATCTATCTTCTTTTGAAAGTGATAAGGAAGTTTGGGACAAGCTAGAAGTCACATACGAGGGTACAAACGAAATAAAGGAGACCAAGATTGGACTCCTCAACCAAGAGTATGAGAATTTCAAGATGAATTCGGAAGAAGATATTACAAAGATGTTCGATCGGTTCTCCATCATCACCAATGGACTTAAAGGCTATGGAAAGATTATTCCGGTGGAGAAGCTTGTTCGAAAGCTTATCTATTCCCTTTCCGAGTCATGGGACTCAAAAAGGACCGTCATCATCAAAGTCAAAAATTATGATGAAAGGAAAGCGTGATGAACACATGGGGTCACTCCTCACACATCAAATTATGATGAAAGGAAGACAAGAGGATAAGAAGAAGGAAGAGATTAGATCGATGGGGAAGAAAAAAATCCAAGAGCTTGGTGTAAATGTCAACACCATTGCTCTCAAGTTTTCTAAATGCATCCATCTTGAAGATTCAAGTGAGGAGGATAATGAAGGAGATGAAGAGATCACCCAACTCTTCATGGACTTCGATCGATTCGTGATGAATAAAATGAAGACATATTCAAAGAACAAATCAAAAAAGAAGATGAAGGATTCCCACAAGACAATCATAAAGGGAACATCTTCAAAGAAGCAAGCATATGTGGCTACTTGGAGTGACGAAGACTCCACCAAAAATGAAGAAGCCAACCTATGATTGATGGCCCTCAATGAGTGGAAGGTAACTTCTAACTCATCCTTTTCAAATTCATATACTTTTGATGAGTTACTAGAAGCCTATGATAAATTGGCTTTTGAATTTAAAGCTTCATTTTCTAAAAACAAAGAGATGATTTTAAAGCTTAAATTAGAAAATGACGTGCTTTCAAATTTGAAGCAAAATTAAAAGATTTTGAGCTTAAAGTTTTAAACTTGTAAAATTTGTTTCAAAAGTTGGAAGAAAGTCATCACAAGGAAACAAGTGATCTTAAGAAAGAAAAAGATTTGATTTCTAAAGAACTTGAGAAGAAAAATGATTTGGGAAAATTAAACTTTTATTTGAAACAATCTAGTGACCCTAGATTTGAAAATGGAAAATGTTTTAGAAGTATTTGGGTCCCAAAAGGATTAATCACTTCAACAAAAAGGGATGAAATTGAAGAATAGATTCCTAAGGGTACTAAAATTTGTGCTTCTAATGCTAAAGGATCCAAAGCAATTTGGATACCAAAAGTTTCTTGATTGTTTCATTCTAGGTGTGATGGAGGTATAAGCAACAACGTGTAACTTTAAGGGGGAGTTCCATACACACAAAAAGGACACTTGAAGAAGGAAGATTTCACATCCTATCTTTGATTCAAGTGTGGTAAAGTTTATAGTTGAATTTGTGTTTATTTGCTTATTTGTCTTTCATTTCAACTAGATTATCATATATATTGGACTAACACTTAGTGATGCCTTGAGTAAGGGGAGCCTTTTTTATAAGCAAACTTTTGATATTTGATTTTAAAATAATTGGCATTTCAAAACTCTCCTAAGTTATGAGCTTTAAATATGTTCAAACTTGTTTTGAACCATTTTTGATATAACAAAAAGGGGAAGAATATTGTGAAAAAATGCTTTTCAAAGATTTTCAAATGGATATGAGGGAACTCTAAATAATTTGATTCTTTAATTCTCTTATTTAGATATTATTTTACAAAGGGGGAGGAATCTTAAAAACAATTTTTCAAGTTGGTTTTATTATATCAAAAAAGGAGAGATTGTAGAACTAATATTTTGATATAATAATTGAAAAATAATTTTGGACTAATTTGAAAAGATTTCAAAAATGATTCTTATGTCCAAACAAATTGAAAATATATTTAAGAAGTTTTTGAAAGATTTTAAAAGTGTTTTAAATGGTTTAAAGAAATCAAAGAAGTAATTTTAACCCAGGCGTTTCGATACATCTACTAGGTGTTTTGATACAACCATGCTTTTCAAAGGTAAAATTGAAAAGGTGTTTCGGTATCTATTTCGATACCTTTTTGTCACTGGGAACCTTGGTTTCGATACCCGTTTTGATACACCCCCAATGATCATTTAAAAACCCACAATGACTAGGAGTAGTATCGAAACGGCTAAGGCCTGTTTTAATACCATAAGCTAAGGGGTTCTGTAACAACCCAAAATTAGAGTCAAAATCCCCAAATTAAGAGTCAAAATCCCTAACTAAAACCCTAAAAATTTTGGGATTAAAAATTCTGAAATTGAGGACTAAATTGTAAATTTTAAAAACTTTAGGGTCAAAATGAGAGAATTCAAAAATTTCAAGCCCTTGAATGGTAATTTTACCATTTTTGTTTTGAAACGTTTTCCTCCTTCCCCAAACGGCCGATTTTGAAATTAATGGGAAATTGATTTTCCCCCTTTAATGTTTTAGATTAAAAATCTGGATTGTTAATCTTTCCTTAATACGAATTACGCTCTCCACTCTCTCTGTTTTCTACCGGAATTGCTGTGAGTTTCGTCTTCTCCTTCATTCGGATTGAGGTAAGGTTTGTTTTGGTTAATATATTTTGTTCTGTTTCGGTTTTGTTATGAAAAGGATTATTCGGTTTAGTTTCTGGTTAATTTGTGTGGTTGTTTTAATCGGTTTAAGGAGGTATGAACTTGGTTATAAGTGTTAATGGGGGTTTGGTTTCTGTTTTGATCGAACATGGTGAGGGGAGTTGTTTTTGATCTATTTAAAATCAAGATTTGTGTTGAATCGAATAAGGATAAGTTTAGGATAATTTTTAGATCGAATTGGTGTTGAAATCGGATCGAATATGAGGGTTTAAAATCATTTTAGGGGCTGTTTGTCTACCGAGTATTTTCCAGATTTTCCCGGAAAATCTGGAATTTCCAGGAAATTCTGGGAAAATTCCCAGATTTTTCCCGGGAAACAAACAGTAAGAAACCAGAGGAAAAACCGGCCCAGCCATCCGGCCCAGCAGACCGAACCGGTCCAGTCCAGAACCTGGCCCAGAACCAAACCGTTCCTAGCCCAGAACCGAACCACAACCCGACCCGAACCAAGATCCGACCGTGACCCGACCCGACTCGACCGCCTAACCCGACCCGATCTCCGACCCGTTTCCCGACCCGGTTGACGTCACTGTTGACGTCATCGCTGACGTCACTGCTGACGTCATCGCTGACATCACTGTTGACGTCATCTGCTGACGTCAGCGTTGACTGATGACATCATTGCTGACGTCAGCGTTGACCAGTGCTGACGTCAATAGTTGATTTTTTTGACCCTAGCCTATTTTATGTTTTTTGACGTCCTGAATCCAATGGCGCTGTCCGTTTTTCAAAATTCGAACCCGAAGTGTCGTTTTTGGGGGTTTTATGTTCGATAAGTTATCTAGAAGTTTATCTATAAAAGTTTCTGAACAAGTTTCTGTTTGCTTCAGGTGATGAGGATTCCGACCCCGAGTAGCTACCTCCTCCTCCTCCTATACGAGGTCCGATACATCCATATTCGGGACCCTCACGTGAGTATCGAATTAATTCTGTTTAGTATTATTTTACGGTAGTGTGGCATAGTAGGATTTCTAACGTAATTCCGTTATTTATAGACTCTATTCCTGCTCAGCCCGGTGGTAGAGCCGAGTCCAGTAGACATCAGGATCATTGTTAAGTCTTCTGATACAGGTGTGTTCTCTCCCGTTCATCCTGTAAATTCTGTAAATTTCTGTTAATCTGTTTAATCGATTCCTGTTAAACCGTATGATCATGCATCATTCTGATTTATCATATCTGTTTCTGTTATCTGTCATGCTTGCCTCCTGTTAGATAATAAGGCATACATTCTGATTCTGTATCTGCATATAACATGGCATCTGGGTTATTATATGTGTACGGGGAAGTTAGTGATTTTATCACTTCTGTTCAGTGACTCCACCTTCGGGTCGAGATACCACTTCTGTTGGTGCGATGGTGTTAGAGTGGTCTGGGGACCAACTCTTCTGTGGTGTTCGAAGATGGGTGCATATCATGCATACTCTGTCTATTCCGCATATTCTATTCTGTATTCTGTTTATCTGTTCTAGAGACACACTAGGCTCCCCAACTTACACCCTCTCAGGTTCTTGTTTCAGATCTCAGACTTAGACTCGGTACGGTACTTGGAGGTTCCTGTTCCAGTATCTGATTTATAGTATGTAATCATTTTCGGATTCCGGATTATTTATAGTATTTTGAACAATATTTCTGTAATTAAATGTTTATCGGTTTTTGCGACATTTACTGTTTATAAATTTATGGGTTGAACTTTGTTACTTAAATGTTTAGTTTTATTATTATTTTAATTCATTATTTATTTAATAATTTATCTAAATATTTTATAATTTTTGTAAAAACCCTAACGTTCGGAACAAGTTTTCAAGTCGTAAACCCTAACTTGTAACCTAAGAAATTAGGTTACTTTTAGGGGTTATATTTAGTGGTATTAGAGCCCGGTTCAACCCACGGACTGTGAAGTCCGAAATGATTTTTGATCTGAAAATATTTTGTAAATTATTTGAAAAATCCGGATTTCTGTTTTGACTCGAATTTTGAAAATTTCTGAATTATTTCGAATATTACTCCAAATACCGACACTAATAGGATTCTGTCTGTCTTCTGTAGATATTCTACTATGCCACCGCGTCGAAGTACCCGTTTAGCGACCGGTAGAGGTTGTGGCCGAGGTCGATATGTTGCCTCCTCCAGTGACGTTCCGCCACCTGTGGACCCGCCACAGGCTCAGAGTCTGACACAGAACCTAGGAGGAGAGGCTCAGCCCGAGATACAGACCGATGCTCAGCAAGCCGAGGTTGATCAGCTGGTCCAGAGTGAGGGACCATATGTGCCTGAGGACCGTGAGACTATCGGATTGGACTCAGTGACTGTACAGAGGGAGTTACTCAGATTTCTGCGACAGAATGAGGGTTCCAGGAAACCCATATCCACTGAACTTCTAGCAGCTGGGATGACTATGTTTAACGGCAAGACCGGTACTGACCCAGCGGATGCAGAGTACTGGCTGAAAAAACTTCAGCGACTATTTGTCGAGATGGAATACCCCTTTGACAAGAAACTGAGGGCAACGATATCATTGCTACAGGGAGAGGCTCTGAACTGGTGGGAGGAAGAAGAAAAAGTTACTGCTTCTGAGAGGATTAACTGGGAGTTCTTCAGACAGAGTTTTGAGGACCGATATGTGGGCCTAGAGTATTTGGCTAAATGCCGAGAGGACTTACTGAATCTGCAATAGAATGACATGTCTGTCAAGGACTATGACATTGAGTTTCTGAGGTTGCTATAGTATGCTCCTGGTATTGTGACGACCGAGAAGCAAAAAGGTGATCACTTTCTGAAAGGACTCCGGATACCACTGAAGATTGCAGTGGCTACACATCACGATACTGAGTACAAGATGATCACTCGGCGTGCTAGGACAGTCGAGCGTAATGAGGTTCTGAGGATTCAGATGGAATCCCAAGGTCAGGATAGAGGTAGACGACAGCCTGCCTCATCTGCTCAGTACAGTCAGGGTTTTCAGTCCCGGAAGAGAGGCCGCGATGAGTATGAGCCACAGAGTTCGACACGGTCTAGACCTACAGTATCAGCTGTCCCTGCTGCTAGTGGAGCTGGATCCACTAGTACCCGAGCGGTACCTCAGTGTACCTTCTGTAAGAAATGGCACCCCGGAGAGTGTCGCATGAGGAGTGGAGCTTGTTTCCGATGTGGATCCCTTGATCACCGTCTCCGAGACTGTCCAGTGGCACCACAGTCTGGTTAGGCTCCGGGCCAATCACAAGCTTCAGTTCAGACCCCAACAGGGGGTAGAGGACAGGGTAGACCCGCTGCATCTGGTACTGGTAGTAGAGGCAGACCCAATCAGTTCAGAGGAGCAGCCAGATCGGGAGGATCTCAGTATGGTATGGTATATACTACGAGGAGGCAAGAGGATCGAGATGAGCCAAACGTCATTGTTGGTACATTTTCTGTACATACTGTTCCCTTCTTCGCACTATTAGATAATGGGTCAACACATTCCTATGTCTCTAGTTCTGTAGCGGGTTATCTGAAAATTTCAGAGGAGGATACTGGTAGTTCCGTTTCAGTTTTTAGCCCTGTAGGCCACCAGATGGAGATTTCCAAAGTTTATAGAGATTGTCCCCTTGAGCTTCACAGGGAAATTTTTCCTGCAAATCTGATGAAGTTACCGTTTGTGGACTTTGACCTGATTCTGGGAATGGACTGGTTATCTGCTCACCGAGTTACTCTGGACTGTGAGCGTAAGAGGGCAATTCTGAGGACTTCTGATGGCCGAGAGGTAACTCTCATCGGTGAGCGAAGAGGTTATCTGTCCAATCTGATTTCAGCCATAAAAGCTGAAAAGATGATCAAGAAGGGGTGTATAGCCTATCTTGCCTACATCCTTGACCGGAGGGAACCTGATTCTGGAATGGATAAGATCCGTGTGGTTTGTGAATCTCCAGATGTTTTTCCGGAAGAGCTACCGGGTGTACCCCTAAAGCGTAAGGAGGTGGAGTTCGGTATTGAGTTATACCCTGGGACCATTCCAGTATCTATGCCACCTTATCGGATGGCTCCGAAAGAGCTCAAGGAGCTTAAGATTCAGCTACAGGAACTTCTGGATAGAGGTTTTATACAACACAGTGTTTCACCGTGGGGAGCCCATGTCCTGTTTGTTAAAAAGAAAGATGGCTCTCTGCGCTTGTGTATTGATTATCGAAAGCTGAATAAATTGACTATCAAGAACAAATACCCCTTTCCCCGTATTGATAACCTATTCGATCAGTTCCGAGGAGCTTCGGTTTTCTCTAAGATAGACCTGAGATCTGGTTATTACCAACTCAAGGTTAAGGATTCTGATGTGTCCAAGACAGCTTTCAGAACTCGTTATGGTCACTACGAGTTTCTGGTAATGCCCTTCGGTCTTACGAATGCCCCTGTAGCATTCATGGACATGATGAATAGAGTGTTTCGACAGTATCTGGATCAGTTCATAGTGGTCTTCATTGATGACATACTGGTCTATTCCAAGTCTGAGGATGAGCATGAGCAGCATCTTCGGATTGTTCTACAGACTCTGAGGGAGAAACAGTTGTATGCAAAATTCAGCAAATGTGAATTCTAGCTTTCAGAGGTGGTTTTTCTAGGATATGTGGTATCAGCTAAGGGTATTCAGGTTGATCCGAACAAGATTGAGGCTATTATGAGTTGGCAGCGGCCCAAGAATGTAGCAGAGATCCGCAGTTTTCTAGGACTAACGGGTTATTATCGGAGATTTGTGGAGGGCTTTTCTTCCATAGCCGCTCCATTGACTAAGCTTTTGAGGAAGGATATTCCATTTATCTGGTCTGAGGCTCAGCAGCAGAGTTTTGATAAACTGAAATCCGTTCTGACCCAAGCACCAGTTCTGATACAGCCAGAGTCGGAGAAACCCTATACTGTTTACAGTGATGCCTCATACACTGGTCTGGGATGTGTTCTGATGCAGGATGAGAAGGTAGTGGCTTATGTGTCCCGACAGTTGAAACCGCATAAGTGTAACTACCCCACCCACGATCTGGAGTTAGCAGTCGTGATATTTGCTCTGAAAATCTGGAGACACTATCTCTATGGAGAAAAGTGTTATATTTTTACTGATCACAAGAGTCTTAAGTATTTTCTCACCCAGAAGGAACTTAATCTGAGACAGCGTCGCTGGCTAGAGCTTCTGAAGGACTATGATTGTGAGATAGAACATCATCCTGGTAAGGCTAATATCGTTGCGGATGCTCTGAGTCGCAACGCCATTTCTGATCTGAGAGCTCTGTTTGCCCGGATGAGTCTGTTAGAGGATGAAAGTTTACTGGCAGAACTTCGGGTGGTTCCTACACTGATTTCTGAGATTAAGGCTGAGCAGCCTAATGATCCGTATTTGGCTCACCGTATTGCGGAAGTTCAGGAGGGGACTTCTCAGGATTTTTCTCTGAACCAGGATGGAGTTCTATGCTTCCGGGGTCGACTCTGTGTTCCGAAGAATTCTGCATTGAAATAGATTATTCTGCGAGAGGCTCATGATAGTCCGTACTCTATGCACCCTGGAGGTGACAAAATGTATAAAAATCTCCGAGAAAAGTACTAGTGGAAAAGTCTCAAGCGAGACGTGGTGAGTTTTGTATCCAAGTGCTTGACTTGCCAGAAAGTCAAAGCAGAACATCAGTGACCATCTGGGCTTCTTCAGCACATAGAGATTCCTCAGTGGAAATGGGAGCGTGTGACCATGGATTTTGTTAGTGGGTTACCGTTGACTCCGTCAAAGAAGGATTTTGTCTGGGTCATCGTCGATCGATTGACCAAATCTGCTCATTTTATTCCAGTTAAGACCACTTACCCTCTGAGTAGGTTGGCCCGATTATACATCTCCGAGATTGTCCGGCTACATGGAGTACCTCTGTCTATTATATCTGATCGGGATCCGAGATTCACGTTTAAGTTCTGGGGATCCTTACATACTGCTCTGGGTACTCGTCTGAACTTCAGCACTGCTTATCACCCTCAGACCGACGGTCAGTCTGAACGGGTGATTCAGATCCTCGAGGACATGTTGAAAGGATGTATTCTAGATTTCAGAGGTAGCTGGGAGGATTTCCTACCTTTGGCAGAGTTCGCATACAACAACAGCTATCAGGCCAGTATTAAGATGGCACCATATGAGGCTCTGTACGGGCGTAAGTGTCGCACCCCGATTGGTTGGACTGAGCTCACTGAGCACCGTTTATTGGGTCCAGATATTGTACATGAGGCAGAGGATACTGTCAGATTGATTCAGGATCGGCTCAAAGCCGCTTTTGATAGACAAAAATCTTACGCTGATCTGAGGCGTAAAGATCTTGAGTTTGAGGTTGGTGATAAGGTTTTCCTGAAAGTATCTCCGTGGAGGAAGGTACTACGATTTGGCCGTAAGGGCAAGCTCAGTCCCAGATATATTGGACCCTACCGGATTATCAGACGCATCGGACCTGTAGCTTATCAGCTTGAGTTACCACCTGAACTCAGGTGAATCCATGATGTGTTCTATGTTTCTGTATTAAGACGTTATTGAGCAGATCCGTCTCATGTTCTGTCTGTGGAGGATTTCGAGATTAGACCTGATCTGTGTTATGAGGAGGAGCCCGTTAAGATCATTGATCAGGACTAGAGAGTTCTTCGGAGGAAAACCATTAAGATGGTTAAGGTTCTTTGGCGTAATCGAGGTCTGGATGAGGCTACGTGGGAGCCCAAGTCTATCATCAAAGCCCAGTATCCGCATCTCTTTGATCCAGGTAAATTTCGAGGACGAAATTTTCTGTAAGGGGGGGAGAGTTATAACAACCCAAAATTAGAGTCAAAATCCCCAAATTAAGAGTCAAAATCCCTAACTAAAACCCTAAAAATTTTGGGTTTAAAAATTCTAAAATTAAGGACTAAATTGTAAATTTTAAAAACTTTAGGGTCAAAATGAGAGAATTCAAAAATTTCAAGCCCTTGAATGGTAATTTTACCATTTTTGTTTTGAAACGTTTTCCTCCTTCCCCAAACGGCCGATTCTGAAATTAATGGGAAATTGATTTTCCCTCTTTAATGTTTTAGATTAAAAATCTAGATTGTTAATCTTTCCTTAATACGAATTACGCTCTCCACTCTCTCTGTTTTCTACCGGAATTGCTATGAGTTTCGTCTTCTCCTTCATTCGGATTAAGGTAAGGTTTGTTTTGGTTAATATATTTTGTTCTGTTTCGGTTTTGTTATGAAAAGGATTATTCGGTTTAGTTTCTGGTTAATTTGTGTGGTTGTTTTAATCGGTTTAAGGAGGTATGAACTTGGTTATAAGTGTTAATGGGGGTTTGGTTTCTATTTTGATCGAACATGGTGAGGGGAGTTGTTTTTGATCTATTTAAAATCAAGATTTGTGTTGAATCGAATAAGGATAAGTTTAGGATAATTTTTAGATCGAATTGGTGTTGAAATCGGATCGAATATGAGGGTTTAAAATCGTTTTAGGGGCTGTTTGTCTACCGAGAAAATTCCCAGATTTTTCCCGGGAAACAAACAGTAAGAAACCAAAGGAAAAACCGGCCCAGCCGTCCGGCCCAGCAGACCGAACCGGTCCAGTCCAGAACTCGGCCCAGAACCAAACCGTTCCTAGCCCAGAATCAAACCGCGACCCGACCCGAACCAAGATCCGACCGTGACCCGACCCGACCCGACCGCCCAACCCGACCCGATCTCCGACCCGTTTCCCGACCCGGCTGACGTCATCGCTGACGTCAGCGTTGACTGATGACGTCACTGCTGACGTTAGCGTTGACCAGTGCTGACGTCAGCAGTTGATTTTTTTTTGGACCCGAGCCCATTCTATGTTTTTCGACGTCCTGAATCCAATGGCGCTGTCCGTTTTTCGAAATTTGAACCCAAAGTGTTGTTTTTGGGGGTTTTATGTTCGATAAGTTATCTAGAAGTTTATCTGTAAACGTTTCTGAACAAGTTTCTGTTTGCTTCAGGTGACGGGGATTCCGACCCCGAGCAGCTACCTCCTCCTCCTCCTGTACGAGGTCCGATACATCCACATTCGGGACCCTCACGTGAGTATCGAATTAATTCTGTTTAGTATTATTTTACGGTAGTGTGACATAGTAGGATTTCTAACGTAATTCCGTTATTTATAGACTCTACTCCTGCTCAGCCCGGTGGTAGAGCCGAGTCCAGTAGATGTCAGGATCGTCGTTGAGTCTTCTGATACAGGTGTATTCTCTCCCGTTCATCCTGTAAATTCTGTAAATTCTGTAAATTTCTGTAATCTGTTTAATCGATTCCTGTTAAACCGTATGATCATGCATCATTCTGATTTATCATATTTGTTTCTGTTATCTGTCATGCTTGCCTCCTATTAGATAATAAGGCATGCATTCTGATTCTGTATCTGCATATAACATGGCATCTGGGTTATTATATGTGTACGGGGAAGTTAGTGATTTTATCACTTCTGTTCAGTGGCTCCACCTTCGGGTCGAGATACCACTTCTGTTGGTGTGATGGTGTTAGAGTGGTCTGGGGACCAACTCTTCTGTGGTGTTCGGAGATGGGTGCATATCATGCATACTCTGTCTATTCCGCATATTTTGTTCTGTATTCTGTTTATCTGTTCTAGAGACACACTAGGCTCCCCAGCTTACACCCTCTCAGGTTCTTATTTCAGATCTCAAACTTAGACTCGGTACGGTACTTGGAGGTTCCTGTTCCAGTATCTGATTTATAGTATGTAATCATTTTCGGATTCTGGATTATTTATAGTATTTTGAACAATATTTCTGTAATTAAATGTTTATCGGTTTTTGTGACATTTACTGTTTATAAATTTATGGGTTGAACTTTGTTACTTAAATGTTTAATTTTATTATTATTTTAATTCATTATTTATTTAATAATTTATTTGAATATTTTATAATTTTTGTAGAAACCCTAACGTTCGGAACAAGTTTTCAAGTCGTAAACCCTAACTTGTAACCTAAGAAATTAGGTTACTTTTAGGGGTTACAGGTTCGATACACCTTTTAGGTGTTTTGATACCTGATAAGTGCTCAACTCACTATCACTTTCTACACTTTTCATGGACATTAATCATCAATTTTACACCTACTTGGACCAATGCATATACTTAATGTGATGTATTTTTGGGATTATGCTATTAAAGATAATATTTGTAAAAAAATACATATTTTACTATATTTTATGTCTATACAGGAAAAAGTATTGCCGCGGTAGAAAACTGAGGCTGAGGTAGGACATGATACTGAGGCAGTACATGACAAATAGCAATATGGTAGGTAAACTGAGAAGAAAAATAAGGAGAACGTTGCTGGACAAGAAACTCAAGGATTAGAGCTGGACAACACGAGGAAAGCCCAAGAACAAGGCAACGCGGGAAAAGCCTTCTAGAAAATTAAACTTGAAAATATTTAACCTATGTACATAACTTGTTCCCTACTCCAAGTTGTATTCTATTTAGGAAAGATTTGCCCTGGGCCAAGCCTATATAAGGCAAAGTCGTCCAAGGGAATAAGAGAACCGAATTGAGAGAGTTCAACCTAGGAACCATTGTTATTCTTTCCATCATGTTCTAAGCTTTCTTAGGGTTTAGGTGAAAGTTGTTAAGTATTAGTGAGAAGAGATTGTACTTTGTTTCTTGTTTTAATGCAATAAAATATCAAAGTTTGTTTACTCTTTTTCATTCTTTGTTCTTACATCCAAGCTCGAGAGAGAAGTTTGTAAGTAATTTATTTTTCTAGACTCGGGAGAGTTAGACTCACGAAAGGAGTAAGTACGGTATTTGACTTGATTAGAAAATACTAACTCGGCCTAGGGATAGGTTGGAGTTTCAGCGGCTAAAAGAAGTGTGGAATTGTTTGTTAGTTATAGTTTATTAACGTCGAGAGGTATCATCAAGGACTATTCATCAACAGTGTTTCAACTTAGGGATAAGCGGAGCCATTAAAGGATACTTTGCCGAACTTTGGTAAATCTGCACAATAGTAGGGGATTGCCACGGCAGAGAACACTATCGCTGCCAAAGATAGTAATCTACAATACTACCGAGTCAGTGTAGTGCAATTACATTGAACAGAAACAGATCAATCAAATCCACTATATAAACACAACTGGATCCTTCCCTCTTTCTCACTTTGATCTCCTTTTATATAGTTTTTCTTAATTATTTTATTTAGTCAAAAATTCATCTACTTGTGTTTTTATTTCTTTTTACAGAACAAGAAGACTAAAGAAGACATATTAAGTTTATCAATCCCTGTAGAGACGATATTAGATAATACTTATCACTTATTACTTGCGACGTATTCACTTGCACTAATTGTGCATATTTGACACGCTTTAAGTTTTTGGCATCGTTGCCGGGGATTGGTAACTAAATTTTATTTTCTTTATTTTCTTGCTTTTAGTTGTTTTTACTAACATATTTTCTTTTTATTTTTCTTTAAAAATTATAGGGGTGTTTCAAGTTGAAGGATTTTCAAGATCCAAGGAGAAAGAAAGAAATCTATTCGGGAGTTGATGTTGGAAGATATGAATCGAGCCAATCAAGAATTTCCTAGATTAAATGATGATTATCTATGCCAACCAAGAGCAACCCAACAAGTTCATGTCTGGGCAGATTTTTACTTTAATTGTGGAGATGATCATTTGGTTAGCAATTGCCCATACAGCACTGGAACATTTGGCCACATAGAGGACTATAGATGGAACCGACAACAAAATCCTTCATGGTATGATCAAAACGCTCAAATTTTTTTTACCAGGACAATTCTTCTCAAGAGTATCCAAATTCATTTTAGGAAACATTGAAAGCATCAATGGATAGAATTGAAGAATTAATGACAGAGCAATCAAGGTTCATGGATGCACATATAGCTAGATTAGATGCACCCTTGAAGGATTTGAAAAATCAATTGCAGAGATCCGAATATGCCATGGATAACATAACCCAACAATCAATCCTTAGGGATACTAAAATCCCAACACTAGAGGACAAAGAGGAAATTCCGGAACCTCTGAGTCTAGAACATGTTGATGAGAAAGACTGCCAGATATTGGATGAGTCTACAGAAATAATTGTCATAGCAATGGAGAAGCCTGAAAAGGGCAATGTCACGATACCACTCAACAAGGCCGATGAGAGTAATGCTATAGAAAATTTTGAGGAGTCTGATTCCTAAGATGTTACAACAACAATGATGTTGAAGAAGAAATCTCAGGATTACTCTCACTCACAGTTGTCTGGGCAATTACATGACGTCATGCTCGATCAACAAAATGGCGATGCCACAATAATGGAGTATGAGATGGTAATGTTTGAACCTTTTGAATTCTTTAAAAACTCATCTCTTCCATTGCAGGTATCTTTTGAGGAGTCAACGTTACAAGATTTAGCGTCATCACAAATAGGATATGATTATTTGGAAGAAGATATTTTTCCTATGATAATTCCATCTAATAGTAGCTCTAAACCAAAATCTCTACTGACGGAGATTTCTGAGAAGCATAAAGAACAATGTGGGTTAATTCTTGAAGACTTCAAGAAATATGGTTCTTCATTTGATGTACACAGAATTTTGGCAAAGGATTGCCACGACAATTGGCTAGCACAAGAATTGCCTCGACAACAAAGGCTATATCTAATCATTCTAGAAGTCAACAAGAATGAGGTAATTAAATGGTTGAATAGTGATATAATTTTTTCTAACGAGATATTCATGCCTTCAGGAATAATATTAAGTTGGAGGATAGGCATGGACTACAAAAGAACACAAACGGAAGACACCTCCACCATGATAGCACAAATGAGAGTATCCGTACCCACATTAGCCCATATCTTTTTTAGTAGAATTGTTATTCGATGGAGGGTGCAGATGGACAATAAGAAATATCGAAAATGACCCTCCATAAGTTTTTTTTATATTCTTATTTTATATTAATTTACTCTTTTATTTGGTATTTTTCATGAATTCTCTTAATTATGGTGTTTAGGAATAATTATCTTCTCATTACTTGAATGTTTCTTTCTTTATGTTTATCTTTTTAAGTTAGGACAATAAAGCAAGAATAAAGGACAAGTAGTTCACAGCAGAAAGCCTGCTGCTGAGACAGTATACAGTGTCGGAGCCGTAGCAGTTCCAACGGGCAGAAAGAGTGTAACGGCTATCTGCCGAAATTTATGTTGCGACAGTAATTGCAAACGACAGTAAAAGTTAAATTGCCATAAAACGGTTAGTGGATCAAAACGGTCACACTGTCGAGGCCTATATAAGCACTCTCTTCCTTTTGAACTATTCACTCTTGCATTCTTGTTATCTTTACTTATTTGCTAATCTTGCTCTCACAATACTCTCTACCTACTTACCTTCTTGTAAATTTCAGAAACTCTTCAAGAAATTCTCCAAGACTTTCAATTTTCCAACACTTACTCATGGCCACCTACAAACGCTTTGCCCCAGCCACTGTTGAAGACCGATTCAACAGACTGTTCATTGCTCGACAATTATGGGAGGAACAAGGGTTCCAACATTCAGAAGAAGAAGATTTCGGCATCGAACACTACTTGTTCGACAAGATAAAATATCAAGAATAAGAGATTTTCTACCTACAATCTCCCCAGGCCAATGTCACCATCGTGCGAAAATTCTATGTGCACGGGCCAAGCAAGGACTCTCTCTTTGTCCACTACCGAGGTAGGCCTATTAGGATCGATGTCGAGATAATCAACGATTTCTATGGCCTTGTCCCTATACGTGATATCCATATCGAATTTATGGAGAATGTCACCATTCAAGACTACGAGCTAACAAAGGACGACCTCTGCTACGATAATACTCCATGAGAGACCAGTGCTCACAAAGGATCTGTAGCAAGGCAAAACTTGAAACACGAAGCTAAACTTTGGAATACCTTTGTAAAAAGACACATCATCCCAACCTCCCATAACAGCACGGTGGACCGAAAGAGATTGGTGCTCATCCAATCCATCATCAACAAAAGGAGTATCAACATTGGAGAAATAATTTTACAAGAAATTTACGAATGCGGTAAAAAGGATAAAGGCCCTTTATACTTCCCTTCTTTAATCACTGGTATTTTTAATGCTGTAGGTGTACCCACTGCCGAGACAGATGAATTCACACCTCAAAAAAAAGGGTGGACCAGAGACTTTTGCCACAAAGTTATACAAATCACTCAAGCCGAACCAGTCCAGGCAACTCCGCAGTAGTTCACTACCGACACTGCTGTGGGAGCCCAGTAAACGGTAGATATGCTTGACGCTGCCCACACCACTGTCGTAGCAGACCCATACCAGGAAATTCTACAAAGGATGACAACCATGGAACTTAGGCAACAGAGATACATGAAGTATCAAAAAGACTTCAATAGCACACTTGCTCAAATAATGCTCTAGAACTTTCCAGATCAAGGGGTGCAGTTTCCAGAATTCCCAACCAACATGTTCGTGACAGCTGCACCCTATACAGACACAACACTAGTTCTAGGAGGACCAAGACCATTCTTCACTGTAGGCACTCAGCAATAATTTCATGCTGTTGGCCCATCTAGGGCAGTAGACTTTGTCGCGGCAACATCTACCAGTAGAAGACCTTCCAAGAGGAGGGTAGTCTTCAGCACTCCCTCAAGATCCCCAATCATCATGGGCAGTCTATCAGAAAAGATAGATGCCTATGTAAACCAAAGCTCAGACGCTGCCAAGCCAAGCATTCACAATGCTAGGGTAGATCTAGAGAATGACGGAGGAACGAATATAATGGAGACCGAAGATGAAGGAGAAGAAAAGGTGAATATTCCTATGCAACGAATGACACCAACAAGAGTTCAGCCACCAAGATGAGAAAAGCCATTGCCATCATCAAGGACGCAACAATCGGCAGCAAGATCCAGAAAATTAATTGTGGAGGATAGCTCTTCGGAGTCCTCATGATTTTTTTTTGTTTTCATAAATTGTCTGCTTTCCTTTTTATATTTTGTTGCCCACTGCTTACCCCTAATTTACGCATTGAAGACAATGCTTGGTTTGAGTTTAGGGAAATAAAGATACTACCGAGACAATCCACTGCAGCGACCTTGCCATGAAAAGGGAGTTTTTAGTGATAAATTTATTTTGCTTTTATCCATCATGTTACTTGAATTGTTGCCCACACTCTTGCACTTCCCATCATCAGTATTGTTTTAGTTTATTCTTTAAGGCAATAGAAATCTTTCTCCTTACCATAGTTAGGTTTTGTCTTGAAGGCTTAATTCTAGGATACTTAAGGAGAAAAACTTAGAAACTTACTATAAGGTTGAACTTAAAAACACTTTTGGGACTTGTTTGGATATAGGAATTCTTTTAATAAACTTAGGTGATAAAGACTTAGATATTTGGAAAGGTGATTAGAGGTGCCTATAACCGGCTCTAAGAAATACTCTTCTTTATGCTAGAGGTGCCCGAAATTGGCTTTAGTATGTTCGAAAGAATAGAAAAAGAAATAAGAAAATAAAAAAGAGAAAACACAATACTTGAAGTGCCTGAAATTGGCTCAAGAAATTGTTGTTTTAAGAAGAGTACACTAAATCCAAGTCTATTTATCTTAAACTTAGAGTTTATCTAAGAAGGCCCTTAATCAAACTTGTCCACAAAAACGCGCACACACACTAAACCTTATAGTTTGTCTTCTAGGTACACCCTTAGGTAACCAAAAGGTTAAGTCTAAAGAATAAATGTAGTTATGGTGGGGAGAATACATGGAAACATAAGACTAAGAGAGAATAAGGTTTAACAAATCGATGGTTTGCATTACTTGAGGACAATCAATAGTTCGAGTTTGGGGGTGTGATAAGTTCTCAACTCACTATCACTTTCTACACTTTTTATGGGCATTAATCATCAATTCTACATCTACTTGGACCAATGCATATACTTAATATAATGTATTTAGGGATTATGCTATTAAAGATAATATTTGTAGACAAGGCATACTTTATTGCATTTTTTGTCTATGCAGGAAAAAGTATTACGCGGCAGCAAACTAAGGTCGAGGCAGGACCTGATATCGAGGCAGCAAAGGATAAATAGCAATATGGCAGGCAAACTGAGTAGAAAAACGAGAATGTTGTTGGACAAGAAGCCCAAGGATCATAGTTGGACAATACGAGGAAAGCCCAAGGACAAGGCCATATGGGAAAAAACCTTCTAGAAGAATTAAACTTGGAAATATTTAACCTATGTACATAACTTGTTCCCTACTCCAAGTTGTATTCTATTTAGGAAAGGTTTGCCCTAGGCCAAGCCTATATAAGGCATAGCCGTCCAAGGGAATAAGAGAGCCGAATTGAGAGAGTTCACCCTATGAACTATTGTTGTTCTTTCCATCATGTTCTATGCTTTCTTAGGGTTTAGGTGAAAGTTGTTAAGTATTTGTGAGAAGAGATTGTATCTTGTTTCTTGTTTCAATGCAATAAAATATCAAAGTTTGCTTACTCTTTGTCATTCTTTGTTCTTACATCAAGCTTGGGAGAGAAGTTTGTAAGTAATTTATTTGTCTAGACTCGGTAGAGTTAGACTCATGAAAGGAGTAAGTACAATATTTGACTTGATTGAAAAATACTAACTCGGCCTAGGGACAGGTTGGAGTTTCAGCGACTAAAAGAAGTATGGGATTGGTTGTTGATTATAGTTGATTAACGCCGGAAGGTATCCTCAAGAACTAATCATCAACAGTGTTTCGACTTAGGGATAAGCGGAGCCATTATAGGACACTTTACCAAACTTTGGTAAATCTGCACAAGAGCAAGCAATTGTCGTGGTAGAGAATACTACCGCTGCTGAAGACAGTAATCTACAGTACTGCCTAGGTAGCATAATGCAATTGCATTGAACAGAAACAGATCAATCAAATCCACTATACAAACACAACTGGATCTTTCCCTCTTTCTCAATTTGATCTCTTTTTATTTAGTTTTCCTTAATTATTTTATTTAGTCAAAAACTCATCTACTTGTGTTTTTATTTCTTTTTATAGAACAAGAAGACTGAAGAGGACATATTAAGTATATCAATCTCTATGGAGACGATATTCGATAATATTTATCACTTATCACTTACGACGTGTTCACTTGTACTAATTGCGCATATTTAACACGCTTCAATATCGGTTCTTAAATGCAGGTTCAACGACTATTTCCCAAAGCAGTTGTATCGATACCGCTTTTACGTGTTCCGGTACCTCCTGTACCAGAAGTAGAAATATGCCTTGAAATCAGCTCTAAACGGCTCCAAATCAATCCCAACGGTCACCAACGGCTAGAAACTCATTTGGGATGATAAAAGGATACCTCAAGCATCAAGAGAAGACTAATGCTTATATTGTAACAACAATATGATCAAAGATTTGTCTTAAAGCTTAATTCTCATCTTTTGGGTAGAAAACACTTGTGAGCTTAATGTTTATGTATGCTCAAGTATCTTAGGATTGGGTGAGAGCTTAGTTGCAAATAATTAACCTTATTAGAAGGATTCAAGTTTGCTTAAAAATTCTCTTTGGGAGTGAATTCCCAAAGTTTTGGTTGTGAACTTTGGATGCTTGATTCGGGTTGTGAATCAAGGTTGTAAGGTTATCCCTTTGTTCCTCAAAAGGTTGAATTCTTAGTGAATTGTGGAAATCTTTAGTGGGAAGCTAAGGTAGTGGATGTAGGTGCTTGTTTGAATGTCGAACCACTCTAAAATCCTTGTGTTCAAATCTTATATTTTGCTCCCACAACTAATACCCAAATTAAGTGTTCTCCATCACTTGGCTAAGCTAAATCGGTTGTGAATCGAACTTCTTCAAACCCAACACTTCACATTTCGTATCCACCACATACTCGGTTAGAGCCAAAATTTTTAGTATATCAACAAAATAGAAGAATTAATCAACAATATGAATCTAATTCAGGTAAAAGTAAAGAAAAAAATCAATTTATAGAAGAATAAGCTTTGTAATTGAATTTGAATAATCAAGATGTTAACTTACACGAAGGTTATGCAAGAACCTATTTTCCTACAAATTCAAGTTAGGAAGGATCAAACATAGTTAAAGATAATAGATTTGATGTAAAATTAATGTGCGGTGTTCAAAACTGAAAATTCAATAAGAAACCTGAGATGGGTTGTGATAAAATGAGAGAGAATCCATGTTAGGAGCAGTAGGAGCGGTGGACAACGAGTAAGACGACGAATGATCTCAAAACAATAACGGTGGAGGTTGAAACACAATTCAAATAGTCTTCCGTTGGTGCTAGGTTATAGAAAACAACGACAAACAAATCTTATCGGCAATATCAAAAGTGACGACATTGGTAGTATTGAAAGTGATGGCGATAAAGATAGATTTTTCTGGTTTCAGTTTTTTTTTATCCAACAATGTTATTCTTTTAGAATGAGGTTATAAAAATTTATTTTTCATATTTTAATAAGTGTAATATTTAAATAAAATATTAAATGTTTATTTAATTTATTTTTTAATTTTTTTTTAAAATAAGTATAGTCCAAGTCTTTTTATTTTTTTTAAATTAATAATATTCAGTAATGTTCATTATTAGTGATGTTCGACAGTAGAATTTTTTATAGGATAAATGAAAATTTTAAAAATTTAATTGGTATAAATAATAAAAGTAGTTTTTATGACTGAAATTATTTTTATATATAGATCATCAAGACAGATCATAATGGCACAATTCAATGCCTCAACCCACGTAAACTTAATATTATTTTTTAATAATTTTTACATAAAAAAGGGTGAAGATAAAATTTATTTTTAAAGATTTTTAAATTTATAATTTTACAAAATGTAACCGATAATCAGTTATTTATTTTAAAAATTATTGATATTTTATATAACCTTACTAAAATTATTAATAAAGGAGGTTTTGTTTTTGATATTTTTAGCCATTAGTTTATTTTTTACTAAAAACAATAAATTGAATTTTACCAAATAAGAGAAATTATAAAATTAACGATACGATTTATTAAAAAAGAAAAATAAAAATTAAATTTATCAATTTTATAAAACCAAAATAACAATACAAAAATTTAAATATATAAAAAATAATCGTTTGAAATCGACGTTATCATATATAAAAACTCAATAATAACTAACAAACTCCTCATTTATTTTAAACTAAATGCTTTAAAATTGATATAGAAATTGTGAATAAAACAATAATCTTAAATATTACATCGTTAAATATATTTGAATACGGTATAGATAAATTACTAAAAATCATTAACATGTATAAATTAGAAATGAGTTTTATGAGAAACTTTAAATGAACGTAAATATAATACAAAGGTAAGCAAAAAATATGTCGTAAGATAAAAGCGTGTCGCAAAACAAAAAATATACCTTAAAATAATAAAAATAGATAAAATATGATAAACAAGAAATATAAATTTAAAAACAAAAATATTAAAAAGAAAAAAATAAAATAAAAAAATAAAAATATTAACAGTCGACATTGGAAGATCTCTATTTGTTATGCTAACGGACTACAATAAAATTTTAATAAAAAATAAAAATATTAAAATTGTATTACATTTTGTCACTTTCCTCTTTATCAAATCTAGATTTTCTCTTATTATTATTATATTATTTTTTAATTTTTGTTTACTCAATGTTGGTATTAATTTTAATATCGGTTATCTTCGGTTAATATTTATTATTTTTATTATTTTTCATGATATTTTTTTTAATAAGAATTTTTTATCTTTATGACACTTTTTTTTTTTTTTATGACACGTTAGTTATATTTTTTTGGTATATTTTTTATATACTTTACGGTCATTTTGGTACTCTTATAAAGACTTACACGACTTTTATTTTCTGATTAATTTATCAGTGGTCAAGTATAGTAAGATTTTGTTTCTAATAAAGATTTTTTGCCGATATAATTAAAATTATAAAGTAAAATAATTTGTCAAATAATTTAATTCGCTCATCAATCCTTTACCACTTCGTATCTCGTTTGATAGAGATAAAGTTTTACGAAAGTTATTATTCTTTTAGTTTAATTTTTTATTTCACGTTTGAGTTTTTTTTAAATTATTTTCTATATTTTTCTCTGAATGCGTTATAATTTTGAATCATTTTATTATTTTTATTAATGATATTTGGTTGCTATTATTAAAAAAAATTATATTTAGATAATATTAGAAGTAAACTTTTTTATTCTAATAAGTTTTTTTATTTAATAAATTTAATTTGTATCTTTATTAATATGACGTACAAAATATTATGAGAACAGAAATACCTAAACGTTCAATATCCTACGAATTAAGTATGCTTGTGTAGTCTATTCAATGTATTAAATATATATTCTTTAGAAACTTAAAAGATGTAAATTAAATTCAACTAATAATTAAATTATTACCAACTTCTCCATTAAAAGCTTTTAGTTGTAATAAGAAGAAAATCAGTGGATTGAGTTACAAGCATTAGTTGTTAATCCAATAGTAGGTGTAATGTTTTTATATTGAACATTGTATAGTTGCAAATTTTTAATTAAATAATTAGTAAATTATTAAAACAATAAAGAACAGTTATTTTAATAATTAAAATCTTTTTTAGAGTCAACACATTAGTAACATACAAACATAATCTTACAAATCAAACCTTTTTTCTAAAAGAAATGTTAGTAAAAAGAATACTTCCAATTGAGAACATAATTTTTTAAAAAATAATTAAATGGATATATACATTTAATATAATGTTTTTATTAATGAATAAATGTCTAAATTAAAATTTATTTTTAAGACAAACAAAAAGAGGGAATTTTGTAACATGGGAGGTAGGGGTAAGTAAAACTCGACTCGACTCGAAAATCGAATAATTCGATTCTACTCGAGGAGAAAATACTCAACTCATTTTGACTAGACTCGAAAAAAATTTAAATAAAATTTGAGTTATAAAATGAAAATTTAAATAACTCGATATTTTTAGTAATTAAAAGATTAATTTTTAAGTTTGAGACGAGTCTATCAATATATATACATTGATATATAAAAGTATAAAGAAATATCACTACATATGAAAAATATATATACATTTCTTATATGATTAGGGAAAGTCGTTTAAATTTAAATTTAAATTAAAGCATACTATAATATGATAAATAAAATTAAATATTTATAGAAACTCGAAAACTCGACTCGACTCAAATTTCTTAAACTCGACTCGAACCGAAAAAATTTCAAATAAAGTTTGAGTTGTAAAATATGACTCGTCAACTCGAATAACTTGAATTTTTGTGACTCGACTTGATCGAATACTCACCACTATGGAGAGAGTTAAAATGAGACAAAATCAAAATTGTTATTAAAATTATAAGAATTTCAGTATTAATTTTTTAAATATTAAAATTTTTACACTTATAAATTGTTACAACAAAACAAAGCAAATTATTAATATGTTAAACACAATTCCTATAAACGAGATTGAAATAAAACATATAAATTTAGAAATGCAAAGTCAAAAAAATCAAAATAATAATAGAATAAAAAACGATTCTGAAACTTTAACCGAGGCCTGTACTATCACAGTGTCCTAAAAACATATTCGTCCCCTCCTGGTGCTGGAGTTACTTTGAAACGTCTGTCTCCCAAGATACAGCGGTAGAATACAATAAGGAAAGCAACGCTACCTTACTGCAACAACGAACTTTACAGAAGCAGAATATTATCTAGCTATAGGATATTTGTGGTTTTTTAGTGTGTTGAGATAGGAGCAAGAGAGTTTCTTTTATAGTGTTAAGGGGACATATTTAATTACAGATTAATTCTGTAATTAACAATTCCTGAAGAGTTACAACTCCCTGAATTCAAAATGATATTTAACAGAGAATTAATTCAAATAAATTGGAGGTTACAATCAGCTGAAGGGTCTGCGACTCCATAAAAGGTAGTTTAATTTTATAATATCTGTTGAAAAATTAAGTCAGAAAAATAGGAAAAAATTTGTCATTTTAGAAATCAAGACCAAAGGCCCCAAGGCTAAGGCCATCTTTGACTTTTATAAAAGTCAACTAAGGCTAGCCCAAAGTATCTAGCCATGGGTTAGGCACACACAAGGTATCTAGTCCAAACCCTTAACTTATTTTTAATAATAATATGATGAGCTTTTATATAAAGCTTTCTAAATCTACATTCTCAACAAGTGTGAAATATTCTACTTTTCATCTTATTTTTCTAACATCATGGGTGTTACATTGAGCAACAATTTCTCATTCACCCATTGAACATTTTAAGCTTGTAAATATGTAATTCCATCTACTCTTATAGTAGATTAATCATCCACTTAGTTTTAATTAATTTGACTAATGGAACCCATATAAATTTAATCTTTAAAATATTCATTACCACACTATTTTTCTAACATAATTTTTTTAAAATCTTTATAAAAATTTTGATACATCGAATAACTTGAAATCCTTACGTTTTTATAAAAAAATTAATATATATCTAAATTTTTATATTTTTTAATATATAAAAAATCAACGCTAAAAATCTTATAATTTTAATAATATTATTATTTTATTTATTTTAATCGATTTTACCTTAAAACTTCTGTAACAAAAAGCTTAAAAGAAAATTCGGCAAGGAAAGGATATCAGAACTGTCCGAACAGAAGCCGACAAATAAAAATATAAAAAAGAAAAAAATAGTTAACCTTGGAGAAAGACAAAGTCTCAGCTACGATGACAAGTCAGCCGCCATGAACAGTAACGGCGTTAAATTTATGAGTCCTAAGTCCTAACAGTTCAGCCACCACACCCTTTTAAGGCTGCTGTCGTCAGCGACAAACTAAGTCATTCAACTCATCAAAAACCATAGCTTTGAATGGATGGAGGAGTGGGGAACGATGAGAACTGGAGTGGAAGTGAAAATTTGATTACATAAATAAAATAAAAATAAAAATCCAAGCTTTGGGGGTTTGAGAGAGACATATGAAAATGAGAAGAAACAGAGGTTTTTACAGAGTGAGAAAGAAAGAGAGAGGTAAGCAGAAATGGTCAAACGTTACCGGTGGTGCCGGTCAATGGTTGATGGACCCTCTCTCTCTCCTTCTTCTTTAAATTCTCCTTCTCTATCTAAAACTCTTCTCATTTCTCTTATTTATCTCTTTTCCTCTTTTCCTTTTTGAATTTCGGTTGAAGAATTGTTCTAAAAGTTCTTTTGAGGATCTGGGTTTTCTTTCTCAAGTTTGATCAAGAAAGAAATGGCAGTAAGTTTTTTTTTTTATCTTTGACATATATATATATATATATATTTTTTGGGGGGAGGCGGGGGTGTTGGTGTAGTTTACATTATTCTTCTGTTTGTTTCCTGAGAATTTTCGATGAGAATTATGGGATTTTGTGCGTATGTGTTATGTCAGTTTTTCTTTTACAAGAGACCTAACTAAACAAAGCATGATTCTGTCGTGTGTGCTTCCTTTTAGTTCTTTAATTGATTTTATATATGTATTTCAGATTCTGTATTGTGAATGTTGTTATTGTAATCCTCCTCATTATTGTTGTTATTATTACCACCATCCTCATCATTGTTAATTTTGTCTGAGATTATTGATTTACTGAATTGAGCTTTGGATGGATGAGATTTTGGTCTTTCGTTTGATCTTGCACAGTTTAATCTTTGGATGACCTTAAAACATTATATGATTGGATTGCTTTGCTGATCTGGGGTTATATGGATCTAATTGCCTTGTAAATTTTTATAATGGAAATTTTAAAGCATCCAACAATGTGGATTAAATAGCATGAAGAATATTGGTAAAAAGCACAATATAAAATTTTCAAGTTTGTTCTTGATGATTGCTAGAGGGGTTTGCTTGTGAAGAGGGATTGTAGAATGACTATGAATCTAAAAAGAAAAAGAAAAGTAAGATTTATTGATATGTATGGTGTGACATGGCAATTCCCATATTTGAGTTTTGTATACTTGGCATACTATGTTTGCTTATACTTGTTGAACTTTAGCTGAATGTGTATTTAGCCGAAAATAATTCTCGGTGAACATAAAGTTGTATGCGCGTTCGTGTTTATGTTTGTTCCGAATTTGATAAAACTTGTATGTGTTTATCATCAAAAATTCGTTGTGTGTGTGATTCCCTTGTGAAAAAACTGCTGATTTTTCTGTTTTGAGCCATTTTAATGGAGATTGGATAAGAGTTTTGTTTGTGTATGATCTTGTAACAAGCTTTTGTTGCAATTGTAGCAACGGCAACAGCGCTCCCATGTGCCCAAATTTGGCAATTGGGAGGGTGAAGAGAATGTCCCGTACACAGTTTATTTCGATAAGGCCCGTCAAGGTCGCAGCAGCGGAGGAAAGATTGTAAACCCAAATGATCCTCAAGAGAGCCCAAACTTACATCTAGATTTTGTAGCTCCGACTAAGTCTAATCCTTCTTCAAGAGCAAAACCGGAGGTCGATGAACCGGTAGGACAAGGACCTGCTAGAAGGGGACATGAAGACCGAAGAAGCAGGGAAGAAAGTTACCTCAGGCAATATGCTGACTCTCCCACACGACATGACAATGTTAACCGCAGACCTTCAGGGGACACTACACCTTCGCGTTATGGTCGTGGAGTAAGCTCTGGTGAAGCACCAAAACGCTCTACGAGATCAAGTATTGGATCTGAAAACAGCCTAGAGAAATCACCTCTGCATCCCCAGGCACGAGTCACAGGGAGAGGTAGCATGCCATCACCAGCATGGGAAGGAAAAACTTCATATGATAGTAGCCATGGTACTCCTGGGAGATCCAGACGGAGGCCAAGTGCTAGAGGCGATGAAAGTGTAAGCTATTTTTTTCTTTTCATTTTATCATCCTACATGACACGAACTTGAAAAATAAATGTGTCGTGGATCTTCTGGTGAGCTAGAATTTGTATGCAACACTTGATGATATTACGTTATGCATGTCTTTCTTGGCTTGAGATTTGATTTTTCTTTGCCCTTTTCCCCACACAATATCTTTAGACAAACTTGTCACTTTAGTTACACTTGTTGCTAATAATCTGGTTTCTGGTGTCACAGCCCGATAAAAGTGCTGCTGTTCCAAAATTTGGTGACTGGGATGAGAGTAATCCGGCATCAGCTGATGGTTATACTCACATTTTTAACAAGGTGCGAGAAGAAAGGAACAATGGGGGCAGGGTGCCAGACATGCCAGGTGATCGATCCCCGTACAACAATGCTCGAAACCGGAGACCATCTAACAACAGTGCTGCTAAGGTATGTTTTGGAACCTGACTGAACGCTTTGTGTTTTTTACGCGCATGATTCCTAATCCCGTATGTCATTTGTTTCCTTCAGAGTTGCTGCCTTCCATGGTGCAGAAAATGAGGTATGCGAACAACTTTTGGACTCGATATGAATGGTGTGGGATACTGTGAATACATTGAAAGCTCCTTTCGAGCGGAGTAAATTAACTGAAGTGCGGTTATAATCTCTATTTGTGTGATGATAAACATAGTATGCTGTTTAGAGGAACATGTTTCTCTCATTTCTCTTCACTTTTTTTGTTTTCTTCTGTGAGTTTCTTATATTATCAACTCTTGGTATACCACTTTGCATTGCAAATTATGTTTGATCAAACAACACCAGATACAGATTCTTTTATTGTATTCTAAATGTACTGCGTCCAGTTTTTGTGCTTTCAAATTGTTATTCAGACAGGGTTATATTTAATTACATAATTTAAAGTTCTTATTATTGCAGTCGGAAGATTTACATAGAAAATATGGTTTGACATGACCCCTCGTGTATTATGTGCCAGATGAATGGCTGGCTGGCTTTGAAGTTTTAAATTGAAGAGGGAAAAGAGAAGAGAAAAACCCAGTCAAACATTGATCGAGTCTACTAAAATATACAATGTTACAACTTGTAGAGAATCTGTACCCCAACACGTTCTAATCTGTCACCACTTGTCATTTTAAGTCATTTTAGATAGTTTTTAATTTTAATCACCATCCACCTCAACCAAGTCAATCCTCATTGCTGACACTCAAAGCAAGCTAAACAGATGCGTTAAAGTAGTACAAGTGTCGATCTAGGCAGTAAGTTGTTCGGTATCACTTAAGTAACTTAAGTTGATTGCTCTTTATACAAACGATGATGAGCGGTTGACTGATCTGGCTTATGATTTTGAGGTCAGGGTGTTTCTCAGAGGTATGAAGCTGGGGTTATGGAGCTTCTGCAGCATATTAACAGTTTAGGGAATTTGGATGCAGTTATTTCAGTGTCTCTCAAAGATGGGAGCACCTGATTTCTCAAGAATTGCATATGGAGAAGAACCAAGACTTATGTTGTTAAGAAAGTGGAACATGTTTGATTTAATGTTGTGTTCCTCATACATTGCCTCTATGCTGAAGACATGGAGTGATAATGGTAAGACAAAACTTGAGCTTCTTCTTGTGTAGATGTGGATTGCCATCAGAAGTTTCAGTACATGAATCATGAAGCGAAACAGAAGATGAAGATTTGTTTGAACAATTTTTGGTTAAATATGAAGTTAATGATTTTCACTACAAAAGTTCCATGCGTTTTCATGCTTATACTTCAAGGCTTTCAGCTGTCGACCTGGTAGGATAATGAGCCTGATCGGCTCGCCAATTTCTCGAGTTCGACTCAGTCAAAGTTCAGTTAAAGATCGATTTGAGTAAACTGGATTCGGGTTCAGGTTCAACTCGAGACTTTAACGAGCCGAGCCGAGCTTACCCAAACTCGGCTCGAAAAGCTCGTGAATAGACTCGAAATAATTATATTATATATATGTTACATATAAACTAAAAGTAATCTATTTAGTAAAAGAAAGTAATAAAATAAAAAAATTCACTAAAAATAAGACAAAATAAATTGGACATTGTTTTTTCTCTAAATATTGAATTTTGTTTCAGTGTTGATAATGAAAAGGGTTTTTACGAGATCATATCTTTTATAGAAAAAATATAACAAAATTGTCTATTTTAGTGGTCAGCAAAACTCAACTCGACTCGAAAAAATCGAATAACTCGACTCGAGGCAAAAATACTCGATTCATTTTGTCTCGACTCAAAATTTCATAGACTCAACTCGAAAAGATTTCAAATAAAGTTTGAGTTGTAAAATGGAAATTTGAATAACTCGAATAACTCGAAACTTTTAGTAATTAAAGGATTAATTTTTAAGTTTGAAACGAATCTCTAAATTTTTTATAATATATATGCATTGATATATAAAAATATAAAAAAATATTGCTACATATGAAATATATATATATATATATGCATATCTTATATGATTAGAGAAAATCGTTTAAATTGAAGTCAAATCATACTATAACATAACAAATAATTACAATTACATATTTATAGAAACTCGAAAACTCGACTCAATTTGACTCGACTTGAATTTCTTAGACTCGACTCGAACTGAAAAAATTTTAAATAAAGTTTAAGTTGTAAAATATGACTTGTCAACTCGAATAATTCGAAATTTTTTGACTCGACTCGATAGAATACTCACCTAGTCTATTTTGAGTCGAACCGAGCCCGACGAGCTTCGAGCCCGAATCAAGCCCTATAATATTGTTTTTCAAGCCGAGCCCGAGCTTGAAATTTTGAGCTCGCTGAGCCTCGAACCCTAATCGAGTCCAATAACACTATTTTCGAGTCAAAACAGACTCGAACTCGACTCGGCTCGTTATCACCCCTAATTGAGGTCTACGGAAAACCTCGGTTTGGAGAGATTAATCGGAAAGCATTCAGGATTCGGGAGTGTTGCCGAGGAGACTAGACATGAATTTAGGAATGGTAATGGGTTGGATTTTTAGTTGATCTGTATTAAACTTGAAAATATATCACTTTCACATGAAACTGATGTATGATATTCTATTCAACTCGAATTTTAGAATAAAACTCTAAATCTTATCTTATTTAGTCTGATATAAATAAAAAAATATTTTTTATTTGATAAAATAGAGAGTTAATTAAAAAATATAAATAAAAAATATATTATAATAATTATTTCATTTTTATTAGAAACCCTAAACCCTATGGAAATAATTAAAAAATATATAAATATAGAGATGATAAATTATATCTTATTAAGGAGTGTGTATCTGTCATACATTCACGTCCAGGTTCTTTGCAGCCTCCTTCTAGGTTCTTCCAGGTTCTTTGTAATCCCCTTCCAGGTGTATCTCTCTACCTCCTTTCTGTTAATTGGTTGCTTCTAAAATTATCTGAGTAGTTGCTTTTCTAACTGAACTAACAGTGTCAGTTAGAGCACTAAGCTCATCTATAAATTGAACCGTAAAGGGATGGCTTGGATATATTTTTTTCATAGCCTACACTATAAAACCTCCTTATTTCCTTCCTTTAGTGAGTATTTTAACATGGTATCAGATGCTGAAAGATCCCAAGAAACAATATCCATGATCAATGGTGAAAATTCAGTACCATATGGCCAAATGTTTGCTACCAAACAAGTTAGCATACGACTCGATGAAACCATTTTTTTGTTATGGCGGCAATAGGTGATTCTCTTGTTACGGGGGCAAGAACTTGATCATTATCTTGATGAGTCGACTCCAATCCCACCCAAGGTAGTTCGTGGAGAAGATGGTGCTTTGGCTACTAATCCAGAGTATAGAAGGTTTTTCAAACAAGACAGTTCTTTAGCGTCGTGGTTGCTTTCCACCATTAGTCCAAGTGTTCTTCCTCAGTTGGTTGAAGCTGAATCAACAACGGTACTCTGGAGCAAGGTTATGCGGCTGTACTCCAAGTTGTCTGCTACGAGAGTTATGCATCTTCATATACGTCTTCGAGCAATGAAGAAAGGTAATCTCTCGATTATTGAATATACAACTCAGATAAAAGAGATTTGTGATCTTCTAGCATCTTGTGGTCGAGCTATAGATGAATTTGAACAAATAGCAACAATCTTAAATGGCCTTACACCTGAGTTTGATCCATTCACGTCTGTTATTACAGCAAGTCGTGATCCTTATACTCTTAAGGCCGTAATCTCTATGCTTAGGGATGCTGAAACTAAGCTCAATGATCCGATGCGGAATCCCATAGGTATCAATGTAACTCGTTATGAAGGAAATAATAGAGGCTATGATATAGAAAATTTTCGATTTAAATCTCAAACACAGTGGTATGATCCTAGAGGTGGTCGAGGAAAGGTGCGACCTCAGTGTCAATTGTGTGGCAAGATAGGACATCTCGTAGATCGTTGCTGGTATAGGTTCGATCAGTCCTACAAAGGGGTTTTTACTCCTCGAGCTCGCGGGCCTAATGACTCCCAGGCGAACATTTGTCACTTCGAAACAGATGTACCTAGTTCTAGCTATGTTCTTTGTGTCAATCCTCCCTCTGATCAGGTTATGACGTTTCCTGCAGCTCAGGTAAATTCTTTGGTTGCTCCCTATTTCACACAGGATAATAAGTGGTATTTGGATTCTAGTACAACTCATCATGTGATCAATGATGAGCAAACTATCACCAAGGCTCAAGGATACTCAGGTAATAGTCAAGTTCTCTTAGGAGATGGTTTTATTATTTCAATTTCTCGAATTAGATATGCTCACATCTCTTCTCCTATACGCACATTAAACTTTACTCACATGTTGCATGTTCCCAGTATTACTAAGAATCTACTGTCCATTTCAAAGTTCACTAGAGATAATGAAGTGTTTGTTGAATTTTATAGTGACAAATGTCTTGTGAAGGATAAAAATACCAATAAAGTGTTACTGCAAGGATATCAAGAGAATGACTTATATAGGCTTGAACATAATCCATCATGTTTGACTATTATTATGTTGCCTAATAAACAAAGTTCCATTGTTGATGCTGAATACGGGCTATGGCATCAGAGGCTTGGACATCTATCTGTGCGTGTTGTTAGTTTAGTTTTACAGAAATCATTTCCTAAAAGCAATGTTTGTACAACTTGTCAGTTGGGAAAATCGCATAATATTGTGTTTCCTACATCAGATACAGTTTATAGTACACCATTTGAGTTAGTAGAAGCAGATGTTTGGGGACCTACACCAATGAAATCGTCTGGATATCAATACTATGTAACATTCATAGACATGTATAGTCGAAATTGTTGGTTGTATCTCTTAAGAAATAAAGTAGAAGTTTCTCGAGTATTTGAGTTGTTTTGTGCTATGGTCTCTAATCAATTTCATACTTCTATAGTTGCCTTGCAAATAGATGGGGGAGGGGAATTCAAAGGCTTGCAATCTGAATTAGCTAACAAGGGCATACAACATAAAATCACTTATCCCCACACCTCTCAGCAGAATGGTGTGGTTGAACGAAAATATAGACATATCACAGAAACTATGTTAACACTCTTAGCACAAGCCTCTATGCCTCTTCATCTTCGGTCACATGCAACTTTAAGTGTTGTGTTTATCATAAATAGATTGCCCATGCCACTGTTGGGCAACATTTCTCCTTATGGGAAATTGTATGGCAAGAAACCCAATCTCAATATGTTTCGAGTATTTGGTTGTAAGTGTTTTTCGTGCCTAAGAGACTATAACTCACACAAGTTCAGCTTTCGCAGTAAGATATGTACATTCTTGAGATATTCCCCTCAGCATCAAGGTTACAAATGCATGAATTCATCTGACAAAATTTATGTATCTCGACATGTCATATTTGATGAAACTTGTTTTCCTCTAGCTACCAAAGAGAG
The DNA here is from genome assembly GCA_035048815.1 of Abelmoschus esculentus. Lineage (NCBI taxonomy): Eukaryota > Viridiplantae > Streptophyta > Magnoliopsida > Malvales > Malvaceae > Abelmoschus > Abelmoschus esculentus. The sequence continues at coordinate 13,225,508 of JAUCBN010000016.1, read as the reverse complement.
TGTAGCACAGGTTAAGGAATACTTATCTTCTCCTTTGAGTGTTCCTGAGTCTCACTCTGATTATGTACCATCAAATAATGTACCACAAAGTTCTTATCAAACAACTGCCCCTCCCGTCAACGAGACTTCTATGGATAACAATCCACATTTTGCAGCATCACCAGCTAATCTTGATGAACGTACCACAAAGCTGAATGATACTCAAAATGTGGTTGAAGATCCTAGTGAAACTCTTATACCTGCTAATGAGGTTGAAGATCCTAGTGAAACTCCTATATAGGGTAGTGATGGTGAAGTTCAGGACCTAGTGATTCAACATGAAAATTTATCTACGAATGAAATGGGTGATATTGGAACACCTTCAGATGAGCAGACTGAAGGTTACAATTTTAGAGGTGAACAAGAGCTCTAGGTGGATCAATTCTCTCATAATGATCAGTTGGATGCTACTGAAATGCATCAACCACAAGTCTTGCCTCAACCAACAAACAGACATGCGATGACAACAAGAAGTAAGGCTGAAATGTTTAAGCCTAAAGTATATCAACTTGAAAATATAAGGAACAAGATGCTTTTCAGTCGTCTCAGTGGACAACAGCAGTTCATGAGGAATTTAATGCCTTGATGAGAAATGACACTTGGGAGCTAGTTACTCTATCTGCCAATAGGAAAGCAATAGGGTGTAAATGGTTGTTTAGAATCAAGTATAATATTGATGGTTCAGTTAACAGGTTCAAGGCTAGGCTTGTTGCAAAAGGCTATGCTCAAGTTCCATGTGCTGATTTTTTGGAAACTTTCAGTCCTGTTGTTAAATTTTTTACTGTAAATATATTCTTGTCTATAGCTGTTACTAAAGCATGGCAGGTTCATCAAGTGGATGTCAACAATACGTTTCTCAAAGAAAATTTATCTGAGGATATTTATATGGTGCAACCTCCTGGTTTTGAGAAACATCTTGGTGAAGAAGGAATTACAGTATGCAAATTAAAGAAAGCCTTTTATGGTCTAAGACAAGTACCCAAGAATTGATTCAGTAAGCTCAAGGAATTCATGCAACTGATAGGATTTAAACCATCCAATGCTGACAACTCCTTATTTGTGAGGGATAAGGAGTCTCATATTCTGTACATAGTTGTATATGTTGATGATATTTTTGCTCACTGATTCCTCAAAAAAAAATAATACAACTTGTTAAAAATGAACTACATGAAAAGTTTTCTTAAAAGATCTTGAATTTGTTCATTATTTTTTGAATTTGGAGGCAATTCGAACTAAAGAAGGGCTCTTTGTGTGTCAAAAAAAGTACATAGGTGAGATATTGTGTAAAACTAACATGGGAGATGATAAACTTGTTGAGTCTCCCATGTCAGTTACACCTAAGTTGTGTAAAGATTCAGGTACAACAGCTGCAGACTGTCAACTTTATAGAAGCACTGTGGGAGCTTTGTTGTACATATACCATACAAGACCAGATATAGCTTACTCAGTCAACAAGGTATCTCAATACATGCAACAACCAACTGATGGACATTGGACTGATGTCAAACGTATACTTAGATACTTGAAAGGAACAATTAATTATGGTATGTGGTTTGTAGCTGACAATACAACTCATGAAGTCAGTACCTTCTCGGATGCAGATTGGAAAAGTGATTTAGATGACAGAAGATCAATTTCTGGGCATTGTGTTTATCTTGGGAGTCATTTAGTATCATGAAATTCTAAGAAACAAAGATCAGTCTCTAGATCGACAGCAAACGCTGAATATAGAAGCCTTACTGATGCTTTTGCAGAGCTGTTGTGGGTGAAGTCTGTTTTGAATGATATGCGTGCGTGTATAGAAGATGTGTCCAAAATTTGGTGTGATAACACCAGTGTTGTTGCCTTAGCAGTAAATCCCATTTTACATGCTAAAACTAAGCATGTAGACTTTGATCTACACTTTGTTAGGAAAAAGATACTTCAACAACAGTTGCAGGTTAACTATGTTCCAGCTCATCATCAGATCATAGACATATTTACAAAGCCTCTTGTTATAGTTTGATTTCAAGAGCTCCGAGAACAACTACATGTGACAGTAAGAAAATAGTTGGAGAAGGAACAAGTAGGGTGAATATTAAAGAGTGTGTACTTGTCATACATTCACGTCCAGGTTCTTTGCGGCCTCCTTCCAGGTTCTTTGCAATCCCCTTCCAAGTGTATCTCTCTACCTCCTTTCTATTAATTGGTTGCTTTTAGAATTAGCTGAGTAGTTGCTTTTCTAACTGAACTAACAGTGTCAGTTAGAGCACTAAGCTCATCTATAAATTGAACCGTAAAGGGATGGCTTGGATATATTTTTCCATAGCCTACACTGTAAGACCCCCTTCTTTCCTTTCTTTACTTAGTATTTTAACATATCTAAATATTTATAACAAAATTAAATTATTATTTCGGGTCGTGCAAGTATTTTTCATCATAAACTTAAAACCCGCACCCGACCTAAACATCATTACCTTCCATCTGTCATCTTACCCGAGTTTTAAGTTTCAAAACCCGACCCAAATTATTAAAAAATTTTAAATTTTAGGGACTTAATTGTAAATTTTTTAAGGATCTAATTATAAAATATTAAAATGTATACAAATCATTTTTACTGAACTAATTGTATAAAATGTATATAAAGAGGAGCCATTATTGCAAATATCCCTAAAAATATGTGAAAAAATTACAATTTTATCTAGGGGTACGGTCGAATTTTTTCACCTTAAAATCAAACTGAAATAATCCTCGAAAAAACTCAACCTAACTCAACTCAAACCCAAAATTTTTATCAAAAATTTCGATCCGATTGAATTAGGTCAGATCAGAACCCATCGAGTTCGAATTCCATACGCATCCCTAATCCGACCTAACAATGTTCTAAAATAAAAATCCTATCCAAACTTAAAATTTTCTTTAGAAAATCTAATTTTATAAAGTGGAATCATTAGGTCCGAATCAAATGACCATCCCATTTGAATTCTTGGATGAGCTGTTGGAATCTTTATGGATTGTGTTGGATGCGGGTGCTGTTAATTCCTTCATGGTTAGATTAACCGAAAAGCTTTGGTGCAAAACTTTGAATATGTGAAGTTGAGAGCTATTGTAACTATGCTGTGTTCTAAATACTCAGTAGGAAAAAAAACTTGGTCATTGCTCCGAAGAGTAAATTTTTAGCTTGTTTGAAAAAAAAATAATCGTTAAAATAAAAAAAATAGTCCTTCAAATCTAGGATTGAGTATAGTTAATCGTAAAACTAAAAATCAAATCAAATCGAGATAATATGGTTTTTAAATTTATAAATCGTGGTTAACTGTGATTAACCGAAATAAACAGAATTTGATTTTTAATTAATTTTCAATTATTTTAAAAGATGAAAATATATATTTTGTACTTGAAATATTATAAATATATTTTTATTTTTTACTTAAAAATTTTTTTAATAAATATTTATGAAAATATAACATCTTAAAATTTTATATTTTAATATTTAAAAGTCATAAAATAAAATATTTTTAAAAAAATTATCGTTAATATGTAAAAAAAAACAAAAATTAAAGTAAATCAAACCAAAAACCGATAATTACTAAAATAATTTATCAAATTAAATTAAAATCGAATCGAATACATCCTATTAAGTCAAGCATGGTTACTTGAACCCTTTTCCTTTCTAAAGAGTAAAGACTACCCACATTATTTCATAAATAAAAAAATTCTTAAAAATAATTAGCATACTATTTATTATTTTTAAAGTGTTGAACTATAAAACATAATAATACAAATAATAGAATTGTTGATTAAACTTTACATCTGTAGTACTATTATCATTATTAAGGGTTATGGAAGATACAATAAGAATAATCGTATAAATTTACAAATAAAATTTTAAAATAATCAAATTAAATATTTATAAAAGTATAAATATATATAATTATGTATGTATATTATAATTATTTAAAATTTAAAACATAAAAATATTACTTTTTAAGTGAAAAAACAAAAATATTGATTTTTAGATATTAATATTTAATATTTTCAGGTTCAAGTACAAAATTTAATAATATTTAAATAAATTGTATAAGACTACCTAAAATCTTTAAAGATAATAGTATATTTTTGATGAAATAAAAGTTTTATTCTAATAAATTGTACAACCCCAAAATATTTAAGCCGTTATTGATTATCATCGTAACATTTAAAGATCGTAGGTTTAACTTTCAAGTGTGTTTAAAATTAATTGTTTATGTGAGAATAAAACCATGATTAAATGATTAAAGTTTTTTAATTTATTTTTTAAAATTCTGGTTTCTAAATTCGACAGAAATATTCTCTTTTTCTCCTTTCCCCTAGATCTCAAGATTAATTGCAAAAACTATTCTCATAATAAAATTTTATAATAATTGTTCTAAACTATTTAATTAATAAATGAAATATTATTAATAATATAAAAATATGTCTACATTTTTGTTAAAAAATATACAAAAAATATTTATAACATAAACATAAGTATATTTAGATTAAGATAATAAATGGTTACATCCATTATAAAATAATTTCTTTTCGAGTTTTCTTTTATATTTTTTAAATATCTTGATTGTTGCGAATAAAATAAAAAAATATAAATAAAAAAATATAGATAAAAAGAAAGGTTGATATTATATTATCAATGTATAATTATGTATAATGCTCTTTTAGAACTCTATATTTATAACATAAACATTAGTTTATTTATTTTAAGATAATAAATAATAAATGGTTACATTTATTATAAAAGGCATAAAGATAATTTTAACCCTTAACGTTTATAATTTTTGTCATTTTGATCTTTATTCTTTTTTGGGATAAATTTAGCCCTTAACCCATATCTTTTTGACAAATATCTTATTTTTTAACTAGCTTGATGAATGGACCGTTAAAAATTTAACGATAATATATATATGAAATATAATTTTAAATGATATGGAATGTAACCTATCAAATATATATATATATATATAGAATATAATTTTATAACAATATAAAATAAAAAATAATTAAAATTCAAGTAAAATATTAAAAAATAATTAATTTTAAAATAAAAAATTGTTAAACATTCTTAACCCAAACTACGATAGAATCAAAATTTCATCTTAAAAAATATAAACACAATTCGAATAAGATTTTGATTTTATCGTAGTTAGGATTAAGAATGTTTAATAATCTTATATTTTAGAATTAATTAATTTTTAATATTTTATTTGAATTTTAATTGTTTTATATTGGAATAAAATTATATTATATATATGCATTTGATAGGTTACATGCCATGTCACTTAAAATTATATTCCATATATATATATATCATCGTTAAATTTTTAACGGTCCAATCATTAATCTAATTAAAAAATAAGATATTGTCAAAAAAATATAGATTAAGGGCTAAATTTATCCCAAAAAAATAAGGACCAAAACGACAAAACTAAAAACGTTAAGGGTTAAAATTATCTTTATGGTATTATAAAATTATTTTTTAAAATATCTTGATTATCGTGAATAAAATAAAAATAAATAAGAATAAAAAAAACTAAAGACTTGTTTTATATTATCGACATAAGATTATGTATAATATATTTTTTAAATTCTACATTTATAGATAAAAGAAAAGAACTCTAATTTTAATATATATTAAAAAATAATAAAATATATTAAGATCTCCTCTAATGCATATAAATAAATATTCATAACATTTATTAATCTATTACTGTTTTGTATATTTTTCCAAAATTTTAATTATTTTTATTTATTTGATAAAGTTAATCGCTATTATTCGTTAATAAATAAAATAAAATAACATACATTAATAAAATTAATTAATATTTTATAATATTTACAACATTATAGCGTAATTTACATTTTAAATCACAAAACTTAATTTTTACTTTCATTCGTATCACAAATATTTAATTTCTCCAAACTTTATATTTAGGGCATAAAATAAAAATTTTAATTTTAAAAAATATTAAACCATAATAATAAAATATATTAAAGTCTCATTTAATACTCCATTTGTCTCATATATAATATTTTTTGTTGACTTTTTTTAATTATTTTTTTTAATTTTGACCGATGATTATTTAAACTTTATTATCGATAAAAATATGAAAAAATTTAAAAACCTTGAGTAGATTTTAAATATATATTCTATAAAATTTAATTATTTAAAATATATAATATAATTATAATTGAAGTTTAAATAATTTAACTTTTAAAAAATTAATAAAAAACATTATACGTAGGATGAAAATAGTGCATAAATATTTTCCATAAATTAATATTCATAACATTTATTAATCTATTCCTTTTATATATATATTCCCCCTAGAATTTTAGTTATTTCTTCTTTATTAAATATAACTAATTGTTATTATTAGTTAAAAAATAAATAAAACATAATAATAAAAATATTATTAATAAAATTAATTAATATTTTACAAGATTTATAATATTATTATATAATTTATATTTTATATTACCAAACTTAATTTTTCATTTTCATTCTCACCATAAACTTTTAATTTAGTCGAATTACATCATTCAACTTTTATTATTCATAAAAGAAGCGATATTTATAACCTTAAATAATTTTAATAATAAAATTAAACTTGTATTTAATATATTGTTCAATAATGTCATCAAATCATATTGAAATAATAATTTTAATATATTTTATATTTTCTGAAATAGTTTATAAAAATATCTAAATTTCCTATAAATCTTAACAAAAAATATTTAATTTATCAAATAAAAATTACTTATTAATAATATATGAAAAATATATTAAATAATAGTATAAATTCTATTTTTTAAATTAAGATTATTTAATGTTGCTAATATAAATGACTTAATTTATAAATAATAAAATTTAAATAATCTAATAAAATTAAATTAAAAGTTTTATAATGTAAAGGAAAGTAAATATTAAATTTAATGATCTAAAGTTATAAATTAATATTATACTTAAATTATACCTATTATGGTAATTAATCTAATTATAGTAATTAATCTCAGCATTAATACAAAAGTGGCCTAAAAAATCAGAAATAGAAAAAGTTGTGATTGAACAAAAAGTCCAAAAAGGTAGAGTTTAAAAAATATAAAATATAAAGTTTGCTTTAGAATTAAAATTGTTAATTTTTATAAATTTTTAATTTTTTTTATAAATATCGATATTTATTTTATAAATATTAATATTTTTAAAATAAATTTATAATATAAAATAAAATATCAAATATTTTAAGACTAAATGTTAATAATTATAAAAAACTTAAAAACTAACTAAAATATTATTAAACAATTTAATACTTGTAATTTAAAAGTAAATTTTAAAACTTACTATTTTTTAACGGTAATCTAGATATACGACACGTCAGACGCGCGAGAATAGAGGGGAATCACGCCACGTGGCTGCGCAACCTTCAAAATACTGTTGAAAATCTCTAGTCTCCCCCCTGTTTAAAAACCCTAGACCTGATAATTTCACCAGGATTCTCCGCTTCGCTCTGACCAATTTCCGATTTTACCTTTTTAGAATTATTCTTGGTTTCTCGATTCGATTTTCCCAGTGTATCAAGGTATGATAATTTGATCTCCCATTCTCTTCTGACTTACCAATCTTTCTTTTTAGTTTTTTTTTTTTTTTAATTTGATGTGCTGGTGTCTAATTGATCATCCGTTAAGATTTGGGTTTCTTTTGCTTGCCGTTTTCTTTCTTTCTTAATCCTTGTAGTGGTTCAAGTTTGAATTTTGATTGAAAATTTTCCCTCTTGTCGTCTTATGTCAAGTTATTGTTCATTATCTCGTATATTTTTTTACTATTTTTTTATATACTAAATCGAACTGGAATACGGTGATGACCCCTTTGTTGCTACTTGTACTTTCTAGGAATCAATGTTTGTGGGAAAATATATTATGTTTTATGCTATGACAATATTGTAATTACTATTCTTATATCTCTGTTTCACTTTTATAATTGAAAAATCAAACAGTAAAGTATCTGTCTCTGGATTCTATTTTCTTTTTGAAGCTCTAAATCACAAGGTTTGTTTGTATTCAGATTGAACTCTTTTTGAGTAAATGTCATTAGCATGTAGCTTAGAGTTTCCATTGTTATTTACACATTTTCCTAATGCAACCAATGGTTCTAGTGAAAACAGGATGCAATATATATTGCGAATGTACCTGAGGAAGTTGTATTTTAGCATCTTTTAGGTTTTATTGAGGCTGCAATATTTATACATTGCTTTGATAAATCATAAGCTGAACATGAGCACTCTTGAAGTGAGGGGGCCTTCTCTTAGAGGGCATCGATGGAGAAAGGCAGTGCTTGATCTGAATGTCCCACCTAGTGAAATCAAAGAACTGGAGGGTACTTCCCAACAGGCTGGGTATGAGGAACAAACTATCCAGTCCGTGCAGCTTGGACCACCTGCAACTATTGATGTTGAGGCTATCGATGATGACGTAATTGAATCTTCTGCTAGAGATTTTGCTGAGGTATGCTTCTCTTGTTTTGTAATGCTTCATGATCACTTAAACTTCACATGAAATCTGTCTTCATGGACCGTTTGCATCATGCTGAGTGTTATTGATTTATCTGGATTTTATATCAGGCTCAGAACAATTCAAGGAGGAACCGTGGAAGGACTGTTGGTAATGTAGATTCAGGTAGTTAAATTTACAAAGAATACCTTTCATAGTATTTTTGTTTGGCCTCACGTGCTACCTGCATTGGCATATGCATGTTGCATAGAAGAAGCTTATTTGATGCTCTACCTTTTAAATTCATTCTATTTATATACATGAATCAAAAGATTCCATCTTAATAACAATGTCAAGTCTCCATTAGCGACTGGATTTTAAGGTAGATGCCCCATGAGTTTCAAACCCTGTCTTGACTTGATTTAGGTGCTTTGTTAGTTCTTGTGAGTTTCAGGGTCCTTGGGTAAAATAGTGCATCCCTTAAATTGTTATACAAGGAATTGCAGGGTTTTTTTTCTTCATGTTTGAAATAAGACATTTAGTGCACATCAGTCATGCTTCACTTAACCAAACATGATATAATCTGAGTGAAATTCTAGGTTATATTATGTTCCTTGCAATTGATTAAAAGATGCTGATGAATCGAATGCTTCTATATGTAACTCAAGAGAATTGCACTAAATGGAAATAGAATAGGAAGTAGTATTAGTAATTTTACTTTGCTATTTGATGTCTATGTTTTCTAAGAAGACCCATTCACTTTTTTTGCTGTCTGCCCGACCATACTCTTGCTGGGTCTGTGCTTAATAACATCAAGAGATTTTTGTTTATTAAAATACAATGCTTTGGTTTTTAACATAGTTGTTTTTCGACTTTGTATCCCAATCAAATCTATTTTTTTACTTGTGTTATTGCATCGGTCAACCAATTTATAGACTGGTGGTTCTATATTTTCTCAAGTTTAAACCCTATGTTGCTTTGTGTTTCTAGTTGGGTTAGTTCACATCTCTCCCCCAACTCATAATAATCTGGATAGGTTCGTTATCAATTTGGAAAGCTCATCGCAGTCGGTGGTAAGAACTCTCTCTTGGTGTTTTTTTCAAAATCTGTAATGTAAAATACTTTGAAGGAAAATGTACGGATTTGGCTGGTCAATAGATGTAAAGATACATCTGCCCTTGTTTTTGTCCTTGCACTTGCGTTCTTTGGCAGGTTGAGGAAATTATAAAGCCACCCCCACCCCCAACACAAGAACCAACTTTCAACTGCCCAATCTGCCTGAGGCCGTTAAGGGAGGAGATGTCAACAAGATGTGGGCATATATTCTGCAAGGCATGCATCAAAGCTGCAATAGCTGTTCAGGCGAAATGCCCAACTTGCAGGAAAAGAGTCACCGTGAGAGAACTAATTAGGGTCTTCCTCCCATCAGCCACTTGAATATGAACTTCATGCCTGACTAGTAATGTAAGTTTATTATCTTTTCGAATCTTAACTTTGTATAAGGCCTGAAACTGAATTATATTAGTACTGTGAGCACTCATTGTGGAAGATTTGCATATCTGCTCTTCGAAAAGATACGATTATGTTGTGATGATTATAATATTGCATTTCAGGGATAATCCAAACAGCCCTTGGACAAAAGATGAAAGGGTCGAATATCAGTGGAGCTAATTTTAGAATTTCTGACTTGTGTAGTTTGAAAACTGTGTTTTAGAGGACAATCCTTCTTTATTCAATTCACCAGCAAAGCTCAGTTTCATTGTTATAACTATTTAACACCTACTGAATCACCATTCATCATTCATGTTCATACTTGTGTGATTTTCACAATCTACTTATACAGTATACATAATGTATGATAATAAAGTAGTAATGAATTGGCTCACCCTCATGTTCCCTGGGAGACGATATCGGGATATCGGTCACCTGACTTCGATTCCTGGTGCTGTAGTCACTGTGGATAACCCTGAGTATGCAGCTGCAGTGCTCGCCACACCCAGCTTCCAGTCTCCCTATAGTTGGCCAACCGCACAGATAACTTCACCCACCCACGCTAGTTATTTAATTTAATTCTCCCAACAATATGCACATCAATTTTATACATCAATACCAACATTTTTTTTCTTATATATATATTTTTTAAAATTTTAAAAATAATTAAAAATAACCTATATTGTAACTATCACAATAAATTCGAACTTATCAATTATCATATAATATAGCATTCAAAAAGTTTTTAAAAACTCAATATTTACTCTGCAAAACAACTACCGATTAATACTAAAATCATAATCAAAATTCATTAACTCAAAACAATTTTCACTAAAAATTTATAAAAATTTACTGAACAAAGTAAGATAAATTTATTCACAAATTTGATACAGACCTAAGGTTTCAGCAAATTCGATTCTCACCTAAGTAGAATAACTTTGGAATTTTAATTTAATGGTTAAATTGAAAGAATGTGTAAATAATAATGGTTAAGTTTAATAAATTTTTTTGAATTAAAATTAGATTAATTAAACGTGAAAATATAAAAAATTAAATGTGTTATTAAAGACTTATAACAGACACAGTAAGTACTTAATGGTTGAATTACTAGTTTGTTACAAAATAGTAATTTAATTATTGTTTTATAACATTTAAGAGTTTGATTACTATTTTATATTTTTAATAGAATCCAGTGACTATATGTGAATTTTACCCAAAAAATCACTCTTGGATCAAAAATTCAACTTCCAACTACTACGATTTAAATGGCTTTAAGTGTAGTATACTTATGGCGGGTTGAATTGCATACAAATACGAATATATTTTTTTAGTGTTTATTTATTAAAGAATATAGTTGTTATACTCGAATTTTAGTCTAAGGGTCTAGGTAAATATAAATAACAATAATAAAATAAATAATACAAATAATAATAATTAACTAAATAAATAATAAATGAAATAAAAAAAATAAAAAAAAACAAAATATACAAAAAAAGGGAGTGAGAGTTTTTCGGTTTTCATGAGAGTTATCTTCAGGTATGGAGGATTTTTGAATTTAAAGAAAAAAAACAAAAAATAGAGGGGGGATCGGTTTTTTTGGCCAGAGAAAAATCGAAAGTTGGGATTGAATTTTCGAAGAAAATCATCGAAGAGCACATAGAAGGTAAGATTTGTTTTCTCTCTTGTTGTTTCTTTGATGATTTTGTGTTTAAGATTAGGGAAAGAAGTTAATGACTTCTGTTTTAGTAATACCATTAAGTTCCTGTTTTGAAATGGAAAGAGGAGGGCTTCGGTTAGTATGAATTCGAGTTTTAGGATTAATTTTAGGATAATTTCGGAGAAGATTGATAGATTTTTCATGAATCTGAGAGTTTTAGATGTTGTTTGGGGCCGGAATCAATGATGAAGAAAAGGTTTTGATGCGTTTTGGTGTTTAGATCAAAAAATATGAGGTTTTTGAAATGTTTTAGAGGATTTTAGGGTTTTCTGATGAGTTTTCCGATGTCGGAGATGGCTACCGGTAAGGAAACGACGATGATCAGAGTAACTACGGTGGCCGGCGAATGGATGAAGATGGACAGAGTACGGCGACATTGGATCGGAGGACGGATGCCACGTCGGTTCTGGGTTGGTGTTCTTTGTATTCATCGAAGAACATGAAGAACACCAAGTGAATATGGGCGTTTTGATTCAAAAACATAGGAATTTCTAGGTTTTAGGTGTTTTAGTTGAGAGGATTCTTAGGGTGAGTTGGATGACCGAGTTGGGAGGGAGAGTGTTATGGCCGAGCCAACTCGGTGAGTAGGGGGTGGTTCATGGGCAAAACGATAATGTTTTGCATGTGGGTTTCGTGTGGGTTGGATCCAGGTTGACCCGGATCCGTGTGTTATGGATAGAAGGGGATAATTGCCCCCACGATCCCCCTGGTTTTGAAGCGTAATTCAGTTTAGTCCCTACATCCTTTAATTGAACATGATGAAATATCAAGTGATGACACAATAAAGGAAAGAGAAAGAGTATTGCCGAGGCTCAGGTGAATATTATCAGTCAGTTGACAGTTTTGATAAGATCGAAGAAATCTGAGAAAGAAAAAACGCTAGTGGAAAGATCGAATGAGACCGAGGGTCAAATAGATACTACATCTCACATAGGGGGAACCTGAAGTGCAGTCAGCACCGTCAAAAGTGCAACTCAATTTAGCGGGGGCATCTGCAAGTCACCTAGTGGAGGTTGCTGATTTTATTACTCCGAATATTGAAGATGTCTCAGATCTCAATTTCATGATTGAGGTGGAAAAGATGCACCAGGACATGGAGAAAAAGTACACTGATCATTTCAAAGCACTAGAGGCAAAGATACTATAGATACAGGGAACAATTGATAAAAGCATCGACGTATTTGATTTAGGTTTGATATTTGATTTGGTTTTACCGCCGAAGTTTAAAATGCCCGATTTTGAGAAGTACGATGGAACAACATGTCCAAATGCTCACATGACTATGTACTATCAATAGATGTCCGCTTTTAATAAGGACGGGAAGTTACTGATTCACTATTTCTAGGATAGTCTGACAGGTTCTGCGATCCAATGGTATACACAATTGAGTCGGGAAAACATAAAAATATGGACGAACTTACATCGCAATTTTATGGATAACTACAAGCATGTATCAAAAATGAGACCTACTAGAATAATGTTACAGCAGATGAGATAGAAATCGAATATAACATTTTGACAGTACGCTCACAGGTGGAGGGATTTGGCTTCCCAAGTACAACCTCCATCGATTGAGAGTGAAATGACTCATATGTTTGTGGAGACATTGAAAAGCTTCATGTATGACCATTTATTTACTAATACTTCAATACAAAACTTTTCTCAGATTGTGGCTGCAGGAGAGCTTGTGGAAGCAACCATCAAGAGTGGGAGGATAGAAGGATCTGATAGTTCTAAGAGGAATTTTAAAAAGAAGGAAATTGAAGTGAATAACCCCGTTGTATATGAGGCACCGAGAAATGTGACAATCTCTAAGTCAGGGGCAAGGGCAAATAGCTCGCAGAGTTCAAACAAGAAGGATTCAAAATGGGAAAAACCAAGTTTTACGCTTATCCCGATAACGTATGCCGAGTTGTACACTCAGCTATATGATGTGGATGTGATACGTCCGTATTTCATTCTACCACTTCAACCGCCATACCTGTCATGGTACGATCAGAAGGCTCAGTGTAAATATCATGTTAAGGTTTAGGGGTATAGCATTGAGAACTACAATGCATTCAAAAGAGTAGTTCAGAACCTGATCAATACTGGGGTTTTGAAATTTGACGAACCCAATATATCTACGAATTCATTGTCAAATCATGGTGGTTGGGGCATGAATCTGATTGAAGAAAGCCAGGCGAAGCAAGTAAAGATGAGTGTATCAGAGATCAGATCATTGTTGAGGTGGGTGTTCAGACAGTTGTTTTATAATGGGCTTATATGCCAAGAGGTGATGATGAAGAAACTGGTTGACTCAGGGTTGTACTGCGAGTATCACCAGGAACAAGGACATGAGATCTAGTTTTATGTTTGAGTTGAGGAGTTTGTTGCAAGGGATGATGGACAACAAAGAGGTGGAATTTTTTGCCAAGATGGGAGAGTGAAGAATGATGGATATATGTACGTCCAAGAAAATTGTGCCGAAATATAGTGTAGATAGGCCGTTAGTCATTTAGACCCGACCAAAGGGTGAGAGTTCATCAGGGGAAGTGAAACCAATAACTACCCCTCGTATAGTGATTACTCCTCCAGCACCTTTTTCATTCAAGGATAAACGAAGAGTTCCACGGAATTACACTGCAAATGTGATAGCGCCGAACAATTCAGATCCAGTTGAGGAGATACAGCTAGAGAAGTCCAAGGTCAAAAACAAAGTTTAAACAGAAGAACCAGTGAATGTGGTAGGGCATTTCACGAGAAGTGGAATGTGTTATTCTCCGGTTCAAGAGAAGAAAGAAAAGAAGGGAAAGAATGTCGAAAAGAAGAAGATTTTCGGGGATCTGATTCTGAAAGTAAACGAGCCCGTTATAGAGGAGCAAGCACATGAGTTCTTGAGGTTCTTGAAGCATGGTGAGTACAATGTTCTTGAAGCACAGTTCGACACTGAATGTATTACCTCTGGTAACTCTTCAAAGGTTGTCTATTGACAGTGCTCATATGAAAAGTTATCAGAATATAGTCAGAGCGTTTGATGGGACTACGAGGGACGTGTTGGGCAGGATAGAAGTACCGCTGCTGATTGGGCCATCTGTATACAACGTGGATTTTGTTGTTATGGATATCAAGTCCACTTATAATTGTCTGCTCGTAAGACTCTGGATTCATTCTGCTGGGGCAGTGCCATTATCATGCATCAGAAGTTAAAGTTCATAATCGATGGAAAACTGGTATGTGTTGGGACGGAGAAAGACATTATTGCTTCAGTTTCCACTGATGCATCGTACATTCAGGAAAATGAGGATGCGTTGGAGTGTTCTTTAAGAGCTTTGGAGTTCATTAATGTCGCATTTGTTGCCGAAGGTGCAAAGTTTCCATGCCTCAGATTGTCGAATTACACCGAAATGACTGTTAAGCAAACTCTCGTCAAAGGAGCCAGGACTGGAAAGGGATTAGGAAGGAAATTGCAAGGAAGCTTACACCCAAAACCCGTAGTTATGAAGAAGGGTCGAAGTGGGTTGAGTTTTTCAATAGAAGCATTTTGGAAGAAATATGGAAAAACTACAGCCAAGAGGCCGATCTCACTGATTTCAAAGATCGACTTTATCTCTCATGGATTTGTGAATGTTACTGAGCAAGCAGAGAAGAATCATCAAGAGGCTATTAGGTTGCAAGAGGAAGAAATCTTCGGGGATGCTTTTGATGGTTTATTGGTGGGAGGAATTTCTGAAGGACCAAGGATGAATTTTCTGGAGGGAATCCGTTCATGCCTTCATGGTGAGACTCTGAAGAATTGGACTGTAGAGTATTTACCTATAATATTAAAACAGAGTAATGCCATGAACCACCCTATACTTTTGTCTGCGAGTATAAGAGATTTTTTGTAAAGGGATTTTATATATTTCCACTCGCAAATAAAGATGTTTTTCTTATTCTCAAATGACAAACATTTTCTTTTATTCATTCATTTATTAATTTTTTTATTCATTTATTCATTCATTTATTATTCCTTTCCAAATATATAAGTTTTCTTCGTAGGTTCCCAATCAATGATTGCATGAGGGATTCTGTACCTAATCCCGGAATAAATTTGAAAAAGATATCTTGTCTAACAAAAATCAATGAGTGTGAAGATAATACGGATTATGAGGTTCCTGAAGAATTATTGAGATTGATGGAAAAAGAAGATAAATAGATCATGCCCTACAAAGAAGAGATAGAGATCCTGAATTTGGGTACTGAAGAATTGAAAAGAGAAGTTAAGATCGGGGCAACGTTTTTGCCTGGAGCAAAACAAAATTTGATTGATCTGTTGCAAGAATTTAAAGATGTTTTTGCATGGTCCTACCAAGATATGCCAGGTTTGAATACTGACATTGTGATGCACAAGTTCCCGATTAGACCAGAATGTAAGCCAATACAACATAAACTTAGAAGGTTGAGACCAAAAATGCTTTTGAAAATCAAAAAAAGAGGTGCAGAAGTAGATTGATGCGGGATTCTTACAAGTGGTAGTATATCCAGAATAGGTAGTAAACATAGTTCTGGTATCAAAGAAAGACGAGAAAGTGCGAATGTGTATGGATTATAGAGACCTGAATAGAGCAAGTCCGAAAGATAATTTCCCTTTGCCTCATATAAATGTTCTTGTTGATAATACTTCGTGGCATTTGTGGTTCTCTTTCATGGATGGTTTCTCGGGTTACAATAAGATCAAAATGAATCCAAAGGATATGGAGAAGACAACATTCACTATATTGTGGGGCACATTTTGCTACAAAGTCATGCCTTTCAGATTGAAGAATGCTGGAACAACGTATCTGAGAGCTATAGTAACACTGTTTCATGATATGATGCATAAATAAATTAAAGTCTATGAGGATGATATGATAGACAAGTCCCAAACAGAAGATGGGCATGTTTAGAATTTGAAAAAATTGTTTCAGAGGCTACAAAAGTATCAATTGAAACTTAACCCTAACAAGTGTACCTTTGGGGTTACATCCGGCAAGCTACTTGGTTTTGTGGTTAGTAGACGGGGCATCGAAATTGATCCAGATAAAGTCAAAGTAATTCAGAATTTATCGTTTTCAAAAACTCAAAAAGAAGTTTGGGTTTTTTTTGGGAGGTTGAATTATGTCTCTCGGTTTATTTCTGAGTTAACTGATAGATGTGATCTAATCTTTAAATTGCTGAGAAAGAATAACCAGGCGAATGGGACGATGAATGCCAAGAAACATTGGACAAGATCAAACAATACTTGTCAAATGCACCGGTATTGGTGACACTTGTTCCTGGAAGACCATTGATTCTTTATCTAACGGTGTTCGAGAATTCCATAGAATGTGTGCTAGGGAAACATGATGATACTGGAAAGAAAGAAAGAACAATTTATTACCTGAGCAAGAAGTTTACCGAATATGAAGTATGATACTCGTTTATCTAGAAGATGTGTTGTACGCTTGTTTGGGTTACTCGTCGACTCAGGCAATACATATTGTACCACACTGCATGGTTGATATCGAAGCTTGATCCGTTGAAGTTTCTGATAGAAGCACCAACTCTGAATAGAAGATTAGCATGCTGACAAATGTTGTTATCTGAATTTGATATATTGTATGTAAGCCATAAAGTAGTTAAAGAGAGTGTTATAGCTGATTTTCTTGCAAGCAGAGCTTCGGAAGAGTATGAGTCTCTGAATTTTGATTTTCCCGATGAGGATATGATGACCATTTATGTGGAAGAGAATGAAGAAATAAAACGATGAAATTTGTATTTTGATAGAGCAATTAATGTCTTTGGACATGGGATTGGAGTTGTGTTGATCTCTCCAGATGGTATGCATTATCCTCTCACGAGCAAGTTGGAGTTTCTGTATACTAACAACATGGCGGAGTACAAAGCGTGTGTTATGGGATTGAGGGCTGCAATAGAAAGAAGGATAAGAGCCTTAAAAGTGTACGGGGATTCATCCCTAGTTATTTATCAATTGCGTGGAGAATGAGAGACCAAAGACGCAAAATTGATAGAATATCGAAAGTTGGTGTTGGAGCTAATCGAAGAGTTTGAGGAGATAACTTTTACATACCTCCCCAGAGAGGATAATCAGATGGTGGATGCCTTAGCTACACTGACTTCGGTATTTCAAGCAAATAGACTGGAGGATATGATGTTGATCTGAATGCAAAGTTATGAAACATAAGCTCATTGTTACAACATAGAGGAGGAAGATGGTAATCCCTGGTATTTTGATATTTTGCAATACATTAAGTTCCAAGCTTATCCATTTGAAGCGAATGATAGCGATAAGAGAACAATTACGAGAATGGCTTTCGGTTATGTGTTGGATGGTGATATCCTATACAAGAAGAATAAAGATCAAGTGTTGCTCAGATGCATCAATTCTCATGACGCTAGAAGTATTCTTGCAGAAGTGCACGAGGGGATACGTAGTACGCGTGCCATTGGTTTCTCGATGGCACGAAAAATAATGAGGTACGGTTACTACTGGTCTACCATAGAAATAGATTGCATAGAGTACGCCAAGAAGTGTCATAAATGTCAAATTTATGCAAATAAGATCAATTCTCCACCGATACCGTTGCATACAATGAATTCACCTTGATCTTTCGTTGTATAGAGAATAGATGTAATTGGGAAAATTTACCCTAAAGCTTCGAATGGGCATCGCTTCATCTTAGTGGCTATCGATTATTTCAATAAGTGGATAGAAATAGCTTCTTATGCCAACATCACGAGAACAACTGTTTACAAGTTTTTGAACAAAGAGATCATTAGTCGATATGGTCTACTGGAACGAATCATCACAGATAATGCTACTAACTTCAACAATAAAGAGATTGTAGAAACCTGTAAGCAATTCAAGATAATTCATTATAACTCTGTGGCATACCGACCGAAGATGAATGGAGCAGTTGAGGCAACTAATAAAAACATTAAGAAGATCATATCGAAGATGACAGAAACATACAAAGACTAGCATGAAAGGTTTCCTTTTGCTTTGTTCGTGTATCATACTTCAATGAGAACAGTTACCGGGGCAACGCCTTATTCTATGGTATATGAGACTGAAGCAGTGTTACCACTTAAGGTTGAAATCCCGTATCTCCGAGTATTGTTAGAGGTAAAACTAGATGATTCAGAATAGGCACAGATTCGTTTTGATCAGTTGAATTTGATTGAAGAAAAACGTATGAAAGCTATTTGCAATAGCCAAATATATCAAAAGTGAATGATTCAAGCTCACGATAAGAAGGTTCGACCGCGAGAGTTCCGAGAGGGTGATCTAGTGCTTAAAAAGATCTTGCTGATACATCATGATTTCCGTGGGAAATAGATGTCGAATTGAGAGGGGCCATATATTGTCAAAAAGGCCTTATCCGGAGGCGCAATGATCTTGACTAAAATGGACGGAAAAGAATTACGCAAACCTGTGAACTCCAATTTAATTAAGAAGTATTATGCCTGAAGAGTAAAAAAGAGAGAAGAAAGAAAAGAAAAAATAAAAAAATAAAAAATGATGATGAAAAATGATGAAAATAAAGAAAGTAGTGGTCGAGATGAAAACCCGCAAAGGGCGTCTCGGTACCAAAGGAGGATTTGAGTTGAAAACCAGATATGACAACTTAAATGCATGACAGTAGGCATCCGACAAGTTACACCTCTCGGGTATCTAGTAGTTCAGAAGGGGATTCATGTTTGCAAAGTTGGATCCTCACTTGAAGAACTGTTAGACAAGAGGATCTATTCTAAATTTATAACTCGAGAAAAGGTCAAGATGATCATATGTGATAGGCGCTTGAGAATTTGCCTTTGTTTCTTGCTTTTCTTCTTTAATTGGTTTTCCATGACCATTTGTAATTCTATATTTATTCTAAACATATAAAAGCCTCAGTACAATATTTATTTTCACTTCCAAGTTTTTTTTTATTCAAAGCATCATGCTAGTGAACTCATGTAAATTAATAAATACAAAAAATTCTTGTCATTGTTATGTTTTAAAAGTTACAGGTAATATTTACTTTTCCAGATCAGGATAACAAAATAAAGGTGAATATGTTCATATGATCAGATGAAATCCCAAAACAATGGGTACGTCAGAAGAGAGTTTCCAAACAGTGAATAAGATCAATATCGAGATCAGTTCAAGAAATGAAAAGAAAAATGAAGAAAAATACAATAAATGAAAATAGTGGCGCTTCAAAGCAACTTTGTGAGGAAGACGATCACCAAGGGTTGCTTTCTAATGTGAGATAAAGAGTTAGGACATCTCCAGGATTGCAGAAAGAAGATAAAAGAGTCAATTGGGCTCATCAAAATGACAATTGACTGATAATATGTGCCTTCTTGAGGCAATACTCATGCATCATAATAGAAATATCTATATTAGGATCATACTAATAATGCATCATATTTCTGTTACACAGGATTTAGAAACCTATAAGGAATGATTCAGAGAAACAACAATCAAAACAACAACAATTCATGTTTTCATGGAATATGAGGAATTTCATAATAAGAAGAACAACCTCAGGTTCTATCACTTTTGGTCTGGAGAATTTCGTAATGAGAAGAACAACTCCAGATTTTTCAGAGATGAAGAATTTCATAATAAGAAGAATAGACTCGTTTTCCGTCACTTGATAAGTTTGGAGAATTTCATAATAAGAAGAACTCCAAATTTCATAAAATACGAGGAATTTCGTAATGAGAAGAACAAACTTAGATTTCATCACTTTTTGTTTGAAGAATTTGGTAATGAGAAGAACAACTTCAGACCCTAGAGAATTTCGTAATGAGAACAACTCCAAGTTTCATGGGATACGAGGAATTTCGTAATGAGAAGAACAACCTCGGGTGCCATAACAAATATTTTGCTTGAAGAATTTCGTAATGAGAAGAATAGCTTCAAGCTTTATTAGCGTAACAGAGGCTAAGAAGCTTAGAAAAAAAATTGTGTCTTTTTATAGTCTTTGCTCTCTCCTGCTCCACAATATTGAGCAAAGAAGGGAAGCTGTCATACCTGAATTTTGTCCTAAGGGCCTAGGTAAATACAAATAATAATAATAAAATAAATAATATAAATAATAATAATTAACTAAATAAATAATGAATGAAATAAAAATGAATAAGAAAATAAATAAAAAAAAACAAAATAAGCAAAAAAAAGAGTGAAGTTTTTTTGGTTTTTATGGGAGTCATCTTCAGTTATGGTCTTTTGGCTAGAAAAAAATCAAAAGTTGAGATTGAATTTTTGAAGAAAATCATCGAAGAGCACATAGAAGGTAATATTTGTTTTCTCTCTTTTTGTTTCTTTGATGATTTTGTGTTTAAGATTAGGGAAAGAAGTTAATGATTTCTGTTTTAGTAATACCATTAAGTTTCTATTTTGAAATGAAAAGAGGAGGGCTTCGGTTAGTATGAATTCGGGTTTTAGGATTAATTTTAGGATAATTTCGGACAAGATGGATAGTTTTTTCATGAATCCGAGAGTTTTAGATGTTGTTTGGGGCCGAAATCAATGATGAAGGAAAGGTTTTGATGCGTTTTGGTGTTTAGATAAAAAAATATGAGGTTTTTGAAGTGTTTTAGAGGAATTTTAGGGTTTTCTAGTGAGTTTTTCGGTGTCGAAGATGGCTATCGGTGAGAAAACGACGATGATCGGAGTAACTACGGTGGTCAACAAATGGACGAAGGTGGCCGGAGTGTGACGGTGTTGGATCGGAGGGCGGATGCCACGACGGTTTTGGGTTGGTGTTCTTCATGTTCTTCGTGCTCATCGAAGAACATGAAGAACACCAAGTGAATATGGGCGTTTTGATTCAAAAACATAGGAATTTCTGGGTTTTAGGTGTTTTAGTTGAGAGGATTCTTAGGGTGAGTTGGATGGCCGAGTTGGGAGGAAGATTGTTATGGCCGAGCCAACTCGGTGAATGAGGGGTGTTTCATTGGCAAAACAACAACATTTTGCATGTGAGTTTCGCGCGGGTTGGATCCGGGTCGACCCGGATCCGCGTGTTACAGATAAAAGGGGATAATTTTCCTCGCTGTCCCCTTGGTTTTGAAGCGTAATTCAGTTTAGTCCCTACATCCTTTAATTGAAACCCAATACTTTAAATCTTCTTCAATTTAACTCATATTTGATCCTAAATCGAACCTTAAATTTAAAATTTGATCAAATTTAGATAATAATTATGATTAATTTAATATTTAAGCTTAGAAATAATTTAGTTAGGTTCTTAATCGAATTTAATTAAAATTTCTAAGAATGAAATTAATTTGATTTAACCACTAATTAAGTCT
Organism: Abelmoschus esculentus; assembly: GCA_035048815.1. Lineage (NCBI taxonomy): Eukaryota > Viridiplantae > Streptophyta > Magnoliopsida > Malvales > Malvaceae > Abelmoschus > Abelmoschus esculentus. The sequence continues at coordinate 13,203,457 of JAUCBN010000016.1, read as the reverse complement.
GAGTCGTGGTTCATTGGCAAAACGATAGCGTTTTGCATGTGGGTTTCGCGCGGGTTGGATCTAGGTCAACCCGGATCCGTGTGTTACGGATAAAAGGGGATAATTTCCCCCTGCGTCCCCCTGGTTTTGAAGCGTAATTCATTTTAGTCCCTACATCCTTTAATTAAAACCCAATACTTTAATTCCTCTTCAATTTAACTCATATTTGACCCTAAATCGAACCTTAAATTTAAAATTTGATCAAATTTAGATATTAATTATGATTAATTTAATATTTAAGCTTAGAAATAATTTAATTAGGTTCTTAATTGAATTTAATTAAAATTTCTAAAAGTGAAATTAATTTGATTTAATCACTAATTAAGTCTGAGTCAACCCCTTAAATCGAACATTTATAATTTAATTTATACCATGTAATTTTCCTCTTTGTTTTAATTACCCATGATGTAATTCGAGATCTTATCTAATAAAAAGTAGATTAGTTCCTTTGTTTTATTTATTGCTCTTTTTAATTGCTTTTATTTATTTTTGCTTGCACGTTTTAAAGGCATATAGTATATTTGTTAGGGGATCACTTAATCTTCATTTAGTTAATTAATTTAGAGCCTTTTTTTAGGATTAGTCACTTTAATTAAATAATTATTTAAATAGGGAGATAATTTAGTAACGATGGCACTTTAATCATATATTTCGGATACACTAAATGGTCAGTATTTTGACGTACCATGATGTTGACCTAAAGAGTGTACTTTGGTATAGTATTGATATGCTATCGAAACCTAGAAATTGACTCAATAAATTTAGGATTAGACTTAAATAAAATTAATTAGGTAAATAATTAAAAACACCAATAGTGTTATTAATTTTATTTGGTGTCGAGATGATAGTGTCCGTGCATTCGGATATTATCATAATACACTTGGTGAAATTAATAATTTAATAGGGTTTAAACACTTAATCAATGAATTCTTTTAGGTTAGAACTTAAAACGAATAAGATAATAACCGGTCATGCATTTAAAAATCTTTTGGGGCAGAACTTATATTTCTTTAAATACGAGTTGGGGTTTCCTATCTAGAGGACGTCTTATTCAAGCTCGTATTTTAAAAAATATATTTTCTTATCCAAAAGGATATTCTTATTCGAATGATATTTATTTGACAACGATGAATTAATTTAATATTATTATTCGAAATACCGAAATGCCACATGTAATTAAAAGGTACCAATCTCGGGCGCTCCTAAGGGTTGTCCTTACGCGTAATCGACTCCCGAACCTAAAATGTTTTAAAAAAAATCTTTAGTTTATTTTATGGTGTCTGGCCTACCAAAGTGGTCAGTTGAGACTCCAAATCATTTTAAAATTAAAGGTTTTAACACAACTTTGATTTTTTAATATTTCCAAGTCATTTTAAAATTCAAATAATATACGTTTTCAATATGACCCGATTTTCGTAATTAGTAATTAAAAACAATAAAATTCGATTTTTCAAAATTCACTCTCCATGCTATTTCTCACACGTTTCGGTTTTAAAATGGTCGTGGCAATAGTTTGTTTGTGTTTATTTATATTCACTCGTTAAAATAATAATCAAAACGTAAACGAATAAATACAAAATGATATACGAATAAATTTAAACGAACATATATGAATAAAATTATTTTTAATATATTATGAAAAATAATAAATATAAATGGATAGATATGAATAAATTTGAAAAAATATAAATAAGTAGATTATCGAACATTCCCGAATGTAATTGAACAAATAAGTCCTTTATTCATGTTCGTTCATTTAATTAAACGAATAAAAACCTTTTTTATATTCATTCGTTTGACAGATAAACAAACTTTTTATCGAACCACTGACAAACAATTCACTAAACATGAAATAGCTATTATTGTTAACCACAAATTATTTTACCATTTGTAAACATTTGAAGTGAATATATTTTTAAACATCAAAGAAGAGGTATTAAAATTATACTACAAATTTTTCTCGTTATGTAATTCATGAATTAATAAATTAAATATATTTATTTAATTAGTTATTCTGTTTTATTTTTTTATCAAGTGAATCTTTATTTAGTAAAAAATATTTTATACTTAATTTACTGTAAATATTAGTGAAGATTCACTTGATAAAAAAGATGAGATAAAAAATTAATTAAATGAATATATTTAATTGGTTGATCCATGAATGACGTGACAAAAATAACTAATGATATAAATTCCCGAAGCTAATAAATACGAAGATACAAACTAAAAAAACAAGAAAACCGACGGTAATCATCAACACGAAAATTGAATATTTTATTATTAATTTTTTATTCACGTTTTATTCTATATTTTATTTAACATTATTAAGTTGATAAAAATAAATAATTTAGTGATAATATTGTTTAAAATAGTATTTATATTCCATGATCTTACATTACGTAAGAAATAAGTGAATGGCATTTTCACAAAGATTTACAAACAATAGTTACTATTGGTAATTTTAAATTACTGATTTCCGTAATTATTTGTAAACCAAACAAAATAATAATATGTTTTATGATAGAGATTGATCTAAATAATATGTCTTACTGATTTCCAATAAAAGGTTTTTTTTTTCTCTCGTTATCTTTTGTTATCCCATTGTTATATGTAGCTTTGATTCCTTTTTGGTTTAATTTAAATGTTACTAACGTGAATGATTAGTTGTTGGGATGGTTTTTTTTTAATCTTACATAAAGATTAAAGCTCCGTTGGATATTTTAATGAGGCCGGTGCTCTTCAGGTCGTCCGAAGTGTTGTGGTTTCGAACAATATGACTGTGGTGTTAGAATTAGGTTGTCTTGTGTCTAATTTGTTTGAACAGGACTTATGTAGCTGGTTTATTTTCTGTTCTTATGAAATTAGGATGATGTGATGGTTTTCTTATGAAAATTTTATTGAACAAGTTCTTCTCTGATGATATGCTTCTATTTTTTGGTTATAACTTTGGTTTGAAATTTACAGGAAAATGGAGGAACAGAAGCCCAAGGAACAGAGATCCAAAGCAAATGAGAACAAGCCAGTTATGACAGAGTAACAGATGTGGAACGGTGCTTGTGGATGTTTCGAGGTACTGTCATAATGTTTTTCTTCTTTGAATTGGAATGAAAATGTCCTTATCTGCTTTTAAGCTTGTATTGTCCTGTTGCTATGGATGTTGTTTAAGTTTGTGTTGGAATGTTTGTGGATTTATCTGCAATGGAGCATTACTGATTTAATTCTATCAATGTATTTTGTATTTAAGGCTTGAGTGGGATTTAGGAATAGCAATGATGGTACTCTTGATTGGCACATCTTCATAATTTATGTTATGTTGCACGTGGATGGACAGGTCATTATCCACTAGTATTAGTAAGTTAATCTCTCTAGTATTCATTTTCCTTCATTCTTGGCGCTCTCTCCTCTTTCTTTTGTCTTCCCCATCCGCTTCAATCTCTCTCGTTTTCCTAAAAAAAAATGATGTCTGAGTTTTCATTGACTACTGCCAAGAAGAGAACCCACGACTTGTTCGGTCTTTTGCTCTCACTTTGTGCTCTTTTGTTCTCTCATTCTCTCTCACCCTATCTACTTCTCCTACTTCATCTTCTTCTTTCCTTGTTTCATCAAGATTTTCTCTTTCCTTTGCCCTCTTTTTATAACCACTACCCTTGTCCTTTTCGCGTTTCTCTCTCTCACTCCCACTTTTGTCAACCATGGCGGCCACAACTTCCCATGACCCGATCTAAGTTTCCTACTTACGACCTACCACGAAAGCTATGGTGACTTTGGATGCTTGGAAGATATTGAAGCATTTAAGATTGTGTTCGAAACTAGAGAAAACCCGGATGAAGTCTTGGACATGGAGTCGAAGGGTGATTGCTTTCTAGCTGTTGAAGAACCTCCCATTTTGCCTGAAAAGGAACAACTGGTGGAGGTGAAGGTCTTTGAAGACTATTTTCCGGATGGGGTAGAAAATTTGTCGTCGAAAAAGAGAGACGAACAAGTCAAGGCACTGAGCATGGAGTCCAATAAAGTTGAACAAAAAGGAGACGAAATCATGACGAACGGAACCAAGGCTGCGGGGAACTAAGTAGGTGACGATGGCTTCGAGCATGCTGGCGAATAATTACCAGACGATGGGATCAGAAGTTCGGAACTTTGGGTCGATGAGGAAACAGTAGTGGAAGAGGACTTGGGCTGTAGCATCTATGACATTCTTCTTTGTTTTTACTAGTAAGCTAAGAATGGTAAAGTTCAATTCTGCAGCCCAAAATATCCTGGATAGCTGGGAACTTTGATTCAGGAATCAACTAGCAATTTTTGGGCACTTCAGTTTTATGTGATCACAATTGTCCCTCTGGGCTTGTTTGCAAAGCAAGCAAACTCGAAATTTATGTTGCTATTTGGATCCGATATTTATATTGGACATATTCAGGTGTAAGAATATTATCCGTAAAGATATTGGATAATGAAAAAATACTTGAACAATTGATTCATATATAATGCTCACCTTCGATTTTGCATGAAATCTTCATAGAATTTTTAATGCAATCTAACTCTAGGGTTCGTTGGTTATGGGTAAATTTAATGTAAAATTTTGAAATTAGATTATATTGTTCGGTTTCACAACATTATTTACTAGGAGTGGTATAGGATTACTTATACTAAACACTTTTTGGGTATGTAGGGACGATGTAATTTTTTTTTTATATTCTTACGTTTGACTAAATTACTAGTTTAATCTTTATGTTTTTAAAATCAGTTTAATTCATAAAAGTTATTAATCAACTAACGATAAACATCTTAAAATATCTTAATGTAATTATTTTTTAATTGATGTGATATCTTTTTCAAATCAATATTTTTTATCTATACGAATGTGTTGTTGTAAATGCAAATGAAGTGGATAAGTGTTATATATGGAGACAGTTACTTAGGGCCAAGATGTGGAAAAATTATACGGTGAACCCTGTTCACCACGTCATCCATTGTCCCAAATAATCAGGACCGTTGATCTTAATATTTTTTTAAGTGAATCATCACCTCTTTCCTACATGGACTTAATGAATGGATAGTTATTAGATGGTTATTTAAAGATTAACGGTCCTGATTATTTGAACCATGGATAACGTGGTGAACAGGGTTCACCGTATAATCTATCCAAGATGTGCTTAGATTTCTTAGGAAGAAACTGCTACCATACACTTTAACTGACTATATCCATTATTAAAATAAGAGAATTGCAAAGCACATAAGATATGTGAAATGAGAATGAACTTTTTTTCTTTCTATTAATTTTTTTTTTCTTAATTCTATCGTAACATTTGATGGTTTCATTGAAAGTCTAATTTAAAGTGATCATCAAGGAAACATATGGAACGATAATAAGAATGATGAAACAAAACAAATAGATGCTCCAAGAAATACTTAGCCAATTAAAATTATTGTCGGCTCATCTTGGTATCTTGGTGAGGGTGAAATCAGTGACTTTAGAGAAATTGGGGCTAAGCAAGATAAACAAGAGACTACGAAGCACCAACTATTCGATGAATTGTCAATGTCCACTGACAATAAAACTGTCGATCAATTGATTTGCGACGATGAAAGGCTTAAATCTCAAAAGGATGAAACAACGTTGCATGATCGTTTTAAGGAGAGGCCTCCATTCTTAATCATTGACCATAAGCTGTCATTCAGTTATGTGAAATATGAAAAACAAAGTTTTACAAACCAAATGTTCTTTCAACAAAACAATGGTTAAACGTCAAAGGAAAAGAAAAATCATTGAAGTTGTAAAATTTGCTCATGTGGGTGATCATAAAGCATTGCCGACATACTTTGTAAATAAATATACATTCATTAATTATTTAAATAGATGGTCAAAGATGTTAGAATTAAAATATATTCAATATGAATATAAACCCAAGATCTATATGTCAAAACATCAAGAACAATAAAACAAATAAACTGAATGCGGAAGCGTACCTGAATTAATCGATAGAGTTTTTCCAGAGGGTTTGATCTTCCAAGAAGTTAGGTTTTCTCTTGCGACACAACTCTCAACGGGGAAAAGAGATATGCAAGTTGACCTAATTCTTGGGGACCATAACCTTTTATATAGTTGATTTAATAACCAACTCTGAAGTATTTATAACTCTGCCCCTCATCAAATTATAAATACACCTTATGGTATCTAAACTTTTAATTCCATGATAATTTAATACCTATAACACGTGTAACATAATTGGTCGCTTAATTACGTGTTAAATTTTATAATAGCAATATACATTATACATATGTGTCCACTATTATTGAATTTTAATCCAACAATCTCCAACTTGGGCAACATATGTTTCTTGACAAATGTATAACCTTATGAGAAAATTTGCTATCATATAATAGGTATTCTAAAACAATCTCGTCCATCAATTATATTCATATAAGATCAAAGCGGTCTTCATCATATCAATCATGACTGGACCCATCAATAGTCACGTATAAAAACATAATCAAATGACATAGATCAATCATGGATGCGTAGCATAGAAATTACATGAAAATATGAACCGAACATGCCTATTTCCAACTGGTCCTCCTAAACTTTAGTGAGATCAAACTTTACTGAATTCAGAGTGTGCATAAACCAAAATAACTTTATTTCTACAGAAATTAACCTTAAACTAAAGTAACCGAAATTGTGTCTAAAACGAATGAGCATTTATCAAAATTACAGACTCTCACTAAAACTAAATATACTTAAATAATATTACACCCACATGAGAAGTATGCTCATGAAAGACCTAGGGTGATAGTTTCTCAATAAGTGTGCAATTATGGAGTTTGTACCAACATGCTCTATAGACACACAAACACTCTGAATTTTCTTTAACAACTAGAAACAAAATTTTAAAGTGGTCCTATTGTTTATAGAATAAATGATGTATATTTATTATCATAAATAACTGAAGTGGTCTTTCTATTCAATCTATAATTTGCAGCTCATGTGATAGAGTCTTTTATATCAATATTCTAGTAGAATTGAAGCCTATAAACTTGATGATCTCTAACTTACCAAAACTTCGATATGTGAGCATATAATTTTTGTTCTCTAAAGACATTTCATAACTCTCTTGGCTGCTATCTAACAGTCCATATTAGATTTACTTAAATATCTATCTAACATTGTAATAATGTACGCAATATCCAAATGCATACATACTTAAGCATAAATTAGATTCTTAATAGATTATGGAATCTTTTGTATTTTATAAATTTCAAGGTTACTTGTAGGGCACTAAAAAAATATCTTCTTTAGTAATATGAGTGTCACTTGATTTACTCCCACTGAACTTGTAAGACATACAATTTTCAACCAAATTTATCTCAAAACCGAATGAGATAATCAATATAAAATTTATAATTTTATTAATGAAAGTTAAACTTAAGCTCATATATGGATATCTTTAATTTACATATCATTAATTTTGTATCATTAGACACAAATCAATGATTGTACCATATAATTAATTTATTCAATGTTGTCATTGAAAAACACAAGCTTAACATCTCATCTTATGTAGCTCAAGATTAAAAGCAATAAGTGTCAAATTATTTTGAAAGAGTCTTTCAGTATAACTTGAGAGAGAGTCTTCACAAAATCAATGTATTCTTTTAGAGTATATCCTTTAGATACAAGACATGCCTTATACTTGTCCATATTATCATTTATATCCCTCTTGATTTTAAATATTAATTTACAACCAATTGGTTTGTACCTTAAGGTAATGCGACAAGTTCTTAAACTTTATTGTCTTGTATAAAATTATACTCTTTTGAATAACATTAATCTACTTTGGAGAGTTAAAATATTTATGGTTTGATAAAAAAAACTGATCAAGTTGTCTTTTATCATTCCATTATTATCTTTATTTTCTTGATGAAATACTAAGTAATAATTCTCAATAGAATTTCTCTTTCCTCTCATGGATATTTTTAAAGACACACTTTTTTAGGTTGTTTTTAGGTTGTTGAGTTTGTTCTTCTAAAAAATAATTATCTAATCTTGAACGAGAGCTGTTCATCATTGTTTTGCTGATGTACTTGATTCACTTTTTAGTAATGATCGTGTGAAAACCTAAACATCATGGAAAGTGATAGTAGGAATTAAATTAATATTCAGTTTCTCCTTAACAATGTATCTAACCTTATTCTCCCTCCAAACTCAACATCCTAAAAATGTTATAAACCTCTCATTTAAATAATCTTAATTGTAGGATCATAAAATTTACAGCCAATGGATCACTCAAAATAGCCTAAGTAATTGCTTACTTTTGAAATTTAATTTCTTTATATGTATCCTAGCTTATACAAAAAAATCAACATTTTATACCTTATTGTTATTCCTTTTGAGCAGGACCCTTAGCAACTTTATTCTAATATATATTTTTGTTGCCCTTATTCTTAGAGACACTAACCAAAGAGCACTAACTGATTGAGTATTTTTATAATTATAATGCTTCAACTTTTCTTCCTCTTTAACATAATGAGAAATAATCTCATTTGAAGTTTATTTCTCCTTTAATAATTATAACTAATTTTGAATTAGTTAAACTGTATAGGAAGCTATACTAAAATTATAAGAACAAACAATTGTTATAAAGTTTGATCTTATGTGCCTTAAGTTTTGAAGCAATATAATATACCCCCTCACATTTCCTTGATTCTTATACTTAATAGACATCAAGTAAACCAAAAGTGATGTCATGTTAATCTTAAAAAAATAATATTTTTTTTATCAAGGAAACCCTTAGTATGATTTTTTTTAGATTTGTGATCCTAAAAATTTATAAAATATTTACATTATGATCATTAGACTTGAACGAACTCGCCTCTCAAAATCCTATTTATGGATGCTTACCGCCATGAGAGGTGCAAGTTGTTCTTCACTTAATGAAAGTTCTATGTTCACACAACCAAATACTATATATAAGTGTCTTTTCTATTTCTTGAAATTAATTTCACTAAACATAAGTATAGAATGTATTCAACAGATATTATGATAGTAAAGATAAATTATTTAAATATAGAACAAAAATTATTAAATAAACAAGCTCACATAAATATCTATAAGTAAACAATAAATTCAAAATAATGATTAGTTCCCCTCAAGATACCAAGCACAACATTAATATCAAGTCTTTGGACAGTAATATTAACTGTAAACGTTACTCTTGTTGTAGCAATCAAACATTGACAATAAACTATGTCAAACAATAGATTAATCTTTGGACTAACATATTATTCACATAAAATACCATATAATTGTCACACATTTATCGCCACAGTTGTCGTTGTAATTGGGCCAAATATTATTTTTCTTTGGGCCAATTAATAAACGCATAAATTACAAAGACCTATAATTATCTTAATATTTTAAATAAACTAATCTACACAAAAGCGGTCACTTTGGTGACATTATGTTTCAATTAATCTATTAAAATATTAGATATCCGAAGCCAAAATATGAATTTAATTGTTTAAAAATATTTTTCTTAATTTTATCTTTTACTCAAGATAAAAGATAACCAAAATAATAATAAATTTGAATAAAGGTAACATCATCACAAGATATCGAACACTCCAATAATATTTTTTTTTAAAAATATTAGTTTGTAAGTGATATCTTGATGTAGTAATCAAACATTGATAATAAGAATATGTTAGACAAAAATCTTCCTTTGGACCGATTTATTGTTCATATATAAAACTGAATAACTATCACATGTTTATTACCATAGATGCACATGTAACATTACTAATTATTAATCTTCCTTTGGGCCGATTAATATTAGCATAAGCTGAATTACATGCACAAAACCTTCTATATTTTAAAATAAAATAATTTTCACAATAAAGATCACTTTGGTGACTTAATGCTTCAATTAATTTATCTTAAAATATATAACATAAATATACCAATATTCAAACTTAATATTTATAATAGTCAAAGTTGAAATTTCTGATAACACTTGAGTTTTCAAAATACACCAAATTAAGGTTATCTTGATGGGGTTATCAGAATCCAAATAACCGAAATCTTTGACTGTTCTTCAAAAATTCCTTAAATATGTTTTTACCAAAACTAAATTCGATCAAAACATTTAATCTTCAACTAAAAACAAAAATAAAAAAATATCATACAAATGAGTAATTCATATAATAATTACTTAAAACTTTAATATAATCATAATAATATAGTAATCAAAAATAAATTTTTGATCAAACTGAATTGAATATATCACTATCAAATATATATTCTATAATTCAAAATATATGATCAAAACTAAATTCTAAATAAATTAACCAAGTAAATTACATAAAGTAACAATATACTTTAAAAGTAACATGCCGAAAGATCATTCAATCATAACTTAATAGACATAAACTGAATATAAAGCTTTAATAGCTAACCTGAATATAAATTTTTTTGAATCATGATAAATTTATTATGACAAAGCCGAAATTAATTATATTTTTTATTATTAACAACTAAAACTAAAATTTTGATCTAACCGAATTTAACTTAATATCAATGATCAAAACTAAAATTTTGATCTAACCGAATTTAACTTAATACCCAATGATCAAAACTAAAATTTTGATCTAACCGAATTTAACTTAATACCCAATGATCAAAATTAAAATTTTCATCCAACCAAATTAACCATATAATTTAAATAAAATATATTTAAAATATATATTTCATAAAAATAAAGTAAATATGTTACTATCGAAGTAATTGGAATCAAAACTTAAAATTTAATTTTCAATTAATAGCAACCCCAAAAAAATTAAATAAATTTTTATGCAGACAAAACCTAATCTTCATATAAATCTAGATTGATTTCTATGATTTCTTAATTAATCGATTCAAACCCATAAACATAAAACCAAACTAATCCATGAAAATAGAAACAATGAATGTTAATCCATTGAAAAAGGCCAGATCGGCAAAAAACAAAACAAAATCATAGAAAACAAATCAAATTGATTTGTTCTTAAAATACAACAGATATATATAATTTAATCTCATATGATTAATTATAAAACCATATCAAAGTAAATAATCCATAAAATTATATTTAATTTTAGATCATATCAATAAATTAAAACAAAAAATTTATGATCTCAATGAATCAACATAATTCTAGCGCTGATGCCACTTGTTAGAATTAAAATATATTCAATACGAATATAAACCCATGATCTATATGTCAAAACATCAAGAACAATAAAACAAATAAAATGAATGCGGAAGCGTACCTGAATTAATCGATAGAGTTTTTCCAGAGGGTTTGATCTTCCAAGAAGCTAGGTTTTCTCTTGCGGCACAACTCTCAACGGGGAAAAGAGATATGCAAGTTGACCTAATTCTTGGGGACCATAACCCTTTATATAGTTGATTTAATAACCAACTAGTAGTTGATTTAATAACCAACTCTGAAGTATTTATAACTCTGCCCCTCATCAAATTATAAATACACCTTATGGTATCTACACTTTTAATTTCATGATAATTTAATACCTATAACACGTGTAACATGATTGGTCACTTAATTACGTGTTAAATTTTATAATAGCAATATACATTATACATATGTGCCCACTATTATTGAATTTTAATCCAACAAAAGAAAGAGTTCAATGAAAAAAATAGTTAAGGTGAATGACCCTATTATATATTTATATTCCAACTTTTGGTGATGAAAAGAACAATGAAGTGTGATAAAAACCGAAGGTTTAAAGTTATTTTTCCTCTTCCCATGTTGATGGATACTACCACACCAGATTTAGAGGATCAATTATCGAACCTTGAAGATAAAATTCTTTAAAAAGAGAGGTAATGTTCTAAATGCAAGTGAGGTGGATAAGTGATATGGAGACAAATATCAAAGGCCAGGATGTACCTAGAGTTTCTAGGAAGAAACAACCGCCATGCACTTTACCTGACTATATCCATTATTAAAATAAAGAAATTGTAAAACGTAGGAGATATGTGAAATGAGAATGAACTTTTATTTTCTAACACCTCAATCTTGATCTAAAGTTTATATTCGGGTCACTCAAAATCGACCTATCAAAATTTCCTTTAAAACAAGTGTTCTAAATATTTAAAATAATAGATTTCATAAATTCACGTAGATCAAATAAAACAAAAACGTTTACAAAATAGGAGATCTATTTAAAATACATCAATAAACTCAAAGTAAAATCCAAAATAATGATACAAACTCGATCTATAGTAAGATCGTGTGAATACAATAAGTCCAAACTAAAACATAAGTATTTTACTCTTTTACGGCTCCAATGTTGGGAAGTCCTCCTCGATGTGCTCCTCTAAATCTACATGTCCCCTAAGCACGAAAAACACCACAATTTCACATGTTGAGATAACAAAGCTCAATAGTACATTTCTACTTTACTATAAATCATGAATATCATAAAACAAACATACATGATAAGATAGTCAAGAGTGCACAGAAAGACTTTTAAACTAAGGTTCACCTCTTAACCTACCTAAGCTAGAGTTATCAATTTATTTATCTTAAGACATCAACATATAAGAGGATCAAATGTCATATCAGGCTTAGCCATACGGTATCACTCAACCCATCGAATTACTCGAACTCACACAATCCACCGAATTATAAGCATTGTACCCCAATCACATATAAAAGTCATCACCCATTAGTTCACATAACATGCAATCATCCATATCTATTGGCCAGTGTACCTTACTTTATCCTTGCTCAAAAAGGCGTCGGGTATCCCCTAGATCAATATAGTCACAGATACAGCTGGGACATACTTGGATCAATATAGTCACAAGTAGTCTATCCCTGAGGTCACATAGACCATCAGGTTACTCAAGTTCACATAGCCCTTTGAATTACTTAATACTCACACAACTCATCAAGTTTTTGATGCTCACACAACCCATCAAGTTGTATTTCTTATCCGGATCATTATAGCTACAAATATGTTTAAATCGTATCCAGATCATATAACATGTGTATACATCAGAGGTACTCGCTCACATAATCCAAAATACTCATGCCCTTAATTAAGTGCTCATACATTGACTCTAGAATATCTGAATTTCTTTACTGAGACAACATGCAACACATGTTCCCCAAGCATACACACATTACCAAGTTCAAGCAGATAACCCAACCATTATAGTTATCCAAGGAATCTCCCATAATTATGGTCACAAGCACAAGTTTCCTAGTCCATTTACAAGATTTTTATTAGGTTATTCTGTTTTAGCCTTTTAATATGATGGCGTCCTTTCAACGCACAACAAAAACCCTAACTATCATTTCATATTACCCAATCCATCAAGAATTCTTAGGGAAAAAGTTACCATACAAGTAAGCCACGCCTTAATTATCAAGTCATTAGACATGATTTCACCTATTGGGGTATTAAACTCAGTTTAATAGTTTTATAGTTATTTTGTATTTAGAGATCTATAGAACCCTTATTTCGAATTATAGAACTTCAAATATCAACTCTAAATTCTTGGGCAAATTATTCTATGCGTATCGATACACACCATAAAGGTATAGGTATGACCCTCAATATCGGTACATCCTCTTGCTATACCAATACGTCAACTTAATTTGAACCATTTAAAATGTCTAACCGTACTGATACAACAAACCCCACGTATCAGTACTCGGTTCTGGTACGCGAAAGCCCCGTATCGATATTCTACTTATACTGATATTCCCCTAACTGCGTACTAATACACGAAGTCATCTTCCACCTAATAAAATAGTTGTACCGATACGCTTTCACATATTAGTATGCAAAAACGATTCTATAATTTAAAACTTGTTATGGGTATCAGTATGTTCCCCATATCATGATATGCCTCTCATGAAACATTCTCTCACTTTACCCTAGCGTACCGATACATTCCTTAGCTGTACCAGTATGTGCACCCATAAATGAAGGTTTGGGTTCGGATTTCTCCTATAAATCTCACTCAACCGATGTGATTAAGTCATAAATCGTTCCTACAAGTTGTTTGGAGTATAAAGAACATCTTACTATCGATTTTACATCATTTTAATCTCTAATACGAATTCTATTATTTTAGGGCTCTAAGCTATCAAAACACCTAACTAGCAATCTATAACCATTAAATCAAGTAGAACAATTATTTTATAAGGCACATAAAGTGTAGGAGTCAAAAATGTACTGACCTTAAGTTAACAAACCCAACTTATGGCTACAACTAAGCTTCTTCCACTCTTTCTCCTTGCTTCAAGCTTCAAAGCACACTCTCACTAAAGCTAAAGATATATAACTTGGTTGATAGACCTCTTTGTGATGAACAACTCTTCCTTGATGACCAAAACAATATTCTCCCTCAGTAGTAACAAGTTTCCATTTTTCTATTTTGAGTTTAGGATGAAATTTTGATTAAGAGATTAAAGGATGGAGAAGTCAAAAGGTGATTTCGTCCACCTCCCAAAATGCAGAAAAAGTAAGAGAATCCTTAGCCTTTGTCTTCTCGATGAGATAAATTACCTAATTGCCCTTCAAAACCTTTTCTTCCACCAAACACAAGCCCCAAAGCTCAAACCAACAACACGAAAAGTCCAACAAAACAAAATCGAGACTCAACACGACCCAGTAAATTCGAACACTTGACCCAACTTGATGATCCATGGCTCGGGTCAACGCCCGACGTTAACTTGAAAAGACTAGCTCATTACATATTTTTCTCAAATTTTTTCTATTCTATCATAACACGTACACTATCACATGAATTTATTATATCGTTTACTGTTAATTAACAAATAGTTTTTATCTGTAGAGAGTTATTTTAACCCAAAACAAAATATTAATAGGCTAAATCGATTTAAAAAATACAGTGATCAAAATAACTATTTATTCGAACGTTAATTTTTTACTTTATACATATTTTTTAAAGCTTATATAAGGTGATTTCCGGATACAGTTTCTCTTGTAGTACTGAAGAAGATTAAAAGCATGGAGTACAAAAAGAATGAAAACATAGTTTTTCAGCTACAGTTTCTCAGATTCTCTTGTTTGTACATGCTTGTCTCTTCATAGACGAGAGGTATTGTTTTAGTCAAAAGCTATTGTTTCAGTTGGACAAAAGATACAACAATATTCAAAGATGAATTGAGAGTGGTTGGGGCACGACTGCCGGCTGAAAATTTAGAACTTATATTTAATTTTAAAAAATTATTATAAAATTTATCTTTATCTTTTAAAATTTTATAAATTTCCCCTTAAAGATAGTAATTGAGTGGCATACTTGGTATCTTCCCAAGGAATTCTATCCTCATTGTTGAGTTACAAAATGAACCGACAGTACTAGAGAGGATAGGCGGATATAATTTTGTAGATTTTGTATTATACACGTATCAATTAAGGTGAGAGATGAATTTAGTTAGAGCTTACTTCTCATTTTGGTAAATGTAATTATTTTTGAAATAGTTAAATTATATCAGAAGCAATACCAAAAATATAAAAATAAATAATTATTAGAAAATTCGATCTTATTTATCTTAAATTTTGAAATAGTACTAAACATTTTTATAATGTACTCCTTCATATTTTTTTTACCCTTATAATCACCGACATTAAATTAAAAGTGATGTCATATTAAACTTAACCTTTTTCTAATATAAAATATTTTTTTAATTCTATCAAGAAAACACTTAATATGAGCTATCTATTCAGATTTGTGCTTCTATAGACTTACAACATATTGTTATCTTTGATTATTAGACTCGTGTGATTTCAACAATCTCGCCTTTCAAAAATCGCTTTTATGGATGTTTAACAATCTCGCCTTCATAAACTTTTAAAATTTTATAGTAATTCATGATCATTGGATGAGTGAGATTAACAATAAAAAAATGAAGATTATCACTTGAAAAAAAATAATCTTATTCATTTACTATCATCTAACGATGCAAAGTTAGTGTAAAACTAGATATATTTTACTTAGTGTAGTTAATTCTAACCCAATATAAATAAATAAATAAATAACGTAAAAAGCTCACATCAATATTCATAAATAAACAATAAATTCAAAGTAATGGTTAGTTTTCCTAAAGATATCGAGCACAACATTAATATCGAGTCTTTGAACAATAATATAAATTGTAAACAATATTCTTGTTTAGTAATCAAACATTGATAATAAACTATATCAAATAATAGATTAATCTTTAGACTAACGTATTACTCATATAAAATATATTATAATTGTCACACATTTATCATCATAATTATGGTTATGTTTATATTAAATATTATCCTTCTTTTAGGACAATTAATAAGCGCATAAATTATAAAAACTCATAAGGACAATTAATAAGCGTATAAATTATAAAAACTCATAACCATCTCGATGTTTTAAATAACTAGTCTACACAAATTAATTATTAGCTATTTATAGTTTTATCCCTTATTGAAATATGAATACATATTATGGTATTTATAATTTTATTTTCATATTATCCTAATACTCGTCGACATGCCTAATATAATTAGTTACTTCATTTTATGTCATACTTTGTAATAACATTATATATTACACATGTTTTTCCATAATTGTAAATTTTAATCCAACAATATCATACTCAAAACTAATTTACAAATTTTTAAAAATATTGAGGTTATGACAAGTATAAGTATCCCTTCAAGTATAGATAAATTATAGTTTTAAAAATTTCATTTGTATTTTAAGCTTTCTTGGTTTTATGAAAAGGTCACAATTTATAAATGACATCCGACAACTATTTTAATCGTGAATTAGGCACGAGCCATTTAACTTCAGTTGCTAAAATAACGGTTGTTGTTTCTAAAAGTTACGGGTTCAAGCATCACTAATACTAGCAGAGTAATTGAACGATTAATGTCCAATAGTTAAGAGTATATTTTAAAATAGATATTATTATAATCATTGTTAACCGATTAAAAAAATTGTGAATTAGAACAATTTCTTATAGTCCATGATTAACATTTTATATTTGATTTAATAATGGGTTTGAATCCTTATATTTATTTTAAGAATATAATATGTTTCTACTTAATTAAAATAAAATGAACTCAAAAGTTTATAGGAACACAATTAAACTTGGATCATTCCAACTTGTTCAACGACATTAAAGGCTAAAAACACATAAAAAAGGTGAAAACAGTGATGAGCAAGATCATGCTTTATTGAAGGTGAATCCAGAACCCCTCAATTTCTCCTCCACGATGTTGTCAAGACGCTCACCCATCTCAGCACTCAAGTAATTCCTCCAATCTCCGACTTCACCTTTCCTAAAATATGCACTATTCTCCATAAAGCCATCCTTCTTCACATGCTTCCCACTCTTATTAACCTTTAAATTGCTCAAACTCTCAAAGCTACATAATTTGACGATTCCTTGTATTTTCCCTTCTCTTTCTTCCTGCAAGCTGAAAGGGCACCCAAAGAACTCACCCAATCTCTTAACACATAATTCAGTGTCCTCCTTCAGGACCTCGTATTTCAAGAACAATAGCCTTTCAGGGTTTTCCAAGCTTGCTTTCCAGTACCCTAAGACATGGTCCCAGTACGGTCCGTAGGAAGACACACCTTTACAGAACAACTCAAAGGCTTCCTCAATGGAAACGAAGTGTTCTTCACCTGTTTTGTTATTTTCGACCATTTTTCGGAAGAAGTGCCACATGGAAACGAATGTGTCCTTTGGATCTCTACAAAGGTAGACGATTTTACAGCCTGAATCTAGTACTGATTTAGGTAGACATGTGTAAGGAAGGTGTGAAGCAAAGAGTGGGATTTTGTGACCTGCAAATGAGTAGCTCTCGCCAAACTCCAACATGGGAATGCAATCATGGGGCAGTGCGTTGAGGATAGGGTTGCTGGAATCGTTGAACAGAGTTCGGGTTGTGATGCTGAAACTTAAGGCCTTGAGCCAAGTGCAACCGGTTTTCATTGGACTGCACAGGAAAATGTCAGTGGGTTGAGCCTGGAAGTTATCTTGAGCGTGCATGGCTCCTTTAAGAAGGAAAGGATAGAACCAAAAGTGTTGGTATGAGCGAAGAGTCATCATGGAACTCCAACCATTTTCTTTTGGGAGAGTTGAAATCGCCTCCTCGTATTTTTGTAGGGATTCCGGTGAGTTATTGGATGCAATAAAGGGCTTTGAGGTGGAGGAGAATTCCATATCCGGTGCTGAGGGAAGAGAACAAGCTTTCTCTCTGTGGAAGAAGGATGAGTAAAAAACCATAAAATTTCTTCACGATTCTTAAATTGATTTAAGGTAACGGTTGAACACCATGAGATTACGGACGAATGCAAAATATTCTTCTTTGGAGGCCATAGAATTATTGCTTTGCCACCCACGTGGATATTATTTTTTTGGCTTTTGACAAAATCAAATGAGAGAAGAAATTACTCCGATAATTGGAGAAGCTCACCATGAGATTTAAGGATTTCATTCTTTATTTTCATGTAAATTATTATTTTATTAATAAATTCACTTGCGATTTACAGGATAAGCGTTTGAATTAAAAATGTGATAAATGTGTTCACTCAAAAAAAAAAAAAGTCAAGATCAAGGTGGTATATTACCATGAATTTCGGTCAACCACAAATTGATTACCATGTATAGTGAGAAACGTGGTAAACCTTATTTTAAAGAATTTATGGTGGTTTGTTTCATTAATAATATTTATTATTTATAATAAATATTATTTTACGAAATTTTACAGAGACAAAAAAGGGTTTTGGATGATTAAACCGAATGTGGTGAATTATTCTTCGGAATAAAACGAGAAAGCAAACAATTTGTTTCAGGAATTATCTTGCCGTTCTTAAACGGGTTTGCTAAAAATCTCAAATTGAGAAAAACTGTTTTACAGAAATTATCATTAGAAATTGTCATGAAAAGTAACTAAGGTTACGAATTTTGTGAAATACCAAAATTAAATAAACGAAAATTTAATTTTTGATTTATTGGAATTATAATTAATTCTGGGTTTGTTTTCTTTATTAAAAGAGAAACAATGGATATGATAAATTTAATTTTTACCTTATGTGAATACATGTTACATGTTTCGGTAAAACCTTATTTATGAAAATAAAGGTTCTGGCTTTGACAAAATTGTCTACTGATCAAATAAAGCATTTATTCAATATAGAATTAAATTGCTTATTTGATATAAAATATGGTAATATCAAAATCATATATTTAAATTTAAGGTAATCGTGTATTCTTTAAATAAGTATTATGGTATTTTTGTGATCATACCATATATGCGAATTAAAGTAATATTCCTTAATGATTTAAATACATGTGTGCATGTATTATGATAATTTTAATATCATAAATTATGATATTAATTCGATAATAATATTTTGATATTATTATGTTTAAGGCAATTTATTTATTTCAAAAATAATATTGACCTTAATGACATTAAAAAGGAATATTCTTTTTATATGAAATAATAATTATTGAGATAATTATTATTTGTGTTTGGAAACACTTTGGATTATTATTTTAATTAATAATTTTTCTTTGGAAAGTATAAACACAAAGAATTTCTTGATTGTTTTGGAAACAAAGATCTTGTAAATAATTTGTTTTGGGAATTATTTCCTACCGTTTTAACGGATTTACTTGATCTTCCAAACAATAATCAAAGAAATTTAAAAGGACTAATTCTTTTTTTAAGAATTAAGTTATTTTGGTATCTTCATTTGGGTTTTTAATTCCAATATTTTAAAATGAAGATATAAGAAAAATAAATCAATAAATTTATTTTTTGAAAGAATCTTGTGTTGATTCTAATTTTGAAAGGAAAATAAATCATAAATTTATTTTTCGGAAAATCTTATTATTAGATTTATTTGAAAATCTTTTATGATTGTAACTTGAAAATAAATCAGTGAATTTATTTCATGTGAATGTTGGAAATTGAGATACAGTAAATAAATATGTTTTCAGGAATTTAATTCCTGTCGTTATAACAGATTTACTTGATCTCATTTTCAAATAAAGTGAACAAATCTGTTTTAATAGAATTTGTTAGTAGAAGTAACATTGTTACTAATTCTACAACGTTGATTCGACCAAAGTCTTGAATCAAAGCATAGAAGAAAGTTATTCTCTATGTTAAAATTCTTAAAGCCTATTCTGATGTATGTTATGAAATACACAGTGTTTAAAATTGACTTAAGAATTATGAGGGTTATTAGATCATAAATGGAAGATGTAGGTGCTAAGAAATTCTTAGTGATTGATTCTAAATGATAATGAATTAAAGACAGTGACTTAATTGATCACTTAAACTTGAATGATTTCAAGAACTTCCATAAATGGGTGATTGAAAGAAAATTTGAAAGTGCATTTCTAGGTTTGGTTCTTTGAAAAGACTTGGTTCTTAAGTGTGCCTAATGCACCATCTCTCTTATCATAAGTTACCTACCTGGTGCACTGTTTATTATTATTCTTTCAATTAAAACCTTGTGAACTTTTGGTTTAGGATTTTAGTAAACTAAAATCCTATCCTCTAACAAAAGTTGGAAATTATAATTTTGTTTCTGATTTTTAGTCTTTGACTAAATTTCTGATATTTAACAAATTTATAATATTTTGATTGTGACTGTGTTACACAATCAATGAAATTCATGAGGAAGAATTTTTAAATGCGACAACAAAGATATTGTAAATTTGATCATGATAAACTTGATCAAAAAGAAAATTCTCCTAGTGCTAGAGAGAATAAGGTAAATATGGTTACCATATTTTGCTAAGCAAATATTACTATGAAAATATTGCTAGAGCAAATATATTAAAAGTTAAAAATGACTTCAAGCCGCAAAGTAAGTGGCATATCTCAAGAAGCTAAATTTCATGAGAAAATGCTTCAATTTTATGAGATATGGAATAAGTCTTTAGATTATATTTCCAAATGAAATCAATATTATGATAAATTTTGTCATAATAATTGATATAACGAACAATTGTTTGAAGGTAATTTTATTACCTTCATGATAGAACAATTCAATTTTGCTTAAAAGCGAAGTTGATATAAGAAAATTATTCCTTAGAAGAAGGATGTTGAAACCCAAATTAATTAATTTGAGGATAAACTCTATATAAGTAATATTGCAACATCCAAAGGTACAATAATTTTGAAGATAACTTCTAAAAAAATTAAATCTTCAAAATGTGCCTAACATATGGGAGAGTTGTTCTATTAACTAAGTGGGAGACACCATATGAGTTATGGAAGAAAATAAAGCCTTCCTACAATTACATAAAAATATGAGGGTGTCACGCCAAGGTAATATTCCATTAAAAAAGAAAATGAAAATAAGTGGATTGTATTAGCTATGTAAAACATAGCAACGGATATCTATTTTGTAGAAAAAT
Source organism: Abelmoschus esculentus (assembly GCA_035048815.1). Classification (NCBI taxonomy): domain Eukaryota; kingdom Viridiplantae; phylum Streptophyta; class Magnoliopsida; order Malvales; family Malvaceae; genus Abelmoschus; species Abelmoschus esculentus. The sequence continues at coordinate 13,181,951 of JAUCBN010000016.1, read as the reverse complement.
ATGATAATGAAAAAGAATGATTCATTCTTTAAATGCACTTCCTAGAGAAGTTGATCCAAGATTCGTAAAATGAACTATGGATATGGAAAAGTATCCACATATTCAACAAATGGTTGAATAAAGATATTGTCATGATAACAAGTAAGTGTGACAAAGGATGATTTGTCAAACCAACTAGGATATATGATCTTATGTTGATAAAATGGTAAATATACCAAAGACCTATCAATTAAAGATTGATACGATAAATATGAGATTGATAGATTTGATTCTAGATATCTAAATGAAATAATCACTTGAAGGTCTCATATTGACAAAGTTACACTACATGGACAAAGAAGTTTGGCTAGGGTGTTCCCGGCATAGCCAGAACTCCAAATACGAGCCAACACTGGTTGAAATGGAATATGCAAATGCCATATACAATCTAAGTGAATTGTATTAGACAAAGTAATGCTTTCACTGTGAGCAGTTTAAGCAGATTTACAAAATAATCCAAGGTCAAACCCTAGATAATAATTGTGAGAATTTTGAGATATCTCAGAGCTACTCAAAATTGTAAAGCATTATTTCATAAAGATTCTTCGATATAAGAGAATATTTTCACATCGAATGAATAAGCTATGTCATGTATTTTCTCAAGACAAACGTTTACAACCAGATTTAAAATAGAATCTAAGTTTGAGATCCAGACAATTCTAAAAAAATTCAAATGACTTTAAAATGTCTTGAAGGATACTTATGAATGGCCTGAGCATGTGCCAACAATGTTTATTAGTAGAACACATAGTTTTATGAGCAACGGTAATTTGAGACATTTGGGTCTTCAATATAATATTGTTAAACAACTGATCTCAAATAGAGTTGTCGCTATTGATTTGATAAAATCAAAGGATAACATTGTGGATCCACTAACCTAAGGGTTAAATTGAGATCAAATTGAGAAAACATCTAAAGGAATGTGACTAAGCCCATGAAATTAAAGGCGTTATGTGAAGGAAAAACCCTACTTAGCTGACTGGAGATCCCAAGAACTAGGTTCAAAGGGACAACCTAATTGCATAGACCTGTGCGGTCACTATGGGGTTCCCTCTCCCAAGTCTATTTCTATGATGTGAACAGTGACAAGAATTTGGTAAAGGTTAAACAAAAGCTTTTAATGACCATTGTGTGCTTCGGTGAACCGAGCAACATAAGTCGCCTATTGAGAGTAAAGTGGGGACGCTTCAAGGAGACTATTGAGTATAGTTCTTTCATACTCTTGCAGAACCAAGAGATGTTCATGGCCTTAAGGACATAACCATGAGAGCTGTATCTCTTGTCAGAGAGATAGGTGTGTGAAGTATGTCATCCTTTACACCAAAGGCTGACAATTCAAGGACATCGCGTCTACTAGTTAGCTAGTAAAGTAAATATACTTTTACAAGGGAAGGTTCAAAGGTGGACACTTACCTATCCTATGCATCTATCAATCGTAGAGCCTATCACCACATTGTACCAAAATATTTTGATAAAAACATCAATTCCATTCATGTGGGGGATTGTTGGAAAAACAGTGGTTTGTGACCATCTTTGGATCATATTTTAAACAAGTAAAGATGAGGTTTTGAATAAAGAAATGGTTGATTCTTATTCTACACCGTGAGATCTTTACAATGGTAGCTTATACGCTCAAAATCATTGAGTGGTGAATAAGAAATTGATGCTCAAAGTAGGAAGGTCAAGAATAAATAAGGAAGTAAGAACCCCTTATATCCCACATTGGTAGGATAAATGGAGTGAGAGTTGTTTATATACAACTACCCATAAAGAAGTCATTGAATGACTCTAGTTGACTTTGTGCCTCGCGCGTAGGGGGTGCGAATCCAATTCCATTCGGGTTGGGGCGCACCCGCACAACGTGGGCGACGTGAATGTCTGGACCGGTCGGGCCTTTTCGAGGCCTGTGGATATTTTACCTGTTGTGCATATTTTTTCCTTAATTTATTTTTTTGAAAATATCTAGAAAAAAGTTTTAATTCAAATAAAATTTGAATTAAAAGTAGTTGAAACTGCTCTGGATAATGGAGAGATAATAGCTAATTTTAGTATTTAATTTGAATTTAATTCATTTTAAATACTGGATAATTAAGCATTATACGGATTTTTTAAATTTTAAATTCAAAAAAACTGATCACTGTTGCCCTAATAATCTATTATAAATATGAGATGATTTCCTTAGTTTTACTGATCCCTCAAATCGTTTTCTCTCCTCTGATTTTCTCTCTATTCGGCAAAGGCAAATTCAGTTCGAGAACTCAGCATAAGTGCTACTGTTGGAGTTCTTCTAGTTGTTGTATCTTGGGAGACAGACTACCAAGCAATTTGACACCATCGGAGTAACAAAAACTCTGTCTTTAGAAAACTGCTTACGACAAGCCTCATCTCGATTCCGTTTTCCAATCAAAATTCGGTTTGATCGAAACTTATTTATATTTTTGTTTTATTGTTCGTTTAAATAATAATAATTTAGATTTTTTTATTTTATTATTACTATTATTATTTAGATTAACCATTCATTGTCCAATAATATGTTGTATTATTAATTAGATACAAAGAATAAAAGACGTTGGAGTCATAAAACACAAAAATATATTGAATAAGATAGGTTCACGGCTTTAAATTATTACCATAAAATGTAACCATCCTGTCAAAGTAGGAAGTAAATATTAGATAAGTCAAATTGAGTATAAAAATTAAATTAAGTCAATGGGTTTTAGTTTTTAAAAATTTTATTTAAATTTTTTAGTTGAGTTGATTTTATAAATTTTGAGTCGAATTATTAAGTTTATATTTAAATTATAATAACCAAGTATATTTATAATATTTATAATATTATATGGTTTAAATTCAAATTATTTTTTATGATCTTATACAATATATATATATATATATATTTCTTTATATAAATAAAATTAAAAGACTCAACTCAAACTTAAGAATCAATCCATTGATTATTAAAAATTTAAATTATTTAAAAATTTAAATTATTTAAAAATTTTATTTTATATCTTAAATTTTTGAATTAAATTAAATTAATATAATCATAATTTAAATAAATTTAAAATTAACATTTTTACATCAAATTAAATAAAAATATTAATTTTTAAACTCAAATTAACTTTTAATCACTCCTAAAATTACGTCATCGGTTGACTATGACAACTAGCCTACTTTTGTTGTTTTCGATAAGTTGGAAAATTATTTTTTTAATTTTTACGAATTAAAGTAATAAATGATAGTTGGATCCGTGCTGAACTTCTCGGTTGTTGGCATCACCAACCAAGGAATCTTTTCGTGTAAAATTGGTTTGTCCTTTAATCATGTTTTATGTTATATTTTTTATTAAAATATTAAAAATTAAAATTTTAAATTAATTTTTATATTTTATATTTTAAAAATATATCATACTATTAATTTTTTAGACGATAATTATAATATATACCCTTAAATCTTAATATTTAAACTCTAAATTCATTAATTTAAAATATACTATTTACACTCCTCTTCCTCCATTAATTGAGTTTGAAGGAGCCAACTATCACAAGCAACAACGATAGAATTAATTGAGAAAAAAAGGCAGAATTAACAAAATCTAGGGGTATAAAATCAGATTCAGTTAATTATTAATAAATTATTTTATTTACTTGATAAGTTTTATTCGGTTTGATTCGGATAATATATTTTTTTATTTTATTTAAAATAAAAATTTTAATAATATAATAGAGAAAATATATATTATTAAAAATGTACGTATACTATCAATACTTTTAAATATTGAAATGTTAAACAAGATTAAGAAATAAGATCTATCATTAATTTAAAAACTCCAAAACATATAAAAATAATTTCAAAGCATCCACATCATTCATTAACAATTAAACATCAAGTTTAAAATTTAAAAACTATCTTTCAACGTGAACTAAAATAGCAAACTCGATGGATCAGAGATCCAAAATAGGTCAATTAGGCATATTTAAACCTGATGTCACCATTTTAGGAGTTCAAAAACGAAATTTACATTACAATGGATTTGTATAACTTATCAAAAATGTTTTTTTTAGAACAATATAAGTTTTTAGTTTAAATTTATTTTGATTTAAATTTTATTATGTTCGATATTCATCCAAAATTATGAGATCTAAATTCAAATATATTTAATTTTTTGATTTAGGAAACAAATCTTGCAGCCGCGACAGTACTTGGACAATCACAAATAGAGTACCATAGAAAGAATATAAATACCTGATTTTTTTAAGACAAGTCCGAAAAAAAAACATAGTAAAGAAGAACGAGGAAAACCTTGATCAAAGCTACGCGGAAAAAAGAATCATAATAAGAATAAATTAGGAAATAAAATAAAAATCATTTATTTATGTACTGAAGTTTTATCTTATTTCAAGTCTAATTCTTACTTTGGATAAGTTTGACCTAAGTTTAACCTATAAATATCATACCATAGGTATAAAAGAATCAATAAAGAGGTCTCAAATTAAAAACTTGCCGTCGACTTCACTATCTGTAAATATAAATCTGATTTTGATATAATAAAGCAGTTAAAAAATATTTTGTAAATAAATTTTTAAGGCCAGAATAAATTGACAAGTCAAAGAAAATTTTCTAAGTTAAAACAATAACCTAAAATTATTTTTCCTTAAGATTTTTCAAGTCAAAACAATCAAAATCTTCTAGGCATTTCGATACCATCCTTAATGGTATCGATATAGTGTTCATATTTTCAACGAATGTTCTTGACTTTTTATAAGAATATAAATATGCTACAAGACCATTTCAATACCATTTGAAATTGTGAAAATTGATTTCGAAACCTTTTCAAAACAGTAACGATATTACTCTGCAGTTAAAAATAAATTTAAATATTTAAAGCAGTATCGATATCATACATAGGCGTTCGATATTAGGTTTTTTGCTTTTATTATCGGAGTCTTCTTTGATTCTCAAAAATCCAAAAGAGAGTGGATCATCTTTCCTACAACTTTATCTTCGGTAATAACTTCTCCATAGCCCTTCAATCCATTCACGATCATAGAGAATCGATCGAACATGGTTTTAATGTCTTCTTTAGGGTTCATCTTGAAGTTCTCGTATTTGAGGTTGAGAAGCCCAATTTTAGTATCCTTCACTTCATTGGTTCCTTCATGGGTGACCTCAAATTTATCCCAAATTTCTTTTGTATTGGAACTTGATGATACTCTTTCATATTCATCTGGGCTAAAAACATAAAAAGGAAGATGCATCACCTTGACATTAGTAGATTTTTTTTCTTCATTATTTCACGTCTCCATACCACTTGTTGGTACAGTATAGCCATGATTATCTTCCAAGCTTATAGATCATAAGATTGAATGAATAATCCCATTTGATTCTTTCAATAGGCATAGTTAATTCCATTGAAGAAAGGAGGCTTATTGGTGGGTTTAGAATCTCTCCAAGCTTCAATAGTGGAGGAGGAAGTCATAGATGACCTTGTAGATGATTGCACACTTCTTGGATCTTCTCAAGAGGTTGTAAGATTTTTAATGAGCCAAACTACTAATTATTGTGTGATATAATTGATCGAATAAAACCAAAGGGGATGAATTGGATTTTTAAAGAGTGGTGGACACAAATTGCAAAAATAGGAAATTGTAAGGTGATTTAGAGTAGTTCAACTTCCTCAATGAAGTCTACATCCACTACCTATGTGACCAGACTAAGGATTTCCCTCAAATTCGCTAATTTATCTTTCGTTTAAGGATAAAGAGTAACTTTACACAACTTAATAGACTTATACCCCAAAGTCTATTGAATCTTTCCCCAAATTTGAGTACAAATAAGCAAACTAGAAAATCCTCACAAGGTAAGAGTTTGCACAATTTAAGTTCTATCACACACCTAAATAACACTGCAAAAAGATTACAATTGAAGAACACCCTAATGTTTGCAAGAAAGATTGAAAATAAAGCATAACTTAGATTTTTGATTGCTTGAATGTTTGGATAGATTTTTTTTTTGTTTCTTCAATATCGTTTCGGGACCTCTTTAATATGCTCTTAATCTTTTATAATTGTTTTTAGTCGTTGGTTGCCATTGAAATTGAACATTTAATGATCACCTAGACAGAAGTTTTAAAACTTTTACCAGAGGTGTCAAAACCTAAGTAATTTAAATAAAACTAGCCGTTACAGATCAAAAGACTCGAAACCTTTATAGAGGTTCCGAAACCTTTATTAAAGAATCAATAAATTGTTCATTCAACCACAAGGTTTTCGAAACCTTAAACTAAAGTTTCGAAAAATTGGCTTGAAAAATCATTTTTGACCAATTTGTTGACTTTTAATTGTATATTTGATATATGTGAAAAGTCAATATTTTATAAATCATTTTAACAAATTATAATTGAGTTTTTGATAATTTTATTTCGAGAAAATAAATTTAATTTTTTTTATAAATTAGTCCTTTAAAATTTATTTTAAGTTATATCAAAATTAAAATAAGTATAATATATATATATATATTTCTATTTTTTATTGATAATCTAATTATGCACCCCTACACTCTTGTAATTTTGTATCCACTATATTTTTAATATACGTTTTTGATAGTTTGCACCCCTTGTATAAAATTTTGGATCCATACTTATAAATAAATATTTTATAGACTAAAGAAAATATTATATTAAAACTATTAAATTTAATAATAAAATTTTAGATTAAATAATTTTTTAGGGATTAAATTAAATAATAATAATAATATTAGATGAAACTATAAAAAATATTATAACTATAATGAAAATAAAATTAGAAAATTTTAATTATAATTTGATGAGAAAACAATGTGTATAAGAGCAAGAAAAACTATCTTATTTTTTTTTATAAAATTTTTTACTCTACCAAACAACCATTAAACTTATTTTTCTCTCAATTTTCCCTCGCTTTCACTTTTTTATCAACCAAGCAAAGCTTAAAGTCGTAAACCCTAAGTTTAATAATGCATTCAAAATGTTTAATTTTTTTTAATAAAATTATATTTGAATCTAGACGAATGGATTAGACCGATTCAACTAATAATAAATATAACCAAGGAACCCTAACTTATCATGCATAGTCAAAATTTGTTATTATTTCTTCAACAATTTAATTTCTGAATTTTCTTCTTAACCTAACACAGGTTCATTTATCTTAATTTGACCAGGGGTGTTTATCAAGTTCATTATGAGTTAAATAATGTTTGATTAGTGTTCGTTAAGAATTTTATTATTCGGTTAAATTTTTTGTTTGTTAAACTCGTTAATATTGTGTTCGACTCATACTCGTTAAAAAATATTTGTTAATCAACTTGACTCGTTGCTTGTCAAGCTCAAGTTATTGCTCGTTAAAATCACTAAAATTTTTACCTTATTTTTAACTAGAAGTAAATTTTAATAATAATATATAGGTTTAATATTAACATAAATTAACAAATTTAAAAAAATAATAATAAAAAGAGTGTATAAAACACTTTCAAAATCTAAATTCCAAACTAATAATACACAAATACACCAAACTAACATATTAAAATTACAGTAATAATCCATAAATTAATAAGTGTTATTTAATTTTATTTTTTGAATAAAATTATTTAAAAATAATTACTAAAAATATTTTAAATAATTAATGAGCTACTCGTAAAATTACCGAACCAAGTTAGACTTCCTTCGACTCAAAAATCGTTATAGTCTTAAGTTAAGTTTGAGTTTAAATCGAGTTAAACCGAATCAAATATTTTTCAAATTTCAATCATATCAAGTTCGAGCAGCTCACGAGATGCTCAACTTGTTAACCACCCTAAATTTGACATTATTAATGATTTGACTTCTTTTTATGCTTTTATATACAAATTATTACCAAGTTTCCTCTTTTATTGTTGCAAAACCTTTTACTTTTATAAATAAGCATGAGTGCCTCAATTTACGAATTTTATTTTAAATTAATTTTTAAATTCTTTTAATATTTTAATTTATCTTTAATATTTTTTATTCTAAATTTGACCCCAAATTTTTTAGTATTCTAGTTTTGTCCTCTAATTTTAACTCTCATTTTAAATTGATCTTTAATTTTTTTAATATTTTAATTTTATCCCTAAATTATCAATATATGCTCAAGTATTATGCTAATAAAATTGTAACAAAAATTAGTATTTTCATGAAAAATTGATATCTATTATGTAAAAGTATGATGTGATATAAACAGAGATTTGAGAATAAAACTAAAATATTAAAAAAGCTTGAGATTAATTTAAAACGATGATTGTAATTTTTATGAAAAATGTTTAACAAAGAATTCAATGAACCATGAAAATTTATCGTATATTGACTTAAGAGCTTTACATGCTTATATAGCTGAGGAAGGGGAAAGTTAGTTTGTTGAGCTAACTCCTAACCTTCTCAACAGCTTTAACTACACATAACCTTCAACCTAATTACAAATGAACATGCAACTACATAGCTTTACATTCTCCCTACTCCTTCAAGTTGTTGTGATTGAATGCACACTTTTTCTCTATACATTTCAAAGTATGGTCTTGACAGAGGTTTAGTAAGACCATCAACAGTCTGAAATCCTGTTGGAACATAGTTCACTTGAACCTTTCGTGCAGCAACCCTCTCTCTCACAAAATGTACATCTAAATCCACATGTTTTGATTTGGAATGATAAATTTGATTTACACTTAATGCCATTGCACTTGTATTATCACACCAAATGACAGGGACTTTTTGCTGTTCAATTTCCATATCAGCAAGTAGTGCATCAATCCAAGTTACTTCTGAAGTTTCATTAGCAACACTTCTATATTCGACTTTCATGGTCGACCTGGAGACTGACTTCTGCTTCTTTGACTGTCATGCTACAAGATTACCATTCACATACACACAGTACCCAGTTATTGATCTCCTATCTTTAACACTTCCTCCCCAGTCGGCATCAACAAATGTTGTGATCTTTATGCCATTTAAACTTGCTCGAAACATTAATCTATAATCCAATGTCCCTGTCAAATATCTTAACACTCTCTTTACTGCTATCATGTGTATCTCATATGGACTATGCATAAATTGAACCAATTTGTTAACACTGAATGCTATGTCAGGCCTTGTATGAAAAACATAAAGGAGTACCTTTTGTATATCGGCACTATTCAACAATTCATGAATATACAACCATTTTGAAGATACAACCATTGAAGCCGAGGTTGGTGTTACCTTTTGCATATCGGCACTATTCAACAATTCTTGAATATACTTTCTTTAACTCAGCAACAATCCTTTCGTGTTTCTAATAACCTCAATTCCTAAAAAATAATGAAACTCACCCATATCCTTTAGTGAAAATTTTTCATGCAACATTTTCACTACTTCTTCGATCACTGTATTTGACTGACCAGTAATCATAATGTCATCTACATACACTAGCATGTAGGTCTTTATAGCTGCATCAGTCTTGATGAACAAAGAGGCATCTGCTCTTGACTCATTGAACCCAAGCTGCCTTAAACATTTCTTAAGATTGTCATGCCAATTTCGAGGGGCTTGCTTAAGGCCATAGAGTTCTTTTTTTAATTTGCACACAAGAAGTGTTCCATCATCATCTTTCTGCTCGAACCCTGGAGGTTGCTGCATGTATAAATCCTCACTAAAGTCTCCATTAAGAAAATATCAACATGTCTCAAGCTCCAATTATTAGAAACTGTTATGGAAAGAATGACATTCAAAGTTGGCGATTTCACCACAAGACTAAATGTGTCCTGAAAGTCTTGCCTAGGTACTTGGGAGGAACCCCTTGCTGCCAATCTTTCTTTATGTCGTTGTACTGTGCCATCTGCATTTCGTTTTAACTTGAATAACCATTTACACCCTAAATTGATCGCCCTTCTAGTAATGTCTGAGGAGACCATGTTTCATTCCTCCTCAAGGCCTCCATCTCAGCTTCCACAACTTCCTTCCAGTTGTGAGATTGAAAAGCTTCTTCTATGGACTTTGGTTCTATTTCATCATTGCCTACAACTCCATACACTTTAGGTTTGAAAATTTCATATTTACTTCTGGTCATCATAGGATGCTGATTCACTGTTGTAGGTGCTTGTACTTCAGAATTGTCCATTATTTCATGTGAACTTATGATGTCTGATACACGTTGATTTTCAAAGACTTACTGCTCCTCATGTGGTACGGAATGAGCTACTAATAAGTTTGTCTCTATAGGTCTAGGCTGAGTATGAAAACTAGGACTCATATTAGACCCAAGACTAGGACTTGCACCAGCATGACTTTACATTCCAGGGCTTATAGTCCCTTGTTCCTCAAACCTTGAACCATTGCTATGTACTTCTGGAAACAATTGATAAGTAGCACTCATAGCTGTGCGACCACTTGGTGATGCTCCAAGCATTCGAGCAACTTTTGGAAAACTTTGAAAATGAGGTTTACAGTGGCATGAATCCTTCTTCACAGTTGATGCACCTGCAAAAGGAAAACTATTTTCATCAAAGATCACATGTCTAGAGATATAAACTCGACCATTTGGTGCCAAACATTGATAGCCTCTGTGCTGAGGACTATATCCTAGAAACGTGTATGCTTGAGATCTAAATTCAAGCTTATGCTGCTGAAAGGGTCTCAAATAAGGAAAACATCTGCAACCAAACACTCGTAGCCATTGATAATCAGGTAACTTGTCAAATAGTTTTTGAAATGGAGAAGCATCATGTAGCACCTTTGTTGGTAACCTGTTAATCAGGTATACTGCTGATACAACAGTATAGGACCAATACTTTAAAGGTAAACTTGCTTGTTCCATTAAGACAAGAGCTAACTCAATTATGTGTCTATGTTTTTTCTCTACCACTCCATTCTGCTGAGACGTGCAAGGGCATGTTATGCGATGAACAATTCCTTCCTTGAGTAAAACTCTAGCTAAGGACCTGAACTCACCTCCTCAATCACTTTGAACAACATTAATAGGAAGATTAAATTAAGTCTTAACCATGTTTTGAAACAATTGAAATGCTTGTAATTCTTGTGACTTCTCCTTTAACAAATAGAGCCATGTGTGTCTGGAATAGGCATCTACAAACGTGACATATTACCTATATCTATTTGACATTGTATGTGCTGGTCCCTACACATCTGTAGATACAAGTTCGAAAGGTGTTTGATACACAGTTTTTGATTTCGAAAATGGAAACTTGTAACCCCCTTAGCCCGACCTAGGTGGAACCGGAACTAATGGGTTACTCGGGGAATATCAAACCAAACCCGCGAAGGTCTGATTTGATAAAAAACCATAAAACCATTATATTTTTTTATTTTATCTTTCCTAGATGCATAATCTTATTTCTACATGTCAAGGTCTCGTACAAGGCACTAACGAAAATAAACCAATCATAAACAAACATCCGATTAAACACTTAAATAAATTAAGGACTAAAACATAAAACTTTTAAATCCTATTAATAAAGTATAAATTCTTTTCATCAAAGTTCAATTAAACACTCAAGTATCCTTCACAGTAAATTTCAAGTCAAACGGGTTATTCTAACATCATTAATTGCATGTTTCTCTAATTTCAAGTATTCTTCCCCTTGGTTTCCTTGCCTCGAACGAAGCCCCAAGTGTCTTTATTTTTCTACAAGGATGAAAAGAGAGCTTAAGCAAACATGCTTAGTGAGGAAGCTCTACACAAAATCATCAATGCATCTATTTAAAACCATAATGAAACCATAATTTGCAATGCATCATTAAATCATGCATGCTAACATCTCATGTTCATGTTCATTAAACCATATGCATCCTTGAGTTTACACAACCTTATCAAAACAATTTATAAATGATACACAATGTCCTTCTTAAATTCATGTATGTATATTGGCATTCTAGTGACCACTTAATGTGAACCCTGAGTTCACCGAATACACGAATCCATTGTTAGAGACCATTGTCTCGTCATGACACGAAGTCACCATTGACATGACACGAAGTCACCATTATAGCACTACCACGTACGAACGGACACATAGTCATCCTTGTTACGTGTAGGCGGCTCTACCACGCACGGTTGAACACAAAGTCACCCTTGTTACGTGTAGGTAATTTTCTGTATTCTCAATATTGTTTATAGTGCACTTAAGACAATCCTAATGGCATGTCATTCGTATTCGAATCTAAAGTTAGTGTCACTAAGACAATATCATAATCAAATATGCATGATAACTTGCTTTTCATAATGCATGCATAATATGTTCGACAAATGATCCAAAAGCCATGCCCAAAGGCACCATCATGTATATAAGGCAATTAACCATATTGTATTCCAAATCTTTTCTCATAATTTTCCATAATCATGGATGCTAAATAAGCTATGCATTTCAGCAAGTATTTCTCATGTATGCACCAATTCAAATCATGTTCATGCATTTCCAAGAATCTCATTGTATTACCAACATAATGCCTTTACCGGATATAGCCGAAACTCATGTTGATTTATCAAAAACATTTACTTTACTTACTCTTGAACTATGGAAGGTTTTCACACTCTTCCATAGTCCCCAAAACAGAACCATACCAAACGCGATTCTCTTTAAGTCCAAAAACACTCACCGACAAGCGAAATGAGCTTTCACCGACTTCCCGATGATCACGCCAACGTACCAGCACTCAAGCACCTTCTTGTAACCTCTTCTACAATATTAAAAACAGAGCATTCTCACATCATAACATGCTCAAACCAGCAACCATATCCGATCACCATAAAACTACCGAAAACTTAGCCGAAAAGACCGTAAACTAAGCCGAAACGCATCCGAACAACATCAGTCCAAAACCTATTGAATTTAACATCTAATCCACTTCAATTATGAACCAAAAACACATCCAAACCATCCTTATATCTCCAGAAACATTTAAGCACCTAAAACAGCCTTTAAAACAATCGAAAAACACCTAAAAATAACATTGATTGCATTATTCCGGGATTAAATTAATATGCTATCAAATGAAGACTCAAATAATCATTTAATTAACATATTAACTTAATTAAATTCATCTAATTTCAACATTGAATGAGATCTAAAAAGATTTCACAAAAACATTCACAAAATCTCTAGATCTAACATTGAAAACATAGAATTAAGTTTTATTCAAAGATTAGCAAGCTAATACTTGGGAATTTCAATAAAGAACCTTAGAAAAGAGTTACAAATCCATAAAATTACCTTTAAGATCTATTCACCAAAAAGATGCAATTTCCTCTTCTTGATTCCTTACAATTTGGTGTTGATTTGATAAAATTGATGGTTAGATTTTGTAAAGAATGGAAAGATGATTAAAATGATGTAATATTTATGGAAAAAGGATGCAAAAATCAACAAGGAATTGAAGAAAAGAGATGAAGCAAAATGGAGAGTAAATGAGAGAAAAAGATGAGAGAAAAAAGGTAGTTTTGAGAGAAAATGATTATCATCTTTAATTAAAGTAATTAAAAAATATTTTGGTGAATAAATCATTATTAAAAATTAAAATGTGTTTATGGCCCTCTATGATTCTAAGTTTAGCTTGCTTTTCAATTTAGTCACTAAAACTTGAAATTTTTGAAAATCACAAAATCAGTCCTCCAATTTTCCAAAAATTACAAATTGGTCACTTATGCATAATTAAGCATAATTAAAAATTAATATAAAGTCAAAATTACTTTCTTTTAATTTTGAAACATATTTTTAATATTTCTAAACCATATTCCAAAATTATTATTTTTTTCTAATTAAAAATATTTTTATTCTATTTTCCCCCAGAATAATGAACCGAAGAATCCGATTCGACCCGAATCGAATTCTCCTAACCAAAGCCTAAACTAATAACCCCAAAACGGGATGTTACACAACCTATGACTTTTTCCTTGATGACAAGCAATACTTGTTTCATTTATTGAACTGGAAAGATTTACACTTGCAAGTTTACAAGTTTGAACTAAGATCTCATGAGCTGGATGACCCAGTCTCCTATGCCACAATTCATATGATTGAATGATTGAGTTAGACATGTGAACCTTAGCTTTATCCTCCAAGATACCCATATTCTCTATAGTAGTAGTGAACTGATACAAGCCTTTATATTCTTGTCCTTCTAGAATAATTCTTCTTGTAGCTTCATCTCGCACATAACACTTCTTGGCATGAAATTCGAGAAAAACTTGATTGTCCCTAGCATGCTTTGACACTAAAAGTAAGTTTCTTGTTATCTGGCACATGAAGTAAGTTGCATAGCAACAAAGGCTTATTTGCGGTATATAAAATAGATTGACCAACCAATTTAACGTCTAAAGACTTGCCATTAGCTATTGTCAGGTTACCTGGACTATTGCATTCATTTCCATTTGTAAGATTGGTCGCGTCTGATGTCACATGATGTGTTGCACCAGAATCAATCATCCAATGATCTTGATTTGCAGCCAACACATGAGCTTGAGGCACTGTTTCTGTTTGTACATCATTTAGAGAGTCTTGAACACAACAGTTACAATGTGCAGCACTAGTCCCTCCATGAAACTGTTCTTTCTTCTGAGCAGACACACCAGAAAAATTCTGGTCAAACCGATGCCAGTATCTGTCTACTAAGTACTCCATTTTCCCACATAATTGACATTGAAGCCTAGATCTCCCTCTACCACGACCTCATGTTCGACCTGTCCTATAAGTTGAAGAAACAAATACTCTTCTGGAACTATTAGTAACATCTAAAACACCTGAGTCATGCCCTTTAACCATACTAACACTCATCGATAGCAGATCAGATTGTGCAAAATTTAATATCTGAACCTCAACATCTATCAAAATAGTGCAAACATTCTTAAGAAAAAAGGAATCTTTGCTAGCATTTATGACAGCCATGAAGGGTTGATAATCCCTTGACAAACCATTCAAAACACTTGCAATCTGTTGAACTTGTGACATAGGACTGCAACAAGAGGCCAAAGCATGACATACCTCTTTTACACGAGACAAATATACTCGCATACTCTCATCTCCTTTCTTCAAGGAATGCAACTTGGAGTGTAATACCATTATCGAGGTTGCAGACTTGTTTGCAAAGAACTGTGTGACTGTATACCATATTTCACCGACTGTTTCAGCACCTACAAATTGAGGCAAAAGATGAACACTGATAGTCGAAAGCAACCATGAGGCGAGAGCATTGTCCTGTGCCACATAGTCTTCATAATCTTCATTAAACACTCTTTCTCCGGCCACCATAATTGTTTTTCGAGGCTTCTTAACTGCTCCAAGAAACATGTTCTCAAGCTTATGGCTACGAACCGTAAGCAATGCTTGCTGCTTCCACAGAAGGTAATTGTATTCGTCCAGCATCACATTCACTTTCTTATTTATGAACACTCGATTAAACTTAGAAGAAAACTCAATCTGAACCTCATTAGAATCAGCAGTATGCATATCCCCATTTCGCAGAGCCATTGAACCACAAGAACAACAAGAAATCAAGACGAAAAACAAAAAGACAATAAGAAAAGAAGACTTTCACAACAAATTTTGTTTCCCAGAATTCCCAACGATTGATACCATGAAGAAATGTTTAACAAAGAATTCAATGAACCATGAAAATTGATTATATATTGACTTAAGAGTTTTACATGCTTATATAGCTGAGGAAAGGGAAAGTTAGTTTGTTGAGCTAACTCCTTACCTCTTCAACAACTTTAACTACATATAACCTTAAACCTAATTACAAATGAACATGTAACTGCATAGCTTTACGTTTTATATTAAAATAGAACATTAAAATATTTGGTAACCTAATTTAAAATTTTTAATTTAAAAATAAAATTAAAATATCTAAAAATTTAAAGATCAATTTAAAATGGATAATGAAATTATTAAGACATACAATGCAATTGATTCAATGAATTATTGAGATGAAGTTTTCTTTTTCTGTTCTTTCAAAGCCAATTTGGTTATTTTTTGATTTCCACTAACATGTTGCTTTTTAGAAAGATAAAATTAAATTACCTGATACTCCCTCCGTCCCAAAAATAATATCCCTTATTGACTTTTTAAAAGTCAATTTTTTTAAACTTTGACTATAGTTTTATTAAATATTTTAAATAATTAAATTTTATAAATCATATATCTAAAATCTACTCGATTAGAAGTTTTTAAAATATATTTTTTCATATTTTTATCAATAATAAATTTTAAATAATCAAGAGTTAAATTTGAAAAATTTTGACCCAAAAAAAGTCAATAAGAGACAATATTTATGGGACAGAGGGAATATAATTTTTTTAAAATTCTATATATTTTTTAGATGATTAGAATGAATGACTCAAATTAACAATTGTTTATGTAAAGATTATCTTTAAAAAATAAATAATTAATTTGAGTTATTTATTTTAATTATCTAACTATCCAAAAAATTTATATAACTAGGAAAAGAAAAAGTTCGGGAACATGCCCCTTTTCTCCCTGCCTTGCATTCAAATTGTTCAAAAATGTATACAGAGAAACCCAGATTTGTTTCTGGGAGTTTGGTTTTGATCCATTAAACTAGATGAAGAAACTAAGTTCACTCTCTTTTGCAACGATGATTTGCTTACTTAGATTTATAGATATATCCTGGTGCGAAGGTGAAGTAAACGACGTCGTTTCCGTTAACATCGGTGTGATTGTTGATCTGGGAACATTGCAGGGAAAAGTGCTCCAACACAGCCTCTCCATGTCCCTGTCTGATTTCTATTTACATAAATCTTGCAGAGTGTGTGTTTTTCTCCATTTCAGAGATTCCCAGGGTGAACCTGTGAGGGCTTTGTCGGCAGGTGAGTCTTACTTTCTTTTATTCGGTTTCTATTTGATCCATTTTTTGAAAAGGGAAGGGAGAGGTGTTGTCTGGAATCTATCCTACTGACTAGAAGCTAATAGTAATCAAGACTGAGATCAACCAAGTTTAGGGGTACGGAGTGGTCCTTATCGCCTTATTTTTATAGATTCCAGTTTTGATTCGTTATATAGGTGTGAGTATTGTCTTATCGTTACAAAGATTATAACAAGGTATCTCGATATAAGTTTTTCTTTATATCGATACGAATGTCTTAATTGTCAAATTGGTTCAGATTTAAGTATTGGTATAGTCTTATTTGTAGCGATATCCCTGTTACAGTAAAATTTTAATGATCACTTTTCTTATTAGTCGTCTTATTTTTGTACTGATATAGGACTAGAACAATGACTTATTATATTGATACGTTACCACCAATACTAATACGTTCTATTCATAATCATATTTTTGTCTTGTTTAATTCAAATTAGACATGTAAAACATGTTCAATATTTATCAAAATTTATCAACAAATTTCTTACGATCATAACTCGGTGCATGTATAATTTTACGGTGTTTTTAATCCATTTATTATGATTTCCAATTTAAGATCCTTATAATCGATTTTCAAATATTATTGCAGAACATCTCACCTTAAAAGATCTCATACATTACATATATTACACACCAAAATAAGCTCAACTACTATGCTATAATTTTAAGAGTTCTAAAACAAAATTTATATTATATTGATTTTATGTGATTTTTTAAAAATATCTCTTATTTTAATCTTCGATTTTTAAAATAATGTGACTTTTTTAAATTTATTTTGATTTAAATTTTTTTAAGTTCGATCTCTATCCAAAATTATAAGATCTAAGATCGAATATATTTAATTTCTTATTTAGGTAAGAGATTACTTGGAATCTATTGTGATTTACAAATGGGCAGCTCTTAATCTCTTGGAAGATGCAAAGGTGGAAGCAATCCTTGGCGCACAAACACCAACGGAAGCCAAGTTTCTGATGGAATTTGGTGATCGGAATAAAATCGGTGTCATCTCTTTTTCGAAACAGACTTCTTTTTCATTCTCAACCAGGTCCCCATTCTTTGTTCAAATTGGAGATGACCAGACATCTCAAATTAAAGGAATTGCTGCCTTTATTGAAATGCACAGATGGAGGAATGTGATCCTTATCCATCAAGAATATGATTTTTCAATGGATGATGATGATGATGGCATGTTATCAACCATGGCTTCTTTCTTTGAAGAAAAAAATATACATATTTCATTCGTCGTCGCGGTTGCTGCATCATACGAAGATGATCAGATCATTGAACAACTCGACGAACTCAACACATTCCAAACGGGAATCTTCATTGTCCATTTACCTCATTCGCTTGCATCTCGGCTTTTTATGAATGCAAAGAGGTTGGGAATGATGAACAAAGGGTATGCTTGGATTTTGAATTCTAAGACCATGGATCATAATTTTGATTCAAGTGATCCATTATCATCCGCCATTGAACCATTGATGCAAGGAGTTATCGGTTTTCAATCTTATAATCCGGTATCTTCGAGCGAGATTCAAAATTTTACTTCAAGATTGAGAAGGAAGTTTGACGTCGAAGATCAGCCAGTCGGTCGGGGATGTACATTTCGGATTACTGGCCTATGATGTTGCCTGGAGTGTAGCGAAAGCAATCGAGAGATTAACCGATAAACCTCAGTTTAGCAATGACCTAGATGCCTACAGAACAACTATACGAAGATTGTTGATTCTCCGAGAAATATTACGAAGTAACTTCAACGGTTTGAGTGGTGAATTTCGATTCATCAACGGCAAGTTCATATCGAAAGCGTTCAAGATAGTTAATGTGATAGATAATGAGGCAAAAAGTTTTGGATTTTGCACCTCGACAGGGGAAATCACGACGAGAACATACGAACCTAACTGGAGAAGACAACGGTTATTCAATATTATCATTGACAATCTCGAACCGATAATTTGGCCCGGTGTATCGCTGACCGTCCCACAAGGATGTCAGGCTCGCATGTTGCAAACCGAAGGTGGTAAAATCCTTAGAATTGGGGTGCCTATAAAAGTAAGGTTTCGACAATTGGTGAACGTGAAACGTGATCCATTTACAAATTCCACGACCGTCACCGGCTTTTGTATTGAAGTATTCAAAGCCGCCTTGGAGGGTTTAAATTATCAAGTGTAGTACGAGTTTATCCCATTCATGGATGCAAATGGAAACAGTGCTGGAAGTTACACCGATCTCATACACCAAGTGTATCTAAAGGTAACAACATGCAGTTGATTTATGTTCGGACAATTTTCGATGTGTTAATATGTTTACCCCTTTCCCTTGTATGTCAAGTAGAAGTTCGACGCTGTTGTCAGTGATGTTAGAATTAAAATATATTCAATACGAATATAAACCCAAAATCTATTTGTCAAATCATCAAAAACAATAAAATAAATAAACTGAATGCGGAAGCGTACCTGAATTAATCGATAGAGTTTTTCCAGAAGGTTTAATCTTCCAAGAAGTTAGGTTTTCTCTTGCGGCACAACTCTCAGACGGGGAAAAGAGATATGCAAGTTGACCTAATTCTTAGGGACCATAACCCCTTTATATAGTTGATTTAATAACAAACTAGTAGTTGATTTAATAACCAACTCTAAAGTATTTATAACTCTGCCCCTCATCAAATTATAAATACACCTTATGGTATCTACACTTTTAATTCCATGATAATTTAATACCTATAACACGTGTAACATAATTGGTCACTTAATTACGTATTAAATTTTATAATAACAATATACATTATACATATGTGTCCACTATTATTGAATTTTAATCCAACAATCTCCCACTTGGGAAACATATGTTTCTTGACAAATGTATAACCTTGTGAGCTCAAAAATTTGCTATCATATAATAGGTATTCTAAAACAATCTCGTCCATCAATTATATTCATATAGGATCAAAGCGGTCTTCATCATATCAATCATGACTGGACCCATCAATGGTCACGTATAAAAACATAATCAAATGACATAGATCAATCATGGATGTGTAGCATGGAAATTACATGTAAATGTGAACCGAACATGCCTATTTCCAACTGGTCCTCCTAAACTTTAGTGAGATCAAACTTTACTGAATTCAGAGTGTGCATAAGCCAAAATAACTTTATTTCTGCAGAAATTAACCTTAAACTAAAGTAACCGAAATTGTGTCTAAAACGAATGAGCATTTATCAAAATTACAAACTCCCACTAAAACTAAATATACTTAAATAATATTACACCCATATGAGTAGTGTGCTCATGAAAGACCTAGGGTGATAGTTTCTCAATAAGCGCGCAATTATAGAGTTTGTACCAACATGCTCTATAGACACACAAACACTTTGAATTTTCTTTAACAACTAGGAACTAAAATTTTAAAGTGTTCCTATTATTTATAGAATAAATGATGCATATTTATTGTCACAAAATAACTGAAGTGGTCTTTCTATTCAATCTATAATGAGCAGCTCATGTGACAGAGTCTTTTACATCAATATTCTAGTAGAATCGAAGCCTGTAAACTTGATGATCTCTAACTTACCAGAACTTCGATATGTGAGCATATAAATTTTGTTCTCTAAATTCATTTCACAACTCTATTTGTTGCTATCCAACAATTCATATTAGATTTACTTAAATATCTGTCTAACATTCTAATAATGTACGCAATATCCAAATGCATACATACTTAAGCATAAATTAAATTTACAATAAATTATGGAGTCTTTTGTATTTTATAAATTTTAAGGTTACTTGTAGGGCACTGAAAAAAAATATCTTTTTAGTAATATGAGTGTCACTTGATTTACTCCCACTGAACTTGTAATACATACAATTTTCAACCAAATTTATCTCAAAATCCAATGAGATAATCAATATAAAATTTATAATTTTATTAATGAGAGTTAAACTTAAGCTCATATATGGATATCTTTAATTTATATATCATTAATTTTGTATCATTAGACACAAATCAATGATTGTACCTATAATTAATTTATTCAATGTTGTCATTGAAAAACACAAGCTTAACATCCATCTTATGTAGCTCAAGATTAAAAGCAATAAGTGTCAAATTATTTTGAAAGAGTCTTTCAGTATAACTTGAGAGAAAGTCTCCACAAAATCAATATCTTTTTTTAGAGTATATCCTTTAAATACAAGACATGCCTTATACTTGTCCACATTATCATTTACATCCCTCTTGGTTTTAAATATTAATTTATAACCAATTGGTTTGTACCTTAAGGTAATGCGACAAGTTCTTAAACTTTATTGTCTTGTATAAAATTATACTCTTTTGAATAACATCAATCCACTTTTGAGAGTTAAAACATTTATGGTTTGATAAAAATAATTGATCAGGTTATTTTCTATCATTCCTTTATTATACTTATTTTCTTGATGAAATACTAAGTAATAATCCTTAATAGTATTTCTCTTTTCTCTCATGGATATCTTAAAAGACACATTTTTTTAGGTTGTTTTTAGGTTGTTAGTTTGTTCTTCTAAAAAATAATTACCTTATCTTGAACGAGAGTTGTTCAACATTATTTTGCTGATGTACTTGATTCACTTTATATTAATGATAGGTGTGAAAACCTAAACATCGTGAAAAGCGATAGTAGGAATTAAATTAATATCCAATTCCTCCTTAACAACAATGTATCTAACCTTATTCTCTCTCCAAACTCAACATCCTAAAAATGTTATAAATCTCTCATTAAAATAATCTTAATTGTGGGATCATAAAATTTATAGCCTATGGATCACTCAAAATAGCCTAAAAAATTGCTTACTTTTGAAGTTTAATTTCTTTACTTATATCCTAGCTTATACAAAAGAATCAACACTTTATACCTTATTGTTATTCCTTTGGAGCAGGACCCTTAGCAACTTTATTCTAATATATATTTTTTATTGCCCTTATTCTTAGAGACACTAACCAAAGAGCAGTAACTGATTGAGTATTTCTATAATTATAATGCTTCAACTTTTCTTCCTCTTTAACACAATGAGAAATAATCTCGTTTGAAGTTTATTTCTCCTTTAATAGTTATAACTAATTTTGAATTAGTTAAACTATATAGGAAGCTATACTAAAATTATAAGAGCAAACAATTGTTATAAAGTTTGATCTTATGTGCCTTAAGTTTTAAAGCAATATAATATACTCCCTCACATTTCCTTGATCCTTATACTTAATAGACATCAAGTAAACCAAAAGTGATGTCATATTAATCTTAAAAAAAATTAATATTATTTTTTTATCAAGGAAACCCTTAGTATGAATTTTTTTTTATAGATTTGTGCTCCTAAAAAATTATAAAACATTATACTTTATGATCATTAGACTTATGCAACTTGAATAAACTCACCTCTCAAAATCCTATTTATGAATGCTTATCGCCGTGAGAGGTGCAAGTTGTTCTTCACTTAGTGAAAGTTCTATGTTCATACAACCAAATACTATATATAAGTGTCTTTTCTATTCCTTGAAATTAATTTCACTAAACATAAGTATAAAATGTATTCAACAGATATTATGATAGTAAAAATAAATCATCTAAAGATAGAACAAAAATAAGTAAATAAACAAGCTCACATAAATATCTATAAGTAAAAAATAAATTCAAAATAATGGCTAGTTCACCTCAAGATACCAAGTACAACATTAATATCAAGTCTTTGGATAGTAATATTAACTGTAAGCAATACTCTTGTTGTAGCAATCAAACATTGACAATAAATTATGTCAAACAATAGATTAATCTTTGGACTAACGTATTGTTCACATAAGATACCATATAATTGTCACACATTTATCGCCACAGTTGTCATTGTAATTCGGCCAAATATTAATTTTCCTTTGGGCCAATTAATAAACCCATGAATTACAAAGACCTATAATTATCTTAATATTTTAAATAAACTAATCTACACAAAAGCGGTCACTTTGGTGACATTATGTTTCAATTAATCTACTAAAATATTAGATATCCGAAGCCAAAATATGAATTTAAATATTTAAAAATATTTTTCTTAATTTTATCTTTTACTCAAGATAAAAGATAACCAAAATAATAATAAATTTGAATAAAGGTAACATCATCACAAGATATCGAACACTCCAATAATATTTAAAAAAATATTAATTTGTAAGTGATATCTTGATGTAGTAATCAAACATTGATAATAAGAATATGTTAAACAAAAATCTTCCTTTGGGCCGATTTATTGTTCACATATAAAACTGAATAATTATCACATGTTTATTACCACAGATGCACATGTAACAATACTAATTATTAATCTTCCTTTGGGCCGATTAATATTAGCATAAACTGAATTACATGCACAAAACCTTCTATATTTTAAAATAAAATAATTTACACAATAAAGATCACTTTGATGACTTAATGCTTCAATTAATTTATCTTAAAATATATAACATAAATATATCAATATTCAAACTTAATATTTATAACAGTCAAAGTTGAAATTTCTGATAACACTTAAGTTTTCAAAATAAACCAAATTAAGGTTGTCTTAATAGGGCTATCAGAATCCAAATAACCTAAATCTTTGACTGTTCTTCAAAAATTCCTTAAATATGATTTTATCAAAATTAAGTTCGATCAAAACATTTAATCTTTAATTAAAATAAAATACAAAAAATATCATACAAGTAATTTGTATAATAATTACTTGAAACTTTAATATAATTATAATAATATAATAATCAAAAATAAATTTTTGATCAAACTGAATTGAATATATCAATACCAAATATATATTCTATAATCCAAAATAACATATGATCAAAACTAAATACCGAATATGTTAACCAAGTAAATTACATAAAGTAACAATATACTTTAAAAGTAACATGTCAAAAGATCATTCAATCATAACTTAATAAACATAAACCGAATATAAAACTTTAATAGCTAACCTGAATATAAATTTTTTTGAATCATGATAAATTTATCATGACAAAGCCGAAATTAATTATATTTTCTTTATTATTAACAACCAAAACTAAAATTTTGATCTAACCGAATTTAACTTAATATCAATAATCAAAACTAAAATTTTGATCTAACCGAATTTAACTTAATACCCAATGATAAAAACTAAAATTTTGATCTAACCGAATTTAAATATATATTTTAAATAAAATATATATTCCATGTCAATAAATTGAATATGCATTTTATAAAATAAAAGTCATAAAAATATTCATATCCAAAAAAAAAACTTTATTGTAACTAATGAATATATGATATAACATGAATATTCATTATTTTGAAACCCTAAGGTTGTCGCCGCATAACCAAAACAAATTGAATCTAATGACAAATTGATTGTTGCATACCAAATAGAAAAAACAATCCAATTGTATATAAGTGAATGCATTGAAACAACAAAACCAAATTAATTTGCCGATTAATAATGTAAGTAAGGTTAGCTTAAAAAAAAGTAATCGACAAAACCCAAATCACCATAAATACACATATCCTAAATCCATTGGAAAAGGAAAAAAACAACCGGCGAAAACCCAAAATAAAATCATAGAAAACAAATCAAATTGATTTGTTCTTAAAATACGATAAATATAAAATTTAATTTCATACGATTAATTATCAAACCATATCGAAGTAAATAATCCATAAAATTATGCATAATTTTAGATCATAACAATAAATTAAAACCAAAAACTTATGATCTTAATGATTCGACATAATTCTGACATTGATGCCACTTGTTAGAATTAAAATATATTCAATACGAATATAAACCTAAAATCTATATGTCAAATCATCAAGAACAATAAAATAAATAAACTAAATGCGGAAGCGTACCTGAATTAATCGATAGAGTTTTTCCAAAAGATTTGATCTTCCAAGAAGTTAGGTTTTCTCTTGCGGCACAACTCTCAGACAGGGAAAAGAGACATGCAAGTTGACCTAATTCTTAGGGACCATAACCCCTTTATATAGTTGATTTAATAACCAACTAGTAGTTGATTTAATAACCAACTCTGAAGTATTTATAACTCTGCCCCTCATCAAATTATAAATACACCTTATGGTATCTACACTTTTAATTCCATGATAATTTAATACCTATAACACGTGTAACATAATTGGTCACTTAATTACGTGTTAAATTTTATAATAACAATATACATTATACATATGTGCCCACTATTACTGAATTTTAATCCAACAGGCCGACACAACGATAACTGCCGAAAGATCTTTGTTAGTGGATTTTACAATTCCTTTCACCGACATCAGAGTCGGAATCATAGCCCCGACTGAAAACCACGACATATGGGTTTTCTTTAAGGTGCTTACACCCTCACTTTGGCTGGAAATCGTCGGTTATTACTCCCTCAGGAGCTTCTTCGTTTGGATGATCGAACGCCAAACTCCTCAGCACGTTCCCGATGACTTCCCGGCAGAACCAAGTAGCCTCTCCTCCATCCTAGTCGGCAGTTGTAAGCATTTAACTAAGCTTGTATTCTTGTTAAGTTATTAATGATATTTCAATTCATTTTAACTAGTGAAGTTAATATCTTTCAGGGGAACAATTGAGGAACAAGTGGTCGATCTTCGTAGCAGTGGTTTCGATGTTCGTGCTGTTCATATTGAGTTCAAGCTACACTACAACACTAGCTTCGATGATGACAGTCCAGGATATCGAGTTGAATTCCAAGAGTAGTTACATCGGGTACTTTAGGGATTCAAATATCACTCTGGGTGCATTGATCAATAACATGAATTTCGAAAATGACACGTTGAAGCCGTTTCAAACGGCGGAGGAATACACCGAAGCATTGTCGAAAGGAAGCAGAAAGGGTGGCGTCTCGGCCATCCTTGATGAAATGCCTTACATCAAGATATTCCTTGCAGAGCATCCAGGCGATTATTCCTTGATCAAATCCATGCCTATCACCAACGGTTTTGGCTTTGTAAGTATTTTCATGTGTGATAAAACTACACATTGCAGCAAATACCTGTGATAAATTTCTCGGGGAACAACGAACCTATTTATTATATTTTCTTTTATGCTTCACTTAAAAATAATGAATTTAAATTTTTTAAGTTTCATATTTAAATTTAGGGTTGTAATTAGTATTTAAAGAATCAAGAATAGTATATATATTTTTAGATATAAAATTTAAGGTTTAGAATATAAAAATTATGGTTAGAATTTAGAATTTAATTTTAAATATTTATTAACGTGAGGTATAGAAGGAAACATAATAAAAGATAAAGGATTTTTGTTCAAATAGAAGGTACAAACCGTCTTCCCCTTTATTGTTCATCCTTTGGTGTCTCACTTTAAAATAATGGGTTTAAGATTTAAGGTTAGAGGTTGTGATTAGGGTTTAGGGAATTAAGAGTAAGGTGTATTTTTAAGGTTTAGGGTTTAAGATAAGAAAATTAATGTTAGGGTTTAGAATTTATTTTTTAAGTATTTTTTAGTGTGAGGTATAGAAAGAGGCACAATAAAAAGATAAGAGATTTTTTGTCAAATAGATAGAAGGAAATGTCTACCCTTTTATTGTACCTCCTTTGGTGCCATAATTTTAAATAGTGAGTTATGGTTTAGTGTTCAAGGTTGTGGTTTAGGTTAGGGTTTAAGGAATTGAGATTATAGTGTATTTTTAGTATATAGGTTTAGAGTTTAGGATATAAAAATTAAGGTCATGGTTTAGAATTTATTTTTTAAGTATTTTTTAGTGTAGGGTATACCAATAAGAGGCAAAAGATTTTGGAAAATCTTTAAGTATTTTTTAGTGTAGGGTATTTTTTTAAGTATTCCTACTGATCAACACTGATGTTGCAAATTTTGATCAGGTTTTCCCGAAAGGATCACCCCTGGTTCCCGACCTATCGAGGGAAATCGCAAAGCTAAGGGAAAGTGGAAAGCTTTATTTCATGGAAAATGCATGGTTCAAAAAGCAAACATCGTTGACTGATAACGACGTCAACAGCGTCGGGCCTTTGTCGGTGGAAAGCTTTGGAGGTCTGTTTCCTACCACCACCGCTCTCTCGGTCGGAGCATTTCTTATTTTTCAACTTCCTTTGCTCTACCATTCTTATTTTCATGTTGTGAAAAAATGGTTCGGCGAAGAATGAGATCTCTGATGAAAAAATTACAGAGGGAGATGGTACAATCAGCTGCAATGCATCCACGGGAGCAAATCACTTGATTTACATGTAATATACAAAATTAAAATCGTAAGTCGATTAGTCAAATGAAATTATGAATCATATTAACAATGCTTAACTATCGTAAGTATTAAATATATTGCGTTTATAGTGAATATTTGATACACTGTAGTTTTAAAAAATATCCTATACATTTGCTATGAAAATTGATAGTTTTCACGATCGACTTAATTTTAAGGTTTAGGGTTTTAATTAAGGATATATAACTTAAGCATTTAGAATTTAGGGATAGTGATTAGAATTTAAGGTTAGAGAATAAATTTTGTTTTCAGGGTAATATGGTTAGGATTTAGGTTTTAGCCTATAAACCCTATAATCAAAACCTAATTAAATTCTAACCATTGTCCTTAAATTTTAAACCCTTATACCTAAACCCCTAAACACTACGCTCTAAGACATTATACCTTAGAACTAAGGTATTTGTGAAAACCGAAAGTTTTCGCTGCCAATATAGAGAATAACAATCCTTAGAAAAATACACAACTAATAAATAATATGTTGGTCTATCAGAATGGGATGTTAGCTCTTAAGAAATGTTAGAAATTTGAATCTTAAACTTTCTGAAGAGAAAAAAATGAGTTAGGAGGGTCAACTCCATATTAGTCCTTTGCTAAACTTATCGGAATTAATCGATTTATAAGTCAGATACCGATAGTTAAACAAAAAATAAATACATAAGCTTGTATATTTCAAGCTAAATCTAAAATAAAAAATTCATAATTTTAAAACCTTAAACTATAAAATAATATTAATTAAATAAATAATTATACAACATTGAATATAATAGAATAAAATATGTATTAATATATTTAAAAGAGAAACTGAATATAAAACAAGCTTGGATAAGGAATGTAACACCCTAAAAATTATTCTTGATTTAAAAATTTTAATTTTGAACATCTCTAATTAAAAACCTTAGTTTTTAGATTCACAATTTCTGAAACACTAATCTTTTTGAGGTTTTTAAATTAATTTTCTAAAATCAAAGAAAAATTTTGGGATAAGATCTTAAAGTTTTAAAAGTTTGAAGTGTGAATTTAGAGTTTAAAATATAAATTGATGTTTTGAAAATCTTAAAAAGATTAGTGGCAAAATATGAGATTTTCCTTTTTTAAAATTTTTTCTATATTCTTAACGTGATTTAAATTTATTTATTTAAAAATATATATTATTTATAAAAGTAATATATATTTTGAAATTTGAGAACTCTTGATAACCATTTTTTTAAATTAAATTTTATTTTCTATTAAAAATAGTTATTTTTTATTATTAAAAGTATTCCTTTAATTCTATTATTATTTTATAAAAATATTAATTTATGTTAAGTGTTATTTTATCAAAACTCTTTATTTATTATTATAATATTATTATATAAATCCAAAAACAAGGAAAGGAAAACCGTTTAGAATTCTACAACCTTATTTTTAATATTTATTATATTTTGATTTGATAGAATTTTAATTTTAATTGAAATTATTTATTTTTCTTTCCTATATATTCATACTATATTCTAAGAAAAGATCATAAATTTTTATTCATCAAGATCCTCTAAAGCCTATATTTTCATTCTTGAATTATGTTTAAGTTCATAACCACCTTATTCAGTAAATTTATTTGCTTTGGATAAGGTGC
This sequence comes from Abelmoschus esculentus, assembly GCA_035048815.1. Taxonomy (NCBI): domain Eukaryota; kingdom Viridiplantae; phylum Streptophyta; class Magnoliopsida; order Malvales; family Malvaceae; genus Abelmoschus; species Abelmoschus esculentus. The sequence continues at coordinate 13,153,088 of JAUCBN010000016.1, read as the reverse complement.
GTTCTCTTATTGGTATTATATGTGTTTTTTTAAAAAGTATATTTTTCTGTGACATGCTTAATATTTTGTTGTTTTAAAAAATATTCGTGTTTTACTAGTGTGCCTAATTTTTGTATTGTGACTTTGATTGTAAACTTGTGTTACCATGCGTATATGTTATTTTGATTTGAGAAATAAAAAATCCAGACTTTGAGATCTCTCACTTTTACGAGTAATTATAATTTTTATATCTTATGAATTTGCGTTTTTGGATGAATTGAGATTTTAGATAAATTGCGATTTTAAATTGAATTGTGGTTGTTTTTTATTTTTAAATCATGTTACATAATATTATATGCATAAGGTGGGATTGTGTATAGAGAAAGAAGTGGTTTTACCATACTGTGATAGGAGAAAACGCGGTAAAGAGTTCTAGGAAATTTCTTCCACTAATATCGATTGGTTATGTCACCACTATTATTGGAGTATACAGTTGGGAATTTTGTTGTGCATATTACATCATTCATGCATCATGTTTTGTATTATTTTTTAAAATATTACTCTTAAAAAATAATTTTGTAAATTGTGTTTTGTTGTTTTTATCTATATCTTAGAGACATATTAAGCTCTTTAACTTACTCCCCCTTAGTATCCTCTTACAAATCTTTGGACTTTAGGTGATGTGGTACTTAAAGGATCTCAAATTTATATGATTATTATTTTATTCAACACAAATATAACTTTTAGTTATTTAAATTATTATTATTATCATTTTGAAAACTTTGATATATTTAAAAATTAATGTTATTTGAACCATTGAACTATAATATTATTTTTAATAAATTTTTGAGATAATTTATTTTGAGAATTTCAACTCTTTTACGTTATCAATTTTTTATTTTAATTTTTTAGTTTTGACGAATTATTAAGTATTTAAATATTTTATAATTATTATGATATAATATAAATTAAATTAGTTTTTAGGGTTAAATTTTCAACATTAACTTTCTAGATTCGACATATTTTTTCTTGTGCTAAATGTATGTTTTTTCTATGTTATTAAATGAATTTAAATGTGTGTTCTCCTCTATTGTTAAATGTGTGTTTTTTCCTGTATCATTGCTAAATGATTATAAATATTTTTTTTGGCTAATGATTATAAATGTGTTTTTTTTGGCTAAATATGTGTTTCTTCCTTTGTTAATTATTGTTAAATAAATTTAAATGTGTGTTCTTTTCTTGTGTTATATATTCTACGTCGTGTGGTTATTGCAAGCCATTTCTGTGACTCTTTGACATTGAGACATATGATTTGATGCTATGCATATTGTGTATTGGTGTTTGTACATTGTGATTGTGATGATCAAATTATCGGAACTGTGAGTCACGTATATTAAATGAATATCTATGATGAGACTTTTGTGATGTTGATTGCATAATTTTATGCATGAGATGAGACTGTACGTAGGAAGATGTGGGTTTATCACATTGTGTTTGGAGAAATAAAAGTGAGGAGTTCTGTAGAACTACTTACACTGTGATCGGTTGGCTTTGCCATCACTGTGTTTGAAGTTTAGAGTTTGAGACATGTATTCTCTATGATATTTCATTTATCACTACGTGTTTATTTACTGCGAAAATTTATGATATGTTTGTGATTGTAAATTATTAAATATTGTATTTATTAGACTTAAATACTTTATATATATAGGTGACGTTAAGCTTAAAAAATAATATATTAAATCTACTGTATATCACAAGTTAAATCTAGAAGGTTACATGAAACTCTAAATCTTTGTTCTAGAACACGTTCCACGGCAGTGGTATTATTTTGTTTACACTTTGTATCCATCGTCCACATCTGCCACCAATTCTTCATTACCTTAGTTGATCCGGTGTCCTTTTTAAACATCAAATCCAACTCCCTTAGCTTGTCATCGAGGCTCATTAAGTCTTTTTTTATGTAGATAGAAAATCAAAACATTTAATAATTTTAATAATAATAATAATAATAATTGTAAGTAGATAAAAAATTAATTAAAAAAAATGAGTTGAGATTTTTTACAAACACTTTTATTTAAGATAATTTTTTTATAACCATGGTGTTTAAAATATATTGGTTGTTTATCTCTCAGAATATAATAATTAGATGAACAATTACAATAACATGTATATAAATATTGTGAACAATAGTAAAATTTGTGAATTATTTGAATTTTATTTTATCATCAATATAAAATATAAGTTTTTTTTAAACTCAATTCATAATTTAACTATTTTGAGCATTAAAATTTTTTTTATCACTCACATATTTTGGGCATGTAAAATATTGTTGTAAAGATGTTAATTTGATGGTTTGAGCCTTTGCAAATACCATAGTGCTCGTGGACATATTTTGAGTAGTAGGAAAGACCGAGTCAAAAACTGGCCAAGATGACATGTGTGATTACTCCTTGTTGAGTTCTTGTTTTACCAAGGATGGGTTGATAGAGCCAACGTTGTTGGAAAATGTTCAAATTAAATATCGAAGTTTCTTGGCCATTCAAGAGCTTTGTGAGTCCTTACTGCCGTTCCACATACACTTTTGGTAGTTTAAATGAATTAAAAAAATTTCAGGAACGATTTAAGATTTTATCGTGTATTTTCGTTGGTTGATCCACTGAATTGTCAAAGTGTGTTTATCATGTTGAACATCACTATTTAAGTTCAAAATACTCAGGTTCGATGTTAGGCATGACAACTGCTGAAGTGAGTCCATAAAAATATTCTTCCTAATAATCTCGAACTATTCTGATTCTTTCAGGAGATGAAAGATCTGCTAGGTTCACTATTGCATATATCGTGACATTACCTGTTGCGCCAGTATTTAGGTAGCATTGTTGCATGCTAGATTCATCGTTACTCTTATCCTTTGTCTAAATCTACGTGCAGTACGTTTAATCTTTAGGTAAAAAGGATGTTCTTCAACTGAAGGGTTTTCTATGGTCATACACTAAAACAAATTGAATTACAATAGTAGAATGAAAAAGTGTAAGAAAAAATAAATCGAAAAGTTTAAATCATCAATTTCCGGTAAAGGTGTCAAAAACTTGTTACACGTGTAAAGTCCTACACAATTTTCATGCAAGTATACACTATGCCAAGTTACAGTGTATAAGATCGTCTCCAAGAGAATTGATGTTACTCTAGTAATTTATTTTTCCTGCACAGGAAATATAGAACACAAATAATTGATTTTGATTTTTAGAATCAAGCTAACGAAATTAACTAAATGAAATATTTGAGAAATCAAGAATAGAAGATAGGTCATATTAGAATGTTTTGTATTGAATCAGGGTGTAATTGTCTCATTTTTTTAATACAAAGTCAAATATTGCCGCCTCGGCGGTTCGCTGAAGGATTGCCTCGGCGGATAACCTGGGTTGCCTCGGTGGCAAGTTGATAACTCAAAATTTGATAGAACATCCTTTAGTGACTCCTCTTTATCCCTAATTCAGAGTGTTATTGATGCTCACGTCTTAATGATACCTCTCTATATGAATCAAGGACGAACACCAACCAATATTATGTTCTTTTTAGTCGTTGAAACTCGAGCTTCTCCTTAAGCCGAATTAGTCTTTACTGAAATAGATAAAAATCGTGTTTATTCATTTTGTGAGTCTAACTTTCACGATATTTGACAAATGAATATTTTTCTCACAAACTTCTCTCCCGAGCTTGAGTGCAAGAAATAGTAAGAACCAAAAATAAACAAACTTTGAATCTAACTTGTATTAACAAAACTTAAACAAAATACAAACTTTCTTTCACAACTACTCTACAAACTAACCTAAGCCCTAAGGAAATTTAGAACATAATGAAGGTAGAAGAAGACAAGGATTTCGGTTAGATTTCTCAAAGAATTCGAGATGTCTTGTTTTCTACCTAAGGTATGGTATTTATAAGCTTAGCCTAGGTCAAGTCCTTAAAAGTAAGATTATAACTTGGAATCAAATACAACTTTATTAAAAAAATAAATCTCTTTATTTTAATTCATATTTAACTCTCGTTTTGTAACGCCCTAGATCGGCCAATGCGGGAAGCCAGGCAAGAGGTCACATTGATTGTCTTAAAACATAAATCAAGTTTCAAGTAAACCAAAATAACTGATATGAAAAATAAAATTGGGTGTTACTTAAAACAAGTAAAAACGTTACTAAAATAAGGTGTCCTGAAAATATAGTTGTTCACGAAAAATAATCCACAAACCGAAGTCAAATATAGAAATACAAAATATCTGAAATAACATTGTTGACAAAATAGCACGTCACCCTAACGCAAACTGAATACTAAAATATTACTTCAAGAAAAAAAAAACCCTAGAAAGTGAGTAGATTCTTTTGGTGCCAAATCCGGGATGCCTATCTACGGCTATATGAAAAGAGGGAAGAAAACAGGTATGAGCTACAGAGCCCAGTTTGTTCTAACAGTGCAAGTAAAAATACAAGTAAAATCGGTAAATGGTAATAACAGTAAATCAGGTCATGTATGTGCATGTTATGCTACCCTCCAACCGAACTCCTGGATACAGTTCCCCAGAACAGTATCAGATACAGGTATTAACCTAAGCCCGCCGGGGCGAAGGTACCGACCTAAAGAATCACCTTAGGGTACAGACGGAATTACCCTGACCGTAGCACGAGAACCGATATTAGGCGAAATTACCCTAACCAAAGCTAGAAACCGTAAACAGGCGGAATTACCAGTGGGATCAAGGCTGAACCGAAACTCAACACTATATATTTCATCCCAGACCCAAGATACCAAGCATGCAGTAATATCAGGAATATAATAACAGTGTCAGGAAATAATCCGATGTCATGTATACACCAAAACAAGAAGTATTATACAGAGTATTTGATGCTTAAATTTCAAAATATATATTTACGTAAAATCCAAAAAAAGTAGTCATGTGCACATGTCAAGTTCGTTCAAAATAGGAAAACAATGGTATATAGTTATATAGCACACAAGAAAACACACCTCGAATGGTATAAATAGGTAAGTGATCTACTGGACGTTTGAACCTCTCTCTGTAGCAGTACTAGACCCTAAAACAATATAAGATATATTTTTTATTAAAACATGAGCTAAAAACTGAATTGACTAAAAGGGGTTCAAGAATATACGGGTTACGATTGGCTCTTGGGTTCAGTCAAAACGGGAGGAACTGGGCTGGGTCGATAGATAGTCGGGAGAACTATGGGGTCCTACAAACAATCAGGTATAGGGATTAGACTTTAAATACAATTCCGGACTTAACTTAGAAGAAAAGTTTGACTCGAGACTTAAAAGTCCAATTTGGAGGCTTTGGGGTTTGAATTTCGAAAAACGGACTTCACGGATTGACTCAAGACGTCGAAAAACATAGAATAGGAGTTTTTAAAAATTTTGACTTTTGGGGTCAAACTCAACGCTGACGTCAGCAGTCAACGCTGATGTCAGCAGTCAAAGTCAACGCTGATGTCATGTTAATTTCATAGTTAACGGTCAACGGTCAACAGGTCGGGACGATCAACGGGTCGGATCTGGTCAACGGTTGACCGGTTCGGTCCAGGTTAAGCCGACTCGGTTCTAATGGATCAGTTCAGGGTCGGTTCGGGCCAGTTTGGACCGGCCGGCTCCTGCTACCATCCAGGGTGTGGAGGCCACGCGTGGCCCTAAATCGATCGGAAACACTTATAGAGGCCGGGTTTCTCAAAAAAACGACCAAACTTACCCAAAAATCGACTAAAACTTCCAGTATCTGATTTTTAAAGGTTTAAAACCCACAACTTACCCAAAATGAAGCCCTTCAACGATGAAGGCTTTTCCAGCAGCCAACGGGGATGATCTTAGAGGGTTACGATCAGCCTTCGATTGGGAGCAAAACAGAGTTGGCGACGCGTTAGATCGGCGTCGATCGCGGCTAGATCGAACAATTCTCTAAAAGGGTTAAAACCCTAAAAACGACAAAGCTTTTGGCCTTGATTATCGGCGACGGCGGCGGTGGTACAGCGCGTGAGGGGAGGGGTTTTGCTCAAGGTATGGTGGTCGTTCGGATTTTACCGGCGGTGACACCCATAGACGACCGGAGAAAGAGGTCGGCGGTGGTAGGGTTTGAGAGGGATGAAGGTTTAATTGGTTCGAATAAAAGTCGATCTCAGATCTCAGATCTAATGTTTTATTTTTATAAGACTCCAACCTGATTTAAAATACCTCGAAACATAAAATATTTAATATTATACTTTATACTTTTATTATTATTATTTATTTATTTACTTAATATGGGTGTTACAACTCTTCCCCCCTAAGAAGAAATTTTGTCCTCAAAATTTACCTAAACAGAACAGATGTTGGAACGGCTCCCTCACTGACTCTTCGATCTCCCAGGTGGCCTCAAAAGGGTTACGATTTCTCCACTGAACTTTAACCATAAGGATACGCCTTCTTCTCAGAACTTTTTCACTAAAATCTAGGATCTGAATAGGCTCCTCCTCATAAGATAAGTCTAGACGTAACTCAACATCCTGAACTTGAATAATATGACTCGGATCTGGGTGGTACTGTCTCAACATGGACACATGAAAAACATCATGGATACGGTTAAGCTGAGGAGGCAACTGAAGCTGATATGCAACAGGACCGATTCTTTTTAGAATACGGTATGATCCAATATATCTCGAGCTTAGCTTGTCCTTGTGTCCAAATCTCAGAAATTTCTTCCATGGAGAGACTTTTAAGAAAACCTGATCACCAACCTCAAACTCGATATCCTTTCTTCTTCGATTGGCATAAGATTTATGTTTGGTAAAAGCTTCCTTCAGACGATCTCAAATCAATCAGACAATCTCCTCAGTTTCCTGAATTAACTCGGGACCTAAAGTTTTCCGATCATATAACTCAGTTCAACGAATGCTAGTTTGGTAACTGTTATCATAGGCAAACTCTGCCAACGACAAGAAATTTTTCCAACTGCCCGAAAGTCTAGAACACAACCTCGCAACATATCCTCCAGGATATGTATCACTCTCTCAGACTGACCATCTATCTAAGGATGAAAAGATGTACTGAAATTCAGACGAGTACCCAAAGCAGACTATAAAGCTGTCCAAAAACGGGAAGTAAACCTTGGATCTCGATCAAAAATGATAGATAAGGGCACCCCATGTAGTCTGATAATCTCAGAAATATACAATCTAGCCAGCTTCTCTAGAGAATAGGTGATCCGAACAGGAATAAAATGAGCTGACTTTGTGAGTCTATCCACAACAACCTAAACAAAATCTTTCCTGGACAAGGTCAGGGGCAAATCAGTAACAAAGTCCATCGTGATACGTTCCCATTTTTATTCGGGAATCTTGATAAGCTGTAAAAGACCAGAAGGATATTGATGTTATGTTTTCACTTGCTAACTGGTCGAACATCTAGATATATAGTCCGAGATATCCTTTTTCACACCTACCCAATAGTATCTCTGTTTCAGATTCTGATACATCTTATCTCCTCCAGGATGCATAGCATAAGGACTGCTATGAGCCTCACCGAGAATGATCTGTCTCAACCTGGGATCGTTGGGTACACAGTAACGACCATTAAAGCAAAGAACTCTATCCTGATCAAAAGAATAATCAGAAGTGGATCCTTCTTCCACTCGTTGCATAACATGAAGCAAAGAGTCATCTAACCGCTGCTTGGCCCTAATCTGCTCAGCCAAAGCCGGTTTGACTCGTAACTCAGCCAAAAGACTACCATCATCAAACATACTCATCCTGGCAAACAAGGATCTCAGGTCTGATATGGTCTTACGACTCAAGGCATCTGCCATAACGTTGGCTTTTCCTGGATGATATTCAATCTCATAATCGTAGTCCTTAAGAAGTTCAAACCAACATCGTTGTCTCAGATTAAGCTCCTTCTGGATAAGAAGGTACTTCAGGCTCTTGTGATCGGAAAAGATATAACACTTTTCTCCGTAGAGATAGTGCCTCCAGATTTTTAGAGCAAAAACCACAGTTGCAAGCTCAAGCTCATGAGTAGGGTAGTTACCCTCATGTAGTCTCAACTGTCGTGACACATATGCGATCACCTTACCATCCTGCATCAGCATACAACCAAGCCCTGAACGCGATGCATCACTGTAAACTATAAAGTCCTTCCCTGACTCAGGTTGGGTCAAAACTAGAGCTCGGGTTAAAACTGATTTCAACTGATCAAAACTAGACTATTGGGCCTCAGACCACATAAACGGGACACCCTCCCTCAAAAGCTTTGTTAGAGGGGAGGCAATGATGGAGAAACCATCGACAAAGCGTCGGTAATACCTAGCTAAGCCTAGAAAACTACGGATCTCAGACACGTTCCTAGGAGACTTCCAACTGCTGATTGCATCAATCTTACTCGAGTCCACCTTGATACCTCCAACTGAAACGACATGCCCCAAGAACGTCACCTCACTAAGACAAAACTCGTATTTACTAAGCTTGACATACAACTGATGCTCCCTGAGAGTCTACAACACAACTCTTAGATGTCCCACATGCTCGTCCGTAAAGCGAGAGTAAACCAATATATCATCAATAAAAACAATAAACTGGTCGATGTAGGATCGGAAAATGCAGTTCATCATATCCATAAAAGCTGCAGGGGCATTGGTTAAACTAAAAGCCATTACTAAGAACTCATAGTGACCATACCGGGTGTAGAAAGCAGTCTTAACAATATCAGAGCCCTTAACTTTTAACTGGTAGCACCCGGATGGAAGATCAATCTTAGAGAAAACTGTGCCCCCCGAAATTGATCAAATAAGTCATCAATCCTGGGTAAAGGATATTTGTTTTTCACTGTTAGCTTATTCAGCCTTCGGTAGTCGATGCACAACCGAAGGAAACCATCCTTTTTTTAACAAAGAAAACTAGAGCTCCACAAGGTGAAGAGCTAGGTCGGATGAACCATCCTTCTTAAGTATATACTATGTTAATTATGTTTTCATTTGGTTTTAAGTGTGTTTGTATGGTTAAAATAAGACTACAAGGCTTTTTAGATGTGTTTGCCTTGTTCTAATATAGGTACTTAGGAGAACCTTAGTTCAAGTGGGCATACTCAGCTCATCTCTAGCTCAGGAGAGCGTATGCAGTTCAATACCAGCTCAAGGGGATTATATTCAGCTCAGAAGAAGCTCAATGGTGGGCACGCAGCTCACCTTAGCTCGGGGCAGCTCGGAGGCTTAGTTCCCAACTCCATTTAGCTCCTAACACTCTTAGCTAGTTCATTTCAGCTCATCTCCATTTCTAGCTCAACTCAACTCAAGTTGAAGTGACCTACAGCAGCTAAAACCTATCGTACACGAATAGCAGGTGTCCTACGTATGTTCCATACATGTGGGGCCTACATAGCACCCTTTTCCATAAGTTTGGGCGTCCAAAAGCAAGCAAGCCAAACAAGGCCCTTGCTTTGAAGACCAATCAGCAACATTGGATAAGAATGAGTGGTTTCTTATTCAAATTCAAACATTAAACACATTTAATGTGTTTTAAGTGCCAAAACATGTGGCTAAGGATATTAGGAGCCTAGGAAAAGTTATTTGAGCATTTAAATTTTAATTTTCGTTTGAATTAAGGCCACAAATTCAAATTTGGCCAACTTCTCCTTTATTCCTATATATTTACTTAATTTTGTAAAGACAAGGTCAGACATTTTATGAATAAAATCATTTGTGAGATTTTCTCTCAATTTCAGTTCTTCATTGAACTTTTCTTGACAAATTCAGACATTGTTTGAGTGTGTCAAATCCTTGATACTTCGGGTTCCTAGATCGCTCTATCTAGAGGGTCCAAGTCCGTTGACGAAGAACGTATTCGATTTGGGTCCGCTCAGTATATTGTTCGGGTTCTTTCGAGTTCAACGTTATTGTTATTTTCCAGCAACTTAAACATCCAATTCTGCCATTTTGGACGTTTTAATGCTGCCATGAAAGCCCTCGAAGCATTTCATCTTCATTAACCTCCAGAAACTACTAGAATTCCTTCATCCCTTTTCTTTTTTTGTTTCAGTTTTTTTTTTCTTATCGTTTTAACATCAGTCTAACATTCATAATGTTGTGTTTATTGCAGAGACTTGCTTGCTATTATCCTAGATCCGTTCCAAACAAGGATCGTTGTTTTTGAAGCAACGAATCCCGTTTATCATATGGTAATCAGAGCTTTGGTTGGATATTAGCACTTTCTGCACTACATATATCAAAAACGACAAAAGAAAAAAAAGAAAAAAATTGAAATTCTGCAAAAAAAGAAAGTCAAAGTCAAAGTTTGACCAGAAAAGTCAAAGTCAACAAAAGAAATTCGAAAAATTTAAAAAAAAATAAAAAAAATCACATTTGAATATTTAATGTATTTTCATGTTTATATGTGTTGTTTGACCACAAAAATGATGAAGGGTGCTTAAGTTTACCATGGAATGCTTCTAAATCACTTAAAACGACGTGTTCTTATTTGTTCGATGATAGGATTGTGGTAAGCATTTCTAATGCAGTAAGTACTTCATTTCCAGCCTTAATTCACTTTGTTCTTCATTAATTTCAGCCTTATTCTTGTTTTCCTTTTGTTTTTTTTCAGTCTTGTTTTTCTTTCTTTTTTACTTTCTAGCATTGTTTTTCTTTTGTTTTACTATCCAATCTTGCTTTTTGTTTGTTTTCTTTATTTTTCAGCCTTTGTGTCATCTAAACAGCCCCTAATTCACTTTTAACTCTTGTTTGTACCACCGTTACATATATCTTGGAGTTTGACACAGATAACAAGTTTCAAGGATCAGACTAGTTACTTAAAGAGTGTTTGCAAGAGAACGAGCGGAAAAGGCATTTGAGAGTGTGAGCACAGAAGGGGAATCAAAAGAGCCATTCAAGTATTCCCGAGTGAAACACAAGCGCTGAGTGTTATTTTGCTGAGTGCATTATTCTTTTGTAGTGATCTACGAGAATTTGTTGTGAGTGCAGTGAGGGACTTTAAAATTTCGTTTATTTAACATAATAGTTTTCTTTTCTTGTTTTCCGTTGCTGCAATGATAGGTAATGACGATCGTAGTCTCGGTGGAAGTAATCCACCAGATTTGCAAATGCAGGCTTTTACTCGAATCTTGCAGCGTCTTTTAGACCAAGCATTGGAGCCTATTCAGTCTCGTTTGGATAGAATAGATGGGGGTGGTTCCCAATCTATCCAAAATGAGAATCTTGATGAAAACGACGTCGAACAATCACCACGGACGAATCAACGACCAAGACGTGAAGTTGATGATAATATTTCTAACATAAAAGTTGCTATACCTTCTTTTCAGGGACGTTCAGATCCAGATGCTTATCTAACATGGGAAAGTAAAGTTGAACACGTTTTCGAGTATTACAATTACTCGGAACAAAAGAAAGTAGGACTAGCAACTTTGGAGTTTGTTGACTATGCACTATTGTGGTGGGATCAATTACTAGTTAGTCGACGACGTGCGGGTGAAGGACCTTTGAGAACATGAGACGAAATGAAGCGTATCATGCGGAAACGGTTTGTTCCTTCTCACTATCATCGTGATTTATTTCAGAAATTACAAACTTTGGAACAGGGCAATAGGAGCGTCGAGGACTATTTCAAGGAAATGGAGATGTCCATGATGCGTGCGAACATAGTTGAGGATCGTGAGGCAACTATGGCTCGGTTTATGGCAGGTTTGAATTCTGAAATTGCTAACGTTGTTGAATTGCAGCATTATGTCGAATTGGATGACATGGTGCATATGGCGATGAAAACTGAGTGACAACAACGTAGAAAAGTTTCTACTCAAGGTAATACTACTCTATTTAAATCTTTTACGAATCCATTATATACCCCTAACCATGCTAGGAAACAAGCACCGCAAGCGCCACATCGGATTCAAGAACAAGGCGAGTCCAGCAAGCCAAAGCCTCCCGTTGCTGATAATGGGCATGGTAAACAAAAAGTGGTTGTACAAGAGAGATCAAGAGTTATTCAATGTTTTAAGTGCCTTGGTCGAGGACATGTTACTAGCTAGTGTCCTAATCGTAGGGTTATGTTGATGCAAGATGATGGAGAGATTGAGTCAGATTCTGAAGAAGAACCACATGAGATCCCTGATGAAGATGATAAAGAGGATGTCCTAGAAGTTGCTGATACTGGTAAAGTAATGGAAATCATGGTTGTTAAACGTAGTCTGAGTGTGAAACAGGTTCAGGATGAACAACAACGCGAGAATATCTTTCACACGCGATGCAAAATTCAAGATAAGGTATGTGTTGTGATTATTGATAGCGGTAGTTGTACTAATGTTGCTAGTTCAGTGATGGTTGACAGGTTAGGTCTCAAGACAACAAAGCATCCGAATCCGTACAAATTGCAATGGTTGAATGATGGGGGAGAACTTAAAGTAACAAAACAAGTTGTTATACCATTTTCGATCGAAAGTTACAAGGACGAGGTCCTTTGTGATATTGTGTCGATGGATGCTACTCACCTTCTTTTGGGATGCCCTTGGCAATATGACAAGAAGGTAATGCATGATGGTTTTACAAATCGATACTCTTTTATGCATGCAGGTAAGAAGATTACTTTGGCTCCTTTGACACCGAGTCAAGTGATGGAAGATCAAGCAAGCGTGAAAAAGAGTAAGGAAGCTGCAAAGGAGAAGAAAAAGATGAATGTTTATGCAAGCAGTCGAGAAATCAGGAAATATCTTTCCTCTCACCAATCTTTGCTTATTTTAATGTTTAAAGATTATTGTTTATTGACTGACTTTCCTTCTGATTTGCCTGCATCAATTGTTTCCCTTTTGTAGGAATTTAAGGATGTGTTTCCGGAAGAAACACCGAGGGGATTGCCACCTCTTCGTGGTATTAAGCACCAAATTGACTTTATCCCAGGTGCTACTATTCTAAATCGACCAGCTTATCGAACTAACCCCGAAGAGACGAAAGAGCTTCAAAGACAAGTGACAGAATTACTGGACAAGGGTTATATTCGAGAGAGTCTGAGTCTGTGTGCTGTTCCGGTACTGTTAGTGCCGAAGAAAGATGGGTCTTGGAGGATGTGCATAGATTGTAGAGCTGTGAACCAGATTACAATTAAGTATCGTCATCCTATTCCCATACTTGTTGATATGTTGGATGAGCTTTGTGGAGCCGGCATCTTCTCTAAAATTGACCTAAAGAGTGGATATCATCAAATTCGCATACGAGAAGGCGATGAATGGAAGACAGCCTTCAAAACGAAGCTAGGTTTCTACGAATGGTTAGTAATGCCTTTTGGCTTAACTAATGCACCTAGTACTTTTATGCGATTGGTGAATCATGTTCTGCGATCTTTTATTGGAAAGTTTTGTGTTGTATATTTTGACGATATTTTGATTTATAACAAGACTTTGCAGGATCATGTAGAACATTTGAGAGTTGTTTTACAAACTTAGCGAAAAGAAAGATTATTTGGTAACATAGAGAAATGTGTGTTTTGTACCGACAAACTTACATTTCTTGGTTACATTATTAGTGCACAGGGTGTTGAAGTCGATCCTGAGAAGATAAAGGCAATTCAGGAATAGCCACAACCGACATCGATTACTCAGGTTAGATCCTTTTATGGTTTAGCTAGTTTCTATCGTCGGTTTGTTCTTAACTTTAGTTCTATTACCGCACCCTTAACAGAGATTATTAAGAAGAATTCTAGCTTCTTATGGGGTAAAGAACAAGAAGATACCTTTTTGAAAATTAAGGATTGTTTAACGAAGTCACCTGTGTTAGCCTTACCTAACTTTGATAAAACTTTTGAAATTGAATGTGATGTTTCTGGAGTTGGTATAGGCGCTGTGTTAATGCAGGAAAAAAGGCCCATTGCATACTTCAGTGAAAAGCTTATGGAGCAACATTGAATTATCCAGTCTAAGGAGACATGGAAACATTACTTGTTGCCTAAGGAGTTTGTGATTCACACTGATCATGAGGCTTTACGATATATCACAGGTCAGCATAAATTGAATAAACGACATGCTAAATGGGTTGAATTTTTAGAGTTTTCCTTATGTCATTCGTTACAAAAAAGGTAAAGATAATATCGTTGCTGATGCTTTATCACGTAGATATGTGCTTTTGAATTACCTTGATTTACATTTGATTGGATTTGCATATATTTGTGACTTGTATGTTGATGATTCTGATTTTAGAGATAAGTATAATGCTTGTGAGAAAGGTGCAGATGGAAAGTTTTACAGGCTTGATGGTTATCTTTTCAAAGAAAATAGGATATGCATTCCACAGGGTTCAATGCGTGATATTTTGATCCGTGAAGCACATGAGGGTGGATTGATGGGTCACTTTGGAGTCACCAATACGTTACAGACATTGAAAGAACATCTATTTTGGCCTAAGATGCGTAAAGACGTTGAAAGGTACTGTGAACGTTGTGTGACATGTAAGAAAGCAAAATCGAAGGTTTCACCACATGGTATGTACTTACCTCTACCTATTCCTGATTCCCCTTGGACTGATATTTCAGTGGATTTTGTTTTGGGATTGCCTCGAGCTAGAAATGGTAGAGATAGTATCTTTGTTGTGGTTGATAGATTCTCTAAGATGGCACATTTTATTGCATGCTATAAGACTGATGATGTTGTTAATGTGGCTAACTTATTCTTTAGAGAGATTGTTCGATTACATGGTATTCCTAGGTTAATTGTTTCTGACAGGGATGTTAAATTTCTGAGTCATTTCTGGAGGACTCTTTGGAGAAAAATAGGTACAAAACTCATGTTTTTTACTACTTGTCATCCCCAGACTGATGGACAAACTGAGGTTGTTAATCGTGTTTTATCTACTTTGCTGCGTTCCATCATTAAAAAGAACATTAGGACTTGGGAAGATTGTTTGCCACATCTTGAGTTTGCTTATAATCGTGCTATACATTCTGCTACTAAGATGTCACCATTTGAGGTTGTTTATGGTTTTAACCCTATTACGCCTCTAGATTTGTTACCTTTGCCACAGGAACAAGTGACGAACAGAGACGGTCAAGCAAAAGTAGAGTATGTGAAGAAGTTGCATCAACAGGTCAAGGAGAATTTAGAACGAAGGACTCAACAGTACGAAAAGCAAGCAAATAAGGGAAGAAAGCGAGTTACCTTTGATGTTGGTGATTAGGTTTGGGTTCACTTCCGAAAGGAATGATTTTCAGCCCAAAGGTAGTCTAAGCTGTTACCGCGAGGAGATGGTCCTTTTTAGATGTTGAAGAAAGT
This sequence comes from Abelmoschus esculentus, assembly GCA_035048815.1. NCBI lineage: Eukaryota > Viridiplantae > Streptophyta > Magnoliopsida > Malvales > Malvaceae > Abelmoschus > Abelmoschus esculentus. The sequence goes on along the minus strand of JAUCBN010000016.1, from coordinate 13,137,815 downwards.
GAATGACAACGCCTACAAGATAGACTTACCGGGCGAGTACAATGTAAGTGTCACATTTAATGTTTCTGATTTAACCCCGTATGATATTTCTGCAGATTTAAGGTCAAATCCTTTTCAAGAAAAGGGGGATGATGTGAGCACATCATGTCAAGTTCAACAGGTTGATCTGGAGGTCTTACCATCAGGACCTATCACACGTTCAAAGGCAAAGAAATACAGGGAAGCTCTTTTCCTTACTTGTGCTAACATTTTAGATTCATTTGAGAATGTTCATGCCTTAGAATATGTTGTTTATAATGTGTTGCATGCTGATATGTGACATATTAGGTATATATATTAGTATGTGTGTTTACTTATGTATATATTATGTTAATTATGTTTGCATTTGGTTTTAAGTGTGTTTGTGTGGTTAAAATAAGACTACAAGGATTTTTAGTTGTGTTTGCCTTGTTCTAATATAGGTACTTAGGAGAACCTTAGCTCAAATGGGCATACTCAGCTCATCTCCAGCTCATGAGAGCGTATGCAGTTCAATACCAGCTCAAGTGGATTACATTCAGCTCAGAAGAAGCTCAATGGTGTGCACGCAGTTCACCTTAGCTCGGGGCAGCTCAAAGGCTTAGCTCCCAGCTCCATTTTGCTCCTAACACTCTTAGCTAGTTCATTTCAGCTCATCTCCATTTCCAGCTTAACTCAACTCAAGTTGAAGTGACTTACAGCAGCTGAAACCTATCGTACACGAATAGCAGGTGTCCTAAGCATGTGCCATGCATGTGGGGCCCACATAACACCCTTTTCCACAAGTTTGGGTGTCCAAAAGCAAGCAAGCCAAACAAGGCCCTTGCTTTGAAGATCAATCAGCAACATTGGATAAGAATGAGTGGTTTCTTATTCAAATTAAAACATTAAGCACATGTTTAATGTATTTTAAGTGCCAAAACATGCGGCTAAGGATATTAGGAGCCTAGGAAAAGTTATTTGAGCATTTAAATTTTAATTTTCGTTTGAATTAAGGCCACAAATTCAAATTTGGCCAACTTCTTTGTTCCTATATATTTACTTAATTTTGTAAAGACAAGGTTAGACATTTTATGAATAAAATCACTTGTGAGATTTTCTTTCAATTTCAGTTCTTCATTGAACTTTTCTTGACAAATTCAGACTTTGTTTGAGTGTGTCAAATCTTTGATACTTCGGGTTCCTAGATCGCTATCTAGAGGGTCCAAGTTCGTTGACGAAGAACGTATTCAATTTGGATCTGCTCAATATATTGTTCGGGTTCTTTCAAGTTCAATGTCGTTGTTATTTTCCAGCAACTTAAACATCCAATTCTGCCATTTTGGACGTTTTAATGCTACCATGAAAGCCCTTGGAGCATTTCATCTTCATTAACCTCTAGAAACTGCTAGAATTCCTCCATCCCTTTTCTTTCTTTGTTTCAGTTTTTTTTTTGTTTTCTTATCGTTTTAACATCATTCTAACATCCATAATGTTCTGTTTATTGCATAGACTTGCTTGCTATTATCCTAGATCCGTTTCAAACAAGGATCATTTTTTTTTGAAGCAACGAATCCCCAATATCAAGACAACTCCTCAGGAAAAACATCAGGAATCTCACAAATAGTGCAAATTTCTTCAATCACTAATCTAGACCCTTTTGTGTTAAGGAAACAGGCAATAAAGGTCTCATATCCCTTCCGGATCATCTTGTCAACAGACAAAATCAAAACCACATTGGACAGATAACATCGTCGCTCACCCAAACAGAACTACAGAACGTTCATCCAGAGTCTTTAAGGTAACCCTCTTTCTTTCACAGTCCAGAATAACACGATGTTCGATTAACCAATCAATACCCAAAATTAGATCGAACTCCTCTAAAGGATGTTCCAAGAGATCCGCCAGAAATACCTCCTCTTCCACAACAAGGGGACACCTCCTGAAAACCTTATCCACGGATAAAGATTTCCTCACAGGGCTCATAACAGTAAAAACACTCTCAATGTTCTCAACTGAGATCGGAAGGTGTCTAGATACTAACTTAGATATGTAAGAGTGAGTGGAGCCAATGTCAAGAAAAGCAAGGTACGGAACAAAAGAGATGGTAAAGGTACCTGCGATAATATCAGGCTCGTCTCGGTCATCTCTACGTCTGGTGGATACACAAGAGCTGGCTGACGAGCCTCAAAAACGAATGGCCCACTATCCTGGTGGCCTCGACTTTTGGTATCTGATCTAACAGCAGACCCAGAAGCTCTACCTTGAGATTGTCCCAAAGCGGGCATCTAAATGGATGTCTGTGACCTAGAAGGTGTCTAAAAACGCGTAGGGGTCTGAGTCGAAGGTCGACTAACAGAGGATGGATGAGGGTAGTCTCTCAGAAAATGCTTAGAAGAACCACATCGGAAACAAGCTTTAATCTTCTTCCTACACTCGCTCCTATGTATGTTGCCACAAAAGTCACACGCTGGTACAGATGGGATTCTAGAGGAACCACCCTGGCTAATAGAAGAGTCCTGAGGTGCTGCAGGCTGATGATAGGAACCACCTCTCTGACTCGGTGCAGATCGAGCCCTTTTACCAGGGCGACCATAAGACTCACCATGGTTGAAATGCCCTCCCTATCGACCACGGTCCTTCATACTATCCTTATCTCTTCCTTGCTCACGTCCCTGATCTCTCGTAACCTGGCTATTAGAAAGTTTCTCTAAATCCACAGCAGTCTTTGTCCGGTTCACCAGGTCCTCAAATATAACATCTTGATGCGTAGCTACTCGATCTCGGATACCAATGCAGAGCCCCTCAAGAAATTTATCACACTTATCTTTCTCTGTGGCCACTATCCCAACACCATATCTCATCATGTCTAAAAACTGAAGTTCATACTCAGCCACTGTCATAGTATCCTGTACCAAGTCTCTAAAGTCCTAACACCTCTCTCTCATATACCGGTCACCCAGATAACGGTTCTTGAACCGTTCCTTGAAAAAGTCTCAGGTTAGTCTATCGGGGGCAACACTATTCACCACAAACTCCCACTAGATGTGAACATTACTATCAAGTATAGCCACAGCTCCTAGGTATCTCCTAGCTGGCTCTAAAACCAGATGATCCATCCGTCTCTCTGTATCATACAACCAGATCTCTGCATCTGAAGGTGCACCCGTCAAGGATCCAGAAAAATTCCTCACTCCATTAGCGAACAGGATCTGAGAGATTGGTGCCTCTGGTACAGCACCCGAAGCTCTAACAGCCCCCTATAGCAACTGAAGGAGCTTCCTACTTAAGGTTCCATCCGTCACATCAACAGTAGGCTCGGTGCTCGGTACTAATACCCCTTTAACCGGGGTAGACATATCAATGCCTATAGCAGGCTGAGGGTTGGGCGGTACAGTGGTACTGTAACCCCCTCGACCCGGTTTAGATGTCACCCGACCCGAACGAGTTACACGGAGAATACCGAGGCTAATTCGAAGACTCATCCTGATAAATAACCCTAAAAAATTATCTTTTATCTTTTCTAAATGCTTTGATTAGATCCTACATGTTCATGCAAGGATCGAGTTCAATTGCAGCGGAGACTAAAGATAAACAAGTCCTAATTTAATCAAACAAGTTTTAGGGGCCTAATTATAATTTCCATAATTTTATACTCGGATTATGAAATTGAGGTTATCAATATTTAATTAATTATTTTTCATGCTTGCACGTAAATTTTTAGCTTAAAATAATATCTACAAGTCATTTAATTGCATGCTCAAGTTTAAGACTATTTCTAGCGTCCAAAGGTTTCATGATATTCTCTATATGAAAATTCACCTAAAAACACTTTAAGCACATATCATGACATATTATCTAGATGCAATTCAACCTAGTTAGCAATAATATATTTAACTCCAAAGAGTATGCTTCAACATCAACAATCTTATAAACACACGAAAGAACTACCTCAATATTCTCAACATGATTTCTAGATACATTCCAACCTAAATAATAATATCATGGATTCAACTCATAAGTAGTCATGCTTCATTATCAACAATACTCAAATTCACACACAGGGATATCAAGAACCAAACTTCAAAAGAACTTTATTATAACTAAAGGAATATCAATGCGAAATTCAAGTCAAAGTCACGAGCTAACATCAACTTTGATATTTATCAAATAAGTATAAGCATATAACCATTTCAAGTCTCAAAAGTATAGATATTATTCACAATATGATAACATGTTCCCATTGCTCTCTCACTACTACTAATGTTATAAAGACATACTTGAGCTTTCACTTGACGGTTACCTGGGTCCTTGCTTTTCTTTATTGCCTCCACATCAAATACTATACATTGCAAGGTAAATAAGAGGGTAAGCGTAAGCTTAGTGAGTGAATAAAAAAAGTATAAAAACACCTTGTAATGCAGCCCATCTTAAACCAATTTCATCAATTTAAAAACATGTCATGCTCTTTATAAAATAAAACACACATGACTAACAATGTCACTTTTAAAAATCAGTGTCATCAAACCAAGGCTAACAAAGTCATCATTAGATTTTAGTAAAAAACATTTTGTAATCACATGCTTTAAAAGCTAAAACACAAGTCTTACATGCTACTCACATAACAATGCTTACACGTGCACCTCAATGCACAAAGCTCAAGTCTTACATGCTAACAATATAGCAATGCTCAAATCACATGCATACCAATGAATAAAACCTCGCATGCATAATACCATATGCAATCAAGTGAAAATCATGACACTTACCTTACAAAAGTAAAAACATATATTGGTGCTAGTGATCCGATTTGTACCACTCCAAATCGTTAGGATAAACGGGCAACCGCATGTTAGTACCACTCCCAAAGCATGCGCATGTTGATACCACTCTCAACATGAATTATCTCACCTTGATGTCCGGTGACAGTACCACTCCGATCAACCCGTATGTGACAGTACCACTCCCACCACATAGCATTGGAATAAAAGGCAAAATGCAACACACAAGGAATTTATACACGTACGACTTTTGAATGTTTATAGTGCACTCTAGACCCTATTGATCGATCAACTTATCCCATAAGGTTCATCACTTAACTAGACAATATATTATCAAAAATCAATGCTCAACATTTAATTCAAAACAGAATTTAGATCACATATATCCCATTTTTTACGCATCACTTGCAAAAACCAATAAAACCACTTTTATCTTATTTTCAAAATAAAAACTGTGGGAACATTGAATGCATATAAAATCTCTTTAAAAAAGTCTCATGAGCATTTATATACATGCATAATCACATATGCACAACACAATAAGAACATGACAAATAACATAATAAAAACACGGTGTAATATGGAAACCTTTAAGAAAGCAATACTTTAAACTTACTTCAGAGTATAGGGAGATTTTTTACACCTTCCCTACACCCTCAAACCTTTGAAAAACATTTAAAATCATGCCAAATTGGCATGCCTCATAATCCACTCACCGATAATCGATACTTGCTCGCCAAACTACCAAAATGAACTGAAACGCCTTCAAACGCGATCGCCTAATTCTTGTCCTGTTTCAAGCATCAAAACCAAGGGTTTTAATGCTTCTAAACTCACAAAAGAAACCAACAAGTCAGATCCCTACACAATAGCCCTTAAAACCTATCAAAACTTAAACCGAAAACTTGTCGGAATACATCAAACTTCACTTAAGCCTATAGTCTGGGATTAGGGATATTAAAAACACTTTATAAACATCCTAAAACATTAAAAACAATCCATTTAAGACCCAAAAAACAGTGGGTAAAAACCCTTGAACAAGAATTGAGATTTTTAGCCGAAAAACTGATTTTTATGAAATTAAAGGATTAAAACAATTTCTCCAAGCAAGAACTTAGGAATTTTAGTAAAGAACTTTATTTTTCTAGAGTATTGACAAAACCTCACCTCCAAAACTGATCCAATTGCTTTCTGGGTTTTAAAACGAGAAAACAATGAGAAAACAAGAAAATTTGAAGGAGAAAAGTTAAGATAATTATTGTAAACGATTTTTATTGAAAAAGAAAGAGTTTTTACCTTGAAAACTTGATGAAAGGCTGCCTCAAAAAAAGGAAAACTAAAATTAGAAAAATATGTGATGTTTAGGTTAATTAAAAAGGGTTTTAAGAGTTTTAAGTTGAGTTTAATTTAAGTTATTTAATTTAAAATAGATTTGGGCTTAATTAATTAATATTTGGAAAGCCTAGACCAGCTAGAATTATAATTGGATCAAATCCCCTTAAAGATTCAAAGTTTTGGCTTGTTTTATAAAATTATCCCTAAATTTTCAATTTTTACAAAACGATCACTAATTTTAAAATCTTAGGGTTTCAAGGGTCAATTTTTAAAATTAATTTGACCAAAGTCAAATATATTCTAAATAAGGATTTTAAAATATTTTTCCTTAATTTATTTCGATTGAAAACTAATTTTTATGTATTTAATCTCGAGCTAGGATAAACCGACTAAACCAACCCACTAACTTCTAAGCCCAATTTTGGGGCGTTACAGGTACTTAGGGGAACAGGTAGACTCAGAGGAATGATAGGTGAAGGATCACTAATATGTTCCTCTATAGGATTAGTAAAACTAGTCGTTTGACCATGCCCTCGGGTGGTTCGGCGAGCTCTACGGGCACTCATAGAGTTCAGAAAATCTACAAGTATTAAACGTATGAAATTAGAATTAGCACCGAAGAACCATACACAATACATAAAGACTAGGTGACATGGACTTATAGATATAAAAATATAACGATTTAACAGAAAACATTTTATTTAAGACCCATCATAGTTCGAGAATCATAAAACCAAAAGCTCTGATACCAACTAAATGTAACCCCCTAGACCGGCCTATGCGGGAAGCTAGATTAGAGGTCACATTGATTGTTTTAAAACATAAATCAAGTTTCAAGTAAACTAAAATAACTGATATGAAAAATAAAATTGGGTGACACCTAAAACAAGTAAAAATATTACTAAAATAAGGTGTCCTGAAAACATAGTTGTTCACGAAAAATAATCCAAAAACCAAATTCAAATATAAAAATATAAAATATCTAAAATAACATTGTTGACAAAATAACACATGTCACCCTAACACAAACTGAAGACTAAAATATTACTTCAAGAAAAAAAAAACAGAAAGTGAGTAGATCCTCTTGGTGCCAAATCTGGGATGCCTATCTACGGCTATCTAAAAAGGAGGAAGAAAACATGTATGAGCTACAGAGCCCAGTTTGTTCCAATAGTGCAAGTAAAAAATAAAAGTAAAATCTGTAAATGGTAATAATAGTAAATCAGGTCATGTATGTGCATGTTATGCTACCCTCCAACCGAACTCCTGGATACAGTTCCCCAGAACAGTATCGAATATAGGCATTAACCTAAGCCTATCGGGGCGAAGATACCGACCTAAGGAATCACCTTAGGGTACAGGCGAAGTTACCCCGATCATAGTACGAGAACCGATATCAGGCAGAATTACCCTAACTGAAGCTAGGAACCGTAAACAGACAAAATTACCAGCGGGATCAAGGCTGAACCGAAACTCAACACTATATATTTCATCCCAGACCCAAGATACCAAGCATGCAGTAATATCAGGAATATAATAACAGTGTCAGGAAATAATCCGATGTCATGTATATATCAAAACAGGAAGTATTATACAGAGTATTTCATGCTTAAAGTTCAAAATATATATTTACGTAAAATCCAGAAAAAGTAGTCATGTGCACATGTCAAGTTTGTTCAAAACAGGAAAAATAATAGTATACAATTATATAGCACACAAGGAAACACACCTCAAATGGTAGAAATAGGTAGGTGATCTACTAGCGTTCGAACCTCGCTCTATAGCAGTACCTTACCTTAAAAATATATATATAAGATATAATTTTTATTAAAACAAGAGCTAGAAACTAAATTGACTAAAAAGGGGTTGAAGAACATACGGGTTACGATCAACTCTCAATTTCAGTCGAAACAAGAGGAATTGAGCTAGGTCGGTACACTGTCGGGAGAACTATGAGGTCCTACAAACAATCAGGTATAGGCATTAGACTTTAAATACAATTCCGGACTTTACTTAACTTAGAAGAAAAGTTTGACTCAAGACTTAAAAGTCCAATTTGGAGGCTTTTGGTTTTGAATTTCGAAAAATGAACTTCACGGATGGACTCAAGATATCGAAAAACATAAAATAGGAGTTTTTGAAAATTTTGACTTTTTGGGTTAAAGTCAACGCTGACGTTAGTAATCAAAGTCAATGCTGACGTCATACTGACGTCATGATCAACGGTTAACAGGTCGGGTCAACGAGTTAGGTCGGTCAACGGGTCAGATATGGTCAACAGTTGACCGGTTTGGTCTAGGTTAGGTCGGCTCGATTTTGGTGGACCGGTTCAGGGTCGGTTCGGGCTGATTTGGAACCGCCGGCTCTAGGCTACCATCTAGGGCAGCCAGAAATCACCCCGACGACATGTGGAAGCCATGCGTAGCCCTAAATCGGTCGGAAAAACTCATAGAGGCCGAATTTCTCAAAAAAAAAACGATCAAACTCACCCAAAAATCGATTAAAACTTCCAGTATATGATTTTTAATGGTTTAAAACCCACATCTTACACAAAACGAAGCCCTTCACCGACGAAAGCTTTGCGGGTAGCCAACGAGGACGATCTCAAAAGGTTACGGTCAGCCTTCGATGGGGAGCAAAATGGAGTTGGCGACGCGCCAGATCGGTGTTGATCGTGGTCGGATCGAACAATTCTCCGAAAGGGTTAAAACCCTAAAACCGATGAGGCTTTTGGCCTCGATTACTGGCGACGACGATGGTGGTTCAGCGTGTGAGGGGAGGGATTTTGCTCGGGGTATGGTGGCCATTCGGATGGTACCGACAGTGACACCTACGGACGACCGGAGAAGGAGGTCAGTGGTGGTCGGGGTTTGAGAGGGATGAAGGTTTAATTGGTTCGAATAAAAGTCAATCTCAGATCTAAGGTTTTATTTTTATGAGACTCCAACCTGATTTAAAATACCTCGAAACATAAAAATTTTAATATTATACTTTATACTTTTATTATTATTATTTATTTATTTATTTACTTAATACGAGTGTTACACGTTTAAATTTTCTTATATAGCTTTAATCTTGTCTTTCCCTATGTTTCTCATCTCCGATCTTTATGTTGCTTGCGTTAAAAAATCTACCTTGTTTTTCTCTTCAGATCACTTGTCATATCAATATTTTTCTAGTTTTGCCTCAGCGTACATAATGTGCCACCTCGGTGGGTTGTTGTCACTGCAGATGTTCTATTTTGTCTCGAGTCATTCTTCTGTCTTGGTTGGACCTACATCAGTATAGTTCTTTTGGCCTAGTTCAGTCTACTTATTCCTCAACTTAGTATGTCTCCACAATGTCTGGTGACAAATATCGAATGCAACTACCCTCCTTGCTGTAGGACATTTTTTGGTGACAAATTACGCATAAATTCAATAAATAATCATATTGGAGTTAAACCGAAAGAATTATGCAGAAATTACCATTATTGCCTCTAAAATGAGCTTAAAACTAACAATATTTATAGTAAAAAAGACTTATAAAATAGGACTATTAATCACTTATCATAAATATTTCAGGAGTGAGACCCAATATCATCTGACACTAGAAGACCCAGCCTTACTCGGAATGTTACATAAAGCTAGTCAAAATCTTGTATCCAATTATTATATTCGAAATCACACATCAATTTTTCACTCATGATCTCGCATCGAGTGGGGTCAGATTCTCGTATCGAGAAAATTCATCACCTAGAATCTCACATCAGATGATCTTCAATAATGACCTAAAATCATGGGCGGAGCCACATTGAGAAATGGGGTGTCTGTTGACACCCCAAAATATTTGGAAAATCATAATTTTTTATATAATTTGTATATAAAAAATTAAAAATATGTATAATTGACACCCTAAAATAAATAATTTGACACCCATTTATATATAATTAATTCTTTTTAATTATCGTTTAAGAAAATAACACCCCTTAAATAAATTTCTAGCTCTGCCCCTGCCTAAAATCTCACATCCGATAGCCTTCATTGTGTTGGAACACTCACTCACTAGGTATCAAGATCCCACCATAAAAGGACTCAAAACCACACAATGATCCACCAAAGATCTCTAAACCATACTCTTTCAAGCAACCAACAATATCCAACCTAAACAAGCCAGAAATATCATTCCAACATTATAATCAATCGTTCCAAGTTTTAATATTCATTTTATCACCTAAAAGACTCTTATGAACCATTACCACAATTTATTAGGACAAATTTCTTTGACCAAACATGTTCCCATAAAATTTATTGGACCATAAAATTTTCTAGTCGGGTTGAGTCGAGTTTAGGATGTTTGTGTTCGGGTCGGGTTCGGGTGGGCTGAAAATCCAACCAGACTCATGCCCATCTCTAACGATAGGGGTGAGTAAAACTTGAATCGTCTCAAAAAATGAATAATTCGATTCGACTCAAGGCAAAAGTATCCAACTCATCTTGACTCGACTGAAAATTTCATAAACTTTACTTGACTCGAAAAAATTCAAATAAGTTTGAGTTGTAAAATATAATTCGAATAACTCAAATTTTTTAGTAACTAGCTCAATTTTTTATGATATATATACCAGATATAAAAAATAAAAAATATATTATCACATATGGAAAATATGAATATATATACATATCTTATATGATTAGTAAAAGTCGATTAAATTAAATCGAATCATACTATAACATAATAAATAATTATAATTAAATTTTTATAAGAACTCAAAAATTCGACTCAATTTGACTCGATTCGAATTTCTTCAACTTGACTCGAATTAAAAAAATAATGAAAGTTTAAATTATAAAATTAAACTATTTAAGTCAAATAATTTAATTTTTTTAACTTAACTCTACTCAATGGAACACTCACTTCTACCTTAAGGTTGCTATTCGATTGTTTCCGGTGCCCATGTCGAGGTTTTATCCTTGGTGTATGGTGATCTGTAGCTTATTTTTGGTGTAGGATAATTATCAGTTATATTGTTGGGATTTATTTAGATCGATATAATAATTATTAAGTATATTTTTATATTAAAATTTATAAATTTTAACGAAACACTTAATAATGATATGATTACTTTTTCTATTTATAAAAAAATTCTCTGACACACTTTATTTTAACGTAAGCTTACAGAATATAAAAGTTTAGAAGTTGGACCACGGGGCAAGGATAAAAGTGTGCATCTCTGTATAGTATCGAAAAGAAAAAGAGAAGGTGACCACATAAAAGAAAAGGAACCAAAATTTATTATTTCTCAGTTATGACACACACTTATCTAAAAGGATAAAAAAATAGTGATATTTGAGAAATTAAGGGGTAGGGGTGATTATGTAAGACTACTTTTCAATTTATCAAACATTTGCTTCCATCAGAGTTTGTCATATTCAAAGTACTTTCCAGCGAGTACCATCCGGCCAACTATACGCTGGATAAGGATGTAAAAACAGTTAATCGGGTGAATTTTAGGTTGAATATTGTTAGGTAGAGTAAAATCGAATACATGTCATTTTAGGTTGATTTGTTGTTTTGACTTAATTCTGATCGAGTGCATGTCAGATTCAGGTCGAGTTTATTTCAGGTCAGATTTAAACGGTTTATATCAAAATTAAATAATTGGCAGGTTCATATTAGGTCAGGTTAATTCAGGTTTTGAATTCATATTAAGTTTGAGTTTGATACAAATAATCGATAAATTTTGGGTTGATCATTCATTTTGAATTAATTATTTAACATCTAATGTCTTTCATTAGCATAAATCACATTAAAAATAAATATTACACACTAGACTAGATCAAAATATCATCAAATGATTCATGTCTTAAAAATTGGACTAAATTACAGAAACCAAGAATTAATAAATTCAAATTTTGGAGATAAATAAAAATATCATGACATTAAAAACATTAGACTAATTTACAAAAAGAAAATGAATAAGGGTCAATTTGGAATAAGAATAGTGTTTTAGGGACTATAATTAACGAAATGTAAATTTAAAATAATAAATATTGAACTAAATTACCAAAAAAAAATGGGTTCAATTTTAAGTAAAAATAAAGTTTTAGGGACTAGAAAGAATAAACATCGTACTAAATTAAAAAAATTAATAAGGAATAAGTTTAAGTTTAAAATTTAAAAAATATGAATAAAATAAAATACAATCTTAGTAAAAATACTAGATTAAATTATAAAAATAAATAATAGTCAAATTAAAATAAAATTTGAAGGACTATAATGAACAAAAAAATCATCGAATGGATCCTATCTAAAATATTGAACTAAATTACAAAATTATAAATCAATAATGATAGAATTCGGTGAAAATCTAAATTTTTATGGACTATATAAACAAAAATATAGTTAAATTTTAGTATGCATGTATAATATACTTTAATATATATACTATAACTATTTACTTAAGCTCTCTCCAAACATGAGTGTAAAAGAAAAGGTCAGGGAAGGAGATCAGGGTGGGGTGACATTGAAGAATGGCGATTGGATTGTTTTTGTGGATAATGTTAGTAAAAGAGTGTCTAGATTTGCTTTGAAGGAACTTTATAATTATTATGGAAAAGTGATTAGAGTGTTCATTCCGGAGATCAACAACAAAGCAAGGTATAAAGAGGTCACTTTTGCTTCGTTACTATGGCAAATGGGGTAGATATGGAACTTGTGATATCTAGAATGGACAAGATGAAGATCGATGGTGTGGTGATAAGTGTTTCTAAAGCATGTTTTCCCCGTTCCAGATCTGGTGGCCAGCATACTAAGGGTTCGTTGAGAAGGTTTGAACCAGTTTTTAAAGAACAGGGGGGATCATATTTCGACTGTGGAGAGTAGCACTAACAATGGTGAAGCTGGTAATAAATCGTATAAGAAAATCCTTCTAAACCAAACAAAGGTGGGAGCTGCTAAAGAGGATGCAACCTTACTTGATTTCAATGTTCCAGTAAAGGATACTGAATGGTTAAAACATTTCATGGTTGGAGTGATAAAGGAGCAATTTGATTTGGAGTTCATTCAAAGAACACTATTTAATGATGGGATTGTTAGTAAAGTTGTGAAATGGGGTGTCGACTGTAAATCTTGTGTAATAGTTTTTAATTCAGTTCAGGATCTGAAGGATGTTTGAAAATATAAGTATGAAGCTTTAAGTTATTTATTTGACCATATTGATCTCCTTTTGTTGGATGGTATTCCGCATTACTTTTGTTTTGTCCATCTATACGGTGTGCCTCTTCTTTGTTGGCATGATAATTTTTTTTGCAGCGTCAGGAAATAGGTAGACCAGTTCCGATGAAAAAAACTAGGATGAAAGATCGGCTTGATATAGCTTGTATTACAATTAGAGTAACTAGTTTGACGAACATTCCTAAAACGATTAAGATATCATATATGGGGTATCCTTTCAGCATTAAAATTAAGACTAAGAGAATTTTGCAGAAGATCGAGGGAAATCATGAAGCGAGCACCCCTAGATTTTCATATATATGGTTGGAATAGGAATCGGAGAAGTCCAAAAATAGATTATACGTGGTCAAGAAAGGGAAGGATGTTCCGGTTGGTAATCTGGGGGAGAACTACGGACAAGGAGTGTCGCTTCGTCCTTTGAGCAACTAGAGCCCTTCATTTGGTTCTATGAATGCTGATGTATTTAACCGAAGAATTTTGGATGTTGTGGGAGGAAATGACGTTTCAGATGCTAATGATAAGTACAAAACTTTGGTGGTTATTGATTCAATTGGTGTCTCTTTCTCTGCTTCTGGCCCAAAGGATATTTCTTTTCCAGGCCTTTTTAATGGGTTCCCAGTAAGAGTAAAGGATAGGTCTATTGGGGGTGGGCTGGAAGGAGTTAATTCCCTCTCTGGGGAATGTCATATTTTCCCATTTTAGATTTAATTGAGCATAACGATCCTGTAAAGAGGGTTGATTCTTTTACACTACGTGCTGAATTAGAGGAAGTGATTCCTGATAGTCTAGAGGGTTTGGATAGGGGGTCGATGTTACTTCATCTCCCCCTTCCTTTGGAATTTATCGATACACGCCAAGTAGATCTCCTATCCAGGTCTCTAAGGGGATTTTAGAGTCGATTCTAGAAGAATAGTTTGACGTCTGATTCGTGATTCTTTAGATCAAGTAGTATTTTCGGATGAGCAGTCGTCTTAGGAGGTTGCCCTTAGTGAAGAAATGTCGGCGATTGGATTGGAGGCTAAGTCGGTGTAGGAAGTCAAACATCTATTGAAAGTATCCATTAAAGGAGGTCAAAATAAAGTGATTCAAAAGGTTTGCGCGTTAGAAAGGGAGTTGCAACAGGCAATGTAAGTCTCCATATGGGTATCAATGATATTTTTACATGGAGTTAGATATACTATCATGGAATATCAGGGGTATTAGTATATTGGAAAAGAAGAAAGCTATAAAGGGTTTGATCAGAAAATTTAAACCAAGAATAGTATTTTTACAAGAGACGAAAGTTGAAGTCATTAGTGATGGTGAGATCAGGAAGATTTGGGGTTCGAGTAATGTTGAATTTTCTATTTCTCCAGCGAGGGGTTCTGTAGGGGGTTATTAATTATGTGGAATGTTGATTTTTTTAGGTTTCATACACCTTTATTTTCTCAAAGGGTTGTATCAAGAATTGCAATTTTAAATGTAGTTTTGTGAATGTCTATGGGCTCTCATGTGATGGTGAAAGTGGATTTTCTTCTCTGAGTTGGGGAATTTTTTAAACCAATGACAAGTTTCTTGGTGTTTAGGGGTGATTTCAATATCTTTCTGGATCCAGAGGAAAAATTAGGTCTCTCTCTAAATAGATCCTTGATTTCCATGTTTCGATCTTTTGTTAGTGATACTAGTTTGATTGATCTTCCGTTAGTTGGGGGAAGTACACATGGAGTAATAATAGAGATCCTTGAAATTTTATTAGACTAGATCGTTTTCTATTATCCGTAGATTTTTGTATGGAATATCCAAGTCTAATTCAGAAGTTGGTGGATAAATCCATATGTGATCATAATGCCACTTTTAGTGTTGGAAAAGTATAATTGGGGCCCTGAATCATTTAAATTTTTTAATTCTTTGTTTAATGAGGAGAGTTTTGAGGAATATGTGCGGAAGGCGGTGGTTAACTTGAAGAGCGGGAATATGGGTGTCAAAATTGGAGGCATATTAAGGGGTACGAAGAAAGCATTGAAATTATGGTACAGTAAACATGGTAAAGATACGAGGAGTAAAATTTCTAGCATTGAGAAACCAAATAATTGGTTTCGAATCTCAAATTTAGGAAATTCGAGATTGTTCGGATGCTAATTCGAGGATTTTTATTTTGGGAATTATAACGTAAAGAGAAATTGCAATGGATTCAAAAATCTAGACCTCGATGGCACTTAGAAGGAGATAGGAATACTCATTTTTTTCAGTTTAACTGCTTTAGAGAGAAGGCGAATTAACTCAATCCACAATATCAAAGTCGGTGATAGAATGATATCAAATCAGTTGAAATTAAAGCAGAAGTGAAGGACTACATTTGCAGTTCTTATAACTTGAATTTGGCCCTTCAGGTTACTGATTTAAAGCTAAATTTTAATAAAATCAGTGAGGTGCAATAAAAAATGCTTCAAAATGTTTTCTTCGAAGAAGAAGTTTGGGCAGCCATATCTAGTATGGATAGTAATTGTACTCCTTGACCTAATGATTTTAATTTGGGTTTCTTCAAAAAGTTTTGGTAGATTTTGAAAGATGATATAATACAATTTTTTGCAGACTTTTATGATGAGGGCAGTTGGGAAGCTAGGATTAATCACTCTTTTATTACCCTAATTTCAAAGGTTAAAAATCTAATAGTTTGGAGGAGTATCAACCGATTAGTTTGGTGAGTGGTATGTATAAAATTCTATCTAAGGTCTTAACTAGAAGATTGCGTTCAGTTTTAGATCAGATTATGGGCGAATCTCAATTTGCCTTCAAATTCTTGATTGTTCCCTAATTGAGAATGAAGTAATTGATTATGCGAAGAAATCGGGTAGGTGAGGTTGCTTTAAAATTGATTTTCATAAAGCATACGATTTAGTGAGTTGAGAGTTTTTGATTAAGATTTTGAAGGAATATGGCTTTAGTGATAGGGGGTGCAAATGGATTAGCCATTGTATTTTGACAGTTTCAATATCTGTTTTAGTCAATGGTGTATCAAATGAGGCTTTCTCCATTTCTAAAGGTTTGAGGCAAGGTTGTTCTCTTTCTCCTCTTCTTTTCCATCTTGTGGGAAAAGCTTTGAACCTAATATTGAATATAAAGAGAATAGAGTGTTTTGAAAATGGTTTTACACTCACTATTTCATTGAGTAAATGGGTTTATATACATGAAAAACAACCTTAGATATCGGCTGGAAATCTGACATAATATAACTGAAGAATAACAACGATGGACCTATTCTTAAAGGATTCGGAAAAGCTGTAAAACAAAAATTCAAACAATAGAATCATAAAGACGTCATCTTTAGGGAGTCTTATCAGAATAAAACAATTAGTATTGGGCTCTTTGAAGGTTTTAATATTGGCAAGCAACAACCATCGATTAAAGTTTCTCATCTCCAGTTCGCAGATGATTTGTTAATTTTTTGTGGAGGTTTTGAGATTCAAGTTAGAAATGTTAAAAGGGTGTTGGGGTTTTTGAACTGGCATCGGGTTTAAAACTTAATTTAAAGAACAATAAGATTTTTGGCATCAATTCTTCTAAAGATCAAATTAAGAGCTTGTAACAACTCAAATCAAGAAGAAGAATTAAAGTTGAGGGAGAAAACAGAAGAGTAGTGATGAGAGGCAGAAATAAGAAAATGGAGGAAGACGGGACAAAGATTTCATTTCATTCTTTTCATATCCTCGAACATGAGGGATTACAGATTATATATTCTAAGGCTGTTTAACGATATCATTTTACTTAGCCTCTAATAACCTAATTAAACACAATTTCATTAAACAAGAATTGACTAAAACGACCATGTTTTCTATCCTTTATTTTGACGTGTTACAATATCCCTTGCTTCAAAAGATCCTTGTCCTTAAGGATTTGAACTTGATCTTCTTTTTCCAGTGATTGGACCAAACATGTCCTCATGCTCTCTTAGTCTTGATAAATGATGAAGTGTGAACCGGCATAGATAGAACTAATTCCCTTTCTCTCATAATAATCGATTGTCTCAATCCAACTTCATAAAATCCATTTGAAATAATATTTTGTATCAATGGAACCACAATACCTTTTCAAAAATTTTATGTTACCTCTCTATTTGTTGGATATATCATCGAATTGTAAATCATTGTTACAACAAAATGAAACACATGTGTATTTGCACCCTTGTATATTGCAGGATCAAAAGGGCTTCCACCAGTAAATATGGCTCGACCTTGTAGGTTCCATGTATAAACTTCTTCTATGATAGGACTTTCATTCAAGGCAGGCATAGCCTCGATCACTTTTTAAATAAATGTCCTTCCTACTCTTGATATTCCAATCAACACTGTTGGTTTGATTCCATTAAAAACATCAATAAAATTCTTTATCGGTTCATGACTGTGAGCCCACGACTTTTTGAAATGCTGGAGTGAGTCGATATGAGATTTAACAATCAAACCTTGGTAATCCATAAGCAAAATCTTCTTTCGAGCCTCTTTGAGTGCCATGTTTGTTTGTTTTGAAATTTCAAGAGTTATAAGTTCTGCTATGCCAGTGCCAACCTTTCCAGCACCAAAGAACAAGAATATATGACCGATTAAAGTTCCACCACCAACTTTTATGTAACGAGTCAAAGAAGAGGAGAAAAGAGTTGACTGCCAACTTGGCTTTTCTTGGTTTTCTTTAAATTTTATATTGTTATTTTAATTACGTTATGAAACGTTGCGTTTAGAACTGTTAGGATATATTGTCTGAGAACCCTAATTTTGAGTCATCTATCAAATGAATGAAATCAAATCTGTCTTCTTTTCCAATTTCTTTCTGAGTCTCCCTCTACTCTTTCATTTCTCCCTCTTTTAATTCTTGTTCTTCGATTTGTGCTGTTACAAAGACATCAGAGCCAGCTTCATCCTCGGATATGACGAACAGAATATTACCTCTGAGTCAAGACATACAATCAACATTCAACCGTTTGGAAAACTCCATGGATAAAATGTTTCAAGAGTTCCAAATTAAATTTTTGACAGAGGTAAAGCTACTGCTAGAGAGAGCTTTCAAAAAATCAATTGACCTTCCTGATAGGTTCTTACAAGACTGTAAAAAATCAGAGGAGTCGTCCTTGGG
Organism: Abelmoschus esculentus; assembly: GCA_035048815.1. Taxonomy (NCBI): domain Eukaryota; kingdom Viridiplantae; phylum Streptophyta; class Magnoliopsida; order Malvales; family Malvaceae; genus Abelmoschus; species Abelmoschus esculentus. The sequence goes on along the minus strand of JAUCBN010000016.1, from coordinate 13,119,384 downwards.
GGTTGATTTCACAGAATAAGTGAAACCCAAATGCTTGATCAAATGCCAAATGATCCAGAACTAATTTCGAAAGTAAGAGAAATCAGTGATGAAGTAAAGATTGAGGAGGTAAGTAGTGAGGTTACCATTGATATTACCGTAATGACCAATATTGACGGCAACTTAACAAACCCAAAGATGAATCCTACAGATTCCGATGACAAAGTACAGGTAACCTTTCAATCATCTCTGTTTCTGGATCAGAATCCTCTGTTAGAGTCTTCACGGTTAAACCTGAATCATGTCATTGAAAAACCAATTTGGAATCTAGAGAAAATTAATGATTTGGACGTTGGTATTCACATAAATGAAGTGAACTTGAATCTTGTTCGCAGCGTTAAACTAAAATTGAATGGGAATAGTTTAAAGCAGAATTTTTCACCTAATGTTTACATAAGTGGAACTTCATTTGTTAGTAATAGTATGGTTAGGAGAACTTCAAATGAGATCAAATTTGGTACTGTTGTTGATAACTTTTGTGGTTATTTTATCTTGAGAAACCAATTGAAAGAGCTGCATCATGGAATTGAGTATGAACAATTTAAGGATATTGAGCGAGCTTGTTCGAGAAAGATTATTAATAAGGATATGTTTGTTGAACTGGATGATCCGTATAAATTTTGACTCTTATTAATGAGAAGCAATAATATTCACTTTGATAAAAATGTAGACAGTTTTTATATCCAATAAGTGATGCTTATGATTAATGGTTTAGGTGTTACTCTTGTGATGAAAATTCTGATCGTGACTGAAAAGGTTGTGTCTAAGTTGAAGCTTGAATTTGGATTAGCTCTTGAAATAATGAATGATCTTTTCATATTTAGATTATTAGTGATGGAGTATTTTTCAAAAAAAAAAGGTGATGGTAATGCTCGTCTCTATTTTACTTGTTGTCTGCGATGAGTCAAAGGTCTCAGGTTTGATGCTTATTGGAAGAGATGGTTTTGAGGAGCCTAAAACAGGTTTGATGCTTACTGGAAGAGATGGTTATGAGGAGCCTAAAAATGAAAATGTCCTCTCTCCAATTACTCTTCGATTCTGTTCACTGAGGTCTCATAATTATGTTCATGTATTGAGATTTCGATCAACTGTATATATGGTTAGATGCAGTCCTCAAATAGTTGTTGTAGAGCTTAGAACACAAATATACTGCTTCGATGCCCTCACTCTTGAAAATAATTTTAGTGTCCTCACCTTTTCTGTTCCTCAAGTAGGAAGCCAAGGAAAGCTTGAGATTAATATTGGATATGGTCTCATGGCAGTAGGTCTCATGTTGTTAGCTTATGCTTCAAATAATCCATTGCAGTCAAATACAAATCGCCTGAATCCACAAAATTTGACTCCATCTTTTGGTGTTAGCCCATCAACTTCACCAGGTGGTGGGAGTCTTGTGGCTCGATATGCCATGGAATCTAACAAGCTTGTTAGCCCATTAACTTCACCAGGTAGTGGGAGTCTTGTGGCTCGATATGCCATAGAATCTAGCAAGCAGTTAGCTGCTGGGTTAATCAATCTGGGAGACATGGGTTACAAAACTTTGTCAAAATACTATCAAGATTTTATTCCTAACAGTTCTGGTTCTCCCATGTCTTCAAATTCAGGCTGGAAAGTTGGTTAGGATGCATTACATTCTATAGACACTGATACTGCTGGGACGGTAGTTGTCAAAGATTTTATTTCCAGAGCAGTTGCATCACAGTTCAGGGCCCATACTACATTTTTTTGCTCTATGCTTTGATCCAAGAGGCACTCTTCTAGTTACAGCCTCGATACATGCACACAATATAAATATTTTTCGGATCATGCCATACTCAACAAAAAATGGATCTGGAACTCAAAACTATGATTGGGGTTCTTCATATGTGCACCTTTATAAGCTCTATCGTGGAATGACTTTAGCTGTGATACAAGATATTTGCTTTAGTGCTTTCTCTGTTGTTTTTCATAACGCTTCACCTAATGATTTGCAACGAGATCCAGTAAAAGCTAATGTTTTTTAGCACCTATTAGTTTACACTCCATTTGGCCATGTTGTCCAACATAAGCTACTGCCTTCATTTGGGGGAAAAGCAAGTGAAGGTGCTTCGGGAATTAAACCAGGTTCTGATCTTCAGGATGTGATAAAAGTAAAACAACAACTTCGACAAATAGGAGGAGTGTATGTATATTCCTTTTTTCATCTAGACTATCCTAAGATAGAAGCAGAAGCAAAGTTGGTGAACAAAGCAGTTTTCTCATTCAGAATTTTGTAGGTGGTAGCATACAGTGTAATTATGACTTATTCATCCGGCATAGGCTACACGTTGTAAGAGATATTACTTTGTCAAAGATTAAGAGCCGATCACAGAAACGACATCCTCTAAGGGTTGTTGACATGAGAAAACTATTGTTGGTCCGTGCTTCTTTTTTGATCATGGTTAAGAGAGCTTTGGGACATATTTGGTCAAATCATTGAAAAAAGAAGATCATGTTCGAATCCTTGAGGTCAAGGATTATTCGAAGAAGAGGGCATTGTAACGAGTCAAAGAAGAGGAGAGAAGAGTTGACTACCAACCTGGCTTTTCTTGGTTTTCTTTTAATTTTATATTGTTATTTTAATTACGTTATGAAATGCTGTGTTTAGAACTGTTAGGATATATTGTCTGAGAACCCTAATTTTGAGTCATCTATCGAATGAATAAAACCAAATCTGTCTTCTTTCCTAATTTCTTTCTGAGTCTCCCTCTGCTCTTTCATTTCTCCCTCTTTTAATTCTTGTTCTTCGGTTTGTGTTGTTACATTTTACTGCAACAACAAGCCCTTCAAGAACCACGGACGTTGTTTCTTGAATATCAACATTGAAAACCAAATGAGTTTTGCTATATCTAGCAAGCAAATCAAATGCATTGTGGTTTGCAAAATCTTTAAACTGAATGAGAACTTTCTCATTGAAGGAAAGTCTTTTGTTGTTGTAAGGATCTCGCAATAGCGCATACCCACCGGCGATAAAGAAAAACCAAGGGGTGATAGGTTTATCATCGGTGACGACACTATCATAGGAAAGTTCAGTGTCCTTACTAGCAACATTATCAACAACAAAAGAATTGTCATCTTGTTTTATGTTTGTCAATGAGTTGTTGTTCTCAATCAAAACACGGCTGTTTCTGTCCCTGTTGGGGCCTAAATTCGTCAATACGATTGAAGCTAGTCGCAATTTCTTCAACTTGTAAGACAATGGAATTGCCAATCCAGAAATACCAATATTGTGTTGCTCAACATCACCCCATTTGAGGAAAGCAAAGAATTATTGTAAATGTTCCCAAATGTACTGACCACCCACCGTAGTAATGCAATTCCACATCTTCTGAGCAACCGTTAACCCATGCCCTTCCAAACTTGTTCTTACATTTTCTCTTAATCCCATGGCACATTCATATTTATACCTCAAATTCATGAATGCAATTTCTGAAGTTGGCTTATCTATCCAATTCGAAAACCTCCAAATGAGAAACTTGAGGAAAACATCTAATTCTGGTTCATACTGAAATAAGATTTTTGGCTTCATCAAGGAGAAAACGTTAACCCACTGTTCTTTAAATATGGTTGACATCTGAATACCCAACCTAACAGCATTAAATTGATTAACTCCCAATATTGACATCAGTAAAGTGTGATGTTGAACCATTTTAAAGTTCTTCGACCCAACTCGCAAGGCATCACACTCTTCGGCAATTGGGACCTTGTCTTGTGGCAGTTTACTCAAAATTCTTTTAATAGATTTATAATAAACTGGTATCTGAATTTGTTCATCTGAATCAACAGGGTCCATAATATTTTTTGGTTGCATAGTAGAGTCCTTGAAGATAGCAAGGTTTGAATATCCTTTCATTGATACAGATAAATCATCGAAAACTTCAATATCATTGGGGACATCCCATGTTGATTCTTGTTTCGACTTAACATCTGTAATCATCGACGGTTCTTCTAATTCCTTGGATTTCACCTAGCAGTCTTGATTCATCCTAGCAACATCTGACATCATTGTGTTATTATAGAATTGTATATCAAGCTGGCAACACTCATCTTAAATATTACGGTTCTGAAGAGAATTTTTAGTCGCAACCGCTCCATAACCTTGAAATTCGACTAAGAACTGAACGCCAATTGGATCTTTAACCCGTAAGGTGCAAAAACCTGATGCAACACATCCGAGGTAATAGGCCATAAAGCATAATGAATTGTAACCAAAAGGGTTTGATTACTGAAAAAACTACCGAACAGCGATTGTAAATCTTCACAACACTAGACAAAAATAAATGAAACCCTTCATCCATTGCAAGATCGACGTGGCTCTGATGCCTTTGTAACAACTCAAATCAAGAAGAAGAATTAAAGTTGAGGGAGAAAACAGAAGAATAGTGATGAGAGGCAGAAATAAGAAAATGGAGAAAGACGGGACAGAGATTTCATTCCATTCTTTTCATATCCTCGAATATGAGGGATTACAGATTATATATTCTAAGACTGTTTAACGACAGAGTTTTACTTAGCCTCTAATAACTTAATTAAACACATGTTTCATTAAACAAGAATTGACCAAAACGACCACGTTTTCTATCCTTTATTTTTAACGTGTTACAGAGCTGGGAAAATCTATTGGTTGTTCTTTTGGGAAATTTCCTATGGAGTACTTGGGATTACCGTTGGGTACAAGAAGGAACTATTTTTCGATTTGAGATCTTGTTTTAAAGAAGTTTAGCTCTCAGCTAAATGGGTGAAAATCTAAGTTCCTTTCCTTCGGTGGTAGGATTACCCTTATTAAATCCTTCCTTTATGTCTTTATTTAAGATGCATGTGACGAATGCGAATAAAATCAATAAAATGGTCTCTTACTTTCTATGGGGTGGTGATGAAGAGAAAAAGAAAATTCATTGGGTGAGTTGGGAGGCTTAGGGATTGATAATTTAAAAATGCTAAATTGGTCTCTCCTAAATAAGTGGAGTTGGAGATTTGATAATGAACAAACTCGTTTATAGAGGAGAGTTATTGCAGAAAAAGTTCTAGGTAATTGTTAAGCTTACTTCATCTCCAATCAACACCAAAGTTCTCGTCTTGGGTTTGGAATGGAATCCTTAACTCATTCTTCAAAGATGATCATTTTGGTAAGGTAGTTAGATCTAATTTGACCATTAATGTTGGGAATGATGCTCTTTTTCAGTTTTGGTGGGATAATGGGCTTGGAAAATTCATATTATGTGAAACTTTCCCTCGTATTTATGCACTATGTGAAAATAAGATGGGTCTTGTATGTGAATTCGAAAAAGTAATTGAAGGAAAGTGGTATTGGGAGATTCCTTTAAGAAGATCATTGTTCGATTGGGAGCAACAATAATGGGTTAATTTTTCGGCTTCGTTGGAAAACTTTAGAAATAGTAAAGTGGATAAAGATTGGGTTAGCTGATGTGCCTCTAGTGGAGTATTTTCTGTTAAGTCAATGAGAAATCTGATGAAGCCCTATCTTGCTGAGAATAAGTTGTGGAACGTAAAAGTGTGGTTGGATTTTGCGCCTCCTAAATTTGAAATTTTTGTGTGGAGGGTTCTTAAGAGTCATGTTTTAGTATGTATGATTATTGAAAAGAGGAGTAACCTCGATTACTAGTGATCTGTGCCCACTTTCTAAGTTATTTCCAGAAATTATATCTCATTTGTTCTTTCCTTGCCATGGGTATGGTGTATTTGGAGCAAATTCTGCAATTGATTTGGTATAGTATCGATTTTTTTCATGTGATCTGATGGTTTTTTAAGGCTTGGGGTGAGTTGGTAAATAAATCATGGGGCTCTTTCATTCCTTTTGCGGTTATTTGGACTGTTTGATTGATTAGAAATGAGATAATTTATATAAAAAAAAAGTAGATTGGATGCAAATAAATTTTGTGGTCAGGTACAGATTTGCTTATTGCTGAAAACAAAGTATCCTACGAGTCTTGTTCCTTTTGACTTGCTAGTGTCGGATGCGTCCTTAGCATCAGAAGTGTATAAAAAGGTAACTAAAGTTTCTAGGATTACAAAATGGAGTAATCCTCCTTGTGGTTTCCTTAAACTAAATATGGAAGGGTCTTCTCTTTTGAGCATTGCATTGGAGGTCTGCTAAGAGATAAAAAATGACAATGCTTTTTTTTAATTTTTAGAATCGTTTGGTAATTATTCTTCTACTTTGATTAAATTCTTTATTGTTCGTGTTGGTATATCTAAATTTCTACAATCTAGGTGGGTAAATCAATTTAGGTTGATAATGGAATCAGATTGTAAAGTAATTGTAGACTGGATTATTAGAAGGCTTGATCCTCATGTGGTTTATTCCAGTCTAGTTCAAGATCTAAAAGAAATTTTTGACAAATATGGTGTTGTTGTTCGACATATTCTCAGATCAATTAACGTGGAAGCAGATGCGTTAGCCAAACAGAGTATTAATGGTATGATGGATAGTTCTCTATTTAATAAATGTAGTTGGGTACTCTTTTCTCCCTTTAACAGGAAAAAGTTTTTAATGAGACCCAATTATTTTTCAAATATATATATATATAGAATATAGAATATTTACTATATATAAAAATTAGAATATAGATGTATATACTATATATAGAATACATACCATTAATATATAAAATGTTTACTCTATATAAAATAATATATATATAAAAATTTACTATATATAATTTATATTATATATAGAATGTATACTTAATACTTTAATATATATACTTACATAGTTATATATGTATATTTATAGATGTATATATTATATAGATATTTATATATTATATTATATATATCTGAATGTATACTTAAATGTATATTTTAATGTATATAATACATTATAATACATTAATATATATAATATATAAGTATGTATGAATATGTATAATACTTATATATATGTATATAATATATAAGTATAATATATTTATTATGTATTTATACTTATATGTGTATAAATTATATACTATAGTTTAATATATTATAGATATATGTATATGTATGTATGTATATACTTTAATATATGTATTAATGTATTAATATATATTTATATTTTAATGTATACATATAAATGTATATTTTAATGTATACGTAATTATATATACATTAAAGTATATACTTTAATATATTATATATAATTTAGATAAAAGTTTGATCTACTGCACCATAACGATAAAATAAGATATAAAAAATTTAAAATCTATTACATCACTGACAATGACAGCTTCATTCGTTATCTATTTTTTATGATAATCTCATTCTTTATATATATATAAACTCCATTTACAACAAGCCATGTATATTGATTTCATCCTTACTGATTTTGGACATTATTTTGGCCACAAGGATAATAAGAGAAAAACATAATTTATTTTTATTAAACTATAACGAAGGTCACTCAATTATAGATAAAATTATATTTGAATTATTTAATTATTAAAAATTATATTTGGGTCACTCATCTATGAGTAAGATTACATTTAGGTCATTCAATTAAAAAAGGTTGCATTTGGATTGTTATATTTCGGTCACCCTTCATATTAAAAAAGTATCAATTCGAGTATTAGATTAGTTAATGATTTCAAATGAAGTACTCTAATGTTAACAATGGTATACGAGTGATTTGAAAGAAAAAATATCAAATTGATGTACTTTTATAAATATGAAGGGTGACCCAAATATAATATTACTTATAATTGAGTGACCCAAATGTAATATTTAATAATTTGGTGACCCAAATATAATCTTACTCATAAATGAGTAATCTAAATATATATTTTAATAATTAAGTGATTCAAATATAATTTTACCAATAATTAAGTGAACTATGTCATAGTTTATCCTTTATTTTTTTCCAAAGGAAAAGGCTGAAACAAGATCCTTGATTAATGTTAAACTAGGATTCCAAGAGGTTGATACTTTTGGTAAATATGATGAAGTCCCACAAGAAAGTTAGGTATGAGGATTACTCATTGATTCTTCTGGACCTGATGCCAAACAAACTCAATGGCTAGTTGTAACTGACCAAAACTGAAGAAGAAGAAGAATTAATGGAGGTAGAGAGACAGACAGAGCAGAGAAAGACACAGAAAAAGAATTAGGGAAAGAAAACATAGTTCATTTTTATTCGGTCAATAATAATCCTTCCACAAGATATTCACACCTTTTAACCCCACCAACACAAAACTCAGCGTTTTAGGCTAATTATATATACAATTCAAAACGAATCGTTTTACTAAAACAAAACAACAAAATAAAACTAAATAAAACGATAATGTTTTTCTCTTCTTCATTTGAACTCCTTACAATACTCCTTCCTTGAAAAGAATCCTTGTCCTCAAGAATTCGAACATGATCTTTTTTTTCCGATGATTAGACCAAATATGTCCCCAAGCTCTCTTAACCTTGATAAAAAAGGAAGTATAAATCAACAATAATTCTTCCATGTCGGGAATAACTGAAAACCAAATACGAACCAGCAATATAGCCTCCACGTCGACACAAACAAACTTCATGCCTTTGGGGTCTAAAATTTCCTTAATCGATTCAACCTGTTGATCCATTTTGATGTCCCTTTGATAGATGTCATACAGGAAAAACTTAGCTACTATAAAATCTATACCAACAACAGTGGTTGAAGGTTCTATCATAACAAAGATTGAAGATTCTATTACTGATAGTTGGGTAAAAAATACAATAGCTAAGTTGTTTTCTGATCTCTTCAAATAAGATGCCATATGACCAACCAACACTCTAATCACCCATTTTTTTAATGTCTTGATCTATGATGCCATCATAAAGGTGTCATTTACATTATTTATCGTTAACCATGGCCATGGTTCCAAATACACATCATAAGCATTAGCAAGTAAATCATTTCTGATAGTCATTGTCATTCTTTTCTTTCCAAATTTTAAGTCGACTCCAAGCAATATAAGAACAAATTCTGAAAGAGAATTGAATCTGCTTATTTTTAATTTGTCAACATCCCAACCCTTTGCAAATAAGCCTTCCCTTAGACCAAGATTTCTATCCTTGTTATAAGTTTCCATCCATAAATGTGCAGTTATTGTAGCACTATAAGTTGTTGTCTTGATATGGTTTTTCAGTTTCCGATCCAATATTGTTATCATTATATCCACTGCCTCCAAAGTTTTTGAATGATCAAGAACTTCACCCTGATAATCGATTTTCTTGGTAGCATAAATCATTTGCTCATAAACTAGTTTGTTTGTTCTCATAGACATTTCTTCAAACACCTCGTTGTCCTTGGAGCCTATGGATCATAGTTTTTGTTCTATCGCAGCCTCAAACAAACCTTCTACAAGGTTCAGCGATTCATCCTCACTTATCATTGCAACTTTCCTTGGACTAACTTTAAATTTCAAATTCGATCTATCGAAACTGATGTCAATATTTTCATCAGTTTTAACTTTATCTTCTTGTACAAGCACTTCATCAATTATATTGTCATCTTCCACTCTGACGCTTTGCACAATCGTTTCATCAAACATGTTGCCTATATTACTGACATTTAACTGTGGTTCTTGCTTCAACTCTTCATAATCTGAAATCGTCATGTCTTTGTAAAATTGGATTTCTAATTGAAAACACCCATCATATATATAACGTTGTTGAAGAGAATTTCTAGCGAATATACCCTCGTGAAGTTCTTGATAATGAATCAATGCTTGGAAGTGAACTGAATGTTGAAGCATATGGTGAGAACACTTGATACAGTATATCTGTAGTATTCGGTAAAACAAATAACTAATAGTTACCAAAAGACGTTTACTCGTTGATTTTTCTACCAACAATTTAAATTTCTCACAAATTTCGGACCAAGACGATTGATGATCATCAACCATGGCTAAAACTGATAGCTTCTGGGTTTGATTAGCCATTGATGCTATTGTTGCTTGATTTCGAAATTTCAAAAAAATCCGAGAAAAAACCTGGACTCTGATGCCTTTGTAACTGACCAAAACTGAAGAAGAAGAAGAATTAATGGAGGTAGAGAGATAGACAGAGCAGAGAAAGACACAGAAAAAGAATTAGGGGAAGAAAACATAGTTAATTTTCATTCAGTCAATAATAATCCTTCCACAAGATATTCACACCTTTTATCCCCACCAACACAAAACTCAGCATTTTAGGCTAATTATATATACGATTCAAAACAAACGGTTTTAATAAAACAAAACAACAAAATAAAACTAAATAAAACGATAATGTTTTTCTCTTCTTCATTTGAACTCCTTACACTGGTACACAAGTACCCTTACTATGACAGGACGTCTCACACTAGCTAAAGTCGTTCTTACAGCGATACCAACATATTTTATGCAAACTACAACCTTTCAAAAGCGAGTATGCGATGATATAGAAAAAAAGAGCCCATGGTTACATGACCTTAATATGGCCTTGATGATCACTTGCCTCGACACTTATGGGGAGCAACTCCTCCGAATTGTTATTGTTGATTTGAACCCGATTTGGACATGTTATTGTTGTACCCAAACCCGACCTACATCTTACCTAGAATAACCCGAATTCAATTTGAACTTGTTATTGTAGACCCAAAACCCGACTTGCATCCTATTGAAAGGAACCCGAACCCAAGTCTGATCTGATAGATAACCGGTATTACCTGACTGAATCGACCCGAGACCTAATTTTACCCGACCTGTTTTAAACCCGACTTGTTTTAAACTCAACTTGATAATTGACCCAAAATTATTTGAATCCGACTTGTTATTAATATGAACTAATATTTACATGACATGTAATTAAGGATATCTATAATTTGATGAATTTAAAATATTGATAAATATAATTAAACTTAAAAAATTAAAACTAAGCATGAACTTAAAGAATTAATTTAGGGATTAATATTTAAATTTAGTGTTACATATTTAATTTAATTTATTTAGTTTTAGTGTACTTAATTATAATTATAATTTAAATTAATATTTCATTAAAAAATATAATTTTGAATTTAAATCAATATTTAATTTAATATTTAAATTATTATAATTATAATAAAAATAATATTTAATTAATATATTTAATTAAAATGTTAATGTCATAATGTTTATAATTACATATTCACATTTATATCAAAATTTATTTATGTTTATATTTTATCAAATTTTATTAAATATTATAATAATTATATATTCAAATTGAATTAACTTATTAAATTTAAGATTTAATTAAGTTAAATTAACAACTAAAAAGCATATACTACGAACATAATTAAAAAAATTTAAGAATTAAATATAGATTTTTATTAAATTAATCTAAATGATTACTCAATTGATTTAAACCAACACAATTGATAAAATAGAAAAAGAAATTTAATAAAGAAAAAAAAAGACAAAATTTTGGAGGAAAACAAGCCATCAATTTTTAAGTTTGAGATTAAGTTACTTTTTAGGGTAAAAATTTTGAAGACATATAAATTATACAAATTTTGAAGGAAATTAGACATAAACATTAATTATTATATAAAAAATAAAATTTTGAATGAAATTATAATATATAGTAAATTTTGGAGAAACATTATTATTATTATTATTATTTATGTATATTAAAATATAAAACAAAGTATATAATATTACTACATGCTACATACTAAAGTATATATTGATGATATATTAAAATATATATTATATTTAAGTATATATTATTACTATATACTATATACATTAATACATATACATTAAAGTATATATTATATACATATACTTTAATATATATATGAAACATTTTCATCAGATCTACTTATATGTATATACTTTAAAGTATTTATGATGCGACCAAATTAAACATTTTCATCCGATTTTTTTTTAACTAATTACTTAAAAAGTCAAAAAGCAAAAATATAAAAAATAACTAAAAAAGAAGAAATATAAAAAAGAAAAAAGAAAAAAACAAGGAAAATTAAAAATTCAGATTCTGTCTTTTCGTCAGTGTACTAGTTGAAACAAATTTTGTAGAACTTGCCTCTTCGTTAGAGTTTTATCTGTGTCAAAAATCTTTCAAAACTTTTAGGTTTTTTAGAATTGTAGCTTGATCCAAATTTATTAACTTGAAAGTATTTCTCTTTATCAATGTTGTAACTAAAAACGAAAAGAAGAAAAAATTAAAAAAAATAAAAACAAAATAACATTAAAAAGAAAATCAAGAAATAAAATAAAAATGTGTCCAAACTTTGATCATGCCTCTTCATCGGTGTTACAATTCGATTAAGCTTTTCACTTTTAGATCGTGTCTCTTTGTTGTTGTTGTATCTCGAAAAAATGTTGGTCTTGCCTCTTCATCATTGTTTTAGATTGGACCAAATATACTAAAATTTTGATCCTTCCTCTTCATTGGTGTTATAGCTTGGACCAAATATGTTAAAATTTCGATCCTACCTTTTTTCGTTAGTATAGTTGAATCAAAATTTTTACCTTTAGACCTTGTCTCTTCTTTGGTATTGTAATTGGGCCAAATTTACTGACTTCTGATCATGCGCTTCATCGATGTTATAGATGAATCAATTCTACTAATTTTAGACCTTCCTCTTTGTCGATATTGTAGTTAGACCAAATGTAACGACCCGGATTCGGATCCGCGTGTCAGATTAACCCGAGAGTTATGGGTTCGGTTTTGGGCCTCGAGTTTAGTGGTTTTGGGCCTTAGGTTTGTGTTGTTGGGCCGGTTGTCGGGCCTTTGGCTTGTTTGGGCTTGGGTGTTGTTGGGTTAGAGTGGTGTAGTAAGGGGCTTTTGGTCTTTTCTCTTTAGGGAAGACAAGAGAAGGGGGTGGTGTGTGTGCTGGAGAGAGTGTAAGAGAGTAAGGTCAAAGGGGGAAGCTTTCTCTTCATCTTCTTCATCTCACCTTAGAAGAAGAGTGAAAAAGGTTCGATCTTTGAGTGATTTTCTGAGAATCACGTTTTGGTGTAAGAGAAGAAGTTGTAGAGGTGTTTGAGATCTATCCAAGGAGGTAAGAATATGTTGTGTTGGTGAGGAAGAAGGTTTTTGAGTAGGGGTTTGAGAGAAAAACGGGAATGAAGTTAAGGGCTTTAATCTCAGCTTCCTTAAGTTTTGTGGTTCTGAGAATCTTCATAAGGGTTGTCTAATGCTTGGTTTAACATCTCTTGTAGAGAAGGAAGTTGGAGAACCTTCAACAAGTCTTGAGAAGAAGAAAGCTTGAGGAAGGAAGGGGAGCTCGTTTTACTGTTGTTTTTGCTTGAGGTTGGTACTCCCAACTCTTTTAAACTTTATGCATTTCATGGTAGAGTGCATGACATGTAGAGATAATCATGCTTGTATGTTGTGTTGCTTGGTTGCTTGAAAATGAGTCTTTAATGGTGGAATTCGGATTAATGTGATTAAGGGTTGAAAATTGGTGTTAAAATACTTTAAACATCATTAATATTGAGTAGGAACACTTTAGAATCGATTAGATTAAGTTTGGGGTTGAAAATCTAGAATTTCTAAGTGCAGACCCGTCCTTAGTGCAGGGGGTATCGATACTCGGGCTACCGGTATCGATACCCATGAGTATATTTTGGCTTGTTGTTCAGGGGTATCGATACTTGTTTCGATACCGTGGACTCCAGAAAGTTTTTGTATCGATACCTGTACCGAAACGGGTCCTCCCCTTTCTGTTGACTTTTGGGGTTGGTTAATGGTATCGATGCCTGTTTCGATACCTGTTGTTCGATACCCTCTTTGGGTGGGTATCGATAAAGGGTGTTTCGATACCCTACTTAAGGGTATCGATACCCCTGTGTAATTTGGTTAAATTTGAATAGAGTTTGGGGGTTCGATGATCCTAATGAATAAATACTTAAATCTAAAAGCTATGAAATGAATTGTCGAACTAAATTAAGGTTATAACTCCGAAGGACTTAAGTATGATAAGACTTTAATATATCTTGATGTGATGAGATCCTAGGTGAATCGTTTGTGTGGTCGATTTCTTGTGTGTTGGAATCCGGATATCCATAAGTGTTGCAACATGTTGAAGGCCATCCGATGTAACATGCCGGGTGATGATTGAAGACTTTTATTCCGAGTGTTGGGCGGCCTCACTCGAAGATGTTCGATGTAACATTCCGAGCATAGGGTTGGTTGGGCGGCCTCCACCCTTTCCGAACGTTGGGCGGCCTCGTTCGAAGATGTCCGATGTAACATTCCGGGCATAGGATTTGAGGGCGGCCTCAATCCTGAGTGTAGGATCCCGATGCTGTGTGGACGCGGGCCTCGCTCTTGTGTGTTGACTTATATGACTGTATATGCTGTGTGCGATAGTATACACTCATTTGTGCTATGTGATAGGCAAGCATGCTAGACCTTCATACCATGCATGTGATTTATATGTCATGCTTTACTTCTTTTGATATGCATGATGTTGGCCGAGTTTGGCGTATCCACTGAGCTTGTGTGGCTCAGCGTTCGAAATCTGTTTTCGTGCGTAGGTTAAGTGAAGCAGGTCCCGTGGAGCACCATCGAGGTTTGGATTTCAGCATCGACTTAGTGTCAGGGTACAGTGATAGATGTAGTGGGCTAGTACTTTGTTAGACCTATATGTATTTTTGTAACTCGGTCATTTTAATTGGGTCAAATGTTTTAAATGAGTTTGTAGTAATTTGGAGTTTCGGTTACTTTAAACTACTTTGGGCTTTTGTTCTAAATTAAATGGAATTTATTCGTATTACATTTGGACTTGATTTGACTTTATTATTGGACTTTTGAAGGAAATTTTAAAATGCGAATTTTGGGCTGGAGGCCCAATGTGACATCCGGGTCGGGGTGTTACACAAAACCTTATTAACTTTCGGTTCTACTTCATCGGTGATGTAGTTAGGCTAGATCTATTAATTTTTGATCTTGTCTCTTCATTGGTGTTATAACTAGATTATCTCTACTAATTTTAGAACTTGTCTCCTGGTTAGTATTGTAGCCGACTCAAATTTTATTGACTTCTAGTTCTGTCGCTTCGGTAGTGTTGTAGATGAGCCAAACTCATTAACTTTTGATATTTCCTCTTTGTTGATGTAGTTGGATCAAACTATTAACTTCAGACCTTGCCTCTTCTTCGATGTTGTAGTTAGGTCAAATCTCATTGACTTTCTGTCCTACTTCTCCATCAATCTTGTAGCTAGACCAAATTTATTGACTTTCGGTCTTATTTTTCCGTTGATGTTGTAGCTGGATCAACCTTACTAACTATAGATTTTGCTTCTTCATCAGTGTTGTAGCTTTATCAATTTATTAACTTGTAAATTATTTTTGTCAAAGTTGTATAGGAAAAAGCAAAAGAGAAAAAATTAAAGAAAAAATTAAAAAAATATATCAGATCTTGTCTTTATGTCGGGATTGTAACTATATCAAACATTAAAGTTTTTATTCTTTGATCTTGTTTTCTCGTCATTGTTACAGCTGGATCAGATATTAGAGCTTTCATTCTTCGATATTACCTCCTCATCAATGTTGCAGTTGGATCGAATATTAGAGCATTCATCATTCAATCATATATCTTTATCAATATTGTAGTCGGATTAGATGTATGGACCTTCATCCTTCGATCCCGTCTCTTTGGTCATATTGCAATCGGACTGAATTTTGTAAATATTGTTTTTTATTAGTGTTGTAACTAGGTCAAATTTTTTTTCAAGTATTACATCATCGTCATTAACCAACTTTTCCTCAATCTAAATCCAAATAATTCAAATAAAAAACTAGATAAAAATAGGGTAAAGGCGAAAGAAAAAATTCAAATAAATCACTAGATAAAAAATAGTTTATTATTTCCCCAATCTAAATCCAAATAAATCATTACAAATTTAATCTCAAACTCACTACCTATGAATCCCATTACATTAACTAACTTTTCCTGCCTAATAACTCAATTATAAAAGCTAATTATCCTAAACTCAATTATCTTTAATTATATCAAATCTAAACAATTAAAAATAAAACTTAACACCATATTTTATTTTAGCAGTCATTTGGACACTACCTAAGAATGTAAAAAATTGACTCTACTTGAAAATTTGATTGAAGTTTGTTCGAGTCGGAACATGGTTTAACCTACGGATGTAATGATCCAAACTTGATCTATATACGATAGTTTTTAACTTAAAATCGAGTTGGATTTGTTATATTCCATAAAAGGTTGAATCCAATTTGTCTCCCTCAGAAGATATTGCTAATTCTTCAATAACTGTACTACCTTGCTAATTCTTCACTGACAACCGAATCTTCAAATTTCAAGGTTGTCAATGAGATAAGATTTTTCTTCAGACTAGGTACGGATCGAACATCGGTCAAAACTCTTATTGATCCATATTGATTCTTTAATAGAATTGAACCTATCCCAACAGTTTTATAGGCGTTGTCATTGCCTATATAAACAATTCCCACCATTTAGTTCTATCAAATCAAAAAATCACTTCTGATTAGAAGACATATGATAGGTACAACCTGAATCTAATATCCACTCGTCTGAATGAAATGATGATACTGAAGCAACCAATGATATTTTAGAATCACTACTATCATACTTTGCAATATATGCATCTAGAGCAACAATGTCTTTCTTCTTTAGATTAGGGTAATATTTCTTTCAATGATTTTTCTCATGAAAAAAAGTACATTCATCTTTTTCAAGTACGGACTTTGACTTTGATCTTTCTATTCTTTTTAGTTTTTGTTTTTCCGGACGACCTCTTACCACCATGGCCTCCGCGGAACTATACTTGCTCTCTATCTTAGTTTTCTTTCTGAGCTCGTAGCTATACAAAGAAACAGTTACTTCTTTCAAGGTTATTTTATCTTTTTTCATGAAGTAACGTGTTTCATGGTGCTCAAATTCATCCTGAAGAAATGACAACAACATTAAATCTAAATCTTCATGTTTAAAAATTTTATCCATGCCCACAAATGTTCTACTAACTCATTGAAGGTAGTGATATGTTTATTCATACTGGTGTTTGGTTGATAATCAAATCTAAGCAATCTTCTCTTCATGTGTAGACAACTTTGAGAGTTTTTTTTAGGAAATTTTCTTCAACGATTTTCAAAGTTTGCTTGTAAAGTTCTCATTCTTGTAGTCATACTTCTACTACCTGAAAAAACAAGGTCAAATTATAATGCACGTAATATGGTTGATAGGTTTTTAATCGTTCTCTTTCATATCTACAATTTTTTCTTCCTTAATGGCAATGTTTATCTTGTTGAAATAAAGAGTCTAGCACCTCACCTTGCCACATGCCAAAATGATTGGATCCATCGTAAAACTTCATCGAGAAGTTTGCATTTGACATTATCCTTCTCATCGATATAAAAGAAGAGCTTGATGTACCATTTGCCCCGTCTTTTACCATGGAAATAAACAATATTCAATAGCACGGATTGGGTATTGAAAATACTACACCAAGTTCCTAGGAAAGAATGGTAGATCACACGGATCGCTTAAGTAACAAATCTTTACTAGCCAAAACTTTTCTAGACATGCACTGTCACAACACCACACTTCTTTGCAGCAATCGAGCAACTAAGATAGCCTTCACTAAAGCTCAAAACCAATTGTTGAAGAAATTGGGTTATTTCCCACACAAATGTAACTTTAAATCTGAGTTAAAATGTCAAGATCGAAATTATCAATATTTGTACAACGGACAAACCCATCAAAATATTGGATATTGAAATCCGATGGAAAAACCCAATAATAAACAAGCATAATAATAATTGAGAGAACAAAGCAAATTTACGAGGTTCTACAAAATGTCTACTCCTCAGACACCATCACTGGATGATAACTTCACTAATACCAAAATGATACAAACAAATAGAATTCCTAAAAAATTTTACATATTACAAATGGGAGAAAAAAAACAAACGGGAGAGATGATTGATATATTGAGATGGATTCAAATGATAAAGGTTAGGCCTATTTATAATTAAACTTCAAGGACTATACTTATAAATAGCCTAAAGTATAAGGGCTAAAGAATAATTTTTACATGACAAATTTTTAACACCAACCAATTTGTTCCTTTTTATGGCAGGCTTACATTTGATGCATTTAATGGGTTTGAAATTCAAGCTAAAATGCATTGTTTCAATAGTTCATAGGTCATCGAAGGCGATGATAATCGACACATATCAAAAACGAACTACAATAGTATAGACGACGACTCAAGACAAACGAGAGAGAATTTTTTTAAATTTTTTTTTAATTATAAACAAATGAAATTTTTGGTTGAATAATAATATTTCAAGAATGAATAAAATGATGTCGCTTTGGTTTCATTTGATTAGTCTCAAAGTGACATCGTTTTATGTTACGACCTGCAAATGTGAGTTGATTCGATTAGGCTCAATACACTTTTAAAATATTGGAATTTTTTTCTCTCGCCTTTTTCTCTCACTTTAGTCCTTTTTTTTTTAATCCGTGCCTTTAGTTTTACTTTTAGATGAGTTTAGTCAATGTTTTATTATTATTCATCATCATCTTATTATTATCATTATTATTATTATTGTTGTTGTTGTTGTTGTTATTATTATGTGTTAATTATCTTTATAGTTTTTATTATTTGTATTATTATTATTTTATTTATTACTAACATTAAATATTATTATATATGTAATATTTTTACTATTTTTAATAATTTTACTAATGTTATTTTAATGTTATTATTCCTATTATATTTATTATTATTATTATGCCTACATATTAGTATTATTAAATTTGTATTATAAATTTATTATTAATATTATTATTTAACAATAAGTATTATATATCCATAGATATGTCTTTCAGATATTTGTTTTACTCTAATTTTAAATTTAATAATTTTTATTAAGGATTTTCATGAATAAAACGTGCCTCGAACTAAAAGGGACGCTACTCTCCATTAATCTCTATTACGATAAATATTATTTTTACTTTTAAAGTATAACTTTTAAAATATTATTTTTTATTCAAGAATCTTACAAAAATTATGCCTAAAGCTTTTAAAGAGGTATAAGTTCGTTGTAAATCTCGTATGAAAGAATATTTTTTTATATATTCAGGGATCATAATTTTAAATTATATTCAAATTTATAATTTCTATCTTTAAAATATTATAGTCGATCTGTACAAATTTTAAATATTGTGGAATATTAATCCTTTCACATAGGTAATCGATTTTTGAACCTAATTTTTTTGATAATTGTCACTGAATTTTTATTAAATCCATAGAAAATATTATAATTACAATGAATTTAGAAAAAAAACAAAGAAGAGTAAAATATTTTCTATGGAGATAAGCATACCATCAAAATCCAGAAGCTTCCTGAATCTTCTTATCTCTGTCCAATTGAGACACATAACAGGTGAATAAGGAATGGTGAGCGATCCAAACCATCAGACAGAATATTCCGCTACCCATGACTGATTATATCGGTACACAACCATCAACCGAGTGGAGATTTAACCATCAATGACCACCGAAAAAATCATAATCAGAAATTAGCGCCGATTCAAATCTCTGCAACAATCGGCTGCTAGGGTATGCTGTATAATGCCACAAGGACAGATAAAATAAACCACAAAAATAAAAAAAAAATTACAAGGACAGAGAAAACGCTTGCCATGAAGGTAGAGATTCTTATTAAATATATAAAAAAAAAGAAAAGGAATAACATAAACAAAAGAGATAAAAAACGACGGCAACAAGAAGAGAACTTAGAGAATATTGCAAAAAAGAGAATTTCTTTTGAACCTAATTTTTAAATTTTTAATTATTTTACAATGTTTGCACTATAATAATAACCGACAACAATTATCGTTTCTTTTTCACCACATTTAAAATAAAATATTTTTCTTAATAACTTCTCTAGCTCTTGAGGATGGGACCATTATTACAACACCTATCATAAAGATTTTTTGTTTTGAAAAAATTATTAGATTAATCCTGTTTACTATATTATCTGTGGTCAAAATCAATTAAATTCGTTCATCTTACTTTTTAAAGTGAATCATCAATTCTATTTTACATATAATTAAAAAATTAAATAATTAATTAATTATTTTAAAATAAAAATCAAATTAATTAAATTACAAATAATAAAATAAATATATTTCACCTAATAATTTTTCTTTGTTTTGCTTTCACACTCTATCTTTTTAACGTATGCTTATCGAATAGAAGTCGGAGCACGGGCCAAGGCCAACAAGCGTGTCTCTATATAGAATCCAAAAGAAAAAGAGAAGGTGACCACATAAAGGAAAAGGTATCAAAATTTATTAGCTAGGATTATGATACATACTTATAAAAATAAATAAATAAATAAAATATTACTTAAAATAAAATCTTAAAAAATCAAAAGAAAAAATATCGGATATAAATTATTTTAGATGTTTTAATGATAAAAAAACTAGCCCAACTGCCATAATTGTAGGTTTATAAAAACTTTAGATATACTATACATGTTAATCTAAATTAATTAATATAAAATCTTAAAAAATCTCGACAGAAAAAACGCCGGATATAAAAATTTTGGATGTTTTAATGATACCCCCCCTAGCCCATCTTCCATACTTGTGGGTCTATAGAACTGATTTTGTGAAGATGTCCATGTTAATCTGGGCTCATCACAACCAAAGCAAAATGATTACTTGTAATCTTCAAAACGTTAATCCATAATCATGGCTCCTGAAAAACGTAAACGATTAGGATGCCGAACTAAACAACTTATATAAACACCAACCACCATTACCATCTACCAAAAAAGAGAAAGAAATGGCGGCCAATTTCTGGACTTCTTCTCACTTGTAAAAACTACATACCAAACTCATTTCTATGATTTTGCAATCCATTGCATGGGTTTAGATTGTTTCAATAGTTGCGTTTTTGATGCCTTCTTTTCTTCATTTGATTTGTGCAGTAAACAGCTTCTGGACCCGGAAGAGGTGGATGTGGTGCATCAACAAGATAAAGATAAAGGCATCACTCTTGAAGAATTTAAGCTCATTAAGATTCATATGGCGAATTGTATGTTCCCTTTCTCTCTTGCTCTTTTTATTTGTTGTTGTAATTTTTTGTAATCTGGATATTTGTTATTTATTGGTAATATCAGTATTTTTGTTTAAAAATTTGGGTTTGGTTTTGGGGTTTTCTTCATCCTTTTGAATCTTCAATCTGCATGTTACGATCTGTGGGAGTTTGTAATTTTTG
The DNA here is from genome assembly GCA_035048815.1 of Abelmoschus esculentus. Taxonomy (NCBI): domain Eukaryota; kingdom Viridiplantae; phylum Streptophyta; class Magnoliopsida; order Malvales; family Malvaceae; genus Abelmoschus; species Abelmoschus esculentus. Next base: position 13,098,109 of record JAUCBN010000016.1, on the reverse strand, counting down.
CATCTTGGGTATTAGAAATCACGGCTACTTAATCATCTTAAGTGCTCGTCTTGTCATGAAAATGAGATTTGCTGGGTTTGGTTGCTTCAAATTCTCACCTCGGGTTTCACGAATAAAAGGGTCCTTCGGTTTTTAATATTTGCATCTAGCATGGCTGTCAAACAAGTTTGTAAACAGAAGAAAAATTGTAATTTCATAAAAAAAATTTCTAAACTTTGTGGCCTATTCTTTTGGTGCTTTTTTATTGTATTTAGAGTCACAGAATTTAAAAGGAGATCAGTGGTGTTTTATATTGCATTTTGCATGCAGACATGTGCTTTGCTTAATTTGATTGAACAAATCTAATGTTTTGTTCTATATAACTTCTGGATTAAAGTTGGTGGTTTTGTTCTGTTTCCCCTTCTGTAGATATAATGAAACTGGCTCAACATGTTAAAGTGAGGCAAAGGTTTGATCTTCTCTCTTTGTTTTTTAAGAAATACCATTCTCTTTACTTAAATGATTTCAGTGATGCCATAGAATATTTTATCTTCACATTTCATTTCAAAATTGCGTATACTCTTTCATGCTAATGGTGTGTAATTGTTGAAACTTTTGGTGAATACAAACTAGTTTGACTGCTGATGTGAATAATACCTCTGTTTCATTTAGCTGATTTAGTATGTTTATTCGTGTCATATCGTGGTAACCTGGGCTGAACTGGACTATTTTGAGGGTGAATCATCTCTTTTCAATCACTAACTGGAATTCTACTGGAAGCTTAAAAAGTGGGAAAAAAACTTAGGTTTCTCATTATGTGCTATGTATATCTGTTTGAGTGCTATTGCTGATTTTAGCCGAAAACTAATTATCACTTGCTCATGCTTGGACACTCTTCCAGAAACTTCTTATATCAGTTAATCATTTTATTAATCTGTGTTCAAACAATTTATTTTCTGTAACTGTCATCCCTAACACAATAGCTTCTGAAAATAATTGGTTAAAAATTTTGTGTGGAAAATTGTAGCAAGTAATCTCCCAAAGTGATACTAAAAGAAATTAAGGACTAACTCATAAAATTTTAAAAAATTGAAGGTAAATGTATGTAATTTAAAAAGTTCCGTGTAGGCCTGGGCCCACCCTACACACTATAAGGGCATCTGCCACTGGTTCCAACTGTGAGGAGTTCTTAAGATCATGTATCCTTTATATGATAATATGCTTAAATAGAGCTAATTTCTTTTCACTTGTGAGACAATTGGTTCCTGAAAAAGCAGTGAATCTAGCTCGTTTCTTTGCCCAATGAATCTAGCTTATCATCACAAGCACGATGCACAAAATTACTTTGCTGGTCTAGTTTTCACACTTCTATTAATGCAAGACATGGTTGATATTTCAGGGTTGTAGCGACTGCCGTTACATACATGAGACGTGTCTATACCAGGTATTTTGCCTAGTTTAGTTGTCTTATACTTCAATTGTTTTTTTTTAACTTAAACCATGAATTTCTTTTGATTTTTCAACTAAAACACTCCAATTATTTAACATGTTACAGATGTATTGTGAGTTAGCGTCTCCTACTTTATGCAGTTTTCTCTATATATTTCCATCCTTGAGCTGAAATGATCTGCTACTTCTTATAAAAAGACATTCCTCATAGTCATGTATTGATAATTAATTTTCCTTTGTAAATTTAGACACTTATAATTATTTTTCCCACCCTGCAACCATGGATTATTAGATGGGAAGAGATGCATTAAATATAAATATATAGAAGCTTTCGTTTTTCTCCATACAATGGGTTATGAACCACTGATCATGGTTTGTCTTGCAGAAAGAGCATGACTGAATATGATCCACGTCTTGTTGCTCCTAGTTGCTTATATTTGGCATCCAAGGCAGAAGAAAGCACAGTGCAGGCTAGACTTCTCGTATTTTACATTAAAAAATTATGTAATCACTTGTTACTAAGCTGGTTGATTTATCCTTTAAATTTCCCTGAATTTTGTTTGTTTACCGCAATCCTGCCATATTTTCTTTGTAGCTGCCGATGAAAAGTATAGATATGAAATCAAAGATATACTTGAAATGGAAATGAAGATCTTAGAAGCGCTCAACTATTATTTAGTTGTATTTCATCCTTACCGCACATTGTCCCCGTAAGATTTCATCTTCTTTCCTATGATTTTTATGCACCCATATTTGTACTTAATTTGCACCACTGATTTTGTGCATGATTTTCAATTTATAGTTGGAATAAGAAAAGAATAGATGGGGGAATAGTTAAACCTTAATTTTTTCTCCGTAATAAGTCAGATGACTTAGGAGATCCAATCCAGTAAGGTCATTCTGTCTATTATTTTGTCAAGCTCTATGTTTAGTGCACATCTTAATTGTCTCCAATTTTTGCTGTTGTTCTTTTAAATCTTTATCATTTCCCAAGTGATATTGATACTTTCTTCATATGATTAGATTAGCTATTAATAAATACTTATTTTTATATTCTACAGTTGCACATTTATGATATAATGAATGAAAACTGAATGCAGCCTTATATGATAATCTACAGTCGATATGCTACTTTAAGAATTAAGACAGACACTTGTCTTTCCCAATACCAAATTCATTGGAAATAAGTTACTTTAGATTATTTCAATACCATGCTTTCTGCTAATTATCATTGCTATTTTTTTTCACATGTGCATGTATCTCATGAATGTTACCTTGGCAGGTTGTTGCGGGATGCTGGCATTAATGATACCAATATGACTCAGATATCTTGGTAAGTATCAAAATTCCAGCATCTGTACCTTTTTAAGTTAAAAATATTTAATGCATGCCTGAAAAATGCCTAAAAATGTCGGAAGTTTTCTGTAAGTCATAAACTTGTAAAGGAACTTACGAAAGTAATTTGCTTTTAGCTTTGCCAACTATTTGTGGACAATGTTGCCTTTTCATTATATATCAGAAGAGTTTATTGAAGATGCATAAACCATGACATGCACAAATACTTAATGGTTAATGGAATGGATAGGATCAAAGATAAACCTTTACTCGTTTGATTGACAACCTTGTATCTTACATCAAACAAGTTTTTGTTAGTTGGTTTGAGACTGTTCAGTTTCGATTTTTTTAGAATGATGCACTTCTATTATACCTGGCCTATGGAATTAAGTAGGATCATATTTTTTTCTATAGGCCTATAGTGCATGGAGATTATCTCGTGGTGACTGTTCAGCAATATTTATTGAGAAACTGAGAATGAAATTTGGTTGAGATAGAAGTTCTGGATAGTTGTATTTGTGAAAACTGATTTATTTTGAATATTTCTCGTATGCATGTAGTGAGCTCTCAATCCCATAGCTACCACACAACAAACTTGATAACTTTGGATACAATACAATTACACAATGGAGATATGTGGCAAGAAAAAAATAACTAAAATACCCGAAAAAAAATTGAAACGAAAATGACATGAACATGTCAAATCTAAATTAATCTTTGGTCCAAATTTGTCTTATTGAATTTTCTTTTTTCTTCTCTTTTGAAGTTCTACTTAACTGAATAAATATTCTACACTTGTGATCTTGAAAAAGGGGACTTCTAAATGATACATACAAGATGGACCTTATTCTCACGCATCCGCCGTATCTGATTGCCTTAGCTTGCATATACATTGCTAGTGCACACAGGGAGAAAGATATCACCACTTGGTTTGAAGAACTTCGCGTTGATATGAATGTGGTGAGTTTTCTAAAGCTAAATCTGATCCCAAGCATTACGGTTTCTTTCGATACATAAAAACTCGCTATATAATAGCAAGAGTCTGCCTTGTAGAAATTTACTTTTCCATTTGTCTGGTGAGACATTTTTACCTCCTATATTTATTTTCAACTGGGAAGAAACGCATGCAGTTCTTTTCTACTGTAAATTGCATGGTATTTACCGATCACCTTCTCAAGCATCACACAAATTCTTTGCAATTTCCTCCATCATATCACAATTGCACTTACACTTTCACAACGATGGTTTATTTTTTTAACATTTAAGATTTTACTGAGATTGGCAGGTGAAAAACATCTCCATGGAGATTCTAGACTTCTATGAGAGCAAAATGATAGCAGATGAGCGACTTAGTACTGCTTTCATCAAACTTGCTCTTAAGCCTTAGATGGTTGATTGAGTCCGGAACCTGAGAATATCGGCATCCAGTGCGGCACGTCTCAATATCATTCTCTCGTGGGCTATAAGCAAGGGAACAGGTAACATACCGGGAGATTAACCTACTGGTCCAATATACTCAAGTGGTGGTTTTCAGAACGCTCTGCAGGAGAAACGTATAATAACAGTATCGTATTTCATGTATTTGTTTTAGTCAAGTAATTTATAAATTCTCAAACCTGGAACTCTGCATAAACAGATTGATCTACAGGCTACAGCTCGTTGATAAAGGCCTGCAAATGTTTTCAAGATCTGTTGTTTATGCTCAGCTAAGTTTGAAGTGAAATTTCTTAAATAGTAACTAAAAATAATAAATAAATATTTAAAACAAAATGTCACTATGTAGTATCGGTTTATTTTATTAGCAGTTGATAAACATACGGACTAAGTTGCAGGGGTGTTTATTGTCGGATATCGAATCGAAATCGACTTATTTTGTATATTTTGGTTTTGTGTTTGATGATATAGTGTTATGTGTTTGATCCGAGAAAAAAGTTAATATTCAGATATTGGATATTCGGATTGGATTATCTAAAATAAATTTATTAAATTAAAGGTAAAAATTCAAAAACTGTTTCTAATAGTTAAACTGTGAATAAATTATAGGTATAAATTCAAAAAAAAAAACTGATTCTAGTTAAAAGTGAACTAAATAAACCTTTAATATTTTGTTTTAAGTTAAAATATTTTTTTATATTCTTTTAATTATTAAAATAAAATAATTTGTGCATAAACACGAATAATTAAAAGCTAATCTATCAAGGGCTTCTGCCGCCTATACGTATGAGGTTTGAAGTTTACACCGACAGTTAACGAACAAGTAAACCCTCCAGGTGATTCAGATTGTTGCAACTTCGATGTTCTTTTTAAAAATCGATAAAAGATTCTTTCTTCTCCGCCGTTTCCTCGCTGTCTCGGTGAAACTACGGTTTTCGGCTTTGATACAACTTCAACGTGCTTGAAAGGAGTTCAGATCTAGGTAATTCGCTTTGTTTACGTTTGGCAGAATTGAATTCCGTTTCACGGCCAAGACGACGGAATTTATTTATGTCTGACAATGGGGTTTCGGATATGAGGAATGGTCCTGGAACAGAGATGGCAGTTCACCAAGAAAGAGATTTAGCGCATATGGATCTTGATAGTGGGGCGGACATGGAAAAAACAATAGGGTTATCGTCTAGAGAAGGTGATATCACGTTACCGTCAGTGGTGACGTCTGGGCTGAAAAGTGGACAAGAACCTATCGATATTGGGAAGAGAGTTTCTTTTCGAGATGCTGCGATGCGCTCCGCTGAAAGTAATAAGGAGGATAATTTTCTAAAGTCGTTGAAAGTGGAATTAGCCAATGACGATATTATTATTAGCAGAGATGATCCAGTTCCTGAGATCCGGTTTTCCGATAGGGTTCATAAGTAGATTGATGCAAAGTTGGCAAAGGTGATGATAGTAAGACTCTTGGGGCACTCAATTGGACTTAGGGCTTTGAAAAATAGAATACAGACACTATGAAATCCGATGAGAGATTTCTCGATCATTGATCTGGATAACGATTATTACTTGATCAAGTTTAGTCTTGATACGGGTTATTCGGTTTGATTTTAACACGATGGAGGGTCGTTGAGGGAGGTTTGCATGGCTTGCGGTTATGGTGAGGCTAGACCATCCACTATTACCTGGTATGATAATTGATGGTAGGTTCCAACGGATAGAATATGAAGGTTTGCCGTTGATTTGTTTTGGATGTGGGAAGTACGGACATACTAAGAAATTATGTGCGGAAGTGCAGAAGCAAGAGGCACAACCCAAAATTGTGGAACCAACACCAAAAGCTGCTGAGATGTATGGGCCATGGATGCAGGTGTAGAAACGACGACGGGGAACTCAACGAATTGCTAAGGGACAAAACTCTTCTGATTCGAGGGCTGCTAAGTCGACGGGTTCGCGGTTTGCTGTGTTGAATGTTGGAATAGATAATATGACGGTGGAAGAGCAAACTCCGACACAAGGGATTGGCCAGGCCCCGATTCTTAGGGTCGATCATGGTCCTAGTTCAAAGAGGGTAATGAAAGGTGAAGAGGTTGTGGTGGTTCATGAGCCATCTATGTATAAGGGTGCACAAAAGGTTCAAATCATCGCGGACATAGCAAGACCATCTAATGTTGTTCCTCTTATGGAAGCTACTGGGTTGCAAATGAATGCGGATGAGATGATCACAAAAGCAGTGATTGACACTTCTAAGGCATGTAATGAGCAGGAACAAGTTAAGAGTTTGCAGGTCACCAGTATTGGTAATAAGACACAAAGCACGGTGCAGACTGTTCCTTCTAAGTTGCCTACGGAAAAACATACGGTTATTCGTATTGCGGATGAAAATCAGAAACGGGTCTTAAAAGATAATAATGGAAACCGGCGTTAGGTTTGATTCGTAAAATAAGCAAGACATATGCTCGTAGTGGCACAATTCCAAGCCCTTTGGTTCGCAAGAACAAAAAGGCGAAAAAGATTGATGAAAAACACCAAGCGATGGAAGTTACGCAATGGATAAATACAGTCTCAAATGAACTATCTACAAAGCAAACAAGTCTAGATCTGTCCGTTAGGTCGAGGGGTTTAGAGACAGCTAAGAAGGGTGAAATTCGATGGACTACGAAAGAGTCATTTGAGGGAACGATGCAAGCGGGGAATCAGTGAGTTTGGGGTTCTTTATACTTATTTTAATGATTAAAAATCATGTGTTGGAATACTCAAGGCACTCTTGGCCTTGACTTTAATCGCTATTTTAGATTATTGGTTAGTGTGCAGTTACCGGATATGATTGCAATTTTTGAGCCTCGAATAAGTGGGGATGGAGCGGATAGTTTCATTCGTCGCTCGGGGTTTGATTATTCATATAGAGTAGAAGCAAATGGTTTTTCAGGAGGCATATGAGTCCTTTAGAAGGAGGGGATTATGTTTGATGTTCTTACTGTTTCAAACCAGTTTGTACATGGAATTGGTGTAGATTCTAGATCAAATGTACAATTCCATGCTACGTTTGTATATGCAAGCCCAGAGTGGGGTAAACGTCGATTCCTCTGGGATCAACTTGAGGTCTTGGATCCAGGGCCTGGAATGTCGTGGCTGCTTGGTGGAGACTTTAATGCTATAGTAAGTTCTGATGAGCGGTCAGGTGGATCGACTCGGAGAGTGGGGACTTGCGCGCAGTTTAGTGAGTTTATCTTCCGAACGGGGCTTATTGACATGGGTTTCAATGGTCCATGCTTTACTTGGCAGAGGGGTAACTTGAGTCAAAGGCTTGATCGCTTCCTCTGTAATGCAAAGTGGTATGATTTTTTTGCGTCTTCAAATGTCCTGCATCTACCTTTGATGGGGTCTGATCATCGTCCAATTTTATTGGTGACTGAGGCGGATAGGAATCGAAATGGTCAACGGCCTTTCCGGTTTGTGTCAGCATGGAATGATCATCCAGATTTTAAGCGATTATTACATGAGAGTTGGGATAGCAATATAAATGTGTTTGATAGCCTTTTTTCATTTCAGAAAAAAAAGTCGTCAATGGAATAAGGATGTGTTTGGCCATATTGAAAAAAAAAGAGACGACTTCTTGCCCGAATCGGGGGAATTGAGAGCTATTGATAGAAGGCATAATCCGTTTCTCTTAGACTTAGAGATCAAACTAAAATCTGAGTTGAATGTTGTCCTTGAGCAGGAGGAAAGCTTATGGTTTCAAAAGTCTCAGAGTAAATGGCTTGACTAAAGTGATTGTAATACAAAATTTTTCTACTCCACCACTCTTAATCGGAGGAGACGCAATACTATTCGCATGCTTCGCCTAGATGACGGAAGTTGGTGCTCGGAGTCAACCGTTTTAAAGGATCATACTATCGATTTTTTCTCAAAGCTTTACACTGCTGAACCGGTTGTCAATTTGGACCGTAATGATTTGAGTGGACATTCACAGGTGTCCGAGAGCCAGCAAAGGCTATTGTTACGGGATGTATCGTCAGCTGAAGTCTGTGCAGTTATATTTTCGATGAATCCGCATAAAGCACCAGGTATTGATGGCTTTCATGCGGGGTTTTTTCAGAGGAATTGGGATGTTGTAGGGCAGTCGGTGGTGTCGTTTGTTCGAGAGTTCTTCGCGATTGGAAATCTAGGCGACATCACTAATCAGACCTTACTTGTATTAATTCCCAAAGTTGCTAAACCAGAGAGTATTAAACAATTTAGACCTATCAGCTTGTGCACGATATTGTACAAAGTTATTACTAAAGATTCTGGTTAATAGACTTAAGCCTCTGTTACCGAACTGGATATCTTCAACTCAGTAAAGTTTTGTACCAGGACGTCATATCACAGATAATATTATTCTAGCTCAAGAGGTAATTCATACGATGAGAAAGAAGAAAGACTCCAAACCTTGGATGGCGATTAAGGTCGATTTGGAAAAAGCCTATGATAGATTAAGTTGGGATTTTATAGAAAGCTCTCTTTATGGGTTAGGGCTTCCTGACCGTTTTATTTGGTGGATTTTAAAATGTATAACTTCGGTTACTACAGGAATTATCTGGAATGGAGAGATGACATATTCGTTCCAGCCTTCCCGCGGGGTGAGACAGGGGGATCCGCTTCCACCTTATTTATTTGTCATTTGTATGGAGCAGTTAGCGAAGGCGATTGATCGACGAATCCTTGATGGACAATGGAAGCAGATTCAGCTTTCTCGTGATGGCCCGGGCTTATCGCACCTGTTTTTTGCAGATGATCTGGTACTATTTACGGAGGCGTCATTAAAGCAGGCTAAAATTATTCATGAAGTCCTCCAGGATTTCTGTATGTCGTCAGGACATCGAGTTAGTGTTTCTAAAACCCAAATATTTTTTTTAATAATTGCAGCTTAGAGCAAAAACAAAGCATAGCGAACCATTTTAGGTTTGAGATAGTGGATGACTTGGGGAAGTACTTGGGTGTGCCGCTTCTACATAAGCGCGTTACACGGGCTACTTACCAATATCTGATAGAGAAGATTGATCAACGCTTATCGGGTTGGAAAGCAAAATCATTGGCACTAGCCGGGAGAATTACTCTAGCGAAGGCTGTGTTACAGGCTATACTAATTTATACAATGCAAACTACCTGGCTTCCTAAAGGTATTTGTGATGAAATTGAGAAACGCATTCGTCGTTTTGTTTGGGGTATAACACCAGACCATAATGCTATCAACCTTGTAAAATTGGATATCATAAAAAAGACATCAAATATAGGAGGTTTAGGTTTTTGTGATGTGCAAAACCAAAATTGTACTTTCCTTATGAAGGTAGGGTATCACTTGGTTTGTAGTAAGAACAAGCTATGAGTCCAGGTACTAAGGGATAAGTATAAATGGATTGGAGAATTGACTAGTGAAATTTATCGACGAAACTCCTCGAGGCTTTGGCAAGGTGTGAGTCATTTTTGGGAAGCAATAAAGCAAAGCATGTGTTGGCAAGTTCGTAATGGGTGGAAAGTCAATTTTTAGTGGGATGTGTGGTTAGATGGGAGAGAGCCTTTAGCGACAAAATACCTTCTACCCGGTGATCCTCCTCACATGAATGTTGCTAACATGCTAACGGTAACAGGGGCTTGGGATTGGAGCAAGCTTGTGTTGGCATTGCCTCGCGAATCCTTGGATCAGCTGGCAAGCGTTGTTCCACCACATGCTGGATTTGGGAATGACTCGCTAGTTTGGAGATGGACTAAAATCGTATATTCTCAATCACATCAGCCTATTGTACTTTGGGGCCAGAGGTGATCCTTGAGGAGGAGGATTCATGGAAGTTCATTTGGCGTCTTCCGGTTCCACAATGGATCAGAACTTTTTTATGGTTGTTAAACCATGATAGGTTGATGACGAACAAGGAAAGAACCCGTCGACATTTTGCTAACAACAGCCTATGCCCTGTGTGCGGTGTAGAAGATGAGGATATAAACCATGTGTTGAGAACGTGTAGCCGGGCGAGGCAGGTTTGAGCTAAGCTGGTGCCGCAAAACCTATGGCTTTGCTTCTTTAACGGAAGTAATCGCGATTGGTTACAAGCCAACTTGAAGAGTAATAGTAATTGATGAGCGATTTTGTTTCCAACAACTTGCTGGATCCTTTGGAAGAGACGATGTGTTTTTGTGTTTGATAGTGGAAGAGAATTAGTTGGTAACGTTGTGGATTACTGTGTGGCGTAAGCAAAGGAAATTGTGGCTGCTATGGAAATACGCAAACAACAGCAGCGAAGAGGGTTATGTAAACAATGGTGCTGACCGGATGAAGGATGGGTTAATACGGATGGAGCGGTGGGAGGAAATCCTTTGGTTGCAACCGTTGGAGGAATCATCCGGGACGTCGATGGTGATTGGATTCGTGGTGTTGGGCGGCGCATTGGCCGTTGCTCGGTGATCTGTACGGAATTGTGGGTTGCTTTTGACGGTTTAACATTAGCCTGGGAATTAGGGTACCGTAAGGTGGTGCTTGAACTTGACAGCACTACAGCCGTGGCTTTGATACAAGGGTTATTGGTTAACATCGTCCATCGCAATCTTGTTCTTCTGATTAATGAGCGGATTGTACGTGCATGGGACGTTAGGATTGTGCATACGGGAAGAGAGGCTAATGGAGTAGCAGATCTGTTGGCTAAGATCATGCGAAATACTGAGGATTTAGTGCGAGTGTTCTTGGAACCACCTAATGCAGTTCGGATTTTACTTGATCGAGACAAATCCATAGGTTTGGCTTGATGTTTTAGGGGTTTAAGTTTTGTTTAAATTTGTTTAATACCGTTATGAGTATTCTTTTCCTCCAATTAGGTTTAAGGAGGTTTTTAACGAGGCTCGTAATTGCATTCCTTTTTACATCAAAAAAAAATATTTTTTATAAATAAAAATTATTAATTTATTAATATTAAATAGCTTAAAATCATAGTACATGATGTGATAGTATTATATAAATAAAGATATTTGTTTAATAAAAATACATCAGTCAAAAATATTTTTATAAAATTATATAAAATATAAAAATATCACATGAGAAAAATAGTTTGGAGTATACTATATCTAAGTTGGCTCGAGTATAGTGAGTCTTTCCATATATATATTAAAGTTTCAGATAAAATATATCGGTGATCAATTAGCTATTAATAGAGTTATAAATAGATCGAATGTTTAATGGAAAGTTTGTTTATTTATTAATAAACATGAACAAGATTTTTATATTTGTTTAGTTAAACGAACAAACACAAACAAAAAACTTAATCATTAACTTACGTTCGTGAGTGTTTTGTTATAAACTTTCATGAGAATCATTTGAGAAATAGAAGAATTTAAGATAAAAGAGATAGAAGAGGAAAAAGAAAGAAAGTATCCTGATAACCAATTTGCATAACCTCTTAATACATCCATTCTCTCTCTATATACTCAAATGGTTACATAAACAAATCACTAAAATCACGTTAATCACGCTAAGTTGGTTTCCCTTTCTTTTACATGTCCCTTTATACAATCGGTGCCACGTCCCTAACATTATCTTCCCCTAAAAAGAGAACTTTGTCCCCAAAGTTCTTAGAAGAAAATTCATACATTACTTCAAAGGCAACTTTGACAGCAAAAACCCACTCGATTTGAATGTAAATGACAAGAATATAATTTCTTCCCGTTCACAATAAACACCTTATATGTACTAGTTCTTTCACTCCCATCAGCTAAGCGAGACATAAAACATTTAAGCATAGTGAAAAAGCTTGTTATGTAGTCAATTAATCAGTGATGAAGAACAATATCATTGAAGATGGCTCCCACTCCATGCTTTCTAATACTCAAACCGTGGAAGGAAAATGAATCACATGGAGTTTTTCTTTTCACTGTAGTTTTTCTTTCTTTATATATTCTTTCTTTGACATAATCTTTCACAACATCAATCGATTTTCGGATTAGAACATTATCCCCGCCGAAAATTATAACCTTGTCCTCAAAGTTTCAAGTAATATATGTGAAGAATTACTCCATAAGCAACCCAATGAAAGAATGATCCACCGAAATAAAGGAGTTTTAGCACAATCAAAGAACATAAGAGAATCTCATACAAAATTAGAAACCAAAAATGATTCCATAGGAATTCATGAACTTTAATTTCCACAGCATCATATACAAAAATCAATCTTGCTATTAAGTAAACATGAGAACCACTTTCAGTTTTTACCAACTGTCTGAAAATTCTATTCATTGCAGAATCAACAACAAATACACCAAGAACACAAATTTCATCTAAACTTTTATTGACATGGTTCGTGGACTTCCCATTAATAATAGTCGAAATCGATACGGGTCATCCAACTTAACAAACGTCATTACATGCATAAGCACCAATAAAGAAATCCTATTTTTAGTTCTCAAAAAAACACTTAACAAAATTTAAGATACAATGAATGATTCCAAATATAAAATCTCCATATCATAAAATTTGTATCTATTATCAACATCCCATAAAGATAACACCAAAGAGCACTTCGCTGAATACTTAACATTTGGAATAACATAGTCAAAAATAAGGAAGGGAAACTTACTAATATCATCAAGATTATTTTTGCCTAACAAGTTTGTATTTTTGCTCTCATCTGATTGTTGTTTTTGTAATTTCATAGACTTCTTCTCACTTTTTATTATTCTAATAGTGTATTTTTTTATCAGCAATTGATATATAACTAGGAAACATAGGATTTGTAAATTTTTTCACCTCAGATTGCACGCATGGTAACATCAATTTCTCAGTAGTGGGCAACAAAGAAATTATCTCCTTAAAACGTTGTTGAAGTTGTGTATTCCTAGTTTGAGAATCAGATCTTTTACTACATTAAACTGATTGATAGACAATATGAAAGACAGTTGATGTGGTCAATTTATCAAATACCTTGATGATCTATGGATTGTCTTGAGTAGTGCACCAAAATCTTACCCTCATAAACTTGGTAAAATTTTTTCAAGAAGATAATTGTCGATATATCTTCATCCAGAGATACCAACAATGAGCTATACCTTCAAAATAACGAGCAACCATGAAAATTAGGCAAGAATCTTATGTGTAAGCCATTACTCAAGATCAGAACTTGTGAAAATCGACAACTCCACTGAAATAGGTGTTGGTGCACTTGGAAAAACAACCTCTGATTCAAGATTGATCATGGAGTTTCCTTGATTAATAGTGGTGCCGACTACTACAAGTTTAATGGAAATGGATTGTAGTTGGCACGCTATTTCCCGAATAGTATTTTGGGTGATAGTATTCAATATTTTTTATTCTCTATGAACTGTTGGAAGGATTTCAACAATTGCTCAAGGTGGTCTGTGATGTCTTGAAGGGTTTTAATGTATTTGGAATGGTTTATCATGGTAGGGAAGTTAATGAAAACACCAATGTTATGAATTTTGATGAGAATCACTTGAGAAATAAAAGAATTGAAGACAAGAGAGATAAAGGAAGAAGAAGAAAGAAAGTATTCTGATAACCAATTTGCATAACCTCCTAATACATCTATTCCCTTTGTATATACTTAAATGGTTACATAATAAACAACTAAAAGCACATTGATCACAATAAGTTGGTTTTCCTTTCTTTCACGCGTCCTTTTATACAATTGGTTCCACGTCCCTAACATGTTCAATAAATCATTCATTCAAGAACGAAATGTTAAGAGAGTTAGAAGAGTCTAGTGTCACGGACTTAATTCACTCAAACCTGATCCGTGCAGCGTTAGCAACTCTCAAACAATGATAACAAGCCTTAATGATGTTGGCTAAACAACGAAAGACAAGAAATGACAAATGAATTAAGAAGAATGCTTTTGTATTAATCTTTAAGAATGATTTACAAGTATGTTTCAATTCTTGAGTGTTCAAAATGAAGAGGGTGACCTTATTTGTTGGAAAAACAGTGGTATGTGGCCATCTTTGGAGCATATTTTGAACAAGTAAAGATAATGTTTTGAATAAGGAAATGGTTGATTCCTATTTTACGTTGTGAGATCTTTACAACGGTAGCTCATACGCTTAATATCGTTGAGTGGTGAATGAGAAATTGATGCTCAAAGTAGGAAGGTCAAGAACAAATAAGGAATAAAGAACCCCTTTATCTCACATTGGTAGGATAAATGATATGAAAGTTGTTTATATACAACTACCCATAATGAAGTCATTGAATGACTCTAGATAACATTGTGCCTCGCGCGCAGGGGGGTATGAATCCAATTCCATTTGGGTTGGGGCGCACCCGCACGACGTGGGCGACGCGAATGTCCGGACCGGTTGGGCCTTTCCGAGGCCTGTGGATATTTTAGTCGTTGTGCATATTTTTCCTTATTTTATTTTTGAAAATATCTAGAAAAAAAATGTTAATTCAAAATTATTTTGAATTAATTAGCAGTTGACTGCTCTGGTTATTTAAAGAAGTAATTGTCAAATATGGTATTTAATTTGAATTAAAATATCGAATAAATGGCAATAATCTCTGATTTTTGCGGATATTGGAAATAAACGTTTAATATTTCCTAATTGGGATTTAATCCTGGAGTTCCGGATTGAATTTTAATCCCGGATTTTCTAAAATGAAATTAAATCCTGGATTTTCTGGATTTTAAATCGGGAAATGATGACCACTGTTACCCTATAAATATGAGTTGATTTTCTCTGTTTTACTCATTCAAAAATCGATTTCTCTCTCGGTTTTCCTCTCTCGGTGATAGGCAAAGATAAGAGCAGTTCGAGAACTCGGTAGAAGTACTACTGTTCAGAGTTCTTCCAGTTGTTGTATCTTGGGAGATTGACTGCCAAATAACTCGGCACCTTCGGAGTGGCTGCAAATTAGTCTTAAGGAAACTGCTGAACGCAGGCCTCAACTTCAATCCGTTTTCAAACAAAAATTCGGTTTGATCTTTATATTTCAAATTTTCATATTCGGTTTAGTTTTTATTAACTGTTGTTTCTTTCTTATAATCGTTTTAGAAGGAAGATTGTATAACAATCTTAAGACTGACTTTTCACATATATATATACCTTCTTCAGCCAAAACAATAAAATCGTCAAAGAGATTGCAAATAATCTGTTTCAAGATTTATCTTGCCGTTCTTAAACGGGTTTGCAAAAAATCTCAAAAGTTGTGACAAATCTGTTCGTAGAAATTGTCAAATTTAAACAAGAAATTCTTTATTTCTGTTTAACGAAATTAATTGAATTCTAATTGTTCTTTCGTAGAAAGAAATGATTACTGGAGAATCTGAACATTCGAAGGTCTCTGCACCTGCACAGAGCTCCAAACAAGTCCAGAATACGAATGCACCGGCTGTGAATGTTAATCACAATGAAAAGCCACCAAAATTCACTGGATAGAACTTCAAGACATGGAAGCAAAAGATAATGTTTTATCTTGCCATGTTGAGCTTGAGGAATTACTTAACGGTCGATCCTTCAGTCATTAATGTAGGAGACGGAGAAGGGCAAGTTGACACGGTCACTGTCATAAAGATGAAAGAAGAATGGGATGACAGCGACTATATGTGCCGGAACTACACCCTAAATGGATTACAAGATTCTTTGTATCCGGTATACAATGTATACGAAACTGCTAAGAAGTTGTGGAATGCTTTGGAAAATAAGTACAAAGCAGATGATGCTGGGGCTAAAAAGTTTTTAGTTGCAAGATTCTTAAACTTTACTATGGTTGATTCAAAATTGGTAGTAACTCAAGTTGAAGAACTCCAACTAATTATTCATGGAATTCTTGCAGAAGGAATGGTTATCAACGAGCCTTTCCAAGTAACTGCCATCACGAAAAAATTACCTCCCGGATAGAATGATTTCAAGAGTTACTTGAAACACAAAAGAAAGGAGATGGCTGTGGAAGAACTGATCTTCAGGCTTCAAATTGAAGAAGACAATAGAGGAAATACCGGGAAATCTCACGGTAGAGAAGCCAAGGCAAATGTTGTCGAAACCAGGAAAGGGAAGCAACCGCAAAGGGGCCAAGCTAAACCAAAGTTGGTACCAAAAGGCGGGATCTTCAAAAAGGAGAAGTTCAAAGGATCATGCTTCAATTGTGGAAAAATGGGGCATAGATCCAAAGAATGCAGGCTTCCAAAGAGAGTAAAAGCAAAAGAAGTCAACGTCGTGGAAGATGAAGACCTAGTAGTTGTGATATCTGAAGTCAACATGGTTGACTCAAACCCAAGAGAGTGGTGATTGGTCACAGAAGCCACACGTCATATCTGTTGTGATGAAAACTCTTTTCATGAACTGACACTATGCGACAATGGAGAGAAACTCTACATGGGTAATGCTACAACTTCCATGATAAAGGGGAAGGGAACCGTGGTGTTGAAGATTACTTCTGGAAAGGAACTCAAGCTTCAAAATGTGCTGTATGTACCTAACATACGCAAGAACCTTGTTTCTGGAACACTTCTAAGTGTTCACGGATTTAGGATGGTTTTTGAATCCCAGAAGTTAATTTTAACTAAGGGAGGAATGTTTGTGGGTAGGGGATATGTACTAAATAGAATGTGGAAACTTAATACTATCTCTGTAAAATCCCATATTAAGAATAAGAATAAGAATGCAACTTCTTCTGCTTATATGCTTGAGTCATTTAATTTATGGCATGGTAGACTTGGACATGTCAATTATGATACCTTACGAAGGTTAATTAAAATTGACCACATTCTCTCATTTCACATTGATTATAAGTTAAATTGTGAAATATGTGTTGAAGCAAAATCAACAAGAACTTCATTTCAAACTATTGAAAGAAGTACAATGCCGCTTGATTTAATTCATAGCGACGTTTACGACTTAAAATTTGTCCAAACAAGAGGAGGAAATAAATTCTTTATTACTTTCATCGATGATAGTACAAGATATTGCTACATATACTTGTTAAAAAGCAAAGACGAAGCTATAGATAAATTTATAATCTATAAGCAAGAAATCGAAAACCAACTTAATAAGAAAATTAAGATGGTAAGAAATGATCGTGGTGGAGAATATGTTAATCCATTGGGTGAATATTGCACCCAACATGGTATTATTCATGAGGTAACACCACCGTATTCCCCTCAATCTAATGGAGTAGCCAAACGTAAAAATCGGACTCTGAAAGAAATGATGAATGCTTTATTAGGAAGTTCTGGGTTACCTCAGAACATGTGGGGGGAAGTCATTCTTTCGGCAAATTACCTTTTAAATAAAGTCCCACAGAAAAGAAAAGACAAGACACCATATGAACTATAGAAAGGTCGAAAACCTTCCTATCAACACTTAAAAATGTGGGGGTGTCTTGCAAAGGTAATGACTCTACCACCGAAACAAATGAAAATAGGTCTAAAAATAGTGGATTGTATTTTCATAGGCTATACTGAACATAGCAATGCTTATCGGTTTCTTATGTATGAATCAAAAAACCCAGAGATTCATAAAAACATGATAATGGATTAAAAAAATGCATCTTTCTTTGAGAATATATATCCCTATAAAACTAGGGAAGTTGATCAGTTTGTTAAGCAAACATTGGACAATATATCCTCAAATGATCAACAAGAGGATGGATCTGAACAAGAGCCAAGAAGGAGCAAAAGGGCTAGGACAGAAAAATCCTTTGGATCTGACTTCCTAACCTATATACTAGAGGATGAACCTCTAACGTATAATGAAGCTATACGTTCCTCTGAAAGCATTTTTCAGAAAGATGCCATAAAAAGTGAAATTGATTCCATCTTGCAAAATCATACTTAGGAATTAGTGGATCTTCCTCTGGGAATTAAACCACTAAATTCAAAATGGATTTTGAAACGGAAAATAAAAACAGATGGAACAATTGATAAATACAAGGCACGGTTGGTAATAAAAGGATACCAACAAAAGGAATGCCTTGATTACTTTGATACGTTTTCCCCCGTATCAAGAATAACATCTATTAGGATGATACTTGCCATTGCTGCATTAAGAAATCTCAAAGTGCATCAAATGGATGTTAAAATAGCTTTCCTAAATGGACAACTGGACGAAGAAATATACATGAAACAACCTGAGGGTCATGTAGTTTCAGGTCAAGAAAGGAAAGTCTGTAGATTGGTCAAATCTTTATATGGACTTAAACAAGCACCAAAACAATGGCATGAGAAGTTTGATAATGTCATGATGACAAACGGCTTCAAAATAAATGAGTGTGATAAATATGTATATGTCAAAACTACGGACATTGGATACGTCATCCTATGTTTATATGTAGATGACATACTCATTGTAGGAAGCAATAATGAGATGGTACACCGTACCAAGAACATGTTAAATGCAAACTTTGACATGAAAGATATGGGATTAGCTTATACAATTTTGGGTATCCAAATAAAACGATCAGCAGAAAGTCTTATATTAACTCAATCACACTACGTGGATAAGATTCTTAAAAAATTTGGCAAGGATGATTGTGGTACAACTACAATTACTTTATATCCTTGTTTCAAACTATCCAAGAATAAAGAAGAAAGTATCAATCAAGTGGAATATGCAAGGGTCATAGGCAGCTTAACGTATCTCATGAGCTGTACAAGACCAGCTATAGCTTTTACTGTAAGCAGTCTAAGCAGATTCACGAGTAATCCAGAAAAAGATCACTGGAAAGCAATAGTAAAGGTACTGAGGTACCTTAGATATACTCGGGACTACGGATTGCATTATTCCAAAGATCTTGCTATCTTAGAAGGATACTCCGATGCAAGTTGGATATCTGACATACAAGATACCAAAGGCACAAGCGGATATGTGTTCACTCTAGGAGGAGGAGCTGTATCATAGAAATCCTCAAGACAAACGATTATAACCAGATCCACAATGGAATCTGAGTTTGTAGCTCTAGATAAAACTGGAGAAGAAGCTGAATGGTTAAGGCAATTTCTTGAGGATATCCCTGAATGGGAAAAACCAGTGCCCACTGTGTGCATATACTGTGGCAATCAAGCAACGATTGCTAGGGCACAAAACTTTATATATAATGGTAAGTCTCGACATATGCGTCGACGACACAACACCGTTAGAAAACTTATCTCAAATAGAGTTATCTCTATTGATTTTGTAAGATCAAAGGATAACATTGCGGATCCGCTAACCAAAGGGTTAAACCGAGATCAAGTTGAGAAAACATCGAAAGGAATGGGACTAAAGCCCATGAAAAATAAAGGCGCTATGTGAAGAAAAACCCTACCTAGTTGATTGGAGATCCCAAGATCTAGGTTCAAAGGGACAACCTAATTGCATAGACCTGTGCGGTCACTGTGGGGGTTCCCTCCCAGATCCATTCCTATGATGTGAACAGTGACAAAAATTTGGAAGAGGTTAAGCAAAAGCTTTTAATGACCATTGTATGCTTCGGTGAGCCGAGCAACATAAGTCACCTATGTAAGAGTGAAGTGGGGCCGCTTCAAGGAGACTATTGGGCATAGTTCTTTCATACTCTTGCAGAACCAAGAGATGTCCACAGCCTTAAGGAAATAACCATGAGAGCTGTATATCTTGTCAGAAAGATGGATGTATGAAGTATGTCATCGTTTACACCAACGGCTGACAGTTCAAAGACATCGCGTCTACTGATTAGCTAGTAAAGTAAATATACTTTCACAAGGGAAGGTTCAAAGGAGGAAACCTACCTATTCTATGCATCTATCAATCGTAGAGCCTATCACCACAATGTGCCAAAAATGTTTTGATAAAATCATCAATTTCATTCATATGGGGATTGTTGGAAAAACTGTGGTATGTGGCCATCTTTGGAGCATATTTTGAACAAGTAAAGATAAGGTTTTGAATAAGGAAATGGTTGATTCCTATTCTACGCCGTGAGATCTTTACAACGGTAGCTCATACGCTCAATATCGTTGAGTGGTGAATGAGAAATTGATGCTCAAAGTAGGAAGGTCAAGAACAAATAAGGAATGAAGAACCCCTTTATCCCACATTGGTGGGATAAATGATATGAGAGTTGTTTATATACAACTACCCATAATGAAGTCATTGAATGACTCTAGATAACGCACCCGCACGACGTGGGCGACGCGAATGTTCGTACCGGTCGGGCCTTTCGAGGCCTGTGGATATTTTACCCGTTGTGCATATTTTTCCTTATTTTATTTTTGAAAATATCTAGAAAAAATTGTTAATTAAAAATTATTTTGAATTAATTAGCAGTTGACTGCTCTGGTTATTTAGAGAAGTAATTGTCAAATATGGTATTTAATTTGAATTAAAATACCGAATAAATGACAATAATCTCTGATTTTTCCGGATATTGGAAATAAACGTTTAATTTTTCCTAATTGGGATTTAATCCCAGATTTCCGAATTGAATTTTAATCCCGGATTTTCAGGAATGAAATTAAATCTAAAAATTGATTTCTCTCTCGGTTTTCCTCTCTCGGTGATAGGCAAAGATAAGAGCAGTTCGAGAACTCGGCAGAAGTGCTACTGTTCGGAGTTCTTCCAGTTGTTGTATCTTGGGAGACTGACTGCCAAACAACTCGGTACCTTCGGAGTAGCTGCAAATCAATCTTAAGAAAACTGCTGAACGCAGGCCTCAACTTCAATCCGTTTTCAAACAAAAATTCAGTTTGATCTTTATATTTCAAATTTTCATATTCGGTTTAGTTTTTATTAACTGTTATTTCTTTCTTATAATCGTTTTAGAAGGAATATTGTATAACATTATTTATAGGCACCTCCTGAATGGACGGATATGATTTACTTGATCAGACGGCTATAATGTTGCCCCCCCAAAATATCTAGAGAACCTACATGATTCTAGATAAATCTACAAGTGTGTATACATATCTACATGTATCCAAAATGTTCTAGAGAACTCTAGGGTTTTCCAAGTAGCCTCGACCTCTCCCGAGCCTCCCGGGTGGGTCTTGACTTGGGTAGAACGTCCCAGACCTTTCTAGAACCTTGTGGCAGTTTCTTGGACGTCCTAATCTCTTCTAGTGTCTTCCTTGGTGCTAGCTTGCTTCAAAATGGCTCAAGGATGGCTAGAACCTCGGTTGGACTTGTGAGAAAAATGAGTGGGTGGTGGCATTCTTCCTCACTTAAGCTCGCGACGCCTTCGTTGGGCCTTGATCGAACTGAGCAAGTTGGTCTTTGAATTGCCATAGTACTTCTTCTGTTTCCCAACTTGTTTCGGAGATTAGCAGTCCCTTACATTTGATGAAATAATCCTTGTAGCTTGGGATGCCTCTTTTTTGAATGACTCGATCAGTTAGCACCTCCTCAACTTCCTTGTCAAAGGAAGTGATAATAGTTGTTGTTGTTCGATTGGATATAATCCTTGAGGGTTCTTCCATGTCTTCATTGTATGGCTTCAACAAGCTAACATGGAAGATATGGTGGATTTTAAGCCTTGGAGGGTTTAGGGTTGCTTATAAGATACCTTGCCCACTCGTTTGAGCACTGGAAATGGTCCCTTGTACTTGAGAACTAGTCTCTTATGTACCTTTCGAAAGACCTTAAATTGTTGGGGAAAGAGTTTTAGCATGATAAGATCCATTTCCTTGAACTCCAAGTGCCTTCATTTGGAGTCAGAGCACTTCTTCATTCTCTTGACAGACTAATGAAGTGTGGCTCATGCTAACTCGTTTTGTTCATGCGAAAACTTTAAGGCTGATGAGCTCTTCCCTTTAGAGCGTATGGCAAGGGAGAGCGGAGTGGATGGTTGTTGCCCTAAGACGACCTCGAAGGGACTTTTGTTGTTTGCCTTGCTCTATTGCAAGTTATAGGATAATTGTGCCACGTATAAGAGCTTAGCCCAATCCTTTTGATTAGCACTCACATTATACCTCAAGTATAACTCCAAGAGTGCATTGACCCTTTCTGTTTGCCCGTTGTTTTGGGTATGAAAACTTTTGGAGAAGTTTAGGTCAAACCCGAGCATCTTGAACAATTCAGTCAAAAACCTCAATGTGAAGCGAGGGTCTCGATCGCTTATGATGCTTGTTGGAATTCCCCAAAGCTTGACCATATTATGGAGAAAATCCTAGTTGCTCTCTCAACTGTGAAATCAACGGGTACGGTAATCAAAGTGACATACTTGCTAAATTGGTCCACAACGACTATTATGCTTCCAAATCCCTCGGACATTGGCAAGCAAGTAATGAAGTCCATGGATACGTTTTCCCAAGGTCTTTCCGGAATGGGCAAAGGGTTTAAAAGTCCCATGGGTTTATGTTAGACTATCTTGTCTTGTTGGCACACAAGACAAGTCCTCACATATTATTCTATGGCAGCATGCATTCGGGGCCAATAATAGGTTCCCTTTAAAAGTTCAAGGGTGCCCACAAGGAATCATGACATTTCTTTATTATTTCTTTTTGATAATTGCCCATCTTGACATGTAAAAATGGTTACCCTTGGTGTAAAGTAGGCCATCAGTTAAACAGAACCGTCGGATCTTGCCCTCGTTCACTAAGGAAATGATATTTTGGGCAATTGGTTCTTGTTGCAAACCCTCCTTGATCTTCTCAAGGAGAGGGCTGGTGACTTTGCTTATGGTAGCAAACTCTACTTTACGACTTAAATCATCGACAACCGTATTGGCTTTTCTCATCTTGTATTACATAACATATTCGACTCGGCTAAAAAGTCTTGCCACCGTGTTTTCTTGGGACTTAGCTTCTTCTGGGTCTGGAAGTAGCTTGTGACAATGTTTTCGATTAAGATCAAGAACTTGGACCCAAGGAGATAATGTCACCACACCCTAAGACAATGAATGATTATGGTCATCTTTTTTTCTTGGATGGTGTAACGCCTTTCGATATCATTGAGCTTCCGACTCTCATAAGCAATCGGATGCTCATCTTGCATAAAAACACCTCCGATGGAAAAGTTTGAAGTATCGGTGTGCACTTCATAGAGTTTTGCGTGGTCAGGTAGGCTAAGTACTAGCTCTTCGCTAATGGCCTTATTTAGATCTTCAAATGCTTCTTGACACCTTAGTGTCCACACCCAAAGCTTGTTTTTCTTTAAGAGTTCGATAAGGGGTGTCGCCCTTTCGGAGTAACCTTTAGTGAAACGACGATAGTAGTTAACCAACCCAAAGAATGACCTTAACTCGTGTACCTTGGTGGATGGCTCTCATTCTTGAATGGCACGAACCTTGTTGTCCTCCATCATGAGCTTTCCATCCTTGATCATATGACTCAATAAATTTACCTACGGCTTGGCGAAGGAACACTTTTCCTTCTTGATGTATAGTTGATTCTCTTGCAGAACCTTGAGCACTTCCCTTAGATGTTTAACATGCTCCTCTAAGGTGTTGTTATACACTACTATGTCGTTGAGGTAGACGACTACGAATCGATCAAGGTAAGGATGAAATAGCTTGTTCATCAAGGTACAAAATGTTTCTAGGGCATTTGTTAGTCCGAAGAGCATGACTAAGAATTTATAGGATTCATACCTTATGATGCAAGTGTTTTTTGGCTCATCACCTTCCGCTATACGCACTTGATAATACCCCGACCAAAGATCTAGCTTGGTAAAATAACGAGCATGATCAAGCTGATCGAAAAGATCAGAGATCAAAGGAATGAGGTACTTGTTCTTGATAGTGACCTTGTTGAGTGATCGGTAATCAATGCACATCCTAAGCGAATCGTTCTTATTCTTTTGGAAAAGTACCGGTGCCCCAAATGGTGCCTTAAATGGTCAGATGAACAATGAATCGAGAAGTCCCTTGAGTTTCTCCAACTTAGGGGGTGTCATGCGATAAGCACTCATGGCTGATGGCTTGGTGCCCAGTTCCAACTTGATCTTATGGTCCACCTCACTCCTTAGTGGCAATTGCTTGGGTAGGTCTGGTGGTGCAACATCTTTGAATTCTTCTAACACTTTGGCTACCTTCTTTGATATGTCTTTGTCGGGCTTGATCTCCTCGTCATCGTACTCGCTAAGGATTGTTAGATACTTTCCTTGTTTCTCTTGAATCCCTTCTTAAATTGAAGTACCGAGAGCACCTTGGTGTCTTGCTTGGTGGCTCTAGTCGTTGGAATCACACAAGCTTGGTTGTCATCTATGATGCACATTGTGTTGGCAAATGAGATAGGAAATGCCTTGACCCGATCGAGGAACTCGAGTCCTAGAACAATCTTGAAGTCGTCCATGGGTACGATTGAAAAGTCTATGTTACTCGACCATGAACCCTTATTGGTCTTGACTCCTCGATCAATGCCATGGATGGGTCATGTGGCAGAGTTGACAGTCTTGATGGATCATCCTCCCTCGGATGCTTTAAGACCTAACCTCTTGGCTTCATCGAGGAGACAAAGTTGTGAGACTCACTTGTGTATAGCATGGCCTTCGATGTTTTCCCATTGATGGTAACGTCTACATAGAGCAATCCTTTAGCTTCAGTCTTTGGGGCGGACTGAAGGATATTAAGAAGTTGTAAGGAAACCATTTGGACATTTTCCTCTTCTTTGTCGGTGTCGCTACCCTTTTGATTCTTAGCAATGAGTGAGTTAAGGCTTGCCTTTTTGGGAACTCTCGAACCCAATGGTCCCCATCAAAAATGAAGCATTTGTTAGAGGGTTCCCTCTTTGGACCTCGATTGTCCTTAAACTTGCCCTTGTCTTTATTTTTTCATGAGGATGAGTCCTTGTGTTTAAGTGGGCGGTCATCATGATGGCTTTCTTTACGTTGGCTTTTCTCTTCCCCACCTTTGGCTTGGTCATTCTTCTTATCCTTAGGCTTGTTGGATTCTTTGTGGTTAGAGTAATCGATTAAGCTTTCGGCTACGACTATAGCATTGGTAAGGGTTTGTACTCCTCGGCGCCTTAGCTCAGCCTTAGCCCATTATTGGAGTCCATCCATAAAGTTGAAGGGTGAATCTTTCTCAAAAAGATCAGGGATTTCAAGTACTATATTGGTGAACTCCTTGACATAGTCTCGGATGTTCCTCGATACTTTAACCTTCGCAAACGGGCTATTGCCTCATCCTCGACATTCTCGGGATAGAATTGCCTCTTAAGCATCCTTTTAAAGTCATCGAAGGTAAAGATGGTGCACATACCTTTTTCGACATCTAAACGTCTTCTCCTCTACCAAAGCATGACGGTGTTAGTGAGATATAAAGTTGCAATTTGGATCGTGGAAGCCTCGTCCACAATGCCAACGGCTCTAAGGTATTATTCCAAGCCATAAAGGAAGTTATCTACTTCCTTAGCGTTGCGCGTCCCCGAGAAGATTTTTGGCTTGGGCACCTTGACTTTCCTAGTCTCATAAGAAGTGCTTGGCCTGGCGACCATTGCATGTTTGCACAAGGCAACATCGCCTTGTAGTGCTTCGACTTTAGCACACATGTTATCTAGCTCTTGATCAATAGAAGCACTTACCTTCGAGAGATCACCCATGATAAGGTCTTGAACCTTGCCTATCTCTGTGAGCATGGATCCCTCTAGCTTAAGCATCTTGGCCTTCATGGCCGTGTGGATCTCGGTATCCTCTGCCTCGAGGCCTTCTACCCTTTGATGAAGGTCGTCCACTTGGGCTCCCACGCCCACAACGCTTTCCTCCACGCGAGTTAAGCGCGACTCCAAGCTAGAGATAACATCCCTTAACTTAGCTCATGGCCTTGGCATCGATGAATCAGCTTCCTCCTCACGCCTTCGTTGTTCTTGAGTGATCTTTGCCTCGGTTGAGCTAGCAAATTGGTTCTTCTCGGACTTGGCCATGTCTCGAGCACGATTGTAACATGATCTAACATTAACTGTCATAGACTTAATTCACTCAAACCCGATCCGTGCGGCATTAGCAACTCCCGAATAATGGTAACAAGCCTTAATGATGCGGAACTTGTTGTCTAAACAAAGAAAGACAAGATAAGGCAAAGGAATTAAGAAGAATGCTTTTGTATTATGCTTTAAGAATGCTTTACAAGTATGCTTCAATTCTTAAGTGAGTTGCAAAATGAAGGGGGTGGCCCTATTTATAGGCTCCTACCTCCCGAATGGATGGTTATGATTTACTTGATCGGACGGCTATTTGCCTCCCAAAATATCTAGAGAACCTACATGATTCTAGAGAAATTTACAAGTGTGTATACATATCTACATGTATCCAAAATGTTCCAGATAACTCCAGGGTCTTCCAGAGTAGTCCCGATCTCTCCCAAGCCTCCTAGGTGGGTCTAGACTTGGGTAGAACGTCCCGGACCTTTCTAGAACCCTATGGCATGTGCTTGGCCTAGTCTCTTCTAGTGCCTTCCTTGGTGCTAGCTTGCTTCAAAATGGCCTAAGGATGGTTAGAACCTCGGTTAGACTTGTTGGAAAAATGAGTGGGTGGTGACACTAGGCCCCCAAAATTTTGGAGATTTTGATATTTAACCCTTTGAAAATTTAAAAATTTTAGCTAAACCTACAAATTTTGGATATCTTAATTATGTTTTAAATATTTTTAGTCAAGTTCCTTCTAGATTTTTTTTAAATTTCTCATTAAGTTCGCTTCTAAATTTTAATAAAATTTGTTATTAAATTCCCTTCTATTTATTTTAATCTAAATTTCTGGAGATGAATTGAAAAAAAAAACTTAATTACTTTTGCTCTGTATTCTAAGCTTCACCATCCCTTCATTTATATTTATTCATGTCCATCTGTTTACGTTCATTTATTATTTTAGTGAACGAATCTAAACAATCTACAATCTTAAACAACTGAATAAAAAAATCATTCGTTTAGTTATTTGTGTTTGTTCGTTTATGCGGTTAAAGTTAAACGAATAAATATGAACATAATCTCATTCGTGCTTGTTTGATTCGTCTACAAACCTAAATTGCGAATGATGATGCGGTAATGTGCTCAATTAATTTTTTTTATAAAAGTTTAAAGTCTTATTTAATCTTTAAGAACAAATAAAAATTATTCAAATTGTAAGATATTTAAATGATTAAATATTGTAAATAACTATAACAATAATAAAATTACAAAAGTAAATATAAATAAACTTTAAAATGATAAAGTATTAGAAATAAAATTTTGAAAACATTTATAAAGTATTAAAACATAAATATTTTCATCGTTTTTTTATTATCTCTTATCGGTTTAAGTCTATTATTATTCTTTGATTAAAAATATATTAATGGCATCTTAGTTATTGGTCCCTCAACAAAGTTTATTGCTTGTGTTATTCAATAATTGCCTAACAAATTCTCTTTAGGAAATCTAGGTACTCTTAGATTATTTTTCGAGAATAAAGGTTGTGATCATTAAGGATGATCTATTTCTCAGTTAAAAATACATTGACGAGGTTTTTATAAAATATAATTTTTAGAATATTAAGTCTGTTGATACTCTTATAACAATATCACTTAAAATTAATAAGAATTTAAGTTTAGGCTACAATAACGATAAACAATATAGAAGTTTGGTAGGTGTGTTGTTGTATATCTGTTATATATGAATAGATATTTTTTTTACTGTCGACAAAGTAGCTCATTACATAAAAATCTTTAAAGAAAAACATCGATCAACTGTCAAACATATCTTAAGGTACTTTGAGCTTTTTTAAATGCTTATTGTGGTAGTGATGAGGATAACAGGTGTTCTATGTTTGGTTATTTTAATTTTAGGAGACCATCTGATTTTTTAGGATCTAAGAAACAAAAGTCAGTGTTTCACTCCACTACTGAGGCAGAATACCAAAGTCTTGTTGATGCTACTTTTGAGTTGGTTTGGATTCAAACTCTTCTAGGTGATATGAGTATTTCTTACACTGATCCACCAATTGTCTGGTTTGATAACTTTAGCGTTGTTGTGATGGTTGCAAAACCTTTTCTACAGATTAAAAGTTCCTAAAGGACTTGAAAACTGGGGTGAATATTAAAGAGAAAAGAATAATAGTCTTATTTGGTTAGTTTGTTACATAGTGGGCCAATTTTCTTAACTAATTATATAGTTAATATATTATTGGACAATATAAATCACAGAGGTTGACACTGACCGATCAAGTTACTTAATTTCATGCTTACATTATAAATTCTCTTTTCTCTCGCCTTCGTCTATTCTCCTCTTTTTTTCATAAATGGAGAACTTTCGATATGTACATGACAAATTAGGAGTGTATTTAATCCCACGAAAATATATTCATCGTATAGAAATATTATAATTGTATCATAATTTTTATAAAATATTAAAATTGATCACACTTTATTTGTTATAATAATGGTATAGAAATTCTTCCTATCTTATGTCTTACTCAAACCCACTAAAAAAATCCACTATATAGAAAATATTAGAATTATATAAGATATTTTATAAAAAAAAATATACTAAAATTAATCCTACCTGATTTGTTAAAATCTAAAATTAATAATATTTATTATAATAGTATAAAAAATTTCACATTTTATTTAGTTCTATGACCGTATTATATAAAAATCATAACTCCGTAACTCGTTCCCTTCCCTCAACTCTTTGAGAGTGATTTTGTGTCTTCATGTTTCATAGTGTGTTGGTGTTGTGAACCAAGAAGTAGCTGGATGTGAAGAAAAGCATCAAGACAACGAATCGACAATTATATTGAGTCAAAAAACAACCATCCAAAACAGTTCACGCATCAAGAAGGTTCCCTCTAAATACGTTGATTATGAAATGTTGCCACGTCAAGGTTAAGAATAACAGAATACTCGCTTCTGGGAGTATATAGTAAGCGTTGGGTGCAGCTAGGTGAATCATCGATATTTTCAATAGAATTTGAGTTTCTCTTCTCATCTATCACTTTATATTTCTCATTTCAGTTCTTCCGATTACAAATAATAATATCTCCATTTCTTTTCGATTACACCTCATAACATTGATGCTTTCATTTCCCATTCACAAATATGGTTGATGGTACCCGACTCAAGACCCTTGATGATAACGTCAAAGCCCTGCAGGATTCGCAAGCTAAATTTAACAGTGATCTTGAAGCAATCACTTCTTCGTTGTCTAAGCAAAGTACTTTGTTGCAGGAGGTTCTTGGCAGGCTTTCACAGCCTTCCCCATCCAAGTCGCTCATGGGAGATTCGAAGGCTTTTGATTCTTATTCTGCCCAGGGTTCTAGAGGTTCGAGCATCTTGGGACATCATAAATCGGCACGGTACAGATGGCTATGTTCTCCAGTGTTAACCCCGAGCGATAGGTTTCTCAAGTTGATCACTATTTTGATTTTTATGGGATCTGTTCAAAAGACAGAATCACTATTGCTTCGTTTTATTTTGATGATGATGTAGCTAATTGGTTTAACTGGATGTATCGAAATCGCCAATTGCTCAGTTAGGATGCTTTCACAGAGGCTGTAGTTCGCCGATTTCGTTCTCAAGAATTAGAGGAGCCAGAGGGTTTGTTGGCTAAACTGCAACAGACGATAATGATTGCGGACTATAAGGCTCAATTCGAAGCTATAACAAACCAGACCATGGTTTTGCCTCCTTTGTTTTTGGTTCATTGCTTTGTATCAGGGTTGCGAGAAGATATCAAACACTCCGTGCTCATTCATAAACCACGTACACTGGATGATGCCATGGATTTAGCTCATTTACATGAGCAAAGGATTTTGTTGGAAAAAGGATCAGGTCGTGTGATATTGGGAAATAGCAAGCCCTTGCTTCCAATGCCTAAACACCCCTTCTCTAGTAATCCTTCTACTCTAATGCATATCCGATCAGTTCATCTATCTTCTACTACAACAAAGTTGGGATTTCAACGTCTCTCATCGGCAGAAGTGGGGCACCGAAGGGCACAAGGATTATGCTATCATTGTGATGAGAAGTATTCATGGGATCACAAATGTTACTCTACTCCTCAATTGCTTTTATTTGACGATGATCCAGATCCTTTTTTCGGATTCTTCTTCTTCTTCAGATTTTAAATCTGCATCTGTTCCATCAGATGAAATACTCGCTGAGAAACTTCCACTTCAGAAGGTTCAAGATCATTCGGAGATTTCCTACAATGCTCTAGCAGGTGGTTATTCAATTTCCGCATTATGTTTTATAGGCACCGTAAATGGTAAATCAGTGCAGGTTCTTCTGGATGGAGGCAGTACCCATTGTTTTATTCAAACCCTGGTAGCTAAATTTCTTCAATTGCAGATAGAAAATACATCACCATTTTCGTTAGTTTTTAGCAGTGGTGAACAATTATTGTGCATAAGTTTGATTAAGCAATTACCTCTGGAAATTCAAGGTCATTCACTAGCAATTGAATTTTATGTGCTACCACTTCAAGGGTAGGATTTGGTTCTGGGTGTTTCTTAGTTAGCTATTTTGGGTCCAGTTCTCACTAATTATGCTACATCTACATTTGAATTTCAGCATAAGGGGAACAAAGTCATTTGGCATGGCACTACAAGTCCAGTAGCTCATCCAATACAATCTAATAACTTACGTCGCCTTTCTAATATTGAGGCTATTTTTGAATTTTATCGTTTGGAGTTTTTGGAAACTAATTTAAATACGTCATCTACGGTTTCGCCAGAAATTCAAGGATTGATTGATGAATTCTCAGCGGTATTTACTAAACCAAATGGATTACCACCACCTCGACCAATTGATCATTCTATTCCTTTGTTACCAACATCTTCTCAGTTGAATGTGCGTCCTTATCGCTCTTCACATTTTCAGAAGCAAACAATTGAAAAATTAGTATCGGAGATGCTTCATGAGGGGATTATTCATCCTAGCAGCAGTCCTTTTTCCTCTCTTATTCTTTTAGTTTGGAAAAAAGATGGAACTTGGTGTTTTTATGTTGATTACAGGGCTTTGAATGTAATCACGGTCCGTGATCATTTTTCGATTCCTACTATTGATGAACTCTTTGATGAATTACATGGTGCCGTTTTTTTTTACAAAACTAGATTTATTAGCGGGCTATCACCAAATTCAGGTTAAGGCCGGTGAAGAAGCAAAAATGACTTTTCGAACTCATGACGGCCACTATGAATTTCTTGTCATGCCATTTGGGTTATCAAATGCCCCTTCTACCTTTCAACGTCTTATGAATGAGATTTTTCGCATCTACCTCCATAAGTTTGTATTAGTCTTCTTTGACGACATTTTAGTGTATAGTGTAGACATGGGAAGATCACTTACAACATGTTCGCCTAGTTTTTCAGATATTACTTGCTCATCAACTCGTGACCAAGATATCCAAATGTGTTTTAGGGCATCAATTGGTCGGGTATTTGGGGCACATTTTTCTGCGCAAGGTGTATATGTGGATCCAGATAAAATTGCAGCAATACAACATTGGACACAACCACAAAATATTAAAGTTGTTCGTAGCTTTCTTGGCTTAGCCAGATATTATCGTCGTTTTATTCGCAATTATGCTCAGATTGTTGGACCTTTGATTGATTTATTATGCAAGGATGCATTTCTATGGACTCCAACAACTACTCATGCATTTAATTCGCTAAAGCACGCCTTGAGTAATGCCCTTGTTCTTTGACTACCAGATTTTACACAACCATTCACGGTTGAAACAGATGCTTCGGGTATTGACATTGGTGCAGTTCTTTCTCAAGATGGTCATCCTTTGGCTTTCTTTAGCCAAAAATTATGTCCACGTATGCAGCGTTCTTCTACTTATCAACGCGAGATGTATGCAATAACACAAGCAGTGACTAAATGGCGTCAATATCTTTTGGGTCGAAAATTTCTTATCTATACCTATCAACAAGCTTTGAAGAATTTACAAACTCAAGTTATTCAGACACCGGAACAACAAAAATGGCTTGGTAAATTACTCGGCTATGATTTTGACATTTTGTATCGATCTGGAAAAATTAATGTGGTTGTTGATGCCTTATCTCGTCGGCATTTTTCCCACTTAATGGCTTGTTCACAACAAGAGTTTGATATGGTTCGTGAACTTCGTCTTGCTAACCAACAACACCCTGAATTACGCGACATTCAACTATAATTAGCTCGCAATTCAAATTTCATGTCTGATTACACTTTCAAGGATAGACTTCTTTTCTTCCATGACCGGTTAGTGATTCCTTTCGATTCTCCTCTTTATTGTCAACTTTTGACTGAATTTCATGCTTCTCCTATTGGAGGTCATTCTGGGGTACATCGTACTTTTCATAGTCTATCTTCTAATTTTTATTGGTCACACATGCTACGTGATGTTCAAAAATTTGTAGTGGAATGTCCCATATACCAATAAATGAAATTTGTGCCATTGCCTCCATCCGGATTACTTTAACCCTTGCCCTTTCTCTTGCTTTTGAAGGTATTGCTATAGACTTTATTACGTGGTTACCAATTTCTCATGGCAAGACTGTTATTATGGTTGTGGTTGATCGTCTATCTAAGTATGGCCATTTCATTGCTTTACCATCTCATTTTACGAGTGCTATAGTTGTTGTTGCATTTATTTCGGATATAGAACGTCTTCATGGAATTCCGAATGAAATTGTGTCTGATCATGATAGTCTTTTCATGACGGAGTTTTGGCGTGAACTATATCATTTACAAGGTACGACTTTATCTATGAGCATCGCTTATCATCCTCAAACGGATGGACAAACCGAAGCTCTTAATCGTTGCCTAGAGATGTATTTGCATTGCTTTGTGGCTGATTGTCCGATAACATGGATGACTATGCTTCCTTGGGTTGAATATTGGTATAACACGTCATTTCACACCTCAGCTCAAA
The DNA here is from genome assembly GCA_035048815.1 of Abelmoschus esculentus. Lineage (NCBI taxonomy): Eukaryota > Viridiplantae > Streptophyta > Magnoliopsida > Malvales > Malvaceae > Abelmoschus > Abelmoschus esculentus. The sequence continues at coordinate 13,065,167 of JAUCBN010000016.1, read as the reverse complement.
TGACTCCATTTGAGGTTCTCTATGGCCGACCACCACCAACTATTTCTCGTTATATTCGCAATTCTACTGGCCATGCTATTCTTGATGCCTTTATGCTCGAAAGAGATGAAGTATTGCGCATTCTCAAACAAAATCTTTCAAGGGCACAGACACGCATGAAATATTTTGCCGACCAACATCGACGAGAGGTCAAGTTTAAAGAAGGCGGTTGGGTTTATGTTAAACTCCAGCCTTACCGGAAAAATTCAATTCGTCTCCAACGCCATCACAAGCTTGGCCGACGTTATTTTGGACCATATAAGATATGTCGACGAATTGGTCTTGTTGCTTACCAATTGGAATTGCTCGAGTTTTCCCATATCCATTCTGTTTCTCATGTTTCCTTGCTTCGCAAATGTATTGGCATACCAGATCAACAAATTACTCTTTTACATTTGGTTGATTCCACAACTACTTTGCTTTTACAACCTTCTTCTATTCTGGACAAAAGAATTTTTTCATGATCGGGACGTTCTGTGGAGCAATGGTTGATTAGTTAGGAAGGCTTTACGGAAGATGCCGCGACTTGGGAAGATAAAGATCAACTCTTGAAATCTTTTCCTACTTTGAACCTTGAGGACAAGATTCCGGTGAATGGGGAGGTATTGTTGTGAACCAAGAAGTAGCTGGATGTGAAGGAAAGCATCAAGATAACGGATAGACAATTATATTGGGTCAAAAACCAACCATCCGAAACAGTTCACGCATCAAGAAGGTTCCCTCTAAATACGCTGATTATGAAATGTTGCCACGTCAAGGTTAAGAATATCAGAATACTCGCTTCTGGGAGTATATAGTAAGGGTAATAATGATCCATGTGTGGTTCCTAGTTACGTTGGGTGGTGTTGGGTTGTCTTAGATGCTTTATTTTTTTTCTAAACAAGATAATAATGATTACAGTAGTATTTGTTCTAGAATATAATCTTCATCATTTAACATTGATTGTCCAATCACTTTGTTGACATCTTTGATGTTCGAACCCTGACCTCTAGGAACAACGATCATTCTAACCACTTAACCAACTATAATGTTGAATAATCGTATCTTTAAAATAAATTTTATTATAAAATAAATAATTATGCTTATTTAATATACAAATAAAGTAATATTTATTTTGATGGGTGTATATAATTGAATTAAAATATAAAAACATTTATCTATTTTAATTAAAATTAAAATTTATGTGGGATGTATATTGAATAAATTCTTCATGAATTTATAAAAAATACTTTGATACACTTTAATTGGTTAATTTTAAGATTTAGGTTATAAAATTTGAATATAAGTTTATAATTTATAATATGTGATTTAGAATTTAAAATCTAAAAATTACGATTTAAATTTTATAGTTTAAATATGAATTACTGTTATATAATTTTATTTACAAATATATACAAAATATCTCTAAAAATATATATTACCTTAAAATTCATATATAAATTTAATATTTATCTTAATTATAAGTGTCACATTAATTTTATACTTTTTATCATCTTTTCCGTTGGTTACTATGCATTTGGTGACATGTTCTGTGTGAAAGATAAGTCTAAGTATTGATTTACTTTGATTTTTATATCGATAGTCATTGATTATCATCATTCAACGGTTCATAATTGATGTAAAATTTTTTAAGTTTTATACGGTATAATTTGATCTCATTCCTATATGAGTTAAGATCAACTTACACAATATGTAAAATTTAAAGAATTTTACATTGATCCATGATCATTAGATGAGTGAAATGAATGGATGCGATTAATAGTAAAAAATGTGAAGATTATAACTTGAAAAATAAAGAATTAATCTTAATCGTTTATTATCATCATCCAATGGTCCAAATTTGATATAAAGCTCTTTAAGTTTTACGTGATATAATTTGATCTTAACTCATATATTCATATGAGATATATATTAAAAAAGTTAAGAGACTTGACTCGAACTTAAATAATAATATGTTAATTACTATAATTTTTGAGTTATTTAAAATTGTATTTTATAATTTTAACTTTATTTGATTCTTTAGATGAATTGTATTTATAAAATCATGATTCAAATTCAAAATGTGTTGAGATTTTTGTGTGAATAGAAAATATTTTTTTAATTTGAGTCGAATTAAATTTTGTTTCGATTGATTGTCACTATGATCCTTAGTCTTGTTGATATGATAGTCTATGTGGAAATGATGATTGTGTTGGATGAGCATGGTTATTTTTTAATAAAATGTTTGAGATTTATTTAATTTTTAAATGAAAATTATAAAAAAATAAAAAATTGAAAACATAAAAAACAAAAATATTTTAAAAGTCAAAAGTTATAAATAGATTATTAGGTAAATTGTATCAATTTAAATTTTAGTATTGATTATAATATTAAATTTAAAATTGATACTATTTTAAAGATAAATTTGATTTAGAATTTAATTATATTATTAGATGATTAAAATTGATGGCGTAAACAGATCGTAATAATTTATGTACGATGACATAAATAGATTTTGATGATCCAATAATATAATTAAAACTTAAGCTAAAACCTAATGCTAAAATAATATCAATTTTAATTTAGTGATATATTCAATACTTTGCTTAAAATTCAATGTTACTTGATATAGTTTACACTACTTTATTTTAAATATATTTAAATTTTAAATATATACATACACGCACTACTAATATAAATTTTAATTTACACAAATAAACTCATTTAAAGAGTTATAGAAATAGGGTTTGCAAATTATGGCAAGACTTGAATCCAATTAGGGGTATTTAATGAGTTGAGCAGTTTGTGAGTTACTTAAATTCGATTTGGTTAAAATTTGATATATATTCGATTTAGATTAATTCGACTCGAATTTGATTTGAAACCTTAATGAGATAAATCGAGCAAAGTTTAACTCGATTAGATAAATTCACGAGTAGGTTGATAATTTTTTAAATTATTTTTTAATAATTACTTTAAAATTATTTTATTCAAAAAAAATCTAAAAAATAAATATTAATTTATAATTGTTACTTTAATTTTAATCGATTAATTTGGTGTATTTATAGATTGTTATTTTTGAATTTAAATTTTTAAAGTGTTTTATATACGCTTTTGATATTTTTTTAGTTAAATTTATTAATTTATATTAATATTAAGCCCGATATAGTATTATTAAATTATACTTTTATTTAAAAATAATGTTAAGTTTTTTAGTGAGCTAACGAGCAACAAGTCAAACTTAACGAGCAATGAGTTGAGTTAAGTAACAAAACATTTTAACGAGCACGAGTCGAGCACAATTCAATAAAATCATCTTACTTTTATACTCCCCACGTTTTTCATTTAGTTACACCCGAGTGCCCAGACCAACCTCGTTCAAATCATTCCCAAGGTCACTCAATCATCATATCATAAATAATAAAAAAATCTAACCTTATTCAAAGTTAAGCAACAAGCTAAACTTAACGAGGAATGAGTTAAGTAACAAAGTATTACTTTTGATCTTGTCCATTACTAGAGACACAGGATCTAACCTGCCTCAACAAAATCAACAAAGGATTTTCAAAAATAATATTGAGTGGTATTAATAAAAAGACACAAAATCTTGTCCATTTGATATTAATACAAGAATATTATATATCGATATAAATTTTATATAGATTTAATAAAGTTTAGTGATATTTATAAAAAGAGTTTTAAAGGTTTTGAAATATATTTAATCGATTAAAATATATAATTATAAATCAATTAATAACATATATTTTTGAGGTTTTAATTCTTTGAAACTTATTATCTAAGTAGATTAGAATTTGAATATTTTTACAAGTAATAAATCTAAAATTATTTTTTCTTACATTTTTATATTAAAATATTCATCTCAAGGATTTCAAAACGTGCAAAACATCGCAATAATGTTAGGAGACAGGAACCGAACACTGCGTTTCAGAATGTGCATAAAATTGAAATAATTTTTTGGAAATTTTTGCAGCTCTAGTCCAGTCAGTTTGTACGTATAGAAAATATAAGTTTATAAACATTTTAATAACTTAAAATATTAGATTTTTATAATATTTTAATATTTTTTTCTAATTTTTGATAAGTTTTAAAATTTGTCTTTTTAGGCACAAAGCTAAAAGAAAATATCTCTAAAGTTTGACTGAATAATTACTATGATTCTAATATTTCATTTTGAGTTAAAAAAAATCATTTACGAATTAAAAAAATGTCACTCAGTTAATGATAAATGACTTAAAATCATGTAATAAACATATTTAATAGTATACATTGACATGATAATATCGTATAGACCAACGTTTTGAATTAAAAATATTATATTATTAAAAAGAATAATTATATAAATTATATAAAATATTTTACCTCGTTGATTTATCATTATGATAAATTATTTTAAATTATTTATCATTAACTTTTTTAATAATTTATTATTATATTTATTTTTAGTAATTGAGTTTTACATAATATAAATAGATCTTAATCCAAAATGAAATAAGATCCAGTTATATAACGTAAAACTAATAAATTTTATATCGATACATGATCATTGAATGAATAAAATAAATAAATAAAATTAATTTTAAAAAATAAAAAAATATTATATAAAAATAATAATTTTAATTATTTATTAATATCATCTAATAATCTAAAGAAATATAAACTAAATAAATTTTACATAATAAAAGTAAATTCTAACTCTCTCTGTATAAGATAATAAGTTTGATGAAAAAAAACACATTCAAAATGTAACATCTTCACGGTAATGTCATATCTTATTCCCAAACAATGTTTACGATTGAAATTTATATTATATCTTTATCTTATATGCTATCTATGATTTTAATTAATAAAATTCTTTATTTTATTATTTTTATAGTTTCTTTTTACTAAATGAATTCACTTATATTTATAGTAAATTAAAATTAAAAAATATTTTTTTAATATATAAAAATTTATTTGATAAAAATAACATAAAATTAATAAAATTTTAATTTTTATTAATTAAAATCATAAATAATATTATTTAAAATATATATTTTAATACCGAGGAATCCTGAACATTTTAGATCTGTTCTTGGACTGTATTTTTAGTTACGTTTTATAACTTTAAACTTGTTATGTCATGATTTTAATGTTAAATAAGAGTTGATTTAGTAAAAATGAATATTTATCTAGTATCATTTTATATTTAAACGTTTGTTTGTTGACAGTTAAACAATTTAATTTATTCTAAATCCCATTTACAGCCCAACTACTATTTTCTACTTCACTAATAACTTTTTTTATTATTTTATTATATAAATATACTCCCTTTAATTTTATTTACAAAACTATTCACTTATCCGAACACATAAGCTAAAATCGTTTTTCGTAAAAAAATATTTCAGTAATCGCTTTGTGTAAGAAATAATTTATGGCTAAGTTAGCATACATTTACACATCAATCAATTATATGGAGAAAAAAAATTGCTTTCTATATAAAGCGATTTTCACGAGATTATGAACTGTCAAAACTCTAGACATCGAAAATCGCTTTGTACACCAAGCGATTTATATTTAATAGAAATCGTTTTATAAAAAAGTAAGTACTGCGGGAATTGAAGAAATCGCTTTTTATACAAAGCGAGTACTTTGGAAATGCTTTGTATAGGAAACATTTCCATGTGGAAACGCTACCAAATAGATGTGGCCTCCTTATAAATAACCGAACCTACTTTATTCTAAATCACTCCAAAATCGCTTTCTATAGATTTTCTTTTATATTTCTTTTTTTCGGATTAACTTTTGGTTATGAGGATAATACAACTTGCACTATCCAACTTAATGAAGGATATATAAAGGGTGATAGAATAATCTCGCCAAAATTCTTATTCACTCGTGATCTATAAAAGAATAAAGACATTAATGACCAACATATTCGTTTATTTGATAATTTGACAGATCTATTTACCAAGGTGCTTCCTACTACGTTAATTAAGAAGTCAATTTATAATATTGGATTATGGCATGCTAGAGATCTTATCAGATGTATCTATGAGGGGTACTTAAACAAGCGTTATACTTTTTTTCTTTAACAGAGATTTTGTCCCAATGAGTATTCCTGGTAAAATTTTTAATGAGACAACATGTTATACGTATCAAAGATGCGTATATTTTTTTCTTCACTAAAGTAATTTTTTCACTGAGATTTTATCTTAGTAAGGTTTTAACAAGACACATTATCTTCGTAGACATCCAATGAAGAGTGTTATGAATATTTATCTATGTGGATATCTTCTATAATAATAACTTTAACTAAAAGATTCTTAAAACATTTTATGAGAGTATTTTTTAAACATTTTCTCGTATACTTTTTAAAAATTTATCAAACTAACCATACATATAAAATAATTTTAAAAAATAATAATAATCTAAATCATTAAATATTAAAAAAATGTAATAAATACAACCCACCTAAATCATAAAAAGAACCTTGAAAACCAAATCCTAAAAAAGTTATTAAGAAAGAAAATTAAAATATACAACCCAAAGGGCGTGAAGGAAAAAAGTTGAACACTTTCTTGAGTATATTATATTAAAAATCCAACGATCATCGTGAAAAACTTTACCTTTTAACTATATACTATATTAAGGAAGGAATAAAGATAAATATTCTTTCATGTCGATTTTGATTATATTAATAAACTATTATAAAATAAATCTAATTATATTGAATTGTTAATTTTTTTTATGAAAAAGTATATCGTGATAATTTCTACACAAATATTAAATTATTATAAAAATAAAAAAACCGTGTCATAATTTAAACTTGTAGGGTTTACTTGGTAAAAAGGATAGAAAATTGAATTAATAGAAAAATAAGAAAGAAATATATTTATTCTTTTTATTTGTGTGTTTGGTTGATGGATGAAAAATTAGATTGAAAATAAGTTTATTTCCTTGATTGCTTGGCACAATATAGAAGTGACATGAAAGAAAATTGATCTTTAAAAATTACAACTTATTTTTAATTTTTATAATTTAGTCGGATTTTTTAATATAATTATTTTTAAGCATAAAGATAATTTTAACCCTTAACGTATATAATTTTTATCATTTTGGCTCTTATTCTTTTTTGGATAAATTTAGCCCTTAACCTATATCTTTTTGACAAATAGCTTATTTTTTAACTATCATGATAATTTGACCGGTAAAAATTTAACAATGATGACATGTCATGCATATGATAATATATTTTAAATAACATGACATCTAACCTATCAAATGCATATATATATATATATATGAAATATAATTTTATTCTAATATAAAATATAAAATAATTAAAATTCAAATAAAATATTAAAAAAAATTAAATAATTCTAAAATAAAATGTTACTGAACGTTCTCAACCCTAACTACGATAGAATCAAAATCTTATCTTTAAAAAATTAATTAATTTTGAACTGTGTTCATATTTTTTAAGATAAGACTTTGATTCTATCGTAATTAGTGTTAAGAATGTTTAGTAGCCTTTTATTTTAGAATTAATTAATTTTTAATATTTTTATTTAAATTTATTTATTTTATATTTTATATTAGAATAAAATTATACTTAATATATATGTATTTGATAGGTTAGATGACTTGTCATTTAAAATATATTTTCATATGCATATAACATGTCATCATCGTTAAATTTTTAACGGTACAGTTATCATGATAGTTAAAAAAATAAGCTATTTGTCAAAAAGATATAGGTTAAGGGCTAAATTTATAAAAAAAAAAAAATAAAAGCCAAAACGATAAAAATTATAAACGTTAAGGGTTAAAATTATCTTTATGCCTTATTTTTATTCATTTCGTACTTAAAATTTTCATTTTATTTAACATTAACTTGTATTTATTTTTAATTTTTATAATTTAATATAATATTTTGAATATATTTTTAAAAATTTAATTCATAATTTTTTCTTTAATTCAAAATTAATCTATATTTATTTATTTTTTATAATTGAGTCATGTTTTTATTATGGTTTTAGTTTTGTCAAGTTTAGTCCATATTTTTTATATAATAAGAAAATGTCCTCTATTTATTTCTAATTATTATAATTTAGTCTCATATTTTTATTATTTAATCTCGAAAATTTTACTATCAATGTATCACCTAAAACTCGATACAAAAGAATCTTACCCGAATATCAAACGCTACAAACGGCCTATTGTGGCCTAAAACATATCTTAAAAACCAAGCATATTAGATTACATAAAAATAAACAATCAACATGAACATAAAGTAGAAACAATTAACTAAAGTCACCTGAGAGGATAAACCTTTCAAAACTTTAGAAAAATAAACGATTTAAAAAATATATATAATTTGGTAATTTTATAAGATTTAAACCCAAAAAAATTTAAATTTAAATACAAAATTAATATAATTATAAAAATCTTATACATCAATTTTGCTAATAAAAAGATGCTCGAATCAAAATAAATTTAATCGAATCGGGGTTTGAAGAATAAAATATAAATAATTTACAAGTTGAATTTTAAGTTAAAAATTTAGTTTTAAGTCCATTTTAGTCTTATTAATCCAATTAGAATTAATGGCATATTTTTTTATAATAGACTGTTAATTGCAAAGATCAGTAGGTTATGGGTTATTTTGAAAACATTCATAAAATATAGGATCTAATTTTTCAAAAATGAAATTAAACTTTCCTTTATGAAATCAATATCACCGTTAACATAGAGACCAAGTTTTAGGTTAATTTGAGCTAAAATGAATCTCTAAAGTGACCAAAATGTAAAGTTTAAAATTATAAGGCGTTGGATTAAATTATAAAATAGAAATAAAAAAGGTTATTTATAAAATAAATAAAATTTAAGGGCTTAAATTATAAAGTATGATATCTTTTACTCTTTTCCTATTTTCACCTAATTTTTGAAAGAAAATTATGTGTATAGGAGCTAGAGAAACTACACCACCTCCTATTTTCTTTTCCACCAAGCAACCATTCAATTTATTTTCTTTCCAAGTTTCTCTTCCCTCCTTCGCCCTTTCATTTTTTAGATTTAGGTTTTAAAGTTTTGAGTTTAAAGTTAAATTATTTTATTTAAAAATAAATTTAAATGAAAATAATATATAAATAATAAAAGTTAAATTTATTATTTTTAAAACTAAGATTAAATTATTTAAATTACTAAATATATAAAAAAATTAAATATGTTATTATATAAAATATTTTAATTATCAGATAGTCTTTTATCGATATTAATAAGTCTATGTCAAATTAAAATCGAATTAAATTTTTAACAATGTTATTAAAATAATTAAATTTTTTTTATCAAATTAAATAATTGCTAAAAGTTTAGTCGGTATTTATAACTTTATCCTAAATTCTATTTGAATAGTTGGAATTGTTTTGTAATTCTCCTCTTTATTTTCTTCATAAAAAAATTACGAACTTGATTGAAAGTGCCGGAAAACCCTAAAATCTACTATTTCTATTAATCCCCTCTGTGATCCTGTGTTTCATCGCTGTTGTTCTGGTCCGCGCGGAGGTGATAATTGAGGCCGGCGATTTAGCATTCCCAGAAAAAAGAAAAGAACGGGCTCAGTGAATTCCATCACACATCCCATCCCTTCTACAAAAAAATGATTTTGGATTTTTTTAGTATTATTTTTCCTTATATATACCAGAGGAGAAGATCAACACATTTCGTACACCAACGCCAATTTACATGCTTCTACCCATCTTCTTCCTCCGCTGATATTTGTCTCTTTCGTTCTTTCAGCGTCTAAGTTGTTCGGTTTTTATTAGTATTCTAATTGTCTGGTGGGTTTTCGCCTTTTGGATTGTTTCGAGCTTTGGGTTTTCATTACTTTGTTCTTGTGTTCCGAATTAAGTTTGTTTTGTTTGTTTTTTCTCTAGTTCTGTCAATGGGTTCGTGTGAGGGTCATTTCTGTATTGAGCTCGAGAATGGAACGAAACTGGGTGTAAATGATATGGGTTTGGAGAAGGAGCCAAAAACTATAGCCATTGAAGATGCTGTTAAAGTTCTGTTGCAGGGTCTGGGTGAAGATATCAACCGAGAAGGTATTAAGAAAACTCCTTTTCGTGTTGCCAAGGCACTTCGAGATGGGACAAGAGGTACGTTTCATGTGCATTTGTTTTTCTTTCCCGATTATATAGTTTTATAGTTTATAATATACTGTTAAATTTTACAACTTTGGCGTCTGGTGAAACTTTAAAGTGGAGTAAAGATTTTGTTGTCGGCTAAAAAGTTAAAAACCTGTCACCATATTCTTATATGGTGATGAGAGTGATATGTTTTGTTGTTTATATTTTTACTGCGTAGGGCTTTGCTCGCTGCCGAGAAAACTAAAACAACCGAATAAAAGAGATTGCATGAGATTTTATGTTTCGTGGAATCTTATATTTTTGTGTTTGATCAAGGCTTTTTCCATTACTGTCTCCAGGTTACGAGCAAAAAGTGAAGGATATCGTTCAGGGAGCTTTATTCCCTGAAGTGGGTTTGCATGACGGAGTTGGCCATGCGGGTGGAGCAGGTGGTCTTGTGCTTGTTCGAGATCTCGATTTTTTCTCGTACTGTGAGTCGTGCTTGCTGCCGTTTCAAGTCAAGTGCCATGTTGGTTACGTGCCATCGGGCCAGAGGGTCCTCGGATTAAGCAAACTGTCTAGAGTAGCTGATATATTTGCAAAACGTCTGCAAGATCCGCAGCGTCTGGCGGACGAAGTATGTTCAGCGCTGCACCTTGGAATCAATCCAGCAGGGGTTGCTGTGGTGCTCCAATGTTTGCACATTCCTTTCCCAAATCCGGACTCAGTCTTTCATGACTCAAAGCATCAAGGATGGATAAAGGCTCTGGTCTCTTCAGGTTCAGGAGTTTTCGAAAACGAAAACTCCCATGCTTGGGGTGACTATATGGGGCTTTTGAAATTCAGAGGTGTAACTGTGGAGAAAATTCCGACAAGGGACTCTATGAGGAGAAATTGGTGCCCTTCCTATACTTCCCCTGTGGCAAATGGTTCTTCTGAGGTTGTAGCAGCCAACCCCGGAATGGTAGCTGCAGTAGCTTCAATACTCAGATCTTTGGGCGAAGATCCCTTAAGGAAAGAGCTTGAAGAAACTCCCGGCCATTTCCTGAATTGGTTGATCAACTTTCGGAATACGAATTTGGAGATGAAGTTGAATGGCTTCACTTGTGGCATAAAAGCTCTTCTTAAACGTGATGAAGAATGTTCCCACAATCATCAACACATACATTCCGAATTGAACCTGCCATTTTGGTCTCAATGTGAGCATCATTTGCTTCCTTTTCATGGTGTGGTCCATATAGGATACTTGTGTCCTCAAGGATCTAATCCCATTGAAAAGTCCCTTTTGCAGTCAATAGTACATTTCTATGGTTTCAAGCTACAAGTGCAAGAAAGACTCACTAAGCAAATAGCAGAGACGGTTTCATCGATCTCAGGTCGTGATACCATGGTTGTTGTGGAGGCTTACCACACTTGTATGATTTCAAGAGGGATCGAGAAGTTCGGAAGTAACACGGCCACTATTGCTGTGCTGGGTCGATTTTCAACTGACCCAGCTGCAAGGGCTATGTTTCTGGAGAGGATTCCAAACAGTACCACATCTGGAATATTGTAGTTACAACCTCAAGTTGTTTTCCAGAGCTACATCTTGTCTGTGTGTGCCTCATTTTCATGCTTTTTCAGTGTGCAGCAATGTGTTCCTATCTGTAATGTATAATTTCTTCCTGGATTGCTACAATATGTCCTAGTTGCTTGTTTGTCACTCTCAGAAGATCGAGATCTCGATCTTCTTATGTTATTATTACTCTGTACAATAATCCCTCTCTGAAAATTCATGGGTGAGTTGCATTTCTTGTTAAGATCTCCGAACACCCTAGAGCACATGGGAAATTTGTCTTGTTAGAATCTTTTCCTGCAACATTTTATGAATCTATGGAACCAAATTTAGAAAACTTCAATACTTAATGAGAAGTTTTAAAAGCTTAATTAAAAGTTTTAAAACAAACAATTGTTTTCTTTTTCATTTATGGGGTATTTATTTACGTTGTAGATTTTTTTACATTCAATATTATTTTAGGATTAAAGAAGATGGAGTTCGAGATTTAAGGTTAAATTATAAAATATTAAAATTATGTGAGTTATTCTTTTAGTATTAGATAAAATAAATATACAACTTAAAAGGCTAAAGATCTCATTATACCAAGTTATATTAACTGCAGCAGCATCCCTCACTCAAAAAATTAACAAGGATCGATTTGATAAAAAATTTAAATTGTGTGACTGTTATATAATTTTCAGAATTGGAGGACTCAACAAAATAACCCTATAATGAGGACTATTTATGTAGTTTGCCCAAAGTAAATCTCTTTGATAATCGATTTCTAATCGATATTTGACAGCAGCTTTAGATGTGTTTTTTTTCGATTTTGACAGCAGCATTGATTGGCAAGCATCTATTTTTTCGGCTTAAATGTCCATTAGGCCTTTAAAGTATAATATTTTTTTCTGAATAGATTCCTAAAATATTTTTTTATGTTGTCCTCAAAGGTATAAATAGCTATCCAGTTTAGTCTCGTTAATAAAAAATAGACTAATTAAAATACGTCATGCGTCGCTGATAAATAAAAAAATTTCTGAACTTAATAAAAAAGGTTAAATTGTACGTTAAATCTACATAATTTTTATTTTTATTAATTTTTTTTAAAATTATTTAATCAGAAATTGACTTTTTAAAGAATTATAAATTAGTATAATGATTTTAATGTTACGATATTTTTGTTCAATTTAGTTCTCACTATCTTTATTGACCCACAATTAACCTTACTATTTTATAATTCTTATAACTTAATCTAATATTTTAAATATAAATATATTTTATTTTATCCTAAAATTCAATATTTAAATATAATTTAGTGTTTTCTGCATCAACCTATCTAATTCTAACTATATATATATCCAATTTCTACCACTGTAAGTTCTCGTAAACTATAAGACTTACACCGACAGAATTACGCCTCAACCTATCTAATTCTATCTACCTTAGACCGATGTAAGTTCTAAATAAACTCTAAGACTCCTGATGATGGATTATTTAATCATTCAGAGTTTTGTGATTCGTATCAGTCAAGAAATCTTTAAGCTGTCTTCCCTTGACCTAGAAACTGTAAGTTCTATTATTTGGCCTTTGTTCATTTTAGCACCCAATCATTGAGCTTCTACAGATTAGAATCTACGACGACTGTCCCATCCCAGAATGAATCAATACCTAGAAGATGGTATAGAGGAGGAAGGAAACTTTAAGAAGGAAGAGAAGATCAGTCGATATTAACTTCACATGCAACAAACAATTGATAGATGTTGATGCATAATTTTACCAGGGTAAGTTTTAGAGTTTTACTAAACTTACAACGGCATAAGTTTAGACTTAGATAGGTTTATAGACTAAATTATAAAAATTAGAAAGTAGGAGGGGTCAATTGTGGGTTAAATAAGATTTTATAGACTAAATTGAAAAAAATCAGCACATTTAAAATTTTGGAATAAATTAAAAAAAAAACTAGAAAAAAATTGGTTTTAACTTCGGTTCTAGCGATGATTTTTTGGACTAAATTGAACGTATTATATTTAAAATATTAGACTAAATTATAGAAAAATAAGAGTCAGTACCGAGTTAAATATTAATTTTTTGGACTAAATTAAATAAAAATATATTTATATTTAAAATATTAAACTAAATTATAAAAATTATAAAATAGTAGCGGTAAATTGTGCGTTAGATAAAGTTTTTGAGGACTAAGTTGAATAAAAATATCAGCGCATTAAATTACTGTACTAATTTATAAATGTTTTGAAAAATTTAGGATCAATTTCAGGTTAAATAAAAATTTTTAAGAATAATTTGAATAAAAATAAAAATTGAGCAGACTCAACGTATGGCGCATTTTGATTGGTCCATTTTTTTATTAACAAACGTTAATAACATGAGCCAAAGAAAATAATGATTTATATTTTAGGAGATAAAATATCCAAAAGATACTTTAGAGACTTGTTCATGAAAAAGTGTACTGCAAACGAGCATTGAAGTCTTTTTCTGCATAGAATTTAATGGAGTATTCAAAAGGGATGTAAATCATATGTACCCTAATCAGACCATTCCTCGTCTTATTTTAAATTTTGAATTTAGGTTTTAAGACAAAGGATTATTGTTAGAGTTTAGAGAATTAGACGTGAATATATTTTTAAGGGCGTAAAGTTTAGGACATAAAAGATTAAAATTAAAATTTAAAAATTAACTTTTAATTTTTTTTCAAGGGACATAGAAAAGAATAGATTAGAGTTCAGAGAATTTCTAATCATTCAAAAGTACTTAAGACATCAACTTGATTTAAAATTATTGAATATTTATAATAAAAAATCTAAATTTTCTAATTGGGTATCTCACTCATTATTTTTATAGGTTTTCGGGTCGAGGATAAAAGAATTCCTTTAAACGAATATTACACTATCAGGATTTAATCTCATACAAGATAGCATCAGATAAATATTTTTATCTACTTGTAATCACCCATTTTTAACTGGAAAAATTAAAATAATTTTTTAATTTTCACAATTTAAATAAGGGCTTTTAATTTTATTTTATACTTTGTTGTGTATATATCGTTTATATGTTTTATCGATAGGTCTAATATATGTGTTTTATGTGTTATGTATGCATATGTATGTCATGTACCCCATGACAAAGTTGTTACGTATACGTTGTATGTTTGTTTATGTTATGCATGTTATAGTAATTTAAATTATGTGTTGCACATAATGTGTTGTATATGTCTAAAGTATATGTTATGTGATATATTTATTATATATGTTATTTATTTAATTTTGTATTGTTATGATATGTTTGTACATGTTTTATTTATTAAGTATATTGTGATGTGTTAATATTATGTGTCATCTTTATTATTATTATCATTATAAGTAATTAATATTAATATTATGTGTGTTGTATTAGTATTAAATGACCCATATAAAATATAAAAATCCAAAAATAAATAATTAAATCCATTTAGTCCAATGTCTTTAGTTTATTACAAGCTAACTTGGGCTAGACCCAAACATGAAAACCCTAATATATCTTTTTCTTCTGCAGCCATCACCATCCAAGACCATCAGATTCATAATCAATCCAACGGTCAGGAACCCTGGATATAACCCTTCAGCTTTCACGTGTGTTTCACGCGAGATTATCCAAACCCATCTTCCACACCACTGATCATGGCAGCACCATGCCCTGCAAACGCCCATACCTGCAAATCTGCAAGCAGAGAAATAATCATCACATCCCTGAAATCAGGACAAGCAAAGGGATACATCAACACCAAAAGACAATGATTATCAAGTTGAATATGTATTTTAAATTCATTTTTTGTTAAGAGGGGCACCGAATATAAAGAAAAGAGAGCTCTGAAAAAGGGGATTCTGGAAAAATCATCACCAATCTTGTAAACTTTTTTTCCATATCAATCAAAGAAGCAAAAAACAAAGCAAAAGAGCTTTCTGGGTATTTTTCTTTCTTCCGCATCTCCATATTCATGCATATATCCCTAAATCTATAGTCATCTAAATAGAAACAAATAGAAGAAAAAAAGAAAATTTCCTCAGTTCTCTGGTTCAGCATCATTTTAAGGGAGGCCGATGATCGCTCCGGGGGGCCAAAGGCTAGTACCGAGACGAGGCCAAAATCCCTAACGATCGTGGACTTTGATTTTGTGGCAATTGATATCTGGTTTTAGAACCAAAATAGGGAATCTTTTGTTTTCTGGAAAGCTAAAAGGGAAAACATTCCTCTGCTTTGTTTCTCTCAAAATATTTGAAATGGCAGGAGTTGATGTTTGGATTGATTCTCTTTTTTGGGGTTTATTATAATTTTAGTCCATCATGGTTAAATCACATTCTTGCTTCTAATCGGTTTACAAATATTTTAATCTCGTCCTAACAATTTCGAAACAATATTTTCATGTTTAATTTTACTTTTAATTTTCAGGGTCCTCTCGGCATTTAGTTCAGGTTCACGGCAAAACAAAGAGAATCATGTTTCTGTTTTGTTTCTTGCATAAATTACCTTATTTATTTATTTTAATTAGTTCTAGTAAAATGCTTCCCATTTTGTTTCCTATGAAAGTCAAACTTTCTTTCTTTACTATTTTTACCTTAATGTATATGTTTCCCTTTTTACATATAATCCATCTATATCTTATTTTATGCCAAATTATATTTTGTCTTTATCAACAGTTATATGTTTTAATATATATATATATATGAGCATACCCCTCTTTTAAGTTTTTTTTCTTTTTTTCTACTCAATATATATATATATATACTGTATGGTTATATATATTATTTATATGTTAATTTTATTGTTGAGTCTTATGTACATAAATGTGTTATTTATATTTTTCTCATTGTTTGTATGTATCTATACATTTTAATGTTAATTTTCTTTAACCAATTTTTGTTATATATTGACGTATATATTTTGCTTTTTTAATACATATATTTTATATCTTTGTTCTAAGAATGCATGATGATTTTTTTAAATTAAGTAATGCGGGTCCCTAAATTCGGTCGTAAGCGAAGCCAGTACCAATATGGTGGTAGTGGTTCGGACGCTTACCTTTGGGTTTAGGTGCTTTAAGATAAATGTGCACGTTTAATTAAAAATTAATCCGATCGTTAAATTAGCCCGGAAAGTTTAATATTATTAAAGCGATAATTATTAAAGTACCAATTTTGGGCGGTGTGGGGTGCTAATCTTTCCCCATCCGTAATCGACTCCCGAGCCCAAATTTTTTAAATCTCTGGTTTTATGGTGTTCGGTCTACCTAAATGGCCGGTGGCGACTCTAATTTTCCAAAAATGATTTTTAAAAAGAAAATCCCATGTGGAAGACACATAAAAAATGATTTTTATTTTTCAGCGAAACTCGTTTTCTAGGATCGCTACAGATGGTGACTCCACTGGGGAGATTATTTTGTTTTTTAAACAAAACAAAAAGTGAGTCAAGCTTTTAAAATTATTATCGCTTTAAAAATATTAAAGGTTCTGGGCTAAAGTGACGATCAAATTAATGTTTAATTAAATTTGCACTTTTATTTTTCCGCATTTAAAATTGACATCTAAACCCGTCATTTTAAGTGGGGGAAAAAGGCTAGCGCTTTCGTGGAGATATTGTTCTCCCGTGTAGGCCCTAGTCGAAGTACCTTCGGGGCTCCACTACCTTATGCTTTCGTAAGGATATCGTTCCTTCGTGTAGGCATAAGCGAACGGGTCCTCCTGAATTGAACCCGGTCAGAATGAGCTTATAATGGGTGATGATCGGGGGCCTTGCTACTCTTAGTAGAGGACAGCTCGGACAATTCGGGTCCTCTTTTAGCACCAACACTGCATGTAGAGAACCAAACTACCTACCCCATTAGAGCCATGTGGATACCCTAAGTGAACTAGAAATTATCTAGGATTATTTTTCTGTCTTCTTTCTGTAATTTATTTTGTGCACTTATTATCTTTTTCGTTACTAACTTTTTCTTTTCTTTTCTTTTTTCATTCATCCCTTTTTTTTCTCTTCTTCTTCTTCTTCTTTTTTTTGCATTGCATTAAAGGTGTTGGTTCGAGTGGTTCATTCAACACAGGACATTCTCACTATGGAAAAAAGGTATCTACAAAAAGAAAGTCTCAATTCCGCCGCTAGACACTGGTCTAAAGTCAATCGACGAACTCATGGTGATAGTTTGCTAAGTGGAGGAGTGGTCGCCGGATATACTTATGTAAGCTTGCAGCAAAATGACCTATGGGAACTTCAACAAATTTGGGAACAATGGGACACTAGACTACGTAACTTGTTTATTAGTCGGTATGGGGATATTGCTCAGCTCATCTATGTCAGGATCAATCAACCTTTATTCAGGGCTATCTTTCGGTTTTGGAACCTGACTTTTTGTTGTTTCACCTTCAATGGACAAGATATGATGCCTACCGTAGAAGAATATACTGCTTTGCTTAACCATAAGACCGTTCGAAAAGATTGGATTTATTTTAAACCCCCCAAAAGATCGAACTACGAGTTGAGACTACAGAACTTTGCTGGGATGAGTGATGATTGGGTGAATGGTTTGATACGGGTTAGAGGGGACAGCATGGCTTTTGCATGGGAAAGCATTCGAGATATTATTCTCGCACACCCAGATGAAGTGTTAAAAACGGATTTATTTGCATTGGCAATATATGGATTGATCATCTTTCCAAGAGTTCTCGGTAACATTGATATTGCTCTGTTAGACTTGTTTGATCGTTTGAAACAAGGGTGTAATCCGGCACCGGCAATCTTGGCAAAAACTTTTATATCCTTAAATGCGAGTAGACAACACGAAGAGGGTCGCTTCCGAGGATGTGCTCAGTTATTACAAGTATGGATTCAAAGTCATTTTTGGAGGACAGAAAAAGGAATCCTGCCAGGTTTCTCCTTCCAGCATTTCTCACCCTTGCGGGAATACTTGGCTCAGGAATGGCGGGAAGATATAAGCAGAAAGAAGTGGGCTCATATCCTTCGAAATATCAGGGTTGAAGATATAGTTTGGAGGTTTCCTTGGATGGGAAGACCCGGTTATTTCTTATTCAGTTGTGGGAATTTTAACTGTTTGATGCTGCTAGGATTACATGGGGGGATCGGTTGTGCCCCACTTCTGGTTTCAAGGCAATTTGACTCGCGTCAGTTCATTCCCTTTACCACAGGTCTAAGCCAAACACAGTTTCTTTTCAAAGATGAATATCGAGCTAAGGTTCAGACCATTATGAAAGCATGGGATGACCGTTATCGAATCCGGACTGAGGGATCCTCTACATGCATGACCACTCCTGACTATGATTTTTGGGTACGTATAAGAATCAACAACGAATTACCTCATCCAGATGAAGGACCAGCCTTATCCTTGGAAGAACACATGAAGATAGTACCAACTGAAGCTGAGATTTTACGAAATGAGCTCGAGGAAGTCAAGCAGAAAATGGAAGTCTTAAACACCCAGTATGCAGAAGAGCTTTTTAGGGTCAGTTTGGACGTTGATGAACATGATGGAACAATCAAACACCTACAGAAAGTGAGCACCGAGGTGAGTGAGAAGAATGCTCTTTATCAACAAGATGTGGTCAAACTAAAAAACAAGGTAAACAATGCAAGTCGGCGTAAGTTTCTTGCCGTTCAAAAAGAAAAAATGAAATACGAACAGATGTTAGAAGACGAAAAGAAAAACAACCAGCAAGCGCTTGAGCAAGAAAGGAAGAATTATCATCTCGTCTTGGAAGATGAGAGGTATGCGTCTAGGGATACCCTTCGTCGCGAGAAAGAAAAAGTCAAGTATGAGATTGAAAAGGTTAAGCAAGCCGTTGCATATGAGCGAGAAAACACTAATGCATGGAAAAGGAGATCGGTGGGGAATCGGAACCGACTCTTGGAAATGCAGAACCTCTACAATGATACTATTCAGAATCTAGATCAAAGTCAGGCAAAAAATGCGGAATTATGAGAGAAATTGATGGAATTAGAACAAGTGCTTCAGAGCTACCAACAGAGGAATGGTTTCGTTGAGTTGCGGGAAAGAGAATTGGAGGTCCATGATTTACGAGTTCGTATCTCGACCTTGGAAGCCACAATACAAGACTATCAAGAATGACTCTTGGTCTTCGAGGAATCTACTATCGGAGGAGATCGTTACTGGCAACTCTGACTCCAAAATGCCGCTCAAATGATTACCAGTCGAGATCTCCGCCACACAGCATTGATGAATGAGGTCCAGAAGGTAGCTCAGAATGTGCTCGAGTTAAGCGCCGAAGCTGAAGCACTACGTCAGTTTGTAGCTCCAGACATGCCAGAAGCTCCTCGATTCCACAAGTTGCTCAGGGCTATAGACAAGTTAGGAGCTAGGGCCAGTTTTTATGTCTAAGTTTAGTTTTTATGTATAGGGCTAGTCCCTTTGAAATATTGTAATGGACCCTTTTTGTTTCCTGTGAAAAGCAATCTAGTTGGGTGATTACCAGCAAGAATCAACGCCTTTATCTGCCTTCATATCGCATCATTCGCATTCATTCGCATTCATATCATACATGCATTTAATTTTTTTTCCAAACATCATTTTGACAATATACGCATTATGACAGAAAATTCAAAATCGCCATCATACCGCATCCATACTTTACACGCTATCGGAAGAAATAGATGGAGGAACGCATGGCCAATGTGGAACAAGGTCAAAAGGACTTAGAAAATCGATTGGAAGATATTGAACGAAGTATCAGCACCCAGATTGCTCAATCTCAAGCGTCAATCATATCTCAAATGACAACTTTGTTGGGAAAGAATCCGGAAAAGGAAAGGGTTGATAATGATAAAGCAACCGAGCCAGACAATACCCCATCTCAGTGCAGAGCACAATCTGGTACCCTAGATGCTGCAAGAAGGGTATACATTGACCCCACGGGGGCTTCGGCTAGTCAGCCCATCACAACACCAGAGAATCAACCGATCGACGTTGAACGTCTTTATGAGGAAGAGGTACCTGATCTGAACCTGGTGGAAAAAATTAGAAGCGAGGTGGAAAAGAAATGGGAAGAAAGATTTCGCATGTTGGAGGAAAAATTCAAATCCGCACATAATTTAGAAGAATCAGAAGACACTAGTGATTTAAGTCTAGTGTCTGATCTAGTGCTGCCCCCAAAATTTAAAACCCCAAACTTTGATAAATACGATGGAACATCTTGTCCGATCGCACACATCACAATGTACTATCGTAAAATGGCAGCCTTTATTAAAGACGAGAAGTTGTTAATTCACTGTTTCCAAGATAGCTTGACCGGATCTGCTATCAGATGGTATACTCAGTTAAGCCGTGCAAACATTAAATTATGGAAAGATTTATCCAAAGCTTTTGTTGAGCAATATAGACATGTCACAGACATGGTACCAAGTCGTATTATGTTGGAAGGAATGTGGCAGAAATCAAATGAAAGTCTTCGCCAATATGCCCAAAGGTGGCGAGACGTGGCCGCCCAAATCCAGTCAGCTATCCAGAGCACGAAATTACACCCATGTTCATCAACACTTTGAAGGGAGCCTTGTATGACCGACTAATCAATCATACTACTCAGAATTTTGCGGACCTCATCAGGACTGACGAGTCTTTGGAGATGGCAATTAAGAGTGGAAGAATTGATACTGGTGAGAACTCTCGAAAATATAACAAAAAGAAGGAGGGTGAAGTGAATGCTGTCAGCACCTATAATGCCCAAAAAAATTACACCATCTCCCAACCTCAGTCATCCACAGGAAAGGGGCAAAATAATAATCAAAAAAGTGAAAGAAACCCTAGAAGGGAGCAGGAGAAGCAAACATTCACCCCTTTGCCTGTTTCATATGGGGAATTAGATACACAGTTATACAATGCTGATTTAGTACGCCCATATATTGTGGCCCCTTTTAAACCCCCATTTCCGGCATGGTACGATGCTAATGCCAACTGCGAATACCACAGTGGTGCTCCAGGACACTCCATTGAGAACTGTTTGTCATTCAAGAAATTAGTACAAAACTTGATCAATACAGGAGTACTCAAGTTCGAAGAACCTAATGTAGCTGCCAATCCGTTATCAAATCATGGCAATCGAGGCGTGAACACAATTGAAGAAGAATCCACTAGGAAGGCCAAAGAGAGTATATCGGAAGTCAAATCACCGTTAAGGTGTGTCTTTCAGCAGTTGTGCATTGCCCGTATGATTGATAATGGAATGGTGATTGTAAATAAGGGAGCAGGAAGATATTGTGAATTTCACCAAGATAACAACCATGATATTCAGAATTGTGTTCAGTTTCAACAGGTGGTTCAACATTTGATGGATTAGAAGCAAATTGAATTTTTTGAGGAAGGAACCGAACAGGAAGTATACGCATCTGACGATTCCAACACCAAGTATGGTGTAGGACGACCCCTCATAATCACACCCAAACCTCGAGAGGTTGGTACGTCTCAATGTGAGGTTTCAAAGGTAGCCCCCAAGATCATCATCAGCGCACCCAAACCATTTTCATTCAAGGACACAAAACGAGTCCCTTGGAGTTATGCTGCAACTGTGACCCTTCCCGAAGGACCCCCATTAGGCGAGGAAAAAAAACAAATGATCGATAAGAAAGATGAGCAGGGAGAAACGTTGAAAGAAGGACAAGTGGAAGAGAAAAAAGAGTTGGGGGATAAAGAAGGTGATCCTGTGAATGAGGTAGGACACTTCACCAAGAGCGGTCGTTGTTATTCTACCACACCACTTAGAGTCCTAGAAGTTGAAACAAACAATGAAGAAACTATACCAATCAATTCTACGAAAATATTCAATGACGAACCTCTACCAAAAATCAATGAGCCAGTAACGGAGGAACAAGCCCAAGAGGTTTTGAGGTTCTTAAGACATAGTGAATATAGCGTGGTGGAACAGCTACGAAAACAACCCGCCAGAATTACAGTACTAGAGTTGCTACTAATGTCAGAAAAACATCGGGAAGCATTGCTTAAGGTGTTGAATCAAACCTTTGTACCCGGGGATATTTCTGTGTCCAAATTGGATCGAATTATAGGCCACATCACAGCTGATAATTATATCACGTTTAGCGATGATGAAATCCCCGAAGGAGGAATGGGGTCTACAAAGGCTTTGAACATCACTGTCCAGTGTAAAGGGTATGTGTTACCAGGCGTACTCCTTGACAATGGATCCGCATTAAATGTTATGCCCATGGCGGTACTACAAAAACTGCCCATTGATGACTCACATCTCAAACCTTGCCATAATTCAGTAAGGGCCTTCGATGGGACTCAGAGGGAAACACTCGGAAGGATTGAGATACCCCTAGTTATCGGGCCAACGGAATATACTATGGAGTTTGTCATGATGGATATTAAGCCTTCTTATAGTTGTCTTCTAGGGAGACCCTGGATTCATTCTGCCGGGGCAGTACCGTCATCATTACATCAGAAGTTGAAGTTTGTTATTGAAGGAAAGTTGGTCACGGTAGGGGTAGAACAAGAAATTATTGCTTCGGTAACATCGGACGCTCCCTACGTCCAAAATGATGAAGACACGGTTGAATGTTCCTTCAGAGCACTTGAATTCGTGAATGTCACATTTGTAGCTGAAGGCAGCCGCATCCCTTGTCCCAAGCTATCCAATACCACCAAGATGTCTGTGCGCCAAACACTGGGCCGTGGTGCCAAAACGGGGAAAGGACTGGGGAAGAGATTACAAGGTAGTCTGCGACCTAAGAACGTCATCTTCAAGAAGGACCGTTTTGGGCTCGGATACAAGCCTAACATACACCAAAGAAGAGAAGAGTACAGAAGGAAGGCGGAACAAAGGAAAGCTAGATTAAGAGGATGTGACATCCCCTGGTCTCACATGACGTTCCCAAATGTTAAGAATTCTTTCATCTCTGGAGGTTTTGAATGCCCGGGGAAGGGTATACAAGGAGCTATCGACACCAGCAACCAAATAAACCAAGATGAGGACTTTGCAGATTTGTTGGAGGGGATGTATATCAACATGATCGCTGAAGAATCTGTCGCCAGCCGTGTGTTGACTGGCATCCGTCCTTGTTCGCTTGGAGAAACCCTTACAAACTGGGAATGTATGGATCTGCCTGTAATTTTCAGGTCCAGATCAGAGTAATGCTCTAGACATAATCTTTTGTCAAAGCGCCTATGAGCAAAGAAAACTTTTTGTATAAGGGGGACATATTGCAGTCTTTCTTAAGCTTTAATGAAAATGTCTTCCATTCTCTCAAATGACAAACTCTTCTTTCTTTTCTTTTTTTGTTCATCTGACCATTCATATCATTCATTCCATCTTTCATCGCTTACAACCTTTCACATAATTCATTCTATTCCCAATACTTTTATTCTTATCCTTTGTAGGTCTCCAAAGGTTAACTATATGAATGATACTTCGTCCAATCCCGAAGTAAATTTTGAACGTCTGGAAATCCTGGCAGATGTCGAAGAAGATGAAGAAGAAATAGAATGTGAAATACCAGAGGAGTTGTTAAGGATGATGGCCAGCGAAGAGAAACAAATTTTACCACATCAAGAGAAAACCGAAACTGTGAATTTGGGGACTGACGAAGATAAAAAAAAAGAAGTAAAAATTGGGACTACTCTCTCATTAGAAGCCAGAAATCAGCTGATAGCTTTTCTTCAGGAATTCAAGGATGTTTTCGCTTGGTCCTACCAGGATATGCCAGGACTAAGTACCGATATCGTAGTACACAAATTACCGACTAAATCTGAATGTAAACCGGTTCAGCAAAAACTCAGGAGAATGAGAACAGATATGTTGTTGAAGATTCGGGAGGAGGTTAAAAAACAGTTTGATGCGGGCTTCCTAGAAGTGTCTAAATACCCCAAATGGGTCGCCAACATTGTTCCAGTACCCAAGAAGGATGGAAAAGTTCGTATGTGTGTGGATTATCGTGATCTGAATCGAGCAAGTCCCAAAGACAACTTTCCACTGCCCCCCATTGACACTTTAGTCGATAACACTGCTGGTCATTCTTGGTTCTCTTTTATGGATGGCTTCTCGGGGTATAATCAAATAAAGATGGATCCAGAAGATATGGAAAAAACTACTTTTGTGACTCTTTGGGGAACTTTCTGTTATAAAGTGATGCCATTTGGACTCAAGAACGCCGGGGCAACTTACCAAAGAGCAATGGTAACCCTATTCCACGACATGATGCACAAAGAAATAGAAGTATATGTGGACGACATGATTGCTAAATCCCGAACAGAAGAGGAGCATCTCCGAAATCTGAGGAAATTGTTCCAGAGGTTAAGAAAGTTCCAGTTGAAGCTCAATCCAGCCAAGTGCACCTTCGCAGTCACCTCTGGAAAGCTTCTAGGATTCGTGGTAAGTAGAAGGGGAATCGAAATTGATCCAGACAAGGTGAAAGCTATTCAGGATCTTCCCCCGTCCCAAACACAGAAAGAAGTTCGAGGATTCTTAGGGAGGTTGAATTACATTGCACGGTTTATCGCCCAACTAACTGAAAAATGTGACCCTGTGTTCCGGTTGTTAAGAAAGAATAATCCTGGTGTCTGGGATGAAGAGTGTCAAAAGGCCCTAGAAAAGATAAAGAAATACCTCACTGGACCTCCGATCCTGATAGCACCGGTACCTGATAGGCCTTTAATCCTATATTTAACGGTTCATGAGAACTTCATGGGTTGTGTAATGGGGCAACATGATGATTCAGGCAAAAAAGAAAGGCCTATATATTATCTGAGCAAAAAATTCACTGATTGTGAGACGAGGTATCCGATGATCCAAAAATTGTGTTGCGCCCTTGTCTGGACTACTAGAAGGCTAAGACAGTACATGCTCTACCATACCACCTGGTTAATATCTAAGTCGGATCCTCTAAAGTTCTTGATGGAAGCCCCTGCGTTAACCGGAAGATTGGCTCGGTGGCAGATGTTATTATCAGAATTTGACATCTTATACATGAATCAGAAGGCAATAAAAGGAAGTGCCATAGCGGATTTTTTAGCTAGCCGCGCTTCAAAGGAGTATGAATCCTTAAATTCTAATTTTCCAGATGAGGATCTCATGTGTATCATGGCTGATAGAGACGTCCCTGAAGACACTTCGTGGAAGTTGTACTTTGATGGTGCCTCAAATGCTTTGGGACACGGGATAGGAGCAGTATTAATCTCCCCAGAAGAAGTATATTACCCTTTCACAAGTAGGCTGGAATTCTTCTGCACAAACAATATAGCTGAGTATGAAGCATGCATCATGGGACTAAAGGCCGCCATTGAAAAGAAGATTGGGGAACTACGGGTCTTCGGAGACTCATCTTTGGTAATCTATCAACTAAAAGGAGAATGGGAGGTTTGAGACTCAAAATTAATTCGGTACTACGAGTTGATTCAGGATTTGATCAAGGAGTTTGAGAAAATCAGCTTTACTTACCTTCCACGAGAAAATAATCAAATGGCTGATGCTTTGGCAACTTTGGCTTCCATGTTTAAGGCAAATACTGGGGCGGAAATGAAGCTCATCGAGATGCAAACATTCGAGAAACCAGCCCATTATTGTGCCGTAGAAGATGAGGCAGATGATAATCCCTGGTATTATGAAATCCTTCAGTTTATTAAATCCCAACAGTATCCAAAAGGTGCTAATGAGAATGATAAAAAGACTATACGAAAAATGGCAACTGGATATATTCTCGATGGCGAGATCCTATATAAGAAGGGGTATGACCAGATCTTGTTGAGATATGTAAACGCTAGAGAAGCTAATGAGATCTTAGCAGAGGTGCACGACGGGATATGTGGGACACATGCTAGTGGTCTATCGATTGCCCGAAAGATCATGAGATATGGTTACTTTTGGTCAACCATGGAAAGAGACTGCATTGATTATGCCAAAAGGTATCATAAATGCCAGATCTATGCCGATAAGATACACGCCCTCCAACATCATTGCATACCATGAACGCTCCTTGGTCGTTCGCAGCTTGGGGCATAGACGTCATCGGGCAGATATACCCAAGAGCTTCAAACGGGCATCGCTTCATCTTGGTAGCAATCGATTATTTCACAAAGTGGGTGGAAGCAACTTCCTATTCTAGTATTACCAGATCCACTGTATGTAAATTTTTGAAGAAGGAGATCATTTGTCGATACGAGATGCCTGAAAGGATCATCACCGATAATGCTACCAATTTGAACAACAAACTGATGACAGAAGTATGCAATCAATTCAGCATATCGCATCATAACTCTACTGCATACCGACCCAAGATGAATGGAGCAATAGAAGCGGCCAACAAAAACATAAAAAAGATCATTTCCAAGACAACTGACATGTATAAAGATTGGCATGAAAAATTGCCTTTTGCCTTGTTTGCTTATCGGACGTCCATCCGTACCTCGACAGGAGCAACGCCCTACTCTCTAGTGTATGGGATGGAGGCGGTATTACCCATCGAAGTTGAGATCCCTTCTCTCCGAGTTCTTAATGAGGTTAAACTCGAGGAAGCAGAATGGATGCAATCCAGGTTAGATCAATTGAACCTTATTGAAGAAAAGAGGCTAAAGGCCATTTGTCACGGGCAGATGTACCAAAAAAGAATGATGCAATCCTATCAATTTCGAGAAGGCGATTTGGTACTCAAGAAGATTTTGCCCACACAACGAGATCTTCGGGGAAAATGGGCACCCAATTGGGAAGGACCTTTCGTGGTGAAAAAGGCTTTCTCTGGTGGGGGATTGATCTTGGCTGAAATGGACGGGGAAGAATTAAAAAATCCTATCAATTCGGATGCTGTAAAAAAATATTATGCTTAAAGTGAAAAGCAAAAAAAAAAAGAAAAAAAAAGAAAAAAGAAAAAAGAGAAAGAAAAAAGAAAAAAAAAGAAAAAAGAAAAAAAAAGAAAAAAGAGGAGAGCTCTAAACGAAAACCTGAGAAGGCGTTTAAAAGCAAAAGGAAGAGTCTGAGTTGAAAATCCGAAAAGGACAACTCAAACGAAGCCAACCTGACGTTTCGGTATCTTTTTAGACAAAAAGGGAATTCCAGACAAGGACTTCACCTCGGTTGATAGAATGATGAATCATTCATGTAGTATACCGAAGGGACTCTTTTTCTTGTATTTTTTGCGTGTCTTTCATTCTCTCAAATTGCTCCGTCATTAATATAAATTCCAATACTTTTCTCACACCCTTCGTCTTTTCTAGACGCCTCATGAAACCAAAATAACTAGATTATCTCAGAGCATTACTACGATCTAATCTTGAAAATACAAGTTATCAGGAACATTAACAGCACAAAAGAAGGATCTCATGTTGATCGAAAAGGCCAAGTTCGAAAAAAAAGAAAATAGAAAGGGGGTTCTCTAATGAGAAATTAAATATATGGATATTTCCTCTGATTCAAAAGAATTTCCGGCTTTTGTTCAAGGTGAAAACCCGAAAGGGCGCCTAAAAAAAACTATGAGATTAAATTTGATGGTAGGACGGGATCGTCAGATGAGGAGTAAAGAGGAAGATGAATTCGATAAATTGCGAGGATCGAAACATTGGCCAATCGAATGGGCATCGGAACACCAACCTTTTTAAAACAGAAAATAAAATTTCATGCACCAATGTATATCCACAGATAGGTTGCACAAGTATATCTCGAACATGCATCACAAACACATGCATAATAAAAACACTCATTCATCATCATTTTTTATAAATTGTCTTACAGGAAAAGACAGATATTGTTTAAGAAGATGTCATTAACAGTGATTTCGTCCACGTTTGCACCTCCCAACAAAAAGAATAAAAGGAGAAAGAATAAACCAAAGAGATTGATATTTCAGAATTTCAGACCATCACCTTTGATGGACCTTTTGGTGACCAGACCGATAAAACTGAGACATCACAAAAAGAAGAAGAATAAAGAAAAAAGAAGAATAAGAAAATATTCTCGAGACGAAACTTGGCAGATAATGAGTATGTCGCCAAAACAAAAGAGAAACCAAGCACAAGGTTCAAGACACTAGGGCAATCCAGACACCCAGGTGTTTTAAGAAATAAGATTGGCGGCCATTTGGTGTGAGTCCTGAAATACTCAGAGATTAAGGTTCCAAACAGAAGGTACCAACAAGTTCGATGTCCCACAAAAAGAATTTGCAGCAGTCCTATACAGAAAGAACTTGCACACACCAAACACAAAATTCGAAGCTCTATACAGAAGAAGCTACCAGTGGAAAAGTTCATCCACAAAGCGACGATTTCATATAGGAGAAATCTACAGCACCGAGGCGAGGAGTTCTATATAGGAGGGACCCTTATTTTCGTTTTCATCTCTGAGATTGAAGCTTCATATAGGAGAGGCACGCATCTCGAGATTTTGGAGTGAAAGGTTTCATATAGGAGAAACCCTAACTCCGGGTTCAGAAATAAGAGTTCTATATAGGAGGAATCTTATTTTGCAAGATTCGTCGTGACGCGAAAGGTTTTATATAGGAGAGACCGACAACATGGAAGACTAAGAGTTTTATATAGGAGAAACCCCTATCTTTGTCATAGTTTGAGTAAAAAGCTCCATACAGGAGGGGCACATAACTCGCGACTTCAGGGTGATAGTTTTATATAGGAGAAACCAAAACTCGAGATCTAGAAATGAAAGTTCTGTATAGGAAGGACTTTCGTTTTGCAAGATTTACTTGAAAGGCGAATAGTCATATATAGAAGTGACCTGCAGCCCTCAAAAGGCGAGTAAGTTCAATGTAGAAGGGACTTACAAACCAGAAGACTCAGTCGAGGAATGTGGAGAGTTTTAGAGAAACACACTATTCCAAGACCACTGACAGGGAAATTGGTTAAAAATGGATGCTTATGGTCTTTGCCCTGTCCTTGTTTCACAAGAATGGACAAAGAGGGGCAACTGTAATCACCCATTTTTAACTGGAAAAATTAAAATAATTTTTTAATTTTCACAATTTAAATAAGGGCTTTTAATTTTATTTTATACTTTGTTGTGTATATATCGTTTATATGTTTTATCGATAGGTCTAAAATATGTGTTTTATGTGTTATGTATGCATATGTATGTCATGTACCCCATGACAAAGTTGTTACGTATACGTTGTATGTTTGTTTATGTTATGCATGTTATAGTAATTTAAATTATGTGTTGCACATAATGTGTTGTATATGTCTAAAGTATATGTTATGTGATATATTTATTATATATGTTATTTATTTAATTTTGTATTGTTATGATATGTTTGTACATGTTTTATTTATTAAGTATATTGTGATGTGTTAATATTATGTGTCATCTTTATTATTATTATCATTATAAGTAATTAATATTAATATTATGTGTGTTGCATTAGTATTAAATGGCCCATATAAAATATAAAAATCCAAAAATAAATAATTAAATCCATTCAGTCCAATGTCTTTAGTTTATTACAAGCTAACTTGGGCTAGACCCAAACATGGAAACCCTAATATATCTTTTTCTTCTGCAGCCATCACCATCCAAGACCATCAGATTCATAATCAATCCAACGGTCAGGAACCCTGGATATAACCCTTCAGCTTTCACGTGTGTTTCACGCGAGATTATCCAAACCCATCTTCCACACCACTGATCATGGCAGCACCATGCCCTGCAAACACCCATACCTGCAAATCTGCAAGCAGAGAAATAATCATCACATCCCTGAAACCAGGACAAGCAAAGGGATACATCAACACCAAAAGACAATGATTATCAAGTTGAATATGTATTTTAAATTCATTTTTTGTTAAGAGGGGCACCAAATATAAAGAAAAGAGAGCTCTGAAAAAGGGGATTCTGGAAAAATCATCACCAATCTTGTAAACCTTTTTTCCATTATCAATCAAAGAAGAAAAAAACAAAGCAAAAGAGCTTTCTGGGTATTTTTCTTTCTTCCGCATCTCCATATTCATGCATATATCCCTAAATCTATAGTCATCTAAATAGAAACAAATAGAAGAGAAAAAGAAAACTTCCTCAGTTCTCTGGTTCAGCATCATTTTAAGGGAGGCCGATGATCGCTCCGGGGGGCCAAAGGCCAGTACCGAGACGAGGCCAAAATCCCTAACGATCGTGGACTTTGATTTTGTGGCATTGATATCTGGTTTTAGAACCAAAATAGGGAATCTTTTGTTTTCTGGAAAGCTAAAAGGGAAAACATTCCTCTGCTTTGTTTCTCTCAAAATATTTAAAATGGCAGGAGTTGATGTTTGGATTGATTCTCTTTTTTGGGGTTTATTATAATTTTAGTCCATCATGGTTAAATCACATTCTTGCTTCTAATCGGTTTACAAATATTTTAATCTCGTCCTAACAATTTCGAAACAGTATTTTCATGTTTAATTTTACTTTTAATTTTCAAGGTCCTTTCGGCATTTAGTTCAGGTTCACGGCAAAACAAAGAGAATCATGTTTCTGTTTTGTTTCTTGCATAAATTACCTTATTTATTTATTTTAATTAGTTCTAGTAAAATGTTTCCCATTTTGTTTCCTATGAAAGTCAAACTTTCTTTCTTTACTATTTTTACCTTAATGTATATGTTTCCCTTTTTACATATAATCCATCTATATCTTATTTTATGCCAAATTATATTTTGTCTTTATCAACATTTATATGTTTTAATATATATATATATATATGAGCATACCCCTTTTTTAAGTTTTTTTTCTTTTTTTCTACGCAATATATATATATATATACTGTATGGTTATATATATTATTTATATGTTAATTTTATTGTTGAGTCTTATGTACATAAATGTGTTATTTATATTTCTCTCATTGTTTGTATGTATCTGTACATTTTAATGTTAATTTTCTTTAACCAATTTTTGTTATATATTGACGTATATATTTTGCTTTTTTAATACATATATTTTATATCTTTGTTCTAAGAATGCATGATGATTTTTTTAAATTAAGTAATGCGGGTCCCTAAATTCGGTCGTAAGCGAGGCCAGTACCAATATGGTGGTAGTGGTTCGGACGCTTACCTTTGGGTTTAGGTGCTTTAAGATAAATGTGCACGTTTAATTAAAAATTAATCCGATCGTTAAATTAGCCCGGAAAGTTTAATATTATTAAAGCGATAATTATTAAAGTACCAATTTTGGACGGTGTGGGGTGCTAATCTTTCCCCATCCGTAACCGACTCCCGAGCCCAAATTTTTTAAATCTCTGGTTTTATGGTGTTCGGTCTACCTAAATGCTAGTGGCGATTCTAATTTTCCAAAAATGATTTTTAAAAAGAAAATCCCATGTGGAAGACACATAAAAAATGATTTTTATTTTTCAGCGAAACTCGTTTTCTAAGATCACTACACTACTAAATTAATCAATGGATCTCACAAGTATACCTCTTTGATAAAAAAAAACTCAAACAAATACCTAAATAACCATAACTTATTAAAAAAATTGCAGACCACTCATAACTAAAAGGTATAAGAAGTAATTGAATGGCCCACCAACATAAAGGCAAGACATTTTTTTTGGTAGACAGTGACGGTTAGTTTCTGTTCACGTGAAAAAAAACTTTATACATAGCCGACAATAAATTGCGGGGTAAAGTATATATTTAGTATTTTCGATTATATTTATATTACTACTTATATTGTAATTATTATTTTTAATAAAATAATATTTAATATATGTATTTTATTTTGATATTTTTTCTGTTAAGGACGAAGTTAGAATTTAGATTGGATAGGACAAAACGTGAATATTTAAAATAGCAAGTAAATTCGTAAAAATATTTTTTGAATATTTAAATAAAAAAATAAAAATAAAAAAAAACTTCAGAGATAAGGGATAATTGTCCCTTCTCACTTGATGTGTTTTTGTCCCTGTCTATCATTTAATATTAACAAAATTGGTGATGTGATTTAGGTTAATAACAATTTCGTTCAATCTATTTAGTCTAAAATTTTATCATTTTAAATAATATTTTAATCTTATTTGTGACATTAAAATTTAAGTTCGATAATTTAATTAAAATCCACTTTTCACTTACTCTTTTTTTTATATATATTTGATTCACCCTAAATTCCATCATAAATAATTCCTCTGAACAGATTACCTTTTAAGCTTTGTTTATACCTAACATCAATGCTTCAACCACTTAACTAATTCAACCCACAACTCATCTCAAATCGATCATCAATAATTCAAAATTCCAGCAGGATTTCAGTCATAAATTAAAGCAATAATACTTCCTCCTAGATACCCTAATAACCAAGACCTATTAACTCTCCTACCTACCATGTTTCAGCAAAAATTAACGCTTTTCAATCTAACTTTCAACCTCCTAACCGACCTTTCATTCAATGGTGAACCTTTGATGGAGAGAAAATGAACTTTCTCTTTCGTCCTCGTCTAAATAAAAAAAAATTTATTTATCCGAAAAACTCACAAAAACCAATAAAATCAATTATCAATAATACCTCATTCACAATAAAACGACTATACAAAAAAAATTAACAAATTCTTCACTCATTTGTTATACGTCTATATATCATATATTTATAGTCTAAAATTTTTAATCTGATTTCATTCTTAACAATGATGAATATATCAACAATCAATCATGGTTGATGTTCATGCAACCGACTATTTCTTTCACACCAGATGTGATAGTTAAAATTACTCTATGCAAGTTTTACGATTGCAACTTTCATGGATCTTCCTTTTTCTGCTTGCAGTACCCATCCAAACAGGTTGGTCTAATTCCAGTGGTGAAATATAATCTACATGTCTGTACAATCAACAACCATAATTGCTTTGAGAAAGTAAAATTTTCAAACAAATGGTCCCAAGATTCATGTTCTTCTCTACATAGTAAACATAGAGTATACACTCCCATCTCAACATTTTATCCTTTGTTGATAGCTTATCTAGAATAACAAGCCATGAAATAAATAATGTCTAGAGATTAAAGGACACCCCAAACAATTCGAGATCATATAACCTTTTCTCTTTTATGTCGAAGTATCTTCAAAACTTTCTTGACACAATAATTATCCTGAAATTGGTTACTTCTAATCAAATCGTCTCTTAATTTCAAGATCTTTTTAATGTCTAGCTTTAAGATTTTTTAACCCGAGCAAACCAAATAGAGTCACATTTCCAAGCTGCTCACACATGACATATATCATACATGCTCTCAAATTTTAACCATTCATAAATGCATGCCACTAAACGTATTCTTTTAACAAGTTAGTCACTTTCATATTTTTTATATTTTAATCATGACTCCATTCTTACTTCTTATAATTCAATCCTTAATAATTTAATTTATATACTAAACTAACACCTTGAGACTCATATATTCTCCTTCATAATTTCTTTAAAATATAACTCTACTAATTCGATAATGATTACTTAGCTCAATTAGTTATTTTACCTTAAATTTCATTCACTTGATTACTTAATCAATTCAAATTAAGTCCTCAGAATTCCAATTATAAATTCTGGAAACATGATTTACCTTGTAAAATTCTAAGTCTAATTTTAGGGGCGTTATATTGCTTTTATGCATAGGTTGACCATTGGATTCATTGGATCGAGAAGCACTAACTATATGAGATTTCAGTTTTTGAAGGTTTTTTGAGTGCAATATCTGAGTTTAATGGGATATATATATCCATATGGTCTTACGTGACATAGTCTGCAATTATTATTTATTATTTTTTTAATCAAAATTTAAAATTTTATTTTAAATGGAGTTCCTTTATAACATTTTATTTACTTATATTTTAATTATTGGCTTTAATATTTTGAAAATGTTTCATTGAGTTAAATCCAGTCAAAAATTTTATGGTTTTGGTTTGGGTTTAAGGTCCAATTGTGAAATCTAGGCCTAGTGTGTTATATAGATTTTAAAAATAGGCTATTCATAATAAAAAAAAAATTAAGATCTGGGCATCAATGAGGAGATAATTAGGGGTCCATTGGAGGACCAAACTTCATGGTTGGGATACTGGTGAGAATACAAGGGGTGAGAAAGGGATGTGAAATTATTTCAAAATTAAGATAATATTTTAAATTGATGAAATTTAGAGTAATTGATAGTATATACAATTTTTTTGGACTAAAATCGCGATTATGCCAAATCAAATCATCATCTTCTCATGCTTTCTATACTTTTCATGGGCACTTATTAATGATAAGTGCTCAACTCACTATCACTTTCTATACTTTTCATGGGCACTTATCATCAATTTTACACCTACTTGGACCAATGCATATACTTAATGTGATATATTTAGGGATTATTCTATTAAAGATAATATTTACAAAAAAGGCATACTTTACTACATTTTTATGTCTGTGCAGGAAAAAGTATTGTCGCGGCAGCAAACTGAGGCCGAGGCAGGACCTGATGCGAGGCAACAAAGGATAAATAAAAATATGGCAGGCAAACTTAGGAGAAAATAAGGAGAACACTGCTGGAAGGATCGGAGCGGGACAACACAAGGAAACCCAAAGACAAGACCACACGGGAAAAACCTTCTAAAAGAATTAAACATGAAAATATTTAACCTATGTACATAACTTGTTCCCTACTCCAAGTTGTATTCTATTTAGGAAATGTTTGCATTAGGCCAAGCCTATATAAGGCATAGTCGTCCAAGGGAATAGGAGAGCCGAATTTGAGAGAGTTTACCCTAGGAATAATTCTTCCCGTTATGTTCTAAAGTTTTTTAGGTTTTAGGTGAAAGTTGTTGAGTATTAGTGAGAAAATATTGTATCTTGTTTCTTGTTTCAATGCAATAAAATATCAAAGTTTGCTTACTCTTCGTCATTCTTTGTTCTTGCATCCAAGCTCGGGAGAGAAGTTTGTAAGTAATCTATTTGTCTAGAGTTAGGAGAGTTAGACTCACGAAAGGAGTAAGTATGATATTTGACTTGATTGAAAAATACTAACTCGGCCTAGGGATAGGTTGAAGTTTCAACGGCTAAAAGAAGTGTGAGATTGGTTGTTGGTTATAATTGATTAACGCCAAGAGGTATCATCAAGGACTGATCATCAATAGTGTTTCGACTTTAGGGATAAGCGGAGCCATCAAAGGATACTTTGCCGAACTTTGGTAAATCTGCCCAAGAACAAGGGATTGTCGCGGCAGAGAAAGCTGCCGCTGTCAAAGACAGTAATTTGCAGTACTGTCGAGGTAGTATAGTGCAATTGCATTAGACAGAAACAGATCAATCAAATCCATTATACAACACAACTGGATTCTACCCACTTTCTCAATTTGATCTCCTCTTTTATTTAGTTTTCTTTTATTACTTTATTTAGTCAAAAACTCATCTACTTGTGTTTTTATTTCTTTTTATAGAAAAAGAATATCGAAGTGGATATATTAAGTACACCAACTCATGTGGAGACGATACTCGATAATACTTATCACTTATTACTTGCGACGTGTTCACTTACACTAATTGCGCATATTTGAAACGCATCAAGTTTTTGGCGCCGTTGTCGAGGATTGACAACTAAATTTTGTTTTCTTTATTTTTTTTGTTCTTTTAGTTATTTTATTTTTAATTTTTATTTTACTAGGTTTATTTTTAGTGTATGACCAGTGCCAACGTAAGCAATTCATTGTACGAGATTGATCCAGAAATCGAACGAACCTACTAAGGGTTTAGGAGATAGATCCAAGGAGCCATGGCAGTAAATCAAGGAAATTAGAACTTACCTGGTGGCAATAGAGGCCTTCCACAGCAACCACTGCCGCGACAGTTAACTGTCAGAGATTTTCTGGTGGAAGATCTAAATGGATTGAACCTTGGAGTTGTTACACTAGAGATAAAAGCAACCCACTTTGAACTTAAACATGTGATGTTCAATATGCTTAATACTATTGGACAATTTAGTGGGTCTGCAACTGAAGATGCCAGGCAATATCTCAAGTCCTTCATGGAAGTCTGCAACTCATTCAAAATTCAAGGAATCTATGAAGATATCATGAGATTAAAACTTTTCCCTATTCGCTTAGGGATAGGGCCAAGACCTGGTAAATAGAATTCTGGTAGGATCTATAGGATCTTGGAGTGAACTCTACCGAGAATTCA
Source organism: Abelmoschus esculentus (assembly GCA_035048815.1). Classification (NCBI taxonomy): domain Eukaryota; kingdom Viridiplantae; phylum Streptophyta; class Magnoliopsida; order Malvales; family Malvaceae; genus Abelmoschus; species Abelmoschus esculentus. The sequence goes on along the minus strand of JAUCBN010000016.1, from coordinate 13,028,363 downwards.
TTACACGTTTTATTCTTACCAACTTATATGATCGAATCCGTAATGAAATTACTTCTTTTCGATAGGCTGATGACAAACCTATGTACGAAGCTTGAGAACACTACAGAGAGTTACTGAACAAATGTCCACTACATGGATTTCCATTATGGACACAAGTAATCATGTTCTACAATGCTACCAATGCCCCGACAAGGATACTGTTAGATGCCTCGGCAAATGGAATACTCCTTGACAAAGCTCGGAAGAAGCTATTGAGATTCTAAACAAACTCACAACAAACGGTTTTCAATTCCCTACTTCTAGGCGAGAAGGAGTAAGATGCCAAGCCACAATGAATGAACTAGAGACTACAAACTCGGTGGTAGCACAATTGGCATCTTTAAACAAGATGGTTCAGAACATGCAATTATAGTAAAATACTCATGAGGTTAAAGCGATTAATTCTTCTGAGTATATGCAAGATGAGGAATCTGGTTTCTATGTGAGAAACTACAACCGAAACAATAATATAATGTCTAACACCTATAATCCAGCGTGGAAAAGGCACCCAAACTTTTTATGGAGCAATCCTAATAATGCCTTGAACCCCACTAACCAAGCCTCAGGTTATCAGAATCCACTATCGCAATAATAGGTACAACAGTCCATGCCGCAACAGCAGATGCATCAACAACAACCCCTGAATTCATTAGAGAACACTCTCAAGGCCTTTATAATGAAAACAGAATCATATATAGCTGAGAACAACAGTTTTATGAAGAGAACTGATGACTTCATGAATAAAACTGAGATGAGGCTGCAAAATCAAGAGGTTGCAATTAAATCACTAGAAACCCAAGTTGGTCAATTTGCTCAAAGACAGAATACTAGACTATATGGAGGATTACCTAGCAATACTGAAGTTGCTAAGGGAATGAGCCATGAACAATGTAAAGCAATCACTACAGGAAGTGACCTATAACTTAAAAAGACATTGGGTAGTTCAGCAAACAAAGCCCCACTAGCAATACAAGAGGAATCAGACAAGGAGGACTTAGATACTGAATAAACTGATCATGAGAATACTGCCCCAACAGAGAGCTCGACAGCACCTGAACAAGCTACTAAGACAGTGAAAAACACAATGGTCTTAGGTATTAAATTCTAAACCAAAGAGACCCTAGAAGAGATGAGACCACCACCACCTTTCCCACAAAGGTTGAAAAAGCAAAAAATAGGACCATCAATTCAAGAAATTCCTAGACATCCTAAAGCAAGTTCACATCAACTTACCTTTTGTTGAGGAATTGAATAGATGTCCAACTATGCTAAATTCTTAAAAGACATTGGGTCTAAAAGAAAGAGGTTGGGTGAGTTTGAAATAGTGGCTGCTACTGAAGGATGCATGGCAATGTTACACAACCGCATGCCACCAAAGTTGAAGGATCCTGGATGCTTTACCATACCTTGTGCGATAGGTAACCACTATGAAGTTAAGACTCTATGCGACCTTGGAACAAGCATCAATTTAATACCCAAGTTTTTCCTTCAAAAGCTTGGAATTGGAAGGGCAAAACCAACTACTGTGATGCTCCAACTTGCAGATCGATCATACGTGCAACCCGAAGGAAAAATCAAGGACATATTGGTAAATGTAGATAAATTTATTTTTCCTGATGATTTTCTTGTCTTTGATTGTGAAACATATGAGAATGCACCGATCATCCTTGGGAGACCTTTTCTTACCATTGGATGGACACTAATTGATGTGGAAAAAGAAGAATTAACTATGAGGGTCAATGACCAACAAGTTAAACTCAATGTTTTCTATAATCTGAAAAGGTATGATGATACAGAAGACTGTAAAGCCCTCTACACCACAGATTCAAGCATCAAGAAATCCTACTTTAGTAACCACTGCCTTGGTAGCATGCTCGACATAATAATTGGGAAGAAGGTTAAGCCAAAGGTAGAAGTTGCAAAGAGGGAAACACAGTATCCAGACACTTTAAAATTGTCAGAACTACATGAAACTGTGAAGAAAAATATAGCAAGGGTTGAACTTAAAGCCAATGACCAACACTTGAAGAAAAATCAAGGCCAACAAGAGATAAGCAGATTGGGAGATGCATTTACATGCACTCCACCAGTAACATAGTCTCTTCCCTTCTATGTTATTTATTATATTAGGATTAGTTTTAGTTTAAGATTTATGTTGTTATTCTCTTATCCTTTTATTTTTAATTTTTAATTTTTGTTGTTATTTTTATTTTAAGTTTTTTTAGGATAATAAAAGCAAGAATAAGGGAGAAATAGTTCACAGCAGAAAGTCTGTTGAGGTAGTAAACAGTGTCAGAAGCCGCAATAGTCCCAACATGCAGAAACAGTATAACGGCTATCTACCAAGATTTCTATTGTGGCCGTAAATGCAACGGGTAGTAAAAGTTAAACGGCTATAAAACGGCTATAAAACGGCTAGTGGTTAAAACGGTCACACTGCTGAGACCTTTATAAGCACTTCCTTCATCTTGAACTATTCACTCTTGCATTCTTGTTTCATTTAGAATACTTGATAATCTTGCTCCCACAATACTCTTCCTACTTACAACCTTCTTGCAATTTTCAGAAAACCTTCAAGAAATTCTTCAAGACTCTTAAATTCCAATTGCTAATAGATGGTCACATACAAAAGATTCGCACATGTCGCCGTTGAAGAACAATTCAACAAGTCTTTTATCTCTCAACAACTATGGGAGGAACAAGGGTTCTGACATTCAGAGGAAAAAAACTTCGGCATCGAACACTACTTGTTCGAAAATATCAAATATCAAGAGTGAGAGATTTTCTGCCTACAACCTCCCCAGGCCAATGCCACTATCGTGCGAGAATTCTATGCACACGGGTCAAGCAAGGACTCTCTCTTTGTTCACTACCGAGGCAGGCATGTCAGGATCGATGCCGAAATAATCAACGATTTCTATGGCCTTATCCCCATCCGTGATATCCATTCCGAATTTATGGAGGATGTCACCACTCAAGATTACGAGCTAATAAAGGAAAACCTCTGTTACGGTAACACTCAATGAGAGACCGATGCTCATAAAGGATCCGTAGCAAGGCAAAACTTGAAACCCGAGGCTAAACTTTGAAATATATTTTTCAAGAGATGCCTCATCCCCACATCACACAGTAGCATGGTGGACCGAAGAAGATTGGTTCTAATCCAATCCATCATTAACAAAAGGAGCATCAACGTGGGAGAAATCATTCTACGAGAAGTATACGAGTACGATAAGAAAGAAAAAGGACCTTTAAATTTTCTATGCTTGATCACGGGTTTGTGTATTGCTGCAGGTATACCAACAAAAGATAATGATGAAATCATAACACAAAAGAAATGGTGGACGTAAGATTTTTGCCACAAAGTGGTACAAACCACTTAGGCAAAACCTGTTCAGGAAACACCACAACCCTACACTGCCGAGACTTCTGTCAGGGCCCAATACACGACAGCCATATCTGGTGCTGCCCAAACTACTGCCATAGTAGAACCCTACCAGGAGATCCTCTAGAAAATAGTAGACATGGATCTTCGACAGAAACGGTACATGGAATACCAGAGGTACTTCAACACTGCCTTAGCCCAGATAATGAGCCACAACTTACCAAACCAAGGGATACAGTTTCTAGACTTTCCTCCCAACATCTTCATCACAACAGCACCTTACACCGAAACAACCCCAGCACCATGAGGGCCGAGACCATTCTTCCCTACTAGACCATAGAGATCGTTCAATGCTATTAGCCCTCTAGGACAGCAGACACTGCCACGATATCATCTACCAGCCGAACAACTTCAAAAAAAGTCGTTTTCAACTCCTCACCGAGATCTATGGCCAACCTCTTGGCAAAAATTGATGCCTACTTCCATCAAAGTTCATCTACTATCGAGCCTACCACCCAACATGCCACAGCAGAAGCAACAGATGCCGAAACAGGAGAGACAAATATAATGCTCACTGAAGAAGTAGCCGAAGACGAGGAAGGGGAGGAAGTCATCGCTCCTTTGCAAAGGACACCACCTAGTTGAGTTCAACCGCATCGGTAAGCAAAAACACAACAATCACTAGTACAAGGATCTAGAATAAAGAGTCAGTAGGGAGGCCCAGGAAAAAGATAATTAGCAGCAGCTCCTCGGAGTCCTTATGATTTCTATGTTATTTCTCTCATAATTGTCTGTTTTCATTTTTGTATTTTGTTGCTTACTGCTTGCCCCTAAATTAAACATTGAGTACAATGCTTGATTTGAGTTTGGGGGTGTAGAGTCACTGCCGAGGCAATCCACTACCGCGGCCTTGCCATGAAAAGGGAGTTCTTAGTGATAATTTTTTTTCTTATGTCCACCACTTTACTTGAAATTATTGCACATAATCTTGTACTATCCATCATCAGTATTGTTTTAGTTTATTCTTGAAGGCAATAGAAATCTTTCTCCTTACCATAGTTAGGTTCTGTTTTGAAGGTTTAATTCTAGGATACTTAAGGAGAAAAACTTAGAAGCTTACTATAAGGTTGAACTTAAAAAAACTTTTGGGACTTGTTTGGCTATAGGAATTCTTTTAATGAACTTAGGTGATAAAGACTTAGATCTTTGAAAAAGTGACTAGAGGTGCCTATAACTGGCTCTAGGAAATACTCTTCTTCATGCTAGAGGTGCCCGAAATTGGCTCTAGTATGCTTAAAAGAATAGCAAAAGAATTAAGAAAATAAGAAGGAGAAAACACAATACTTAAGATGTCCGAAATTGGTTCAAGGAATTGTTATTTTAAGAAGAGTACACTAAATCTAAGCCTATTTTTCTTGAACTTAGAGTTATATCTAAGAAGGTCTTTAATCAAACTTGTCCAAAAAAACGCACATACTCACAAAACCTTCTAGAAGAATTAAACTTGAAAATATTTAACCTATGTACATAACTTGTTCCCTACTTCAAGTTGTATTCTATTTAGGAAAGGTTGGCCATAGGTCAAGCCTATATAAGGCATAGCCGTCCAAGGGAATAGAAGAGCCGAATTTGAGAGAGTTTACCCTAGGAATAATTCTTCTCATTATATTCTAAGCTTTCTTAGGTTTTAGGTGAAAGTTGTTGAGTACTAGTGAGAAGAGATTGTATCTTGTTTCTTGTTTCAATGCAATAAAATATCAAAGTTTGCTTACTCTTTGTCATTCTTTGTTTTTGCATTCAAGCTTGGGAGAAAAGTTTGTAAGTAATATATTTGTCTAGACTCGGGAGAGTTATACTCACAAAAGGAGTAAGTACGGTATTTGACTTGATTAGAAAATACTAACTCGGCTTAGGGATATGTTGGAGTTTCAGCGGCTAAAAGAAGTATGAGATTGGTTGTTGGTTATAATTGATTAACGCTGAGAGGTATCATCAAGGACTAATCATCAACAGTGTTTCGACTTAGGGATAAACGGAGCCATCAAAGGATACTTTGCCGAACTTTCATAAATCTACCCAAGAGCAAGGGATTGTCGCGGTAGAGAAAACTACCGCTACCGAAGATAGTAATCTGCAGTACTGCCGAGGTAGTGTAGTGCAATTACATTGGACAAAAACAGATCAATCAAATCCACTATACAACACAACTAGATCCTGTCCTCTTTCGTAATTTGATCTCCTCTTTTATTTAGTTTTCTTTTATTACTTTATTTAGTCAAAAACTCATCTACTTGTGTTTTTATTTCTTTTTACAGAACAAGAGGATCGAAGTGGACATATTAAGTACACCAATTCCTGTGGAGACGATACTCGATAATACTTATCATTTATTACTTGCGACTTGTTCACTTGCACTAATTGCGTATATTTGACACGCATCAATTAACATCCCACCTTCTCATGCTTACTCGTAAAAAATCGATCAAATCTCTTTTTAGCTTATTTCAAAAACAAGGTATGAGATCTTTTAAAAATCAACATAAAAACAATAATGAGATTATTCTAAACACGTGAATAATCACATTCGTACTACTACAATACGAGCATGTCAAAAATATAATAAAACAACCATATTAAGGGAAAACTGATTTACGAGAGCAAATGAAAAACTTACTCCGGAGTATATGGATGTTTCTCACACCTTCCCTACACTCCAACACTCAGAAAACATGGTTAAAACACTTCCAAAGTAGTCCACTCTCAAATCCACTCACCGATAACAGAAACTTGTCCAACAAGTCACCGAAACTTTATTCAATCATTTCAAACGAGATCACCTACTTCTTGCCCTGTTTCAAGCATTAAAAACTATGGATTTAGTGCTCATAATCACACTCAATAAATCCCATGTCGGACATCCCCTTAAACCTATCAAAACCTTAACCTAAAACTTTTCGAAACCAACCACACTTCTCTTAAACCTTTAGTCTGGGATTAGGGATTTAAAAAAAATTATAAATATCTTACCACATTAAAAATCATCCTTTTAGGATCTAAAAACAGTGAGTAAAAACCCTTGAACGAAAATTACGATCTTTGACCTAAAAATCGAATTTTTCAAAAACAAAGGATAAAAACATTTTTATCAAGCCAAGAACTTGGAAATTTTAGTAAAAAACTTCGAAGTTCTAGAGGATTAATGAAATCTCACTTTAAAATTGATTCAATTGCTTTTCAAGTTTTAAAACATGAAAACAATGTGAAAACGAGAAGTTTTGAAGAAGAAAAGGTTATAGAATATAACCCAAACAAAAATTGATGAAAAGATTTAGGTTTACCTTTAAAAAACTGATGGTTCTCTGCCTTGGGAAGATGGAAAACAAAAATTATAAAAATAAATTAGTTTTATTATGTTTAAATAGGTTTTAAAGAATTAAAAATCAAGTTTAATTAGTAATTTGAGTTAAAATATAATTTTTGCATTTAATTAATTAAAAATTTGAAAGTTAGACCAGTTAAGATTTGATTGAATTAAAGCCCCTTAAAGATTCAAAATTTTGGCTTGTTTTATAAAATTATCCTTAAATTTTCAATTTTTTTTTACAAAATGGTCACTAATTTCAAAATCTTAGGGATTAAAGGGTAAATTTTCGAAATTGAGTTTACCAAAGTCAAGTATGTATTAAATAATGATTTTAGAAAAAAATTTCATTTTTTATTTTGACCAAAAATCGATTTTTAAGAATTTAATCTCGAACAAGGCTTAATCGACTGAACCGACCCACTAACTTCCAGACCCATTTTTTGGGGGTTACAAGTAGTGTCAAATGAATATCTAAATCTAATCTTTTTTATTATTTTTAATTGATTATATTTAATCAAAATTTATTATTTGATTATATATTGTAATAATAATAATAATAATCCAAAATTTATTATATATATTAATTCCCTCTAAAATTTTAAGTAACTTACATCCCTCCAAAATTTTTACACTAAAAGTAAATTAATCTTGAACTTAAAAAAATAAGTGGTTTATTTTCCTCCAAAATTTTGACTTTTCACTCTTTTTTTTTTATCAATTGTTTTTGTTTAATTTAATTAAATCATAATTTAGATTAATTTAATAAAAATCTAAATTTTATTTTAGAATTCTTTTAATTATGTTTTTAATTTATGTTTTTATATTTTAATTTAACTAATTAATCTTAATTTCAATAAGTTAATTTAACTTAATTAAATATTAATTTAAAAATATAATTAAAATTAAATACATTAAAACTAAATAAAATAGTAAATAAATTAATTTAATTAAATATAAATACTAAATTTAAATATTAATCCTTAAATTAATTCTCATTTCTAATTCTATTTTTAAGCCTAATTTTATTTACCAATATTTTAAATTTATCAAATTATAGATATACTTAATTATATGTCAGGTAAATATTAAGTCTTATTAATATTAGTTGGGTTCAAAACAAGTCGAGTCATTTATCAGTTCGGGTTCCAAACAGGTCAGGTAAAATCAGGTATCAAGTCGATTTAGTCAAGCAATATCGGTTATCTACTAGGTCAGACTCGGGCTCGGGTTCATTTCAGTCAGATGCAGGTCGGGTTTTGGGTCCACTATAATAGGTTAAAATCGAGTTCGGCTCAACAATAGTCAGATACAGATTGAGTCCGAGTCATTACATCTTCAAATCAAATCAAGTTTTAACTCGAATAGATTTCAATCGAATTTTCAAATCGGTTCGGACTTTTTACCTCCCTAGTCTCGGTACCCACGGTTCGTTCGTGATTGAACCACTAGTAATTACTCTAAGGTCTTATTAATAGCCCACTCTATTACATTTTGTGGCGACGATGAGGAGCAGCGAGCAACGAAACAATGGCGTCTGAATCGAAAGAGATCCATGCCGTGATGTTCCCATATTTTGCTTTCGGTCACATCAGCCCATTCATTCAACTCTCCAACAAGCTTTCCCTTCATGGAGTTAGAATCTCCTTCCTCACACTGCCCGGTAACGTTTCCCGAATCAAATCTTCATTCCTTGTGTCCCCAAACATCCAAATCATCCCGCTCCATATACCTCCGGTTCAAGGACTTCCAACAGATATACACAACACTTCTCAGATGACACCCGAAATGCATGAGCTGCTCAAGAAAGCCTTGGATCTCATGCAACCTCAAATACAAGATCTGCTGTCAGATCTCAGACCACAGTTTGTTTTCTTTGATTTCTTCCAACCTTGGCTTCCCAAAATCTGCTCTCAACTAGGCATCATGACGGTTTGCTTCTCGGTCTTCTCTGCCGTGTCAGGTGCTTACCTTACTGTTCCCGCGAGGCTTATTGGAGTTGAAACGGAGGAGCCAACGGTTGATGACCTGAAGAAGCCGCCGTGCGGGTTCCCGAAAACGTCTGTTACTTCTCTCAAAGAATTCCAGGCTCGGGATTTGACGTATATTTTCAAAAGCTTCGACGGTAGCTCTGGGGTTTACTATAGAGTCATCGACTGTCTCAACAATTGCAGCTCAATTGTTATCAAAACCTGCAAACAAATGGAGTCTCCGTACGTTGATTTCATGAAAAGCCAGTTTCAAAAGCCAGTTCTTTTAAGCGGACCACTTACTCCGGAACCACCGTCCGGTGTGCTTGACGAGAAATGATCGAATTTTTTGGCTCAACACCCACCTAAATCCGTCGTTTTTTGCTCCTTCGGTAGTGAAACGTTTCTCCAAGATGATCAATTAAAAGAACTGGCTACCGGTTTAGAACTCACGGGGTTGCCGTTTATTCTAGTTCTAAACTTCCCCGGTGGAGTGGATGCCCAGTCTGAGCTCGACCGGGTCTTGCCAAAAGGGTTCACGGAGGCGATTAAGGGAAGAGGGGTTGTCCACACGGGATGGGTCCAACAACAGCTTATTTTAGCATATCAGAGTGTGGGTTGTTACGTTTGCCACTCTGGGTTCAGTTCCGTAGTTGAAGCTTTGGTGAACGATTGCCAATTGGTGCTGTTGCCATTCAAGGGCGACCAGTTCTTGAACTCTAAGCTGGTTGCCGGAGACCTGAAGGCCGCCGTGGAAGTGATGAGGAGAGATGAGGATGGGTCTTTCTCTAAGGAAGACATACAGGATTCTATCGAGACTGTGATGGTTGATGTGTACAAGGAACCGGGGATGTCCATAAGAGAGAATCATATGAAATGGAAGGAATTTCTGATAAATGCTGAGATCCAGAGCCAGTTTATTTCCGATCTAGTTGAAGAAATGAAAGCAATGCTGTAAACCAGGGTCTTAGATATTCACCCTAATAAAATATTTCTGATCTGCTGTTGCCTGTTGGCCTCCTTAATGGTTCCCATGAATAAAGTTGCCACAGTCGGTCATAGCAGGAACTGTTGGATATTAGAGTAGAGCGAATGTCACTTTGGCTAAAGTCAATGAACGGGTTGGATTTCTGGATACGTTGCACCCGTACAAGAACGAATAATGATAATTTTTAAATTTATAAAATATAATAAGGGCACGTCATATAAATTAAATTTTAAATAAATATAAAAATTATAAATAATTATTAAAGTTTATACTTTAAAATAATCATTTGAATTATCGTAAAATATTTTTAAAAGGTATAAACAGTAATTATGATATTCAAACTAAATTTTTAAATATATATTTTTCTTATAACCAATTCACTTTTAAAAATTATTAAAATTTTATTAAAAAAATTAATTGTGACACATCTTATTGTGAATATAACATTTAAAGCATATAAGCTCAAATAAATACACGAAAAAAAGGGAACTTATATTTTTATATAATATTATATATAATATTCTTTTCAAAATTCTATATTTACAGACAAAAAATACAATCCTTAATTTTATAAGTACTAATATTTTATATGAAATATAATAAATCTCGTTTAATATATATAAATATTTGTTATAAATAAAGATATTTATAATAAATAATAAAACTTTATAAAAAGATTAAAGTAAAAATAATTGATCATTAATTTTTTTTGAACCAGCTAAAAAAATAAATTCTCTCCATATTCAAAATGGTCAGGCCCATATATAAAAATGAGGCCTTGAAAGAGCCCACGAAGAAAATCATCTCAGATCTCTTCATATAACGCCAAAACTCATACACCTCGGGAGAGAGAATCTGAGTTCAGGGTTTGGAATTTGACGGTGAAACAAAATGAGTCTCAGCCGCGTGTTGAAGGTTTCTGCGGTTCTGATTCTGCTTGTTCTTTTCGCATTAGGTAAGTTCATTATCCGCTCAATTTTTTTCGTCCATTAATTATACGGTATCATCATTTCCAGATCTGATCCAGTGTGGAAGTGTCTCTCGTCTTTTGATTTAATTTTTTTTTCCTTCATTTGTAAGCAATTCAGCTTCCTTACGCTTTACTTAATCATTGGTTTTATTTTTGTATACTTAAAATCGTCAGCGAATGCCAAGAAATCTGGCGACGTGACAGAGCTGCAGATTGGTGTCAAAGTATTTCTTTACCCCTTTATATTCGCTATTTAATTACACTTTTTTGTATCTTTTACTAGTCGTTTGACCGGAGATAAATCAAACTCTGTGAAATGCATCTCTCATTAGCTCTGATATCATAAATTTTATTTTGGAGAATGTTAGGTCTGACTGAGTGGTAGTGTTTTTCTCCATATACATAGGAATGTTGAATTTGTTACTTTGTTCGTGAAATCTCTGAGATGCAGACTTCAAATACAGAATGGTTTTACTGTTTGCTGTTTAATTTTATGCTTTAGTGCGTTTCGTAACCTTTTCCTCCAATTCTTAGTTGGGTCATGTTGTTAAATTTTATTTGCAGATAAATTAGTTAATTGTTTCTGGGTTTTTTGTGGTCTCTTTTCTGTTTGCTTTTGTGATCTTATTATGTGTTTCTTTTTCACAGTATAAGCCTCCATCATGTGAATTTCAAGCTCACAAAGGGGATAAAGTAAAAGTACACTATCGGGTATGTTTTATCAGCTTCATCTGGATCATATGCGTTATATATATTATTTCTTGATCCTTATTCTTATATGACGAATATTTGATTGTCCCCTCTTTCGCCGCCAAATAATTTTGAGGTTTCTGTAAGTTGATTGTGTTCGATTGTAGAAATAAGAGTTCGGTTTACTTTTATTATAATAAGGATGCACTAATTTGTATAGTTTTGTGGGATTTACTTATCGGGGGGTGGGGGTGGGGTATATATACATTCACACATGGATTTATGCTTGTTATGAATATCATCTTGTTTAAGAACAAAAAAGAAAAGAAAATGATTTGTTTATAATTTTTGTGGTTAAGAATATATTCCTCTCAAAACGTTTTATGGTTAGACTTAATCGTTAACTATATATGAGTATCTTGGCTTATAAAAAATATCATTCATTTTTTTGCAGGGGAAGCTCACTGATGGAACAGTTTTCGATTCCAGTTTTGAAAGGGGTGATCCCATTGGATTTGAACTTGGTAGTGGACAAGTAATCAAAGGTTATTTCCCCTTGACAACTACCCAGCCTTTTACTATTACTCCGAAAACGAACCATTTGCTTTTTTGCCAGTGTTAATTGTTACATTGCATGACTGAGGTTCATTGATGCCTGAAAATGAGTATGCTATGTGCAGGATGGGACCAAGGACTGCTGGGGATGTGTGTTGGGGAGAAGCGCAAGTTGAAAATACCCTCAAAGCTTGGATATGGTGAGCAGGGTTCGCCACCCACGATCCCAGGTATTAATTCATTTTTGTTCGTTGTCTGCGATCGAATCCGGGACCTTAACATCACTTGTGCTTGTTTTCTTCACTAGGAAATAAAATAACATGACATATTTGTGGTTGTGCCAATCTTACCAGGTGGAGCAACTCTAATATTTGAAACAGAGCTTGTTTCAGTCAATGGGAAGCCATCGAGTGGCGGGGATACAACTGACGATGAGCTATAGATTAGTCACTTGCAGATTGACGGTAGCGTACCGTTTGTCAGGAAAGAATGTAGCTGGATAACTGATAAAAGCCCTGCATTTTCTATGTTGGGCATTTTCAATGGCAGACAAGCTTCAATTTCGAATGTAGCAACAACTTCAACGGTTCACAAAAACTTAGCACTTGTAGTTGTAGCTTTAAGAGCATGATACATTTGAAATAAAAATGTTTATTGTTTGTAAAATTTAAAAAATAATTTAAATTAATCTATTTTCAATTTGAAGTAACCTACTTTTTTGAAGGGAATTTGAAGTAATATAATTTGAAAAAAAAAAGGCCATGTTCAGGTAATCTATTTAAACAAAATACAGATATCAAATTAAACCTTGAAATAAAGTACAATAATAAAAATAATATATTTAATCATAAAATTATCCCCCAAAGTAAAACGAAGTTAAAAAAAAATAAAATATTTTGATTTAAATAAAAGAATCTTGAAGCCTGACCCTTAAAAATAATCGTTTAAATACAAATGAGTCTATTAAGTGAATCGAATATTATTAATATTATATATCGTAAATATTATTAAACTAATTAATAAAAATTAAAAATATAAAAATATAATATATAATTAATTTAATTTAAATTTTATTTTAAACGATTTATAATTATATATTAACTCGTTAAAATTATCTAACATTAATAATGTTTTATGGTGTTGGACTGCTTTTGGTTGCTTTTTAACAATCTTTTTAAGTGCTTTTACTAATTTTTATTATTTTTTAAATCAGTTTTTTCATCCAAATTAAAAAATTAAAAATTATAGTTTTTGTGTTTAAAAAATTAATTTATAAAATAATTTTTTAACCTCATAATATATTATTAAAATAAAATTTATACATATATAGTTATAAAATAATTTATATTTTATAATATTTTATATTGAAAATAAAATTTATTATATTTATAATATATTTTAAGTTTATAATTATTATAATCGTATATATTAAAAATTATTATTTATAATATATTTTATAATTTATATTATATTAAATTTAATTATAATTTATTTTAAATAATATTATTAATTCAAACATTATCTAAGTTTACTTATACCTTATAACATAATATCTAAAATAAATATTTTATTTTTTTAAAATTATTATTTTACATTAATAGAAAACACTAATAATTTTTTTAAAATCACATTTTTATACGATACTTTTAAAATATTTTTTAAATATATTTTTTAAAATCAGTGCCAAAGCCTTACAATTTTTCATCAAGTACCGATCACGTTTCTCCTTCAACCCTTTAATTTGGAAGCCTCTAGAACCTACACTCTCCCGTGAAATCCCTTTCTTTTCGGTTCATTTAGTTGCTTCTCAAAGTTCATCGTTCACGCGCTCCTCTTCAGTTTCCACGCTCACATTCTTTACCTACCTCTAGATTCATCCACTCAAAATGGATGAGGATTTCGATATCCCGGCGGCAGGCGATATGGTGAACGACGATATGGATCTCCCCGACGAGGCTCCCATTATGAAGGTCGGAGAAGAGAAGGAGATCGGAAATCAAGGCTTGAAGAAGAAACTTGTTAAGGAAGGTGAAGGTTGGGAAAATCCTGAAAGCGGCGATGAAGTTGAAGGTATAAATTATACACTAAACGAGGAAGTGAAAGCAGAAAATGAAAAAAAAAACTCCTCTGAAAATGTTTCGGTTGGAGTCTGATTGGTTACTGTTGTTGCAGTTCATTATACGGGGACGTTGATGGGTGGAACCCAGTTCGATTCGAGCCGTGAGAGGGGGACTCCTTTCAAGTTCTCTCTCGGTCTAGGTAAACGAAGATCGTCACTTTCACTTTTAGGAATTTCTGAAATCAATTTCAATCTGGTGTATATTGAATTTGGAAGGAAATTGTTGAAGCTGGAAACCGGAAGTTTGGTTTTAGCGTTTTGCTCTATTAATCAACATAAAAACATTTGTTTTGAGTAACATGTGGGACTAATGTTAAAACCATGGAGAGTTTCTGAAGTAAAACTTGTGTTCCTGCTGTTCAAGTTACTAACTACGACCAATTGTTGATAACTTGCTCATTTGGAATGTAATGTATTAAAGGTGTTTCCGCGAACTTCGTGTTTGTTCCGGTTAGATATTAGTTGTATGCAAATACAAGGTTTGTAGATTTTTTAACCGTAGTTAATTTGGTTGATTCATTGAGTTATCTTTTGAATAATATGTTGGTATGTCATTGTAAAGTTTCTGCTTATATTGTACTTTTAAGGGATTTATTAAAAGTGAGAAACTTCCTAATTGGTTTTACGCATTAATATGATTTTCTACTTCCTTTTAATGTTTGCAGGACAAGTTATTAAAGGATGGGATGAAGGTATTAAGACAATGAGGAAAGGAGAGAATGCTATTTTTACCATTCCTCCTCAACTGGCATATGGTGAGTCCGGCTCACCGCCAACCATTCCTCCTAATGCGACGCTCCAATTCGATGTTGAATTGCTATCATGGACTAGTGTCAAGGACATTTGCAAAGATGGGGGGTTATTTAAGAAGATACTCACAGAAGGAGAGAAGTGGGAGAATCCAAAGGACCTTGATGAAGTGTTAGGTATTATATTCTTTCCCTTGTTTTAATATTTATGATAATATTATTTCTGCATGAGTGGCTGTTTGATTGAACTAGGTTTAATGATGGGTTTGTATCTTGAATCCAGTTAACTATGAAGCTAAGCTTGAGGATGGAACAGTGGTTGCAAAAGCTGATAGCAAGGAGTTCCCGGTCAAGGATGGTTTGTATTGCTGATTCTTCTGTTATATCCTTATTTGTCTAGTGTAATACCTTAATTCCCATTGTTCCTTCTTCTTTGAATAGGTCATTTCTGTCCTGCATTGGCTAAAGCTGTTAAAACTATGAAGAAAGGGGAGAAGGTCCTTCTCACGGTGAAGCCACAATGTAAGTTATTCTCAATATTTCATCTAAAGAATGAAGATAAATACCTTTGTTCATGTTGTTAACTCCATTTCCCATGATAAAGATGGCTTTGGTGAGAAGGGGAAGCCAGCTGCTGGTGCTGAAGGTGCAGTGCCTCCAAACGCCACACTCCAGATTACGCTGGAGTTGATTTCATGGAAAACTGTTACCGAGGTCACTGATGACAAAAAGGTTATAAAGAAGATCCTGAAGGAAGGGGAGGGATACGAACGCCCGAATGAGGGGGCTGTTGTCAAAGGTTGGTGTTATATTATGTTGAAAATAATTTCAGTTCTCTGCATACAGCTTGCTTGAAACTTGTCATTTAAACATGTATTTTCTATAAACCATTTGCTAGTGAAATTGATTGGGAAACTGCAAGACGATACAGTTTACTCAAAGAAAGGTCATACAGAAGGGGAAGAGTTGTTTGAGTTCAAGACAGATGAAGGTAAAGAATGTACAGATGCCACCTTCGTTTACTCTTGGACTCTAGTTCAATGATTTTAGTTGAACAGACTCTCTGAACTTTTCTTACAGAGCAAGTCATTGATGGTCTTGATAAAGCTGTGATGACGATGAAAAAGGGTGAAGTAGCACTGCTGATTATTGCACCTGAGTATGCATTTGGGTCATCTGAGTCTAAGCAGGAGCTGGCTGTGGTACCCCCTAACTCAACTGTGTATTATGAAGTTGAGATGGTATCATTTATCAAGGTTAGTGGATCAGTGTGCTTGAATGATTTTAGCTCATTGTCGTGTATCTGCCAGGTACCTATCTGGGAATGAATTAAAAGTGGCTTTGATAATTTGCTTTTACAGGATAAAGAATCATGGGATATGGACACCCCAGAAAAGATTGAAGCAGCTGGTAAGAAGAAGGAAGAAGGAAATGTATTGTTCAAGGCGGGTAAATATGTGAAAGCTTCAAAGAGATATGAGAAGGTATACAGTACAATGCAATTGTTTTGGGTTCTGAAAATTTGTCTTCCTATACCTTGCGATTTAATTGGTGTTTGTACGTGCAGGCTGTAAAGTACATTGATTATGATACCTCCTTCAGTGAAGAGGAGAAAAAGCAGTCCAAGGCATTGAAGGTTGCTTGCAATCTGAACAATGCTGCTTGCAAGCTGAAGCTGAAGGATTACAAGCAAGCTGAGAAATTGTGCACCAAGGTCTGAATCATCTTTCTCAATTGCCTTCATAACAATTAGTTCTATCTTGTAGTAAAATTAACTTTTGCATGTATGCGTATGCAGGTTTTGGAATTAGAAAGTTCGAACGTGAAAGCCTTGTATAGAAGGGCTCAAGCATACATCCATCTGGCAGATTTAGATTTGGCGGAGTTTGATATCAAGAAAGCTCTTGAACTTGATCCTGATAATAGGTAATTTGCTATTGTAAGCTGCTTAAAATTTGTTTTTCCTGTGTGGCTCATTTTGTCAATGTGTGGTATTAGGGAGATTAAGATGGAATACAAAGTTTTGAAGGATAAGATTAAGGAGTACAATAAGAAAGAATCCAAATTCTATGGCAATATGTTTGCCAAGATGAATAAAGTGGATCCTGCCAATGTAAGTACCTGTACGGATTCCGGGCTCCTTGCACTGATGAAGTGAAGTGATTTATTAGTTGATATATATTTGTTTTTGTTTGTTGTTGCTGCAGAAATCAGGTTCCAAAGAAGCCGCCACAGTGAGCATAGATAGCAAGGCTTAGCCACAGGTACGGTTGGAGGACGGCCTCAAGGGTTGATGCCTAGTTTTAGTATTTGTTTTAACTATTTTTGGTTTATTTGTAGGACAAGCATGTTTTTGACAACAGATAATTGTATTGCAATGCTTTCTTCTGTTTCTTTGGCTCGATTGAGGATGCCATATTTTTTAGGTTTGCTTTTGTGCTTGATAGAGTTATAGATTTGATTGTGGTTCACTGGCTTGCCGATGTCTTTTACTTTAATTTAAAACAAGATTGTGCAAGTAGGTATATTTTGGTAATCTGATCTCTTTGGGAGTAAGGAAATGAGTAGAACTGTGAAGTGTTGCTTCTAAATTTAGTTCATATGACAAACAATATAAATTTATTGAGGGATCAATATGGTAAAGAATGACCTTTTAGGTGATTTAGGTTTAATTTGGGATCGGAGGTGAACATGGGGATAGCTTTCTTTTATTTTTTTTATTTGAAAAATAATTTTCTTTAAATTTTATTTTAAAAAATATTTTTTTATACGTAGATGTAATTCATATCTTACTAGGATGATGGGAATTTTATGTTTTTTTAAATAATTTATAATTTTTATAATAAAATTTTTATCCTATTATAAATCTTCGTGGTATTTATTGTGATAAATTAAACGTAATTACTTGAGACTCAGTTTTTAAACCACGTTCGATAGGTATCATTAAGTTAAGTTTTCTTATTGTTAAAGATTTGAATTTTTAAATTTTCTTCTTCTATCTCGTAGTATAGATTCATCTCTTTAAAATAATTAAGAAACTATTTATAAATTGTATTGTAAGGGGCATAAAATTCATGTTTAAAAAATTATCTTAACATATTTTTTCATAAATTCTATTGTAACATAAGTTTATACTCATATTTGATGTAATTGTGTTATTGATTATTTTTTTTAAACTAATTTTCATGCTGAAGTATATGGCTAATAAATTTGAGGATATAAGGTATCCTAAACGGTTAAAAAACTCAGAGAAAACATTATCTACTATGATAACATGGGTCTGTACTCATATTTGATATAATATTATACTATTTTATTGATTATAATGACTCCTAAAAATAGATATTTGTGAAAATTTATGCATGGTTGAAAATGGTGTTATGAAAAAAATATGGTTGAGTCGTTAAAAATTTATTTTATTGTAAAAATTAAGATTATTTGAAAAAAAAGGAAATCTAAGATAAATTTAAAAATTAGGGTTTAAAATTGATGGATTGAAGATTTAAAATTAGGTTTAATTTAAAAAAATTCTATTTGTTAATAATTCTATTTGTTATTTACAAAAATAGAGAATGTTTAAAAAATGGGGGATTTAAAAAAATTTGATGAATCTGGAGATTTATTAGAAATTAGGGCTTAATTAATAAAGGTTTAAAAATTAAGTTAAAATGGAAAATTGAGAATTTTAAGAAAAATAAGAACTTTTTTTTAAAAAATTAGAGATTTAAAAGATTTTAAAAATAGGGTTTGAAAATAAAAAAAATTTGAGTTTATTTTGAAAATAAAATCAGAATTTATGTTGAAAAAGACGGAAGTCGTCACAAACCACCTTGGTAGGTCGGACACCGTCGAAACTAGAGATTCTGGATTCGGGAGTCGATTACAAATGTGATATAATATCCCACATCGACCAAAAATTTGTACCTAATCGTATACATTTTAACAATCGATGACCAAAATGAAAGCAAATTAAAAGTTAAGTGATTATAATGAAAATTTTAAAACTTTAATTACTGTATTGAGAGCACTAAATATTTAAGGACTATCACTATAGTTTATCCTATTTTTAATTAAAAATTTAGTGACTACAGCCAAAGCCATGGACACCTGTCAGTCATATACTCCAAAACCAAGCCCGGGAAGAAAATCCAAGATGAAGTCCTGGATACCGTCTTAGTAGTCTTTGGGCTATGAAGAAGCCCATAGTTCCCAAGTTTATATGAATTTTCTATTTTGTATTTATTATCAAATTCGTTACAAGGACTGTGAAAGGACATTTTGCATACAATCGAATTTGTAAAGTGCAATCTCCAGACAAGAGTGTATTTCCAGCGAAGGAGAAGAAAGTAAGAAAGACGATGCAGCGACCGTTAAAAATCGAAAACAATTAAATAATTAAGTGTAAAAAAGTCACTAATTTGAAAATTTTAGGAATTAAAATTGCCCCCAAAATTAGAAAATTAGGGTTTAGTTTTCAAAAATTAGGGATTGAAATTGGAGTGAGAAAATTAGGGCTTAAAAAATTAGGGTTGAAATTAGGGATAAAATTGGAAAAATTTAAAATTAGGGTTTAAAATGAATTTGAGGATTTTAAATTGAAAAGGAAAAATTAGGGTTAAAAAAGAATTTTGAAATTAGGTTTTAAAAACGGGGTGGAGTCGCCAACGACAACTTTGGTAGGCCGAACACCATAAAAACCAGAGATTCGGAAAGGACGGGTCCGAGAGTCGGTTACGGTTTAAAAACGGGTTCAGGGTTTAAAAATCGCCCAAAATTGACACCTTTAAAATAACCGCTTAATTAATTTTTGGAAGGTCTAAGTTTTAAAGTGTCACTTAAATTATGATTTGTTTAGGGAATCGAAGTCGATTTTATTTTTACCGTGTCTTTATTCGAAGGCAACGCATACACCGTGACCACTACGTTGGAACACGGGCTCGTTACGATCGAATAAAGGCGTTATTATTAAATTAATTAATTAATTAATAGGTGTGAAAAGTGATATGATTAAAAAAAGCAATAAATAAAACGTGTACAAAAACATACAAGTAATACACAATATAAACGAATCTAAAAACAAGACAAATGAAATAAAATAAAACAAACATGAAAGCGTGATAATAAAATGAAAGCATTCGACAAAAATGTGGCAAGATGCAACTTATGTGTACAAGTAAAACACAATAATAATAATAAAAACATGTCATACTAAATTACAAACGTGACAAATGTGTATAATATAAGAAAAATAAGGGATAATAATATAAAGATAAACAAACAACTTTATAAATAAATAAAAACATGAATAAATGAACAAAATAAAAAACAAATAGATAAATAAAGAAGTAAAGAAATCAAATTAACTAAAATAATAAAAAGAACACTTAAAGTGACCAAATTAAAAAGAAAACAAAATATTCGGACCCTCACAACGCTATTTTAGAGTGAGGAAGGGCCTGAAAGCTTTAACCCAACCAAGAAAGGACCTAAAGCGAAATGAGCCATTTTTAAAGGAGTTTACCATTGAAATCAGGACGAGATCGAGAAGATTTCGAAATATTGAGGGACTATATGCGTGAAAACTTAGGGACGAAAGGATTTAAAAAAGTGAAAAGACCAATTTGAGAAAAGGACTTGAGTATATAAGTCAACCTAAAAATAAAAACAGACCCCCTTTTTATTTTATACAAAACCAAAAGAAAACAAGAACTTAAATCCTCTGAAATCTTTAGGCATTTTTCAGGAAGTTCAAGAACATTCAAAGCGTTCTTAAAAACCCAGGAAACGATCGCCTTTCCACCATGAAAACCACCATGCCGACCACCACTTACGGTGGCCAGCGAGTTCGAAAACCTTTCAAAAGCCCCTTCTTTCCTATATCTCCCAAGCCATAAACCGAAAATCTTGTTTTGAAAATTTTTCTCTTTGTTTTTGACACCAAGGAAACTAAAACAAAAGGGGGATTTTTGATTCGAAGAGAAGAAGCCAAAATACTCTATCTTCTTTCGATCTCGGCTCACCTATCGGCGCGGAGGCTACGGCTTATCGCCGGAGGAAGAAGACCGGAGAGAAGACACTAGAAGGACTCGACTAAGGTTAAAGACGAAACCCTCTTTTAATTTTCTTTATTATTTTTTCTTTCAAGAAACAAAGAGATTTTCCTTTTACCTCTGTAATGGGTTTTGTCTGTTTTGATCAAAGGGGTGGGATCGAATCCCTAACATGACGTTTTTCATTGGCTTTTATAGCCGCTTTATAGAAAATCAACAGAAAAGAAATAATGGTTGTTGCTATTTTGTTTGATTCCTCTCTGTGATTCTGATAATCACGTTGGTATTGCCTCTAAAATTCGGCTGAAAATCCTCTCATATTCATGTTGTTATTGTACGAAATTGGCTTTGAAATCTCTGTATTTTCGTTGTTTTGGCTCTGTTGTAAAACTGAAATCTTTTGTCTTTTTACACGTACGGCTGCTGAACGAATGAGGGGACCACCGACGACCAACAGTCGGTGATCAGAAACTGAAGACTTGAAGAGCTCTTGGAAGTCCGACCGACGCGCGTGAAGAACACGCAGATCTTGAAAGGGCACACGTGGAGAACCGGATAGGCGCGCATGGGATTTCGTGAATATCTGGAGACTTCTTCTCCTTCATCTGGACCATTGGATCACGGGATTGATCCAACAACTCTAGGGCGGCTGTGCATGAGAGAAAGAAGGGATTAGGGTTTTTTATTGTTTAGCCGGTTTGAGCTTGGATAATATGGGCTTGTAATTAAATGTATTGGACTCTTATAATTTTGGGCATGTAATATTATTATTATTGGACTGAAACATATTGAATACAACTCAGGCTTTGGTTAATATATGAGTTTTATTATTTATTTAATTGTTTTGAGTTTTAATATATGTAATAATAAAGAAAATAATATAATAATATTTAATATTCATAATAAAAAGATAAAACTGAAAATAACAATAAATAATAATAATAATAATAAATAATAGTAAGTAAGTAAATATATAAAAATATTTAAATAATAATAATAATAGCCAAAAACCAAAATTGAAATAGAAGGAATATCTACGACTGTTTTTTTTAGATTTTTGAGGAAGAGACAATAAAATAAACTAAAGTATATAGTATAATAATTTCTAATCATTATTATTATTATTATTATTATTTTTAAAAGAGAGAAATAAAAACGAAAAAGAAAATAATTATGACATATGTATAAAATGAAATAAAAGGATGAAAAAGTTGATTATTTTAATTTTTGATTGAATTTTTTATGACAATTAAATTAAGCCCATTATTTGATGATGAAAATAAATAAAAACGTAAAAATAGGTTTAGACTCGGATAAAATTAGTGATTACAACTGCCCCTCTTTGCTTATCGTTGTAAAACAATGATAAAGCAAAGACAAAAAAGCACTAATTTTATCCGACTTCCCTGTTTGAAGACCCTGATCCGAAAGCCCTTTTCCCATAGTTTCGCTAGCCCTTCCGTTCCTTGATCCCTTGATTAGCTTGCCACGAACAATGTTTCATCTTGAGAATAGCCGCACACGCATCAAAAGAGAAATTTCAGAAAAAGACTTTGAGTTCCCACCTAGATATTTTTAACCCTTTTTTTCCTTTTTTTTTCTCTCTCTTTTCTCTTTTTTTTTGAAGATTCTGAGCTGAGAGTCCCTCCTATATGAAACTTTGAGCTCTAAAATGTTGAAAATATTGATCTTTCCTATATAGAACCAATCCGTGAAAGCTTCGAGTTCTTCCTATATCAAACTCTTCGCCAAGTTTTTCGATTGAGTCTCTTTTTTATGAAAACCTAAATCTTAAACTCTGAAAATTAATGTGATGCATCGAGTTCCTTCTATATAAAACCCTTTGCTGAAATCTTCGATCGAGTCTCTTTTATATGAAACCCTAAATCTAGTACTATTGAAGATATTGATCCTTTCTCCATGGAATCCTCCTTGTGAAACTGAGTCCCTTCTGTATGAAACCAGGTCTCTGAACACTGTGAGCAATAAGTCCCTTCTATATGAAACATTCACTCAAACTAAAGATGTTGATCCCTTCTTTGTAGAATCATCCATCTTGAAAAGCTAAGTCCTTTCTATACAGAACTCGGTGCCTGAATACTGTGAGCAATAAGTACCTTCTATATAAAACTTTCACTCGAAAACTGAAGATGTAGATCCCTTATTTGTAGAATTATCCACCTAGAAAAACTGAGTCCCTTCTCAATAAAACTCGGCCTCTAAAAACTGTAAGTTGTAAGTCCCTTCTATATGAAACTCTTACTCGAATACTGGCAGCACAAATTCCTTCTCCGTAGAATCATCCTCGTTGAAAAGCTAAGTCTTTTCTATATAAAACTTGGCCTCTAAAAAATGTGAATTAAAAGTTCATTCTATACAAAACTCTTTCTCGAATGCTGAAAGTGTTGATCATTTCTTTGTAGAATCATCAATCTTGAAAAACTGAGTTCATTCTATATGAAACTTGGCTTGTGAAAACTGTGGGCTATAAGTTCCTTCTCTGTGAAACCTTTACTCGAATACTGAAGCGGCGATTCCTTCTCTGTAGAATCATTCATCTTGAAAAGTTGAGTTCCTTCTATAAAACTCGTCTTCTGAGATTAAAAGTGTTGATTCCTTCTCTATAGAATCATTAATCTTGAAAAGCCGAGTCCCTTCTATACAAAACTCTGCTTATGAAAACTGTGAGCTATAAGTTCCTTATCTGTGAAACTTTAACTCGAATAATGAAAGTGTCGATCATTTCTCTATATAATCATCCATGCTGAAGTTTTTTCTCTTGTCAAGCTATATTTGTAATTTTCTTTTTCTCTTTGAATACTTGTAAAAATAGGTAGAAATGTATGTATGCATGTGTTAGTATGCCCTCTAATCTTAGGGATGCCTAACTACAAATGATGCATGAATGAATGCATAGGTCAACATTCCCCTAAAGTTAGGGTTGTCTGACTAAATGATGAAAAGTTTTTTTCTTTTTAATGTTTGAGGATTAACCCTTAAAAAGATCACCTTTGGATACTCCGGGCTTCCAATTCGCTGATTCTTCTTCTGAAGGAGACCGTTGGCTTACGTCGGTCAAAAATGAGGTATGTTTAATTCAAGACCAAGGTTAGGAATGTTGTCTATGCTTACTCTTGAAGCTAGGGCAATCATTTTCCCCAAAAATATAATTATTGGGTACAAACTTCTGAAAGGTCGCATCGCTCGCAAAATCTTGCAATTAAATATGCCCCGATCATTAACGGGTTCCATCTTCTCGAAAAGGTTTAGCTTAATTGAATCCTCTCTATCATGTTTTCTATGGTTGGTTCGAAAACTTAACTTCTTTATCAACAAGCTCGAGCAATCTTCTCGAAAAAGGAAATGACCTCTTTTCACGCAAGACCTTACATCATGCAATGTTGCCACTCATGGGCTTAATCTAAGATGTTTAAATGCATCAATATCTTTGCATTTTATCAAAAATAAATTTAAAGAATTTTTAATAGATCTGTCAACAATTAGTGTTTTAATGAACAACACTTTTATGAATAAATACTCATAGTTAGAAAAGGAAACGAAAGGAAAAAGATCTTTGGATATCGAATGTAGAAATGTCACAGACTCGACACTAAAAAATTAAAGTTTTGCCTTAAAAAGTTGTGGCGATATTTAAAGTGTTAGAATTCTATTCAAAATGTTCGGTTCATCCTTATGATTACCATACTCGCTTGATCCATTTGAAAACTACTCTTTCTAGTTCTCAAATTTGTTTTCTCTTGTAGCTCGGTTCGAGAATTCCAAGTGTAAGCATGTGTTTAATCATTTGGTGTATTAGGATGTCAATGCCTTCAAAGATTCATCACTGACGCTAGGGTATTGAATTGGTGGAATTCTAGTTCCTTATTAGACTCGTTCTTCCCCTACAGCTCCATCAGGATGCTCCGAGACTTATTGAATTGCTTGTTCAATGAGGGTTTCAACACTTTCACTTCTTTTTTTCTTTTTTTTTCCTTTTTTAATGTTTCTTACCTCATGGAATTCTCAAAACTGAGTAGGTTCACTTTCTACGGGACCTTTTATCATCGAACATTATCGAAGGAGTAGTGGTCTTGTTTCTCAAGTTTTTCGACCGAAGTGGATTGAAGACAGAATTATACTTCATCGTGATCACAATAGTTAATTAATTATTTTCTTTTTATGTTTCTGAATCGGGGACACGATAAGCATTAAATATCCAAGAATCGCAAAAAGTGTAAGAAAAGGTATATAAAAGGTGTACCTCTTCATTGAATTGAAAAATAAGGAAACATGATAAAAGCCCTTTTTACAGAAAGATTTTTCTTTTGCTACTTTCGGGCCCAAAAGATAGAAAGATTGATAAAAAACTGGAAACGCAAGAAAAATGATGCAAACAAACATCTATAAAAAGCTAGATGAGATGCAAAAACTTCTTGATAGATAGAATCGATGTGGGCTCCAACTCTCAAGCCTTGTCGTGATCTGGGAAGGTATTGTTCTTCACATCCGGGGAGTCTAGCTTGATGACTCTGGCGTTCAACAAGTTTTGCACCATCTTTTTAAAAGCGATGTAGTTCTCGATAGTATGCCCTGATACTCCGGCGTGGTACTCACAGTGGGCATCGACATCGTACCATGCCGAGTAAGGCAGACTGTAAGGAGTCACATGATAGGGTCAGACCAAATTTGCCTTGTGCAACTGGGCATACATCTCTTTGTATGACACCAGCAAGGGAGTAAAAGTCATCTTTTCATTTTCCTTCTTGGGAGGCCTAGTTTCCCTCCTATTCGAGCCTTGAGCTGTCCCGATATTGGAAATTGTAAAATTCTTGTGGTTCTGATAAGGGGCGACATAGTTTACTTCATGGTCCCTCTTCCTCGGGTACTTCAACATACTTTCCCTGGTTTTAAGCTTGCCGCTTCTGAAAGTAGCCTCGATAGATTCTACCGTTTTCACAAATTTGGCAAATCCGAGAGATATATTACTGATCATCTTCTCATAAAGTGGACCATGAAGTGAGTCCACGAACAGACGAGTAATTTCTCCTTCCAGAATCAGAGGCTAAACCTGAGCCGCTATGTCTCTCTACCTTTGAGCGTATTGTCGGATGGTCTCGTCTTAATCCTGAGTCAAGCTTTGAAGCATAGTTCGATTCGGGACCATATCCTTTACGTGTTTATATTGCTCGGTAAAAAATTTAGAAAGCTCTTTCCACGACTTCACATTGACCCTATTGAGCTAGGCATACTAACAGGTAGTTGTCCCGGTCAGGCTATCCTGAAAGCAGTGGATAAGAAGCTTCTCATTTCTTAAATGTGCCGTCATCTTGTGGCAATACATCGTTAGGTGAGCTGAGAAGCAAGTGGTCTCATCATATTTCTCAAAGTCTGGCACCTTGAACTTAGGTGGGATGACTAAATCAGATACTAAGCTTAGCTCGTAGGCATCGATCCTGTAGTCTTTGGTTGCTTACAGCAGGTTGACTTTCTCCTCGACCTGAAGGCGTTGCTCCTCAAATATCTTCTCGAACTCTTTCCTTAACCTAGAGTCTACCTCGTTCATCAAGTCTAAATCGGGGACTTCAACATTGGCCTCATTGTCGAAACCATGACCCATATTGATTGGGTGGCTAGCAGATGCCTCGAAGATATGAATACCCTTCAGGACCGATGCTTCGGGTTGAGCTCTAGTGTGAAAAGTGTTTCCACCTAAGTCTTCCATGTTGGACTGCTCGTTAGAAACCTTAGCCTTTCCATGGTCCGCTTTTCCGAATAACTCAGTGATCTTGGTGATGATATCATTCTGGGACTTCTCGATCCTTGCCTCAATATTGGTTAAACGGTCCTCGATTTCCTTTTGTGACTTTTTAACATTTGCTAACCTCTCATCCATGACTCTTGACTGAGAGCGGGTGTTGTAAGAGTGCGGAATGGTTGCGGCTTGAAAACTACCACGAGGTATCCAAGGTCAATCTTCTTGCATTATTGATGGATGCAAAAATATATGTATGCTATGAAAATGCATGGAATGCAAGAATGAATGCAAGCGAAGGTATCGATTGGGCTAGTGATCGTCCTTCGAGCAACTTTCACCGATTGAAAGATTTTATTATTTCCTTTTTTTCTCTTCTTCTTCTTTTTTTTTGTCTTCTCTTCTTTTTTCTTTTTCTTCTTTTTTCCTTTTTTTCTTCTTTTTTTGTGTTTTAATATCTCCTTGCTTTCTCTCTCTCTTTTTTTCATCTTTTTTCCTATCCTTTTTTACTTGTCTTCCTATTTTTTTTGTTTTAACTCTCTAATCGTGATGAAAGCCTCTAATTGGATAAACCACTTAAATTGACACCTTCATGAAATATCGATGCATGAAATACAAGCACAGAGGAGACAAGACAAAACAACCCTATTCATCTCATCTAACAGAACCTAGGTTAACCGCATGGCTCTAATAGGGTAGGTTTTCTAGTTCTCTAAATGCAGTTTCAGTTCTAACGAGTCACCCAAATTGTCCTTACTGTTCTCTTCTAAGAGTAGCAAGGCCCCCGATCGTCACTCATTATAGGCTCATCTCGATCGAGTTCAATTTAGGGGACCCTTTCGCTAGGACCATACGAAGGAACAATATCCTCACGAAAGCACTAGCGTTTTCCCCCCACTTAAAGAGACGGATTTGTCAACATGAATATTAAATATAATAAATATATATAATAAATAATATAATAAATAATTAATAATAATATAATATTAAAGTAAAAAAAATAAAAAAAAAGTCAAAAATTTGGAAAATCGAAAACAAAGCAGTGTTTGAGTCTTGTTGGGTAATTTCCAATTTCATGGGATTCATGGGGAGTTTGTGGCCGGTTGTTGAGGATTAGATTGAGGTGAGGTTGAGTGTTTGAGTTGGATGGGGATTCTAGGTATTGAATCCCTTTAAGAAGGGATTTAACCGATTGTTGGGGGGATTCTTTTGGAGTAATCGTACCTGGAAAAAGGAAGCTTGATCGGCAGTGCTTGAAATCGAAGGAGGAGATCAAGGCAAAATTCGGTTTTGAGATCATCAGAAGGTAAGGTTCTCTTTCTGTGTTTCATTTGCCTTTGTTCTTGTTTTTGGGTTTCTCTCAAATTTCGAATCGGGTTAAGTTGCTGGGTAGTGTTCAACCCAGGTTTGAAAGGGAATTTAGGGGGGTTTTGAGCTCGTTTTGACGTTTAGAGTAAAGAAATTAGGTTGTTAGGGCTTTAGATTTGTTTTAGGAGGAGTTTCTGGCGTTTTAGAGGCGATTCCGGCAGGTTTTTAGGGTTCCGGTGGGTTCACTGGCGTTGGATTTGATCACCGACGCCGAAAACGGCTCTTAGATAGTGGCCGACAAAACACGTCGGAGATGGTTAAGGCGGCGGCGGACTCGATCACACGGCAGTACATGTGGCTGTTGGTGGTCGTGTTCTTCGTGTTCTTCATGAACACGAGGAACACTCATGTTGTTCTTGGAGTAAGCCCCTGTTTGATCCAAAAAGTCCTTGGATTCTGGAAATATGGTGTTATCTCCAGAGAACACCGAGTCCAGCCGAGTCAAGACCCAGCACAAATGGCCGAGTCCACTCGGCCTTGGGGAGTTTTGTCATCCATCAAAACGCTGCCGTTTTGGCAGCCGGGTTGGAGCAGGTCGGATCCGGGTTTAACCCAGATCCGCGCTTTTTAAAACTTATGGGTTAATCACCCTTTAGGTCCTCCAAGTTTAAGCTGTAATACTTTTTAGCCCCCAAACCCTTAGATTTAATCCAATTAGGTCCCTAGGAACCCCTAATTAGCCCCTAAACCTTTAGAAATAATACAATTAGGTCCCTAAACCCCTTAATTAGACCCCTAGGTTTTAAAATTAGTTATTATTAGACTTAATTAGGGTAAAAATTTAATTTTAAAGACCTTAAAAAATTAATTTCTAAATAAAAATTTAGATTAATTTTTAAGAAACTTTAAAATTAATTTAACCTACTTGAAATCTAATATAAATTAATTTGATCCCTAAAACTTAAAAAATTAGACTTAAATTAGGTTTAATTTAATCCTTAAAAATTTTGGAAATAATTTTAATTAATTATTTTAATTATTTTAATTAACTTCTAAAAAGTTTTAAAATTAATTAAACTTAATTAGGTCTAGTTTTGCCTTAAAACTTTAAAACATTCACCAAATTAGACTTTAATTAGGCTTCTTTAATTCTTTAACTTAGGAGATAATTTTAATTAATTATTATAATTAATTTTAATTAATTTCTAAAAGATAAGATTTAAAATTAATCAAGTCTAATTTACCCTAATTTCACCCAAACTAAACTTTAATTAGGTTAAATTAAGTTCTTAAAATTTAGAAATTATTTTAATTAAGATTCTTAATTAATTTAAAATTTCTAAGACAAGACTTTAAAAATTAACCTAGTTAAGTTTAATCCAACCCTAATTAAGCCTTTGAACTTAAAATTCACTAAGTTAGATTTAAATTAGGTTTTAATTAAAACTTGAAGTTAAGAAAATTTAATTAATTAATTTAATTAAAATTTCTAAAATTTTAAAATTAATTTCACATCTATTTAAATCTGATCCTTTTTGTTCGAGGTTTTGCTTCCGAGTCCCTTTTTTAATACAAGTCCATTTTGTACTCTTCATGATGAAATTTTTGATGTAATATTGTACACCCATGATTCTAATAAAATTGATGAGTTCCTTTTATCTTGTTCTTTTATTTTATTATGTTTTTGCATGGCATACTTAGGGAGGTCACCAAATAAACACTTAAGTTAACTAATTTAGAACCTTTTAGGATTAGTCACCTAAATTAATTAATTAATTTAATTAGGGAGAAAATTTAGTAACATAGCATGTGAATCTTATGTCTCGGATACACTAAAGAGGTTGGTGTTTTAACGTACCATGATGCTGACCTAGAGAGTGTACCTTGGCATCGAATTCATGTGTTATAAGAACTTAGAATTTTGACAAAATAACTTAGGTTTAGAATTAAATAAAATGGATAGGTAAATAACTAGTAACATTAGTAACTTAAGTTTTAAACACTTAAAGCAATGGAGCCTTTTTTAGGGATAGAACTTAAAATGGACAAGATAAAAATGATCATGTATTTTGCTTTAGCCTTTTGAGGCGGAAGTTACATTCCTTTAAATTTGGGTGAGGTTTCCTATCTAGAGGACGTCTCGTTCAACTCAAGTTTAAAGGCGGTGTAACTTCTAAATCAAAAGGATATCCAAAATTCAAATAATATTCAATTAACAATGGAAAATTAAATTAACATCTATCTTCAAAGTATCAATGCCACGTAATGTTTTTTTTCAAGGTACCAATTTTTGGGCGTTTGTAAGGGTCGTCCTTACACGTAATCGACTCCTGAACTCAACATGTTTTTTAAAATGAATCTCTGGTTTATTTTTACGTTGTCTGGCCTACCTAAGTGGCCGGTGGCGACTCCAAGTCAACTTTTTCAAATTAAATTATAGATTTTTCTAAAATTTTGGTTTTTCAAGACTAAAATTGATAAATTCATATTTTTTTAAAACCAATCGTCAGCTATTTTATAGCCTAAAATCACATTTTTTTTAAAAGAGGTCGCGACAGCTTGGCGACTCCGCTGGGGACTTAAAAAATTATTTTTTGTGAGTCAGGCCTAATTTTTTCAAACTTTACATGGCATTTTGGCATTTTGAAGTTAGATATTAATTTAATTTTTTATTGTTAATTGAACATTATTAGGAGCTTTCATATATCTTGTCATTCATGCATAAGCTCTCGACCCGAGCTTTCATCCTTAAGTAGGAGTTAGATATTATCCGACGTGATGCTTTTCAGCTCCGAGTTTCGTATTTTTATCTACTTTCGGTATACTAACCTTAAGCATCGTGGGGTCTTCACCTCCGTTATAAGGGACTTATACCACCGAATCGATATCTTATCGTCGTAGTAGACGATAACGATAGTTCGGGATCTCAGTGTCTAGACCAAAAACCCGCATATAGAGTAGAAACCAACCCCTTCTAGAGCCATACAGGGACCATAAGATAAGGCGTTATGCTGCCGAAATGCCGCCAAACTTAGGATTTCTCTGTTAACATGTTCTCTGGTTATTTTGCGTATTTTAGCATGCTCTCTGGTTATTTTTACGCAATTTAGCATGTTCTATGGTTATTTTACGCATTTTATCCTGTTCTCTGGTTAACTTTATTTGCATTTTTAACTGCTCTATGGTTTTTTTCCAGCACCTTCTTATTATTTTATCTTCGTATTTATCCCACTAACACTTTTCTTTTTTTGTTTTTCTTTGGTCCTTTATGCATTTATTTTTACTTGACATATTTGCATGGGTATTAATTTGGAAAACAATAAAGTTAAAAGTGTCCAGTAATGTCAAAGGGATCATTATAGGCGAAGATAATAGGAAGTCTGGACTTGGTCCGAATCAGTCCAGCATGAGAAGGGTGATAGCTTGCCAACAGGGAGTGTCTCTACACTAAACGGGTATGTCAGAATGAGCACCAATTAGAGTCCTTGTCTCTCCAAGGTCCAAGAGGTATGGGAACAGTGGAATGATGACATGAAAGATCAGTTCAAGAAGGAGTTTAGGGATATTGCGTTGATAGTGAAGGTCCCCATTGATAGGCACCTAATGAGGGCGATGATGCAATTCTGGAATCCTACCTACAACTGTTTCACCTTCGGGAAGATAGACATGACACCTACGCTAGAGGAATACGAGGTTCTGATCAACTGCCCAGCGATTAAGAATGATAGGATATATGTCAAGCCCAACAGCACTTCGGGCTTCAAGAAGAAATTAATACAAATCACCGGTAAGGACAAAGAGTTTTGGGACCGGAAGGTAACGGGTCATGAGGACGCAAGCGAGGAGAAACAGAGAGTGAGTTGGAAGGTCTTTAAGGATTTGATAGCTTCGAGTAGCGAGGAGCCCACTAAAGCAAAAAGGATGTACGCCCTTTGTATATATGGGTTAGTGCTTTTTCCTAGAACTCCCGAGCACATAGACCCATCCACGGTTGGTTTGTTCGAGAAGTTGTCCAAGGGAGTAAATTCGCTTCCAACCATACTAGTCGAGACCTATAGATTACTCACCGCATGCAAGAGGGCTGGTGAAGGAAGATTTTGGGGATGTGTGCAACTTTTGGAGGTATGGTTCAGAAGACACCGTTGGAGCTCTCCGTATAGCGCCCTAAGGTTCAAGACTACCTACTCACCTATTGAAGAGCACTTAAAGAGCTGTATTGTGGAGAAGAAGACCGAAGCCCAGTGGAGTGAGCTTTTCTGGGATTTGACAGATTTGGATATCGTTTGGAAGGCCTGTTGGTTGAATTGAGGAACGACTTTTCGGTATCGATGCGGAGACTGCGATTGGATCCCATTAGGGGGTATATGGGGTGGAACGACTTACTGCCCTCTATTAGTCTTAAGGCAATTTGGTTCGAGACAGTTTATTCCAGCCACAGCGGGGATGGCCAGTTTCAGTTTTTCACACCAAAGCGAGGGGTACAGATCCAAATTAGCCCAGATTGTGAAGACTTGGGACTCACCTAGGAGGGTTTAGCCTTATCGAGAGTTTGAGATCATGGCCCGATATGATGAGTGGAGAGAGCAAAGGGCGAATGATAGAGTTTTTCGAGGAGTGCCGAGGGATGAAAGACCGTCTTCAAGCAAGGTAACCTTAGAAGCACCGTCAGCGTTAGAAAAGCTCAAGGAGGATCGGGACTTGGATTTTCAGAGGCAAGATAAGAAGATCTATGAACTCACACAGGAGTTAAACCTTGAGAAGTACCAAGTACAGACTCATGAGAGGAGAGAAAAGGATATGGCACTTCAGATCGAGAGGCTACATCGAGATTTGAGGGAGGCGCAAGCAATACCAATATCCGAGGGGCATAAAAGGAAAAGGGAAAGTAAAAACAAGAGTGTCGAGGACAGTTCTGACCGCTTGAACAAGGCATTAAAAGAAAAGGAGGAATATAATAAGCTTTACAAAAAGAAATACCGTGAAGCGAGAGAAGCAAGTTCCAAAGCCAAGAAGACATCGAACAAAGATCGAGCGACGATCCACGAGTTGACAACCCAAGTAATACAGCTAGAAGAACTGGTGGCTAGGTATCACAATAAAGACAAGGCCAAAATGGAAGAAGAGAAGGAGGGGCTTCAACAAAAGATTATCTCGCTCGAGGGCCAAGTACAAGAGTTGCAAGAAAAGTTAGCCGACTTTGAGGGAGCTTTGAGTCAGAATACCGGAGAAGCATGGAAGACTAAGTATGAGGCAGCACAACACACGGTCTAGAGTCAGAACAGTGAGTTGGTCAACTTCAAGGGACGAGTCAGAAGTATTGCGTCGTATGTACAAATATTGTCAAGAGAAGCTACAACTCTTCCGGACCAGCCAAACATTGAGGAAGTGCATGGAGCAACCATCATCCGCATACTACATGAGTTGACCAACTTAGGGATTAGGGCCAACAATTTTTTGTAGATTATCTTTAAAGTTGTAGTGAATCCTTTTTGAACAGATGGATGTTTTTAAGAGATTATTTTTTGAATTTAATACCCGCTTACATTCATGCATTCATGCATTCGTACATCATGTGCATTATTATTAATTAAAAATAAAGTTTAATAACAAAGGTTTTATGGCAGTGACTTTTAAAAATAGCAAACATACTATACACGTATTCAACGCGTTCGCGCACCAAGAGACTAGCAATGGAAGAAAGACTACAAAGACTAGAGGATCATCATGTCGTATTCGCAAATCACTTAGATACGATAGAAACTGGCATGAAAGATGGCTTCACCAAAATTCAAACGGATATTATCAGTCAGATAGCTGCTCTATTGGGCCCGAAGCAGGATGAGAGGGGTAAAGCATCGATGGAAGGGGAGATGAAGCTGAAGGACAGGCAGACACAGTAACTAGGGGGCAACCAGAAGCACAGTCAGGGAGAGTGCAACTTAACGTAGTGGGGACATCCACGAGCCACCCCGTGGAAGTTAATGACTTCACCCCGAATGTCGATGAAGTCCCGGATCTCAACTTTATGAGTGAAGTGGAGAAGATGCGATGGGAGATGGAGAAGAAGTATACTGATCACTTCAAAGCTCTTGAAGCCCAGATCTGAGAAATTCAAGCCCAAGGGTCGGTGGATAAAAGCACTGATGCGTTCGAACTCAGTTTGGTCTCTGATTTGGTCTTGCCACCAAAATTCAAAATGCCTGACTTTGAAAAGTACGACGAGACATCGTGTCCAAACGCCCATATGACGATGTATTGTCGGAAGATGGACGCTTTTAGCAAGGATAAGAAGCTGCTGATCCATTGCTTTCAAGACAGTCTAACGGGTTTTGCTATCCGATGGTACACACAACTCAATCGGGAGAGTATAAAATCATGGGAAGACCTATATCACGCCTTTATGGAGAATTACAAGTATGTGACGGACATGGGGCCTACTAGAGTCATGCTACAATAGATGGGGCAAAATTCCAACGAAACGTTCCGACAATACGCCCATAGGTGGAGAGATTTGTCCTTTCAGGTGCAGCCTCCGTTGATCGAGCGGGAGATGACTCACATGTTTGTAGAGACATTGAAGGGGCCGATGTACGAACGTCTATTCACAAGCACCTCCATGTAGAGTTTCTCTCAAATAGTTGCTACCGGAGAGTTGGTGGAGGCAGCTATCAAAAGTGGGAGAATTGAAGGAGTTGACAGCTCGAAAAAGAACTCTAAAAAGAAAGACAATGAGGTAAACAACACTGTTGTATATGAACCCCCGAGGAATGTGGCAATTTCTAAACCCGGGTCAAGAGCAGGTGGCTCACAGGGCTCGAACAAGAAGGACTCAATATGGGAAAAGCCAAATTTCTCACCAATCCCGGTGACGTATGCTAAGTTGTACACTCAACTACATGATGCTGATATGATTCGCCCGTATTTCATCATTCCGCTCAAAACCCCTTATCCACACTAGTATGACCCGAAGGCCCAGTGTGTATATCATGCTAACGTTCATGGACATAGCATCGAGAACTGCACAACCTTTAAGAAGATTGTCCAGAATATGATAAATGTTGGGGTTTTGAAATTTGATGAACCCAGTGTCTCAACAAACCCACTCTCGAATCATGGCGGTCGGGGTGTGAATGCAATTGAAGAGGATCAAGCGAGACAAGTTAAAATGAGGGTGTCAGAAATTCGAGCACCCTTAAAGTGGGTTTTTCAACAACTGTTTGATAACGGGTTCATCTGTCAAGGGATACAAATGAAAGAATTTACTGGGGCAGGCTTGTATTGTGAATTCCATCAAGAACTCGAACATGCAATTCAACAGTATAGCGAGTTTCAGGGGCCTGTTACAAGGAATGATGGACAACAAGGAGGTGGAATTCTTTATCAAAGAAGGGGGCCAGAAAATGATGGACGTCTGTACGTCAGAAAATACTGGGCCGAAATACAGTGCAAGCAGGCCACTAGTCATTTCAGCTCGACCAAGGGGCAACAATCCAGTCGGATTAGCAAATGCTCCTCGTATAGTGATTACCCCTCCGGCACCCTTCCCGTTTAAGGATACACAAAGGGTGCCATGGAATTACGCCGCGAGTGTGGCTGGGCCGAGTAGTTCGAAGCCCATTGAGGAGGTACAAACAGGAAAATCAGGAATTGTTGAGAGGGAGGCAGTGCAAGGACCAGTGAATGAGGTAGGTCATTTTACAAGGAGCGAGAGATGTTACTCACCGGCTCAAGAAGAGGACCAAACTAAGCTTGCGGAAAAGAAGAAGATTTTCGCAGATCCAACTCCAAAGGTGAATGAGCCTGTCACCGAGGAGCAAGCGCATGAGTTTCTGCGATTCTTAAAACACAGTGAGTACAGTATAGTAGAGCAGTTGAAAAAACAGCCCGCTAAAATCTCTATCCTTGATTTGTTGTTAAGTTTTGAGGGGCACCGTGACACCCTTTTGAAAGTGTTAAATCAGACTTTTGTCCCGTAGGACATATCGGTGAACAAGTTGGACCGAATCGTTAATCACATCACCGCAGACAATTACATAACGTTCATCGATGATGAGATCCCTAATGGTGGAATGGGGTCCATCAAGGCCTTAAACATCACGACCTACTGCAAGGGTCATATGGTGTTGGGGGTTTTAATCGATAACGGTTCAGTTTTGAACGTGTTACCCATGGCAACTTTGCAAAGGTTACCCATAGATGTTGCAAACATGAAGAGCTATCAGAATGTGGTCAGAGCCTTCGATGGGACCACAAGGGATGTGTTGGGAAGGATTGAAGTCCCATTGCTGATTGGGTCGTCCGTATACAACATAGATTTTGTTGTAATGGATATTAAGCCCACCTACAATTGTTTGCTCAGCAGGCCTTGGATCTATTCTGCCGGGGCAGTGCCGTCATCACTACATCAGAAGCTGAAATTCGTAGTGGATGGCAAGCTCGTATGTGTCGGGGCAGAGAAGGACATCATTGCATCCGTCTCTACAGATACACCATATGTGCAAGCAAACGAGGAAGCGCTAGAATGCTCTTTCAGGGCTTTAGAATTTATCAATGCTGCATTCGTCATTGAAGGTGTAACATTCCCATGTCCGAAGCTGTCAAACTGCACTGAAATGACCGTCAAGCAGACCCTTGGCAAAGGAGCCAAAGCCGGAAGAGGGCTAGGAAGAAGGTTACAGGGGAGCTTACGCCCAAAGCCTGTGGTCATGAAGAAAGGGCGAGTCGGGTTAGGCTTCTCAATTGAGGCATATTAGAATAGGTATGGAAGGACTACAGCCAAGAAGCCGACTTCATTAAGTGCAAAGATCGACTTCATCTCCCACGGGTTTGTGCATTTCACAAAACAAGCGGAGAAGAATCGCTTGGAAGCTATCAGGTTGCAAGAAGAAGAGATTTTTGGGGAAGCATTTGAAGGACTGATGGTAAGAGGGATTTCTGAAGGACCAAGGATGAATCTACTGGAGAGAATTCATCCGTGCCTCCTTGGCAAGACTCTGAATAACTGGACTGTAGAGGATTTACCTGTAGTTTATAAAATAGAGTAATACCATAAACCACCCTATACTTTTGCCCGCGAGTATAGGAGATTTTCTGTAAAGGGCTTTTTCATGTTTTTTTTCATTAGCAAAATAAAGATGTTTTTCCCTTGGAAAACATTCTTCTTTTTCTTTCTTTCGTTTCATTCATTTCATTCCTTATTTATCCATTATTCTCATCCAACTATACTAAGTTTTCTTCGTAGGTTCCTGAATAACGATCACATGAATGATTCCGGGCCTAAGCCCGAAATAGATTTGAAAAAGAGCTCTTGTCTAACCGAAATCAATGAGTGTGAAGACAATGCAGACTATGAGATTCCTGAAGAATTGTTAAGGTTGGTGGATCAAGAGGATAAGCACATCATGCCCCTTAAAGAAGAGATAGAAACTCTGAATCTGGGCACAGAGGAAGAGAAAAAGGAAGTCATGATCGGAGCAGCATTCCCGCCAAGGGCAAAACAGAGTTTGATAGACTTATTACGAGAATTCAAGGATGTTTCGCATGGTCCTATCAAGATATGTCGGGCTTAAATACCGACATCGTGGTCCATAAGTTGCCTATCAGACTTGATTGCAAGCCTATACAACAGAAGCTTAGAAGGCTGAGGCCGAAAATGTTGTTGAAAATCAAGGAAGAAGTACAAAAGCAGATCGATGCAGGCTTCCTACAAGTGGCAGCATACCCAGAATGGGTAGCGAACATAGTCCTCGTGCCTAAGAAAAATGGGAAAGTTCGGATGTGTGTGGATTATAGGGATTTGAACAGGGCAAGTCCGAAGGACAATTTCCCCCTACCCCACATAGATGTTCTAGTGGGTAATACTTTGGGGCACTTATGGTTTTCTTTCATGGATGGATTCTCGGATTATAATTAGATCAAAATGAATCCGGAAGACATGGAGAAGACGACTTTTACCACACTCTAGGGAACATTCTGCTATAAAGTCATGCCTTTCGGGTTGAAGAATGCCAGGGCCACATACCAAAGAGCTATGGTGACACTATTTCATGACATGATGCACAAAGAAATCGAAGTTTATATGGACGATATGATAGCTAAGTCCCAAACAGAAGATGGACATGTGCAGGATTTGAAGAAGTTGTTCCAAAGGCTACGAAAGTATCAACTGAAGCTTAACCCTAATAAATGCACGTTTGGGGTTACATCCAGCAAGCTACTTGGTATCGTTGTCAGTCAAAGGGGCATCGAAATCGATCCCGATAAGGTTAAGGCAATTCAGAATTTGCCACCTCCAAAAACACATAAAGAAGTTCGGGGCTTCCTTGGGAGATTGAACTATGTGTCTTGGTTTATTTCTCAATTAACCGACAGATGTGATCCCATTTTTAAACTGCTTCGAAAGAACAACCCAAGTGAGCGGAATGATGAATGTCAGGAAACTTTGGACAAGATCAAACAATATTTGTCCAACGCACCAATATTGGTGGCACCAGTTCCTGGGAGACCATTAATCCTTTACCTGACGGTGTCCGAGAACTCCATAGGATGCGTACTGGGGCAACATGATGATACGGGAAAGAAAGAGAGAGCAATCTATTACCTGAGTAAGAAATTCACTGAATGTGAGGCACGGTACCCATTTATCCAAAAGATATGTTGTGCACTCGTTTGGGTCACTCGTCGACTCCGGCAATATTTACTATATCACACCACGTGGTTGATCTCAAAACTCGACCCATTAAAGTTTCTGATGGAAACGCCCGCATTGACCGAGAGATTATCCCGGTGACAAATGTTGTTGTCTGAATTTGATATAGTATATGTCAGCCAGAAAGCAATTAAAGAAAGTGTCATAGCGGATTTTCTCGCGAGTAAAGCCTCGGATGAATATGAGCCTCCATGCTTTGATTTTCCTAACGAGGATGTGATGACTATTTCCGTTGAAGAAATAGAAAAATAAAAATTGTATTTTGATGGGGCAGTCAACTCCCTCAGACGGGGAATCGAAGCTGTATTAATATCTCCGGATGGTATACATTACCCTCTTACGAGCAAGTTAGAATTCTTATGCACTAATAATATGGCTGAATACGAAGCGTGTGTCATGGGATTAAAGGCTGCAATTGAAACAAAGATAAAGGCCTTAAAGGTATACGGAGATTCAGTCTTAGTTATTTATCAGCTACGTGGAGAATGAGAAACTAAAGACACGAAGTTGATAGAATACCGAAAGTTGATATTAGAATTAATAGAAGAATTCGAAGAGATAACATTCGTTTACCTTCCTAAAGAGGACAACAAAATGGCAGATGCTTTAGCTACACTAGCCTCAGTTTTCCAAGCAAATAGACTGGAGGATATGATGTTAATCCGGATGCAGAGCTATGAAACATATGCTCATTGCTGCAACTTGGAAGAAGAGGACGGTAACCCTTGGTATTTTGACATTTTGCAATACATCAAGTTCCAAGCTTACCCATTTGGAGCTAACGACATTGAAAAGAGAACAATCAGAAGAATGGCTGCTGCATATATACTGGATGGCGACGTCTTGTACAGAAAGAGCAGAGACCAAGTGTTGCTAAGATGTGTCAATGCCAGTGAGGCTAGAAGTATTCTAGAAGAGGTGCATGATGGAATTTACGGTACGCATGCCAATATTTTCTCGATGGCACGAAAAATAATAAGATACGGCTACTACTGGTCTACCATGGAAGGGGATTGCATAGAATACGCCAAAAAGTGTCATAAATGTCAAATCTATGTAGATAAAATCAACTCTCCGCCAGTACCGTTACATACAATGAATTCGCCTTGGCCTTTTGCTGTTTGGGGATTAGATATAATCGGGCAGATTCACCCCAAGGCTTCAAATGAGCATCGTTTTATATTAGTGGACATCGATTATTTCACTAAGTGGATAGAAGCTGTTTCCTATGCCAACATCACAAGAACGACAGTTTGCAAGTTCTTGAAGAAAGAGATTATTTGCCGGTATGGTCTACCAGAGCGAATCATCACGGATAATGCTACCAATTTCAACAACATATTGATAGCAGAAACCTGTGAGCAGTTTAAAATAATTCATCACAACTCGAGGCATACCGGCCGAAAATGAATAGAGCCGTTGAGGTAGCACAAGAACATTAAGAAGATTATATCCAAGATGACTGAAACCTATAGAGATTGGCATGAAAGGCTTCCTTTTGCCCTATTTGCGTACTGAACTTCAATAAGAACTTCTACCGGGGCAACACCATACTCCCTAGTATACGGTACTAAAGCCGTGTTATCTCTGGAAGTTAAAATCCCATCTCTTCGGGTATTATCAGAGGTGAAGCTGAATGATGCAGAGTGGATACAGATTCGTTTGGATCAGTTGAATCTAATCGAAGAAAAGCGGTTGAAAGCT
The DNA here is from genome assembly GCA_035048815.1 of Abelmoschus esculentus. Lineage (NCBI taxonomy): Eukaryota > Viridiplantae > Streptophyta > Magnoliopsida > Malvales > Malvaceae > Abelmoschus > Abelmoschus esculentus. Next base: position 12,988,015 of record JAUCBN010000016.1, on the reverse strand, counting down.
ATCTGTCATAGCCAAATGTATCAGAAACGGATGATTCGAGCTTATGATAAGAAAGTTCGACCGTGAGAATTCCGAGAGGGAGATCTAATGCTCAAAATGATCTTGCCTATACATTGAGATTTTCGAGGGAAATGGATGCCGAATTGGGAAGGGCCTTACGTTGTTAAAAAGGCTTTCTCCGGAGGCGCATTGATCTTGACTGAAATGGACGGACAAGAATTAAGCAAACTGGTGAATTCTGATTCAGTCAAGAGATACTACGCCTGAAGGAAGGAAAAATAAAAATAAAAAGAGAGAAAAAAGAAAAAAAAAAGGAAAAAAGAGAATGAAGTGAAAACCTGAAAGTGCGCTTCATGAAAAATAATGATAAAAAGAAAGAAGGGGTCGAGGTGAAAACCCGTAAAGGGCGTCTCGATACCAACGGAAGATTTGGGTTGAAAACTAGAAATGGCGGCTCAAATAAATGAAATAGGCATCCGGTGATTCGCGCCTCTCGATTATCAAGCGATGCGGAGGGTTCTTCACGTCTGTAAAGTTGGATCCTCATTTGAAGAATGGCTAGACGAGTAGCTCGTTTTTGAATCTATATCTCGGGAAAAGGCCTGGATGAACGCATGTGATAAGCGTTTGGGAACTTGCATTTTGTTCCTTTCCCTTCGAATTGTTTTGCCTTGTTTGTTTTATATGTTGAATTTACGAAAAGCTCCAATAAAGATACTCATTTCATTCTTTTGAGCCTTCAATTCTATCCAAAAGCATCATGTTAATGAATTGATGAATGCAGAAAATCCTTTGGCATTATTATGTTTCAAGATTATAGGTAAGATTTATTTTTTGGAACAAGATAACGGAATATAAACAGGACATGTTCTGACACTCAGATGAAATCTGTCTCGAAAGAACGCCTCAAAACGGCTTTATAAAGAGGAAGATCAGCAAAAGTTGCCCTCGCTATGTGAGATGAAAAACCTCGGATGCAGAAAAGAGGGAGAAGAGTCAATCAGTCCCTTCAGAGTGGTAAACTGACTGCTAATACTTGCCTTTCAAGGCCATACTCATGCATCATAATAGAAATATTTGTATTTAGAAGCATGCTAACCATGCATGATACTTTTGTTAAACAGGGTTTAATGAAATCAACAACAAACATTATCGACAGCCTTTTGGCGTGAGTCCAGAAAGAAGTGATGTAACGCGAGGAATTTCGAAGTGAGAAGAACAACCTCAAGTTTCATCACTTACGTCTGAAGAATTTTGAAGTGAGAAGAACAGCTTCAGACTCTTTAGTGGAGATGAAGAACTTCGAAGTGAGAAGAACAACTCCATATTCCATCGTTAAACATTATCGGCAGCCTTTTGGCGTGAGTCCAGAAAGAAGTGGCGTAACGCGAGGAATTTCAAAGTGAGAAGAACAGCCTCAAGTTTCATCACTTACTTCTGAATAATTTCGAAATGAGAAGAACAGCTTCAGACTCTTTAGTGGAGATGGAGAATTTCGAAGTGAGAAGAACAACTCCATATTCCATTGTTAAATCCTCCGGGTCATCAGTAAGTCCTCCAGGCATGATGTTAAATCTTCCGGGTTGTCAGTAAGTCCTTCGGGCATGATGTTAAATCCTCCGGGTCATCAGTAAGTCCTCCGGGCATGATGTTAAGTTTGGAGAATTTCGAAGTGAGAAGAACAACTCCAAACTCAGTGGAGATGGAGAATTTCGAAATGAGAAGAATAGCTCCATATTCCATTGTTAAATCCTCCGGGTCAACAGTAAGTCCTCCGGGCATGATGTTAAATCCTCCGGGTCATCAGTAAATCCTCCGGGCATAATGTTAAGTTTGAGAAATTTCGAAGTGAGAAGAACAACCTCAAGCTCCAATCATTTGACGAGTCTAAGGAATTTCGTCTAAAGAATTTCGAAGTGAGAAGAACAGCTTCAGACCCTGGATAAAAAGAATAGATCCAATTATTCCAAAGATGAAGGATTTCAGAGGGAAGAGCAACCTCAAGTTGCGTCACAAGGTTTCGCTTGAAGAATTTCAAAATGAGAAGAACAACTTAAAGCTTCAAGGTTTACAGAATTCGTGTTTTTCAGTCTTTTCCCATCTTCTGCTCCGCAATATTGAGCAAAGAGGGGCAGCTGTCAACACGAATATTAAATATAATAAATATATATAATAAATAATATAATAAATAATAATTAATAATAATTATTAATAATATAATATTAAAGTACAAAAAATCAAAAAAATAGTCAAAAATCTGGAAAATCGAAAACAGAGCAGTGTTTGAGTCGTGTTGGGTAATTTTCGGATTTCATGGGATTCATGGGGAGTTTGTGGCCGGTTGTTGTGGATTAGATTGAGGTGAGGTTGAGTGTTTGAGTTGGATGAGGATTCTAGGTATTGAATCCCTTTAAGAAGGGATTTAACCAATTGTTGGGGGGGTTTTGGAGCAATCGGACCTGGAAAAAGGAAGCTTGATCGATAGTTCTTGAAATCGAAGGAGGAGATCACTGCAAAATTCGGTTTTGAGATCATCAGAAGGTAAGGTTCTCTTTTTGTGTTTCATTTGCCTTTGTTCTTGTTTTTAGGTTTCTCTCAAATTTCGAATCGGTTAAGTTGCTGGGTAGTGTTCAATCCAGGTTTGAAAGGGAATTTAGGGAGGTTTTGAGCTCGTTTTGACGTTTAGAGTAAAGAAATTAGGTTGTTAGGGCTTTAGATTTGTTTTAGGAGGGGTTTCTGGCGTTTTAGAGGCGATTCTGGAAGGTTTTTAGGGTTCCGGTGGGTTCGCCGATGTCGGATTTGATCATCGGCGCCGAAAACGACTCTTAGGCAGTGGCCAGAAAACACGTCAGAGATGGTTCAGGCGGCGGTAGACTCGATCACACGACGGCGCAAGCGGCTGTTGGTGGCCATGTTCTTCGTGTTCTTTATGAACACGAAGAACACTCATGTTGTTCTTGGAGTAAGCCCCTGTTTGATCCAAAAAGTCCTTGGATTCTGGAAATATGGTGTTATCTCCAGAGAACACCGAGTCCAGCCGAGTCAAGACCCAACACAAATGGCCGAGTCCACTCGGCCTTGGGGAGTTTTGTCATCCATCAAAACGCTGCCGTTTTGGCAGCCGGGTTGGAGCGGGTCGGATCCGGGTTCAACCCGGATCCGCGCTTTTTAAAACTTATGGGTTAATCACCCTTTAGGTCCCCCAAGTTTAAGCTGTAATACTTTTTAGCCCCCAAACCCTTAGATTTAATCCAATTAGGTCCCTGGAACCCCTAATTAGCCCCTAAACCTTTAGAAATAATACAATTAAGTCCCTAAACCCCTTAATTAGAACCCCTAGGTTTTAAAATTAGTTATTATTAGACTTAATTAGGGTAAAAATTTAATTTTAAAGACCTTAAAAAAATTAATTTATAAATAAAAATTTAGATTAATTTTTAAGAAACTTTAAAATTAATTTAACCTACTTGAAATCTAATATAAATTAATTTGATCCCTAAAACTTAAAAATTAGACTTAAATTAGGTTTAATTTAATCCTTAAAAATTTTGGAAATAATTTTAATTAATTATTTTAATTATTTTAATTAACTTCTAAAAAGTTTTAAAATTAATTAAACTTAATTAGGTCTAGTTTTGCCTTAAAACTTTAAAATATTCACCAAATTAGACTTTAATTAGGCTTCTTTAATTCTTTAATTTAGGAGATAATTTTAATTAATTATTATAATTAATTTTAATTAATTTCTAAAAGATAAGATTTAAAATTAATCAAGTCTAATTAACCCTAATTTCACCCAAACTAAACTTTAATTAGGTTAAATTAAGTTCTTAAAATTTAGAAATTATTTTAATTAAGATTCTTAATTAATTTAAAATTTCTAAGATAAGACTTTAAAAATTAACCTAGTTAAGTTTAATCCAACCCTAATTAAGCCTTTGAACTTAAAATTCACTAAGTTAGATTTAAATTAGGTTTTAATTAAAACTTGAAGTTAAGAAAATTTAATTAATTAATTTAATTAAAATTTCTAAAACTTTAAAATTAATTTCACATCTATTTAAATCTGATCCTTTTTGTTCGAGGTTTTGCTTCCGAGTCCCTTTTTTAATACAAGTCCATTTTGTACTCTTCATGATGAAATTTTTGATGTAATGTTGTACACCCATGATTCTAATAAAATTGATGAGTTCCTTTTATCTTGTTCTTTTTTTATTATGTTTTTGCATGGCATACTTAGGGAGGTGACCAAATAAACACTTAAGTTAACTAATTTAGAGCCTTTTAGGACTAGTCACCTAAATTAATTAATTAATTTAATTAGGGAGAAAATTTAGTAACATAGCATGTGAATCTTATGTCTCGGATACACTAAAGAGGTTGGTGTTTTAACGTACCATGATGCTGACCTAGAGAGTGTACCTTGGCATCGAATTCATGTGTTATAAGAACTTAGAATTTTGACAAAATAACTTAGGTTTAGAATTAAATAAAATGGATAGGTAAATAACTAGTAACATTAGTAACTTAAGTTTTAAACACTTAAAGCAATGGAGCCTTTTTTAGGGATAGAACTTAAAATAGACAAGATAATAATGATCATGCATTTTGCTTTAGCCTTTTGAGGCGGAAGTTACATTCCTTTAAATTTGGGTGAGGTTTCCTATCTAGAGGACGTCTCGTTCAACTCAAGTTTAAAGGCGGTGTAACTTCTAAATCAAAGGGATATCCAAAATTCAAATAATATTCAATTAACAATAGAAAATTAAATTAACATCTATCTTCAAAGTATCAATGTCACGTAATGTTTTTTTTTCAAGGTATCAATTTTTGGGCGTTTGTAAGGGTCGTCCTTACACGTAATCGACTCCTGAACCCAACGTTTTTTTTAAAATGAATCTCTGGTTTATTTTTACGATGTCTGGCCTACCTAAGTGGTCGATGGCGACTCCAAGTCAACTTTTCAAATTAAATTATAAATTTTTCTAAAATTTGGGTTTTTCAAGACTAAAATTGATAAATTCGTATATTTTTAAAACCAATCGTCGAGCTATTTTACACCCTAAAATCGCGTTTTTTAAAGAGGTCGCGACATGGTTGAAATGTTATTACCTCGAATTAAATAAACAAATGATAATTTAATTGCCACTTTAATTCGAAACTTTCAAAATTAACGAAGCGGGTTTTTGAATACAAGGCTTGACTCGTTAATTTTTGAAAAAAACATCCCCAACAGAGTCACCAACTGTAGCGACCCTTTAAAAGTCGAAAATAATTAAATAATTAACTGTAAAAAAGGTCACTAATTTGAAAATTTTAAGAATTAAAATTACCCCGAAAATTAGGGTTTAGTTTTCAAAAATTAGAGATTGAAATTGGAGTGAGAAAATTAGGGCTTAAAAAATTAGGGTTGAAATTAGGGATAAATTTGGGAAAATTTGAAATTAGGGTTTAAAATGAATTTGTGGATTTTAAATTGAAAAGGGAAAATTAAGGTTAAAAAAGAATTTTTGAAATTAGGTTTTAAAAACGGAGTGGAGTCGTCACCGGAAACTTTGGTAGGCCGGACACCATAAAAAACAGAGATTCGGAAAGGACGGGTCCGAGATTCGATTACGGTTTAAAAACGAGTTTAGGATTTAAAAACCACCCAAAATTGTCACCTTTAAAATAACCGCTTAATTAATTTTTGAAAGTTCTAAGTTTTAAAGTGGCACTTAAATTATGATTTGTTTAGGGAATCGAAGTCGATTTTATTTTTATCGTATCTTTATTCGAAGGCAACGCGTACACCCTGACCACTACGTTGGAACACGGGCCCGTTACGATCGAATAAAAGCGTTATTATTAAATTAATTAATTAATATGTGTGAAAAGTGATATGACCAAAAAAAGCAATAAATAAAACGTGTACAAAAACATACAAGTAATACACAATATAAACTAATCTAAAAACAAGGGAAATGAAATAAAATAAAACAAACATGAAAGCATGATAACAAAATGAAAGCATTCAACGAAAATGTGGCAAGATGTAACTTATGTGTACAAGTAAAACACAATAATAATAAAAAAAAAAACATGTCATACTAAATTACAAATGTGACAAATGTGTATAATATAAGAAAATAAGGGATAATAATATAAAGATAAGCAAACAACTTTATAAATAAATAAAAACTTGAATAAATGAACAAAATAAAAAACAAATAGATAAATAAAGAAATAATAAATCAAATTAACTAAAATAATAAAAAGAACACTTAAAGTGACCAAATTAAAAACAAAAAAAAAACATTCGAACCCTCACAACGCTATTTTGGAGTGAGGAAGGGTCTAAAAGCATTAACCCAACCAAGAAAAGACCTAAAGCGAAATGAGCCATTTTTAAAGGAGTTTACCACTGAAATCAAGACAAGATCGAAAAGATTTCAAAATATTGAGGGACTATACGCGTGAAAACTTGGGGATGAAAGGATTTAAAAAGGTGAAAAGATCAATTTTAGAAAAGGACTTGAGTATATAAGTCAACCTAAAAATAAAAATATACCCCCTTTTTATTTTATAAAAAACCGAAAGAAAACAAGAACTTAAATCCTCTGAAATCTTTAGGCATTTTCCAAGAAGTTCAAGAACATTCAAAGCGTTCTTAAAAACCCAAGAAACGACCGCCTTTCCACCATGAAAACCACCATGTCGGCCACCGCTCACGGGCGAGTTCGAAAACCTTTCAAAATCCCCTTCTTTCCTATATCTCCGAAACCACAAACCGAAAATCTTGTTTTGAAAATTTTTCTCTTTGTTTTCGACACCAAGGAAAACAAAACAAAAGGAGGATTTTTGATTCGAAGTGAAGAAGTCAAAATACTCTATCCTCTTCTGATCTCGGCTCACCCATCGGTGCGGAGGCCACAGCTTATTGTCGGATGAAGAAGACCGGAGAGAAGACACTAGAAGGACTCGACTAAGGTCAAAGACGAAACCCTCTTTTAATTTTCTTTATTATTTTTTCTTACAAGAAACAAAGAGATTTTCCTTTTACTTCTGTAATAGGTTTTGTCTGTATTGATCAAAGGGATGGGATCGAATCCCTTACATGATGTTTTTCGTTGGCTTTTATAGCCGCTTTACAGAAAATCAACAGAAAAGAAATAATAGTTGTTGCTATTTTGTTTGATTCCTCTTTGTGATTCTGATAATCACGTTGGTGTTGCCTCTGAAATTCAGCCAAAAATCCTCTGATATTCTCATTTTTATTGTACGAATTTGGCTTTGAAATCTCTGTATTTTCGTTATTTGGGCTCTATTGTAAAACTAAAATCCTTTGTCTTTTTGCACGTACGAATGCTGAACGAATGAGGGGACCACCAGCGACCAACGACTGGTGATCGAAAACTGAAGACCTGAAGAGTCTCTTGGAAGTCTGACCGACGCGCGTGAAGAACACGCGGATCTCGAAAAGGCACGTGTGGAGAACCGGATAGGCATACGTGGGATTGCGTGAAGATCTGGAGACTTCTTCTCCTTCATCTAGACCATTGGATCACGGGATTGATCCAACGACGTTGGGGCGGCTGCGCATGAGAGTAAGAAGGGATTAGGGTTTTTTGTTGTTTAGCCGGCCTGGGCTTGGATGATATGGGCTTGTAATTAAATGTATTGAACTCTTATAATTTTGGGAATGTAATATTATTATTATTGGACTGAAGCATATTGAATACAACTCAGGCTTTGGTTAATATATGGGTTTTATTATTTATTTAATTGTTTAGGGTTTTAATATATGTAATAGTAAAGAAAATAATATAACAATATTTAATATTCATAATAAAAAGATAAAACCGAAAATAACAATAAATAATAATAATAATAAATAATAAGTAAGTAAATATATAAAAATATTTAAATAATAATAATAATAGCCAAAAACCAAAATTGAAATAGAAGGAATATCTACGACTGTTTTTTTTAGATTTTTGTGGAAGAGACAGTAAAATAAACTAAAGTAAGTATATAGTATAATAATTTTTAATTATTATTATTATTATTATTATTATTATTATTATTATTTTTAAAAGAGAGTAATAAAAACGAAAAAGAAAATAATTATAGCATATGTATAAAATGAAATAAAAGGATGAAAAAGTTGATTATTTTATATTTTGATTGAGTTTTTTATGATAATTAAATTAAGCTCATTATTTGATGATGACAATAAATAAAAACTTAAAAACGGATTTAGACTCAGATAAAATTAATGATTACAGAAGGAATACCGCAAATGATGGGTGTACAAATACTAAACACAAAAGCAAGGGAAAGGAAAGGAAAGAAGCTTTGGAATGCAGGAAAAACATAAACATAAACACGGTTACAGTTGTAGGGCATGAAATGATGCACTGTTCTGTTGGGTTGGTGAAACAAATCATGGTGAAGGAGGATGGATTCCCTCTCATCAACCAATCAAAAGTAACAACAATTGGGTTGTCAACTCACCGAACACGCAGCAGGGGAGGTAATAAAAGAGTATCAAAAGCAAGGACGAATTATAAGAAGTATGGTTTTCTTGGACGAGGGATAAGAAATTCGATATTATTTATATAAATTAAAGTTAAATTTTATAATATTAAATTTAATCAAGATTTATTGTGATTATCGGATATCGAAAGATATAAAAAAATAAGAGAAAAGTTTACTAAAAGAGGGAAAGGATAGTGAGAATTACTATGTTAATGGGAGACATGACCTAATCAACCATATAATATTCCCTAAAATGGCAACCAAATGGGCTCCTAGGAAGCATCTGTCCTCATTCCAATCACTTGACTTTTTTAGGAGAAAGGGTTAATTAGGGAAAATATTAGGGTAAGATTTTTTTATTATTTTTATAAGAATTTTATGTAGGCTGAGTAAGAATTTGGGTATTTCATCCTAGGTAAAAAATTATATAATTACGTAAATTCTTACATTATAACCTAAGTTTTTATTATTTGGGTAAGAATTTATGTAAATCCGTCTTATTTTAACCTCACTTTATTTTTGATTTTTTTTATTAATTAGGTTTGTGGAAGACTCTAAAAATGCCTTTTCTTTATCCGGTGAGCACATGGATTTGGGTTTTTGATTAAGACCATTTACCAACCAATTCCATTAAAAAACTTGTGTGACTAGATATGTATAATGCTAGTCGTGTAGACCCGTTAAAAGATGAGACGACTCAGCTTATGAAAGCACACAGGAACAAAAACAACAACGTACCATCTATGGAATAACCCTCAAGGCTAAAAAACGACCATCTCAAATGAGAGATTATCGTGTAAACCTTGTTAATCACGTTATCCATGATCCAAGCAATCAAGATCGTTCATTTTTAAATAACTACTTAATAATTACTCACCCACTAAATCTACGTAGGAAAGAGGTGATGATTCACTTAGAAAAAAATTAAGATCAACGGTCCTAATTAATTAGGATCATAGATGACGTGATGAATAAAGTTCACCTAATAATTTTTCATTTCAAATATATTTAATCGAATTTATAACGACACGTATTATTAAATCTTAATTTAATTGATATTATCATTATATGATTCTAAAAATTATAAATTCTAATATATTTAAATTTTATATTAATATAAAATTAAATTTAAAATTAGAAGAAAAAAGTCATTTGTGTGACAAACACTGCCGCATCAAACTTTGTACGGATATTTTATTTTACAAAGGCATCTTTCTGGTGATTAAACAAAGTCTATTCTGTGAACCAATTATTGACTCTTGAATTAAATATTAAATAGAAAACAAAAAATTAGAAAAATTGAGTTACGAAAGCATCTTTGTAATATAAATACCTGAATTTCCACTACAAATAATTATCCTGATTAATAAAATAAATGATAATATTATTATTGGAAGATAATAAAGCTCAGTGATTCATTGGTTGTCGTCAGAATCTCAGCCATGCCAACCTGGGATTCTTTTGATGCATAAAATAATATAAGAAAAGTAATTAATTAAAAAAAGTTGCATACATAATCAAATGGGTGGTTAATGTTATAACCTTTTAATCTTTTGGTTATGCTTTAATTAATTAATTACTTTTTTGTCACAATAAAGAAAGAAGAAAGGGACATGAGGGTCTTTTTCTGGTTAATCTAAGGGGGGGAATGGCAAGAATTAAGGTTGAAGCCAGCTAAAAGATAATCAAGGTCTTAATCACTATAAATTACACTTTCATTTCTTTGAGAGAGAAACAAATACAGCTGGTTAACACTTGAAAACACTCAAATCAAGAAGATTACAAGATCTAGCAAGACATTAAAAAAATTGGGTGTGATGGTGACACCCATGCAAAGAAATTTTCAAGAGAATTTGGGAATTCAAAAGAGCATGTTGAATTGAGTGAAAAAAATAATAAATTTCAAATTTTGTTTAAAAACTTTAAATGATAACTTTTAGATAATATTTTATGTTAATTTTTGAGTGATTTTGATACGTTTTTGAATTTTTTGATAGAATTTTGAAATTCGTTGTTTTTTAATTGTACTTCAAAAGAAATTATACTATGAGCAAGTCTCACCGTCTCACCATCTCACCACGTGTCCATGAGATCAATCACTAAAAATCATTAATATCATTATTTTTACATGTCATATATTTTCAAAGTGAATTTTCACTTATATTTACTGTTAATTCATTTTAAAAATAGGTTTTTCAAGTAAAGATTAACTTTGAAAAATATATAACATAAAAAAAATGATGATAGATAATTTTTATTGATTGATCTCATGCACACGTGGTGAGACTTACCATGATATAATTTCTCATACTTCATATTCACGCATCCGAAATTAATAAAGTTGAATGTCCAATAGCAATGAAAGTGAAAGCTGCTTAATTAGCATTAATCGATTAAAATACTATATCTTACAAATGTTGGTGCTTTTTTGCTATAAAGATCTTTGCACCATATTGAATACACAGATTTTACATTGGATAAATTGGTAAGAAACAAAAAAGAAAAAGGAAAAAGAAAGAATTATAAGCTCAAAAAGATAACCCTAAAATTAAAATATTATAAGAGAAAGGGAAAAGAATCCTCCACTTTAAACCTAAGCATAAATGGCTAGTAGCCTAGTTATGGTAGTTCATGCACAGGTCCAATAATAAGTTCATTTTTTTATTTACAGCAGCAATTCTTCTCTGCTTTAAACCTTTAATCCAGGACCAAAAATGGTGTTATTAGAGCTCAACTTTCATGTCAGACACTTGATTTGACCCTGCAATTACAAGAATATTCAATCATTAGTTAATTAGTCTGGTCTAATTGGTTTCTTAATTCTATTATTATTCTGCATTTCTTTGATTCTTTCCTTACCCTGGAAGTTCTGTGAAAGTAATGCCATTTCTTGGCCAAACCCCATATGGACTAGGGTTTCCAGGTCACCTTCACAAAATGCTGGGTACTGAAACATGATTTTGACACCCAAATTAGATGTTTAGGTCTATGAAGGAGAAGATAAAGATAGATAAACCATGAAAATGAAATTCACCTGCGGATCAGTTTCAGTAAACTGGTTAATCTGAGGCAAATGGGTGCTAATCTTGGGACAGATGGCAGTATCTAAAGGGTCCACCAAGGGTTGAGTCATTGCCCCATTGCCATGTATTGGTGGATTTTGCTGGGGCTGGTGCCCCTGTAAAGATGAAGCTGAGGAGTTTATTGGGAATATTGGCTGCAGAGAAGTGTTTGATTGAAATATCTGCTGAAAAGAAGAAAAAAATGGTAAATTTCTAATTCAAAGATTTGAAACATTATTTATTGTAGAAATGAAATTTTGAAATAAGAGGTTTAGACTTACATCCTTTGACATTAAACTCTCCACGTTGAAGTCCAGACTGGTATTCACTGAAGCTAACTTCATTGAGAGGAACTGCCAATAAAAAAACAATAAAAACTTGTATGCCAAGAAATCGATCACCACACGTTCATCAAATAAAAGTTGGAAATAATTTTACCTCAACTTGTCGTTGCAATGATTGAACATAGTTTATAATTTCGTCCAGCATCAAGGCTTTTCCAGTAACCTATAATTTGAAACCCCCAACAACCCATTATTTTTAAGAATTAAAGCAATCATTTTTTATTTATTTGATTTAGAACAGAGTCTGTTTTCAGACCTTGTTGCAACCAGGAACAAGATTTTGCAGAAGCTTCATTCTCTCACTGATTTTCTCCCTACGGACCTGATCAAAGTGACAGATATTGATAACCAGTTTTGAATTCAGACAAAAAAAAATGGGAGTTATGGATATGATTCTCACTCTTTCTGCTAAACTATGGCTGTCAGTGGCTTGACCCCTTCTTGCTCTAACATGAATGTAGTCCTTGGGAGGCTCTGGAACCTTTGTGTTGCTTCCTTTGGCATCTTCCTCTGCTTGACCGGAGCCATTTTCGTTTCCATTGCTCTCGGAAAACTTGCATCGCTTTTCATTTGCTGTTTCGTTAGGTTCAGTCACCTGGAAATTGATAATTACAGAATGTTAAGAGAGAATTTTCTCTTCAAAGAAAGTTACGAATTTGAACTCTTTTCAAAGTCTATACCTTTGAAGCATTTGGCGATGGGGACGGTGAAGTTTCCTTTGTTTTTGCTTTGGGAATCGCTTTTCTTTTCCTGGAATTCGAACCTTTCCAGTCAGGCTCGGGGTTTTGGTTGGAAACGGTGGTTTCCTCCTGAGATACGATTGCTTTTATAACTGGGCTACTGGAAACACGCGGTAGCTTGGCGTTTGCCGCCGGCGGATTAGATCTATAAGCAGCGGTTTCGCCATTGTCTTTGGGACCAAACTGGGTCGTTCGACCATTAAAACTCCTGCTTCCGAAGCAAGAGAATTTCGCAGCTCTCTCTGCGAATCCGGGATCAGCTGAGAAATCCGCCACACTGGAATTCAACCCCATTGGTTTCGGCAATGGCAATGGCAAGTTCAATTCAGGTGGGGAATTCAATGGAGTGGTGTAACAAGAAGAAGCCGCCAACATGGGCTGAGAATGGTGGGGGATCTCACCGCCGGAGTTACCAATGCTCCCCAATTTCCCTATCAATTCCCTGATCATTAAGCTGTCACCGGAGATATTACAATTCGAAGCAGCCGGGGAAGACACCATGGAACTTAAGGCTGACTCGTACTGCAAACCATAATCTGTAGTCTGGAAACAATCTCGGGACTCAATTTCCATAGCTGAAGACAGAGACTGCCAATCTGACATCGTCGACGATGATAAAAACGACCCAAACTGCAATGGAGGAGCTTGCGGTGGGATTCCGGCGTTAAGAAAAAACTGGTTCTCCATTAATCAAATCCAACGTCAAAATCCAGATTAAAAACTGGATTCTTTATAGTTCCAATCCAAACGGCAAACGAATGGGATTGAATGAACTTTGGGATCAAAATGATTGCTTTTTCTCATAAAAGAGATGTGGTTAGAGGAGAGGTACGTCAGAATACAAATTTGTTGAAGAAATGCAAAGGGAAAAGCGAGGGGAAGGGGAAGAACTGGGTTGGGCTGCCATGGAGTTATATAGATGTAAAACAATGTTCATTGTTTGACTTTTTTATTTATTTTCATTGTTTTCTTCCTTTCTTTTTGTTATAATTAAACAATTTTTCCATTTACTTTTCTTAAATATTTTTATAATCGTGATGACGTCTGCTACTAGAATTAATATTATATTAAATTATATTAATAATTTTTTAACAAGAGAAGAGATAAATTATTTGAAATCTATATCATGACTTAATTTCAATTAAGACTAAAGCAATGTCCTTCACTATACACCAGTACAAGTTTAATTCATGAAATTAATAGTAGTCTCTCTCTTTTCCCTTTTGATTTTATCGAACGATAATATTGATTTTAGTATTAATTATCGATCGTTAATATTTATTATTTTTATTATTTTTCTTTAATTTTTATTTTAATTTTTAATAAAAAATTATTTAACTTCTTACTTGAGTATATTTTGTACATGATTATCTTTGAATTTTATTTTATGTTCGAGCTTTTTATACACATAGTTTCAAATTTGTCCCTTTAATTGGTTGTATCAATAAGATTATATATATTTTAATAAAATTTAATATAATTTTAAATTAAAAAATCAAAAAAATTAATAAGCGCTTATCGAATCTTTTTATAATTTAGGAAATGTAATCAAATGATAAATAGTATGACATGTATTCGATGTAAGTTTTTATACTCTACTAAGAGGCGAGCTATTAAAGAACGCATTTTAATGTATTTTCAATTAATGGATAAGAGAATTTAAGTAATTAATTCATGTCAACAGTAAATGGAATTACTATAAAAAATCCTATAGCTATTTGGTTTTTTATAAAATTATGTTTGGATTTCATTCAATATCATTAAATAATTTACAGATGTAGTAACAATTACATAAATAAAAAAAAATATTTATCAAACATAAAAAAAACTATGTAATTCTTTTAAATATGTACATTGAATTAGAAAAATAATGATATATACAATTAAACCATAATCAGAATATTATATTATATTATCCATAAACAAATTAGTATAAAAATTACAAAGATATTGTTTTGATATTTTTTGAACCCAATTTCTTTAGTCAAACAATGCATTTGTCGCTTGTCCATTCGTAATCTTTTGGGTATTTTTACATTTATTAATGAAAATAACTCGTGCATGTACAAATGATTAATCTTTCATTTCATGGATTAGTCTTTTTAAGAAAACAAATATTATATAGTTTTGATTTATAATTTTATTCATAATTTTATCTAATAGAATATATTTACTTAATGATATATAAAAATAAAATTTATTTTTTGAAAAAAATAAAATAATTTTTTATTAAATTAAATTATAAATAATATAACAAACTAAACTCATTTAATATTTTCTTCCTATTTAACCTGCCCGTCGAATAAAATCACATTAAGATAGGTTAAACAAAATATTATACTCGTTTGTATTTGGATCAAGCAAAAATCAATCATCTGTATCAAAATAATAAAAGATATGAAAGATAAATAAAAAAATAAAAAATTATTAATTAGGGCTAAATAACATATTTAAATTATTGGCTTAAATGCATCGTAAGTCCTTAATTTTTTTGAGGAAATCAATTAAACCTTGATTTTTTATGCTTAATTAAATTTTTATATTTTAAAATTCCATCAATTAGGTTATTTAACTAATTTTTCTTAAGATATTATTATCATATCATACATTATAGTTCTGTCATGTAATATTGATATTTTTAAATTATTTTTTTAAAAGTTTTTACAAGTCTTTTAAAATTTTAAAGAATTTTTTAAATAAAATAAAATAGATCTGAAAATATCAAATAACAGTAATGTAATACGATATATTATCTCAATTGATCTAAAAATTATTAGATTTAACCGTCAATATTAGTCACAAGGATAAGTTAATAAATTTTAAAATATAAAGGTTTAACCACGTAAAAAATTAAAACTTCATTAATTATTTTAAAATTTTAAAAACTTTTTATACCCTTAATCCTAAATTATTTAATTGTTCTAAATAACCATCCTTCTTGATTAATGTGTTGAAAAGAAGTCATAACTACTGAAGAGATGTCATGGCATATTTCATTGTAAAACATCACACATGAATCATAAATAGTGTTTTCAGGTTAACCTAAATTTGAAAAAGTAGAAAGTTGGCACCGTTACACGTATGCACATGAATCCCCCATGGCCATGGAGTTGAATGTAAATGCATGAATGATGAGCTAAGTCATGGGTCATGGGTCATGGGTCATACATTCAGAATCACCCTGTCTTCCTCTTCTGTCAAACCCTTGTAACGGTTTGCTCGTTTTTGACTTTAGATTTCTAATTTTATCCACTAGTTTCTGTATTTGGTAAACTTTAACCCAACAGAGCCTCAGGGCAAACGTCAAAGTATATAAACGAGCATAAATGAGCATCTTCACAAAACGTTAAATTGATACGTTCATAAACGCTAAATAAATAAGTTCATAAACACTAAAAGAATATGTTTGTGAACGTTAAATAGACAAAATGATAAATATATACAAATGAACTCGTTCGTGAACGCTTAACGAACATGTTCACGAAAGTTAAACAAACAAATTATCGAACATATAAACGAACACGTTCGTGAACGTTAAACGAATCAAGCCTGAACACGACAAAAAATAAATGTATCCAGCTCGAACATACCATTAAAAATTTAAACGAACACGAATAGAGTTTGAACACCTTCAAAATAAATAAACGAACACGGACATACCCTTATCCGTTCAAGCTCGATTCGTTTACACTCCTAATCGAATCTAAATTTAACCCCAAAATCTAAATTTAAATCTAAAATATCATAACGTAAAAATAGAAAAATTTAACTCGTCCCAAATCATTTCGAGTCCACACAATTGCTCCCTAGTCCTGTATTTAAAAGTGTTAGATTACCTCATTAGATATCATTTTTCTTCTCTAAATATAATAATCTACACCAATTTAACTTAAAAAACATATTTAATCGTTGTAAATTCAAGTACAATTTAATCAGCTTACTTTAAAAACTGACAATTTAAATCTAAACTAACGTAATTTTTAGTTTATTTAATTTAAAATTAGAGTCCTCGATTTTGATTTGAACTTATAAATATAATTCAATTAATCTTAATTTAGACCGAAGTTGTTCGAATTTTAATCATGAAAAATTAACGAATTCGAAACGATCCAAATTCAATTTAATTTAAATTAATCATCCGAACATAAATTAAATAATTAATCATCCAAAAAGATATTAGAGTCTCAAACAATAATTGTGGATATAGAAAAAAAGAGAACATATTTTAAAAACTATCGTAATTATTGCAATAAAGGGATAATGTCTTATACACACGGCATTATCCCCTTCACTATAGTAATTGTTGCAATTGACTTTTCTCACTATTATTTATAACGAGATCAATGATTTCGTGTAAAATATTTATTTGCATGTTAAATCTTAAAATTTCAGGCGTCAAAAATATAATTTAGTTGTAATATTTTTAATGCCAAATTAAAAATACATGACTAAAATTTATAAATAACTTTGAGTTTAATAACATACTAGTCAAAATCGTTTTTAGGTTAAATTTAACTTGAATCACTCAATATAAAATGATCATAATTCAAAATATCTAAACTCGTCAATATAAAATTTTTAATCTCTCCTGATTCAATCTAATTCGAACCTAACTCGACAGTATTTATTTAAAATTCATTATAATAATTTAAAATGATCTAAAGTTCACAAAATTAAAAAATAGTTCGAACTTGGAGCATTCTGATCAAAAAATACAAATCATACATTTATTTTAATAGATTGCCATTTCCTGTTGTAAGATAAGTTGTATTATAATAATAAATTAAAATCGTTAACTGTAAATCCAACTTTATAATTAATGCTTTTTTCATCAATAGCTGTCGTGTGCGGATATAATATTAGGGTTATAAAACAAAACTCAATTAATTGCCCAGATTAATTTTGTTTGTGTAAGAAAGGAACACGACATGTTTTAACAACATTATTTCTTAATTAAGACATCAAATTGCTGGCAAACAACCAATTTTAATGTATATTATAATATAAAAACAATTAAAAATAAATAATTTTATTATTTTCATTTTCTATTCTACTTATCAATGGCATATTTTTTAATAAATATTTTAGGATGATTGCTCACGTACACGTATACAGAAGTAATATAAAAGTGGGTAATAAATTAGGATTCACTAATTACTTTCGTGATTAAAATACTCATATAAAAGTGGATGATTAAAATACTCGTCTTTTGGTTAGTTGGTTCAGTTCATTGAATCATAAACATATGTTGAATTTATATCATGAGCAAGTTTTGTCACGTTATTTATGAGATTAACTATTAAAATTTATTTATTTCATTAATTTTTTTATCATATTTATTTAAGTGAATATTCACTCACATTTATTGTTAATTCATTTTAAAAATAGTTTTTCTAAGTAAAGATTCACTTGGAAAAATATATAACACAAAAATAATGATGATATAGATAATTTTTAGTAGTTGATCCTATAGAAACGTGATAGAACTTACCCATAATATTATTTCTCGGGAATATAAATTTTTTTTGTCAGAATTAAATTTTAATCATCGGTACTAAAAAATTAAAATTAGTAATTATTTTATATTATTATAAATTACGTAAAACTGTATCATAATCATTAATCATTAGTAAATTATTTTACTCTTTAGTTTATATAAAAAAATGAAGATTTATTTTAGAAAATAATATAAAAATATTATTAGATATATTTAATATTTTTTTAAAATTAAAATAATATAATATATCAAATTTTAATAAATTTTAATTCTATTCATAATCTTACTTACGGGCGAAGGAAAAAAAAAAACCTAGCTAAAAAAATACTCCTAACCTAAAACTTAAAAAAATATAACAAAAAATAATTCAACCAACTAACCAAATATATTCTCTCAATAAAATATACCGTGATAATTATCTTCAACTTCAGCAACGAAGATATAAATTTACGGTAGTAAACAATTCTTTTATTGATTTACATAGTAAAATTTTAATAGTAAATAATAAATAACAAGCAATCAGTTAAAATATTTAAATATTAATATTATAAATAAAGAAAATTAAATTTTAAAAATTATCTTATACTAAACTTTATAAAATTTTATTTAAAATAATCGATTAATAAATCAAATATTAATAATATATATATTAAAATACGACAGAGATATGTTATCGAATTAATTTTCCACCCACTTTAAATTAGACGATTAATTCAACGGCATTGGTGCAACCAAAGCGACCAGTCTTTTTGTTTTTTAAATAAAATTTTCCTTTTAATGTATCATACACCTAGAGGCCGTAAGATGAGTCCGAGAAAAATATTTTGAAATTGCAATAATTTAAATTTAATTTAATTTAATAAAAATATAATTTGAATACAAAGAAACTTAAATTCAATAAAAATTGAATAAAAAATCCAAACTTAAAAAATCTAACTCAAATTAAGGTGTTTATCGAGTGAGTTGTTTAAGAGTTGAGTAGTACTTGACTTGTGATCGTTAAAAAACTATGTTACTCAAATAGACTTGTTGCTCTTTAAATTCGTTAAAATTGTGATCGTCTCGTGCTCGTGAAAATATTTTATTGTTCAACTTAACTCATTGCTCATTAAGCTTGACTTGTTACTCGTCAAACTCAATAAAAAATTATCTTATTTATAACTAAAAGTAAAATTTAATAATACAATATGAGGCTTAATATTAATATAAGTTAATAAATTTACCAAAAAATATCAAACAATATATAAAGCACTTTCAAAATCTAAATTCTAAACTAAAGTTCCACAAATACACAAAACTAGCATATTAAAATTAAAGTATTAATCCATAAATTAATAATTATTATTTAAATTTACTTTTAGAATAAAATAATTTTAAAATAATTATTAAAAAATACTTTAAAAATTAACGAGTTGTTAGCGGACTTATTGAATCGAGTTAAAAATTATTAAGGTCTTGCATCGAGTTTGAATTACATAAATCTAATTCGAATATTTACTAAATTTTGATGAAATCGAATTCAAGTAATTCATGAGCTACTCAACTTGTTAAACGCCCTAACTCAAACCCATCCAATCTGTCACATCTTTATACACCATACAAGCCTTTTCTAAAAAGCGGCATGTTAATTACCAACTAAAAAACGACTGAAGTTTTGAGGCCGTTGGATGCGGCCAAACTAATATTGACCCTTTGATTAAAAAAGAAAGACAAAGGAAACTGGTTACCCCGATTACAAACCAAAAAAATTATTTTAATCCGATAATTCTTTTTTTTAAAATCACCTTTCTCCAAGCGAAAAATCTAACCTTTAAATTTTCAATTGAAAAAAGAGATTTCCGATGGTGAGTAGCGCGTGAAAGGAAGCTCAATTTTGAGGTAAATTTTATGTTATTATGCTTTGTTCAAAATCTTAAAATATATTTTTTTTCTAGATTTAGGTTTTTGTAACGCTTTTTCTGTGTTTATATTTTTGTAATGTTTGATTTTTGTTTTTGAGTTTAAATTTTTTTTTGTTGAATCTAAAACATGGTAGGAGAAAGTCATGGACAATAATAATTTGATAATGGTGGAAAAAGACTATTATTTTTGTAATGATTTCAAATTTAAAACTGAAGTTGATAAAGATTTTTTTATGTTTGTGAGTTTATATTTTCAATTCTAAAGTATTCTCTACCATTATTCTTAAACAAGTTTATGATTTTTTTTTTGATTTGGGTTTTTCTTTTTCACTCCAATTTGTGGCTAAAAATCTTCTTTCTTGGTTTAGTTTCTTTACAATTTGATTCTAAGAAAATTATCTATTTTATGAGTTTTTTTATGTTTTTTAATGATTTTTAGAAGTTTTTATATGTGAATTTTAATTCTATTGTTGCTTTAGTTTTTCCTTTATAATCTAGTACAGTAACAATTTCATATTTTTGATGATATTCTTCTTGAACTTGTATTAATCATTTACCCTTAATAGATTTTTTATTTTTCTATTTTTCTAATAAATTATGTTATTTTTTATTTATATGTACGTTTACTTGTTCTCACTAAGAAGATATTGATGTTTTTATCCTTGATTTGTCCTTATAATTTGATCTCTTTAAAAGATATTAACTTAAGGTTAAATTAGTTAGAAATGAAATCAAAAGTTTAACCAAAAATATTGATGGATCATCGCACCAAAGAAGATGTAGAAAATGTACAAGAGACACCCAAAATATTAACACCATATCTTCACTTCTAGTAAGTTAAATTTGAAAGTACATGACATTGTTAAAATTATTATTTGGTTAGCTTATTGTATTGCATACTCTAACTCCAAAATTAATCTTTTACATTATCAGTGAATGTACGCGACTGAAAGATGATAAGAAGAAAATAAACAATAGTATAAGTGAGAAAAAATGAATACGATTGTATGACAGATCCAAGCAATCCATTGTACGAGATTGATCCAGAAATAGCAGCAACCACTGCCGCGGCAGTTAACTGTTAGAGATTTTCTGGTGTAAGATCTGAATGGATTGAACCCTGGAGTTGTTACACCAGAGATAGAAGCAACCCACTTTGAACTCAAACTTGTGATATTCAATATGCTTAATACTATTGGAAAATTTATTGGGTCTGCAACTAAAGACGTCAGGCAACATCTCAAGTCCTTCATGAAAGTCTGCAACTCATTCAAAATTCAAGGAGTCCATGAAGATATTTTGAGATTAAAACTTTTTCTCGATTTACTGAGGGATAGGGCCAAGACCTGGTTAAATAGCATTCCGGTAGGATCTATAGGATCTTGGAGTGAACTCTGCCGAGAATTCATTACACAATTTAATCCTACCAACTTATATGATCGAATCCGTAATGAAATTACTTCTTTTCGACAGACTGATAACAAACCTATGTACGAGGCATGAGAGCGCTACAGAGAGTTACTGCATAAGTGCCCATTGCATGTATTTCCACTATGGACACAAGTAACCATGTTCTATAATGCCACTAATGTCCCAACAAGGATGATGTTAGATGCCTCGACAAATGGAACACTCCTTGACAAAGCTCTGGAAGAAGCTATTGAGATTTTGAACAAACTCGCAGGGAACGATTTTCAATTTCCTACTTCTAGGCGAGGATGAGTAAGACGCCAAGCCACATTGAATGAACTAGAAACTACCAACTCGATGGCAGCACAATTGGCTTCTTTAACCAAGATGGTTCAGAATATGCAATTAGAACAAAATACTCATGAGGTTAAAATGATTAATTCTTCTGCGTATATGCAAGATAAGGAATCTGATTTTTATGTGGGAAACTACAACCGGAACAATAATATGATGTCCAACACATACAATCCGGCATGGAAAAGGCACCCAAACTTTTTATGGAGTAATCCTAATAATGCCTTAAACCCCACTAACCAAGCCTTAGGTTATCAGCATATAATGACGCAGCAGCAAGTACAATAGTCAATGCCGTAGTAGTAGATGCATCAACAACAAACCATGAACTCATTAGAGAACACTCTCAAGGCCTTCATAATGAAAACAGAATCATATATGGCTGAGAACAACAGTTTCATGAAGAGGACTGATGACTTCATGAATAGAACTGAGATAAGGATGCAAAATCAAGAGGCAACAATTAAATCAATGGAAACCCAAGTTGGTCAATTCGCTCAAAGACAGAATACTAGACCACAAGGAGGACTACCTAGCAATACTAAAGTTTCTTAGGGAATGGGCCATGAACAATGCAAAACAATCACTACAAGAAGTGGCCTACAACTTAAAGAAACATCAGACAGTCCAGCAAACAAAGCCCCACTAGAAATACAAGAGGAATCAGATAAGGAGGACTTGGATGCTGAACAACCTGATCATGAGAACACTGCCCCAGTAGAGACCTCGACTGTACCTGAATAAACTGTCGAGACAGTGAAAAACAAAGTGGTTCCAGGTATTAAATTCCAAACCAAAGAGACCCTGGAAGAGATGAGACCATCACCACCTTTCCCACAAAGGTTGAAAAAGCAAAAATAGGACCACCAATTTAAAAATTTTCTAGACATCCTAAATCAAGTCCACATCAACTTACCCTTTGTTGAGACAATTGAACATATGCCTAATTATGCCAAATTCTTGAAAGACATTGTGTCTAAAAGAAAGAGGCTAGGTGAGTTTGAAACAGTGGAAGCAACTGAAAGATGTATGGCAATGTTACACAACCGTATGCCACCAAAGTTGAAGGATCCTGGATGCTTTACTATAGATTGTGCGATAGGTAACCACTATGAAGGTAAGGCCCTATGCGACCTTGGAGCAATTATCAATATAATGCCCAAATCTATCTTCCAACTTGGAATTCGAAGGGAAAAACCAATTACTGTGATGCTCCAACTTGCGGATTGATCATACGTGTAACCAGAAGGAAAAATCGAGGACATATTGGTAAGAGTAGATAAATTTATTTTTCCTGCTGATTTTCTTGCCCTTGATTGTGAAGTAGATGAGAATGTACCGATCATCTTTGGGAGACCTTTCCTTGCTATTGGACTAATACTGATTGCTGTGGAAAGAGGAGAGTTGACTATGAGGGTCAATGAACAATAAGTTAAACTCAATGCCTTCCACAATCTGAAAAGGTATGATGATGCAGAAGAATGCAAAGTCCTTCAAACCACAGATGCAGGCATAGAGACATCCTGCTGCAACAACCACTACCTAGGCAACATGCTTGGTAGAAAATTAGATATCTGCTATGGCAAGATATTTGGCAGGAACAGTACGACAAAGGTGAAGGAAACCAACTGCACAATATACTGTCCAGACAAACAGAGTGTAGTGAAAATTAGAATAAAAAGAGATAACTTAAAGCTAATGGCAAACATTTGAAGAAAAATTCAGGCCAACAAGAGATAAGTAGATTGGGAGATGCATCTACATGCACTCCACCAGTAACATAAATCTCTTCCCTTCTATTTTTATTATTATAGGATTAGTTTTAGTTTAGAATTTATGCTTTTACCTTATTTATTTTTATTACTTAAATTTTAGTTTTTGATATTTATAATTTTTTTAAGACAATAAAAGCAAGAATAAAGGAAAAATAATTCACAGCAGAAACTCTGCCGAGGCAGTAAACAGTGTCAAAAGCCGCAACAGTCCCAACGGGTAGAAACAGTGTAACGGCTATCTACCGAGATTTCTACCGCGGCAATAAATGCTAACGGGAAGTAAAAATCAAAACGGCTACAAAACGGCTAGTGGTTAAACGGTCACACTCTCCCTCTTGAACTATTCACTCTTGCATTCTTGTTATCTTTTTTATATCTTGCTCTCACAATACTCTCTACCTACTTACTCTCTTACAATTTCCAGAAACTCTTCAAGAAATTCTCTAAGACTCTCAATCTTTAATTGCTCATAGATGGCCACCTACAAAAGATTCGCCCCTGCCGCTGTTGAAGAAATCTTCAACAGATCCTTTATCTCTCGACAATTATAGGAGGAACAAGGGTTCCAACATTCGGAGGATCAAAACTTCAGCATAGAACATTACTTATTCGACAAGATTAAATATCAAGAATGAGAGATTTTTTGCCTACAATCTCCCCAGGCCAATGCCACCATTGTACGAGAATTCTATGCACACAGGACGAGCAAGGACTCTCTCTTTGTCCACTACCGAGGCAGGCCTGTCAGGATCGATACCGAGATCATCAATGATTTCTATGGCCTTATCCCCATCCGTGATGTCCATACCGAATTTATAGAGGATGTCACCACTCAGGACTACAAGCTGATCAAAGATGACCTTTTTTACAATAATAGCCCATGGGAAACCGGTTCCCATAGAGGTTCTGTAACAAAGGAAAAGTCTCCAGCTCGAGGCTAAACTATGGTGTACCTTTGTCAAGAGACGCCTCATCCCCACCTCCCACAATAACACGGTGAACCGTAAGAGATTGGTTCTCATCCAGTCTATCATCAATAAGAGGAGCATCAATGTTGGAGAGATTATTTTACGAGAAATTTACGAGTGCGGTAAGAAGGAACGTAGACCTTTATATTTCCCTTGTTTAATTTCTAGTTTGTGCATTGCTGTAGGAGTACCAGTAGAAGATATAGATGAATACACACCAAACAGGCAAGGATGGACTAGGAACTTCTGCCACAAAGTTATGCAGATCACTCAGGCCGAACCAATCCAGGCAACTCCGCAGCTGTTCACTACCGACACTGCTGCCGGGGCCCAATACACAGCAGATATGCCTGACGCTGCCTACACCACTACCGCAGTAGATCCATACCAGGAGATTCTACAAAGGATGACAGCCATGGACATTAGGCAACTGAGATACATAGAGTATCAAAGAGACTTCAACAACACATTTGCTTAAATGATGCTCCACAACTTTCTAGACCAAGGGATGCAGTTTTCAGAATTTCCTCCCAATATGTTTGTGACAGCTGCACCCTACACAGAAACAACACCAGACTAAGAGGAACGAGACCATTCTTCCCCACACTCACTCAACAGTAATTTCATGCTGCTGGCCCATCTAGGGCAGCAAATTCTATCGCGACATCATCTTCTACCAGAAGACCTTCCAAGAGGAGGGCAATCTTCATCACTCCCCCAAGATCCCCAATCTCAATGGGCAGTCTATCAGTTGAGATAGATGCCTATGTCAATCAGAGTTTAGACACTACCGAGCCATGCATTCAACATACCGGGGCAGATCTAGAAAATAAAGGAGGAACGAAGATAATGGACACTGAAGATGAAGGAGAAGAAGAGGTAAATGCTCCCATGCAACGAGTAAAACCAACAAGAGTTCAGCCACCAAGACGAGCAAAGCCATCGCTATCACCAAGGACGCAACAATCCACAACAAGATTGAGAAAATAAAATATGGAAGAAAGCTCTTCCGAATCATTATAATTTTTTTCTGCTTATATAATTGCCTGTTTTTAATTGTTATATTTTGTTGCCTACTGCTTGCCCCTAAATTAAGCATTGAGGATAATGCTTGGTTTGAGTTTAGGGCTGTAGACCCACTGCCGCGGCAACCCACTACTGTGGCCTTGCCATGAAAAGGAAGTTTTTAGTGATAAATTTTTTCTCTCTGTCCACTACTTTACTTGAAATTTTGTCTTTTCTTTTGTGCTGCTCTACATCAGCTTTGCCCTAGTTTATTCTCTTAAGGCAATAGAAATCTTTCTCCTTACCATGGCTAGGTTCTGTTTTGAAGGGATAACCTTAGGATACTTAAGGAATAAAACTTAGAAGCTTGCTATAAGGTTAAGATCATTAAACACTTTTGGGACTTGTTTGATTTAGGAATTCTTTTAATAAATTTAGGTGATAAAGACTTAGATTTTTAGAAAAGTGACCAGAGATGCCTAACACCGTCTCTAGAAATTACTCTTCTTCATGCTAGAGGTGCCCGAAATTGACTCTAGTATGCTAAAAAGATCATTAAAAGAAAAAGAAGGAAATCAAAAACACATGCCTTGAGGTGTTTGAAATTGGCTCAAGACAATGTTGTTTAAGAAAAGATCACTAAATCCAAGTATACTTGTCTTGAACTTAGAGTTTGTCTAAGAAAGCCTTTAATCAACCTTGTCCACAAAACCCCACACATCCACATAAATCTTTTCCGAGTAAAGTCCTTGAGTAAACTAGAGGCTAAAACTAAGGAATAGACATAATTATGGTGAGGAGAATAGATGGAAAAGTAAGACCAAAAGAGAATAAGGTTCGACAATTTGATGTTTTGCATTGTTTGAGGACAAGTAATAATTCGAGTTTGGGTGTGTGATAAGTACTCAACTCACTATCACTTTCTACACTTTTCATGGGCATTAATCATCAAATCTACACCTACTTAGACCAATGCATATACTTAATGTGATATATTTAGGTATTATTTTATTAAAGATAATATTTGTAGAAAAGACATACTTTAGTGCATTTTTATGTTTGTGCAAGAACAAGTATTGCCGCGACAACAAACTGAGGCCAAGGCAAGACCTGATGTCGAGGCAGCAAAGAATAAACAACAATATGGCAGGCAAATAGAGGAGAAAAATAAGGAGAACGTTGTTGGACAAGAAGACCAAGGATCAGAGCTGGACAACACAAGGAAAGCCCAAAGACGAGGCCACGCAGGAAAGCCTTCTAGAAGAATTAAACTTGGAAATATTTAACCTATGTACATGACTTGTTTCCTATTCCAAGTTGTACTCTATTTAGGAAAGGTTTGCCCTAGGTCAAGCCTATATAAGGCATAGCCGTCCAAGGGAATAGGAGAGCCAAATTTGAGAGAGTTCACTCTAGGAATAATTCTTCCCATCATGTTCTAAGTTTTCTTAGGGTTTAGGTGAAGGTTGTTGAGTATTAGTGAGAGGAGATTGTATCTTGTTTCTTGTTTTAATGCAATAAAATATCAAAGTTTGTTTATTCTTTGCCATTCTTTGTTATTGCATCCAAGCCCGGGAGGGAAGTTTATAAGTAATCTATTTGTCTAGACTCGGGAGAGTTAGATTCACGAAAGGAGTAAGTACGGTATTTGACTTTATTGGAGAATACTAACTCGGCTTAGGGATAGGTTGGAGTTTCAGCGGCTAAAAGAAGTGTGAGATTGGTTGTTGGTTATAATTGATTAATACCGAGAGGTATCATCAAGGACTAATCTTCAACAGTGTTTCAACTTAGGGATAAGCAGAGCCATCAAAAAATACTTTGCCGAACTTTGGTAACTCTGCCTAAGAGCAAGGGATTACCGCGGTAGGGAACACTACCGTTACTGAAGACAGTAATCTGCAGTACTACCGAGGCATTATAGTGCAATTGCATTGGACAGAAACAGATCAATCAAATCCACTATACAACACAACTGGATCCTTCCCTCTTTCTCAATTTAATCTCCTTTTATTTAGCTTTTATTAATTATATTATTTAGTCAAAAACTCATATACTTGTGTTTTTATTATTTTTTATAGAGCAAGAATATCGAAGAGGACATATTAAGTACACCAATCCCTGCGTAGACGATATTCGATAATACTTATCACTTATTACTTGCGACGTGTTCACTTGCACTAATTGCTTATATTCAGCACATATCATATTCTGTATTAGTTTATAATGTTCACATATCATTCTAAATTAATAAGTCTTGGATTGATACAATTGAGGAAAGCACTAGGTTTACGATGGGTTAAAATGAGTGATACAGAAAAGAAGCCTTATATTGATAGATATGAAAAGCAAAACTAGGTTCAATGTAAATGGATATCGAAAGGCAAGTTGAAGGAAATATTGAAAAAGATGAAAAGGTAAGTGAATGTATATACTCTTTGTTAAAGAAAGTGGTTAGAGTTAATACATGTTCTAATACAATATATTTAAGCGTAACATAATAATAATTATTGTTGTATTAAATTTTATAAGAGATATCATCAAGATGTAGTTTGAAGAAATTATTCATTTTGTTTAAAGAGATGCAAAAGCTAAAGATTAATAGTGTTGTTAATGATTTAGGGTTTGGACCTATAGTTGAATTGAAATCACGAGTAATTCATCGTGATTTATGTTTTGATTTAGCGAAAAAGTTTGATCTTGAAATCTCCATGATGAAACTTAGAGAACATAAGATTCTTGTTTTGGTAGAAGACGTGGAAGCAATTTTGAGTTTGAAGAATGAAAGTTTGGATATTAAGAAGACCACAAAAAAATTAAGTAAAAAAGATTAAGCACAAAAGTACAAAATCAATCTAAAGGCTACCTATCAACAAATTTTGAGTGAGATACTGAGTTGAGATTTTGAGGAGATGACTTGAAAGTTCGCATGCTTTATACATTGTGGTTGTGTTCTTATGTCGCAACTCTAACCTTGTTTTTTTTTCATGAAACATTTTAAGTTATTGTGTTCAATTGGGATGAGTGGTAAACTCAATTGCTGTAAATATGCATATGAGAGATTACTTAATAGAGTAGCTAAATTTCAATTTCGTGCTGGGTTAACTTATATGACCAGATGCATTATGATTCTCGAGATAACGTATTATTTAACTATGTTTATTTATAGTGTATTACTTTATTCCTTCAAGTTTGATTTTTATTATAATCTTTTTATTAATTTAAAATATAGGTTAGGTTATTTGATTATTAGAGTGGAATTTCGAGCAGAGGATATGCTACATTTGATACACATGCTCGAATTTATGCATGGAGAAAGAAAGAGATCAACAAGATTGTAAACCAGCTTAAGGGATAACAACCTGTCAAAAATTTAAAGTAAATAGTTTACTAAATTTTGTATTGTATAGGGTTTCTAATGTCATGAAATGAAATAATGATAATATTTATAGGTACTTGACTTTAATGATGATTGTTATGAGGGAAAAAGTAAAGGTGACATGACGGATGATAGTAATGATATGCTTACGAACCTTTTGGAAAAGGTCATTTCAAAAATGGGTAAGATTAAATAGAGTCTCAATTCTCGTGTGGAGGAGAATAAAATAGAAGAAAGTTTAAAGACTCTAAATGTTGAATGTAAAAACATTCTTGAGCAGATTACCGATTTGAATGCCAATATGATGTATATGAAGAAGGCTTTGCGTATAATAGATTCAAAATTTAAAATTGGCATTGATAAAGAGGAGACAATGAAGAATAAAAGAGAATTCGAAGAATTAGAAGGTATGATTTATGTTGATTATATAGCATTGTTAAAGGAGGTTATCCAGATTAAAGAAGATAACGTTGTTGTTTGCTTGAAACAGAAAAAGATAAAAGCATAAAAAGTTCTGAATTTAGATCAATGTGTTGAAATATGTTAACGTACTATAATTTTTTTGTTATTAAAGTTAATGCTAACTTGTAGGGTAAGCCAATGGTGAAAACCATGTCCAGGGTTATTGACAAAGAAATTCAAGTATGAATGAAAACTCAAAACATGAAATAAGTCGCCATTTCAAAAAAATATCATGTGGATAGATGAATTCCCAAAAGTCCTCATATTTTATATCATTTTCCCACTCGATTATTGTTAATAAAGATAAAATTAGAGGCGATAGTAGATATTTTGCGTATTTTTTATGTTTCACTATCCGAATACGGATTTCAAGAATTTATCTATTATTTGGCATAAAAACGATGCATTTGATGGTTTTCTTTCTTAGACAGGGAACTGCATCATAGGAATTTCCAAATAAGAAGAGGATGCTGGAAGCTAAAGTTGAAATACAAAAAAGCACACGCCTTGGTAGCATTTTGAGGCCGCGATAGCACTTTGAGATTGCGGCAGTGCCAAGAAAATAAATATTGATATTATAGATGATCTGAAGAAAAAATAAGGCGAATGTTTTAATACAAGTGACATAGAAATCGGAGATGAGAAACACACGAAAAGTCAAGGTCAAAGGCCACACGGGAAAAGAATCCTAATAGGAATAAACTTGGAAATAAAATAAATATTTTTATTTATGTACTTAACTTGTATTTTACTCCAAGTTGTATTCCTACTTAGGAAAGGTTTGACCTAGGCCAAGCCTATATAAGCCATAGCCGTCCAAGAGGATAATCATTTCGGAGATTAGAGATTCACCTTAGGTTTTAGAGTTTTCTTTATTTCTTTAGGCTTAGGTGAAAGTTGTAGAGTATTAGTGAGAAGAGATTAAACTTTGTTTCTTGTTTCAATACAATAAATTATCAAGGTTTGCTTATTCTTTGTCATTCATTGTTCTTACATTCAACCTTGAGAGAAAAGTTTGTGAGTAATTCATTTATCTAATATCGAGAGAGTTAGATTCACGAAAGGAATAAGTACGATGTTTCAATCGGGAAATACTAACTCAGACTAGAGATAGATTATAGTTTCAGCGGCTAAAAGAAGTGTGGGATTGGTTGGTGATTATAATTGATTCACTCCAAGAGGTATCATCAAGGACTGGTCATCAACAGTACTTCAACTTAGGGATAAGCGGAGTCATCAAAGGATACTTTGCCGAACTTTGGTAAAGTCCACCCAAGAGCAAGGGATTGCCGCGGCGGACGAAGCCCATCACTATCAAGGCAGTAATCTGCAGTTCTGTCGAGGCAGTGTTGTGCGATTGTATTGGACATAAACTAAATTTTGACGCTGCTGCCGGGGATTGATAACTAAATTTTGTTTTCTTTATTTTCTTGCACTGCTATCTCCGGAAATTAGTTTAATTATTTTTGAGTTATTTTTTTAGGAAATAAGTTTAAATATGTTTGAGTTATTTTTCTTAGGAAGAAATTTCAAGAAGGAGAAGCCATGAAGCATATAAAACGACCCTAAAATCGAGCTCGTCGTCCCGCCTAAGGAGGTTGCCACGGCGGATGGTTGCCTCGGTAGAAAAATGTGAAGAAGGGCTGACCACCCAAGAACATATAATGACGGGTTTACGTCCATAGAACTTAATTTTTCCCGTTCTATTTCATACTTCTTCATTATTGTTTTCCATTGCAGTTTTTTTAGTTTCTTTCTCAACAAACTCCACACAAACTGATGACCCTCAGGATACAGAAGAGGCAAAGACGCGACATATAAATATTGGTTTATCTTTTCCTTGTCTCTTAATTTTTATCTTGTCTTTTATTGTTGCCTTATGTTCAGATACATGCTTTGAGGACAATGCATCCCTCGAGTTTGGGGGATTATTGATCTTATTTTCTGTCTTATAAAAATATCTGTCATACATATAAATTATTCGGATTATCCAATTACTGCCTTAATTTTTGTCTTTACAGTAATTACAGTTTTATGCATGTAATTTTTTTTAAGTTTATTGAATTTTATTGAGACTGCCTCGGCAATAATATATTCTTCATCCGCCGCAACGGTATGCACCATTCACCAAACTTCAATTCGAAAAGGTCTCTTAGGATTAGTACTTAGGATTAGACTATGAGTCTGAAATCACATAAACACTGCTAGTCTTAGTTGATTCTAAAAGTTTTTTTCTTTGAAAAGCAATAAAGACTTAGGCTTAGATTTTATACTAGAGGTGTCTATCACTGGCTCTAGTGTAGTCCATAGAGGTGCCCATGACTGGCTCTAGGACTTAGGTTTCTCCCACTTACTAGAGGTGCCTATCACCGGCTCTAGTAAGAATAACTAAATACTTGAGGTGCCCAAAACTAGCTCAAGCAATATAAATTTATAGCAATATAGATTTATATACCACTGTTGGGAGAAGAAAAGAAAAAGAATTAAAGAAAAATCTTAGTTGGAAGTCTTGAGCTAAAAAATGATTAGAACTTAAAAAATCATCTTTGACATAACTACGCACACACTCACCAAGACTCATAGTCTAGTTCCAAGGAATTTCTAAGAACCAAGAAGAGGCTGAGTTAAGAAAGGAATTCTGCCGCGGTAGGCAGGACGATAAATTACTTTAAAATTCCTTACTTAAATTTATCTTTTACATTGCTTGAGGACAAGCAATAGTTCGAGTTTGGGGGTGTGATGAATGCCCAAAAGTCCTCATATTTTATATCATTTTCCGACTCGATTATTGCTAATAAATGCAAAATTAGAGGCGATAGTAGATATTTCTGCTTATTTTCCATATTTCACCATCCGAATACGGATTTCATGAATTTATCTATTATTTGACATAAAACAGATGCATTTGATGGTTTTCTTTCTTAGACGGGAAACTGCATCATAGGAATTACCAAAAAAGAAGAGGAAGCTGGAAGCTAAAGTTGAAATGCAGAAAAGCACCCGCCTCGGCAGCATTTTGAGGCCGCGACAACTCTTTGAGGCTGCGGCAGCGTTGGGAAAAAAATATTGATATTATAGGCGATTTGAAGAGAAAAATAAGGTGATTGTTTTAAGTCAAATGGCATAGAAATCGGAGCTGGGAAACACATAAAAAGTCAAGGTCAAAGGCCATGCGGGAAAAGAGTTCTAATAGGAATAAACTTGGAAATAAAACAAATATTTTTATTTATGTACTTAACTTGTGTTTTACTCCAAGTTGTATTCCTACTTAGGAAAGGTTTGACCTAGGCCAAGCCTATATAAGCCATAGCCGTCCAAGAGGAGAATCATATCGGAGATTAGAGAATTCACCTTAGATTTTAGAGTTTTCTTTATTTCTTTAGGCTTAGGTGAAAGTTGTAAAGTATTAGTGAGAAGAGATTGAACTTTGTTTCTTGTTTCAATGCAATAAAATATCAAGGTTTGCTTATTACTTGCCATTCATTGTTCTTGCATTCAAGCTCGTGAGAGAAGTTTGTGAGTAATCCATTTATCTAATATTGAGCTAGTTAAATTCACGGAAGGAATAAGTACGATGTTTCAATCGGGAAATACTAACTCGGCCTAGAGATATGTTAGAGTTTTAGCAGCTAAAAGAAGTGTGAGATTGGTTGATGATTATAATTGATTCATGCCGAGAGGTATCATCAAGGACTGGTCATCAATAGTACTTCGACTTAAGGATAAGCGGAGTCATCAAAGGATACTTTACCGAACCTTAGTAGTCCACCCAAGAGCAAGAGATTGCCGCGGCGGACGAAACTCATCACTGTCGAGGCAATAATCTGCAGTTCTATCGAGGCAGTGTTGTGCGATTGTATTGGACAAAAACAAGTCAATTGAATCCACTATACAACACAACTGGATCCTGGCCACTTCTTTAATCTTTTTATTCTCTTTTTATTTAATTTTCCTTATTCAAGTTATCAAACCCCAAATTTACCTATGCCTTTATTTTATTCCTTTTATAGAGCAAGAAGACAAAAGAAGATATATCAAGTAGACCAATCCCTGTGGAGACGATATTTGATATACTCATCACTTTATTACTTGCGACATGTTCTCTTGCACAATTTCCGCACTTTTGATACGCAACAAGTTTTGTGGTCCTTCTTATTGTTTAAGTATTGAGAAAAAAAACTTGAGTGATTGTATTATAAACTCTTTGATTTACTTTAAATATTTGTATCCCTTTTATTAGTACTTCATATGTATATGAATGGTTTATGTTATAATTTGTCTTCTTATCAATTATTTATTTACATATGTTTGACATTATATATATGGTTGAAAGGTTTAATACTTAATAAGTAATTAAGCATTGCAGATATTGACATATGTTGAAATACCTAATGGAGTAGGTATGACAACAAAATTTATATGTGACTACATATGGAATACGACTTTGCTAGAAGGGTAAGCAATTTATAATGTGTCTACAATGTAGTTTAGTGAAATATAAATTTTAAAAATTTATATGTATGAAATAAAATCCGTGTACATTTTGTTTGTATATATGACCGTTAATGATGTTGATACTTTACGACCCAGAAGTTGATTAGGTTCAATGGATATTGATGTTGTTGGCTGGTCGATTATTGTTGAAGATAGTAGAACTGACTGTAAAATAAGTAGAAGATACCTACCTTGCACATTAAATATATGATAACTATTGACTAAGTTAATGTATACTAAACATAATCATATGTTGTTTAGGAATCATATTGCATAATGCTAAATTTCTTGTAGTATCAACTTGTACGAGGACTGTTAAATGGTGTACAAATTACTGATTATTGTCGTAGAACTTTCAAACATATGATAAAATTGAAGACTAGAAAACGGTATGACCAAACTTATATTTTGAAAAAAACATATGCAATATTTATTTTGTTGGTATATTGTAAGGCATTTATTTTTTATTCCCTATATTTAAATATTTTTTATCCCATTAATGAAAACGGAAATCATTGGTACAAGTGTGTTGAATTTTTAACGTGGGGAAGCAAAGATACTAGATAGCTTGCCCATAACTAGAGGTAATAATGCAAGAGTGTCTATTATAAAAAAATTGGTAAAAACGTAAAATTAGAACTATTCAATAATCTTTTTTGATGTTACACATTATACAAAAGTCTTGGTCTCTGTGCATCTAGCTTAACATATTAGGTGAATGTATTTTGAATGCAAAAGTTTTTCAATGTGTTTGGCTCACCATATAGGCCATTGACTGAACTCTTGTGATGATGGTTAAAGTCAAACATCAAGATAATGGGTATATAATTGTGGAACTACAGATATTTGTTATTTGGTTTGTACCATTTGTATATTCTTGAATAATAATTTGATTTTAAAAAAATGTCTTTGAATAAGGATTAAGTGGATACAATATTTTTTTGGATAAGTTATGATTTATTATCCAAGAAAACAGAAATCTGCAACATTATACAAAGAGAGTATTTAGGCATTCATCCTTAAGGAATCTCCCAAGCCATCCTAATCGAATCACTTACTCTAGACATTTTGGCATTACTGTTATGGACACATATACTTACGGTATGTTTTATACAATGAATAAGATCATCACAGTCTCTAGATATACTTCTAAACTTCCTATAGTTCCGTTCTTCCCATATGTAGTATATGTAGGCATTCCAAGCAAGTTTGCAAAATGCCACCAGCATAGACTTATCCTTCAAGTGTGTATAAAGTCATTCCAAGTCTTCTTCCCAGTTCATGATTGCTCTATCTAGTCCACAACATTGAGAGATATGCTTCCAAATCTGCTTTGAATATGGATAATCAATGAAGATGTGATCTTTGGATTCCTGCGAAGTCATGCACAACAAGCAAGTACAATCTCCATGATATCCTTTTCGTCGGAAGTGGATATAATATTGGAATAGAAAACATATGAAGAATGTGGTACGTGCTACCTTTTTCTTTACAAGTAAATTATTTTGGCACTTATACAAATAATCAATCATTAATTATTACATCTATTGTTAACATTTGTTGAACTAGACTATTAGAGAATGTGACCGAATGCTTGTTTTATATGATCTTGTCAATAGTGATAAAAATACGGGGAGACGAGATATTTCTATTGCTTTAAATTCGCATGTTTTACAGCTGAAATCATGTTCGTTCATAAACCATGCAAGGATTCGTCATCCTAAGTGATAAGTGAGTAGTGACATAGTTTATGATTATTTAATGTTTGTTATTTAAGTTATTGTCAGTTTCATATTCTCTATTGATGTTGGTTATTTAATGCCACTTACTTTATTTTTTACAAATATATGTACATCGATGGAGTTATTTTTGTAATTAATTTTTTGAGAATTTATAAGACGTAATGTTGAAGTTATTTGTTGGTTACAAAAAGATGTGCATTGGTGTAAGTGACATTGCTTTATTTTTGAATGGGCAGTGATAGGCAAATATAGATGGATACTTGTTAATGTCAATGTTCTCGTTTTGAATAGACAAATATAAATGTACAGTTGATAATGTAAATGTTTTTTTGTATACAATATTTGTATTCAAAGTTATGTACTTACAATATGCTATTTCTATTTTCATAGATCCACTAGTAATTATGCAACAATAATTGTCCATGTAATATGATAATTCATTCTAAACATAGCATAAAAAACTTCATTGCACCAATTGTAGAAAATAATGTTAGCATACTATAACTTGAAATGTGATATCAAATTGTGACATAAAAAACTATCAGGATAATTATGCAACATAATGCTATCATAGAAAAACTTGAAAGGGAGAAAAGACGTATATTTCCAATTATATTTATTTATGCATTGTCCCTTTCATTTTTAGCTTTTCTCAACATGATCTAACTCTAAAAGTTTGGAATCTATAACACATCAATGTATTTAATGTAGAAACAAATGAAAAAAATCTTCTACTCAACATATTTTACTAAATATATAGCAAATTGATTATCCTAATTCAAACAAATGACATGCAAGAAATATTGAGTCACGTTGTTTCCCTCCTGTCCATGTTGTCTTCACTTACGTTCTTCATTTCGTCTACGAATAAATTTGAATTGTATCAAATGTCGAGGTAAGAAGTTACAACTTCAAACATGGTCATATGTTTTTATTATGTCCCTCAATATTTCAAAACGAACAGTGATAGGTTCGTGAAAATGGGAATTGGTTTTTCATTTTTTGTTTGTATTTCAATTCTTTCTTTTACGGGTCTTGAACATTGAGTTTTCTTTATTTCTTGGATGATGACCCAATATATAGAAAATTCGATTTATCAAATTCAGCTATTAATTTAAGTATCTCAACTTTTGTGCTTTTAAAAGTTTCTTCAGTTTGAGAGGCAAAGTAGCACAATCACATATACAATGATCTGAAAGAGGCGAATCGAGCATTTGTTTCAATTCCATAGGTACGTTGGAGGCTACAAACACTGACGATGAAAGCTTTTCATTTTTTTTTAATCGAGAGAGCATTAAAGATTCTGGATCTCTGATAAGTCTTCCAACTTAAGAACGCATAATTGATGACAACATGAAAGTCCAACTATCTCAAATTTCCTACACGAACACGTTAGGTTATGCGTTGCAACATCAAACACCACCTCATACATTTTTTTAGGATCCTTATACTTGGTTAAACGATATATCTTTGATCTTCCCAATTCAATATTAGGATGTATAGGACGATACAATGTCTCATGTTTAATTTCTATCTGAACTATTTCGAGTGATGCATTCCCTTCAGGTCAGATACAATTCAATATTAGGATGTATAGGACGATACAATGTCTCATGTTTAATTTCTATCTGAACTATTTCGAGTGATGCACGGGTGTACAGGTCAGATGCATTCCCTTCAAGGTTATTCAATTTTGTCATTGGGAAAGCCTTGGACTGTTAACTAAAAAAATCTTCGTTCAAATCTTTAATCTGTATCTCATTAATCCTATTTTCAATTACACAAAAATTCTAGATGTCTTCTTACATTTTAACACAATAGTGAGTGCAAAATTCATAGCTTCACACCATTTTGTTTACTACACATTAGCGAAGAAATGACTCGTAAGATAGGCTTGAGACCATATATGTAAGGTCTGATCCTTTTTTACAACCCACAGATGGTTTTCAATGTTAAATTATTAAGTAATTGATCTTCAATGCTGATCAAATTTGTCAATTGTCCACCAAGAAGGCGTGCATCTACTAAACGCAGAAGTGAAGTTCTTAACGCATATGTTTTCTTGATCATTTCAAGATAGATGCCATGAACATATGCGATGTTGAGCATGCAAAAATACCTTTTTATAGACCTATGCATGTCCCTATCACCATCTGTCACGACTGAGATTGGAGCCTTCTTACACATAGAGTAAAAAAATACACTCAAAACCCATCCAAAAGTATCGACAATTTTGTTAGCCAGAAGTTCCACACCGAAGAGAATGGTTTGATCGTGGTGATTCAAACCAACTATAGGTATTAAAGGTCTCCCATACGTATTTGCTTTTTAAGTTGTGTCGAATGCAATGGTATCACTGAAACATGCATAGTCAGACCTTGACGTTTAATCAGACAAAAATATATTATACAATCCTGTTGGTTCATCAACATTATACTGCATATATATCTCGATATCTTGCTCTTTCTTCAAGTCAAAGTAAGTGAAGCGAGCATCTACATCACAAATTTTAGCATCCGCGAGTTTTTGTAATCCATTGTACATGTCTTTCCTTATGAAACCAACATTATGGAAAACACCTGATTGTTGCGTGAAAAAATTCATTATTTGTGATGTTTTAACAATGACCTTTTTCAATACTCGTGCTTCAACGATATTATCTTCAATTCACTTGTCTATTCGATCGAAGAAATAGGTATACAACAGTCGAACATAAAGGGTGATTATGTTTAGTTTGAGAAAATAATATGCTCCACTTAACGAAATTTATACACTTAACCACTACTTTGGCCTTACACCTGATCCGTGTGACAGTGCGAGATGCACATTTT
The DNA here is from genome assembly GCA_035048815.1 of Abelmoschus esculentus. NCBI lineage: Eukaryota > Viridiplantae > Streptophyta > Magnoliopsida > Malvales > Malvaceae > Abelmoschus > Abelmoschus esculentus. Next base: position 12,949,531 of record JAUCBN010000016.1, on the reverse strand, counting down.
CGCTCTAAATCATTAATAGTTGACTTTCGTAAGCCTCCTCGTGAACAACAAAATTCTTATGCATTCACATTACCATGTTATCAGGCCTAGTTGTTGAGCAACACATACTGAACCCAATGTTTCTCGCATATTCTTTATAAAACTCCTACGCATCATTACGAGAATCAAAGATCATACCTTTTAAAATTTTAAGAATCACATTTTCCTTACTTGTACAACCATCAATTGAGTAGTTTTCAGTATCCTATTCCAATGTATCCGCCATGTTCCAACCTTGACGTTGAAAAAATCCTACGAAAAATAAATATCATACTTATAAAAAGGATACCATTGGCAAATTCTTAATATGAAGTGAATAAAAAACATGTCATTATCTTACTCTTCTCTTTTATTTACTTGTGTTGAATATAAAAATTACTACAGCTATTGATTCTAAAATTGTTGAGGCTTATGAATATCCTTGAACATCAAGTTTGAAAGAAAAATTGATGAAGAGAAAATGTAATAACGTGGGTAAATAGTGGAGTCTAGTTAAACAAAATACTATCTAGTTGGTGTGAGAATTAATTGATGCAATAAATATGTTGGCATGATAGTTGAAGCATACTGAACCAATAATAATTTTATGTGTGAAAAATAACGAATAATTGTATATATATTTTCTCTCTGGAGTTTTGATATACCTATTGTATGTTTTGGTACGACATGTATAGTTTCGTTGATTGTTCTTCAAGATTTCGTAGGCGTTTCAAAACAATTTTACACTGTTTTGATACGGTTTGAAACTGTAAATTTTGATTTCGATGCATCCCTAAATTCTTTTCGAAACCATTTTTAAAAGATTCAAAATATTTCGAATTATCTCTATAGTTATTTCTATACGCAAGATTAATATATCGATACATACCGTTTCCAAATAACGATATCGATTATCGATACTAGCAGAGATAGAATTATAGTAATGGCTTAAAAATCTAATTTTAACCTTAAAGCACTTCATCTTCCTTCTCTCTAAACCTAATCGAAAAATATAAAAAAAACAACCACAATCAACCAATTTCTTCACACAAGAATCAAGTTTTCTTGAGGCTTCTTCATCCATACATCGACGCTAAGGCTATATTCAAAGATTGTGCTCAGAAAAAACCAATTTCTTCCAAATCTATTATCAAGGTAATTTTCAAAAATATTATTTTCGTTTGATTTGAGTTAGTTAAAAAGCATTGTTTGTATATATTAATATTGTTTTCTTTATGTTTTTTTCAAAATCTAACAAAAATTTTTCAAAAATCTGAAAAATTTGATTAGAATATAAAAAAAATGGCATATTTTTTAAAATTGTTTTCAATTTTTTTATAAAAATTATTTTAATTTTAACAAACATTGAGCTATTGATTATCATTTGATGGAATCATGTTTTAGGATATCATATCATGTTTTAGGATTTCAAACTTATGCACCTTATTATGTTTAAGTATTATGCTTTGATTTCTTGTTGGATTGCTATTTCATGTTTAATGCTTGAATTATGAGTTTAATTTTTATATTGGTCTTGCTTTATTTCTTAATTTTTATATGTTTTATATATTCCTTTATCTATTTGATTTGCAATTTATTTTGGTTTGTGTTATATCAATAAGGGGAAGATTATAAAACAAAATTGGATTTTGATATAACAAAAAAGTTAAAGGATTGTTTTGCAAATAAATTTAAAAGGCCATACTTAATTGACAACTCGAAGAAAATTTTCTAAGTTAGAAGAATAACCCAACACCATTTTCCTTACGCATTTTCAAAGCTAAAACATTCATATTTCCTAGGTATTTTAGTACCACTCTAAAAGGTATCGTGTAACAATCTAGATATAGGGATTCGAGTGTCGGGTTAACTCGAAACACTAGGCTCTGACGTTTGGGCCTTGTTTGGTCCTCGGTTGAGAGTTGGGCTAGTTTTGGGCCTTGGTTTTGGGTTATCTTTAGCCTAAAGTGGGATTTGAATGACCTTTTCGTCTTTCCCTTGAGAACACAAAGAAAAGGGAGGAAAGTTATTGTTTCTCTATAGAAAAGAAAAAAAATGTGAAGTCACCCTTTTGTTCTCCTTCATGCATCTTACTCTACATAAAAAAATCCAAATTAAAGTTACAACCTATGTTGGGATTGCTTGTGAAATTATTCTAGAGCTTGAGAAAGAGTTATCGTACTATGTGTGATCTATCTTTCAAGGTAAAGAGGGATAGTTTTGGTGGAGGAAGGTTTTGTGAGAGCTTGGAGAAGTAAGAATGAGAGAAGGGTTTGTTAGGGGTTTCTTATTTGTTTCTTTGATGTTTTTAGGGAACTAAAAACATCTCAAACTTCATCTAAAAGTTGTTTTTAAATTATTTTTTGTAGGAAAAGAAGTTGGAAAACCTTCAAGAAAACTTGGCAAGGAGAAAGCTTGAAAGAGTGATTTTTGGGTTTGAAGGCTTGTTTGCTCGAGATTGGTACCCCTCCAACTCTCTTTGCATCGAATATCTCATTAGTAGGTTGCATTGCATGTGGTATGTATGTATGATTCTTGGTTGGTAGTTTAGGGGACTTTAATGATGATTTTCGTAATAGGATGTTTAACGGCTTAAAATTGATTGAAACACCTTTTAAACTCTTTCAATAATGTGTAGAAATAATTTGGGATCAAATGGTTTAATTTTAGGTAGTGCTCTAAGTAAAATTTGGGTGTAGAACTGTATTTTTGTTCAAATGTATCGATACCGGGTGATCGCGTATCGATACCATAGAGAGAAAACTAAGGCTTAAAAGGTAGGCGTTTGGAAATTCCATGCCCTTGTTTCGGTACCAAATTTTCCAGTAACAAATCATTTTGATACCCCTAGGTGGGCGTTTCAATACTCACAATTTCAGTAGCAAATAGTTTCGATACCCCATATAGGGCGTACCGAAACGGGTAAGCTTCTTTTGTTCAATTGAAAGGTTCCTCAAGGCATATCGGTACAAGGGTATTTTGATAAACTCTTTTGGGGCATACCGATACGGTTTCCTGAGCAATTTTGACCACGTTTTTAAGGGATGAGCTTGGTTTTTTTATAAATTATGATAAAGGTTCCAATGAGTTAATTTAGCCAAATATGAATTTTAAAATTTAGTTTTGGTGATAATGACTCCAATGTGATACTAAATGTCGAGTCTTGGTCTTTGGTTTGATTTTGGTGAAAAGATCCTAGGTGGATCATTTTGTATTGTTGAGTTATTGTGGGATGGAATCCGGATATCAAAAATAGTGTTACAACATAAAAAAGGCCATTCGATGTAACATTTTAGGTGATGCATTAAAGACTTTTTCGAATGGAGGATCCCGATGTTGTATGGACGTAAGCCTTATTCGAAGATACTCGATGTAATATTTAGAGTATGGGATTTGGAGGATCTCGATGTTGTATGGACACGAGCTTCAATCCCAGATATAGTATCCCGATACTGTGTGGACGTGGGTCTCATCCTTGAGTATGGTATATTGATGTTTTATGGATGCAGGCCCTGCTCGTAGTGTAGGATATAGATGTTGTATGGACGCAGGCCTTATTACCTTGTGTTTTGTTTTTGGTTTGACATGTATATGTTGTGTGCGTTAGTATACATCTAATTATGCCACATGTTTAGGCGATTGTGGTAGCACCATCATGTCATGGATGATATTACATGTTTTACGTTACCTTATTTATGATATGCATGATGTTGGCCAAGTAGCAGCGTACCCACTAAGCTTTTGTGGCTCAACGTTCTAAATGTGTTTTCATATGTAGTTTAGGTGAATTCAGAATCGGGGAGCACCATCAAGGTTGGAATTTCAGTATCGATTTAGTGTCAGAGTACAAATATTTGATGTATTGGGCTAGTAATTGTCAAACCCTATATGTATTTGTAACTCTTGTTATTTTGGGTCGAAAGCTTTAAAATGATTTATATTAATTTGGAGCTCCTATTATTTTTGAATTATTTGGTTTATGTTACAACTTGTATTTAGATTTAATGGATTGTCATGGTTTTATTTGGGCTTGAATCGTTTCTAAATGGGCTTGAAGCTGAAATTTTGAAATACAGGCTTTGAGCCTGAGGCCCAATGTGACATCGGGTCGAGGGTGTTAAATATCGATACAAAATTCTTATTTTTGATGAATGTTCTAAAGTTTTCAGAGAATTTTTGATACTAGGTTGGACCATTTTGATACCATTTGAAAATGTGAAATTTGGCTTTGAAACTTCACAAATTGGTATCTATACAACCGTTTTGATACAATCCTTCATAGTTTTCGTACCATTTATTCTAGATTAAAAATGTTTTTATACAGTTATATAATTGTTTCGATATACCCCTATTTTAAATACTAACTCATTGCAATAACATGACCTCATGTATCGATACACATTACTAAATGATTGTAAGGAATACCATTTTTATTATAACTTCTATAAGTAATTGTGTATACTTTATAATAATTTATGTACATAAACAAATCCTTATATATCTTGTACCATATTATGTTTTCTCCTAGGAAATTATGCATGTAAACAACTAAGTTGAGCCATTTTGGGTCTTCGTGAATAGGTGTAAGAAATTCGATACATATGTGTTTCTTACAATTTTTGTAAGGAAATGTATGTACTTTGTAATAATTTATGTACATACATAAATCCTTACATTTCATGTACCATATTATGTTATCTCCTAGGAAATTATGTATGTACACAAATATTTATCCTAAGTTAAGCCATTTTGGGTTTTCATGAGTAGGTGTAAGAAATTCAGTATATACCATTTTTATTACAACTTCGGTAAGTAATTGTGTATAATTTGTAATAATTTATATTCATACACAAATTCTTACATTTGTTGTACAATATTATGTTATCTCCTAGGAAATTTTATATGTACACAAATCTGTATCCTACGTTGAGCCATTTTGGGTCTTCCTGAATAGGAGTAAGAAATTCAATACATATTGTGTTTCTTATAATTTTTGTAAGAAATTGTGTATACTTTTGTAATAATTATGTACATACAAAAATCCTTATATATCTTGTATCATATTATGTTATCTCCTAGGAAATTATGTATGTACACAAATCTTTATCCTAACTAAAATTATTTTAGGTCTTTCATGAGTAGGTGTAAGAAATTTGGTACCTATATTTTTTTTATTACAACTTTTTAAGAGATTATGTATGTTCACAAATCCTTATACTAAATGGAGCCCCTAAAGGTCATGATTAGTAGGTGTAAGAAATTCAGTATATACCATTTTTCTTATATAATTTGTAATGTATTGTTTGTAGTTATTTATGTACATACACAAATTCTTATATTTATTGTATCAAATTATGTTTTGTCTTAGAAAATTAGGTATATTCACAAATCCTTACACTAAGTTGAGCACCTATGGGCCATGACGAGTAGGTATAAGAAATTCAATACATACGTTTTTCTAAAAAAATATTGTAAGAATTTGTGTATACTTTGTACTAACTTGTGCATATACAAAAAATCTTATAATTATTGTCCCAAATTATGTTTTTCGTAGAAAATTATATATGTACACAAATCATTATACTAAGTTGAACTCATTTAGGCCATGGTAAGTAAGTGTAAGAAATTCTGTGTATACCATATTTTTATACAATATTATGTTTTCTTGTAGGAAGTTAGGTATGTATACAAATCTTTACACTAGATTAAACTCATTTAGGCTATAGAGAGTAAGTTTAAAAAATACGATATATTTTGTTTTTCTTATAACTTTTATAAGAATTTGTGTATTCTTTATAGTAATTTGTGTTTATACAAAAATTCTTACATTTGTATACTATATTATGTTTTCTTGCAGGAAGTTAGGTATGTACACAAATCCTTATACTAAGTTAAGCCTCTTTGGTCCATGGTGAGTTAGTGTAAGAAATTCAGTATATAACTTTTTCTTACAATTTTTATAAGAATTTGTGAATTCTATGTATTAATATGTTTACACTAAAAAATCCTTGCATTTCTTATAGTATATTATATTTTCTTGTAGAAAGTTAGATATTTACACAAATCATTACACTATGTTGAGCTCATTTAGGTCATGCTGAGTAGGTTTAAGAAATCTAATATATACTGTTTTTCTTATAATTTTTGAAACAATTTCTGAATTTCTTGTAATAATTTATGTTCATACAAAAATCCTTACATTTATTATACTATATAATGTTTTTTGTAGGAAGTTAGATATGTACATAAATCCTTATACTAAATTGAGGCATTTAAGTCATGGTGAATAGGTCTAAGAAATCCGTTGTATACCTTTTTTCTTACAATTTTTGTAAGAATTTGTGAATTCTTTGCATTAATTTGCATACATTCAAAAATCCTTACATTTCTTATACTATATTATATTTACTTGTAGGAAGTTAGGTATGTACACAAATCCTTACACTATGTTGAGCTCATTTAGGCCATGATGAGTTGGTGTAAAAAATTTGGTATATCGTTTTTCTTACAATTTATGTAAGAATTTATGAATTCCTTGTATTAATTTATGTACATTCAAAAATCCTTACATTTCTTATCATATATTATATTTTGTTATAGAAAATTAGGTATTCACACAAATCATTACACTACGTTGAGCTCATTTAAGTCATGTTGAGTAGGTCTAAGAAATTTGATATATACAGTTTTTCTTATAATTGTTGTAAGAATTTGTGAATTCTTTATAAAAATTTATGTTCATACAAAAATCCTTACATTTATTATACTACATTATGTTTTTGTAGTTAGTTAGGTATGTACACAAATCTTTATACTAAATTTAGTTGATTTAGGACATGGTGAGTAGGTCTAAGAAATTCGGTAAATACCGTTTTTCTTACAATTTGGTAAGATTTTGTGTATTCCTTGTAGTAATTTGTGTATATACAAAAATACTTATATTTCTTATACTATATTATGTTTTCTTGTAGGAAGTTGGGTATGTACACAAATCCTTATACTAAGTTGAGCTCATTTAGGCCATGATGAATAGGTGTAAGAAATTTGGTATATAACGTTTTTCTTACAATTTCTGTAAGAAGTTGTGAATTCTTTGTATTAATTTGTGTACAGTCAAAAATCCTTACATTTCATACACTATATTATATTTTCTAATAGTAAATTAAGTATTTACACAAATCCTTACACTACGTTGAGGTCATTTCGGTCATGCTGTGTAGGTCTAAGAAATCTGATATATACTATTTTTCTTATAATTTATGTTAGAATTTGTGATTTCTTTGTAATAATTTATGTTCATACAAAAATCCTTACATTTATTATATTATATTATATTACATTTTTTGCAGGAAGTTAGGTATGTATACAAATCCTTACACTAAATTGAGCTCATTTAGTTCATGATGAGTAGGTCTAAGAAATCCGTTATATACCATTTTTCTTACAATTTTTGTAAGAATTTGTGTACATACAAAAATCCTTACATTTCTTACACTATATTATGTTTTCTTGTAAGAAGTTAGGCATGTACACAAATCCTTACACTAAGTTGAGCTCATTTAGGCCATGATGAGTAGGTGTAAAAAATTTGGTATATATCGTTTTTCTTACAATTTCTGTAAGAATTTGTGAATTCTTTGTATTAATTTGTGTAAATACAAAAATCCTTATATTTCTTATGTTATATTATATTTTCTTGTAGAAAATTAGGTATTTACAAAAATCCTTACACTACGTTGAGCTCATTTAGGTCATGCTGAGTAGGTCTGAGAAATCTGATATATACAGCTTGTCTTAAAAATTTGTAAGAACTTGTGAATTCTTTGTAAAAATTTATGTTCATAAAAAAATTCTTACATTTATTATACTATATTATGTTTTTTGTAATAAGTTAGGTATGTACACAAATCCTTACACTATATGGAGCTCATTTAGGCCAAGATGAGTAGGTCTAAGAAATCCGATATATACCATTTTTCTTACAACTTTTTAAGATTTTTGTATTCCTTATAGTAGTTTGTGTTCATACAAATATCCTTACATTTATTATACTATATTATGTTTTCTTGTAGGAAGTTGGGTATGTACAGAAATCCTTACACTGAGTTGAGTTAATTTAGGCCATGATGAGTAGGTGTAAGAAATTCGGTATATACCTTTTTTCTTACAATTTCTGTAAGAATATGTGAATTTTTTGTATTAATTTGTGGACATTCAGAAATTCTTACATTTTTTTATACTATATTATATTTTCTTGTAGAAAGCTAGGTATTTATACAAATCCATACATTAAGTTGTTCTCATTTAGGTCATGTTGAATAGGTCTAATAAATCTTATATATAGTATTTTTCTTATAATTTTTGTAAGAATTTGTGAATTCTCTTTTTGATAATTTATGTTCATACAAAAATCCTTACATTTATTATACTATATTATGTTTTTTGTAGGAAGTTAGGTATGTACACAAATCCTTACACTAAATTAAGCTTATTTAGGCCATTGTGAGTAGGTCTAAGAAATTCTGTATATACCTTTTTTCGTACAATTTTTGTAAGAATTTATGTATTCTTTGTAGTAATTTGTGTACATACAAAAATCCTTACATTTCTTATATTATATTATGTTTTCTTGTAGGATGTTTGGTATGTACACAAATCTTTACAATAAATTAAGCTCAATTAGGCCATAATTAGTAGGTGTAAAAAAATTGGTATTACTGTTTTTCTTACAATTTTTGTAAGAATTTGTGAATTCTTTGTATTAATGTGTACATTCAAAAATTCTTACATTTCTTACACTATATTATATTTTCTTATAGTAAGTTAGGTATTTACACAAATCCTTACACTACGTTGAGATCATTTCGATCATGCCGAGTAGATCTAAGAAATCTGATATATACTGTTTTTCTTATAATTTTTGTTAGAATTTATGAATTCTTTGTAATAATTTTTGTTCATACAAAAATCCTTACATTTATTATATTATATTATGTTTTTTGTAGGAAGTTAGGCATGTACACAAATCCTTACACTAAATTGAGCTCATTTAGGTCATGGTGAGTGGGTCTAAAAAATCCGATATATACCGTTTTTCTTACAACTTTGTAAGATTTTGTATATTCCTTGTTTGTGTACATACAAAAATCTTGACACTAAGTTGAGCCTCTTTGTGCCATGGTGAGTAGGTTTAAGAAATTCAGTAGCATTTTTTGTAAACATTTGTACACTTTTGTGTATACTTCGTAGTATTTTGTGTACATTTTGTAGTATTTTGTGTAATACACAAAACCTTACATTTCTTGTAATATATTATATTTTCTCGTAGTAAATTACGTATGTACACAAATCCTTACACTAAGTTGAGACTCTATGGGTCTTGTTGATTTTTTATAAGAAAGTCAGTACATACATTTTTTTTTACAACTTTTGTAAGAGTTTGTATATACTTTGTAGTGATATGTGTACATACACAAATACTTGTATTTCTTGTAATAAATTATGTTTTCGTATAGATAATTTTGTGTGTGTATAAATTTTTACATTATAATATTTCATGTATATACCGTTTTTCTTATAATTTCTGTAAAGATTTATGTATGTGTAAAAATATTTATGTTTGTAAAATTTTACGTATGTACCTTTTTCTCATAATTTTTATGTACATGGATTAACCCATTTAACCAGACAATCTTCTTTTAGCCTGCAATTAATGACAGTTTTCCGGAACCACCCCACCATACATTCAAATTTCAAACCGGAGAAAAATTATACTCCATGACCAGAAATTATATCATGGGTCAGTCTCACCACGTCATTCATGGGACCGACCAATGATAATCATCCACCTTATTATTTTTTAATTTTTAAAATGAAAATTTACTTGGGAAAAAAATATGACATGGAAAAATTGATGAAGTGGATAGTTATCATTGATCGGTCCCATAGACACGTGGTAGGACTGACCCATGATATAATTTTTCCTCCATGACTGACCCGACAGACCCACTGTTAGAAAAACACGAATTTAACTTCTTAATTCTCTTAACAATTAAGTAATGGATAAAGGCGTCAAAGTTGTCTGAATATTTGGAAGCTCCAGGAAGAGATTAGTGTCATGGTTATGACAACAAAACATGGCAGCAATTGAATAAGCTCAGTGGCATAAATCCTTAGGAACGAAGCAATTCTATTGGCGGAAAGCATTAGGATGTGTTTGGCAGAAAGTAGAGAATTCTTCTTAAGCGGTTATAAATACGTGTAATGTGTAGTTACTTAATAAAGGAGTAAAGAGAAACTAGCAGCAGCTAGGGTAAGATACAAAATTTTATGGACTTGTACTTTGGTTTGTTGGTGCAATAAAATTTATCGATTATAAATTATATCGAGTTTTCATTTAATGATTTTAAAATTCGTATGTTTAATTATGGAGTTTTAGCACCTGTTTTTTTTTAATATTTAATACATTTTCGGCATAAAAGATATATAAATATGTTTATTTTTAAGTTCAAATCTATATTTTAAAATTTTAATCATAAATCTTTAACTTGTAACATATAAATCTTAAAATTTAAATAATATCGTATAAATCCCTAAAAATTTAACCTATAACATATAAACTCTAAACCTATAAATAACTCTAATCATAAAATTTTATTTTTTATTGTTAATATATAAAATATAATTTATATATTATTATTATTAGATTCAACGAGAATGATTTCGTAAACTCAATAAATAATCATAGTAAAAAGATAATATATAGTTATATTCGATTATCTTTCCTCGTAAGATATATACATAATGATTTAGGTTTTCCCCGACCCTCGTGCATTTATCACTTTATGTATCACACTAAAAATCGAAGTTTCCCGTCTTTATCACTCAATCAAAAACAAAAAAAATATCAAATAAACGTGAGGATACTCAATCCATAATAAATGCATTTTCCTGCCTGCATGGTTGGCTCTGAATGAGTGGTCAAAATTCAACAACTGCCGCAATATTGATTCTTCTGCCTTCTGGCAGATTCAAACATTTTCTACAACTTGTGCAAGCTTCATCTTTAATTCCTTTGCCAACTTTTTAAACCCTAGTATATATATCAATAATCTGTGGCCAGCTGGCATTTCGAGCTGTTAGATTAATATGAATGCAAGAAAGAAAAATGTGAAAGAAAAGCACTAGAAATGGAATTTCCGAGAGAGATCCATATATTTAAAATTAGGGGAAGTCAAACATAGTTGCATGCAAGGACTGCTAGATTTATTTATTTATTTGATATGGTCCAAAATTTTCTGCTTCACTAAATTTTTTTGTAATCTTGATTTTTTTTCGAGACTTTATTCTAGTTAATTTAAAATGATTCGCGTCACACACATAATTTTACGGATGAATCCTTGATTAGGTATTTTTTGTATTTATAAAATTTTAAAATTAAAATATATTTAAATGATATCAAATTACTCATCACTTGAATTAATTTTATTGACTCCTTCTCCACCAAATTTATACATTTAATACTCAATTATATAAAACGTGTCGATAAAAAAATGATTTTTTAAAAAAAATCAATCTACTGATCTGTTAAATTTTAATTAGGTTGACATGACTAATATAGTGATATTTAGAAAATTTTCAAGTACATTTTAAACATGTATCATACTCTTATAGGGATGTTACATTCACCCACTTGATCATCTACCCAGTTAGTGACATATGCCGGGGTAAATAAAATGTACATGAATAATTAATACAAAGATTATAAATTAAAACAATTTTAGAAGTTTGACTGGATAATACAATTTAATTAGCTCTTTTATCAATAATCAATTTTCAATACTATAACACAATGCAATTAACACATTTTTTTATTTTAAAAAATTATTACGAGTTTTATTAAAAACCATCATAAATTTAAATTGAAAAAATACTAATACTTATAAGGACATAACATTATTACTCATTTTAACGATACAAACCATTAAAAATAATAATTATTTAAAATTTATTTTTATTAAATATTTTTTTATAAAAGTAAGTATTTAAAATTTTTATTTTATTATTGTTTTAAAGTCAAACCGTTAATATTTATTGAAAAATTACACGATATGGCATATAACGCACCAGCAATGCTACGATAAGTATAGGGGTAGGTTGATTGTTTCGCTTTTGTATCTTCTACATAAAGCACGAGTCTTCTAGCTCAAGTGGTTAAAGGAACGGTTGTTGTTCTTAGAGGTTACGGGTTCGAACACCAGCGATGTCAGCAAAGTGATTGAGCAATAAATGTTAAATGGTAGAGATTATATTATAGAATTAGATACTACTATAATCACTCTAGCTTGTTCAAAAAAAATGAGAAAAAAAATGTAATAGATTAAAATATTCCAACAATAGAATTATATCAAATCATTAAGATCTAAAAATAGTTTTACGTCCATTAAATAAATAAATTCGTATTTTAACTATATTTAATATTTTTGTGAGTTAATTAAAATACAATGTCGTCAAAGTGATCTCTTCTTCGTAGATTAACTTATTTAAAAATATCAAGATACTTGTATTTCTATAACTCATGTGTTTATTAATTAGCCAAAAAAATAATTTCAAATAACATTTGTGACTATAAATATGTGATAACTATAAGGTAATTTATAGGTGTAATATGTTATTCTAAAGATTAATATATTCGACATTGTTTATTATCAATGTTTGATTGTTATAAGTCTACAACAAGAGTATCACGTACAGATAATATCATTGTCTAAAGACTTGATATTAATATTATATTTAGTATCTTGAAAAAAATTAATCATTATATTAAATTTATTTATTTATTTATGAAATATTGACGTGAGTATATATATTTATTTATTTATTATTCTTTTCTTCTGTATTCAACTAGTTTTTCTAATATCACACGTTAATGTTAATTCTATACTCAAGTTTAATGAGACGAATTTCAAGAAATGAAAAAAACATTTACTAATAGTGCTCTGTTATATACACGTAAACCTTGTATTAAGGAAAAAAACAAACCGTATCTCTCACTGTAGTAAGCACCCCTGGTTCAAAAAGGATCTTAAAACATGTGAACGTTTTAATCGTATGAATCTGATGATCATAAAATATAATATTTTAAAAATTTTAGGGGTACAGAATCAAAGAAGATTATTCGAGCTGAGAATTTTCTTAACAATATTGAATAACATTTTATTAAAAATATATATAAACATTATCAAAATTCGATGATAAAAAAGATAAAAACTAATAACAAATATTATTAAAAATTACATATTACAACAATAAAGTACATTGATGTCTTGATCAATATCATAATTCAATTATGAACAGGAACGATGATAATAAATTCATATTTAAGTCTAATTCAAAATACCAAATCAAATAAATCAATAAAATAACCAAAAGAATGATAATAATTATAGATTTTACAACGCTGAAATTATTAAAATATTGTGATTGAAAACTTTATTTCTAAAAATATGATCACACATCATTATTTTCCACAATATTGTAAATTACTGTAGTGTTCAGAAGGCCTCATGCATACAACCCGTCTTTGAACAATGATTCGAATAAAAAAATAATATTTCGGCAAAGACCTCATACATACAATCCGACTTTGAATAGTGATTTGAAAAAAAAATGGCAAAGGCTGCATGCATGTGTAAACACTATTTAAAGTTGGGTTGTAAACCCTTGGCCTTTGCCGAAATATTATTTTTTATTCGAATCACTATTCAAAGACAGGTTGTATGCATGAGGCCTTCTGAACGCTACAGTAATCCACAATATTGTGAAAAATAATGATTTGTGAACTATATTTTTAAAAATAAAGTTTTCAATCATAATATTTTAATAATTTCATCGTTGTAAAATCTATAATTATTATCATTCTTTTGGTTATTCTGTTGATTTGTTTGATTTGGTATTTTGAATTAGACTTAGATATGAATTCATTATCATCGTTCCTATTCATGATGTATATTTAACACATATATTAAAAATAAAAATGTTTTATGAGAATTTTAGTTTTAAGGTTTATGATTAAATTTTAAAGTTTAGATGACATGTGTCTATGCTTAGGGGTTAGAATTCATAGGTTGCGATTAAAATTTAAGGTTTAGGGTTAAATTTAAGGTTTATAGTTTACTATAATATAATTAGAGATTTAGATTTTAATCTATAAATCATAAAATTATAACTCCAACCCTAAAATTCTATTTATAGTCCATTAATTATAAATCATTAAACTTTAAACCCTAACATTTAAATTCTAAAATTTAATCTTAAAGTGCTTATAGAAAATTTTTGTTTTTACCTTCTGTGTATGGTATAATTTACCTTAATTTTATTTATTTTATGCAAAGATTAAATAAAAGTACGAAAAGATATAGAAAGTAATTTTAAGAAGGTAAAATTTTACACATGCTGTGTAAACTTGTATATTTAGACTAAAATACTCGAGAAAAATCTTTTAACGTCTTTTTTGTGTCTTTTTTTCTGCCTCTTTTGAAAATTTACTTAAAATTGAATTTTAAACCCTAATCCTTATTTTTATATCATAAACTCTAAACCTTATACCAAAAATACGGGTAAAAATTTTCTGCCTCTTTACCGTGCCTCTAATTATGTCTCCCGTTGAAAATTTCTAAAAAATTGAATTTTAAATCATAACCTTTATTTTCTATATCCTAAACAATAAGTCCTATACCCTAAAAAATATATCCTACCCTTAATTCCTTAAATTCTAACCAAAACCCCTAACCCTAAACCCTCTAATTTAAAACGGAGGCACAAATAGAAGCATGTGAAAGAGGTAGACGATTTGCACCCAAAAAATACACTTTACCCCTAATTCCCTAAACCCTAACCAAAACCCATAAACTAAAATCATAATTCCCTAAACCTTAACAAAAACCCCTAAACTAAAACCCTAAACCCTCTAGTTTAAAGTGGAGACATAAATGGAGGCATAGAGAAAGGGTAGACGATTTGCACTCAAATACTAATTTTCTAATTCTAACTATAAAATATAAAATCATAAACCTTAAACCATATATCATAAATTATAAACATTAACTTTAAATACTAAACCTTACGACCTAAATTTATATAATTTAAACCTTAAATTAAAATGTTAACTTCTAAAAATAAAATACATGCATAAATCTTACTTTATACTCTCTGTGTATCAATTTTTTCTTTCAAAGAAAATTAATTATTTGTGTTCAAATTATTACCTCTAAGCTACTCATAATCTTTAGCCCTTGAATGAAAGGCAATTAAGCTTAAACGTTGTTGATTAATAGTAATTGTTAACATTTTACATGTTTTAATTTGAACGAAGAGTCCTGATTAGTGATAAAAATAAAAGAAATGAGAATGGAATGTGAGAATGGAGAAGATGATATCTCCAAGAGGAGATTTCTGTCCCCTTTTATCTCATGCATGTGGGCATATATTTCTCCTTCAAAAGTGTGGATATATATTACCATTAGTAGATAGAGTGTTGAAGTTGATGACTATCGGTGCTCGGGTGTTTAAAACCGTAATAATGGGTATTTAACGATAATATACTTATAATGTAAGTTAAAAAATAAAAAAGACGTTGAAGCATAATAATATAATATAATATAATAAATTTATTAGACTTTGGATATATTTTTAAACAAGTTAATAGTGATTATAGTAGTATTTAGGGGCGGATATAAATATTTTAATTTGCACCGATAATAATATATTATATATATATATTTGATAATATTTAAAATTAATTATTCAATATTATTTTATATTAAAAATATAAATAATATTATTACCATTAAAATTAAACTCCTTATTTTAGTATACTTTTAGAATTATATCGATTATCAAAAAATTATGATGATCAAAGAATCATTAATAAAATGCTTATTCTTGAAGTTAAGGATAGAACCTCATCACATGAAGTGTGGTTATTTTATGGTCATGTGCATAATTTTTTAGAGCTAATACTTTGATGTTAGATTTTAGGGTCTTGAGATTCTCAGTGTGGTTCACCACTATTAACCATTAGATTAATTTGAAATTAAATTATGTTAAATTTCTAACAAAATGAATGTTTTTCACTGGTGGAATATTTGATCGGCACCGTTTCGTCCATCAAAATTTTGACCTTAGTAGTAATTGTAAATTTGAAAAGTCTGGATTATTTTTTGAGAAGAAGACTTTACGTGTCATGACAATATTTCTTAACGGGTTAAGAGAAATTAACATAATGAAAGAATATCACAAATTTAATGACTATAATAAAATAATTCGATTTCAGTGACTAAAATGAAAATATTCTAAAACTTTAATTACTACTAATATAATTTACCTTGTTTTTAATGGTAGCTGTGACCTACCATGCACCGAAGTGCATCCACCCCTGGTGGTATCTGTTCTAGAACATAATTTCCATCATTTGAGATTGATCACTCAATCACTCTATTGACATCGTTGGTGCTCGAACTCATGATCTCTAAGAACAACAACTGTTAACCGCTTGGGCTAGAGTACTCGTACTAAACCTTAGATACTTATTTAGTTATTTAATCGGTTTTAAACATCCCTAATTAATACAGTAGGTTAACAAAATAAAATAAAGTACAATAAATGCTCTAAATGTTACAACAATATGTTAATCGAATTTTTCTTTAATCAACTACTAAATAACTCTTAAAATAAAAAAAAATATGTGCCTTTGTTGGACGAGAAAGCTGCTTTTTCAACCATGTTGTGTGTTGTACTGCAAATGCATGTGCACACAAAATCTTTGCAAACAAGGACACTTGGTTATATAATTCATAATCCCATCATTGATTCACTCTCATTAACAAACAAAACCCACAAAATTTTTAAAAAAAGTTGTTTAATAATCGTTAACAACAGTAATCAGCAGTTCGAAATTACTAAAGACTATAGCAGACTTTTCGCATAGAACCCAATCTAAGGAAACTACTGCCATTGGCTTCCAATACAACGGGCAGTGGCAGTGCAGGCCAGCTTGAGGGATGACCATAGTGAGCACCTGAGCTTCCCTTTCACCATTTATATATTAATTAAACTGTATCCTTTTACCATTTTTCCGGTTTTTCTGTTTCTTGTCTTGTCTTTGGCATCACACGACACGACATGACATGAGGTTTAGTAAACTAATCCAATTTCATTTTTAAATATCAATAAAATTCTAATCCCACGGGAAAGGGTAAAGTTCAGAAGAAAAAAAATGAAACTGATGTTTGATTTGGGAAAAGCTTGAATTAAAGATGATGAAGCGCTGCTGGTTGGGTGCTTTTTCCCCCCTTTGTTTGGAATATTTTAATGTCTAATCGTATGATGGCTTATTTTATTTGTTAGTATTAAAATAATTGAAATGGGCGGTGCGTTGTACAAAACCAGAAATTGTTAAAAACCAGCAGCGGGAAAAGGAGGATTAAACCGACAAGACTGGGGATTAGGATTAATAATTATCTTTACTCTTAATCATTCAAATGATTGGTTCGGTTAATCAATTTAATCGAACATTTAAAATTTTATTAATTGATTTTTATTAATTGCTAATTAGGGGTGTTCAAACAGTTAATTCAGTCGGTGGTCGAATTAAATTATCAAAAATCAAATTAATCAAATTTTTAAATCTTTAACCGTTAAACAAATCAAATTTTTCGAAATACATTAATTGAACAAAACAAATTTCGGTTAATTTCGTCAACCGAAATTGGTAAATAATTTTTAGGTAAACTACACAAATGATCACTAAACAATATTAAAATTCTCTTTTTAGCCATTAAACTTTCAAGAACTATAAAACAACCATTAAACTTATCTAATTATTATAAATTAATTATTTAATTATTGTATGTTATAAATTATTAATAAATATTAAAATTTTAATGAATATTATTTTAATAGTTAAATAAATTTAATTATCATTTTATATTAATTTAATGAAATATAATGATCAATTTATAATTTTTAAAAGTTTAGTGACTAAAAATAAATATATAATTGAAATCCTTAATATTTACAACAAATTGAAGTAAATTTTATATTCAAAGATGTTCGATTAGAGATCAATATTAAAACGTTTACAAGGTTATACAATACAAAATTATTATTTTCTTTCTAAAACGTGTTTAATAATTTTTAAAAAATTGTATTGTTATTATTTTTATACATTATTTTTTTTAATGCGAAATTAATATACTTTTTTTTAAAAGGTGACCTATACAACATTTAATCACTAAAAATAGCATTGATGCTAACTAGTTGAATTTGCTTCATGGAATAGTTTTATATTCAGTTTGGTTTTATTTTCATAAACTAAGAACCGCATAAGAACCGAATATGTTAAAAGTAGTTCCGAACCGAGCCGTTATGACATCTAATATCGAAATCGATATGGTTAGTAGAATTTGGGCCTCTAAACCAAGTTTCTGGGCTGTGCTTAGCTTAGCCCGGGTTAAGAAGTTTCGGCTGAGACAGGGTTTGAGTATTGTTGGATACTTATAATAGCTCACTAATTGGGCCAAAATCAAAGTCATGCAGAGTGTACAGACTCATTTCGATGACACAGAAATTGGGAATAAATAAAGGGTTATTATTCCATACACATAGAGTAAATTAAAATATATTTGTAAGTAGTATCAGTCTTTTAGCTTAAGTGGTTAAAGTAATAGTTATTATTTTTAGAAGTTATGGGTTCAAGCACCAGTGATACCAGCAAAGTGATTGAGCGATCAACGTCATAATGAGATTATATTATAGAACAGATACACTATTGTATCACTATTAGCTTATTCAAAAAAAATTTGTAAGTAATTAGATTTTAGTTTTTATAGGTTTATCGAGATTATGATTAGAATTTAGTGTTTATATATTAAGGTTCTATCTTATAATTTATGTTTGTGGTGCGAGATTATACCTCCCAATAATATTATCTCCAAGGTTTGAACTCGTGTTCTCTCATTAAGAGTGCAATGTGACTTACCAATGCACACAACACTTGTTGGTAATATTTACATAGAATATAAGGATGAAACAAATATAACATTGAAAAATATATCATGCGGTGATAATAGAAAACGAATTTTCGCTAATACTTATGTACTAATAATGAAAACAAAAAATCTTCATAAGTGCCTTAATTTTAGGGATTAGGGACATAATTTAAGGTTTAGAGGTTTAATTGTATATATTAGAACTTAGGGTTTTGTGTTATAACTTAGAGGTTAGGCTTTAATTTTGGGGTAATATGGTTAGGGATTTAAGTTTTAATTATGAACCTTAAATTTTAACCATTAAAATCAAATTCTAACTTCACCCCCTAAATTTCTCCTAAACAATAACGAAACCTTAAAATCTTAAAATTAAAATGTACGTAAAAATAAAATTTACACAAACTTTTGTACATAAATAATTACTCATATACCATTGTAATAATAAAACCCTAATCTTTATACAATATCGATTATTATTTTATCAAAATTTGACCCTTTACAAAGCGAAGGAAATAATGGTATATCCGTATAGTATATGTAATGCTTAAAGTCCAAATCATGCAGTGGCATAAAATTTTAATTATTTGTTTAAGATGTTGATTACCGAAATTTCTATGAATATATAACACCTTCACACTTTTTTCCAATACTTCATATAGACGTTGGTGTTTCGGGATAATTAGATCAAGTATGAAGGTAGAATTTGGTGTTATAAAAAGCAAAATATAAATATTTAAAAATATGAAGATAAATTTAAAAATAAATTATTTTTTAAATAATTTATATGAAGAAATAAATTGAAAAAAAAAATTTAGACGAAAAACAGTTGTCCTTTCCCATTCATTAATTTTTATTTTTATTTGGTTAGGTTTCATCATGGTTGATTTTTTCCGTAATTACTCTGGTTTAAATCGAGATATATTTTAAAATTTTAGATCGTTAAGATATATATTTTAACTTTTAATTTAATTGTATTTTATATTAATATTTAGTGTCATATTAGTTTTTTTTTTTAATTTTGTTTGATTGACGACGACAACATTAATTTTGACGTCAATTGTTAATATTTTTTATTTTTTTATATTTTATTTTTATTTTTTTATTTTAGTTTACGGTAAGAATATTTTTTTGCGATAGTTTTATATATATTGTTCTTTTATTTTTTATATTTTAATGTTAGATTTGACATCGTCTCAGTTAGCTAATGTGAGAATGAACTCATCTTGATTGAATATAGATGAAGAACAAGAAGGAAAGAACTAGCATTTTAAGATTCGGTAAAGCACAAAAATGAACTCTAGATATTATTTTATTAACGATGAAATGGATTCCAAGGTGCAATGACCATTACACTTGTGGGGTTTATATAACCCAAATTAAACTAACTATTAACAAACTAACAAATTGATAACTACAATTTTAATTAATGAACAAAGAAGTCTATTTTCTCTAACATTCACCCGACTTCTTAATTTTTTTGTTTTTTTTTCCTTCCGAACAAAACTCTTTGCAACAGTTGATCTATTGCTATCTATGATACTATATGTTTGCAGGCTCTTATCAATGCTTGGGTATCTCCAAATGATTATCAAGTTTCTATTGATCTTCACTGTTTGCTTGATCCTCTTCTTGACACCGAACTTGTTAATTTTCATAATCGCCTTTAACATTCTCGAAGCATCTTTTTTTTTTCACCATGCTATTCATATTCTTGTCTTTATTCACTCGTTTTTTTTTTCTTTTAGCTTTTCAACACAGATTTTTCGTCGTTCTTCTTCATTTATTCGAATAAGTCTTTTTGTTGGAAACATGACTATTAAGCATTAAGTTTTCGAGTACAATCTGAAGCCCTCCTTCGAGTAAGAAGACACCCTATTATGTCTGATTAATGAAGGACAAGGTTGTTAAACACTTAATTCTTCCCAGAGGTTTTCTACCATGATTGGTTGTTCATCTCAAATTCAATGTGTTCCTTGTGAGAAGCAACAACAAACAATAAAGCAATGAAAAACCATATTGTTCTTGACCATAATCTTATCCTTCACTAACTTCCAGTAACAATATGGAGAACCAAATGAATCAAATGAACCAACCAATAGAAATTTGAAGCAGGCATCGAAAGTAGAAAACTAATTGAGATGCGTAGAACCCAATAATCAGCAAAATTTAAGTTATTCAACTCGAAAACTTAACTTCTGTAATTCATCACAATTGTAATCATAATCACAAAACTCAGATACACCCACACATCAATAGACTATTCAACAGAAAACAACAACAATAATAACAACCAATACGCTGATCTTTGATTCAAGAAACAATATGCAGAACTCTTGATTATCCAACCAAATAGTAGCAAAAAAAAAAAGAATGTTGATGGAAACTTGACAGTGATAGATATGTGCACGCAAGAAAGAAGATGAATTGTAAATTAATTTTGGAACTGAAAAGATCAATGAACATCTTACGGTAAAGAATTAAAGTTAAAATCTGAAATGAAACTAGCAATCAGTGAAGTAGTCTGTGGCTCAAATGAACTTCGGCTAAGAAAACAAATCGGCAATGGAGGAAGCAACATTAAGATAGACAGAAAAATCCAAATTGATCGATAGAAAAATAACAGGAAAGTAGAACCAGATTTGAGAAGCGGCAACGAAAGAGAACCATGTCGGGATCTCTGACGACTGATATCATGTGAGAATAAACTCATCTTAGTTGAATATAGATGAAGAACAGAAAGGAAAGAACAAGCAATTTGAGATTTGGTAAAGCACAAAGATGAACTTTGGATATTATTTTATTAACGATGAAATGGATTTCAAGGTGCAATGACCATTACACTTGTAGGGTTTATATAACCCAAATTTAACCAACTGTTAACAAACTAACAAATTGATAACAACAATTTTAACTAATTAATAAAGAAGTCTATTTTCTCTAACAGTTAATATGAATCATATTTGATTATCTTGTTGAACTTTCTTATTTTGGACCCTCATATCGGATTATATAATTTGCGTTTGTGAATAATTTTCTCATGACATTTGTCTCTTATTTATGGTTATCGTTGATCTTTCAATAGTTTGATCATCTTTCATTGTTTGTTGATATAGTCAAATTTGTATTTATTTATGTTTTGTTCGAGCCTTTTGATTGAGTTTTAATTTTTTTATATGATTTTTACATAATCTCAAATAATTAATTTTATTTTGTCTTGATAATAGAAAACATCCGTGTTTATATGTTTAGTTTATGATTATAATTATAAACTTCTATTACAATTTTTTAATAAAAAATTGCATTCTATATTAGTTTCATATTTGAATTATTTATGATCGTACTTTTATTTTATTTTTTATATAGAAAATAAGTTATGTTTATTTGCAATTTATCTTACAACTATTGTCTTCAAGTGACTATCAGTCATGTAAATTTTCTGTCTCATTTGTTTGGTTCTTCTCGTTAGTGTAAGTTTGTTTCTTTACATTACGATATATAATCTTCTGTACGAACCATCTAGCCTTATCGATTGAAGGAATAGTTGTTGTTCTTAGAGTTCACGGGTTTGAGCACCAGTACTGTTAGTATAGTGGTTGAGCGATCAATTTCCAATAGTTGAAAGTATATATTTTAAAACATATACTACTGTAATCACCGTAACTAAATAAGAAAACGATATATAATCTTCGAAAACAATTGTTTAGGTATTTTGTCATCTCTCTGAGTTTTACTGTGGTAGTTTAGAATAAAAATCGTTTATTTTATGTTAATGTTTTTATTTATGTTTTATTATTAAAATACTAGACTTAGAGTTTAGAATTAAAGTTTAAGATTAGAGATTAGAGTTATGATTTAGAGTATTATATATAAATATAATTTTAAGGCGCAAAATTTAAAATTAAAACATACTATTAAAATTTTTAATATTAGACATAAAAAAACTAAGATTTTTGTGTAAAAACTGTGGATTGATTTTCCTCGCTTGCTTCGACTTATATAAGAACTCTTAAAAGAGAGATTATTTTGTTCATTTTCTAGATATCTAACTCTAGAGGTATAAAGACAAAAAATAATAATAGTTACTTTAGTTTTTATATTTTTTAAAATAATTGAACTTTAATATTTTTTTTTATCAAAATGGTCTATTTATAAATAAAAAATATTAAAAAAAATTAATAATAAACATATTATAATGACTTGACATAATAATAAGTTAATAAAAATTATTTTACATTTTATATAATTTTATAAAAAAAATTGACTGATGTAATATTTTTTTGGATAAATTAAACTTTTATTCATTCAAAACAACCGTCCACAACCATTAACTTTATAAACCAAATAAAGAAAAACACAAAATTAATTTCATAATATACCCCAATTAATGGCTATATCCCTATAAAAAATGACAAGAATTAAAATATAAACCAATATCATGTTTAATTTGCTCAAAAATAGAATTGGTTGAATATGATTGTTTCCAATATAAACGGTTGTTCCTCTCTTTTCAGACATGATTGTTTAATCCACACCAAGCTAAACGCACAATCGCAGCTCGCAAGGATTTCCCCTTCACAAATTGCAAAACCCAGTTAAAGCTAGCAGAACAATCTCGTTGAGACCATTGTAACTTGCAAGCAAGAACAAATAAATATCATACTCAAGTTGAGAAACCGCAATCTCCAAATAGGTGATATCGGGTTTCAAGTTCAAACCCATCACAAAGTAAGCAACCAGGGTCAATCTGGATACCCTAACTTACCATTCGACTCTTTGTCGGCAATCTATCTAAGACAACAAGCCAAATAATAAAAGAATATTTAGGGATCGAAGGTCCTTTCCACACAATTTTACACCAAGGAACCTTTTCTTTCTTGTACCTTAGAATATTTCACAACTTCTTAGTTTTATACCCTCCTTGCAATTCACTCCAAATAGCCACCAAATCATCTCGCAGACGAAGCAACTTTTTTCATGCCCAACTGTGAGTAACTTTAGGCTGAGCATTCCAAATAGAGTCCCTTTTTAGAATATAATAGTTCACCCATGCACCCCAAAGTGAACCCGCTTGAATAACAAGCAGCCAAATGCCTCTTGCCATGCAAGCTCTATTCCACGAAACAAAATCCTTAACACTCAAGCCTCATTCACACTTGGGAAGACAAATTGAATTCCAACTAACCCGAGCTTCTTGAGCATTTTCTACCCCCCCTTTACAAGGGAAGGCATTACACAGTTGCATTACTTTCTTCAAAACTTTCATAGGCAAAAGAAACATGTGACACCAAAAGTTTTGTATATTAAAAAGGACAGACTAAACGAGTTGTAGCCTACTAGTAAAAGTTAAGCATTTAGAGAGCCAACTTCAAATTCGACCAATGATCTTACTCACTAAATCATCATAGTTAGCCAAAGAGAGATGCTTAGTGATCAAGGGGACACCAAAGCATCTTACAGGCAAAGAGCTGACCTTGAAACCAGATTGAAGCTGTAAAGAGCATACGATATCCTCAAACAACCCTGCAGTAAATAACTCATTTATATTAATCTCCAAACCAGATATCCTGTAAAATTCATGCAATACTTTCTTTACACCTAGTACAGAATGCACATCACCTCTTGTGAATACTAACAAATTATCAGCAAAACAAAGGTGGGTAATTTGGATCCTCTTGCACCTTGGATGAAACTTAAAGACACCAAATTTACCCATTCAGCTCAAGAGGTTTAAAAGAACATTTAACACCAAAATAAAATGATAAAGGGGAAAAAGGATCACCCTGTCGTACACCTTTCGCACCCTCGAAATAACCTATTAATCCACCATTTAAACAAATAGAGAATGAAGGATTCATAACACACGCTTCAATCCACTGCTGAAACTGAAAAGGAAAACCCAAAACTTAGAGGATCTGACAAATAAACCCCCAATAAACAGAATCAAAGACTTCAAGCAAATCAATCTTCAAGGCACACCGAAGAGATAGATGTTTACGGCCATACCCCTATACAATTTCCTGAGCTAAGAGAATATTATCTACAATCTCCCTCTTAAGGAGAAACACACCTTGATTCTGCAAGATAAGGGATGAGAGACACTTCTTCATTCTATTTGTGAGAATCTTTGTAATACACTTGCATATAATATTATAACAAGAAATAGGCCGAAAGTGAGTAACCTTTGTAGGAGTAGCCACTTTAGGTACCAATAAAATAGTAGTAGAATTCATAGCCTTAATCATGATACCGATAGAAAAAAAGAATTGTACCCCTAACAGAACATCCTCACCTATAATATCCCAAGCCTTCTAGAAGAAAGCTGCAGTATAACCATCTAGACCTGGAGCTTTATTTCTATTCATAGCAAACAACACCTCTTTGATCTTCTGCTTGGAGATAGGAGTAATTAAATCATCACACATTTCAGAAATCAGCTCAACTCTTAGAATATCCCTCAACAAATTATCAAAAATATTTTCAACCCCATGATCAACACTATCAAGAGAGTTGGAGTAAAACTGGACCAATTCATTTGAGATTGTTGTGTAAGTATCTAATCTATCCCCTGCATCATTGTAAAGTACCGAAATTGTATTCATTTTGTGTTTAGCCCTTACTTGTCTGAAGAAAAAAGTCGTATTTTGGTCTCCATCTTTAATGTATTTCATCCTTGACTTCTGTCTAAAAAATTGCTCTTCTGAATCTAAAATAACCTTCAATTCAGTAGCTACAATCTTAAATTGGGTGACATTTTCCCCAATAGGCATAACGATAACAGCTTTTTGCAGAGTATCAAATTCAGCTTGCTTGGCAATAACTTGGTTCGATATATTCCCATAAATTTCTTGATTCAACTTTTTTAGAGGACCTTTCAAACGTTTAAGCTTGACAAAAAGTTTGTATAAAGGATTACCAACAGCAGGAAGAACCCAAGAATTCCTCACAATAGACATAAAATCATCATGATTTGCCCAAAAGCTAAAGAACTTTAAAGGCCTAGGAGGACGAAACATTTGTGACTGTAAAAGAGTAAGACTAGGAAAATGATCTAAGCAACGAAATTTAGAAACTCCACAGTAGAACAGGGAAAAGAAGAAAAACAAGATTGATTCACAAGAACTTTATCCGATTTTCTAGATAAATGCCCCTCATCACGAAGGTTACACCAAGTATAGAAAAATCCTGTAAAAGCATAATCCAACACATCTAAGGTCTCACAACAATCATTAAATTCTTACATGCCACCAGTAGTAACCTGGCTGCCATTAAAATCAGA
Source organism: Abelmoschus esculentus (assembly GCA_035048815.1). Classification (NCBI taxonomy): domain Eukaryota; kingdom Viridiplantae; phylum Streptophyta; class Magnoliopsida; order Malvales; family Malvaceae; genus Abelmoschus; species Abelmoschus esculentus. Next base: position 12,923,188 of record JAUCBN010000016.1, on the reverse strand, counting down.
ATTTTCTCGATGATAGGAGATAATATTAGAATCTCCAACTAACATCAGGGACAATCATCAAGACTACCTTTGAAGGCAATCAAATCACGCCACAACAAACACCATTCTTCCCTACTATTACTAGCATAAACCAAAGTGTAACAAAACTGGGTATCCCCTTAAGAAACCATGCAAGTAATAAATTGGGAAGACATAAGCAAAATATTCAGCTTCCAATTACCCATACTAAGAATCCAAACTCTATCACTCAAAGCAAAATCATAATTATGAATCAAATTTCAATCTTTGAATCTGTGATTAACAATACCAATGAAATTAGTATTATGAATTCTTGTTTTAAGTAAACACAACACCTCAACATTCAACTGATTTGCCAATTTTAAAACTCTACTTTGTTTGAAAGATTCATTAAGATCCCTCACATTTCATCCTAAGAAACTCATTTAAAAGAAAGAGAAATATCATCACTCTTGGCCTTTACTTGTTTGTCACCTTTTCCTTGTAGCTTCTTTATCTTCTTAGGCTTTAATTACTGCATCAATTCAGCAATACGATTAGCTGCTACTCGATTTTTCTTAGGAGAGACTCCCTCTTTTTTCGAGTTAAAATTTTAAAATGGTTTGAGCTAATCATAGTCTCCCTATCAATAGCTGAAGATGAGGGTAACTTTGTAGCCTTCTTTTCATCAGCGAGTGCATTACTAGAAACTAGAAGCACTCTCAACTCAGCATTAACAGATTAAATCTTAGATGAACCTAGTATAGCAGACATTGGAGGCACATTCAACTTAGCATTAACACCCATAATAATGTCATCAATAGGCCCTTCAACATCAGAATGAACAGGCGCAACAATAGCATCAAAAGAATTTTTAAAAACATCTAATTCTTCAGACGAGCATCTTGTATTACATTTATCAGAAGAATGACCAAAAATAAAGCAAACCTTACAACGTGGAGGTGATCAAACTAACTCTACAACAATATCCATAACGTGGCCAAAAATTAATATATTTTTATATATGTTCTATATTAATGTGTATTATTATATAGGTTTATCACGTCATTTTAAATTATTTAACGTTATCTTTAATTCTTAGATGGCCTATTTTTACCAAAATTTAAACATCGACAATTAAATTATTAAAAAAAACTTAAATGATTATTTAATTAAATGTTAGGAGTATTTTTTTTGGCTTTATACCTATTCTAGAATATACTTTGACAATTGTTCAATGAAAGTTTTTAGTTAAAATACACCAATTAATCAAAATTATTTAAAATATTTATATTTCTCTATTTTATCTAAATTCAAATTTTTGATATATATCTTATAATATCTTTTCTCTTAATTAAAAAAAAAAATTATAAAGTATTATCGGTCGAAAACTAAGTATTGTTTTATGGATTTTTCATGTTTGCATAGTATTTGACCAATTTTTTTTTTAAAAATAAAATGTACATCAATTAAGAGGATAATTTTAAAGATTATTACTACTTTTGATCAAGTTAATATTGGAATATTAAAATCAATTTTTTAATTTTAAAAAATTATTAGACAGATTCGACTCATTATATGATTTATGATATTCAATAATAATTTTATTTTATTTTTTAAAAGATGATTCTTTATCTTTCTTTTCTTATAATGTGAATATTTATCTTTTTTCTACATATTATTAAATGTATGAATTTTATTAGATATGACTATAAATGATGTGGTATGTTGAGACCATGTAATAATTTATCTTAAAGTTTGACTACTTGTTTTGTAGAATAACTTAGAGAAGTCATAGAAATTATTATTAGGTTTTGACTCACCACTTTATTTATAGTTATATCTAATAAGATTTATCTATTTAATGGTATGTAGAAAAGAGATGAAGATTTACCTTAAAAAAATTATAAATTCACCCAAGAAATAAGATATAATACTATTATTATTAGGTTTTGGCTCACCGCTTTATTTATGTTGGAAAAGCAATGAGAAATGATCATTTTTGAGGCATATTTTAGTATTGTAAAGATGAGAGTTCGAATAAAAAATTTATTAATTCTTATTCTACTCTACAAGATCTTTACAATGGTATCTCACAAGCTCAAAATGGTTGAGTGATGAATGATAAATTGATGCTCAAAGTAAGAAGCTCAAGAATAAAGTAAGGAATGAGAAACTACATTCTCCCATATTGATGAGATAAATGAGGTGGAAAGTGTTTATATATACTTACCTAAATAATTGTCATTAAATAACTTAACTTTTGGTTTTGAGTGCCGGATGTGAACAATGCAATTGTTTAGATTAATTGGTTCTTGTGTGGGCTTATAGATATTTTAGTGAATATTTATCTTTGCAACTATTTTTGTGTAGACCTCAACACAATTTCTACTAATTTTTTTTAAAATCGGTTTGATCTAAATTATTTCAAGTTTTTGTCTTATTGTTTTATTTGATAAATAATAATATTTATTTTATTTTATTATTATTATTTATTTATTTATTCTTGGATTAACCCATATTTCTATAACAATTCATAGTCATATCGAATAAGATTTAAATATTTAATGATATGTAAGAAAAAGACAAAGATTCACTTTGAAAAAACTGTAAAAATTTACCTTAAGATAATATTATAAAATTATTATTAGATGAGACCATGAATGATGTGGTGAGTCAAACCCATCTAATAAATTTTCAAAGAAGTTATTGTGCGAGCCATATCCCGATAAAAGAATAAAAATCTCTTGCCCCCTTTAATAATGCCCACCTTAAAAAATTTAAATTAAATTTTAAATATTAAACCTAATTTTTATATCCTAAACCTTAAACTCTACATCCTACAAAATACACATTTTTTAATCTTTTAAATCCTAACCAGAAACTTTAACCTTAATTTATAAACCCTAAACTCTATACCCTACAAAATACATATTTTTTTAATCTTTTAAATCCTAACCAGAAACTTTAACCTTAATTTATAAACCCTAGACCCAAACTCTAAACTTATATAAAATAATAGAATACCAAAAATAACAGACGATTTGTACGTCTGATAAAATTACACGAACATTTCTCCTGAACTAATCATTTTGACTTTTCGTTTCTTTAAGGTAATTGATCATCTGTGTTATTGAATGTACACAATATTTAAGAGTTGTTTATCTTACCTTTTAGAGAGGTAAGAACATCAAGAGTACATTAAAAAAATATATCAAACATATATATTTTTAAAAAATAATAACTCATAACAAATATTATTTGAACGATGTTATGACTGATCGATTTTATATCAATTATTCAGCGGATAAGAATGTCCGAATGAATACCTTTGACACTTCCACGAAGTTACCAAATAAAAAACTAAACATGTTAACTCGTAGAAATCCTTCTCCTATCCAGAAATAATTGTGCCTTCCCCCTCTCAAAGAGTTTTGTCCCTCTTTTAACCTTGTAATGTTACTATTCTAGACTAGTAGGTATAAATTGATAAACAATGTTATGAATGAATTTTTCCAAGTATCTTTCAGCACTCAAATGACTTCTAACTTAAAAGGTGCGCTCGTTAATCAGAGGTGTTTAAAATTATTTAATCTATTGACCTAATTAAAAAAAATAACGGATAATATTTTTTTAAAAAAATCTTTTAACCGAGAATAATTGGGGCATATTTGGACTAATTTTTTTAATTAATAGGTATTCGGTCCGACCCAATAAATTTTAATATATATATTTTTAATTTTAAATTTTATTTTTATTTTTTTTTAATATTTATATCTAAAATTAAATTTAAATCTCTAAATTAATTCTATATTTGTATTATATATTTTAAGTTTTAAATTTTCAAATATACTTTTATTAATTTATTAATACCATAAAAAAAACGAGATTAATATTTTTAATATCTTTCTAATAATAAATTTTAATATATAAATCCAAATATTCTAAAATTAACTTTAAATCACTATTTTTTATGTTTAGTCATATATTATAAAATTATAAAATTTATGTTTAATATTTAATTATTACAATTTTAAAATAAAAATAAAAAATTAAAAACTGAGCATGTGTTACCTAATTAAACGGGTACTCGATAGTGGATACCCAATTTAAATAGATCATGATAATACCAAAAATATGCCTAAAAAATAAATATCTAATTTTTTAGATACCCAAAAACCAAAAATCTAATACCTGATAATGAACTCTCCTATGGTTAATCACACTCTAAGCGTAAAGAGTTCAAATAATGTCAAATTATAAATGGATTAAAATTTAAAATTCAGCATAATAGAAGGATTAAAAGTAGACTAACACCTTCAATATTTGATAAAAGTCTTAATATAAAAAGTGTCTGAATTATATCTCTCATAAACTTTAGGTACCTAAATTATTTTTTAATAATAATAGGTATCTAATATTTTATTTTATTAGTTTTAAGTATCAGAAAATTAATTATTGTTAAAATAATCGATTAAATTTTGATATTTGATATTATTATTTAATTATTTTTTATTTTTAATATTTTAAAACCTTTAAAAAAATCTTGAAATTTTAAAGTTTTTAAATCACAAATCATTGTTGTTGAGTTCATTTCGGGCCGTAAACGAACCGAACGAATACGAACGAGGGTGTGTTCATATTCGTTCGTTTAATTTAACTTTAACCGAACAAACGAACGAACACGAACACAAACGAACACAAATTTTCTTGTTCGTGTTCGTTCGTTAAGGATTGTAGCTTGTTTATGTTTGTTCGTTTAAATGATAAACGAACGAACATAAATAAACAAACGTAAACAAACGAATATAAATAACATATATAATATGCTAAATATTTGAGATTTTGGATTAATTTGATTAATTCAACTAATGAACTGATTTTAAACCGAATTAATCAATAATTAAGATTAAAAAATTCTTAATTATTTGACAAAACCTAAAACTTAACTGATTAACCAATTTTGTTTTGGTTTGATTCGTTAATTCGATTTAACAAAACAATTAACATCCCTATCCAATAACAAGGAAGTTTTTAACGTGTCATAAAATAAGACTTCTCAACTCGAGTAACTCAAAATTTTTTGACTCAACTTACTTGATATAATATTCACCCTTAGATATATGTGAATAAATTTAAATGAACGTAAACGAACGAACATATATGAACATAAACGAACGAATATAAATGAACAAACATAAATGAACGAACATAAACGAATAGAATACCGAACGTTCATGAACATAAATAAACGAACGAGCCCTTTGTTCGTGTTCATTCATTTAATTAAACGAACGAAAAATCTTATTTCTGTTCGTTCGTTTAATAAATAAACGAACATAAACGAACTTTCTATTGAACGGCCCACGAATGGTTCACCGGACGTTTGGTCTGTTTACGCCCTAAGTTCATTTATTTAACTATCAAACCCAAGCGGCCATTTTTCTAAATTATTGTTGTCGAAAATAGACAAACAACGTATGAACCAAATAATAAATAACGATTATAATTGATTGTTTTGTCATTCGTCAGTTTCTAACGAAAAAAATAAAAAAAAATCGATTAAATATGAAGATCAAATGGGTAGAAATACTTAGAATAAACGATAATAATTGAGAGTGATAATGTTGAGGATTAGTGAGTTTTATGGATTTATAGACTTATTCAGATTTCATAATTTTAGGAGTTTGTAAAAATTGAAATTATAAAACTATTTTTAAAAATTAAAACATGTCAAATATTATTGAATAACCTATTTTTAAGTTGTTTTTAATGCTAATACATTTAAAATAGTTTAAATTAAAAATATATTCATTTCAATATTTATTTATATTTTAAGCTTCGTTACAAAAAATATAACACTTTTGCGATACTTGTTAAAACAAAAAAATATAATATAGACAGTTTTTAGTGGTTGATCTCATAAATATTGTGATGAGAATAATTTATGATATAATTTTTCTGTTAAACCCATTAACGTGAATGAACAATGAAATCAAATCAAGACCGCACACGTCAACGAATGAATCAACCCTCCACGTTCGCAGCATTGAGTCTGAATGTAAATCGGCTGGCTCATGGATCAATAGAGATATCCTTTCCTATTGCTTTATTTATATATTCAAATTTAAACTGGTCTCGAATATTTCTCCCTAAAACTTCACCCCCAAATCTCTTTCTTCTGTATCCAAAACGATTTCGTTTCGAAGCTCATAGGATATTCCTTTCCCTTCCTCTGACCTCATCTTCATGTCTTATTTAGCTCAAACCAAAACCTCGCTTCTCTTCAAACACAAAAACAAGTAAAGAAAGAACGAAAGGAATGACTGGTTTTCGTACAAGGGTAAAACGAGTCACTCACCCGCTACACGACAGAGTCAAGGCGCAAATCGTTGGTGACACTGCCAACAGCAGCGAAGGCGTACATTCTGCGACCAACGAAGATGATTCCCCATGCCTCTCGGAACTCGTTCATAGTTTCATGGAAGACGATCACGATGATGCAGAAAAAATCGGTTACAACTCCGACTCTGACCCTGTCGACAAGCCTTGATGCTACTGATTCGCTCGAGAGCATGATCAAGTTAACCTCTCTCAACAGCACCGATTCTTACAGAAATCTGCTCTTGGCTCACGTTTCGAATGCGATGCAAATGCTTTCCTTTTTCAGGACGAATAAAGCTATTTTCAGGTGTAAAGTAATGGCTTATCTTCGTCAGGTTGGTCACAATGCAGCGATCTGTGTTACGAAATGGAGTTCCTCAGGTGGCCTAACCGCCGGAAGCTACGAGTTCATCGACGTGGTGCAATCGGTATCGTCGATTCGGCAAAACAGGTTCTTCGTTGATCTCGATTTTGCCTCCGAATCCAGATGGCGAGGCCGACGAGCGAGTACTTGAGGCTATGGCAGTATTTGCCTAGAGTTTTCATTGGCAAAATCGAGGAATTGAGTCAAGGTCATGACCGATTCGGCGAAACTATCGTTAAAGAGCAAACAGTTATCCCTCCCTCCGTGGAGAAAAAACCGTAACATGCAAAACAAATGGTTCAGTCCGTACCGTCGGACGACGAAACAGATCCAAGCGAGCAACACCAAATTGACTCCAGCGACGATCAATCGCGGGAATACCGTCCAATGCCGTTACGTTGGCTTCGATGACGCCGTCAACGGCGGTTTGTTCGTCCGTACGAGATGACCATTTTGAGAAACGAGAAAATAATATTGTTTTTAAAAGAATGGTTCTTGTATATTTCTTAATTGTTTTTAATGCGGCAAATACACATTGCCGAGCTTGTATCAGCCAACCAGATCGCATGATTAGCCAAATAAGAAAACAAAGATAGCTATGTATATAGACAAAAAGGTTATCCTTTTTTTTGTTGTTATTTTTATATTCTAATATTAAAAATAGTATGTATATGTATATATAAATATATAGTATTATTTTTATATATTATCTATAGTATAGATATATTATTTAAAAAACTAAAAATATTTATAAAATATAATATATTTATATTATTAATAGTATAAAAAATATAAAAATCATATATTTTTATATTTATGTATAATATTTTATATTTTTATATATTAATATTATTTATAATGTTATTTAATTTTTAAAACAATTTAAATTAATCGCAAGTAGTTCAAAATATATAATATTTGTAATAAATTATAATATAATACAATATAATATTATAAAAATAATTTGGTTGAACCAAGTGGATAAAATTATATAATTTAAATAAATATATATGATTTTTATATTTTTATATATATTTTATCATATAAATATATTATTTTTTAAAAAATAAAATATTCATAGACTAATACATAAAAAACTAATAAACTCTAAAAATCATTAACTCTAAAGTTTAAGGTTTAAGATTTAAGATCAGAGACTAAGGTTTGAGGTTTAATAGTTTAGGGGTTTTATATTTATAATATAAATATATTTTTATATATTTTAGTTTTTTAAATTAGTATATTTATATTATTAATAATAAATAAAATATAAAAAATATATTTTTATTTTTATATATTAATATCTATACTATTTTATAATAATATTATTTATAATATTAGTTATTTCATTAAATAATTTAAATATGGAATTTACTGGGATATTGTTTCTAGTTTTTTTTTTTATTTTTTTATTTCATCTACATTGTTTCATTAAAGATTATTTCTCAGTATATAGTGGTTTACTGTTTAAATTGAAAGATCGAATATTTTTAATCTGTCTTCAAACAGTGAAACAATAAAATATTGAACATCGTTCAAAGACAAGTTGAAAGAAACTTTTCTTCAAACAGTAAACAATTTAAATTTGTATGTTGTTTGAAGATGGGTTCCTTTCAACCAGTATTTGAACAATAACCCTTAATTTTTAATCGTAAGAATAACATGTATCGAACAAAAGAGAGTATCCACTGTTCAAAGACTGTTTTCTCTCCGACTTTGATCCGTGTTCGAGTGACAAAGTCTGTCCGGACAATGTGCAGGGGACAATGACGTAGCGACAAGGAGGCAGTGATGCAAGGTTTCTAATTTGTAGAAATATAGTTGAATTGTGTGGTTGTAAATTGATGAAGTTAGTGTTAAATAGGTGTTGAAGTTGAACGAAAAAAATTAAAACACAAGAAGAAAAAAGATGAAAGAGAATAGAAGATTTGATTATAATGTGTAAGTAATTTTTTTATTGTTAAAAAATATATAATTATTTTTTTAGATATAAAGTTTTATTATAACTAGTTATTTTTTTATATTTATAATTGCTTTAGTGATATAATTTAAATTATTAGAGTTAAAATTTAAAATAGTGATTGATTTAATGATTTAACTGATTTAATGGTTGATTTTCATCTTATCCTTAAATTTTAGAAAAATATATAAAAGATTTACTTACTAGTTATATAAATAGTTTATAAAAATTAGAAAAATTTTACAACGAGAGTCGAACACCGCTGAACACCCTTAATGATGAACATTGTTGAACATTATTAAACTGATTTATAAATATTGAAAAATTTTAAGGACTCAAAATATAATTATAAATTATTTAAATTAAACTTTTATTAAAGTATTTTCTATGTATATTTTATTTTATTAATAAAATAAAAAATACTAAACACTAAAAATTAATTTAAAAAATAAAAACACTAAACTCTAAACCTTAAAATCAAAATAAAAAATCTAAATCACTAAGCATTAAATTATAAACCCTAAAATATAATATTAAAATCCTAGATCCAAAAATTAAAATTGAAATCCTAAAAATAATAAATCATAAACACTGAATCCGAACCATAAAATCCTAAACTCTAAAATAACCAAAACCCTAAAACAAAAATCTTAATGTAACCCCCTCGACTCGGTCTAGACGTCACCCGACTCGAACGAGTTACACGGGGAATACCGAGGCTAATCCGAAGACTCACCCCGATAAACAACCCTAAAAAAATTTATCTTTTATCTTTTCTAAATGCTTTGATTAGATCCTACATGTTCATGCAAGGACCGAGTTCAATTGCAACGGAGACTAAAGAGAAACGAGTCCTAATTTAATCGAACAAGTTTTAGGGACCTAATTATAATTTTCAGAACTTTATACCCTGATTATGAAATTAAAGTTATCAATATTTAATTAAGTATATTTTATGCTTGAACGTAAATTTAAGACTTAAAATAATATATATAAGTCATTTAATTGCATGCTCAAAGTTTAAGGACTATTTCCAGCTTCCAAAGGTTTCATGTCATTCTCTATATGCAAATTCACCTAAAAACACTTTAAGAACATATCATGGCATATTATCTAGATGCACTTCAACCTAGTTAACAATAATATATTCAACTCCTAAGTAGCCATGCTTCATTATAAACAACACTCATATTCAAATATAAGAATATCAAGCATCAAACTTTAAGATAACTATATTAATGCTAAAGGAATATCAATGAGCAATTTACTTCAAATTCGCAAGCTAACATCAACTTTGATATCCATCAAATAAGTATAAGCATATAACCATTCCATGTCTCAAAAGCATAGACATTATTCACAATATGATTACCCATCCCCATTGCTCTCTCACTACTACTAATGTTATAAAGACACACTTGAGCTTTCACTTGGCAGTTAGTTACCTGAATCCTTGCTTCTTTTTGCTGCCTCTACATCAAATACTCTGCACTGCATGGTAAATGAGAGGGTAAGCATAAGCTTAGTGAGTGAATAAAAAAAATATAAAAACACCTTGCAATGCAACCCATATTAAACCAATTTCATCAATTTAAAAACATGTCATGCTCTTTATAAAACAAAACACACATGGCTAACAACGTCACTTTTAAAACTCAGTAAGTGTCATCAAACCAAGGCGAACAATGCTATCATTAAATTTTAGTAGAAATCATTTTGTAATCACATACTTTACAAGCTAAAATACAAGTCTTACATGCTACTCACATAGCAATGCTTACACGTGCATTTCAATGCACAAAGCTCAAGTCTTACATGCTACAACATAGCAATGCTAAAATCACATGCATAAAACCTCGCATGCATAATACCAAATGCAATCAAGTAAAAACCATGACACTTACTTTTGAAAATTAAACATATATTGATGCTAGTGATCCGATTTGTACTACTCCAAATCGTTAGGATAAACGGGCAGCCGCATGTTATACTACTCCCAGAGCATGCGTATGTTGATACTACTCTCAACATGAATTATCTCACCTTGATATCCGGTGACAGTACTACTCCGATCAACCCGTATGTGACAGTACTACTCCCATCACAAAGTATTAGAATAAAAGGCAAAATGCAACACACAAAGAATTTATACACGTACGACTTTTGAATGTTTATAGTGCACTCTAGACCCTATTGATCGATCAACTTATCCTATAAGATTCATCACTTAAATAGCCAATATATTATCAAAAACCAATGCTCAACATTTAATTCAAAACAGAATTCAAATCACATGTATCCCACTTTTTACGCATCACTTGTAAAAATCGATAAATCACTTTTATCTTATTTTTCAAAATAAAAACCGTGGGAACATTAAATGTATATAAAATATCTTTAAAAATAGTCTCATGAGCATTTATATACATACATAATCATATAGGCACAACACAATAAGAGCATGATAAATAACATAATAAAAATACGGCGTAATATAGAGACCTTTAAGAAAATAATACTTTAAACTTACTTCAGAGTATAGGGAGGTTTTTCAAACCTTCCCTACACCCCCAAACCTTTGAAAACATTTAAAACCATACCAAATTGCAGCCCTCATAATCCACTCACCGATTTATTGAAACTTACTCGACAAGTCACCCGAAAACACGATTCGTCTTTCCAAACTCCTTCAAACTTGTTTCTCTATCTCTTGACCTAATTCAAGCATCAAAACCAGATGTTTTAGTGTATTAAAACACACCCAAACATCCCTCAAGTCGGACCAATACATGACAACCCCTAAAAACATCATAAAACTTAACCGAAACTCACCGAAAATCTCTCCAAACACCCCCTAAACCTTAGGTTCGGGATTAGATACTTTAAAGCCATCTTAATTATATCTAAACACTTCAAGATTCATTTATTTAGGCATCAAAAACAGCCATGTAAAATCCTTGAACGAAAATCAAGAAAATAATGAAATTTTTATCAAGGAAACCGATTTTATTGATTCAAGACTTTAAAGATTGTTTCAATAAGAACTTAGGAAATTCATTAAAGAAATTTAGGTTTCAGAGGTTTTAAGGATTACCAACTCCAAAATTAATCTAACCCCTTCGAAGGTTTAAAAACTAGAAAACCCGTAGAAAAACGACAAGATTTTGATGAAGAAAAATATAATAAAATAAACCAACAAAATTTTATTAAAAAGAATGGATATTTACCTTGAAAAGATGATGAAAAGGCTGTCTTAGAGAAGAAGAAACCGAAATTTAAAGAAGAGATATTTTTAAAAAGTGAATTTTTGTGTTTTAGATCAAAATTATAGAATTTTGATTACTTAGGTTAAAACTAGGGATTAAAGGTTATTTATATAGGCTCTTGGAAAACCTAGATCGACTAGGATTAGGATTATATCAAATTACCTTAAAGATCCAAAATTTTGGCTTAGTTTATAAAATTTTCCTCAAGTTTTCTATTTTTACAAAACGATCACTAATTTCAAAATATTAGGGTTTCAAGGGTCAATTTTCTAAAATAATTTGACCAAAGTCTAATATATATTAATTAAGGATTTTATAATATTTTTCTATAATTTATTTTGATTAAAAATCAATTTTTAAGTATTTAATCCCGAACTAGGCTAAACCGACAAAATCGATCCACTAGAACTCTAAACCGGCCTCTAAAATTCTAGGCCCAATTTGGGGTGTTACAAATAAACTGATTTTGGGTTTTAAGTTTTTGGTTTATGCTTTTTAGAGTTTCATATTTTTTATTTTAGGGTTTAGGTTATATTTTTATATTTTATGATTTAGGGTTTTATTGTTTTAAGGTTTAGAGTTTATGATTTAGTGTTTTGGATTTTAGGGTTTAAGGTTTAATATTTTAGGCCTTTGACTTTAGGGTTTTAAGTTTTTGATTTAATATTTTTATTTTTAAACTATAAATAATTTAAATAAATAATTTAAAAAATGAAAATAATATATATTTTAAAATTTTTATTTTAAATAATTTGAAATTATATGTTTAGTCCTTAGAATTTTAATTTTTATTAATTAATTTAATAGTGTTCAGCGGTGTTCATCGTTAGTGGTGTTCAACAATGTTAGACGCACGCTGTAGACTCATCCTAACAAATAATGGTTAGTTAATTTTACTTGAAATGCATGTAGCAAAATAATAAACTTGTTATTATTTTTAAAATTTTTATTTGTTTATTTTTGTAGATGTAATTATTTTTGTAAATTAGTGACTAGTATTATTTTTATAAATTAATTTTTAGTTTAGTAAAATATTTACTTGTGTAAATTAATGAATAAAAAATAAAAAAAATCTCCAACCATATTTTTTTTAAAAATAAAAAATTAGTAAATAACTTATTTATTTATTTATATTTAATTACTAGTTTTGTATATAACAAAAAATTTAGTGCATATTTTTGTAAATAATTGTACAAATATGTGTGAATATTTGTACAAAATTTAAAAATAAAAAATTATGAATTAAAATTAGTAAACTTATTAGTAGTTTTTGAAAGAAAAAAATCATAAAAATATTTAGTATTTTTTTTGAAAAGAATGTTAATGTTAAAATTAGTAAGTAATTTTAAAAATCCAAAAAATTAAGTTTAAAAAATCCGTTAAATTTAGTAATTTTGAAGGAAAATTAGTAAAAATGGGTAATTTGTAATATATTTTTTTTCTTGTCTTGTAGGATGACTGAGCAAGTTCCTCTTTTGCGGTTATAAGATCAACGCATTAATAATTTGCCGATACTTGAGATGATATCAATTTATTTATATTTTATTTAATAAAAGTTTAATTATGTTAATAATAATATTTATCATATTTTTAATGTGCTACATGATTATGAGGATACATTTAAGCGTCACTTGATCATGGCCCATAATCATCCAAACGATCAAATCATAGACTAGTTGAAAGCTTCTGGATTTTATTATGTGACATTGATTCGTGGGTACAAGTTGGTACATGGGTTGATAGCCACTCAAATTGAGCGTTGGAGTCTTAAAACCTATATGTTTCATATATCGTGTGGGAAATGCAAGATCACACTTGAAGATGTGGTCATGCTTATTGATCTCCCAATAAACATTTAATCATTGATTGGGAACTACTGACTGGTGACCCGATAATCGAAAGTGCAAAAGCTACACCTGACACCATTTGCTCATTTTACCTTGTACAGGTTTCGGATAAATAAAATTTGAAAGGAGGTTGTGTAAAATTGAATTGGTTACAAAGTAATTTTCAATTGGATGAATATAGCTCAGTTGTTGCGACTTATAATACCAATCGAGCTTATATTGTTCATCTAATTGGAGGTATATTGTTGCCAAAAAATATAGTAATACTGTTCATACATGATATCTACGTTTTTTGAGGTATCTGTGGGAAACTGTCAACTATAGTTGGGGATCAACTATATTAGCATTCTTTTATCGTGAGTTTGATGTTGTAGATGGTCATAGAGTTTGGTGTATCAGTAGAAGTTTGATGTTGTTGCGTAGGTTTGGCAACGATTACCTTTTTAAACACCAGTTATACGGACATCGCTTCAGTTTTCTCTTGTGTCTTGGCAATTCAATTCATTTTTATTGTAATTTTAAATTTTTATTTTAATTTAATTTTTTAAAAGAATCTTTATTTTGATTTGTGTACTAATGGTGCGAAGCTCATACATGGTTGGTGCATAACAACTTAAACGTTTTTAGAGTTCAAATCGATTTGTATGCTCAGGAGCAAATAATTTTTTTTATTTTGATTAAAATTTTAAACTAAATCATCATTTATATTATAGTTAGAAGAATTATTGAAATAACATTTATTTTTGTAGTTTATTTGGATGTCGTACAACACCGATGATCTTAACTTGGTATCTGAAGAATTGTTAATGGATTCTCTACTATGGTGTTCTATTACACCATTAGTACATTTCACGTTTATTAAGTTCTACTTCATTGATAGGGTGTTGAGGCAGTTTGACTTCTACTAGACGATTTTATATATTTCATTCAATCATGACTTTTTGCATGATTTGGATGGACACGGTAGAGATGATGTGAAATGTGAAATCGTTCATGCAAACTACATTTATGCGTGGAACAAGAGAGGTCAGAATTTACCAGCTCGTATTCCACTTCAATAGGATGATTTGATTTTCAGAGGTCAGAGTACATAATCTATTTTCTTTATAATGGGATGTCGTATATCGTAAACCATGAATAGGAGATCCATTATTCTATGATATATTCTTCTTCAAAACTTGAAGTGTGCTATCATTTTAAATCGCATATTTATAAGGTTTTCATATTTGAATACAATACCAATATCAATTTTCACAGTTTTTCTATTATAAAGAATATTCGCCATAAAGATATTGTTGGTCATTTTATCTGCATCTTCGGGAGAAAATTTTTTCAATAATAATATAAATCAAAATAAGTAACTAAAATGCAACTATATCAAAATTTAAAATAACAATAATATTGACTTCTTAAAACTATACTAAAATGCAACTAAACGATTAAATTATTTCAAATATATAGTGCAAATGACTTTATAAAACTATACTAATTTCCAAAACATTAAAACGCATATCGTTAATTCTAAAAAAATAAAAAAATAGTAAATAAATATTATTGTAAATCCTATCTAACATAACAATTAAATTTCAAAAAACATCAAACTTATAATGATAAATTACAATTTTAGAATGACTTACAATATTTTCCCAACAAATTTCTTCTTCTTCTTTCTCTTTACTCAAATTATTATAAAATTTTTCTAACAAATAACCTTAAACATCAATATAACAAATTCATAAAATAAGGATATTGTTTTTACTTCGTTACCCTTATACAAAATTTAATATTCACTAATACATTTCAAATCAAAAAAATACACTAACCCTATACAACTTTATATTAATATAAGAAGTTAAAAAAATTATAACACATTGTCCAACCCCCTACATCACTCTCTTAACAGACTGCCACCAACTCAAACACTGTTCAAAGTCGGACGGAGGGCAATATGTCATTGAAAAGTGGATAACCTTCATTTTTCGACACGTGTCATTCCTGTAATTAAAAAAATAAGACTTAATGTTCAAAGATGGGTTGAAAGCAACCCGTCTTCAAACAATGTACAAATTTAAATTGTTTACTGTTTGAAGACGAGTTGTTTTCAACACGTCTTTGAACAATGTTCAATATTTTATTGTTTCACTGTTTGAAGACGGATTAAAAGCATTTGTTCTTCTAATTTGAATAGTAAACCGCAATATACTGGGAAATAATCTCCGTGAAACAAGATAATTGGAATAAAAAACTAGGAACAATATCCCAGTAAATTCTCTAATTTAAAGTAATCTAAAGCAGTTTAATTTATATAATATTTAGGGTAAAATATTATATAATATTATATTCATAAATGAGATTCTCGTTATGATCGAAATAACATTTGTTATATCTACAACGATAATAAATGCAATATGATTAAAAATACAATTACAACCATAATCTATTGAGAATTAGTCAATTATGTGATAAGGATTTTTATGTCTCATTTTATAGATGTGGATGCAAAATAATAGACATAGAAACTAACAAAACAATGCTCATTGGTCATCACATAGAAAATATATACATGGTGCATCTAGATGACATTAATCTTTCTCATGCATGCTTAGTTGCTAGTGATAAAAATGATGCATGGTTATGGCATAGGAAACTAGGCTAAGATATGCTAGCATAAATGTTTTAGAGAAATTAGTTTTTCAAAATCTAGTTAGAAGTTTACCCAAGCCAAAGTTTTCTTTAGACAAAATATGCGATGCATGTGCTAAATGTAAACAAAAATGTATTTCGTTTAAATTTATTAATGGTGTTTCAACTAGTAAAGCTTTACAATTGATCCATATGAATTTTTGGGGGGCAATTAGGAAAATTTACTTGGGTGGGAAATTATATCTATTTTTTATTGTTAATGATTACTCTAAAAACACTTGATTTATATTTTTAAGCACAAAAGATGAAGGCTTAGAAAAGTTCATTATATTTTCAAATATTTCTCAAAATCAAATTGATCAAAGAATTTCTCATATTAGAAGTGACCATGGAACCAAATTTTAAAATCTAGGTTTTGAGAATTTTTATATTGAAAATGGATTGGTCTTAATTTTTCGGTTCCTCATACTCCTCAATAAAATGAGGTAATTGAGAGAAAAAAATAGAACTTTAGAGGAAATGACTAGAACCATGCTTTGTGAAAATAATTTACCTAACTATTTTTGGGCGGAAGCCAAACACTTCTTGTTACATCATAAATCGAGTAATGATTACGCCAATTTTGAAGAAAATAACTCATGAAATTTTAAAATTTAGAAAGCCTAACATTATCTATTTTCACCCTTTTGAGTGCAAGTGTTTTGTTTAAAAAACTAAAAAAAGACAATTTAATTAAATTTGATGCAAAAAGTGATGAAACAATTTTTCTAGGTTATTCTCAAAATTCTAAGGCTTATGGAGTTTTCAACAAAAGAACCTTAGTTGTAGTAGAGTATATACATGTGTTTTTCGATGATAACCTCCTTTGTAGGAAGGATTCTTGTGATGATGATGATGTAGGAATCATTGAATCATTGATGAGGGATAAACATCAAAGGTGGATGTGGTTCCAACCAATGAAGAAGAAACACAAGATAGTCCAATAGAAGCTTTAGGAGATGTAAAATTTAAAGAAAGGGAAATGAGCTACCAAAAGAAGTTCAACTATGTGAAGATTGGTGAAATCTTGGATGATCCATCCAAGGGGGTAACTACTCGTTCTTCTTTTAAAATTATGAATCATATTGGATTTATCTTATACATAGAGCCTAAAAATATCAATAAAGCCTTAGATGATGAATTTTAGATATTGGTTATGTAAGAGGAATTAAATCAATTTTAGAGAAGTAATGTATGAACATTAGTTGATAGACCTAGTAATAAGTTTACTTTAGGAACTAAATGTGTATTTAGAAATAAACTAGATGAGAGTGGTAACATAGGGAGAAACAAAGCTAAATTTATAACGACCAGATTTTGGATACGAGTGTTGGGTTATCCTAGAACGTTGGGCTCCGTCGTTTGGGCCTCGGGTTTGACTGTTAGGCTTGTTTGAGAGTTGAGCTTGGGTTGTTTTTGGCCCAAAGCTATTTTTAGAGGAGTTTTTGGTAAATTGAAAATTATGGACAAAGATAAGAGAGATTTCTCCTAGCAAGTTGGATTAAAGGTTAAAACTTTGTTAGTTTTATTGAGGAATCTCGTTTAGAGTCTTGAGGGTAAGTTGTAGGACTTAAGGAGATCCACAAGTTAAGGTAAAAATGGTTGATTTTGGTGGAGGAAAGTTGTCGATGTGGTTGAAGACCAAAATCCGGGAATGAGTGTTGTGGATTTTCTTTCTCAAATTTTAATCAAGTTTCCAGTTTATAGAATCTCACCTAGCTTGGTCTAATAACTTGTTTTAACCTTTTCTTGTAGAGAAAGGAGTTGGGGAATCCTAAAGAAAGCTTGGCAAGGAAAAAACTTGAAAGAGAGGTTGTTGGGTTTTGTATCTTATTTTCTCGTGGTTGGTACCTGATAAGTGCTCAACTCACTATCACTTTCTATACTTTTCACGGGCACTTATCATCAAATCTACACCTACTTGAACCAATGCATGTGCTTAATGTGATATATTTAGGGATTGTGCCATTGAATATTATATTTGTAGAAAAGGCGTACTTTACTGCATTTTCATATCTGTGCAGGAACAAGTATTATCGAGGCAGCAAAATGAGGCCAAGGCAGTAGAATAAGGCCAAGGCGGTATTATCTATTTGTCTAGACTCGGGAGAGTTAGACTCACGAAAGGAGTAAGTGCGGTATTCAACTTGATTGGAAGATACTAACTCGGCCTAGGGATAGGTTAAGAGTTTCAGTGACTAAAAGAAGTGTGGGATTGGTTGTTGGTTATAATTGATTAACGCCGGGAGGTATCATCAAGGACTGACCTTCAACAGTGTTTCGACTTAGGGATAAGCGGAGCCATACAAGGACACTTTGCCGAACTTTGGTAAATCTGCCCAAGAGTAAGGTATTGCCGCGATAGAAAACATTGTCGCTGTCGAGATAGTATCTGCAGCAATGCCAAGGCAGTGCAATGCAATTGTATTGGACAGAAACAGATCAATCAAATCCATAATACAACACAACTGGGTCCTAACCCCTCTCTCTCATATTTGACCTCTCCTTTATTTAGTTAGTTTATTTAGTTTAGACAATATCCAAACTTACCTGTGTTTTTACTTTTATTTTACAGAAGCAAGAAGACCGAAGAAAGCATATTAAATATATCAATCCCTGAGGAGACGATAACTCGATAAATACTTATCACTTATTACTTGACGTGTATACTTGCACTCTAATTGAGCATATTCAGCACGCATCAATACCCCTCCAACTCTTCCTTGCATTGCATGTGTATGTATGCATGTTTGTTGTTTGGTAGCTTAGAGACCTCTAATGGTGAATTTCATAATTTGAGTATCGATGGCTTAAAACTGATAGAAACACACTTTAAATACTTCTAATAATGTGTAGGAATGTGTTGGGATCGAATGATTTAAGTTTGGATAGTGTTCTAAGCAATTTTTTGGGTGCAAACCTGTATTTTCGTGTAGGCATATTGATACCAAGTAGTCGTGTATCGATACTCCATATAGGGTGTATCAAAATAGGTAGGTATTCTTTGGTCAATTCGAAAAGATTATTTTAGCGTATCAATACGCCAAGGAGGCATATCGATACCAAGGTATTTTGATACCTTTTTTGAAGGCAAATCCATACAGTTGTGTTTTGATACCCTTTTTGGAGGCATATCGATACGGTTGTGTTTTGATACCCCATATAGGTGTATCGAAACTCCTAGGTAATTTAGTCAAAGTTTTAAGGGATGAGTTTGAGGGTTCTAAAATTTATAATAAAGGTTCCGATAGGTTAATTAAGCCACAAAATAAATATTAAAAACTTAATTTTGGTGATGTTGACTCCAATATGATGATAAGTTCTCGAGTCTTGGTCTTTGGCTTAGTCATAGCATGTTTTGATGTGAAGATCCTAGTTGGATCATAATTTTGTGGTTGAGTCTTTGTGATAGAAATTTAGATATCCAAATTAGTATTTCAACATAAAAGGCCATCCGATGTAACATTCTAGGTGATGTATTGAAGACTTTTCTGAATGGAAGATTCTGATGCCGTGTGGATGCAGCCTTATTCAAAGATGCTCGATGTAACATGTCAATCACGATATTTGGAGGATCCCGATGCTGTATGGATACGAGCCTCAATCCCCAAATGTAGGATCCCGATTCTGTATGGACGCGGACTGATAAGTGCTCAATTTATTATCACTTTTTACATCTTTCATGAACATTAATCACTTAATCTACACCTACTTGGGCTAATGCATGAACTCAATGCGTGACATTTAGATATTTTGATTTTGTGACATATAAAGATGATATTTATAGAAAATGCAAGCTTTAATGTACCTTTGTGCACTTGCATGTAAATCTGATGCCGCGACAGCACCTGAGACCATGACAGTATCTGAGGCTGCGACAACACCTGATAAACAAGTATCGATATTGTAGGCGATCTGAAGAAAAAAATAAGGTGGACGTTTTAAGATAAGCAGCATAAGAATCGGAGTTAGGAAACGTATGGAAA
Organism: Abelmoschus esculentus; assembly: GCA_035048815.1. Lineage (NCBI taxonomy): Eukaryota > Viridiplantae > Streptophyta > Magnoliopsida > Malvales > Malvaceae > Abelmoschus > Abelmoschus esculentus. The sequence goes on along the minus strand of JAUCBN010000016.1, from coordinate 12,902,702 downwards.
GTCAAAGTCAAAGGTCACACAGGAAAAGAATCCTTATGAGAATAAGCTAGGAAATAAAATAAATATCTTTTATTTAGGTACATAACTTATGTTTTAATCCAAGTTGTATTTCTACTTTGGAAAGGTTTTCCCTAGGCCAAGCCTATATAAAGGAGGTGCTGCCTAAGGAAGAGAGGAGAGCTGGACGAGAGAGAAGAATTCACCATAGATTTTAGAGTTTTCTTTGTTTTTCGTTATGTTCTAAATTCTTTAAGGCTTGGGTGAAAGTTGTAGAGTATTTGCGAGAAGAGATTATTCTTTGTTTTCTTATTTCATGCAATAAAATATCAAGGTTTGCTTATTCTTTGCCATTCATTGTTCTTGCATTCAAGCTTGGGAGAGAAGTTTGTGAGAAATCTATTTATCTAATATCGGGAGAGTTAGATTCATGAAAGGAATGAATTTACTAGGGAAGACATTTATATTGAGTTGTCGTGCTCTGACTTGAATTTTGTCATGATTTCAATCCAAACTTGATCACCATATGCATGTTGTAGATTAAAATGCATAAGAAAAAGTTTATCCAAACGTGAAAAACCAAGCCCGCATATCTGCAAGCTTAACTTGAATTCACTTAATATACTAGCTAGTAGCTACCAAAACCGACCCTACCAGAAACAACTCAGTTACCAAATTACCACCTCTACGTGAATGATGAAAGATTTACCCCAAGTTCCTTACTAGCTAAATAAATTAATTTTTGAGTATCTCATAATTTTGCTCTGGTTTCTATGCCACTTGAGAGCAAATTTCTATTTTAACCCTTCTTCCATGTCTTCTTTCACTGGAGTTTTTGTGGCCTCTCAGGGTCATAGTTTGGAACTTAACTAATGAAAATGCAATGAACTTGTAGCCAGTTGTTTGATGTAGAGTGTTGCACATAAACTGCATTTTTATTCAATATGCACTTCCAACTAGATGATAATTTATTTCTTGTGTTTGATTTACGGGGACTTTAGTTTACATCTTTAAAACACAGAAATTTGGATCCTAAAATGTAACCATGAAATCCCCATATGCCTTGGACTCCTGAATAAATTTATTCCCCATATGTCAACAAATAATTTTCACTTCATGTCATGTAAAATGGATGAGATTTTCGGTTATGTATAGTATGCAAATATCATTTGCAATGTATTATATTGCTTCTATAGAGCACCTGTGCACATGTATTATGCAGCATTTGCACCAATGAATGGACAAAATGCGATGAACATCTACGATATGAACTCTAGGAATCAGCCATTTGACACTCAGAGATACTTTTCTGATAGTAAGAGTAGAATGAAAGAAAGGGTATTAGGACGCAATGACTGAAATCGGGATTCTTTTACCCTGAGCAGGCCAGACCTTGTCTGTTACATAAGAGTGCAGAGGCTTTTCATGCTTGTAGTGCGGAATGATGTACCTGTAAGCAATATGGATAAAGTTATGATTTTGTACGAGTCTTCTATCGTACATAATACAGAGTTACAGACAGTGAAGCTAAGCTTTGAATCATAGGATTCATAGGTTTCCTCGAGACTTGCAATGTCGTGGAGACAATGGGTTGCAGGATCAATTTTGGGAGAATTTTGAGAAATTCACTTCTTAAACTTTCATTTGAATGTCTCTTTTTCCATGAAACATGCAACGACATTTAAATACTTGATGCTCTCACAGTATGTTTTTTCTTCATCTAACGTACACTGCATTTTCATCCATTACATTTACCGTAACTTTAGCATCACTTTTGACAATTATAATAGAAAAGTGCTTTTGAGAAGTAATTCTGAAAATAGAACTTTTTTCTTTTTCATTTATAATTAAAGTGTTTGATGTTTCTGTTGAAATATAGTTTTAAGTATATAAAATGTCTATTTTAATTTTTTTAATATATATAAGAAAGTACGATGTAAACATAAATAATTGAGTATTTTTGCTAAAAGTGCTTTTAAAATAGGTAATAATCATATTCGGTAAATAATGTTTTTAGTTAAAATTAAAAGTTTAATCAATAAAATAAGTTAATTTAGATTTTTGATAAATAGAGGACTGTATTAGTCGATGGTGGTGTAATTTCTCAATTTTAAAAAAATTATAAGCTCTTTCGAGATTACGCTATCACCGATTTTTAGCTCAAATTAGGAAAAAATAAAAAAGAAAAAGTTGATCAAAATCGAATTAAATAAGGATAATAATTTGAGCTGATTTGAAGAGAAAAAGAAAAAAATCAATTAGGAGAGATTTGACTAAAAGAAAGAAAAGAATATTATCAGATTTGATCATATTTGAAGAAGACAAAGAATGAATCAAATCAAAGACTTTAAGACAATATTTCACCTGATTTTGGGTATTATATTTGATTATTTTTATTATATTTGTCGGTTGAAAATCTTATATAATCTCGTTTCCCCTTCATATGTAATCATAACCACAACACAACACAACTCATAGGCACAACACATCCTCTACTCTTGTAATTCTCATTTTCTCCCATCACAAACACTTTGTATTGAATTTTTGTTGAATACAAGGAGAAAAGTTTTTTTTAGGTATTTCTTAATCTTTTGTTGTTCATTTTTTTATTTTTAATATTATCATAATTAGAGTAATTCTATTTTTTTAATTATAAAATCTCCGTTCTTCTCAATTTTTTTAGTTTTTTTTAATTCATAAAAAACATGTATGAACACATGTGAGTTTTTTTAAAATGGTAATTTGATCTATTTTCTTTAATGAAAGTTAGTAAATAGTGTTTTGGGCTTCATACTCATTTTCAATAAAGTGGGTCACTTTAATTAATACTAGTTTTATTCTAAAAAAATCATTTATAAATATCTTTTAAATTTGATATATTTTTATTTACTTTTAATCTAACTATTAATTTTTTTCTCTATTATTTATTTCTATTTTAATCATCTTACCCTTCTTAATTTTAATTGTTAAACATGTTGTATGTCTTTGTTATATTAGTTTAAATAAAATTCTTAGAGATAGGTTCTTAATTGTCTTAGTTAGAGCCTTATATATATTGTAAATAATTTTTCTTCACATTTAATAAGATATATGTAAATATACTTAAATTTTATAGGTAAAATTTATTTAGATAATTTTTTAAATTGATATTAATTAAATTAGAATAATAAAAGTTTTAATATATTAAATTTCTTTGTTTGATTGATTAAAAAGTAAAACTTAATTAATGAGGTGCTCCACTAAAAAGAGGTAAACGGGTTAACGCCAGAAATGTTAGCGGTGATTAAAGCTTACTCTCCTGACAATGAGTCCGTTAAAATGGAATTATATTCATAAATAGACAATAACTTAAATTTTATATGAACTTGTAAATTTCGGTATTAAAACGTTTTGTAATCAGCTAGATACCAATTTTTTGGCGTTGTGAGGGTACTAACTCTTCCCCACACGTAACCGACTCTCGAACCCATTTTTGTGTTTTTCGCAGACCAAAATTATTGTTTTAATAAAATAAAAAATAATTCTATTAAAATAACTCGTTTTTAACTGATCCAATAACACCTTGTTTTTATTTTAAAAAAGATTGATGGCAACTCTGTTGTTTTTTTTAAAAAAAATGAACCACTTGAAAAAGGGGTTTGTGAAAGCTTCGCGACTCCACTAAAGAATTTTGTTTTTTTATATATAAAAATAAGAGAGTCAAGCCACAAGTTGATTGCAACATGTTTTAATGTTAGAAATTTATAAGTTTATATAAAATTTAACTTCATTGTCCTTTTATGAATTTGATTCTATTTTAAACATTTAAAACTTATTTTCAAGTTCTATACCTGAGCTTTTTTCCGATCATTTAAGTGAAGGGAACACGTTATTTCTCTCGTGAGAATTTAATTCTCCACATGGCCTTAGTAAGTACCTTCAAGGCTCATATGTCCTAAGTTTTCGTAAGGATATTTATTTTTCGCATAGACCTAGGAAAATGAGTCCTCCTGAGTTGAACTTGATTCGTTAAAAGCCTATAATAGGTGAGAATCAAGGGCCTTACTACCCTTAATAGGGGACATCGAGGAAAACTTGGGGACCTTTCTACAAACAAACCATATGTGAATCTAGAAGTCCACCCCATTAGAGCCATATGGAATACTTAGAGTTAGAATTTGGTTAAAAAAATTTCATAAGAATAATCCATGGAGACAGTCCCAAAAATGTTGGAATACGTTACCCAATTATTATTCATACAATGAAATTATTTTGGACCTCTATTTTTATCTTAATATTTTGTTGTTTTGCATATTTATTCCTTAGATCATGCATCTCATATATAGAAAGGGTCGAGTCTGGAGAATATTACTCAAAATAGAATATAGTGTTTCTTAATTGATAGAAGATTCCTTAGAAAGAGTAAGATCATGCGAGAATATGCCTTCGTTCTGAGGTTAACCAACGAGCACTTACAGGTGAGAAAAAGAAGAACAAGTAAGAAACTGAGAATTTGAAGAATAAATGAATTATAGGAAAAGGAAAAGAGACTATTTATATAAAAATGAGGTGGGTCTATGACAACAAGATCTATTTGTGAAGAAAAGAACAAGATTTTTCATAATGGATAGAAGACTCCTTAGAAAGAAAGATCATACGAGAATACATCTATGGTTCAAGGTTAACTAGCTAGTACTTATGAGTGAAAAACAAGTAAGCGGTTGAGGACTTGAAGAACAAATGAGTTATTGAAAAAGGAAGAGAGAATGGTTGCATAAAAAAATAAGGCCCATAACAATAAAGTCATTTTTTATGAATTATTGAGGTATATGTCATACTATCAATGAAAAGCTAAAATAAATCCATGTTTTCATTGCTAAGTTGTAAGTGGAAGACTTGATTTATTAGCTACTAGAGCCACTATATACGCGTTGAGCTTTAGGTTAGTCAAAGTGAGAATGAAGTACTTAAAGAGCAATTGGAGGCCATGAAGAGAATCATTCAAAAAATTTCGAACAAAGATTTGGTGGATATCAATAAAGGAATCATTTACTAATGGCTTACTCTTGTTAAGGAAAATGATATGAGATCTCAAGAAAGTGACATGATCGAAAAGAGTGTTATGAACGAAATCTAAAATGTAGTCAAATATGGGGTGTTAACCAAGAAAGTTGAATCTTTGAGCCAATATAAGAAGTATGATTGAGACTCTTATGGTTGATCAAGGAAATAATTAGGTACTTGATAAGTGCTCAACTCACTATCACTTTCTACACTATTCATGGGCATTAATTATCAATTCTAAACCTACTTGAACCAATGCATATACTTAATATGATATATTTAGGGATTATGCTATTAAATATAATATTTATAGAAAAGACATACTTTACTGTATTTTTATGTTTGTGTAGGAAAAAGTATTGTCGCGGAAGAAAACTAAGACCGAGGCAGGACCTGATGTTAAGGCAGCAGAAGACAAAGAGCAACATGGCAGGCAAACTAAGGAGAAAAATGAGTAGAATGTTACTGGACAAAAAGCCCAAGGATCGGAGCTGAATAGCCTGAAGAAAGCCCAAAGATAAGGCCACACGGGAAAACCTTATAGAAGAATTAAACTTGGAAATATTTGACCTATGTACATAACTTGTTCCCTACTCCAAGTTGTATTCTATTTAGGAAAGGTTTGCCCTAGGCTAAGCCTATATAAGGAACAGCCGTCCAAGGGAATAAGAGAGCTGAATTGAGAGAGCTCACCCTAGGAATCATTGTTATTCTTTCCATTATGTTCTAAGCTTTCTTAGGGTTTAGGTGAAGATTGTTAAGTATTAGCAAGAAGAGAGTGTATCTTGTTTCTTGTTTTTAATGCAATAAAATATCAAGGTTAGCTTACTCTTTGCCATTCTTTGTTCTTGCATCCAAACCCAGGAGGGAAGTTTGTAAATAATCCATTTATCTAGACTCGGGGGAGTTAGATTCACAAAAGGAGTAAGTACGGTATTTGACTTGATTAGAAAATACTAACTCGGTCTAGGGATAGGTTGGAGTTTCAGCGACTAAAAGAAGTGTGTGATTGGTTGTTGGTTATAATTGATTAACGCTAGGAGGAATCATCAAGGACTAGTCATCAACATTGTTTCGACTTAGGGATAAGCGGAACCATCAAAGGACACTTTGCCGAACTTTGGTAAAATTTGCCCAAGAGCAAGGGATTGCCACGGCAGAGAACATTATCGTTGTCGAGACAGTAATCTGTAGTACTACCGAGGCAGTGTAGTGCAATTGCATTGGACAGAAATAGATCAATCAAATCCACTATACAACACAACTGGATCCTACCCTCTTTCTCAATTTAATCTTTTATTTAGCTTTCTTTAATTGTTTTATTTAGTTAAATCTCAAATCAATAACTTGTGTTTTTATTTCCTTTACAGAGCAAGAAGACTAAAGACATATTAAGTACACCAATCTCTATGGAGACGATATCTAATATACTTACCACTTTATTACTTGCGATGTGTTCACTTACACAAATTGCGCATAGTTCACACGCATCAAGATTTTGGCATCGTTGACGGGGATTGACAACTAAATTTTGTTTTCTTTATTTTCTTGCTTTTTAGTTATTTTATTATTTTTTATTTTTATTTTACTTGGTTAATTTTTGGTGTATGATCAGGGCCAACCTAAACAATCAGTTGTACAAGATTGATCTAGAAATCGAACAAACCTATCAAGGGTTGAGGAGATAGATCCAAGGAGCCATGGCAGTAAATCAAGAAAATCAGAACTTACCTGTCGACAACGGAGGCCTTCCACAGCAGCCACTGCCGCAACCTCTGCCGCGATAGTTAACTGTTAGAGATTTTCTGGTGGAAGACCTGAATTGATTGAACCCTGGAGTTGTTACACCAGAGATAGAAGCAACCCACTTTGAATTAAAACCTGTGATGTTCAATATGCTTAATACTATTGGACAATTTAGTGTGTCTGCAACTGAAGATGCAGACAACATCTCAAGTCTTTCATGGAAGTTTGTAACTCATTTAAAATTCAAGGAGTCCATGAAGATATTTTGAGATTAAAACTTTTTTTCATATTCACTGAGGGATAGGGCTAAGACCTAGTTAAATAGCATTCCGGCAGGATCTATAGGATCTTAGAGTGAACTCTGTCGAGAATTCATTACGAGTTTTAATCCTACCAACTTATATGATCGAATCCGTAATGAAATTACCTCTTTTCGACAAGCTGACGACGAACCTATGTACTAGGCATGGGAGCTCTACAGAGAGTTACTGAACAAGTGTCTATTGCATGGATTTCCACTATGGACACAAGTAACCATGTTCTACAATGCTACTAGTGCCCCGACAAGAATGATTTTAGATGGCTCGGTAAATGGAACACTTCTTGACAAAGCTCCAGAAAAAGCTATTGAGATTCTGAACAAACTCGCAAGGAACGATTTTCAATTCCCTACTTCTAGGCGAGGAGGAGTGAGACGCCAAGCCATATTGAATGAACTAGAATCTACCAACTCGGTGACAGCACAATTGGCCTCTTTAACCAAGATAATTCAGAATATGCAATTACAACAAAATACGCATGAGATTAAAATGATAAATTCTTTTGAGTATATGCAAGATAAGGAATCTGGTATTTATGTGGGAAACTACGACCGAAATAATAATATGATGTCCAACACATATAATCTGGCATGGAAAAGGTACCCAAATTTTTCATGGAGCAATCTTAATAATGCCTTGAACCCCACTAACCAAGCCTCAGGTTACCAGCATTCACTGCCGCAACAGTAGGTTCAGCAGTCAATGCCGCAGCAGCAGATGCATCAGCAGCAACCCATGAATTCACTAGAAAATTTTCTTAAGGCCTTCATGATGAAAACAGAATCATATATGGCTGAGAACATTAGTTTCATGAAGAGAACTGATGACTTCATGAATAGAACTAAGATGAGGCTGCAAAATCAAGAAGCAGCGATTAAATCAATGAAAACCTGAGTTGGTCAGTTTGCTCAAAGACAGAATACTAGACCACAAGGAGGATTATCCAGCAATACTGAAGTTGCTAAGGGAATGGGCCATGAACAATGCAAAGCAATCACTACAAGAAGTGACCTACAACTTAAAGAGACATTAGGCAGTTCAGCAAACAAAGCCCCACTAGCAATACAAGAGAAACCAGAAAAAGAGGACTTGGATGCTGAACAAAATGATCATGAGAACACTGCCCCAGTAGAGAACTCAGCAGCACCTCAGCAAGCTGCCGAGACAGCGATAAACACAGTGGTTCCAAGTATTAATTCCAAACCAAAGAAACCCTGGAAGAGATGAGACCACTACCACCTTTCCCACAATGGTTGAAAAAGCAAAAACATGATCATCAATTTAAGAAGTTTCTAGACATTTTAAAGCAAGTTCACATTAACTTACCCTTTGTTGAGGCAATTGAACAGATGCCCAACTATGCTAAATTTTTTAAAGATATTGTGTCTAAAAGAAAGAGGCTAGGTGAGTTTGAAACAGTGGCAGAAACTGAAGGATGCATGGAAATGATCCACAATTGAATGCCACCAAAATTGAAAGATCTTGAAAGATCTTGGATGCTACACAAGTAAGAATGCAGGTGAAGAAATTCATTAAAAGAGACACTCTACCGAGGCAGTAAATAGTGTAAGAAGCCGCAACAATCCCAATGGGCAGAAATAGCGTAACAGCTATCTACCGAGATTCTCGTCGCGGCATTAAATACAAACGATAGAAAAATTAAAACGGCTATAAAACATCTAGTGGTTAAAACGGTTACACTGCCAAATCCTATATAAACAATCTCTTCCTCTTAAACTATTCACTGTTGCAATCTTGTTTCTTTAAAATTGATTACTCTCTTTTACTATATTCTTTGCAATCTCAAAGCTCTCTTATTTTTCTCAGGAAAATTCCAAGCTTCTCTCCAAAATCTTCAAGAAAATCTTCACTGCTCATCTATGGCAACTTACACCCGATTCGCCCCTGCCGCCGTTGAAGAACGCTTCAACAGGTCCTTCATCTCTAGGCAATTGTGGGAGGAACAAGGGTTCCAATACAGTGATGAGGAGAATTTCGGTATTGAGCATTACTTGTCGACAGAATCAAGTATCAAAAATGACAAATCTTTTGCCTGTAACCTAAACAAGCCAATGCCACGATTGTGCTAGAATTCTATGCACATTGACCAAGCAAAGACTCACTATACGCCCACTGCTGGGGCAGGCCAGTCTGCCTTGATGTCGAGATAATCAACCAGTTCTACGGCCTAACTTCTGATCGAGATATCCACTCAGAATTCATAGAGGAAGTAATGGACCAAGATTACGAATTGATCAAAAATGACCTTTGTTACGAAGGCACGAATTGAGAGACTGGATCCCATAAAGGATCGGTGGCTTGGCAGAACCTCAAGCCCAAGGCAAAGATGTGGACAACATTTGTCAAGCGGTGCATTATCCCCACATCATACAATAGCACTGTAGACCGAAGAAGATTGGTTCTAATCCAATCCATCATCAACAAAAGGAGAATTAACGTGGGAGAAATCATTCTAAGAGAAATATACGAGTGCGGTAAGAAACAAAGAGGACTCTTAAATTTTCCATGTTTGATCACAAGTTTGTGTATTGCTACAGGTGTACCAATAGAAGATAATGATGAAATCACAACTTAAAAGAAAGGATGGACTAGAAACTTATAACAAAGTGATGCAAATCATTCAGACAGAACCTGTCCAGACAACACCACAGCCCTACACTATCGAGACTTCTGCCAGGGCCCAATACACGGCAAACACACATGATGTTACCTGTACTACTGCCGCAGCAGACCCCTACCAGGAGATCCTCCAAAAAATAGTAGCCATGGACCTTCGACAACAACGGTACATGGAGTACCAGAAGAAATTCAACACTGCCTTAGCCCAGATGATGAACAACAACTTCCCAAACCAAAGAGTGTAGTTTTTGGACTTTCCTCCTAACATATTCATCACAGTAGCACCTTACACCAAAACGGCCCTAACCTAGGAGGGTCGAGACCATTCTTCCCTGATGGACCACAGAGACCGTTCGATGCTGCTGGCCCATCTAGGGCAGCAGACACTATCGTGGCATCATCTGTCAGCCGAAGACCTTCGAAGAGAACGACAGTTTTAAGCTCTCCACCGAGATCTATGGCCAGCCTCTTGGCAGAAATTGATGCCTACATCCATCAAAGTTCATCTACTGCCGAGCCTACCACCCAGCATGCCACGGTAGAAGCAACAGATGCCAAAACAAGAGGGACATATATAATGCTCACTTAAGAAGTTGCCAAAGATGAAGAAGGGGAGGAAGTTAACGCTCCTTTGCAAAGGACACCACCCAATCGAGTTCAGCCGCTATGACAAGCAAAAATACAACAATCACCAGCACAAGGATCTAAAATGAAAGAATCGGTAGGGATACCTAGAAAGAAGATAGTTACCAGCAGTTCTTTAGAATTCGTCTAATTTTTCTATCTTTATGCTGCTTTTATAATTGTTTGTTTTCCTTTTTATATTTTGTTGCCTACTGCTTGCCCCTAATTTAAGCATTGAGAACAATGATTGGTTTGAATTTGGGGGCGTAGAGCCACTGCCGAGGCAATCTACTTCCGCGGCCTTGACATAAAAAAAGAGTTTTTAGTGATAAAATTTTTGTTTTATGTCCACCACTTTACTTGAAATTATTGCCCATACTCTTGTACTACCCATCATCAGTATTGTTTTAGTTTATTCTTTTAAGGCAATAGAAAATTTTCCCCTTACCATAGTTAGATTCTATTTTGAAGGCTTAATTCTAGGATACTAAAGGAGAAAAACTTAGAAGCTTGCTATAAGTTTGAACTTAAAAACACTTTTGGGATTTATTTGGCTATAGGAATTCTTTTAATAAACTTAGGTAACAAAGACTTAGATCTTTGGAAAAGTGGCTAGAGGTGCCTATAACCGGCTCTAGAAAATACTCTACTTCCTGCTAAAGGTACCCGAAATTGGCTCTAGTATGTTAGAAAGAATAGAAAAAAATAAGAGAAAAAGAAAACACAATCCTTGAGGTGCCTAAAATTGGCTCAAGAAATTATTGTTTTAAGAAGAGTACACTAAATTCAAGTCTATTTGTCTTGAACTTAGAGTTTATCTAAGAAGGCATTTAATCAAAATTGTCCACAAAAATGCACATACTCACAAAACCTTATAGTTTATCTTCTAGGTACACCCTTAGGCAACCGAAAGGTTAAGTCTAAAAAATAAGACATATTTATGGTGGGGAGAATAGATGGAAACATAAGACCAAGATAGAATAGAGTTTGAGAAATTGATGGTTTGCATTGCTTGAGGACAAGAAATAGTTCGAGTTTGGGGGTATGATAAGTGCTCAACTCACTATCACTTTCTACACTTTTCATGGGCATTAATCATTAATTCTACACCTACTTGGACCAATGCATATACTTAATATGATATATTTAGGGATTATGCTATTAAAGATAATATTTATAGAAAAGACATACTTTACTACATTTTTATGTCTGTGCAGAAAAAAGTTTTGTTGCGGCAGCAAACTGAGGCTGAGGCAGGACCTAATGCCGAGGCAGCAGAAGACAAAGAACAACATGGCAGGCAAACTGAGGAGAAAAATAAGGAGAACGTTGTTGGACAAGAAGCCAAAGGATCGGAGCTGAATAGCCTGAAGAAAGCCCAAAGACAAGGCCACGTAGGAAAACCTTCTAGAAGAATTAAACTTGGAAATATTTGACCTATGTACATAACTTGTTTCCTACTCCAAGTTGTATTCTACTTAGGAAAAGTTTGCCCTAGGTCAAGCCTATATAAGGCATAGCCGTCCAAGGGAATAGGAGAGCCGAATTGAGAGAGTTTACCCTAGGAATCATTGTTATTCTTTTTATTATGTTCTAAGCTTTCTTAGGTTTTAGGTGAAGATTGTTAAGTATTAGTGACAAGAGAGTGTATCTTGTTTCTTTTTTTCAATGTAATAAAATATCAATGTTTGCTTACTCTTTGTGATTCTTTGTTCTTGCATCCAAGCCCGGGAAGGAAGTTTGTAAGTAATCCATTTATCTAGAGTCGGGAGAGTTAGATTCACGAAAGGAGTAAGTACGGTATTTGACTTGATTAAAAAATACTAACTCGGCTTAGGGATAGGTTAGAGTTTCAGCGGCTAAAAGAAGTGCGGGATTGGTTGTTGGTTATAGTTGATTAACACCGGGAGGTATCATCAAGGACTAGTCATCAATAGTGTTTCGACTTAAGGATAAGCAGAACCATCAAATGATACTTTGCCGAACTTTGGTAAAATCTGCACAAGAGCAAGGGATTGTCGCGGCAGAGAACACTATCGCTGCTGAGACAATAATCTACAGCACTGCCGAGGCAGTGTTGTACAATTGCATTGGACAGAAACATATCAATCAAATCCATTATACAACACAACTGGATTCTGCCATCTTTCTCAATTTGATCTCCTTTTATTTAGCTTTCTTTAATTGTTTTATTTAGTTAAATCTCAAATCAATCACTTGTGTTTTTATTTTCTTTATAGAGCAAGAAGACTAAAGAAGACATATTAAGTACATCAATCCCTATGGAGATGATATCTGATATACTTATCACTTTATTACTTGCGACGTGTTCACTTGCACAAATTGCGCATATTTGACACGCATCAGTACTGAAGATATGATATACTCGTGATAAAATCTAAATCTCTCATAATAAGGATCTTCGATATCCAAACAAGAGCTATTTCTAAGAGTAATATCTTAACAGATTGATGTCTCTTCTTATGCATTGATGCATTTATATTTTTTTTGTTGTTTGTTTGCATTTATTTTTGTTTTTACATCATTGCATTCATTCAAACATAATAAAAAATTAATCTAAAAAGGGAGCAAAGTTTCACAGAAGTACGATACAAAAGTAATGGTCATTGAAGATAAGTCAAAGACTTCAGGAATACACGAGCGTATTGAATGTTGTTACCTAGATAGCAATCATGTTAAGGTTTTAGGACCCTATCAATGCTTTTTCAATATGCTTTCACTTTTCCATGGTCTCTAAAGTAATTCATTTCGCCCAAAGCTAAGTTTCAACTTTATCTCGGAAGAACTTCATTATTTCCCTAAATCATGAAGAAACTCAAGATTAAAAGGTGTCTAAACTCGACGATGTTGTTCCTAAGTCCATAAATGAGAAGAAGTAGAAAGATTATTATCCATAAAACCTTTTTGGAGGAAAATATTCAGAGCGACATAGATGTTAGAGACCTAAACTTGGTAACTGGTTTGTTTGTTTGGCTATGCATCTCGGTACATTCAGTTAAGTTGGGCAAGTATACAAACATAAAGAGATTTATCATAGACTTTCAGCAAGCGGTACAAGCATGTCACTGATATGATCTTTAATTGGCTCTTCTAACAACTAATGAAGCAGAAACACAAGGGATGCTTTTGTTAATATGCAAAATAGTGGCGATATACGAAAACCAAGTTCATCCTCCACTGTTGGATAATGAGCTATTAAAGATGGGAAACGTGAGGAAGAAGAAGAATAAGAGTGTCCTATGACATGAATGACTTCAACAATTGAATCTTGTTGCATCATAGATAGGTTGAGCTTGGATGAAATTCACTCATGCTAATGCCTAACAATTGGACAGTAGATGATTTTTCTAGTCAACGATGAAGTCACTCCTAGAACCCTTTTACTTTAAAAAATCAGAGATCTTTTTAAGGGACTTTAAGTTATGTTACTTGTTTTAAGATGGATTTCCTTTATATTCATAAGTGATAAAAAAATTCCACTCATTTGGTATATTTCTCTTCCAAAATACTCCTCTTTAGCAGAGCCTCTATTATTGATTTTATGAATGATTCTTGAATCTAATCTATAGATAGAAGAGCAAAAAAGTATGTTCAGAATTAATGGAAAAAATCCTATTTTGAGTGAATTTTTCTCTCAAATATTGTTGTTTAGGATTTTTGAATAAAGTGCTAACTCTAAATCATCTACCAACTGAAGACTACTTCTTTTATGATATTTGTGTGTAAAATGACATTTTACATTCCTTTTTTCCCTCATCGAATAAGAAATTAAATATTCCCTTGTTATCCACTTTGAGCCTAACATTTTTCTTGTGTTTAAACACTAACCAAGGATCACTCCCCAACCGAGGGGTAAAGAGGATGAAAGATTATTTTTAAGTGAGAAAAATGTATCAAATCAAGGTCAACAATGAAAAAAGATAACAAAAAAGGGAGAAAGAAAAAGTTGAAGGAAAAAAGCAAAAAATGAAAAAAAAAGAAAAAGGAAAAATAGATAAAAGTTAAATCTTGAAAGAAGAGAAAAGCATGAAACATATGCAAAATTCTTCAAATGAGGCTTGTGCAAGAAAAGAAATAAACTCTAGGGTGAAAACCCAAAATGGGCAGTCTAGAGTGATCTTAAGAATAAACGAACGAAGATTTTATCAAGTTGGTTTAATCACCCTTGAATATATATATTTGAGTCTATGTATCATTTCATTTAGAACCATAACCTACCCTACATTACAAGCCTTAAAAGACCATTTAGATCACACATGAATATTTGAAAAAAAAATTATTTTCAGAATACATTCTGCCTAATTAAGTTAACCTTTCTTCAAGGATCATTGAACTTCTAATGTCTGATTGAGATCAGAAAAAAGGAAAGATTGAAACTTGGGGATTTGGTGAGTTAAAAAAAGCCACTAAAATGGGACATTATCCGGTTGATAGATTAATGAATCATTTATACTATGAATTTCGGGGTATCTTACTTTGTTCTTTTTTATGTTTGCCATGAATTTCGAGTTTAAATTCTCATTTCTAGACTTTATTTTCTTCGAAACCTCGTTTCTAGAATTTTATTTTGCATCTTACGAGTAAAGTAACATAAATTCATGAAAAAAAAGTTTCTTGGTGTTGATTTAGATTTTAAGGGCAATTGTTCAACATAACATAAGTACCTCAAGTGAAATAGGGGCAACACTGTTTTTAATTGTTTACAGGATAAATGTTGAAGTACCAATTTGGGTTGAAATCTCGTTCCTCCGCGTTCATAATGGAAGAAGAGCTAGAAGAAATTGAATGAGTTCAAGGAAGATATAGCTAGTTAAACCAAATCGATGAAAAGAGGTTGGAAGTTGTTTTCAATGGTCATATGTATCAAAAGAGATGCAGGCTTATGAAAATAAGATTCAACCGAGAGAATTTCAGGAATGAGACTTGATGCTAAAGAAAATATTATTAATCTAGAAGATACCCAAGAAATGTGGGCACTTAATTGAGAATGACCATATATTGTATCAAAGGTTTTTTTGAAGAAGCTTTAATAGATTGTGAGAAGCTTAAAATTTGTTGAATTCAGGCCTAGTCAAGAAAAACTATGTCTAGAAAAAAAGTACCTAAAGGTGAAAACGCGTAATGGATATCTTAGATACAAAAAAAAATGAAAAAAATGAAAAAAAGAAAGAAAAAAAGAAAAAGGGGGATTCAAGATGAAAAATGCGTAAAGGGCGTCTTGCAATCAAAGGAGGATCTAAGTTGAAAACCCATAAACGAGAGATCAAATAGTTCATAGATTAGGCATACGTAAAATAATTTCCTCAAAGGCTTCATAGCTTGGAAGGAATTTTGTTTCTTTGTACATCTTTGTTAGTTCCAAAACTTACACAGCAAAAGCAATATTCAAGACATTTGCTAACGTTTTAACTCTATATCGACTTAAGGTCTCTGAAGATATTGGGTATAGAAGAAAGAGGTCAAACACAAATATATGCATGCAAACACATCAATTTACTTAGCATGGAGCTAGAACCCAATAACTCGTGAGAACCATAGAAGATGCTTAGTACCAATATACCTTTAAGCATGGACATTTACCTTTACTAGAGAAGATGTCTCATGATATGAGAGTTTTCATCAGATTAACAAATTTTCCTTACCTATCATTCAAATCGACTAGATTAAGTGAGAAAATAAACAAATCAAAAAGAGATAAATAATAAAGCATGATTGTCTATCTAGTTGGAATAATTAAATGCACTTAGAAGAAAAGAAAAAGAATCTCGAAGAGAAAAGAAAAGAAATCCAAAGAAAAACAAAAATACATATTAGGCATCTCTAGGGGATTATTCATCATAATTGTGTCGTTCATTAAATTTTAACAGGTATGAGAAATACTCTCAGTAAAGAACCTGCATATCCATTCGTGCATGAGGAGAATGAAAACTTTTTTGTATATCTACTCGAACTTGAGGAGAGTAGAACTTTCTTATCTATTTGAGCATGAGAATAATAGAACTTGCATATCCATTCGTGCATCAGGAGAATGTACCCTATTTTTTGCTTATCTATTCGGGCATGAGGAGAGTAGAACCTGCTTATCTATTCAAGCATGAGGAGAATAGAACTTATATATCAATTTATGCATGAGAAGAATGAAACCCTTTTTTAAACCGGCTTATCTACTCGAGCATAAAGAGAGTAGAACATGCTTATCTATTCAAGCATAAGTAGAATAAAACTTGCATATCCATTCATGCATGAGAAGAATGAAACCTTTTTTAACTTATTTATCTACTCGAGCATGAGGAGAGTAGAGCTTGCTTGTCTATTCGAGCATGAGGAGAATACAACCTGCATATTCATTCGTGCATGAGTAGAATAAAACCCTTTTTAAATTTGCTTATCTACTCGAGCATGAGGAGAGTAGAATATGCTTATCTATTCGAGCATGAGGAGAATAGAACATGCATATTCATTCGCGCATGAGGATAAAGGAACCTTTTTTTTGCTTATCTACTCGAGCATGAAGAGAGTAGAACCTGTTTATCTATTCTCATATGAGGAGAATGGAACTAGTGTATTCATTCGTGCATGAGTAGACTAGAACCTTTTTTTGAAGATGCTTATCTATTCGAGCATGAGGAGAATAGAACATGCATATCCATTTGTGCATAAGGAGAATGAAAACTATTTTTGAAGATGCTTATTTATTCGAGCATAAGGAGAATAAAACATTTTTATCCATCCGAGCATAAGGAGAATAGAACATTTTTATCCATCCGAGCATGAGGAGAATGAAACCTTTATCTTTAACATATGCCTATCTATTCATGTACGAGAAGAATATAACTCGTTTATCCGTTCGGGTATAAAGAGAATGGAACATGTTTAAGTGCAAGAAGAATGAAGCTATCCAATGATTTTACGACCAATAAAAATCAGTCTTTTGTTCTTTACTTTATCACTGTTTCACTATAATAAGCAAAGAAGGGACAACTTTTGTCACTGATTTTTAGCTCAAAACAGAAAGAAAAAAGAAAAAAAGAAAAGCTGATCAAAATCGAATCGAAGAAAGACAACAATTTGAGTTGATTTGAAGAGAAAAGGAAAGAAAAACAATTAGGGGAGATTTGACTCAGAAAAAGGAAAGAATATTATCATATTTAGTCATATTTAAAGAAGAAAAAATGAATCAAATCAAAGATGTTAAGGCAATATTTCACACGATTTTGAGTATTAAATTTGATTATTTTCTTTTTATTTGTGGGTTGAAAATCCTATATAAACCCATTTCACCTTCACTTGTAAACACAACCATAACACAACACAACTCATAAACACAACACATCCTCTACTCTTGTAATTCTCCTTTTCTCCCACCACAGTCACTTTGTATTGAATTTTTATGGAATACAAGAAGAAAAGTTTTTTTAGATATTTCTTAATTTTTTTTTGTTCATTTATTTCTTTAATCATAATTGGAGTAATTCTATTTTTTAGTTATAAAATCTTTGTTCTTTTCAATTTTTTTAGTTTTTTTAATTCATGTAGAACATGGATGAACACATGTGAGTTTTTTTAAATGGTGTTTTGATCTATTTTCTTTAATGGAGGTTAGTAAATGGTATTTTAGGCTTCATACCCATTTTCAATAAAATGGGTACCTTTAATTCATACTAGTTATTCCAAAAAAAAAACATTTATAAATATCTTTTAAATTTGATATATTTTTATTTACTTTTAATCAACTATTAATTTTCCTTTCTATTATTTATTCCTATTTCAATCATCTTAACCTTCTTAATTTTAATTGTTAAACATGTTGTATGTCTTTGTTATATTAGTTTAAATCAACCCTTAGAGATAGAATCTTAATTGTCTTAGTCAGAGGCTTGTATATATTGTAAATAATTTTTTTTCACAATTAATAAGATATACTTAATTATACTTTAACCTTTATATGTAAAATTTATTTAGATAATTTCTTAGATTGATAATAATTAACTTAGAATAATAAAAGTTTCAACATACTAAATTTCTTTGTTTGATTGATTAAAAAAGTGAAACTTATTTAATGTTTTTTCCACTAAAGGGAGGTAACGGGTTAGCGCCAGAAATGTTGGCAGTGAGTAAAGCTTACTCTCCTGACAATGGGACCGTTAAAATGAAATTATATTCATAAATAGACAATAACTTAAATTTTATACGAACTTGCAAATTTCGGTGTTAAAACATTTTGTAATCGGCTAGGTACCAATTTTTTGGTGTTGTAGGATGCTAACCCTTCCCCACACGTAACCGACTACTAAACCCATTTGTATTTTTCACAGACCAAAATTATTATTTTAATAAAACAAAAATGATTTTATTAAAATAACTCGTTTTTAGTTGATCCAATCACATATTATTTTTTTCTTAAAAAGATTGATGATGACTCTATTGTTTTTTTAAAAAAAAAACTTTGAACCACTTGAAAAAAGGGGTTGCAACAGTTTTACACTTAGATAAAAAAAAATAGTAAAGACTCTTTTCTTCAAAAATTATAAAAAATTCTTTATATAAGATAAATTTGAATACCTAATAAAATTAAGAAGTTAATTTTATAAATAAAAAATGATAAATAAATTAATATATAAATTTATTACTTAATAAAATTATATTTTTAATATAATTTCATAATAAAAAATAATATATTGGTATTGTAACACCCCGACCCAGATGATACATTGGGCCTCCGGCCCAAAACCGTATTTCAAAATTTCCTTTGAAAGTTAAAAAATAAAACCAAATCGAATCCAAAACAATCCATAAAATTCATTTAATTTAAAACAAAAGCCCAAAATAGTTTAAAGTGACCGGAACTCCAAATTACTACAAAACCATTTAAAACATTTGACTCAATTAAAATAACAAAGTTACAAAAAATACATATAGGGCCTGACAAAGTACTAACCCACTACATCTATTATTGTACCCTGACACAAAGTCGATGCTGAAATCCAAACCACGATGGTGCTCCACGGAACTAGCTTCACCTAACCTACGCACGAAAACACATTTCGAACGCTGAGCCACACAAGCTCAGTGGATACGACGAACTCGGCCAACATCATGCATATCAAAGTAGTAAAGCATGGCATATAAATCTCGTGCATGATATGATGGTCTAGCATGCTCGCCTATCACATGGCATAATGAAATGTATATTATCGCACACAACATATACAAATCATAACAAGTAAACACACAAGAGTGAGGCCCGCGTCCATACAGCATCAGGATCCTACACTCAGGATTGAGGCCGCCCTCAAATCCTATACCCAGAATGTTACATCGGACATCTTCGAACGAGCCCGCCCAACTTTCGGAAACGGGTGGAGGCCACCCAATCAACCCCATGCTCGGAATGTTACATCGAACATCTTTGAGTGAGGCCGTCCAACACTCGGAATAAAAGTCTTCAATCATCACCCGGCATGTTACATCGGATGGCCTTCAACGTGTTGCAACACTTATGGATATCCGGATTTCTAATACACAAAGACTCGAACC
Source organism: Abelmoschus esculentus (assembly GCA_035048815.1). NCBI lineage: Eukaryota > Viridiplantae > Streptophyta > Magnoliopsida > Malvales > Malvaceae > Abelmoschus > Abelmoschus esculentus. The sequence goes on along the minus strand of JAUCBN010000016.1, from coordinate 12,882,774 downwards.
ACACAAGCGATCCACCTAGGATCTTACCACAATAAGGTATATTAAGTCTTATCATTTTTAAACCGTTCGGGGTTATAATTATCAATCTTAGCTTAAAATTTCTTTCCTAGCTTTCAAGATTAGTGGAGGTATTTATTAAATTTCCAAGCCCCAAAACTCTACTCAAACTTAGCCAAAAACATAGGGGTATCGATACCCTTATATGGGGTATCGAAACACCCAGCATCGATGCTCACCTAAAGAGGGTATCGAAACACAAGGGTATCGATACCGGTTTACCTATTCAAAAGTCAACAAAAGAAAAGGGATCGTTCCGATATAAGTATCGATACAAAAAGTTTCTAGAAGCCTCGGTATCGAACCATGGTTCGATACCCCTGAACAATAAGCCAAAATATACTCATGGGTATCGATATCGGTAGCCCGAGTACCGATACCCCCTGTACGAAATGCAAGTCTACACTTAGAAATTTTAGAGATTCAACCCCAACCCTCATCTAATCGATCCTAAAATGTTTCAAGCCAATATTAAGAGTGTTTAAAGTATTTTAACACTATTTTCTAACCATTAATCACATTAGCACAAATTCCACCATTAAAGGTTTCAAAGCTAAAAACCAAGCATTCGAAGCACAAGGTCTACATGTATGCAACTACCATGATATGCATAATGAAAAGAAGAGTTGGGAGTACAAACCTTAAACAAGCAACAGCAAAAACGAACTCTTTCCTCCCACTTAAGCTTTCTCCTTTCCTAAGCTTGAAGATGGTGTTCCAACTTGTTTCTCTACAAGAGGAAGACAACCTAACCATTAGACATCATTTAGGGAGGTCATCAGAACATCAAAGACACTAAAAATTGAGATTTAAACCTTTAAAGCCTCATTCTCGTTTTTCCTCTCAACCCAACTCATAAACCCCATCCTCACCAAACCAACACATTCTTACCTCTTTAGATAGATCTTTAACCACTCAACAACTTACTCTCTTGCACTAAAACATGATTCTCAAACTATCACACAAAGATCAAACCTTTTCACTCTTCTCCTAGGGTGAGATAAAGAAGATGAAGAGAAAAGCTTTCCTTATGACCTCACTCTCTTACACCCTCTGCAGCACACACACACCATTCCCCTCTTCCCTTGTCTTCCATAAAGGAAAAAAACAAAAGCCCCTTACTAAAACCACTTTAACCCAACAACACTCAAGTCCAAACAAGTCAAAGGCCCAACAACACAAACCCGAGGCCCAAAACCACTAAACTCAAGACCAAAACCGAAACCCATAACTCCCGGGTTAACCCGACACTCGGATACGAATCCAGGTAGTTACAACTCTCCCCCCCTTAAAGAAAATTTTATCCTCGAAATTTACCTAGAGGAAACAAGTGCGAAAAGAGCAACCTCATACGGTCCTATAAACCTTGGACTTAACTTGCCTTTCCTTCAAAAATGGATGATCCATTTCCACAGAAATACTTTCAAGAACACTTTTATCTCACTCTATACTCCATTTCTGTCAGTTTCAAATCTGCATACGATTTTTGCCTATCTGAAGTTGTCTTTAACCGATCGCAAATCAACTTTAATTTCTCGGTAGTCCCCTTAAGTATAATCGAAATAGATATCAATTTCTAACATGCTTCAACCTAACAAAACAGAGTTATGTATTTTCTGCCATTCAAAGCCTCATACGGAGCCATCTAAATACTCGACTGATAACTGCTGTTATACGTAAACTCAACCAATGGTAGGTACTTCTCTCAAGTATCCTGAAAATCAATGATGCAACATCGTAGTATATCCTCAAGAATCTAAACAACCCTCTCCGACTGTCCATCTGACTGAGGATGATACGAAGTACTAAAATTCAAACGGCTACCCAAAGCACTGTGCAAACACTCCACAAATCTGGTTATGAATCTCAAATCTCTGTCAAGCACAATCGATTTCGGCACACCATGCAGTCTCAAAATTCCACTGACATACAATTTTACCAACTTACCTAACAAGTAAGTCGTATAAACAACAATAAAATTAGCACACTTCATGAAGCGATCAACTATAACCCAAACTGATATTCTTCTTTTAACGGCAAACCGGATACAAAATCTATGGCGGTATTTTCCCACTTCCCGTTTCCATTCAGAAATCTTCAACGACTATAACAAACCAGACGAAAACTGATATACTGCTTTAACTCTCTGACAAACCATACACTTACTCACATAGTCGGTAAAATCTCTCTTCATACCAAGCCAGAAGTACTCATCCTTCAAACCACGATATATCTTCGTACTACCTGGACATGTAGCAAAAAGACTATTGTGCATTTTGTCAGAATCATACGTCTTCAATCACTGTCATTCGGCATAACCACTCTATCTCTGAAACAAAATACACCATTATCTCTAAAATTATACTCTGTAAATCTTCTTTCAATTATATCTTGTACGTGAGGTGCTAAAGATCTGTCTGACAACTGTTTCTCTCTGATCAACTGACCCAAAATAGGTCTAACCTGAAGCTCGGCTACCAAGTCACTATCACTTGATAAGCTTAATCTAGCAATCATAACTCTCAACTCAAAAGCTACTTTCCTACTCAAGCATCTACACTACATTGACTTTAACTGGATGGTACTAAATCTTGAGGTCATAGTCCTTCAATAACTCAAATTCATCCATGCTGCCTCGGATTCAATTCTTTCTATGTCATCAAACACTTTAAACTCTTGTGATCTGTGTACACTGCGCATCTCTCACCATACAAATAATGCCTCAAAATCTTCAAGGCAAACACAACTGCGGCTAGCTCTATATCATGGGTCGGATAATTACGCTCATGGTTCTTCAACTATCTCAAAGCATAAGTTATAACTCTTTCGTCTTGTATAAGCACACAACCTAGCCCTACATACGAAGTTTCACTGTATATCACATACTTCTCCCCTGACACTGATTGTATCAAAATTGACGCATCTTTCAAAACCTTTTTTTTCAGTTTCTCAAAGGCTTGTTGTCTTGCATCTGACCACTCAAATTGAACATTCTTCTGACGCAACTTAGTCAAAGGAACAACCATCTTCGAAAATCCATTCACAAACCTCCTATAGCAACCTGTTGAGCCTAAGAAACTACGAATCTCTATGACAGACTTTGTTTGCTTCTAGCTCACAATTGCTTCGATCTTCTTAGGATTTACTTTAATCCCTTCAGGTGACACTACATGTCCTAAGAAAACAACTTTCCAAATCTAGTAATCACACTTGCTCAACTTGGCATACAATTGGTGATCCAACAAAGTCTGCAATACTAACCTCAAGTGTCTGTCAGGGTCTTCCTCAATACGTGAGTACACTAATATGTCATCAATTAACATAACCACAAACTGATCCAAGTGCTCGTAAAAAATTCTGTTCACCATGTCCATGAAAAATAGTTGGTGCACTAGTCAACCTGAAAGGCATAACTAGAAACTCATAGTGACCATATCTTGTACGGAAAGTTGTTTTCAGCATATCGACTTCTTTTACCTCCAACTGATAATACCCTGATATCAAGTCTATCTTGGAAAACACGGTAGCACCTCTAAGCTGATCAAACATATCATCAATTCTCGACAGTGGATATTGGTTCTTCATTGTCAACTGATTCAACTGTCTGTAGTCGATGCGCATCCTCATACTAGCGTCTTTCTTCTTCACAAGCAATACGGGTGCGCCCTAAGGCAAAGAACTCGATCGAATAAAACCTTTATCTGATAGTTCTTGCAACTAAGTCTTCAACTCTTTCAGTTCTTTTTGTGCCATACGATACGGAGCAATCAAAAAATGAGCGGAATCTAAACACATCTCTATGGCAAACTCAACCTCTCTGTAAAGTGGTAAACCAGACAACTCTTTTGGAGACACACTCGGAAAAAAATCATACACTGTTCTGATATCCTGCAGTCTGACTTCATTCATGTTCGGGTTCACCATATACGCTAGGTATGCCTCACAGCCCAACTCAACTAACCTCTGAGCCTCTAGAGTCGAAAAAATATTCAATAAGAACTTCACATTCTCACTCACAACCACAATATCATGGTCTTCTGCTAGACTCAAATAAATTCTCTTGGTCTCAAAGTCTATCCTAGCCATATGCTTTGTCAGTCAGTCCATATCAAAAAAACACATCACAACCGTATAATGACGATTCCATCATATCAACTGAAAACACATGCCCCTGAACCATCAATGGACATCGTCTATACATCTTTCTGACCACTACGGTATCTCTGAAGAATTAGTAACACTAACACCTATATCTAGTGTCTCACAAGGTATATCCAACATCCTAGTATGCTCACTTAGAAAACATTACCGGTGTGTTAGCTATCAGATAGGCCTGGATATCTTCCCTCAAACCTTTCAGAAACCTCTTACACTTCATCTTCTCGGTAGCTATCAACTCGGGTGCATATCTACTCAACTGTAAGAACTCCTGCTCGTACTCAAAGACCGTACGGTTACCTTGCATAAGATGGGTGAACTAATCTCCCAATCGATCGATATGAATCTCGCCCACCCACTTTTTATCAAACTTATCCAAAACATCATCCCATGCCGGATGATCAGGATACCATTGCATCTCAACTATTTTTCGATCGCTCTCTCACATTACCCTTTAGAGGCAACAATACACATGACAGCTCATCCTCCGATCTCAACATTATTTGTCTCATAACCCAACGAGTATCACGAAGCCACTGACCCACCCTCACAGGATTATCTTAGACAGAACCCAAGAAATCCGTAGCACCCTACTTGCAGACCCTTTCGATAGGTGCCTAAATGAGGTAGGTGCATGCCTCGGGATAGCTTCATTGTCCAATCCAAAGCATGATGCAAATGGGCGAAATAATTCGCCCCTTGCCTAACCCCTACCTCATACTCGACCACACCATGCACAGACAACAACAACAAAAAGCGGGATTGTATCATCAAAATTTCAGTTTTAAGGAAGGTACGCTATTGACTCGTGAGCCGAACTTGTCTATCACCTATACAACACACTAAACTTCCCCATGGACTTCTTAGAACTGACTCAACCTAAGCTTTGATACCACCAAATGTAACATCCCAACCTGGATGTCAAATTGGGCCTCCGGCCCAAAACCCGTATTTTAAAATTTCCTTTGAAAGTCCAAAAATAAAACTAAATCGAGTCCAAAACAATCCATAGAATTCATTTAATTTAAAACAAAAGCCCAAAATAGTTTAAAGTGACCGGAACTTCAAATTACTACAAACCCATTTAAAACATTTGACTCAATTAAAATAACAGAGTTACAAAAAATACATAAAGGGTCTGACAAAGTACTAGTCCACTACATCTATCACTGTACCCTAACACAAAGTCGATGCTGAAATCTAAACCTCGATGGTGCTCCACGGAACCGGCTTTACCTAACCTACGCATAAAAATACATTTCGAACGCTGAGCCACATAAGCTTAGTGGATAAGCCGAACTCGGTCAACATCATGCATATCAAAGCAGTAAAACATGGCATATAAATCTCGTGCATGATATGATGGTCTAGCATGCTCGCCTATCACATGGCATAATGAAATGTATATTATCGCACACAGCATATACAAATCATAACAAGTAAACACACAAGAGTGAGGCCCGCATCCACATAGCATCGGGATCCTACACTCAGGATTGAGGCCGCCCTTAAATCCTATGCCCGGAATGTTACATCGGACATCTTCGAACGAGGCAGCCCAACCAACCCCATGCTCGAAATGTTACATCGAACATCTTTGAGTGAGGCTGCCCAACACTCAGAATAAAAGTATTCAATCATCACCCGGCATATTACATCGGATGGCCTTTCACGTGTTGCAACACTTATGGATATCCGAATTTCCAACACACTAAAACTCGAACCACACAAGCGATCCACCTAGGATCTTATCACAACAAGGTATATTAAGTCTTATCATTCTTAAGTCATTTGGGGTTATAATTATCAATCTTAGATTAAAATTCCTTTCATAGCTTTCAAGATTAATGGAGGTATTTGTTAAATTTCCAAGCCCCAAAACTTTACTCAAACTTAGCCAAAAACACTGGGGTATCAATACCCTTATATGGGGTATCGAAACACCCAGCATCGATGCCCTCCCAAAGAGGGTATTGAAACACAAGAGTATCGATACCAGTATCAATACCGGTTGACCTATTCAAAAGTCAACAAAGGAGAAGGGACCATTTCGATACAGGTATCGATACAAAAAGTTTCTAGAAGCCTCAGTATCGAACCATGGTTCGATACCCCTGAACGACAAGCTAAAATACATTCATGGGTATCGATACCGGTAGCCCGAGTAACGATACCCCCTGTACGAAATGTAGATCTGCACTCAGAAATTTTAGAGATTCAACCCCAACCCTTATCAAATCGATCCTAAAGTGTTTCAAGCCAATATTATGAGTGTTTAAAATATTTTAACACTATTTTCCAACCATTAATCACATTAGCATAAATTCCACCATTAAAGATTCCAAAGCTAAAAACCAAGCATTCCAAACACAAGGTCTACATGTATGCAACTACCATGATATGCATAATGAAAAGAAGAGTTGAGAGTGCCAACCTTAAACAAGCAACAACAAAAGCGAACTCTTTCCTCCCACTTAAGCTTTCTCCTTTCCTAAGCTTGATGATGGTGTTCCAACTTGTTTCTCTACAAGAGGAAGACAACCTAACCATTAGACATCATTTAGAGAGGTCATCAGAACATCAAAGACACTAAAAACTGAGATTTAAACCCTTAAAGCCTCATTCTCGTTTTTCCTCTCAACCCAACTCATAAACCCCCATCCTCACCAAACCAACACATTCTTACCTCTTTGGATAGATCTTTAACCACTCAATAACTTACTCTCTTGCACTAAAACGTGATTCTCAAACTATCACACAAAGATCAAACCTTTTCACTCTTCTCCTAGGGTGAGATGAAGAAGATAAAGAGAAAAGCTTCCCTTATAACCTCAGTCTCTTACACTCTCTGCAATACACACACCATTCCCCTCTTCCCTTGTCTTTTATAAAGGAAAAGACCAAAAGCCCCTTACTAAAACCACTCTAACCCAACAACACTCAAGCCCAAACAAGTCAAAGGCCCAACAACTGGCCCAACAACACAAATCCAAGGCCCAAAACCACTAAACTCGAGACCAAAACCGAAACTCATAACTCTCAGGTTAACCGATACTCGGATTCGAATCCGGGTTATTACACTTATAAACTAAATCATTGTTAAAATTTTATTTAAAAAATATTAAGTAGATTAATTAATGAAAATAATTAAGAGGAAGTGAATTGACAAAGAAAAGATGAAATTTAATTGAAAAAACAATAAAAGGGGATGAGATTTATAGGTTTAACCTTCTTAACAAAACCTATATTTATTACTTTGATTATCCACATTAATAATTTTATAAATTCATTAAATTTACTTTTTCTGTTAGAAAAGATAGCCTCACAAACTTAAACTTGTACCTAAAATCTGTTGATCCCTTTCCATCAAAGATGAGAACAAATAAATAAACCACAAAATGTCCCACAAAGTAATTTATATGCACAAATTAAGTTGACTAAAACATTACACACTTGAGATGTAAATCTCACGCAATAAATGTGTCTTGACAACACTTAGTATCGAAAGACAAACATTAGTATCAGCATGTATAAAATAAAAATAATTTTTGTAATAAGGTGATATTGGTATGCGAGAAGGCGAATTAATAGGTAATGACAGTTAAAAGATTTAAGGGTTTTATACAATTTATTAAAACTAGATTTTTAATTAATTAAAAAATTATCATCTTCAAAGATTTAGGCCTATGTGATTTATTTAAAAATATATAAATATTTTTCTTAAAAAAATCTTAATAGAAAAATATTATTAGATTATACTGAGTAACAAAAGTGATATTCTTAAATATTAAACCTCTAAAAATCAAATATTTTTTAGTCTTTTATCTAAAAAGTTATATTCTTTTTTTATGTTTTAAGTTTTAGATAATTATTATTATATATACACATAATTATATTTATTTATTTATTTTATAAATATTTAATTTAATTTCTTTATTTTTGAGGTCTCTATATTTTTGGGTTCACGTAAAGTTTTGGTTATGCAAGAACAGTCAACCACAATGACCCAATAGGTATTCGATGAATTACCAACACCAACTCACCCAAAAATTGATGCTGAAATTTGTGATAAAAAATTTGATGATCAACAGATTTTAGTTAAAAAAGAATTTGAATCCTTTTGCTTTTTGGTGACAAAGTAATGATCGAACCTCGAAAGCATAAAGAAATCACAAAAGTGATAGAGATTACTACTATGGTTGGTCATTGAACAATACCGACATACTTTGTAAGTAATTCGGACTTCACATATTGTTTAGATAGATGATCGTGGAAAGAGTTTAATGAGCAAGAAGTAATTCAGGTAAATGACTCTTTCATATTTTGATTTTTGGTTATGGAGAAAAGAGTGATATGTCATGATCAGAACTTGAGAATTCAGTTTAATAAGATTATAAATATAAAAGGGTTGGTGAAATATTTTTTTCAATGTCACTGTTATACTTACTGATTTTTTAAGGAAAATGAACTCAAAATCTTTTATTTTGGGATTGAGTTTTGAAAACATGATCGAGTGCAAATCCTTGATAGAAAGTAGATCATTCTTTTTTATCTCGGGGAAAATCTAACTTTATGCTTGGACAAGACGATACAGATCAACTGAAGAAAGAATTGGTTGAAGGGTATATTGGGTGCATATATTTAGACTCACTAGAATGAAAGTGGGATGCTTGCCTTATGTGTTTAGGATTCATGTGTTCTAGTTCCATGAAAACTAGGGTTGAGAGATATTTATCCTTGATTGTAATTCTAGCAATCTATCTGGTGAAAGTCAATTCTTTCAGAGCTTCTCGCATTGGTCATATATATGAAATGACTTATGATTCATTTTCTATTGTGATTGGAATCGTTTACTTATGGCTCTTCATATACAATATGGTTTGAGTTCCTTCAACAAAGGTCAACAAAGAATAACAAAGACTATTTAACTTGAATTATCAAGTCAAATCGCCATGAAGACTCATCATTGTCGATTTTTTATAATCAAGAGAATTACCTATAGTCGTTTCTTTCTTTCGATGATTGCTCCATCTTTTTGTTTACGCATGAATTATCATTGGCATGCACCAAATCCAAGGGAACTGATAAAAAATCTGATTTTGATAAAAATTATCAGTATTTTAGAATAATTTTATAAAAGCTCAATGTAAAAGTTGTATTAGCACCTTCAATTACTATCAAATTTGTTGAATTTGCTACAGGTTTAGTTTTCCAAACTTGGAGGCTAAATATTCATGGCAATGCTTCCCATATTGTGCTTCAAAGTTTCACAAGTTTTTGCATGATTTTTTTTCAATAGAAAGAGATTTTGCAAGACCAATGGAGTTTTCATATATGGTGTTACGATGCAGGCTATAATTTTTAGCAATGAAGGGGTAAAAAACTTTACATGTTATTTTTGAATGCTACTTCATTGTCTCTCGGGTTAAAACAGAACACAAACAAGATTGATATTATGACTGAAAAGGGAGATGAAGCAATGAACACCGTACAACAATATAAGTACAATATGAGAAATACAATGATGGGTGAGAATGGCTTAATATACTATTCGAACCTTGAGGACAAGGTTCTTCTTCAAGAGGAGGGTATTGTTATGATCATGAGTAGCCCATGTCAATACAACCCAACTCAGTCACTACCAAGTCAATAACTAGTGACAAGGATGAAACGGGTGAAAATACGAATACCAAAAGAAATTAGGTGGTTAGTTATAATAATTGACCATTAAAGGACAGTAAGAAAATAAGAGAAGAGCATGAATGTAACACCCCAAACCTTTTCCCCAATTAGAACTAAAATCCATAATTTTGTGCCTTAAAAAATTGGGGATTTTAGTATCTGAAATCAGGGACTTTTTTTAAAAATTTTGTAAACTGAAGGCCCCTTTTTGAACTCTTATGAGTTCAGGCCCTTCATGTGCAATTTTCCCCTTTTAGTTTTGGAAACTTACCTTCCCCAAGCCTTAAACCGATTCTGCTTGAGATTTTGTTTCCCGTTGTAATTTTCGGTTCATAAAAACAATTCGGTCTCCTGTTTCATTCCTTCTCTTCTTTTTCCTTGTTGTGTTCGCGTTTCAGTCCCCTTCGAGTGTGTATGTTCGGTAAGATTTTCATCCCTTTCGTTCTCTTGATCGTTTATTGTTTTTGTTATGTATTTAAGTTAGTTTGAATCGAAACCTATTAGGAAAGTCTTTAGTTCGGTTTTAATCGAATCTGGTAGAGGTTTAGAGCACCAAAAATAACCGAATTTAACCCTGGGGGGATCTGGAATTTTTTCAGAATTTTCCTAGAAAATCTGGGATTTTTCCAGATTTTCTCAGGAAAACTTATCCCAACCCGTGTCTGACCCAGCCCGACCCGACATCTGACCCAAAACCCGAAACCCAACTGACCCAAAACCCGACCCGACCTGTGACCCGCTGATATCATGTTGATGTCATCTGCTGACGTCACTGCTGACGTCAATGTTGACCTAATGACGTCAGCGTTGACCACGCTGACATCAGGATTGACTTTTTCAACCCGGGTCCAGTTTATGTTTTTCAATGTCCTGAGTTTGATAGCGTTGTCCGTTTTTCAAAATTCGAACCCGAAGTGTCATTTTTAGGGCTTTTAAGTTCGGTTGTCTGTTTGGAAGTTATATGTTTTGGATTCTGAATCAGTTTCTGTTTGATTCAGGTGACGTGGACTTCGACCCCGAGCATCTGCCTCCTCCTCCTCCTGGACGACCTCCTATCCAACAACATTCGGGACCCACACGTAAGTTACGGTTAATCTCTGATTAGTGTACTTATCAGTAGAGTGGCATAGTAGGGTGTCTAATGACTATGGTTATTCGTAGGTTCTACTCCTACTTATTCTAATGATAGAATCGAGTCCAGCCGACGTCAGTATCGTCGTTGAGCCTTTTGTTCATGTATGTTCTCTTATGTTGATTCTGTTTTTTAGTATGTTCCGTTTTCTGTTAAATCTATATGATCATACATCATCCTGACATCGCATTCCTGATACTGCTACATGATATGCTTGCCTCCTGTTAGATTGTAATGTATGTATTCTGATATTGTTTATGCATATACATCATATCCAGTAGATTATGTGTACGGGGAAGTTAGTGATTTATCACTTCTGTTAAGTGGCTTCACCTATGGGTCGAGATACCACTTCTGATCATAGGCTCCACCTACGGGTCGAGTTTCCACTTCTGCTGGTGTGATGGAGTTAGAGGGGTTCAAGGGAACCTACTATTCTGTTGGTGATCGGAGATAGGTGCATTTCATGCATACACCACATCATCTGCATATACTGTTCTAAAATCCTATTTATCTATACTCTAGAGACACACTAGGCTCCCTAGGTTACACCCTCTTAGCTTCCTGTTTCAGATCCTTGACCTAGACCACTTCTGTACTTGGAGTTTTCTACTTCAGACTATTTACGTATGTTTCATAGTTTTCAGACTATTTTATTATTTTCGGATATTTTATTATTTGTAATGAACTTTGAATTCGAAACTTTATTTCGGACTTTCTGGACTTTTATATTATTTAATGTTGGGTTGAACCTTATTTAATTTAGATAAGCTTCCAGTATGTTTGATAATAAACTATTTTAAACAATTTGTTCTTATCTTTTGTTTTAATAAAAACCTAGCTTGCAAATCAAGTTTTATTAATGTGAATCCTAACTTTTATTCTAAGAAATTAGATAAATTTGGGGGGTTATATTTAAAATTGTAAAAATCGATATCCTTTTTTTTGTTTCTAAGTCTCTTTTCTATTCTTTTTTTTCTTTTACTGTAATCTCTTGCTCTTTAATGAATTTTAGCAATAGTATTTGAGTTTAAGAGGATTATTTCTTGGGTCATAACAAATTCTTTAAAAATTATTAATTAAGATATTGGTACGCATATAATTGTACTAATACATACATCAAAATCTCTTTTGGTTAAAAAATTGATAAGTTTAACATTCAAAACATAATTTAAAAGTATTAAATATTGTATCAATATGTCATTGATCGTATAGATACTCATAATATAAATTAATAGATTCAAAAAGTTATATTGGTATACGTATAATCATATTGATACTCTTAAGTTAACAAACTTTAAGAACAATTTTCAATAACAAAAAATCATATGGATATATCATTATCATATTACGTATCAATATTTTGTTACCAAATTGGTTAGATGAGTACCAAAATACTTAAATAAATATTTAAGAATTCAAAAATTGACATAGAAAAGTATTTAAGTCATTATTGTACCAAAATCAAATATAAATTTAACAAAAATATAATTTTACAACAAAAAAATTAATATATACATCATTCATATATGTATAGTAATATTAAAAAATTATTTTCATAATTAACTTAATATTAATAGATAATATTTTAATAAATCCTATTCTAAATCCTACCTAAAGGGGAGAAAAAAATTTGAAGGGTGTGTTTGGTTCACTGAATGTAAGATTACCTTTAAAAATGAGCTGTAGCGGATGTATATTGGACATAGGATTGGCACAAGCACAACCTAAACTTTTCAAAGTTTATACATTTACGCTTATTTTTTTAATTTTTATAAGTTATTTCTTAAATTATTATAATATTTAATGTTTGTGTCCTTCCTGAAATTTTATTTGAACCCTCCCTCAACTATATTCCTGGATCCGTCACTAGAATGAGATTCTCAAAATGTAATAGTACTTGATACATTACTAGAAATATTATTTTATCTTATTTGGTTTATTTAATAGGAATATAAGATAATAATGTTTGATTGATAAATATTAGATTACTTAAAAGCAAATTTTATCGGATTATCTTTATAAATATTTTTAAAATTATTTAAACTTTTAATATTAAATCCAAAATATTTATGAAATATTAAAAATCATATAACTCAACAATAAAATTTTACAAAAATAGAAAGAGGAAAAAAGAATTTAGGATTGTTGTTCATAAAAAATCGGTCTTTCAAGGTGTGTGTGGTGGGTTAATAAAAAGTAGATGAAATCCATGTCCTGGCCGATGCCTCAAAATAAGTGGGTCTCTCTGAATCATATAAAATCCTGAGAAATCATTTATTAGGTGCAAATGCAAATCAAAAGTCTGATGAAACACTCTCACCTTATGATAATTCAATTGCATCTCAGCTGTTGCACTGCAAAACACAGTGATGAGATTCAAAGGATATCAATTAAAAGCATTGCAGCAGTAATGGAGTCCTGATTTTAAAACTTGGAATGTTGACGCATTAATGTTAGTAGGACTGGAGGGACTGGAGCTGGAAGAGATGGATTACAACTGTCGACACTGATGCTCGAGTTGCAGCAGTACTGGTTTCTGGTGTCACCTGCAGCAAACACAGTAGCTGCTACAATCCTTGATAGATTAATAAAAACTGGGTTGGGATAAATTTCTTTTTTTCCTTTTTCATTTTGGAATCTTATCACTATAACAGTATAACTATGAATTATGATTATGTCGATGCAAAGTTAAATTTGGGATCTTTTTCAACTTAAAATCACATTTACTTCCAGTGAAAAAGAAAGTTAAATCTGCTTTGGGAAAGAAGCATGGACTAATCAATTATGATCTCTAGATCCTATGTACGATGATGATCAACCACCAACTATAATACTTGCGGTGATCGCTATAGTATTTTTTATGTTAGCAGATCACAACGAAAAGAAAAACAGTAAAATCGAACTTTTTACTGTTTAGAGACTTTCATGTATATTGAAAGGTGTTTTAGAAATATAAAATATGGGATAGGCAAAGGGGGAATCATGACACCCACTGGATAATGGTAAGTGGTAACGCCTACAATGGTGAGAAAAAAACTATAATAATTCTCTTCTTAACCCAATAATCCCCTCAATATCCAAATGGAGGTGAAGTAGACATTCCCATGGCATTATCCCATTCCGATCATCCTATATTTGCTTCATCCTATACATGAAAACTCGTGCACTTTGGCAATGGGCAATTCAGCAGCTTCACAACACACATGCAGGAACCATGCAGCTCGCAAAGAAGCTCAAACCTCTCTTCTGCATCAAGGAGACAAAGGATTATAGTGGGATTTTAAATAATGCTCCGATTTTAATAACACAAATGGAAGAAACTGGACCATACTTTTCTGGGTTTTGCGTAAAGCAGATGTGGGGATATTTTATACAGGTCTTCGTCAACTGGTTTGGGTGTTGGCCGGTGGTGGATTGGAGTGGGACTTGATGATTCCTTCACGTCATTCATCTCCCAGCTTTGCCTTTTCCCTTCTTTAACATTAGACCCTCGTACTTTTGTCTGAAAAATTTACCTTCATCTTTATTACCAAAAATATCCCATTCATAGTCGGTATGATCAATGCATGTTTAACCACTCACATGCAATCTTCTTCTACTTTTATGACATTTTGGACCCTTTTGTTGTAACCAGGAACCAAAATCTAAGTTAATGCACATGCATGAGTGTAAAAGAAACAGACAAGGTTTTTAAGGTTTGTTGTTGTTGTTCGAATCTTACCCTTCTACGAGGAACAACGTCATTATCATAAAAATCGCCGGCAACATACAGATCACGATCCTCGGAGTAGCTGTAACGAAGCAACCCGGCTTGCCTTGCTGATTCGAAACACTGAGTGAAAGGGAGATCGTTGTTCCAATCCCAGCTGCCAAAAGCTGGAACATGGCTCCTTGTATAGAATTCCTACATCAACACAAACCTCATCAGGAACAACAACGACACATGTATAAAACCAAACATTAAACTGATGAGTTTGAAGAATAGATAAACAGAGGGAAACAGGGTATGGTTTACTTACATCCATATTGTTACAAAGAGAGAAAGAGACAAGTGTTAGAATTAATATGTTGGAGAATGACTTGACTTCCTTATGGAATTCTAGCTATTTAAAAAGGGGGAAGAGGAGCTAGGAAAAAGAAAGAAGAGAATAGGGTAAAGTAGGGGATCCAGAGCAATAAAACTTCTGGTAGGTAAAAGGAAAAGGAACTCACAGTAGCAGACAAAAGGACAAAGAGGTAAGGTAAAAAAGGTGAAAACCAGAGAAGAGAGACAAGACGGGTAAACTACTAAAACATGGTTATTAGCTTTGCTTTTTTATAAGAAGTTAAGGGTAATAATAAGGTTTTAAAAAATATTAGGGTAATGAGTTTGTTTAAAATATTTTTGGGAAATATACTGAAGGAAAAAAATATATTTTAGATTTCAGAAATGAGGTGTATGTAAGTTATTGGATTTAATTTAAAATATAATTATTTTTTATTATTTCAATAGCTACACATACCTCGTTATTAGTAGGGCTTTAGACATGTGTAATAAAAGTGATCACATAGGGTCCCTTTAGGAGTACTCAAAATTTTGATAAACTATATTTATTAAATTATGTTAATCTCAAAATTTATTGTAAAAATTTTAAAAATTCTGTTAAGAAAGATGAATTATAATTGTTAAAACGTTTTAATTATATCCTAAACGTGACAATTGATTATAGAATTTTATTAATTATTCTTATTACTATTGCTTCCATAGAACTAGTGAATTTTTATACAAACACAATAAAAATGATCGTAAAGGGGCCTTTAAAAAGGATAATTAAGATCACATTTTTAAGAATTGATTAAGGTTATGAATAATTATTTTTAAGGGTCACATTCTAATAAATTATAGAGGCTCTAAAATTTTTAGACCTTTCCTGTTTGTCATTTAAAGGTGTCAAGTTTTAAGGAATATTGATTTTTAGCCAATTTTTCAAATATTTTCAAACTAAACTTATTACCTTAATATTTTTCAAACCCCATTGATACCCCAACTTTCCCATAAAAATATGTATACAAAATATTTTAAATATATATTTCAGTAAAACTTCAAATTTAAAATATTTATTTTAATTAAAATAAATTTTAGATACTTATTAAAAAATATAATTTGAACTAATATTTTAAGTAATAGTTAAGCTTTTTTGAAAACAACCTCCATTGTGTTTTAACTTTGGCTTTATCAACTTGTCTGCACCCTACTTTGTCGCTGATCAAGATGTATATTCCAATGCTTGACGCTTGTTTTCTCTTTTGTTTTTATATGTTTTTTTTTCTCAAATCTCGACGCAAAGTCTCGTGGTTGGCCTTTTATTTTTGCTTTTTTAACCCCACACAGCACACACGCATTACCAGTAAAAAACCTGGTGCTTTGTGCATTCAAGAGAATGGCTGAAATCGAAAAAGTTGAAATTTTTAAAGAAAAGAAAATTGTATTTTAATTGTTCCTGAAGATGAAGTCAACACACGGAACATGACTCCCAAGGCAACAGTTTTATTTGCAGCATCAGTAAAATAGAATACAATATTGGGCGGCACTGGCAGCAGATAAAAGACATGCATCTGCAATATACAGACAAGCTGTGACCTTTGCTTGCTACCTCGGTTAGGCTCAGATTTTGAGTTTAAATATATTTTTATCCCAAGAATTTAATAATATTTGGTAAGAAAGAAGTTAGTAATACTGTAAATGCTAAATATTTATGGATATATCAGTAATCCAGTGGTAATCATTTTTTACACACTGACATTTACCCAAAGTGAAAATAAATGCTTGTTTTTCTTACATCCTAAGAGTGCCTATAGAGTAGGCTTGAAGTAAAACCAATAACCAATTACAGAAAGTTTTTGAACCTTGAAAACGGTCTTTTAAAGTACAGTATATAATTTAGATTTTTTTATATGAACTATCCTCATCGAGAGTGAACCTACAAGAAAGATTATATCATAAGATCGGTACGTTATGTCAATTATGGTCTTTAATTAATGAAAAATACTTATTCTACCATTAATCATTCATGTTATTAATATAATTTTTAAAAATTATATTTTTTTAAATGATAAAAAATAAGTGAAGATTCATTGGTTAAAAAAAATGAAGTGTGTGGTTATAATCGGATAGAATCATTGGTAAGTCAGGCCTATAATATAATTTCTCCTATAAGGGTGATCATCTTAAAATTTAAAAAAATTATAATTTAAACAAAAAATTATATATGTTTCATTCTTTAACTTTTTAAAATTATTAAGTGAAACTTTATTTAAATAAATTACACGTATGCTTCCAATCGAGGGAATTATTCAAAAAACGAAAAATAATCAAATTTATCAATCTTATTTTTATAAAATAAATTATCATCTAATTTTCACGTATAATTAATGAATGAATAATTATTAAATAATTATATAAAAATAAAATAATCTTAATTACTTAAACTGTAATTAAAATAGTATGTAGAGTTAGACCTAATAATCTCTCACAAAACACTAAAGATCACAAAATCCTATTGGAAGAACAAGTCTCTCACACAGCTCTGCCCAAAAGCTATAGCATTCCAAAATTCTAGGACTAGTATCGATTAATTTTGTTTTTTAATATAATATTTCGATTGAATTTATTAGAAAATCTAAAAGAAAATATTTTAAATAAAATGAAAATACAGTAAAAAAATAAAACTACAAAAAAATCTCTTTTAAAAAGATTAAAGAATAAAGCATTAGACCTGTAATTTATTAAAAAAAGAAATATTAGACTAATAAAACACGTTGAACAAGTTATAACGACAAAAAAATACTAAAGAAAAGAAGAAAAATATAAAGCTTTGTCTCTATCGACCTACGTACTTAAAGATCAAAATAGGAAAACAAATCAGAATCTAATTTGTTGTTCATATTTGATTGATAAAATGTTTTTTTTTTCTTTCTTTCAAATTTCGTGACTAGATTATCTGTCTCTTGATGAATCCTATGGCCTAAATCTTAAATTGTATTGAGAGTCGAGGAGTGATTGGTTTGTATTTATGAGGTTGGTGTGATTTTCTAGGAGCTGTCGTGTCTGATTTTGTTTATATTTTAGAAATAAATTCAAACCAAAAGGGGACTCAACGAACAGGCATTGATGGAGAGAAAGAGAGAGGTATGATATTGTATGATCAATTAGGAAGATTCTTTGACTTCCCAGCGGTTTCAAACATAGAGGTCGGTAGTAGAGGTAGGAGTGAGTATTTAGATTGAGTCGATTTAAAAATTTTGAGTTATTCGAATTGATGAGTTATATTTTATAATTTAAATTTTATTTGAATTTTTTCGGTTCGAGTCGAGTTTAAGAAATTCGAGTTTAGTCGAATCTAGTAAAAAAGTTTGAGTTATTCGAGTTGACGAGTCATATTTTATAACTCAAACTTTATTTGAATTTTTTTAGGTTCGAGTCGAGTTTAAGAAATTCGAATCGAGTCGAATTGAGTCAAAAAGTTCAAGTTATTCGAGTTGATGAGTAATATTTTACAACTCAAACTTTATTTGAAATTTTTCGGTTCAAATCGAGTTTTCGAGTTCCTATAAATATTTAACTGTAATTATTTATCATGTTATAGTATGATTTGATTATAATTTAGACTTTCTCTAATCATAAAAGATGTATATATATATTTTTCACATGTTGCAATATTTCTTTATATTTTATATATAAATGTATATATCATTAAAAATTGATAGACTCGTCTCAAACTTAAAAATTAATCTTTTAATTATTAAAAATTTTGAGTTATTCGAGTTATTCGAATTTCTATTTTACAACTCGAACTTTATTTAAAATTTGTTCGAATCGAGTCGAGTCTATACAATTTCGAGTCGAGTATTTTCGCCTATAGTCGAGTCGAGTTATTTGATTTTTTCGAGTCGAGTTTATACAATTTCGACTCGAGTCAAAATGAGTCGAGTATTTTTGCCTCTAGTTAAGTTGAGTTATTCGGTTTTTTCGAGTCGACTCGAGTTTTACTCACCCCTAAATAGAGATGTGTAAAATCAAATTTAATTAATTATTAATAAATTATTTTGAATTGATAAATTTAAATCTCTTAATTATTAATTTTAAACTATATTCACTAAATCGATTAATTAAATAATCAATTATCAAAATATTTAATTTAATTCAAATATTTTTTATTTTATTCATAAATTTTCTATATATTAAAAATTAAAAAAAATTAAAAAATAAAATTATGTGCAATGTTTAAAACACTTAATACTTCATAAAATATTAAAAACACTACAACCACATAATCTATTGAAGGTTGAAACATGCAAAAATTAAATATATAATATCATAATTTATACACAAACATCATTACATAAAAAACATAAATCCATAACCATAATTATAGTCAAATAAAGATTGTTAGCCGACTTAAAAATATAACCATAGT
The DNA here is from genome assembly GCA_035048815.1 of Abelmoschus esculentus. Classification (NCBI taxonomy): domain Eukaryota; kingdom Viridiplantae; phylum Streptophyta; class Magnoliopsida; order Malvales; family Malvaceae; genus Abelmoschus; species Abelmoschus esculentus. The sequence continues at coordinate 12,863,286 of JAUCBN010000016.1, read as the reverse complement.
AAAACATAAAATTATTCAATTATAACTTACAAACTCAATAAATATTTAAAAAAATTAGCTAAAGGGGTAACATTTGGTGGCATTAGAGTCAGGTTAGACAAGTTGGTTTAGTTTGTGTGATGTTGTATGCTTGGGCATGATTCATTGTCAATATGTTTGATAATTGTGTTTGATAATGGAGTTTTGCATAATGAGTGTGTTGAAGGGATTGTCGGTTACACATTGCCAATGCCAATATAATTGCTAATTACTTTTTAGGTTCCCTTGGATCTTGCCCGAATATAAGTCTATTATGTTTTAACATTAAGTTTTAAATTGCATGTTTGAAGTTTTTGGAATATGCCTCCGAGACGTGAGACTAGAGCTAGTGCTGGTATGATCACCGAGGGTCAGGCTGAGGGTGAAGCGACTGCTAGGGAATAGCCGCTTCCACCTCCTCCACCAGTTGGTGTGCCTCCAGTTCCTCTAGGAGGTCAGCTTAGAGAGTTTGCACTGTTTATACAGGCTATGACGGGTGCGTTTCAGGCTGTTGTGGCTAGAGTGCATATTCTGTCTCCTGTCCCTGCTGTTGAGGTTAACCTAAGGCTACCTTTTGAGCGGTGTTGAGTTCCGGGACTCGGATCCAAGTTCGGCTAAGGATTGGTTGGCCAGTATTGAGAGGATATTGGATCAGATGGAGTGTTTGGATACGATGAGGCTGAGTTGTGTTGTATCTTTGCTCCAGGGTGATGCATACCGTTGGTGGGCTACCACGAGAGCGGGTGTAGCTACTGCTAAACTGACTTAGGAGTATTTCCGGACCGCTTTTGTGCGGAAGTTTTTGGGTCAGTAGTATGAGGATGCGAGGAAGAGAGAGTTTATGTCTTTGGTATAGGGGACTATGACAGTGACAAAGTATGAGATTCAATTTATCAAGATGAGTCACTATGCTCCTGAGTTGGTTCCCACTGATCAGAAGAGGTGTGATAGGTGTCGTTATGGTTTGGATCCCGAGATCAATTCATACCTTTTGGCTGCGAGTACACTGAGTTTGATGTGCTGGTTAATAAGGCCAAGGATATCGAGGAATCTCTAAGGGAGGCTAAAAAGTCTTCCAATGCTGGTAAGAGGCCTGCTGAGGCTAATGCTCAAGGTAAACAGGGTTAGAGGTTTCGGGATAACCAATACAGAGCTGACAAACGTCGAGGTAATTTTGGACGCGACAGTCATACTCAACAGTATGGTAGAGGTGGTGGTGTCGCCCCAGTCTAATAACATGTGTTCTAGGCGCCATCTAGAAGAGTGTTGGTGGGTCACTAGTGCTTTTTTGAGCTGTGGATCTAAGGATCACATGAGGCGTGATTGCCCTAGGTTTGCTGGTGAGTTGGGAGACCATGTTGAGGCTGCAGTGATGCCTGGTAGAAGACGTGGACGTGGTCTAGGTCCTTTTCAGAGGCAAGGTGATTGGCGTAGAGTCTATGCTCAACGTGGGACCCATAATGCTACAGATGTGGATGCAGGTACCTTTTCTTTGCATAATGTATCGTTGTTTTCTTTGATAGATTCGGGATCTATGCATTCTTGTGTTTTGAGTGAGCATGTATATTTATTGGATATCTCGGTTGAGGTTTTAGACGTAGGTGTGGTGGTTACCAATTCTTTGGGTGAGACGCTTGATACGTGTGGTGTAAGCGCAATTTGACTGCAAGTGTACACCTCGCCAAGTAATAAAATAATAAGTATATCGTGTATCGTCTCCACAGGGATTGGTATACTTAACATGTCCCCCCTTGTTCTCTTGCTCCTAAAACTAAAGTAAAAACACAGATAAGTTGATTTATTTAACTAACTAAATAATTAAATAACAACGCATAAAATAAAAGGTTGAGAACGATTATAGAGAAAACGGGTAGGATCCAGTTGCGTCAATTAGTGGATTCAATTGATCTTCTTCTTGTCCAGTGCAATCACACAACACTGCTTCTATGTTGGTGTAGTCTCTTGGGATATGTAAGTCTGGCTCAGTAAAATCTTAACTTTTGAAATCCATTGAAAAATTCCCCTGGTCGTAGAATCTTGTTAGGCATGATGTAGACGTAAAGGTCATTTTTAAAAATACCCCTGAACTTAGATTTTGCATATGTTAATTGTGGAGTTAGACCGACTAGCCTTGACTTTAGCTGATATTGTTGGCATGAGACTTCCCCATGATCGATTTCAAAATCTGGAATGTATGCATGTAAATGTAAAATGCATGTCCTAAATGTGAAGATACTGATTCAAAATTGATTCTTGTGTCCATTTTTTAACTCATGGGATTTGTTCACAACTTTGAATGTTGTATTAATATCTAGGATGTTAGATTTTCTCCCGATATATTTAATTTCAGAACCAATCGTGAATCAACACTTCATGCTCGTAAAATGCAAAATTTAAAACATGATCATGATGTTTTATAATTGATGCATAATGCATGATTATGATATGTCATGATGCAATCAAAAAAAGGAAAAGAGTTAGTTCATATTAAAATAATCGAATAAATTAAAACAGATAATAAAACTGTACATAAATAGCATATAAAGGTTCTCAAGCCTAAAAAGGTTACCGCTAAAACGAGTAGAGTTTTGCATGGCTCTAAGGGTAGCTTCTAGGTCTCATTATATGTGGTTTGGTGCTAGAAGATACCCAAACGGTACTTATTACTCTATTAAGGATAATAAGCCCAATTCAGGGGGATACGTTTCCCCAAGTCTATGCGGAGACGTAGGTCTCACGAAGATAGAGGGAAAAATATCACAGAAGTAATTCCCCATCCTACATGAAGACAAAACCTCACAAAGGAATAGTTTCATGCTCCCACTTAAATGGACGAAGCCCGGGTTGAGAGCTCATGAAATGGGGAAACCTGAAAAACATTTAAAAAATATTAATAAATATATTAAAGTAAATAAAATAGAGGATCACAAAATTAAAATAAACTGAATTTAAATTTTTTATCATTAAATAAAATATACTCGATCTTAGGCTCAACTCTCAAAAATTTCCCCAACAGAGTCACTAGTTGTAATCACCGGTTTTGGTTCGGGAAGTCGCCACCAATCATTTTTGTGGTGCGATTGGAATACCGAAATATGTGTCTGCGAAACCAGAGTTGAGTTTGGGAGTCTGTTACGCGTGGGGATGAGTGAACACCCCATAATACCCAAAATTGGCACCTATCGATTGCAAAATATTTTATATGATCGAAAATATAGATTCGGTGTTAAATTTACTGATGTGATCCCATTAATTTTGAAATATGATCTGCAGAATGTAAAAAAAAGTTTGAAAATAAACAAAAATTAAATATCATAATAATAACAACAACATATATATTATGCTAGTATTAATAAGATAGAAAATAATAATAATAACAATGAATCATTCTACTGAAAAACAGTGATGAAATTGCAAACAAATAGAAAATAAGGAAGCAATTGCACGAAAATAGGGACTGGAATGTAACGAAATAGAAATATAAAGCTAAAAATAATAAAACAATTACTAAATTGGAACGAGAATAAAACTGGAAGCGAAAACAGTAAGGATACCGAAAATCTGGGGATGGATGCTGCAAATTCCCCCATTCAAAAGGATTATGACGCAGGTCTGGGTCTAGATCGGTTTTGATCCATGGGTCAAAGGGCAAAACGACGTCGTTTTGCATCTTATATAAATACATATTTTTTAACCTAAAAACATCTACAAATTCACACACCACTCGGATCTTATCCATTCCAGAATCAAATTGCCTCCGGTCAAGGATGTAGGCAAGATAGGCTATACACCCTTTCTTGATCATCTTTTCAGCTTTCACGGCTGATATCAGATTGAACAGATAACCTCTACGCTCACCGATGAGAGTTACCTCTCGTCCATTAGAAGTTCTCAGAATTACCCTCTTACGTTCACAGTCTAGAGTAACTCGGTGAACGGATAACCAGTCCATCCTCAGAATCAAGTCGAAGTCCACAAATGGTAACTGCATCAGATTAGCAAGAAAGATTTCCCTGTGAACCTCAAGGGGACAATCTCTGTAAACTTTGGTAATCTCCATCTGGTGGCCTACAGGACTAAAAACTGAAACGAAATTACTAGTATCCTCTACCGGAATTTTCAGATACCACGTTATAGAACTAGAGACATATGAATGTGTTGACCCATTATCTAACAGTGCGAAGAAAGGAACAATATGCACAGAAAATGTACCAGTAATGACGTTTGGCTCATCCCGATCCTCTTGTCTCCTCGTAGCATATACCATGCCATACTGAGATCCTTCTGATCTGGTAGCTCCTCTAAATTGACTGGGTATGCCTCTATTACCAGTACCAGATGCGGTGGGTCTACCCTGTCCTCTTCCCCCTGCTGGGGTCTGAACTGAAGCCTGTGATTGCCCCGGAACGTAACCAGACTGTGGTGCCACTGGACAGTCTTTGAGACAGTGATCAAGAGAATCACATCGGAAGCAGGCTCCACTCCGCATGCGACACTCTCCGGGGTGTCATTTCTTATAGAAGGTATATTGAGGTACAACTCGGGTATAAGTGGATCCAGCTCCACTAGCAGCAGGGACAGCTGATACTGCAGGTCTAGACCATGTCGAACTCTGAGGCTCATACTCATCACGGCCTCTCTTCCGAGACTAAAAACCCTGACTGTACTGAGCAGATGCGGCAGGCTGTCGTCTACCTCTATCCTGACCTTGGGATTCCATCTGAATCCTCAAAACCTCATTACGCTCGGCTATCCTAGCACGCCGAGTGATCATCTTGTACTTCGTATCATGATGTGTGGCAACTGCAATCTTCAGTGGTACCCGGAGTCCTTTCAGAAAGTGATCGCACTTTTGCTTCTCGGTCGTCACAATACCAGGAGCATACTGTAGTAGTCTCAGAAACTCAATCTCATAATCCTTGACAGACATGTCGTTCTGCTGCAGATTCAGGAAGTCCTCTCAGTATTTAGCCAAGTACTCAAGGCCCACATACCGATCCTCAAAACTCTGTTTGAAGAATTCTCAGTTGATACTTTCAGAAGCAATAACCTTTTCTTCTGCTTCCCACCAGTTCAGGGCCTCTCCCTGTAGCAATGATATAGCTGCCCTCAATTTCCTGTCAGAGGGGTATTCCATCTCGACAAACAGACGTTGAAGTTTCTTCAGCCAGTATTCTGTATCGGCTAGGTCAGTACCGGTCTTGCCGTCAAACATAGTCATCCCAGCTGCTAAAAGTTCAATGGATATGGGTTTCCTAAAACCCTCATTCTGTCGCAGATATCTGAGTAATTCCCTCTGTACGGTCACTGAGTCCAAACCGACAGTCTCACTGTTATCAGGCATATATGGTCCCTCACTTTAGACCGACTGATCAACCTCGGCTTACTGAGCCTCGGTCTGTATCTTGGGCTGACCTTCCCCTCATAGATTCTGTGTCAAACTCTGTTCTAGTGGCGGGTCCACAGGGGGCGGGATATCACTAGTAGAGGCAACAGATCGACCTCGGCCACGGTCTCGGCTACGACCTCTACCGGTCGCTAAACGGGTACTTTGACGCGGTGGCATAGTAGAATATCTACAGAAAGACAGACAGAATCCTATATTAGAGTCGGTACTTGGAGCAATATTTAGAATATTTCAGAAATTTTCAAAATACGAGTCGAAACAGAAATCCGGATTTTCAAATAATTTGTCAAAATATTTTTAGATCAAAAATCATTTCGGACTTCATAGTCCGTGGATTGAACCGGGTTCTGATACCACTAAATGTAACCCCTAAAATTAACCTAATTACTTAGATTATAAGTTAGGGTTTACCAACTGAAAACTTGTTTCACAAGTTAGGGTTTTTACAAAAATAAATATAATATTCGGATAATTTATTAAATAATTAATAAATTAAAATAATAATGAAAATTAAACATTTACAAAATAAAGTTCAACCCATAATTTTATAAACAGTAAAAATCCCAAATCCAATGAAAGTCTGAATGTTTGTTACACAGAAATATTATTCAAATTATAAAATAGTCCAGAATCCGAAACTGAATACATACTATAAATCAGAAACTGAATCAGAAACCTTCAAGTACCGTACTAAGCCTAGGACTGAGATCTGAAACAAAAATCTGAGAATGTGTAAGCTAGGGAGCCTAGTGTGTCTCTAGAACAGATAAAAGGAATAACAGAACAAAATATGTAGAAGATACAGAGTATGCATGATATGCACCCATCTCCGAACACCATAGAAGAGTTGGTCCCCAGACCATTCTAACACCATCACACCAACAGAAGTGGTATCTCGACCCGAAGGTGGAGCCACTGAACAGAAGTGATAAATCACTAACTTCCCCGTACATAGATAATATACCAAATGCCATGTTATATGCAGATACAGAATCAGAATGCATGCCTTACAGTCTAACAGGAGGCAAGCATGATAGATATCAGAATCAGAAATGATATGTCAGAATGATGCATGATCATATGGTTAACAGGAATCGAATATACAGAATAATAGATTTACAGGATGAACGGGAGAGAACACACCTGTATCAGAAGACTCAACGACGACCCTAACGTCTACTGGACTCGGCTCTACCACTAGACTGAGTAGGCGTAGAGTCTACAATTAACAGAATATGTTAGACATCCTACTATGCCATAATACCGAAAATATACTAAACAAAACTTAAACTATTACTCACGTAAAGGTCCCGAATGCGGATGAATCGAACCTCGTACAGGAGGAGGAAGAGGTAACTACTTGGGGTCGGAATCCTCGTCACCTGAAGCAAACAGAAAGTGATTCAGAAACCTTTTACAGATAATTTCTAGATAACTGATCAAACTTAAAACCCCCAAAAATGACACTTCGGGTTCGAATTTCGAAAAACGGATAATGCCATTGGATTCAGAATGTCGAAAAACATAAAGTGGGTCCGGGTCGAAAAAGTCAACTGCTGACGTCAGCATTGGTTAACGTTGATGTTAGTAGTGACGTCATCAGTCAACGCTAACGTCAACAGTGACGTCAGCAATGACGTCAGTCGGGTCGGTTATTAGGTCGGAGATCGGGTTAGGTTTTGGTCGGTCGGGTCGGATGGTCGGTCGGGTCGGGTCAGACGGGTCGCGGTTCGGGTCTGGGCCGGGTTCTGCCTGGGTTTCTCTGGGGTGTTTGTTTCTCAGGAAAATCTGGGAAATTCTCAGATTTTCCGGGAAAATCTAGAAAATTTCCAGATTTTTCTCGGGAAACAAATAGGGTAAAACCCGAATTTATACCCCCTTTTGGCTCGATTTCAGCTTAATTTCGATCCAAAAACACTTCTAACAAATTCCTTACTCCATTCTGAATCAAACAACATCTAATCTTGAACAAAATTTCCGATTTCCCGATTCGTTCGAACCCACATTCAACCCCAAAGCTCAACTTCTTCTAACTTCAAAATATAAATACTCGTTTGATTCAAACCTAACAGAATCGGCTCTAAACTATCCCCAAACGAACTGAATAACTTTAAACCCATAATAGATTAAAACAAAACGAGAAAAACATTTCTTACCTCAATTACCACAACCCGAAAATAAACTTGAAATCACAAAATGGTTGAAACAGAGAGATTCGATCGGTTCGAAATTTAAATGAAACCAGAAGCTGAAGGAATGAACAAGATTTAAATCGAAATTTAAATCTCTCACATTCAATTCCAGATCGGTTTCAGAATGAAGAAACGTTACAAAGGAAAAAGGGGGAAAATGTAAGATAAGGGTTTAATCTGTTTGAATTCTCACACTTTGACCCTAAAGTTTTAAAAAAATTTCAATTTAGTCCTCAATTTTTCAAAATTTAAATCCCCAATAATTAGGGTTCAAATTTAGGGATTTTGACTTTGATTTGGGGATTTTGACTTTTAAAATTGGGTTGTTACAAACCGGACCCTGAAATGAACCCGACCTGAAATAAACTCGTACCCGACCTGAAATAAACTCGTACTCGACCTAAACCGAGTCAAAATGTCAAATCAACCTGAAATGATCTGTATCCGATTTTAACCAACCTGACAGTACTCGACCTGAAATTCATCCGAGTAATTGTTTTTACAACCCTAAGTTTAGGTGAAAGTGAAAAGTGGTATTAATGGAGTGGGAGAGCGAACATATAATAAAATATTGTCAAAATAGAATTGTTTTAGGAATTATATAGGTAATTTATTCTTATTTGTGTGTGTCAGATTATATTTTTATCAATATTTAATGACACATAACGTTAAAGTAATAAAAAAATGGCATAAAGATAATTTTAACCCTTAACGTTTATAATTTTTATCATTTTGGCCCTTAATTTTTAGGGATAAATTTAACCCTTAACCTATATCTTTTTGACAAATAGCTTATTTTTTAACTATCATGATAACTAGATCATTAAAAGTCTAACAATAATAACATGTCATATGCATATGATAATATATTTTAAATGAAATGACATCTAACTTATCAAATATATATATATATAATATAATTTTATTCTAATATAAAATATAAAATAATTAATCAAATAAAATATTAAAAATTAATTAATTCTAAAATAAAAGGCCACTAAACTTTTCCAATCCTAACTATGATAGAATCAAAGTTTATCTTAAAAAATATGAACACAGTTAGAAATTAATTAATTTTTGAAGGTAGGATTTTGATTCTATCGTAGTTAGAGTTAAGAATGTTTAGTAGTATTTTATTTTAGAATTAATTAATTTTTTAATATTTTATTTGAATTTGAATTTTTTTATATTTTATATAGAATAAAATTATATTTCATATATATATTTGATAGGTTAGGTGTCATTTCATTTAAAAGATATTATCATATGCATATGACATGTTATTATTGTTAGAATTTTAACGGTCCTGTTATCATGATAGTTAAAAAATAAGCTATTTGTCAAAAATATATAGGTTAAGGCCAAATTTATCCCAAAAAAGAATAAGGGCCAAAACGATAAAGATTATAAACGTTAAGGGTTAAAAGTATCTTTATGCCTAAAAAATTATATTCGGAAATATAAGTGACCTTACTGGTTATTTTTCAAAATCGGTGACCAAATTTATATTGGGGTAAACAAAAATACTATTTAAATAAAAAACTAAAAAAATATGAATCATGTACTTGTTATTTGATTAGTCAAGTACCTGAATTTTATAAGTATTTAATAATAAGTACCGGATTTAAATGGGTTAAGACATAGATTAATTTTTTATTATCCGACAATGAACACCTTCAATATGTACAAGAGTATTGAGTGGCGAATCTTTCGGTTGACACATTCCCATCCAGAAACCTTGGCGGATGGCTAAACCATGAGACTTTCAGAGTTGTTGAGCATTCGGTTTAGTCGAATTTAAAATTTTGAATTAGTTAAATTTGTGAATTATATTTTACGATTAAAATTTTATTAAAAAAATTTTATTTGAGCCGAGTTTATAAAATTAAAGTCAAGTCAATTTTTCTTACAAAATTTATTATAATTATTTATAATGTTATAATATAAATTGATTATAGTTTAAACGATTTTCTATATATATGTATGTCTTTTTTTTAATATTTTCACATATGATATACATGATACATCAAAAAGAATTTAAAGACTCGGCTTGAACTTAAAAAATATCAACTAATTATTAAAATTTTTAAATTATTCAAGTTATTCAAACTTTTTATTTTATAATTCAAATTTTATTTTAAAAATTTTAATCAAGTTAAGTTTATAAAATTATAAATTAAATAAAACGAGTGAGGTTTCTTTACCTCAAATCAAGTAAAATAAATATTTTAAAAAGAATTTTATTCACTCACCTCTTTCGAGTTACAAACATTCCCATTGCTTTTTCTATTAATAGGAAAGGGTTTGGATTATGTCACTGTGAATATGAAGTTATAGTCTTAGGCCTAGCAGAAACTGCATGACTATTTATCAAAAAAAAAAACAAAAAAAAACTGCATGACTACAATTGGGGCTCAATAGATTTCTCTATAATTTCCGGAATGTTGGTTCATTTCTTCTAATCGCAGCCTACATGAATTGTTGTAATCAATACCAAATTAAATTATGGATATATTGGATATTTAAGTTTCATTTTGACTTTTTTATGAAAAATATTTAGGGACAGGGATGATATAAAATTTACTTCAGATAAGTTTACCAATTTAAGGTTTTAAAAGTTTAATTTAAAATTTAATGATTAATGTATATAACTTAAGAATTAAAATTTTAAAATTTAAAATTTAAATTTATGATTTAAATAGTAGTAACAATCCTAGCCGATGTCACTTTCCCCCTCTAGCCATGGTAATTATTTTATTTTATTGTATTTTATTTGTGTGAATAACGGTAGAATTAGTTTTTTATTGATTAGGATGTAAAAATAGTTATTCAGATAGATTTAGGTTAGATACTGTCAGGTTAGGTAAAATCGGATATAAATTATTTTAGATTGATTTGATGTTTTGATTCGATCTAGATCGAGTACGGGTCTATTTCAGATCGAGTCATTTTTAGGTCAGGTTTATTTTAGGTCGAGTTCGTTTCAGATCGAATTCAAACGGTTCAGGTCTAAATCAGATAATTGACTGGAATGTCGGGTTTATTTCAGTTTAGTTGCATTTCAAGTGAATTTTATTTCATACCTTATGAAATACGCAAAACATAAAGATCAATTTAAAATAAAAATTATAATTTAAAGATAAAATTAAAACTTTTAAAAAATTGAAGATTAATTTAAAATGAAAACCTTAATTTAGAATCAAAGTTCAAAAATATTTTAAAATGAAATCTTAATTTGAATACGTGTGATGCCAAGTTTAGATTTTCCCGCGAATACCGAACATCAGAAGAATACCTAACCTTGCCGCCAAGCCTTCCTCTGCTGTTTGATGTCCCTTAAGCTTAACCTTCGCCATTATCATCCACCATCACTCCATGTCTATGGAGACAAACAATCCCTTTCCTTTGCTTTCCATTCTCTTCCTTCTCAAGGAAAATAACATTTTTTCTCCCAATATATCATCACCCTCAACCATGACTTTGCCTATCACCATTTTCAAACTCTTCATCGCCTTCCTATTTCAGCTTCTACTTCTTTTACATAGCAAAAGATGGAGTCTCAAGAACCCAATGTTACAAAGTCCCATTTGATGCCTTTGATGTACTCGAATTGGGTACTGGTGAAAAACATACTTGAAGGTAGTGATGCGGAGACGGGGTTCGTTGGTACCACAGCGGTGGTTGGTGGTTGGGTGAAATCTTCCAAGGAGGTGAAGAAGGAGCCTGTGCCACCGCCATCATCATCACCCCTACCATCGCCCCCAATGGCAGCCGATGCTCGCAGTGCTGCTCCTGTAGGGACTAAAGACGTTAGTTGTGTGGAAATTCTTCAATCTAGGATCCCATTTTTCAGCACCATTATCAGGGTTTTGGGCGGCTCTGCTAGTAATTCGTCTGCTGTTCGACAAAAGTTGGAGTCTTTGATTCCCAAACCACCACCTCCTTCTACACTCTTTTTAGAAATTAATGATGGCTCTTGTTTTTCAAGTCTGAAGGTAACCTTCAAATCCTTTTTTTTTTTCTATGGAAGTGATTACTTATATGGCGTGATCATGCAAATTCCTAATTGACATTAAGAATTTCTCAGGTTGTGATAGATTCAGCTATAGTTCCAGTGCCTGCAGGCCAGATTCTACCAACTGGAACATGTGTATTAGCCCAAGGTGTTTTGGAAAAATCATCAGCACATGGAAAACAAACCATTGAGCTTAAAGTTGAGAAGATTCTTCATGTTGGGACAGTAGAGCAAGATAAGTATCCTTTGTCAAGGAAAAGATTACCCCTTGATTCCTTAAGGGATTATCCTCATATTCTTCCTAGGACAACTACGGTATGTTTTGCATTCATTGCTATTTTCTGGACATTTTTGTCATAAGCAAAGAAGACCCTTAATGTTGAACCTAATAAACTCTTTGATTGCTATGTTTTCTGTTGCAGGTAGCATCTGTCACACGAATCCGCAATGCCTTAGATTTTGCGACCCACACTTTCTTCCAGAACCATGGTTTTTTACATGTGCAAGTGCCAATTATAACAACTACTGACCCTGAAGGGTTCAGTGAAAAGTTTCAGGTCACAACTCTTCTAGGAGAAACAAGCAAGAAGGAGGCATCGATCGGTGTTAGTGATTCTGATGGTGTTAGCCTGGAAACAGTTAAGGCTGTCATAAAGGAGAAATCAAGTCTAGTTGAACAGCTTAAGAGAAGTGACAGCAATAGAGAAGCACTTGCTGCTGCTATTCAGGACCTGCGAAAAACAAATGAATTGGCACAACAGATTGAAACAAGAGAAAAATCCAAACCAGTAACAGCGGTGAAGCCCGACTTGGTGAACTTCAATGCAGATTTCTTTGGTCGGCAGAGTTATTTAACTGTTTCGGGCCGCCTTCATCTGGAGAGCTATGCATGTGCTATTGGACATGTTTACTCATTTGGAGCCAGATTTCAAGCTAATAAAACAGTGTCCGCAAAACATGTGGCTGAAATGTGGACAGCTGAGGCCGAAATGGCTTTTACACAATTAGAGGTAAGCCTTCGAATCTTAGAGGCTCAAACATATATGTAATTCTGTGGTCATGTTAGATTAATATTTGAATTCTTATCATTTAGCTCTTCAGCCAGTACTTAGGTAGTTCAAGTTATTCCGTGTTTGTAGCATGTCTAATACCTGGTGCACGTCTTTCATGGGAGTTTCCAGGATGCAATGAAATGTGCAGAGGACTATTTCAAATTTCTATGCAGATGGATATTGGATAAATGTTCAGATGACATGAGATTTATCTCGAAAAGGATCGACAAGACTGTCTCTCATCGTCTTGAATATATGGCATCGAGTTCTTACGAAAAGATTTCCTATAGAGAAGCAGTGGAAATTTTGAGAAAGGTGAACTTGGATAACATGTAATTCCCATACATTAATCCAAGCCGTCATATCAACTATTTTCCATCTGACAGTTTTTCATCCTTGGCCAACAGGTCACAGATAAGGCTTTTGATACACAACTTCAGTGGGGTGTACCTTTGACGGATGAACATCTAAGGTATGTATAATGTAGCTATTATAACTAATGAACTACAGGGGAACCGTTTTCTTATTTGTGTGATTCTTACTATATCCATTTACTCTATGGCAGTTACTTGGCTGATGATCACTACAGGAGGCCTGTAATTATTTATGATTATCCAAAAGCAGTTAAGCCGTTTTATGTACGCTTGAATGATGACCGAAAAACAGTTGCTGCATTCGAGATGGTTGTACCCCAGGTAAGTCTAAACTTTTCTCAAGTGATGATTGATGAAGAACATCTTAATACAAATATCTTCAGGCATCAAAATGCTGCTGGTGCTTTAGAATGGCTATAAAGCTTGATAATCTTATTGCAGATCGGAACAGTGGTTACAGGGAGCCAAAACGAAGAGCGCTTTGACATTCTAAATACAAGGTATGATGTTACCCTTGCCGTATGTTACAGTGTAAAATACTTAATTAATTTGCAAGGACAATTTCTAATTCTCTGTTATTGTTTTTTGAATTCAGGATCAAGGAATTTGACCTGTCAAAAGATCAGTATGAATGGTACCTGGATCTTCGTCGGCATGGAACAGTCAAACACTCCGGGTTCAGCCTAAGGTTCGACCTGATGGTTCTCCTCGTCACTGGCCTAACCGATGTCCGAGATGTAATTCCCTTTACCAGAAGTCATGGCAAAGCCAACAACTAAGAGACAACATTGAAGTTCATAAAAAATAAACAGTTTCAACCTGCTTGTGTTTCAGAAGAGAGAAACAGCTTGTGTAAACAGATATAGTAAATGCAACACCCGAGAAATAGATCATTGTTGTTGATACAAAATACACACTTAATGAAGCTGAAGAATTTATGAAATGAAAAGCAACCATCTCGGCTTCCAAATCTCGTAGAATACTGGTTGTTTCCATGTTTAATTTAATCAGTCACGATAAGGGAACCATATCTGTGATATTTATGTATTCTTTGGGGTTGCTGGTTACGGAGAGATCTCCAACTGCAATGGTGAGGCATTGAACATCATCCCACCGAAATAAACCTCAAATTCCTAAAGGATTTGCAGATTCTACGCCCAGGGTTCCTGGAAACAGTAAGACAAAAAGGGTAATGGACGATCCTGCCATGGTTTTTGATTGGTTATTTGCTTGATGCCTGATACATCAAAATTCAGGGTCCTTATATTGGTATCATGATTATTGTCTATAGGCTATAGGATTAAATAAGCTTGAACTTGTGTCTGTGTGACTGTCTGAGGAAATTCTGAAGCTGCCATAAGTTGGCCGTTTGTCCCTTATGGAGTGGTCACCATCATATACGGTACGGTCGTTCAAGAGTCCACACCGAGTAGATGTTTATTTCTTTTAAATTCTATAGAGAAGTACGATTATAATTTGTTAGTTCGGCGGAGTATACGGAAAAAGCTCTTAAAAATAAGTTCTATTAAATGTTTATAGACGAAAAATAAAAATATTTTTAGTTTAATAAGTTACGAGAAAAGAATAACATTAAAGAAGACCTATAATATATATTTTACTAAGATAAAAATATCTTTAAAAAAATCTTACATATATATAAGATTATAAATTAAAGTATCACATTTCAATAAATTATATAAGACTCCGGAAACTTTAAAATGTCCTTAATATTTGAAAAGAGTTCAGATGCTAATGGAGTATTCCTTCTTTTCTTATCATTAATAAACAATGATTTTTTTTTAATCTCAATATTATAAATAACTAGATATTAACTACAGGTATAATAAGTGATGGATGTGTGTCAAAATTCACACATTCGACTTTAATTTTTTAAATTTTTATGAGTTATATTTTTTTAATATTTATAAATTATACCCATCTTAAATATTTTTTGAATCTGTCATTAGATTAATATTAAAAATGTATCATTTTAATAAATTATACAAGACTATAAACTTTTGAACCGTCTCTATTTGTCTTAAATAGTTGGGATGCTGATAGAGTATTCCTTCTGTTGTTGTCGTCATTCATGCAGACCTATAGTGCTCTTGGTGTGTCAACAAGTTGCACCTAAGCATTTGATGTATGGAGTGAAATCAGCAATGTATTCGGTTGATTTTGTTTGGCAAAATCATTTAAGGATTACTGTAAATAAAATCTCAGATGTAATTTGTTTAAGGAAAATAAAAAACAAGTCTAATGCGGTTTAGTTTATTTGTCCACTGGAAACAGGTTTAATAGTATCATCTGGACTCTTTACCAAATAAGGGCGCATCTAGTGTAGTGGTATCATCGTACCCTCCCACGGTACTGACCGGGTTTTGATTCACCGGATGCGCATTTTCAAATGGTTCCTTTTTTTGCTTTTTCTTTCGCTAATTTTGTTAGTCCATAGATCTTAAATTAAAATTGAAATAAAACCACAATGGGTTTTAATTTACAAGTTTTAATACAAAGATTTAAAATTTAAGATTTGTTGTTATGTTTTTTGAGTTAAGTTATATATATGATTTAAGATTAGGGTTTAGTTTTTTAAGGTAATAAGGTTAGGGTTTAGGATTAACCTATAAATCATGAGTTTTAACTCTAAATTTGAAGTTTTGTCAACAATTTGTATGTCTAAATTCATTATACATAAGTCTTAAATCATAAATGGAGTTCCTAAATCCAAATTTAAGTGTTTATATAAGCTTTTGGTATAAAATAATTATTTTTTAACTCAATAAAATTTAATCATAATAAACAATAGTTTTCTCTAAAAAATTCGAATTCAAACGATATACATATAAATTTTATTAAAAGTTTAAAAAATTAAAACCAAGACCATATTAAAAGTAATAAAAAAAACTTTTATTCTTTAAAGCTGGATAATGTTCTTTTCATGCACAACTCACTAAATGTTAATGAAATTCCTCACTTTACAACTATTTTTTTTAATGATTACACATTTAATTGTTAGGCATAAAGATATAGGTTAAAAAGATATAAACACAATTCGAATAAGATTTTGATTTTTATCGTAGTTAGGGTTAAGAATGTTTAATAATTTTTATTTTAGAATTAATTAATTTTTAATATTTGATTTCAATTTTAATTGTTTTATATTTTATATTAGAATAAAATTATATTCCATATATATATATTTGATAGGTTACATTCCATGTCATTTAAAATTATATTCCATATATATATCATCGTTAAATTTTTAACGATCCAGTTATCATGGTAGTTAAAAAATAAGCTATTTGTTAAAAAGATATAGGTTAAGAGCTAAATTTATCCAAAAAAAGAATAAGGGCCAAAATGACAAAAACTATAAACGTTAAGGGTTAAAATTATCTTTATGCCTAATTGTTATTATTTATATGTTTTTTAATATGTTGTTGTGATTATAAGATAATATTTATTTAATTTTTTATTCTTTCAATAATAGACACATACCGTATATATATAAAATTCAAACCTAAATCACTTAGATAAAATATATTTAATTACATATTTTTAATTTAATTATAATTATAATTTAATTTAATAAATTTAATCATCTAATCGGATTCAAACTTAAATATTTTACGGGAAGGTAAACCTGAATATTTCAAGTTGTAGTTTAATACTAGATTTAAAATAAAAACGAGGCCTAATATTGAAACTAAATTCATTATTTTTTCCTTTTCCTTTTATACTTACAAATATAATCAAATAGTATATGGAAATCACTTCGACTTTAAACAATATTAATTTTTTATTTGATTATTATTTAAAAATAAAAAAATTAACTTTCAAATTGTACAATAATTATATTAATAAAAATAATTTATGAGGTACCATATTTTTAGAAAACACAATATTTATGTAAATCCTCCTTAATCAAATACTAAAAATATAATAAGAATCGTTGTGAATTTGAAAATTCGGGGTCCAACGAGCTTCAATAAAAACCAATAAATATTGGGCTGAAATGTAAAACGAAAGCTTAAGTTCTTTCCTCGTATATAAAAACGCAAAACCCTAGTTTCTTTTATTTCATCTCTTAGGGTTTACACGAGCCGCGTCTCCATCAGGTACTTTTTTTTTTCGATTTTATTTATTATTTCAAAGGCATTTCTTGTCCAAATCAGAAGCTTTGTTTCTCTTACATGGTTGGCCTTTGTTTGGTAAATTTGTTATTAAGAAGAAATGGCGGTCCCTTTGCTGTCCAAGAAGATTGTGAAGAAGCGTGTCAAGAAATTCAAGAGACCCCAAAGTGATCGCAAGATCTCCGTCAAGGTTTTGCCTTGTTATTTACTTAATTTTTTTCAAAAATGCATTCTTTTTTGTACCCGTTTATTCAAAGCTTAGTAGTTGCAATTGGTTTTACTTTGGCTCATTTCTCTTAAATAACTTAGTAGCTAGGTTCCAATCGCATTAAAAGTTATGCTTCTTTTATGAAAATGCTTTATGTTGCATTTAGGAATTCATATTTAAAAATAGTTTGATAAAGCACATACAAATGCGATATTCATGCTTGTTTCAAATTTTTGTATTTGTTGGATGTATATTTAGTGTTGAATTTGAAATTCATGTTTTTATACCCTTCAACTTTATAATCATATTGAATCATGACAAATTATTTATGGTTTGAGAGATTAGTTTTTACCAGTGCATGATGTGCTGATTAGTTTTATACTTTGGGAGTTTGCTGTCAA
Source organism: Abelmoschus esculentus (assembly GCA_035048815.1). NCBI lineage: Eukaryota > Viridiplantae > Streptophyta > Magnoliopsida > Malvales > Malvaceae > Abelmoschus > Abelmoschus esculentus. The sequence goes on along the minus strand of JAUCBN010000016.1, from coordinate 12,845,483 downwards.
GTATTTGAATGCTAGAATTTGCCTTTGGGGATGCTGGTGAGACTGGGACACAGTCATTGTTTTCACGGTTTAGGTTGTCTTTGAGGGTCTCCTGAAGTTTGAGTGGCTTTTCATGCGAGTCATGTTTCGTATGGAAGATATTTTCAGATCATCAATCTTTGTTTATGACCTTGTCTAAGTTATTGATCTTATTTTAGACAAGTGTAAGAAATCATTTTTTTCGGTGGTACAAAATTTATTTTGGTTAAATGTTCGGATAGATGCTTATTATCAGCCTCACAATCACACTGGATATCTATCTCAACTCCTGAACATTTTTCTTTTCTAGTTCTTGAGTTGATACTTGATTCTGCTCTTCATTTCAGTGCAGTGTTGAAACTAAGCTCTGTGTTTTCTTTCATGCTTATGTCATATTTCGATTTCATGCTTTTGCTTGTATGTCCTGTTAACGTGAATTGTAAATTCGTTAAATTTTCATGTATTTTGGCTTAGATGATCTCTCATTTAGGTAAAAATCATAGTCAACCTCCCCTGTAGTGATGTTAATGACCTGTTTGCATATTGACAGACAAACTGGAGAAGGCCTAAAGGTATTGACTCCCGCGTTAGGAGGAAGTTCAAGGGATGTACTTTGATGCCCAATATTGGTTATGGCTCCGACAAGAAGACTCGCCATTATCTTCCCAATGGGTTTAAGAAATTTGTCATCCATAATGTCCAAGAGCTGGAACTTCTCATGATGCACAACAGGTATATCATATGTTTACCCTTCTTTTCTACAATCTTGTCAATGATGATTTTTGTGCTTGTTGCTGATTTTTGGTGCATATGTAGGACTTACTGCGCTGAGATTGCCCATGATGTTTCGACAAAGAAGAGGAAGGAAATTGTTGAACGTGCGGCACAGTTGGATGTTGTTGTGACCAACAAATTGGCTAGGTTGCGCAGCCAGGAGGATGAGTGAACATCCCTCTCGCGGTGTTGATGTCACGTTTTGGTGTAGTATTTTATCGTTTAGGGAGTTTTGCTGCAATTTGGATGAAATGAATTCGACTCCTTTTTTATGGCCATTATTGTTGCAAGTTTGTTCGACCCTTTCGTCGATTAAACACTGTTATTATGGATCTTTGGCCTAACTCTTTTATTTTGTCCATCATTCCTCATATCTTTGACACTATAGTTCTTGATGACACATCTTACTGCATTTCTATCATTGTTTTATGCTCTGGTGATTTTCGGAATGGGATGCAGATATAGATGACTCTGTAGGCTCTTTGCTTCAATTTTCTTTTGTCCTTGATGTGTATCTTCTTTCCTGTTATGTATTTTTTTTTCTCGGGTGAGACGGGTTAAAATGAGGTAGAATTAAAATCGTTATCAAATTTATATAAGAATTTCAATATTAATATTTTTGGTATATATTAAATTTTTTTTTATAAAAAATTTTAAATTTTTATATAAGAATTTTGATATATATTAAAAATTTAATATCAAAATTTTTCTAATTTTTTAAAAATATAAAGAAAAAGTATTAAAAAGTTTTCCCGAGAGACGAGGGACTAACTCCTCTCATCGCATGGTATAAATGTTTTGCATATAATATACAATTTTTTTGATCCTAATATATGTATAGCTATGTATAATTAATTCTTGTAGGTTGTATATTGTTTAATATTTATGTAATATCTGTTTTTTTCTCATGTTTTTATTTATGTCTCATTTTAAATTAGAGGGTTTAGAGTTCTAGGTTAGGGGTTTTGGTTAGGATTTAAGAAATTAGGAGTAGGGTGTATTTTTTAAGGTGTAGGATTTAGGATTTTGGATATAAAAAATAAAGGTTTAGGGTTTAAAATTGATTTTTTAAAAAAATTAAAGGGATACAAAAGAAGGCAAAAAAAGAGAGATTTTTTATTCGTTTATTTGAGCTAATGTTTAAATATTTATTTTGATTGTACCTTGTATTTATTTGTTAGTATTTTGCTATATTCATGCAATATGTTGCATGCAATTTTAGGTTTTTTTTTCAGTATATTACTGCGAGTGTCATTTAAATTTTCGGAGTGTCATCTTTTTTATTATGTTCATACATTTAAGAAATAAACATGTATTTATTTATGCATCTCAAGGATTAATAGTTAAATATAATTTAATTTTTACTTTTATTTTAACAAAATATAATCAATTTTTAGAAGTGGTGGAAGTGCGAATCTTTCCCACAAATAATCGATTCTTGAACTAAAATTATTTTCAAATCTAATACTAAATCTTAAATATAAATATTTTCAAATTAAACACTAATCTTATACGATGATGATAGATACTGACTGGTACCCTTGAATATGTCAACAACGTACCAGTTACGTGTACATTTTTAGCAATATTATACTTGACCGACTCCAGGGTCTTGTCCTAATTGTACTTTTCAAAAGGTTGAAAAAGAGATTTCAAATTATGCTGCATATAGAAGTCAACATTATTAAGCAATGACTCATATATTTTAAGAGTTAAAAATATAATTTTATTTAAAAGAATTATTTTTTAATATTTTTTGGATTCATGAATTCATTAGTCCTCGTTTTATTCTGCTCCTATATAGATAGGGTGAGAATATGTTGACGCGGGATGATTTTATATTCTGTTTGTTCTTAACATTTAAAAGTATAATTTATGATAATCCTTATTATATGCTTCGACAATATGTTGTCCTTATTTTTATACTCTATTAGTTTCGGAAAATCCCCATACCAAAAAGTTAAACAAAATTTACTATTTTACTAATAAAAATATATGATCGATTTTAATTTACAAGTCATATACTTAAGACAATTAAACATATGATTAAAGGATAACGATATTTTTAAAAAAATAACAATTAAACAATAAAATAAACGTAAAGAGATAAATAGATTATATAGTCTTAATTAACAAACATGATAAATTATTAAAATGAAGGCCAAACTTAACAAGGTTTAAACAAAAGTCACAAATATTATGATCAACAGAAATATTAATATTGAGATAGATAAAAGAGAGTTAATTATATATAGTTTTATAAATTTTGAAAAATATCGTGCATCTTTATATATATTTTCATGGATGCCAAAATTATTTATATGGTTACAATTCAATTATTTACATGATTTGAATATAGTAATCGTTATCTTCGTACTCATTTAAACTTCAATTATAAAATTTCTCTTATCTTTATTTTCCTAGATAATTTTTTTAATTATTTTTATCTCATCGATTCTCGAATATTCCCCGCTCAATATTTACCCTACCTATATATATAAATGATATATTAAGTGTTTTTTTTTAACATATTTATTTCATAAAATGTGTATTTTTAATTATTGTACTTAATCATGTTTTTTATTAATAAAATTTTAATCTGTATAAAGATTTTCAAATGCAACTTTACACTTATGATGTAAAAATTAATTTTATGTCACTGTGAGAAATTTTTATATGATTTGCAAAATTATTTTATTTTATTTTAAAATTATTTATTATCAGATTAAATTACATTTAGAGAGTAAGAAAACCTTACCCATAACCCAACAGCTATATTACTACTGATAAGACCTTTGAAAAATAAAATTTAAAAAATATTTTTTACTATTTAATTATTTTATAATTTAAATTAAATAAAAAATAGTTGCCTTCTCAGATCTTTATGATTTTATTTTGATCAATCTGAATCGACTCGTATTGCAAGTTTAATGGGCAAGTCTCCCAACATAGATTTACAAGGGGTGTAAACGAATTGAGTCGAACCTGAGTAATATTGAGTTTGTGTTCGAGATTGATTCAAGTCTCAATGTATGAGCTCGAGTTGGATCGTTAACGAGTCAAGTATTGACTAAACTTTGAACGAGTCAGACTCGAATAACTCGTGATATGTACCATTTCATTAAAAACCCTCCTCCTCTTCCTCCACCTAATAATAACAACGACAATATTATTTGATCAAGTTGCATGATTTCTGTAACGACCGTATTTTTTACCAAGATCTGAAGGTTAGGTCTGAACTAGATCATAAGCCTTGTATTTGGACCTTAGAAACCTTACTGAGCTTGTTATGCATAAGTGTTTGGGCTAAGGATTTTAATGAAGATTAAAGAAATCTTTTTAGGCTAATGCGAAAGGGGAATGGATGAAAATCTTTGCAGATTTTCTTTACGAGGGGTGATATCACCCACTTCCAACCTTTTCTTACTTCTACCATTAGTTCCCTCCTAAGGTATGTTGATCAAAGATAAAAACTTTGAGTTTTAGAAGAAAGGCTATTAGTTGTGTGACTCATAGGGGAACGATTCGGACAACTAATGATTTTGTTGTTGTTATTCGAGAGATGATTTAACGTTCTTGGGAGGTTCATGTGGAGTAAACTAGTAGGGAATCTAATTTGGTTGCTGATGGACTAGCGAAAGATTTACGGGATCAAGCGATTAGTGAGATGTTCTTTTAAGAGCTGCCTGATAATATTCAAAGTCTATTAAATAATGATTTTCGTTATCGATTTAGACATAATGATATAAAAATTGGGTAGCGTTTTGGTTTAGGACTAAGGTTATTTTGGTTTTTAACTCTTGACTAGTAGTTTTTAAGGTTGTTTCTGTTGCTTCCCTTCCACATGTGCATTTTTTCTTCCATTAGGTTTAGGGAGATTTTTTTAATGAGGTATGTGGTTGGCGCTTTTTTCTCTTTAGTCGAAAAAAAAGAAAATACAATTTGAATGTATTTATTTTATTAATTTTTTTACTTTATCTTTTTATCAAGTGAATTTTCATTAATATTTATTATAAATTAAATTTAAAAACAATTTTTATCGAATGAAGAATACATTAATTTTTCCATATATATTCTATATTAATTTTTACATCAAAAATACTTTTGAAAAACGATAAATAACAGGGTCAAGGTGGGCCAAGGTGGCTGGGCAGAAAACAACGTTTTACATTATGAAGAGAAAAAAAGAACAGTTGAAATTTATTAGTCTAAGGAACGGGTCAAGCAGATTAACCTCTGAAATTGTAAAAAAACATCCTCTTGTTTTCCTCTATAAAATTCAGTTAAAATGATCCGAATAGGAGCAAAAGAAGCAAACATGGTTTTGAGATTTGCTTCAACTTTCACATTCTTGCTTCTGCTAACCCATGTTGCAGCAGCAGCAGCAGCAGTTAATTCTACAGCTATTCCTACAGCTATTCCTATAGCAAGACCTGGGTGTAAAGACAGATGCGGAAATGTTAGTGTTCCTTTCCCTTTTGGAATCGGACCTGATTGTTCCATGGATTCATGGTTTGAGGTCACTTGCAACGAAACTTCATCCCCTCCAACAATTCTATTGAAAACAATAAACATGGAGGTCTTGAATTTTTCTTATGATCGATACGTGTTCCTCGACCTTCGTGTCAACAGCCCCATAATTTCAATGAATTGTTCGGGAAGGGGAACCGAGGACAACCGAACGGTGAATTTGAGAGGCAGTCCTTTCTGGTATTCAGATACGAAGAACAAGTTCATAGCCGCAGGTTGCAACAACAGAGCTTTAATGGCAGGAATTGAGCCTAAAATTGTAGGCTGTGACTCTGATTGTATCAATGGAGATACACTCTTCGGTACCTCTAATCCTAATAAAACTTGCAATGGTACTACGTGCTGTGAGACTGTGATTCCATCGGCTCTCGATATGTTTAGTGCCACATTCGACGGAGTGTCCGAAGGGTGTAAATTGGCTTTCCTTGCTGATCAACAATGGTTGGACTTCAATTTACCAAACCCCACTGATTTGCAGAATATGGAGTATGTTCCAGCATGGCTTGATTGGTCAGTACCATCTGACTCTGACATATATAATCGTACAAATACACAAGAATTTGCTTGTTCTATCTCAAGCACAGGGAATAACATGTCCGTGAGATGTTATTGTCGACATGGTTATCAAGGGAATCCATATCTTCCTGGAGGATGCAGAGGTAAAAAGAAACATGAACTTCTCTTGTCATTCCGTGTCTGATATATAGCTTGCCTTGTGATTGTTTCTCAAATTTGTTCTGATGTTGTGATGTAGATATTAACGAATGCCTGGACCAACACTACTACCAGACAATTTGTGGGAGTGGGACTTGTGTGAATAAACCAGGGTACTATACCTGTGAAGGAAGCAAAACTTGGGCTATTGCTCTTGGTAATCAACTCTTTCTCCTCTATTCACTTTTGATATATTCACAGTCCATTCTCTTAAGCCTAGATTTTTGGATGTTCAGGTCTTGGAGTAGGCTTTGGGGTTTTGTGCTTAGTGATTGTGGGATGGTTGTTGTACAAGTTTCTAAAGAAAAGGAGGAGAGAGAAAATGAAGAGAAAGTTCTTTAAACGTAATGGTGGGTTATTATTACAACAACAGGTACATTCCCATGAAGGCAGTTTAGAGAAAACCAAGATATTTACCTCCAAGGAGTTGGACAAAGCAACAGACAACTTCAACAACAATAGAGTGCTCGGACAAGGTGGACAAGGCACTGTTTTCAAAGGAATGTTGGTTGACGGCAGAATCGTTGCGGTTAAAAAGTCCAAAGCAATGGCTGAAGAGAAAGTTGACGAATTCATCAATGAAGTCGTCATTCTTTCTCAGATTAATCATAGGAATGTGGTTAAGCTATTAGGATGTTGTTTAGAAACCGAGGTACCATTACTGGTGTATGAGTTCATTTCCAATGGTACGCTTTACCAGTATCTGCATGACCGGAGTGAGGAATTCCCATTATCATGGGAGACACGATTAAGAATAGCCAGAGAAGCTGCCGAAGCCCTCTCGTATCTGCACTCTTCAGCCTCCATTCCGATCTATCATCGCGACATCAAGTCTACAAATATCTTGCTGGACGAAAAGTTCAGGGCAAAAGTTTCAGATTTCGGGACGTCAAGGTCGATTGCTATCGAACAGACTCACTTGACCACACATGTGCAAGGTACATTCGGGTACCTAGACCCTGAGTATTTCCAATCAAGTCAGTTCACGGAAAAAAGCGACGTCTATAGTTTCGGGGTTGTCCTGGTGGAGTTACTGACCGGTGAAAAACCGATTTCACAAGAACTGTCGGAAGGAGGTAGAAGTTTAGCCACACATTTCATTGATTCAATGGAAGAAAACCGAGTGCTGGAGCTTGTTGATGTCCGGATTGTGAATCAGGCAAAAATTGAAGAAGTTTTAAAGGTAGCTGCATTGGCTTACCGATGCTTGAATTTGAGCGGAAAAAAGCGACCCACAATGAAAGAAGTTGCTATGCAGTTAGAGCAGATTCGGCCATTGCCAACCCCAAAGGAATCAAATGCTGATCATCATTACAACCTGAAAGATATGCAGTATTTAAATTCGGATTTACCTTTCCCTTGGGATTCGGTTTCTTCTTTCAGAGATTCAAGTTTTTTCTCCACAAAGACTGACTCCATAGAAAAGGAACCGCTTGTTTAGTTTCCAGCAAACCAAAGTTCTGGTAATAAATCCTAAAATCATAGCTTCTTGGCCCTTGGGATATAAGAATTTGAGTTTAGGCAAGTGGGGTAAGGGATTGGGTTTAGGCTGTCAGGAGGTTCTCGGTCCAGCGATGAGTTGATGGCCGTAAAGAGGAAAAACAGTTATTCAGATAGTTTTAGTTTGGGTAAAATCGGATACAAGTTATTTTAGTTTAATTTAATGTTTTGACTCGATTTAGATCAGGTACGGATCCATTTCAGGTCAGGTTCAAATGGTTCGGGTCTAAATTAAATAATTGACATGTTTATTTAGGTCGGGTTTATTTCAGTTCGGTTTCATTTTAGGTCGGGTTCATTTCAGGTCAAATTAATTCGGTTTTTAAATTCATATTAATTAAAATTATTAAGTTTGAGTTTGATACAAATAAGTAATTAAGTAAATAAACGATAGACTTTGAGTTGAATGATTGATTATTTATTTTGAATTAATTATTTAATATATAACGTCTCTAACTAGCATGAATCTCATTCAAAATAAATATTACGTACTAGACTAAACAAAAATACCATCAAATGATTCATATCTTAAAAATTGGGCTAAATTACAAAAATTAAAATTTAATAAGGAATAAACATTGAACTAGAAAAAATGAAGTTTTAAATTTAAAAGGATAAACACTAATAAATTAAAATATCATTTTATTAAAAATATTAAACTAAATTAGAAAATAAAAAATAATCAATTTGAAATAAAAATAAAGTTGTAAGTACTAAATTGAAAAAATCATAAATTAATAATAGTTAGATTCGATAAAAAAAATAATTTAAATGTACTTTAATACATTGTAATTTATATCTATACAATATAGTTTAATACATTTCAAAAATGAAAAATATAAAGTTTATACTATATATGGAATGATACTATATAAGAAAATATATAATATATAATAGGCATAAAGATAATGTTAACCCTTAACATTTATAAGTTTTGTCGTTTTGAACCTTATTCTTTTTTTAGATAAATTTAGCCCATAACCTATATCTTTTTAACAAATAGCTTATTTTTTAACTACTATGATAACTGGACCGTTAAAAATCTAACAACGATGACATGTCATATGGATATGATAATATATTTTAAATCACATGACATCTAACCTATCAAATATATATATATATATATATATATATATATATATATATATGAAATATAATTTTATTTCAATATAAAATATAAAATAATTAAAATTCAAATAAAATTTTTAATTAATTCTAAAATAAAAAAGGCTATTAAACGTTCCCAACCCTAACTAACTATGACAGAATCAAAGTCCTATCTTAAAAAAATATGAATACAGTTCAAAATTAATTAATTTTTTTAGGTAGGATTTTAATTCTATCGTAGTTAGGGTTAAGAATGTTTAATAGTATTTTATTTTAGAATTAATTATTTTTTTAATATTTTAATTGAATTTTGATTGTTTTATATTTTATATTAGAATTAAATTATATTATATATATATATTTGATAGATTAGATGCCATGTTATTTAAAATATATTATCATATACATATAACATGTCATCATTGTTAAATGTTTAATGGTCCAGTTATTATGATGTTAAAAAATAAGCTATTTGTCAAAAACATATAGGTTAAGGGCTAAATTTATCCCAAAAAATGAATAAGGGCCAAAACGACAAAAATTATAAACATTAAGGATTAGAAATATCTTTATGCCTATATAATATATATGAAAATATAAAATGTATAATACTATATATATAAAAATATATAATATGTATGTATATATGGGTGCTTACCGATCGAGTCGATCGCGAGTTGAGTAGTTCTCGACTTGTGCTCATTAAAAAATTTTGTTGCTCAACTCGACTCGTTGCTCGTCGAACTCGTTAAAATTATGCTCAACTCGTTCTCGTTAAAAAATATTATTACTCAAATCGACTCGTTGCTCGTTAAGCTTGTCTCATTGCTCGTTAAACTCACTAAAAAATTTACCATATTTTTAAATAAAATAAAAATTTAATAATATTATACGAAGCTTAATAATAATATACATTAAAAAAATTAACAAAAAAAATATCAAAAGAGTGTATAAAACACGTGCGGCCTTAAACGCTTCGCGACGCTACTTGGTCCGATCTCAGTGACTAAGTCATCCTTCAACTAGCCTTGCGAGAACTCTAGCTCGACAAAGGCCTAGACAAGACCTCAAGGCTTCGATAGATGCAGAAGCTTAATAGCACTAGGGTGGCTACTCTTAGCTTCTCGAGAGAAAAAAAGAACAAAGAGCTAAAGAAAGAATAAGGAAGAATTGAGTAAATGCCTCAGAGCTTTATTACTCTTCTCAAAGAGAGAAAGGATAGAATTTTTGGGTGAGTACAAATGGTGGTGAGATCTCTCTATTTATAGTTGATCTCTCACTCAATCAATGGTCAGGATAAATTTACATAAATGGCCAGGGTTAGCTCGAAATAAATACAAAATCAACTATCTAAGAAAATTCAATAAAATCCCATCAAATGACATCAATTCATAGGAAAGTTTTCCCAAATCCTTATCTATCCCGATATGACAAGATTTCCTCCAATCCTTATATTATAAGTTATCTATTTGTATATCTGAAATGGTCATCCAACATTCTCCAAATACTGGGTCAAGTTTGATGGTCTTGGCAAGCCTGATGGAACCTTGTTGTCGTACTTGTGAGGGACATGACATTCTCCCCCACTGAACTTAGCGACGCCCTCGTCGCTCCACTAGAACGATCCTGGATTGGTCCATCTTGGATATTGTTACTCGATGCCTCAGCTTGACAAGGTTCCCCATAATAACTACTTGTGTCGGCTCCTATCGCCATCGACGACTTCGATCCTCTACACCATTCCTCGCATCATCTTGGTGGCTTCTCGTGTCTCGGCTTGCTCATGTCCCCCACAAGGACTACTCGCTTTGACTCTTCTTGCTGTAACATAATTCAATGGGCAATTTCGTAACTTGTGTAGCCCCTTGATTGGTGACACTTCAGTTGCTTCCTTTTTACCCTCGGCTTGACGACTTGGTCATTTGCTATCGCACCAGGTCTCGACCTTGGTTTTGCTACTTTGGAACTCGTAGTCGCACCTTGTCTCTTACTTGGCTTGCTGGAATATGCAATCGCGCCAAGTCGCATTACTTCTCCTTGAGGCTCGTCTGGTTCCTTGACGATGACAATAAAGCGATTCTTCTTGGGACATGTCCTTATCAAATGTGGGCCATCACAAAAATAACACTTCAATCTTCTTCTCGCCTTATTTTCTCGCACGATCTTAGTCTCACCACTTTCATTGCCTTTCTTTATGGTCTTGGACGTCTCGATGCTGGTTGACTTGTCTCTCACAAGCTCGGTTAGTAATTGGGCCTCATTATTGGCCTTTGAAGAAACATGTGTGTCTCCTTTCTCTGATGCAAGTTCTACCCTTGATCTAAGTTTTTCTAAGAAGTTAATGAGCATGCTCCGTTCACTCAATGTTGTCTTGCAATTTAGCAACTCATTCTTAAGCTCATCTACCTCGATCCGCAAAGTCTTCACTTCGACTTCACAAACATTACTCCCTCAAACGGTCTCCAACTCTTTAAGAACATGTTGAGTTTTGTCTTTACGCCTGTCCTCCATGGACTATAATTGGTTAAGATGGAACTTCAAGAAACCTTGAGTTTCTTGCATGGCCACCACTGCGGGTTGAATGGAGTTGTCTTGGATTTTCAAATTCTACATCAAGGTTTGAAAACTGTCTCGATCTTCATTCTTCAACTCATTGATGACGCATTTTGTCTCGTCCTTGATCTTATCCATCATGGATTCTAGTTTACCAAGGCGAAACTCATGGGTCTTCTTTATGCCCTTCATCAATTCTTTGTTGAGAACGTCTTGTTCATTCAACATATGAATATCCTCGTTATACTCCTCGTCAATTTCCTCTAAGATGTAATTCTTAAAGGATTTTAATGTTTACATCGTAATAAACTCTCTTCGTCTTGCCATTTCGATCACTTCACACGAACTAGCTTGACTGCAACTGCAAGTACGTTCGAACACAAGTCCCCTCGACTCCCTTTGGTATCACTTGTCATGTCCGTAGAGTTTCACGTTTGTAGAACTCGGCTACTCTTTCAGAATGTGTGGCCTTAGACGCTTCATGACGTTACTTAGTCCGATCTCAACGACTAAGTCATCCTTAAACTAGCCTTGCGAGAACTCTAGCTTGACAAAGTCCTGGAGAAACCCTTATGGCTTCGATGGATGTGAAAGCTTAATAGCAATAGGGTGACTACTCTTAGCTACTCGAGAGACAACAAGAACAAAGAGCTAAAGAAAGAATAAGGAAGAATTGAGTAAATGCCTCAGAGCTTTATTACTCTTCTCAAAGAGAGAATGGATGAAATTGTTGGGTGAGTACAAATGGTGGTGAGATTTATGTATTTATAATTGAGCTCTCACTCACTCAATGATCAGGATCAGTTTACATGTATGGCAAAGATTAGCCCGAAATAAATACAAAATCAGCTATCTAATGAAATTCAATCAAATTCTATCAAATTACATCAATTCATAGGAAAATTTTCCTAGATAGTTGATCTTTCCCAATATGGCAAGATTTTCCCAAATCCTTATCTGATAAGTTATCTCTTTCCATATCAATGAAATTCAATCAAATTCTATCAAATTACATCAATTCATAGGAATGTTTTCCTGGATAGTTGATCTCTCCCAGTATAGCAAGATTTCCCAAATCCTTATCTGATAAGTTGTCTTTTTCCATATCTGAAATAGGCTCTCTAACATTCTCCAAGTGTTGGGCCAAGTCTAATGGTCTTGGCAAACCTGATGGAACCTTGTTGTGGAACTTGTGCGCGACTGCTCATATAATGGAATGAACATGTAATGAAACTAAAGTTTACCAAAATTAAGAAGCAATAATATAAAAAATATGACGTTTGATTGAATGGTTATTTTAGTGTTTATTCTTTTATTTGAATTAATTTAAACACAATGCTTTATTTCAGGTCAAAATTGTCTCTATACAATATGCTACTTGAGTTTATCAAAATTATGAAAGAATAATACCAAAAAATATCTCTAACGTTTAATTGAATGATTATTTTAACATTTGCTCTTTTATTTGAATCAATTTAACCCCAATATTTTATTTGGGGTCAAAATTATCTATACAGATAAAAAATATTAATTTGTAGGCGATATATAATTTGAAATAAATTGAAATTACGTACAAACTTATATAGCAATGCATGCCACGATAGCAATGTCATATACATAAATATATTGACTAACAACCTTTATTGATAGAGGGGTTGTTTTAATTTAAAACAAATATTGAAGGGTTAAATTAATTTAAAAAATTAAAATGATTATTTAACGAAAAATTTTAAGATATTTTTTTACTTTACGAGAATTATGAACCAGAAATACCTACCAACATGAACAATAAACACGACATTCAAGTGGCGTTTCTTTTTTTTTCCTATCATACAATGCTTCAAAATCTTCCATATCAGCTGCTCTCTTGTCTTCCACTGCACAACCAAATTAAAAGTGAGAAGTTAGCAATTGAAATACTAAACAAATATTTTTTAGATATAAAAAATTTAATTATTTTGAATTAGAATTAAATTAATAAAATATATAAGTTTAGAGTACTAAAATAATCATTTTACCCGATTAAACTACTCGTAACGCGCTTTAAATGGTTGAGTGATCTAAATATAATCATACTATTAACTGAGGAATTCGAATATAACTTTTAATAATTAAGTGATTTAGATATAACTTTGATCATAATTTAGTGACCTCTATTGTAATTTATCTTAAGAAATACATCTATCCCCAATAAGGTAAATGTTCGATTGGATCGACTAGAGTTGAATAAAAAATTAAGACTTATTTGAGTTAAAATATCATATTTTACGACTTAAGTTTTAATAGAACTTTTTTTGAGTCGGATCGATTTTATAAAATTCAAGTCCATTTAAGAACCATACACTTTTGGCCCGAAAGTTTAGTTTTTATATTTTGGCCATTAATCTTCTTTCAATATAACTCTTAATCCTCCATTAAGCACAAATTGGACTTAGTAAGGTAATATTTGACTATTTATCAAATCAACAATAAAGTTTGACTTATCAGGATAGTATTTCTAATCACCAAAATTCAGTTTTATGATTAAGTTCCATTTTTGAGATGTTACAAACATCCGGTACTTCAGTTATAAAATTTTATGTAACGTTCTCGATCTGAATATCACATTTGTATCTTAATTTTAAATTATCATCCTAAGAAGATTCATTTTTAAATTCTAAATCATAATAAATCAAATAAACCACAAGCCTAGTCATTACATTTAGCAATTGTACTAAACAACAACATTCGATGTTAAAATTCTAACCTTAAATGGTTCTCCTCTAAAGACACACATCGAATCTACTTGCATGTGAATGGAAATAACAATTATGAATGTTAAGATCATAAATTTCAGTTAATACACAATCACTCAACCATGTTTTGTGTAAATCATAAATAAGAATAATTTAACACATATGATATCATGACAAGATAACGTTGATGCTATTATATTCGTCTAAACACATAGCAAACATGAACTTATATACTTACACAACATACAATACATCAATAATCCATCATCATTACACAATTAATATCAATAACCTTGAGTGAGAATCAGTGTCACACAACTTTTTGAAACATATACTATTTTCTCTTTTGGGGGTGAGATATAGTGCCACACAACTTCAAAAGCGTACATTCAAGAATGTCTTAATTATTTAGGCATCTCGTTAACACACAACAAAGATCTTAATTACTACACAACATAAATGATCCATCAAGGAGTTCTTTGGATTACTGTTTCATTCAACTCTCTCAATAATTATCAAGTTATTAGCTATCTATTTCATATACAAGGTTTAAATTTCAATTTTTTAATTTTACGATTTATTTTATACCTTAAGAGACTCATTAGACCTTTTATATCGAATTATAGAACCTCTAAACTTAAAATGTAATTTATTAGGCAAATTGTCTAAGAGGACTGATACTTTTATATGGGCATCGATACACAACTCTAGGGTATTGATATTCCTTTACAAGTTTCGATACTCATTTTAGGTTCGAAATAAATTAACTCAACATTGTATCGATACGCATACCCCATGTATCGGTACCTAATATCAGTATGTGAACACTGTAGCAATCTCAAATTCTACTGGTGTATCCACCATTACGGGGCGGTACGCGAAAGCCTTCCTCAGGTAATGAAAAAATGGTACAAATATGTACAAGAAAATATTATTGTAATTCTAATTAAGCAAGGGGTACCAGTATACGGTCATTAATACCGATAAACTCTTAAAACTTTCTCCTCTTTTCACACGAGATAGGATAAAAAATACAACTTAAACATAAAGCTTGAAAAAATAGAGTTACTCGGCTGTAGGTGGGATGAGCTTGCTTGCACAAAAAAAAAGACAAAGATAGAATGATTGGTGAAAATGAAAAATGCTAAAAGTGTGATTATTTGGGATAGTTAAATAACTGTGGAGGTTTCCTTTTTTGAAGAGTAAAACAATATAGTAACCTTAATTATGTTTTGATTTTTTTATTTTTTACATTTAATAACTCTTATCTATCAGTCTTATCATCTTTATCTCATTTTTTCCTGAACACTTTGACATCTTCACGTGAGGTGGTGAAGGATCATAAGTCCTATGTTTTTCCACTTTTTGCCAAATTGTAGTATTCAAGGTTGTTGAACCCACAGGGACTGGATTGACCTCACTACTTCTTAAACCTGCAATTTATAAAAGTAAAACAAAAGTATTTAGATGATTGAGATAACTAAATTAACTAAATTAAGAACTAAATAAAGAATAATAATAATAATAATAATAATAATTGAAGTAAGCCAAGGTTGAATGCTTTGTAGAGGGGAATCCAGTTACACTTATTATTCATATATTTATGCAGTAGGTTGACTTGCCGCCTCGGCGGGTCGCACTAAGGTTCACCGTAGTTGCCTAGGCGGGGTTATACCTTATCGACAACTCAACTTTCCATAGTTCGACAGAGCATCCTTTTATGTCTCCTCCTTATCCCTAAGCTCAGAGAACTGTTCAAATTCATGTCTTGATGATACCTCTCCGCGTGAATCAAGGATGAACAACAACCAAACACATACATCCTTTTAGTCGCTGAAACCCTTGTAGATTATTCGATGCCCTTGAGCAAAGACCGTACTTTCTCGTTTTGTGAGCTTAAATCTCCCGATATTAGACAAATAGGTTTTTCTTTACATGCTATCTTACCGAGCTCATATTGAATGAAGAGTAAACACCAAGAGAGAATAAACTATAAAAATAAGATTTGTATTAATAAATATCAAATATAGTATAACTTTCTTCCCTAACTACTCCATAAACAACCTAAGCCTCAAAGGGGAATTAGTACATAATGGTGTAGTCAGCGACTTTTGGTTTTGCTATTGATAATCCGACCTCTTCTTTCTAACCCTAATGGGTGGCTTATATAGGCTAAACCTAGGTTAAAGTCTTCCACATAAGGAAAGAGTTATACAAGGAAAAGAATACAACTCCTTATTAAACTATGACATTTTATTCTATTTTCTAAAATAATTCCTTATTCCCTTGTTGACCTTTGATCATGGCTTGACTCCTTTTATCTGCTCCGACTTTCTCTCAGTTTAGGTCCGTTATAATTGGTGTCTTTTTCTCTCTCTATCAAGCACTAGTTGTCATCTCCAGTCTGCTGCCGCGAGCTCTAAAGTGCTGCCATGGTGGTTGTTTATCTGTATTTCAGCTTTAGTTCCAGCATCCATTCTTTTGTTTGGTCATTCTTATGATGTAGTTTCCTGTCTAAGAAAGAAAACTATCAAATGCATCTTTTTATGCCAAATAATAGATAAATTCATGATTTAAGTATTTAGATGCTTAAATATTGAAAATAAGTAGAATTATCCCTTATTGCCCTTAAATCTATCCTTTATTAGAATAAACGAGTGAAAAAATAATATAAAAATAGGTCTTTTATGTATTTATCAAATACCCTCAAACTTGAACTATTGTTTCTCCTCAAGCAATGCAAAAGATAAATTTAAGTAAGGAATTTTAAAGTAATATATCTTCTTGCCTGCCGCGGCAGAATTTCTTTCTTAACTCGGCCTCTTCTTGGTTCTAAGAATTCCTCAGAACTAGACTATGAGTCATATTGGGTGTGTGCTTAGTTGTATCAAAGTTGATTTTCTAAGTTCTAATCCTTTTTCTAGTTCAAGACTTCTGACTTGGATTTTTCTTGAATTCTTTTTCTTTTCTTTTACCTTAATTGTATATAAATATATACTGCTATATACACATTGTTACGTGTATAAGTAGCGCAATTCTGTGCAAGTGTACACATCAAGTAATAAGTGATAAGTATTTATTGAGTATCGTATCCTCGAGGATTGGTATACTTAATATGTCTTCTTTTATCCTCATGCTCTATAAAGGAAATAAAATAAAGACACAAGTAGTTGAGTTTTGATTAAACTAAATAAAGCAATAAAAGAAAACTAAATAGAATAAGATCAAATTGAGAAAGAGGGCAGGATCCAATTCTGTTGTATAGTGGATTTGATTGATCTGTTTCTATCCAATGCAATTGCACTACACTGTCTCGACAGTACTGTAGATTACTGTCTCGGCAATGATAGTGTTTTCAGTCGCGGTAATCCTTGCTCTTGGGCAAATTTTACCAAAGTTCGGCAAAGTATCCTTTGATGGTTTTGCTTATCCCTAAATCGAAACACTGTTGATGACTAGTCCTTGATGATACCTCCTGGAGTTAATCAATTATAACCAACAATCAATCTCAATCTTCTTTTAGCCGCTGAAACTCCAACCTATCCCTAAGCCGAGTTAGTATTTTCCAATCAAGTCAAATACCGTACTTACTCCTTTCATGAATCTAATTCTCTCGAGTCTAGATAAATAGATTACTCACAAACTTCTCTCCCGAGCTTGGATGCAAGAACAAAAAATGGCAAAGAGTAAGCAAACTTTGATATTTTATTGCATTGAAAACAAGAAACAAGATACATTCTCTTCTCACTAATGCTCAACAACCTTCACCTAAACCCTAAGAAAACTTAGAACATGATGGAAAGAAGAACAACAATGATTCCTAGGGTGAACTTTCTCAATTCGGCTCCCTCTTTCCCTTGGACGACTATGCCTTATATAGGCTTGGCCTAGGGCAAAGCTTTCCCAAGTAGAATATAACTTGGAGTAGGGAACAAGTTATGTACATAAGTCAAATATTTCCAAGTTTATTTCTTCTAGAAAGTTTTCCCGCGTGGCCTTGTATTTGGGTTTTCCTCATGTTATCCAGCTCCGATTCTTTGGGCTTCTTAACCAGCAGTGTTCTCCTCATTTTTTACTTCAGCTTACCTGCCATATTGCTAATTATCTTCTGCTTCCTTGGCACCAGGTCCTGCCTTGGCCTCAGTTTGCTGCCGCGATAATACTTTTTCATGCACAAACATAAAAATATAGTAAAATATGACTTTTCTATAAATATTATCTTTAGTACCATAATCCCTAAATATATCACATTAAGTATATGCATTGGTCCAAGTAGGTGTAGAATTGATGATTAATGCTCATGAAAAGTGTAGAATGTAATAGTGAGTTGAGCACTTATCACACCCCCAAACTCAAACTATTGCTTGTCCTCAAGCAATGCAAACCATCAATTTGTCTCTATTCTTTCTTGTTCTTATGTTTCAATATATTCTCCCCACCATAACTATGTCTATTCTTTAGACTTAACCTTTCGGTCACCTAAGGGTTTGCCTAGAAGACAAACTATAAGGTTTAGTGCATCTGTGCGTTTGTGTGGACAAGTTTGTTTAAGGGACTTCTTAGATAAACTCTAAGTTCAAGACAAATAGACTTGGATTTAGTGTACTCTTCTTAAAACAACAATTTCTTGAGCCAATTTCGAGCACCTCAAGACTTGTGTTTTCTCCTTCTTATTTTCTTATTTCTTTTTCTATTCTTTCGAACATACTATAGCCAATTTTGGGAACCTCTAGCATGAAGAAGAGTATTTCCTAGAGCCGGTTATAGGTACCTCTAGTCAATTTTCCAAAGATATAAGTCTTTATCACCTAAGTTTATTAAAAGAATTCCTATAGACAAACAAGTCCCAAAAGTGTTTTAAGTTCAACCTTATAGTAAGCTTCTAAGTTTTTCTTCTTAAGTGTCATAGAATTAAGCCTTCAAAACAAAACCTAAATATGGTAAGGAGAAAGATTTCTATTACCTTAAAAGAATAAACTAAAACAATACTGATGATGGGCAGTGCAAGAGTATGGGCAACAATTTCAAGTAAAGTGGTGGACATAAAAAAATAATTTTGTCACTAAAAATTCCCTTTTCATGGCAAGGTCACGACATTGGATTACCTCAGCAGTGGCTCTAAACCCCCAAACTCAAATCAAGCATTGTCCTCAATGCTTAAATTAAGGGTAAATAGTAGGTAATAAAATATATAAAGGGACAGACAATTATAAGAACAACATAAAAATTCATAAGGAATCCGAAGAGCTATCCTCCACAATTAGTTTTTTGGATCTTGCTGCTGATTGCTACGCCCTTGGTGATGGCGATAACTTTGCTTGTCTTGGTGGTTGGAATCTTGTGGGTGTTGTTCGTTGCATGCGAGCGTTCACCTCTTCTCTCCTTCATCTTCGGTATCCATGATATCAATCCCTCAATCGTTTTTTGGATTTGCCTCGGCATGGTGAATTATTAGCCTGGCAGCATCTGAGCTTTGGTGTACATAGGCATCTATCTCAGCTGATGGACTTCCCATGATGATTGGGGATCTTGGGGGAGTGCTGAAGACTACCCTCCTCCTGGAAGGTCTTCTGCTGAAAGATGATGCTGCGACAGAATCTGTTGCCCTAGATGGGCCAACAACATGAAAATGTTGCTGAGGGCCTGTGGGGAAGAATGGTCTCGGTCCTTCTACAACTGATGTTGTCTCGATGTAGGGTGCAACTATCATGAACATGTTGGTTAGGAATTCTGGAAACTGCACCCCTTGATCTAGAAAGTTGTGTAGCATCATTTGAGCAAGTGTGCTGTTGAAGTCTCTTTGATACTCCATGTATCTCTGTTGCTTAAGATCCGTGGATGTCATCCTTTGTAGAATCTCCTAGTTTGGGTCCGCGGCGGCAGAGGTGTGGGCAGTGTCAGGCATTTTTATCGTGTACTGGGCCTCGACAGTAGCATCGGTAGTGAACTGCTGCGGAGTTACCTGGACTGGTTTTGCTTGCATAATCTGCATGATCTTGGGGCGGAATTCTCTAGTCCATCCTTTTCTTTTGGGTGTTTCAAAAGTGTTTTAAAGCTTGGCCTCGGGTATCAAACTTTGACTTGCTACGGGTCTTTTATGGGCACCGGTCTCCCATGGGGTGTTGTCGTAGAAGAGTTCATCCTTTATCAGCCCGTAGTCTTCAATGGTGATATCCTCTATAAATTCGGTAAGAACATCACGTATAGGGAAAAGGCCATAAAAATCATTGATTGTATCGGTATCGAGCTTAATAGGCTTGCCTCGATAGTGGACAAAGAGAGTCCTTGCTTGGCCCGTGCGCATAAAATTCTTGCACGATGGTGGCATTGGCTTGGGGAGGTTGTAGGTAGAAAATCTCTGATTCTTGATATTTTATCTTGTCGAACAAGTAGTGTTCGATGTCAAAATCTTTTTCTTCTGAATGTTGGAACCCTTGTTCTTCCCATAGCTGTCGAGAAATGAATGACCTGCTAAAATGTTCTTCAACAGTGGCTAGGGCAAAGCGTTTGTAGGTGGACATCGATGAGTATGAGAATCTTGGAGAATTACTTGAAGTGTTTCTGAAATTTGCAAGAAGGTTGTGAGTAGGCAGAGTATTGTGAGAGCAAGATTAATAAATATTCTAAAGAAAACAAGGATGCAAGAGTGAATAGTTCAAGAGGGCGAGATTGCTTATATAAGCCTCGGCCTTGTGGCCGTTTTAACCACCAGCCGTTTTATAGCTGTTTAACTTTTACTGTCGTTTGCATTTACTGTCACAGCGAGAATCTCGGTAGATAGCCGTTATACTGTTTCTGCCCATTGGGATTACTGCGGCTCTGACATTGTTTACTATCTCGATAGAATTCCTGCTGTGAACTATTTCTCCTTTATTCTTGCTTATTATCCTAAAAAAATTAAACAAAAACAAGAAAATTAATTAAAGATAAAAATATTTACAGAAAGTAAATCTAAACTAAACTATTCCTAATATAAAAAAAATATAAGGGAAGAGATTATGTTACTGGTGGAGTGCATGTAAATGTATCTCCCAATTTGATTATCTCTTGTTGGCAAGAGTTATCCTTTAAGTGTTGGTCATTGGCTTTGAGTTCATCCCTTATTATTCTGATCTTCACTGCACCCTATTTGTCTGGATAGTATGTTGTGTTGTTGGTTTCCTTCACATCTATTTTAATTTTCCTTCCAAAAATTCTTCCATAATAGATATCTAATTTTCTGCCGAGCATGCTGCCAAGGCAGTGACTGTTGAAGCAGGATACCTTTGCATCAGTAGTGTGAAGGACTTTGCACTCTTCTACATCATTATACCTTTTTAGATTGTGGAAGGCATTGAGTTTAACTTATTGGTCATTGACCCTCATAGTTAACTCTCCTTTTTCTACATCTATGAGCGTACGTCTAGTGACAAGGAAAGGTCTCTCAAGGATGATAGGTACATTATCATCTACTTCGCAATCAAGGAAAAGAAAGTCATCAGGAAAAATAAACTCGTCTACCATTACCAGTATGTCCTCGATTTTTCCTTCTGGATGTACATAAGATCTATCCTCTAGTTGGAGCATCACAATAGTGGGTTTTACCCTTCCAATTCCAAGCTTTTGAAAGACAGATTTGGGCATTAGATTGATGCTTGCTCCAAGGTCGTATAGGGCCTTACCTTCATAGCGGTTACCAATCGCACAAGGTATGGTAAAGCATCCAAGATCCTTCAATTTAGGTGGCATGTGATTGTGTAGCATTGCCATACATCCTTTAGTTGATGCCGTTGTTTCAAACCCACCAAGACTTTTTCTTTTAGACACAATGTCTTTTAAGAATTTGTTCAATTGCCTCTACTAAGGGTAAGTTCATGTGGACTTACTTTAAGATGTCTAGAATTTTTTTTAAATTGATGGTTCTGTTTTTGTTTTTTCAACCTTTGTGTGAAAGGTGGTGGTGGTCTCATTTCTTGCAGGGTTTCTTTGGTTTGGAATTTAATACCTAGAACCACTGTGTCTGTTGCTATCTCGGTAGCTTGTTCAGGTACTACCGAGCTCTCTACTAGGGTAGTGTTTTTCAGTTTGTTCAGCATCCAAGTCCTCTTTTTCTGGTTTTGTTGGTGGGACTTTGGCTACTGAGCTTTCTAATGTCTATTTAAGTTGTAGGCCACTTCTTGTAGTGATTGCTTTGCATTGTTCATGGCCCATTCCCTTAGAAACTTCAATATTGCTAGGTATTCCTCCTTATGGTCTAGTTTCTGTCTTTGAGCAAACTGGCCAACTTTGGTTTCCAGTGATTTAATCGTTGCCTCTTGGTTTTGCAGTCTCATCTCAGTTCTATTTATGAAGTCATCATTTCTCTTCATGAAACTGCTGTTCTCAGCCATATATGATTATGTTTTCATCATAAAGGCCTTAAGAGAATTTTCTAGTGAATTCATGGGTTGCTACTGATGTATCTGCTGTTGCGGTATTGACTACTGAACCTGTGGTGGCTGCAGATGTTGCATTAGTTGTTGGAAACCTTGGGATTGAGTTATTGGATTTAAGGCATTATTAGGATTCCTCCATGAAAAATTTGGATGCCTTTTTCATGAAGGGTTGTATATGTTCGACATTATATTATTTCTATTGTAATTTCCAACATATAGGCTAGATTCCTCATCTTGCATATATTCAGAAGAATCTATTACCTTAACCTCATGTGTGTTCTATTGCTTTTGCATGTTCTGAACCATCTTGGTTAAAGAGGCCAATTGTGCTGCCACCGAGTTGGTAGTTTCTAGTTCATTCACTGTGGCTTGGCGTCTCACTCCTCCTCGCCTAGAAGTAGGGAATTGAAAATCGTTCCTTGAGAGTTTGTTCAGAATCTCAATAGCTTCTTCTGGAGCTTTGTCAAGGAGTGTTCCATTAGCAGATGCATCTAAATCATTCTTGTTAGAGCATTAGTGGCATTATAGAATATTGTCACTTGTGTCCACAGGGGGAATCTATGTAAAGGGTATTTGTGCAATAACTCTCTATAGTGCTCCCATGCTTCGTACATTGGTTCATCATCTGCCTGTCAAAAGAGGTAATTTCATTACGGATTCAATCATATAAGTTAGTAGGATTAAAACGCGTAATGAATTCTCTGCAGAATTCACTCCAAGATCCTATAGATCCTACCAGAATGTTATTTAACCAGGTCTTAACCCTATCCCTTAGTGAATAGGAAAAAGTTTTAATCTCAGAATATCTTCATGGACTCCTTGAATTTTGAATGAGTTACAAACTTCCATGAAGGACTTGAGATGTTGCATGGCATCCTCAGTTGCAGACCCACTAAATTGTCCAACAATATTAAGCATATTGAACATCACAGGTTTTAGTTCAAAGTGGGTTGCTTCTATTTCTGGTGTAACAACTCTAAGGTTCAATATATTCAGATCTTCCACCAGGAAATCACTAACACTGAGCTGACGCGGCAATAGTGGTTGCGGCAGTGGTTGCTGCGACATTGTTGGCGACGGAAATCCCTCATTATCAGCAGGTACGTTCTGTTCTCTTTGTGGATCAACCATAGCTTGTTGGATTTGTCTCCTTAGCCTATTCCGTGTACGTTCAATTTCTGGATCAATCTCGTTCAATGGATTGCTTGAGTTTGACCTGGTCATACACCAGAAATAAACCAAGATTAAATAAAAACTAAAATTAAATATAAATTAAAATAACTAAAAGAAAGAAAATAAAGAACATAAAATTTAGTTGTCAATCCTCAGCAACGACGCCAAAAACTTGTTGTGTATATAAATAGCGCAATTCTGTACAAGTGTACACATCAAGTTAAGTGATAAGTATTTATTGAGTATCGTGTCCTCGAGTATTGGTGTACTTAATATGTCTTCTTTTGTCTTTTTGCTCTATAAAGGAAATAAAATAAAGACACAAGTAGTTGAGTTTTGATTAAACTAAATAAAGCAATTAAAGAAAACTAAATAGAATGAGATCAAATTGAGAAAGAGGGCAGGATCCAGTTGTGTTGTATAGTGGATTTGATTATTCTGTTTCTGTCCAATACAATTGTACTACACTGTCTCGACAGTACTGCAAATTACTGTCTCGATAGCGATAGTGTTTTCTGTCGTGACAATCCCTTGCTCTTGGGTAGATTTTATCAAAGTTCGGCAAAGTGTCCTTTGATGATTTTGCTTATCCCTAAGTCGAAACACTGTTGATGACTAGTCCTTGATGATACCTCCTGGCGTTAATCAATTATAACCAACAACCAATCCCACTCTTCTTTTAGCCGCTGAAACTCCAACCTATCCATAGGCCGAGTTAGTATTTTCCAATCAAGTCAAATACCATACTTACTCCTTTTGTGAATCTAATTCTCTCGAGTCTAGATAAATAGATTACTCACAAACTTCTCTCCAGAGCTTGGATGCAAGAACAAAGAATGAAAAAGAGTAAGCAAACTTTGATATTTTATTGCATTGAAAACAAGAAATAAGATACAATCTCTTCTCACTAATACTCAACAAGCTTCACCTAAACTCTAAGAAAACTTAGAACATGATGGAAAGAAGAACAACAATGATTCCTAGGGTGAGCTCTCTCAATTCAGCTCCCTTTTTCCCTTGGATGGCTATGCCTTATATAGGATTGTCCTAGGGCAAACCTTTCCTAAGTAGAATATAACTTGGAGTAAGGAACAAGTCATGTACATAGGTCAAATATTTCCAAGTTTATTTCTTCTAGAAAGTTTTCCCGCGTGGCCTTGTCTTTGGGCTTTCCTCGTTTATCTAGATCTGATCCTTTGGGCTTCTTGACTAGTAACGTTCTCCTCATTTTTTACTTCAGCTTGTCTGCCATATTGCTACTTGTCTTCTGCTACCTCGGCACCAGGTCCTGCCTCGACCTCAATTTGCTGTCGCGACAATATTTTTTCCTGCACAGACATAAAAATGCAATAAAGTATGCTTTTTCTATAAATATTATCTTTAGTAGCATAATCCCTAAATATATCATATTAAGTATATGAATTGGTCCTAGTAGGTGTAGAATTGATGATTAATGCAAATGAAAAGTGTAGAAAGTGATATTGAGTTGAGCACTTATCACATATACTGTATGAGCCAGTTTCGGTCACCTCAAGTGTTTAGCTATTCTTACTAGCGTCAATTTCGGGCACCTCTAGTAAGTGGGAGAAAGAATAAGTCCTAGAGCTAGTGATGGGCACCTCTAAGGACTAAACTAGAGCCGATGATAGGCACCTCTACTTAAAATATAAGCTTAAGTCCTTATTGTTTTTCCGAAGAAAAGAACTTTTAAAATCAACTAAGACCAACAATGTTTATGTAATTGCAGTCTCATAGTCTAATCCTAAGTATTAATCCTAAAAAACATTTCTGAATTCAAGTCTAGCGAATGGTGAAGACTAGGGCGACGGTTGGAGAATATATTACTGTCGAGATAGTTTCAGTAAAATTCATCAAACTTAAAAAAATGCCTTAATTTATAAAAGTTGTTAAGACAGAATTTAAGGTAATAATAGGATAATCTAAATACTTTCATACATGAAATATATTTACATATTACAAAACAGGATCAATACTCCCTAAAACTCGAGGGATGCATTGTGCCCAATGCATATAAAGTAAATAGATAAATAAAAGCCAAAAATAATAATAAAAAAAAGATAGAAAAGACTACTGCCCTTAAAAGGTAAAGGGTCCAAATGAATCCTCGGAGTCACTGTTGATGAGGAGCTTGTGGTGGGTCTTCGGTGGCTGTTGTGCTGCTTCCTTTGGTTGGCTCACCATAGGTTTCTTGGCAGAGCGTGGTGGTTGGAATCAGATGAGAGTGATATCTTTTATTGGCTCATCCTCCGTATCTATTTTGATCGGAGAAACGGAGGATGCATTTCGCTTCTATCGTCTTTGCGCCACTGCTAAAAATTCCTCGACAATTTCGAGTGGCTCTTCTAGGTAAACGGTGGAGTTTCTCCAAGTGAAAGTATTAGAATATTCTGGTTTAGACCCTCTGTTGGTGGATTCCATGTAGAGGAACTCAGCTACAGAGTCTGCTGAGAATGTTTTTGTTGCTGTCGCAGCGGTTGTGGCGGCAGAAGAAACTGGTACTATTGTGGAGGCTGTTGCTAATTTGGAAGGAGCAGGATGAGGTTGCTGAGGTATGGATAGGTCGAATGTAAACTCAGGGAAGTTAATCAAATTTTTTAGGAATTCATCATGAATGGATGCAATAATAGCTTTGTTGAACTCCCGAACGTATTCATAAAAGTCATTTGTATTCGCTCTATGCGCTGAAAATTGCAAGATTTCCTTCTGGTGCTGGAGGTGTATGCTCGGTTAGACTAGCCCGGTGTGTTACGTTGGCATATGTTGCTTCAGTGATCGGAGGGATGTATTCTTCTAGGATAGCTTCTGCAACTTGCATCCGCTTCATATAGACCTCCTTGGTCCATCCCTTTCTTGCCGGAGTAAATGTATCGATTAGCAAGATTGGTACCCGTTCCAAATTTCCCAAAGATGTTCATTGATTATGGGAAATAAACCATATCTCTCTCTTTGGTGGCACACTAGAATATTTGTTCATTGATTAGGTGACTGATGTCGATGCGACGATTATAAATAATCGAATGGATGAGCGTCAGCCTCGGTCGATCGACAATTTGATTGTGAGAAGTTGGAATTAAGTTCCTTTATACAAAGGTATTCCAAAGTTTTCCTTCTAGCCTCATATCACAGCGACTGATCGATCCTTGATGTTTCCCTGTGTTCTACTCTGTTCTAGGTATGCAGAATTCTACCTTCATCATTTCATAATCGTTGGCGGTCAGTGAAGCAACGAACTCTGCATATTCATCATTTTCTATGTGCAGGACGAAGTGGGCGTTGATAGTGATGTTTGTCTCCGAAATTGTCCGTCCTCACAGATTGGTGTATGGATTGTTTGGCACTAGAAAGTAAGCATAAAACTATCGAACCCATTCGACGTTTGCAGGATCTGGTTGCTTCGCAAACTTTTGCCACCTCTAAAAGGTTATCTTTGATAATATAAAAGCTTCAATTCTAAGTTCTTCGGCATCAGTGTAATGGAAGCCTTGTTTCTGCCATAATTGTCTGTTCTTGAAGTTTCGCTCATATTCTTGTTCGACTGCCGGTGTTGAAAATATTTTTTATTTTGCCTCTCTGGCATGGTTTTGTCCTGGGGTTTTCATTTTTATTTTTGGAACAAAGATGAAGAAAGTTGCACTAAGTAACAATAAGACGAAAAAAAGAGTGAAATAAATAACTATTGCCTCTGTTTTTATATTCGAAGGCGACAGTGCATTGAAGGAACGGGGGAGTGATTATTATCCTTGGCGTAAAAGAGACGCAATTCCCAGCTGGCAACCACTAGTGGCAAAACGACGCAAATTTTGAATCAGGGTGGCAGAATTCCCACCTAGAATTTTGTTCCTCTTAGATTTGGTCCGCTAATTAATTAGACTAATTATTTCCATTTATTCTTCTTTAATGTTACCTATACAACTGAAATTAATAGTAATAAAAATTGTGTAAATATCGAAAATTTTAAAAACTAAATTGCAGAAATTGCAATCGAATTCCTAAAAATGAAAACTAAAAATATAATTCCTAAAACATAAAAGTAAAATATGGATAGTAAGATAGAAATTAAGTTACTGGTGAAGTACAATAGAATGCATCTTCAAAAGCAACCATCTTCCCCTTTTTGAGTGGAGAAGAATCTGATGTCTCAATTGTTGTCTCCTCGTCATGTGGTTTCTTTCTTGTGAACTTTTGATCAAGGGGTATGCTACCTTGGCAGTGGTTGCCTTACCGGGTCTTGTTTAGGCAGTCCATTTATGCATCAAAGTTAAATTTAGTTTTAACTTCGATTTGTTGATATTCGTCTTGTTCTTCTGGATGCCTTAGAGTTTTGAACACATTGATAGTCACTTGTTGATCATTAACCTATATGACCAATTCTCCTTTTTCACAATCGATCAATGTTTTACCCGTGGCTAGGAACGACCTTCTCAAGATGATTGAGGTGTTCTCATCTACTTCATAATCTAAAATTAAGAAGTCAGCAGGAAATATAAATTTATCTACTCTTACTAGGATATCTTCTATTTTCCCTTCCGGTTGTACGTAAGAGCGGTCTGCCAGTTGCAGCATCACCGTGGTTTGTTTAGCTTGCCCGATGCCTAGCTTCTGGAAAACTGACTTAGGCATAAGGTTGATGCTGGAACCTAAGTCACATAATGCTTTACCCACATATTGATCTACGACAGAGCATGGTATGATAAAGCTACCAAGATCTTTTCATTTTGTTGTGGCTTTATTATGAAACATTACCGCACTGTCGCGGCAACAATTTCAAATTATCCATTTTTTTCCTATTAGATATGATATACTTAAGGAACTTAGCGTAGTTGGGAATTTGTTTAATTGCCTCCATCAAAGTTATATTAATATGTACCTGTTTAAGTATGTCTAAGAACTTCTTAAACTAGTATTCTTGCTTTTTTGTTTCAGCCTTTGTGGGAATGGTGGTGGTAATCGCAAATCTTTGATCTTTTCAAAGAATTGAAGTCTAATCTACGGTACGGCTACGATATCTTCTACTACTACATCATCATCATCAGCTTCTATTGGTTCCTTTGCCTCAGGTTTTTCTTCAGTAGCTTCTTTTGGGGCTACTGTCTCAGTGTTCTTACCTATTGTCCAAATAGATATTTCAGGGTCCTTCAGTTGTAAGTCACTTCTGGTGGATATAGCTTTACATTGTTCATTTGGATAAGTTCTAACGACTTCAGTATCATTGTGTAGACCTCCTATAGGTTGACTTTTGATCTATTGTACCATCTGTCCTACTGCAATTTCCAGTGTTTTGAGAGCAGATTCATTATTTTGCATTCTCATCTCTGCTCTATCCATGAAGGTGTCCGCACTTTGGATGAATTTATTTGTGTTTGCAGTGTAAGCACCAGTTTGAGCCATGAACGTTTGTAGCGTATTTTCTAAAGTTTGGATATCTGTTGTTTGCTGTTGCGGTAGCACTTGCTGCGGTATCTGATGCTGAACAATTCTATTGTTTTGCTGAAATCTAGTATTTTGCACAAGTTGATATTACGGGTTTAGTGCATTGTTGGGGTTACTCCATGAGAAGTTCAGGTATTTTCTCCATGCTGGATTGTAATTGTTGGACATGTTACTTCGATTAAAATTTCCAACATAGAAGGTGGACTATGGAATTTGCAGGCATTGGTTCGACTTATGATTGTCACCACATGTTTCACAGAAAATAGTGATTGCATTTACTTCTCGAACATGACTCGGCTTTTGTAGATCCTTTACCATATTTGTCAAGGCTGATAGTTGGGCTAGGATAGAATCTGAAGAGTCGAGATTTATCATACCTCGCCTTGTTATTCCTCGTCTAGTGGTCGGGTGTTGATAGTCATTCTTTGTTAATCTATCCAGAATCTCTAGACTCTCATGGGGTGGGCGGTCTAGTAAGGTGCCATTGGCGGAAGCATCAAGTATCATTCTCGTGGGAGTGTTAACTGCATTGTAAAAGATTGGCACTTGTGTCCATTCAGACAATCCATGCATGGGGAATTTTCTTTATAATTCTCGGTATCTTTCCTAAGCCTCATACATAGACTCATCTTCTTCCTTTCTGAATGATGTTATGTCGTTTCTTAATTTATCTTTCATGTTGGTATAACTGAAACATGCTAGGAAGCTTCGGCATAGTTCTGTCCATAAGTTCAACGATCCAAGCTGGAGATTGTTTAACTAGGATTTTGCCATATCCCTCAGTTAATAGGGAAACAATTTTAATTTTAGGATATCGATAAAGACTCCCGATATCTTAATTGAGTTATAAATTTCTATGAAGGAATTAAGACGTTGTCGAGAATCTCCATTGGCTAATCCTCCAAATTGGACTAGGGTGTTGATCATGTTGAACATGACCGGTTTAAGCTTAAAGTCTTTTGCCTCGATATTAGGCATAATGACGGAAGGAGTTAATCCATCCAAGTCTTCCTCTAAATAATCGCAGATGGTACGTACGCGTTCCTTTCTTGGAGGGTTCGCTGGATCAACAACTGTGAATGCACCGCGGTTTTCTGCCTCGGCCGTATTCATGCCAACGTTGTTCTGCTGGCCAGGTGCAGGATTTATTCTCTCTCTTGCCTTTTGTTTCAGATGTCTCATTATTCTTTCGATTTCCGGATCGTAAGGGTATTGTTCTTTAGACGAATTGAACCTGATCATAAACAGAACAACCCTAGTTAATTAAATAAAACTAAAACTAAAAGTAAAAGTTTGACGAAATAATTAGTATTAAAATTAAACGTCATTCCCCTGCAACAACGCCAAGTTTGGTGAAGGATCAGAAGTCCTATGTTTTTCCATCTTTCGCCAAATTATAATATTTAAGGTTGTTGAACCCATAGGGACTGGATCGACCTCACTATTTCTTAAACCTGCACTTTATAAAAGTAAAACACAAGTATTTAGACGATTGAGATAACTAAATTAACTAAATTAAGAACTAAATAAAGAATAAGAATAATAATAATTGAAGTAAGCCCAGGTTGAATACTTTATTGAGGGGAATCGATTTGCACTTATTATCCACTTATTAATGTAGTAGGTTGACTTGTTGCCTCGACGGGTCGCACTAAGGGTCGCCACAACTATCTAAGCGGGGTTATGCCTTGTCGACAACTC
Organism: Abelmoschus esculentus; assembly: GCA_035048815.1. NCBI lineage: Eukaryota > Viridiplantae > Streptophyta > Magnoliopsida > Malvales > Malvaceae > Abelmoschus > Abelmoschus esculentus. The sequence goes on along the minus strand of JAUCBN010000016.1, from coordinate 12,814,810 downwards.
AACTTTTCATAGTTTGACAAAGTGTCCTTGTATGTCTCCTCTTTATCCCTAAGCTTGGAGAACTATTGAAATCCATGTCTTGATCATACCTCCCCGCGTGAGTCAAAGATGAACAACAACCAAACACATGCATCCTTTTAGTCGCTGAAACCCTTGCGGATTAGTCGATGTCCTTGTCCAAAAACTGTACTCTCTCGTTTTGTGAGCCTAACCCTCCCGATATTAGACAAATAAGTTTTTCTTTACATACTATCTTACCGAGAGTATATGAAAAGAAGAGTAAACCCAAGAGAGAATAAACTATGAAAGTAAGGTTTGCATTAATAAATATCAAATATAGTACATTTTTCTTCCCTAACTACTCCACAAACGACCTAAGCCTCAAAGGAGAATTAGTACATAATATTTTAGTCGTCGGCTTTAGGTTTTTCTATTGAGAATTTGACCTCCTCTTCCTAACCCTAATGGGTGGTTTATATAGGTCAAACCTAGGTTAAAGTCTTCCATTTAAGGAAAGAGTTATACAGGAAAAGAATAAAACTCCTTATAAACTAGGACACTTTATTCTATTTCCTAAAATAACTACTTCAGATTAGTTTAAATTCGATATTAGCCTTTGCCAAAAATATCCTAAGGATGAACTCTATGAGAAGGTATCAAAACCGTTGGAACCCGTTTCCATACCATTTAGCTAAGCTCTGTATTTTAGACTTCTAAAGTTCTAGAAATGAGTCTCTAAAGCCTCTAAATGCATGGATTTTATCATATGACATGATTAAAAAAAGCACAAATAAGTTCATACTCCCCTAGCAACATGCATAGAAACATCAAGATGCATAACAACATAAAAATGATTTCTAGGGGGTGAGCAAAACTCGACTCGAAAAAACCGAATAACTCGACTCGATTCGAGGCAAAAATACTCGACTCGTTTTGACTCGACTCGAAATTTCATAAACTCGATTCAACTCGAAAATTTCCAAATAAAGTTTGAGTTATAAAATGAAAACTCGAATAACTCGAATAACTCGAAATTTTTAGTAATTAAAGGAATAATTTTTAAGTTTAAGACGAATCTCTCAATTTTATATGATATATATACATTAATATATAAAAATATAAAGAAATATTGCTATATATGAAAAAAATATACATGTATATCTTATATGATTAGAGAAAGTCGTCTAAATTGGAATCAAATCATATTATAACATGATAAATAACTATAATTAAATATTTATAGGAACTCGAAACTCGACTTGATTTGACTCGACTCAAATTTCTTAAACTCGACTCGAATCGAAAAAATTTCAAATAAAGTTTGAGTTGTAAAATATGACTTGTCAACTCGAATAACTAGAAATTTTTTGACTCAACTTGACTCGATTCGATCGAATACTCACCCCTAATGATTTCCATCAAGATTCAAGCATATTTTGCACAAAAGTAAGACACAAAGGTTCAAGTTAAGCTAGTTAGATCTCTCTCCAAAAAGTCCAAAAACACTCTTTGTCTAAAGGCTTAGTGAAAATATTTGTTATTTGGTTCAAGGTGTAAACATACTTTAGAAGAATATCATTTTTAAAAACATGATCTCTAGTAAAGTGATATCTAATTTCTATGTGTTTGATTTTAGAATGTTGAATGAGATTTTTGGTAAGACATATAACACTAGTGTTATCACATTTTAGAGGTATGGTCTCAACTCTAATTGTAACCCCCTTAGCTCGGCCTAGACGAAACCGGCACTAACGGGTTACACTAGAATATCAAACCAAACCCGCGAAGGTTCGATTCGATAAACAACCCTAAAACTGTTACCTTTTTTTATTTTATCGTACTAAATGCACAATCGTGTTCCTACATGTCATGGTCTCATACAAAGCATTGTCGATAACACATTAACTAAAAACAAACATCCGATTAAAACACTAACATAGATTAAGGACTAAAACGTAAAACTTTTAAATACAATTAGTAAAGTAGAAATTCTTTCCATCAATGTTCAATTAAACACCCAAGCATACTTCACAGCATGTTCCAACTTTAACGGATTATTCTAACATCGTCGATTGCATGTTTCTCCAATTTAGGGACCAAAATGTAAATATTCCAAAATACATGGACATCATCCAAATTAAATTAACCATCTTGAAATTAAATCAACTTTAGGTATGCATGCAAAATTTCAGCTCAAAATAACACCTGTAAGTACCTTAATCGAACAAAGGAAGATAACCGGGAGTACAATATAATTTGCAGCAACTTTCAATTCTAGGTGATCAAGGTTTCGAAACCTTCCCAGAGGTTCCGAAACTTTTTGAAAAAGGTTTCAAAACTTTCCTTGAAAGTTTCGAAACTTATCGCGTCCAGTAACTTCCCAGAATTGAAATTGCCCGAAAGGTTTCGAAACCTTGTGAAGGTTTCGAAACTATTTGACAATGGTTTCGGAACCTTCACCCAAAGGTTTCGAAACTTTAGGTCTGGAGCCAAAAGTTTCATTACACTAAGTGCACACCAACTACTCAATACTCAACTATCATTTAGAACCACTAAATGCATCAATCCTAAACATGATTAACAACATATGGCACATAATCATCTACATCATGGACATCAATCAAGCTATAGGCATGCTCCCTAGGAAATGATCAACAATATTTCAATCATGCTAATACATGCTTCAACCATTCAAGCAATCCAAAGTTCAATAATTAACATCCAAACACTAATGGTCTTATTACAACATAAACTAAAGCCTAATTACACACACTACACATGGGTTGGGTTACACATTGCCTTGCCGAATTTATTTGGCAAAACATACCAAATTCAAGTGAATCTTCCCCTTAGTTTCGTTGCCTCGAACAAAGCTCCAAGTGCCATTATTTCTCTACATGGATGAAAAGAGAGCTTAAGCAAACATGCTTAGTGAGGAAGCTTTATACAAATCATCAATGCATCAATTTAAAACCATGTTGAAACCATAACTTGAAACACTTTATTAAATCATGCATGCTAACATCTCATGCTAATATTCTTAAAATCATATGTATCCTTGAATTCACATAATATTATCAAAACAATTTGCAAATGATGCTAAAACTTCATCTCAAATTCGTGTATGTATATTGGCATTCTAGTGACCACTTTAATGTGAACCTTGAGCTCATCGAATACACGGATCCATGAGACCATAGTCTCGTCATGACACGAAGTCACCATTGACATGACACAAAGTCACCATTGATATGACACGAAGTCATCATTGACATGACACGAAGTCACTATTGACATGATACGAAGTCACCATTAGCACTACCACGAACGATCGGACACATAGTCACCCTTGTTACGTGTAGGCGGCTCTACCACGCACGGTTGGACACAAAGTCACCCTTGTTACGTGTAGGCAAAATTCTGTATTCTCAGTTTTGATTATAGTGCACTTAAGACAATCCTAATGACATGTCATCGTATTCGAATCTAAAGTAGTATCACTAAGCCAATATCATAATCAAATGTGCATGATATCTTGCTGCTCACAATGCATGCATAATATGTTCAACAAATGAACCAAAAGTCATGCCCAAAGGCACCATCATGTATAAGGCAAATAACCATATTGTATTCCAAAACATTTCTCATAGTTTTCCATAATCATGGATGCTAAATAAGCTATGCATTTCAGCAAGTATCTCTCATGTATGCACCATTCAAAACATGCTCATACACTTCCATAAATTCCATTGCATTACCAATAAAATATGTTTTTCGAAAATAGCCGAAACTCATATCGATGCATTAAAACAATTACTTTACTTACTCTTGAACTATGGAAGGTTTTCACACTCTTCCATAGCCCCCCAAAACAGAACATACCAAAACGCGATTTGCTTTAAATCCGAAACCACTCACCAACAAGCGAAACGAGCTTTCGCCGCTCTCTGAGCTCTCGCCGTTCTCCGATGATCACACCAACACACCAGCAATCAAGCACCTTCTTGTACCTCTTCTACAACATTAAAAACAGAGCATTCTTGCATCATAACATGCTCAAACAAATAGCTATATCCGATCACCATCAAACTACCAAAAACTTAGCCGAAAAGACCGCAATCTAAGCCGAAACACATCCGAACAACATCAGCCCAAAACCTAACGAATCTAACATCTAATCCACTTCAATTATGATCCAAAAACACATCCAAACCATCCTTATATCTCTAGCAACACTTAAGCATCTAAAATAGCCCATAAAACAACCGAAAAGCAACTTAAAACAACACCGATTGCATTATTCCGGGATTAGATTAATGTGATATCAAATCAAGACTCAATTAATCATTAAATCAACATAAAAACATGATTGAACTCATCTAATTTCCAGCATTAAATGAGATCCAAAAAGGATTTCACAAAAACATCACAAAATCACTAGATCTAACATTAAAAACATAGAATCAAGTGTTTATTCAAAGATTAGCAAGCTAATACTTGAGAATTTCAATAAAGAACCTTAGAAAAGAATAAAAATCCAGAAAATTACCTTCAAGATCTATTCACAAAAAATATGAGATTTTCCCCTTCTTGATTCCTTGCAATTTGATGAAGATTTAATGAAATCAATGTATAGGTTTTGTAAAGGATGGAAGGATGATGCAAATGATGTAATCTTTGTGGAAAAAGATGCAAAAATCAGCAAGGAATTGAAGAGAAAAGATGAAGAGAAAGTGGAGAGAAAAAGATGAGAGAAAATTAGAGAAAAAAAGTGGTTTTAAGAGAAAATGATTAAAAATCTAATTAAAGTAGTTAAAAATATATTTTGGTGAATAAATTATCATTAAAAATTAGAAATGGGTTTATGGCCCTCTAAGGATTCTAAGTTTAGCTTGCTTTTCAATTTATTCACTAAAAACATGTAATTTACGAAAATTACAAAATAGTCCTCCAATTTTCCAAAAATTACAAATTGGTCACTTATGCATCATTAAGTATAATTAAAAAATCATTATAAAATCCAAATTGTTTTCTTTTAAATTTTGAAACATATTTTTAATATTTCAAACCTTATTCCAAAAATATTATTTTTCTCAAATAAAATATCCTTATTTTATTTTTCCCGGAATTAATAAACCAGAGAACCTGATTCGACCCGAATCGAATTCCCCTAACTAAGCCTAAACTAATAACCCCAAAAACGGGATGTTACACTAATGCCATAATCTAAGAGTTGCTACTTCACTCAAAGGACTTATCACAACAACTCCCTAAGGATATGTACTCCGCTTTAGTGGTAGAAAGACCTATACTATTTTGTTTCTTAGAGAATCAAGATATGAGCATACTACCTAAGAATTTATATGTTCTAGAAGTAATTTTTCTATCTATCTTATATTCCCATAATCCACATTCGAATAAGCATGATTATTAAAGAAAGAATATCTAGGATACTAAAGAACTAAACAAGACGTGTCTCTAAGGTACCTAAAAATCTCTTACTGGCTACTAAGTGTGATTCTTTAGAACAAGATTGAAACCTAGCACACAGGCAAACACTAAACATGATATTTGGTCTACATGGGGTAAGGTAAAGCAAAGAACCTATCATGGATTTATACAATTTAGAATTAACACACTTACCTCATTTATCCTTGTCAAACTTAGTTGATGAGCTCATAGGAGTGACTTGAGGTTTCACATTCTCCAAGCCAAACTTATTGAACATTTCTTTGGAGTCTCAAAAAGAATGAGAGCTCCCACATCTTGCTCATCTCAAATTCACCATGCTAATCTTTGAAAACTCTTGAAAAAAAAATCCATTAGTAGAACCAAAAATTATATCATCAACACAAATTTGTACAATTAAGATGTCATTTTCAAATCTTTTTATTAAAAGTGTAGTGTTCAACTTTCTTTTTTCAAAACATTTTTCAATCAAAAAGTTTGAAAGTCTTCATAAGAAGCTCTAGGAGCTTGTTTTAGACCATAAAAAGCTTTAGTTAATTTTAAAAATATGGTTTGTAAATTTTGGATCTTCAAAACCCGATGGTTGTTCAACATACATTTCTTCATTTATAAATCCATTTAGAAAATCACTATTTACATCATTTGAAAAATCTTGAAATCATGATAACTTGTAAATGCAAGCAGCATCCTAATGGCTTGCATCCTAGCTACAGGTGCGTAGGTTTCAGCGAAATTTATTCTCTCTTCTTGAGTGTAACCTTGAGTAACAAATCTTGTAACACCCTTGGCTTGGTGTCCTATTGGGTCAGAGGCCTAAAACTCGTATTTAAAAATTTTATCTTTAAGCCCATATAAAATCGATCAAAGTCTAAATAAAACCATAACAATCCATTAAATTCAAATCCAAGTTGTAACATAAACAAAATAATTCAAAATAGTAGGAGTTCCATTTAATACAACCCATCAAAAAAATTGACTCGGTCAAGTTTCAAATAAGAGTTACAAATTACAATATAGGGTTTGACAAGTACTAGCCCATTACATCAAATAACTTGTACTTTGACACAAAGTCGATGCTGAAATCCTAACCTTGATGGTTCTATTCCGAACCAATTTCACCTAACCTATGCACGAAAACACATCTCGAACGTTGAGCTACAAAATCTCAGTGGCTATACCACCACTCGACTAACATCATGCATATCATGAATAAAGTAAGGCAAAACATGTAATATCATGCATGATAAGATGGCGCTACCATAATCGCCTAAACACATGGCATAATGAGATGTATACTGTCGCACACAATATATACATGACAAACTAAACCCAACACACAAAGTAGTGAGGTCCGTGTCCATACAGTATCGGGATCCTACACTACGAGCAGAACTCGCGTCCATAGCATTAGGATCCTACACTACGAGCAGGGCCCGCATCCATAACTTCGGGATACTATACTCAAGGATGAGGCTTGCGTAAACACAACAACAGGATCCTATATCTGGGGATTAAGGCCCGCATCTGCACAGCTTCGGGAACATCCAAATTCCATACTCTGTAGGTTACATCAAGCATCTTCGAATGAGGCTCGCATCCACACAACATCGAGACCCTTTATTCGAAAAAGTCTTCAATACATCACATGAAATATTACATCGGATGCCCTTATTCGTGTTGAAACACTAATTTGAATATCTGGATTTCCATCATACAAAGAATCAACCAAACAATTAAGATTCACCTAGGATCTTCACATCAAAACATGTTATAAATAAGCCAAAGACCAAGACTCGAGCATTTATCATCATATTGGAGTCATTTCACAAAAACCAAGTTTTAATATTCATTTTGTGGCTTAATTAACTCATAGGAACCTTAATCATAAATTGTAGAACCCCCAAACTCATCCCTTAGAGCTTGGGAAAAATTGCCTAAGGGTTTCGATACACCTATCTAGGTATCGAAACAACACCATATCGATACGCCTTCAATAAGGGTATTAAAACACCTTGGTATCGATATAACTCCATGGCATATCGATACGCTAAGACGACCCTCTTTAATTAACCAAAAGAGACCTACTTATTTCGATACACCTTATATAGGATATCAAAATTTTGTCACTGGAAGATTTGGTATTGAAACACGGGGATAAAGTTCTGAAACGCCAGTATACCAAGACTTTTTTCTTTCTAGGGTATCAAGACGCAACTAGTAGGCATCAGTACGCCTGCACAAAAATGAAGGTTTGTACCAAAAAATTTGTTAGAACACTAACCAAACTTAAACCATTTATCCTAAATCATTCCTACTCATTATTGGAAGTGTTTAAAGTGTATTTCTATCATTTTTAAGCCATCAATCATCAGATGATTACGAAATTTGCCATTAAAGTTCTCTAAGCTACCAAACAACAAACATGCATACATACACATTCAATGCAACCTACTCATGAGATGTTTGATGCAAGGAGGAGTTTGAGGGATACCAACCTCGAGCAAATAAGTTACAAAACCAAACAACCTCTCTTTCAAGTTTTTTCTTGCCAAGCCTTCTTAAGGACTCCTCAATTTCTTTTTCTACAATAATAAGTTAAAACTAGATATTAGACAAAGCTAGGTGATATTTTATAAGTTGGAAACTTGATTAAAAACTAAGAAAGAAACTCTACAATACTTATTCCTAGATTTTGGTCTTCAACCACACCAACAACCTTTATCCACAAAAACCAACTATTTTACCTTGACTTGTAGATCTCCTTTAACCCTTAAACTTATACTCAAGACTCTACATGAGATTCCTCAACAAAACCATCAAAGTTTTCACCTTTAACCCAACTTGCTATGAGAAGAAGATAAAGATGGATCAGGAAGACAAGGATGACTTCATCCAACAACTTTTTTTTAGAAAATTCATATCCCTTCTCTTTTTCCATAAATATCAATTTACCAAAAAATCCTCTAAAAAACATTTTGGGCCAAAAATAACCCAAGCCCATCTCTTAAACTTGAGGCCCAAACGTTGAAGCTCAACGTTCTAGGATAACATGACACTCGAATCTGAAATCTATTTCACTACAATTCTCCACTTCTTAAAGAAAATTTCATCCTCGAAATTTACTTGATAGGAATAGATGTGCATAAAGGTCTTTGATGTCCTCTTCGACCTCTCACGTTGCTTCTTCAACTTCATGGTTCCTCCGTAAAACCTTCACTCTAGGTAGACTCAAATTTCGAAGCTCTTTCACTCCTATGCCCAAGATCCTGGTAGACCTTTCATCCTAAGTCAAATCTGTATTGACTTCAATCTCCTTAAACTGAACCACATACGAAGGATCAGAACGGTAGCGTCTCAACATAGATACGTGTAAAACATCGTATATATGTGCTAACTCGGGAGGTAAAGTTAACCGATAAACTACCAGTCTAACTCTCTGAAGAACTTTATAAGGTCCGATGTACCTTGGAATTAGCTTCTTTTTGTGAACAAACCGGATGATCCCCTTCTATGGAGATACCTTAAGAAGCATCTTATTCCCATACTCATACTCCATGTGCTTACGCTTTCGATCAACACTGTAACCCCCTTAGCCCGGCCTAGACGGAACCGACACTAATGGGTTACACGGGAAATATCAAATCAAACCCGCGAAGGTTCGATTCGATAAACAACCCTAAAATCCATTATTTATATTTTTTTATTTTATCTTACCTAGATGCACAATCTTATTCCTACGTGACAAGGTCTCATATAAAGCATTAACGGAAACCAATTAACTAAAAACAAACATCCGATTAAACACTTGAGTAGATTAAAGACTAAAACGTAAAAATTTTAAATCCTATTATTAACATATAAATTCTTTCCATCAAAGCTCAATTAAACACTCAAGTGTTCTTCACAGCAAATTTCAACTCAAACGGATCATTCTAACATCATCAATTGCATGTTTCTTTAATTTAGGGATCAAAATGTAAATCTTCCAAAATACATAGACTTCATCCAAATTGGGTTAACCATCTTGAAATTAAATCAACTTTAAGCATGCATGCAAAATTTTAGCTCAAAATAACATCTGTAGGTACCCTAATCAAACCAAGGAAGATATCCGGGACTAAAATATAATTTCCAGCAACTTTCAATCATAGGAAGTCCAAGGTTTCGAAACCTTCCCAGAGGTTTCAAAACTTTTCGCGTCCAGTAGCTTCCCAAAATTGAAACTACCCGCAAGGTTTCGAAACCTTCTGGAGGTCTCGAAACTATTTAACAAAGGTTTCGGAACCTTCATCCAAAGGTTCCGAAACTTTAGGTCTGGAACCAAAAGTTTCATTACACAAGTGAACACCAATTACCCAATACTCAACCATTAATTAGAACTACTAAATGCATCAATCCTAGGCATAATTAGCAACATATGGCACATAATCAATAACGTCACGAACATCATTCAAGCTATAGGCATGCTCCCTAGAAAATGATTAACAACATAACAATCATGCTAGTACATGCTTCAACAATTCAAACAATTCCAAAGTTCAACAATTAACAATCAAACAATAATGGTCTTATTACAACATAAACCAAAGCCTAAGTACACATTCCTCACATAGGTTGGGTTACACATTGCCTTGCCCAATTTATTTGCCCAAAACATACCAAATTCAAAGTGATTCTTCCCCTTCGAACGAAGCTCCAAGTTCCTTTATTTTTCTGCAAGGATGAAAAGAGAGCTTAAGCAAACATGCTTAGTGAGGAAGCTCTACACAAATCATCAATGCATCTATTTAAAACCATGATGAAACCATAATTTGCAATACATTATCAAATCATGCATGCTAACATCTCATGCTCATATTCTTTAAACCATATGCGTCCTTGAGTTTACATAACCTTGTCAAAACAATTTATAAATGATGCACAATCCTCTTTTCAAATTCATGTATGTATATTGGCTTTCTAGTGACCACTTTAATATGAACCTTGAGTTCACCAAATACACGGATCCATTGTTAGAGACCATTGTCCCTTCATGACACGAAGTCACCATTGACATGACACTAAGTCACCATTGACATGACACTAAGTCACCATTAGCATTACCACGCACGATCGGACACATAGTCACCCTTGTTACGTGTAGGCAGCTCTACCACGCATGATTGGACACAAAGTCACCCTTGTTACGTGTAGGTAGCTCTACCATGCACGATTGGACACAAAGTCACCCTTGTTACGTGTAGGCAATATTCTGTATTCTCAATTTTGTTTATAGTGCACTTAAGACAATCCTAATGACATGTCATTCGTATTCGAATCTAAAGTTAGTGTCATTAAGTCAATATCATAATCAAATGTGCATGATAACTTGCTGCTCATAATGTATGCATAATATGTTCAACAAATGAACCGAAAGCCATACCCATAGGCACCATTATATATATAAGGCAATTAACTATATTGTATTCCAAATCATATAACTTGCTTCTCATAATGCATGCATAATATGTTCAACAAATAAACCAAAAGCCATGCTCAAATGCACCATCATATATAAGGCAATTAACCATGTTGTTTTCCAAATCATTTCTCATAATTTTCCATAATCATGGATGCTAAATAAGCTATGCATTTCAGCAAGTATTTCTCATGTATGCACCAATTCAAATCATGCTCATGCATTTTCATAAATCTCATTGCATTACCAACATAATGCCTTTATCGAATGTAGCCGAAACTCCTGTTGATTTACCAAAAACATTTACTTTACTTACTCTTGAACTATGGAAGGTTTTCACACTCTTCCATAGTCCCCAAAACAGAACCGTACCAAACGCGATTCGTTTTAAGTCCGAAAATACTCACTAACAAGCGAAACGAGCTTTCGCCGCTATCTGATGATCGCACCATGCACCAGCAATCAAGCACCTTCTTATACCTCTTCTACAACATTAAAAACAGAGCATTCTCAAATCATAACATGCTCAAACCAACAGCCATATCCAATCACCATTAAACTACCAAAAACTTAGCCGAAAAGACCGTAAACTAAGCCGAAACGCATCCGAACAGCATCAACCCAAAACCTAACGAATCTAACATCTAATCCACTTCAATTATGATTCAAAAACACATTCAAACCATCCTTATATCTCCAACAACATTAAAGCATCTAAAACAGCCCATAAAACAACCGAAAAGCACCTTAAAACTACACCGATTGTATTATTCCAGGATTAAATTAATGTGCTATCAAATCAAGACTCAATTAATCATTTAATTAACATAAAAACACAATTGAATCCATCTAATTCCAGCATTGAATGAGATCCAAATAGATTTCATAAAAACATTCACAAAATCACTAGATCTAACATTAAAAACATAGAATTAAGTTTTTATTCAAAGATTAGCAAGCTAATACTTGAGAATTTCAATAAAGAACCTTAGAAAAGAATTAAAATCCAGAAAATTACCTTCAAGATCTATTCACCAAAAAGATGTAATTTCCTCTTCTTGTTTCCTTGCAATTTGATGTTGATTTGATAAAATTGATGCTTAGGTTTTGTAAAGGATGGAAAGATGATGAAAATGATGTAATCTTTATGGAAAAAGATGCAAAAATCAGCAAGGAATTGAAGAGAAAAGATGAGAGAAAGTGGAGAGAAAATGAGAGAAAAAGATGAGAGAAAATGAGGAAAAAGTAGTTTTGAGAGAAAATTATTAAAAATCTCTAATTAAAATAATTAAAATACATTTTGGTGAATAAATCATTATTAAAAATTAGAAATGGGTTTATGGCCCTCTAAGGATTCTAAGTTTAGCTTGATTTTCAATTTAGTCACTAAAACATCATATTTTCCAAAAATTACTAAATAAGTTCTCTAATTTTTCCAAAAATTACAAATTGGTCATTTATGCATAATTAAGCATAATTAAAAATCGTTACAAAATCTAAATTATTTTCTTTTAATCTTGAAACACATTTTCAATATTTTAAATCATATTCCAAAATTATTGATTTTTTTAATTAAAAATATTCTTATTTTATTTTCCCCGGAACAATGAACCGAAGAACCTGATTCGACCCGAATCGAATTCTCCTAACTTAAGCCTAACTAATAACCCCAAAAACGGGATGTTGCAAACACGAGGGTAAAGAGGATCAAATTGATTCATCTTGATTCTCCACTAATAACTATTATTGTAAGAAAACTCTACCAACGGTAACTGCTCTTCCCAACTCTGAGAAAAATCCACAATACAACACCGGAGATATCCTCTAAGATCTGGATGACTCTCATGTTGTCCATCGATCTGAGGATGAAAAGTTGAACTAAAGTGCAACTTGGTATCTAAAGCCTCATAGATTTACTTCCACAATCTAGCCATAAACCTCAGATCCTTATGTTATATGATCGACGATTGTACACCGTGCAACCTCATTATCCCCTTGATTTACATCAAATCTAACTTTTCCAAATTAAAGTCTGCACACATGGGTAAAAAGTGAGCCGACTTTATCAATTGGTCAACTACAACCCATATGGCATCATGCTTCCTTAATGTAATTGGCAATCCGGTGACAAAATCCATATTCACAAGATCTCACTTTCATTGAGGAATCTGGATAGGCTGAAGAAAACCTTAAGGAACCTGATGTTCCGCTTTTATTTGTTGACAAGCCAAAGATCTTATCATAAACTCAAAAACATCCCTTTTAATACAAGGCCGCCAAAAGAAATGATAAAGATACTGATACATTTAGTTACTACCTAGGTGGATAGAAAATGGATTAAATTGAGCTTTCCTCAAGATACGATCCCTTAGATCCTCTAAAGCCGGTACACAAAACCGACCTTGAAAGTACAAGAATCCATCATCCTATACCTCAAAGTCTGACGTTTCACCTCTCTGAACCACCTCCAACAAAGTTACTAACTCCTCATCTAACACATGTGTTGTGCTCTCTTTATTTCTTGTACAAGCGCGAGATCCATACATAACTCTACCGAAAGGCCCCCATCTGCGTTCATCCTCAATCTTGCAAACAAAGCTCTTAAGTCCGACATAGACTTCTGACTCAAGGCATCGACGACCAAATTCGCCTTGTCGGGTTCATACTCTATGACATAGTCATATTCCTTAAGCAAATCTATACATCTATGTTGTCTTAGATTCAACTCCTTTTGAGTAAGCAAATACTTCAAACTCTTGTGGTCAATGTAGTTGTATTTCTCCCCATAGAGATAATGACTTCATATCTTCAAAACGATGATAACTACAGCAAGTTGAAGATCATGTGTGGGTAGTTCCTTTCATGGGGTTTTACTGTCTCTAGGCATAAGACACCACCTTAACCTCTAGCATAAGTGATAAGTGCCCAACTCACTATCAATTTTTACACTTTTCATGGGCAATAATCATTAATTCTACACTTACTTTGAACAATACACATACTTAATGTAGGCAAGCTAAGGAGAAAAATGAGGAGAACGTTGCTAGACAAGAAGCCCAAGGATCAGAGCTGGATAGCACGAGGAAAGCCCAAAGACAAGGCCACGCGGGAAAGCCGCCTAGTTGGAATAAACTTAGAAATATTTTATTTATGTACATGACTTGTTCCTTACTCCAAGTTGTATTCCTACTTAGGAAAGGTTTCCCTAGGCCAAGCCTATATAAGACCTAGCCGTCCAAGGAGAGGAGAACACTCGAGACTAGACAATTCAAAGCCGACTTCATCTTTAGTTTTTCTTTCTTTACATTATGTTCTAAGTTTGTTTAGGCTTAGGTGAAGGTTGTAAAGTATTAGTGTGAGGAAGTTGAACTTTGTTTCTTGTTTCCAATGCAATTAAATATTGGAGTTTGCTTATTCTTTGCTATTCCTTGTTCTTGTATTCAAGCTCGAGAGAGAAGTTTGTGAGTAATCCATTTATCTAATATCGAGAGAGTTAGATTCACGAAAGGAATAAGTATGGTGTTTCAATCGGGAAACATTAACTCGGCCTAGAGATAGGCTAAGAGTTTCAGCAGCTAAAAGAAGCGTGAAATTGGTTGGTGATTATAATTGATTCACACCGAGAGGTATCATCAAGGAATGATCATCAACAGTACTTCGACATAGAGATAAGCGGAGGCACTAAAGGACACTTTGCCGAACCTTGATAAAGTCTTCCCAAGAGCAAGAGATTGTCGCGGCGGACGAGCATCATCGCTGTCGCGACAATAATCTGCATTACTGGTGAGGCAGTGTTGTGCAATTGCATTGAGAAGAAACAAGTCAATCGAATCCACTCTACAATACAACTGGATCCTGGCCACTTTTTTATATGTTTTTCTTTATTATTTAGTTTTCTTTATTTAGTTCAATCACAACCCAACCACTTCTATTTTTATTTTATTTCTTTACAGAGCAAAAAGACTGAAGGAAGCATATTAAGTAGACCAATTCTTGTGGATACGATACACGATTTACTTATCACTTTATTACGTGGCAATGTGTTCAGTTGCACTAAATTGCACATATTTAGCACACATCAAGTTTTTGGCACCGTTGTCAGGGATTGACAACAAAATTTTGTTTTCTTTATTTTATTGCTTTTTAGTTATTTCTATTTCTATTTTTATTTTACTTTTGTTTATTTTTGGTGTATGATCAGGGCCAACCCTAAAAATCCTTTGTACGCGTTAGATCCAAAAATTGAACGTACACATCAAAGGTTGAGGAGACAAATCTAAGGAGTTATGGCAGGTCATCAAGGAAACCAAGCACAACAAAACTTACCTGCTGGCAATGGAGGCCTTCCACCGCCACCACTGTCGCGGTAGCTCACTATCATAGACTTTATGGAGGATGATTTAAATGGGTTAAATCCTGGAGTAGTTACACTAGAACTAGAAGCGACCCACTTTGAAGTGAAACCTGTCATGTTCAAAATGATAAACACTATTGGACAGTTTAGTGGGTCTTTGACAGAAGATGCCAGACAACATCTTAAGTTATTCATGGAAATATGCAACTCTTTCAAAATTCAAGGAGTCCATGAAGATGTCTTAAGACTGAATTTGTTCCCCTATTCACTAAGGGATAGGACAAAAACCTAGCTAAATAGCATTCCAACAGGATCAATAGGATCTTGGAGTGAATTATGCCGAGTTTTATTACGCGTTTTAATCCTACCAATTTATACGATAGAATTCGTAATAAAATTACTTCTTTTTGACAGGCTATTGATGAACCTATATACGAGGCATGGGAACGCTATAGAGAGTTATTACACAAGTATCATTTGCATGGATTTCCACTATGGACACAAGTGACCATGTTCTATAATGCCACCAATTCCCCGACAAAGATGATGTTAGATGCCTCAGAAAATGGAACACTCCTTGATAAAGCACCTGAGGAAGCTATTGAGATCCTAAATAAACTCGCAAAGAATGATTTTCAATTCCCTACATCTAGGCAAGGAGGAGTAAGACACTAAGCCACAGTGAATGAATTAGAAACATCAAATTCAATGGCAGCACAATTGGTCTCTCTTACCAAAATGGTGCAAAACATGCAGCTACATTAAAACACCCATGAGGTTAAGGCCATTTATTCTCTTTGCAATTTATGTGGAGGTAACCACAATTCTTCTGAGTTTATGCAGAATCAAGAGTCTAGCATGTATGTTGGAAACTACAATAGAAATAATATGATGTCCAACACATACAACTCCTCATGGAAGAGGCATCCAAACTTTTTATGGAGCAATCCAAACAATGCCTTGAATCCAACTACTCAATCCTCAGGATTCTAGCAACAAATGCAACATCTTCCGCAACAACAAGTCTAGCAGCCTATACCGCAGCAATAGATGCATCAGCAGCAACCTGTAAGTCTCTGGAAAATTCTCTGAAAGAATTCATGATGAAAACTGAATCATACATGGCAGAGAACAGTAACTTCATCAAAAGAACAGATGCATTTATAAATAGGACTGAGATGAGGTTACAGAACCAAGAGGCAGCAATAAAGGCACTAGAAACTCAGGTTGGGCAGTTTGTCTAAAACATAAATACTAGACCACGAGGAGGACTATCTAGTAATACTGAAGTTTCTAAGGTAATGGGCCATGAACAGTGCAAACTAATCACTACTAGAAGTGGTCTACAACTAAAAGACAAAGGAGGAAACCCAGCAGACAAGGTCCCAACAACAGAACAAGGAAAGGAGAACTTGGATGCTGAACAAACTAATCATGTCCTAACAGATAACACTGTCCTAGTAGAGAACTCGGCAGTACCTGAACAAGCTACCGAGACAGCAACAGAAATAGTGGTGCCATGTATTAAATTCCAAACTAAAGAAACCCTGGAAGAGATGAGACCGCCACCACCTTTCCCACAAAGGTTGAAAAAGTAAAAACAGGATCATCAATTTAAGAAATTTCTTGATATTTTAAAGCAAGTCCACATTAATTTACCATTTGTAGAGGCAACTGAACAAATGCCTAATTATGCTAAATTCTTGAAAGACATTGTGTCTAAGAGAAAAAGACTAGGTGAGTTTGCAATAGTGGATGCTACTAAAGGATGCATGGCAATGCTACACAATCGCATGCCACAAAAATTAAAGGGTCCTGGATGCTTTATCATACCTTGTGCGATTGGTAACCATTATGAAGGTAAGGCCCTATGCGACCTTGGAGCAAGCATCAATCTAATTCCCAAATCTCTCTTTCAAAAGCTTGGAATAGGAAGGGAAAAACCCACAACTATGATGCTCCAACTTGCGGATCGATCATATGTGCAATCCGAAGGAAAGATCAAGGACATACTGGTAAGAATAGATAAATTTATTTTTCCTGCTGACTTTCTTATCCTTGATTGTCAAGCATATGAGGATGCACCGAACATCCTTGGGATACCT
The DNA here is from genome assembly GCA_035048815.1 of Abelmoschus esculentus. Taxonomy (NCBI): domain Eukaryota; kingdom Viridiplantae; phylum Streptophyta; class Magnoliopsida; order Malvales; family Malvaceae; genus Abelmoschus; species Abelmoschus esculentus. The sequence continues at coordinate 12,797,424 of JAUCBN010000016.1, read as the reverse complement.
TTCCTTGCCACTGGACAAACACTAATTGATGTGGAAAAATGAGAGTTGACAATGAAGATTAATGACCAGCATGTCAAACTCAATGTGTTCCAAATTCTGAAAAGACATGATGATCTAGAAGAATGCCAAATGCTGCATAATACAGATATAGTTAGTGTAATACCTTGTCTTAGCAACCACTACCTCGGTAGTACTCTTAACGACACACCACAGATCTGCCTCGGTAGTGATACTGATGACTGCTACGGTATAGTTTTGGATAATGCTAGAACAACAGAGAATGAAGAAGCTAACTGAACAACACATCTTCTATATATGTATTTCGAACCTTTAGATTACCCAGGTAAGAATAAAAAATCTGTAAGTAAAGAACCATTGGTCACAGAATTAAAACCCTTACCTGAAAAATTAAAGTATGCTTATTTGGGAGCTAACCACACAATGCCTGTAATTGTTTCTTCTAAGTTGTTGTCAGAACAAGAACAAAAATTGATAAAGATGCTGAGGCAACACAAGAAGGCAATTGGGTGGTCAATTGATGATCTAAAAGGAATAAGTCCAGCAGTGTGTATGCATAAAATCTTTTTAATGGAAGACCATAAACCCATTGTTAAGGCCCAGAGAAGATTTAACTATGCTATGAAGGAGGTAGTACGCAAGAAAATAATCAAGTGGCTTGAAGCAGGAATTGTCTACCCTATTTTTGACAGCACATGAGTAAGCCCTATATAATGTGTACCCCTAAAATGAGGCATGATTGTCATAACCAACGAAAACAATGAGCTGATTCCAACCAAGACTATGACCAGTTGGAGGGTTTGTATGGATTATCACAAGTTGAATAAGGCAACAAAGAAGGACCACTTCCCTTTACCCTTTATTGATGAAATGCTTGATAGACTTGCTGGTAAACCATAATCAGATTGCCATAGATCTAGAATACCAAGCAAAGACCACCTTCACTTGCCTATATGGAACATATGCATTTAGAAGAATGTCGTTTGGCCTTTGCAATGCACCGATAACTATTTAGAGACGCATGATGGCAATTTTTTCTGACATGATAGAGGATTTTTTGGAGATATTCATGGATGATTTTTCAGTATTTGGAGACAACTTTAATCACTGTCTCGACAATTTAGAAAAAGTGTTACAAAGATGTGAGGAATCCAATTAAGTCCTCAATTAAGAAAAATGTCATTTTATGGTGAATGAAGGCATAGTATTAGGACACAAAATATCATCACAAGGAATTGAAGTTGATAAAACCAAGATTGATGTGGTAAAGAACTTGCGTCCACCAATTTTTATAAAAGGAGTTCGAAGCTTCTTGGGCCATGCAGGTTTTTATAGAAGGTTTATTTCTAATTTTTTAAAAATTTCTAAACCTCTTTGTAACTTGCTTGAACAAGAAAGAAAATTCGAATTCAATGAGGAATGCACTGAAGCATTCGAAGCCCTCAAAAAGAAGCTAATATTTTCACCAATCGTAGTCCCACCAGATTGGTCCCTACCATTTGAACTAATGTGCGACGCAAGTGATCATGCTGTCGGGGCAGCACTTGGGCAGAGAAAGAACAACATGTTTCATGGCATCTACTATGCTAGTAAAACACTTAATGATGCCCAAATTAATTACACAACAACAAAGAAGGAATTGTTAGCAGTAGTATGTCTTTAATAAATTTCGATCATATCTAATTGGAACAAAAGTGACTGTTCATACTGACTATTCGGTAATTAAGTACATATTCTCAAAGAAGGATGTCAAGCCCAGACTGATTAGATGGATCTTTCTTTTGCAAGAATTTGATGTTGAAATCAAGGATAGAAAAGGCATAGAAAATCAGGTAGCCGGTCACCTTTCCAGATTGGAGAACAAAGATAATAACAACTCAATGGAAGAAATACGAGATGTATTCCCAGACGAATAAATACTGCATATTGCGGAAACTGCAGAGGACACTACTAAGACAGAGGCGACAACAATGTATGACTGTTTTACCGAGACATTGACTGAATACATCTCGGCAACTTTAACAGAAGATCTAGCAGTAGTAAGAACCATCTCCTAGTATGTTGATCATGTTAATTATTTAGCTAGTGGTGTTCTCTCTTATAACCTTAATTATAACGAAAAGAAGAGGTTTCAGCATAATGCAAAGCATTATTTCTAGGATGACCCTTTTTTATTCAAGCAATGTACAAATCATGTTATAAGAAGTTGTGTCCCAAAAGAGGAGCAACAAGAAGTGCTTTAGCGTTGTCATGATTCACCTTGTGGATGACACTTTGGAGGAAACAAAACAGCAGCTAAAGTGCTTCAATCAGGCCTTTATTGTCCCACACTCTTCAAAGATGCTCAACATTATTGCAAGAATTATCCGGGTTAGATTCAGGGACTAACAAGACGCATGTGAGGTTGTGATCTATCCTTGATTAACACCAGGAGGTATCATCAACACGTGGATTTCAACATTTTTCTTCACTTAGGAATAAAGAAGGAACATATATGGCTGCTCTGTCGAACTATAGAAAGTTGAATTGTCGACAAGGCATAACCCCGCTTAGGCAGCTGCGGCGACCCTTTGTGCGATCCGCCAAGGCGGTAGTTCAACCCTATTGCATTAATAAGTGGATTAACAATATAACTGGATCCTTCTCTACTAACCATTCAATCTAGCCTCATTCTTCTCAATTATTTCTTTTTTATGCTTTAATATAGTTTAGTTAATGCAATTAAAATCAATCCAATTACCTATGTTTTTAATTTCTTAAGTGCAGTTATAAGTAGTAGAACCGACACAGTCCTCGTGGGACCGACATCTTAAATACTACAATCTGACAAAGGTGGAACCAATAGGACTCTAGAGCTTCCATCAGATTTGACGCCGTTGTCGGGGACTAGCGCTCAGTTTTACTACCAATTATTTATGCATATTTTTATTATTTTAGTTTATTTAGTTAGTTTTAGTTTAACTTTCGTGGGTTATTTTGTGCATGACATGGTCCAACCCTACTATAGATCAGTACTCTTACGACCCAGAAATCAAAAAAACAGCACGAGATCTGAGACGAATGACACGTCAAATAATGAACGTAGACCCTGGCCAACAAAAGACGCGGGTATGAACGCCGCCGCGGCAGACAACCGTGGTGCCTTTACAGTAGTTGATCCAGTAAATATTCCAGGACAGGAACGCACTCGAACTGTTCAAGACTATTTAGAGGATGATTTAGATGGGTTAACTCCTGCTATTGCGATGCCTAATATAAAGGCAGAGCATTTCGAACTAAAACCGGTCATGTTCAACTTGATTGATAAGTGCTCAACTCACTATCACTTTTTACACTTTTCATGGGCATTAATCATCAATTCTACATCTACTTGGACCAATGCATATACTTAAAGTGATATATTTAGGGATTATGCTGTTAAAGGTAATATTTACAGAAAAAGCAAGCTTTACTGCATTTTCATATATGTGCAGGAAGAAGCATTGCCTTGGCAGCAAACTTGGGCCGAGACAGGACCTGATGCCGAGGCAGCAGAGGACAAGCAGCGATATGGCAAGCAATCTGAGGAGAAAAATGAGGAGAACGTTGCTGGATAAGAAGCCCAAGGATCAGAGCTGGATAGCACGTGGAAAGCCCAAAGACAAGGCCATCCAGGAAAGCCTTCCAGATGAAATAAACTTTGAAATATTTTATTTATGTACATGACTTGTTCCCTACTCCAAGTTGTATTCTACTTAGGAAAGGTTTGCCCTAGGCCAAACCTATATAAGACCTAGCCGTCCAAGGAGCAAGGGAATTCGATCAATTCATAGAATTAGAGACCTTAGATTTCATCTTTTAGTTTTTCTTTTCTTTTACATTATATTCTAAATTTGTTTAGGCTTAAGTGAAGGTTGTAAAGTATTAGTGTAAGAAAGTTGAACTTTGTTTCTTGTTTATAATGCAATAAAATATCGGAGTTTGCTTATTCTTTGTCATTCCTTGTTCTTGCATTCAAGCTCGAGAGAGAAGTTTATGAGTAATCTATTTATCTAATATCGAGAGAGTTAGATCATAAAAGGAATAAGTACGATGTTTCAATCGGGAAACACTAACTCGACCTAGAGATAGGTTAAGAGTTTCAGAGGCTAAGAAAAGTATGTGATTGGTTGGTAATTATAATTGATTCACGCTGAGAGGTATCAACAAGGACTAATCATCAACAGTACTTCGACTTAGAGATAAGCGGAGGTACTCAAGGACACTTTGCCAAACTTTGATGAAGTCTTCCCAAGAGCAAGAGATTGCCATGGCGGACGAGCATCATCGTTGTTGAGGCAGTAATCTGCAGTACTGCTGAGGCAGTGTTGAGCAATTGCATTGAGCAGAAATAATTCAACCGAATCCACTTTACAATACAATTGGAGCCGGGCCACTTTCTCTATCTGTTTTTCCTTATTATTTAGTTTTCTTTATTTAGTTTAATCACAACCCAATCAGTTGTGTTTTTATTTTATTTTTTTACAGAGCAAGAAGATTTAAGGGAGCATATTAAGTAGACCAATCCCTGTGAAGACAATACTTGATTTACTCATCACTTTATTACATGGCGACGTGTTCACTTGCACTAAATTGTGTATATTTAACACGTATCAATGATCAACACCCTGGTCCAGTTTAGGGGTTCGATAAATGAAGATGCTCGGCAGTATCTTAAGTTTTTTTTGAAAATATGTAATTCGTTTAAGCTGCTAGGAGTCTCAGCCGATATCTTTAAGTTGAAATTATTTCCCTATTCATTGAGGGATAAGGCAAAAACATGGTTCAATAACCTCTATCTGGGATTGTTAAATTCATGGATAGAACTATGCTGAAGCTTTCTTGCCAGATTCAGTTATACCAATATGACTGACAAGCTTAGAAACGACATAACATCCTTTAGGCAAGACGAAGGCGAATTAATGTATGAGGCATGAGAAAGATACAGAGAATTATACAAAAAATGCCCCATGCATGGTCTGCCTAAGTGGACCCAAGTATCCATTTTCTACAATGTAGTGAGCACCCCTACGAGGATGTTGCTTGACGCTTCCGCCAATGGCACTCTCTTAGACCGCCCACCCCATGAGAGTATAAAAATTCTGGATAGGCTAGCAAAGAACGACTATCAACACCCTACCACTATAAGAGGCATAAATAGACGAAAAATGGCAAATTCAGAGTCTTCGGATTCCTTTCTAGCCCAACTGTCTGCCTTGAAAAATATGGTGGAGGATCTACAAAAGCCAAGTCATGTTCGAGAAGTAAAAGCAGTCACCATTCTCTGCGAAACATGTGGTGACAATCATGACTCGAACACATGCCCCCACAATCCAGAATCTTCCTTCTATGTTGGAAATTTCAATAGAAACAATATGTCCAACAACTATAGTCCATCATGGAGGAAGCATCCAAATTTCTCATAGAGCAATCCCAACAATGCACTTAACCCGCAACATCAACCAGTGCAAGCTACTGGATTCTAGCAAAATAACAGATTTGCTCACCAGCAGATGCTGCAGCATGCATCGTCTCCGCAACAAACAACAAAAGTCCAGACTTTGGAGAATACTCTACAAACATTCATGGCTCAGACTGATGCATACATTGCAAACAAAAACAAATTTATCCAAAGAGCTGACAATTTCATAGACAGAACAAAAATGAGAATGCAGAATAATGAAGTTGCTCTTAAGGCGCTGGAAACCACAGTAGGACAAATGGCACAATAGATGAAAAGCAGACCCATAGGAGGTCTCCCAAGAGATACTGAAGTCGCTAGAGTTGGTCCTCATGAACAATGTAAAGCCATATCAACCAGAAGTGGATTACAACTAAAGGACCCTGAAATACCTGCTCAAACAGTAGGTAAGACCCCTGAAACAGTAGTCCCTAAAAAACTACTGATGAAACATCTAAGGCAAAGGAACCAACAATTACTGCCGAGAATACCGCCACAGCAGATGATGCCATAGCCGCACCACAAATAAGATTTTATTACGATGAGAAGACCGAAGATATACGACCACCAATACCCTTTCCACAAAGGTTAAAACAGTAAAAGCAGGAGTACCAATTTAAGAAATTTCTAGATATACTTAAACAGGTATACATAAATATACCTTTAGTGGAGGCAATTAAGCAAATGTCCAATTACGCCAAATTCCTTAAGGACATCATATCCAAAAGGATAAAATTGGGGAATTTGAAATAGTTGCCGCAACAGAAGGATGTGTGATAATGCTGCATAACAAGGCCACCACCAAAATAAAAGATCCTGGTAGCTTCACCATACCATGTGCTATCGGTGATCAATACGTGGGTAAAGCACTATGTGACATAGGCGCTAACATAAATCTCATGCCTAAGTCAGTGTTTCAAAAGCTAGACATCGAGCAAGCAAAGCCAACAACAATTATGCTGCAGCTGGCAGACCGCTCTTACGTACAACTTGAAGGAAAAATTGAAGATATTCTGGTAAGGGTGGATAAATTTATTTTTCATGCTGGCTTCTTAATTCTTGATTGTGAAGCAGATGATCACGCTCCGATCATATTAGGAAGGTCGTTCCTAGCCATAGGAAGAATGTTGATCGTTTGTTTGAAATGAGAATTGATCATAAGGGTCAATGATCAACAAGTAAAGATCAATGTTTTCAACAATCTAAGGCAAAAAGATGAACCAGATGAATGCAAAAGAATTGAAGATAAAACTGAGTTCGACTTCAATCCAGAAGCAGATTGCCTGAACAATATCTACCAAGGCAACCTCTACCGAAGCAGCACACTCCTTGAAAAATAATATATTCGAAAGAAACCACCAGATGAGGAGACGACAACTGGAACATTAGCTTCTCCTCTAGACAAAAAGGGAAAGATGGTTGCTGTTGAAGATGCAATTTATTGCAATTCTGCAGTAACTTAATTTTTTAATTCATTAAATCTCTTAATATTAGTTTTAGGAATTAGAAAATTGGTTTTTAAATTTTAACTCTCATAATTTAGTTTTATATTTTAATTTCTCACAATTTTTATTATTCAGTTTTTAGGTCCAATAAAGAAATAAAGATTAACAATCCCAAAAATGCGGCCTAATTAAAGAAAAAATTTCTCGGCGGAAAAACTTGTTGCCCAAGTCAAAGCTACATCGTTTCCTCTACAGTGTGGGTCAGCTGGAATAGCATAGCGTGCAAGCCAAATCAATGATGAAGCTATCGCTGTTTCCAACGATTGATCGCCTTCGCCTATAAATAAGAGAAGGAAGCCACATCTTTTCCACACTTTCTCAATTACAATTACTCTGCCAAATTTCTTCCTCATTCTCCATAAAATATGGCAACTCAACCATAAAACCCTGCCGGAGCAACAAAGTTCAAAAGTTTCTCTACACCGACAGTGGAGCATGAATACGAGAGGAATTTCAAAAATAGATAAATATGGGAGGAGTAAGGCTTCCACTACATAGAAGAAAAAGAAGATCTAGGTTTGGAAGCCTTCATCTTATCGAAAATAACCTTTTAGAGATGGCAGCAGTTCGCTAGGCAACCAAATCTAGCAAATATCGAATGGGTACGGGAATTCTACGCCTACCGTCCAGTGAAAAAAAACCACATGCCTTCCCCAGAGGAAGGGCAATTCCATTGGCCGATGTCGTCATCAATGTCTATTTCAGCCTTGACATCACAAAAAACGAACATGCAGAGTTTATCGCTACCCTGATGGTAGATGATTACGAGGCAATAAAAGCCGAACTTTGTATATCCGGAGCTGAATGGAACACAAGAAAACACCACGGATATGTCAGCTACCGTGATCTCCGCCCAGAAGCCAAACACTAGAATGCCTTCATAAAAAGGAATCTACTGCCAACCTCTCACAACCAGACGGTAGACAAACCATGATTGATGCTCATCCACTCTATCATCCACAACCGAAGGATCGATGTTGGCAGCATAATAAGCGAACAAATATTTAGTTTGGGGGAATATTTGTCTATTTTGTAATCTATAAATGCAATGTATGGAAGTAATCAAAGTATCTCATTAATGTTTTAAATATTGTCGTAGTTACTCAAGTATTACTGCAAAAAAATTTTAAGTTTTTTGAATTTTAATGAAACTACTTCGGGAGTGATATAATTCTCCAGCAGCCGCTACAATATGCACCATTAACCAGACTTGAAATCAGAAAGGTCTCTGAGGATTAGTACTTAGGATTAGACTATGAGCCTGAAAATACATAAACACTTAGTCTTAGTTGATTTTAAAAGTTCTTTTCTTTGGAAAAGCAATAAGGAATTAGGCTCAGATTTTAAACTAGAGGTGCCTATCACTAGCTCTAGTAAGAAATAGCTAATTACTTAAGGTACACATGAATGGCTCAAGCAAGTATAACTATATAGAAATATATAATTATACATCAATTTCAGGGAGAAAGAAAGCAAAAGAATCAAGAAATCTTAGTCGGAAGTCTTGAGCTAGAAAAAGGATTAGATCTTAGAAAATCATCTTTGACACAACTATGCACACACACACACTAAGACTCATAGTCCAGTTTTGAGGAATTCCTAGAACCAAGAAGAGGACTACTTAAGAAAGGAATTCTGCCGCGGCAAAAAGGATGGTATATCTCTTTAAAATTCCATTCTTAAACCTATCTTTTGCATTGCTTTAGGAAAAGAAATATTTTTGATTATTTTTCATATCTCAGCATCCGAATACTAATATTATGAATTTATCTATTGTTTGTCATAAAACAGATATGTTCGATAGTTTTCTTTCTTAGACAGGAAACTAGATAACAGAAAAGAGCTGAAGAAGAAAATAGATGCTGAATTGCAATAAGGCATCCGCCACGATAGCGTTCTAAAGACTGCCGCGACAGCGTAAGAAGTCAACAAGTGATGGTCAACAAGAAGAGGAAAAAACGCCGAAAGACAAAGAAAGAACAACTCAGTTAGGAATTTGAACCCAAGTCAAACCGCGGGAAGAGACATTTTAGGAATAAAAATCTATTTAATATAATTTAAATAGGAATTAAACTTCTCTTCTGTTTATAACTCTTTCCTTGCATGGAAAGATCAACTTAGGACTTGGCCTATATAAGGCACTCATTAGGTTTAGGTTTGAGGAGAAGAAGTCAATTTTACACATATCTTATCCTTACCGCCGATCACACTATGTTCTAAAGTCCCTTGGAGGTTTAAATTGTTGTGGAGTAGATGAAGAAAAAGGTTACATTGTTATTAATATTTATTAATGCAAGTCTTATTTTATAGTTTATTCTTTCTGGGTACTTAACTTTTTTTGCATATGAGCTCGAGATGATAAGTATGCAAAGAAATATCTATTTCTCTAATATCGAGAGAGTTAGGCTCATGAAACGAGAGAATACGATCTTTGCTTGTGGGCATTGACTAATCTTGGTCGAATTTCAGCGACTAACAAGACGAATGTGAGGTTGTGATCTACCCTTGGTTAACGCCGGGAGGTATCATCAAGACACGAGGATTTTAACATTTTTCTTCTCTTAGGAATAAGGAAGGAACATATACGGCTGCTCTGTCGAACTATGGAAAGTTGAATTATCGATAAGGCATAACCCCGCCTAAGCAGCTGCGTCGATCCTTTGTGCGATCCACTGAGGCGGCAGTTTAACCCTATTGCATTAATAAGTGGATTAATAATATAACTGGATCCTCCCCTACAAAGCATTCAATCTAGTCTAATTCTTCTCAAATTATTTCTTTTCTACACTTTAATATAGTTTAGTTAATGCAATTAAAATCAATCGAATTACTTGTGTTTTTAATTTCTTAAGTACAGTTATAAGAAGTAGTAGAATTGACACAGTCATTGTCGGACCGGCATCTTAAATACTACAATCTGACAAAGGTGGAACCAATAGGACTCCAGAACCTTCATCACACACCTTCATGAGATCAGCACGAGGTCCTCTACTCCTATAAGACGAAACAAAAGGAGTATGATTAAACATATCATTTTGAGTTGAGTCCATAGAAAAATTAACATGTGACGCCAAATGAATACATTGTTAATCAAGATATCTAACATTTACAAAAGGAAATGAAACTACCCTAAAATGTGTCCAAGTATTTTGCCTACATGATTAATTAACAAAGCACGAGGAAGAAACCAACAAGAAGAAACCTGTAAGGATTAAAATCTTGATCGTCCTCCTCTGCAGACTCATACTTGGCATGATCTTTGGCAATTTTTCTAGGTAACCCTCATCCCAATACAACCTCTCCCAATTTTCTCTAACTCGTTGTACAGTTCCATATACTTTTTGCACCAGGTTTCATGATCCTTCAGTAAAATAAACAAAACCTTTATGTATATTTATTATTTTAAAATAAACAATTCTCTCTGGCATGGAAAAGGAAGTATTTTTGTCACCATGTTCTAACCAATGTGTTCGAGCTCGTTGAGCTCAATAGATTTCCTTCGCATTTAGCAAGCTATCAAGCTCACTTTTAGCAGAAATAAAGTTGTGGATTTCCGTATCAGATAGATGTCATTTAAGACACGTATCAATAAAATCAATCAGTTGGGTGATACGCTTATTGGATTTTATGTGTTTGTTAGATTGCCATGTGGCTAGGAATCGTCCAATACCATGAAATTTCTGAAGAGTCGAGCGGGATTGGTTAGACCAGATCTCTCTAATTCGACACAAAACTTCTGGGTTATCAGCCCAGCAATTCTCATAGGGAAAAAGATTGGTTGGGCATGTGGATCTAAGAGATTGTGATGGGCTAGTATCCATTAAGATAGGGCAATGGTCAGAACGTGCCTGAAAGAATGATATAGCTTGGCAGTTAGGAAATGTATTAAACAAGACGGAGTTACCAAGGAATCTATCGATTCTTTCCATAATGGTTCCCGTATTATGACCCGATCTAGTCCAAGTGAACCATCTAAACGTTTGTTTATAGTCGAATAGATCATTCTTATCCAAATTGGCTCAAGACTTTTTGTTTTAAGAAGACAAATTTAGTCCAAGATTCTATTTATCTTGAATCTAGACTTTATCTAAGAAAGCCTTGAATCAGCCTTGTCCATAAAACGCACACACTCACCTAGCCTTATAGCTTGTTTCTTAGTAAAAGTCCTTAGGTAAACTAGTGGCTAAAACAGAGAGATAGACATGACCATGGTGGGGAGAATAGATGGAAGAGTAAGACCAAAGGGGAGTAAAGTTCGGCAATTTGATGTTTTGCATTGCTTGAGGACAAGCAATAGTTCGAGTTTGGGGGTATTTGATGAGTGTCTAAAAGGCAGTTATTTACTACCCTTCTCATGGTACTTTAAGCATCTAATATACACCCACTTGAACCGAATTATGAACTCTTTGCGCGAATACTGGATATTCTATTATAATCACTTACAAAGTTAATATTTATAGAGAATGCAAATATTATTACATATTTTGTACAAGCAGGAATATCCAGAGCCGAAGCGGCAAAAAACAGTGTTGCGGCCGAGGAAGAAGAGATAGTCACGGCAGAATCCAGTATGGCAGCACCAACAATGGAGGCGTATGGAAAGATAAAAATATAGAGAACATTCTGAAAGATACAATGCATCAATTGGACCAGGCTAGCGCGCTAAAAGGCCAAGTAAGAGACCAAGCGAGAAAACCCTTCTAGAAGGCGGCAAACTTGGAAATATCAGATTCCTTGAAGAAGACTTGTTCCCTACTCCAAGTTGAAGTCTATTTAGGAAAGATTTGACCTAGGTTAAGATTATATATACCCTAGCCGACCACAAGATTAAATATCAGATTCTTGCATTTACAGAATATGTGAAAATATTTGTATTCACTATAAATATTAAGCTTGTAAGTGATGATAACGGAATATCCAATATTTGAGCAAAGAGTCTATATTTTGGTTCAAGTGGGTGTATATTAGATGCTTAAAGTATCATAAGAAGCGTAGTAAATAACTGCCTTTTAGGCACTCATCCAATACCTCAAACTCGAACTATTGCTTGCCCTCAAGCAATGCCAAACATCAAATTGCCGAACCTTACTCCCCTTTGGTCTTAGTTTTCCATCTATTCAACCCACCATGGTCATGTCTATCTCTCCGTTTTAGCCACTAGTTGTGTGCGTTTAATGGACAAGGCTGATTCAAGGCTTTCTTAGATAAACTCTAAGTTCAAGACAAGTAGAATCTTGGACTAAAGCTATCTCCTTAAAACAACACGTCTTGTGTAACATCCCGATTTTGGGGTTACTAGTTTAAGCTTTAATTAAGAGAATTCGATTCGGGTCGAATCGGGTTCTCCGATTCATTATTCCGGGGAGATATAAAATAGGAATATTTTTAATTAGAAAAAAAATAATGATTTTGGAATATTGTTTAAAAATATTAAAAAGATGTTTCAAAATTAGAAGAATGAAATTTAAATTATAAATTGATTTTAATTATGCTTAATATTGCATAAGTGACCAATTTATAATTTTTGGAAAACAATGGAAGACTTAATTTGTGATTTTCGAAAATTGTTGTTTTAGTGACTAAATTGAAAAGCAAGCTAAACTTAGAATTCTTAGAGGGGCATAAACCCAATTTAACTTTTAATAATGATTTATTCACCAAAATACTTTTTAATTAGATTAATTAAAGATGATACACATTTTCTCTCATCTTTTTCTTTCATTTTCTCTCCATTTTCCTTCATCTATTTTCTTCAATTCCTTGCTGATTTTTACATCTTTTTCAACAAAGATTACTTCATTTAATCATATTTTCATTCTTTACAAAATCTAACCATCAATTTTATCAAATCAACACCAATTTGCAAGGTATCAAGAAGAGGAAATTGTATCTTTTTGGTGAATAGATCTTAAAGGTAATTTGTTGGATTTTAACTCTTTTCTAAGGTTCTTAATTGAAATTCCCAAGTATTAGCTTGTTAACCTTTGAATGAAACTTAATTCTATGTTTTCAATGTTAGATCTAATGATTTTGTGAATATTTTTGTGAAATCTTTTTGGATCTCATACAATGCTGAAATTAGATGGATTTAATTATGTTAATATGTCAATTAAATGATTAATTGAGTCTTCATTTGATGGAACATTAATTTAATCCCGAAATAATGCAATCGGTGTTGTTTTAACGTGTTTTTTGGTTGTTTTAGGGGCTGTTTTAGGTGTTTTAAAGTTGCTGGAGATATAAGGACGGTTTGGATGTGTTTTTAGTTAGTAATTGAAGTGGATTAGATATTAGATTTATTAGGTTTTGGGGTTGATGTTGTTCGGATGCGTTTCGGCTTAGTTTACGGTCTTTTCGGCTAAGTTTTCGATAATTTTGTGGTGACCAGATATGGCTGCTGGTTTGAGCATGTAATGATATGAAAATGCTCGAGTTTTTAATGTTGTAGAAGAGGTACAAGAAGGTGCTTGAGTGCTGGTGTGTTGGCGCGATCATCGGGATATCGGCGGAAGCTCGTTTCTCTTGTTAGTGAGTGATTTCGGATTAAAAGTGAATCGCATTGGTTCGGTTCTATTTTAGGGATTATGGAATAGTGTGAAAAGTTTCCATAGTTCAAGAGTAAGTGAATTAAATGATTTTGATGCAATTTCTTATGTATCGACAATTTTGCAAATGGCTTTGATGATGATGATCTATTAAGATTTTGGAGATGTATAACTATGGTTTTGATATGATGCATGCATATGTTAATTGCTAGAAATTGCATGATTTATAAAGGCATTCATGGCTTATGGAAGCATGAAAATGTATTCGAATATGATGAGGTTATTTTCCTTATAATGATGAAGCCGTTGAGCATGATTTAAGGTTCACATGATGAACAATATATGAATGACATGTCATTAGGATTGAGTGCACTATAAAATAAAGAGAATAATGATGATGCCTACACGTAAACAAGGGTGACTTTGTGTTCGACCGTACGCGTAGAGCTTGCCTATATGTAAACAAGGGTGACTTTGTGTCCGACCGTGCATATAGTTGACCCATACATAAACAAGGGTAAATTTGTGTCCGACCGTACGTAGTTGGGGTAAAATGTATACAAGGGTGACTAAGTGTCCGACCGATGCATGTTGAGACCAAGAGTCTCCAATTATGAGAAAAAGGATCCGTGTATTCGGTGAACTAAGAGTTCACATTAGGTGATCACTAGCAAGCCAATATGCATACATGAAGTGAAATGGTATTCTTGTGCATGACACATGAAATGATTTGACAATGTTGATTAGCATGATTTGGTTTTACTTATTAAATTAAGCATAAAGGATGCAAATATGACATTAAAAATGATTTAGGTTTTATGCATTGATGACCTTTTGTAGAGCTACCTCACTAAGCAGGTTTGCTTAAGTTCTCCTTTCATCCTTGTAGAAAAATAAAGGCACTTGGGACTTTTTTCGGAGCAAGGAAACCAAGGGGAAGAATTACTTCAAATTTGGTATGTTTTGGCAAATAAGTTGGGGCTTGGTAATGTGTAACCCAACCTATGTGAGGAGTGTGTACGTAGACTTGGTTATTGTGTACTTAAACTTTGTTTTATGTTGAAATAAGACCTTTGTTGCTTGATTGTTAATTGTTGGACTATGGTATTGCTTGGATTGTTGAAGCATTTACTTGCATGATCGTTATGAATTTTAATCATGTTCTTGGAAGCATACCTATAGATTGATTGATGTCCGTGACGTTGTTAATCATGTGTCATACGTTGTTATTTATGCTTAGGGCTTGTGCATATAGTGATAGTGTTTAATGGTTGTGTATTGAGACGTTAGTGTACACTTAGTGTATTTGGGTTTCAGACCCAAAGTTTCGAAACCTTAGTGAAGGTTCCGAGATCTTTGTCAAATAGTTTCGAAACCTTCAGGAAGGTTTCGAAACCTTGCGGGCAATTTCAATTCTAGAAAGTTACTGGACGCGAAAAGTTTTGAAACCTTATGAAAGGTTTCAAAACCTTTGACTACCAGGAATTGATAGTTGCTGGAAATTATACTTTAGTTCCGGATATCTTCGTTTGTTCAATTAGGATTCCTACAGATGCTATTTTGAGCTAAAATTTCACATGAACGCATAAAATTGATTTAATTTCAAGATGGTTGTAACCCCCTTAGCCTGGCCTGGACGAAACCGGTACCAATGTGTCACACGGGGAATACCAAACCAAACCGCGAAGGTTCGATTCGATAAACAACCCTAAAAACCGTAACTTTTTTTTTTCTTTTTATTTTATCTTACCTAGATGCACGATTAACCTCCTTTGTGTAATTAACTCTAGTAAGACAGAGACGGATGCAGTTCAACCATTAAAAGCAAAATAATTAAACGCATACATGATTAGGGACCAAAATGTAAAAAACTAACATGTATCACCATATCCCGAAACAATCCACCGGATAACAATTAAGCAAGCTTAAAAACATTCATCACACAATTCAGATCAAATGAGGTATCTTAGTTTATCAATTTTACGTTCTAGCATTCATGGGCTTAATTGCAAAGTATGTAACATTAGGTATACCTTCCATCTTATATCATACGAAGTGTATTCGGGTTAAAACATGAATCATGGTGTCACAACATCTCCTAAACTACTCATAGGTCTATTATTATCACTTACTAATCTTTAATCCTACGTTTCATGCATTTAAAACTCTCGAATTGCCCTTTCTAGGCCAGGTGTTTCGAAACAGCCCTGGTGTGTTTCGGAACACATCACCTGTTTCGAAACAGGACCTAAGGTGTATCGGAACAGACAATTCCAGTAACATTTGGTACCGAACCCTGGTTCAATACAGCCACGTCCAGTAGCATAATGGTATCGATACAGCCTCAGGGTGCATCGATACCCCCTGTGTTCAAGATTGGGGTGTGACGTTTCAAACTCATTTAAGCCACCCGTACATAAACGTTAATAACCCGAATTATATGCAACATTCCTAGGCATCATCTTCAACATAACCACACCTCAAATATCAGAAAAGATCACATGGAGATCTATCGGCATGCTTCCTAAAGATTGAATATCAACATAACAACCATACTAGTTCATGCTTCAACAACTTAAACAAAACAAAAGTTCAACAATTAATAACCAACAATGATGGTCTTATTACATCATGAAGTCAAGCCTAAATCCTCACTCCTCTCATAGATTGTGTTACACATTGCCTTGCCCAATTTATTTGCCAAAAACATACTAAATTTCAAGTGATCTTCCCCTTAGTTTCTTTTCCCCGAACGAAGCTCCAAGTGCCTCTATTTTTCTGCAAAGATGAAAAGAGAGCTTAAGCAAACATGCTTAGTGAGGTAGCTCCACAAATAATCATCAGTGCATCTATTTAAAACCATGAGGAAAACATGATTTGCATTTCCTTATTAAATCATGCATGCTAAAATCTCATGCTCATATTCTTGAAATCATATGCATCCTTGAATTCACATAACCTTATCAAAACAATTTATAAATGATGCTCAAACCTTTCCTCAATTTCATGTATGTATACTGGCTTTTAGTGATTACTTAATGTGAACCTTGAGCTCACCGAATACACGGATCCATGAGACATTTGTCTCGTCATGACACGAAGTCACCATTGACATGACACGAAGTCACCATTGACATGACACGAAGTCACCATTGACATGACACTAAGTCACCATTGACATGACACGAAGTCACCATTAGCACTACCACGCACGATCGGACACATAGTCACCCTTTTTACGTGTAGGCGGCTCTACCACGCACGGTTGGACACAAAGTCACCCTTGTTACGTGTAGGCAATATTCTGTATTCTCAGTTTTGATTATAGTGCACTTAAGACAATCCTAATGATATGTCATTCGTATCCGAATCTAAAGATAGTGTCACTAAGCCAATATCAAAACCAAATATGCATGATAACTTGCTACTCATAATGCATGCATAAAAAGTTCAACAAATGAACCAAAGCCATTCCCAAAGGCACCATCATGTATACGGCAAATAACCAAGTTGTAATCCAAAACATTTCTCATAATTTTCCATATTCATGGATGCTAAATAAGCTATGCATTCAGCAAGTATCTCTCATGTATGCATCAATTCAAAACATGCTCATGCACTTCTATAAATTCCATTGCATTACCAATAAAATACCTTTGTCGAAAATAGTCGAAACTCATATCGGTTCATTAAAACAAATACTTTACTTACTCTTGAACTATGGAAGGTTTTCACACTCTTCCATAGCCCCCCAAAACATAACGTACCAAACGCGATTCGCTTTTAAATCCGTAACCACTCACCAACAAACGAAACGAGCTTTCACCGCTTTTCGATGATCGCACCAACGCACCAGCAATCAAGCTTCTTCTTGTACCTCTTCTACAACATTAAAAACAGAGCATTCTCACATCATTACATGCTCAAACCAACAGCCATATCCGAACACCGTTAAACTACCGAAAACTTAGCCGAAAAGACCGAAAACTAAGCCGAAACGTAACCGAACAACATCAGCCCAAAACCTAATGAATCTAACATCTAATCCACCTCAATTATGATCCAAAAACACATCCAAACCATCCTTATACCTCCAGCAACATATAAGCATCTAAAACAACCCATAAAACAACCGAAAAGCACCTTAAAACTACACCGATTGCATTATTCCGGGATTAAATTAATGTGATACCAAATCAAGACTCAATTAATCATTAAATCAACATAAAAACATGATTGAATTCATCTAACTTCCAGCATTAAATGAGATCCAAAAAGATTTCACAAAAACATCACAAAAACATTAGATCTGACATTAAAAACATAGAATCAAGTGTTTATTCAAAGCTTAGCAAACTAATACTTGGGAATTTAAATAAAGAACCTTAGAACAGAATAAAAATCCAAAAAATTACCTTCAAGATCTATTCACCAAAAATATGAGATTTTCCCCTTCTTGATTCCTTGCAATTTGATGTAGATTTGATGAAATCAATGCTTAGGTTTTGTAAAGGATGGAAAGATGATGCAAGTGATGTGTTCTTTGTGGAAAAAGATGCAAAAATAAGCAAGGAATTGAAGAGAAAAGATGAAGAGAAAGTGGAGAGAAAATGAGAGAAAAAGATGAGAAAAGTGGTTTTAGGAGAAAAATGATTAAAAACCCAATTAAAGTAATTAAAATTATATTTTGGTGAATAAATCATCATTAAAAATTAGAAATGGGTTTATGGCCCTCTAAGGATTCTATGTTTAGCTTGCTTTTCAATTTAGTCACTAAAATATTATAATTGTCGAAAATTACACAATAAGTCCTCCAATTTTCCAAAAATTATAAATTGGTCATTTATGCATAATTAAGCATAACTAAAAATCATTAAAAAATACAAACTATTTTCTTTTAATTTTGAAACATATTTTTAACATTTCAAACCACATTTCAAATTATTATTTTTTTCTTAATTTAAAATATCCTTATTTTATTTTTCCCGGAATTAATGAACCGAAGAACCCGATTCCACCCGAATCGAATTCACCTAACTAAGACTAACTAATAACCCCCAAAACGGGATGTTACAATGGTTAACTTAATTTGTATGTAGTCCATGTAATTTGGAATATTTACATTTTGGTCCCTAAATTAGAGAAGCATGCAATTGATGATGTTAGAATGATCCGTTTGACTTGAAATTTACCGTGAAAGATACTTGTATGTTTAATTGAACTTTGAAGAAAATAATTTCTACTTTGTTCTTAGAATTTAAAAGTTTTATGTTTTAGTCCTTAATTTACTTAAGTGTTTAATTGGATGTTCGTTCATGATCGGATTGTTTCCGTTAATGCCTTGTATGAGACCTTGACAAGTAGGAACACAATTATGCATCTAGGAAAGATAAAAAAATATATAACAGTTTTAGGGTTGTTTATCGAATCGGACCTTCACGGGTTTAGTTTGATCTTCCCCATGTAACCCTTGGATCTTACCCGAATGTAAGTTTATTATGTCTTAATATTATGTTTTAAAATTACATGTTTGAAGTATTTGGGTAATGCCTCCAAGACGAGAGACTCGTACTAGTGTGAGCTTGATCAACGATGGTCAAGCAGAGGGCGAGGCGACTGTTAGGGAGGAACCGCTTCCACCTCCTCCACCAGCTGGTGTGTCAGTCGCTGGTGTACCTCCGGTTCCTATAGGAGGCAAGTTTAGAGAGTTTGCCCCGTTCATACAAGCTATGATGGGTGCGTTTCAGGATGTTATGGCTGGAGTGCATGTCCCGGCTTCCGCACCTACCGTTATGGTTACCCTAGGGCTACCGCTAGAGCAACTGCGTAGCTTGGGTGGTGTTGAGTTTCGTGGGTCTGACCCGAGTTCAGCTGAGGAGTGGTTGGCTAGAACTGAGAGGATTTTGGACCAGATGGATTGTCAGGATGCCCGGAGGTTGGGTTGCGTGGTTTCTCTGCTTCAGGGAGATGCTTAGGTGGTGGACTACCGTGAAAGCGGGTGTAGCTGTTGCTAACCTGATATGGGAGTACTTTAGGACCGCCTTTATGCGGAAGTTTTTGGGTCCGCAATACGAGGATGCTCGAAAGAGGGAGTTTATGTCTCTGGTACAGGGCACTATGACTATGGCTGAGTACGAGATACATTTTATTAGGATGAGCCACTATGCTCCTGAGTTAATCCCTACTAATCGTAAGAGGTGTGATAGGTTCCGATATGGGTTGGATCCTGAGATCAAGACATATTTGTTGGTTGCGGAGTACACAAAGTTCGATGTGCTTATTAATAGGGCCAAGGATGTTGAGGTGTCATTGAGGGCGGTTAGGAAGTCTTCCGACTTCGGAAAGAGGCCTGCTGAGGCTAGAACCCAAGGTAATAAGGGTAAGAGGTTTCAGGACAACCGATACAGAGCCGATCGATGTCGAGGTGATTTTGGACATGGTGGTCGTGCTCAGCAGTTTGGTAGGGGCGGTGGTGAGACCCCAGTTTGTAACTTGTGTTCTTGGCGTCACCCGGGCGAGTGCTGGTAGGCCAGTAGTGCATGCATGGGATATGGATCGAGGGATCACATGAGGCGTCATTACCCAAGGTTTACTGGTGGGACGGGTGATCGTGCTGAGACTGTTGTAGTGCCTGGTAGAGGACGTGGACATGGTCGAGGTCCTATCCAGAGGCAAGGTGATGGACGTAGGTCTATGCTCAGTGTGGGGCCTGTAATGCCACAAATGTGGTTGCAGGTACTTTTTCTTTGCAAGATGTACCGTTGTTTTCCTTGATAGATTTGTGATCTACACATTCTTATGTTTTGAGTGAGCATGCATATTTGTTGGATATTCTTGTTGAGGTTTTAGATGTAGGGGTTGTGGTTACTAGTTCTTTAGGTGAGACGGTGACCCTAAGGAGGTTGTATAGGAGGTGTCCTTTGGAGGTACAAGGGCATGTTTTTGAGGCTGATTTGATGGAGTTGTCGTTTTATGGTTTTGACCTTATCTTGGATATTGACTGGTTGACGGAGCATAGAGCTGTGGTGGATTTTGAAAAGAAGTGGGTTACTTTGAGGTTGTTAGATGGGGGCGAGGTTGTGGTAAAGAGTGAGTATATCGTATTCTTATCCAATGTGGTTTCGGCTTTAAAAGCGGAAAAGTTGATACAACATGGTGGTATGGCATATCTAGCATATGTAATGAACCCGGGGATAGTAGAAGTTCGGGTGTAAGACATTCGAACAGTACGTGACTTTTCAGAAGTTTTCCCTGAGGAGTTACCGAGATTACCTCCCGATCGTGATGTGGAGTTTAGTATCGAGACTTATGCCGGTACTAATCCGGTGTCTATTGCTCCTTATCGCATGGCACCTAGGGAGTTAAAGGAGTTGAAGATGCATTTGCAGGAGTTGCTTGACCGTGGTTTTATACGACCGAGTGTATCATCTTGGGGTGCACCTATGTTGTTTTTGAGGAAGAAAGAAGGCACAATGAGGATATGCATTGATTATCGGCAACTGAATAAGTTGACCGTGAAGAATAAGTATCCTTTGCCAAGGATTGACGATCTGTTTGATCAGTTTCGAGGAGCAAGTGTGTTCTCAAAGATTGATTTGAGATCAGGTACTATCAGTTGAAGGTGAAAGTGGAGGATGTGTTGAAAACGACTTTTCGGACAAGGTATGGTCATTATGAGTTTTTAGTGATGCCGTTTGGGTTGACAAATTCCCCTGTTGCTTTTATGGATATGATGAACCTGGTGTTTCACGATTACTTGGACCAGTTTGGGGGTAGTATTCATAGATGATATCCTTGTGTATTCACGTACGGAGGAAGATCATGATCGGCATTTGCAGATTGTGTTGCAAGCATTGAAAGAGAACCAGTTGTATGCTAAGCTAAGTGTGAGTTTTGGTTAAAGGAAGTGGTGTTTCTTAGTCATGTGGTATCGGAAAAGGGTATTAGTGTTGATCCAAAGAAGATAGAGGCTGTTTTGGATTGGAAGCAACCGAGATCCGTGTTAGAGGTTCGGAGTTTCCTAGGCTTGGCTGGGTATTATCGTAGGTTCGTTGAGGGTTTTCGAGCATTGTTACTCCTATGACCAAGCTGTTGCAAAAGAAATTCTTTTTGAGTGGAAAGAAAGTTAACAAAAGAGTTTTGAGAAGTTGAAAGAGGTGTTGACTAGTGCTCCGGTGTTGGTTCAACCCGAGTTTGGTAAGGATTTTGTGGTTTATAGTGATGCATCATACGTAGGTCTCGGGTGTGTTTTGATGCAAGAAGGAAAAGTTGTAGCTTATGCTTCTAGACAGTTGAGGGTGCATGAAAAGAATTATCCGACTCATGATTTGGAGCTGGCGGCGGTGGTTTTTGCTTTGAAGATTTGGAGACATTATTTGTATGGAGAGAAGTGTACTATATACACGAATCATAAGAGTTTGAAGTATCTCATTTCATAAACAGGTTTGAACCTTAGGCAACGAATATGGATGGAGTTGCTTAAGGATTATGATTTATCTATCGAGTATCATCCGGGGAAAGCCAATGTAGTGGCTGATGCTTTGAGCCGTAAGGCGACGGTTGAGTTGAGAGCAATGTTTGCTAGATTGAGTATTTCTAAGGAAGATGGTTTGGGGGCGGAGTTGCAAGTAAAACCTATATTGGTTGAGATGATCAAGGTGAAACAGTTAGAGGATGAGGCTATGGTACCTTTTGTGGAGGAATTGCTGAGGGTAGACCGACCGAGTATCATTTTGATGATGATGAGGTGTTGTGTTTCAAAGGTCGGGTTGTGGTGCCGGATGATCAAGAGTTAAGGCAAGCTATCTTGGCGGAAGCTCATACTAGTCCGTTTGCTATACATTCGGGTAGTGTGAAGATGTATGGAGATCTCAAAAGTGTGTACTTTTGGGTTGGTTTAAAGAAAGATGTGACAGAGTTTGTATCTCGTTTTATGGTGTACCAGCGGGTGAAAGCTGTGCATCAATTTCCTGCAGGGTTGTTGCAGCCGGTTCAAGTTCCAGAATGGAAATGGGAGAGAGTCACCATGGATTTTGTGACGGGGTTACCATTAACACCATCCAAAAAGGATTCTATATGGGTGATTGTTGATAGATTTACGAAGTGTGCACATTTTCTTGCCGTACATACGACGTACTCTATGGATAAGTTGGCGGATTTGTATGTTTCTGAGGTAGTAAGGTTACATGGTGTGCCTAAATCGATCATATCGGATAGAGATCCGCGGTTTACATCTAAGTTTTGGAGGAGTTTGTAGACAACTTTGGGTACGAGGCTTAGCTTTAGTACATCTTATCATCCACAGACGGATGGTCAGTCTTAGTGTGTTATTCGGACTTTAGAAGATATGTTGAGGTGTTGTGTCATCGAGTTTCAAGGTTCTTGGGAGAAGCAATTGTCGTTGGTTGAGTTTGCTTACAATAATAGTTTTCAGACAAGTATAAAGATGGCACCGTTTGAGGCGTTATATGGGCGTAAGTGTTGTACACCTTTGTGTTGGAAGGACATTGGACAGAAGTATGTTTCTTTGCCTCAAGTATTGAAGGATACGGATGAGAAAGTTAAGTTTATATGTGCTAAACTTAAGGAATCTTCAGATAGGCAGAAGTCCTATGCCGATTTAAAGCATAGAGAGATAGAGTATGATGTTGGAGACAAAGTGTTTCTTAAGGTTTCTCCGTGGAAGAAGGTGATGAGGTTTGGACGTAAGGGTAAGTTGGGTCCTCGTTTTATTGGGCCATATGAAGTATTGTAGCGTGTTGGTCCTGTTGCTTATAGGTTGAGTTTGCTAGAGGAGTTGAACAGGATGCATGATATTTTTCATGTATCAGTGCTTTGTAGATATAGATCGGATCCTTCTCATGTTGTTCCGGTTGAGGAGATTGAGTTAAGGGCGGATATGAGTTATGAGGAAGAACCGGTGAAGATTTTGGATGTGGATAAAAAGGTTCTTCGAAGAAAGACCATAGATTTGGTTAAGGTGCTTTGGAAACACCGAGGTGTTGAAGAAGTAACTTGGGAGACAAGGAAAAGCATGGAGGAGCAGTTTTCTCACTTGTTTGGTTCAGGAAAATTTCGAGGACGAAATTTTCTTAAGAGGGGGAGAGTTGTAACATCCCGATTTTGGGGTTAGTAGTTTAGGCTTTAGTTAGGAGAATTCGATTCGGGTCGAATCGGGTTATCTGGTTCATTATTCCGGGGAAATATAAAATAAGAATATTTTTAATTAGAAAAAAATAATGATTTTGGAATATGGTTTAAAAATATTAAAAAGATGTTTCAAAATTAGAAGAATGTAATTTGAACTTTAAATTGATTTTAATTATGCTTAATATTGCATAAGTGACCTGTAACCCCCTTAGCCCGACCTAGACGAAACCGGCACTAACGGGTTACACGGGGAATATCAAACCAAACCCGTGAAGGCTCGATTCGATAAACAACCCTAAAACCGTTACTTTTTTTATTTTATCTTACTAAATGCACAATCTTGTTCCTACATGTCATGGTCTCATACAAAGCATTATCGATAACACATTAACTAAAAACAAACATTCGATTAAAACACTAACATAGATTAAGGACTAAAACGTAAAACTTTTAAATACAATTAGTAAAGTAGAAATTCTTTCCATCAATGTTCAATTAAACACCCAAGCATACTTCACAGCAAGTTTCAACTTAAACGAATTATTCTAACATCGTCGATTACATGTTTCTCCAGTTTAGGGACCAAAATGTAAATATTCCAAAATACATGGACACCATCTAAATTAAATTAACCATCTTGAAATTAAATCAACTTTAAGTATGCATGCAAAATTTCAGTTCGGAATAATATCTACAAGTACCTTAATCGAGCAAAGGAAGATAACCGGGACTAAAATATAATTTCCAGCAACTTTCAATTCTAGGTGATCAAAGGTTTCGAAATCTTCCCAGAGGTTTTGAAAATTTCCTTGAAAGTTTCGAAACTTATCGCGTCCAGTAACTTCCCAGAATTGAAACTGCCCGAAAGGTTTCAAAACCTTGTGGAGGTTTCGAAACTATTTGACAATGGTTTCGGAACCTTCACCCAAAGATTTCGAAACTTTAGGTCTGGAGCCAAAAGTTTTATTACACTAAGTGCACAACAATGACTTAATACTCAACCATTAATTAGAACCACTAAATGCATCAAACCTAAACATGTTTAACAACATATGACACTTAATCAACTACATCATGGACATCAATCAAGCTATAGGCATGCTCCCTAGGAAATGACCAACAACATATCAATCATGCTAATACATGCTTCAACCATTCAAGCAATCCAAAGTTCATCAATTTAACATCCAAAACAATATTAGTCTTATTACAACATAAACCAAAGCTTAATTACATACTCTACACATGGATTGGGTTAAACATTGCCTTGCCCAATTTATTTGCCAAAAACATGCCAAATTCAAAGTGTATCTTCCCCTTGGTTTCCTTGCCTCGAACGAAGCTCCAAGTGCCTTTATTTCTATACATGGACGAAAAGAGAGCTTAAGCAAATATGCTTAGTGAGGAAGCTCTACACAAATCATCAATGCATCCATTTAAAACCATGATGAAAACATATTTTGCAACACATTATTAAATAATGCATGCTAACATTCATGCTCATGTTCTTTAAACCAAATGCTTCCTTGAGTTCACATAACCTTATCAAAACAATTTATAAATGATGCTCAAACTTCATCTCAAATTCATGTATGTATATTGGCATTCTAGTGACCACTTTAATGTGAACCTTGAGCTCACCGAATACACGGATCCATGAGACCATAGTCTCGTCATGACACGAAGTCACCATTGACGTGACACGAAGTCACCATTGACATGACACGAAGTCACATTTGACATGACACGAAGTCACCATTAGCACTACCATGCACGATCGGACACATAGTCACCCTTGTTACGTGTAGGCGGCTCTACCACGTACGGTTGGACACAAAGTCACCCTTGTTACGTGTAGGCAAAATTTTGTATTCTCAGTTTTGATTATAGTGCACTTAAGACAATCCTAATGACATGTCATCGTATCCGAATCTAAAGTTAGTGTCACTAAGCCAATATCATATCAAATATGCATGATAACTTGTTGTTCACAATGCATGCATAATATGTTCAACAAATAAACCAAAAGCCATGCCCAAAGGCACCATCATGTATAAGGCAAATAACCATATTGTATTCCAAAACATTTCTCATAATTTTCCATAATCATGGATGCTAAATAAGCTATGCATTTCAGCAAGTATCTCTCATGTATGCATCAATTCAAAACATGCTCATGCACTTCCATAAATCTTATGCATTACCAATAAAATACCTTTGTCGAAAATAGCCGAAACTCATATCGGTTCATTAAAACAAATACTTTACTTACTCTTAAACTATGGAAGATTTTCACACTCTTCCATAGCCCCCCAAAACAGAACATACCAAAACGTGATTCGCTTTAAATCCGAAACCACTCACCAACAAGCGAAACGAGCTTTCACCGCTCTCCGATGATC
This sequence comes from Abelmoschus esculentus, assembly GCA_035048815.1. NCBI lineage: Eukaryota > Viridiplantae > Streptophyta > Magnoliopsida > Malvales > Malvaceae > Abelmoschus > Abelmoschus esculentus. Next base: position 12,771,326 of record JAUCBN010000016.1, on the reverse strand, counting down.
GCACCAACTCACCAGTAATCAAGCACCTTCTTGTACCTCTTCTACAACATTAAAAACAGAACATTCTCACATCATAACATGCTCAAACAAACAGCCATATCCGATCACCATTAAACTACCGAAAACTTAGCCGAAAAGACCGCAAACTAAGCCGAAAAACATCCGAACAACACCAGCCCAAAACCTAACGAATCTAACATCTAATCCACTTCAATTATGATCCAAAAACACGTCCAAACCATCCTTATATCTCCAGCAACACTTAAGCATCTAAGACAGCCCATAAAACAACCGAAAAGAAACTTAAAACTACACCGATTGCATTATTCCGGGATTAGATTAATATGATATCAAATCAAGACTCAATCAATCATTAAATCAACATAAAAACATGATTGAATTCATCTAATTTCCAGCATTAAATGAGATCCAAAAAGATTTCACAAAAACATCACAAAATCACTAGATCTAACATTAAAAACATTGAATCAAGTGTTTATTCAAAGATTAGCAAGCTAATACTTGGGAATTTCAATAAAGAACCTTAGAAAAGAATAAAAATCCAGAAAATTACCTTCATGATCTATTCACCAAAAATATGAGATTTTTCCCCTTCTTGATTCCTTGCAATTTGATGAAGATTTGATGAAATCAATGCATAGGTTTTGTAAAGGATAGAAGGATGATGCAAATGATGTAATCTTTGTGGAAAAAGATGCAAAAATCAGCAAGGAATTGAAGAGAAAAGATGAAGAGAAAGTGGAGAGAAAATGAGAGAAAAAGATGAGAGAAAATTAGAGAAAAAAGTGATTTTAAAAGAAAATGATTAAAAATCTAATTAAAGTAGTTAAAAATATATTTTGGTGAATAAATCATCATTAAAAATTAGAAATGGGTTTATGGCCCTCTAAGGATTCTAAGTTTAGCTTTCTTTTCAATTTAGTCACTAAAAACATGTAATTTCCAAAAATTACAAAATAGTCCTCCAATTTTCCAGAAATTACAAATTGGTCACTTATGCATAATTAAGCATAAATTAAAAATCATTATAAAATCCAAATTGTTTTCTTTTAATTTTGAAACATATTTTTAATATTTCAAACCTTATTCAAAAAATATTATTTTTTTAAAATAAAATATCCTTATTTTATTTTTTTCCCGGAATTAATGAACCGGAGAACCCAATTTGTCTCGAATCGAATTCCCCTAACTAAGCCTAACTATTAACCCAAAAACGGGATGTTACATGACCAATTAGTAATTTTTGGAAAACAATGGAGGACTTGATTTGTGATTTTCGAAAATTGTTGTTTTAGTGACTAAATTGAAAAGCAAACTAAACTTAGAATCCTTAGAGGGTCATAAACCCAATTTAATTTTTAATAATGATTTATTCACCAAAATACTTTTTAATTAGATTAATTAAAGATGATACACATTTTCTCACTTAATTACCTTTTTTCTCTCATTTTTTTCTTTCATTTTCTCTCCATTTTCTTCATCTCTTTTCTTCAATTCCTTGCTGATTTTTGCATCTTTTTCATTAAAGATTACTTCATTTTAATCATCTTTCCATTCTTTACAAAACCTAACCATCTATTTTATCAAATCAACACCAATTTACAAGGAATCAAGAAGAGGAAATTGCATCTTTTTGGTGAAAAGATCTTAAAGGTAATTTGCTGGATTTTAACTCTTTTCTAAGGTTCTTTATTGAAATTCCCAAGTATTAGCTTCCTAATCTTTGAATAAAACTTAATTCTATGTTTTCAATGTTAGATCTAATAATTTTGTGAATGTTTTTGTGAAATCTTTTTGGATCTCATTCAATGCTGAAATTAGATGGACTTAATTATGTTAATATGTCAATTAAATGATTAATTGAGTCTTCATTTGATGGCACATTAATTTAATCCCCGAATAATGCAATCGGTGTTATTTTAAGGTATTTTTCGGTTGTTTTAGGGGTTGCTTTAGGTGTTTTAAAGTTGCTGGGGATATAAGGATGGTTTGGATGTGTTTTTAGTTAGTAATTAAAGTGGATTAGATGTTAGATTTATTAGGTTTTGGGGCTGATGTTGTTCGGATGCGTTTCAACTTAGTTTACGGTCTTTTCGGCTAAGTTTTCGGTAGTTTTGTAGTGATCGGATATGGCTGCTGGTTTGAGCATGTAATGATATGAAAATGCTCTGTTTTTAATGTTGTAGAGGTACAAGAAGGTGCTTGAGTGCTGGTGCATTGGCGTGATCATCGGGATATCGACGGAAGCTCGTTTCACTTGTTGGTGAGTGATTTCGGATTAAAAGTGAATCATATTGGATTAAAAGTGAATCATATTGGTGAGTGAAAACTTTCCATAGTTCAAGAGTAAGTGAATTAAATGAATTTGATGCAATTTCTTATGTATCGACAATTTTGGAAATGGCTTTGATGATGTTGATTTATTGAGATTTTGGAGATGTATAACTATGGTTTTGATATGATGCATGCATGTGTTAATTGCTGGAAATTGCATGATATATAAAGGCATTCATGGCTTATGGAAGCATGAAAATGTATTGGAATATGATGAGGTTATTTGCCCTATAATGATGAAGTCGTTGAGCATAATTTAAGGTTCACATGATGAACAATATATGAATGCATTATGAGTAGCAAGTTAACATGCATGATTGATATTGATATTGGCTTAGTGACACTAACATTAGACTCGAATACGAATAACATATCATTAGGATTGAGTGCACTATAAAATAAAGAGAATAACGATGATGCCTACACGTAAACAAGGGTGACTTTGTGTCCGATCGTGCGAGTAGAGCTTTCCTATATGTAAACAAGGGTGACTTTGTGTCCGACCGTGCATATAGTTGACCCATACATAAACAAGGGTGACTTTGTGTCCGACCGTGCGTAGTGGGGGTAACATGTATACAAGGGTGACTAAGTGTCTGACCGGTGTATGTTGAGACCAAGAGTCTCCAATTATGAGAAAAAGGATCCGTGTATTCAGTGAACTAAGAGTTCACATTAGGCGATCACTAGCAAGCCAATATGCATACATGAAGTGAAATGGTATTCTTGTGCGTGACACATGAAATGATTTGACAATGTTGATGAGCATGATTTGGTTTTACATATTCAATTAAGCATAAAGGATGCAAACATGACATTAAAAATGATTTAGGTTTTATGCATTGATGACCTTTTGTAGAGCTACCTCACTAAGCATGTTTGCTTAAGCTCTCCTTTCGTCCTTGCAGAAAAATAAAGGCACTTGGGACTTTTTTCGGAGCAAGGAAACCAAGGGGAAGGATTACTTCAAATTTGGTATGTTTTGGCAAATAAGTTGGGGCTTGGCAATGTGTAACCCAACCTATGTGAGGAGTGTGTACTTAGACTTGGTTAGTGTGTACTTAGACTTTGGTTTATGTTGAAATAAGACCTTTGTTGCTTGATTGTTAATTGTTGGACTATGGTATTGCTTGGATTATTGAAGCATGTACTTGCATGATCGTTATGAATTTTAATCATGTTCTTGGAAGCATTCCTATAGATTGATTGATGTCCGTGACGTTGTTAATCATGTGTCATATGTTGTTAATTATGCTTAGGACTTGTGCATATAGTGATAGCGTTTAATGGTTGTGTATTGAGACGTTAGTATACACTTAGTGTAATGTAACTTTTGGGTTTCAGACCCAAAGTTTCGAAACCTTAGTGAAGGTTCCGAAACCTTTGTCAAATAGTTTCGAAACCTTCAGGAAGGTTCTGAAACCTTGCGGGCAATTTCAATTCTGGAAAGTTACTAGACGCGAAAAGTTTCGAAACCTTCAGGGAAGTTTCTAAACCTTTTACAAAAAGTTTCGAAACCTTATGAAAGGTTTCGAAACCTTTGACTACCAGGAATTGATAGTTGCTAGAAATTATACTTTAGTCCCGAATATCTTCTTTTATTCAATTAGGGTACCTACAGATGTTATTTTGAGCTAAAATTTCATATGAATGCGTAAAATTGATTTAATTTCAAGATGGTTAACTTAATTTGTATGAAGTCCTTGTAATTTGGAAGATTTACATTCTGGTCCCTAAATTAGAGAAGCATGCAATTGATGATGTTAGAATGATCCGTTTGACTTGAAATTTACCATGAAAGATAATTGTGTGTTTGATTGAACTTTGAAGAAAAGAATTTCTAATTTGTTATTAGAATTTAAAAGTTTTATGTTTTAGTCCTTAATTTACTTAAGTGTTTAATCGGATGTTCGTTTATGATCGGATTGTTTTCGTTAATGCCTTGTACGAGACCTTAACAAGTAGGAATATAATTATGCATCTAGGAAAGATAAAAAAAATATATAACGGTTTTAGGGTTGTTTATCAAATCGGACCTTCATGGGTTTGGTTTGATATTCCCCGTGTAACCCATTAGTACTGGTTCCGTCTAGGCCGGGTTAAGGGGGTTACATCTTGAGCCAATTTCGGGCACCTCAAGATATGCATATTCTATTTCCTTCTTTTTTTATTTATTTCTTATTAACCACCTATTTAGCATACTAGAGCCAATTTCGGGCACCTCTAACATGAAGGAGAGCAACACTAGAGCCAGTGATAGGCACCTCTAGTTATTTTTCCAACAAATTCTAAGTCTTTATCACCTAAGTTTATTAAAAGAACTCATAAACCAAACAAGTCCAAAAAGTGTTTATTTTCTATCTAACCCTAAAGCATGCTTCTAAGTTTTATTCCATAAGTATCCTATAGTTATCCCTTCAAAAAAGAACTTGGCCATGGGGAGGAGAAAGATTTCTATAGCCTTAAAAGAGTAAACTAAAGCAAAGCTGACATAGGGCAGTGCAACATTACAAACATAAATTCAAGAAAAGAGAATATTAAAAAAATTCAGTAAAAATTTACTCCCTTTATGGTAATGCCGCGACAGTTGGTAGCCTTGGCAGTACTTCTGCACCTACAATCTCCCCCAAACTCAAACCAAGCATTATCCTCAATGCTCAAATCACATAACAGATAAAATTAATAAAACAAGTAAAGATAGTATAGGGAGAGTTTCTTAGAAAGATTCTGAGAAAAATAAGAGAGTTGTGAGATTGTAATGAATATAACAAGAGAGAGAGATTGAGTAAACAATTCTAAAGAAACAAGAATGCAAGAGTGAATAGTTCAAGAGAAAGAAGGTACTTATATAGGCCTTGGCTTTGTAGCCGTTTGGTCTTTACTGCCATTTGCATTTACTACCTCGGCAAGAATCTCGGCAGACTAGCTGTTACCCTATTTTGCCCGTTGGGACTGCTGTAGCTCTGATACTATACACTGCTACGTTAGTAGACTTCCTGTTGTGAACTACTTCTCTGTTATTCTTGCTTTATTGTCCTAACCTAAAAATTTAAACATCAAGAAACATTCAAATAATGAGAAGATAATTATTCCTAAATACCATAATTAAGAGAATTCATGAAAATACTAAATAAAATAAAAGAGAAAATTAATATAAAATAAGAATATAAAGAAAACTTCTAGAGGATCATTTTCGATATTTCTTGTAGTCCATTTGCATCCTCCATCGAGTTACAATTCTGCCCCAAAAGGTTTGGACCATAATGAATACGGATAATCCTCTTTGTATTATCTTGGTGGAGGTGTCTTTCTTTCGTGTTCTCTTGTAAGCCATGCATGTCCTCCATATTGATATTGTTTCTGAAGGCAAAAATAAATTGTTAAAAAAACTTATATCAACATCCAACCACTTACTTACCTCATTGTCATTAACTTCCATCATAGTTGGATATAGCCTTTGTTGTTGTGGCAATTGCTGTGATAGCCAATTGTCGTGGTAATCTTTTGTCAAAATTCGGTATAAATTAAGTGAAAAATCATCTTTCTTGAAGTCTTAAAGAATCAACCCACATTGTTTTTTATGCTTCTCAGTAATCTCCATCAGTAGAGATTCTGGCTTGCAACTAACATTAGATAGAATTACCACAGAAATATCATGTTCCAAATAATCTTATCCTATTTGTGATGGCTTCAAATCTTGTAATGTTGACTCCTCGAAATATGCCGGAAAGGATGAGTTTTAAAAGAATTCAAAAGGTTCATTCAGTACCATCTCATTTTCCACTATCACGACATTATCATCTTGTTGATCGAACATGTCTTCGTGTAACTACCCCGACAGTTGTGAGTGTGAGTAATCCTCAGCTTCCTTTTTCAGCATCATTGCTACCGTAATATCCTGGGAATCAAACTCCTCAAAATTTTCTAGAGCATTACTTTCATCGGCCTCGTTGAATGGTATTGTGACATTGCCCTGTTTAGACTTCTCTATTGCCGCGGCAGGACTCTCGGCAGACTCATCTACTGTTTGACAGTTTTTCTCATCAACATATTCTGGACTCAGAGGTTCTGGAATTTCCTCTAGTATTGGGATTTCAGTATCCCCAAGGATGGATTGTTGGGTTATGTTATCCCTAGCATGCAATTGATTTTCCGAATCCCTCAAGGGTGCATCCATTAACCTTGATTGCTCTATCATAAATTCTTCAATTCTAGCCATTGATGCTTTCAATGTTTCCTCAAGTGAAATTGAATACTCTCGAGAAGAATTATATTTCCATGGCATATCTGTAACATCAACAAAATTGTCATGATAAAAAAAAATTGAGCATTTTGATCATACCATGAAGGATTTTGTTGTCAGTTCCATCTATAGTCCTCTCTGTGGTCATAGGTTCCAGTACTGTATGGACAATTACTAACTAAATGATCATCTCCGCAATTGAAACAAAAATTTTCCTAGGCATAAACTTGTTGGGTTGCTCTTGGTTGACATCGATAATCATCAATTAATCTAGGAAATTCTTGATTGGTTTGATTCATATCTTCCAACATCAACTCCCGAATAGATTTGCTTCTTTCTCCTTGCAATTTGAACCTTCAACTTGAAACACACCTATAAACCCTTTTTTTAAAGAAAATGAGAAAAGAAAATATGTTAGTAAAAATAATAAAACAAAAACAAGAAAATTAAAGAAGACAAAATTTAGTTGCCAATCTCCGACATCGGCGCCAAAAACTTGATGGTATAAGCGCAATTTGAGTGCAAGTGTACACGTCGTCAAGCAATAAAATGATAAGTATATCGTGTATCGTCTCCATAGGGATTGATATACTTAATATGTTTCCTCTTGTTCCCTTGCTCCTGAAAATAAAATAAAAACACAAATAAGTTGATTTGTTTTATCTAACTAAATTTTTAAATAACAAAACATAAACTAAAAGGTTGAGAATGATTATAGAGAAAATGGGTATGATCCAGTTGCGTGAATCAGTGGATTCAATTGGTGTTCTTCTTGTCCAATGCAATCACACAACACTACTTCGATAGTACTGTAGATACTGTCTCGGCAACACTGGTGTTCCTCTGCCGCGGTAATCTCTTGCTCTTGGGCAGAGGTATCAAAGTTCAACAAAGTATCCATAAGTGACTCCGCTCATCTCTGAGTCAAAGTGCTATTGATGACTAGTCCTTGACGATACCTCTCGGCGTAAATCAAAGATAACCATCAACCAATCCAACACTTCTTTTAGCTGCTGAAACTCTTAACCTATCCCTTAGTGCCTCCACAAGAGTATAGGCCGAGTTAGTATCTACAACATCGTACTTATCCCTTTCGTGAATCTACACCTCTCGATGCTAGATAAATAGATTACTTGCAAACTTCCCTCTCAATCTTGGATACAAGAACAAAGAATGGCAATACGATAAAAAAATTTTGATTTTATTATTGCATAAGAACAAATATACAAGAATCAATCTCCTCTCACTAATATCGAGAACCTTCACCTATCCCTAAGAAGTTTACAACATATTATCGTGTAAGTACAATTCTTAGGGAGGAAGGATTTTCTCTAAAAATCAGCTCTCCTAAATAATGCGGCCGGCTAGGGTATTTATAGTCTTAACCTAGGGCAAACATTTCCTAAATAGACTTCAACTTGGAGTAGGGAACATGTCTTCTTCAAGGAATCTGATATTTCCAAGTCTACCGCCTTCTAGAAGGGTTTTCTCGCTTGGTCTCTTACTTGGGCTTTTAGCGCGCTAGCCTAGTCCAATTTATGCGTTGCATCTTCCAGAATGTTCTCTATAATTTTATCTTTCCATGGGCCTCCATTGTTGATGCTGCCACACTGGATTCTGTCGTGGCCTAGTCTTCTGCCTCAGCCACAATACTGCTTCTTTGCCGCTTCGGCTTTGGATATTCATGTATGTACAGAATATGTGAAAATATCTGCATTCTCTATAAATATTTTTGTAAGTGATGATAACAGAATATCCAATATTTGAGCAAAGAGTTTATATTTTGGTTCAAGTGGGTGTATATTAGATGCTTAAAGTACCATAAGAAGAGTAGTAAATAACTGCTTTTTAGGTACTCAACAAGCGTATACCATGATGGACGACCCTTCTCTTTGAGCGTATGTCCCGATGAATGACCCCTCTTTTCGAGTGCATGTGATAATGGACGAGTCCTTTCTTAGAGCTTTATACCGTGATGGCTGAGACATTTCTTTGAGCGTATGTCACAATGAGTGCCCCATCTCTTCGAACGTATGTTATAACGAATGGTCCCTCTCTTTGCACGTATACTGTGATTGACGACCCTCTCTTTGATCGTATGTCGTGATGAATGAACCCTCTCTTCGAGTGCATGTCATATTGAATGGTCCCTCTCTTTGAGCATATACCGTGATCGATGAATCCTTTTTTTGAGCGTATGTCACAATGAAAGACCCATCTCTTCGAGTACATTTCAAGGTGAACGATCCCATTCTCTGAGCGTATACTGTGATCGACGACCCCTCTCTTTGACCGTATGTCGCGATGAATGACCCTTATCTTTGAGTGCATGTCGTGTGGAATGGTCCCTCTTTTTGAGACTATATCGTGATAAATGACGCCTCTTCGGGAGCATGTCATAATGAACGGTCCCTTTCTTAGAACATAAACCGTGATGGACAACCTCTTTCCTTAAGCGTATGTCACGGTGAATGAACCTTCTCTTCAAGCGTATGTCATAAAGAACGATCCCTCTCTTTTAGCATATGCCGTGATGGACGATCCCTCTCCTTGCGCAATTGTCTCGATGAATGACCCCTCTCTTCGAATGCATATCATGGTGAACGATTCCTCTCTTTGAATGTATATCGTTATGGAAGACACCTCTCTTTGAGCGTATACCATGATGGACGATCACTCTCATTGAGCTTATGTCGTGATGAACGACAGAAATCTTTGAGTGGATGTCATAATAAACGGTCCTTCTCTTTGAGCGTATATCGTGATTGATGACCCCTCTCGTTGAGCGTATGTTACGATGAATGACCTCTCCCTCCAAGTGTATGTCACAATGAACGGTCCCTCTCTTTTAGCGTATACCGTGATCGATGACCCCAATCTTTCATGGTATGTTGCGGTGAATAACCCATCTCTTTGAGTGCTAGTCATAATAAGGATCCCTTTTTAAGAGTGTATATCGTGACGAACGACACCTTCCTTTGAGCGTATGCCGTGGTGAATGACCCCTCTCTTCAAGAGTATGTCATAAAGAACGGTCGCTTTCTTTGAGTGTATCCTGCAATGGACAACAACTCTCTTTGAGCGTATTTTGCGATGAATAATCCCTCTCTTCGAGTGCATCTCATAATAAACAGTTCCTTTCTTAGAGCGTATACCATGATGGACGACCTTTCTCTTTGAGCGTATGTCGCGATAAATGACCCCTCTCTTTGAGTGAATATCATAATGAATGAGCCCTTTCTTAGATCTTACACCGTGATAGTTGAACCCTTTATTGGAGCATATGTCGCAGTTAGTGACCCATCTCTTCGAGCGTATGTTATAATGAACGATCCCTCTCTTTGTGCGTATACCGTGATGGACGACCTCTTTCTTTTTAGCGTATGTCACGTTGAATGACCCCTCTCTTTGAGTGCATGTTATATTGAACGGTCCCTCTCTTTGAGCATATACCGTGATCGATGACTCCTCTCTATAAGCGTATGCCACGATGAAAGACCCATCTCTTCGAGTGCATTTCATGGTGAACGGTCCCACTTCTTGAGCGTATACTGTGATGGACGACCCCTCTCTTTGACTGTATGTCGCGACGAATGACCCTTCTCTTCGAGTGCATGTGGTGCAGAACGATCCCTCTCTTTGAGTCTATATCGCGATGAATGATCCCTCTTCGAGTCCATGTTATAATGGACGGTCCCTTTCTTATAGCGTATACCGTGATGGACGACCCATCCCTTTAAGCGTATGTCGCGGTGAATAACCCTTCTCTTCAAGCGTATGTCATAAAGAACGGTCCCTCTCTTTGAGCGTATGACGTGATGGACGACCCCTCTTCTTGAGCATTTGTCTCGATGAATGATCCTTCTCTTTGAGTGCATGTCATGGTGAACGATCCCTCTCTTTGAATATATAACGTGATGGACAACACCTCTCTTTGAGCGTATGTCACGATGAACGATACCAATCTTTGAGTGGATGTCATAATAAACGGTCCCTCTCTTTGAGCGTATACTGTGATCGATAACCCCTCTCGTTGAGCGTATGTTACGATGAATGACCCCTCCCTTCAAGTGCATGTCACAATGAACGGTCCCTCTCTTTCAATGTATACCGTGATCGATGAACCCTATCTTTAATGGTATGTTGTGATGAATAACCCATTTCTTCGACTGTAAGTCATAATAAGGATCCCTTTCTAAGAGTGTATACCGTGATGGACGATACCTTTCTTTGAGCGTATGCCACGATGAATGACCCCGCTCTTCAAGAGTGTCAGAAAGAATGGTCGCTTTCTTTGAGTGTATGCTGCAATGGACAACACCTGTCTTCGAGCGTATTTCGCAATGAATAACCCCTCTCATCGAGTGCATCTCATAATAAACAGTCCCTTTCTTAGAGCGTATACCATGATGGACGACCCTTCTCTTTGAGCGTATGTCGCGATGAATGACCCCTCTCTTAGAGCGTATACCGTGATAGCTGATCCTTTGTTGGAGCATATGTCGTAGTGAGTGACCCATCTCTTCGAGTGTATGTTATAATGAACGGTCCCTCTCTTTGTGCGTATATCGTGATAGACGACACCTCTCTTTCAGCGTATGTCACGATGAATGACCCCTCTCTTTGAGTGCATGTCATATTGAACGGTCCCTCACTTTAAGCATATACCGTGATCGATGACTCATCTCTTTAAGCGTATGTCACGATGAAAGACCCATCCCTTCGAGTGCATTTCATGGTGAACGGTCCCACTCCTTGAGCGTATACTGTGATGGACGACCCCTCTCTTTGACTGTATGTTGATGAGTACCTAAAAGGCAGTAATTTACCACCCTTCTTATGATACTTTATGCACATATTATACACCCACTTGAACCGAATCATATACTCTTTGCTCAAATATTGGATATTCTGTTTTCACCACATACAAAGTTAATATTTATAGAGAATGCAAATATTATTACAATTTCTGTACATGCAGGAATATCCAGAGCCGAAGCGGCAGAAAAGCTATATAGAGGCCAAGGCAGAAGATCGGCCACGGCAGAATCTAGCGTGGAAGCACCGAAAATGAAGGCGCATCAGAAGATAAAAATATGGAGAATATTCTGGAAGACACAGCGCATCAATTGGACCAGGCTAGCGTGCTCAAAGCCCAATTCAAAGACCAAGTGGGAAACCCTTTCTAGAAGGCGGCAAACTTGGAAATATCAGAATCCTTGAAGAAAACTTGTTCCCTACTCCAAGTTGAAGTCTATTTAGGAAAGGTTTGCCCTAGGTTAAGGCTATAAATATACTAGCCAGCCACATTCTCTAGGAGAGCCGATTTGTAGAGAAAACCCTTCCTCCCTGAGAATTGTACTTCCACGATAACATGTTCTAAATTTCTTAGGGATAGGTGAAGGTTCTTGATATTAGTGAGAGGAGATTGATTTTTGTATTCTTGTTCTTATGCAATAAAATCAGAGTTTGCTTATCCTATTTCCATTCCTTGTTCTTGTATCCAAGCCTGGGAGGGAAGTTTGCAAGTAATCTATTTATCAAGCATCGAGAGGTGTAGATTCATGATAGCGATAAGTATGGTGTCGGCGACACTAACTCGGCTTGTACTCTTGTGGAGGCACTAAGAGATGAGTTAAGAGTTTCAGCAGCTAAAAGAAGTGTTGGATTAGATAGTGGTTAGCTTTGGTTTACGCCGAGAGGTATCGTCAAGGACCGAGCATCAACAGTACTTTGACTCAGAGATGAGCGGAGTCACTTACGAACACTTTGCTGAACTTTGATACTTCTGCCCATGAGCAAGAGATTGCCGCGGTAGAGGAGCACCAGCATTGTCGAGGCAGAATCTGCAATACTATCGAAACAGTGTTGTAGGATTGCATTAGACAAGAAGAAGATCAATTGAATCCACTAATTGACACAACTGGATCCTACCTGCTTTCTCTATAATCGTTCTCAACCCTTTATTTTATGTTTTATTATTTACTTAGTTAGTTAGATAAAACAAACAATCTTATTTGTGTTTTTATTTTATTCTCAGGAGCAAGGGAACGAAGGAAGACATATGAAGTATACCAATCCCTGTGGAGACGATACACGATATACTTATCATTTTATTACTTGATGACGTGTATACTTGCACTCAAAATAGCGCTTATACCACGCCTATCAAGTTTTTGGCGTCGTTGTCAGGGATTGGCAACTGAATTTTGTTTTCTTTAATTTTCTTGTTCTTTAATTATTAGTTATCTAACTTTAACTTTAGTTTTATTTTATTTTTGGTTTTTATTAATTTTTATTTATTTGGTTTATGACCAGGGCAAATCCGAGTGGAACATTATACGAGTTGGATCCAGAGATTGAACGTACAAGACATAATCTAAGACGAAATCTGTTTCAAACTATGGACAACCCAGCTAGAGGACCTGTTGATCATAATGTCCTCCCGCCAGCAATGCAACAGCAGCCAATGCTGCATCCTTTGCCGAGATAACCAACTGTCAGTGATTATCTAGTGGAGGATCTGAACGGACTTAACCCTGGCGTAGTTACCCCGGAGATCGAAGCAACTCACTTTGAGCTTAAACCAGTAATGTTCAACATCTTGAACACAATTGGACAGTTTGGTGGGTCTGCTACCGAAGATGCAAGGCAGCATCTTAAATCCTTCATGGAAATGTGCAACTCTTTTAAAATTCAAGGAGTCCATGAGGATATTTTGCGCTTAAAATTGTTCCCCTATTCACTGAGGGATAGGGTGAAGATTTGGTTGAATAGAATCCCAGTAGGATCAATTGGATATCGGGAAGAACTTTGTCGAGAATTCATTACGAGGTTCAATCCAACAAATCTTTATGACCGCATTCGTAATGAAATTATATCATTCCGGCAAGATGAAGATGAACTGATTTACGAGGCATGGGAATATTACAGAGAACTATTAAACAAATTCCCCTTACATGGTTTTCCCTTGTGGACACAAGTTTCTATGTTCTACAATGCTACCAATGCTTCCACAAGGATGATGCTAGATGCCTCCACAAATGGGACACTTTTAGATAGAGCACTCGCGGAAGCCATTGAAATTCTGAACAAACTCGCAAGGAACGATTTCCAATTTCTCACATCGAGGCGAGGAGGAATGAGACGTCATGCCACAGCTCATGAATTAGACACATCAAGTTCGGTGGCAGCAAAAGTGGCTTCTCTGACCAAGATGGTTCAGAATATGCAGAACCAAAGAAGCATACATGAGGTTAAGGCAGTCAACTCATCAGATTATATGCCAGATGTGGAGACTGGCCTATATGATGGAAATTATAACAGAAATAATCCAATGATGTCCAACAATTATAACCCATCTTGGAAAAGGTATCCGAACTTCTCTTGGAGTATCCCTAACAATGCCTTGAATCCAACTACCCAAGCCCCTAGATTTCAGCATCAGAACCAGAACCTGTTGCAGCAGAACACTCAGCAGCCCATGCCGCTGCCGTAGGTACAGCAACAGTCTCTGAATGCACTGGCCGATTCTCTCACAGCTTTCAGGTTGAAGACTGATGCCTACATGATGAAGAATAGCCGCTTCATGAAGCGTACTGATAACTTCATGAACAGAACAGAGATGAGACTGCAGAACCAAGAGGCTGCAATAAAATCCCTAGAAACCTAGGTTGGTCAATTTTCCCAACGCAAAAATACTCGACCACCTGAAGGTTTACCTAGCAATACTGAAGTTGCTAAGGTATTAGGTCACGATCAATGTAAAGTAATCACCACTAGAAGTGGCCTACAGTTGAAAAATAAAGAGGGGACCTACACTGAAAGAGTTCAACTAGAACAACAACCACATGAGGACTCAGAGGCTGAGAAAGACCCTGCCGAAAACACTGCCACGACCACAGAACCAGCAGTATCAAAACCTACTGCCAAGGTAGCTGTAGAAAAATTCACCTCAGGTATAAAACTCAATATCCAAGGAAACCTGGAGGACATTAGACCACCACCTCCTTTTCCATAGAGGTTAAAGAAGCAAAAACAGGACCACCAATTTCAGAAGTTCCTTGAAATCTTGAAACAGGTCCATTTTAACTTGCCCCTAGTTGAGGCAATTGAACATATGCCCAACTATGCCAAGTATTTAAAGGACATAGTATCAAAACGACGAAGGCTAAGAGAATTTGAAACAGTGGCAGCTACTGAAGGCTGGATGGCAATGTTATATAATCGCATGCCACCCAAACTAAAAGATCCTGGCTGCTTCATAATTCCCTGTGCAATTAGAGATGGTTATAAAGGAAAGCCCCTATGCGATTTGGGAGCAAGCATCAACTTAATGCTCAAATCAATTTTCCAGAAACTCGGAATTGGACGGGCGAAACCAACAACAGTACTGCTCCAACTTGCGGATCGGTCTTACGTGCATCTTGAAGGCAAAATCGAAGACATTCTGGTGAAAGTTGACAAGTTCATCTTCCCTGCTGACTTTCTTGTCCTTGACTGTGAAGTTGACGACAATGCACCGATCATATTGGGTCGACCTTTCCTTGCTACTAGACGCACTATCATTGATGTGGAGAATGGCGAACTCACAATGTGAATAAATGATCAACAAATCAAGTTGAACGCCTTCCACAACCTGCCAAATTCGGACTCTCCAGCAGAATGTAAGGCTCTCCATACGTCTAATAAGGGTACTAAAATATCCTGCCTGAGCAGCACGCTCGAGAGACTATTCTGTAAAAGAATAAAACCCAAAGGAGAAGCCGAATACACCAAAGGGACTGGCCAACTCATGCAGATAGACACGGGCCAAAAAGAGATAGCGAAGATGGGAGATGCATTCACATGCACTCCACAAGTAACCTAATCTCTTCCCTTCACCTTTTATTATATTAGGATTAGTATATATAGTATTATTTTCAACATTTGTTATTTCTAAGTATTTTGTTACAGAATTTTATTATTTTACTTCATGATCAACAATTTTTATTTTTAGTATTTTGGATTCAGTGATTTTAATTTTTAATAAATTGATGAATACAGGAAAATTTTTCCACAGCAGGAAGTCTGCTGCTGCGGCAACACTGTGTTAGAGCCGCAGAATTACCAACGAGCAAAAACAGTATAGCGGCTATCTACTGAGAAATCCGCCGCGGTAGTAACTGTGCATCCAGGCAGTAAATGCCTAACGGCTAGTATTTTAACAGTCATATTTCTACAGCCTATATAAACATATTCACTGCTGTGCATTATTTACTTTGCATTCTTATTATCCTTACTTACTTTTACAATCTTGCTCTCACTACTTCGTGCAATTTTCAAAACAATCTCTATTCAATCCAGAAATTCTCAAACCACCTTACACAAGCAGTTCTATAGCTTACTACATAAGATTTGCCCCAGTCGCTGTTGCTGAAAGATTCAACTGATCATTCGTTGCTCGACAACTATGGGAAGAGCAGGGATTTCAACAGAAAAATGAAATGAACTTCGGCATTGAACCATACTTATTCGACAAGATTCAGCATTAGGATTGAGAGGCTTTCTGTCTACAACCTCAAGCAACAAATGCTACAATTGTACGAGAATTTTATGCGTATGGGCCGAGCAAGGACACCCTCTTTGTCCACTACCGAGGCAAACCTGTACAACTTGATGCCAAAGTCATCAATGACTTTTACGGTCTCACACCTACACGAGATGATCATGCCGACTACGTAGACAGTACCACCACTCAAGACTATGAGGAGATTAAGAATGAGCTTTTTTACAGCAATACTTCATGAGAAACTGATGCCCATAAGGGTTCAGTAACACGGAAAAGTCTAATACTCGAGGCCAAGATATGGTGTATGTTTGTCAAAAGACGACTTATCCTAACTTTCCACAACAGCACAGTGGATCGTAAAAGACTGGCACTGATCCATTCCATCATTAAGAAGAGAAGCATCAATATTGGAGAGATCATCCTTCACAAAATCCATGAATGCGGAAAGAAGAAACGTGGACCATTGTACTTCCCCTGTTTAATCTCTGCCTTGTGCATTAATGCAGGAGTTCAAGTCAAAGATACGGATGAATACATGCCAACTAGGCTGGGATGGACAAGAGACTTCTGCCATCGAGTTATGTAGATAAAAAATGCAGAACCTGTCCAGGCAATACCACAGCAGTTCACTACCGACTACACCACTGGAGGATAGTATTCAACAGAAGCACCAGCCTATGCCGAGCCGACTGTCGGAGTAGACCCATACCAAGAGATTTTACAAAGGATGGCAGCCATAGACCTTCGCCAACAGCGCTACATAGAGTACACACGTAACTTTAACGAGTCTCTAGCCAACATGATGATGCAGAGCTTTCCACATCAAGGGTCACAATTTCCTGAATTCCCAGCTAATATGTTCGTCACTGCCGCCCCTTATACTGATACAACACCTGCCCCAGGACCGCAACCATCTTTCCAACCACGGCCGCATCCACAAGTCTATGCTGCTGGACCTTCCAGGCCAGGAAGGTCTGCCAGAATATCATCTACTAGCCAAAGGCCATCCAAGAGGCGGGTTGTCTTTAACTCTCCCCAAAAAGAACCAATTCCCATGCCCAGTATAAGCAGGGATACGCTATCTCGCGAGATTGATGAATACCATAGTTCATCCCATGAATCAGCAAGACCCACTGCCACGGTAGGAGGAGGAACAAAAATCATGGACACTGACGACGAAGGGGACGAAGTCCAAAGGCCTTCTATATTTTAATTGTTGTTTATTTTATATATTTTGAGCATTGAGGACAATGCTTGGTTTGAGTTTGGGGGATATTGAAGGTGCAGAAGCACTGTCGAGGTTATCCAATGCCGCGACAATACCATAAAAGGAAGTAAATTTTTACCGATTTTTTTTATATATTCTCTTTTCTTGAATTTAAGTTTGTAATCTTGTACTGCCTTATGTCAGCTTTGCTTTAGTTTACTCCTTTAAGGCTATAGAAATTTTTCTCCTTACCATGGCCAAGTACTGTTTTGAAGGGATAACCATAGGATACTCATGGAATAAAACTTAGAAGCTTGCTTTAGGGTTAGACAAAAAAAATAAGTGAACACTTTGTGGACTTTTTTGATTTAGGAGTTCTTTTAATAAACTTAGGTGATAAAGACTTAGAACTTGTTGGAAAGATAACTAGAGGTGCTTATCACTGGCTCTAGTTTTGCTCTCCTTCGTACTAGAGGTGCCCGAAATTGGCTCTAATATGCTAAATAGGTGCTACAAAAGAAAAAGAATAAATAAGAAAAAGAAGAAAATAGAAAACACATATCTTGAGGTACCTAAAATTGGCTCAAGACTTGTTTTTTTAAGGAGATAGCTAATCCAAGATTCTACTTGTCTTGAACTTAGAGTTTATCTAAGAAATCCTTAAATCAACCTTGTCCATTAAACGCACACACGCACCTATCCCTAGAGTTTGTTTCTTAGTAAAAGTCCTTGGGTAAACTAGTGGCTAAAATGGAGAGATAGACATGACCATGGTGGGGAGAATAGATGGAAGAGTAAGACCAAAGGGGGGTAAGATTTAGCAATTTGATGTTTGGCATTGCTTGAGGACAAGCAATAGTTCGAGTTTGGGGGTATTTGATGAGTACCTAAAAGGCAGTAATTTACTACCCTTCTTATCATACTTTATGCACCTATTATACACCCACTTGAACCGAATCATATACTTTTCACTCAAATATTGGATATTCTGTTTTCACCACATACAAAGTTAATATTTATAGAGAATGCAGATATTATTACAATTTTTGTACATGCAGGAATATCCAGAGACGAAGCGGCAGAAAAGCTATGTAGAGGCCGCGGCAGAATCCAGTATGGAAGCACCAACAATGGAGGCGTATCAGAAGATAAAAATATGGAGAATATTCTGGAAGACACAGTGCACCAATTGGACCAGGCTAGCGTGCTCAAAGCCCAATTCAAAGACCAAGCAGGAAACCCTTTTTAGAAGGCGGCAAACTTGGAAATATCAGAATACTTGAAGAAGACTTGTTCTCTACTCCAAGTTGAAGTCTATTTAGGAAAGGTTTGCCCTAGGTTAAAACTATAAATATATTAGCCGGTAACATTGTCTAGGAGAGCCGATTTGTAGAGAAAACCCTTCCTCCCTAAGAATTGTACATCCACGATAACATGTTCTAAATTTCTTAGGGATAGGTGAAGGTTGTTGATATTAGTGAGAGGAGATTGATTCTTGTATTCTTGTTCTTATGCAATAAAATCAGAGTTTACTTATCCTATTGCCATTCCTTCTTCTTGTATCCAAGCCCGAGAGGGAAGTTTGCAAGTAATCTATTTATCTAGCATCGAGAGGTGTAGATTCACGAAGGGGATAAGAATTGTGTCGGCGACACTAACTCGACCTGTACTCTTGTGGAGGCACTAAGAGATGAGTTAAGAGTTTTAGTAGCTAAAAGAAGTGTTGGATTGGTTGGTGGTTTGCTTTGCTTTACGCCGAGAGGTATCGTCAAGGACCAAGCATCAACAGTACTTTGACTCAGAGATGAGCGAAGTCACTTAAGGACAATTTGCTGAACTTTGATACTTCTTCCCACGAGCAAGAGATTGTCGTGGCAGAGGAGCACCAGCATTGCTGAGGCAGTATTTACAGTACTATCGAAGAAATATTATGCGATTGCGTTGGATAAGAAGAAGATCAATTAAATCCACTAATTGATACAACTGGATCCTACTTGCTTTCTCTATAATCGTTCTCAACTCTTTATTTTATGTTTTATTATTTACTTAGTTAGTTAGATAAAACAAACAATCTTATTTGTTTTTTTATTTTATTCTTAGGAGCAAGGGAATGAAGAAAGACATATTAAGTATATCAATCCCTGTGGAGACGATACACGATATACTTATCATTTTATTACTTGACGACGTGTACACTTGCACTCAAAATAGCGCTTATACCACGCCTATCATATGTCGCGATGAATGACCCTTCTCTTCGAGTACATATTGTACGGAACGGTCCCTCTCTTTGAGTCTATATCGTGATGAATGACCCCTTTTTAGTGTATGTTATAATGGACGGTCCCTTTCTTATAGCGTATACCGTGATGAACGACCCCTCCCTTTAAGCGCATGTCGCGGTGAACGACCCTACTCTTCAAGCGTATGTAATAAAGAACAGTCCCTCTTTTTGAGCGTATGCCGTGATTGATGACCCCTATTCTTTAGCATTTGTCTCGATAAATGATCCCTATCATCGAGTGCATGTCATGGTGAACGATTCCTCTCTTTGAATGTATACCTTGATGGACGACACCTCTCTTTGAGCGTAAATCGCGATGAATGACTCCTAACATCGAGTGCATATCATATTGAATGCTCTGTCCCTTTGAGCGTATAACGTGATGGACGACCCCTATCTTTGAACTTTTGTCGAGATGAATTACCCCTCTCTTCGAGTACATGTAATAATGAATGCTCCATCACTTTGATCGTATACCGTGAAGGAAGACCTATCTCTTTAAGAGTATGTCGGGATGAATGACCCTTCTCATCCAGTGCATGTCACGGTGAACGGTCCCTCTCTTTGAGCTTAAACCGTGAAGTACGACCTTGCTCTTTGTGTGTATGTCGCGATGAATGACCCCCTTCTTCGAATGCATGACATAATAAATTGTCCCTCTGTTTGAGCGTATACCGTGATGGATGACCACTCTCTTTGAGCGTATGTCACAATGAACGACACCACACTTTGAGTTGATGTCATAATAAATAGTCCCTCTCTTTAAGAGTATACCGTGATAGATGACCCCTCTCGTTGAGCGTATGTTACGATGAATGAACCCTCTCTTCAAGTACATGTCACATTGAATGGTCCCTCTCTTTCAGCGTATGCTATGATCGATGACCCCTATCTTTAATGGTATGTTGCGATGAATGACCCCTTACTTCGAGTACAAGTCATAATAACGATCCCTTTCTTAGAGTGTATACCGTGATGGACGACCCCTTTCTTTGAGCGTATGCCTTGGTGAATGACCCCTCTCTTCAAGAGGATGTCATAAAGAACGACCCCTTTCTTTGAGTGTATGCTACGATAGACGACACCTCTCTTTGAGTATATTTTGCGATGAATGACCTCTCTCTTCGAGTGCATCTCATGATAAACAGTCCCTTTCTTAAAGCGTATACCATGATGGACGACCCTTCTCTTTTTGAACATATGTCGTGATGAATGACCCCTCTCTTCGATTGCATGTTATAATAAATGAGCCCTTTCTTAGAGCTTATATCGTGATGTCTGACCCCTTTGTTTGAGATTATATTGCGGTGAGTGACCCATCTCTTCGAGCGTATTTTATAATGAACGGTCCCTCTCTCTGTATATATACCGTGATGGATGACCCCTCTCTTTGAGCGTATGTCACGATGAATGATCCCTCTCTTCGAGTGCATGTCATATTGAATGGTCTCTCTCTTTGGGCATATACCGTGATCGATGAACCCTTTCTTTGAGCGTATATCACGATGAAAGACCCATCTCTTCGATGCATTTCAAGGTGAACGATCCCACTCTTTGAGCATATACTGTGATTGACGATCCTTCTCTTTGACCGTATGTCACGATGAATGACCCTTGAGCATATACCGTGATAGACGATCCCTCTCTTTGAGCGTATGTCACGATGAATGACCCATCTCTTCAAGTGCATGTAATAATGAACGGGACCTTTCTTAGAGCTTATACCGTGAATGCTTACTCCTCCCTTTGTGCAAATGTCACAGTGAATGACTCATCTCTTCAAGTGTATGTCTTAATGAACGGTCCCCCTCTTTGAGTGTATACCATGATGGATGACCCCTCTTTTTGAGAGTAATGACGCGATGAATGACCCCTCTCTTTGAGTGCATGTCATAATGAACGGTCCCTCTCTTTGAGCACATTCTATGATGGATGATGAGTGCCTAAAAGGCAGTTATTTATTACCCTTCTTGTAACCCCCTTAGCCTGACTTAGACGGAACCAGCGCTAATGGGTCACACGGGGAATATCGAACCAAACCCGTGAGGGTCCGATCCGATAAACGACCCTGAAAACTGTTATATATTTTTTTTATTTTATCTTACCTAGATGCACGTTTAATCTCCTATGCGTAATTAACACAAGTAAGACAGAGACAGTCGCAGTTCATTCATTATAAGTAAATCAATTAAACGCATACATGATTAGGGACCAAAATGTAAGAAACTAATTGCATCTCCATATCCACAATCAATCCACCAGTTAACCATTAAGCAAGCTAATCACATTCACCATACATTTTAGATCAAACGAGGAAATCTTAATTAATCGATTTCACGTTCTAGCATTTATGGACTTAATTGCAAAGTATTTAATATTAGGTATTTTATCCATCTTAAATCATGCGATGTATATTCGGGTTAAAACATGAATCGTGGTGTCACAACATCTCCCTAAATTACACATAAATTCACTGTGTTTGTTACTAAATTAAATCCTACATTTCATGCATTCAAAACTCTCGGATTGCCCTTTTTAAGCCAGGTGTTTCGAAAGAGCCCTGAAGTGTTTCGGAACACATCACCTGTTTCGAAACAGCCCATAGCGTGTTTCGGAACAGACAATTCTAGTAGCATTTGGTACCGAACCCTGGTTCGATACAGCCATGTCCAGTAGCATAAGGGTATCGATACTGCCACAGGGTGTTTCGATACCCCCTGTACTCGGGACTGGGGTAAGACGTTTTAAGCTCATTTAAACCACCCAAGCATAAACATTAATAACCCGAAATTATATGCAACATTCCTAGGCATATTCATCAACATAAACACACCTTAAAACATTAGAAAAGATCACAAGGAGACCTATAGGCATGCTTCCTAAAGATTGAACTGCAATATAACAAACATGCTAAACCATGCTTCACAATTCAAACATATCCAAAGTTCAACAAATAACAATCAATCAATAATGGTCTTATTACAACATGAACGAAAGCCTAAATGCTCACTCCTCTCATAGATTGTGTTACACATTGCCTTGCCCAATTTATTTGCCAAAAACATACCAAATTCAAAGTGATTTTCCCCTTGGTTTCCTTGCCTCGAACGAAGCTCCAAGTGCCTTTATTTTTCTGCAAGGATGAAAAGAAAGCTTAAGCAAACTTGCTTAGTGAGGTAGCTCCACAAAAGATCATCAATGCATGTATTTAAAACCATGTTGAAACCATAATTTGCAATACTTTGTCAAATCATATATGCCAATATTACATGTCCAAATTCATTAAATCATATGCATCCTTGAGTTCACATAACCTTGTCAAAACAATTTATAAATGATGCTCAAACCTTTTTCTCAATTTCATGTATGTATATTGACTTTCTAGTGAACACTTAATGTGAACCTTGAGTTCACCGAATACACGGATCCATGAGACATTTGTCTCGTCATGACACGAAGTCACCATTGACATGACACGAAGTCACTATTATCACTACCACGCACGATCGGACACATAGTCACCCTTGTTACGTGTAGGGGGCTCTACCACGCACGGTTGGACACAAAGTCACCCTTGTTACGTGTAGGCAATATTCTGTATTTTCAGTTTCGATTATAGTGCACTTAAGACAATCCTAATGACATGTCATTCGTATTCGAATCTAAAGTTAGTGTCACTAAGCCAATATCATAATCAAATGTGCATGATAACTTGCTGCTCATAATACATGCATAATATGTTCAACAAATGAACCAAAAGCCATGCCCAAAGGCACTATCATATATAAGGCAATTAACCATATTGTATTCCAAATCATATAACTTGCTGCTCATAATACATGCATAATATGTTCAACAAATGAACCAAAAGCCATGCCCAAAGGTACCATCATATATAAGGCAAATAACCATATTGTATCCCAAATTATTTCTTATAATTTTTCATATTCATGGATGCTAAATAAGATATGCATTTCAGCAAGTAATTCTCATGTATGCACCATTTCAAAACATGCTCATGCATTTCCATAAATCCCATTGCATTACCAATAAAATACCTTTGTCAAAAATAGCCGAAACTCATATCGGTTCATCAAAACAATTACTTTACTTACTCTTGAACTATGGATGGTTTTCACACTCTTCCACAGCCCCCAAAAATAGTACGTACCGAACGCGATTCGCTTTTAAATCCGTAACCACTCACCAACAAGCGAAACGATCTTTCGCCGCTATCCGATGATCGCACCAATGCACCAACAATCAAGCTTCTTCTTGTACCTCTTCAAGATCTATTCACCAAAAATATGAGATTTTACCCTTCTTGATTCCTTGCAATTTGATGTAGATTTGATGAAATCAATGCTTAGGTTTTGTAAAGGATGAAAAGATGATGCAACTGATGTAATCTTTGTGGAAAAAGATGCAAAAATCAGCAAGGAATTGAAGAGAAAAGATGAAGAGAAAGTGGAGAGAAAATGAGAGAAAAAGATGAGAGAAAAATGAGGAAAAAGTGGTTTTGAGAGAAAATGATTAAAAACCAAATTGAAGTAATTAAAAATACCTTTTTGGTGAATAAATCATCATAAAAAATTAGAAATGGGTTTATGGCCCTCTAAGGATTCTAAGTTTAGCTTGCTTTTCAATTTAGTCACTAAAACATCATATTTTCGAAAATTACCAAATTGGTCGTCCAATTTTACTAAAAAAATTACAAATTGGTCATATATGCATAATTAAGCATAATTAAAAATCATTATAAAATCCAAATTATTTTTTTT
Organism: Abelmoschus esculentus; assembly: GCA_035048815.1. Taxonomy (NCBI): domain Eukaryota; kingdom Viridiplantae; phylum Streptophyta; class Magnoliopsida; order Malvales; family Malvaceae; genus Abelmoschus; species Abelmoschus esculentus. The sequence continues at coordinate 12,746,906 of JAUCBN010000016.1, read as the reverse complement.
TAATTTTGAAACATATTTTTAATATTTCAAACCACCTTCCAAATTATTATTTTTCTTAGTTAAAAATATCCTTTTTTATTTTTTTTCCCGGAATTAATGAACCGGAGAACCCGATTCAACCCGAATCGAATTCCCCTAACTAAGCCTAACTAATAACCCCAAAAACGGGATGTTACACTTCTTTTGGTACTTTATGCATCTAATATACACCCACTTGAACCGAATCATGAACTCTTTGCTCAAATATTGGATATTCTGTTATCATCACTTACAAAGTTAATATTTATAGAGAATGCAAATATTATTATAATTTTTGTACATGCAGGAATATCCAGAGCAGAAGCGGCAGAAAAGCAGTATTACGGCCGAGGCAAAAGACAAGGCCGCGGTAGAATCCAGTGTGGCAACACCAACAATGGAGGCGCAAAGAAAGAGAAAATATAGAGAATATTCCGGAAGATACAACACATCAATTGGACCAGGCTACGATGCTAAAAGTCAAATTCAAAGATCAAGCGGGAAAACCCTTCTAGAAGGTGACAAACTTGGAAATATCATATTCCTTGAAGAAGACTTATTCCTTACTTCAAGTTGAAGTCTATTTAGGAAAGATTTTCCCTACGTTAAGACTATAAATACCCTAGCCGGCCATATTGTCTAAGAGTGCCGATTTGTAGAGAAAACCCTTCCTCCCTAAGAATTGTACATACATGATAATATATTCTAAACTTCTTAGGGATAGGGGAAGGTTGTCGATATTAGTGAGGGGAGATTGATTTTTGTATCTTTGTTCTTATGCAATAAAATCAAAGTTTGCTTATCCTATTGCCATTCTTTGTTCTTGTATCTAAGCCCGAAAGGGAAGTTTGCAAGTAATCTATTTATCTAGCATCGAGAGGTGTAGATTCACGAAAGGGATAAGTATGGTGTCGTAGACACTAACTCGACCTATGCCCTTGTGGAGGCACTAAGGGGTAGGTTAAGAGTTTCAGCAACTAAAAGAAGTGTTGGATTGGTTGGTGGTTATCTTTGTTTTATGCCGAGAGGTATCGTCAAGGACCGAGCATCAACAACACTTTGACTCAGAGATGAGCGGAGTCACCTACGGACACTTTGCTGAACTTTGATACTTTTGCCCACGAGCAAGAGATTGCCGCGGCAGAAGAGCACCAACGTTGCCGAGGCAGTATCTGCAGTACTATCGAAGCAGTGTTGTGTGATTGCATTGGATAAGAAGAAGATCAATTGAATCCATTAATTGACGCAACTGGATCCTACCCACTTTCTCTATAATCGTTCTCAACCCTTTATTTTATGTTTTGTTATTTAATTATTTAGTTAGATAAAACAAATCATCTTATTTGTGTCTTTATTTTATTTTCAAGAGCAAGGGAACGAAGGAAGACATATTAAGTATACCAATACCTGTGGAGACGATACACGATATACTTATCGTTTTATTAATTGACGACGTGTACACTTGCACTCAAAAAGCGCTTATACCACGCACATCAATGGACGACCCCTCTCTTTAAACGTAAGTCTGGATGAATAACCCCTCTCTTCAAGTTCATGTCATAATAAACGATCCCTTTTTGAGTGAATACTGTAGTTGATGACCCCTCTCTTTGAGCGTATATTGCGATGAATGACCCCTCTCTTTTAGTGCATATCATAATGGACGGCCCCTCTCTTTGAGCATATACTCTGATGGACGACCCCTCTATTTAAACGTAAGTCTAGATGAATAATCCCTCTCTTCAAGTTCATGTCATAATGAACGATCCCTTTTTGAGCAAATACTATGGTTGATGACCACTCTCTTTGAGGGTATGTCGCGATGAATGAACCTACTCTTCGTATTCTTTTCATGATGAACGGGCCCTCTCTTTCAGCGTATACTGTCATGGATGACCCTCTCTTTGAGCGTATGTCGCGATAATTGACCCCTCTCTTCGAGTGTATATCATAATAAATGGTCCCTTTCTTAGAGCGTATATCGTGATGGAAGACCTTTCTCTTTGAGCATATGTCGCGATGAATGACCCCTCTCTTCGAGTGCATGTCATAATGAACGGTCCCTTTCTTAGAACGTATACCATGATTGATGACCCCTCTCTTTGAGTGTATGTCTCGATGAATGACCCTTCTTTTTGAGTGCATATAATTGTTAATGGTCACTCTCTTTGGACGTATATCGTCATGGACGACCGTTCTCTTCGAGTGCATGTCATAATGAACGGTACCTTTCTTAGAGCGTATACCATGATGGACGACCCTTCTCTTGGAGCGTATGTAGCAATGAATGACCTTTCTTTTCGAGTGCATGCCATGGTTAACAGTCCCTCTCTTGGAGCGTATATCATCATGGACGATCGCTCTCTTTGAGTGTATGCCATAATGAATGGTCACTTTCTTAGAGCGTATATCGTGATGGATGACCCTTCTCTTTGAGCGTATGTCGCGATGAATGACCCCTCTCTTCGAGTGCATGTAATAATGAACAATCCCTTTCTTTGAGATTATATCATGATGGACGACCCCGCTCTTTGAGCGTATGTCGCGATAAATGATCCCTCTCTTCTAGTGCATGTCATATTAAATGGTCCCTTTCTTAGAGCATATATCGTGATGGACGATCCCTCTATTTAAGCGTATGTCACGAAGAAGACCCCTCTTCGAGTACTTGTCATGGTGAACAGTCACCCTCTTTGAGTGTATATCGTGATAGAAAAACCCTCTTTTTTAGCGTATATCGCGATGAATGACTGATAGGCGTGGTATAAGCGCTATTTTGAGTGCAAGTGTATATGTCATCAAGTAATAAAATGATAAGTATATTGTGTATCGTCTCCATAGGGATTGGTATACTTAATATGTCTTCCTTCGTTCCCTTGCTCCTGAGAATAAAATAGAAACACAAATAAGATGGTTTGTTTTATCTAACTAAATAATTAAATAACAAAACATAAAATAAAAAGTTGAGAACGGTTATAAAGAAAGCGGGTAAGATCTAGTTGCGTCAATTAGTGGATTCAATTGACCTTCTTCTTATCCAATATAATCGGACAACACTACTTCGATAGTACTTGCAAACTTCCCTCTCGGGCTTGGATAGAAGAACATGGAATGGTAATAGGATAAACAAACTTTGATTTTATTGCATAAGAACAAGAATACAAGAATCAATCTCCTCTCACTAATATCAACAACCTTCACCTATCCCTAAGAAGTTTAGAACATGTTATCGTGAAAGTACAACTCTTAGGGAGGAAGGGTTTTCTCTATAAATCGGCTCTCCTAGACAATGTGGCCGGCGAGTATATTTAGTCTTAACCTAGGGTAAACCTTTCCTAAATAGACTTCAACTTGGAGTAGAGAACATGTCTTCTTCAAGGATTCTGATATTTCCAAGTTTGCCGCCTTCTAGAAAGGGTTTCCCGCTTGGTCTTTGAATTGGGCTTTGAGCATGCTAGCCTGGTCCAATTGATGCGTTGTGTCTTCCAGAATATTCTCTAGATTTTTATCTTTCAATGCGCCTCCATTGTTGGTGCTGCCACATTAGATTCTTTCGCGGCCAGTCCTCGGCCTCGGCCTCAACATAGCTTTTCTACCGCTTTGGCTCTGTATATTCCTGCATGTACAGAAATTGTAGTAATATCTACATTCTCTATAAATATTAACATTGTATGTGGTGATAACGGAATATCTAATATTTGAGTAAAGAGTATATGATTTGGTTCAAGTAGGTGTATAATAGGTGCATAAAGTACCATAAGAAGGGTAGTAAATTACTGCCTTTTAGGCACTCATCAATGACCCAACTCTTTGAGTGCATATCAAAGTGAACTGTACCTTTTTAGAGTGCATACCGTGATGGACGTGTCCTCTCTTTGAGCGTATGTCACGATGAATGACCCTCTCTTTAAGTGCAAGTCATGGTGAACGGTCTCTATCTTTGAGCGTATACTATGATGGACGAACGCTCTCTTTATGCTTATGTTTTGATGAATGACCCCTATCTTCGATTGCATGTCGTAGTTAACGGTCCTTTTCTTAGATCGTATGCCGTGATGGACGACCTCTCTCTTAAAGCGTATGTCACGGTGAATGACCCCTCTCTTCGAGCATATGTAATAATGAACGGTCCCTCTGTTTGAACGTATGCCATGATGGATGACCTCTCTCTTTCAACGTGTATCGCGATGAATCACCATTCTCTTGAGTGCATATAATGGTGAACGATTCCTCTCTTTAGGCGTATACCGTGATGGACAACCCCTCCCTTCAAGCATATGTCATAATGAACGGTCCCTTTCTTTCAGCGTATGCCGCGATGGACAACCCCTCTCTTTGAGCGTATGTCGTGATGGACAACCCTTCTCTTTGAGCGTATGTCGCAATGAGTGACCCCTCTTATTAAGTGCATATTATAATGAACGGTCCGTGTCTTTGAATGTATTCAGTGATGCACGACCCCTCTCTTTAAGCGTATTTCGTGATAAATGACTCTCTCTTTAAGTGCATGTCACGGTGAACGGGCCCTCTCTTTGAGCGTAAACCTTGATGGACAACTCTCTTTGAGCGTATGTCGCGACGAATAACCACTCTCTTCAAGTGCATCTCATAATAAACAGTCCCTTTCTTAGAGCGTATGCCATGATGGAAGACCCCTCTCTTTGAGCGTATGTCACGGTGAATGACCACTCTCTTCAAGCTATGTCATAATGAACGATCTCTCTCGTTGAACGTATACCATAATAAACAACCCCTTTCTATGAGTGTATGTCGCAATAAAAAAACCCTCTCTTCGAGTTCATGTCATTATGAATGGTCTCTCTCTTTGAGCGTATATCGTGATCGATGACCCCTCTCTTTGAGCGTATGTTGCAATGAATGGTCGCTCTCTACGAGTGCATGTCATGGTAAACAGTTCCTCTCTTTGAGCGTATACCGTGATGAATAACACCTCTCTTCGAGTGCATGTATAATGAACTGATACGAATCCTGTTGCGGAATATCCGAATTTGTATATGTGATTGCTCGATCGTGATTCTAGTAAGTAACTGAAATGAAAAATAGAAATTTTGAAATGAAAATTACAATATGATATGAAATGGATAGATAGTATGGTAAAAGGGAATGATGATAAGACGATTATTGTATTTAGGATGAAGTATGGAAAATATGGATGTATGATTGATGGAAGTGAAGAGATGGAATGTAACTTATGGTGCGGGGTAAACAAAGGAGGAACCAACACTAAAAAGTGGAGACTTGTTCCTTAAGAGTTTTTAAACCGTGAATTTGGTGAAAGATTAATGGATTGTGACCCTCTAGTTATAAGAACTAGGAACCAACAATATAAAAAATAAATAGGGATGAATGCCACAAGAACAATCTTGCAAGCCGATAAAGTTCAAAAAGAACTATAAAAGAGAAACACTCTCAAGTTGTAATATATGTCAGCAGTTGTCTCTTTTACAATGGAATGGGTGTCGATTTATATGTTTAAGAAAACAAAAAATTGATTGACCTAGACAAAGATTAAAGACTCATTATTCTAGTATTAAAGGCCTATTAATTTGTAAGTTATCCCGTCTACAATTGACAACAAAAAATTTTGATCTAGAATAATGAATGTAGACATTCTTAAGATGAATGTAGACATGCATATCATCTGTTGGGACCGCCGGCACACCCCATGGCGCAGAGGAACAAAATTACGATGGTCCTTCCAGTGATCCATGTACGTTTAATCCAGAATCAAGAGTAAGAGTTACGATAACTTATGTAACCCCCTTATCCCGGCTTAGACGGAAACAACACTAATGGGTCACACGGGGAATATCGAACCAAACCCGTGAGGGTCCAATCCGATAAACAACCCTGAAAACCGTAACATTTTTTTTATTTTATCTTACCTAGATGCACGATTATTCTCCTATGTGTAATTAACTTAAGTAAGACAGAGACGGACGCAGTTCAATCATTATAAGTCGATCAATTAAATGCATACATGATTAGAGACCAAAATGTAACAAACCAATATGCATCACCATATCCACAAGCAATCCACCGGATATCAATTAAGCAAGCTTAAAACATTCACCATTCAATTCAGATCAAACGAGGTATCTTAGTTTATCAATTTTACGTTCTAGCATTCATGGGCTTAATTGCAATATATGTAAAACTAGATATTTTATCCTTCTTATAACATTCGATGTGTGTTCGGGTTAAAGCGTGAATCATGGTGTCACAACATCTCCTAAATTACTCATAAATCCATAGTATTCACTTACTAATTTAAATCCTACGTTTCATGCATTTAAAACTCTCGAATTGCCCTTTCTAGGCCAGGTGTTTCGAAACAGCCCTTGGGGTGTTTCGGAACACATGTGCCCAGTGAACTCATGGTTCGAACTATGATCACCTGTTTCGAAACAGCCCATAGGGTGTTTCGGAATAGACATGTCCAGTAGCATTTGGTATCGAACCCTGGTTCGATACAGGTGTTCAAATAGGCATAGCGGTATCGATACTGCCACAGGGTGTTTCGATACCCCCTGTATTTTGGACTGAGTGAGATGTATAAGCTCAACTAAACCAATCCAAACATAAACATTAATAACCCAATGCTATATGCAACATTCCTAGGCATCACCATCAACATAACCACACCTCAAAACACCAAAAAATATCACAAGGAGACCTATAGGCATGCTTTCTAAGAATGAATAGCAACATAACAAAAATGCTAGTTCATGCTTCAACAATTCAAACATAACAAAAATTCAACCATTAACAACCAAACAATAATGGTCTTATTACAACATGAAACAAAGTCTAAATGCTCACTCCTCTCATAGATTGCGTCACACATTGCCTTGCCCAATTTATTTACCAAAAACATACCAAATTTAAAGTGAACTTCCCCTTGGTTTCCTTGCCTCGAACGATGCTCCAAGTGCCTTTATTTTTTTGCAAAGATGAAAAGAGAGCTTAAGCAAACATGCTTAGTGAGGAAGCTCTACACAAATCATCAATGCATCAATTTAAAACCATGAAGAAAAACATAATTTGCAATACTTTGTTAAATCATGCATGCCAATATTACATGCCCAAGTCCATTAAATCATATTCATCCTTGAGTTCACATAACCTTATCAAAACAATTTATGAATGATGCTCAAACCTCTTCCCAATTTCATGTATGTATATTGGCTTTCTAGTGATCACTTAATGTGAACCTTGAGTTCACCAAATACACGGATCCATGAGACATTAGCTTCGTCATGACACGAAGTCACCATTGACATGACACGAAGTCACCATTGACATGACACTAAGTCACCATTGACATGACACGAAGTCACCATTAGCACTACCACGCACGATCGGACACATAGTCACCCTTGATACGTGTAGGCGGCTCTACCACGCACGGTTGGACACAAAGTCACCCTTGTTACGTGTAGGCAATATTCTGTATTTTCAGTTTCGATTATAGTGCACTTAAGACAATCCTAACGACATGTCATTCGTATTCGAATCTAAAGTTAGTGTCACTAAGCCAATATCATAATCAAATGTGCATGATAACTTGCTGCTCATAATGCATGCATAATATGTCCAACAAATGAACTAAAAGCCATGCCCAAAGGCACCATCATGTATAAGCAAATAACCATGTTGTATTCCAAAACATTTCTCATAATTTTCCATAATCATGGATGCTAAATAAGCTATGCATTTCAGCAAGTATCTCTCATGTATGCATCAATTCAACACATGCTCATGCACTTCCATAAATCTCATGCATTATCAATGAAATACCTTTGTCGAAAAATAGCCGAAACTCATATCGGTTCACCAAAACAAATACTTTACTTACTCTTGAACTATGGAAGGTTTTCACACTCTTCCATAGCCCCCAAAAACAGAACGTAGCAAACGTGATTCGCTTTAAATCCGAAACCACTCACCAACAAGCGAAACGAGCTTTCGCCGCTATCCGTTGATCGCACCAACGCACCAGCACTCAAGCTTCTTCTTGTACCTCTTCTACAACATTAAAAACAGAGCATTCTCACATCATAACATGCTCAAACCAACAACCATATCCGATCACCATTAAACTATCGAAGACTTAGCGGAAAAGACCGAAAACTAAGCCGAAACGCATCCGAACAACATCAGCCCAAAACCTAATGAATCTAACATCTAATCCACTTCAATTATGATCCAAAAACACATCCAAACCATCCTTATGCCTCCAGAAACATTTAAGCATCTAAAACAGCCCATAAAACAACCGAAAAACACCTTAAAACTACACCGATTGCATTATTCCAGTATTAAATTAATGTGATAACAAATCAAGACTCAATTAATCATTAAATCAACATAAAGACATGATTGAATTCATCTAATTTCCAACATTAAATGAGATCCAAAAAGATTTCACAAAAACATCACAAAATCACTAGATCTAACATTAAAACATAAAATCAAGTTTTTATTCAAAGATTAGCAAGCTAATACTTGGGAATTTCAATAAAGAACCTTAGAAAAGAATAAAAATCTAGAAAATTACCTTCAAGATCTATTCACCAAAAATATGTAATTTCCCCCTTCTTGATTCCTTGTAATTTGATGTAGATTTGATGAAATTGATGCATAGGTTTTGTAAAGGATGGAAAGATGATGCAAGTGATGGAATCTTTGTGGAAAAAGATGCTAAAATCAGCAAGGAATTGAAGAGAAAAGATGAAGAGAAAGTGGAGAGAAAATAAGAGAAAAAGATGAGAGAAAATTAAGAGGAAAAATGGTTTTTGAGAAAAATGATTAAAAATCCAATTAAAGTAATTAAAAATATATTTTAGTGAATAAATCATCATTAAAAATTAGAAATGGGTTTATGGCCCTCTAAGGATTCTAAGTTTAGCTTACTTTTCAATTTAGTCACTAAAAACATATAATTGCTGAAAATTACAAAATAGTCCCCCAAATTTTCCAAAAATTACAAATCGGTCATTTATGCATAATTAAGCATAATTAAAAATCATTATAAAATCCAAATTATTTTCTTTTAATTTTGAAACATACTTTTAATATTTCAAACCATCTTCCAAATTATTATTTTTCTTAATTAAAAATATCCTTATTTTATTTTTCTCGAAATTAATGAACCGGAGAACCCGATTCGACCTGAATCGAATCCTCCTAACTAAGCCTAAACTAATAACCCAAAAAGTGGGATGTTACAACTTACATTGGGTTCCTTGATAAACAACAAAAACAACAATTGGATTTGCGGTAATCACGGTCGTTCGACAATTCAAATCTTTAGCCTTCACGAATATCGTCTCGGCCTCTACTCAGTTCACCCGGTTAAGAGAGAAAATCTCGAAGAACTGTTTTTCGTGATTCTAGGGTTTGGAATTCAGAATTCTCTGATGTTGGCTGCTAGACCAAAATATCCTTTATATAGATGTAACCCTAGGTATAAGAGTCTGATTCCGATTTTATCATCCGTGTTATCATCCGTGTGTACTTTACATATCTCCACATATCCTCAATCTATGATCTCTCGAATGAGATGGAAGCATCTAAGAATATGTTTGGATCATTGATGAGATCTAGGTTCCTTTGCTTGTGCAATGGCTCCATTGTTGTCACAACGGAGCTTTATAGCATCTGATATGCTTGGAACAACCCCTAGTTCGGATATGAACTTTTTGATCCAAACAGCTTCCTTTGCTGCTTTACTGGCTGCAATACATTTAGCCTCTGTCGTAGAATCAGCTACTGTGTCTTGCTTAGAACTTTTCCAGCTTACAGTACCTCCGTTAAGGCAAAACAAAAATCCAGATTGCGATCTTGAGTCATCCTTATCTGTTTGGAAACTAGCATCGGTATAATCTTTTATACTAAGCTCTTCTTTACTTCCATAGACATGAAATGTATCCTTAGTTCTTCTCAAGTACTTAAGGATGTTTTTTACTGTTATCTAGTGACTTTCACCAGGGTTTACCTAATATCGACTTGTCATGCTTAAGGTATACGATATATCTGGTCAAGTACATATCATGGCATACATGATAGAACAAATAGTCAAAGCATATAGAATCTTATTCATTCGTTCTCTTTCTTGTGGAGTTGAAGGACACATTTCCTTCGAAAGAGATATATCATGTCTCATAGGTAAGAATCCTTTCTTGGATTCTTCCATACTAAATCTTTTTATAACTTTGTCTATATATGTACTTTAACTCAGACCTAGAAGTCGTCTAGATCTATCTCTATAGATCTTAACGCCTAAGATATATGCTGCCTCACCCAAATCTTTCATAGAGAAACAACTACTTAACCAAGTCTTAACTGACTGTAAGGTATATATGTCGTTTCCTATAAGAAGTATGTCATCTACATACAAGATTAGGAAAGAAACAATGCTTCCACTAGTCTTCCTGTAAACACAAGGCTCATATTCGTTCTTGATAAAACCAAACTCTTTGATCGCATCATTGAAATGAAGATTCTAGCTTCGAGAAGCTTGCTTTAGTCCATAAATGGACCTTTGTAGCTTACAAATCTTTCCAGCATTTCTTGGAGCGACAAAACCCTCTGGTTGTGTCATATACACATCCTCTTCAAGTTTTCCATTAAGGAAAGCGGTTTTGATGTCCATTTGCCAAATTTCATAATCATGTAATACAGCTATACCAAGCAAGATCCGGATGGATTTAAACATAGCTACAGGGGAGAAAGTTTCTTCATAGTCAATACCATGAACTTGTCGAAAACCTTTAGCGACTAGTCGCCCCTTGTATGTTTGTACGTTTCCATCCATGTCAGTTTTCTTCTTGAAAACTCATTTACACCCTATAGGTTTTACCCCTTTAGGTGATTCAACCAAAGTCGATACTTGGTTGATTGACATGGATTCCATCTTATATTTCATGGCCTCAAGCCTTTTCTTAGAGTCTGGGCTCGATACTGCCTCTTGATAAGTTCTTGGCTCATCTTGATCCATAATGAGAACATCTCCATGCCTTGCAATGAGAAATCAATATCTTTTAGGTGTATGGCGTTCTATTGTGGACCTACGCAGTGGTTGTGTTTCTAAATCTGTCAACTGTTCCTCAACAATTTGTGGAACATGTTCAATCTCATGTTCAGTGAATTGTTGTTCTTGAACTTCTCCAAGTTCAATGTCTCTACCCTTTCCTTTTTTATTGAGAAATTCTCTTTCGAGAAAAATTCATGTTCGAGCAACAAACACTTTGTTCTCTTTAGGGTTAAAGAAATAATATCCTTTAGTTTTTTTGGGATATCCAATAAAATTACACTTATGAGATTTGGGTTCGAGTTTTATCGACATCTGATGTTTGACATATGCTTTGCAACCCCAAATCTTCATAAAAGACATAATAGGACGTTTTTCAGTCCATATCTCATATGGTGTCTTTGGAACAGATTTAGACGGAACACGATTTAAAGCGAAAACATCTGTTTCTAGTGCATGTCCCCAGAAAGAAGTCGAAAAATCACTATGACTCATCATTGATCGAACCATGTCTAACAAAGTTCGATTTCTCCTCTCAGAAACTCTATTTCACTGTGGTGTACCTGGTGGAGTAAGTTGTGAGACAATCCCACATTCTTTAAGGAGTTCATCAAATTCTATGCTTAAGTATTCTTCACCTCGATCTGATTGAAGTGCTTTAATACTCTTGCCTAGTTGATTTTGTACTTCATTCTTGAATTCTTTAAACTTTTCGATAGCCTCAGATTTATGGCGCATAAGGTAAATGTAACCATATCGACTGAAGTCATCAATGAGAGTGATGAAGTACTGAAATCCACCTCTAGCTTGTGTGTTCATTGGTCCACATACATCACTATGTATTAATCCCAATAAATCACTTGCTCACTCACTTTTACCATTAAAAAGAGCCTTATTCATTTTTCCTAATAAGCAAGATTCACATACATCCGGTTGTTCGGAAACAAATGAATCAAAGAATCTAGCTTTATGGAGTCTTGATATGCGTTTATCACTTATATGACCTAAACGACAATACTAGAGATAAGTTTGATTTGAGTCATTTGTTTTTGATCTTTTTGTATTTATGTTATAAATGACATTTTCTAGATTTAAAATATATAAGCCATTAACCAATTATGCTGAACCATAAAAAACATTATCGAGATAAAAAAGAACAACAATTATTCTTAATAATAATCTCAAATCCAATCTTGTCCAAACAAGAAATAGAAATAATGTTTTTAGTCAAACTAGGCACAAAATAACAATCTTCTAAATGTAAATCAAGTCCACTAGGTAAAGATAAAATGTTTGTTCCTATAGCTAATGTAGCAACTCTTGCTCCATTTCCCACTCGTAGGTCTACGTCTCCTTTAGCTAGATTCCTTCTCTTTTGCAGTCCCTCTACAGAAGTACAGATGTGAGAACCACCACCGGTATCTAATACACAAGAAGAAGATGTTGACAGATTCACATCGATAACATAAATACCTGAAGTAGATGCACCATCTGCGTTTGCCTTCTTGACCTCTTCAACCTAAATGGGGCAATTTCTTTTCCAGTGTTTGGTCTTATTGCAGTGGTAACATTTCCCTTCCTTGTTAACTCCCCCTTTGGGTTTCAATGCATCATGTCCTTTGGGTATAGGCTTACCTTTACCCTTGTACTTTGCCACTGCCTTTCCCTTTCCTTCGTCCTTGCAAAACATCAGAATGGGCTTAGGTCCACCTTTAGACATATTTTTCTCAGTAGTTCATAACATGCCAAGTAACTGTGGAAAAGTTTTGTTAATTTCATCCATGTTGAAATTAAGGACAAATTGATTGAAGCTATTCGGCAAGGATTGTAGAATAACATCAGTAACCAATTCATCCTTTAGAGGAAAACCTAGCTTTTCCAACATTTGGATATAGCTTATCATCTAAATGACATGAGCTCCTAAAGGAGATCCCTCTACTATTTTGCACTGAAATAGAGCTTTAGAGGTCTCATACCTCTCTTGACGTGCTTGCTCCTCATATATTTCTTTGAGGTTTTGAATCATATCATATGCAACCATATCCCCATGTTGCTTCTGAAGATCAGGAGTCATGGTAGCAGGCATAAGACATCCGGCATCTAACATGTCATCCATATATTTCTTAAACTTGTCTTTGTCAGCTCTAGAAGCATTAGTTGCCAGTTCATCTGGAACAGGTTCTTCAATGACATATTCTTTTCTTTCTTGTTTGAGAACAATTCTCAAATTACGGAACCAATCAAGGAAGTTGACGCCATTGAGTTTCTCCTTCTCAAGGAGTGATCGCAATGATATAGTGTTGTTTGCCATTTAGATCTACAACAATGGAAATACATAATATAAATTTACTAATTTGAAATATTATAAATAGGATTTTATTTATAAAATACTCCCACTATTTTGTTCAAAATTAAAACTCCCCTCGTTTTTAATTTCAGAAAAATTTGACGAAAATTTTTCTAGTGAGTGAGGATCCATAATTAACCAATTTACTAAATCATCTTTGGCTTTTCTTTTAGGATAGATGTTATTTAGGTAAGTAACCGTTTACCAATTTACATCTCATGACTTAACCAAATACTTAGCCTTTAGGTTTCTAATCCTATTAAAATAACCTAACTAAGTTACTACCAATATTTCGATCGACGACTATCACTTGTTTATTCTTCATGTTTAACCAAGATGGACTTATGTGTTAATGCTTTGGCAAAACCCACATAAGATGATCAAGGCCTTAACGAGGGTAAATATTGGACGGTTAATTTTAACTTAGATTATTTTGAGTGAAAACATTAAATATCTCATCGTTATTTCTTTTAATTTGGCCCTTATTGATCTCATCAATATATGCGAGTAGAAGATATATATCATACATTGTATCACATACATGATAGATATAAAATAAAAAGTTGCAATGGTTATAGCCCAAAATAAAAAACTAAGGTGGCCCATCCCAAGCCAATAGGAGAACATTAAAACCCTAATTCTATACTAAAACTACTTCTCAAGCATCTTCTCGCCTTTGTTCCAAACGTCTCGATTGTTTCTTGGAATAATATTACAATTATAGAAACTCGTTTTACATACGAGGGAGTAAAATGATAAGAGAAGTACAATAGAGATAGAGAAAGGCACGACATGCATGCCGTATTTTAAATTTTACAACTATTGTAAAAACAAGGGCTATAACCATGCATGTCAAACACCGTGCAAAGCAAACATATCAGATATGCAATCACAAAACCGTTTAAGTTACCAATATGAGCCTATAATATATGTTGCCTACGAAAGGGTCAAGGGGCGGAACTCCTTGCGGCCACGGTAGGAAATTTTGAAAATAGTGACTATTTTTTTATGGAAAAACTTCACGATTTGATAAGATTTATCAACAGAATCGTGTTTTGGGGATTTTTAGAATCCCTTAGATTTTTCCGTATAGGAATAACAATTATTCCTTTTCCCTTGATGCGATCTGCTATCGCACTTTCACCGATCACTATGTCAACGATTGATATATGATTATTGTAAAACCCTTGTAGCAACATGGCGACTATAATTAACAGATTAGCATATTAATCGTATCCCTAATTGACTAGCAATATCAATATATATCGTCAACATAGTAAAATAAAGCATGCATCTCATACATATCGCATCACTCAAGTATTTAACCCGATTACAGATCGTACAAGTTACTCTGATACCACTGTTGGGACCACCGGGATTAAATATAATCTACTTATACATATATATTTTTGCTCATTTTCAATCATTGGGTGTGACCCTGTAGGCTCATTGTAACGTTAGTTATAATATTAGAATAATTCTAATATTACAAACAATGAGTGACATCTAGCAATATATCATTGTCATCTAAGTTACAAAAGATCATGATTCGATGTATCATGTCCGTGACCAACTATTTTAATATATTATATCCTTTTGTCTTTTTATATCTTTAATAGGCACAAGTCTTGGAATAGTCACACTTGTATAGCCTATTTTAATGTTTCTTGATATCTAGAGTGAACTACTTTTAATGAATAATTTGTGATATCTCATATCAACGTATTCAAGTATGGCCATGCATTTCTAGTCTCACTCAATCAAGTGGCCTTTGATATATTTTCCTATTATGTAGGATGGAAAAATTGTAGCCCCCTTAGCCCGGCCTAGACGAAACCGGAACTAACGGGTTACACGGGGAATATCAAACCAAACCCGCGAAGGTTCGATTCGATAAACAACCCTAAAACCGTTACTTTTTTTTATCTTACTAGATGCACAATCTTATTCCTACGTGACAAGGTCTCATACAAAGCATTTTCGGTAATACATTAGTTATAAACAACCATCCGATTAAACACTAAAATAGATTAAGGACTAAAACGTAAAACTTTTAAATACTATTAATAAAATATAAATTCTCTTCATCAAAATTCAATTAAACATTCAAGAGTTCCTCACAGCAAATTTCAACTCAAACGGTTTATTCTAACATCATCAATTGCGTGTTTCTCTAATTTAGGGACTAAATCATAAATCTTCTAAAACACACGGAAATTATCCAAATTAGATTAACCATCTTTAAATTAAGTCAACTTTAGGCATGCATGTAAAATTTCAGCTCAAAATAACATCTATAAGCACCTTAATCGAACAAAGGAAGATATCCGGGACTAAGATATAATTTCTAGCAACTTTCAATTCTTGGTGATCAAAGGTTTCGAAACCTTCCCAGAGGTTTCGAAACTTTTTGTAAAAGGTTTCGAAACTTTCCTGGAAAGTTTCGAAACTTATCACGTCCTGTAACTTCCCAGAATTTAATCTGCCCGCAAGGTTTCGAAACCTTGTGAAGGTTTCGAAACTATTTGACAATGGTTTCTGAACCTTCACACAAAGGTTTCGAAACTTTAGGTCTAGAACCAAAAGTTTTGTTACACTAAGTGCACACCAACTTCTCAATACTCAACCATTAATTAGAACCACTAAATGCATCAATCCTAAATATAATTAGCAACATATGGCACGTAATCAACAACGTCACGAACATCAATCAAGCTATAGGCATGCTCCCTAGAAAGAGACTAATAACATAACAATCATGCTAGCACATACTTCATCAATTCAAACCATTCCAAAGTTAATCAATTAACAATCAACAATAATGGTCTTATTACAACATAAACCAAAGCCTAATTACACACTCTTCACATAGGTTGTGTTACACATTGCCTTGCCCAATTTATTTGCCAAAAACATACCCAAATTCAAGTGAGTCTTCCCCTTGGTTTCCTTGCCTCGAACGAAGCTCCAAGTGCCTTTATTTCTCTGCATGGATGAAAAGAGAGCTTAAGCAAACATGCTTAGTGAGGAAGCTCTACACAAATCATCAATGCATCTATTTTAAACCATGAAGAAAACATAATTTGCAATACATAGTTAAATCATGCATGCTAACATCTCATGCTCATGTTCTTTAAACCAAATGCATCCTTGAGTTCACATAACCTTATCAAAACAATTTATAAATGATGCTCAAACTTCTTCTCAAATTCATGTATGTATATTGGCTTTCTAGTGACCACTTAATATGAACCTTGAGCTTACCAAATACACGGATCCATGAGACCATTGTCTCGTCATGACACGAAGTCACCATTGACATGACAAGAAGTTACCATTGACATGACACGAAGTCACCATTGACATGACACGAAGTCACCATTGACATGACACTAAGTCACCATTAGCACTACCATGCACGATCGGACACATAGTCACCCTTGTTACGTGTAGGCGGCTCTACCACACACGGTTGGACACAAAGTCACCCTTGTTACGTGAAGGCAATATTTTGTATTCTCAGTTTTGATTATAGTGCACTTAAGACAATCCTAATGACATGTCATTCGTATTCAATTCTAAAGTTAGTGTCACTAAGCCAATATCATAATCAAATGTGCAAGATAACTTGCTGCTCATAATGCATGCATAAATTGTTCAACAAATGAACCAAAAGTCATGCCCAAAGGCACCATTATATATAAGGCAAATAACCATATTGTACTTCGAATCATTTCTCATAATTTTTCATAATCATGGATGTTAAATAAGCTATGCATTTCAGCAAGTATCTCTCATGTATGCACCATTTCAAAACATGCTCATGCATTTCCATAAATCTCATGCATTATCAACATAATGCCTTTATCAAATATAGCCGAAACTTATATCGGTTTATCAAAAACATTTACATTACTTACTCTTGAACTATGGAAGGTTCTCACACTCTTCCATAGTCCCCAAAACAGAACCATACCAAACGCGATTCGCTTTAAAATCCGTAATCACTCACCAATAAGCGAAACGAGCTTTCGCCGCTCTCCGATGATCGCACCAACGCACCAGCAATCAAGCACCTTCTTGTACCTCTTCTAAAACATTAAAAACAGAGCATTCTCACATCATAACATGCTCAAACCAACAGCCATATCCGATTACCATTAAACTACCGAAAACTTAGCCGAGAAGACCGTAAACTAAGCCGAAACGTATACGAACAACATCAACCCAAAACCTAATGAATCTAACATTTAATCCACTTTAATTATGAACCAAAAACACATCCAAACCATCCTTATATCTCCAGCAACATTAAAGTATCTAAAACAGCCCCTAAAACAACCGAAAAGCACCTTAAAACTACACTGATTGCATTATTCCGGGATTAGATTAATGTGCTATCAAATGAAGATTCAATTAATCATTTAATTAACATAAAAACACAATTGAATCCATCTAATTCCAGCATTAAATGAGATCCAAAAAGATTTCACAAAAACATTCACAAAAACACTAGATCTAACATTAAAAACATAGAATCAAGTTTTTATTAAAAGATTAGCAAGCTAATACTTGAGAATTTCAATAAAGAACCTTAGAAAAGAATAAGAATCCAGAAAATTACCTTCAAGATCTATTCACCAAAAAGATGTAATTTCCTCTTCTTGATTCCTTGTAATTTGATGTTGATTTGATGAAATCGATGCTTAGGTTTTGTAAAGGATGGAAAGATGATGCAAATGATGTAATCTTTGTCGAAAAAGATGAAAAAATCAGCAAGGAATTGAAGAGAAAAAATGAAGAGAAAGTGGAGAGAAAATGAGAGAAAAAGAAGAGAGAAAATGAGAGAAAATGGTTTTGAGAAAAAATGATTAAAAATCTAATTAAAGTAATTAAAAATACATTTTGGTGAATAAATCATCATTAAAAATTAGAAATGGGTTTATGTCCCTCTAAGGAATCTAAGTTTAGCTTGCTTTTCAATTTAGTCACTAAAACATGTAATTTCCAAAAATTCCAAATTAAGTCCCCCAATTTTCCAAAAATTACATATTGGTCACTTATGCATAATTAAGTATAATTAAAAATCATTATAAAATCCTTTTCTTTTAATTTTGAAACATATTTTTAATATTTCAAACCATATTCCAAAACTATTATTTTTCTTAATTAAAAATATCCTTATTTTATTTTTCCCGGAATTAATGAGCCGGAGAACCCGATTCGACCCGAATCGAATCCTCCTAACTAAACCTAAACTAATAACCCCAAAAACGGGATGTTACAAAAATCCTATCTTGATCATTCACATCTCACTATATACATTATAATATGTCCAATGTCAGTTTTTATAGTGTAACTAATTATGAGACACGTTTAACTGCATCAAAATATAAAGCAACATATATTGAGATAGTAATAATCTCAAGTCTAAGAATCATACATATAATTGTCACTATAAGCAATTTCGTGACCGTCACATAATAATCCAAGATATATGCTCATAGTGGGTCAATCCAAATTCTCTATTAATATATTCATGTATTAATTCTAACATCTCTATGTCAATGACAATTCATTGTCATCAATTAATCACATGTTAGTCTTAAGCGTATTATTATTGTCCATACTCGTAATAATACTTGACTAAGGATATTTTAATAATAATACATATATTATTATGTGGACCTTATTGTTTCTCAATTTATGTGACACATATATCTGAAAACAATAATGACAATGCCTTTATTCAATAAAATTGGTAATAAAAGTATCCATACAATCATCATATGATTGGTCTTTGGGTATATTCTAACATCATCCACATGTAGAAACCCTAGGGCTGATGCTTGATTAAGTTGTCATTCATCCTCCTTTAATGGGCTGTTGATAAAGCATTAAACTCAGCAATTGAATGGTCTCTTGAAATTTTGGAAGAAGCATCTTGTGACTATTCCCATACTGAATTTTCAACTTACACTGTCTTCAATAATTTAATCATATCTTAAGCTCCTGATATCGGATTAAGGTGATTCAAAGTGCATTGGAAAGCTTAGAAATAGCGGAATAAGTTTGAAGAAGACCTCAAGACTCAAATTTTCTCTTATCTAATTCACAAATGGTGAACAATTGACTGATATTCTTTGAACTCCTTCCTTAAGTGTTGTTTTAATTCTTGCCTTTACTCTCCCTTAAGTGCTGATAATGAAGGCTTTAATTGCATGTCTTCTCTGATAAAAAACTGATAAGCTTCATGGAGGATTAAGTAGCTCGTAAGTGGTATTTAAGTGCCTCTTTAACTGGTGTATTTAGGAGCTCTTCAATGCATTGCTTTTTTGCTGAAACTGACAGTCTTAAAGTGATGTAAAGACTCTCTAGAATGCCTTAAAAACAATTGCTGGAAATAACAACATTCAAGGGACTTTAATTGATGTAAATGACTTGTCATTCCTGAGAATATGATCAACCATTTGCTCTAAAAGAATATCCTAGCTGAAATATATAAGCAACCATTAAATAACAAATTTATTCAATAAAAATAAAAGTGAATTCATGAAATTGATTTAATGAGCTAGTTTAGCTAATAAAACTAGCCACATTGAATGATCTAGTTTAATTAATTAACTCACACACTAAATTAACTTGTAAACATAAGAAAACTAGCATGCTTTAAGTGAAATATCTTGCATTAATTAAACTAATGAAATTAATTGAACTACATGCTTAAATGATCATCAACCATCATTTATTCATGCACACATGCTGAAATTAAATACGCAAAATAATGTAAACTCATGCAAGCTAAATTCTCATTCAACTACATGCAACACACTCCTAAGCTAGCACTGAAATGCATGTATTAAAATGAAAAGTAACATGTTGCATTTGTTCAATAGATGGCCAAGGCTCCAAGTTCAAATTCAAGGCTTGAAATAATATATTTGAACTTGAATTATTAAGATCATCGACTTTTCCATAAGTGTTTAAATCTTGTGACTTCTTCTCTAATATGAGCAAGGCCTCAAGAAGTTTGGTGCTGGCTTGTATCACATCATGAACGGTCCCTTTCTTAGTGTGTATAATGTGATGGATGTAACCCCCTTAGCCTGGCCTAGACGGAACCGACACTAACGGGTTACATGGGGAATATCAAACCAAACCCACGAAGGTTCAATTCGATAAACAACCCTAAAACCGTTATATTTTTTTTGTTTTATCTTACTAGATGCACAATCTTATTCCTACGTGACAAGGTCTCATACAAAGCATTGTCGGTAACACATTAATTAAAAACAACCATCCGACTAAACACTTGAGTAGATTAAGGACTAAAACATAAAACTTTTAAATCCTATTAACAAAATATAAATTCTCTTCATCAAAGTTCAATTAAACATACAAGAGTTCCTCACAGAAAATTTCAACTCAAACGGATCATTCTAACATCATCAATTGCATGTTCCTCTAATTTAGGGACCAAAATGTAAATCTTCAAAAATACAAGGACTTCATCTAAATTACATTAACCATCTTGAAATTAAATCAACTTTATGCATGCATGCAAAATTTTAGCACAAAATAACATCTGCAAGTACCTTAATCGAACAAAAGAAGATATTCGGGACTAAAATATAATTTCTAGCAGCTTCCAATTCTAGGTGATCAAAGGTTTCGAAACCTTCCCAAAGGTTCCAAAACTTTTTGTAAAAGGTTTCGAAACTTTCCTGGACTGTTTCAAAACTTTTCGCGTCTAGTAGCTATCCAGAATTTGAAACTGCCCGCAAGGTTTCCATGTAATTGAAATTCCTGCAAGGTTTCCATATAATTTTCTAGATTTTTGTTCTTTTCTAAGGTTCTTTATTGAAATTCCCAAGCATTAGCTTGCTAATCTTTGAATAAAAACTTGATTCTATGTTTTTAATGTTAGATCTAGTGTTTTTGTGAAACTTTTTATGAAATCTTTTTGGATCTCATGTAATGCTGGAATTAGATGGATTCAATTGTGTTTTTATGTTAATTAAATAATTAATTGAACCTTTATTTGATAGCACATTAATCTAATCCCGGAATAATGCAATCGGTGTAGTTTTAAGGTGTTTTTCGATTGTTTTATGGGCTGTTTTAGATGCTTAAATGTTGCTGGAGATATAAGGATGGTTTAGATGTGTTTTTGGATCATAATTGAAGTGGATTAGATATTATATTCGTTAGGTTTTGGGCTAATGTTGTTCGGATGTGTTTCGGCTTAGTTTACGGTCTTTTCGGCTAAGTTTTCGATAGTTTAATGGTGATCGGATATGGTTGTTGGTTTGAGCATGTTATGATGTGAGAATGCTCTGTTTTTAATGTTGTAGAAGAGGTACAAGAAGAAGCTTGAGTGCTGGTGCGTTGGTGCGATCATCGGATAGCAGCAAAAGCTCGTTTCGTTTGTTGGTGAGTGGTTACGGATTTTAAAGCGAACCGCGTTTGGTACGTTCTGTTTTGGGGACTATGGAAGAGTGTAAAAACCTTCCATAGTTCAAGAGTAAGTAAAGTAATTGTTTTTGATAAACCAATATGAGTTTCAGCTACATTTTATAAAGGCATTATGTTGGTAATGCAATGAGATTTATGTAAATGCATGAGCATGATTTGAAATGGTGCATACATGAGAATTACTTGCTGAAATGCATAGCTTATTTAGCATCCATGATTATGGAAAATTATGAGAAATGATTTGGAATACAATGTGGTTAATTGCCTTATACATGATGGTGCCTTTGGGCATGGCTTTGGTTCATTTGTTGAACATATTATGCATGCATTATGAGAAGCAAGTTATCATTAGGATTGAGTGCACTATAAAATAAAGAGAATATTGATGTTGCCTACACGTAAACAAGGGTGACTTTGTGTCCAACCGTGTGTGGTACTGCCGCCTACACGTAAACAAGGGTGACTTTGTGTCTGACCGTGCGTGTAGAGCTTGCCTATATGTAGGCAAGGGTGACTTTGTGTCCGACCGTGTATATAGTTGACCCATACGTAAACAAGGGTGACTTTGTGTCCAACCGTGCGTAGTGGAGGATAACATGTATACAAGGGTGACTAAGTGTCCGACCGATGCATGTTTAGAAAAAGGATCCGTGTATTTGGTGAACCCAAGGTTCACATTAAGTGGTCACTAGAATACCAATATACATACATGATTTTGAGAATACGATTGTACATCATTTATAAATTGTTTTGAAAAGGTTATGTGAACTCAAGGATGCATATGATTTAAAGAACATGAGCATGTGATGCTAGCATGCGTGATTTAACAATGTATTACAATCTATGATTTCATCATGATTTTAAATAGATGCATTGATAATTTGTGTAGAGCTTCCTCACTAAGCATGTTTGCTTAAGCTCTCTTTTCATCCATGCAGAGAAGTAAAGGCATTTGGAGCTTTGTTCGAGGCAAGGAAACCAAGGGGAAGAACCACTTTGAATTTGGCATGTTTTTGGCAAATAAATTGGGCAAGACAATGTGTAACCCAACCAATGTGAAGAGTGTGTAATTAGGCTTTGATTCATGTTGTAATAAGACCATTATTGTTTGATTGTTAATTGTTGAACTTTGGAATTATTTGAATTATTGAAGCATGTACTAGCATGATTGTTATGTTGTTAATCATTCTCTAGGGAGCATGCCTATAGCTTGAATGATGTCCATGACGTAGTTAATTATGTGCCATATGTTGTTAATCATGTTTAGGATTGATGCATTTAGTGGTTCTAATTAATGGTTGAGTATTGAGTATTTGGTGTGCACTTAGTTCAATGAAACTTTTGGTTCTAGACCCAAAGTTTCGAAACCTTTGATTGAAGGTTCCGAAACCTTTGTCAAAAAGTTTCGAAACCTTCATAAGATTTCGAAACCTTGCGAGCTGTTTCAATTCTAGGAAGTTACTGGACGCGATAAGTTTCGAAACTTTCTAGGAAAGTTTTAAAACCTTTTTCAAAAAGTTTCGGAACCTCTGGGAAGGTTTCTAAACCTTTGATCACCTAGAATTGAAAGTTGCTGGAAATTATATTTTAGTCTCAGATATCTTCCTTTGTTCTATTAAGGTACTTGCAGATGTTATTTTGAGCTGAAATTTTGCATGCATGCTTAAAGTTGATTTAATTTTAAGATGGTTAATCTAATTTGGATGAAGTCCTTGTATTTTGGAAGATTTACATTTAGGTCCCTAAATTAGAGAAACATGCAATTGATGATGTTAGAATGATCCGTTTGAGTTGGAATTTGCTGTGAAGAATACTTGGGTGTTTAATTGAACGTTGATGGAAAGAATTTCTACTTTACTAATCATATTTAAAAGTTTTACGTTTTAGTCTCAAATCCACGTTAGTGTTTAACCGGACATTTGCTTTTAATTAATGTGTTACCGGTATTGCCTTGTATGAGAGCTTGACATGTAGGAAAAGAGTATGCATCTAGGCAAGATAAAATAAAAAAATATAACGGTTTTAAGGTTGTTTATCGAATCGGACCCTCGCGGGTTTGGTTTGATATTCCCCGTGTAACCCATTAGTGTCGGTTTCGTCTAGGCCGGACTAAGGGGGTTACAGTTGGACACTTAGTCACCCTTGTATACATGTTACCCCCACTACGCACTATTGGATACAAAGTCACCCTTGTTTACGTATGGGTCAACTATATGCACGGTCGGACACAAAGTCACCCTTGTTTACATATAGGCAAGCTCTAAACGCACGGTCGGACACAAAGTCACCCTTGTTTACGTGTAGGCGGCTCTACCACGCACGGTTGGACACAAAGTCACCCTTGTTTACGTGTAGGCAATACTCTATATTCTCAATTTTGTTTATAGTGCACTTAAGACAATCCTAATGACATGTCATTCGTATTCGAATCTAAAGTTAGTGTCACTAAGCCAATATCATAATCAAATGTGTACGATAACTTGCTGCTCATAATGCATGCATAATATGTTCAACAAATGAACCAAAAGCCATGCCCAAAGGCACCATCATATAATAGGCAAATAACCATATTGTATCCCAAATCATTTCTCATAATTTTCCATAATCATGGATGCTAAATAAGCTATGCATTTCAGCAAGTAATTCTCATGTATGCACCATTTCAAATCATACTCATGCATTTCCATAAATCTCATGCATTATCAACATAATGCCTTTATCAAATGTAGTCGAAACTTATATCGGTTTATCAAAAACAATTACTTTTCTTACTCTTGGACTATGGAAGGTTTTCACACTCTTTCATAGTCCCCAAAACAGAACCGTACCAAACGCGATTCACTTTAAATCCGTAATAACTCACAACAAGCGAAACGAGCTTTCGCCGCTATCCGATGATCGCACCAACGTACCAGCAATCAAGCATCTTCTTGTACCTCTTCTACAACATTAAAAATAGAGCATTCTCACATCATAACATGCTCAAACCAACAACCATAACCGATCATCGTTAAATTACCGAAAACTTAGCCGAAAAGACCGTAAACTAAGCCGAAACGCATCCGAACAACATCAGCTCAAAACCTAACGAATCTAACATCTAATCCACTTCAATTATGATCCAAAAACACATCCAAACCATCCTTATAACTCCAGAAACATTAAAGCATCTAAAACAGCCCATAAAACAACCGAAAAACACCTTAAAACTACACCGATTGCATTATTCCGGGATTAAATTAATGTGCTATCAAATCAAGACTCAATTAATCATTTAATTAATATAAAAACACAATTGAATCCATCTAATTCCAGCATTGAATAAGATCCAAATAGATTTCACAAAAACATTCACAAAATCACTAGATCTAACATTAAAAACATAGAATCAAGTTTTTATTAAAAGATTAGCAAGCTAATACTTGAGAATTTCAATAAACAACCTTAGAAAAGAATTAAAAATCCAGAAAATTACCTTCAAGATCTATTCACCAAAAAGATATAATTTCCTCTTCTTGATTCCTTGCAATTTGATGTTGATTTGATGAAATCGATGCTTAGATTTTGTAAAGGATGAAAAGATGATGAAAATGATGTAATCTTTGTTGAAAAAGATGCAAAAATCAGTAAGGAATTGAAGAGAAAAGATGAAGAGAAAGTGGAGAGAAAATGAGAGAAAAGTGGTTTTGAGAGAAAATGATTAAAAATATCTAATTAAAGTAATTAAAACACATTTTGGTGAATAAATCATTATTAAAAATTATAAATGCGTTTATGGTCCTTTAAGTTTTCTAAGTTTAGCTTGATTTTCAATTTAGTCACTAAACATGTAATTTTTCGAAAATTACAAAATAAGTCCTCCAATTTTTTCCAAAAATTATAAATTGGTCATTTATGTATAATTAAGCATAATTAAAAATCAATATAAAGTTCAAATTATTTTCTTTTAATTTTAAAACATATTTTTAATATTTCAAACCATATTCCAAAATTATTATTTTCCCTAATTAAAATATTCTTATTCATTTTACCCCCGGAATAATGAACCGAAGAATCTGATTCGACCCGAATCGAATTCTCCTAACTAAGCCTAAACTAATAACCCCAAAAACGGGATGTTACAATGGACGATCCCTCTCCTTGAGCATATGTGATGTGTGTACGCCTCAGAAAGACAATGACCATATTCAGATTAATCAAGGCCCATATGTGCTACCACCAAGTCCTATCACGCGCTCTAAGGCCAAGAAACTTAAGGAGGCGTATACTCACAAGTGTGTTACATCCTTTGGAGGTCAAATGGCACTAAAAGGAAAGTTAAACAATGTATTACATGTTGAAGACATGTAACACATTGAATAAGCACCACATATTTACTTAATTTCAGCTTTTAAATTCGTTTCAATAGTTATGTGAATGGAAGATATCCAAAGGGAGAACATCTTTCACACTCGTGGCCATGTGAATAGAAAGATGTGTAGTGTAGTCATTGACGGAGGAAGTTGCACAAACATAGCCAACACTATGATGGTGGAAAGGCTTGATTTGAGGACCTTTGAACATCCACAACCTTACAAACTACCATGTCTAAACAATGAAGGTGAGTGTAGCGTGTCAAGATAAGTACAAGTGACAATTTGCATAGAAAGTTACAAGGATGAAATCTTGTGTGATATATTACCCATGAACGCCTGACATATCATCCTTGGGAGGTCCTGGCAATTTGGTAAGAAGTTAATGCATGATGGTCACTTAAATCATTATATTTTCAAGTTTGAAGGATGAAAGATCACGTTGACACCTTTGACGCCAAAACAAGTGAGAAATGATCAAGATGCCTTGACAGAAAGCCTAGCGTCATGGAAAAAGTCCTCCAAAAAAGGACTAAAAAGATGACCTTTTATGCTCGTGGGAGGGACACTTAGAGGCCCCTTTCCACACAACAAAACGTGCTTGTACTTATGTACAAGGAAAGTTGTTTTAGCACTAACACCATTAAAGGTTTGCCTTTAAATATTTCTCAACTTTTGCAGGAATTCAAGGATTTGTTACCAGATGATCTTCTAAGTGGATTACCTCCTGTTAGAGGAATTGAGCATGATGCGTGTATAAAAAGCGCAATTAAGTGCAAGTGTACACGTCAAGTAATATAATGACAAGTATTTATCGAATATCGTTCTCCACAGGGACTGGTGTACTTAATATGCCTCATTCTGTTTCCTTGCTCCTGAAGTTAGTAAAATAAAAACACAGGTAAAAAGAATTGTTGAATAACTAAAAAATAAAGCTTAATTAAAGGTTGAGAACGAATAGAGAGAATAGGTAGGATCTAGTTGTGTCATATAGTGGATTCGATTGATCTGTTCTTGTTCAATACAATGGCACAACACTGTCTCGGCAGCACTATAGATACTGCCTCGGTAGCGTTAGTGTTTCCTGCCACGACAATCTCTTACTCTTGGCAGTTCAATCAAAGCTCGGCAAAGTGTCCTTAGGTGTCCTGCTTATCTTTAAGTCGAAGTACTGTTGATGACCAATCCTTGATGATACCTCTCGGCGCGAATCAATGATAATCAACAACCAATCCTGCCCTTCTTTTAGCCGCTGAAACTCGTAACCTATCTCTAGGCCGAGTTAGTGTCTACAACACCGCACTTATCTCTTTCGTGAATCTAACTCTCTCGATATTAGATAAATGAATTACTTACAAACTTCTCTCTCGAGTTTGAATGTAAGAACAAGGAATGACAATAGGATAAGCAAACTTTGATATTTTTATTATATGGAAACGAAGAAACAAAATACAATCTTCTCACACTAATATTCTACAACCTTCACCTAACCCTAAGAAAGCTTAGAACATATTGTAAAACAATAATACAATTCTTAGGGTAAAGCTTTCTCTCTTATTTGGCTCTCCCATATACATTGGATGGCTCATGTATTTATAGTCTTGACCTAGGGTAACTTTTCCTAAGTAGAATATAACTTGGAATAGGGAACAAGTAATAAAAATATAATATTTCCAAGTTTAATTCTATCTTGAAGACTATTCCCGCGTGGCCTTTGACTTGGTCTTTTCACGTACTAATCTGCTCCAATCCAAACGCTTTAAGTCCAGAAATTCACAGCTCATTTTTCTCTTTCAATCGCCCAGCATCAGTACTGGAATTTCTGCTGCCGCGACATTGCTTTTGCCTTCGGCACTGTTGTTGCCTCGGCAATAGTTCTACCTTCGGTACTGTTGCTGTCTCGGCAGGTATTTCCTGCAACTACACAAAAACATACCATAAAGCCTTCTTTTCTCACAAATATCATCTTTATATGTTGTGACAGCAAAATGTTAGTTATTGAACAATAAGTATATGTATCAGCTCGAATTAATGGGTAATGAGTACATATTGTTTAGAAAAAGAATAGTAAATAATAGCCTTTTTAGGCACTCATCAAATACCCCCAAACTCGAACTATTGCTTGTCCGTAAGCAATATAAAACATTAAATTGCCGAACCTTATTCTCTCTTGATCTTATTTTTCCATCTATTCTCCCCACCATAACTATGTCTATCTTTCAGTCCTAGCCTTTAGTTTACTCAAGGATTTCTACTCGGAAATAAACTATAAAATTACGTGAGTGTGTAGGTTTTTATGGACAAGGTTGATTAAAGGCTTTCTTAGATAAACTCTAAGTTCAAGACAAGTAGATTTATAATGGTTATTTCTCTCCTAAATACATTAATCACTTGAGCATGTTTTAGGCACCTCAAGAGTTGTGTTTCCTTTTTAGATCCATTCTGTTTTCTTTCTTATTTTCTTTCCTTAGGCATACTAGAGCCGGGTTTTGGCACCTATAGTATGAAGAAGAGTAATTTCCTAGAGTCAGTGATAGGCACCTCTAGTCACATTCCTTAGAATCTAAGTCTTTATCACCTAAGTTTATTAAAAGAACTCCTAAATCAAACAAGTTTGAAAAGTGTTTGTTGATTCTAACCTTATAGTAAGCTTCTAAGTTCTATTTCTTAAGTATTCTAAGGTTATTTCTTCAAAAGAAAACCTAGTCATGGTAAGAGAAAGATTTCTATAGCCTTGAAAAAATAAACTAAGGCAAAGTTGATGTAAGGCAGTGCAAAAGTAAAGACAATTATTTCAATTAAAGGCAGGTAAAATTTTTCAATTAAGGCATCAAATTAATTCCTTTTCTGGTATTGCCGCGATAGTGGGCTGCCCTTGGCAGTGCACTCATATACCCCCAAACTCAAACTGAGTATTATCCTCAATGCTCGAATCTCACAGCAAATAAAAGAAAGTAAATAAAGAACAAGGCAGTAAATTATTTAGATTCTGAAGAGCTACTGGAAACAACTACCCTTGTAGGTTTTCCTACCGATGCTTTTATTTTGGACCCTTATCATGGTGAATGCTTTATTTTCGCCTGTCGGGACGGCTGCACTCTTTTAGGTGTTGGCTTCGTCTTTGGGGCAGTAACTTCCTCTACTTCTTCTTCGTCACTAATTACTTTTGTCGGTATCATGTGCGTTCCTCCTTCTACCTCGGCATATGGGACTCCTTGCTGAGCATGTGGTGAGTTATAAACAACTCTCCTTTTTGATGGTCGTCTGCTTGTGGATGATGCCACGGTAGTGTCCGTTGGTCTGGATGGTCCGGCAGTATGGAATTATTGTTGTGGTCTTGCATTGAAGAATGATCTTGGCCATAGGGCAGGGGTAGTTTCTGTGTAGGGTGAGACAGTGACAAATATATTTGTTGGGAATTCTAGAAATTGTATTCCTTGAGTGGGGAAATTTTGGGTTATCATTTGTGTAACATCCAGATTTTGGGGTTAGTAGTTTGATCTTTAGTTAGGAGAATACGATTCAGGTCGAATCGGGTTCTCCGATTCGTTATTCTAGGGAAATATAAAATAAAAATATATTTTATTAGAAAAGTAATAATTTTGGAATATGGTTTAAAAATATTAAAAAGATGTTTCAAAATTAAAATAATATAATTTGAATTTTAAATTGATTTTTAATTGTGTCTAATTATGCATTGGTGACCAAATTGTAATTTTTGGAAAACAATGGAGGAGCTAAGTTATAATTTTCGGAAATTGTTATTTTTAGTGACTAAATTGGAAAGAAAGCTATACTTAGAATCCTTAGAGGGCCATAAAGCCAATTTAATTTTTAAATGATGATTTATTCACCAAAATGATTTTTAATTAGTTTATTAAAAGATGATAATCATTTTCTCACTTAACCACTTATTTTCTCTCCATTTTTCTTCATCTATTTTCTTCAATTTCTTGCTGATTTTTTCACCTTTTTCAACAAGAATTACTTCATTTTAATCATCTCTCCATTCTTTACAAAGTCTAATCATAAATTTTACTAAAACAACAACAATTTGCAAGGAATGAAGAAGAGAAATTCTCATCTTTTTGGTGGATAGATATCAACGGTAATTTGCTGAATTTTAACTCTTTTTCTAAGGTTATTTATTGAAATTACCAAGTATTAGCTTGCTAATCTTTAATTGAAACTTGATTTTATATTTTCAATGCTAGATCTAATGATTTTGTGAATGTTTTTATGAAATCTTTTTAGATCTTATTCAATACTGTAATTAGATGGATTTAATTATGTTATTATGTCAATTAAATGATTAATTGAGTCTTCAATTTATGGCACTTAATTTAATCCCGGAATAATGCAATCGGTATTGTTTTAAGGTGATTTTTGATTGTTTTAGGGGTTGTTTTAGGTGTTTTTATGTTGCTGGAGATATAAGGATGGTTTGGATGTATTTTTGGTTCATAATTGAGGTAGATTAGATGTTAGATTCATTAGGTTTTTGGCTGATGTTGTTCGGATGCGTTTCGGCTTAGTTTTTAGTCTTTTCGGCTAAGTTTTCGGTAGTTTTGTAGAGGTTTGATGTGGATATTGGTTTGATCATGTTATGATGTGAATATGCTTTGTTTTTAATAATGTAGAGGTAGTGAAAGAAGGTGCATAAGTGGCCGGTGAATTGACGTTACCATCGGAGCATCGGCGAAGGCTCGTTTTGCTTGTCGGTGAGTGTTTTTCGGACTTAAAGCGAATCGCATTGGTACGGTTTTGTTTTGGGGACTATGGAAGAGTGTGAAAACTTTCCATAGTTCAAGAGTAAGTAAAGTAAATGTTTTTGATATATTAACATGAGCTTTTGCTACATTCGGTAAAGACGTTGATGTTGGTAATACAATGAGATTTTTGGTAATGCATAAACATGATTTTGAATTGGTGCATGCATGAAATAATTGCTGAGAATGCATGGTTTAAAAAGACATACATGGTTAAGGAAAACATGGAAAAATGAATTTGGAATATATGTGGTTATTTGCCTTCAAATTAAAGGTGCCATTGGGCATGACTTTCGGTTCATTTGTTGAGCACATTATGGATGCATTATGAGCTGAAAATGAATTGGAATATTATGTGGTTATTTGCCTTGAAATTGATGGTGTCGTTGGGCATGACATTTGGTTCATTTGTGAAAATATTATGTATGCATTATGAGCAGCAAATTATCATGCACATTTGAATATTATATTGGCTTAGTGACACTAGCTTTAGATTCGAATACGAATGACATGTCATTAGAATTGTCTTAAGTGCATTATAAACATTATTGAGAAAAAAGAATATTGCCTACACGTAACAAGGGTGACTTTGTGTCCAATCGTACGTGGTAGAGTCGCCTACACGTAACAAGGGTGACTATGTCTCTAATCGTGCATGGTAGTGCTATAATGGTGCCTTTGTGTCATGTAAATGGTGACTTGGTGTCATGTCAATGGTTACTTCGTGTCATGACGAGACTAATGGTCTCTAACAATGGATCCGTGTATTCGGTGAACTTAAGGTTCCCAATAAGTGATCACTAGAAGCCAATATACATACATGGTTAAAAGAGAATATTGTGCATCATTCATGAAATGTATTGATAATGTTGAACATACTCAAGAAAGTGATTTGATATTATAGTCATGGACGTGGAATGTTAAGCATGCATGTTTTTAATGATGCATTGTAAACTATGGTCTCATTATGGTTTTCAATAGATGCATTGATGATCTTGTGTAGAGCTTCCTCACTAAGCATGTTTTCTTAGGCTCTCTTTTCATCCTTGCAAAAAAATAAAGGCACTCGGGACTATATTCGGAGCAAGGAAACCAAGGGGAAAGGTTACTTCAAATTCGGTATATTTTGACAAATAAGTTGGGGACTTGGCAATGTGTAAACCCAACCTCTGTGGGGAGTGTGAACTTTGACTTTGCTTTATGTTAAAATAAGACCTATGTTGCTTGATTGTTAATTGATGGACTATGGTATTGTTTGGATTGTTGAAGCACGTACTTGCATGATCGTTATGATTTTAATCGTTTTCTAGGTAGCATGCCTATAGTTTGCTTGGTGTTCTTGATGTTGAAAATCATGTGTTATATGTTGTTAATTATGCTTAGGACTTGTGCATATAGTGGTAGTGATTAATGGTCGTGTATTGAGTCGTTAGTGTTCACTTAGTGTGACAGAACTTTTAGGTTCCAGACCCACAGTTCCAAAACCTTAGTAATGGTTCCGAAACCTTTGTCAAATAGTTTCAAAATCTTCAGGAAGGTTTCGAAACCTTACGGGCAATTTCAACTCTGGAAAGTTACTAGATTCGAAAAGTTTCGAAACCTTCAGGGAAATTTCGAAACCTTTGACTACCAGGAATTGATAGTTGCTGGAAATTATACTTTAGTCCTGGATATCTTCCTTTGTTCAATTAGGGTATCTACAGATGTTATTTTGAGCTAAAATTTCACGTAGATGCATAAAGTTGATTTAATTTCAAGATGGATAACTTAATTTGGACGAATTCCTTGTAATTTGACAGATTTACATTTTGGTTCCTAAATTAGAGAAACATGCAATTTATGATGTTAGAATGATCCGTTTGACTTGAAATTTACCGTGAAGGATACTTGTGTGTTTAATTGAACTTGGATGAAAAGAATTTCTACTTTGTTATTAGAATTTAAAAGTTTTACGTTTTAGTCCTTAATTTACTTAAGTGTTTAATCGGATGTTTGTTTATGATCGAATTGTTTCCATTAATGTCTTGTATGAGACCTTGACATGTAGGAATACATTTATGCATCTAGAAGAAAAAAAATATAACGATTTTAGGGTTGTTTATCTAATCGGACCTTCGCAGGTTTGGTTTCATATTCCCCGTGTAACCCATTAGTGTCGGTTTCGTCTAGGCCAGACTAAAGGGGTTATAATGTATGCAAGAGTGTTGTTGAAATCTCTCTAGTACTTTATGTATCATTGTTGTCGAAGGTCTATGTTTGTCATCTTCTATAGAATCTCCTTGTATGGATCTGCTACGATAGTGGCTTCGGCAGCGCCGAGTACATCTGCTGTGTACTGCCTTTCGGTAGTGTAGTTGGCAGTAAACTGTTAAGGTGTTGCTTGCACTGGTTTTGCTTGTGTTATCTGCATCACTCTGTGGTAGAATTCTCTCGTACAACCTTGCCGTTGATTTGTGTATTCATCTGTTTCTTCTATTGGGACAGCTGCAGCCATGCACAAGACAGAGATTAAACAGGCAAAATATAAAGGCCTCATTCTTTCTTATCGCAGTCATAAATTTCTTGAAGAATGATCTTTCCAACATCTATGGTCCGCTTGTTGGTGATTCATTGGATGAGTACCAATATTCTTCTATCAACTGTGCTATTGTGAGATGTAGGCATGAGACATCTCTTGACAAATGTGCACCAAATCTTGACTTCGAGTTTTAGGTTGAGCCTTGTTACACAACCCCTATGGGTACCGGTTTCCCATGGAGTGTTGTCGTAACAAATTTCATTCTTGATCGCTTCGTAATCCTCATTAGTGGCTTCTTCATAGAATTCTCCATGTTCATCGCGTATGTGGGTAAGGCCGTAGTGCTGGTTGATTGCCTCGGCATTAAGGGTGACTGGCTTGCCTCGGTAGTGAACATACAAGTAGCCCTCGCTCGGCATATGTGCATAAAATTCACGCAAAATTGTTGCATTTGCTGGGGGAGACTGTAGGCAGAAGGTTTCTCAATCTTGATAATTGATTTCATCAATCAAAATGGTTCAATTCCATAATTGTGTTCATTCGAATGTTGGAATCTTTGTTCCTCTCATAACTATCGAGCAACAAATGATCTGTTGAATCGTTCAGCAACAGCGACAAGATAGAAACGGTTGTATGTAGCCATAGATGATTCTTGAAAATTTTGGATGTTGATGAGAGATTCTTTGAAAAAATGGTCTGAATGTTGCAAGAATACAGGTAAGATTGCAGAGAGTATTGTGAGGAAGATTAGAATTCTAAAAAAATTTCAAGAATGCAAGAGTGAATAGTTTCAACAAGGAAGCTGCTTATATAGGCCTCGGCAGATATAGCCGTTTGATTTCTAGCCGTTAGGCTTTTTCTGCCGTTTCAAATAGTAGCTGCCTACTGGCATTTACTACCGTGGTAGAAAATTCGGCAGATAACCATTACACTATTTTTACCCGTTGGAACTGCTGTAGTTCTGACACTGTGTACTGCCGCGGCAGTAGACTTCCTGTTGTGTATTGTTTCTCTGTTATTCTCCCTTTATTATCCTAAAAATAAATAAATGAGATAAAAATATTTTTAAAGATAATTATTGATGGGCTTAAATAAATAAATAAATAAAAATAAAATTTTGAAATTGTTAACCTAAATTAATCCTAATATAATAATACAAAGAGTAGGGAAGAAATTAAGTTACTGGGGGAGTGCATGAAAATGCATCTCCTAATTTGTCTCTCTCTTTATGGCCAAGATGATGTTTCTGTGATTGTTGGCCATCCTTATCAGGTTCTTCTTTGCGTGCGGCCTCTGTTGTGCATTTAATTCTTTTTCTAAACATTTTGCCGAGCATGCTGCCAAGACAGAATACTTTGGTGTTTGTGGCATAGATGGCCTTACACTATTTTGGATCATCAGAAATATTTAGATTGTGGAAGGCATTGAGTTTGACTTGTTGGTCATTGACCCTCAAAGTCAACTCTCCATTTTCCACATTAATTAAGGTTCGTCCAGTAGCAAGGAAAGGTCTTCCTAGGATGATCGGTGCTTTTTCATCTGCTTCACAATCAAGGACAAGAAAGTCACCTAGAAAAATAAATTTATCGACTATTACAAATATATCCTCGATTTTTCCTTCGGGGTGCACATATATATGATCAATCCGCAAGTTGGAGCAGCACTGTTGTTAGTTTGTCCCTTCCTATGTTGAGCTTTTGAAAAATTTATTTGGGCATTAGGTTGATGCTTGCTCCAAGGTTACATAGGGCCTTTCTTTCATAGTTATTCCCAATCGCACAAGGTATGGTGAAACAGCCAGCGTCCTTCAGTTGGGGTGGCATGCGATTATGCAACATTGCCATGCACCCTTCAGTTGCTGCCACTGTCTCAAACACACCTAGCCTCTTCCTTTTAGACACAATGTCCTGCAAGAATTTAGCATAGTTTGGCATCTTTCAATTGCCTCAATAAGTGGTAAGTTGATGTAGACTTGTTTCAGAATATCAAGAAATTTCTTGAACTGATGGTCCTGTTTTTGTTTTTTCAGCCTTTGTGGGAAAGGTGGTGGTGGTCTCATCTCATCTAGGATTTCATTAGATTGGAATTTAATACCTGGGATCACTGTTTGTCTTACTATCTCGACAGGAAGTGCAAGTGCTACCGAGTTTTCTGTTGGGGCATCGTCTTCGTGCTCAGTCTATTCAGCATCCAAGTCCTTTTTATCTGTATCCTCTTGTATTGTTTGTGGAGCTTTGGTTGTTGAATTGCCCATTGTTTCTTTCATTTGTAGGACGCTTCTTGTTGTGATTGCTTTGCACTGTTCATGGCCCATTCCTTTAGCAACTTCAGTATTGCTAGGCAATCCCCCTTGTGGTCATGTATTTTGTCATAGAGCGAATTGACAAACTTGGGTTTCTAATGATTTTATTGCAGCATATATGATTCAGTTTTCATAATAAAGGCCTTGAGAGTATTTTCTAGTGAATTCATAGGCTGTTGCTGCTGATGCATCTGCTACGGCAGTGACTGATGCATCTGCTGCTGCGGTAGTGGCTGATAATTGGAGGTTTGGTTAGTGGGGTTTACAGCATTGTTTGGGTTACTCCATGAAAAGTTTTGGTTCCTTTTCCAAGCCAGATTATATGTATTTGACATCATGTTGTTATTCCAGTTATAGTTTCCCACATAAAATCCAGTTTCCTAATCTTGCATATACTCAGAAGAATTTATGGACTTCACTTCTTGAGTATTCTGTTGTACTTGCATGTTCTGAACCATTTTTGTTAAAGATGCCAACTGTGCTGCCACCGAATTGTTGGTTTCTAACTAATTTACCGTGGCACGGTGTCTTAATCCTCTTTTCCTAGAAGTAGGAAATTGGAAATCGTTCCTTACGAGTTTGTTCAGAATCTCTATAGCTTCTTCCGGGGCCTTGTCAAGGAGTGTGTCGTTTGCACGGTGGTTTCTAACATCATTCTAGTCAGGGCATTGGTGACATTATAGAACATGGTTACTTGCATCCATAATGGAAATCCATGTAGTGGACATCTGTTCAGTAACTCTTTGTAGCGTTCCCAAGCCTCGTACTTAGGTTCGTCGTCAATCTGTCTAAATGAAGTGAACTCATTACGAATTCTATCATATAGATTTACAAGGTTAAATCTCGTAATGAATTCTCGGCAGAGTTCACTCAAAGATCCAATTGATCCTGCCGGAATATTATGTAACCAGGTTTTGGCCCTATCCCTCAATGAATTGGGGAAAAGTTTCATCCTCAAAATATCTTCATGCACTCCTTGGATTTTGAAAGAGTTGCATACTTCCATGAAGGATTTGAGATGTTGCCTGACATCTTCTGTTGCAGCCCCACTAAATTGTCCAATAGTATTGACATATTGAACATTACTGGTTTAAGTTCAAAGTGGGTTGCCTCAATCTCTAGTGTAACAACTGATGAGTGCCTAAAAGGAAGTTATTTACTACCCTTCTCATGGTACTTTTGTTGGGACCGCCGGTACACCTCATGGCGCAGCGGAACAAAATTACCACGGTCTTTCCAGTGATCCATGTACGTTTAATCCGAAATCGAGAGGAAGAGATACGATGACTTACATTGGGTTCCTTGATAAGCAGCAAAAACAGCAACTAGATTTGTGATAATCACGATTGTTCGACAATTTGAATCTTTAGCCTCCACGAATATCGTCTCGGCCTCTACTCAGTTTACCCGGTTAAGAGAGAAAATCTCGAAAAAACTGTTTCTCGTGATTCTAGGGTTTGGAATTCGGAATTCTCTATCTTGGCTGCTAGACCAATTGATCCATTATATAGGTGTAACCCTAGGTATAAGAGTTTGATTCTGATTTGGTTTATAGGAAATAATTACTTTAATTAATTCCTTAAATATTAGAATCTATATTTAATTCGAATTTAAAAGGGATATAATTACTTTAATTATATTCTTTATTTAAAATTCGGGATTAAATATAATCTACTTATACTTATATATTTTTGCTCTGTTTCAACCATTTGGTGTGACCCTGTAGGCTCATTGTAACGTTAGTAATAATATTAGAACAATTCTAATATTAAAAATAATGAGCGACATCTAGCAATATATCATTGTCATCTAAGTTACAAGAGATCATGATTCAATGTATCATGTCCGTGACCACCTCTTTTAATGTATTATATCCTTTTGTCCTTTTATATCTTTAATAGGCACAAGTCTTGGAATAGTCACACTTGTATAGCCTATTATTAGTGTTTCTTGATATCTAAAGTGGACTACTATTAATGAATAATTTATGATATCTCATATCAACATATTCAAGCATGGCCATGCATTTTTAGTCTCACTCAATCAAGTGGCCTTTGATATATTTTCCTATTATGTAGGAAGGATAAATCCTATCTTGATTATTCACATCTCACTACATATATTGTAATATGTCCAATGTTAGTTTTTATAGTGTAACTAATTACGAAACACATTTAACTGCATCAAAACATAAAACAACATATGTTGAGATAGTAATAATCTCAAGTCTAAGGATTATGCATATAGTTGTCACTATGAGCAATATCGTGACCGTCACATAATAATCCAAGATATATGCTCATAGTGGGTCAATCCAATATATTATTCTCTACTAATATATTCATGTATTAATTATGACATCTCTATGTCAATGATAACTCATTGTCATCAATTTATCACATGTTAGTCTTAAGCGTATTATTACTGTCCATACCCATAATAATACTTGACTAAGGATCTTTTAATAATAATACATATATTATTATATGGACCTTATTGTTTCTCAGTTTATGTGACACATATATCTGAAAACAACAATGGCAATGCCTTTATTCAATAAAATTGGTAAATAAAAGTATCCATACAATCATCATATGATTGGTCTTTGGGCATACTCTAACAACTTTAAGCATCTATTATACACCAACATGAACCGAAACATAGACTCTTTGCACAAATATTGGATATTCAGTTATCAGTACTCATAAAGTCAATATTTATAGTGTTGCAGCCAAGGAAGAAGACATGACCGCGGCAGAATCCAGTGTGGCAGCACCAACAATGGAGGCGCATTTAAAGATAAAAATATAGAGAACATTCTGGAAGACACAGCGCATCAAATTAGACCAGGCTAGCGCGCTAAAAGCCCAATTTAAAGACCAAGCGGGAAAACCCTTCTAGAAGGCGACAAACTTGGAAATATCAGATTCCTTGAAGAAGACTTGTTCCCTACTCTAAATTGAAGTCTATTTAGGAAAGGTTTGCCCGAGGTTAAGATTATAAATACCCTAGTCGGCCACATTGTTAAGAAAGCCGATTATTAGAGAAAGTGATCTAGAGAGAAACCCTTTTTACCTTAAAGCCGATCCTTCTCCTTAAGAATTGTACTTAACGACAACATGTTCTAAACTTCTTAGGGATAGGTGAAGGTTGTCGATATTAGTGAGAGGAGATTGATTCTTGTATCTTTGTTCTTATGCAATAATAAAATCAAAGTTTGCTTATCCTATTGCTATTCTTTGTTCTTGTATTCAAGCCCGAGAGGGAAGTTTGCAAGTAATCTATTTATCTAGCATCTAGAGGTGTAGATTCACGAAAGGGATAAGTACGGTGTTGAAGACACTAACTCGCTTAGACTCTTTGGAAGAGCTGGGAGCTAGGTTAAGAGTTTCAGCAGCTAAAAGAAGTGTTGGATTGGTTGATGGTTATTATTGTTTTACGCTGAGAGGTATCGTTAAGGACTGATCATCAACTGCACTTTGACTCAGAGATGAGCTGAGTCACTTACGGACACTTTGCGGAACTTTGATGCTTCTACCAAAGAGCATGAGATTGCTGCGGCAGAGGAACACAAATATTACCGAGGCAGTATCTGCAGTACTATCGAAGCAGTGTTGTGCATTAGACAAGAAGAAGATCAATTGAATCCATTAATTGACGCAACTGGATTCTACCCACTTTCTCTATATCGTCTTCAACCTTTTATTTTATTTTTTGTTATTTAATTATTTAGTTAGTTAAACAAATCAACTTATTTGTGTTTTTACTTTCTTTTCAGGAGCAAGGGAACAAGAGAAAACATATTAAGTATACCAATCCCTATGGAGATGATACACGATATACTTATCATTTTATTACTTGACGACGTGTACACTTGCACTCAAATTGCGTTTATACCATACACATCAAGTTTTTGGCGCAGTTGCTGGGGATTGACAACTAAATTTTGTCTTCTTTAATTTTCTTGCCTTCTTTATTTATTATTTTTACTAACATATTTTCTTTTTTATTTTTCTTAAAAAAACGGTTTATAGGTTTGTTTCAAGTTGAAGGTTCAAAATGCAAGGAGAAAGAAGCAAATCTATTCGGGAGTTGATGTTGGAAGATATGAATCGAACCAATTAAGAATTTTCTAGATTAATTGATGATTATCCATGCCAACCAAGAGCAACCCAACAAGTTTATGCCTGGGCAAATGTTTGTTTCAATTGCGGAGATGATCATTTAGTTAGCAATTGCCCATACAATACTGGAACCTATGACCACAGAGAGGACCATAGATGGAACCAACAACAAAATCCTTCATGGTATGATCAAAACGCTCAAATTTTTTCTCATGAAAATTTTGCTGATGTTACAGATATGCCATGATAATATAATTCTTCTCAAGAGTATCCAAATTCACTTGAGGAAACATTGAAAGCATCAATGGCTAGAATTGAAGAATTTATGACAAAGCAATCAAGGTTCATGGATGCACATATAGCTAGATTGGATGCACCCTTGAGGGATGTAACATCCCGATTTTGGGGTTAGTAGTTTGGGTATTAGTTAGGAGAATTTGATTCGGGTCAAATCGGATTCTTCGATTCGTTATTCCGGGGAAATATAAAATAAAAATATTTTAATTAGAAAAGTAATAATTTTGGAATATGGTTTAAAAATATTAAAAAGATGTTTCAAAATTAAAAGAATATAATTTGAACTTTAAATTGATTTTTAATTGAGCGTAATTATGCATTGGTGACCAAATTGTAATTTTTGGAAAATAATGGAGGATTTAATTTGTAATTTTCAGAAATTGTTATTTTTAGTGACTAAATTGGAAAGCAAGCTATACTTATAATCCTTAGAGGGCCATAAACCCAATTTAGTTTTTAAATGATGATTTATTCACCAAAATAATTTTTAATTAGTTTATTAAAAGATGATAATCATTTTCTCACTTAATCACTTATTTTCTCTCATTTTCTCTCCATTTTTCTTCACCTATTTTCTTCAATTTCTTGCTGATTTTTCCACCTTTTTCAACAAGAATTACTTCATTTTAATCATCTCTCCATTCTTTACAAAGCCTAATCATCAATTTTACTAAATCAATAACAATTTGCAAGGAATCAAGAAGAAAAATTCTCATCTTTTTGGTGGATAGATCTTAAATAGGTAGTGCAAGAAGGTGTATAAGTGGCTGGTGCATTGGCGTTGTCATCGGAGCATCGATGAAGGATCATTTTGCTAGTTGAAAAATAAAGGCACTCGGGACTATATTCGGAGCAAGGAAACCAAGGGGAAAAGTTACTTCAAATTCGGTATGTTTTGACAAATAAGTTGGGGCTTGGCAATGTGTAAACCCAACCTATGTGAGGAGTGTGAACTTGACTTTGGTTTATAGTGAAATAAGACCTATGTTGCTTGATTGTTAATTGATGAACTATGGTGATGTTTGGATTGCTGAAGCATGTACTTGCATGATCGTTATGTTTTTAATCATGTTCTAGGTAGCATGCCTATAGTTTGCTTGATGTTCTCGACGTTGATAATCATGTGTTATATGTTGCTATTTATGCTTAGGATTAATGCATATAGTTAATAGTGATTGACGGTTTTATTTGAGTCGATGATGTTCACTTAGTGTGATGGAATTTTTAGGTTCCAGACGTAAAGTGTCGAAACCTTAGGGAAGGTTTCGAAACCTTTGCCAAACAGTTTTGAAACCTTTAGGAAAGTTTCGAAACCTTGTGGGAAAATTCGATTCTGGAAAGTTATTGGATGCGAAAAGTTTCGAAACGTTCAGGTAAGTTTCGAAACGTTCAGGGAAGTTTCGAAACCTTTGTCTGCTAGAAATTGATAGTTGCTGGAAATTACTTTTTAGTCCCGAATATCTTTGTTTATTCAATTAGGGTATCTACAGATGTTATTTTGAGTTGAAATTTCACATGGATGCATAAAGTTGAGTTAATTTACTTAAGTGTTTAATCGGATGTTTGTTTATGATCGGATTGTATCCGTTAATGCCTTGTATGAGACCTTGACATGTAGGAATACAAGTATACATCTAAATATATATATAACAGTTTTAGGGTTGTTTATCAAATCGCACCTTTGCGGGTTTGGTTTGGTATTCCCCGTGTACCCCATTAGTGTCGGTTCCGTCTAAGCCGGGCTAAGGGGGTTACATTTGGTGGTATCAGAGCCAGGTTTATAAAGTGTGTAGTTGGTTGGTTAAAGCATGTGTAGGATTGCTAAGTTGTGTGTTTAAATGTGCGATTAATCATGATATGTATGATTGAGCACGATATGTTGTTACTGTGTGAAAATCTATTCATGATGATTGTACTTTGAGTAATCATGGTTAAACTGGGGTTATCGGTTACACATTGCCAATGCCAACATATTTTTAGATGCTCTCAGTTTTCCCTTGGATCTTGCCCGAATGTAAGTTTGTTTTATTTTAATATTATGTTTTAAACTGCATGTTTAAAGTTTTTGGAATATGCTTCTGAGACGTAAGTCACGAGCTAGTGTTGGTATGAACATTGATGGTCAAGATGAAGGATGAAACGACTGCTAGGGAAGAGTAATTTCTTCCTCCTCAGTGGGTCTGCCTCCGGTTATGCGGGAAGGCTAGTTTAGGGTATTGCACCATTCTTTCGGGTGTATTTTAGTCTACTGAAACCGGTACGGCTGTTGCTAATCTGACTTGGAAGTAGTTAACAAGATAATAGTTGAATTTGTTGGAATTGAGGATGTTATTTGCGAGTGTGAACAATAATCATGCTTAGAGTAAGAGCAAATATATGTATATATCTATAGATAATGTAGGACATGCATGCATTCTTGAGCATGACATTAGAAATTGCATTTACATGCACATGCACTTGCGTAGGCATTTTTGAGGTCATACAGGAAATCATACATACATTTGTTCACACTTGCGAGTAGCTCCTTGAGGGTGTAAGTGGAGTATGGTTGGTTCTTTTAAGATGAAGGTGTGGAAAAAAAAGGGTTGAAAGGACTTTCTTGTGGTGTTGAGCTGAATGTGTAGTGAGCAAGCGACCCTTTTGGTTAAGGAATAGTCTTGGATGAAGAATGAGTGGTTGGTCTCAGAGTTGTGAATGTTTGAAACTGAGGTAAATACTCTGAGTTATGGTTAGTTTGAGTTGGTTATTACTAAAGGAAGGGCTGAGTTTTGCGGATTCTTTCTAGTTAGAATTTAGAGGTTGTAAGAAGGTTGCAGCATGTTTTGTAGAGTAAGGCGGGTTGGTGTTTTTTTGAGTGATGTGAAAATATTTTGTGGAAATTACAAGGAATTCTTTGTAGTGTGGTTAGTGTACAGTTAGATCGGGGGTTGTGACCGATCTGGTATGGCCAGGATAGAAGTAAAATATGAGATATATATTGGTATGGGAGTTGTGGTATCGGGGGATTGAATCATAGATTGTTGTGACCGTGAGAGGTCTGGTTGTACTATAAAGGAGGAAAGTATACATGTTGGGTTTACAAGATGTTAAGTTTGATATACCTCAGGTAAAGTTAGTTTTTGATGATATTTGAAGTGGTGTATCGAGGACCGCTAGACAATTTATGGTTTGTATTGGTTGTTCAGTCTTGTGGGTTTGCTTTTATTGAAAAATATTGTGAGGTTTTGTGTTCGGTATATTCATGTTTTTGGATGTTTCATCAATACTTTTACTTCTTTGGCAAGGTTATAAAATAAGAGATATTAGATCTAGTGGAAGGAATAGTTCTACAAGCTTGAATTTTGTTGTGGTATAGTTGAGGTAAGAGTTGGATTGTCGATGAGTTGATAATAGGAAGAAGTTTCGAGTTAAGTGTCAAGGCACTTAATGATGTGTAGATTTTAAAGTTTGAACCATGGTATTGAGTTGGTTATGGTGGCTAAACCTTGTGTTGGAGGTATTATCGTTGAGATGAGTACAATGTTGGGTTTGACACAAAGTTGGTAAGTTTCTTGTATGGTATGTTTTGTAGAATGTTAGCAATCGGGGATGACTTGGCTTACATAAGGATGCTTGCAATGGGAATTTGTTATATGGGGTAATCTAGGGTTGTTGTAGAGTTACGAGGGAAGATGTTCGGTTAACCTATAGGGAGACCTAGTAAAATGGTGGAGCTATGAGCGGGACTCTACCTTCGTAAAGTTGATCGGGGATAAGTCGTGGCAAGGTGTTTGTTAAGGGTCTAGTTAAGGATATGCTTGGTAAGGTTTAGTTTTGTGTTAAGAATTTTTTTGTGTTATGTGAACCATATGGTTGTTTCGAAAAGTGTCGAGATGGAATGGTATCTTGATCAAGGCTTACGGTAATCTTTTTCCATGAGTTGGATGGTAAGTGTTGTGGTAGGAGTTGGGGAAAACATGTGTTTTCGACTAAGCTTGTTTGGATTATGTTT
This sequence comes from Abelmoschus esculentus, assembly GCA_035048815.1. Taxonomy (NCBI): domain Eukaryota; kingdom Viridiplantae; phylum Streptophyta; class Magnoliopsida; order Malvales; family Malvaceae; genus Abelmoschus; species Abelmoschus esculentus. The sequence continues at coordinate 12,702,657 of JAUCBN010000016.1, read as the reverse complement.
GAATAATATGTAAATGTTTATCTTGCTGATAAGGTAAGAGTGAGTATCAATTTTCTTTGGGTTATTATTAGTAGTAAAGGTGCCAAGGTTGAAGTCGGAAAGAATCATCATAAGTTTGGTAGTAAGTTCTATTGATGGTATAGAGTTTTCTTATGAAGGTTGTTGGATCAATTATTTATTTGAGTACGGTTTTCTTGGGGTTCTAAGTCCCATTGGAAAGATGTGTGAGTGGTGCATCTATAATATGTTAAGATTTGAGAGTTTTTTTTAAGACCGACATAGGTTGCCGTTTGGATGTTGGGTTTTATTATTCATAGGTAAATGGATGATATGCTGTGATATTGTGATATGGTTAATATGACTCATAATGAAGTTGTTGTTGGTGGTGGAGTTGCGTGAGACAGTGTTGACAATTTTTTGCGAATTTAGTTTGAAGCTTGTTGGTGGAGCATCATTGTATGGGTGGAGGTTGGTGAAAGGCTTAGTTGGTTACCTGGTATGTGGGAGGATGTCAAAAATCAGGTTAGTTCGATGGTGGTGGTATGGAAACCGTTGCGGTTATCAAGAGTTGGTTATCAATCATAGGTAAGAGAAAGGGGGTTTCCTTTTGAGTTATGTTTTCTGTAAAGGTTGAGATGGTGTGGTGGGTTGTGCATTGTTGCTTTGGTGTGAGGAAAGAATCTGTTGGTTGTCCGAAGAGGATAAGTGTGGGTTGTCTGTTGTATACCATCTGGGGAAAGCTAATGTGATGGCTGAATCTTTGAGCCATAAGACGGCAGTTGAGTTGAGGGTGATGTTTGCTAAGTTGAGTATTTCAAAGGAAGGTGGTTGAGTGGTGGAGTTGTAAGTTAAACCTATCTTGGTTGAGATGATAAGGTGAAACAGTTAGAGGATAAGATGTTGGTACCTTTTGTGGAGGATATTGCTGAGGGTAGACCGCCCGAGTATCATTTTGATGATGATGAGGTGTTGTGTTTTAGAGGTCAGATTGTGGTGCCGGATGATCAGGAGTTGAGGCAAGCTATTTTGGCAGAAGCTCATACTAGTCCGTTTGCTATGCATCCGGGTAGTGTGAAGATATATAGAGATCTCAAAAGTGTCTACTTTTGGATTGGTGTAAAGAAAGATGTGACGGAGTCCAAGAAGGATTTTATATGGGTTATTGTTGATAGGTTTTCAAAGTGTGCACATTTTCTTGTCGTGCATACGACGTGTTCTATGGATAAGTTGGTAGAGTTATATGTTTTCTGAGGTGGTGAAGTTGTATAGTGTGCCTAAGTTGATCATATAGGATAGAGATTCACGGTTTACATCTAAGTTATGGAGGAGTTTGTAGGCTGCTTTGGGTACAAGGCTTAGCTTTAGTATAGCTTATCATCCACAGACAGATGGTCAGTCTAAACGTGTTATTCAGACTTTGGAGGATATGTTGAGGTGTTGCATCATTGAGTTTCAAGGTTCTTAGGAGAAACAGTTGTCTTTGGTGGAGTTTGTATATAACAATAGCTCCAAGCGAGTATACAAATGTAACCGTTTGAGGCTTTATATGGGCGTAGGTGTTGTACAACTTTGTGTTGGAAAGAAGTTGGACAAAAGCATGTTTCTTTGCCTCAAGTTTTAAAGATACGGATGAGAAGGTTAAGTTTATTTGTGATAAACTTAAGGAAGCTTCGGATAGGCAAAAGTCCTATGTCGATTTAAAGCGCAGAGAGATACAATATGCTGTTGGAGACAAAGTGTTTCTTAAGGTTCTACGTGGAAGAAGGTGTTAAGGTTTGGACGTAGGGGTAAGTTGTGTCCTCGTTTTTTTTGGGTTGAAGGAGGTGTTAGAGCAAATTGGTCCTGTTTGTTTATCGATTGAGGTTGCCGGTGAAGTTGAGTTGGATGCGTTATATTTTTCATGTATCAATGCTTCGTAAGTATAGTTCAGATCCTTCTCATGTTGTTCTAGTAGAGGAGATTGAGTTAAGAGCGGATATGAGTTATGAGAAGGAACTAGTGAGGATTTTGGATGTGGATATAAAGGTTCTTCGAGGGAAGACCATAGATTTGGTTAAGGTGCTTTGAAAACACCGAGGTGCCGAAGAGGCAACTTGGGAGACAAGGAAAAAGTATGGAGGAGCAGTTCCTCACTTGTTTGCTTTAGGTGAGAATTTCGAGGACGAAATTTTCTTAAGAGGGGCAGAGTTGTAACATCCCGATTTTGTGGTTAGTAGTTTAGGTATTAGTTAGGAGAATTCGATTCGGGTCAAATCAGGTTCCTCGGTTCGTTATTCCAGGGAAATATAAAATAAAAATATTTTAATTAGAAAAGTAATAATTTTGGAATATGGTTTAAAAATATTAAAAAGATGTTTCAAAATTAAAAGAATATAATTTGAACTTTAAATTGATTTTTAATTGTGCCTAATTATGCATTGGTTACCAAATTGTAATTTTTGAAAAACAATGGAGGATTTAATTTGTAATTTTCGGAAATTGTTATTTTTAGTGACTAAATTGGAAAGCAAGCTATACTTAGAATTCTTAGAGGGCCATAAACCCAATTTAATTTTTAAATGATGATTTATTCACCAAAATGATTTTTAATTAGTTTATTAAAAGATGATAATCATTTTCTCACTTAACCACTTATTTTCTCTCCATCCTTTTCTCTCATTTTCTCTCCATTTTTCTTCATCTATTTTCTTTAAATTCGGTATGTTTTGATAAATAAGTTGGGGCTTGGCAATGTGTAAACCCAACCTATGTGAGGAGTGTGAACTTGACTGTTGTTTAGAGTGAAATAAGACCTATGTTGCTTGATTGTTAATTGAAGAACTATGGTGATGTTTGGATTGCTGAAGCATGTACTTACATGATCATTATGTTTTTAATCATGTTCTAGGTAGCATGCCTATAGTTTGCTTGATGTTCTTGACGTTGATTAGCGTGTGTTATATGTTGTTATTTATGCTTAGGATTAATGCATATAGTTAATTATGATTAATGGTTGTATTTGAGCCGATGATGTTCACTTAGTGTGATGGAATTTTTAGGTTCCAGACCTAAAGTTTCGAAACCTTAGGGAAGGTTTCGAAACCTTTGTCAAACAGTTTCAAATCCTTTAGGAAAGTTTCGAAACTTTGCGGGCAAATTCGATTCTGGAAAGTTATTGGATACGAAAAGCTTCGAAACCTTCAGGGAAGTTTTGAAACCTTTTACCTAAAGTTTCGAAACCTTTATGAAAGGTTTCGAAACCTTTGGCTGATAGAAATTGATAGTTGCTAAAAAATACTTTTTAGTCCCGAATATCTTTTTTTGTTCAATTAGGGTATCTACAGATGTTATTTTGAGCTAAAATTTCACATGGATGCATAAAGTTGAGTTAATTTCAAGATGGCTAACTCAATTTGGAATAAGTTCTTATAGTTTGAAAGATTTAGATTTTGGTCCCTAAATTAGTGAAACATGCAATTGATAAAGTTAGAATTCTCCGTTTGACTTGAAATTTTCCGTGAGGGATACTTGTATGTTTAATTGAACTTTGATGAAAAGAATTTGTACATTTGTTATTAGAATTTAAAATACATTTTAGTCCTTAATTTACTTAAGTGTTTAATCGAATGTTTGTTTATGATCGGATTGTTTCCGTTAATGCCTTGTATGAGACCTTGACATGTAGGAATACAAGTACGCTTCTAAATATATATATATATATAACAGTTTTAGGGTTGTTTATCGAATCGCAACTTTGCGAGTTTGGTTTGATATTCCCCGTGTAACCCATTAGTGTCGGTTCCGTCTAAGCAGGGCTAAGGGGGTTACAAGGGATTCGAAAAATCAATTTCATGCCAGGGATAACATAACCCAACAATCAATCCATGGGGATACTGAAATCCCAACACTAGAGGACAAAGAGGAAATTTCAGAACCTTTGAATTCAGAACATGTTGATGAGAAAGACTGTCAAACAGTGGACGAGTCTACCGAAAGTCCTGCCGCGGCAGTAGAGAAGCCTGAACAGGGCAATGTCACGATACCATTCAACAAGACCGATGAGAGTGATGCTCTAGAAAATTTTGAGGAGTCTGATTCCTAGGATGTTACTGCAGCAATGATGCTGAAAAAGGAAGCTGAAGATTACTCACTCACAGTTGTCGGGGCAGTTACACGAAGATATGTTCGACCAGCAAGATGGTAATACCGTGATAATAGAAAATGAGATGGTACTGAATAAACCTTTTGAATTCTTTAAAAATTCATCTCTTTCGTTGCAGGTATATTTCGAGGAGTCAACGTTACAAGATTTGAAGCCATCACAAATAGGATATGATTGTTTGAAAGATGATATTTCTATGATAACTTCATCTAATATTAGTTCCAAGCCAAACTCTCTACTAATGGAGATTACTAAGAAGCATAAGAAACAATGTGGGTTGATTCTTGAAGACTTCAAGAAAGATGGTTCTTCACTTGACTTACACCGAATTTTGGAAAAAGATTGCCACGACAATTGGCTATCACAACAATTGCCACAACAACAAAGGCTATATCCAACTATGATGGAAGTTAATGGCAATGAGGTAATTAAGTGGTTAGATGTTGATAAAAAATTTTTTAACAATTTATTTTTGTCTTCAGAAACAATATCAAGATGGAGAACATGCATGGATTACAAGAGAAAACGAAAGAAAGATACCTCCACCATGATAATACAATGGGGACTATCCGTATTCATTATGGCCCAATCCATTTTGGGCAGAATTGTAACTCGATGGAGGGTGTAGATGGACTATAAGAAATATCGGAAACGACCCTCCATAAGTTTTCTTTATATTCTTATTTTATATTAATTTTCTCTTTTATTTTATTTGGTATTTTCATGAATTCTCTTAATTATAGTATTTAGGAATAATTATCTTCTCATTATTTGAATGTTTCTTGAAGTTTATCTTTTTAGGTTAAGACAATAAAGTTGGAATAACAGAGAAGTAGTTCACAGCAGGAAGTCTGTCGCCGTGGCAGTGCATAGTGTTAGAGCCGCAACGGTCCCAACGGGCAGAACAGGGTAACAACTAGTCTACCGAGATTCTTGCCGCGACAATTAAATGCAAACGGCAGTAAAGAACAAATGGCTAGTAGTTCAAACGGCTACATAGCCAAGGCCTATATAAGCATCTTCTTTCTCTTGAACTATTCACTCTTGCATTCTTGAATTGTTTACTCAATCTCTCTCTTGTTATATTCGTTACAATCTCAAAACTCTCTTATTTTTCTCAGAATCTTTCCAAGAAACTCTCTCTTTACTATCTTTACTTGTTTTATTAATGTTATCTGCTATGTGTTTTGAGCATTGAGGATAATGCTCGGTTTGAGTTTGGGGGAGATTGTAAGTGCCGAAGCACTCCCGAGGCTACCCACTGCCGCAGCATTACCATGAAAAAAAAGGGTGTAACCCCCTTAGCCCGGCCTAGACGAAACCGACACTAACGGGTTACACGGGGAATATCAAACCAAACCCGTGAAGGTTTGATTCGATAAACAACCATAAAACCATTACATTTTTTTATTTTATCTTATTTTGCCTAGATCCGCAATCTTAATCCTACATGTTAGAGTCTCACACAAAGCATTATCGATAACACATCAACTAACAACAAACATCCGATTAAACACTAACATAGATTAAGGACTAAAACATAAAACTTTCAAGTTCAATTAGTAAAGTAGAAATTCTTTCCATCAATGATCAATTAAACATACAAGAGTTCCTCACAGCAAATTCCAACTCAAACGGGTCATTCTAACACCATCAATTACATGTTTCTCTAATTTAGGGATCAAAATGTAAATCTTCCAAAATAAAAGGACTTCATCCAAATTAGGTTAACCATCTTGAAATTAAATCAACTTTATACTTGCATGCAAAATTTCAACTCAAAATAACATCTGTAGGTACCTTAATCGAACAAAGAAAGATATCCGGGACTAAAATGTAATTTCCAGCAACTTTCAATTCTTGGTGATCAAAGGTTTCGAAACCTTCCCAGAGGTTCCAAAACTTTTTGAAAAAGGTTTCAAAACATTCCTGAAAAGTTTCGAAACTTTTCGCGTCCAGTAGCTTCCCAGAATTGAAACTGCCCGCAAGGTTTCGAGACCTTGTGAAGGTTTCGAAACTATTTGACAAAGGTTTCGGAACCTTCACCCAAAGGTTTCAAAACTTTGGGTCTGGAACCAAAAGTTTCGTTACACTAAGTGCACAACAATTACTCGACACTCAACCATTAACTAGAACCACTAGATACATCAATCCTAGGCATATCCAGCAATGTATGGCACATAATCAACAACGTCACGGACATCAATCAAGCTATAGGCATGCTCCCTAGAAAATGATTAACAACATAACAATCATGCTAGTACATGCTTCAACAATTCAAACAATTCCAAAGTTCAACCGTCAATAATCAAACCATAATAGTCTTATTACAACATAAACCAAAGCTTAAGTATACACTCCTTACATAGGTTGTGTTACACATTGCCTTGCCCAATTTATTTGCCAAAAACATACCAAATTCAAAGTGTATCTTCCCTTGGTTTCCTTGCCTCGAACGAAGCTCCAAGTGCCTTTATTTCTATGCATGGATGAAAAGAGAGCTTAAGCAAACATGCTTAGTGAGGAAGCTCTAAACAAATCATCAATGCATCTATTTAAAACCATGAACTAACCATAAATTGCAACACCTTAGTAAATCATGCATGCTAACATCTCATGCTCATGTTCTTAAAATCATATGCATCCTTGAATTCACATAACCTTATCAAATTAATTTACAAATGATGCGCAAACCTCTTCTCAAATTTATGTATGTATATTGGCATTCTACTGACCACTTAATGTGAAACTTGAGTTCACCGAATATACGGATCCATTGTTAGAGACCCTTGTCTCGACATGACACGAAGACACCATTGACATGACACGAAGTCACCATTGACATGATTCAAAGTCACCATTAACATGACACAACGTCGCCTTCAGCACTACCACGCACGATCAGACACATAGTCACTCTTGTTACGTGTAGGCGGCTCTACCACGCACGGTTAGACACAAAGTCACCCTTGTTACGTGTAGGCAATATTCTATATTCTCAATTTTGTTTATAGTGCACTTAAGACAATCCTAATGACATGTCATTCGTATTCGAATCTAGAGTTAGTGTCACTAAGCCAATATCATAATCAAATGTGCATGATAACTTGTTGTTCATAATGCATGCATGATATGTTCAACAAATGAACCAAAAGCCATGCCCAAAGGCACCACCATGTATAAGGCAATTAACCATATTGTATCCCAAATCATTTCTCATAATTTTTCATAATCATGGATGCTAAATATTCTATGCATTTCAGCAAGTAATTCTCATGTATGCATCATTTGAAAACATGCTCATGCGTTTCCATAAATCTCATTGCATTACCAACATAATACCTTTGTCGAAAGTAGCCGAAACTCATATCGGTTTATCAAAAACATTTACTTTACTTATTCTTGAACTATGGAAGGTTTTCACACTCTTCCATAGTCCCCAAAACAGAACCGTACCAAACGTGATTCGCTTTAAACCCGTAATCACTCACCAACAAGCGAAACGAGCTTTTACCGCTATCCGATGATCGCACCAACGCACCAGCACTCAAGCTTCTTCTGTACCTCTTCTTCAAGATCTATTCACCAAAAAGATGTAATTTTCTCTTCTTGATTCCTTGCAATTTGATGTTGATTTGATAAAATTGATGCTTAGGTTTTGTAAAAAATGGAAAGATGATGAAAATGATGTAATCTTTATGGAAAAAAAAGATGCAAAAATCAGCAAGGAATTGAAGAGAAAAGATGAGAGAAAGTGGAGAGAAAATGAGAGAAAAAGATGAGAGAAAATGAAGAAAAAGTAGTTTTGAGAGAAAATGATTAAAAATCTCTAATTAAAATAATCAAAATACATTTTGGTGAATAAATCATTATTAAAAATTAGAAATGGGTTTATGGCCTCTAAGGACTCTATGTTTAGCTTGCTTTTCAATTTAGTCACTAAAACATGTAATTTTTCGAAAATTACAAAATATGTCCTCCAATTTTTCCAAAAATTACAAATTGGTCATTTATGCATAATTAAGCATAATTAAAAATCAATATAAAGTCCAAATTATTTCCTTTTAATCTTGAAACATATTTTTAATATTTTAAACCATATTCCAAAATTATTATTTTCCCTAATTAAAATATTCTTATTCATTTTTCCCCAGAATAATGAACCGGAGAATCCGATTCGACCCGAATCGAATTCTCCAAACTACTAACCTCAAAATCGGGATGTTACAAAGGGAGTAAATTTTTTTCTGAATTTTTTTTACAATATTCTCTTCTCTTGAATTTCTGTTTGTAATCTTGCACAACCCTACGTCAGCTTTGCTTTAGTTTACTCCTTTAAGGCTATAGAAATCTTTCTCCTTACCATGGCCAAGTTCTGTTTTGAAGTGATAACCATAGGATACTCATGGAATAAAAATGGAAGCTTGCTTTAAGGTTAGAAAGAAAATAAACACATTGTGGACTTATTTGATTTAGGAGTTCTTTTAATAAACTTAGGTGATAAAGACTAAGAACCTTTTGGAAAAATAACTAGAGGTGCCTATCACCGGCTCTAGTTTTGCTCTCCCTCATGCTAGAGGTGCCCGAAACTGGCTCTAGTATGCTAAATAGGTGGTTAATAAGAAAAAGAATAAATAAGAAAAAGAAGGAAATAGAAAACGCATAACTTGAGGTGCCCGAAATTGGCTCAAGACTTGTTGTTTTAAGGAGATAGCTTTAATCCAAGATTCTATTTGTCTTGAACTTAGAGTTTATCTAAGAAAGCCTTGAATCAGCCTTGTCCATAAAACGCACACACACACCTAGCCTTATAGTTTGTTTCTTAGTAAACGTCCTTGAGTAAAATAGTGGCTAAAACGGAAAGATAGATATGACCATGGTAAGGAGAATAGATGGAAGAGTAAGACCAAAGGGGAGTAAGGTTTGGCAATTTGATGTTTGACATTGCTTGAGGATAAGCAATAGGTCGAGTTTGGGGGTATTTGACGATTGCCTAAAAGGCAGTTATTTACAATCATTCTCATGGTACTTTAAGCATCTATTATACACCAACTTGAACCGAAACATAGACTCTTTGTACAAATATTGGATATTCAGTTATCATTACTCACAAAGTCAATATTTATAGAAAATGCAAATATTATTACATATTTTGTACATGTAGGAATATCCAGAGCCGAAGCGGCAAAGAAGTAGTATTGCGGCCGAGGTAGAAGACATGGCCGCGTCAGAATCCAGTGTGGCAGCACCAACAATGGAGGCACATTTAAAGATAAAATACAGAGAACATTCTAGAAGACACAACGTATCAAATTGGACCAGGCTAGCGCGCTAAAAGCTCAATTTAAAGACCAAGCGAGAAAACCCTTCTAGAAGGCAGCAAACTTGAAAATATCAGATTCCTTGAAGTATACTTGTTCCCTACTCCAAGTTGAAGTCTATTTAGGAAAGGTTTGCCCTAGGTTAATATTATAAATACCCTAGCTGGCAACATTGTTAAGAGAGTAGATTATTAGAGAGAGTCGATCTAGAGAGAAACCATTTTTCCCTTTAAGCCGATCCTTCTCTCTAAGAATTGTACTTAACGACAATATGTTCTAAACTTCTTAGGGATAGATGAAGGTTGTCGATATTAGTGAGAGGAGATTGATTATTGTATCTTTATTCTTATGCAATAATAAAATCAAAGATTGCTTATCCTATTGCCATTCTTTGTTCTTGTATTCAAGCCCGAGAAGGAAGTTTGCAAGTAATCTATTTATCTAGCATCGAGAGGTGTAGATTCACGAAAGGGATAAGTACGGTATTGTAGACACTAACTCGGCCTAGACTCTTTGGAAGTGCCGGGAGCTAGGTTAAGAGTTTCAGCAGCTAAAAGAAGTGTTGGATTGGTTGATGGTTATCGTTGATTTACGCTGAGAGCTATCATCAAGGACTGGTCATTAACAACACTCTAACTCAAAGATGAGCTGAGTCACTTACGGACATTTTGCTGAACTTTGATGCTTCTACCCAAGAGCAAGAGATTGTCGCGGCAGAGGAACACAAATATTACCGAGGCGGTATCTGCAGTACTATCGAAGTAGTGTTGTGCATTAGACAAGAAGAAGATCAATTGAATCCACTAATTGGCGCAACTGGATCCTACCCACTTTCTCTATATCATCTTCAACCTTTTATTTTATGTTTTGTTATTTAATTATTTAGTTAGTTAAACAAATCAACTTATTTGTGTTTTTACTTTCTTTTCAGGAGCAAGGGAATAAGAGGAAATATATTAAGTATACCAATCGTTGTGGATATGATACACGATATACTTATCATTTTATTACTTGACGATGTGTACACTTACACTCAAATTGCGCTTATACCACACGCATCAACAACCCCAGGGTTTCATCCATTTAAATCTTCTACCAGAAAGTCTTTGACAGTTAGCTGTCGCTGCAGTGGTTGTCGCAGTGGTTGTTGTTGCTGGCCTCCAATGCCTTCATGTAGGTTCTGATTTTCTAGATTCACTGCCATGGCTCCTTGGATCTGTCTTCTTAGTCTTTGATAAGTCCTTTCAATTTCTGGGTCGATATCACATAAGGGAGTGCTAGGATTAGCCCTGTTCATACACCAAAAATAAAATAGATTAAATAATAATTTTTTTATAATAATAACTTAAAAGCAAGAAAATTAAAGAAAACAAAATTTAGTTGCCAGTACCCGACAACAGCGTCAAAAACTTGATCTGTGTAATAAAAACGCAATTAAGTGCAAGTGTAAAAGTCAAGTAATATAATGATAAGTATTTATTGAATATCATTCTCCACAAGGACTGGTGTACTTAATATGCCTCATTCTGTTTCCTTGCTCCTGAAGTTAGTAAAATAAAAACACAGGTAAAAAGAATTGTTGAATAACTAAAGAATAAAAGCTTAATTAAAGGTTGAGAATGAATAGAGAGAATATGTAGGATCCAGTTGTGTCATATAGTGGATTTGATTGATCTGTTCTTGTTCAATACAATGGGACAACACTGTCTCGGTAGCGTTAGTCTTTCCTGCCGCGACAATCTCTTACTCTTGGGTAGTTCAATCAAAGCTCGACAAAGTGTCCTTAGGTGTCTCCGCTTATCTCTAAGTTGAAGTACTGTTGATGACCAATCCTTGATGATACCTCTCGGCGTGAATCTATGATAATCAACAACCAATCCCACACTTCTTCTAGCCGCTGAAACTCTTAACCTATCTCTAAGCCGAGTTAGTGTCTACAACACCGCACTTATCCCTTTCGTGAGTCTAACTCTCTCGATATTAGATAAATGAATTACTTACAAACTTCTCTCTCGAGTTTGAATGCAAGAATAAGGAATGATTATAGGATAAACAAACTTTGATATTTTTATTGTATTGAAACGAAGAAACAAAATACAATCTTCTTGCACTAATATTCTACAACCTTCACCTAACCCTAAGAAAGCTTAGAACATATTGTAAAAGAATAACACAATTCTTAGGGTAAAGCTTTTTCTCTAATTCGGCTCTCCCTTATACATTGGACGACTCATGTAACCCTCTTAGCCCGGCCTAGACGAAACCGGCACTAACGGATTACACGGGGAATATCAAACCAAACCCGCGAGGGTCTGATTCGATAAACAACCCTAAAACCGTTATGTTTTTTTATTCTAAATGCACAATCTTATTCCTATGTGACAAGATTTCATACAAGTAACACCGGTAACACATTAATTAAAAACAACCATCCGATTAAACACTAACATGGATTAAGGACTAAAACGTAAAACTTTTAAATACATTTAGTAAAGTAGAAATTCTTTTCATCAATGTTCAATTAAACACCCAAGTATTCTTCACAGCAAATTCCAACTCAAACGGATCATTCGAACATCATCAATTGCATGTTTCTCTATTTTAGGGACCAAAATGTAAATATTCCAAAAATACAAGGTCTTCATCCAAATTAGATTAACCATCTTGAAATTAAATCAACTTTAATCATACATGCAAAATTTCAGCTCAAAATAACATCTGTAAGTACCTTAATCGAACAAAGGAAGATATTCGGGACTAAAATATAATTTCCAGCAACTTTCAATTCTAGGAGATCAAAGGTTTCGAAACCTTTCCAGAGGTTTCAAAACTTTTTGAAAAAGGTTTCAAAACTTTCCTAGAAATTTTCGAAACTTATCGCGTCCAATAACTTCCCAGAATTGAATCTGCCCGCAAGGTTTCGAAACCTTGTGAAAGTTTGACAAAGGTTTCGGAACCTTCACCCAAAGGTTTCGAAACTTTAGGTCTGGAACCAAAAGTTTCATTACACCAAGTGCACACCAACTACTCAATATTCAACCCTTAATTAGAACCACTAAATGCATCAATCCTAAACATGTTTAGCAACACATGACACATAATCAACTACATCATGGACATCATTCAAGCTATAGGCATGCTTCCTAGAGAAAGATTTAAAAACATAGCAATCATGCTAATACATGCTTCAACCATTCAAGCAGTCCAAAGTTCAACAATTAACATCCAAACAATAATGATCTTATTACAACATAAATCAAAGCCTAATTACACACTCTACACATGGGTTGGGTTACACATTGCCTTGCCCAATTTATTTGCCAAGAACATACCAAATTCAAAGTGTATCTTCCCCTTGGTTTCCTTGCCTCGAAAGAAGCTCCAAGTGCCTTTATTTCTTTGCATGGATGAAAAGAGAGCTTAAGCAAACTTGCTTAGTGAGGAAGCTCTACACAAATCATCAATGCATCCATTTAAAACCATGATGAAAACATAATTTACAATACATTATTAAATCATGCATGCTAACATCACATGCTCATGTTCTTTAAACCAAATGCATCCTTGAGTTCACATAACCTTATCAAAACATTTTATAAATGATGCTCAAACCTCTTTTCAATTTCATGTATGTATATTGGCATTCTAGTGACCACTTTAATGTGAACCTTGAGCTCACCGAATACATGGATCCATGAGACCATAGTCTCGTCATGACACGAAGTCACCATTGACATGACACGAAGTCACAATTGACATGACACGAAGTCACCATTAGCACTACCACGCACGATCGGACACAAAGTCACCCTTGTTACGTGTAGGCGGCTCTACCACGCATGGTTGGACACAAAGTCACCCTTGTTACGTGTAGACAATATTCTGTATTCTCAGTTTTGATTATAGTGCACTTAAGACAATCCTAATGACATGTCATTGTATTCGAATCTAAAGTTAGTGTCACTAAGCCAATATCATAACCAAATGTGCATGATAACTTGCTGCTCATAATGCATGCATAATATGTTCAACAAATGAACCAAAAGCCATGCCCAAAGGCACCATCATGTATAAGGCAAATAACCATATTGTATTCCAAAACATTTCTCATAATTTTCCATAATCATGGATGTTAAATAAGCTATGCATTTCAGCAAGTATCTCTCATGTATGCATCAATTCAAAACATGCTCATGCACTTCCATAAATCTCATTGCGTTACCAGTAAAATACCTTGTCGAAAATAGCTGAAACTCATATCGTTTCATCAAAAATAATTACTTTACTTACTCTTGAACTATGGAAGGTTTTCACACTCTTCCATAGCCCCCCAAAACAGAACGTACCAAACGCGATTCGCTTTAAATCCGAAATCACTCACCAACAAGCGAAACGAGCTTTCGCCGCTAACCGATGATCGTACCAACGCACCAGCAATCAAGCAGCTTCTTGTACCTCTTCTACAAAATTAAAAACAGAGCATTCTCACATCATAACATGCTCAAACCAACAGCCATATCCGATCACCATAAAACTATCGAAAACTTAGCCGAAAAGACCGTAAACCAAGCCGAAACGCATCCGAGCAACATCAGCCCAAAACCTAACAAATCTAACATGTAATCCACTTCAAATATGAACCAAAAACACATCAAAACCATCTTTATATCTTCAGCAACATTAAAGCATCTAAAACAACCCCTAAAACAACCAAAAAGCACCTTAAAACTACACCGATTGCATTATTCCGGGATTAGATTAATGTGATATCAAATCAAGACTCAATTAATCATTTAATTAACATAAAAACACAATTGAGTCCATCTAATTCCAGCATTAAATGAGATCCATAAAGATTTCACAAAAACTTCCACAAAAACACTAGATCTAACATTAAAAACATAGAATCAAGTTTTTATTCAAAGATCAGCAAGCTAGTACTTGGGAATTTCAATAAAGAACCTTAGAAAATAATAAAAATCCAGAAAATTACCTTCAAGATCTATTCACCAAAAATATGTAATTTTCCCCTTCTTGATTCCTTACAATTTGATGTAGATTTGATGAAATTGATGCTTAGATTTTGTAAAGGATGGAAAGATGATGCAAATGATGTAATCTTTGTTGAAAAAGATGCAAAAATCAGCAAGAAATTGAAGAGAAAAGATAAAGAGAAAGTGGAGAGAAAATAAGAGAAAAAAATGAGAAAAAAATGAGGAAAAAGTGGTTTTGAGAGAAAATGATTAAAAATCTTTAATTAAGGTAATTAAAAAGCATTTTGGTGAATAGATCATTATTAAAAATTAGAAATGGGTTTATGGCCCTCTAAGGATTCTAAGTTTAGCTTGCTTTTCAATTTAGTCACTAAAACATTGACATTTTTGAAAATTACCAAAATAGTCCTCCAAATTTCCAAAAATTACAAATTGGTCATTTATGCATAATTAAGCATAATTAAAAATCATTATAAAATCCAAATTATTTTCTTTTAAATTTTGAAACATATTTTTAATATTTCAAACCATATTCCAAAACTATTATTTCTCTTAATTAAAAATATCCTTATTTTATTTTTCCCAGAATTAATGAACCGGAGAATCCGATTCGACCCGAATCGAATCCCCCTAACTAAGCCTAAACTAATAACCCCAAAAACGGGATGTTAAAACTCATGTACTTATAGTCTTGACCTAGGGTAACTTTTCCTAAGTAGAATTTAACTTGGAGTAGAGAACAAGTAATAAAAATATAATATTTCCAAGTTTAATTCTATCTTGAAGACTATTCTCGCGTGGCCTTTGACTTGGTCTTTTCATGTACTAATCTACTCCAATCCAAACGCTTTAAGTCCAGAAATTCTCAGCTCATTTTTCTCTTTCAATTGCCAAGCATCAGTACTGGAACTTTTGTTGTCGTGGCATTGCTTCTGCCTTTGGCAATGTTGTTGCCTCGGCAATAGTTCTACCTTCAGCACTGTTGATGTCTCGACAGGTATTTCCTGCAACTACACAAAAACATGCCATAAAGCCTTCTTTTCTCACAAATATCATCTTTATATGTTGTGGCAGCAAAATGTCAGTTATTGAACAATAAGTATATGTATCATCTCGAATTAGTGGGTAATGAGTACATATTGTTTAGGAAAAGAATAGTAAATAATAGCCTTTTTAGGCACTCATCAGAGCACTAGATAGATTTCATGCTTGGAGCCATCATTCCTAATAGACCTACTTATAGGAGCAATCCAGAAGAGACCAAGGAGTTACAACGCCAAATAGGGGAACTTATAGAGAAAGGGATATATTAGAGAAAGCTTGAGTCCTTGTGTCGTGCCAATTTTGTTAGTTCCAAAGAAGGATGGTTCATGGAGGATGTGTGTGGACTGTAGGACTATCAACCAAATCACAATCAAGTATCAACATCCCATACTAAGATTGGATGATATGTTAGATGAACTCATTGGGGCTAGCATATTCTCCAAGATTGATCTCAAAAGTGGCTATCATCAAATCAGAATGCGAGAAGGGGACGAGTGGAAAACAACCTTCAAAACTAAGCAAGATTTGTACGAGTGGATGGTTATGCCTTTTGGCCTAACCAATGCACATAACACTTTCATGAGATTGATGAATCATGTCTTATGGCCTTACATCGGTAAGTTTTGTGTTGTTTACTTTGATGATATATTGATATATAGCCACAACTTGAATGACCATGAGCAACATCTAAGGGAAGTTCTTAAAACATTGAAAAAGGAGCATTTATATGTCAATCTGTCGACATGTGTATTTTGTACTAATGAGTTATCTTTCCTAGGATTTATTGTAAGTTCACAAGGTTTAAAGGTAAATCCGGAGAAGATTCAAGCAATACAAGAGTGGCCAAGGCCTACCAACATCAGTCAAGTGAGAAGTTTTCATGGGTTGGGCAGTTTTTACCGAAGACTTGTAGCCAACTTTAGTTCTATTACCGCCCCCTTAACCGGGATTATTAAGAAAAATTCAATCTTTGAATGGGGTAAAGAGCAAGAGGAGGCATTTCAAGAGATCAAAAGGGAGTTAACCGAGGCTCCTTATTAATATTACCAGATTTCAACAAAACCTTTGAAGTTGAGTGTGACGCGTCTGGATTTGGGATAGGGGCTGTTTTGATACAAGAAGGGCACCCTAGAGCCTATTTTAGCGAAAAGCTAAATGGGGATACGCTCAACTATCGTATATATGACAAGGAGATGTATGCCCTTATCTGAGTCCTTGAAACATGACAACATTAGTTATGGCCTAAGGAGTTCGTTATTCATATCGACCATGAAGCTTTGAAGCATATCAAGGGCCAACACAAACTTAACAAGAGGCATGCATAGTGGGTTTAATTTCTCGAATCCTTTCCCTATGTCATCCACTACATAAAGGGTAAGGACAATGTAGTAGCAGATGCACTCTCAAGAAGTTACATACTTCTTAACTCACTACATTCTCAAGTTTTTGGATTCTCTTTTATCAAGGAACAATATGCCATTGATAATGATTTTAAGGACAAGTATGAATCTTGTGATAAGTTTGTTGAAGGAAAATATTATAAGCAAGATGGATATATTTTCAAGGAGAAGAAAGTGTGCATACCGCAAAGGTCTATCCGAGAAGTATCGCTACAAGAGGAACATGAAAGAGGATTAATGAGACACTTTGGCATACACAAGATGTTAGACATCTTGAAGGAACATTTCTTTTGTCCTAAAATGCGAAGAGACGTGGAACGTTTATGTGAAAGATGTCTTGTTTGCAAAAAGTCTAAGCCAAAAGTCATGCCCTACGGATTCTACTCCCAATTGCCTATTCAAATCACACCATGGGAAGACATCTCAATGAATTTCGTGCTTGGATTGCCAAGAACCAAAGCTGGAAGAGATTCTATCTTTGTGGTAGTAGAACGATTTTTGAAGATGGCTCATTTCATACCTTGTCATAAGACGGATGATGCAACTCACATTGTCAACTTATTCTTCAAAGAGGTACTTCGTTTGCATGGCATACCAAGGACTATCATTTCTGATCGAGACGTCAAGTTTCTTAGCCGCTTCTGGAGAACTTTGTGGAGTAAAATAGGTACTAAACTACTTTTCTCAATGACTTGCCACCCACAAACAGATGGTCAAACTGAAGTGGTTAACCGAGTGTTATCTACGTTTCTAAGATTCATCATCCAAAAGAACACCGAAACGTGGGAAGAATGCTTACCACATGTGAAATTTGCCTACAATCGAGCACATCATTCAGCCACTAAACACACACCGTTTGAGGTAGCATATGGCTTTAACCCTCTTACTCCTTTGGATCTTTTACCCTTGCTACATGAATAAATCCTTAATGAGGATGTTGAGAATAAGACAGAATTTGTTAAGAAACTTTACCAATAAGTACGAGAGAACATAGAGCGACGAACTAAGTAATATGAGTACCAAGACAACAAAGGAAAGAAGAATGTCACATTAGAGGTAGAGATTGAGTGTGGGTTCATTTTCGTAAAGAAAGGTTTCCTAACCAAAGAAAATTCTAAACTACTACCAAGGGGAGATGGACTATTTCAATTAGTAGAAAAGATAAATAACAATGCCTACAAAATTGACCTTCTTGAAGACAACAAGGTGAGTGCTACCTTCAAAGTTTCTGATTTATCCCCATACGAAAACAATGACGATTTGGAACAAATCGCCCAAAAAGAAGGGAGGGATGATGTGTGCATGCTTCAGAAAGACAATGACCATGTTCAGACCACCAGATCCTATCACGCGCTCTAAGGCCAAGCAACTAAAGGAGACATATACTCACAAGTGAATTACAGCCTTTGGAGGTCAAATGGCACTAAAAGGAAAGTTATACAATGTATTACATGTTGAAGACATGTAATACATTGAATAAGCACCACATGTTTACTTAATTTCAGCTTTTAAATATGTTTCATTAGTTATGTCATTTATTTTGATTCATTATATTTATTTTCTTTGCAAGGTATATAGAACACAGCTTAAGGGACTATTGGCCAACTCCGTTTTAGCTCAGATGCACTATTTGAGCTCAAAACGAAGAATCATTGTTTGAGGCACTTACCAGCTTCCGATCAGCACCAAAATATACCAAACACTCCTAGGCCGCGCAATGAAGTGGATGCTAGCTTCGTTCCACCTCACGAATTCAGAATGAGCTCCTACACACTCTTATAGATAAAGGAGAGTATTATGGATCTAACGATCAGTTCACTCAGCTAGGGGATTAGTTGTTCAGCTCAAATCATCAGTCAAAGATGGTGAACTTTCAGCTAGCTAGCTCGGCTCAACCCAGCTCAATCTTAGTTCATCCAGCTCATCTTAGCTCAACCTACAACCTTCAGCTCAACCATGGAAGGACATGTTCTCTCACCAAGAGACACAACCGACCAACCATGGAGGGAAACATGTTTGGGCACCAAAACAAAGAGATAGCACTCTTCATTGTGCAGATTCATGATGGTCCACTTTTTTCCAATTTCGAGCATGATACAAGTAGAATTGGTTTTCGGTGTCTTCATGAAAGTTGTTACTCTATCTGTTATCTTTCCAAGTTATGTTGAATCGCATAAATCCGATATCGGTAACTTGACATATGTCCAATTTACTGAAGACTGAGTAGGCTAGAATTTTGAACCGAAAAGTTACAACAATTCTTCGAAGGAGACACTATTCAACCGAACGGTTAAGGAGGGAGACACCACCAATTGAATACACACCAAGGTCACTATTCGGCAAACTTTTCAAAGGGGAATGTCCCTTGGTCACACCCTAATATTTCCTATAAATATTTAGCCATTTTGGCATTTGAATACACAACTTTAAATCAAATTATTTATTTTGTGAGTTAATCTCCCATTCTTGTTCTTTTTAGAATTTTATTAACTTATAAAAACATCTCTTTGATTTATGGCGTCACACTCCATCCTTTATACTTTAGATTTCAAGAATTACATTTCCAAGAGGTCTAAGTGCACCTACCACCCTCAGAGTTGCAACTAGATTGAGTTTATGTTCCTATAACATAAGTTCAACCTTGGCCCCTTTGAATACTATTATTCCATCATCATATAATCACAATCCACCTTCCATTTTCGTCCACCATTCTTCACCATCCCTTAATATATAACACCACAAATTTTACTCCAATTCAATAATTTTGAAAATCTCTAATTTCTGAAACTCTAATATTTTGGGAATTTTGGTTGAAACCCTATTTATGATTTTGGTGACCTTTTCGTCAAATTGAAAGTTTTGTGGTTATTTCGTGAACTTTATTAAGTACAAGGACTAACCTTGGAATTTAACCATTTTTCTTACGGTAAAAATTAAAACCTTTTTCCTCTGCGTGAAATCAGTTTTGGCTGATTGCTTCTAGCAACCTCTCGCCTCTCTCCCTCCCACTCTTCCTAGTGTAACTGATATATGCCGATCTTGATCATGATGTTGAACGGTACACTTTTTTTATAGGACCTAAGAAGGAAGCAAGTCTCTCGCAAAATGTAAAATAAAGAATTAAGGATAAGGAATGAAAAGAATAGGTGAAATGAATGAAAGGAATACTTTAGGGACTGATATGGAAGAGGAAGGATATGTGGTGTTGATAAGGGTGAATGGATGTTTAGGACATTTTATGGGGATGATAAAGGATTGAGAATGATGAATGGAATCAGAGGAAATGTAAGGAATGGTGAAATGGAAATAGTATCTTAAAGATACTCAAGGAAGGAACTAGGTTATAGAAAACCTAATCTTGAATATTATATCGATCTTTAAGGGGTGGTGATAAACGGACTTTGAACCTTTTAGTATATTAAACTAAAAGAACCTAAAATATCAAGATGGATAGAAAAAGATTGACGCCACAAGTACAAAAGTACTTGATAAGTCGATAAAGGTCTGAGAAGAACTAAACGAGAGAAAAATCTCACAAGTAATTTTATATAATCTCAATGGTGTGTTTACAAAATGAAATCCAAGTCCTATTTATAGTTTTCTAAGGGGTTTGGCCGAAATGGCCTTTAACTATTCGGATAACCATTCATTTGATTAGTGTCTCCCTCCAAAATTATTCGAAAAGATGTAACTTCTCGGTTCAGCCTGCACTGTCTTTAATAATTTGGACATATCTCAAGCTAACGATATCGGATTTATGCGATTCAACATGCGTTGAAAAGATAAGAGATAGGGGAACAATTTTCATGACACCGAAACCATGTTCTGCTTGTATCCTGCTCGAAAATGGAAAACAAGTGGACCATTATGAATTTGTCTAATGAAAAGTGCTATCTCTTTGTTTTGGCACCCACTTCCTTTCCCTCCATGATTTGGGCACCCAATATGGATAATGGAAAGACATGATGCTTGGTGAAGGGTAGGTGACTTTCGAGTGTTGAGCTGGGAGTGATAGTTAGAGTTGAGGTGAGCTAATCGAGCTAGGAGTGAGTTGGATTGAACTGAGCTATCTAGCTGAATGACTTAGCTAAGTTTGAAGCTGAAATAAGCTAATCCAAGCCGCCTTTAGCAAAGTGAGCTGGTCCATTAGTTTCCTTATACTCTTTTCTAGTGTGAGGAGTGCTTTGGAGCTAATCTGAATCTTCTAAGGCCTCGTTTTGAATATGCTTCATTTGAGCTTGTATGGGACTTGTGAGCTGACATGGAGCTATCCTTTAGTCCTTTAAGTACTGTAGGAGTGTTTCATGCATTTTCAAGATATTCTGAAGTTGGCTCCTTGTGTTTCTAGCATTGCCTTCCGTTTAGCTTTTTCTGAGCTGACACCAAGCTATTCTTACTCCTTGAGCTGTAGGTAAGTCCTATGAAGAAAACATAATAATGGAAATAATGAGAATACTTAAAATAACTTAATATAAATTTAGATCTAAGCTGAAACTTAATAATATGGTCATATTGACTATTCATGTTTATAGCTTAATTAATATAACTCTTAAGTAGTTTACTATAAAGTATATAAAAGTAATAAATACTAAGATCGGTAAGATAACTCCCCTTTGATCCATGCGTGAAATAAAGCATGAAAGCATGAGATAAATGAGTAGAAATGTGCACACATCAACAACTTTCTTTAATGTTCTTGGTTCCGACGACTATCCGACCATCCATCGTTCAATGTTTATTCTTTTCTTTGTCTTATGAATTGTTTTCAACATCGTTAGACCCCCCCTTTCTTCTCTATTTTTGTTCATGTTTAATCTGAGTTGGAATCGTTTGGTTCTTTGTTGAGTTGACATTAAGCCACCATCCAATCTTGTCGTTCGATTTGTCTTCTCTCTATCATCATGGTGCTTTGCTATCACCATCTTTAGGTAAAACTTGAATCCATGTTTATGATTTAAAATTAGTTTTTTATGTTTTGATTTATGAGTTAATTCATATTTTATCCGTATTATGTTTCTGTAATTTTTTATGGTTATGTTTTATGTTTCTGATGAGTTGTGGTTGTTACCGCTTGTTGTCATTATTATCGTTATTTAAATCCTTGGTTGTTGATATCGTTAAAGTCTTTAAATTATGTTATAAGTTTGCAGTAAAGAGTGAAGGTTCCACCTTTTGTTTTAATTTAATGGAAAATCCCATACTCTTGTATTGATTTGAAAGATGACGTCAGTTTAGCGGAAACCATGTTTTAGAAAAATAATAAGAAATCTTAGATTTGAGAAAAAACCCAAAATCGTGAATTCTTTCACTCTTGGTTTGACTTTAACCCAGACTTGAACCAAACTTTTCTTTTTCGAATCTAGATCATATTTGTAACTCGAATCAGATTTTAACCCGATTTGTTTGGGGGACCTAAACCGGAAAACCAAATTAGTTTGTTTAACCGAACCGTTTTGACCATCTTTGACCAATTTCAACCAATCAATTCGAAGTTGACTTTGACCAAATGATTTTGACTTTGACTTTTACTAGAGTTGACTTTGACTTTTGACCAAAAGTTGACTTTTTCAAAAAACCTTCTCCTTGACCTTTTTCGTCATTCTGAGTCCGAATCTGTTATTTCTTTTGTCAAATTCAAACCCGAAAGCCTCATTTTTAGTGTTTTTCATCTGAATTGTTCTTAAAGTCTGAAAATGGTTTAATCAAACCCGATTCATTCTTTTTTGTGCTTAAAAATTGAAAATGACAAAGTTTAGTCACTTACAAGTGCTTGAACGAGCTTTTTGTTGCACTTTGCTTCTTCCACCAAAGCTCTGATTACCATATGATATGTTTCGATCTTACTGATGATGTTGAATTGTACACTTTGATTGTAGGACCTAGGAAGGAAGCAAGTCTCTCGCAAGAAGTGGCTACAAAATAAAGAATTAAGGATAAGGAATGAAAGGAATAGGTGAATTGAATGAAAGAAATAGTTTAGGGATTGATATGGAAGCGGAAGGATGTGTGGTGTTGATCAGGGTGAATGAATATTTAGGATATTTTGTAGGGATGACAAAGGATTGAGAATGATGAATGGAATGAGAGGAAACGTAAGGAATGGTGAAATGAAAATAGTATCTTAAAGATACTCAAGGAAGAAACTAGGTTATAGAAAACCTAGTCCTGAACCTTATATCGATCTTTATGGGATGGTGATAAACAGACTTTGACACTTTTAGTATATTAAACTAAAAGAACCCGAAGTATCAAGATGGATAGAAAAGGATTGACGCCACAAGTAAAAAAGTACTTGATAAGTCGATAAAGTTCTAAGAAGAACTAAATGAGAGAAAAATCTCACAAGTAATTTTATATAATCTCAATGGTGTGTTTACAAAATGAAAACCAAGTTCTATTTATAGTTTTCTAAGGGATTTGTCTGAAATGTCCTTTAATTATTCGGATAACCATTCATTTGAATGGTGTCTCCCTCCAAAACTATTCGAAAAGATGTAACTTCTCGGTACAACCTGCACTATCTTCAGTAGTTTGGACATATCTCAAGCTCCGAATATCGGATTGATGCAATTTAACATGCGTTGGAAAGAAAAGAGATAGGGGAACAATTTTCATGAAGACTTCGAAACCCATTTTTGCTTGTATCCTGCTCGAAAATGGAAAACAAGTGGACCATTATGAATTTATCCAATGAAAAGTTCTATCTCTTTGTTTTGGCGTCCACTTCCTTTCCCTCCATGATCTGGGCGCCTAATATGGATAATGGACAAACATGATGCTTGGTGAAGGGTAGGTGACCTTCGGGTGTTGAGCTAGGAGTGATAGCTAGAGTTGAGGTGAGCTAATGGAGCTGGGAGTGAGCTGGATTGAACTGAGCTATCTAGCTGAAAGACTTAGCTAAAGTTTGAAGCTGAAATAACCACCCTTGCATCAAGGATATATTCGTTGGAAAACCCTTTCGATTTGAGGACAAATCGCTCAAAAGAAGGGGGGATGATATGTGCACGCCCAACCTTAGTTTCTGCCCATACCTTATATTGAGCTATTTCATTTCGCACATGGGATCAAGGGGGAGTTATCTTGCTGATCTTAGTATTTATTATTTTTATATACTTTATATTAAGCTACTTAAGAGTTATATTACTTAAGCTATAAAAATTAATAGTTATTTTAACCACATTGATTAAAGTTTTAGCTTAATTCTAAACTCATGTTAAGTTATTTTAAGTATTCTCATTATTTCCATTATTATGTTTTCTTCATAGGACTTACCTACAGCTCAAGGAGTAAATATTAGCTCGGTGTCAGCTCAATCAGCTTAGAAGAAGTTAAATGGAAGGCAATGCTAGAAACACATGGAACCAACTTCAGAATAGCTTGGAAATGCATGGAACACTCCTATATTACTTAAAGGACTAAAGGATAGCTCTGTGTCAGCTCACAAGTCCCATACAAGCTCAAATGAAGCATAATTCAAAACAAGGCCTTAGGAGATTCACATCAGCTCCAAAGCAATCCTCACACTAGAAGAGAGTATAAGGAAGCTAATAGACCAGCTCACTTTGCTAAAGGCAGCTTGGATTAGCTTATTTCAGCTTCAAACTTTAGCTAAGTCTTTCATCTAGATAGTTTAGCTCAATCCAGCTCACTCCTAGCTCGATTAGCTCATCTCAACTCTAGCTATAACTCCCAGCTCAACGCCCGAAGTCCACCTGCCCTTCACCAAGCATCATGTCCGTCCATTATCCACATTGGACGCCAAGATCATGGAGGTAAAGCAAGTTGGCGCCAAAACAAAGAGGTAACCCTTTCCGTTGGACAGATTCATAATGGTCTCAATTGTTTGCCATTTTCGAGCAAGATACAAGAAGAACTGGGTGTCAGTGTCTTAATGAATGTTTTTCCCCTATATCTTATCTTTCCAATACATGTTGAATCGCATAAATCCAATATTGGGAGCTCGAGATATGGCCAAATTACTAAATATAGTGCAGGCTAGACCGAGAAGTTACATCTTTTCGAATAGATTTGGAGGGAGACACCATTCAAATGAATGGTTATCCGAATAGTTAAAGGTCATTTCGGTCAAACCTCTTTAAAAACTATAAATAGGACTTAAATTCATTTGTAAATCACATCTTTGATCAATATAAAAATTCTTTTGTGAGTCTCGAACTTGTTCTTTTTAGAACTATATCAACTTATCAAATCTATTCTATAAAAATTCCATTGTGAGTCTCTCTAAAACAACATTTGGAAAGTTGGACGGTATTAATGGAACTTATCGCAACATACGCTCAAAGAAAGGGGTCATCTATCATGCTATAAACTTAAAAAGAGGGAACGTTAAATTTAACATGCACTCGACGTAAGGGATTTTCATCGCGACATATGCTCAAAGAGAAGGGTCGTCCATCACAGTATACGCTTTAAGAAAGGGACCATTCATTAAGACATGCACTCAAAGAGAGGGGTCATTCATCGCGACATACGCTCAAAGAGAGGGGTCGTCCATCACGGTATACGCTTTAAGAAAGGGACTGTTCATTAAGACATACACTCCAAGAGAGGGGATATTCATCGCGGCATACGCTAAAAGAGAGGGCCGTCCATCAAGGCATACGATTAAAGGGAGAGACCGTTCATTATGACATGCATTCGAAGAGGGGGGTTATTCATCGCGATGTACGCTCAAACAGAGGGATAGTTCATTATGACATGCACTCGAAGAGAGGAGTCACACATGTCATAGTGAACGGTCCCTCTCTTAGACCTATACGCTCAAAGAGAGAGGTCAGCGATCACGATATACGCTCAAAGAGAGGGGTCAACGATCATATTATATGCTCAAAGAGAGGGAACATTCATTATGACATGCACTCAAAGAGAGGGGTTCTTCATCGCGACATATGCTCAAAGAGAGGGGTCGTCCATCACGGTATACGCTTTAAGGGACCGCTCATTATGACATGCACTCGAAGAGAGGAGTCATTCATTGTAACATACCCTCAAAGAGAGAGGTCGTCCATCATGGTATACGCTCAAAGGGAGGGACCATTCATTATGACATATAGTCGAAGAGAGGGGTCATTCATCGGGACATACGCTCAAAGAGAGGATCGTCCATCACGGTATGCGCTCTAAGAAGGGGACCGTTCATTATGAAATACACTCGAAGAGAAGAGTTATTCATCACTATATACGTTCAAAGATAGGGGTTGTCCATCACGGTATACGCTCAAAGAGAGGGACCATTTGTTATGACATACGCTAAAAGAGAGGGACCATTTGCTATGACATACGCTAAAAGAGAGGGGTTATTCATCGCGGCATATGCTCAAACAGAGGGAACGTTCATTATGACATGCACTCGAGAGAGGGGTCATTCATCGCAACATATGCTAAAAAAGAGGTGTCTTCCATCATGGTATACACTCAAAGGGAGGGACGATTCATTATGGCATTCACTCGAAGAGAGGAGTCAATCATTGCGACATACTCTCAAAGGTAGGGACCGTTCATTATGACATTCACTCGAAGAGAGGAGCTAATCATCGCAACATACGCTCAAAGAGAGGGTTGTCCATCATGGTATACGCTCTAAGAAAATGACCGTTCTATATGACTTGCACACGAAGAGAGGGGTCATTTATCGCGACATACGCTCAAAAGGATGGGTCGTCCATCATGGTATACGCTCAAAATAATGGACCTTTCTTTAAGACATACACTCGAAGAGAGGGGTCATTCATCGTGACATACGCTCAAATAGAGGGGTCATCAATCACGTTATACGCTTAAAGAGAGGTACCATTCACCATGACATTCACTCGATGATAGGGGTCATTCATCGTGACATACGCTCAAAGAGAGGGATCATCGATCACGGTATACGCTTAAAGAAGGGACCATTCATTTATGACATGCATTCAAAGAGAGGGGTTATTCATCCCGACATACGCTAAAAGAGGGGGACCATTCAATTATGACATGCGCTCAAAGAGAAGGGTTATTTATCGCAACATAAACTTAAAGAGAGGAGTCGTCCATCACGGTATACGCCTAAAGAGAGGGACCGTTCACCATGACATGCACTCAAAGAGAAGGGTCATTCATTGCAACATGCCTCAAAGAGATGGGTCGTCGAACACAGTATACGCTCAAAGGGAGGGACCGTTCATTATGTCATATACTCGAAGAGAGGTCATTCATAGTAACATACCTCAAAGAGAGGGTTCGTCCATCACGATATACGCTCTTAAAACGAGACCGTTCGTTATAATACGCACTAGAGTAGAAGGGTCATTAATCGCGATATACGCTCAAAGATTGGGATCATCAATCACGGTACACGCACTAAGAAAGGGATCATTCATTATGATGTGCACTCAAAAAGAGGGGTCATTCATCGCGACATATGCTTAATGGGAAGGGTCGTCCATCACGGTATATACTCTAAGAAAGGGACAGTTCATTATGACATGTACTCGAATTGAGGGGTCATCGCGACATCTTCTTTGAGAGAGGGGTCGTACATCATTGTATACGCTCAAAGAGAGGGATCGTTCACCATGACATACACTCAAAGAGAGGGGTCATTCATCGCAACATACGCTCAAAGAGAGGGGTCATCGATCACTGCATACGCTTAAAGAGAGAGACCGTTCATTATGACATGCACTCGAAGAGAGGGGTCATTCATCGCGACATACGGTCAAAGAGAGGGGTCGTCCATCATGACATATGCTCAAAGAGAGGGGTCATCGATCATAGTATTCGCTCAAAGAGAAGATCCGTTTAATATGACATGCACTCAAAGAGAGCGGTTATTCATTGTAACATACGCTCAAAGAGAATGTTCATCCATCACGGTATACGCTCTAAGATAGGGATCGTTCACTATGATAGGCACTCAAAGAGAGGGGTTATTCAGCCCGACATACGCTCAATGAGAGGGGTCATCCATCATGGTATACGCTCAAAGAGAGGGACCATTTATTATGACTTAAGCTTGAAAAGAAGTGTCATTCACTGTGACATACGCTCAAAGAGAGGGGTCGTCCATCACGATATACACTCTAATAAAGGGACCATACATTATGACATAGACTCGAAGAGGGATCGTCCATCACGATATACGCACAAAGAGAGGGACCATTCACTGTGACATGCACTCGAAGAGAGGGAATATTCATCGCAACATATGCTCAAAGAGAGTGGTCATCGATCACTATGTACGCTCAAAGGGAGGGACCGTTCATTATTACATGCAATCGAAGAGAGGTGTTATTTATCGCGATGTACGCTCAAAGAGTGGTGTCATCCATTACGGTATACGCTCAAAGAGAGGGACCGTTATTATGACATGAACACGAAGAGAGGAGTCATTCATCGCGACATACGCCCAGAGAAAGGGGTCGTCCACCATGGTATACGCTGTAAGAAAAGGACCGTTCATTATGACATGCACTTGAAGAGAGGAGTCATTCATCACGACATACGCTTTCTAACCATGTATTTTTGTTTTCTTTTCCAACTAATCTTGTTAAGATTATAGATGATGAAAGAAAGCTTCAATTAGTGAGAGCTCTACATCGAAAAATGAGAGGAAACAAAGAGAAGAAAGCCATGTGTGACGAGAATAAAATTTACAAGAAGTGGGAGCGAACTATCTTTGAACCAGGAGATTGGTTTTGGTTCAGAAAGCAAATAAAGAAGTTTCCAGCCTTACGAAAGTCAAAATTATTCCCATATATAACAAAAGTCGATTTGGTGACAAATCGTTTTCAAGAAGGGGGAATAATGTGATCTAAGTCAGCACCAAACTTCTTGGGGCCTTGCTCATATCAGAAAAGAAGTCACAAGATTTAAGCACTTGTGGTAAATTTGATGATCTTAACAGTTCAAGTTCAAACATGCTATTTCAAGCCTTGAATTTGAACTTGGAGCCTTGTCCATCTTTTGAACAAATGTAGCATGTTTCTTCTGCATTTTAATACATGCATTTGAGTGCTAGATTAGGAGTGTGTGCATGAGCATTCAACTTGCATAAGTTTACATTATTTTGCATATTTAATTTATGCATTTTTATCATGAATAAATAAGGCTTATTGTTCATTTAAACATATTGTTTCATTTATGTTTGTTTAGAATATTTAAGCATGTTAGTTCTTTTAAGCTTGTTAGTTTAATTAATGTATGTCAGTTTATGCATGTTAGTTCATTTAAAGTCTTAGATCTTATTGATATTTGTTAGTTCATTAAGTGAGTTAGTTCATTCAATTAAACCGGTTCATTTAATTTAACTAGCTCAATAAGTTTTTTCCCAGCATTTGCTTTATTGAATAAATTTGTTATCTAATGGTTGCTCACATATTTTCAGCTAAGGTATTCATTTGGGATCAAATGGTTGATCATTTTCTACAAGAATGACAAGATATTTACCACCAATTGAAGATACTTGAAGACACCACGATGTCTGATCAGTTTCAAGTCCTTCAAGGAAGTTTTACACCACTTAAAGGTTGTTAGTTTCAACAATAAATGCAAGGCATTGAAGAGCTCCTAAATACACCACTTAAAGAGGCACTTAAATACCACTTAAGAGCTACTTAATCCTCCATAAAGCTGATCAGTTTTTTATCAGAGAAGACATGCAATGAAAGCCTTCATTATCACCAATTAAGGGAGAGTAATGGTGGGAATTAAAACAACACTTAATGAGGGAATTCAAGGAATATCTATAAACTTGTTCGGCATTTTTGGATCGGATATGAGTATATTTGAGTATTGAGACAATACATGCTGGAAATTCAATACGGGAATAGTCACAAGATGCTTCTTCCAAATATTCAAGAGACTATTCAATTGTTGAATTCAATGCTTTATCAACAACCCAATAAAACAGGATGAATGACAATTTAATCAAGCATTAACCCAAGGGTTTCTACATGTGGATGATATATATGTCTACATTCATTTTAAGAATGTCCATATTCATCCTTCTAGATCAAACTTTTTAGCTGTCAATCGGTGATGGGATAACCTACAAATTAATAGGCCTTTAACACTAGAATAATGAGTGTTTTATCTTTCTCTAGGTCAATCAATTTTTTGTTGTCTTACACATATAAATAGGCACTCATTCCATTATAAAAGATACAACTTTCGGCATATATAACAACTTGAGAGTGTTTCTCTTTTATTGTTCATTTTGAACTCTATCAGCTTGTAAGATTGTTCTTTTGGCATTCGTCCATATCTATTTCTCTTATATTGTTGGTTC
Source organism: Abelmoschus esculentus (assembly GCA_035048815.1). Taxonomy (NCBI): domain Eukaryota; kingdom Viridiplantae; phylum Streptophyta; class Magnoliopsida; order Malvales; family Malvaceae; genus Abelmoschus; species Abelmoschus esculentus. The sequence goes on along the minus strand of JAUCBN010000016.1, from coordinate 12,672,472 downwards.
CTAGTTCTTATAACTAGAGGGTCACAATCCATTAACCTTTCACCCAAGTAACAGTTTAAAAACTCTTAAGGAACGGATCTTCACTTTTTAGTGTTGGTTCCTCCTTCGTTTACACCGCACCATCAATTATATTTTTTTCTCTTCACTTCCATCAACCATACATCCATATTTTCCACACTTCATCCTAAATACAACAACCATCTTATCATCATTCCATTTTGCTTTACTATCCATCCATTCCATATCATTTTGTAAGTTCCATTTCAAAATTCCTATTTTTCACTTCAGTTACTTACTAGAATCATGATCGGACAATAACAAATACAAATTCGGATATTCCGCAACCGGATTCGTATCAAGAGGGGTCATTCATCACGACATATAATCAAAGAGAAGGGTTATCTATCACGGTATATGCTTAAGAGAGAGACCGTTCACCATGACATACACTCGAAGAGAGGGGTCATTCATCATATCATACACTCAAAGAGAGGGGTCATCGATCACGGTATACACTCAAAGGGAGGAAACATTAATTATGACACACACTCAAAGGGAGGGTCATTCATCGCGACATACGTTCAAAGAGAGGGGTCGCCCATTACGGTATACGCTCTAAGAAAGGGACCGTTCATTATGACATGCACTCGAAGAGACGAGTCATTCATCACGACATACGCTCAAAGAGAGGGGTTATCCATCACGGTATACGCACAAGTGGAGGGACCGCTCATTATGACAGGCAATCAAAGAGAGGGATCATTCATTGCGACATACGTTCAAAGAGAGGGGTTTTCCATAACGGCATACGCTCTAAGAAAGGACCATTCATTATGGCATACACTCGAACAGAGGGTTCATTCATCGCGATGTACGCTTAAAGAGTAGGGTCGTCCATTACGACATACGCTCAAATAGAGGGACCATTCATTATGATGTACAATTGAAGAGAGGAGTCATTCATCGCGATATACGCTCAAAGCGATGGGTCGTCCATCACAATATACGCTCAAAGGGAGGGTCTGTTCATTATGACATGTAGTCGAAGAGAGGATCATTTATCGGGACATATGTTCAAAAAGAGAGATCGTCCATCACGGTATACGCTCTAAGAATGGGACCATTCATTATGATATGCACTCGAAGAGAGGGGCCATTCATTGCGACGTACGCTTAAAAAGAGTGGTTAATGTGAGCACGTTTATGTCACCCAACAAAGCAACTTCAACATTCATGGGAGTTTGTTTTTCACTTGTTACATACTGATGTGTAACATTTGTTTTATTATATTTAGTATGTCTATATTATGCTAAGTATGTTTTAGTTATTGGATTGATAGCTTTTGTATTGTTTCTAACTAGTTTGAGAGTAAATGTGAGTTATTGAATAAGTTTGCAAGTGTTTACACCTTATATTTATATTTTCATTAAGTTTACATTACTTTGATGGATTCTTGTGATGTTTACATGTAGGAACATAGGAGAACACCAACTCAAGAGAGTGTATGTAGCTCAACTCTAGCTCAAGAGAGTGTATGCAGCTGAACACAAGCTCAAGTGAGTTCTATTCAACTCAGAACAAGACCAACCTTAGCTCGAGGCAGCTCAAAGGCTTTGCTCTAAGCTCAACTAAACTCCTAACACTCTTAGCTAGCTCATTTTAGCTCAACTATATTTCTATCATAACTTAACTCAAGCTGAAGTGACCTACAGTAGCTGAAACCTATCCTACACGAAGAGAAGGTGTACTAAACATGTGCCATGCATGTGGGACCCACATGGCAGCCTTGTGCACATGTTTGAGCATGTAAATGCAAGTAAGCCAAAAAAGGCCCTTGCTTTTGAAGACCAAAATGCTCCAGGGATAAGAATGGTAGTTTTGTGTTCAAAATTCAAACATTTAACGCAAATTAAATGTGTTTTATGTGCCAAATCACTTGACTGAAAATAAATGGAGCCTAGAATGGTTTATTTTAGTTATTTTCGTTCAAATAATGGCCACACATTTGAATTTTGGCCAACTTCTTTCATCTCCTATATATTTATTTATTTTGTAAACAAAAGGTTAGACATTTGTGAAATAAAAATTACTTTGAGATTTTTCTCTTATTTGGTTCTTTTTAGAATTTTCCTGACATTCAAACTTGTTTTGATTGTCATTTTGATACTTCGAGTTCCTAGATCGCTATCTAGAGGGTCCAATTCCTTCTAACATTAAACAGATTCGATTCGGGTTTGCTCAATAGATTGTGCAGGTTCTTTCGAGTTTAGCGTTTCACTTTAATTCCAGCAAAAAATTCAATATTGTTGAATGTTCGAGTTACTGCCATGAATGTTTTTTTGAAGCATTCATCTTCTTCGTTTTGAAATTCATCAAAACGGCATCTCTTTGTTATTTTTCTTTTAATTTTCGTTCTTCCTTTTAATTCCTTATTTATCTTGATTATAACTTTGGTTAATTATTGTTTTCATGTTGTTCTTGTTACAGGAACGTGCTTATAACAATTCTAGATCCGTAACATACGAAGAAAGTCTGTTTCGATAGGCTACCTCGTATCAGGGGTTGTCCATCACAATATAAGCTCAAAGAGAGAGATCATTCATTATCACATACGCTCGAAGAGAGGTCTCATTCACAGTGACGTGCTTAAAGAGAGGGGTCATCCATCACGGTATACGCAAGAAGAAAGGGACCTTTATTTATGACATGCATTCAAAGAGAGGGGTCATTCATCGCGACATATACTCAGAAGAGAGGGGTTGTCCATCATGGTATATGCTTAAAGGGAGCGACCATTTATTATGACATACACTCGAAGAGACTAGTCATTCATCATGATATATGCTCAATGAGAGGGGTCATCCATCGCGGTATAGGCTCTAAGAAAAGGTCCGACAACTATGACATTCACTTGATGAGAGGGTTCATGCATCACGACATACCCTCAAAGATAGGGTCTTCCATCACGATATACGCTCTAAGAAAGGGACCAAACATTATGATATGCACTTGATGTAACATCCCGATTTTGGGGTTAGTAGTTTGGGTTTTAGTTAGGAGAATTCGATTCGGGTTGAACTGTGTTCTTTCGTTCGTTATTGCGGGGAAATATAAAATAAAAATATTTTTTATTAGAAAAATAATAATTTTGGAATATGGTTTGAAAATATTAAAAAGATGTTTCAAAATTAAAAGAATGTAATTTGAACTTTAAATTGATTTTTAGTTGTGCCTAATTATGCATTGGTGACCAAATTGTAATTTTTGGAAAACAATGGAGGATTTAATTTGTAATTTTCGAAAATTGTTATTTTTAGTGACTAAATTGGAAAGCAAGCTATACTTAGAATCCTTAGAGGTCCATAAACCCAATTTAATTTTTAAATAATGATTTATTCACCAAAATGATTTTTATTAGTTTGTTAAAAGATAATAATCATTTTCTCACTTAACCACTTATTTTCTCTCATCTTTTTCTCTCATTTTCTCTCCATTTTTATTCATCTATTTTATTCAATTCCTTGCTGATTTTTCCACCTTTTTCAACAAGATTTACTTCATTTTAATCATGTCTCCATTCTTTACAGAGCCTAATCATCAATTTTACTAAATCAACAACGATTTACAAGGGATCTAGAAGAGAAATTCTAATCTTTTTGGTGGATAGATTTCAATGGTAATTTGCTGAATTTTAACTCTTTTTCTAAGGTTCTTTATTCAAATTCCCAAATAATAGCTTGCTAATCCTTAAATGAAACTTGATTTTATGTTTTCAATGCTAGACCTAATGATTTTATGAATATTTTTGTGAAATCTTTTTAGATCTCATTCAATGTTGTAATTATATGGATTTAATTATGTTATTATGTCAATTAAATGATTAATTGAGTCTTCGATTTAAGGCATGTTAATTTAATCTCGAAATAATGTAATTGATGTTATTTTAAGGTGTTTTCGGTTGTTTTAAGGGCTGTTTTAGGTGTTTTAATGTCTCTGGAGATATAAGTATTTAATTATATGGATGTGTTTTTAGTTCACAATTGAAGTGTATTAGATGTTAGATTCATTAGGTTTTGGGCTGATGTTGTTCGGATGCGTTTCGGCTTAGTTTTCGATCTTTTCGGCTAAGTTTTCGGTAGTTTTGTGGAGGTTTGATGTGGCTATTAGTTTGAGCATGTTATGATGCGAATATGCTCTATTTTTAATGATGTAGAGGTAGTTCAAGAAGGTGCATAAGTGGCTGGTGCATTGGCGTTGCCATCGAAGCATCGATGCATTGGTGTTGTAATTAGTGGTACGGTTCTGTTTGGGGTACTATGGAAGAGTGTGAAAACTTTCCATAGTTCAAGATTAAGTAAAGTAAATTTTTTTGATATATTAACATGAGCTTCGGCTACATTCGGTAAACATATTGATGTTGGTAATGCAATGAGATTTTTGGAAATTCATAAACATGATTTTGAATTGGTGCATGCATGAGATAATTTCTGAAAATGCATGGTTTAAAAAGGCATACATGGTTAACGGAAACATGGAAAAAATGAATTTGGAATATATGTGGTTATTTGCCTTCAAATTAAAGGTCCCATTGGGCATGACTTTAGGTTCATTTGTTGAGCATATTATGGATACATTATGAGCTGAAAATGAATTAGAATATTATGTGGTTATTTGCCTTGAAATTGCTGGTGCCATTGGGCATGACATTTGGTTCATTTGTGAACATATTATGCATGCATTATGAGCAACAAATTATCATGCACATTTGATTATGATATTGGCTGTAACATATTATGGATACATGGTTGTTTCGAAAAGTACCGAGATGGAATGGTATCTTGATCAGGGCTTATGATAATCTTTTTTCGTGTGATTGGTGGTAAGTGTTGTGGTAGGAGTTGAGGAAACATGTGTTTTCGACTAAGCTTGTTTGGATTATGTTTCAATCATATGTAAATGTTTATGTTGCTGATAAGGTAAGAGTGACTATCAATTTTCTTTGGGTTATTATTAGTAGTAAAGGTACCAAGGTTAAAGTCGGAAAGAACCATCATAAGTTTGGTAATAAGTTCTATGGATGGTATGGAGTTTTCTTATGAGGGTTGTTGGACCAATAGTTTGTTTGAATACAGTTTTCTAGGGTTTCTAAGTCCCATTAGAAAGGTGTGTGAGTGGTGTATCTATAATATGATAAGATTTGAGAGTTTTTAAGACCGACATAGGTTGCCGTTTGGATGTTGGGTTTTATCATTCATAGGTAAATGGATGATATATTGTGATGTTTTGATATGGTTAATATGACTCATAATGAAGTTGTTGTTGTTGGTGGAGTTGTGTGAGACAATCTTGATAGTTTTGTGCAAAGTTAGTTTGAAGCTTGTTGGTGGAGCATCATTGTGTGGGTGGAGGTTGGTGAAACGCTTAGTTGGTTACCTGGTATGTATGAGGATGTCAAAAATCAGGTTAGTTCGATGGTGGTGGTATGGAAACCGTTGCGGTTATCAAGTGTTGGTTATCAATCTAAGGTAAGAGAAAGGGGGTTTCCTTTTGAGTTATGTTTTCTATAAAGGTAGAGATGGTATGGTGGGTTGTGCATTGTTTCTTTGGTGTGAGGAAAGAATCTGTTGGTTGTCCGAAGAGGGTAAGTGTGGGTTGTCTGTTGCATACCATCTGGGGAAAGCTAATGTGATGGTTGAATCTTTAAGCCGTAAGACGGCAGTTGAGTTGAGGGTGATGTTTGATAAGTTGAGTAATTCAAAGGAAAGTGGTGGAGTGGTGGAGTTATAAGTAAAACCTATCTGGATTGAGATGATAAGGCGAAATAGTTAGAGGATGAGACGTTGGTACCTTTTGTGGGGGATATTGCTGAGGGTAGACTAACCGAGTATCATCTTGATGAGGATAAGATATTGTGGTTTAGGGGTCAGATTATGGTGTCGGATGATGTTGAGTTGGGGTAAGGTATTTTGGTAGAAGCACATACTAGTCCGTTTGCTATGTATCCGGGTAGAGTGAAGTTGGTAGAATTGGTAGAAGCACATACCTTTTGTCGGATGATGTTGAGTTGGTAGAGTTGTATGTTTTCTGAGGTGGTGAAGTTGTATAGTGTGCCTAAGTTGATCATATCGGATAGAGATCCGTGTTTTATCTCTATATCTTGAGAAGAGTTTGTAGGTTGCTTTGAGTACAAGGCTTAGTTTAGTACTGCTTATCATCTTCAGACAGATGGCCAGTTTGAATGTGTTATTCAGACTTTGGAGGATATGTTGAGGTGTTGCATCATTGAGTTTCAAGGTACTTGGGAGAAATAGTTGCCTTTGGTGGAGTTTGCATATAACAATATCTTTCAAGCGAGTGTACAGATTGCACCGTTTCAGGCTTTATACGGGCGTAGGTGTTGTACATCTTTGTGTTGGAAAGAAGTTGGGCAAAAGTATGTTTCTTTGCCTCAAGTTTTAAAAGGTACGGATAAGAAGGTTAAGTTTATTTATGCTAAATTTAAGGAAGCTTCGGATAGGCATAAGTCCTATGCCGATTTAAAGCGTAGAGAGATAGAGTATGTTTGTAACCCCCTTAGACCGGCGTAGACGAAACCGGCACTAACGGGTCACACGGGGAATATCAAACCAAACCCGCGAAGGTTCGATTCGATAAACAATCCTAAAATTCATTATATTTTTTTTATTTTATCTTACTAGATGCACAATCTTATTCCTACGTGACAAGGTCTCATACAAAGCATTGTCGGTAACACATTAATTATAAACAACCATCCGATTAAACACTAACATAGATTAAGGACTAAAACGTAAAACTTTTAAATTCATTTAATAAAATAGAAATTCTTTCCATCAATAATCAATTAAACATTCAAGAGTTCCTCATAGCAAATTTCAACTCAAACAGATCATTCTAACATCTTCAATTGCATGTTTTTCTAATTTAAGGACCAAAATGTAAATCTTTTAAAATTCGAGGACTTCATCCAATTTAAGTTAACTATCTTGAAATTCAATCAACTTTAAAAATGCATGCAAAATTTCAGCTCAAAATAACAACTGTAGGTACCTCAATCGAACAAAGGAAGATATCTGGACTAAAGTATAATTTCTAGCAACTTTCAATTCTTGGTGGTCAAAGGTTTCGGAACCTTCCCAGAGGTTTCGAAACTTTTTTTAAAAGGTTTCGAAACTTTCCTGGAAAGTTTCGAAACTTATCGCGTCCAGTAACTTTCTAGAATTGAATCTGCCCGCAAGGTTTCGAAACCTTGTGAAGGTTTCGAAACTATTTGACAATGGTTTCGAAACCTTCACCCAAAGGTTTCGAAACTTTAGGTCTGGAACCAAAAGTCTCGTTACACTAAGTGCACACCAACTACTCAATACTCAACCATTAATTAGAACCACTAAATGCATCAATCCTAAATATAATTAGCGACATATGACACATAATCAACAACGACACGGACATCAATCAAGCTATAGGCATGCTCCCTAGGAAATGATTAACAACATATCAATCATGCAAGTACATGCTTCAACAATCCAAATAATTCCAAAGTTCAACAATTAACAATCAAACAATAATGGTCTTATTATAATATAAACCAAAGCCTAAGTACAAACTCCTCACATAGGTTGGGGTACACATTGCCTTGCCCAATTTGTTTGTCAAAAACATATAAAATTCAAAGTGATTCTTTCCCTTGGTTTCCTTGCCTCGAACGAAGCTCCAAGTGCCTTTATTTCTCTGCATGGATGAAATGAGAGCTTAAGCAAACATGCTTAGTGAGGAAGCTCTACAAAAATCATCAATGCATCTATTTAAAATCATGATGAAACCATAATTTGTAATACATTGTCAAATCATGCATGATAACATCTCATGCTCATGTTCTTTAAATCATATGCATCCTTGAGTTCACATAATCTTATCAAAACAATTTATAAATGATGCACAATCTTTTTCTCAAATTCATGTATGTATATTGGCTTTCTAGTGACCACTTAGTGTGAACCTTGGGTTCACCAAATATACGGATCCTTTTCCTCAACATGCATCGGTCGGAAACTTAGTCCCCCATGTATACATGTTATCCCCCACTACGCACGGTTGGAAATAAAGTCACCCTTGTTTACGTATGGGTCAACTAGATGCACGGTCGGACACAAAGTCACCCTTTTTTACATATAGGCAAACTCTATCACGCACGGTTGGACACAAAGTCACCCTTGTTTACGTGTAGGTGGCTCTACCACGCACGGTTGGACACAAAGTCACCCTTGTTTACGTGTAGACAATATTCTGTATTCTCAATTTTGTTTATAGTGCACTTAGACAATCCTAATGACATGTCATTCGTATTCGAATCTAAAGTTAGTGTTACTAAGCCAATATTATAATCAAATGTGCATGATAACTTGCTGCTTATAATGCATGCATAATATGTTCAACCAATGAACCAAAAGCCATGCCCAAAGGAACCATCATGTATAAGGCAATTAACCATATTGTATTCCAAATCATATAACTTGTTGCTCATAATGCATGCATAATATGTTCAACAAATGAACCAAAAGCCATGCCCAAAGGCACCATCATATATAAGGCAAATAACCATATTGTATCCCAAATCATTTCTCATAATTTTTCATAATCATGGATGCTAAATAAGGTATGCATTTCAGCAAGTAATTCTCATGTATGCACCATTTCAAAATATGCTCATGCATTTCCATAAATCTCATTGCATTACCAACATAATGCCTTTATAAAATGTAGCCGAAACTCATATCGGTTTATCAAAGCATTTACTTTACTTACTCTTAAACTATGGAAGGTTTTCACACTCTTCCATAGTCCCCAAAAACAGAACCGTACCAAACGCGATTCGCTTTAAATCCGTAATCACTCACCAACAAGCGAAACGAGCTTTTGCCGCTATCCGATGCTCGCACCAACGCACCAGCAATCAAGATTCTTCTTGTAACTCTTCTACAATATTAAAAACAGAGCATTCTCACATCATAACATGCTCAAACCAATAGCCATAACCGATCACCGTCAAACTACCGAAAACTTAGCCAAAAAGACCGTAAACTAAGCCGAAACGCATCTGAACAACATCAGCCCAAAACCTAACGAATCTAACATCTAATCCACTTCAATTATGATCCAAAACACATCCAAATCATCCTTATACCTCCGGCAACATTAAAGCATCTAAAACAGCCCATAAAACAACCGAAACGCACCTTAAAACTACACCGATTACATTATTCCGGGATTAAATTAATGTGCTATCAAATCAAGACTCAATTAATCATTTAATTAACATAAAAACACAATTGAATCCATCTAATTCCAGCATTGAATGAGATCCAAATAGATTTCACAAAAACATTCACAAAATCACTAGATCTAACATTAAAAACATAGAATCAAGTTTTTATTAAAAGATTAGCAAGCTAATACTTGGGAATTTCAATAAAGAACCTTAGAAAAGAATAAAAATCCAGAAAATTACCTTCAAGATCTATTCACCAAAAAGATGTAATTTCCTCTTCTTGATTCCTTGCAATTTGATGTAGATTTGATGAAATTGATGCTTAAGTTTTGTAAAGGATGAAAAGATGATGAAAATGATGTAATCTTTGTTGAAAAAGATGCAAAAATCAGCAAGGAATTGAAGAGAAAAGATGAAGAGAAAGTGGAGAGAAAATGAGAGAAAAGTGGTTTTGAGAGAAAATGATTAAAAATATCTAATTAAAGTAATTAAAACACATTTTGGTGAATAAATCATTATTAAAAATTAGAAATGGGTTTATGGCCCTCTAAGGATTCAAAGTTTAGCTTGCTTTTCAATTTAGTCACTAAAACATGTAATTTTTCGAAAATTACAAAATAAGTCCTCCAATTTTTCCAAAAATTATAAATTAATCATTTATATATAATTAGGCATAATTAAAAATCAATATAAAGTCCATATTATTTTCTTTTAATCTTGAAACATATTTTCAATATTTTAAACCATATTCCAAAATTATTATTTTCCCTAATTAAAAATATTCTTATTTTATTTTCCCCCAGAATAATGAACCGGAGAACCCGATTCGATCCGAATCGAATTCTCCTAACTAAGGCCTAACTAATAACCCCAAAATCGGGATGTTACAATTCTCCCCCTCTTAAGAAAATTTCGTCCTCGAAATTTACCTCAAATAAACAAGTGAGGAAATTGCTCCTCCATACTTTTTCCATGTCTCCCCAGTTACCTCTTCGACACCTCGGTGTTTCCAAAGCACTTTAACCAAATCTATGGTTCTTCCTCGAAAAACCTTTGTATCCACATCCAAAATCCTCACTGGTTCCTTCTCATAACTCATATCCTCCCTTAACTCAAACTCCTCAACTAGAACAACATGAAAAGGATCTGAACGATACTTACGAAGCTTCGATACATTGAAACACATAATGCATCTTACTCAACTCCACCAGCAACCTCAACCGATAACAACCAATTGGCTCTAACACCTCATATGGCCCAATAAAAAGATGACCCAACTTACTCTTACGTCCAAACCTCATCACCTTCTCCGGTACCACAATCTGACCCCTAAACCACAACATCTCCTCCTCATCAAAACGATACTCGGTCAGTCAACCCTTAGCCATATCCTCCACAAAAGGTACCAATGTCTTATCCTCTAACTGTTTCACCTTATCATCTCAACCAAGATAGGCTTTACTTACAACTCCACCACTCAACCACCTTCCTTTGAAATACTCAACTTAGCAAACATCACTCTCAACTCAACTCAACTGCCGTCTTACGGCTCAAAGATTCAGCCATCACCTTAGCTTTCCCCGGATGGTTTGCAACAGACAACCCAAAAATTCTTTCCCCACACCAAAGCAACAATGCACAAACCACCACACCATCTCAACCTCTATAGAAAACATAACTCAAAAGAAAACCCCATAAGGTTGATAATCAACTCTTGATAACCGCAACGGTTTCCATACCATCACCATCGAACTAACCTTAATTGACATCCTCCCACATACCAGGTAACCAGCTAAGCCTTTTACCAACCTCCACTCCACACAACAAACTTCAGACTAACTTTGCACAAAACTGTCAACATTGTTTTAAGCAAGCTCCACCACCAACAACAACTTCATTATGAGTCATATTAACCATATCACAACGTCACAACAAATCATCCATTTACCTATGAATGATAAAACCCAACATCCAAACAACAATCGATGTCGGTCCTAAAAACTTTCAAATCTTATCATGTTGTAGATACACCACTCACACATCTTTCTAATGGGACTTAGGAACCCAAGAAAACCGTACTCTAACAAACGATTGATCCAATAAACCTTATAAGAAAACTCCATACCACCGATAGAACTTACTACCAAACTTATGATAATTCTTTCCGACTTCATTCTTGATACCTTTACTACTAAAAACAACCTAAAGAAATCTGGCATTCAAGCTTACCTTATCAACATGACAAACGTTTACATATGATTCAAACATAATCCAAACAAGCTTAGTCAAATACACATGTTTCCCCAACTCCTACCACAACACTCACCATCAAACCCATGGAAAAAGATTACCATAAGCCTTGCTCAAGATACCATTCCATCTCGGTACTTTTCAAAACAACCATATTGTTCACCTAACACAAAAAGATTCTCAACACAAAGCTAAACCTTGCCAAGAACATATCCTTCACTAGACCCTCAACAAACACTTTGCCACGACTTGTCCCCGACCAACTTTACCAAGGTTGAATTTCGCTCATGGATCCACCATTTAACTAGGTCTCCCTATAGGTTAACCGAACGTCTTTCCTCGTAACTCCACAACAACCCTGGATTACCCCACATAACAAACTCTCATTGCAAGCATCCATATGTAAGCCAAGTCATCCCCGGTTGCTAACATTCTACAAAACATATCATACAAGAAACTCACCAACTTCGTGTCAACCTCAATATTATACTCATTATAACGACAATATCTCCAACTTAAGGTTTAGCCACCATAACCAACTCCACCAAGGTTCAAAATTTAAAATCTACACATCATTAAGTGCCTTGACACTTAACCCCAAACCTTCTTTCCCATTAACAACTCATCGACAAACCAACTCTTACATTAACCTTACATAACAAAATCCGAACTTGTAAAACTATTCCTTTCATTAGCTCCTACATCTCTTATTTTATAACCTTGCCAAAGCGGTAATCATAATGATGAAACATCCATAAACACGAACCCACCGAACACAAAACCTCAAAACACTTTTCGATAAAAGCAAACCCAAAAGACTGAACAATCGATACAAACCATAAATTGTCCAGCGATCCACATTACACCACTTCAGACATCATCAAAGACTAACTTTACCCGAAGTATATCCAACTTAACATCCTGTAAACACAACGTGTACACTTTCCTCCTTTATAGTACAACCAAACCTCTCAAGGTCACAACAATCTATGATTCAAACCCCCGATTTCATAACTCTCATACCAATATGTATCTCATATTTTACTTCCATCCTGACCATACCAGATTGGTCACAACCTCCGATCTAACTACACACTAACCACACTACAAAGAATTCCATGTAATTTCCACAAAATAATTTCACATCACTCAGAAAAATACCAACCGCCTTACTTTACAAAACATGTTGCAACCTTGTTACAACCTCCAGATCTTAACTAGAAAGAATCTGCAAAACTCAGCCCTTCCTTTAGTAAAAACCAACTCAAACTAACCATAACACAGTGTATTTACCTTGGTTTCAAACATTCACAACTCTGAGACCAACCACTCATTGTTCATCTAAGACTATTCCCTAACGAAAAGGGTAGCTTGCCCACTACACATTCAACTTAACACCACAAGAAAGTTCTTTCAACCTATTTTTTTTCCATACCTTCACCTTAAAAGAACCAACCATACTCCACTTACACCCTCAAGGAGCTACTCGCAAGTGTGAACAAATGTATGTATGATTTCCTGTATGCCCTCATAAATGCCTATGCAAGTGCATATGCATGTAAATGCAATTTCTAATGTCATGCTCAAGAATGCATGCATGTCCTACATTATCTATAAATGTATACATATATGTGCCCTTAATCTAAACATGATTATTGTTCACACTCACAAATAACATCCTCAATTCTAACAACTTCAACTACCATCCTATTGACAGCTACCAAGTCAGATTAGCAACAGCCGTACCAGCTTCAGCAGACTAAAACACACCCGAAAGAACAGTGCAATACCATAAACTAACCTTCCGGCCTAACCGAAGGCACACTTATAGAGGAGGAAGAATTTACTCTTCCCTAACAGTCGTTTCATTTTTAATCTTGACCATCAAAGTTTATACCAACGGTATCTAGTGACTTACGTCTCAGAAACATATTCAAAAACTTTAAACATGCAGTTTAAAACATAATATCCAAATAAAACAAACTTACATTCGGGCAAGAACCAAGGGAAATCTGAGAGCATCTGAAAATATGTTGGCATTGGCAATGTGTAACCGATAACCCTAGTTTAACCATCATTACTCAAAGTACAATAATCACGAATAGATTTTCACACTTCAATAACATATCATGCTCAATCACACATATCATGATCAATCGCACATTTAAGCACATAACTTAGCAATCCTATGCATGCTTTAATCAACCAACTACACACTTTACAAACCAACAACACATTTTACAAACCTTACAACACACTTTTCAAACTTGGCTCTGATACCACCAAATGTAACCCCCTTAGCCTGGCCTAGACGAAACTGGCACTAACGGGTCACACGGGGAATATCAAACCAAACCCGCGAAGGTTCGATTCGATAAATAATCCTAAAATTCGTTATATTTTTTTATTTTATCTTACTAGATGCACAATCTTATTCCTACGTGACAAGGTCTCATACAAAGCATTATCGGTAACACATTAATTATAAACAACCATCCGATTAAACACTAACATAGATTAAGGACTAAAACGTAAAACTTTTAAATTCATTTAATAAAGTAGAAATTCTTTCCATCAATAATCAATTAAACATTCAAGAGTTCCTCATAGTAAATTTCAACTCAAACGGATCATTCTAACATCTTCAATTGCATGTTTCTCTAATTTAAGGACCAAAATGTAAATCTTCTAAAATTCAAGGACTTCATCCAATTTAAGTTAACTATCTTGAAATTAAATCAACTTTAAAAATGCATGCAAAATTTCAGCTCAAAATAACAACTGTAGGTACCTCAATCGAACAAAGAAAGATATCTGGACTAAAGAATAATTTCTAGCAACTTTCAATTCTTGGTGGTCAAAGGTTTCGGAACCTTCCCAGAGGTTTCGAAACATTTTGTAAAAGGTTTCGAAACTTTCCTGGAAAGTTTCGAAACTTATCGCGTCCAGTAACTTCCCAAAATTGAATCTGCCCGCAAGGTTTCGAAACCTTATGAAGGTTTCGAAACTATTTGACAAAGGTTTCGAAACCTTCACCCAAAGGTTTCGAAACTTTAGGTCTGGAACCAAAAGTTTCGTTACACTAAGTGCACACCAACTACTCAATACTCAACCATTAATTAGAATCACTAAATGCATCAATCCTAAATATAATTAGCGACATATGACACATAATCAACAACGACACGGACATCAATTAAGCTATAGGCATGCTCCCTAGGAAATGATTAACAACATATCAATCATGCTAGTACATGCTTCAACAATCCAAATAATTCCAAAGTTCAACAATTAACAATCAAACAATAGTGGTCTTATTACAACATAAACCAAAGCCTAAGTACAAACTTCTCACATAGGTTGGGTTACACATTGCCTTGCCCAATTTGTTTGTCAAAAACATACCAAATTCAAAGTGATTCTTTCCCTTGGTTTCCTTGCCTCGAACGAAGCTCCAAGTGCCTTTTTTTCTCTGCATGGATGAAAAGAGAGCTTAAGCAAACATGCTTAGTGAGGAAGCTCTACACAAATCATCAATGCATCTATTTAAAATCATGATGAAACCATAGTTTGTAATACATTGTCAAATCCATGCATGATAACATCTCATGCTCATGTTCTTTAAATCATACGCATCCTTGAGTTCACATAATCTTATCAAAACAATTTATAAATGATGTACAATCTTCTTCTAAAATTCATGTATGTATATTGGCTTTCTAGTGACCACTTAGTGTGAACCTTGGGTTCACCGAATACACGGATCCTTTTTCTCAACATGCATTGGTCGGACACTTAGTCCCCCTTGTATACATGTTATCCCCCACTACGCACGGTTGGACACAAAGTCACCCTTGTTTACGTATGGGTCAACTATATGCACGGTCGGACACAAAGTCACCTTTGTTTACATATAGGCAAGCTCTACCACGCACGGTTGGACACAAAGTCACCCTTGTTTACGTGTAAGCGGCTCTACCATGCACGGTTGGACACAAAGTCACCCTTGTTTACGTGTAGACAATATTCTGTATTCTCAATTTTGTTTAGAGTGCACTTAGATAATCCTAATGACATGTCATTCGTATTTGAATCTAAAGTTAGTATCACTAAGCCAATATCATAATCAAATGTGCATGATAACTTGCTTCTTATAATGCATGCATAATATGTTCAACAAATGAACCAAAAGCCATGCCCAAAGGAACCATCATGTATAAGGCAATTAACCATATTGTATTCCAAATCATATAACTTGCTGCTCATAATGCATGCATAATATGTAGAACAAATGAACCAAAAGCCATGCCCAAAGGCACCATCATATATAAGGCAAAATAACCATACTGTATCCCAAATCATTTCTCATAATTTTTCATAATCATTGATGCTAAATAAGCTATGAATTTCAACAAGTAATTCTCATGTATGCACCATTTCAAAATATGCTCATGCATTTCCATAAATCTCATTGCATTACCAACATAATGCCTTTATAAAATGTAGCCGAAACTCATATCGGTTTATCAAAGCATTTACTTTACTTACTCTTGAACTATGGAAGGTTTTCACACTCTTCCATAGTCCCCAAAAACAGAACCGTACCAAACGCGATTCGCTTTAAATCCGTAATCACTCACCAACAAGCGAAATGAGCTTTTGTCGCTATCCGATGCTCGCACCAACGCACCAGCAATCAAGATTCTTCTTGTAACTCTTCTACAATATTAAAAACAGAGCATTCTCACATCATAACATGCTCAAACCAACAACCATAACCGATCACCGTCAAACTACCGAAAACTTAGCCAAAAAGACCGTAAACTAAGCCGAAACGCATCCGAACAACATCAGCCCAAAACCTAACGAATCTAACATCTAATCCACTTCAATTATGATCCAAAACACATCCAAATCATCCTTATACCTCCGGCAACATTAAAGCATCTAAAACAGCCCATAAAACAACCGAAACGCACCTTAAAACTACACCGATTACATTATTTCGGGATTAAATTAATGTGCTATCAAATCAAGACTCAATTAATCATTTAATTAACATAAAAACACAATTAAATCCATCTAATTCCAGCATTGAATGAGATCCAAATAGATTTCACAAAAACATTCACAAAATCACTAGATCTAACATTAAAAACATAGAATCAAGTTTTTATTAAAAGATTAGCAAGCTAATACTTGGTAATTTCAATAAAGAACCTTAGAAAATAATAAAAATCCAGAAAATTACCTTCAAGATCTATTCACCAAAAAGATGTAATTTCCTCTTCTTGATTCCTTGCAATTTGATGTAGATTTGATGAAATTGATGCTTAGATTTTGTAAAGAATGAAAAGATGATGAAAATGATGTAATCTTTGTCGAAAAAGATGCAAAAATCAGCAAGGAATTGAAGAAAAAAGATGAAGAGAAAGTGGAGAGAAAATGAGAGAAAAGTGGTTTTGAGAGAAAATGATTAAAAATATCTAATTAAAGTAATTAAAACACATTTTGGTGAATAAATCATTATTAAAAATTAGAAATGGGTTTATGGCCCTCTAAGGATTCTAAGTTTAGCTTGCTTTTCAATTTAGTCACTAAAACATGTAATTTTTCGAAAATTACAAAATAAGTCCTCCAATTTTTCCAAAAATTACAAATTGATCATTTATGCATAATTAAGCATAATTAAAAATCAATATAAAGTCCAAATTATTTTCTTTTAATCTTGAAACATATTTTTAATATTTTAAACCATATTCCAAAATTATTATTTTCCCTAATTAAAAATATTCTTATTTTATTTTCCCCCGGAATAATGAAACGGAGAACCCGATTCGACCCGAATCGAATTGTCCTAACTAAGGCCTAACTAATAACCCCAAAATCGGGATGTTACAATGTTGTTGGAGATAAAGTGTTTCTTAAGGTTCTCTATGGAAGAAGGTGTTAAGGTTTGGACATAGGGGTAAGTTGAGTCCTCGTTTTATTGGTCTGAATGAGGTGTTGGAGCGAATTGGTCCTGTTTTTTATCGGTTGAGGTTGTCGATGGAGTTGAGTTGGATGCATTATGTTTTTAATGTATCGATGCTTCGTAAGTATAGTTCAGATCCTTCTCATGTTGTTCTAGTAGAAGAGATTGAGTTAAGAGCGAATATGTGTTATGGGGAGGAACCAATAAGAATTTTAGAAGTGGATACAAAATTTCTTCGAGGAAGGATCATAGATTTGGTTAAAGTACTTTGGGAACACCGAGGTACCGAAGAGGCAACTTGGGAGACAAGGAAAAAGTATGGAGGAGCAGTTCCTCTCTTGTTTGCTTCAGGTGAGAATTTCGAGGATGAAATTTTCTTAAGAGAGGGAGAGTTGTAACATCCCAATTTTGGGGTTAGTAGTTTGGATATTAGTTAGGAGAATTCGATTCGGGTCGAATCGGGTTCTTTGGTTCGTTATTCCTAGGAAATATAAAATAAAACTATTTTAATTAGAAAAGTAATAATTTTGGAGTATGGTTTAAAAATATTAAAAAGATGTTTCAAAATTAAAAGAGTGTAATTTGAACTTTATATTGATTTTTAATTGTGCCTAATTATGCATTAGTGATCAAATTGCAATTTTCGGAAAAGAATGGAGGATTTAATTTGTAATTTTCGGAAATTGTTATTTTTAGTGACTAAATTGGAAAGCAAGCTATACTTAGAATCCTTAGAGGGCCATAAACCCAATTTAATTTTTAATTAATGATTTATCCACCAAAATAATTTTTATTAGTTTATTAAAAGATGATAATTTCATTTTCTCACTTAACCACTTATTTTCTCTCATTTTCTCTTCATCTATTTTCTTCACATCCTTGCCGATTTTTTTACATTTTCAACAAGGATTACTTTATTTTAATCATCTCTCCATTCTTTACAAAGCCTAATCATCAATTTTATCAAATCAACACCAATTTGCAAGGAATCAAGAAGAGAAAACTTTTTCTTTTTGGTGGATAGATCTCAAAGGTAATTTGCTGAATTTTAACTCTTTTCCTAAGGTTCTTTATTAAAATTCCCAAGTATTAGCTTGCTAATCTTTAAATAAAACTTGATTTTATGTTTTCAATGCAAGATCTAATGATTTTATGAATGTTTTTGTGAAATCTTTTTAGATCTCATTCAATGCTATAATTAGATGGATTTAATTGTGTTATTATGTTAATTAAATGATTAATTGAGTCTTCAATTGATGGCACATTAATTTAATCCCGCAATAATGTAATCGGTGTTGTTTTAAGGTGATTGTCGGTTGTTTTAAGGGTTGTTTTACTTGTTTTAATGTTGCTGGAGGTATAAGGATGGTTTAGATGTGTTTTTGGTTCATAATTGAAGTGGATTAGATGTTAGAATCATTAGGTTTTGGGTTGATGTTATTCGGATGCATTTTTGCTTAGTTTTCGGTCTTTTCGGCTAAGTTTTCGGTAGTTTTGTGGAGGTTTGATGTGGTTGCTGGTTTGAGCATGTTATGATTTGAATATGCACTATTTTTAATGATGCAGAGGTAGTGCAAGAAGGTGCATAAGTGGCTGGTGCATTGACGTTGCTATCAGAGCATCGGCAAAGGCTCATTTTGCTTGTCGGTGAGTGTTTTTCAGACTTAAAGCGAATCGTAGAATCGTAATGGTATGGTTCTGTATTAGGGACTATAGAAGAGTGTAGAAACTTTCCATAGTTCAAGAGTAAGTAAAGTAAATGTTTTTTATATATATACATGAGCTTCGGCTACATTCGGTAAAGACATTGATGTTGGTAATGCAATGAGATTTTTGGAAATGCATAAACATGATTTTGAATTGGTGCATGCATGAGATAATTTCTGAAAATGCATGGTTTAAAAAGGCATACATGATTAAGGAAAACATGGAAAAATGAATTTGGAATATATGTGGTTATTTGCCTTCAAATTAAAGGTGTCATTGGGCATGAATTTCGGTTCATTTGTTGAGCATATTACGGATGCATTATGAGCTGAAAATGAATTGGAATATTATGTGGTTATTTGCCTTGAAATTGATGGTGCCATTGGGCATGACATTTGGTTCATTTGCGAACATATTATGCATGCATTATGAGCAGCAAATTATCATGCACATTTGATTATGATATTGGCTTAGTGACTCTAACTTTAGATTCGAATACGAATGACATGTCATTAGGATTGTCTTAAGCGCACTATAAACATTATTGAAAATAAAGAATATTGCCTACACGTAACAAGGGTAACTTTGTGTCCAATCGTGCGTGGTAGAGCCGCCTACACATAACAAGGGTGACTATGTGTCCAATCGTGCATGGTATTTCAATAATGGTGCCTTTGTGTCATGTCAATGGTGACTTCGTGTCATATCAATGGTGACTTGGTGTCATGTCAATGGTGACTTTGCGTCATGACGAGACTAATGGTCTCTAACAATGGATTCGTGTATTCAGTGAACTTAAGGTTCATAATAAGTGATCACTAAAAGCCAATATGCATACATGGATTAAAAGAGAACATTGTGCATCATTCATGAAATATATTGATAATGTTAAACATACTCAAGAAAGTGATTTGATATTATAGACATGAACGTGGAATGTTAAGCATGCAGGTTTTTAATGATGCATTGCAAACTATGATTCTATTATGGTTTTAAATAGATGCATTGATGATCTTGTGTAGAGCTTCCTCACTAAGCATGTTTGCTTAAGCTCTGTTTTCATCCTTGTAGAAAAATAAAGGCACACGGGACTACATTCGGAGCAAGGAAACCAAGAGGAAAGGTTACTTCAAATTCGGTATGTTTTGACAAATAAGTTGGGGCTTGGCAATGTATAAACCCAACCTATGTGAGGAATGTGAACTTGACTTTGGTTTATATTGAAATAAGACCTATGTTTCTTGATTTTTAATTGATGAACTATGATGATGTTTGGATTGTTTAAGCCTTTACTTGCATGGTCGTTATGTTTTTAATCATGTTCTAGGTAGCACGCCTATAGTTTGTTTGATGTTCTTGACGTTGATAATCATTTGTTATATGTTGCTATTTGTGCTTAGGATTAATGCATATAGTTAATAGTGATTGACGGTTGTGTTTGAGCCGATGATGTTCACTTAGTGTGATGAAATTTTAGGTTCACAACCTTCAGGAAGGTTTCGAAATCTTTTACAAAAAGTTTCGAAACCTTTATGAAAGGTTTCGAAACTTTTGGCTGCTAGAAATTGATAATTGCTGGAAATTGCATTTTAGTCCCGTATATCTTTCTTTGTTTAATTAGGGTATCTACAGATGTTATTTTGAGCTGCAATTTCATATAGATGCATAAAGTTGATTTAATTTCAATATAGATAACTCAATTTGGAACAAGTCCTTATAATCTAAAAGATTTACATTTTGGTCCCTAACTTAGTGAAACATGCAATTGATGAAGTTAGAATGCTCCGTTTGACTTGAAATTTTCCGTGAGGGATACTCGTATATTTAATTGAACTTTGGTGAAAAGAATTTCTACTTTGTTATTATAATTTAAAAGTTTTATGTTTTAGTCCTTAATTTACTTTTGTGTTTAATCGGATGTTAGTTTATGATCGGATTGTTTTTGTTAATGTTTTGTATGAGACCTTGACATGTAGGAATACAATTATATATCTAGAAAAAAATATTACGGCTTAAGGGTTGTATATTAAATCAGACCTTTGCGGGTTTGGTTTGATATTCCCCGTGTAACTCATTAGTGTCGGTTCTGTTTAGGACGGGATAAGGGGGTTATATTGGCTTAGTGACACTAACTTTAGATTCGAATACGAATGACATGTCATTAGGATTGTCTTAAGTGCACTATAAACATTATTGAGAATAAAGAATACTACCTACACGTAACAAGGGTGACTTTGTGTCCAATCGTGCGTGGTAGAGTCGCCTACACATAACAAGGGTGACTATGTGTCTAATCGTGCGTCGTAGTGTTATAATGGTGACTTCGTATCATGCCAATAGTGACTTGGTGTCATGTCAATGGTGACTTGGTGTCATGTTAATGGTGACTTTGTGTCATGACGAGACTAGTGGTCTCAAACAATGGTTCCGTGTATTCGGTGAACTTACGGATTACAATAAGTGATCACTAGAAGCCAATATGCATACATGGATTAAAAGAGAACATTGTGCATAATTCATAAAATTTATTGATAATGTTGAACATACTCAAGAAAGTGATTTGATATTATAGACATGAACGTGGAATGTTTAGCATGCACGTTTTTAATGATGCATTGCAAACTATGGTTTCATTATGATTTTAAATAGAAGCATTGATTATCTTGTGTAAAACTTCCTCACTAAGCATATTTACTTGAGCTCTCTTTTCATCCTTGCAAAAAATAAAGGCACTCGGGACTACATTCGGAGTAAGAAAACCAAGGTGAAAGGTTACTTCAAATTCGGTATGTTTTGACAAATAAGTTGGGGCTTGGCAATGTGTAAACCTAACCTATGTGAGGAGTGTGAACTTGACTTTGGTTTATATCGAAATAAGACCTATGTTGCTTGATTTTTAATTGATGAACTATGGTGATCTTTGGATTGTTGAAGCATGTACTTGCATGATCGTTATGTTTTTTAATCATGTTTTAGGTAGCATGCCTATAGTTTGCTTGATGTTCTTGACATTGAAAATCATGTGTTATATATTGTTAATTATGCTTAGGACTTGTGCATATAATGGTAGTGATTAATGGTTGTGTATTGAGTCTTTAGTTTTCACTTAGTGTGATAGAACTTTTGGGTTCCAGACCCAAAGTTTCGAAACCTTAGTGAAGGTCCGAAACCTTTGTCAAATAGTTTCGAAACCTTCAGGAAGGTTTCAAGACCTTGCGGGCAATTTCAATTCTGGAAAGTTACTGGACGCAAAAAGTTTCAAAATCTTCAGGGAAGTTTCGAAACCTTTTAAAAAAAGTTTCAAAACCTTTATGAAAGGTTTTAAAACCTTTGACTACCAGGAATTGATAGTTGCTGGAAATTATACTTTAGTCCCAGATACCTTCATTTGCTCAATTAGGGTACCTACAGATGCTATTTTGAGCTAAAATTTCACATGGATGCATAAAGTTGATTTAATTTCAAGATGGATAACTTAATTTGGACGAAGTTCTTGTAATTTGAAAGATTTACATTTTGGTCTCAAACTTAGAGAAACATGCAATTGATGATGTTAGAATGATCCGTTTGACTTGAAATTTACCATGAAGGATACTTGTGTGTTTAATTGAACTTTGATGAAAAGAATTTATACTTTGTTATTAGAATTTAAAAGTTTTACATTTTAGTCCTTAATTTACTTAAGTGTTTAATCGGATGTTTGTTTATGATCGGATTGTTTCCGTTAATGCCTTGTATGAGACCTTGACATGTAGGAATACAATTATGCATCTAGAAAAAATATAACGGTTTAAGGGTTGTTTATGAATCGGATCTTTGCGGGTTTGGTTTGATATTCCCCGTGTAACCCATTAGTGCCGGTTTCGTCTAGGCTGGGCTAAGGGGGTTACACTCGAAGAGAGGGGTTATTTATCGCAACATACGCTCAATGAGAGCGATTGTCCATCACGGTATATGCTCTAAGAAAGGGACAGTTTATTCTGACATACACTCGAAGAGAGGAGTCATTCATCGCGACATACGCTTAAAGTTAGGGGTCGTCCATCATGATATACGCTTAAAGGAGGGACCATTTATTATGACATACACTCGAAGAGATGAGTCATTCATCGCAATATACGCTCAAAGAGAGGGGTCTTCTATCACGGTATATGCTCTAAGAAAGGGATTGTTCACTATGACATGCACCTTAAGAGAGGGATCATTCATCGTGTCATACTCTCAAAGATAGTGGTCATCAATCATGATATACGCTCAAAGAGAGGGGTCAGCCATCACGGTATACGCTCAAAGAGAGAAATCTTTCATGATGACATTTAATCGAAGAGAGGGGCCACGCAACACGACATACGATCAAAGAGAGGGGTCATCCATCACGGTATACCCGCAAAGAAAGCGCCCTTTCATTCTGACATGCACTCGAAGAAATTGGATATTCATCGCGACATACGCTCAAAGAGAAGATTCGTCCATCACGCTATACGCTCAAAGAGAGGGAATGTTCACCATGAAACACACTCGAAGAAAGGGGTCATTCATTGAGACATTCACTCAAAATGAAGGGTCGTCCATCACAGTACACGTTCAAAGAGATGGACCGTTCACCATGAAACACACTCGAAAATGGGTCATTCATCGCGACATTTGATAGGCATGGTATAAGCGCTATTTTGAGTGCAAGTGTATACGTCGTCATGTAATAAAATGATAAGTATATAGTGTATCGTCTCCACAGGGATTAGTATACTTAATATGTCTTCCTTCGTTCTCTTGCTCCTGAGAATAAAATAAAAACACAAATAAGATAGTGTGTTTTATCTAACTAAATAATTAAATAACAAAACATAAAATAAAGAGTTGAGAACGATTATAGAGAAAGTGGGTACGATCCAGTTGCGTCAATTAGTGGATTCAATTGATCTTCTTCTTGTCCAATGCAATCGCACAACACTACTTCAATAGTACTGCAGATACTGCCTCGGCAATGCTAGTGCTCTTCTGTCGCGGCAATCTCTTGCTCTTGGGTAGAAGTATCAAAGTTCAACAAAGTGTTTGTAGGTGACTCCACTCATCTTGAAGTCAAAGTGCTGTTAATGCTCAGTCCTTGACGATAGCTCTCGGCGTAAACCAAAGATAACCACCAACCAATCCAATACTTCTTTTAGTTGCTGAAACTCTTAACGTACCCCTTAGTGCCTCCATAAGGGTATAGGCCGAGTTAGTGTCGACGACACTATACATATCTCTTTCGTGAATCTATACCTCTCGATGCTAGATAAATAGATTACTTTCAAACTTCCCTCTCGGGCTGGGATACAAGAACAAAGAATGGCAATAGGATAAGAAAACTTTGATTTTATTGCATAAGAACAAAAATACAAGAATCAATCTCCTCTCACTAATATCGACAACCTTCACCAATCCCTAAGAAGTTTAGAACATGTTATCGTGTAAGTACAATTCTTAGGGAGGAAGGGTTTTCTCTACAAATCGGCTCTCCTCGAGAATATGGTCGGCTAGGATATTTATAGCCTTAATCTAGGGCAAACCTTTCCTAAATAGACTTCAACTTGGAGTAGGGAACAAGTCTTATTCAAGGATTCTGATATTTCTAAGTTTGCCGCCTTCTAGAAAGGTTTTCCCGCTTATTCTTTGAATTAGGCTTTTAGCACGTTAGCCTGGTCCAATTGATGCACTGTATCTTCCAGAATATTCTCTATATTTTTATCTTTCAATGCGCCTCCATTGTTGGTGCTGCCACACTGGATTCTACCGCAGCCATGATTCTGCCTCGGCCTCAACACAGCTTCTCTGCCGCTTCAGCACTAGATATTCCTGCATGTACAGAAATTATAATAATATCTGAATTCTCTATAAATATTAACTTTGTAAGTTATGATAACGGAATATCAAATATTTGAGCAAAGAGTTCATGATTCGGTTCAAGTTGGTGTATAATAGGTGCATAAAGTACCATAAGAAGGGTTGTAAATAACTGCCTTTTAGGCACTCATTAAATACCCCCAAACTCAAACTATTGCTTGTCCTCAAGCAATGTCAAATATCAAATTGCTAAGCCTTACTCCCCTTTGGTCTTACTTTTCCATCTATTCTCCTCACCATGGTCATGTCTATCTCTCTGTTTTAGCCACTAGTTTACCCAAGGACTTCTACTAAGAAACACACTATAGGGCTAGGTGAGTGTGTGTGTTTAATGGATAAGGTTGATTCAAGGCTTTCTTAGATAAACTCTAAGTTCAAGACAAATAGAATCTTGGATTAGCTATCTCCTTAAAACAACAAGTCTTGAGCCAATTTCGGGCACCTCAAGATATATGTTTTCTATTTCCTTCTTTATCTTGTTTATTCTTTTTCTTAACACCTATTTAGCATACTAGAGCATATTTCGGGTACCTCTAGCATGAAGTACAGCAAAACTAGAGTCGGTGATAGGCACATCTAGTTATTTTTCCAACAAGTTCTAAGTCTTTATCACCTAAGTTTATTAAAAGAACTCCTAAATCAAACAAGTCCAAAAAGTGTTTATTTTCTGTCTAACCTTAAAGCAAGCTTCTAAGTTTTATTCCATGAGTATCCTATGGTTATCCCTTCAAAACAATACTTGGCCGTGGTAAGGAGAAAAAATTCTATAGCCTTAAAGGAGTAAACTAAAGCAAAATTGACATAAGGCAGTATAAGATTACAAACATAAATTCAAGAAAAGAGAGAATAAAAAAAATCAGTAAATTTACTCCCTTTTATGGTAATGCCGCGGCATTGGATAGCTTCGGCAGTGCTTCTCCACCTTCATTCTCCCCCAAACTCAAACCGAGCATTGTCCTCAATACTCAAAATATAAAGCAAACAACAATTAAATATTGAAAAAGATGAGAGCAGTAAAGCATTATTTATAATAACTCCGAGGAGCTGCTTGTACGGAGCATTCTCCTAGGCCTTGCTGCTGGTGCCTTTCTTCTGCATCCTTCTCCTGGTGATTGCTGTTGTTTGGCCTGCCAATGCGGCTGCACTCTGCTGGGCGGTGTGCAGTGCATCGATGCTGTAACCTCATCCCCTTCTTCGTCAGTGTCCATGATTTCTGTTCCTCCTCCTTCCGTGGCAGTAGGTATAGCTGATTCATGGGATGATCTGTAGTATTCATCAATTTTGTGAGTTAGCTATCCCTGTTGAGACTGGGCATAGGAATCGATTCTCTTTGGGGAGAGTTAAAGACAACCCGCCTCTTAGATGGCCTTTGGCTAGTAGATGATACTCCGGCAGACCTTACTGGCTTGGAAGGTCCGGCAGCATAAAACTATTGGTACGACCGTGGCTGGAAAGATAGTTGCGGTCCTGGAGTAGGTGTTGTATCGGTATAAGGGGCGGCAGTGACGAACATATTGGCTGGGAATTCAGGAAATTGTGCCCCTTGATGTGGAAAGATCTACATCATCATGTTGTCTAGAGACGTGTTGAAGTCGCGCTGGTACTCCATGTAGCGCTGTTGGCGAAGGTCCATGCCTGCCATTCTATGTAAAATCTCTTGGTTTGGGTCCGCTGTGGTAGTCGGCTCGACAAAGGCTGGTGCTTCTGTTGAATACTTCCCTCCGGCAGTGAAGTCGGTAGTGAACTGCTACGGTGTTGCCTGAACAGGCTCTGCATGTGTTATCTACATAACTCGGTGGCAGAAGTCTCTTGTCCATCCCTGCCTAGTTGGCGTGTATTCATCCGTATCTTTGACTGGAACTCCTGCATTAATGCACAAGGCAGAGATTAAACAGGAGAAGTACAATGGTCCGCGCTCTTTCTTACCGCATTCATGGATTTCGTGAAGGATGATCTCTCCAATGTTGATGCTTCTATTCTTGATGATGGACTGGATCGGTGTCAGTCTTTTGCGATCCACTGTGTCGTTGTGAGAGGTTAGGATAAGTCATCTTTCGACAAACATACACCACATCTTGGCCTCGGATATTAGACTCTACCGTGTTACTAAACCTTTATGGGCACCAGTTTCTCATGAAGTGTTACTGTAAAAAAGCTCATCCTTAATCTCCTCATTGTCTTGAGTGGTGATACTGTCTACGTGATTGGTATGATCATCCCGTGTGGGTGTGAGACCATAAAGGTCATTGATGACTGTAGCATCAAGTTGTACAGGCTTGCCTCGGTAGTGGACAAAGAGAGTGTCCTTGCTCGGCCCATGTGCATAGAATTCCCGTACAATTGTGGCATTTGCTGCTGGAGGCTGTAAACAGAAAGCCTCCCAATCCTGATGCTGAATCTTGTCGAATAAGTATGGTTCAATACCGAAGTACATTTCATTGTTCTGTTGAAATCCCTACTCTTCCTAGAGTTGTCGAGCAACGAATGATCGGTTGAATCTTTCAACAACAGCGGCTGGGGAAAATCTTGTGTAAAAAGCCATCGAACTGTTCGTGTAGGGTGGTTTAAGAATTTTTGGAGTGAATAGAGATTGTTTTGAAAATTGCACGAAGTAGTGAGAGCAAGATTGTGAAAGCAAGTAAAATAGCGAGAATGCAAAAGTAAATAATGCACAGTAGTGAGTCTTGCTTATATAAGTTGTAAAAAATATGATTGTTAAAAATACTAGTCGTTAGGCAGTTACTACCTTGATGCACAATTACTGTTGCGGCGGATTTCTTGGTAGATAGCCGTTACATTGTTTCTGCCCGTTGGCAATTCTACGGCTTCTGACACAGTGCTGCCGTGATAGCAGACTTCCTGTTGTGACATATTTTTCCTGCATTCATAGCTTTATTAAAGAGAATTAAAAATACTGAAGATAAAATATAAAATACTAAAAATAAAGTATAGTAACAAAATACTTAAAAATAAAGAATGTTGAAAATAATACTATATATACTAATCCTAATATAATAATTAAAATTGAAGGGAAGAGATTAGGTTACTTGAGGAGTGCATGTGAATGCATCTCCCACTTTAGTTATCTCACTCTGGCCCGTATCTGTCTTCATGAGTTGGCTAGTTCCTTCGGTGTATTCGGCTTCTCCTTTGGGTTTTATTCATTTGTCGAACAGTCTGTCGAGCGTGCTGCCCAGGCAGGATGTTTTAGGACCCTTATTCTGTATATGGAGAGCCTTACATTCTATTGGAGCGTCTGAATTTGGAATATTGTGGAAGGCGTTCAACTTGATTTGTTGATCATTTATTCGCATTGTGAGCTCACCATTTTCCACATCAATGATGGTGCGTCCAGTAGCAAGGAAAGGTCGACCCAATATGATCGGTGCATTGTCGTCAGCTTCACAATCAAGGACAAGAAAGTCGGCAGGAAGTATGAACTTGTCAACTTTAACCAGAATGTCCTCAATTTTACCTTCAGGATGCACGTAAGATCGATCCGCAAGTTGGAGCAGTATTGTTTTGGGTTTCGCCCGTCCAATTCTGAAAAATTGATTTAGGCATTAAGTTGATGCTTGCTCCCATGTCCATAGGGCCTTTCCTTTATAACCATCTCCAATTGCACAGGGAATTGTGAAGCATCCAGGATCTTTTAGTTTGGGTGGCATGCGATTATGCAGCATGTCCATGCAACCTTCAATGGCTGCCACCGTCTCAAATTCTCCTAGCCTTCGCTGTTTGGATACTATGTCCTTTAAAAACTTGGCATAGTTGGGCATTTATTCAATAGCCTCAACTAGTGGCAAGTTAATATGGACCTGCTTCAGGATGTCTAGGAACTTTTGAAATTGGTGGTCATGTCTCTGCTTCCTCAGCCTCTATGGAAAAAGAGATGGTGGTATGATATCCTCCAGGTTTCCTTGGACATTGAGTTTTATACTTGGGGTGAATTTTTCTGCAACTGCCTCGGCAGGTGGTTCTGATACTACTAGTTCGGTTGTCGTGGTAGAGCTTTTGGCAGGGTCCTACTCAGCCTCTGAGTTCTCATGATGTTGCTTTTCTAGTTGGACTCTTTCGGTTGAGGTCCCCTCTTTATTTTTCAATTGTAGGCCACTTCTGGTGGTGATTACTTTAAATTGCTCGTGGCCCAACACCTTAGCAACTTCAGTATTGCTAGGTAAACCTCTAGGTGGTCGAGTGTTTTGTCATTTCACAAATTGACCAACCTGGGTTTCTAAGGATTTTATTGCAGCCTCCTAGTTCTGCAGTCTCATCTTTGTTCTGTTCATGAAGTCATCAGTACGCTTCATGAAGCAGCTATTCTCCATCATGTAGGCATCAGTTTTTGATATGAAAGTTGTGAGAGAATCGGCCGGAGCATTCAGAGACTGTTGCTGTTGTACCTATTGCTGCGGCATGGGATGCGGAGCATTCTGTTGCGGCAGGGTCTGATTCTGATGTTGAAAGCCAGGGGCTCGATTTATTGGATTCAAGGCATTATTAGGGTTACTCCAAGAGAAGTTTGGATGCCTTTTCCAAGATGGGTTATAATTGTTGGACATCATTGGGTTGTTTCTGTTATAGTTTCCATCATATAGGCCTGTCTCCTCATCTGGCATATAATCTGATGAGTTAACTGCCTTAATCTCATGTACACTTCTTGGGTTTTGCATGTTCTGAACCATCTTGGTTAGAGAAGCCAGTTATGCTGCAACCGGACTTGATGTGTCTATTTCATGGGCTGTGGCGTGGCGTCTCATTCCTCCTCGCCTTGATGTGGGAAATTGGAAATCGTTCCTTGTGAGTTTGTTCAGAATTTCAATGGCTTCCGCGGGTGCTCTATCTAAAAGTGTCCCATTTGCGGAAGCGTCTAGCATCATCCTTGTGGAGGCATTAGTAGCATTATAGAACATAGAGACTTGCGTCCACAAGGGAAAACCATGTAATGGGCATTTATTTTAATAGTTCTCTGTAACGTTCCCATGCCTCGTACATTGGTTCATCTTCATCTTGCCGGAATGATGTAATCTCATTACGAATGCGATCATAAAGATTTGTCGGATTAAACCTCGTAATGAATTCTCAGTAAAGTTCCTCCCAAGATCCGATTAATCCTGCTAGGATTCCATTCAACCAAGTCTTCGTCCTATACCTCGGTGAATAGGGGAACAATTTTAAGCGCAAAATATCTTCATGGACTCCTTGAATCTTAAAAGAGTTTCACACTTCCATGAAAGATTTAAGATGCTGCCTTGCATCTTCAGTAGCAGACCCACCAAACTGTCCAATTGTGTTCAACATGTTGAGCATCACTAGTTTAAGCTCAAAGTGAGTTGCTTCGATCTCTGGGGTAACTACGCCAGGGTTGAGTCTGTTTAGATCTTCCACCAGATAGTCTCTGACAGTGGTCTGCCTCGGCAATGGTTGCGGCGTTGCTGGCGGCAGTACATTATGATCCATAGGTGGCATTTGTCCTCTCGGTGGATTGTCCATAGTTTGGAACATATTGTATCTTAGATTATGTCTTGTACGTTCAATCTCATGATCTAACTCGTATAATGGTCCACTCGGATTTGCCCTGGTCATAAACCAAATAAATAAAAGTTAGTAAAAATAAAATAAAATAAATAAATAGTTAAAATTAAAGTTAGATAACTAATAACTAAAGAGCAAGAAAGTTGAAGAAAAACAAAATTCAGTTGCCAATCCCCGGCAACGGCGTCAAAAACTTGATAGGCATGGTATAAGCGCAATTTTTAGTGCAAGTGTACACGTCGTCAAGTAATAAAATGATAAGTATATCGTATATTGTCTCCACAGGGATTGGTATACTTAATATGTCTTCCTTCGTTCCCTTTCTCCTGAGAATAAAATAAAAAAACAAATACAATGGTTTGTTTTATCTAACTAAATAATTAAATAACAAAACATAAAATAAAGAGTTGAGAATGATTATAGAGAAAGTGGGTAGGATCCAGTTGCGTCAATTAGTGGATTCAATTGATCTTCTTCTTGTCCAATGCAATCGCACAATGCTGCTTCGATAGTACTGTAGATACTGCCTCGGTAATGCTAGTGCTCTTCTGCCGCGACAATCTCTTGCTCTTGGGCAGAAGAATCAAAGTTTAGCAAAGTGTCCGTAGGTGACTCTGCTCATCTCTGAGTCAAAGTGTTGTTGATGCTCAGTCCTTGACGATACCTCTCGGCGTAAACCAAAGATAACCACCAACCAATCCAACACTTTGTTTAGCTGTTGAAACTCTTAACCTACCCTTTAGTGCCTCCATAAGGGTATAGGCCAAGTTAGTATCGACGACACCGTACTTAACCTTTTCGTGAATATACACCTCTCGATGCTAGATAAATAGATTACTTGCAAACTTCCCCCTCGGGCTTGGATACAAGAACAAAGAATGGCAATAAGATAAGCAAACTTTGATTTTATTTCATAAGAACAAAAATACAAGAATCAATCTCCTCTCACTAATATCGACAACCTTCACCTATCCCTAAGAAGTTTAGAACATGTTATCGTGTAAGTACAATTCTTAGGGAGGAAGCGTTTTCTCTACAAATCGGCTCTCCTCGATAATATGGCCGGCTAGGGTATTTATAGTCTTAACCTAGGGCAAACCTTTCCTAAATAGACTTCAACTTGGAGTAGGGGACAAGTCTTCTTCAAGGATTCTGATATTTCCAAGTTTGTCGCCTTCTAGAAAAGGTTTTCCCGCTTGGTCTTTGAATTGGGCGTTTAACATGCTAGCCTAGTCCAATTGATGCGTTGTATCTTCCAGAATGTTCTGTAACATCCCGATTTTAGGGTTAGTAGTTTGGAGAATTCGATTCGGGTCGAATCGGGTTCTCCGGTTCATTATTCCGGGGAAAATAAAATAAGAATATTTTTGATTAAGAAAAATAATAATTTTGGAATATAGTTTGAAATATTAAAAATATGTTTTAAAATTAAAAGAAAGTAATTTGGATTTATTATTGATTTTTACTTATGCCTAATTATGCATAAGTGACCAATTTGTAATTTTTGGAAAAATTGGAGGACTTATTTTGTATTCAGAAAAATCGATGTTTTAGTGATTAAATTGAAAAACAAGCTAAATTTAGAATCCTTAGAGGGCCATAAACCCATTTCTAATTTTTAATAATGATTAATTCACCAAAATGTATTTTAATTATTTTAATTAGAGATTTTTAATCATTTTCTCTCAAAACTACTTTTTCCTCATTTTCTCTCATCTTTTTCTCTCATTTTCTCTCTACTTTCTCTTCATCTTTTCTCTTTAGTTCCTTGCAGATTTTTGCATCTTTTTCCATAAAGATTACATCATTTTCATCATCTTTCTATCCTTTACAAAACCTAAGCATCAATTTCATCAAATCAACATCAAATTGCAAGGAATCAAGAAGAGGAAATTATATCTTTTTGGTGAATAGATCTTGAAGGTAATTTTCTGGATTTTTATTCTTTTCTAAGGTTCTTTATTGAAATTCCCAAGTATTGGCTTGCTAATCTTTGAATAAAAACTTAATGTTATGTTTTTAATGTTAGATCTAGTGTTTTTGTGAAAGTTTTTGTGAAATCTTTTTGGATCTCATTCAATGCTGGAATTAGATGGATTCAATTGTGTTTTATGTTAATTAAATGATTAATTAAGTCTTCGTTTGATAGCACATTAATTTAATCCCGGAATAATGCAATCGATGTAGTTTTAAGGTGCTTTTCGATTGTTTTATGGGATGTTTTAGATGATTTAATATTGCTGGAGATATAAGGATGGTTTGGATGTTTTTTTGGATCATAATTGAAGTGGATTAGATGTTAGATTCATTAGGTTTTGGGCTGATGTTGTTCGAATGCGTTTCGGTTTAGTTTACGGTCTTTTTGGCTAAGTTTTCGGTAGTTTTATGGTGATCGGATATGACTGTTGGCTTGAGCATGTTATGATGTGAGAATGCTCTGTTTTTAATGTTGTAGAAGAGGTACAAGAAGGTGCTTGATTACTGGTGCGTTGGTGCGATAATCGGATAGCGGCAAAAGCTCGTTTCGCTTGTTGGTGAATGATTACGGATTTAAAGCGAATCGCGTTTGGTACGGTTCTGTTTTGGGGACTATGGAAGAGTGTGAAGACCTTCTATAGATTAAGAGTAAGTAAAGTAATTGTTTTTGATAAACCGATATGAGTTTCGGCTACATTTGATAAAGGCATTATGTTGGTAATGCAATAAGATTTATGAAAATGCATGAGCATGATTAAAATGGTGCATACATGAGAATTACTTGCTGAAATGCATAGCTTATTTAGCATCCATGATTATGGAAAATTATGAGAAATGATTTGGAATACAATGTGGTTAATTGCCTTATACATGATGGTGCCTTTGGACATGGCTTTTGGTTCATTTATTGAACATATTATGCATGCATTATGAGCAGCAAGTTATCATGCACATTTGATTATGATATTGGCTTAGTGACACTAACTTTAGATTCGAATACAAATGACATGTCATTAGGATTGAGTGCACTATAAAATAAAGAGAATAATGATGTTGCCTTCACGTAAATAAGGGTGACTTTGTGTCCGACTGTGCGTGTAGAGCTTGCCTATATGTAAACAAGGGTGACTTTGTGTCCGACCGTGCATATAGTTGACCCATACGTAAACAAGGGTGACTTTGTGTCCGACCGTGCGTAGTGGGGGTAACATGTATACAAGGGTGACTAAGTGTCCGACCGATGCATGTTGAGACCAAGAGTCTCCAGTTATGAGAAAAAGGATCCGTGTATTCGGTGAACTCAAGGTTCACATTAAAGTGGTCACTAGAATGCCAATATACATACATGAATTTGAGAAGAAGATTGTGCATCATTTATAAATTGTTTTGATAAGGTTATGTGAAATCAAGGATGCATTTGGTTTAAAGAACATGAGCATGAGATGTTAGCATGCATGATTTAATAATGTATTGCACATTATGTTTTCATCATGGTTTTAAATAGATGCATTGATGATTTTGTGTAGAGCTTCCTCACTAAGCATGTTTGCTTAAGCTCTCTTTTCATCCTTGCAAAAAAATAAAGATACTTGGGGCTTCATTCGAGGCAAGGAAACCAAGGGAAAGATCACTTTGAATTTGGTATGTTTTTGGCAAATAAATTGGGCAAGACAATGTATAACCCTACCTATGTGAGGAGTGTGTACTTAGGCTTTGGTTTATGTTGTAATAAGACCATTATTGTTTGATTGTTAATTGTTGAGCTTTGGGATTGTTTGGATTGTTGAAGTGTGAACTTGCATGATTGTTATATTGATGAGCATTTTCTAGGGAGCATGCCTATAGCTTGATTGATGTCCGTGACGTTGTTGATTATGTGTCATATGTTGCTAATTATGCCTAGGACTGATGCATTTAGTGGTTCTAATTAATGGTAGAGTATTGAGTAATCGGTGTGCACTTAGTGTAACAAAACTTTTGGTTCCAGACCCAAAGTTTCGAAACCTTTGGGTGAAGGTTCCGAAACCTTTGTCAAATAGTTTCGAAACCTTCAGGAGGTTTCGAAACCTTGCGGGTAATTTCAATTCTGGGAAGCTACTGGACGCGAAAAGTTTCGAAACTTTCCAGGAAAGTTTTGAAACCTTTTACAAAAAGTTTCGGAACCTCTGGGAAGGTTTCGAAACCTCTGATCACCAAGAATTGAAAGTTGCTAGAAATTATATTTTAGTCCCGGATATCTTCCTTTGTTCGATTAAGGTACTTACCGATGTGATTTTGAGCTGAAACTTTGCAAGCATGCTTAAAGTTGATTTAATTTCAAGATATCAACCTAAATTAGATGAAGTCCTTGTATTTTGGAAGATTTACATTTTGGTCCCAAAATTAGAGAAACATGCAATAGATGATGTTAGAATGATCCGTTTGAGTTGAAATTTGCTGTGGGGGAACTCTTGTATGTTTAATTGAACATTGATGAAAAGAATTTATATTTTGTTAATAGGATTTAAAAGTTTTACGTTTTAGTCCTTAATATACTCAAGTGTTTAATCGGATGTTTGTTTTTTTAATTAATGTGTTACTGATAATGCTTTGTATGAGACCTTGACAAGTAGGGACAAGATTGTGCATCTAGGTAAGATAAAATAAAAAAATATAACGGATTTTAGGGTTATTTATCGAATCGAACCTTCGCGGGTTTGGTTTGATATTCCCTGTGTAACCCGTTAGTGCCGGTTCCGTCTAGGCCGGGCTAAGGGGGTTACATATTCTCTATATTTTTATCTTTCAATACGCCTCCATTGTTGGTGCTGCCACACTGGATTCTGTCGCGGCCATGATTCTGCCTCGGCCTCAACACAGCTTCTTTACCGCTTCAGCACTAGATATTCCTGCGTGTACAGAAATTGTAATAATATCTGCATTCTCTATAAATATTAACTTTGTAAGTGATGATAACGGAATATCTAATATTTGAGAAAAGAGTTCATGATTCGGTTCAAGTAGGTGTACAATAGATGCATAAAGTACCATAAGAAGGGTAGTAAATAACTGCCTTTTAGGCACTCATCAACATTCGCTCAAAGAGAGGGTTCGTCCATCACGGTACACGCTCAAAGAGAGGGACTGTTCACCATGTCATGCACTCGAAGAGAGGGGTCATTCATCACAACATACGCTCAGAGACAAGGGTAATCGATCACGGTATAGCTCAAAGTGATAGACCGTTCCTTATGATATGTACTCCTAAAGAGGGGTTATTAATCACGACATGCACTTAAAGAGTGGGGTTAGCCATCACGGTATATACTCTAAGAAAGTGATCATTCATTAGGAAATGCACTCGAAGAGAGTGGTCAGCCATCACGATATATGCTCTAAGAAAATGACCGTTCATTATGAAATTCTCTCGAAAAGAGGCGTCATTCATCGCGACATATGCTCAAAGAGAAGGTTCGTCCATCACGGAATAAGTTC
The DNA here is from genome assembly GCA_035048815.1 of Abelmoschus esculentus. Classification (NCBI taxonomy): domain Eukaryota; kingdom Viridiplantae; phylum Streptophyta; class Magnoliopsida; order Malvales; family Malvaceae; genus Abelmoschus; species Abelmoschus esculentus. The sequence goes on along the minus strand of JAUCBN010000016.1, from coordinate 12,636,386 downwards.
TAGGAAAGGGACCGTTGATTATGACATGTACTCGAAGAGAGGGGTCGTCCATCATGGTATACGCTCAGAGAGAGGCATCGTTCACCATGACAAGCACTCAAAGATAGGAGTCATTCATTACAACATACACTCGAAGAGAGGCGCATCGATCACGGTATACGTTCAAAGAGAGAGACAATTCATTATGACATGCACTCGAAGCTAGGATTCATTCGTCGTGACATACGCTCAAAGAGAGTGGTCGTCCATCACGGTATACGCTCAAAGACAAGGACCGTTTACCATGACATGCACTCGAAGAGAAGGGTCATTCATCGCATGTAACATCCCTATTTTGGGGTTAGTAGTTTGGGTATTAGTTAGGAGAATTACATTCGGGTCAAATCGGGTTCTCCGATTCGTTATTCTGGGGAAATATAAAATGAGAATATTTTTAATTAGAAAAGTAATAATTTTGGAATGTGGTTTAAAAATATTAAAAAGATGTTCCAAAATTAAAATAATGTAATTTGAACTTTAAATTGATTTTTTATTATACTTAATTATGCATCAGTGACCAATTTGTAATTTTTGGAAAATAATAGGGGATTTAATTATAATTTTCAGAAATTGTTATTTTTAGTGACTAAATTGGAAAACAAGCTATACTTAGAATCCTTAGAGGGCCATAAATCCAATTTAATTTTTAATAATGATTTATTCACCAAAATGTTTTTTAATTAGTTTAATTAAAGATGATAATCATTTTCTCACTTAACTACCTTTTTTCTCTCATCTTTTTCTCTCCATTTTCCTTCATCTATTTTCTTCAATTCCTTGCTGATTCTTCCATATTTTTCCACAAATATTACTTCATTTTAATCATTTTTCCATTCTTTACAAAACCTAACCATCAATTTTATCAAATCAACACCAATTTGCAAGAAATCAAGAAGAGAAAACTTCATCTTTTTGGTGGATAGATCTCAAAGGTAATTTGCTGGATTTTAACTCTTTTTCTAAGGTTCCTTATTGAAATTCCCAAGTATTAGCTTGTTAATCTTTAAATGAAACTTGATTTTATGTTTTCAATGCTAGATCTAATGATTTTGTGAATGTTTTTCTGAAATCTTTTTAGATGTCATTCAATGTTGTAATTAGATGTATTTAATTATGTTATTATGTCAATTAAATGATTAATTGAGTCTTCAATTGATGGCACATTAATTTAATTCCAGAATAATGCAATCGATGTTGTTTTAAGGTGATTTTCGATTGTTTTAAGTGTTGTTTTAGGTGTTCTAATATTTCTGGAGGTATAAGGATGATTTAGATTTTTTTTTGGTTCATAATTGAAGTGGATTAGATGTTAGATTCATTAGGTTTTGGGCTGATTTTGTTCGGATGCATTTCGGCATAGTTTTCGGTCTTTTCGGCTAAGTTTTTGGTAGTTTTGTGGAGGTTTGATGTGGATGTTAGTTTGAGCATGTTATGATGTGAATATGCTCTATTTTTAATGATGTAGAGGTAGTGTAAGAAGGTGCATAAGTGGCTGGTGTATTGGCGTTGCCATCGGAGCATCGACAAAGGCTCGTTTTGCTTGTCGGTGAGTGTTTTCCGGACTTAAAGCGAATCGTATTGGTACAGTTCTGTTTTGGGGACTATGGAAGAGTGTGAAAACTTTCCATAGTTCAAAAGTAAGTGAATTAAATGTTTTTGATATATTAACATGAGCTTCGGCTACATTCGGTAAAGACATTGATGTTGGTAATGCAACGAGATTTTTGGAAATGCATAAACATGATTTTGAATTTGTGCATGCATGAGATAATTGCTGAAAATGCATGGTTTAAAAATACATACATTGTTAAGGAAAACATGGAAATTGAATTTGGAATATATGTGGTTATTTGCCTTCAAATTAAAGGTGTCAATTGGCATGACTTTCGGTTCATTTGTTGAGCATATTATGGATGCATTATGAGCTGAAAATGAATTGGAATATTATGTGGTTATTTGCCTTGAAATTGATGGTGCCATTGGGCATGATATTTGGTTCTTTTGTGAACATATTATGCATGCATTATGAGAAACAAATTATCGTGCACATTTGATTATGATATTGGCTTAGTGACACTAACTTTAGATTCGAATACGAATGACATGTCATTAGGATTGTCTTAAGTGCACTATAAACATTATTAAGAATAAAGAATATTGCCTACACGTAACAATGGTGACTTTGTGTCCAATCGTACGTGGTAGATCCGCCTACACGTAACAAGGGTGACTATGTGTCCAATCGTGCATGGTAGTGCTATAATGGTGACTTCGTGTCATGTCAATGGTGACTTCATGTCATGACAATGGTGACTTGGTGTCATGTCAATGATGAATTTGTGTCATGATGAGACTAATGGTCTCTAACAATAGATTCGTGTATTCGATGAACTTAAGATTCACAATAAGTGATCACTAGAAGCCAATATGCATACATGGATTAAAAGAGAACATTGTACATCATTCATGAAATGTATTGATAATGTTGAACATACTCAAGAAAGTGATTTAATATTATAGACATGAACGTGGAATGTTAAACATGCATGTTTTTATTGATGCATTGCAAACTATGGTTTCATTATGGTTTTAAATAGATGCATTGATGATCTTGTGTAGAGCTTCCTCACTAAGTATATTTGCTTAAGCTCTCTTTTCATCCTTACAGAAAAATAAAGGCACTCGGGACTACATTCGGAGCAAGGAAACCAAGGGGAAAGGCTACTTCAAATTCGATATGTTTTGACAAATAAGTTGGGGCATGGCAATGTGTAAAACCAACCTATGTGAGGAGTGTGAACTTAGACTTTGGTTTTTGTTGAAATAAGACCTATGTTGCTTGATTGTTAATTGATGAACTATGGTGATGTTTGGATTGTTGAAGCATGTACTTGCATGGTCGTTATGTTTTTAATCATGTTCTAGATAGTATGCCTATAGTTTGCTTGATGTTCTTGACGTTGATAATCATGTTTTATATGTTGCTATTTATGCTTAGGATTAATGCATATAGTTAATAGTGATTGACAGTTGTGTTTGAGCCGATTATGTTCACTTAGTGTGATTGAATTTTTAGGTTCCAGACCTAAAGTTTTGAAACCTTAGGGAAGGTTTCGAAACCTTTGCCAAACAGTTTCAAAACCTTCAGGAAGGTTTCGAAACCTTGCGGGAAATTTCAATTCTGGAAATTTACTGGACGCGAAAAGTTTCAAAACCTTCAGGAAAGTTTCGAAACCTTTTACAAAAAGTTTCAAAACCTTTATGAAAGGTTTCGAAACCTTTGGCCGCTAGAAATTGATAGTTGCTGGAAATTGCATTTTAGTCTCGAATATCTTTCTTTGTTCAATTAGGGTATCTACAGATGTTATTTTGAGTTGAAATTTCACATGGATGCTTAAATTTGATTTAATTTCAAGATGGTTAACTCAATTTGTAATAAGTCCTTATAGTTTGAAAGATTTACATTTTGGTCCCTAAATTAGTGAATCATGCAATTGATGAAGTTAGAATGCTCCTTTTGACTTGAAATTTTCCGTGAGGTATACTCATATGTTTAGTTGAACTTTGATGAAAAGAATTTCTAGCTTGTTATTAGAATTTAAAAGTTTAACGTTTTAGTCCTTAATTTACTTAATTGTTTAATTGGATGTTTGTTCATGATCAGATTGTTTCCGTTAATGCCTTGTATGAGACCATGACATGTAAGAATATAATTATGCATCTAGAAGAAAAAAATATTACAGTTTTAGGGTTGTTTATCGAATCGGACCTTCGCGGGTTTGGTTTAATATTCCCCATGTAACCTATTAGTACCGGTTCCGTCTAGGCCAGGCTAAGGGGGTTACATTTGGTGGTATCGGAGCCAGGTTTATAAAGTGTATAGTTGGTTGGTTAAAGCATGTGTAGGATTGCTAAGTTGTGTGTTTAAATGTGCGATTGATCATGATATGTGCGAATAAGCATGATATGTTGTTGATGTGTGAAAATCTATTCATGATAATTGTACTTTGAGTAATGATGGTTAAACTGGGGTTATCGGTTACACATTGCCAATGTCAATATATTTTCAGGTGCTCTACAGTTTTTCCCTTGGATCTTGCCCGAATGTAAGTCTAATATGTATTGATACTATATGTTTAATTTTATATTAAAAGTTTTTGGAATATGCTTATGAGACGTAAGTCACGGGCTAGTGTTGGTATGAACATTGATGGTTAAGATTGTGGATGAAAGGACTGCTAGGGAAGAGTAATTTCTACCTCCTCGGTGAGTGTGCCTCCGGTTATGCAAGGAGGTCAGTTTAGGGTGTTGCACCATTCTTTCGGGTGTATTTTAGTCTGCTGAAGCCGGTACGGCTATTGCTAATCTGACTTGGGAGTAGTTAACAAGATAATAGTTGAAGTTGTTGGAATTGAGGATGTTATTTGTAAGTGTGAACAATAATCATGCTTAGAGTAAGATCACATATATGTATATATCTATAGATAATATAGGACATACATGCATTCTTGAGCATGACATTAGGAATTGAATTTACATGCACATGCACTTGCGTAAGCATTTATTAGGGCATACAGGAAATCATGCATACATTTGTTCACACTTGCGTAAGCATTTATTAGCTTGGTCTCAGAGTTGTGAATGTTTGAAACTGAGGTAAATACCCTGAGTTATGGTTAGTTTGAGTTGGTCATTACTAACGGAAGGGTTGAGTTTTGCGGATTCTTTCTAGTTAGGATTTGGAGGTTGTAACAAAGTTGCAGCATGTTTTGTAGAGTAAGGCGGGTTGGTGTTTTCTGAGTGATGCAAAATTATTTTGTAAAAATTACATAGAATTCTTTGTAGTATGGTTAGTGTGTAGTTAGATCGGGGGTTGTGACCGATCTGGTATGGTCAGGATTGAAGTAAAATATGAGATATATATTGGTATGGGAGTTGTGATATCGGGGGTTTGAATCATAGATTTTTGTGACCTTGAGAGGTTTGGTTGTACTATAAAGGAGGAAAGTGTACATGTTGGGTTTACAGGATGGTAAGTTGGATATACCCCGGGTAAAGTTAGTCTTTGATGATGCTTGAAGTGGTGTATCGAGGATCGCTGGACAATTTATGGTTTGTATCGGTTGTTCAGTCTTGTAGGTTTGCTTTTATCGAAAAGTATTGTGAGGGTTTATGTTCGGTGGGTTCATGTTTGTGGATGTTTCATCAATATGGTTACTACTTTGGCAAGGTTATAAAATAAGAGATGTTAGAGCTAGTGGAAGGAATAGTTCTACAAGCTTGGATTTTGTTGTGGTATAGTTAAGGTAAGAGTTGGTTTGTCGATGAGTTGATAATGGGAAGGAGTTTTGGGTTAAGTGTTAAGGCACTTAATGATGTGTAGTGTAATATCCCGTTTTTGGGGTTATTAGTTTAGGCTTAGTTAGGGGAATTCGATTTGGGTCGAATCGAGTTCTCCGGTTCATTAATTTCGGGAAAAATAAAATAAGGATATTTTTAGTTAAGAAAAATATTAATTTGGAAGGTGGTTTGAAATATTAAAAATATGTTTCAAAATTAAAAGGAAATAATTTGGATTTTATAATGATTTTTAATTATGCTTAATTATGCATAAATGATCAATTTGTAATTTTTGGAAAATTGGGGGACTATTCTGTAATTTTCGGTAATTTACATGTTTTAGTGACTAAATTGAAAAGTAAGCTACACTTAGAATCCTTAGAGGGCCATAAACCCATTTCTAATTTTTAATGATGACTTATTCACCAAAATATATTTTTAATTACTTTAATTGGATTTTTAATCATTTTTCTCAAAAACCACTTTTTCTCTTATTTTTCTCTCATCTTTTTCTCTCATTTTCTCTCCACTTTCTCTTCATCTTTTCTCTTCAATTCCTTGCTGATTTTTGTATCTTTTTCCACAAAGATTACATCACTTGCATCATCTTTCCATCCTTTACAAAACCTATGCATCAATTTCATCAAATCTACATCAAATTGCAAGGAATCAAGAATGGGAAAAATACATATTTTTGATGAATAGATCTTGAAGGTAATTTTCTGGATTTTTATTCTTTTCTAAGGTTCTTTATTGAAATTCCCAAGTATTAGCTTGCTAATCTTTGAATAAAAACTTGATTCTATGTTTTTAATGTTAGATCTAGTGATTTTGTGATATTTTTGTGAAATCTTTTTGGATCTCATTTAATGCTGAAAATTAGATGAATTCAATCATATTTTTATGTTGATTTAATGATTAATTGAGTCTTCTTTTGATAGCACATTAATTTAATCCCGGAATAATGCAATCGGTGTAATTTTAAGGTGCTTTTCGGTTGTTTTATGGGCTGTTTTAGATGCATAAATGTTGCGGGAGATATAAGGATGGTTTGGATGTGTTTTGGATCATAATTGAGGTGGATTAGATGTTAGATTCATTAGGTTTCGGGCTGATGTTGTTCAGATGCGTTTCGGCTTAGTTTTCGGTCTTTTCGGCTAAGTTTTCGGTAGTTTAATGGTGATCGATTTTGGCTGTTGGTTTGAGCATGTTATGATGTGAGAATGCTCTGTTTTTAATGTTGTAGAAGATGTACAAGAAGAAGCTTGATTGCTGGTGCGTTGGTGCGATCATCGGATAGCGGCGAAAGCTCGTTTCGCTTGTTGGTGAGTGGTTTCGGTTTTAATGCGAATCGCGGTTCGTACGTTCTGTTTTTGGGGACTATGGAAGAGTGTGAAAACCTTCCATATTTCAAGAGTAAGTAAAGTATTTGTTTTGATGAACCGATAAGAGTTTCGGCTACATTTTATTAAGGCATTATGTTGATAATGCAATGAGATTTATGTAAATGCATGAGCATGATTTGAAATGGTGCATACATGAGAATTACTTGCTGAAATGCATAGCTTATTTAGCATCCATGATTATGGAAAATTATGAGAAATGATTTGGAATACAATGTGGTTAATTGCCTTATACATGATGGTGCCTTTGGGCATGACTTTGATTCATTTGTTGAACATATTATGCATGCATTATGAGCAGCAAGTTATCATGCACATTTGATTATGATATTGGCTTAGTGACACTAACTTTAGATTCGAATACAAATGACATGTCATTAGGATTGAGTGCACTATAAAATAAAGAGAATATTGATATTGCCTACACGTAAACAAGGGTGACTTTGTGTCCGTGCGTGGTAGTGCCGCCTACACGTAAACAAGGTTGACTTTGTGTCCGACCGTGCGTGTAGAGCTTGCCTATATGTAGACAAGGGTGACTTTGTGTCCTACCGTGCATATAGTTGACCCATACGTAAACAAGGGTGACTTTGTGTCTAACCGTGCGTAGTGGGGGATAACATGTATACAAGGATGACTAAGTGTCCGATCGATGCATGTTGAGAAAAAGGATCCGTGTATTTGGTGAACTTAAGGTTCACATTAAGTGGTCACTAGAATGCTAATATACATACATGAATTTGAGATTAAGATTGTACATCATTTATAAATTGTTTTGATAAGGTTATGTGAACTCAAGGATGCATATGATTTAATGAATTTGGGCATGTAATATTGGCATGCATGATTTAACAAAGTATTGCAAATTATGGTTTCAATATGGTTTTAAATAGATGCATTGATGATCTTTTGTAGAGCTACCCACTAAGCATGTTTGCTTAAGCTCTCTTTTCATCCTTGCAGAAAAATAAAGGCACTTTGGGCATCGTTTGAGGCAAGGAAACCAAGGGGAAGTTCACTTTAAATTTGGTATGTTTTTGGCAAATAAATTGGGCAAGGCAATGTGTAACACAAACTATGAGAGGAGTGAGAATTTAGGCTTTGTTTCATGTTGTAATAAGACCATTATTGTTTGATTGTTAATTGTTGAACTTTGGATTTATTTGAGTTGTTGAAGCATGACTTAGCATGTTTGTTATGTTGCTATTCATTCCTTAGGAAGCATGCCTATAGGTCTCCTTGTGATCTTTTCTGATGTTTTGAGGTATGGTTATGTTGATGGTGATGCCTAGGAATGTGGCATATAGCATCGGGTTATTAAAGTTTATGTTTGGATTGGTTTAGATGAGCTTATACGTCTCACTCAGTCCAGAATACAGGGGGTATCGAAACACCCTGTGGCAGTATCGATACCCCTATGCCTTTTTGGACGCCTGTATCGAACCAGGGTTCGGTACCAAATGCTACTGGACATGTCTGTTCCGAAACACCCTATGGCCTGTTTCGAAACAGATGGCCATAGTTCGAACCATGGGCTTACTGGGCACATGTATTCCGAAACACTCCAAGGCTGTTTCGAAACACCTGGCCTATAAAGTGCAATTTGAGAGTTTTGAATGCATGAAACGTAGGACTTAGTTCATAAATGCTAGAACGTAAAAACAATTAACTAATATGCCTCGTTTGATCTGAATTGTATGATGAACGTGTTAAGCTTGCTTAATTATTATCCGATGGTTGATTGTGGATATGATGATGCAATTAGTTCTTTACATTTTGGTCCTTAATCATGTATGCGTTTAATTGATCGACTTAAAATGGTTGAACTGCTTCCGTCTATGTCTTACTTGAGTTAATTACACATAGGAGATTAATCGTGCATCTAGATAAAAAAATGTTACGGTTTTCAAGATTGTTTATCGGATCGGACCCTCACGGGTTTGGTTCGATATTTCCCGTGTGACCCATTAGTGCTGGTTCTGTCTAAGCCGGGCTAAGGGGGTTACATTTGGTGGTATCAGAGCCAGGTTGAATAAAATACGTTGTTGGTTTGTTGGGTGTGTAGTTAGTTTGTCAAGTATGTATTGGTTTGCCATGTTTTGTGTTAGTATGATAGAATGATAGATTGAGTATGATATGCTTTGTTGTTTGCATACCTATGCATTGTGAGTGCATCTAGAATGATTCTGAGTAAAAGAGGTGGTCAGTTACACATTGCCAATGCCAAAATGTTTTTAACTGTTCTACGGTTTCCCTTGAATCTTGCCCGAATATAAGTTTATGATGTTTTGATATTATGTTTTAAAATTGCATGTTTGAAGTTTCTGGATAATGCCTCCGAGACGTGAGACACGTGCTACAGCGAGCTTGATCACCGATGGTCAGGCCGAGAGAGAAGCGACTGAGAGGGAGGAACCGCTTCCACCTCGTCCACTAGTTGGTGTGCCACCCGCTAGTGTGCCTCCGGTTCCAGTGGGAGGCCAGTTCGGAGACTTTGCCCCGTTCATACAGGCTATGACGAGAGCGTTTTAGGCAGTTATGGCTGGAGTGCAAGCACTGGCTCCTGTACCTGCTGTTGTTGTTACCCCAGGACTACCGCTTGAGCGTTTGCGTAGTTTGGGAGGTGTTGAGTTCCGTGGATCTGATCCGAGTACGGCTGAGGAGTGTTTGGCCAGTACCGAGAGGATCCTAGATCAGATGGACTATCAGGATGCCCGTAGGTTGGGTTGTGTGGTCTCTCTGCTTCAGGGGGATGCTTATAGATGGTGGACTACCACGAGAGCGGGTGTAGCAGTTGCTAACCTGACGTGGGAGTACTTCAGGACCGCCTTTGTGCAGAAATTCTTGGGTCCGTAGTACGAGGATGCACGGAAGAGGGAGTTTATGTCCCTGGTGCAGGGCACTAGGAGTGTTGCTGACTATGAGATACAGTTTATCAAGTTGAGTCACTATGCACCTGAGTTGGTTCCTACGGAGCGTAAGAGATGTGATAGGTTCTGATATGGTTTATATCCGGAGATTAAGACTTACTTGTTGGCTGCGGAGTACACTGAGTTTGATGTGCTCGTTAATCGAGCTAAGGATATCGAGGAGTCTTTGAGGGAGGCTATGAAGTCTTCCGATGTTGGGAAGAGGCCTGCTGAGGCTAGTACCCAAGGTAAGGGTAAGAGGTTTCGGGACAACCGATATAGAGCTGATCGACGCTGGGGTGATTTTGGACACGACGAACGTGCTCAATAGTATGGTAGAGGTTGTGGTAATGCAGCAGTTTGTAACTTGTGTTCTCGACGCCATCCGGGAGAGTGTTGGTGGGCCACTGGTGCTTGTATGGGTTGTAGATCTAAGGATCACAAGAGGAGAGATTGTCCGAGGTTTGCTGGTGAGGCTGGTAACCAAGCTGAGGTTGCCGTGATACCTGGTAGAGGATGCGGTGGAGGTAGAGGTCCTTTTCAGAGACAGGGAGATGGTCGTAGAGTTTATGCTCAGTGCGGGACCCGTAATGCTACAGATGTGGTTGCAGGTACCTTTTTTTTACGAAATGTATCGTTGTTTTCCTTGATAGATTCGAGATCTACGCATTCTTATGTTTTGAGTGAGCATGCATATATGTTGGATACCCCTATTGATGTCTTAGATGTGGAAGTTGTGGTTACTAGTTCCTTGGGTGAGACGGTGACCGTTAAAAGGTTATATAGGAGATGTCCGTTGGAGGTGCAAGGGAATGTATTTGAGGTTGACTTGATGGAGTTACCGTTTCATGGTTTTGATCTTATCTTGGGAGTTGATTGGTTGACGGAGCATAGAGCTGTGGTGGATTTTGAAAAGAAACGGGTTACTTTGAGGTTGATAGATGGTAGTGAGGTTATGTTTAAGAGTGAGTATACGGGATTCTTGTCTAATGTAGTTTCGGCCTTACAAGCGGAAAAGTTGATGCAACATGATGGTGTAGCATATCTAGCTTATGTGATGAATCCGGGGATAGGAGAGGTTCGAGTGCAGGACATTCGAACGGTATGTGACTTTCCGGAAGTTTTTCCTGAGTAGTTGCCAGGATTACCTCCCGATCGTGATGTGGAGTTTAATATCGAGCTTTATGCTGGTACTAATCTGGTGTCCATTGCTCCTTATCGCATGGCACCTAAGGAATTAAAGGAGTTAAAGATGCAGTTGCAAGAGTTGCTTGACCGTGGTTTGTTACGACCGAGTGTGTCACCTTGGGATGCACCGGTGTTGTTTGTGAAGAAGAAAGATGGCACAATGAGGATGCGCATTGATTATCGGCAATTGAATAAGTTGACCGTGAAGAATAAGTATCCTTTGCCGAGGATTGATGATTTGTTTGATCAGTTTCGAGGAGCAAGTGTGTTCTCGAAGATTGATTTGAGATCGGGGTACTACCAGTTGAAAGTGAAAGAGGATGATGTGTTGAAAACGGCTTTTCAGATAAGGTATGGTCATTATGAGTTTTTGGTTATGCCGTTTGGTTTGATGAATTCCCCTGCTGCTTTTATGGATATGATGAACCAGGTATTTCATGAGTACTTGGATCAGTTTATAGTGGTGTTCATAGATGATATCCTCGTGTGTTCACGTACCGAGGAAGATCATGATCGGTATTTGCGGTTGGTGTTGCAAGCGTTGAAAGAGAACCAGTTGTATGCTAAGTTAAGTAAGTGTGAGTTTTGGTTAAGAGAGGTGGTGTTTCTTGGTCATGTGGTGTCGGAAAAGGGTATTAGTGTTGATCCAAAGAAGATAGAGGCTGTTATGGGTTGGAAGCAACCGAGATCAGTGTCGGAGGTTCGGAGTTTCCTAGGTTTGGCTGGGTTTATCGTAGGTTCGTTGAGGGTTTTTCGAGCATTGCTTCTCCTATGACTAAGTTGTTGCAAAAGAAAGTTCCTTTTGAGTGGAAGGAAAGTCAACAAAAGAGTTTTGAGAAGTTGAAAGAAGTGTTGACTAGTGCATCGGTGTTGGTTCAACCCGAATCCGGTAAGGATTTCGTGGTTTATAGTGATGTATCATATGTTGATCTCGGGTGTGTTTTGATGCAAGAGGGGAAACTTGTAGCTTATGCTTCTAGACAGTTGAGGGTGCATGAAAAGAACTATCCGACGCATGATTTGGAGTTGGCGGCGTGGTTTTTGCTTTGAAGATTTGGAGACATTATTTGTATGGAGAGAAGTGTACTATATATACGGATCATAAGAGTTTGAAGTATCTTATGTCACAAAAGGATTTGAACCTTAGGCAACGAAGATGGATGGAGTTGCTTAAGGATTATGATTTATCGACTGAGTATCATCCGGGGAAAGCTAATGTAGTGGCCGATGCTTTAAGCCGTAAGGCGGTTGTTGAGTTGAGAGCGATGTTTGCTAGGTTGAGTATTTCTAAGGAAGGTGGTTTGGTGGCGGAGTTGCAAGTAAAACCTGTTTTGGTTGAGATGATCAAGGTGAAGCAGTTGGAGGATGAGACTTCGGTACCATTTGTAGAGGATATTGTTGAGGGTAGGCCGACCGAGTATCATTTTGATGGTGATGAGGTGTTGTGTTTTAGAGGTCGGATTGTGGTGCCGGATGATCAGGAATTGAGGCAAGTTATCTTGGTGGAGGCTCATACTAGTCTGTTTGCTATGCATCTGGGTAGTGTGAAGATGTATAGAGATATCAAAAGTGTGTACTTTTGGGTTGGTTTAAAGAAAGATGTGACGGAGTTTGTTTCTCGTTGTATGGTGTGTCAGCGGGTGAAAGCTGAACATCAGTTCCCTACAGGTTTTTTGCAACCGGTTCAGGTTCCAGAAAGGAAATGGGAGAGAATCACCATGGATTTTGTGACGGGGTTACCTTTAACACCGTCCAAAAATGATTCTATATGGGTGATTGTTGATAGGTTTACGAAGTGTGCACATTTTCTTGCCGTGCATACGACGTACTCCATGGATAAGTTGGCGGATTTGTATGTTTTTGAGGTGGTGAGATTGCATGGGGTGCCTAAGTCGATCATATCGGATAGAGATCCGCGGTTTACATCCAAGTTTTGGAGGAGTTTGCAGACAGCTTTGGGTACGAGGCTTAGTTTTAGTACGGCTTATCATCCACAGACGGATGGACAGTTTGAGCGTGTTATTCAGACTTTAGAGGATATGTTGAGGTGTTGTATCATCGAGTTTCAAGGTTCTTGGGAGAAGCAATTGCCGTTGGTAGAGTTTGCTTATAATAATAGTTTTCAGACGAGTATACAGATGGCACAGTTTGAGGCGTTGTATAGGCGTAAGTGTCATACACATTTGTGTTGGAAGGAAGTTGGACAGAAGTATGTATCTTTGCCTCAAGTGTTGAAGGATACGGATGAGAAAGTTAAGTTGATATGTACTAAACTTAAGGAAGCTTCGGATAGGCAGAAATCCTATGCCGATTTGAAGCGTAGGGAGATAGAGTATGATATTGGGGACAAAGTGTTTCTTAAGGTTTCTCCATGAAAGAAGGTAATGAGGTTTGGGAGTAAGGGTAAGTTGAGTCCTCGTTTTATTGGACCATATGAGGTGTTGGAGCGTGTTGGTCCTGTTGCTTATAGGTTGAGGTTGCCGGAGGAGTTGAGTAAGATGCATGATATTTTTCATGTGTCAATGCTTCGTAGATATAGATCAGACCCTTCTCATGTTGTACCGGTTGAGGAGATTGAGTTAAGAGAGGATATGAGTTATGAGGAAGAACCAGTGAGGATTTTGGATGTGGATACAAAGGTTCTTCGAGGAAAGACCATAGATTTAGTTAAAGTGCTTTGGAAACACCGAGGTGTTAAAGAAGCAACTTGGGAGACAAGGGAAAGCATGGAGGAGCAGTTTCCTCACTTGTTTACTTCAGGTAAATTTCGAGGACGAAATTTTCTTAAGAGGGGGAGAGTTGTAACATCCCTTTTTTGGGGTTATTAGTTTAGGCTTAGTTAGGGGAATTCGATTCGGGTCGAATCGGGTTCTCCGGTTCATTAATTCCAGGAAAAATAAAATAAGGATATTTTTAATTAAGAAAAATAATAATTTAGAAGGTGGTTTGAAATATTAAAAATATGTTTCAAAATTAAAAGAAAATAATTTGGATTTTATAATGATTTTTAATTATGCTTAATTATGCATAAATGACCAATTTGTAATTTTTTTAAAATTGGGGGACTATTCTGTAATTTTCGGTAATTTACATGTTTTAGTGACTAAATTGAAAAGCAAGCTAAACTTAGAATCCTTAGAGGGCCATAAACCCATTTCTAATTTTTAATGATGATTTATTCACCAAAATATATTTTTAATTACTTTAATTGGATTTTTAATCATTTTTCTCAAAAACTACTTTTTCTCTTATTTTTCTCTCATCTTTTTCTCTCATTTTCTCTCCACTTTCTCTTCATCTTTTCTCTTCAATTCCTTGCTGATTTTTGTATCTTTTTCCACAAAGATTACATCACTTGCATCATCTTTCCATCCTTTACAAAACCTATGTATCAATTTCATCAAATCTACATCAAATTGCAAGGAATCAAGAAGAGGAAAAATACATATTTTTGGTGAATAGATCTTGAAGGTAATTTTCTGGATTTTTATTCTTTTCTAAGGTTCTTTATTGAAATTCCCAAGTATTAGCTTGCTAATCTTTGAATAAAAACTTGATTCTATGTTTTTAATGTTAGATCTAGTGATTTTGTCATGTTTTTATGAAATCTTTTTGGATCTCATTTAATCCTGGAAATTAGATGAATTCAATCATGTTTTTATGTTGATTTAATGATTAATTGAGTCTTCTTTTGATAGCACATTAATTTAATCCCGGAATAATGCAATCGGTGTAGTTTTAAGGTGCTTTTCGGTTGTTTTATGGGCTGTTTTAGATGGTTAAAGGTTGCTGGAGATATAAGGATGGTTTGGATGTGTTTTTGGATCATAATTGAGGTGGATTAGATGTTAGATTCATTAAGTTTCGGGATGATGTTGTTCGGATGCGTTTCGGCTTAGTTTTCGGTCTTTTCGGCTAAGTTTTTGGTAGTTTAATGGTGATCGGTTTTGGCTGTTGGTTTGAGCATGTTATGATGTGAGAATGCTCTGTTTTTAATGTTGTAGAAGAGGTAAAAGAAGAAGCTTGATTGCTGGTGCGTTGGTGCGATCATCGGATAGCGGCGAAAGCTCGTTTCGCTTGTTGGTGAGTGGTTTCGGTTTTAATGCGAATCGCGGTTCGTACGTTCTGTTTTTGGGGACTATGGAAGAGTGTGAAAACCTTCCATATTTCAAGAGTAAGTAAAGTATTTGTTTTGATGAACCGATAAGAGTTTCGGCTACATTTTATTAAGGCATTATGTTGATAATGCAATGAGATATATGTAAATGCATGAGCATGATTTGAAATGGTGCATACATGAGAATTACTTGCTGAAATGCATAGCTTATTTAGAATCCATGATTATGGAAAATTATGAGAAATGATTTGGAATACAATGTGGTTAATTGCCTTATACCTGATGGTGCCTTTGGGCGTGGCTTTGGTTCATTTGTTGAACATATTATGCATGCATTATGAGCAACAAGTTATCATGCACATTTGATTATGATATTGGCTTAGTGACACTAACTTTAGATTCGAATACGAATGACATGTCATTAGGATTGAGTGCACTATAAAATAAAGAGAATATTGATATTGCCTACACGTAAACAAGGGTGACTTTGTGTCTAACCGTGCGTGGTAGTGCCGCCTACACGTAAACAAGGGTGACTTTGTGTCCGACCGTGCGTGTAGAGCTTGCCTATATGTAGACAAGGTCGACTTTGTGCCCGACCGTGCATATAGTTGACCCATACGTAAACAAGGGTGACTTTGTGTCCAACCGTGCGTAGTGGGGGATAACATGTATACAAGGATGACTAAGTGTCCGATCAATGCATGTTGAGAAAAAGGATTCGTGTATTTGGTGAACTTAAGGTTCACATTAAGTGGTCACTAGAATGCCAATATACATACATGAATTTGAGATTAAGATTGTACATCATTTATAAATTGTTTTGATAAGGTTATGTGAACTCAAGGATGCATATGATTTAATGAATTTGGGCATGTAATATTGGCATGTATGATTTAACAAAGTATTGCAAATTATGGTTTCAATATGGTTTTAAATAGATGCATTGATGATCTTTTGTAGAGCTACCTCACTAAGCATGTTTGCTTAAACTCTCTTTTCATCCTTGCAGAAAAATAAAGGCACTTTGGGCATCGTTCGAGGCAAGGAAACCAAGGGGAAGTTCGCTTTAAATTTGGTATGTTTTTTGCAAGTAAATTGGGCAAGGCAATGTGTAACACAATCTATGAGAGGAGTGAGCATTTAGGCTTTGTTTCATGTTGTAATAAGACCATTATTGTTTGATTGTTAATTGTTGAACTTTGGATTTATTTGAGTTGTTGAAGCCTGACTTAGCATGTTTGTTATGTTGCTATTCATTCCTTAGGAAGCATGCCTATAGGTCTCCTTGTGATCTTTTCTGATGTTTTGAGGTGTGGTTATGTTGATGGTGATGCCTAGGAATGTGGCATATAGCATCGGGTTATTAAAGTTTATATTTGGATTGGTTTAGATGAGCTTATACGTCTCACTCAGTCCAGAATATAAGGGGTATCGAAACAACCTGTGGCAGTATCGATACCCCTATGCCTTTTTAGATGCCTGTATCGAACCAGAGTTCGGCACCAAATGCTACTAGACATGTCTGTTCCGAAACACCCTATGGCCTGTTTCGAAACAGATGGCCATAGTTCGAACCATGGGCTTACTGGGCACATGTGTTCCGAAACACTCCAAGGCTGTTTCGAAACACCTGGCCTATAAAGTGCAATTCGAGAGTTTTGAATGCATGAAACGTAGGACTTAGTTCATAAATGCTAGAACGTAAAAACAATTAACTAAGATGCCTCGTTTGATCTGAATTGTATGATGAACGTGTTAAGCTTGCTTAATTGTTATCCGATGGTTGATTGTGGATATGGTGATGCAATTAGTTCTTTACATTTTGGTCCCTAATCATGTATGCATTTAATTGATCGACTTAAAATGGTTGAACTGCATCTGTCTCTGTCTTACTTGAGTTAATTACACATAGGAGATTAATCGTGCATCTAAATAAAAAAAAAATGTTACGGTTTTCAGGGTTGTTTATCGGATCGGATCCTCACAGGTTTGGTTCGATATTCCCCGTGTGACCCATTAGTGCTGATTCCGTCTAAGCCGGGCTAAGGGGGTTACATGTAGATTTTAAAGTTTGAACCATGGTGTTGAGTTGGTTCTGGTAGCTAAACCTTAAGTTTGAGGTATTATCGTGGAGATAAGTACGATGTTGGGTTTTACACAAAGTTGGTAAGTTTCTTATATGGTATGTTTTGTAGAATGTTAGTTATCGGGGATGATTTGGCTTACATAAGGATGCTTACAATGGGAGTTTTTTATGTGGGGTAATCCAGGGTTGTTGTGGAGTTACGAGGGAAGATGTTCGGTTAACCTATAGGGAGACCTAGTAAAATGGTAGATCTATAAGGGGGACTCTACCTAGATAAAGTTGATCAGGGACAAGTCGTGGAAAGGTGTTTGTTGAGGATCTAGTTAAGGATATGCCTAGAAAGGTTTAGTTTTGAGTTGAGAATCTTTTTGTATTATGTGAACCGCGTGGTTGTTTCAAAAAGTGTCGAGATAGAGTGATATCTTGATCAGGGCTTATGGTAATCTTTTTCCGTGTGGTTTATGGTAAGTGTTATGGTAGAAGGTGGGGAAATATGTGTTTTCGACTGAGCTTGTTTGGATTATGTTTGAGTCATGTGTAGATGTTTATCTTGCTGATAAGGTGAGAGTGAGTATCAATCTTCTTTGGGTTATTATTAGTAGTAAGGGTGTCAAGGTTGAAGTCGGAAAGAATCATCATAAGTTTGGTAGTAAGTTCTATGAATGATATGAGTTTTCTTATGAGGGTTGTGGGACCAATCGTTTGTTTAAGTACGGTTTTCTTGGGTTTCTAAGTTCCATTGGAATGATGTGTGAGTGGTGTATCTATAATATGATAAGATTTGAGATTTTTTAAGACCGATATAGGTTGTCGTTTGGATGTTAGGTTTTATCATTCATAGGTAAATGGATGATATGTTGTGATGTTGTGATATGGTTAATATGATTTATAATGAAGTTGTTGGTGGTGGTGGAGTTGCGTGAGACAATATTGACAGTTTTGTGTAAAGTTAGTTTGGAGCTTGTTGGTGGAGCATCATTGTGTGGGTGGAGGTTGGTGAAAAGCTTAGTTGGTTACCTGGTATGTGGGGGGATGTCAAAAATCAGGTTAGTTCGATGGTGGTGGTATGAAAACCGTTGTGGTTATCAAGAGTTGGTTATCAATCTTAGGGGGTTTTCTTTTGAGTTATGTTTTCTGTAAAGGTTGAGATGGTATGGTGGGTTGTGCATTGTTGCTTTGGTGTGAGGAAAGAATCTGTTAGTTGTCCGAAGGGGGTAAGTGTGGGTTGTCTGTTGCATACCATCCGGGGAAAGCTAATGTGATGGTTGAATCTTTAAGCCGTAGGACGGTAGTTGAGGAGGGTGATGTTTGCTAAGTTGAGTATTTCAAAGGAAGGTGATTGAGTGGTGGAGTTGTAAGTAAAACCTATCTTGGTTGAGATGATAAGGTGAACAGTTAGAGGACGAGACATTGGTACCTTTTGTGGATGTTATTGCTGAGGGTAGACCAACCGAGTTTCATTTTGATGAGGATGAGATGTTGTGGTTTAGGGGTTAGATTATGGTGCCGGATGATGTTGAGTTGAGGTAAGCTATTTTAGAAGAAGCACATACTAGTCCGTTTGCTATGCATCCGGGTAGAGTGAAGATGTATAGGGATCTTAAATGTGTGTACTTTTGGATTGGTTTAAAGAAAGATGTGACGAATTCCAAGAAGGATTTTATATGGGTTATTGTTGATAGGTTTTCTAAGTGTGCAGATTTTCTTACCGTGCATACGATGTGTTCTATGGATAAGTTGGTAGAGTTGTATGTTTCTGAGGTGGTGAAGTTGCATAGTGTGCCTAAGTTGATCATATCGGATAGAGATTCGTGTTTTATCTCTATGTCTTGAGAAGAGTTTGGAGGTTGCTTTGGGTACAAGGCTTAGTTTAGTACTGCTTATCATCTTCTGACAGATGGCCAGTCTGAACGTGTTATTCAGACTTTGGAAGATATGTTGAGGTGTTGCATCATTGAGTTTCAAGGTTCTTGGGGGAAAAGGTTGCCTT
The DNA here is from genome assembly GCA_035048815.1 of Abelmoschus esculentus. Lineage (NCBI taxonomy): Eukaryota > Viridiplantae > Streptophyta > Magnoliopsida > Malvales > Malvaceae > Abelmoschus > Abelmoschus esculentus. The sequence continues at coordinate 12,617,311 of JAUCBN010000016.1, read as the reverse complement.
TGGTGGAGTTTGTGTATAACAATTGCTCCAAGCGAGTATACATATGGCACCATTTGAGGCTTTATACGGGCGTAGGTGTTGTATACCTTTGTGTTGGAAAGAAGTTGGGCAAAAGTATGTTTCTTTGCCTCAAGTTTTAAAAGGTGTGGATGATAAGGTTAAGTTTATTTGTACTAAACTTAAGAAAGCTTCGGATTGGTAGAAGTCCTATGCCGATTTAAAACGCAGAGAGATAGAGTATGTTGTTGGAGATAAAGTGTTTTTTAAGGTTCTTCGTGGAAGAAGGTGATAGGGTTTGGACGTAGGGGTAAGTTGAGTCCTCGTTTTATTGGACCATATGAGGTGATAGAGCGAATTGATCCTGTTGTTTATCGGTTGAGGTTGTCGGTGGAGTTGAGTTGGATGCGTTATGTTTTTCATGTATCTATGCTTTGTAAGTATAGTTCAGATCTTTCTCATGTTGTTCTAGTAGAGGAGATTGAGTTAAGAGCGGATAATAGTTATGAGAAGGAACCAGTAAGGATTTTGGATGTGGATACAAAAGTTCTTCGAGGAAGGACCATAGATTTGGTTAAAGTGCTTTGGAAATACTGAGGTGCTGAAGAGGCAACTTGGGAGACAAGGAAAAAAGTATGGAGGAACAGTTCCTCACTTGTTTGCTTGAGGTGAGAATTTCGAGGACGAAACTTTCTTAAGAGAGGGAGAGTTATAACATCCCTATTTTGGGGTTAGTAGTTTGGATATTAGTTAGAAGAATTCGATTCGGGTCGAATCGGGTTCTCTGGTTTGTTATTCCAGGGAAATATAAAATGAGAATATTTTTAATTAGAAAAGTAATAATTTTGGAATGTGGTTTAAAAATATTAAAAAGATGTTCCAAAATTAAAAGAATGTAATTTGAACTTTAAATTGATTTTTAATTATACATAATAATGCATAAGTGACTAATTTGTAATTTTTGGAAAACAATAGGGGATTTCATTGTAATTTTCAGAAATTGTTATTTTTAGTGACTAAATTGGAAAGTAAGCTATACTTAGAATCCTTAGAGGGCCATAAACCCAATTTAATTTTTAATAATGCTTTATTCACCAAAATAATTTTTAATTAGTTTAATTAAAGATGATAATCATTTTCTCACTTAACTGCCTTTTTTCTCTCATTTTCTCTCCATTTTCCATCATCTATTTTCTTCAATTCCTTGTTGATTTTTCTATCTTTTCCCATCAAGATTACTTTATTTTAATCATCTTTCCATTCTTTACAAAACCTAACCATCAATTTTATCAAATCAACACCAATTTGCAAGGAATCAAGAAGAGAAAACTTCATCTTTTTGGTGGATAGATCTCAAAGGTAATTTGCTAGATTTTAACTCTTTTTCTAAGGTTGTTTATTGAAATTCCCAAGTATTAACTTGCTAATCTTTAAATGAAACTTGATTTTATGTTTTCAATGCTAGATCTAATGATTTTGTGAATGTTTTTGTGAAATCTTTTTAGATCTCATTCAATGCTATAATTAGATAGATTTAATTTTGTTATTATGTCAATTAAATGATTAATTGAGTCTTTAATTAATGGCACATAAATTTAATCCCAGAATAATGCAATCGATGTTGTTTTAAGGTGATTTTCGGTTGTTTTAGGGGTTCTAATGTTGCTGGAGGTATAAGGATGACTTAGATTTGTTTTTGGTTCATAATTGAAGTGGATTAGATGTTAGATTCATTAGGTTTTAGGCTGATTTTGTTCGAATGCGTTTCGGCTTAGTTTTCGGTCTTTTCGGCTAAGTTTTCGGTAGTTTTGTGAAGGTTTGATGTGGCTGTTGGTTTGAGCATGTTATGATGTGAATATGCCCTCTTTTTAATGATGTATAGGTAGTTCAAGAAGTTGCATAATTGGTTGGTGCATTGGCGTTGCCATCGAAGCATCGGCGAAGGCTCGTTTTGCTTGTCGATGAGTGTTTTTTGGACTTAAAGCGAATCGTATTGGTACGATTCTATTTTGGGGACAATGGAAGAGTGTGAAAACTTTCCACAGTTCAAGAGTAAGTGAAGTAAATGTTTTTGATATATTAACATGAGCTTCGGCTACATTCGATAAAGACATTGGTGTTGGTAATTCAACGAGAATTTTGGAAATGCATAAACATGATTTTGAATTTGTGCATGCATGAGATAATTACTGAAAACGCATGGTTTAAAAAGACATACATTGTTAAGGAAAACATGGAAAATGAATTTGGAATATATGTGGTTATTTTCCTTCAAATTAAAGGTGCCAATGAGCATGACTTTCGGTTCATTTGTTGAGCACATTATGGATGCATTATGAGCTGAAAATGAATTGGAATATTATGTGGTTATTTGCCTTGAAACTGATGGTGCCATTGGGCATGACATTTAGTTCATTTGTGAACATATTATGCATGCATTATGAGAAGCAAATTATCATGCACATTTGATTATGATATTGACTTAGTGACACTAACTTTAGATTCGAATACGAATGACATGTCATTAGAATTGTCTTAAGTGCACTACAAATATTTTTGAGAATAAAGAATATTGCCTACACGTGACAAGGGTGACTTTATGTCCAATCGTACGTGGTAGAGCCGCCTACACGTAGCAAGGGTGACTATGTGTTCAATCGTGCGTGGTAGTGTTATAATGGTGACTTCGTGTCATGTCAATGGTGACTTGGTGTTATATCAATGGTGACTTCATGACGAGATTAATGGTCTCTAACAATGGATCCGTGTATTCGATGAACTTAAGATTCACGATAAGTGATCACTAGAAGCCAGTATGCATACATGGATTAAAAGAAAACATTGTACATCATTCATGAAATGTATTGATAATGTTGAACATACTCAAGAAAGTGATTTGATATTATAGACATGAACGTGGAATGTTAAGCATGCATATTTTTAATGATGCATTGCAAACTATGATTTCATTATGGTTTTAAATAGATGCATTGATGATCTTGTGTAGAGCTTCCTCACTAAGCATATTTGCTTAAGCTCTCTTTTAATCCTTGCAGAAAAATAAAGGCACTCGGGACTACATTCGAAGCAAGGAAACCAAGGGGAAAGGCTATTTCAAATTCGGTATGTTTTGACAAATAAGTTGGGGCATGGCAATGTGTAAACCCAACATATGTGAGGAGTGTGAACTTAGACTTTGGTTTATGTTGAAATAAGACCTATGTTGCTTGATTGTTAATTGATGAACTATGGTGATGTTTGGATTGTTGAAGCATGTACTTGTATGGTCGTTATGTTTTTAATCATGTTCTAGATAGCATGCCTATGGTTTGCTTGATATTCTTAATGTTGATAATCATGTGTTATATGTTGCTATTTATGCTTAGGGTTAATTCATATTGTTAATAGTGATTGACGGTTGTGTTTGAGCCGATGATGTTCACTTTGAATTTGCTATGTTTTTGGCAAATAAATTGGGCAAGGCAATGTATAACCCTACCTATGTGAGGAGTGTGTACTTAGGCTTTGGTTTATGTTGTAATAAGACCATTATTGTTTGATTGTTAATTGTTGAGCTTTGGGATTGTTTGGATTGTTGAAGTGTGAACTTGCATGATTGTTATATTGTTGAGCATTTTCTAGGGAGCATGCCTATAGCTTGATTGATGTCCGTGACGTTGTTGATTATGTGCCATATGTTGCTAATTATGCCTAGGACTGATGCATTTAGTGGTTCTAATTAATGGTTGAGTATTGAGTAATCGGTGTGCACTTAGTGTAACGAAACTTTTGGTTCCAGACCCAAAGTTTCGAAACCTTTGGGTGAAGGTTTTGAAACCTTTGTCAAATAGTTTCGAAACCTTGCGGGTAATTTCAATTCTGGGAAGCTACTAGACGCGAAAAGTTTCGAAACTTTCCAAGAAAGTTTCGAAACCTTTTACAAAAAGTTTCGGAACCTCTGGGAAGGTTTCGAAACCTCTGATCACCAAAAATTGAAAGTTGCTAGAAATTATATTTTAGTCCCGGATATCTTCCTTTGTTCGATTAAGGTACTTACTGATGTGATTTTGAGCTGAAACTTTGCAAGCATGCTTAAAGTTGATTTAATTTCAAGATATCAACCTAAATTAGATGAAGTCCTTGTATTTTGGAAGATTTACATTTTGGTCTCAAAATTAGAGAAACATGCAATAGATGATGTTAGAATGATCCGTTTGAGTTGAAATTTTCTGTGGGGAACTCTTGTATGTTTAATTGAACATTGATGAAAAGAATTTATATTTTGTTAATAGGATTTAAAAGTTTTACGTTTTAGTCCTTAATCTACTCAAGTGTTTAATCGGATGTTTGTTTTTTTAATTAATGTGTTACTGATAATGCTTTGTATGAGACCTTGACAAGTAGGGACAAGATTGTGCATCTAGGTAAGATAAAATAAAAAAATATAACGGATTTTAGGGTTGTTTATCGAATCGAACCTTCGCGGGTTTGGTTTGATATTCCCTGTGTAACCCGTTAGTGCCGGTTCCGTCTAGGCCGGGCTAAGGGGGTTACATATTCTCTATATTTTTATCTTTCAATACGCCTCCATTGTTGGTGCTGCCACACTAGATTCTGTCGCGGCCATGATTCTGCCTCGGCCTTAACACAGCTTCTTTACCGCTTCAGCACTAGATATTCCTGCGTGTACAGAAATTGTAATAATATCTGCATTCTCTATAAATATTAACTTTGTAAGTGATGATAACAGAATATCTAATATTTGAGAAAAGAGTTCATGATTCGGTTCAAGTAGGTGTACAATAGATGCATAAAGTACCATAAGAAGGGTAGTAAATAACTGCCTTTTAGGCACTCATCAACATTCGCTCAAAGAGAGGGTTCGTCCATCACGGTACACGCTCAAAGAGAGGGACTGTTCACCATGTCATGCACTCGAAGAGAGGGGTCATTCATCACAACATACGCTCAGAGACAAGGGTAATCGATCACGGTATAGCTCAAAGTGATAGACCGTTCCTTATGACATGCACTCGTAAAGAGGGGTTATTAATCACGACATGCACTTAAAGAGTGGGGTTAGCCATCACGGTATATACTCTAAGAAAGTGATCATTCATTAGGAAATGCACTCGAAGAGAGTGGTCAGCCATCACGATATATGCTCTAAGAAAGTGACCTTTCATTATGAAATTCTCTCGAAAAGAGGCATCATTCATCGCGACATATGCTCAAAGAGAAGGTTCGTCCATCACGGAATAAGTTCTAGGAAAGGGACCGTTGATTATGACATGTACTCGAAGAGAGGGGTCGTCCATCATGGTATACGCTCAGAGAGAGGCATCGTTCACCATGATAAGCACTCAAAGATAGGAGTCATTCATTACAACATACACTCGAAGAGAGGCGCATCGATCACGGTATACGTTCAAAGAGAGAGACAATTCATTATGACATGCACTCGAAGCTAGGATTCATTTGTCGTGACATACGCTCAAAGAGAGTGGTCGTCCATCACGGTATACGCTCAAAGACAAGGACCGTTTACCATGACATGCACTCGAAGAGAAGGATCATTCATCGCATGTAACATCCCTATTTTGGGGTTAGTAGTTTGGGTATTAGTTAGGAGAATTCCATTCGGGTCAAATCGGGTTCTCCGATTCGTTATTCTGGGGAAATATAAAATGAGAATATTTTTAATTAGAAAAGTAATAATTTTGGAATATGGTTTAAAAATATTAAAAAGATGTTCCAAATTTAAAATAATGTAATTTGAACTTTAAATTGATTTTTTATTATACTTAATTATGCATCAGTGACCAATTTGTAATTTTTGGAAAATAATAGGGGATTTAAGTATAATTTTCAGAAATTGTTATTTTTAGTGACTAAATTGGAAAACAAGCTATACTTAGAATCCTTAGAGGTCCATAAATCCAATTTAATTTTTAATAATGATTTATTCACCAAAATGCTTTTTAATTAGTTTAATTAAAGACGATAATCATTTTCTCACTTAACTACCTTTTTTCCCTCATCTTTTTCTCTCCATTTTCCTTCATCTATTTTCTTCAATTCCTTGCTGATTCTTCCATCTTTTTACACAAATATTACTTCATTTTAATCATTTTTCCATTCTTTACAAAACCTAACCATCAATTTTATCAAATCAACACCAATTTGCAAGAAATCAAGAAGAGAAAACTTTATCTTTTTGGTGGATAGATCTCAAAGGTAATTTGCTGGATTTTAACTCTTTTTCTAAGGTTCTTTATTGAAATTCCCAAGTATTAGCTTGTTAATCTTTAAATGAAACTTGATTTTATGTTTTCAATGCTAGATCTAATGATTTTGTGAATGTTTTTCTGAAATCTTTTTAGATGTCATTCAATGTTGTAATTAGATGTATTTAATTATGTTATTATGTCAATTAAATGATTAATTGAGTCTTCAATTGATGGCACATTAATTTAATTCCGGAATAATGCAATCGATGTTGTTTTAAGGTGATTTTCGATTGTTTTAAGTGTTGTTTTAGGTGTTCTAATATTTCTGGAGGTATAAGGATGATTTAGATTTGTTTTTGGTTCATAATTGAAGTGGATTAGATGTTAGATTCATTAGGTTTTGGGCTGATTTTGTTCGAATGCGTTTCGGCTTAGTTTTCGGTCTTTTCGGCTAAGTTTTTGGTAGTTTTGTGGAGGTTTGATGTGGATGTTAGTTTGAGCATGTTATGATGTGAATATGCTCTATTTTTAATGATGTAGAGGTAGTGTAAGAAGGTGCATAAGTGGCTGGTGTATTGGCGTTGCCATCGGAGTATCGACAAAGGCTCGTTTTGCTTGTCGGTGAGTGTTTTTCGGACTTAAAGCGAATCGTATTGGTACAGTTCTGTTTTGGGGACTATGGAAGAGTGTGAAAACTTTCCATAGTTCAAAAGTAAGTGAATTAAATGTTTTTGATATATTAACATGAGCTTCGGCTACATTCGGTAAAGACATTGATGTTGGTAATGCAACGAGATTTTTGGAAATGCATAAACATGATTTTGAATTTGTGCATGCATGAGATAATTGCTGAAAATGCATGGTTTAAAAAGACATACATTGTTAAGGAAAACATGGAAATTGAATTTGGAATATATGTGGTTATTTGCCTTCAAATTAAAGGTGTCAATTGGCATGACTTTCGGTTCATTTGTTGAGCATATTATGGATGCATTATGAGCTGAAAATGAATTGGAATATTATGTGGTTATTTGCCTTGAAATTGATGGTGCCATTGGGCATGATATTTGGTTCTTTTGTGAACATATTATGCATGCATTATGAGCAACAAATTATCGTGCACATTTGATTATGATATTGGCTTAGTGACACTAACTTTAGATTCGAATACGAATAACATGTCATTAGGATTGTCTTAAGTGCACTATAAAACATTATTGAGAATAAAGAATATTGCCTACACGTAACAATGGTGACTTTGTGTTCAATCGTACGTGGTAGATCCGCCTACACGTAACAAGGGTGACTATGTGTCCAATCGTGCATGGTAGTGCTATAATGGTGACTCCGTGTCATGTCAATGGTGACTTCATGTCATGACAATGGTGACTTGGTGTCATGTCAATGATGAATTTGTGTCATGATGAGACTAATGGTCTCTAACAATAGATTCGTGTATTCGATGAACTTAAGATTCACAATAAGTGATCACTAGAAGCCAATATGCATACATGGATTAAAAGAGAACATTGTACATCATTCATGAAATGTATTGATAATGTTGAACATACTCAAGAAAGTGATTTAATATTATAGACATGAACGTGGAATGTTAAACATGCATGTTTTTATTGATGCATTGCAAACTATGGTTTCATTATGGTTTTAAATAGATGCATTGATGATCTTGTGTAGAGCTTCCTCACTAAGCATATTTGCTTAAGCTCTCTTTTCATCCTTACAGAAAAATAAAGGCACTCGGGACTACATTCGGAGCAAGGAAACCAAGGGGAAAGGCTACTTCAAATTCGATATGTTTTGACAAATAAGTTGGGGCATGGCAATGTGTAAAACCAACCTATGTGAGGAGTGTGAACTTAGACTTTGGTTTTTGTTGAAATAAGACCTATGTTGCTTGATTGTTAATTGATGAACTATGGTGATGTTTGGATTGTTGAAGCATGTACTTGCATGGTCGTTATGTTTTTAATCATGTTCTAGATAGTATGCCTATAGTTTGCTTGATGTTCTTGACGTTGATAATCATGTTTTATATGTTGCTATTTATGCTTAGGATTAATGCATATAGTTAATAGTGATTGACGGTTGTGTTTGAGCCGATTATGTTCACTTAGTGTGATTGAATTTTTAGGTTCCAGACCTAAAGTTTCGAAACCTTAGGGAAGGTTTCGAAACCTTTGCCAAACAGTTTCAAAACCTTCAGGAAGGTTTCGAAACCTTGCGGGCAATTTCAATTCTGGAAAGTTACTGGACGCGAAAAGTTTCGAAACCTTCAGGGAAGTTCCGAAACCTTTGGCTGCTAGAAATTGATAGTTGCTGGAAGTTGCATTTTAGTCTCGAATAACTTTTTTTGTGCAATTGGGGTATCTATAAATGTTATTTTGATCTAAAATTTCACATGGATGCGTAAAGTTGATATAATTTCAAGATGGTTAACTCAATTTGGAAGAAGTCCTTATAATTTGAAAGATTTACATTTTGGTCCCTAAATTAGAGAAACATGCAATTGATGATGTTAGAATGATCTATTTGACTTGAAATTTACCGTGAAGGATACTTGTGTGTTTAATTGAACTTTGATGAAAAGAATTTCTACTTTGTTATTAGAATTTAAAAGTTTTACGTTTTAGTCCTTAACCTAATTAAGTGTTTAATCGGATGTTTGTTTATGATCGGATTGTTTCCGTTAATGCTTTGTATGAGACCTTGACATATAGGAATAAAATTGTGCATCTAGAAGAAAAAAATGTAATGGTTTTAGGGTTTTTTATCGAATCGGACCTTCACGGGTTTGGTTTGATATTCCCCGTGTATCCCATTAGTACCGATTCCGTCTAGGCCAAGCTAAGAGGGTTACATTTGGTGGTATCAGATCCAGGTTTATAAAGTGTGTAGTTGGTTGGTTGAAGCATGTGTAGGATTGCTAAGTTATGTGTTTAAATGTGCGATTGATCATGATATGTTGTTGGTGTGTGAATATTTATTTATGATGATTGTACTTTGAGTAATGATGGTTAAACTGGGGTTATCGGTTACACATTGCCAATGCCAACATATTTTCAGATGCTATCAGTTTTCCCTTGGATCTTGCCCAAATGTAAATTTGTTTTACTTGAATATTATGTTTTAAACTGCATGTTTAATGGTTTTGGAATATGCTTGTGAGACGTAAGTCACTAGCTAGTGTTGGTATGAACATTGATGGTCAAGATTCAGGATGAAACGACTGCTAAGGAAGAGTAATTTCTTCCTCCTCTGTGAGTGTGCCTTCGGTTAGGTAGGAAGGTTGGTTTGTGGTGTTGCACCGTTCTTTCGGTTGTGTTTTAGTCTGCTGAAGCTGGTACGACTATTGCTAATTTGACTTGGGAGTTGTCAATAGGATGGTAGTTGAAGTTGTTGGAATTGAGGATGTTATTTGTGAGTATGGACAACAATCATGTTTAGAGTAAGAGCATATATATGTATATATCTATAGATAATGTAGGACATGCATGCATTCTTGAGCATGACATTAGAAATTGCATTTACATGCACATGCACTTGCGTAGGCATTTATTAAGGCATACAGGAAATCATGCATACATTTGTTCACACTTGCGAGTAGCTCCTTGAGGGTGTAAGTGGAGTGTGGTTGGTTCTTTTATGGTGAAGGTGTGGAAAAAAGGGGTTGAAAGGACTTTCTTGTGGCGTTGAGCTGAATGTAGAGTGGGCAAACTACCCTTTTGGTTAGGGAATAGTCTTGGATGAAGAATGAGTGGTTGGTCTCAGAGTTGTGAATGTTTTAAATCGAGGTAAATACCCTGAGTTATGGTTAGTTTGAGTTGGTCATTACTAAAGGAAGGGCTGAGTTTTGCGGATTCTTTCTAGTTATGATTTGGAGGTTGTAACAAGGTTGCAGCATGTTTTGTAGAGTAAGGCGGGTTGGTGTTTTTCTGAGTGATGTGAAATTATTTTGTGGAAATTACAAGGAATTCTTTGTAGTGTGGTTAGTGTGTAGTTAGATTGGGGGTTGTGACCGATCTGGTGTGGTCAGGATGGAAGTAAAATATGAGATATATATTGGTATGAGAGTTGTGGTATCGGGTGTTTGAATCATAGATTGTTGTGACCGTAAGAGGTTTGGTTGTATTATAAAGGAGGAAAGTGTACATGTTGGGTTTACAGGATGTTAAGTTGGATATACCTAGGGTAAAGATAGTTTTTGATGGTGTTTGAAGTGGTGTATCGAGGACCGCTGGAAAATTTATGGTTTGTATCGATTGTTCAATCTTGTGGGTTTGCTTTTATCGAAAGGTGTTGTGAAGGTTGTGTTCTGTGGGTTCGTGTTTGTGGATGTTTCATCAATATAGTTACTGCTTTGGCAAGGTTATAAAATAAGAGATGTTGGAGCTAGTGGAAGGAATAGTTCTAGAAGTTTGGATTTTGTTGTGGTATAGTTAATGTAAGAGTTATTTTGTTGATGAGTTGATAATGGGAAGGAGTTTTTGGTTAAGTGTCAAGGCACTTAATGATGTGTAGATTTTAAAGTTTGAACCATGGTGTTGAGTTGGTTATGGTGGCTAAACCTTAAGTTGGAAGTATTATCGTGGAGATGAGTACGATGTTGGGTTTGACACAAAGTTGGTAAGGTTTTTGTATGATATGTTTTGTAGAATATTAGCAACCGGGGATGACTTGGCTTACATAAGGATGCTTGCAATGAGATTTTGTTATGTGGGGTAATCCAGGGTTGTTGTGGAGTTACGAGGGAAGATGTTCGGTTAACCTATAGGGAGGCCTAGTAAAATGGTGGAGCTATGAGCGGGACTCTACCTTGGTAAAGTTGATCGGGGACAAGTCGTGGCAAAGTGTTTGTTGAGGGTCTAGTGAAGGATATGTTCTTGGCAAGGTTTAGTTTTGTGTTGAGAATCTTTTTGTATTACGTTAACCGCATGGTTGTTTCGAAAAGTGTCGAGATGGAAGGGTATCTTGATCAGGGCTTATGGTAATCTTTTTCCATGAGTTTGGTGGTAAGTGTTGTGCTAGGAGTTGGGGAAAACATGTATTTTCGACTAAGCTTGTTTGGATTATGTTTGAATCATATATAAATATTTATCTTGCTGATAAGGTAAGAGTGAGTATCAATTTTCTTTAGGTTATTATTAGTAGTAAAGGTGCCAAGGATGAAGTCGGAATGAATCATCATAAGTTTGGTAGTAAGTCCTATGGATGGTATGGAGTTTTCTTATGAGGGTTATTGGATCAATCGTTTGTTTGAGTACGGTTTTCTTGGGTTTCTAAGTCCCATTGGAAATGTGTGTGAGTGATGTATCTATAATATGTTAAGATTTGAGAGTTTTTAAGACTGACATAGGTTTCCGTTTGGATGTTGGGTTTTATCATTCATAGGTAAATGAATGATATGTTGTAATGTTATGATATGGTTAATATGACTCATAATGAAGTTGTTGGTGGTGGTGGAGTTGCGTGAGACAGTGTTGACAGTTTTGTGCAAAGTTAGTTTGAAGCTTGTTGGTGGAGCATCGTTATGTGGGTGGAGGTTGGTGAAAGACTTAGTTGGTTACCTGGTATGTGGGGGATGTTAAAAATCAGGTTAGTTCGATGGTGGTGGTATAGAAACTGTTGCGGTTATCAAGAGTTGGTTATCAATCTTAGGCGGTTTCCTTTTGAGTTATGTTTTCTGTAAAGGTTGAGATGGTGTGGTGGGTTGTGCATTGTTGCTTTGGTGTGAGGAGAGAATCTGATGGTTGTCCGAAGAGGGTAAGTGTGGGTTGACTGTTGCATACCATCCGGGGAAAGCTAATGTGATGGTTGAATCTTTAAGCCGTAAGACGACAGTTGAGTTGAGGGTGATGCTTGCTAAGTTGAGTATTTCAAAGGAAGGTGGTTGAGTGGTGGAGTTGTATGTAAAACCTATCTTGGTTGAGATGATAAGTTGAAACAGTTAGAGGATGAGACGTTGGTACCTTTTGTGGAGGATATTACTGGGGGTAGACCAACCGAGTATCATTTTTTGATGAGGATGAGATGTTATGGTTTAGGGGTTAGATTGTGGTGCCGGATGATGTTGAGTTGAGGTAAGCTAGTTTTAGCAGAAGCACATACTAGCCCGTTTGCTATGCATCCGGGTAGAGTGAAAATGTATAGGGATCTTAAAAGTGTGTACTTTTGGATTGGTTTAAACAAAAATGTGACGAATTCCAAGAAGGATTTTATATGGGTTATTGTTGATAGGTTTTCAAAGTGTGCATATTTTCCTTGCCGTACATACGACGTGTTCTACGGATAAGTTGGTAGAGTTGTATGTTTCTGAGGTGGTAAAGTTGTATAGTGTACCTAAGTTGATCATATCGGATAGAGATACGCGGTTTACATCTATGTTTTGGAGGAGTTTGCAGGTTATATTGGGTACGAGGCTTAGCTTTAGTACAACTTATCATCCAGAGACAGATGGCTAGTCTGAACGTGTTATTCAGACTTTGGAGGATATGTTAAGGTGTTGTATCATTAAGTTTCAAGGATTCTTGAGAGAAACAGTTGCCTTTGGTGGAGTTTGCATATAACAATTGCTCCAAGCGAGTATACAAATGGCACCGTTTGAGGCTTTATACGGGCGTAGGTGTTGTATACCTTTGTGTTGGAAAGAAGTTGGGCAAAAATATGTTTCTTTGACTCATGTTTTAAAAGGTACGGATGATAGGGTTAAGGTTATTTGTGCTAAACTTAAGAAAGCTTCGGATAGGCAGAAGTCCTATAACGATTTAAAACGCAGAGAGATAGAGTATGTTGTTGGAGATAAAGTGTTTCTTAAGATTCTCCGTGGAAGAAGGTGATGAGGTTTGGACGTAGGGGGTAAGTTGAGCCTTCGTTTTATTGGACCATATGAGGTGTTAGAGCGAATTGGTCTTGTTGTTTATCGGTTGAGGTTGTCGGTGGAGCTGAGTTGGATGCATTATGTTTTCAATGTATCGATGCTTCGTAAGTATGGTTCAGGTCCTTCTCATGATGTTCTAGTAGAGGAGATTGAGTTAAGAACGAATATGAGTTATGAGAAGGAACCAATGAGGATTTTGGATGTGGATACAAAAGTTCTTCGAGGAAGGACCATAGATTTGGTTAAAGTGCATTGGAAACACCGAGGTGTCGAAGAGGTAACTTGGGAGACAAGGAAAAAATTATGGAGGAGCAGTTCCTCACTTGTTTGCTTCAGGTAAAATTTTAAGGACAAAATTTTCTTAAGAGGGAGAGAGTTGTAACATCCCGATTTTGGGATTAGTAGTTTGGGTATTAGTTAGGAGAATTCAATTCGGGTCAAATCGGGTTCTCCGTTTCGTTATTCCGGGGAAATATAAAATGAGAATATTTTTAATTAGAAAAGTAATAATTTTGGAATGTGATTTAAAAATATTAAAAAGATGTTCCAAAATTAAAAGAAAGTAATATGAACTTTATATTGATTTTTTTTAATTATGCTTAATTATGCATAAATGACCAATTTGTACTTTTTGGAAAATTGGAGGACTTAATTGGTGATTTTCGAAAATAGTTGTTTTAGTGACTAAATTGAAAAGCAAGCTAAACTTAGAATCCTTATAGGGCCATAAACCCAATTTAATTTTTAATAATGATTTATTCAACAAAATACTTTTTAAATAATTTAATTAAAGATGATAATCATTTTCTCACAAAACTACCTTTTTCTCTCATCTTTTTCTCTCATTTTCTCTCCATTTTCCGTCATCTCTTTTCTTTAATTCGTTGCTGATTTTTGCATCTTTTTCAACAAAGATTACATCATTTTAATCATCTCTCCATTCTTTACAAAACCTAACCATCAATTTTATCAAATCAACACTAAATGGCAAGGAATCAAGAAGAGGAAAATTCATCTTTTTGGTGAATAGATCTAAAAGGTAATTTGCTAGATTTTTAACTCTTTTCTAAGGTTCTTTATTGAAATTCCCAAGTATTAGCTTGCTAATCTTTGAATAAAACTTAATTCTATGTTTTCAATGTTAGATCTAATGATTTTGTGAATGTTTTTGTGAAATCTTTTTAGATCTCATTCAATGCTGAAATTAGATGAATTTAGTTATGATAACATGTCAATTAAATGATTAATTGATTTTCATTTGATGGCACATTAATTTAATGCCGGAATAATGTAATCACTATTGTTTTAAGGTAATTTTCGGTTGTTTTAGGGGCTGTTTTAGATGTTTTAATGTTGCTGGAGGTATAAGGATGGTTTAGATGTGTTTTTGGTTCATAATTGAAGTGGTTTAGATGTTAGAATCATTAGGTTTTGAGCTGATGTTTTTCGGATGCGTTTCAGCTTAGTTTTCGTCTTTTCGGCTAAGTTTTCGGTAATTTTGTGGAGGTTTGATGTGGCTGCTGGTTTGAGCATGTTATGATGTGAATATGCTCTGTTTTTAATGATGTAGAGGTAGTGCAAGAAGGTGCAAAAGGGGCTGGTGCATTGGCGTTGTCATCGGAGCATCGGCGAGGGATTGTTTGGCTTATCGATGAGTGTTTTTAGGACTTAAAGCGAATCGTATTGGTACGGTTATATTTTGGGGACTATCGAAGAGTGTGAAAACTTTCCATATTTCAAGAATAAGTGAAGTAAATGTTTTTGATATATTAACATGAGCTTGGGCTACATTCGGTAAAGACATTGATGTTGGTAATGCAATGAGATTTTTGGAAATGCATAAACATGATTTTGAATTTGTGCATGCATGAGATAATTTCTGAAAATGCATGGTTTAAAAATACATACATTGTTAAGGAAAACATGGAAAAAGAATTTGGAATATATGTGGTTATTTGCCTTCAAACATTATTGAGAATAAAGAATATTGCCTATACGTAACAAGGGTGACTTTGTATCCAATCGTGCGTGGTAGAGCCGCCTACACGTAACAAAGGGTTGTAACCCCCTTAGCCCAGCCTAGACGAAACCGGCACTAACGGGTTACACGGGGATTATCAAACCAAACCCGTTAAGGTCCGATTTAATAAACAATCCTAAAACTGTTATTTTTTTATATTTTATCTTTCCTAGATGCATAATCTTGTTCCTAGATGTCGAGGTCTCGTTAAAGGCATTAACGGAACGAATCAATTCTAAACAAACATCCGATTAAACATTTAAGTGAATTAAGGACTAAAACATAATACTTTTAAATCCTATTAGTAAAAGATAAATTCTTTCCATCGAAGTTCAATTAATCACTCAAGTGTTCTTCACAGCAAATTTCAACTCAAACGGATCATTCTAACATCATCAATTGCATGTTTCTCTCATTTATGGACCAAAATGTAAATCTTACAAAATAAAAGGACTTCATCCAAATTAGGTTAACTATCTTAAAATTAAATCAACTTTATACATGCATGCAAAATTTCAGCTTAAAATAACATCTGTAGGTACCCTAATCGAACAAAGGAAGATATTCGGGACTAAAATATAATTTCCAGCGACTTTCAATCCATGGTAGTCAAAGGTTTCGAAACCTTCCCAGAGGTTTCAAAACTTTTTGAAAAAGGTTTCGAAACTTTCCTGGAAAGTTTCGAAACTTTTCGCGTCCAGTAGCTTCCCAGAATTGAAACTGCCCGCAAGGTTTCGAAACTTCCTGAAGGTTTCGAAACTATTTGACAATGGTTTTGGAACCTTCCCAGAGGTTTCGAAACTTGGGTCTGGAACCTAAAGTTCCATTACACTAAGTAAATACTAACATTACGATACACAACCATTAAACACTTCCAACTAAATGCATAATTCCTAGGCATAATTAACAAATTATAACCCACGATTAACAACGTCACGGACACCAATCAAACTATAGGCATGCTTCCTAGAAGATTATTAAAAATATAACAATCATGCAGGTACATGCTTCAACAATCCAAATCATTCCATAATCCAACAATTAACAATCAAACAATAAAGGCCTTGTTACAACATAAACCAAAGCCTAAGTACACACTCCTCACATAGGTTGGGTTACACATTTCCTTGCCCAATTTATTTGCCAAAAACATACAAAATTCAAAGTGATTCTTCCCCTTGGTTTCCTTGCCTCGAACGAAGCCCCAATTGCCTTTATTTTTCTACAAGGATGAAAAGAGAGAGCTTAAGCAAACATGCTTAGTAAGGAAGCTCTACACAAGTCATCGATGCATCTATTTAAAACCATGATGAAACCATAATTTGCAATAACCTTGTCAAAAGAATTTATAAATGATGCACAAAGTTCATTTCAAATTCATGTATGTATATTGGCATTCTAGTGACCACTTAATGTGAACCTTGAGTTCACCGTATACACGGATCCATTGTTAGAGACCATTGTCTCGTCATGACACGAAGTCACCATTGCCATGACACGAAGTTACCATTGACATGACTCAAAATCACCATTGACATGACACGAAGTCACTATTATAGCACTACCATGCACGATCGGACACATAGTCACTCTTGTTACGTATAGGCGGCTCTACCACGCACGGTTGGACACAAAGTCACCCTTGTTACGTGTAGGTAATATTCTGTATTCTCAATTTTGTTTATAGTGCACTTAAGACAATCCTAATGACATGTCATTCGTATTCGAATCTAAAGTTAGTGTCACTAAGCCAATATCATAATCAAATGTGCATGATAACTTGCTGCTCATAATGCATGCATAATATGTTCAACAAATGAACCAAAAGCCATGCCCAAAGGAACCATCATATATAAGGCAATTAACCATATTGTATTCCAAATCATTTCTCATATTTTTCCATAATCATGGATACTAAATAAGCTATGCATTTCAGCAAGTATCTTTCATGTATGCACCAGTTCAAATCATGCTCATGCATTTCCATAAATCTCATTGCATTACCAACATAATGCCTTTGTCGAATGTAGCCGAAACTCATATCGGTTTATCAAAAACATTTACTTTACTTACTCTTGAACTATGGAAGGTTTTTACACTCTTCCATAGCCCCAAAAACAGAACTGTACCAAACGCGATTCGCTTTAAGTCCGTAAACACTCACCAACAAGCGAAATGAGCTTTCGCCGCTATCTGATGATCGCGCCAATGCACCAGCAATCGAACACCTTCTTGTACCTCTTCTACAACATTAAAAACAGAGCATTCTCACATCATAACATGCTCAAACCAACAGCCACATCCGACCACCATAAAACTACCGAAAACTTAGCCGAAAAGATTGTAAACTAAGCCGAAATGCATCCGAACAACATCAGCCCAAAACCTAACGAATCTAACATCTAATCCACTTCAATTATGAACCAAAAACACATCCAAACCATCCTTATATATCCAGAAACATTAAAGCATCTAAAACAACCCCTAAAACAACCGAAAAGCACCTTAAAACTACATCGATTGCATTATTCTGTGATTAAATCAATATGCTATCAAATGAAGATTCGATTAATAATTAATATAAAAACACAATTGAATCCATCTAATTCCATTATTAAATGAGATCCAAAAAGATTTCACAAAAACATTCCCAAAATCACTAGATCTAATATTAAAAACATAGAATTAAGTTTTTATTCAAAGAATAGCAAGCTAATACTTGGGAATTTCAATAAATAACCTTAGAAAAGAATTAAAATCCAGAAAAATTACCTTCAAGATCTATTCACCAAAAAGATGTAATTTCCCCTTCTTGATTCCTTGCAATTTGATGTTGATTTGATAAAATTGATGCTTAGGTTTTGTAAAGGATGGATAGATGATGAAAATGATGTAATATTTATGGAAAAAGATGAAAAAATCAGCAAGGAATTGAAGAGAAAAGATGAAGGAAAGTGGAGAGAAAATGAGAGAAAAAGATGAGAGAAAATGAGAAAAAAGTAGTTTTGAGAGAAAATGATTAAAATCTTTAATTAAAGTAATTAAAAAGCATTTTGGTGAATAAATCACTATTAAAAATTAGAAATGGGTTTATGGCCCTCTAAGGATTCTATGTTTAGCTTGCTTTTTAATTTAGTCACTAAAACATCAATTTTTCGAAAATTACAAAATAAGTCCTCCAATTTTTCCAAAAAATTACAAATTAGTCACTTATGCATAATTAAGCATAATTAAAAATCAATATAAAGTCCAAATTATTTTCTTCTAATATTGAAACACATTTGCAATATTTTAAACCATATTCCAAAATTATTATTTGTCTTTATTAAAAATATTCTTATTTTATTTCCCCAGAATAATGAATCGGAGAATCTGATTCGACCCGAATCGAATTTTCCTAACTAAAGCCTAAACTAATAACCCCCAAAACAGGATGTTACAAGGGTGACTATATGTCCAATCGTGCGTGGTAGTGCTATAATGGTGACTTCGTGTCATGTCAATGGTGACTTTGTGTCATGACGAGACTAGTGGTCTTTAACAATGGATCCGTTTATTCGGTGAACATAAGGTTCACAATAAGTGATCACTAGAAGCCAATATGCATACATGGATTAAAAAAGAACATTGTGCATCATTCATGAAATTTATCAATAATGTTGAACATACTCAAGAAAGTGATTTGATATTATAGATATGGACGTGGAATGTTAAGCATACATGTTTTTAATGATGCATTGCAAACTATGGTTTCTTTATGGTTTTACATAGATGCATTGATGATATTTTGTAGAGCTTCCTCGCTAAGCATGTTTGCTTAAGCTCTTTTTTCATCCTTGCAGAAAAATAAAGGAACTCGGGACTACATTCGGAGCAAGGAAGCCAAGGGGAAAGGTTACTTTAAATTCGGTATGTTTTGACAAATAAGTTGGGGCTTGGCAATGTATAAACCCAACCTATGTGAGGTGTGTGAACTTGAATTTGGTTTATATTGAAATAAGACCTATGATGCTTGGTTGTTAATTGATGAACTATGGTGATGTTTGGATTGTTGAAGCATGTACTTGCATGGTCGTTATATTTTTAATCATGTTCTAGGTAGCATACCTATGGTTTGCTTGATATTGTTAACGTTGATAATCATGTGTTATATGTTGCTATTTATGCTTGGGATTAATGTATCTAGTTAATAGGGATTGACGGTTGTGTTTGAGCTGATGATGTTCACTTAGTGTGATGGAATTTTTAGGTTCCAGACCTAAAGTTTCGAAACCTTAGGGAAGGTTTCGAAACCTTTGCCAAATAGTTTCGAAACCTTCAGGAAGGTTTCGAAACCTTGCGTGCAATTTCAATTCTAGAAAGTTACTGGACGCGAAAAGTTTCGAAACCTTCAGGGAAGTTTCGAAACCTTTGGCTGCTAGAAATTGATAGTTTTTGGAAATTGTATTTTAGTCCGAAATATCTTTCTTTCTGTAATTGGGGTATCTACAGAAGTTATTTTGAGCTAAAATTTCACATGGATGCGTAAAGTTAATATAATTTCAATATGGTTAACTCAATTTGTAAGAAGTCTTTATAATTTGAAAGATTTACATTTTGGTCCCTAAATTAGAGAAACATACAATTGATGATGTTAGAATGATCCGTTTGACTTGAAATTTACCGTGAAGGATACTTGTGTGTTTAATTGAACTTTGATGAAAAGAATTTATACTTTGTTATTAGAATTTAAAATTTTTATGTTTTAGTCCTTAACTTACTTAAGTGTTTAATCGGATGTTTGTTTATGATCGGATTGTTTCCGTTAATGCTTTGTATGAGACCTTGACATATAGGAATATAATTATGCATCTAGAAGAAAAAAAATATAACTGTTTATTATATCATATGCTTGAAGAGAGGGGTCATTCACCGTGGTATATGCTCAAAGCGAGGGGTCATCCATCATGGTATACGCTTTAAGAAAATGACCATTCATAATGACATGCACACAAAGAGGGGTCATTCATTGCGACATACGCTCAAAGAAATGTGTCGTCCAGCACGCTATAGGCTCAAAGAGAGGGAGCGTTCACCATGACATGCACTCGAACAGAGAGGCATTCATCGCAACATACGCTCAAAGAGAGTGGTCATCCATCATGATATACGCTCAAAGAGAGGGACCATTCATTATGACATAAACTTAAGGAGAGCGGTTATTCATCGCGATATACGCTCAAAGAGAAGGGTCATCCTTCATAGTATACTAAAAGGGAGGGACCATTCCATATGGCATGCACTCGAAGAGAGGATACGCTCAAACAGAGGGGTCATCGATCACGGTATACGTTCAAAGAGAGGGATCGTTCATTATGAAATGCACTCGAATAGATAAGTTATTCATCGCGACATACGCTCAAAGAGAGGGGTCATTGATGAGTGCCTAAAAGGAAGTTATTTACTACCCTTCCCATGGTACTTTATGCATCGATTATACACCAACTTAAACCGAATTATAAACTCTTTGCTCAAATATTGGATATTCCGTTATCATTACTTACAAAGTTAATATTTATAGAGAATACAGATATTATTACAATTTCTGTACATGCAGGAATATCCAGAGCCGAAGCGGCAGTGAAGCAGTATAGCGGTCGAGGTAGAAGACAAGGTCACGATAGAGTCCAGTGTGGCAACACCAACAATGGAGGCGCAATGGACGATAAAATTATAGAGAACATTCTGGAAGATACAGCGCATCAATTGGACCAGGCAAGCGCGCTAAAAGCCTAATTCAAAGACCAAGCGGGAAAATCCTTCTAGAAGGCAGCAAACTTGAAAATATCAGATTCCTTGAAGAAGACTTGTTCCCTACTCCAAGTTGAAGTCTATTTAGGAAAGGTTTGCCTGAGGTTAAGATTATAAATACCCTAGCCGGCCACATTGTTAAGAGAGTCGATTTAGAGAACCGAGTTAGAGAGCCGATTTAGAGAAACCCTTAGAGCCGATCCTTCTCCCTAAGAATTGTACCTAAACGATAATACGTTCTAAACTTCTTAGGGATAGGTGAAGGTTGTCGATATTAGTGAGAGAAGATTGATTCTTGTATCTTTGTTCTTATGCAATAATAAATCAAAGTTTGCTTATCCTATTGCCATTCTTTGTTCTTGTATTCAAGGCCGAGAGGGAAATTTGCAAGTAATCTATTTATCTAGCATCGAGAGATGTAGATTAATGAAAGGGATAAGTACCGTGTTGTAGACAGTAACTCAGCCTATACTCTTTTGGAGGCACAAGGAGATAGGTTAAGAGTTTCTGTAGCTAAAAAAAGTGTTGGATTGGTTGGTGGTTATCGTTGATTTACGCCAAAAGGTATTGTCAAGGACTGATCATCAACATCACTTTGACTCAGCGATGAGCGGATTCACTTATAGACACTTTGCTAAACTTTGATACCTCTGCCCAAGAGTAAGAGATTGTCGCGGCAGAGGAACACCAATATTGTCGAGGCGGTATCTGCAGTATAGTTGAAGTAGTGTTGTGTGATTGCATTGGACAAGAAGAAGATCAATTGAATCAACTAATTGACACAACTGGATCCTACCCACTTTCTCTATATCGTCTTGAACCTTTTATTTTATGTTTTGTTATTTAATTATTTAGTTAGATAAAACAAATCAACTTATTTGTGTTTTTACTTTATTTTCAGGAGCAAGGGAACAAAAGGAAACATATTAAGTATATCAATCCCTGTGGAGACGATACACGATATACTTATCATTTTATTACTTGACGACGTGTACACTTGTACTCAAATTGCGCTTATACCATGCACATCAAGTTTTTGGCGTCGTTACCGGGGATTGGCAACTGAATTTTTGTTTTCTTTCTTTTCTTGCTCTTTAACTATTCGTTATCTAACATTAACTTTAATTATTTATTTTAATTTTTTTATTAATTTTTATTTATTTGGTTTATAACCAGGGCAAATCCGAGTGGACCATTGTACGAGTTGGATCCGGAGATTGAACGAACAAGACATAATTTGAGATGCAATCTGTTCCAAGCTATGGACAATCCACCTAGAGGACAAATTCCACCTGTTGATCATAATATACTACCGCCAGCAATGTCGCAGCCATTGCCGAGGCAGCCCACGATTAGAGACTATCTGGTGGAAGATCTAAACGGACTCAACCTTGGCGTAGTCACCCCAGAAATCGAAACAACTCACTTTAAGCTCAAACCAGTGATATTTAACATGTTGAACACAATTGGACAGTTTAGGGGTTTTGCTACTGAAGATGCAAGGTAGTATCTCAAATCTTTCATGGAAGTGTGCAACTCTTTCAAGATTCAAGGAGTCCATGAAGATATTCTTCAATTAAAATTATTCCCCTATTCACTGAGGGATAGGGCAAAGACTTGGTTGAATGGTATCCCAGCAGGATCAATAGGATCTTGGGTGGAACTTTACGAGAATTCATTACGAGGTTTAACCCAACAAATCTCTATGACCGCATTCGTAATGAAATCACATCATTCAAGCAAGATGAAGATAAACCGATGTACGAGGCATGTGAACGTTATAGAGAACTATTAAACAAATGTCCGCTACATGGTTTTCCCTTGTGGACGCAAGTCTCCATGTTCTATAATGATACTAATGCCTCCACAAGGTTGATGCTAGACGCTTCCGCAAATGGGACACATTTGGATAGAGCACCCACGGAGGCCATTGAAATTCTGAACAAACTCGCAAGGAATGATTTCCAATTTCCCACAACAAGACGAGGAGGAATGAGACGTCATGCCATAGCTCATGAATTAGATACATCAAGTTCGGTGGCAGCACAATTGGCTTCTCTGACCAAGATAGTTCAGAATATGCAAATCCAAAGAAGCGCACATGAGGTTAAGGCAATTAACTCATCGGATTACATGCAGGATGAGGAGACCAGCCTATATGTTGGAAACTATAACAGAAACAACCCAATGATGTCCAACAATTATAACCCATCTTGGAAAAGGCATCCAAATTTTTCATGGAGTAACCCTAACAATGGCTTGAATCCAACTACTCAAGCCCCTGGATTCCAGCATCAGAACCAGAACCTGACGTAGCAGAACACTCAGCAGCCTATGCCACAACAGCAAGCACAACAACAACAATCTCTAAATGCACTGGCAGATTCTCTCATAGCTTTTATGTCAAAGACTGATGCTTACATGATTGAGAATAGCCGCTTCATGAAGCATACTGATGACTTCATAAACAGAACTGAGATGAGATTGTAGAATCAGGAGGCCGCAATAAAATCCTTAGAAACCCATGTTGGTCAATTTGCCCAACAATAAAATACTCGACTACCAGGGGGTTTACCTAGCAATACTGAAGTTGCTAAGGTGTTAGGCCAAGAGCAATGCAAGGTAATCACAACTAGAAGAGGCCTACAATTGAAAGATAAAGAAGGGATGTCAACCGATAGAGTCCAACCAGAAAAGCAACATCATAAAGACTCAGAGGCTGAGTAGGACCCTGCCAAAAGCTCTACCACGACAACAGAACCAACAGTATCAGAACCACCTGCCGAGGTAGTTGTAGATAAATTCACCCCAGGTATTAAACTAAATATCCAAGAAAACCTGGAGGATATCAAACCACCACCTTCTTTCCCACAGAGGCTAAAGAAGCAGAAATAGGACCACCAATTTCAGAAGTTCCTAGACATCTTATAGCAGGTCCATATCAACTTGCCACTAGTTGAGGCTATTGAACAAATGCCCAACTATGCCAATTTTTTAAAGGACATAGTATCCAAACGACGAAGGCTAGGAGAATTTGAAATAGTGGCAGCCACTAAAGGTTGCATGGCCATGCTGCATAATCGCATGCCACCCAAACTAAAAGATCCGGGATGCTTCATAATTCCTTGGGCGATTGGAGATGGTTATAAAGGAAAGGCCATATGCGACTTGGGAGCAAGCATCAACTTAATGCCCAAATCAGTCTTTCAGAAACTTGGAATAGGACGAGCAAAACCAACAACAGTACTGCTCCAACTTGCAGATTGGTCCTATGTGCACCCTGAAGGCAAAATTGGGGACATTCTGGTGAAGGTTGACAAGTTTATATTTCCTTCCAACTTTCTTGTCCTTGACTGTAAAGTCGACGATAATGCACCGATCATATTGGGTCGACCTTTCCTTGCTACTGGACGCACCATCACTGATGTAGAAAATGGCAAGCTCACAATGTGAATAAACGATCAACAAGTCAAGTTGAACGCCTTCCATAATCTTCCAAATTCAGATGCTCCCACAGAATGTTAGGCTTTCCATACACCGAACCAAGGTACTAAAACATCCTTCCTGGGCAGCACGCTCAGCAGACTATTCGGTAAAAGAATAAAACCTAAAGGAGAAGCCGAATACACCGAAGGGACGGGCCAACTCATGAAGAAAGATACGAGCCAGAAAGAAAGAATGAAAATGGGAGATGCATCCATATGCACTCCTCAAGTAACATAATCTCTTCCCTTCAAATTTAATTATTATACTAGGATTAGTTTATAGAATATTATTTTTGGTATTCTTTATTTTTAGTATTTTATTATATTTGTTTTCAGTGTTTTTAATTTTTTTTAAATAAAGTTATGAATACAGGTGATGTGCGTGGTATAAGCGCTTTTTGAGTACAAACTGTACACGCCGTTAAGTAATAAAATGATAAGTATATCGTGTATCGTCTCCAAAGGGATTGGTATACTTAATATGTCTTCCTTCATTCCCTTGCTCCTGAAAATAAATTAAAAACACAAATAAGCTAATTTATTTTATCTAACTAAATATTTAAATAACAAAACATAGAATAAAAAGGGTTGAGAACGATTATAGAGAAAGTGGGTAGGATCCAGTTGCGTCAATTAGCGGATTCAATTGATCTTCTCCTTGTCCAATGCAATCACACAATACTGCTTCGAAAGTACTGCAGATACTGCCTCGGCAACGCTGATGCTCCTCTGCCGCGACAATCTCTTGCTCTTGGGCAGAGGTATCAAAGTTCAACAAAGTGTCTGTAAGTGACTCCGTTCATCTCTGAGTCAAAGTGTTGTTGATGCTTAGTCCTTGACGATACCTCTCAGCGTAAATCAAAGATAACCACCAACCAATCCAACACTTCTTTTAGCTGCTGAAACTCTTAACCTACCCCTTAGTGCCTCCATAAGAGTATAGGCCGAGTTAGTATCTACAACATCGTACTTATCCTTTTCGTGAATCTACACCTCTCGATGCTAGATAAATAGATTACTTGCAAACTTCCCTCTCGGGCTTGGATACAAGAATAAAGAATGAAAATAGGATAAAAAAACTTTGATTTTATTGCATAAGAACAAGGATACAAGAATCAATCTCCTCTCACTAATATCGACAACCTTCACCTATCCCTAAGAAGTTTAGAACATATTATCGTGTAAGTACAATTCTTAGGGAGGAAGGGTTTTCTCTACAAATCGGCTCTCCTAAACAATGTGGCCTGCTAGGGTATTTATAGTCTTAACCTAGGACAAACCTTTCCTAAATAGACTTCAACTTGGAGTAGGGAATAAGTCTTCTTCAAAAATTCTAATATTTCCAAATTTGTTGCCTTCTAGAAGGGTTTTCCCGCTTGGTCTTTGAATTGGGCTTTTAGCACGCTAGCCTGGTCCAATTGATGCGCTATATCTTCTAGAATGTTCTCTATATTTTTATCTTTTTGTGCGCCTCCATTGTTGGTGCTGTCATACTGGATTCTGCCGAGGCCATGCTTCTGCCTCGGCCTCAATATTGTTTTTCTGCCGCTTTGGCTCTCGATATTCCTGCATGTACAAAAATTGAAATAATATCTGCATTCTCTATAAATATTAACTTTGTAAGTGATGATAATGGAATATCCAATATTTGAGCAAAGAGTCTATAATTCGGTTCAAGTTGGTGTAGAATAGATGCTTAAAGTACCATGAGAAGGATAGTAAATAACTGCCTTTTAGGCACTCATCAAATACCCCCAAACTCGAACTATTGGTTGTACTCAAGCAATACCAAACATCAAATTGTCGAACCTTACTCCCCTTTGGTCTTACTTTTCCATCTATTCTCCCCACCATGGTCATGTCTATCTCTCCGTTTTAGCCACTAGTTTACCCAAGGACTTCTACTAAGAAACAAACTATAAGGCTAGGTGAGTGTGTGCATTTTATGGACAAGGCTGATTCAAGGCTTTCTTAGATAAACTTTAAGTTCAAGACAAATAGACTCTTGGACTAAAGCTATCTCCTTAAACCAATAAGTCTTGAGCCAATTTTGGATACCTCAAGATATGCGTTTTCTATTTCCTTCTTTTTCTTATTTATTCTTTTTCTTATTAACCACCTATTTAGCATACTAGAGCCAATTTTGGGCACCTCTAGTATGCATGAGAGAAAAACTAGAGCCGGTGATAGGCACCTCTAGTTCTTTTTCCAACAAGTTCTAAGCCTTTATCACCTAAGTTTATTAAAAGAATTCCTAAATCAACCAAGTGCAAAAAGTGTTTATTTTCTTTCTAACCCTAAAGCAAGCTTTTAAGTTTTATTCCATGAGTATCCTATGGTTATCCCTTCAAAACAATACTTGGTCATGGTAAGGAGAAAGATTTTTATCGCCTTAAAGGAGTAAACTAAAGCAAAGCTGACATAAGGCAGTGCAAGATTACAAACATAAACTCAAGAAAAGAGAATAAAAAAATAGTAAAAATTTACTCCCTTTATGGTAATGCCACGGCAGTTGGTAGCCTCGGTAGTGCTTCAGCACCTTCAATCTCCCCTAAACTCAAACCGAGCATTATCCTCAATGCTCAAAATATACAGCATGCAAAAGAAAACAAGAATAGTAAAGCAACATGGATTAAATAGATTCTGATTCAGAAGAGCTGCTGGAAATAGCTGCACTCCTAGGTATTCCTGCCGATGCTTTCATTCTTGATCCTTGTCCTAGTGATTGTTGTGTCTTTGCCTGCCGGGGCAACTGTAATCTGGTGGGCGTTTGTTTCTACAGTGGGGCTATAACTTCATCTCCATCTTCTTCTTCGTCAGTATGCATCACCTCTATTTCTCCCCCAAACTCGACAGTTGGTATTCACTCTTGGGTATGCGATGAGCTTTCATGGACATACTCATCAATTTGTCTAGAGAGACTATCTTTAGAAAAACTACCTATGAGGATAGGATTCTGTGATGGAGAGTTGAAAACAGCTCTCCTCTTTGATGATCGCCTGCTGCTGGATGATGTAGCGGCCGTGCCCGCAGGTCTGGATGGGCCGGTAGCGTGAAACTATTGTTGTGGCCTGGCGGTAAAAAATGGTCTAGGCCTTGGAGCAGGTGTTATCTCTGTGTATGGTGCAGCAGTGCCGAAAATGTTGGGAGGGAAATCTAGAAACTGCATCCCATGGGTGGGAAAGTTCTGGGTCAGCATATTGGCATGAGTGTTGTTGAAATCTCTCTGATATTCCATGTAGCGTTGTTGGCGGAGGTCCATGGCTAATATTCTCTACAAAATCTCCTGATATGGATCTGCTGCGGCATTGGCTTGAGCATGGTCAGGTGCTTCTACCGTATATTTCTCTCCGGTAGTATAGTCGGTAGTGAACTATTGAGGTGTTTCCTGCACTGGGTCTGCTTGGGTGATCTACATCACTCTATGGCAGAATTCTTTTGTCCAACCTGCCTTTATGTTGTGTATTCATCTGTTGTTTCTATAGGGACACCTGCAGCAATGCATAGAGCAGAGATTAAACTAGGGAAATATAATAGACCTCGTTCTTTCTTACCGCAATCATAGATTTCTTGAAGAATGATCTCTCCAACATTGATGGTTCTTTTGTTGATGATTGAATGAATGAGCAACAATCTTTTTCTATCAACTGTGCTATTGTGGGAGGTGGGCATGAGGCGTCGCTTGACAAACGTACACCAAAGCTTTGCTTCGGGTTTAAGGCTGAACCTTGTTACACAACCCCTATGGGCACCGGTTTCCCATGGAGTGTTGTCGTAGCAAAGATCATCCCTGATAGCCTCGTATTCCTCGATATTGGATGCAAATTCATCATGCTCATCACGTGTGGGGATCATGCCGTAGTAATCGTTGATTGCCTCGGCATCAAGTTTCACAGGCTTACCCCGACAGTAGACGAACAGTGTGTCCTTGTTCGGGCAGTGCGCATAGAATTCTCTTACAATTGTTGCATTTTCTATGGGAGGTTAGAGGCAGAATATTTCCCAATCCTGGTCTTCGATTCTGTCGAACAAGAATTGATCGATGCCGTAGTTTTCTTCAATGGTGTGCTGGAATCCTTGTTCCTCCCATAATTGTCGTGCAACAAAAGATCTTTGAAAGCTTTCTACTACATTGCTGCTGGAAAATCGTCTGTATGCTGCCATAGATGTTGATGAGATGTTCTTGAAGATAAGCAGTAAGAATGTGGGTAGGAATGCAGAGAGTTCTGAAAAGTTCATGATGTAGTGAGAGCAAGATTGTTCAAGAAAGTAAAGATAGCAAGATTGCAAAAGTAAATAATGCACAAGTAAATAATGCACAGTAATGAGTCTGCTTATATAGGCTGTAAAAATATGACTGTTAAAAATACTAGCCGTTAGGCATTTACTACCTTGATGCATAGTTACTGACGCTTCAGATTTCTCGGTAGAGAGCCGTTATACTGTTTCTGCCCATTAGGAATTCTATGGTTCTGACACAGTGTTGCCGCGGCAGTAGACTTCCTGCTGTGGCAATTTTTTCCTGCATTCATAGCTTTATGAAAACAAATTACTGATAATAAAACATAAGAATACTGAAAACAAAACATAGTAACAAAATACTGAAAATAACAAAATACTTAAAATAATAATATAAAAACTAATCCTAATATAATAATTAAAATTGAAGGGAAGAGATTAAGTTACTTGTGGAGTGCATGTGAATGCATCTCCCACTTTCGTTATCTCTTTCTGGCTCGTATCTGTCTTCATGAGTTGTCAGTCCCTTCGGTGCATTCGGCTTCTCATTTGGGTTTTATTCTTTTACCGAAGAGTCTACTGAGCGTGCTGCCCAGGCAGGATGTTTTAGTACCCTTATTCGGTGTCTGGAGAGCCTTACATTCTATTGGAGCGTCTGAATTTGGAAGATTGTAGATGGCGTTCAACTTGATTTGTTGATCATTTATCCTCATTATGAGCTCGCTATTTTCCACATCAATGATGGTGTGTCCAGTAGCAAGGAAAGGTCGACCCATATGATCGGTGCATTATCGTCGACTTCACAGTCAAGGACAAGAAAGTCGACAGGAAATATGAACTTGTCAACTTTCACTAGAATGTCCTCAATTTTGCCTTCAGGATGCACATAGGACCAATCCGCAAGTTGTAGCAGTATTGTTGTTGGTTTTACCCGTCCTATTCCGAGTTTCTGAAAAATTTATTTGGGCATTAAGTTGACGCTTGCTCCCAAGTCGTATAGGGCCTTTCCTTTATAATCATCTCCAATCGCACAGGGAATTGTGAAGCAACCAGGATCTTTTAGTTTGGGTGGCATGCGATTATGTAGCATGGCCATGCAACCTTCAGTGAATGCCACCGTTTCAAATTCTCCTTGCCTTCTTCGTTTGGATACTATGTCCTTTAAGAACATGGCATAGTTGGGCATTTGTTCAATAGCCTCAACTAGTGGCAAGTTAATATGGACCTGCTTCAGGATGTCTAGGAACTTCTGAAATTGGTGGTCCTATTTTTGCTTCTTCAGCCTTTATGGAAAAGGAGGTGGTGGTCTGATATCCTCCAGGTTTCCTTAGATATTGAGTTTTATACCTGGGGTGAATTTTTCTACAGCTGCCTCGGCGGAAGATTTTGATACTGCTGGTTCTGTTACCGTGGTAGAGCTTTCAACAGGGTCCTACTCAGCTTCTGAGTCCTCATGATATTGCTTTTCTGGTTGGAATCTTTCGGTTCAGGTCCCCTCTTTATTTGTCAATTGTAGGCCATTTCTGGTTGTGATTACCTTACATTGTTCATGGCCTAACACCTTAGCAACTTCAGTATTGCTAGGTAAACCTCTTGGTGGTCGCATGTTTTGTCGTTGTGCGAATTGACCAACCTGGGTTTCTAGGGATTTTATTATAGCCTCCTGGTTCTACAGTCTCATCTTAGTTCGGTTCATGAAGTCATCAGTTCGCTTCATGAAGCGGCTATTCTCCATCATGTTAGCATCAGTCTTTGACATAAAAGCTATGAGAGAATCTGCCAGTGTATTTAGAGACTGTTACTGTTGTACCTGCTATTGTGGCATGGGTTGTTGAGTGTTCTGCTATGGCAGGTTCTGGCTCTGTTGCTAGAATCCAGGGGATTGATTAATTAGATTCAAGGCATTATTAGGGTTACTCCATGAGAAGTTCGGATGCCTTTTCCAAGATGGGTTATAATTGTTGGACATTATTAGGTTGTTTCTGTTATAATTTCCAACATATAGGCCAGTCTCCTCATATGGCATATAATGTGATGAGTTAACTGCCTTAACCTCATGTACGCTTCTTTGGGTTTGCATATTCTGAACCATCTTGGTTAGAGAAGCCAATTGTGCTACCACCGAACTTGATGTGTCTAATTCATAGGCTGTGGCATGACGTCTCATTCCTCCTCGCCTTGATGTGGGAAATTGGAAATCGTTCCATGTGAGTTTGTTCAGAATTTCAATGGCTTCAGCGGGTGCTCTGTCTAAAAGTGTCCCATTTGCGGAGGCATCTTGGATTATCCTTGTGGAGGCATTAGTAGCATTATAGAATATGGAGACTTGCATCCACAAGGGAAAACTATGTAGCGGGCATTTGTTTAATAGTTCTCTGTAACATTCCCATACCTCGTACATCGGTTCATCTTTATCTTGCCGGAATGATTTGATTTCATTACGAATGCGGTCAAAGAGATTTGTCGGATTGAACCTCGTAATGAATTCTCGGCAAAGTTCCTCCCAAGATCCGATTGATCCTTCTGGGATGCCATTCAACCAAGTCTTCGCACTATCCCTCAGTGAATAGAGGAACAATTTTAAGCGCAGAATATCTTCATGGACTCCTTGAATCTTAAAAGAGTTGCACACTTCCATGAAAGATTTAAGATGCTGCCTTGCATCTTCAGTAGCAGACCCACTAAACTGTCCAATTGTGTTCAACATGTTGAACATCACTGGTTTGAGCTCAAAGTGAGTTGCTTCGATCTCTGGGGTGACTACGCCAGGGTTGAGTCTGTTTAGATCTTCCACCAGATAGTCTCTAATAGTGGGCTGCCTCGGTAATGGTTACGACATTGGCTGCTGCGGCATTGCTGGTGGTAGTACATTATGATCAACGGGTGGCATTTGTTCTCTAGGTGGATTGTCTATAGCTTGGAACAGATTGCGTCTTAGATTATGTCTTGTATGTTCAATCTTAAGATCCAACTCGTACAATGGTCCACTCACATTTTCCCTGGTCATAAACCAAATAAACAAAAGTTAGTAAAAATAAAAATAAAATAAATAAAATTAAAGTTAAAGTTAGATAAAGGATAGTTAAAGAGCAAGAAAATTAAAGAAAACAAAATTCAATTGTCAATCCCCGGCAACGGCGCCAAAAACTTGATATGTGTGGTATAAGCGCTTTTTGAGTGCAAGTGTACACGTCGTCAGGTAATAAAATGATAAGTATATCGTGTATCGTCTCCACAGGGATTGGTATACTTAATATGTCTTTCTTTGTTCCCTTGTCTCTGAAAATAAAGTAAAAATACAAATAAGATGATTTGTTTTATCTAAATAAATATTTAAATAACAAAACATAAAATAAAAAGGGTTGACAACGATTATAGAGAAAGTGGGTAGGATCCAGTTGCGTCAATTAGCGAATTCAATTGATCTTCTCCTTGTCCAATGCAATCACACAACACTGCTTCGATAGTACTACAGATACTGCCTCGGCAACGCTGGTGCTCCTCTGCCGCGACAATCTCTTGCTCTTGGGCAGAGGTATCAAAGTTCAGCAAAGTGTCCGTAAGTGACTCCGCTCATCTCTGTGTCAAAGTGTTGTTGATGCTCAGTCCTTGACGATACCTCTAGGTGTAAATCAAAGATAACCACCAACCAATGCAACACTTCTTTTAGCTGCTGAAACTCTTAACCTAACCCTTAGTGCCTCCACAAGAGTATAGGTCGAGTTAGTGTCTACAACACCGTACTTATCCCTTTCGTGAATCTATACCTCTCGATGCTAGATAAATAGATTACTTGCAAACTTCCCTCTCGGGCTTGGATACAAGAACAAAGAATGGCAATAGGATAAATAAACTTTGATTTTTTTGCATGAGAACAAAGATACAAGAATCAATCTCCTCTCACTAATATCGACAACCTTCACCTATCCCTAAGAAGTTTAGAACATATTATCGTATAAGTGCAATTCTTAGGGAGGAAGGGTTTTCTCTACAAATCGGCTCTCCTAGACAATATGGTCGGCTAGGATATTTATAGTCTTAACCTATGGCAAATCTTTCCTGAATAGACTTCAACTTGGAGTAGGGAGCAAGTCTTCTTCAAGGATTCTGATATTTCCAAGTTTGTCGCCTTCTAAAAGGGTTTTCCCGCTTGGTCTTTGAATTGGGCTTTTAGCACGCTAGCATGGTCCAATTGATGTCTTGTATCTTCCATAATATTCTCTATATTTTTATCTTTCTTTGTGCCTCCAGTGTTGGTGCTGCCACACTGGATTCTACTGCGGCCATGCTTCTGCCTCGGTCTCAACATTGCTTTTCTGCCGCTTCAGCTCTGGATATTCCTGCATGTACAGAAATTGTAATAATATCTGCATTCTCTTTAAATATTTACTTTGTAAGTGATGATAATAGAATATCCAATATTTGAGCAAAAAGTCTAAATTTCGGTTCAAGTTGGTGTAGAATAGATGCTTAAAGTACCATGAGAAGGATAGTAAATAACATGCCTTTTAGGCATTCATCAGCAGGAAAAATTATACCACAGTAGGAAGTCTGCTGTCGCGGTAATGCACTGTGTCAGAACCGCAGAATTCCTCACTAGCAGAAACAGTGTAACGACTCTCTGCCGAGAAACCCACCGCGACAGTAACTGTGCAACAAGGGAGTAAATGCCTAACGGTTAGTATTTTTAACAATCATATTTTTATAGCCTATATAAGTAGACTCATTGCTGAGCATTATTTATTTTGCATTCTTACTATTTTTGCTTTCATAATCTTGCTCTCACTACGTATTGCAATTTTCAGAACAATCTCTATTCACTCCAGAATTTCTCACGAACAACTCAATGGCTTCTTACACAAGATCTGTCTCGACCGTTGTTGCTGACAAATTCAACCGATCGTTCGTTGCTCGGCAACTATGGGAAGAGCAGGGATTTTAACAGAACAATGAGATATACTTTAGCATTGAATCATACTTGTTCAACAAGATTCAACATTAGGATTGGGAGGCTTTCTGCCTCCAACCTCCACCGGCGAATGCCACAATTGTGCGGGAATTTTACGCACATGGGACGAGCAAGGACACCCTCTTTATCCACTGCCGAGGCAAGCCTGTGCAACTTGATGCCAAAGTCATCAATGACTTTTATGGTCTCGCACCCACACGGGATGATTATGCCGACTACGTAGACAGCATCACCACTCAAGACTGTGAGGAGACTAAAGATGAGCTTTGTTATAGCAACACATTATGGGAAACCGGTGCCCATAAGGATTCGGTAACAAGGCAGAGTCTAATACCCGAGGCCAAGATGTGGTGTACGTTTGTCAAAAGATGACTCATCCCAACCTCCCATAACAGCACAGTGGATCGCAAAACACTGGTGTTGATCCAGTCCATCACCAAGAAGAGAAGCGAGGGGTCATCTTTTACGGTATACGCTAAAAGGGAGGGAACGTTCCCCATGACATGCACTCAAAGAGAGGGGTCATTCAATGTAACATATGCTCAAAGAGAGGGGTCATAGATCACGGTATACGTTCAAAGAGAGGGATCATTCATTATGACATGCACTCGAAGAGAGGTTTTATTCATCGTGACATACACTCAAAGAGAGGGGTCGTCTATCACGGTAAACGCTTAAAGAGAGAGACCCTTTATTATGTCTTGCACTCGAAGAGAGGGATCATCCATCGCGACATACACTCAAAGAGAGGGATTATCAATCACGGTATACATTCAAAGAGAGGGATCGATCATTATGACATGCACTCGAAGAGAGGGGTTATCCATCGCGACGTACGCTGAAAGAGAGGGGTCATCCATCAAGGTATACGCTCTAAGAACGGGACCACTCATTATGACATGCAATCGAAGAGAGGGGTCATTCATCCTGACATACTCTAAAAGAGGTGGGTCATCCATCAATGTATACGCTATAAGACAGGGACCACTTGCTATAACCTGCAGTCGAAGAGAGGGGTCATTCATCATGACATACGCTTAAAGAGATGGGTTGTCCATCACACTATATGCTCAAAGAGTGGGACCGTTCACCATGACATGAACTCGAAGAGTGGGGTCATTAGTCGCAACATACGCTCAAAGTGAGGGGTCATCAATCATAGTATACGCTCAAAGATAGGGACTTCATTATAATATACACTAGAAGAGAGGGGGTCATTCATTGCGACATAGTCTCAAAGAGGGGTTGATCATCACGGTATACGCTCTAAGAATGAGACCGTTTATTATGACGTACTAGAAGAGAGGGGACATTCATCGCGACATACGCTCAAAGAAGGGTCGTCCATCACGGTATATGCTCTAAGAAGGGGTCCGTTCATTATGACATGTACTAGAAGAGAGGGGACATTCATCATGACATACGCTCAAAGAGGAGTCGTCCATCACGGTATATGCTCTAAGAAGGGGCTCGTTCATTATGACATGTACTAGAAGAGAGGGAACATTCATCGCGGCATATGAATAAAAAAAGGGGTCGTCCATCACGGTATATGCTCAAAGGGAGGGACTGTTCATTATGACATGCAGCCAAAGAGAAGGGTCATTCATCGCGACATACGCTCAAAGAGAGAGGTCGTCCATTAAGGTATACGCTCAAAGAAATGGACCATTCATTATGATAAGCATTCAAAGAGAGGGGTCATTCATCGCAACATATGCTCAAACAGAGGGGTTGTCCAACAGGGTATATGTAACCCCTTAGCCCGGCCTAGACGGAACCGGCACTAATGGGTTACACTGGAATATCAAACCAAACCCACAAAGGTCTGATTCGATAAATAACCCTAAAACTGTTATATTTTTTCTTATAGATACATAATTGTATTCTTGTATGTCAAGGTCTCATACAAGGCATTAACAGAAATAATCCGATCATAAACAAACGTCCGATTAAACACTTAAGTAAATTAAGGACTAAAACGTAAAACTTTTAAATTCTAATAACAAAGTAGTAATTCTTTTTATCAAAGTTCAATTAAACATACGAGTGTCCCTCACGGAAAATTTCAAGTCAAACGGAGCATTCTAGCTTCATCAATTGCATGTTTCACTAATTTAGGGACCAAAATGTAAATCTTTAAAATTATAAGGACTTATTCTAAATTGAGTTAGCCATCTTGAAATTAAATCAACTTTATGCATCCATGTGAAATTTCAGCTCAAAATAATATCTATAGATACCCTAATTGAACAAAGAAAGATATTCGGGACTAAAATGTAATTTCCAACAACTATCAATTTCTAACAGCCAAAGATTTCAAAACCTTTCATAAAGGTTTGAAAACTTTATGTAAAAGGCTTCGAAACTTCTTAAAGGTTTCGAAACTTTTCGCGTCCAGTAACTTTTCAGAATCGAAATTACCCGCAAGGTTTCGAAACCTTCCCTAAGGTTTCGAAACTTTAGGTCTAGAACCTAAAAATTCCATCACACTAAGTGAACATCATCGGCTCAAACACAACCGTCAATTACTATTAAATATATGCATTAATCCTAAGCATAAATAGCAACATATAACACACGATTATCAACGTCAAGAACATCAAGAAAACTATAGGCATGCTACCTAGAACATGGTTAAAATCATAACGATCATGCAAGTATGTTGAAGTAACCTTTCCCCTTGGTTTCCTTGCTCCGAATGTAGTCCCAAGTGCCTTTATCTTTCTGCAAGGATGGAAAGAGAGCCTAAGCAAACATGCTTAGTGAGAAAGCTCTACATAAGATCATCAATGCATCTATTTAAAACCATAATGAAACCATAGTTTGCAATGCATCATTAAAAACATGCATGCTTAACATTCCACGTCCATGTATATAATATCAAATCACTTTCTTGAGTATGTTCAACATTATCAATACATTTCATGAATGATGCACAATGTTCTCTTTTAATCCATGTATGCATATTGACTTCTAGTGATCACTTATTGTGAACCTTAAGTTCACCAAATACACGGATCCATTGTTAGAGACCATTAGTCTCGTCACGACACAAAGTCACCATTGACATGACACCAAGTCACCATTGACATGATACGAAGTCACCATTATAGCACTACCACGCACGATTGGACATATAGTCACCCTTATTATGTGTAGGCGGCTCTACCACGCACGGTTAGACACAATGTCACCCTTGTTACGTGTAGGCAATATTCTTTATTCTCAATAACGTTTATAGTACACTTACGACAATCCTAATAATATGTCATTCATACTCGAATCTAAAGTTAGTGTCACTTTGCCAATATCATAATCAAATGTGCATGATAATTTGCTGCTCATAATGCATGCATAATATGTTCACAAATGAACCAAATGTCATACACAACGGCACCATCAATTTCAAGTCAAATAACCGTATAATATTCTAATTTATTTTTAGTTCATAATGCATCCATTCAAAATCATGTTTATGCATTTCCAAAAAAAATCTCATTGCATTACGAACATCAATGTCTTTACCTGATATAGCCGAAGCTCATGTTAATATATCAAAAACATTTACTTTACTTACTCTTGAACTATGGAAAGTTTTCACACTATTCCATAGCCCCCAAAACAGAACAGAACCAATGCGATTCACTTTAAGTCCGAAAACACTCACCGACAAGCAAACGAGCCTTCGTCGATGCTCCGATGGTAATGCCAATGCACCAGCCACTTATGTAACTTCTTGCACTACCTCTACATCATTAAAAATAGAGCATATTCAAATCATAACATGCTCCTATCAATAGCCACATCAAACCTCCACAAAACTACCAAAAACTTAGCCGAAAAGACCAAAAACTAAGTCGAAACACATCCGAACAACATCAGCCCAAAACCTAATGAATCTAACATCTAATCCACTTTAATTATGAACCAAAAACACATCCAAACCATCCTTATATCTCCAGCAACATAAAAACACCTAAAACAGCCCCTAAAATAACCGAAAATCAACTTAAAACAACACCAATTGCATTATTCTGGGATTAAATTAATATGCTATCAATTGAAGACTCAATCATTTAATTGACATAATAACATAATTAAATCTATCTAATTACAACATTGAATGAGATCTAAAAAGATTTCACAAGAACATTCATAAAATCATTAGATCTAGCATTGAAAACATAAAATCAAGTTTCATTTAAAGATTAGCAAGCTAATACTTGGGAATTTCAATAAAGAACCTTAGAAAAAGAGTTAAAATTCAGCAATTTACCTTTGAGATCTATCTATTCACCAAAAAGATGAGAATTTCTCTTTTTGATTCCTTGCAAATTGTTGTTGATTTAGTAAAATTGATGATTAGGCTTTGTAAAGAATGAAGAGATGATTAAAATAAAGTAATTTTTGTTGAAAAAGGTGGAAAAATCAGCAAGGAATTGAAGAAAAATAGATGAAAAAGATGGAGAGAAAATGAGAGAAAATAAGTGGTTAAGTGAGAAAATAGAATTATCATTTTTTAATAAACTAATAAAAATCATTTTGATGGATAAATCATTAATTAAAAATTAAATTGGGTTTATGGCCCTCTAAGGGTTCTAAGTATAGCTTGCTTTTCAATTTAGTCACTAAAAATAGCAATTTCGAAAATCACAAATTAAATCCTCCATTCTATTCCAAAAATTACAATTTGATCACTAGTGAGTAATTAGGCACAATTAAAAATCAATTTAAAGTTTAAATTACATTCTTTTAATTTTGAAACATCTTTTTAATATTTTTAAACTATATTCCAAAATTATTACTTTTCTAATTAAAATATTTTTATTTTATATTTCCCCGAAATAACGAACCGAAGAACCAGATTCGACCCGAATCGAATTCTTCTAACTAATACCCAAACTACTAACCTCAACATCGGGATGTTACAAATCTCCCCCTCTTAAGAAAATTTCATCCTCGAAATTCTCACCTGAAGTAAACAAGTGAGGAACTGCTCCTCCATACTTTTTTCTTGTCTCCCAAGTTGCCTCTTCGACACCTCGGTGTTTCTAAAGTACTTTAACCAAATCTATGGTCTTCCCCCGAAGAACCTTTGTATCCACATCCAAAATCCTCACTAGTTCCTTCTCATAACTCATATCCGCTCTTAACTCAATCTCCTCTACTAGAACAACATGAGAAGGATCTGAACTATACTTATGAAGAATCGATACATGAAAAACATAACGCATCCAACTCAACTCTACCGGCAACCTCAACCGATAAACAACAAGACCAATTCGCTCTAATACCTCATTCAGCCCAATAAAATGAGGACTCAACTTACCCTTACGTCCAAACCTTAACACCTTTTTCCACGTTGAACCTTAAGAAACACTTTGTCTCCAATAACATACTCTATCTCTCTGCGCTTTAAATTGGCATAGGACTTCTGCCTATCCGAAGCTTCCATAAGTTTAGCACAAATAAATTTAACCTTCTCATTCGTATCTTTAAAACTTGAGGTAAAGAAACATACTTTTTCCCAACTTCTTTCCAACACAAAGGTGTACAACACCTACGCCCGTATAAAGCCTAAAACGGTGCCATCTGTATACTCGCTTGGAGATACTATTATATGCAAACTCCACCAAAGGCAATTGTTTCTCCCAAGAACCTTGAAACTCAATGATGCAACACCTCAACATATCCTCCAAAGTCTGAATAACACGTTCAGACCGGCCATCTGTCTGAAGATGATAAGTACTACTAAACTAAGCCTTGTACCCAAAGCAACCTACAAACTCTTCCCAAGACATAGAGATAAAACGCGGATCTCTATCCGATATGATTAACTTAGGCACACTATACAACTTCACCACCTCAAAAACATACAACTCTACCAACTTATCCATAGAACACGTCGTATGCACGACAAGAAAATATGCACACTTTGAAAATCTATCAACAATAACCCATATAAAATCCTTCTTGGGCTCCGTCACATCTTTCTTAAACCAATCTAAAAGTATACACATTTAAGATCCCTATACATCTTCACTCTACCCGGATGCATAGCAAATAGACTAGTATGTGCTT
Organism: Abelmoschus esculentus; assembly: GCA_035048815.1. Classification (NCBI taxonomy): domain Eukaryota; kingdom Viridiplantae; phylum Streptophyta; class Magnoliopsida; order Malvales; family Malvaceae; genus Abelmoschus; species Abelmoschus esculentus. The sequence continues at coordinate 12,577,602 of JAUCBN010000016.1, read as the reverse complement.
CTGCCTAAAATAGCTTACCTCAACTCAACATCATCCGGCACCACAATCTAACACCTAAACTACAACATTTCATCATCATTAAAATGATACTCGGTTGGTCTACCCTTAGTAATATTCTCCACCAAAGGTATCAACGCCTCATCCTCTAACTGTTTCACCTTTATCATCTCAACCAAGATAGGTTTTACTTACAACTCCACCACTCAACCCACCTTCCTTTGAAATACCTAACTTAGCAAACATCACCCTCAACTCAACTACTGTCTTACGGTTTAAAGATTCAACCATCATATTGGCTTTCCCCGGAAGATTCTCAACAGTCATCCAACACTTACCCTCCTCGAACAACCAGTAGTTTATCCCTCACAACAAAGCAACAACGCACACACCACCACACCATTCAATTCTCACAGAAAACATCACTCAAAAGAAAACCCCCTTTTTCTTGCTTAAGATTGATAAACAACTTTTGATAACCGCAACGGTTTTCATACCACCACCATCGAACTAACCTTATTTTCGATATCCTCCCACATACCAGGTAACCAACTAAGCCTTTCACCAACCTCTACCCACACAATGATGCTCCACCAACAAGTTTCAAACTAACATTGCATAAAACGGTCAACACAGTCTCACGCAACTCCACCACCAACAACAACTTCATTATGAGTCATATTGACCATATCACAACATCAAAACATAGCATCTATTTACCTATGAATGATAAAACCCAACATCCAAACGGAATACTATGTCGGTCTTAAAAACTCTCAAATCTTATCATATTATAGATACACCACTCACACATCTTTCCAATGGGACATAGAAACCCAAGAAAACCGTACTCAAACAAATGATTGATCCAACAACCCTTATAAGAAAACTCCATACCATCCATAGAACTTACTACCAAACTTATGATGATTCTTTCTGACTTCAACCTTGGCACCTTTACTACTAATAATAACCAAAGAAAATTGATACTCACTCTTACCTTATCAGCAAGATAAACATCTACACCTGATTCAAACATAATCCAAAAAAGCTCAGTCGAAAACACATGTTTCCCTACCTTCCACCACAACATTTACCACCAACCACACGGAAAAAGATTACCATAAGCCTCGATCAAGATACCATTTCATCTCGACACTTTTCGAAACAATCATGCGGTTCACATAACACAAAAAGATTCTCAACACAAAACTAAACCTTGAAAAGAACATATCCTTCGCTAGACCCTCAACAACCACCTCGCCACGACTTGTCCCCGATCAACTTTACCAAGGTAGAGTCGCTCTCATAGCTCCACCATTTTACTAGGTCTCCCTATAGGTTAATCGAACATCTTCCCTCGTAACTCCACAACTGTAACCCCTTAGCTCGGCCTAGACGGAACCGACACTAATGGGTTACACGGGGAATATCAAACCAAACCCGCGAAGGTCTGATTCGATAAACAACCCTAAAACCGTTATATTTTTTTCTTTCTAGATGCATAATTGTATTCCTACATGTCAAGGTCTTATACAAGGCATTAACGGAATCATAAAATATGTCCTCCAATTTTTCCAAAAATTACAAATTGGTCACTTATGCATAATTAAGCATAATTAAAAATCAATATAAAGTCCAAATTACTTTTTTTTTAATTTTTGAAACATATTTTAATATTTTTAGTCATATTAACCATATCACAACGTCACAACATATCATCCATTTACCTATGAATGATAAAACCCAACATCCAAACGACAACCTATGTCGATCTTATGAACTCTCAAATCTTAACATATTATAGATACACCACTCACACACCTTTCCAAAGGGACTTAGAAACCCAAGAAAACCGTACTCAAACAAATGATTGATCCAACAACCCTCATAAGAAAACTCCATACCATTGATAAAACTTACTACCAAACTTATGATGATTCTTCCCGACTTCAACCCTGGGCACCTTACTACTGATAATAACCAAAGAAAATTGATACTCATTCTTACCTTATCAGCAAGACAAACATTTACATATGATTCAAACATAATCCAAACCAGCTTAGTCAAATACCCATGTTTCTCCCCAACTCCTACCACAACACTCACCACCAAACCCATGGAAAAAGATTACCATAAGCCCTGCTCAAGATACCATTCCATCTCGGTAATTTTCGGAACAACCATGCGGCTCACCTAACACAAAAAGATTCTCAACACCAAACTAAACCTTGCCAAGAACATATCCTTCACTAGACCCCCAACAAACACTTTGCCACGACTTGTCCCCGATCAACTTTACCAAGGTTGAATTTCACTCATGAATCCACCATTTAACTAGGTCTCCCTATAGGTTAACCGAACATCTTCTCTCGTAACTCCACAACCACCCTGGATTACCCCACATAACAAACTCTTATTGCAAGCATCCTTATGTAAGCCAAGTCATCCCCGGTTGCTAACATTCTACAAAACATATCATACAAGAAACTTACCAACTTTGTGTCAACCTCAGCATTTTACTCATCACAACGACAATATTTCCAACTTAAGGTTTAGCCACCACAACCAACTCCACAAGGGTTCAAAATTTAAAATCTACACATCATTAAGTGCCTTGACACTTAACCCAAAACCCTTTTTTTTCCCATTATTAACTCATCGACAAACCCACTCCTATATTAACTATACCACAACAAAATCCAAACTTGTAGAACCATTCCTTCCACTAGCTCCAACATCTTTTATTTTATAATCTTGCCAAAGCGGTAATCATAAAGATGAAACATCCACAAACACGAACCCACCGAACACAAAACCTCAAGACACTTTTCGATAAAAGCAAACCCATAAGACTGAACAATTGATGCAAAACATAAATTGTCCAACGATCCACATTACACCATTTCAGACATCATCAAAGACTAACTTTACCCGAAGTTTATCCAACTTAACATCCTATAAACACAACGTGTACACTTTCCTCCTTTATAGCACAACCAAACCTCTCAAGGACACAACAATCTATGATTCAAACCCCTGATCTAACTGCACACTAACCACACTACAAAGAATTCAATGTAATTTCCACAAAATAATTTCATATCACTCAGAAAAACACCAACCCGCCTTACTCTACAAAACATGTTGCAACCTTGTTACAACCTCCAGATCTTAACTAGAAAGAATCCGTAAAACTCAGCCCTTCCTTTAGTAATGACCAACTCAAACTAACCATAACACAGTGTATTTACCTTGGTTTCAAACATTCACAACTCTGAGACCAACCACTCATTATTCATCCAAGACTATTCCCTAACCAAAAGGGTAGCTTGCCCACTACACATTCAGCTTAACACCACAAGAAAGTTCTTTCAACCTCTTTTTTTTTTCCATACCTTCACCTTAAAAGAACCAACCACACTCCTCTTACACCCTCAAGGAGCTACTCGCAAGTGTGAACAAATGTATGAATGATTCCCTGTATGCCCTCATAAATGCCTATGCAAATGTATGTGCATGTAAATACAATTTCTAATGTCATGCTCAAAAATGCATGCATGTCCTATATTATCTATAGATATATACATATATGTGCTCTTATTCTATGCATGATTATTGTTCACACTCACAAATAACACCCTCAATTCCAACAACCTCAACTACCATCCTATTGACAGCTCCCAAGTCAGACTAGCAACAGCTGTAACAGCTTCAGCAGACTAAAACACACCCGAAAGAACGGTGCAACACTACAAACTAACCTTCCGGCCTAACTGAAGGCACACTTACAGAGGAGGAAGAATTTACTCTTCCCTAACAGTCGTTTCATTTTCAATCTTGACCATCAAAGTTCATACCAACAGTATCTAGTGACTTACGTCTCAGAAACATATTTCAAAACTTTAAACATGCAGTTTAAAACATAATGTTCAAATAAAACAAACTTATATTCGGGCAAGATCCAAGGGAAAACTGAGAGCATCTGAAAATATGTTGGCATTGGCAATGTGTAACCGATAACCCCAGTTTAACCATTATTACTCAAAGTACAATCATCACGAATAGATTTTCACACTCCAACAACATATCATGCTCAATCACACATATCATGATCAATCGCACATTTAAGCACATTACTTAGCAATCCTATACATGCTTTTTAACCAACCAACTACACACTCAACAAACCAACAACGCATTTTATTCAAACCAATCACATATTTTATTCAACCTGGCTCTGATACCACCAAATGTAACCCCCTTAGCCCGGCCTAGACGGAACCGGCACTAACGGGTTACACGGGGAATATCAAACCAAACCCGTGAAGGTTCGATTCGATAAACAACCCTAAAACCGTTATATATTTTTTTATTATCTTACCTAGATGCGCAATCTTTTTCTTACGTGACAAGGTATCACACAAAGCATTAACGATAACACATTAACTAAAAACAAACATCCAATTAAACACTTGAGTAGATTAAGGACTAAAACGTAAAACTTTTAAATTCAATTAGTAAAGTAGAAATTCTTTCCATCAATGTTCAATTAAACATACATGAGTTCCTCATAGAAAATTTCAACTTAAATGGATCATTCTATCATCATCAATTGCATGTTCTTCTAATTTAGGGACCAAAATGTAAATCTTCCAAAATACAAGGAATTCATCCAAATTAGGATTACCATCTTGAAATGAAATCAACTTTATACTTGCATGCAAAATTTCAGCTCAAAATAATATCGGTAAGCACCTTAATCGAACAAAGGAAGATATTTGGGACTAAAGTATAATTTCTAGCAACATTCAATTCTTGGTGATCAAAGGTTTCGAAACCTTCCCAAAGGTTTCGAAACTTTCCTGGAAAGTTTCGAAACTTTTCGCGTCCAGTAGCTATCTAGAATTGAAACTGCCCGCAAGGTTTCGAAACCTTATGAAGGTTTCGAAACTATTTGACAAAGGTTTTGGAACCTTCACCCAAAGGTTTCAAAACTTTGGGTCTGGAACCAAAAGTTTCATTACACTAAATACACACCAATTACTCAATACTCAACCATTTAATACCACCACTAGATGCATCAGTCTTAGGCATTATTAGCAACATATGGCATGTAATCAACAACGTCACGGACATCAATCAAGCTATAGACATGCTTCCTAGAGAATGATTAACAACATAACAATCATGCTAGTACATGCCTCAACAATTCAACAATTCCAAAGTTCAACAATTCCAAAGTTCAACAATTAACAAACAAACAATTATGGTCTTATTACAACATAAACCAAAGCCTATGTACACACTCCTCACATTGGTTAGGTTACACATTGCCTTGCCCAATTTGTTTGCCAAAAACATACCAAATTCAAAGTGATTCTTCCCCTTGGTTTCCTTGCCTCGAACGAAGCTCCAAATGCCTTTATTACTCTGCATGGATGAAAAGAGAGCTTAAGCAAACATGCTTAGTGAGGAAGCTCTACACAAATCATCAATGCATCTATTTAAAATCATGATGAAACCATAGTTTGTAATACATTGTCAAGTCATGCATGAAAACATCTCATGCTCATGTTCTTTAAATCATATGCATCCTTGAGTTCACATAATCTTATCAAAACAATTTATAAATGATGCACAATCTTCTTCTCAAAATCATGTATTTATATTGGCATTCTAGTGACCACTTAATGTGAACCTTGGGTTCACCGAATACACGGATCCTTTTTCTCAACATGCATCGGTCGAACACTTAGTCACCCTTGTATACATGTTATCCCCCACTACGCACGGTTGGACACAAAGTCACCCTTATTTATGTATGGGTCAACTATATGAACGGTCGGACAAAAAGTCACCCTTGTTTACATATAGGCAAGCTCTACCATGCACGGTTGGACACAAAGTCACCCTTGTTTACGTGTAGGCGGCTCTACCACGTACGGTTGGACACAAAGTCACCCTTGTTTACGTGTAGGCAACATAATTATTCTCTTTATTTTATAGTGCACTCAATCCTAATGACATGTCATTTGTATCGAATCTAAAGTTAGTGTCACTAAGTCAATATCATAATCAAATGTGCATGATAACTTGCTACTCATAATGCATGCATAATATGTTCAACAAATGAACCAAAGCCATACCCAAAGGCACCTTCATGTATAAGACAATTAACCATATTGTATTCTAAATCATATAACTTGCTGCTCATAATGCATGCATAATATGTTCAACAAATGAACCAAAGTCATGCCCAAAGGCACCATCATATATAAGGCAAATAACCATATTGTATCCCAAATCATTTCTCATAATTTTTCATAATCATGGATGCTAAATAAGCTATGCATTTCAGCAAGTAATTCTCATGTATGCACCATTTCAAAATATGCTCATGCATTTCCATAAATCTCATTGTATTACCAACATAATGCCTTTATCAAATGTAGCCGAAACTCATATCGGTTTATCAAAAACATTTACTTTACTTACTCTTGAACTATGGATGGTTTTCACACTCTTCCATAGTCCCCAAAACAGAACCGTACCGAACGCGATTCGCTTTAAAACCGTAATCACTCACCAACAAGCGAAACGAGCTTTCGTCGCTATCCGATGATCGCACCAACGCACCAGCAATCAAGCACCTTCTTGCACCTCTTCTACAACATTAAAAACAGAGCATTCTCACATCATAACATGCTCAAAGCAACAGCCATATCCGATCACCATTAAACTACCGAAAACTTAGCCGAAAAGACCGTAAACTAAGCCGAAACGCATCCGAACAACATCAGCCCAAAACCTAACGAATCTAACATCTAATCCACTTCAATTATGATCCAAAAACACATCCAAGCCAACTTTATATCTCCAGCAACATTAAAGCATCTAAAACAGCCCATAAAACAACCGAAAAGCACCTTAAAACCACACCGATTGTATTATTCTGGGATTAAATTAATGTTCTATCAAATCAAGACTCAATTAATCATTTAATTAACATAAAAACACAATTGAATCCATCTAATTCCAGCATTGAATGAGATCCAAATAGATTTCACAAAAACATTCAAAAAATCACTAGATCTAACATTAAAAACATAGAATCAAGTTTTTATTAAAAGATTAGCAAGCTAATACTTGGGAATATCAATAAAGAACCTTAGAAAAGAATAAAAATCCAGAAAATTACCTTCAAGATCTATTCACCAAAAAGATATAATTGCCTCTTCTTGATTCCTTGCAATTTGATGTTGATTTGATGAAATTGATGCTTAGGTTTTGTAAAGGATGGAAAGATGATGAAAATGATGTAATCTTTGTGGAAAAAGATACAAAATTCAGCAAGGAATTAAAGAGAAAAGATGAAGAGAAAGTGGAGAGAAAATGAGAGAAAAAGATGAGAGAAAATGAGAGAAAAATGGTTTTAAGAGAAAATGATTAAAAATCTAATTAAAGTAATTAAAAATACATTTTGGGGAATAAATCATTATTAAAAATTAGAAATGGGTTTATGGACCTCTAAGGATTCTAAGTTTAGCTTGCTTTTCAATTTAGTCACTAAAACATCATATTTTCCGAAAATTACAAAATAAGTCCTCCATTTTTTCCAAAAATTACAAATTGGTCACTTATGCATAATTAAGCATAATTAAAAATCAATATAAAGTCCAAATTATTTTCTTTTAATCTTGAAACATATTTTCAATATTTTAAACCATATTCCAAAATTATTATTTTTCCTAATTAAAATATTCTCATTTATTTTTCCCCGGAATAATGAACCGGAGAACCCGATTCGACCCGAATCGAATTCCCCTAACTAAGACTAAACTAATAACCCCAAAAACGGGATGTTACATAATAACCTATGGTTTTCGTTTTGTTGAGATTAAAATGTGCATGTCTAAAAAGGCTATATAGTGAATCTGTTAGAATTTTAACTGAGTAAAAAGGTGAAAATTTTAGATTAATCTGTATAATTTTATTCAAAAGCCCTTAATTAAATATTTGAACTTATAAAATTTGATTTAATAACATCTAGTTTTTGTTTTGTTGGGATTAAAACATGCATATTTAAAAGGGCTATATAGTGAATCCGTTGGAATTTTAACCAAGTAAAAAGCTGAAAATTTTAGATTAATTTGTATAATTTTGTTCAAAAGCCCATATTTAACTATTTGAACTCATTAAATTTGATTTAATAACATATGGTTTTCGTTTTTTTGGGATTAAAACGTGCATGTTTAAAAACGCTTTATAGAGAATCTGTTCAAATTTTAACCGAGTAAAAATCTGAAATTCTTACATTAATTTGTAAAATTTTGTTCCAAAGCCTATAGTTAACTATTTGAATAACATATAATTTTCGTTTTGTTGGGATTAAAACGTGCATGTCTAAATGGGCTTTATAGAGGATCCGTTCGAATTTTAACCAAGTAAAAAGCGAAAATTTTAGATTAATTTGTATAATTTAGTTCCAAAGACCATAGTTAACTATTTGAACTCAAAAAATTTGATTTAATAACATATGGTTTTCGTTTTGTTGGGATTAAAACGTGCATGTCTAAATGGGCTTTATAGAGGATCCGTTCGAATTTTAACCAAGTAATAAGCGAAAAAATTTAGATTAATCTGTATAATTTAGTTCCAAAGACCATAGTTAACTATATGAACTCATAAAATTTGATTTAATAACATTTTGTTTTTGTTTTGTTGGGATTAAAATGTGCATGTCTAAAAATGTTTTATAGAGAATCCGTTCGAATTTTAACTGAGTAAAAAGCTGAAAATTTTAGATTAATCTATATAGTTTTGTTCCAAAGCCCGTAGTTAACTATTTGAACTCAAAAAATTTGATTTAATAACATCTGGTTTTTGTTTTGTTGGTATTAAAACATGCATGTCTAAAAAGCCTTTATAGTGAATCCGTTCGAATTTTAACCGTTTAAAAAGCTAAAAATTTTAAATTGATTTATATAATTTTGCTACAAAGCCCATAGTTAACTATTTGAACTTAAAAAATTTAATTTAATAACATATAATTTTCGTTTTGCTGAGATTAAAATGTGCATGTCTAAAAAGGCAATATAGTGAATCCATTCGAATTTTAACCGAGTAAAAAGGTTAAAATTTTAAATTAATCTGTATAATTTTATTCAAAATCCTATAATTAACTATTTGAACTTATAAAATATGATTTAATAACATCTGATTTTCGTTTTGTTGGAATTAAAACATGCATATCTAAAAGGGCTATATAGTGAATTCGTTCGAATTTTAACCGAGTAAAAAGCTAAAAATTTTAGATTAATTTGTATAATTTTATTCAAAAGACCATATTTAACTATTTGAACTCATAAAATTTGATTTAATAACATATGGTTTTCGTTTTGTTAGGATTAAAACGTGCATGTTTAAAAACGCTTTATAGATAATCCGTTCAAATTTTAACCGTGTAAAAAGCTGAAAATTTTATATTAATTTGTACAATTTTGTTCCAAATCCCATAGTTAACTACTTGAACTCATAAAATTTGATTTAATAACATTTGGTTTTCATTTTGTTCGGATTAAAACGTGGATATCTTAAAAGGCTTTATAAAGAATTTATTCAAATTTTAACCGCGTAAAAAGCAAAAAATTTTAGATTAATTTGTATAATTTTTTTCAAAAGATCATATTTAACTATTTGAACACATAAAATTTGATTTAATAACATATAGAGAATTCGTTCGAATTTTAACCGAGTAAAAACTTGAAAATTTTAGATTAATCTATATAATTTTGTTCCAAATCCCATAGTTAACTATTTGAACTCATAAAATTTAATTTAATAAGATCTGATTTTCATTTTCTTGGGATTAAAATGTGCATGTCTAAAAAGGCTTTATGTGCATGTATAAAATTTAATTTGTATAATTTTATTCTAAAGCCCATAGTTAACTATTTGAACTAAAAAAATTTGATTTAATAACATATGGTTTTCGTTTTGCTGGGATTAAAACGTGCATGTCTAAATGGGCTTTATAGGATCCTTTCGAATTTTAACCGTATAAAAAGCTAAAAATTTTAGATTAATTTATATAATTTTGTTCCAAAGCCCATAGTTAACTATTTGAACTCAAAAAATTTGATTTAATAACATATGGTTTTCGTTTTACTGAGATTAAAATGTGCATGTCTAAAAAGGCTATATAGTGAATCTGTTCGAAATTTAGCCGAGTAAAATGGTGAAAATTTTAGATTAATCTGTATAATTTTATTCAAAAGCCCATAATTAATTATTTGAACTTATAAAATATGATTTAATAACATCTCGTTTTCGTTTTGTTGGGATTAAAACATGCATATCTAAAAGGGCTATATAGTAAATCCGTTCGAATTTTAACCGAGTAAAAAGCTAAAAATTTTAGATTAATTTCTATAATTTTGTTCCAAAGCCTATAGTTTACTATTTGAACTCAAAAAAATTAATTTAATAACATATGGTTTTCGTTTTGTTGGGATTAAAACGTGCATGTTTAAAAACGCTTTGTCATAACCCAAATTTCCGAGTCAAAATCCCCAATTAAAGTCAAAATCCCTAATTAAAACCCTAAAAATTTTGGGAATAAAATTCTGAAATTAAGGACTAAATTGAGAAGTTTTAAAAGTTTAAGGACAAAATGTAAAAATTAAAAAACTTTGAGCCCCTGAATGGTAATTATACCATTTTGCATGGGTGGTGTCTCCTTCCCTCCCGAGCTTCCGTTTTGGTTTAGTTATGAGGGATTAATTCTCCTTTAATTTTTTGTTAGAATTAAAGATCTGAATCTTTGTTTTGAATTAGAATTTCAAAATCCTTCAAATTACACTCTCTGCTCTCTCTGTTTCTGCCGAAAAACTACTTTGAGTATTGTTTTCTTCCTTGGACGAAAGTGTGGTTCGTTTCCAATCCAGTTCATTCTTTTCTTGTTTCCGTTTTAAATTCGATTTAGGGGAGTCTGTTATCTAAATTGTTGGTCGTGGTTTGAAACGTCCTTAGTATGGTCGAGATGTTTGTTTCGGTTGAATAAGGAAAAACAGAGGGGGAGCATTTTGTTGCTTTTGAATCGATTTGAATCGATATTTGATGTTATTTTTGTGTGAATCGGTTAAGGAATCGTTTAGGATAAGTTTTAGATCGAACTTGGAATCAAATCGAGCCAAATGGGAGTTTAATATTCGAAATAATGGGTGTTTGGCTAGGAAGAAAATCTGGAAATTTTCTAGATTTTCCCAGAAAATCTGGGAAACAAACACCACAGGGAAAATCCAGCCAAACCGGCCCAGACCTCCCGACCCAGAATCGGCCCAGACCCGTCCGGCCTAGTCCAGAACCAGCCCAAACCCGAACTCAAACCGCGACCCAAACCCGACTCGACCCGATCTCCGACCCGTTTCCTGACCCGGCTAACGTCATCGCTGACGTCATTGCTGATGTCACTGCTGATGTCATCTGCTGACGTCAGTTGCTAACATCAGCATTGACTGATGACATCACTACTGACATCAGCTACTGATGTCAGCGTTGATTGATGACGTCACTACTGACGTCAGTGTTGACCTATGCGGACATCAGCAATTGACTTTTTCGACCCGGGCCCACTTTATGTTTTTCGACATCCTGAATCTAATGGTGTGATCCATTTTTCGAAATTCGAACCCAAAGTGTCGTTTTTGGGGTTTTTTAGTTCGATAAGTTATTTGGAAATTATCTGTAAAAGGTTCTGAATCAATTTCTGTTTGCTTCAGGTGACGAGGATTCTGACCCCGAGCAGTTGCCTCCTTCTCCTCCTGTAAGAGGTCCGATACATCCACATTCGGGACCTTCACGTGAGTATCGAATTAATTCTGTTTAGTTTATTTTTCGGTATTGTGGCATAGTAGGATGTCTAATGTAATTCTGTTAATTGTAGACTTTACACCTGCTCAGCCTAGTGGTAGAGCCGAGTTCAGTAGACGTTAGGGTCATCGTTGAGTCTTCTGATACAGGTGTGTTCTCTCCCGTTAATCCTGTAAATCTGTTATTCTGTATATTCGAATTTTGTTATCCGTATGATCATGCATCATTCTGACATATCATTTCTGATTCTGTTATCTGTCATGCTTGCCTCCTGTTAGACTATAAGGCATGCATGCTGATTCTATATCTGCATATATCATGGCATCTGGGATATTATCTGTATACGGAGAAGTTAGTGATTTATCACTTCTGTTCATTGACTCCACCTTCGGGTCGAGATACCACTTCTGTTGGTGTGATGGTGTTAGAGTGGTCTGGGGACCAACTCTTCTGAGGTGTTCGGTGATGGGTGCATATCATGCATACTTTGTATTTTCTGTATATTCTGTTATGTTATTCCGTTTATCTGTTCTAGAGACACACTAGGCTCCCTAGCTTAAACCCTCTCAGATTCTTGTTTCAGATCTCAGTCCTAGGCTCGGTACGGTACTTGGAGGTTCCTGATCCAATATCTGATTTATAGTATGTATTCAGTTTCAGATTCCGGATTATTTATCATATTTGAACAATATTTCTGTAATACAGATATTAAACTTTTATCGGTTTCTGTGAGGTTTATTGTTTATAAAAATTATGGGTTAAACTTTATTTTGTAAATGTTTAATTATTATTATTATTTTAATTTATTAATTATTTAATAAATTATCTGAATATTTTATTTTAGTAAAAACCCTAACGTGCGAAACAAGATTTCAGTTTGTAAACCCTAACTTGTAATCTAAGTAATTAGGTTAATTTTAGGGGTTACACGCTTTATAGAGAATCCGTTCAAATTCTAACCGTGTAAAAAGCTAAAAATTTTATATCAATTTGTATAATTTTGTTCCAAATCCCATAGTTAACTAATTGAACTCATAAAATTTGATTTAATAACATTTAGTTTTCATTTTATTCGGATTAAAACATGCATATCTAAAAAGGATTTATAAAGAATCTATTCAAATTTTAAACGCGTAAAAAGCAAAAAATTTTAGATTAATTTGTATAATTTTGTTCAAGAGATCATATTTAACTATTTGAACTCATAAAATTTGATTTAATAATATATGGTTTTCGTTTTGTTGAGATTAAAATGTACATGTCTAAAAACGCTTTATAAGGAATCCGTTAGAATTTTAACCGAGTAAAAAGCTAAAAATTTTATATTAATTTGTATAATTTTGTTCCAAAGCCCATAGTTAACTATTTGAACTCATAAAATTTGATTTAATAACATTTGGTTTTCGTTTTGTTCGGATTAAAACGTGCATATCTAAAAAGGCTTTACAAAGAATCTGTTCAAATTTTAACCTCGTAAAAAGCAAAAAATTTTAGATTAATTTGTATAATTTTGTTCAAAAGACCATATTTAACTATTTTAACAAATAAAATTTGATTTAATAATATTTGTTTGTCATTTTGTTGGGATTAAAACGTGCATGTCTATAAAGGCTATAAAGAGAATTCGTTCGAATTTTAACCGAGTAAAAAGTTGAAAATTTTAGATTAATCTATATAATTTTGTTCCAAAGCCCATAGTTAACTATTTGAACTCATAAAATTTGATTTAATAAGATCTGATTTTCATTTTGTTGGGATTAAAACGTGCATATCTAAAAAGGCTTGATGGTGAATCCGTTCGAATTTTAACCGAGTAAAAAGCTGAAAATTTTAGATTAATTTGTATAATTTTATTGCAAAGCCCATAGTTAACTATTTGAACTAAAAAAATTGATTTAATAACATATGGTTTTTGTTTTGTTGGGATTAAAATGTGCATATCTAAATGCACTTTATAGAGGATCCATTTGAATTTTAACCGTATAAAAAGCTAAAAATTTTATATTAATTTATATAATTTTGTTCCAAAGCCCATAGTTAACTATTTGAACTCAAAAAATTTGATTTAGTAACATATGGTTTTCGTTTGCTGAGATTAAAACGTGCATGTCTAAATGGGCTTTATAGAGGATCCGTTCGAATTTTAACCGAGCAATAAGTGAAAAATTTTAGATTAATATTTATAATTTTGTTCCAGAGACCATAGTTAAATTTTTGAACTCATAAAATTTGATTTAATAACATTTGGTTTTCGTTTTGTTGGGATTAAAACGTGCATGTCTAGAAAGACTTTATAAAGAATCTGTTCAAATTTTAACCGTGTAAAAAGCAAAAAAATTTTAGATTAATTTGTATTATTTTGTTCAAAAGCCCATAGTTAACTATTTAAACTCATAAAATTTGATTTAATAACATTTGGTTGTCATTTTATTGGGATTAAAACGTGCATATCTAAAAAGGCTATAAAGTGAATCCGTTCGAATTTTAACCGAGTAAAAAGCTAAAAATTTTAGATTAATTTGTATAATTTTGGTCAAAAGCCTATATTTAATTATTTGAAATCAAAAAACTTGATTTAATAACATATGGTTTTAGTTTTGTTGGGATTAAAACGTGCATGTCTAAATGGGCTTTATAGAGGATCTATTCGAATTTTAACCGAGTAAAAAGCGAAAATTTTAGATTAATTTGTATAATTTAGTTCCAAAGCCTATAGTTTACTATTTGAACTCAAAAAATTTGATTTAATAACATATGGTTTTCGTTTTGTTAGTATTAAAACGTGTATGTCTAAATGGGCTTTATAGAGGATCCGTTCGAATTTTAACCGAGTATTAAGCGAAAAACTTTAGATTAATCTGTATAATTTTGTTCCAAAGACAATAGTTAACTATTTGAACTCATAAAATTTGATTAAATGGCATTTGGTTTTCATTTTGTTAGGATAAAAACGTGCATGTCTAAAAAGGCTTTATAAAGAATCTGTTCAAATTTTAAACGCATAAAAAGAAAAAAAATAGATTAATTTGCATAATTTTGTTCAAAAGCGCATATTTAATTATTTAAACTCATAAAATTTGATTTAATAACATATGGTTCGTTTTGTTGGGATTAAAAAGTACATGTCTAAAAACGCTTTATAGAGAATCCGTTCGAATTTTAACCGAGTAAAAAGTTGAAAATTTTACATTAATATATATAATTTTGTTCCAAAGCCCATAGTTAACTATTTGAACTCATAAAATTTGATTTACTAACATTTGTTTTTCGTTTTTTTCGGATTAAAACGTGCATATCAAAAAAGGCTTTACAAAGAATCTGTTCAAATTTTAACCGCGTAAAAAGCAAAAAATTTTAGATTAATTTGTATAATTTTGTTCAAAAGAACATATTTAACTATTTTAACTTGTAAAATTTGATTTAATAACATTTGTTTGTCATTTTGTTGGGATTAAAACGTGCATGTCTATAAAGGTTATATAGAGAATTCGTTCGAATTTTAACCGAGTAAAAAGCTAAAAATTTTAGATTAATCTATATAATTTTGTTCCAAATACCATAGTTAACTATTTGAACTCATAAAATTTGATTTAATAAGATCTGATTTTCGTTTTGTTGGATTAAAACGTGCATGTCTAAAAAGGCTTTATGGTGAATCCGTTCGAATTTTAACCGAGTAAAAAGCTAAAAATTTTAGATTAATTTGTATAATTTTGTTCCAAAGCCCATAGTTAACTATTTGAACTAAAAACATTTGATTTAATAACATATGATTTTCGTTTTGTTGGGACTAAAACGTGCATGTCTAAATACACTTTATAGAGGATCCGTTCGAATTTTAACCGTGTAAAAAGCTAAAAATTTTAGATTAATTTATATAATTTTGTTCCAAAGCCTATATTTAACTATTTGAACTCAAAAAATTTGATTTAATAACATATGGTTTTCGTTTTGCTGAGATTAAAACGTGCATGTCTAAATGGGCTTTATAGAGTATCCGTTCGAATTTTAACCGAGTAAAAAGGTGAAAATTTTAGATTAATCTTTATAATTTTTTTCCAAAGACCAAAATTAAAACGTGCATGTCTAAAAAGGCTTTATAAAGAATCTGTTCAAATTTTAACCTCGTAAAAAGCATAAAATTTTAGATTAATTTGTATAATTTTGTTCAAAAGTCCATAGTTATCTATTTGAACTCATAAAATTTGATTTAATAACATTTGGTTGTCATTTTGTTGGGATAAAAACGTGTATATCTAAAAAGGCTATAAAGTGAATCCGTTCGAATTTTAACCGAGTAAAAAGCTGAAAATTTTAGATTAATTTGTATAATTTTGTTCAAAAGCCCATATTTAATTTTTTGAACTCAAAACATTTGATTTAATAACATATGGTTTTATTCTTGTTAGGATTAAAACGTGCATGTCTAAATGGGCTTTATATAGGATCTGTTCGAATTTTAACCGAGTAAAAAGTGAAAATTTTAGATTAATTTGTATAATTTAGTTCCAAAGCGTATAGTTTACTATTTGAACTCAAAAAATTTGATTTAATAACATATGGTTTTCGTTTTGTTAGGATTAAAACGTGTATGTCTAAATGGGCTTTATAGAGGATCCGTTGGAATTTTAACCGAGTAATAAGCTAAAAATTTTAGATTAATCTATATAATTTTGTTTCGAAGACCATAGTTAACTTTTCGAACTCATAAAATTTGATTTAATGGCATTTGGTTTTCATTTTATTAGGATAAAAACGTGCAAGTCTAAAAAGGCTTTATAAAGAATCTATTCAAATTTTAAACGCATAAAAAGCAAAAAAAATAGATTAATTTGCATAATTTTGTTCAAAAGCCCATATTTAATTATTTAAACTCATAAAATTTGATTTAATAACATATGGTTTTCGTTTCGTTGGGATTAAAAAGTACATGTCTAAAAACACTTTATAGAGAATCCATTCGAATTTTAACCGAGTAAAAAGTTGAAAATTTTACATTAATATATATAATTTTGTTCCAAAGCCCATAGTTAACTATTTGAACTCATAAAATTTGATTTAATAACATTTGTTTTTCGTTTTGTTCGGATTAAAACGTGCATATCAAAAAAGGCCTTACAAAGAATCTGTTCAAATTTTAACCTCGTAAAAAGCAAAAAAATTTAGATTAATTTATATAATTTTGTTCAAAAGACCATATTTAACTATTTTAACTCATAAAATTTGATTTAATAACATTTGTTTATCATTTTGTTGGGATTAAAACGTGCATGTCTATAAAGGCTATAAAGAGAATTCGTTCGAATTTTAACCGAGTAAAAAGCTGAAAATTTTAGATTAATCTATATAATCTTGTTCCAAAGCCCATAGTTAACTATTTGAACTCATAAAATTTGATTTAATAAGATCTGATTTTCATTTTGTTGGGATTAAAACGTGCATATCTAAAAAGGCTTTATGGTGAATCCGTTCGAATTTTAACCGAGTAAAAAGCTGAAAATTTTAGATTAATTTGTATAATTTTATTCCAAAGCCCATATTTAACTATTTGAACTAAAAAAATTGATTTAATAATATATGGTTTTCGTTTTGTTGGGATTAAAATGTGCATGTCTAAATGCGCTTTATAGAGGATCCGTTCGAATTTTAACCGTGTAAAAAGCTAAAAATTTTAGATTAATTTATAAAATTTTGTTCCAAAGCCTATAGTTAACTATTTGAGCTCAAAAAATTTGATTTAATAACATATGGTTTTTGTTTTGCTTAGATTAAAACGTGCATGTCTAAATAGGCTTTATAGAGTATCCGTTCGAATTTTAACCGAGTAAAAAGGTGAAAATTTTAGATTAATCTTTATAATTTTGTTCCAAAGACCAAAATTAAAACGTGCATGTCTAAAAAGGCTTTACAAAGAATCTGTTCAAATTTTAACCTCGTAAAAAGCATAAAATTTTAGATTAATTTGTATAATTTTGTTCAAAAGCCCATAGTTAACTATTTGAACTCATAAAATTTGATTTAATAACATTTTGTCGTCATTTTGTTGGGATTAAAACGTGCATATCTGAAAATTTTAGATTAATTTGTATAATTTCGTTCAAAAGCCCATATTTAATTTTTTGAACTCAAAAAATTTGATTTAATAACATATGGTTTTAGTCTTGTTAGGATTAAAACGTGCATGTCTAGATGGACTTTATATTGGATCTGTTTGAATTTTAACCGAGTAAAAAGTGAAAATTTTAGATTAATTTGTATAATTTAGTTCCAAAGTTTATAGTTTACTATTTGAACTCAAAAAATTTGATTTAATAACATATGGTTTTCGTTTTGTTAGGATTAAAACGTGTATGTATAAATAGGCTTTATAGAGGATCCGTTGGAATTTTAACCGAGTAATAAGCGAAAAATTTTAGATTAATCTATATAATTTTGTTCCGGAGACCATAGTTAACTTTTCGAACTCATAAAATTTGATTCAATGGCATTTGGTTTTCATTTTATTAGGATTAAAACGTGCATGACTAAAAAGGCTTTATAAAGAATCTGTTCAAATTTTAACCGCGTAAAAAGCAAAAAAAATTAGATTAATTTGCATAATTTTGTTCAAAATCCCATATTTAATTATTTGAACTCATAAAATTTGATTTAATAACATATGGTTTTCATTTTGTTGGGATTAAAAAGTGCATGTCTAAAAACGCTTTATAGAGAATCCGTCCGAATTTTAACTGAGTAAAAAGTTGAAAATTTTACATTAACATATATAATTTTGTTCCAAAGCCCATAGTTAACTATTTGAACTTATAAAATTTAATTTAATATCATCTGGCTTTCGTTTTGTTGGATTAGAACGTGCATGCCTAAAAAGGCTTCATAATGAATCCGTTTGAATTTTAACCTAGTAAAAAACTAAATATTTTAGATTAATTTGTATAATTTTGTTCCTATCCCCATATTTAACTATTTTAACTCAAAAAATTTGATTTAATAACATATGGTTTTTGTTTTGTTGGGATTAAAACCTGCATATCTAAATGGGATTTATAGAGGATCTGTTCATATTTTAACCGAGGAAAAATCAAAAAATTTTAGATTAATCTGTAATAATTTTGTTCCAAAGCGCATAGTTAACTATTTGAACTCATAAAATTTAATTTAATAACATCTGGTTTTCGTTTTGTTGGGATTAAAACGTGCATGTATAAAAAGCCTTTAAAGTGAATCCGTTCGAATTTTAACCGAGTAAAAAGCTGAAAATTTTAGATTAATTTGTATAATTTTGTTCCAAAGCCCATAGTGAACTATTTGAAATCAAAAAATTTTATTTAATAACATATGGTTTTCGTTTTGTTGGGATTAAAACGTGCATGTCTAAATAGGCTTTATAGAGTATCCGTTCTAATTATATCCGAGTAAAAAGCTAAAAATTTTAGATTAATCTGTATAATTTTGTTCCAAAGCCCATAGTTAACTATTTAAACTCATAAAATTTGATTTAATAATATTTAGTTTTTATTTTGTTCGGATTAAAACGTGCATATCTAAAAAGGCTTTATAAAGAATCTGTTCAAATTTTAATGGCATAAAAAGCAAAAAAATTTAGATTAATTTGTATAATTTTGTTCAAAAGCCCATAGTTAACTATTTGAACTCAAAAATATTTGAATTAATAACATCTGGTTTTCGTTTTATTGAGATTAAAACGTGCATGTCTAAAAAGGCTATATAGTGAATCCATTCGAATTTTAACCGAGTAAAAAGGTGAAAATTTTAGATTAATTTGTATAATTTTGTTCAAAAGCCCATAATTAACTATTTGAACTTATAAAATTTGATTTAATAACTCTGGTTTTCTTTTTGTTGGGATTAAAACGTGCATGTCTTAAAAGGCTATATAGTGAATCCGTTCGAATTCTAACCGAGTAAAAAGCTGAAAATTTTAGATTAATTTTTATAATTTAGTTTAAAAGACCATATTTAACTATTTGAACTCATAAAATTTGATTTAATAATACATAGTTTTCGTTTTGTTTGGATTAAAATGTGCATATCTAAAAACACTTTATAGAGAATCCGTTTGAACTTTAACCAAGTAAAAAGCTAAAAATTTTATAATAATCTGTTTAATTTTATTCCAAAGCCCATAGTTAACTATTCGAATTCATAAAATTTAATTTAGTAACATCTTGTTTTCTTTTTGTTGGGATTAAAACGTGCATGTCTAAAAACGTTTTATAGAGAATCCGTTCAAATTTTAACCGTACAAAAGTCTGAAAATTTTATATTAATTAGTATAATTTAGATCCAAAGCCCATAGTTAACTATTTGAACAAAAAAAATGATTTAATAACATATGGTTTTCGTTTTGTGGGGATTAAACGTGCATGTCTAAATGGGCTTTATAGAGGATCTGTTCGAATTTTAACCGAGTACTAAGCGAAAAATTTTAGATTAATCTGTATAATATAGTTCCAAAGACCATAATTAACTTTTTGAACTCATAAAATTTGATTTAATAACATTTGGTTTTAGTTTTGTTGGATTAAAACGTGCATGTCTAAAAAGGCTATATAGAGATTCCCTTCGAATTTTAACCGAGTAAAAAACTGAAAATTTTAGATTAATCTGTATAATTTTATTCCAAAGCCCATAGTTAACTTTTTGAACTCAAAAAAAATGATTTAATAACATATGGTTTTCGTTTTGTTGGGATTAAACGTGCATGTCTAAATGGGCTTTATAGAGGATCCGTTCGAATTTTAACTGAGTAATAAGCGAAAAATTTTAGATTAATCTGTATAATATAGTTCCGAAGACCATAATTAACTTTTTGAAATCATAAAATTTGATTTAATAATATTTGGTTTTCGTTTTGTTGGGATTAAAACGTGAATGTCTAAAAAGGTTTATAAAGAATATGTTCAAATTTTAACTACGTAAAAAGCAAAAAATTTTAGATTAATTTGTATAATTTTGTTCAAAAGCCCATAGTTAACTATTTGAACTCATAAAATTTGATTTAATAACATTTGGTTGTCATTTTGTTGGGATTAAAACGTGCATGTCTATAAAGGCTATATAGTGAATTCGTTCGAATTTTAACCGAGTAAAAAGTAAAAGAATTTAGATTAATTTGTATAATTTTGTTCAAAAGACCATATTTAATTATTTGAACTCATAAAATTTGATTTAATAACATATGGTTTTAGTTTTGTTGGGATTAAAACGTGTATGTCTAAAAATGCTTTATAGAGAATCCGTTATAATTTTAACCGAGTAAAAAGCTGGAAATTTTAGATTAATCTGTATAATTTTGTTTTAAAGCTCATAATTAACTATTTGAACTCATAAATTTTGATTTAATAGAATTTGGTTTTCGTTTTATTGAGATTAAAAGGTGCATGTCTAAAAAGGGTTTATAAAGAATCCGTTCGAATTTTAACGGAGTAAAAAGCTGAAAATTATAGATTAATCTGTATAATTTTATTCAAAAGCCCATAATTAACTATTTGAACTCATAAAATTTGATTTAATAACATTTGGTTTTCGTTTTATTGCGATTAAAACATGCATTTCTAAAAAGGCTATATAGTGAATCTGTCCGAATTTTAACCGAGTTAAAACCTGAAAATTTTAGATTAATATATATAATTTTATTCCAAAGCCCATAGTTAACTATTTGAACTTAAAATATTTGATTTAATAACATATGGTTTTCGTTTTGTTGGGGTTAAAGCGTGCATGTCTAAATGGGCTGTATAGAGGATCCGTTCGAATTTTATCCGAGTAATAAACGAAAAATTTAAGATTAATCTGTATAATTTAGTTCCAAAGACCATAGTTAACTATTTTAACTCATAAAATTTGATTTAATAACATTTGGTTTTCGTTTTCTTGGGATTAAAACGTTTATGTCTAAAAAAGCTTTATAGAGAATCCGTTAAAATTTTAACCGAGTATAAAGTTGAAAATTTTAGATTAATCTATATAATTTTGTTCATAAGCCCAAAATTAACTATTTGAACTCATAAAATTTGATTTAATAACTTTTGATTTTCGTTTTATTGAGATTAAAACGTGCATGTCTAAAAAGGCTTTATAAATAATTCGTTAGAATTTTAACCGTGTAAAAAGCAAAAAATTTTAGATTAATTTGTATAATTTTGTTCAAAATTCTATAGTTAACTATTTGAACTCATAAAATTTGATTTAATAACTTTTGGTTCTCATTTTGTTGGGATTAAAATGTGTATGTCTAAAAAGGCTATATAGTGAATCCGTTCGAATTTTAACCGAGTAAAAAGTTGAAAATTATAGATTAATCTTTATAATTTTGTTCAAAAGCCTATAATTAACTATTTGAACTTATAAAATTTGATTTAATAATATTTGGTTTTCGTTTTGTCGGGATTAAAACGTGCATGTCTAAAAAGTCTATAAAGTGAATCCGTTCGAATTTTGACCGAATAAAAAGCTGAAAATTTTAGATTAATCTGTATGATTTTGTTCCGAAGCCCATAGTTAACTATTTCAACTTATAAAATTTGATTTAATAACATTTGATTTTCGTTTTGTTCTGATTAAAACGTGCATATCTAAAAAGGCTTTACAAAGAATCTATTCAAATTTTAACCATGTAAAAAGCAAAAAAAATTTGATTAATTTGTATAATTTTGTTCAAAAGACATATTTAACTATTTGAACTCATAAAATTTGATTTAATAATATTTGGTTTTTGTTTTGTTGGGATTAAAATGTACATGTCTAAAACGGATATATAGTGAATCCGTTAGAATTTTAACCGAGTAAAAAGCTAAAAATTTTATAATAATCTATATAATTTTGTTCCAAAGCCCATAGTTAACTATCGAGCTCATAAAATTTAATTTAATAACATCTGGTTTTCTTTTTGTTGGGATTAAAACGTGCATGTCTAAAAACGCTTTATAGAGAATCCGTTAAATTTTAACTGTGCAAAAATCTGAAAATTTTATATTAATTTGTATAATTTAGTTCCAAAGCCCATAGTTAACTATTTGAACTCAAAAATTTGATTTAATAACATATGATTTTCGTTTTGTTGGGATTAAAACGTACATGTCTAAATGGGCTTTATAGAGGATCCGTTCGAATTTTAATCGAGTACTAAGCGAAAAATTTTAGATTAATCTGTATAATATAGTTCCAAGCACCATAGTTAGCTTTTTGAAATCATAAAATTTGATTTAATAACATTTGGTTTTCGTTTTGTTGGGATTAAAACGTGCATGTCTAAAGAGGTTTATAAAGAATCCTTTAAAATTTTAACTTCGTAAAAAGCAAAAAATTTTAGATTTATTTGTATAATTTTATTCAAAAGCCCATAGTTAAGTATTTGAACTCATAAAATTTGATTCAATAACATTTGGTAGTCATTTTGTTGGGATTAAAACGTGCATGTCTATAAAGGCTATATAGTGAATTCATTCGAATTTTAACCGAGTAAAAAGCTGAAAATTTTAGATTAATTTGTATAATTTTATTCCAAAGCTCATAGTTAACTATTTGAACTCAAAAAAATTTGATTTAACAACATCTGGTTTTCGTTTTGTTGAGATTAAAACGTGCATGTCTAAAAAGGCTATATAGTGATTCCGTTCGAATTTTAACCGAGTAAAAAGGTGAAAGTTTTAGATTAATTTGTATAGTTTTGTTCAAAAGCCCATAATTAACTATTTGAACTTTTAAAATTTGATTTAATAACTCTGGTTTTCGTTTTGTTGGGATTAAAACGCGCATGTCTAAAAAGGCTATATAGTGAATCCGTTCGAATTCTAACCGAGTAAAAAGCTGAAAATTTTAGATTAATTTTTATAATTTAGTTTAGTAGACCATATTTAACTATTTAAACTCATAAAATTTGATTTAATAACATATGGTTTTCGTTTTGTTTGGATTAAAATGTGCATATCTAAAAACACTTTTTGGAGAATCCTTTTGAATTTTAACCAAGTAAAAAGCTAAAAATTTTATAATAATATGTATAATTTTATTCCAAAGCCCACAGTTAACTATTCGAACTCATAAAATTTAATTTAATAACATCTGGTTTTCTTTTTGTTGGGATTAAAACGTGCATGTCTAAAAACGCTTTATAGAGAATCCGTGCAAATTTTAACCGTGCAAAATTCTAAAAATTTTATATTAATTTGTATAATTTAGTTCCAAAGCCCATAGTTAACTATTTGAATTCAAGAAAATTTGATTTAATAGCATATGGTTTTCGTTTTGTTGGGATTAAACGTGCATGTCTAAATGGGCTTTATAGAGGATCCGTTCGAATTTCAACTGAGTAATAAGCGAAAAATTTTAGATTAATCTGTATAATATAGTTCCAAAGACCATAATTAACTTTTTGAACTCATAAAATTTGATTTAATAACATTTGATTTTCGTTTTTTTGGGATTAAAACGTGCATGTCTAAAAACTTTTATAAAGAATATGTTCAGATTTTAACTACGTAGAAAGCAAAAAATTTTAGATTAATTTGTATGCTTTTGTTCAAAAGCGCATAGTTAACTATTTGAACTCATAAAATTTGATTTAATAACATTTGGTTGTTATTTTGTTGGGATTAAAACGTGCATGTCTATAAAGGCTATATAGTGAATTCGTTCGAATTTTAACCGAGTAAAAAGAAAAAAGAATTTAGATTAATTTGTATAATTTTGTTCAAAAGGCCATATTTAACTATTTGAACTCATAAAATTTGATTTAATAACATATGGTTTTAGTTTTGTTGGGATTAAAACGTGTATGTCTAAAAACTCTTTATAGAGAATCCGTTAAAATTTTAACCGAGTAAAAAGCTGGAAATTTTAGATTAATCTGCATAATTTTGTTCTAAAGCTCATAATTAACTATTTGAACTCATAAATTTTGATTTAATAACATTTGGTTTTCGTTTTATTGAGATTAAAACGTGCATGTCTAAAAAGGCTTTATAAAGAATCTGTTCGAATTTTAACGAGTAAAAAGCTGAAAATTATAGATTAATCTGTATAATTTTGTTCAAAAGCCCATAATTAACTATTTGAACTCATAAAATTTGATTTAATAACATTTGGTTTTCGTTTTATCAGGATTAAAACGTAAATTTCTAAAAAGGCTATATAATGAATATGTCCGAATTTTAACCGAGTTAAAAGCTGAAAATTTTAAATTAATATGCATAATTTTATTCCAAAGCCCATAGTTAACTATTTCAACATAAAATATTTGATTTAATAACATAAGGTTTTCGTTTTGTTGGGATTAAAACATGCATGTCTAAATGGGCTTTATAGAGGATCCGTTCGAATTTTAACCGAGTAATAAACGAAAAATTTTAGATTAATCTGTATAATTTAGTTCCAAAGACCATAGTCAACTATTTGAACTCATAAAATTTGATTTAATAACATTTGGTTTTCGTTTTGTTGGGATTAAAACGTGCATGTCTAAAAAAGCTTTATAGAGAATCCGTTAAAATTTTAACAGAGTAAAAAGTTAAAATTTTAGATTAATCTATATAATTTTGTTCAGAAGCCCATAATTAAATATTTGAACTCATAAAATTTGATTTAATAACTTTTGACTTTTGTTTTATTGAGATTAAAACGTACATGTCTAAAAAGGCTTTTTAAAGAATTCGTTCGAATTTTAACTACGTAAAAAGCAAAAAATTTTAGATTAATTTGTATAATTTTGTTCAAAATCCCATAGTTAACTATTTGAACTCATAAAATTTGATTTAATAACTTTTGTTTCTCATTTTGTTTGGATTTAAATATCCTTGTCTAAAAAGGCTATATAGTGAATTCGTTCGAATTTTAACCGAGTAAAAAGCTGAAAATTTTAGATTAATCTTTATAATTTTGTTCAAAGGCCTATAATTAACTATTTGAACTTATAAAATTTGATTTAATAATATTTGGTTTTTGTTTTGTCGGGATTAAAACGTGCATGTCTAAAAAGGCTATAAAGTGAATCCGTTCGAATTTTAAACGAGTAAAAAGCTGAAAATTTTAGATTAATCTGTATAATTTTGTTCAAAAGCCCATAATTAACTATTTGAACTTATAAAATTTGATTTAATAACATTTGGTTTTCGTTTTGTTGGGGTTAAAACGTGCATGTCTAAAAAGGCTATATAGTGAATTCGTTCGAATTTTAACCGAGTAAAACGCTAAAAATTTTAGATTAATTTGTATAATTTTGTTCAAAAGCCCATATTTAACTATTTTAACTCATGAAATTTGATTTAATAATATATGGTTTTCGTTTTGTTGGGATTAAAATGTGCATGTCTAAAAAGGATATATAGTGAATCCGTTAGTATTTTAACCGAGTAAAAAGCTAAAAATTTTATAATAATCTATATAATTTTGTTCCAAACCCCATAGTTAACTATTCGAACTCATAAAATTTAATTTAATTAGATCTGGTTTTCTTTTTGTTGGGACTAAAGCGTGCATGTCTAAAAACGCTTTATAGAGAATTCGTTCAAATTTTAACTGTGCAAAAATCTGAAAATTTTATATTAATTTGTATAATTTAGTTCCAAAGCCCATAGTTAACTATTTGAACTCAAAAAATTTGATTTAATAACATATGATATTCTTTTTGTTGGGATTAAAACTTGCATGTCTAAATGGGCTTTATAGAGGATCCGTTCGGATTTTAATCGAGTACCAAGCGAAAAATTTTAGATTAATCTGTATAATATAGTTTCAAAGACCATAGTTAGCTTTTTGAACTCATAAAATTTGATTTAATAATATTTGGTTTTCGTTTTGTTGGGATTAAAACGTGTCTGTCTAAAGAGGTTTATAAAGAATCTGTTCAAATTTTAACTACATAAAAAGCAAAAAATTTTAGATTAATTTGTATAATTTTGTTCAAAAGCCCATTGTTAACTATTTGAACTCATAAAATTTGATTTAATAACATTTGGCTGTCATTTTGTTGGGATTAAAAGGCACATGTCTATAAAGGCTATATAGTGAATTCGTTCGAATTTTAATCGAGTAAAAAGCTGAAAATTTTAGATTAATCTATATAATTTTGTTCCAAAGCCCATAGTTAACTATTTGAACTCAAAAAAATTTGATTTAATAACATCTGGTTTTCGTTTTATTGGGA
Source organism: Abelmoschus esculentus (assembly GCA_035048815.1). NCBI lineage: Eukaryota > Viridiplantae > Streptophyta > Magnoliopsida > Malvales > Malvaceae > Abelmoschus > Abelmoschus esculentus. The sequence goes on along the minus strand of JAUCBN010000016.1, from coordinate 12,550,565 downwards.
TTAAATCGTGCATGTCTAAAAAGGTTATATAGTGAATCCGTTCGAATTTTAACTGAGTAAAAAGCTAAAAATATTAGATTAATCTGTATAATTGTTTTCCAAAGCCCATAGTTAACTACTTGAACTCATAAAATTTGATTTAATAACATTTGGTTTTCGTTTTGTTGGGATTAAAACGTGCATGTCTAAAAAGGCTATATACTGAATCCGTTCGAATTTTAACTGAGTAAAAAGCTAAAAATTTTAGATTAATTTGTATAATTTTGTTCAAAAGCCCATATTTAACTATTTGAACTCATGAATTTTGATTTAATAATATATGGTTTTTGTTTTGTTGAGATTAAAATTTGCATGTCTAAAAAGGATATATAGTGAATCCGTTGGAATTTTAACCGAGTAAAAAGCTAAAAATATTAGATTAATCTGTATAATTTTTTTCCAAAGCCCATAGTTAGCTACTTGAACTCATAAAATTTGATATAATAACATTTGGTTTTCATTTTGTTGGGATTAAAACGTGCATATTTAAAAAGGCTTTACGAAGAATCTATTCAAATTTTAACCGCGTAAAAAGAAAAAAAATTAGATTAATTTGTATAATTTTGTTCAAAAGACCATATTTAACTAATTGAACTCATAAAATTTGATTTAATAACATTTGTTTTTCGTTTTATTGCGATTAAAATGTGCATATCTAAAAAGGATCTATAGTGAATCTGTTGGAATTTTAACCGAATAAAAAGCTAAAAATATTAGATTAATCTGTATAATTTTTTTCCAAAGCCCATAGTTAACTACTTGAACTCATAAAAATTGATTTAATAACCTTTGGTTTTTGTTTTGTTTGGATTAAAACGTGCATATCTAAAAAGGCTTTATAAAGAATCTATTCAAATTTTAACCATGTAAAAAGCAAAAGAATTTAGATTAATTTGTATAATTTTGTTCAAAAGACCATATTTAACTATTTGAACTCATAAAATTTAATTTAATAACATATGGTTTTCGTTTTGTTGGGATTAAAACGTGTATGTCTAAAAACGCTTTATAGAGAATCCGTTCGAATTTTAACTGAGTAAAAAGCTTAAAATTTTAGATTAATCTATATAATTTTTTTACAAATCCCATAGTTTACTATTTGAACTCTTAAAATTTGATTTAATAACATCTGGTTTTCGTTTTGTTGGGATTAAACCGTGCATGTCTAAAAACGCTTTATTGGGAATCCGTTCGAATTTTAACGGAGTAAAAAGCTTAAATTTTAGATTAATTTGTATAATTTTGTTCAGAAGACCATATTTAACTATTTGAACTCATAAAATTTGATTTAATAACATCTGGTTTTTGTTTTGTTGGGATTAAAACGTGCATGTCTAAAAAGGCTTTATAGTGAATCCGTTCAAATTTTAACCGTGTAAAAAGATGAAAATTTTAGATTAATTTGTATAATTTTCTTCCAAAGCCCAAACTTAACTATTTGAACTCAAAAAATTTAATTTAATAACATATGGTTTTCGTTTTGTCCGGATTAAAATGTGCATATCTAAAAAGGCTATATAGTGAATCCGTTCGAATTTTAACCGAGTAAAAAGCTAAAAATTTTTGATTAATTTGTAAAATCTTGTTCAAAAGCCCATATTTAACTATTTGAACTCATAAAATTTTATTTAATAACATATAATTTTCGTTTTTTTGGATTAAAATGTGCAAGTCTAAAAACACTTTATGGAGAATCTGTTAGAATTTTGAGTAAAAAGATAAAAATTTTAGATTAATCTGTATAATTTTGTTCCAAAGCTCATAGTTAACTATTTGAACTCATAAAATTTAATTTAATAACATATGGTTTTCGTTTTGTTGGGATTAAAATGTGCATCTCTAAAATGCCATTATAGTGAATCCGTTCGAATTTAACCGAGTAAAAAGCTAAAAATTTTAGATTAATTTGTATAATTTTGTTCCAAAGCCCATAGTTAACTATTTGAGCTCAAAAAAATTTGATTTAATAACATATAGTTTTCGTTATGATGGGATTAAAACGTGCATGTCTAAATGGTCTTTATAGAGGGTACGTTCGAATTTTAACTGAGTAAAAAGCTAAAAATTTTAGATTAATCTGTATAATTTTTTTCCAAAGCCCAAAGTTAACTACTTGAACTCATTAAATTTGATTTAATAACATTTGGTTTTCGTTTTGTTCGGATTAAAACGTGCATATCTAAAAAGGCTTTATTAAGAATCTATTCAAATTTTAACCGCATAAAAAGCAAAAAATTTTAGATTAATTTGTATAATTTTGTTCAAAAGACCATATTTAACTATTTGAACTTATAAAATTTGATTTAATAACATATGTTTTTCGTTTTGTTGGGATTAAAACTTGCATGTCTGAAAAGGTTTTATAGTGAAAACATTCGAATTTTAACCGAGTACAAAGCTAAAAATTTTAGATTAATCTGTATAATTTTGTTCAAAAGCACATAGTTAACTATTTCAATTTTTAAAATTTGATTAATAACATCTGGTTTTCGTTTTGTTGGGATTAAAATGTGCATGTCTAAAAAGGCTTTATAGATAATTTGTTCAAATTTTAATCGAGTACAAAGCTGAAAATTTGAGATTAATTTATATAATTTTGTTCAAAAGCCCATATTTAACTACATGAACTCATAAAATTTAATTTAATAACATCTAGTTTTTGTTTTGCTGGGATTAAAATATGCATTTATGAAAAGGCTTTATAGAGAATCCGTTCGAATTTTAAGCGAGTTAACAGCTGAAAATTTTAGATTAATCTGTATAATTTTGTTCAGAAGCCCATAATTAACTATTTGAACTTATAAAACTTGATTTAATAACATTTGGTTTTAGTTTTGTTCGGATTAAAACGTGCATATCTAAAAAGGCTTTATAAAGAATCTGTTCAAAATTTAACCACGTAAAAATGAAAAAAATTTAGATTAATTTGTATAATTTTGTTCAAAACCCATAGTTAACTATTTGAACTCATAAAATTTGATTTAATAACTTTTGATTGTCATTTTAATGAGATTAAAACGTACATGTCTAAAAAGGCTATATAGTGAATCCGTTGGAATTTTAACCGAGTAAAGAGCTGAAAATTTTAGATGAATCTATATACTTTTGTTCAAAAACCCAGAATTAAATATTTGAAATTCTAAAATTTGATTTAATAACATCTGGTTTTTGTTTTTTGGATTAAAACGTGCATGTCTAAATGGTCTTTATAGAGGATCTGTTCAAATTTTAACCGAGTAAAAATCTAAAAATTTAAGATTAATCTGTATAATTTTGTTCCAAAGCCCATAGTTAACTATTTGAACTCATAAAACTTGATTTAATATCATTTGGTTTTCGTTTTGTTCGGATTAAAATGTGCATATCTAAAAAGGCTTTATAAAGAATCTATTCAAAATTTAACCGAGTAAAAATGAAAAAAATTTAGATTAATTTCTATAATTTTGTTCAAAAGGCCATAGTTAACTATTTGATCTCATAAAATTTGATTTAATAACATTTGGTTGTCATTTTGTTGAGATTAAAACGTACATGTCTAAAAAGATTATATAGTGAATCCGTTCGAATTTTAACCGAGTAAAAAGCTAAAAATTTTAGATTAATCTGTATACTTTTGTTCAAAAGCCCATAATTAACTATTTGAACTTCTAAAATTTGATTTAATAACATCTGGTTGTCATTTTTTTGGATTAAAACGTGTATGTCTAAATGGGTTTTATAGAGGATCCGTTCAAATTTTAACCGAGTAAAAAGCTAAAAATTTATGATTAATCTATATAATTTTGTTCCAAAGCCCATAGTTAACTATTTGAAGTCATAAAACTTGATTTAATAACATTTGATTTTCGTTTTGTTCGGATTAAAACGTGCATATCTAAAAAGGCTTTATAAAGAATCTGTTCAAAATTTAACCGCATAAAAATGAAGAAAATTTAGATTAATTTGTATAATTTTGTTCAAAAGCCCATAGTTAACTATTTGAACTCATAAAATTTGATTTAATAACATTTGGTTGTCATTTTGTGGAGATGAAAATATACATGTCTAAAAAGGTTATATAATGAATCCGTTCGAATTTTAACCGAGTAAAAAGCTGAAAATTTTAGATTAATCTGTATACTTTTGTTCAAAAGCCCATAATTAACTATTTTAACTTCTAAAATTTGATTTAATAACATCTGGTTTTTGTTTTGTTGGGATTAAAACGTGCATGTCTAAAAATGCTATATAGTGAATCCGTTCGAATTTTAACCAAGTAAAAAGCTGAAAATTTTATATTAATTTGTATAATTTAGTTCCAAAGCCCATATTTAACTATTTTAACTCATAAAATTTGATTTAATAACATATGGTTTTTCTTTTATTGGGATTAAAATGTGCATGTCTAAAAATGCTTTATGGAGAATCCGTTAGAATTTTAACCGAGTAAAAAGCTAAAAATTTTAGATTAATCTGTATAATTTTGATCCAAATCCCATAGTTAACTATTTGAACTCATAAAATTTAATTTAATAACATCTGGTTTTCGTTTTTTTGGGATTAAAACGTGCATGTCTAAAAAGTCTTTATAAAGAATCTGTGTAATCCTCTTAGCCCGGCCCAGACGAAACCGACACTAACAGATTATACGGGGAGTATCGAACCAAACCCGCAAAGATCCGATTCGATAAATAACCCTGAAAACCGATATATTTTTTTCTTTATCTTTCCTAGATGCATAATTATGTTCCTACATGTCTTGGTCTCATACAAAGCATTAATGGAAGATGTCTGATCACGAATAGGTATCCGATTAAATGCTTAAGTGAATTAAGGACTAAAACGTAAAACTTTTAAATTCTTTTGATAAGTAGAATTTCTTTTCATCAAAGTTCAATTAAGCGCACCAGTATCCTTCACGATAAATTTCAAGTCAAACGAATCATTCTAACATCATCAATTGCATGTTTCTATAATTTAGGGACCAAAATGTAAATCTTTCAAATTACAAGGACTTCGTCAAAGTTAAGTTAGTCATCTTGAAATTAAGTCAACTTTATGCATCCATATGAAATTTTAGCTTAAAATAACATCTGTAGGTACCCTAATTGAACGAAGGAAAATATCCGGGACTAAAATATAATTTCAAGCAACTATCAATTTCTGGTAGTCAAAGGTTTCGAAACTTCTCTGAAGGTTTCAAAACTTTTCGCGTCTAGTAACTTTTCAAAATTGAAATTGCCCGCAAGGTTTCGAAACCTTCATGAAGGTTTCGGAACTATTTAACAAAGGTTTTGAAACCTTCACTAAGGTTTCGAAACTTTGGGTCTGGAACCCAAAAGTTTCGTCACACTAAGTGAACACTAACGACTCAATATAAAACCGTTAATCCCTACCACTATATGCATAAGTCCTAAGCATAATTTACAATATATAACACATGATTATCAATGTCAAGAGCATCAAGCAAACTATAGGCATGCTACCTAGAACATGATTAAAATCATAACGATCATGCAAGTACATGCTTCAACAATTCAAACAATACCATAGTCCAACAATTAACAATCATGCAACATAGGTCTTTTTTCAACATAAACCAAAGTCAAAGTTCACACTCCTCACATAGGTTAAGTTTACACATTGCCAAGTCCCAACTTATTTGCCAAAACATACCGAAATTGATGTAACCTTTCCCCTTGGTTTCCTTGCTCCGAATGAAGTCCCGAGTGCCTTTATTTTTCTGCAAGGATGAAAAGAGAGCTTAAGAAAACATGCTTAGTGAGGAAGCTCTACACAAGATCATCAATGCATCTATTTAAAACCATAATGAAACCATAATTTGCAATGCATCACTAAATCATGCATGCTATCATTTCATGTTCATGTTCATTAAATCAAATATTTCCTTGAGTTTGCACATCCTTATCAAAATTATTCATGAGTGATGCATAATGTCCTCTTTAAACCCATGTATGTATATTGGCATTCTAGTGACCACTTATTATGAACCTTAAGTTCATCGAATACACGGATCCATTGTTAGAGACCATTGTCTCGTCATGACACGAAGTCACCATTGACATGACACCAAGTCACCATTGACATAACACGAAGTCACCATTATAGCACTACCACGTACGATTGGACACATAGTCACCCTTGTTACGTATAGGAAGCTCTACCATGCACGATTGGACACAAAGTCATCCTTGTTACGTGTAGGCAATATTTTTTATTCTCAATAATGTTTATAGGGCACTTACGACAATCCTAATGACATATCATTCGTATTCGAATCTAGAGTTAGTGTCACTAAGCCAATATCATAATCAAATATGGATGATAACTTGCTGCTCATAATGCATGCACAGTATGTTCAACAAAAGAACCGAAAGCCATGCCCATAGGCACCATAATATATAAGGCAATTAACCTTATTGTATTCCAAACCATTTCTCACAATTCCATAACCATGGATGCTTTGATAAACCATGCATTTCAGCAAGTATTTCTCATGCATGCACCAATTCAAATCATGTTCATGCATTTCCAAAAGAAATCTCATTGCATTACCAACATTAATGCCTTTACCGAATGTAGCCGAAACTCATGTTGATATACCAAAAATATTTACTTTACTTACTATTGAACTATGGAAAGTTTTCACTCTCTTCCATTGTCCTCAAAACAGAACCGTACAAAACGTGACTCGCTTAAAGTCCGAAAACACTCACCGACAAGCAAAACGAGCTTTCGCCGATATCCCGATAACCATACCAACGCACCAGCACTCAAGCACCTTCTTGCACTACCTCTACAACATTAAAAACAGAGCATTCTCACATTATAACATGCTTAAACCATCAGTCGCATCATACCTTCACAACACTACCGAAAAACCAAGCCGAAAACACTAAAACATAGCCAAAACGTATCCGAAACATCATCAGCCCAAAACCTAATGAATCTAACATCTAATCCACTTTAATTATTAACCAAAAATAAATCCAAATCATCCTTATATCTCCAGCAACATTAAAACACCTAAAACAGCCCCTAAAACAATCGAAAAATACCTTAAAACAACACCGATTGCATTATTCCGGGATTAAATTAATGTTCCATCAATTGAAGACTCAATTAATCATTTAATTGACATAATAACATAATTAAATCCATCTAATTACATTATTGAATGATATCTAAAAAAGATTTCACAAAAACATTCATAAAATCATTGGATCTAGCATTGAAAACATAAAATTAAGTTTCATTCAAAGATTAGCAAGCTAATACTTGGGAATTTCAATAAAGAACCTTAGAAAAGAGTTAAAATCCAGCAAATTATCTTTGAGATCTATCCACCAAAAAGATGAGAATTTCTCTTCTTGATTCCTTGCAAATTGTTGTTGATTTAGTAAAATTGATGATTAGGTTTTGTAAAGAATGAAGAGATGATTAAAATGAAGTAATTCTTTTTGAAAAAGGTGGAAAAATCAGCAAGGAATTGAAAAAAATAGATGAAGAAGATGGAGAGAAAATGAGAGAAAAAAATAGGTAGTTAAGTGAGAAAATGATTATCATCTTTTAATAAACTAATTAAAAATCATTTTGGTGGATAAATCATTATTTAAAAATTAAATTGGGTTTATGGCCCTCTAAGGATTCTAAGTATAGCTTGCTTTCCAATTTAGTCAATAAAAATACCAATTTCCGAAAATTACAAATTAAGTCCTCCATTCTTTCCAAAAATTACAATTTGGTCACTAATGCATAATTAGGCACAATTAAAAATCAATTTAAAGTACAAATTTCATTCTTTTAATTTTGAAATATCTTTTTAATATTTTTAAACCATATTCCAAAATTATTACTTTTCTAATAAAAAATATTTTAATTTTATATTTCCCCGGAATAACGAACCGGAGAACCCAGTTCGACCCGAATCGAATTCTCCTAACTAAAGACCAAACTACCAACCCCAAAATCGAGATGTTACAATCTGTTCATATTTTAACCGCGTAAAAAGTAAAAAAATTTAGATTAATTTGTATAATTTTGTTCAAAAGCCCATAGTTAACTATTTGAAATCATAAAATTTGATTTAATAATATTTGGTTGTCATTTTGTTAGATTAAAACGTGCATGTCTAAAAAGGCTATATAATGAATCCGTTCGAATTTTAACCGAGTAAAAAGCTGAAAATTTTAGATTAATTTGTATAATTTTGTTCAAAAGCCCATACTTAACTACTTGAACTCATAAAATTTGATTTAATAACATCTGGTTTTTGTTTTGTTGGGATTAAAATATGTATGTATAAAAAGGCTAAAATTTTAGATTAATCTGTATAATTTTGTTCAAAAGCCCATAATTAACTATTTGAACTCATAAAATTTGATTTAATAACATTTGGTTTTTGTTTTGTTGGGTTTAAAACGTGCTTGTCTAAAAAGGCTTTATAGTGAATCCATTCAAATTTTAACCGAGTAAAAAGCTAAAACTTTTAGATTAATTTGTACAATTTTGTTCCAAAGCCCATAGTTAACGATTTAAACTCAAAAAAATTGATTTAATAACATATGGTTTTCGTTTTGTTGGGATTAAAATGTGCATGTCTAAAAGGGCTTTATAGAGGATTCGTTTGAATTTTAACCCAGTAAAAAGCTGTGAATTTAAGATTAATCTGTATAATTTTGTTAAAAAGCCTATAAGTAACTATTTGAACTCATAAAATTTGATTTAATAACATCTGATTGTCATTTTTTGGATTAAAACGTGTATATCTAAATAGGCTTTATAGAGGATCTGTTCTAATTTTAACCGCGTAAAAAGTTGAGAAATTTTAGATTAATATGTATAATTTTTTTTAAAGCTCATAATTAATTATTTTAACTCATAAAATTTGATTTAATAATATTTTATTTTTTTTCGGATTAAAACGGTCATATCTAAAAAGGCTTCATATAGAATCTGTTCAATTTTTAACCGCATAAAAAGCAAAATATTTTAGATTAATTTGTATAATTTTGTTCAAAAGCCCATATTTAACTATTTGAGCTCATAAAATTTGATTTAATAACATTTGGTTTTCGTTTTGTTGGGATTAAAACGTGCATCTCTAAAAACACTTTATAGAGAATCTGTTCGAATTTTAACCATGTAATAATAGTGCAGCTATGCAGTGTACACGTCGCAAATAATAAAGTGATAAGTATATCGTGTATCGTCTCCATAGGGATTGGTATACTTAATATGTCTCCCCTTGTTCCCTTGCTCCTGAAAAATAAGTAAAAACATAGATAAGTGGAATTGTCTAACTAAGTAACTAAATAACAAAACATAAAATAAAGGATTGAGAACGATATAAAGAAAGTGGCTAGGATCCAGCTGCATCAATTAGTGGATTCGATTGATCTTCTTCTTATCCAATGCAATTACACAATACTGCTTCGGCAGTATTGTAGATACAACCTCGGTAGAGTTAGTGTTCTCTACCGCGACAATCTCTTACTCTTGGGCAGATGCATCGAAGTTCAACAAAGTGTCCATAGTTGACTCCGCTTATCTCTAAGTCAGAGCGTTGTTGATGACTGGTCTTTGACGATATCTCTCGACATGAATCAACGATAATCACCAACCAATACAACACTTCTTTTAGCTTCTGAAACTCTTAACCTATCTCTAGGCCGAGTTAGTGTCGTCAACACCGTACTTATCCCTTTTGTGAATCTCTCTCGATTCTAGATAAATAGATTACTTACAAATTTCTCTCTCGAGCTTGAATGCAAGAACAAGGAATGACAGTAGGATAAGCAAACTTCGATATTGTTGTTGCATTAGAACAAAGAAACAAGAAACAATCTCCTATCACTAATATCTACAACCTTCACCTATCCCTAAGAGATTTAGAACATAATATCGATAGGTACAAATATTAGGGGAAGGGTTTCTTTAAAATTGTCTCTCTCTAATAATATGGTCGGCTAGGCTATATATAGTCTTAACCTAGGGCAAACCTTTCCTAAATAGACTCTAACTTTGAGTAGGGAGCAAGTCTTCTACATGAGATCTGATGTTTCCAAGTTTGCAGCCTTCTAGAAAGATTTTCCCATTTGGTCTTTGACTTGGACTTTCAATGTGCTAGCCTGGTCCAATTAGTGGCTGCATCTTCCAGAATGTTCTCTATATTTTTGTCTTTCAGTCGCCTATCATGTTGATGTTGCCACTCAGGATGTTGCCGCGGCCTTGTCCCTACCTCGGCCTCAAAACTGCTTCACCACTGCTTCGGCCTTGGAAATTCCTGCATGTACAAAATATGTAATAATATCCGCATTCTCTATAAATTTCGACTTTGTAAGTAGTGATAACGGAATATCCAATATTGTGTGAATAGTCCATATTTCAGCTCAAGTTGGAGTATAGTAGATGCATAAAGTGCCATGAGAAGGGTAGTAAATAACTGCCTTTTGGGCACTCATCAAATACCCCCAAACTCAAACTATTGCTTATCCTCAAGCACTGCAAGACATCAAATTACCGAATCTTACTCCCATTTGGTCTTACTTTTCCATCTATTCTCCCCACCACGGTCATGACTATTTCTCCGTTTTAGCCACTAGTTTACCCAAGGACTTTTACTGATATGCATGGTATAAGCACAATTTGAGTGCAAGTGTACACGTTGTCAAGTAATAAAATTATAAGTATATCATGTATCGTCTCCACATGGATTAGTATAGTTAATATGTTTTCTCTTGTTCCCTTGCTCCTGAAAAATAAAGTAAAAACACAAATAAGTTGATTTGTTTTATCTAACTAAATAATTAAATAACAAAACATAAAATAAAAGGTTGAAGATGATATAGAGAAAGTGGGTAGGATCCAGTTGTGTCATTCAGTGGATTCAATTGATCTTCTTCTTACCTAATGCAATCACACAACACTACTTCGACAGTACTGCAGATACCGCCTCGACAATATTGGTGTTCCTCTGCCGTGGCAATCTCTTCCTCTTGGGCAGAGGTATCAAAGTTCAGGAAAGTTTCCGTAAGTGACTTCGCTCATCTCTGAGTCAAAGTGTTGTTGATGACCAGTCCTTGACGATACCTCTCAGCGTAAATCAACGATAACCACCAACCAATCCAACACTTGTTTTAGCTGCTGAAACTCTTAACCTGTCTCCCGGTGCCTCCAAAAGAGTATAGGTCGCGTTAGTGTCTACAACACCGTACTTATCCCTTTTGTGAATCTACACCTCTCGATGTTAGATAAATAGATTACTTGCAAACTTCCCTCTCGGGCTTGAATACAAGAACAAAGAATGGCAATAGGATAAGCAAACTTTGATTTATTATTGCATAATAACAAAGATACAAGAATCAATCTTCTCTCACTAATATCGACAACCTTCACCTATCCCTAAGAAGTTTAGAACGTATTATCGTTTAGGTACAATTCTTAGGGAGAAGGATTGGCTCTAAGGGTTTTTCTAAATCGGTATTCTAAATCGGTTCTCTAAACAATATAGCCGGCTAGGGTATTTATAATCTTAACCTAGGGTAAACCTTTCCTAAATAGACTTCAACTTGGAGTAGGGAACAAGTCTTCTTCAAGGAATCTGATATTTCCAAGTTTGCCGCCTTCTAGAAGGGTTTTCCCGCTTGGTCTTTGAATTGGGCTTTTAGTGCGCTAGCCTGGTCCAATTGATGTGCTGTATCTTCCAGAATGTTCTCTATATTTTTTATCTTCCATTGTGCCTCCATTGTTGATGCTGCCACACTGGATTCTGCCACGGCCTTATCTTCTATCTCGGTCGCTACACTTCTTCACTGCCGCTTCGTCTCTAGATATTCTTGCATGTATAGAAATTATAATAATATCTACATTCTCTATAAATATTAACTTTGTAAGTGATGATAACAGAATATCCAATATTTGAGCAAAGAGTTCATAATCGGTTCAAGTTGGTTTATAATAGATGCATAAAGTACCATGGGAAGGGTAGTAAATAACTGCCTTTTAGGCACTCATCAAATACCCCCAAACTCGAACTATTGCTTGTCCTCAAGCAATGCAAAACATCAAATTGCCGAACCTTACTCCCCTTTGGTCTTACTCTTCCCACCATGGTCATGTCTATTTCTTCGTTTTAGCCACTAGTTTACCCAAGCACTTTTACTAAGAAACAAACTATAGGGCTAGGTGAGTGTGTGCATTTTATGGACAAGGATGATTCAAGGCTTTCTTAGATAAACTCTAAGTTCAAGACAAGTAGACTCTTGTACTAAAGCTGTCTCCTTAAAACAACAAGTCTTGAGCCAATTTCGGGCACCTCAAGATATGCGTTTTCTATTTTTTCTTTTTCTTATTAACCATCTATTTAGCATACTAGAGCCAATTTCGGGCACCTCTAGCATGAAGGGGAGCAAAACTAGAGCCGGTGATAGGCACCTCTAGTTAATTTTCTAAAAGGCACTAAGCCTTTATCACCTAAGTTTATTAAAAGAACTCCTAAATCAAACAAGTCCAAAAAGTGTTTATTTTCTTTCTAACCCTAAAGCAAGCTTCTAAGTTCTATTCCATGAGTATCCTATGGTTATCCCTTCAAAACAGAACTTGGGCATGGTAAGGAGAAAGATTTTTATAGCCTTACCGGAGTAAACTAAAACAAAGCTGACGTAAGGCAATGCAAGATTACAAACATAAATTCAAGAAAAAAGAATATTAAAAAAAATTCAGAAAAATTTACTCTCTTTATAGTAATGCCTCGGCAGTGCTTCTGCACCTACAATCTCCCCCAAACTCAAACCGAGCATTGTCCTTAATGCTCAAAATATACAGCATGCAAAAGAAACAAGGATATTAGAAGAGTAGGGATTAGAGAGATTCTGATTGTGATTCAGAAGAGCTGCTGGAAATAGCTGCCCTCATAGGTATTCCTGCTGATGCTTTCTGTCTGGATCCTTGGCCTGGTGATTGCTGTGTTTTTGCCTGCCAGGGTGACTGTACTCTAGTGGGTGATTGTTTCTGCAGTGGTTCCGTGACTTCATCTCCGTCTTCTTCGTCATCTGTATGTATCACCTCTGTTTCTCCTTCTGCCTCGGCAGTTGGTATCCTCTCTTGGATATGCGATGAGCTCTCATGAGCATACTCATCAATTTGTCGAGAAAGACTATCTCTAGAGAAACTGCCAATGGTGATGGGACTCAGTGGTGGAGAGTTGAAGACGGTTTTCCTTTTTGATGGTCGCCTGCTACTTGATGATGTGACGGTTGTGCCTGTAGGTCTGAATGAGCCGGCAGCGTGAAACTGTTGTTGTGGCCTAGCAGTAAAGAATGGTCTAGGCCCTAGAGCAGGTGTTGTCTCTGTGTATGGTGCGAAAGTGACAAAAATGTTGGGAGAGAATTCTGGAAACTGCATCCCATGGGTGGGAAAATTCTAGATCAACATGTTGGCAAGAGTATTGTTGAAATCTCTTTGATATTCCATATATCGTTGCTGGCGCAGGTCTATGTGTGACATCCTCTGCAAAATCTCCTAATATGGATCTGCTGCGGTAGAGGCTTGGGCATGGTCAGGTGCTTCTGCCGTATACTATCCTCCGGTAGTAAAGTCAGCAGTGAATTATTGAGGTGTTTCCTGCACTGAGTCTGCTTGGATGATCTGCATCACTCTGTGGCAGAATTCTTTTGTCTAGCCTTGCCTTTGTGTTGTGTATTCATATGTTGCTTCTATAAGGACACCTGCAGCAATGCATAGGGTAGAGATTAAACTAGGGAAATATAATGGACCTCGTTCTTTCTTACTGCAATCATAGATTTCTTGAAGAATGATCTCTCCAACATTGATGGTCCTTTTGTTGATGATTGAATGAATGAGCAGTAATCTTTTTCTATCAACTGTGCTATTGTAGGAGGTGGGAATGAGGCGTTACTTGATAAATGTGCACCAAAGCTTGGCTTCGGGTTTTAGACTCTCCCTTGTTACCGAACCCTTATGGGCACCGATTTCCCATGATGTGTTGCTGTAACAAAGCTCATCTTTAATCTCCTCATAGTCTTGAATGATGATATTATCTACATAGTCGGCATGATCATCCCGTGTGGGTGTGAGACCATAAAAGTCATTGATAGCTTGCCTCGGTAGTGGATAAAGAGGGTGTCCTTGCTCGGCCCATGTGCGTAAAATTCCCGCACAATTATGCCATTCACCGGTAGAGGCTGTAGGCAGAAAGCCTCCCAACCCTGATGTTGAATCTTGTTGAACAAGTATGATTCAATGCCAAAGTATATTTCATTGTTCTGTTGAAATCCCTGCTCTTCCCATAATTGTCGAGCAACGAACGATCGGTTGAATCTGTCAGCAACAATGGCCGGGGTAAATCTTGTGTAAGAAGCCATTGAGTTGTTTGTGAGAAATTCTAGAGTGAATAGAGATTGTTATGAAAATTGCAAGACGTAGTGAGAGCAAGATTATGAAAGCAAAATTAGTCAGAATGCAAAGTAAATAATGCTCAGCAGTGAGTCTGCTTATATAGTCTGTAAAAATATGACTGTTAAAAATACTAGCTGTAGGCATTTACTGCCTTGTTGCACAGTTACTGCCACAACGGGTTTCTCAGCAGAGAGCCGTTACACTGTTTCTGCCCGTTAGGAATTCTGAGGTTCTGACACAGTGTATTTCTGCTGCAGTAGACTTCCTGCTGTGGCATAATTTTTCCTGCATTGATAACTTTATTTAAAAAAATAAAAACACTGAAAAAAATAAAATATAATATAATACTGAAAATAAAGAATATCGAAAATAATATTCTATAAACTAATCCTAGTATAATAATTAAATTTGAAGGGAAGAGATTATGTTACTTGAGGAGTGCATGTGGATGTATCTCCCATTTTCATTCTCTCTTTCTGGACCGTATCTTTCTTCATGAGTTGGCCAGTCCCTTCAGTGTATTCAACTTCTCCTTTAGGTTTTATTCTTTTATCGAACAGTCTGCCGAGCATACTGCCCAGGCAGGATGTTTTAGTACCTTGGTTTGGTGTATGGAGAGCCTTACATTTTGCTGGAGAGTCTGAATTTGGAAGATTGTGGAAGGCGTTCAACTTGACTTGTTGATCGTTTATTTGCATTGTGAGCTCGCCATTTTCCACATCAATGATGGTGCGTCCAGTAGCAAGGAAAGGTCGACCCAATATGATCAGTGCATTGTCGTCGACTTTACAGTCAAGGACAAGAAAGTCGGCAGGAAATATAAACTTGTCAACCTTCACCAGAATGTCCTCAATTTTGCCTTCAGGGTGCACATAGGATCGATCTGCAAGTTGGAGCAGTACTGTTGTTGGTTTTGCCCGTCCTATTTCAAGTTTCTAAAAGACTGATATGGGCATTAAGTTGATACTTGCTCCAAGTCGCATAGGGTCTTTCCTTTATAATCATCTCCAATCGCACAAGGAATTGTGAAGCATCCAGGATCTTTTAGTTTTGGTGGCATGCGATTATGCAGCATGGACATGCAACCTTCAGTGGCTGCTAGTGTTTCAAATTCTCCTAGCCTTCGTCGTTTGGATACTATGTCCTTTAAAAACTTGACATAGTTGGGCATTTGTTCAATAGCCTCAACTAGTGCCAAGTTGACATTGACCTGCTATAAGATGTCTAGGAACTTCTAAAATTGGTGGTCTTGTTTCTGCTTCTTTAGCCTCTATGGGAAAGGAGGTGGTGGTCTGATATCCTCCAGGTTTCCTTGGAAATTTAGTTTAATACCTGGGGTGAATTTATCTGCAACTGCCTCGGTAGGTAGTTTTGATACTATTGGTTCTGTTGCCATGGCAGAGCTTTTTGCAGGCTCCTACTCAGCCTATGAGTCCTTATGATGTTGCTTTTCTGGTTGGACTCTATCGGTTGAGATCCCTTCTTTATCTTTCAATTGTAGGCCACTTCTAGTTGTGATTACCTTGCATTGCTCGTGGCCTAACACCTTAGCAACTTCAGTATTGCTAGGTAAACCCCCTAGTGGTCGAGTATTTTGTCGTTGGGCAAATTGACTAACCTAGGTTTCTAAGGACTCTATTGCGGCCTCCTAATTCTGCAGTCTCATCTCAGTTCTGTTCATGAAGTCATCAGTACGCTTCATGAAGCGGCTATTCTCCATGATGTAAGCATCAGTCTTTGACATAAAAGCTGTGAGAGAACCTGCTAGTGCGTTTAGAGATTGTTGTTGTTGTACCTGCTGCTGCGGCATAGGCAGCTGAGTATTCTACTGAGGCAGGTTCTAGCTCTGATGCTGGAATCCAGGGGCTTGAGTAGTTGGATTCAAGGCATTGTTAGGGTTACTCCATGAAAAATTTGGATGCCTTTTCCAAGATGGGTTATAATTGTTGGACATCATTGGGTTGTTTATGTTATAGTTTCCAACATATAGGCTGGTCTCCTCATCTTGAATGTAATCCGATGAGTTAGCTGCCTTAACCTCATGTACGCTTCTTTGGGTTTGCATATTCTGAACCATCTTGGTCAAAGAAGCCAATTATGCTGCCACAGAACTTGATGTATCTAATTCATGAGCTGTGGCATGACATCTCATTCCTCCTCGCCTTAATGTGGGAAATTGGAAATCGTTCCTTGCGAGTTTGTTCAAAATTTCAATGGCCTCCGCGGGTGCTCTATCCAAAAGTGTCGCATTTGCAGAAGCGTCTAGCATCATCCTTGTGGAGGCATTAGTAGCATTATAGAACATGGAGACTTATGTCCACAAGGGAAAACCATATAGCAGGCATTTGTTTAATAGTTCTTTCTAACGTTCCCATGCCTTGTACATTGGTTCATCTTCATCTTGCCTGAATGATGTGATTTCATTACGAATGCAGTCATAGAGATTTGTCAGGTTAAACCTCGTAATGAATTATCGGCAAAGTTCCTCTCAAGATCTTATTGATCCTGCTGGGATACCATTCAACCAAGTCTTCGCCCTATCCCTTAGTGAATAGGGGAACAATTTTAATCGTAGAATATCTTCATGGACTCCTTGAATCTTGAAAGAGTTGCACACTTCCATGAAAGATTTGAGATGCTGCCTTGCATTTTCAGTAGCAGACCCACTAAACTGTCCAATTGTGTTCAACATGTTGAACTTCACTAGTTTGAACTTAAAGTGAGTTGCTTCAATTTCTGGGGTGACTACGCTAGGGTTGAGTCAGTTTAGATCTTCCACCAGATAGTCTCTAACCGTGGGCTACCTCGACAATGGTTGCGGCAGTGGCTGCTGCGGCATTGCTGGCAGCAGTACATTATGATAAACAGGTGGAATTTTTTCTCTAGGTGGATTTTCCATAGCTTGGAACAGATTGCGTCTCAGAATATGTCTTATTCGTTCAATCTCAGGATCCAACTCGTACAATGATCCTCTCGGATTTGCCCTAGTCATAAACCAAATAAATAAAAATTAATAAAAACAAAAATAAAATAAATAATTAAAGTTAAGGTTAGATAACGAATAGTTAAAGAGCAAGAAAAGAAAGAAAACAAAATTTAGTTTCCAATCCCCGGCAACAGCACCAAAAACTTAATGTGCGTGGTATAAGCACAATTTGAGTGCAAGTGTACACGTTGTCAAGTAATAAAATTATAAGTATATCGTGTATCGTCTCCACATGGATTAGTATAGTTAATATGTTTTCTCTTGTTCCCTTGCTCCTGAAAAATAAAGTAAAAACACAAATAAGTTGATTTGTTTTATCTAACTAAATAATTAAATAACAAAACATAAAATAAAAGGTTGAAGACGATATAAAGAAAGTGGGTAGGATCCAGTTCTGTCAATTAGTGGATTCAATTGATCTTCTTCTTGTCCAATGCAATCACACAACATTACTTCGACAGTACTGCAGATACTACCTCGGCAATATTGGTGTTCCTCTACCGCGAATCTCTTGCTCTTAGGCAGAGGTATCAAAGTTCAGCAAAGTGTCCGTAAGTGACTCCGCTCATCTCTGAGTCAAAGTGCTGTCGATGACCAATCCTTGATGATACCTCTCGGCGTAAATCAATGATAACCACCAACCAATCCAACAATTCTTTTAGCTGCTGAAACTCTTAACCTATCTACGGTGCCTCCAAAAGAGTATAGGCCGAGTTAGTGTCTACAACACCATACTTATCCCTTTTGTGAATGTACACCTCTCGATGCTAGATAAATAGATTACTTGCAAACTTTCCTATCGGGCTTGAATACAAGAACAAAGAATGGCAATAGGATAAGCAAACTTTGATTTATTATTTCATAAGAACAAAGGTACAAGAATCAATCTTCTCTCACTAATATCGACAACCTTCACCTATCCATAAGAAGTTTAGAACATATTATCATTTAGGTGCAATTCTTAGGGAGAAGGATCAACTCTAAGGGTTTTTCTAAATCGTCTCTCTAAATCGGTTCTCTAAATCGGCTCTCTAAGCAATATGGTCGGTTAAGGTATTTATAATCTTAACCTATGGCAAACCTTTAATAAATAGACTTCAACTTGGAGTAGGGAACAAGTCTTCTTTAAGGAATCTGATATTTCCAAGTTTGTTGCCTTCTAGAAGGGTTTTCCCGCTTGGTCTTTGAATTGGGCTTTTAGCGCGCTAGTCTGGTCCAATTGATGCGCTATATCTTTCAGAATGTTCTCTATATTTTTATCTTCCATTGCGCCTCCATTGTTGGTGTTGACACACTGGATTCTGCCGCGGCCTTGTCTTCTGCCTCGGCCGCTACACTGCTTTACTGCCGTTTTGGCTCTGGATATTCCTGCATGTACAAAAATTGTAATAATATCTGCATTCTCTATAAATATTAACTCTGTAAGTGAGGATAACGGAATATTCAATATTTGAGCAAAGAGTTCATAATTCGGTTCAAGTTGTTGTATAATAGATGCATAAAGTACCATGGGAAGGGTACTAAATAACTGCCTTTTAGGCACTGATCATTTACTAAGAAACAAGCTATAAAGGTAGGTGAGTGTGTGTGTTTTATGGACAAGGTTGATTCAAGGCTTTCTTAGATAAACTCTAAGTTCAAGACAAATAGAATTTGGATTAAAGCTATCTCCTCAAAACAAGTCTTGAGCCAATTTTTGGGCACCTCAAGATATGTGTTTTCTATTTTTTATTTTATTTTATTTTAAGAGAACTTTAGCATACTAGAGCTAGTTTTGGGCACCTCTAGAATAAAGGAGAGCAAAACTAGAACCAGTTTCGGGCACCTCTAGTTATTTTTCCAAAACATTTTAAGCCTTTATCACCTAAGTTCATTAAAAGAAGTCCTAAATCAAGCAAGTCCAAAAAGTGTTTCTTTGTTTTCTAACCCTAAAGCAAGCTTCTAAGTTTTATTCCATGAGTATCTTATGGTTATCCCTTCAAAACAGAACTTGGCCATGGTAAAGAGAAAGATTTCTATTGTAACATCCCATTTTGGGGGTTATTAGTTAGACTTTAGTTAGGAGAATTCGGTTCGGGTCGAATCGGGTTCTCCGGTTCATTATTCCAGGGAAAAATAAAATAAGAATATTTTTAATTAAGAAAAATAATAATTTTTTGAATAGGGTTTAAAAATATTAAAAATTTGTTTCAAAATTAAAATAAAGTAATTTGAACTTTATATTGATTTTTAATTATGCTTAATTATGCATAAGTGACCAATTTGTAATTCTTGGAAAATTGAAGGACTTAATTTGTGATTTTCGAAAATTGTAATTTTAGTGACTAAATTGAAAAGCAAGCTAAACATAGAATACTTAGAGGGCCATAAACCTATTTTAATTTTTAATAATAATTTATTCATCAAAATGCTTTTTAATTACTTTAATTAAAGATGATAAACATTTTCTCACAAAACTACCTTTTTTCTCTCATCTTTTTCTCTCATTTTCTCTCCATTTCCCTCCATCTCTTTTCTTCAATTCCTTGTTGATTTTTGCATCTTTTTCCATAAAGATTACATCATTTTAATCATCTTTCCATTCTTTACAAAACCTAACCATCAATTTTATCAAATCAACACCAAATTGCAAGGAATCAAGAAGAGGAGATTGCATCTTTTTGGTGAATAGATCTTAAAGGTAATTTTCTTTATTTTTAACTCTTTTCTAAGGTTCTTTATTGAAATTCTCAAGTATTAGCTTGCTAATCTTTGAATAAAACTTAATTATATGTTTTCAATGTTAGATCTAGTGATTTTGTGAATGTTTTGTGAAATCTTTTTGGATCTCAATCAATGCTGAAATTAGATGGATTCAATTATGTTTTTATGTTAATTAAATGATTAATTGAGTCTTCATTTGATAGCATATTAATTTAATCCTGGAATAATGTAATCAGTGTTGTTTTAAGGTGTTTCTCGGTTGTTTTAGGGGTTGTTTTAGGTGCTTTAATGTTGCTGGAGATATAAGGATGGTTTGAATGTGTTTTTGGTTCATAATTGAAGTGGATTAGGTGTTAGATTCATTAGGTTTTGGGCTGATGTTGTTCGGATGCGTTTCGGCTTAGTTTACGGTCTTTTCGGCTAAGTTTTCTGTAGTTTTATGGTGATCGGATATGGTTGCTGGTTTGAGCATGTTATGATGTGAGAATGCTCTGTTTTTAATGTTGTAGAAGAGGTACAAGAAGGAGCTTGAGTGCTTATACGTCGGCGTGATCATCGGGAAATCTTTAAAAGCTCGTTTCGTTTGTTGGTGAGTGTTTTCGGACTTAAAGCGAATCGCATTTGGTACGGTTCTGTTTGGGGGACTATGGAAGAGTGTGAAAACCTTCCATAGTTCAAGAGTAAGTAAAGTAAATGTTTTGATAAATCAACATGAGTTTCGGCTACATTCGGTAAAGGCATTATGTTGGTAATGCAATGAGATTCTTGGAAATGCATAAACATGATTTGAATTGGTGCGTACATGAGAAATACTTGCTGAAATGCATAGCTTATTTAGCATCCATGACCATGGAAAATTATGAGAAATGATTTGGAATACAATATGGTTAATTGCCTTATATATGATGGTGCCTTTGGGCATGGCTTTTGGTTCATTTGTTGAACATATTATGCATACGTTATTAGCAACAAGTTATCATGCATATTTGATTATGATATTGGCTTAGTGACACTAACTTTAAATTCGAATACGAATGACATGTCATTAGGATTGTATTAAGTGCACTATAAACAAAGTTGAGAATACAGAAAATTACCTACACGTAACAAGGGTGACTATGTGTCCGATCGTGCGTGGTAGTGCTATAATGGTGACTTCGTGTCATATCAATGGTGACTTCGAGTCATGTCAATGGTGACCTCGTGTCATGACGAGACAATGGTCTCTAACAATGGATCTGTGTATTCGGTGAACTCAAGGTTCACATTAAGTGGTCACTAGAATGCCAATATACATACATGAATTTAAGAAGGACATTGTGTATCATTTATAAATTGTTTTGGATAAGGTTGTGTAAACTCAAGGAAGCATTTGGTTTGAGAATGTGAACATAAGATGTTAGCATGCATGTTTTAGTGATGCATTACAAATTATGATTTCATTATTGTTTTAAATAAATGCATTGATGATCTTGTGTAGAGCTTCCTCACTAAGCATGTTTGCTTAAGCTCTCTTTTCATCCTTGCAGAAAAATAAAGGCACTTGGGACTTCGTTCGAGGCAAGGAAACCAAGGGGGAAGATTAATTCAATTTGGTATGTTTTTGGCAAATAAATTGGGGCATGGCAATGTGTAACCCAACCTATGTGAGAGTGTGTACCCAGCCTTTGGTTTAGTATATACTTAGACTTTGGTTTATGTTGAAATAAGACCTATGTTGCTTGATTGTTAATTGATGGACTATGGAATTGTTGGATTATTGAAGCATGTACTTGCATGATTGTTATGTTTTTAATCATCTTCTAGGAAGCATGCCTATACTTTGATTGATGTTTGTGACATTGTTAATAACGTGTCGTATGCTGTTAATTATGCTTAGGACTTGTGCATTTAGTGGTAGTGATTAATGGTTGAGTATTGAATAGTTAGTGTTCGCTTAGTGTGAAGAAACTTTTGGTTCCAGACCCAAAGTTTTGGAACATTAGTGAAGGTTCCGAAACCTTTGTCAAATAGTTTTGAAATCTTCAGGAAGGTTTCGAAACCCTGCGGGCAATTTCAATTTTAAAAGTTATTGGACGCAAAAAGTTTTGAAACTTTCAAGGAAGTTTCGAAATCTTTTACAAAATGTTTCGAAACCTTTTGGAAGGTTTCGAAATCTTTGGCCACCCGGAATTGATAGTTGCTGGAAATTATATTTTAGTCTCGGATATCTCCCTTTGTTCGATTAGGATACTTACAGATGTTATTTTGAGCTAAAATTTTGCATGCATGCATAAAGTTGATTTAATTTCAAGATGGTTAACCTAATTTGGATAAAGTCCTTGTAATTTGAAAGATTTACATTTTGGTCCCTAAATTAGAGAAACATGCAATTGATGATGTTTGAATGATCCGTTTGACTTGAAATTTACCTTGAAGGACACTTGAGTGTTTAAGTGAACTTTGATGAAAAGAATTTATACTTTAATAATAGAATTTAAAAGTTTTATGTTTCATCCTTAATTTACTTAAGTGTTTAATCGGATGTTTGTTTATGATTGGTTTGTTTCCGTTAATGCCTTGTATGAGACCTTGACATTTAGCAACAAGATCATGCATCTAGGAAAGATAAAAATAAATAAATATCACAGTTTTACAGTTGTTTATCGAATTGGACCTTTGCGGGTTTGGTTTGATATTCCCCGTGTAACCCATTAGTGTCAGTTCCGTCTAGGCCGGACTAAGGGGGTTACATTTGGTGGTATCAGAGCCAAGTTTGTAAAGTGTGTAGTTGGTTTGTCAAAGTACGTGATGGTTTGCTAAGTTTTGTGATTAGTATGTTAAGTGTAAGATTGTAAGTGATATGTTTTTGTTGTGTGTATACCGATACATTGTGAGTGTACCTAGAGTGATAATGGGTAAAAGGGGTGGTCAGTTATACATTGCCAATGCCAACATATTTTTGGATGCTCTTCGGTTTCCCTTGGTTCTTGCCCGAATGTATGTTTATTATGTCTTACTATTATGTTTTAAAATTGCATATTTGAAGTATTTGGATAATGCCTCCGAGACGAGAGACTCGTGCTAGTGCGAGCATGATCAACGATGGTCAGGCTTCCACCTCCTCCACCAGTTGGTATGCCACCCGCTGGTGTGTCTACGGTTCTAGTAGGAGGCCAGTTCAGAGAGTTTGCCCAGTTCATACAGGCTATGACGGGTGCGTTTCAGGAAGCTAAGGCTGAAGTGCATATACCGGCTCCTGCACCTGCCGTTGTGGTTACCCCTGGACTACCGCTAGAGCGACTGCGTAGCTTGGGTGGTGTTGAGTTTCGTGGGTCTGACCCGAGTTCAACTGAGGAGTGGTTGGCTAGAACTGAGAGGATTTTGGATCAGATGGATTATCAGGATGCCCGGAGGTTGGGTTGCGTGGTCTCTCTACTTTAGGGGGATGCTTATAGGTGGTGGACTACCACGAAAGCGGGTGTAGCTATTGCTAACCTGACATGGGAGTATTTTAGGACCGCCTTTGTGCGGGAGTTTTGGGGTCCGTAGTACGAGGATACACGGAAGAGGGAGTTTATGTCCCTGGTGTAGGGCACTATGAGTGTGGCCGACTATGAGATACAGTTTATCAGATTGAGTCACTATGCTCCTGAGTTGGTTCCTACGGAGCGTAAGAGATGTGATAGGTTCCGATATGGGTTAGATCCTGAGATTAAGACATATTTGTTGGCTGCGGAGTACACTGAGTTCAATATGCTTGTTAATAGGGATAAGGTTGTTAAGGAGTCCCTGGGGGAGGCTAGGAAGTCTTCCGATGTCGGAAAGAGGCCTATTAAGGCTAGCACCCAAGGTA
This sequence comes from Abelmoschus esculentus, assembly GCA_035048815.1. Taxonomy (NCBI): domain Eukaryota; kingdom Viridiplantae; phylum Streptophyta; class Magnoliopsida; order Malvales; family Malvaceae; genus Abelmoschus; species Abelmoschus esculentus. The sequence goes on along the minus strand of JAUCBN010000016.1, from coordinate 12,526,584 downwards.
ATGAGGGTAAGAGGTTTCGGGACAACTGATACAGAGCCGATCGATGCCAAGGTGATTTTGGACACGGCGGTCGTGCTCAACAGTTTGGTAGAGGTGGTGGTGACATTGCAGTTTATAACTTGTGTTCTAGGCGCCATCCGAGAGAGTGTTGGTGGACCACTGGTGCATGTATTGGTTGTGGATCTAAGGACCATAAGTAGAGGGATTGTCCGAGGTTTGCTGGGGAGGTTGGTAATCGAGCTGAGGCTGCTGTGATACCTGGAAGAGGATGCGGTGGAGGTAAAGGTCCTTTCTAGAGGCAGGGTGATGGCCGTAGAGTTTATGCTCAACGTGGGACTCGTAATGCTACAGATATGGTTGCAGGTACTTTTTCTTTGCAAAATGTACTGTTCTTTTCTTTGATAGATTCGGGATCTACGCATTCTTATGTTTTGAGTGAGCATGCATATTTGTTGGATATCCTTGTTGAGGTTTTAGATGTGGGGGTTATGGTTACTAGTTCTTTGGGGTAGACGGTGATCGTAAAAAGGTTGTATAGGAGGTGTCCGTTGGAGGTACAAGGGAATGTCTTTGAGGTTGATTTGATGGAGTTGTCGTTTCATGGTTTTGACCTTATCTTGGGAGTTGATTGGTTGACGGAGCATAGAGCCATGGTGGATTTTGAAAAGAAGCGGGTTACGTTGAGGTTGTTAGATGGTAGCAAGGTTGTGGTAAAGAGTGAGTATACCGGATTCTTATCCAATATGGTTTCGGCCTTACAAGCGGAAAAGTTGATGCAACATGGTGGTATGGCATATCTAGCATATGTAATGAACCCGAGAATAGGAGAGGTTCGGATGCAGGACATTCGAACAGTACGTGACATTCCAGAAGTTTTTCCTAAGGAGTTGCCAGGATTACCTCTCGATCGTGATGTGGAGTTTAGTATCGAGACTTATACTGGTACTAATCTGGTGTCTATTGCTCCTTATCGCATGGCACCTAAGGAGTTTAAGGAGTTAAAGATGCAGTTACAGAAGTTGCTTGACTGTGGTTTTTTACGACCGAGTGTATCACCTTGGGGTTCACCGATGTTGTTTATGAAGAAGAAAGATGGCACGATGAGGATGTGCTTGATTACCAGCAACTGAATAAGTTAACCGTGAAGAATAAGTATCCTTTACCGAGGATTGATGATTTGTTTGATCAGTTTCAAGGAGCAAATGTGTTCTCGAAGATTGATTTGAGATCGGGGTGCTACCAGTTGAAGGTGAAAGAAGAGGATATGTTGAAAACGGCTTTTCGGACAAGGTATGGTCATTATGAGTTTTTGGTGATGCCGTTTGGATTGACAAATGCCCCTGCTTCTTTTATGGATATGATGAACTGGGTGTTTCACGAGTACTTGGATCAGTTTGTGGTAGTATTCATAGATGATATCCTCGTGTATTCACGTACCGAGGGAGATCATGATCAGCATTTGCGGATAGTGTTGCAAGCGTTGAAAGAGAACCAGTTGTATGCTAAGCTAAGCTAAGTGTGAGTTTTGGTTAAAAGAAGTGGTGTTTCTTGGTCTTGTGGTGTCGGAAAAGGGTATTAGTGTTGATCCGAAGAAGCTAGAGGCTGTTATGGGTTTGAAGCAACCGAGATCGGTGTCAGAGGTTCGAAGTTTCCTAGGCTTGGCTGGGTATTATCGTAGGTTCGTTGAGGGTTTTTCGAGCATTGCTGCTCCTATGACTAAGCTATTGCAAAAGAAGGTTCCTTTTGAGTGGAAAGAAAGTCAACAAAAGAGTTTTGAGAAGTTGAAGGAAGTGTTAACTAGTGCTCCGGTGTTGGTTCAACCCGAGTCCGGTAAGGTTTCGTGGTTTATAGTGATGCATCGTATGTAGGTCTCAGGTGTGTTTTGATGCAAGAGGGGAAAGTTGTAGCTTATGCTTCTAGACAGTTGAGGGTACATGAAAAGAATTATCCGACTCATGATTTGGAGCTGGCGGTGGTGGTTTTTGCTTTGAAGATTTGGAGACATTATTTACAATGGATAGGGTTGCTGAGGGTGAGGCTTTGGTACCTTTTGTGGAGGACATTGCTGAGGGTAGACCGACCGAGTATCATTTTGATGATGTTGGGGTGTTGTGTTTTAGAGGTCGGGTTGTGGTACCGGATCATCAGGAGTTGAGGTAAGCTATCTTGGCGGAAGCTCATACTAGTCCGTTTGCTATGCATCCGGGTAATATGAAGATGTATAGAGATCTCAAAAGTGTATACTTTTGGGTTGGTTTAAAGAAAGATGTGACGGAGTTTATATCTTGTTATATGGTGTGCCAGCGAGTGAATGTTGAACATCAGTTCCCTGTAGGATTGTTGCAGACGGTTCAAGTTCCAGAATGGAAATGGGAGAGAATTACCATGGATTTTGTGACGGGGTTGCCATTAACACCATCCAAAAAGGATTCTATTTAGGTGATTGTGGATAGATTTACGAAGTGTGCATATTTTCTTGTCGTGCATACGACGTACTCATTGGATAAGTTGGCGGATTTGTATGTTTCTAAGGTGGTGAGATTATATGGTGTGCCTAAGTCGATCATATCGGATAGAGATCCACGGTTTACATCTAAGTTTTGGAGGAGTTTGTAGACAGCTTTGGGTACGAGACTTAGCTTTAGTACAGCTTATCATCCACAGACGGATGGTCAGTCTGAGCGTGTTATTCAGACTTTAGAAGATATGTTGAGGTGTTGTGTCATCGAGTTTCAAGGTTCTTAGGAGAAGCAATTATCGTTGGTAGAGTTTGCTTATAATAATAGTTTTCAGACAAGTATACAGATGGCACCGTTTGAGGCGTTATACGGGCGTAGGTGTCGTACACCTTTGTATTGGAAGGAAGTTGGACAGAAGTATGTTTCTTTGCCTCAAATGTTGAAGGATACGGATGAGAAAGTTAAGTTGATATGTGCTAAACTTAAGGAAGCTTCGAATAGGCTGAAGTCCTATGTCGATTTAAAACGTAGAGAGATAGACTATGCTATTGGAGATAAAGTATTTCTTAAGGTTTCTCCATGGAAGAAGGTGATGAGGTTTGGACATAAGGGTAAGCTGGGTCCTCGTTTTATTAGACCATATGGGGTGTTGGAGCGTGTTGGTCCTGTTGCTTATAGATTGAGATTGCCAGAGGAGTTGAGCAGGATGCATGATGTTTTTCATGTATCAATGCTTCGTAGATATAGATCGGATCCTTCTCATGTTGTTCCAGTTGAGGAGATTGAGTTAAGGGAGGATATGAGTTATGAGGAAGAATCGGTGAGGATTTTGGATGTAGATACAAAGGTTCTTCGAGGAAAGACCATAGATTTAGTTAAAGTGCTTTGGAAACACTAAGGTGTTGATGAGGCAACTTGGGAGACAAGGAAAAACATGGAGGAGCAGTTTCCTCACTTGTTTACTTCAGGTAAATTTTGAGGACGAAATTTTCTTAAGAGGGGGAGAGTTGTAACATCCCGTTTTTGGGGTTATTAGTTAGGCTTTAGTTAGGAGAATTCGGTTCGAGTCGAATCGGGTTCTCCGGTTCATTATTCTAGGGAAAAATAAAATAAGAATATTTTTAATTAAGAAAAATAATAATTTTTGGAATAGGGTTTAAAAATATTAAAAATATGTTTCAAAATTAAAAGAAAGTAATTTGAACTTTATATTGATTTTTAATTATGCTTAATTATGCATAAGTGACCAATTTGTAATTTTTGGAAAATTGGAGGACTTGATTTGTGATTTTCGAAAATTGTGATTTTAGTGACTAAATTGAAAAGCAAGTTAAACTTAGAATCCTTAGAGGGCCATAAACCCATTTTAATTTTTAATAATAATTTATTCACCAAAATGCTTTTTAATTACTTTAATTAAAGATGATAAACATTTTCTCACAAAACTACCTTTTTTCTCTCATCTTTTTCTCTCATTTTCTCTCCATTTTCCTTCATCTCTTTTCTTCAATTTCTTGCTGATTTTTGCATCTTTTTCCACAAAGATTACATCATTTTAATCATCTTTTCATTCTTTATAAAACCTAACCATCAATTTTATCAAATCAACACCAAATTGCAAGGAATCAAGAAGAGGAAATTGCATCTTTTTGGTGAATAGATCTTAAAGGTAATTTTCTGGATTTTTAACTCTTTTCTAAGGTTCTTTATTGAAATTCCCAAGTATTAACTTGTTAATCTTTGAATAAAACTTAATTCTATGTTTTCAATGTTAGATCAAGTGATTTTATGAATGTTTTTACGAAATCTTTTTGGATCTCATTCAATGCTTAAATTAGATGGATTCAATTATGTTTTTATGTTAATTAAATGATTAATTGAGTCTTCATTTGATAGCATATTAATTTAATCCCGGAATAATGCAATCGGTGTTGTTTTAAGGTGTTTTTCAGTTGTTTTAGGGGCTGTTTTAGGTTCTTTAATGTTGCTAGAGATATAAGGATGGTTTGAATGTGTTTTTGGTTCATAATTGAAGTGGATTAGGTGTTAGATTCATTAGGTTTTGGGCTGATGTTGTTCGGATGCGTTTCGGCTTAGTTTACAGTCTTTTCGGCTAAGTTTTCTGTAGTTTTATGGTGATCGGATATGGTTGCTGGTTTGAGCATGTTATGATGTGAGAATGCTCTGTTTCTAATGTTGTAGAAGAGGTACAAGAAGGAGCTTGAGTGCTTATACGTCAGCGTGATCATCGGGAAATCTTTAAAAGCTCGTTTCGTTTGTTGGTGAGTGTTTTCGGACTTAAAGCGAATCGCATTTGGTACGGTTCTGTTTGGGGGACTATGGAAGAGTGTGAAAACCTTCCATAGTTCAAGAGTAAGTAAAGTAAATGTTTTGATAAATCAACATGAGTTTCGGCTACATTCGGTAAAGGCATTATGTTGGTAATGTAATGAGATTCTTGGAAATGCATAAACATGATTTGAATTGGTGCGTACATGAGAAATACTTGCTGAAATGCATAGCTTATTTAGCATCCATGACCATGGAAAATTATGAGAAATGATTTGGAATACAATATGGTTAATTGCCTTATATATGATGGTGCCTTTGGGCATGGCTTTTGGTTCATTTGTTGAACATATTATGCATACGTTATTAGCAACAAGTTATCATGCATATTTGATTATGATATTGGCTTAGTGACACTAACTTTAAATTCGAATACGAATGACATGTCATTAGGATTGTATTAAGTGCACTATAAACAAAGTTGAGAATACAGAAAATTACCTACACGTAACAAGGGTGACTTTGTGTCCAATCGTGCATGGTAGAGTTGCCTACACGTAACAAGGGTGACTATGTGTCCGATCGTGCGTGGTAGTGCTATAATGGTGACTTCGTGTCATATCAATGGTGACTTCGAGTCATGTCAATGGTGACCTCTTGTCATGACGAGACAATGGTCTCTAACAATGGATCTGTGTATTCGGTGAACTCAAGGTTCACATTAAGTGGTCACTAGAATGCCAATATACATACATGAATTTAAGAAGGACATTGTGTATCATTTATAAATTGTTTTGGATAAGGTTGTGTAAACTCAAGGAAGCATTTGGTTTGAGAATGTGAACATAAGATGTTAGCATGCATGTTTTAGTGATGCATTACAAATTATGATTTTATTATTGTTTTAAATAAATGCATTGATGATCTTGTGTAGAGCTTCCTCACTAAGCATGTTTGCTTAAGCTCTCTTTTCATCCTTGCAGAAAAATAAAGGCACTTGGGACTTCGTTCGAGGCAAGGAAACCAAGGGGGAAGATTAATTCAATTTGGTATGTTTTTGGCAAATAAATTCGGGCATGGCAATGTGTAACCCAACCTATGTGAGAGTGTGTACCCAGCCTTTGGTTTAGTATGTGCTTAGACTTTGGTTTATGTTTAAATAAGACCTATGTTGCTTGATTGTTAATTGATAGACTATGGAATTGTTGAATTGTTGAAGCATGTACTTGCATGATTGTTATGTTTCTAATCATCTTCTAGGAAGCATGCCTATAGTTTAATTGATGTCCGTGACGTTGTTAATCATGTGTCATATGTTGTTAATTATGTTTAGGACTTGTGCATTTAGTGGTAGTGATTAATGGTTGAGTATTGAATAGTTAGTGTTCGCTAAGTGTGATGGAACTTTTGGTTCCAGGCTCAAAGTTTCAAAACCTTAGTGAATGTTCCGAAACCTTTTTCAAATAGTTTTGAAATCTTTAGAAAGGTTTCGAAACCTTGCGGGCAATTTTAATTCTCGAAAGTTACTGGACGCGAAAAGTTTCGAAACTTTCAGGGAAGTTTCTAGAGATATAAGGATGGTTTGGATGTGTTTTTGGTTCATAATTGAAGTGGATTAGGTGTTAGATTCATTAGGGTTTGGGCTGATGTTGTTCGGATGTGTTTCGGCTTAGTTTACAGTCTTTTCGGCTAAGTTTTCGGTAGTTTTATGGTGATCGGATATGGTTGTTGGGTTTGAGCATGTTATAATGTGAGAATGCTTTGTTTTTAATGTTTTAAAAGAGGTACAAGAAGGTTCTTGAGTACTGGTACGTTGGCGTGATCATCGAGAAATCGGCGAAAGCTTATTTCGTTTGTTGGTGAGTGTTTTCGGACTTAAAGCGAATCGAGTTTGGTATGGTTCTGTTTTGGGGAATATGGAAGAGTGTGAAAATCTTTCATAGTTCAAGAGTAAGTAAAGTAAATTTTTTGATAAATCAACATGAGTTTCGGCTACATTCGATAAAGGCATTATGTTGGTAATGCAATGAGATTATTGGAAATGTATGAACATGATTTAAATTGGTGCATACATGAGAAATACTTGCTGAAATGCATAGCTTATTTAGCATCCATGACCATGAAAATTATGAGAAATGATTTGGAATAAAATATGGTTAATTTCCTTATATATGATGGTGCCTTTGGGCATGGCTTTTGGTTCATTTGTTGAACATATTATGCATGCATTATGAGCAGCAATAAATCATGCGTATTTGATTATGATATTGGTTTAGTGACACTAACTTTAGATTCAAATACGAATGACATGTCATTAGGATTGTCTTAAGTGCACTATAAACAAAGTTGAGAATACAGAAAATTGGCTACACGTAACAAGGGTGACTTTGTGTCTAACCGTGCATGGTAGAGCCGCCTACACGTAACAAGGGTGACTATGTGTCCGATCGTGCGTGGTAGTGCTATAATGGTGACTTCGTTTCATGTCAATGGTGACTTCGAGTCATGTCAATGGTGACTTGGTGTCATGTCAATGGTGACCTTGTGTCATGACCAAACAATGGTCTCTAACAATGGATCCGTGTATTCGGTGAACTCAAGTTTCACATTAAGTGGTCACTAGAATGCCAATATGCATACATGAATTTAAGAAGGACATTGTGTATCATTTATAAATTATTTTGGATAAGGTTTTGTAAACTCAAGGAAGCATTTGGTTTGATGAACGTGAACATGAGATGTTAGCATGCAGGTTTTAGTGATGTATTACAAATTATGATTTCATTATGGTTTTAAATAGATGCATTGATGATCTTGTGTAGAGCTTCCTCACTAAGCATGTTTGCTTAAGCTCTCTTTTCATCCTTGCAGAAAAATAAAGGCACTTGGGACTTCGTTCGAGGCAAAGAAACCAAGGGGGAAGATTAATTCAATTTGGTATGTTTTTGGCAAATAAATTCGGGCATGACAATGTGTAACCCAACCTATGTGAGAGTGTGTACCCAGACTTTGGTTTAGTATGTACTTAGACTTTGGTTTATGTTTAAATAAGACCTATGTTGCTTGATTGTTAATTGATAGACTATGGAATTGTTGAATTGTTGAAGCATGTACTTGCATGATTGTTATGTTTTTAATCATCTTCTAGGAAGCATGCCTATAGTTTAATTGATGTCCGTGACGTTGTTAATCATGTGTCATATGTTGTTAATTATGTTTAGGACTTGTGCATTTAGTGGTAGTGATTAATGGTTGAGTATTGAATAGTTAGTGTTCGCTTAGTGTGATGGAACTTTTGGTTCCAGGCTCAAAGTTTCAAAACCTTAGTGAATGTTCCGAAACCTTTTTCAAATAGTTTTGAAATCTTTAGAAAGGTTTCGAAACCTTGCGGGCAATTTTAATTCTCGAAAGTTACTGGACGCGAAAAGTTTCCGAACTTTCAGGGAAGTTTCGAAACCTTTTAAAAAAAGTTTCTTGGAGATTAAAGAAGGGAAACATAAAGGGCCTTTGTCTTTCTTACTGCAATCATAAATTTCTTAGAGAATAATTTCTCTAACGTTGGTGGTCCTCTTGTTGATTATGGACTGGATGAGCATCAAACGTCTCCTGTCGACTGTGTTGTTATGCGATGTGGGCATTAGACGACTTTTGACTAAGGTGCACCACATCTTAGCCTCGGGTTTGAGGTTGAATCTTGTTACAAATCCTCTATGGTTACCGGTCTCCCAAGGGGTATCATCGTAACAAAGATCATCTTTGATTAGCTCAAAGTTGACATCGGTGACCTCCGCCTCAAAATCACTATGTGCGTTGGACAACGGAGTGAGGCCATAGTGTTGGTTGATTACTTCGGCATTAAGGGCGACTGGCTTCCCTCGGCAGTGGACATATAAATTTCCTTCGCTTGGTATGTGGGCATAAAACTCTCGGACGATCGTGGCATTCGCTGGGGGAGGTTGGAGACAAAAGATTTCCTAATCTTGGTATTTGATTTTGTCGAACAAGAACTGTTCGATGCCGTAATTATCTTCATCCAAATGTTGAAATCCTTGCTCCTCCCATAGCTGTCGGGCCACAAAATAATGGTTGAATCACTCTTTAATGGAAGCAGGATAAAAACGGTTGTAAGCGGCCATGATTGTAGTTATTGGATGCCTTGAACGAAATCTGGAGTACTTGAAAAGATTGCTGGAAAGTTTAAGAAGTAGATGAGAGCTAAAGTAATGAAGAGCAAGATTGTGAAAGAAAGAAGATTAGCAAGAATGCAAGAGTACAGAATTCACAATAAGGAGGCTGGTTATATAGGCTATAAAAAAATATGACTGCTAAAAATTAGCCGTTAGGCATTTACTGCCTTGCTGAACAGTTACTGCTGCGGCGGTTTTCTTGGCAGAAAGCCGTTGCATTGTTTCTGCCCGTTAGGATTTTTGCGGCTCTGATACAGTGTATTGTCGCGGTAGCAGACTTCCTGCTGTGAAATAATTTTTCTGCATTCGTTGCTTTTTTTATCCTAAAAAAACAAAACTTAAAAACATAAAATACTGAAAATAAAACATAACAACATATAAAACTAGTCCTAATATATAAATAAAATGGAAGGGAAGAGATTATGTTACTTATGGAGTGCATGTGAATGCATCTCCCAATTTGATTATCTCTTTCTGGCTCGTATCTTCCTTCGGGTGTTGGCCAGTCCCTTCAGTGCATTAGACTTCTCCTTTGGGCTTTATTCGCTTACCGAATAGTTTGCCGAGCTTGCTTCCCATGCAGGATGTTTTAGTACCCTGGTCTGGTGTATGGAGAGCCTTACATTCTGCTGGAGCGTTTGAATTTGTGAGATTGTGCAAGGCGTTCAACTTGACTTGTTGATCGTTTATCCGTATTGTGAGCTCGCCATTTTCTACATCGATGATGATGTGTCTAGTAGCAAGGAAAGGTCAACCCAGGATGATCGATGCATTGTCATCGGCCTCACAGTCAAGGAAAAGAAAGTCGACAGGAAATATAAACTTGTCGACCTTAACCAGAATATCCTCAATTTTGCCTTCAGGATGCACATATGACCGATCCGCAAGTTGGAGTAGTACTATTGTTGGTTTTGCCCGCCCTATTCCAAGTTTTTGAAAAACTAGTTTGGGCATTATAATGATGCTTGCTCCCAAATCGCATAGGGCCTTTCCTTCATAACCATCCCCAATCGCATAGGTGATTGTAAAGCATCTACGATCTTTTAGCTTAGTCGGCATGCAATTATATAGCATGACCATGCAACCTTTAGTGGCTGCCACCGTTTCAAATTCCCCTAGCCTTCGTCGTTTTGATACTATGTCCTTTAAGAACTTGACATAGTTGGACATTTGTTCAATAGCCTCAACTAATGGCAAGTTGATATGAACTTGCTTTAAGATGTCTAGGAATTTCTGAAATTTGTAATCCTGTTTGTGTTTTTTTTAACCTCTGCGGGAAAGGAGGTGGTGGTCTTATATCCTCCAGGTTTCCTTGGATATTGAGTTTAATACCTGGGGTGAACTTATCTGCAGCTGCCTCGGTAGGATTTTCAGGTACTACTGGTTCTACTGACGGAGCAGTGCTTTTGGCAGGGTCTTACTCAGCTTCTGAGTCCTCGTGATCTTGCTTTTCTGGTTGGACTCTATCGGTTGAGGGCCTTTCTTTATCTTTTAATTGTAGTCCACTTCTTATCGTAATTACCTTGCATTGCTCATGGCCTAACACCTTAGCAACCTCAGTATTTCTAGGTAAACCCCCTAGTGGTCGAGTGTTTTATCGTTGTGCAAATTGACCACCTTGGCTTTCTAAAGACTTGATGGCAGCCTCATGGTTCTGTAGTCTCATCTCAGTTTGGTTCATGAAGCCATCAGTACGCTTCATGAAGCGGCTATTCTCGGCCATGTATGAATCAGTCTTTGACATGAATGACGTAAGAGAACCTACCAGTGCATTCAGAGACTGATGTTGTTCGACCTGTTGCTGTGGCATGGACTGCTGAGTGTGCTGCTGCGGCAGGTTCTGACTTTGGTGCTGGAATCCAGGGGCTTGGTTGACTGGATTTAAGGCATTATTGGGGTTACTCTATGAAAAGTTTGGATGCCTTTTCTAGGATGGGTTGTAATTGTTGGATATCATATGATTGTTCTTGTTATAATTTCCAATATATAGGCTGGTTTCCTCATCTTGCATGTAATCAGATGAGTTAACTGCCTTAACCTCATGTATATTTTGTTGGGCTTGCATATTCTGAACCATCTTGGTCAGAGAAGCCAATTGTGCTACCCCCGAACTGGTTGTGTCTAATTCATTTATCATGGCATGGCGTCTCATTCCTCCTCACCTTCATGTAGGGAACTGGAAATCGTTCCTTGCGATTTTGTTCAGAATCTCAATGGTCTCATACATTGGTTCATCATCATCCTTCCGAAATGATGTGATTTCATTACGGATGCGATCATAGAGATTTGTTGGGTTGAACCTCATAATGAGTTCTCGGTAGATTTCATCCCTAGATCCTATGGATCTTGCTGGGATACCATTTAACCAAGTTTTCGCCCTATCCCTCAGTGAATAGGGGAATAACTTTAATCTTAAAATATCTTCATGGACTCCTTGGATTTTGAAAGAATTGCACACTTCCATGAAAGATTTAAGATGCTGCCTTGCATCTTCAGTAGCAGACCCACTAAATTGTCCAATTGTGTTCAACATGTTGAACATCACTGGTTTGAGCTCAATGTGAGTTGCTGCAATCTCTGGGGTGACTACGCCAAGTTTTAGTCCCTTTAGGTCTTCCACCATAAAGTCTCTAACAGTGAACTACCTTGGCAATGGTCGCGGCAGTTGCTGCGGCGGCATTGCTAGTGGCAGTACATTATGATCAACAGGTGGAATTTGTCCTCTTGGTAGATCATCCATGACTTGAAACAGGTTGCGCCATAGATGGTGTCCTGTGCGTTCAATTTCAGGATCCAATTCGTACAATGGACCACTCGGGTTTGCCCTGGTCATATACTAGATAAGCAAAAGTTATAAAAAATAATTAGAATTTATGTTAAATAAAGAATGGTTAAAGAGCAAGAAAATAAAGAAAACAAAAATTTAGTTGTCAATTCCCGGTAACGGCACCAAAAACTTGATGCGTGTAATAATAGCGCAATTGTGTAGTGTATACGTCGCAAGTAATAAAGTGATAAGTATATCGTGTATCGTCTCCACAGGGATTGGTATACTTAATATGTCTCCCCTTGTTCCTTGCTCCTGAAAAATAAAGTAAAAACACAGATAAATGGAATTGTCTAACTAAGTAACTAAATATCAAAACATAAAATAAAGGATTGATAACGATATAGAGAAAGTGGGTAGAATCCAGCTGCGTCAATTAGTTGATTCGATTGATCTTCTTCTTGTCCAATACAATTACACAACACTGCTTCGGCAGTACTGTAGATACAATCTCGGAAGCGTTAGTGTTCTCTGCCGTGGCAATCTCTTGCTCTTGGGTAGATGCATCAAAGTTCAGCAAAGTGCCCGTAGTTGACTCTGCTTATCTCTAAGTTAGAGCACTGTTGATGACTGGTCTTTGACGATACCTCTCGGCGTGAATCAACTATAATCATCAACCAATCTAACACTTCTTTTAGCTTCTGAAACTCTTAATCTATCTCTAGGCTGAGTTATTATCGTCAACACCGTACTTATCCTTTTCGTGAATCTAACTCTCTCGATGCTAGATAAATAGATTACTTACAAACTTCTCTCTCGAGCTTGAATGCAAAAACAAGGAATGACAATAGGATAAGCAAACTTCGATATTATTATTGCATTAGAACAAATAAACAAGAAACAATCTCCTTTCACTAATATCTACAACCTTCAGCTATCCCTAAGAGATTTAGAACATAATATCGATAGGTACAAATCTTAGGGGAAGGGTTTCTCTAAAATAGGCTCTCTCCAACAATGTGGCCGGCTAGGCTATATATAGTCTTAACCTAGGGCAAACCTTTCCTAAATAGACTCTAACTTGGAGTAGGGAGCAAGTCTTCTACATGAGATCTGATGTTTCCAAGTTTGCAGCCTTCTAGAAAGATTTTCCCATTTGGTCTTTGACTTGGACTTTCAGTGTGCTAGCCTGGTCCAATTAGTGCACTGCATCTTCCAGAATATTCTCTATATTTTTGTCTTTCAATCGCCTATCATGTTGATGTTGCCACTCAGGATGTTGCTGCGGCCTTGTCCCTGCCTCGGCCTCAACAATGCTTCACCGCTGCTTCGGCCCTAAATATTCCTGCATGTACATAATATATAATAATATCCACATTCTCTATAAATTTCGACTTTATAAGTAGTGATAACGGAATATCCAATATTGTGTAAAGAGTCCATATTTCAGCTCAAGTTGGAGTATAGTAGATGCATAAAGTGCCATGAGAAGGGTAGTAAATAACTGTCTTTTGGGCACTCATCACTGAATCCGTTTGAATTTTAACCGAGTAAAAAGCTAAAAATTTTAGATTAATCTGTATAATTTTGTTCAAAAGCCCATGATTAACTATTTGAACTCATAAAATTTGATTTAATAACATCTAGTTGTTGTTTTTTGGATTAAAACGTACATGTCTAAATAGGCTTTCTAGAGAATCTGTTTGAATTTTAACCGAGTAAAAGCTTAAAATTTTAGATGAATCTGTATAATTTTGTTCCAAAGCCATAGTTAACTATTTGAACTCATAAAATTTGATTTAATAACATCTGGTTTTCGTTTTGTTGGGATTAAAACGTACATGTCTAAAAAGGCTTCATAGTGAATCTGATTGAATTTTAACCGAGTAAAAATTTGAAAATTTTAGATTAATCTGTATAATTTTGTTCAAAAATCCATAATTAACTATTTGAACTCATAAAATTTGATTTTATAACATTTGGTTATCGTTTTTTTGGGATTAAAACGTATATGTCTAAATAGGCTTTCTAGAGAATCCGTTCGAATTTTAATCGAGTAAAAAGCTTAAAATTTTAGATTAATATGTATAATTTTATTCACAAGACCATATTTAACTATTTTAACTCATAAAATTTGATTTAATAACATCTGGTTTTCTTTTTGTTGGGATTAAATCGTGCTTGTCTAAAAAGGCTTTATAGAGAATCCTTTCGAATTTTAACCGAGTAAAAAGTTGAAAATTTTAGATTAATATGCTTATTTTGTTCCAAAGCCCATAGTTATATAACATCCTGTTTTCCCCCCAACTCAAATCTAAATCCCTAATTTGAAAAACCTAAGAATTGGGGATTTTTGTCTATGAAGTTAGTGACCAAATTGTAAATTTATAAATGAGTCAGGCCCTTGTTACATAATTTTACCATTTTCAAACGGTAACTGTTAATCCTTCTTACAAAAACCGATTCGGTCTTGATGGAGATTAATTTCTCCCATAATTCATATTTTCATTCTGTTTTTATTTGAATCTTTCAACCGAAATATTTTCTTGCAAATCTAAAAATTTGAGATTAACTATAATCCCCTTAGCCCGGCCTAGACGAAACCGGCACTAACGGGTTACATGGGGAATATCAAACCAAATCCATGAAGGTTCAATTCGATAAACAACCCTAAACCGTTACTTTTTTTTATTTTATCTTACTAGAGGCACAATGATATTCCTACATGTCAAGGTTTCATACAAAGCATTATTGGAAACACATTAATTACAACCATCCGATTAAACACTAATGTGGGTTAAGGACTAAAACATAAAACTTTTAAATACAATTAGTAAAGTGGAAATTCTTTCCATCAATAATCAATTAAGCATACAAGAGTTCCTCATAGTAAATTTCAACTCAAACGGATCATTCTAACATCATCAATTGCATGTTTCTCTAATTTAAGGACCAAAATGTAAATCTTCCAAAACACAAGGACTTCATCCAATTTAGGTTAACTATCTTGAAATTAAATCGACTTTATGCATGCATACAAAATTTCAGTTCAAAATAACATCGGTAAGTACCTTAATCGAACAAAGGAAGATATCCGGGACTAAAATAAAATTTCAACAATTAACAAGTCCTGATGGTCAAAGGTTTCGAAACCTTCCTGAAGATTTCCAAACTTTTTGTAAAAGGTTTCGAAACTTTCTTGAAAGTTTCCATACTTTTCGCGTCCAGTAGTGTTTCAACTTGAAACTGCCCGCAAGGTTTGGAAACCTTCGTGAAGGTTTCCAAACTATTTGTCAAAGGTTTCGGAACCTTCACTAAGGTTTCGAAACTTTGGGTCTGGAACCAAAAGTTTCGTTACACTAAGTACACAACGTTTACTCAATACTCAACCATTAATTAGAACCACTAAATGCATCAATCCTAAACATAATTAGCAACATATGGCACACAATCAACAACGTCACGGATATCAAACAAGCTATAGGCATGCTCCCTAAGAAGTTATTAACAATATAACAATCATGCTAAACCATGCTTCTCAATTCAAACATATCCAAAGTTCATCTAGTATCATTCAATTGATAATGGTCTTAATACATCATGAAACGAAGCCTAAATCCTCACTTCTCTCACAAATTGTGTTACACATTGCCTTGCCCAAATTATTTGCCAAAAACATACCAAATCCAATGTAACCTTCCCCTTGGTTTCCTTGCCCCGAACGAAGCTCCAAGTGCCCTTATTTTTCTGCAAAGATGAAAAGAGAGCTTAAGCAAACTTGCTTAGTGAGGTAGCTCCACAAAAAATCATCAATGCATTTACTTTAATCCATGAAGAAAACATAATTTGCAATTCATAGTTAAATTATGCATGCTAAAATTCTATTGTCCAAGTTCATTAAATCATATGCATCCTTGTATTCACATAACCTTATCAAAACAATTTATAAATGGTACTCAAATCTTTCCTCAATTTCATGTATGTATATTGGCTTTGAAGTGAACACTTAATGTGAACCTTGAGCTCACCGAATACACGGATCTATGAGAAATTCGTCTCGTCAGGACACAAAGTCCCCTTTTCCATGACACAAAGTGAACTTTAACATGACACTAAGTCAACTTTAGCACTACCACGCACGAACGGACACATAGTCACCCTTGTTACGAGTAGGCGGCTCTACCACGCACGATTAGACACAAAGTCCCCTTGTTACGCGTGTAGGCAATATTCTGTACGGCTCTACCACGCACGATTAGACACAAAGTCCCCTTGTTACGCGTGTAGGCAATATTCTGTATTCTCTGTTTTGATTATAGTGTACTTAAACAATCTTAATGACGTCATTCGTATTCGAATCAAAGTAGTGTCACTAAGCCAATATCATAATCAAATGTGCATGATAACTTGCTGCTCATAATGCATGCATAATATGTTCAACAAATGAACCAAAAGCCATGCCCAAAGGCACCATCATGTATAAGGCAATTAACCAAATTGTATTCCAAATCAAATAACTTGCTGCTCATAATGTATGCATAAATTGTTCAACAAATGAACCAAAAGCCATGCCCAAAGGCACCATTATATATAAGGCAAATAACCATGTGGTTCTCCAAATCATTTCTCATAATTTTTCATAATCATGGATGCTAAATAAACCATACATTTTCAGCAAGTATCTCTCATGTATGCATCAATTCAAAACATGCTCATGCACTTCCATAAATCCTAT
Organism: Abelmoschus esculentus; assembly: GCA_035048815.1. Classification (NCBI taxonomy): domain Eukaryota; kingdom Viridiplantae; phylum Streptophyta; class Magnoliopsida; order Malvales; family Malvaceae; genus Abelmoschus; species Abelmoschus esculentus. The sequence goes on along the minus strand of JAUCBN010000016.1, from coordinate 12,510,147 downwards.
TGCATTACCAATAAAATACCTTTGTCAAAATTGCCGAAACTCATATCGGTTTATCAAAAACAAATACCTTACTTACTCTTGAACTATGGAAGGTTTTCACACTCTTCCATAGCCCCCAAAAACAGAACGTACCAAACGCGATTCGCTTTAAATCCGAAAACCACTCACCAACAAGCGAAACGAGCTTTCGCCGCTTTCCGATGATCACAACAACGCACCAGCAATCAAGCTTCTTCTTGTACCTCTTCTTCAAGATCTATTCACCAAAAATATGAGATTTTCCCCCTTCTTGATTTCTTGCAATTTGATGTAGATTTGATGAAATCAATGCATAGGTTTTGTAAAGGATGGAAGGATGATGCAAATGATGTAATCTTTGTGGAAAAAGATGCAAAAATCAGCAAGGAATTGAGAGAAAAGATGAAGAGAAAGTGGAGAGAAAATGAGAGAAAAAGATGAGGAAAGTGGTTTTGGTAGAAAATGATTAAGAAACCAAATTAAAGTAATTAAAATATATTTTGGTGAATAAATCATCATCAAAAATTAAAAATGGGCTTATGGCCCTCTAAGGATTCTAAGTTTAGCTTGCTTTTCAATTTAGTCACTAAAATAATGTTATTGCCGAAAATTACAAATTAGTCCCCCAAATTTTCCAAAAATTACAAATTGGTCATTTATGCATCATTAAGCATAATTAAAAATCATTATCAAATCCAAATTATTTTCTTTTAATTTTGAAACATATTTTTAATATTTCAAACCACCTTCTAAATTATTATTTTTCTTAATTAAAAAAAATATCCTTATTTTATTTTTCACGAAATTAATGAACCGAAGAACCCGATTCACCCCGAATCGAATTCCCCTAACTAAGCCTAACTAATAACCCCAAAAACGGGATGTTACAACTCTCCCCCTCTTAAGAAAATTTCGTCCTCGAAATTTGCCTCAAGTAAACAAGTGAGGAAACTGCTCCTCTATACTTTTCCATGTCTCCCAAGTTACCTCTTCGACACCTCGGTGTTTCCAAAGCACTTTAACAAATACTATGATTCTTCCTCAAAAAAAAACCTTTGTATCCACATCCAAAATCCTCACCGGTTCTTCCTAATAACTCATATCCTCTCTTAACTCAATCTCCTCAACTGGTACAACATGAAAAGGATCTGAACGATACTTACGATGCATCGATACATTGAAACACATAGGGCATCTTACTCAACTCCACCAACAACCTCAACCGATAACAACCAATTGGCTCCAACACCTCATATGGCCCAACTTACTCCTACGTCCAAACCTCATCACCTTCTTCCACGGAGAAACCTTAAGAAAACTTTGTCCCCAACAGTATACTCTATCTCTCTACGCTTTAAGTCGGCATAGGACTTCTGCCTATCTGAGGCTTCCTTGAGCTTAGCACATATCAACTTAACCTTCTCATCCGTATCCTTCAACACTTGAGGTAAAGAAACATACTTTTGTCCAACTTCCTTCCAACACAGGTGTACGACACCTACGCCCATACAATGCCTCAAACGGTGCCATCTGTATACTCGTCTGAAAACTGTTATTGTAAGCAAACTCTACCAACGGCAACTGCTTCTCCCAAGAACCTTGAAACTCGATGATACAACACCTCAACATATCCTCCAAAGTCTGAATAACACACTCAGACTGTCCATCCGTCTGTGGATGATAAGCCGTACTAAAACTAAGCCTCGTACACAAAGCTGTCTGCAAACTCCTCCAAAACTTGGATGTAAACCGCGGATCTCTATCCGATATGATCGACTTAGGCACACCATGCAACCTTACCACCTCGGAAATATACAAGTCTACCAACTTATCTATGGAGTACGTCGTATGTACGGCAAGAAAATGTGCACACTTCGTAAACCTATCCACAATCACCCATATAGAATCCTTCTTGGACGGTGTTAAAGGTAACCCCGTCACAAAGTCCATGGTGATTCTCTCCCATTTCCATTCCGGAACTTGAACCGGTTGTAACAAACCTGCAGGAAACTGATGTTCAACTTTCACCCGCTGACATACCATACAATGAGAAACAAACTCCGTCACATCTCTCTTTAAACCAACCCAAAAGTACACACTTTTGAGATCTCTATACATCTTCACACTACCCGGATGCATAGCAAACAGACTAGTATGAGCCTCCACCAAGATAGCTTGCCTCAACTCTCGATCATCTGGCACCACAATCCGACCTCTAAAACACAACACCTCATCATCATCAAAATGATACTCGGTCGATCTGCCCTCGGCAATATCCTTCACAAAAGGTACCACGTCTCATCCTCTAACTGTTTCACCTTATCTTCTCAACCAAGATAGGCTTTACTTACATCACCACTCAACCACCTTCCTTTGAAATACACAACTTAGCAAACATCACTCTCAACTCAACCGCCGTCTTACGGCTCAAAGATTCAGCCATCACCTTAGCTTTCCCGGATGATACACAACAGACAATCCACACTTACCCTCTTTGGACAACCAACAAATTCTTGATAACCGCAACAGTTTCCAAACCATCATCATCGAACTAACCTTACTTTTGATATTGTCCCACATACCAGGTAACAAATTAAGCCTTCCACCAACCTCCACTCCACACAATAAACTTCAGACTAACTTTGCATAAAACTGTCAACATCGTCTTAAGCAAACTCCACCGTCAATAACAACCTCATTATGAGTCATATTAACCATATCACAACTTCACAACATATCATCCATTTACCTATGAATGATAAAACCCAACATCCAAACAACAACCTATGTCGGTCCTAAAAACTTTCAAATCTTATCATGTTATAGATACACCACTCACACATCCTTCCAATGGGACTTAGGAACCCAAGAAAAACCGTACTCCAACAAACGATTGATCCTACAAACCTCATAAGAAAACTCCATACCACAACACTTACCACCAAACTCATGGGAAAAGATTACCATAAGCCCTACTCAAGATACCACTCTATCTCGACACTTTCCGTAACAACCATGCGGTTAACATAACACAAAAAGATTCTCAACACAAAACTAAACCTTACCAAGAACATATCCTTCACTAAACCCTCAACAAACACTTTGCCACGACTTATCCCCGATCAACTTTACCAAGGTTAAATTTCGCTCATAGATCCACCATATAACTAGGTCTCCCTATAAGTTAACCGAACATCTTCCCTTGTAACTCCACAACAACCCAGGCTTATCTCACACAACAAACTCCCATTGCAAGCATCCTTATGTAAGCCAAGTCATCCCTAGTTGCTAACATTCTACAAAACATATCATACAAGAAACTTACCAACTTAGTGTCAACCTCAACTTTATACTCATTACAACCACAATATTTTTTTTTATTATCAACTCATCGACAAACCAACTCTTATATTAACTATACCACAACAAAATCCAAGCTTGTAGAACTATTCCTCCACTAACTCCAACATCTCTTATTTTATAACCTTGCCAAAGCAGTAACCATGTTGATGAAACATCCACAAACACGAACCCACCGAACATAAAACCTCAAGATACTATCCGATAAAAGCAAACCCATAAGACTGAACAATTACTACAAACCATAAATTGTCCAGCGATCCATATTATACCACTCAGACATCAACAAAAATCTAACTTTACCCGAAGTATATCCAACTTAACATCCTATAAACATAACGTGTACACTTTCCTTCTTTATAGTACAACCAAACCTCTTAAGATCACAACAATCTATGATTCAAACCCCCGATTCCACAACTCCTATACCAGACTATATCTCATATTTTACTTTCATCCTAACCATACCAGATCGGTTACAACCCCCGATCTAACTGCACATTAACCATACTACAAAGAATTCCATGTAATTTCCACAAAATAATTTCACATCACTTAGAATAACATCAACCCGCCTTTCTCTACAAAAAATGCTGCAACCTTGTTACAACCTCCAGATCTTAACTAGAAAGAACCCGCAAAACTTAGCCCTTCTTTTAGTAATGACCAACTCAAACTAACCATACCTCAGGGTATTTACCTCGGTTTCAAACATTCAAAACTCTGAGACCAACCACTCATTGTTCATCCAAGACTATTCCCTAACCAAAAGGGTAGCTTGCCCACTACACACTCAGCTTAACACCACAAGAAAGTTCTTTCAACCTCTTTTTTTTCCACACCTTCACCCTTAAAGAACCTACCACACTCCACCTTCACCCTCAAGGAGCTACTCGCAAGTGTGAACAAATGTATGCATGATTTCCTGTATGCCCTCATAAATGCCTATGCAAGTGCATATGCATGTAAATGCAATTTCTAATGTCATGCTCAAGAATGCATGCATGTCCTACATTATCTATAAATATATACATATATGTGCTCTTAATCTAAACATGATTATTGTTCACACTCACAAATAACATCCTCAATTCCAACAACCTCAACTACCATCTTATTGACAACTCCCAAGTCAGATTAGCAACATCCGTACCAGCTTCAGCAAACTAAAACACACCCGAAGGAACGGTGCAACACCACAAACTAACCTTCCGGCCTAATCGAAGGCACACTTACAGAGGAGGAAGAATTTACTCTACCCTAGCAGTCATTCCATCTTCAATCTTGACCTTCAAAATTCATACCACAGTATCCAGTGTCTCAAAAATATATTCAAAAATGTTAATCATGCAGTTTAAAGCATAATATCCAGATATAATAAAATAAACTTACATTCGAGCAAGAACCAAGGGAAATCTGAGAGCATCTGAAAATATATTGGCATAGGCAATGTGTAACCGACCACCTCTTACACTCATAACCATTCTAGATGTACTCACAATATATAAGTATGCATGCAACATCAACATATCATGTTCAACCAAACATGCTAACATACCAACAGAATACATGACAAACAAATACGTGTTTTAACAAACCATCTGCACACTCGACAATCCAACAACGTGTTTTATTCAAACCAATTACACTTTTTAACCAACCTGGCTCTGATAACACCAAATGTAACCCCCTTAGCCTGGCCTAGACGAAACCGGCACTAACGGGTTACACGGGGAATATTAAACCAAACCCATAAAGGTTCAATTCGATAAACAACCCTAAACCGTTACTTTTTTTTTATTTTATCTTACTAGAGGCACAATGATATTCCTACATGTCAAGGTTTCATACAAAGCATTATTGGAAACACATTAATTAAAACAGCCATCCGATTAAACACTAATGTGGGTTAAGGACTAAAACATAAAACTTTTAAATACAATTAGTAAAGTGGAAATTCTTTCCATCAATAATCAATTAAGCATACAAGAGTTCCTCATAGTAAATTTCAACTCAAACGGATCATTCTAACATCATCAATTGCATGTTTCTCTAATTTAAGGACCAAAATGTAAATCTTCCAAAATACAAGGACTTCATCCAATTTAGGTTAACTATCTTGAAATTAAATCGACTTTATGCATGCACACAAAATTTCAGTTCAAAATAACATCGGTAAGTACCTTAATCGAACAAAAGAAGATATCCGGGACTAAAATAAAATTTCAACAATTAACAAGTCCTGGTGGTAAAAGGTTTGGAAACCTCCCTGAAGATTTCCAAACTTTTTGTAAAAGTTTTCGAAACTTTCCTGAAAGTTTCCATACTTTTCGCGTCCAGTAGTGTTTCAACTTGAAACTGCTCGCAAGGTTTGGAAACCTTCGTGAAGGTTTCCAAACTATTTGTCAAAGGTTTCGGAACCTTCACTAAGGTTTCGAAACTTTGTGTCCGGAGCCAAAAGTTTCGTTACACTAAGTACACAACGTTTACTCAATACTCAACCATTAATTAGAACCACTAAATACATCAATCCTAAACATAATTAGCAACATATGGTACACAATCAACGTCACGTATATCAAACAAGCTATAGGCATGCTCCCTAAGAAGTTATTAACAATATAACAATCATGCTAAACCATGCTTCTCAATTCAAACATATCCAAAGTTCATCTAGTATCATTGAATTGATAATGGTCTTAATACATCATGAAACGAAGCCTAAATCCTCACTTCTCTCATAAATTGTGTTACACATTGCCTTGCCCAAATTATTTGCCAAAAACATACCAAATTCAATGTAACCTTCCCCTTGGTTTTCTTGCCCCGAACGAAGCTCCAAGTGCCCTTATTTTTCTGCAAAGATGAAAAGAGAGCTTAAGCAAACTTGCTTAGTGAGGTAGCTCCACAAACAATCATCAATGCATTTATTTTAAACCATGAAGAAAACATAATTTGCAATTCATAGTTAAATTATGCATGCTAAAATTCCATTGTCCAAGTTCATTAAATCATATGCATCCTTGTATTCACATAACCTTATCAAAACAATTTATAAATGGTACTCAAATCTTTCCTTAATTTCATGTATGTATATTGGCTTTGAAGTGAACACTTAATGTGAACCTTGAGCTCACCGAATACACGGATCTATGAGACATTTGTCTCGTCAGGACACAAAGTCCCCTTTAACATGACACAAAGTCAACTTTAACATGACACTAAGTCAACTTTAGAACTACCACGCACGAACGGACACATAGTCACCGTTGTTACGTGTAGGCGGCTCTACCACGCACGATTAGACACAAAGTCCCCTTGTTACGCATGTAGGCAATATTCTGTACGGCTCTACCACGCACGATTAGACAAAAAGTCCCCTTGTTACGCGTGTAGGCAATATTCTGTACGGCTCTACCACGCACGATTAGACACAAAGTCCCCTTGTTACGCGTGTAGGCAATATTCTGTATTCTCTGTTTTGATTATAGTGCACTTAAACAATCCTAATGACGTCATTCTTATTCGAATCAAAATAGTGTCACTAAGCCAATATCATAATCAAATGTGCATGATAACTTGCTGCTCATAATGCATGCATAATATGTTCAACAAATGAACCAAAAGCCATGCCCAAAGGCACCATCATGTATAAGGCAATTAACCAAATTGTATTCCAAATCAAATAACTTGCTGCTCATAATGCATGCATAAATTGTTCAACAAATGAACCAAAAGCCATGCCCAAAGGCACCATTATATATAAGGCAAATAACCATGTGGTTCTCCAAATCATTTCTCATAATTTTTCATAATCATGGATGCTAAATAAACCATGCATTTTCAGCAAGTATCTCTCATGTATGCATCAATTCAAAACATGCTCATGCACTTCCATAAATCTCATTGCATTACCAATAAAATACCTTTGTCAAAATTGCCGAAACTCATATCGGTTTTTCAAAAACAAATACCTTACTTATTCTTGAACTATGGAAGGTTTTCACACTCTTCCATAGCCCCCAAAAACAGAACGTACCAAACGCGATTCGCTTTAAATCCGAAAACCACTCACCAACAAGCGAAACGAGCTTTCGCCGCTTTCCGATGATCACAACAACGCACCAGCAATCAAGCTTCTTCTTGTACCTCTTCTTCAAGATCTATTCACCAAAAATATGAGATTTTCCCCCTTCTTGATTCCTTGCAATTTTATGTAGATTTGATAAAATCAATGCATAGGTTTTGTAAAGGATGGAAGGATGATGCAAATAATGTAATCTTTGTTGAAAAAGATGCAAAAATCAGCAAGGAATTGAAGAGAAAAGATGAAGAGAAAATGGAGAGAAAGTGAGAGAAAAAGATGAGAAAAGTGGTTTTGGTAGAAAATGATTAAGAAACCAAATTAAAGTAATTAAAATATATTTTGGTGAATAAATCATCATCAAAAATTAAAAATGGGTTTATGGCCCTCTAAGGATTCTAAGTTTAGCTTGCTTTTCAATTTAGTCACTAAAATAATGTAATTGCCAAAAATTACAAATTAGTCCCCCAAATTTTCCAAAAATTACAAATTGGTCATTTATGCATAATTAAGCATAATTAAAAATCATTATAAAATCCAAATTATTTTCTTTTAATTTTGATACATATTTTTAATATTTCAAACCACCTTCTAAATTATTATTTTTCTTAATTAAAAAAAATATCCTTATTTTATTTTTCCCGGAATTAATGAACCGGAGAACCCGATTCACCACGAATCGAATTCCCCTAACTAAACCTAACTAATAACCCCAAAAACGGGATGTTACATTAACATGTATAATTTTGTTTAAAAGCCCATAATTAACTATTTGAACTCATAAAATTTGATTTAATAATATCTGTATGTCTTTTTGTTGGGATTAAAACATGCATGTCTAAAAAGGCTTTATAGAGAACCCGTTCAAATTTTAGCCGTGTAAAAAGCTAAAAATTTTAGATTAATCTGTATAATTTTGTTCAAAAGCCCATAATTAACAATTTTAACTCATAAAATTTGATTTAATAACATTTGAGTGTCTTTTTGTTGGGATTAAAATGTGCAAGTCTAAAAAGGCTTTATAGATAATTCATTCGAATTTTAAGCGAGTAAAAAGCTAAAAATTTTAGATTAATCTATATAATTTTATTTGAAAACCCATAATTAACTATTTGAACTCATAAAATTTGATTTAATAACATCTGGTTGTCTTTGTATTGAGATTAAAACGTGCATGTCTAAAAAGGCTTTATAGAGAATAAATTCGAATTTTAACCGAGTAAAAAGCTGAAAATTTTAGATTAATCTGTCTAATTTTGTTCAAAAACCCATAATTAACTATTTGAACTCATAAAATTTGATTTAATAACATCTGATTTTCTTTTTGTTGGGATTAAATAGTGTATGTCTAAAAAGGCTTTATAGAGAATCCGTTTGAATTTTAACCATGTAAAAAGCTAAAAATTTTAGATTAATATGTATAATTTTGTTCAAAAGCCCATAATTAACTAGTTTAACTCATAAAATTTGATTTAATAACATTTGAATGTCTTTTTGTTGGGATAAAAATGTGCATGTCTAAAAAGGCTATATAGAGAATTTATTCGGATTTTAACCGAGTAAAAATCTGAAAATTTGACATTAACATGTATAATTTTGTTTAAAAGTCATAATTAACTATTTGAACTTTCATAAAATTTGATTTAATAACATCTGATTGTCGTTTTGTTAGGATTAAAACTTGCATGTCTAAAAAGGCTTTATAGAGAATTCGTTCCAATTTTAACACCGTAAAAAGCTAAAAATTTTAGATTATTTTTTTATAATTTTGTTCAAAAGCCCATAGCTAACTATTTGAACGAATAAAATTTGATTTAATAACATCTAGTTTTCATTTTGTTGGGATTAAAACGTACATGTCTAAAAAGGATTTATAGAGAATCCTTTTGAATTTTAAACGACTAAAAAGTTGAAAATTTTAGATTAGTCTGTATGATTCTTTTCAAAAGCCCATATTTAACTATTTAAACTCATAAAAATTTATTTAATAACATCTGGTTTTCGTTTTGTTGGGATTAAAACTTGCATGCCTAAAAATATTTTATAGAGAATCCGTACAAATTTTAACCGAGTAAAAATCTGAAAATTTTAAATTAATCTGTATAATTTTGTTCAAAAGACCATATTTAACTATTTGAGCTAATAAAATTTGATTTAATAACATATGGTTTTCATTTTGTTGGGATTAAAACATGCATATCTAAAAAGGCTTTATAGAGAATCCGTTCGAATTTTAAACGTATAAAAAGCTAAAAATTTTAGATTAATTTGTGTAATTTTGTTCCAAAGCTCATACTTAACTATTTGAACTCATAAAATTTGATTTGATAACATCTGTTTTTTGTTTTGTTGGTATTAAAACGTGCATGTTTAAAAATGCCTTCTAGAGAATCCGTTCGAATTTTAACCGAGTAAAAAGCTGAAAATTTTTAATTAATCTGTATAATTTTGTTTAAGAGCCCATAGTTAACTATTTGAGCTCATAAAATTTGATATAATAACATCTGGTTTTTGTTTTTTTGAAATTAAAACATTCATGTCTAAAAATGCCTTATAGAGAATCCGTTCAAATTTTAACTGAGTAAAAAGCTAAAAATTTTGGAATAATCTATATAATTTTGTTCAATACCTCATAATTAACTATTTGAACTCATAAAATTTGATTTAATAACGTCTGTTTTTTTTGTTGGGATTAAAACGTGAATGTCTAAAAGTGCTTTATAGAGAATCCGTTGGAATTTTAACTGAGTAAAAAGCTGAATTTTTTTTATTAATCTATATAATTTTGTTCAATAGCCTATAATTAACTATTTAAACTCATAAAATTTGATTTACTAACATCTGATTTTCGTTTTGTTGGGATTAAAACGTGAATGTCAAAAATTCTTTATAGAGAATCAGTTCAAATTTTAACCTAGTAAAACCTAAAAATTGTAGATTAATCTATATAATTTTTTTCAAAAGTCCATATTTAACTATTTCAACTCATAAAATTTGATTTAATAACATCAGGTTTTCGTTTTTTTGGGATTAAAACGTGCATGTCTAAAAATGCTTTATAGAAAATCCGTTCGAACTTTAACCGAGTAAAAAGTTGAAAATTTTAGATTAATCTGTATAATTTTGTTCAAAATCCCTTAATTAACTATTTAAACTATTAAAATTTGATTTAATAACATTTGGTTGTCGTTTTTTGGATTAAAACGTGAATAACTAAATGGGATTTATAGAGAATACATTCGAATTTTAATCGAGAAAAAAGCTTAAAATTTTAGATTAATCTGAATAATTTTGTTCAAAAGCACATAATTAACTATTTGAACGCATAAAATTTGATTTAATAACATCTGGTTTTCATTTTGTTGGGATTAAAACATGCATGTCTAAAAAGGCTTTATAGAGAATTCGTTCAGATTTTAACCGAGTAAAAAGTTGAAAATTTTAGATTAATTTGTATAATTTTATTCAAAAGCCTATAATTAACTATTTGAACTCATACAATTTGATTTAATAACATCCGATTTTTATTTTGTTGGGATTAATACGTGCATATCTAAAAATACTTTATAGAGGCCCCGTTCGAATTTTAACAAGGTAAAAAGTTGAAAATTTTAGATTAATCAGTATAATTTTGTTCAAAAGCCGATATTTAACTATTTGAACTCATAAAAAGTTGTTTAATAACATCTGATTTTCGTTTTGTTGGGATTAAAATGTGCATATCTAAAAAGGCTTTATAGAGAATCCGTTCGAATTTTAACCGAGTAAAAAGTTAAAAATTTTAGATTAATCCGTATAATTTTGTTCAAAAACCCATTATTAACTATTTATACTCTTAAAATTTGATTTAATAACCTCTGATTTTCGTTTGGTTGGGACTAAAACGTGCATGTCTAAAAATGCTTTATAGAGAATCCGGTCGAATTTTAATCGAGTAAAATGCTGAAAATTTTAGATTAATCTGTGTAATTTTGTTCAAAACCCCACAATTAACTATTTGAACTCAAAAAATTTGATTTAATAACATCCAGTTTTCATTTTGTTGGGATTAATAGGTGCATAGCTAAAAATGCCTTATAGAGAATCCGTTTGAATTTTAATCGAGAAAAAAGCTGAAAATTTTAGATTAATCTGTATAATTTTGCTCAAAACCCCATAATTAACTATTTGAAATCATAAAATTTGATTTAATAAAATCTAGTTTTTTTTTGTTGGGATTAAAACGTGCATGTCTAAAAAGGCTTTATAGAAATCCATTCGGATTTTAACCGAGTAAAAACCTGAAAATTTTAAATTAATCTGTATAATTTTTTCAAAAGCCCATAATTAACTATTTGAACTCATAAAATTTGATTTAATAAAATCTAGTTTTTGTTTTGTTGGGATTAAAACGTACATGTCTAAAAAGGCTTTATAGAAACCCGTTCGGATTTTAACCAAGTAAAAACCTGAAAATTTTAAATTAATCTGTATAATTTTTTCAAAAGCCCATAATTAACTACTTGAACTCATAAAATTTGATTTAATAACATCCGGTTTTTGTTTTGTTGGGATTAATACATGCATATCTAAAAATGCCTTATAGAGAATCCGTTCAAATTTTAGCCGAGTAAAAAGCTGAAAATTTTAGATTAATCTATATAATTTTGTTTAAAAGTCCATATTTAACTATTTCAACTCGTAAAATTTTATTTAATAACATCTGGTTGCCATTTTTTGGGATTAAAACGTGCATAACTCAATGGGCATTATATAGAATCCGTTCGAATTTTAATCGAGAAAAATGCTTAAAATTTTAGATTAATCTATATAATTTTGTTCAAAAGCCCATAATTCACTATTTTAACCCATAAAATTTGATTTAATAACATCTGGTTTTCGTTTTGTTGGGATTAAAACGTAGATGTCTAAAAAGGCTTTATAGAGAATCCGTTCGAATTTTAACCGAGTAAAGAGCCTAAAATTTGAGATTAATCTCTATAATTTTGTTTAAAAGCCCATAATTAACTATTTGAACTATTAAATTTTGATTTAATAACATTTAGATTTCGTTTTGTCGGGATTAAAACGTGCATGTTGAAAAATACCTTATAGAGAATCCGTTCAAATTTTAACCGAGTACAAAGCTGAAAATTTTAGATTAATCTGTATAATTTTGTTCAAAATCTCGTAGTTAACAGTTTGAACTCATAAAATTTGATTTAATAACATCTGGTTTTCCATTTGTCGGGATTAAAACGTGCATGTCTACAAAGGTTTTATTGATAATCCATTTAAATTTTAACCAAGTAAAAAACTGAAAATTTTAGATTAATCTGTATAATTTTGTTCAAAAGCCCATAATTAACTATTTGAACTCATAAATTTTGATTTAATAACATCTGGTTTTTGTTTTGTCAAGATTAAAATGTGCATGTCTAAAAATGCCTTATAGAGAATCCGTTCGAATTTATCCGAGTAAAAAGCTTAAAATTTTAGATTAATATATATAATTTTGTTCAAACACCCATAATTAACTATTTGAACTCAGAAATTTTGATTTAATAACATCTGGTTTTTGTTTTGTCGTAATTAAAACGTGCATGTCTAAAAATGCCTTATAGAGAATTCGTTCGAATTTTAATCGAGTACAAAGCTGAAAATTTTAGATTAATATGTATAATTTTGTTCAAAATCCAATAGTTAACTATTTGAACTCATGAAATTTGATTTAATAACATCTGATTTTCGTTTTGTAGGGATTAAAACGTGCATATCTAAAAAGGCTTTATAGAGAATCCGTTCGAATTTTAACCGAGTAAAAAACAGAAAATTTGAGATTAATCTGTACAATTTTGTTCAAAAGCCCATATTTAACTATTTGAACTCATAAAATTTTATTTAATAACATCTAATTTTTATTTTGTTGGTATTAAAACGTGCATGTCTAAAAAGGCTTTATAGAGAATTAGTTCAAATTTTAACCGAGTAAAAAGCTAAAAATTTAAGATTAATTTCTATAATTTTGTTCAAAAGTCCATCTTTAACTTCTTGAACTCATAAAATTTGATTTGATAACATTTGGTTTTCGTTTTATTGGGATTAAAACGTGCATGTATAAAAAGGCTTTATACGAATCCGTTCGAATTTTAACCGAATAAAAAGCTTAAAATTTGAGATTAATCTGTATAATTTTGTTCAAAAGCATATATTTAACTATTTAAACTCATAAAATTTGATTTAAAAACATATGGTTTTCGTATTGTTGGTATTAAAACGTGCATATCTAAAATGGCTTTATAGAGAATCCGTTCGAATTTTAACCGAGTAAAAAGCTGAAAATTTGAGATTAGTCTGTATAATTTTATTCAAAAGACCATATTTAACTATTTGAACTCATAAAATTTGATTTAATAACATCTGGTTTTTGTTTTGTCGGTATTAAAACGTGCATGTCTAAAAAGGCTTTATAGAGAATTCGTTCGAATTTATCCGAGTAAAAAGCTTAAAATTTTAGATTAATATATATAATTTTGTTCAAACACCCATAATTAACTATTTGAACTCAGAAATTTTGATTTAATAACATCTGGTTTTTGTTTTGTCGTAATTAAAACGTGCATGTCTAAAAATGCCTTATAGAGAATTCGTTCGAATTTTAATCGAGTACAAAGCTGAAAATTTTAGATTAATATGTATAATTTTGTTCAAAATCCCATAGTTAACTATTTGAACTCATAAAATTTGATTTAATAACATCTGATTTTTGTTTTGTAGGGATTAAAACGTGCAAATCTAAAAAGGCTTTATAGAGAATCCGTTCGAATTTTAACCGAGTAAAAAACAGAAAATTTGAGATTAATCTGTATAATTTTGTTCAAAAGCCCATGTTTAACTATTTGAACTCATAAAATTTGATTTAATAACATCTAATTTTTATTTTGTTGGTATTAAAACGTGCATGTCGAAAAAGGCTTTATAGAGAATTAGTTCGAATTTTAACCGAGTAAAAAGCTAAAAATTTAAGATTAATTTGTATAATTTTGTTCAAAAGTCCATATTTAACTTCTTGAAATCATAAAATTTGATTTGATAACATTTGATTTTCGTTTTATTGGGATTAAAACGTGCATGTATAAAAAGGCTTTATACGAATCCGTTCGAATTTTAACCAAATAAAAAACTTAAAATTTGAGATTAATCTGTATAATTTTGTTCAAAAGAATATATTTAACTATTTGAACTCATAAAATTTGATTTAAAAACATCTGGTTTTCGTATTGTTGGGATTAAAACGTGCATATCTAAAAAGGCTTTATAGAGAATTCGTTCGAATTTTTTTTTAATCTAAAATTTTCAGCTTTTTACTCGGTTAAAATTCGTACGGATTCTCTACAATGTAGCCCATACTCTTGCTTCTAGGGTCAAGCGCACTCTTTGTACTCTTCAATTTGATTCAGACATGCCCAATTTTTTAAGGGCTTTTGTTAACTCTGAGAAATTTAACTCTCCTTTTCAATAAAATTCTAGGGGTACTCTTTTCCCCGTAGTGGCTTTCAACCCTTCTTTGAGGTTGAAAGTGTTAATGGGTTTTTAACGAGGCCCTTTTCTGTCAAAAAAAATCCGTACGGATTCTCTATAAGGTATTTTTAAACATGCAAGTTTCAATCCCAAAAACACGAAAATCAGATGTTATTAAATAAAATTTTCTAAGTTTAAATAGTTAAATATGATCTTTTGAATAGAATCATACAGATTAATCTAAAATTTTCAGCTTTTTTCTCGGTTAAAATTCAAACGGATTCTCTATAAAGCCTTTTTAGACATGCACGTTTTAATCTCAACAAAACAAAAACCAGATGTTATTAAATCAAGTTTTATGAGTTCAAATAGTTCATTATGGACTTTTGAACAAAATTATACAAATTAATCTAAAATTTTCAACTTTTTACTCGTTTAAAATTCAAAAGGATTCTCTATAAAGCTTTTTTAGACATGCACGTTTTAATCCCAACAAAAGGAAAACAAGATGTTATTAAATCAAATTTTATGAGTTCAAATAGTTAATTATGGGCTTTTGAACAAAATTATACAAATTAATCGAAAATTTTCTATTTTTTACTTGATTAAAATTCAAACGGATTCTCTATAAAGCCTTTTTAGACAAGCACGTTTTAATCCCAACAGAACGAAAACCAGATTTTATTAAATCAAATCTTATGAGTTCAAATAGTTAATTACGGTCTTTTGAACCAAATTATATAGATTAATCTAAAATTTTTAGCTTTTTACTTGGTTAAAATTCGTACGGATTCTCTATAAGGAATTTTTAGACTTACACGTTTTAATCCCAACAAAACGAAACCATATGTTATTAACTAAAATTTTATGAGTTTAAATAGTTAAATATGGGGTTTTGAATAGAATCATACAGGTTAATCTAAAATTATAAGCTTTTTACATGATTAAAATTCGTACGGATTCTCTATAACGCATTTTTAGATATGAATGACATGTCATTAGGATTGTCTTAAGTGCACTATAAACAAAATTGAGAATACAGAATATTGCCTACACGTAAACAAGGGTGACTTTGTGTCCAACCGTGCGTGGTAGAGCCGCCTACACGTAAACAAGGATGACTTTGTGTCTAACCGTGCATATAGTTGACCCATACGTAAACAAGGGTGACTTTGTGTCCAACCGTGCGTAGTGGGGGATAACATGTATACAAGGGTGACTAAGTGTCCGACCGATGCATGTTGAGACCAAGAGTCTCCGGTTATGAGAGAATGGATCCGTGTATTCGATGAACTCAAGGTTCACATTAAGTGGTCACTAGAAAGCCAATATACATACATGAATTTGAAATGGACATTGTACATCATTTATAAATTGTTTTGATAAGATTATGTGAACTCAAGGATGCATATGATTTAAAGAACATGAGCATGAAATGTTAGCATGCATGATTTAAAAATGTATTACAAACTATGGTTTCATCATGATTTTAAATAGATGCATTGATGATTTGTGTAGAGCTTCCTCACTAAGCATGTTTGCTTAAGCTCTCTTTTCATCCATGCAGAGAAATAAAGGCACTTGGAGCTTCGTTCGAGGCAAAGAAACCAAGGGGAAGAATCACTTTGAATTTGGTATATTTTTGGCAAACAAATTGGGCAAGGCAATGTGTAACCCAACCTATGTGAGGAGTGTAACTTAGGCTTTGGTTTATGTTGTAATAAGACCATTATTGTTTGATTGTTAATTGTTGAACTTTGAAATTGTTTGGATTGTTGAAGCATGTACTAGCATGATTGATATGTTGTTAATCATTTCCAAGGGAGCATGCCTATAGTTTGATTGATGTCCGTGTCGTTGTTGATTATGTGTCATATGTTACTAAATATGCCTAGGATTGATGCATTTAGTGGATCTAATTAATGGTTGAGTATGGAGTATTTGGAATGCACTTAGTGTAACGAAACTTTCGGTTCTAGACCCAAAGTTTCGAAACCTTTGATCACCAAGAATTGAAAGTTGCTAGAAATTAAACTTTAGTCCCATATATCTTCCTTTGTTCGATTAAGGTGCTTACCGATGTTATTTTGAGCTGAAATTTTACATGCAAGTATAAAGTTGATTTAATTTCAAGATGGTAATCCTAATTTGGATGAAGTCCTTGTATTTTGGAAGATTTACATTTTGGTCCCTAAATTAGAAGAACATGTAATTGATGATGTTAGAATGATCCGTTTGAGTTGAAATTTACTGTGAGGAAATCTGGTATGTTTAATTGAACTTTGATGAAGAGAATTTATATTTTGTTAATAGAATTTAAAAGTTTTACGTTTTAGTCCTTAATCTATGTTAGTGTTTAATCGGATGGTTGTTTTTAATTAATGTGTTACCGACAATGCTTTGTATGAGACCTTGTCACGTAGGAATAAGATTGTGCATCTAGTAAGATAAAACAAAAAAAAATAAAGCAGTTTTAGGGTTGTTTATCGAATCGAACATTCGCGGGTTTGGTTTGACATTTCCCGTGTAACCCGTTAGTGCCGGTTCCGTCTAGGCCGGGCTAAGGGGGTTACAAGGCGGTACTACCACGCACGGTTGGACACAAAGTCACCCTTGTTTACGTGTAGGCAATATCAATATTCTCTTTATTTTATAGTGCACTCAATCCTAATGACATGTCATTCGTATTCGAGTCTAAAGTTAGTGTCACTAAGCCAATATCATAATCAAATGTGCATGATAACTTGCTGCTCATAATGCATGCATAATATGTTCAACAAATGAACCAAAGCCATGCCCAAAGGCACCATCATGTATAAGGCAATTAACCATATTGTATTTTAAATCATATAACTTGCTGCTCATAAAGCATGCATAATATGTTCAACAAGTGAACCAAAGCCATGCCCAAAGGCACCATTATATATAAGGCAAATAAACATGTTGTACTCCAAATCATTTCTCATAATTTTTTTCATAATCATTGATGTTAAATAAGCTATGCATTTCAGCAAGTATCTCTCATGTATGTATCAATTCAAAACATGCTCATGCACTTCAATAAATCCCTTTGCATTACCAACAAAATACCTTTGTAAAATGTAACCGAAACTCATACCGGTTTATCAAAACAAATACTTTACTTAATCTTGAACTATGGAAGGTTTTCACACTCTTCCATAGCCCCAAAAACAGAACGTACCAAACGCGATTCGCTTTAAATCCGAAAACCACTCACCAACAAGCGAAACGAGCTTTCGCCGCTATCCGATGATCGCACCAACGCACAATAATCATGCACCTTCTTGTACCTCTTCTACAATAATAAAAACAGAGAATTCTCACATCATAACATGCTCAAACCAACAGCCATATCCGATCACCATTAAACTACCGAAAACTTAGCCGCAAAGACCGAAAACTAAGCCGAAACGCATCCAAACAACACCAACCCAAAACCTAACGAATCTAACATCTAATCCACCTCAATTATGATCCAAAAACACATCCAAACCATCCTTATATCTCCAGCAACATTTAAGCATATAAAACAGCCCATAAAACATCTTAAAACTACACCGACTGCATTATTCCGGGATTAAATTAATGTGATATCAAATCAAGACTCAATTAATCATTAAATCAACATAAAAACATGATTGAATTCATTTAATTTCCAGAATTAAATGAGATCCAAAAAGATTTCACAAAAACATCACAAAATCATTAGATCTAACATTAAAAACATAGAATCAAGTTTTTATTCAAAGATTAGCAAGCTAATACTTGGGAATTTCAATAAAGAACCTTAGAAAAGAATAAAAATCCAGAAATTACCTTCAAGATCTATTCACCAAAAATATAAGATTTTCCCCTTCTTGATTCCTTGCAATTTGATGTAGATTTGATGAAATCAATGCTTAGGTTTTGTAAAGGATGAAAAGATGATGCAAGTGATGTAATCTTTATGGAAAAAGATGCAAAAATCAGCAAGGAATTGAAGAGAAAAAATGAAGAGAAAGTGGAGAGAAAATGAGAGAAAAAGATGAGAGAAAATTAAGAGTAAAAGTGGTTTTGAGAGAAAATGATTAAAAACCAAATTTAAGTAATTAAAAATATATTTTGGTGAACAAATCATCATCAAAAATTAGAAATGGGTTTATGGACCTCTAAGGATTCTAAGTTTAGTTTGCTTTTCAATTTAGTCACTAAAAACATCATATTTTCGAAAATCACCAAATCGGTCCTCTAAATTTTTCCAAAAATTACAAATTGGTCATTTATGCATAATTAAGCATAATTAAAAATCAACAATAAATCCAAATTATTTTCTTTTATATTTGAAACATATTTTTAATATTTCAAACCACCTTCCAAATTATTATTTTCCTTAATTAAAAATATCCTTATTTTATTTTTCTCGGAATTAATGAACCGAAGAACCCGATTCGACCCGATTCGAATTCCCCTAACCAAGCCTAACTAATAACCCCAAAAACGGGATGTTACAACTCTCCCCCTCTTAAGAAAATTTCGTCCTCGAAATTACCTAAAGTAAACAAGTGAGGAAACTGCTCCTCCATGCTTTTCCTTGTCTCCCAAGTTGCTTCTTCAACACCTCAGTGTTTCTAAAGCACTTTAACCAAATCTATGATCTTCCCTCGAAGAACCTTTGTATCCACATCCATAATCCTCACCGGTTCTTCCTCATAACTCATATCCTCCCTTAACTCAATCTCCTCAATTGGTACAACATGGGAAGGATCCGATCTATATCTACGGAGCATTGATACATGAAAAACATCATGCATCTTACTCAACTCCTCCGGCAACCTCAACCTATAAGCAACAGGACCAACACGCTCCAACACCTCATATGGTCCAATAAAACGTGGACTCAACTTCCCCTTACGACCAAATCTCATTACCTTCTTCCATGGAGAAACCTTAAGGAACACTTTGTCCCCAACATCATACTCTATCTCCCTACGTTTCAAATTGGCATAGGATTTCTGCCTATCCGAAGCTTCCTTAAGTCTAGTACATATCAACTTAACTTTCTCACCCGTATCCTTCAACACTTGAGGCAAAGAAACATACTTCTGTCCAACTTCCTTCCAACACAAAGGTATACGACACTTATGCCCATACAACGCCTCAAACGGTGCCATCTGTATACTCGTCTGAAAACTATTATTGTAAGCAAACTCTACCAACGGCAATTGCTTCTCCCAAGAACCTTGAAACTCGATGACACAACATCTCAACATATCTTCCAAAGTCTGAATAACTCGCTCAGACTATCCATCCATCTGCGGATGATAAGCCGTACCAAAACTATGCCTCGTACCCAAAGCTGTCTGCAAACTCCTCCAAAACTTGGACGTAAACCGCGGATCTCTATCCGATATGATCGACTTAGGCACCCCATGCAATCTCACCACCTCAGAAACATACAAATCCGCCAACTTATCCATGGAGTACGTCGTATGCACGGCAAGAAAATGTGCACACTTCGTAAACCTATCAACAATCACCCATATAGAATCCTTTTTGGATGGTGTTAATGGCAACCCCGTCACAAAATTCATGGTAATTCTCTCCCATTTCCATTCCGGAACTTGAACCGATTGCAACAAAACCTGCAGGGAACTGATGTTCAGCTTTCACCCGTTGACACACCATACAACGAGAACAAACTCCGTCACATCTCTTTTTAAACCAACCCAAAAGTACACACTTTTGGGATCTCTATACATCTTCACACAACCCGTATGCATAGCAAACGGTCTAGTATGAGCCTCCACCAAGATAGCTTGCCTCAACTCTCGATCATCCGGCACCACAATCCGACCTCTGAAACACAACACCTTATCATCATCAAAATGATACTCGGTCGGTCTGCCCTCGGCA
The DNA here is from genome assembly GCA_035048815.1 of Abelmoschus esculentus. NCBI lineage: Eukaryota > Viridiplantae > Streptophyta > Magnoliopsida > Malvales > Malvaceae > Abelmoschus > Abelmoschus esculentus. The sequence goes on along the minus strand of JAUCBN010000016.1, from coordinate 12,489,272 downwards.
ATATCCTCCACAAAAGGTACCAACGTCTCATCCTCTAATTGTTTCGCCTTATCTTCTCAACCAAGATAGGCTTTAATTACAACTCCACCACTCCACCACCTTCCTTTGAAATACTCAACTTAGCAAACATCACTCTCAACTCAACCGCCGTCTTACGGCTCAAAGATTCAGCCATCACCTTAGTTTTCACCAGATGGTATACAACAGACAACCCACACTTACCCTCTTTGTACAACCAACAAATTTTCTTCCTCACACTCAAGAAACAATACAAACCACCATACCATCTCAACCTCTATAGAAAACATAACTCAAAAGAAAATCTCATAAGGTTGATAACCAACTCTTGATAACTGCAACGGTTTCCATACCATCACCATCGAACTAACCTCAATTGACATTCTCCCACACACCAGGTAACCAACTAAGCCTTTCACCAACCTCCACTCCACACAACAAACATCAGACTAACTTTACACAAATCTACCAACATTGTCTTAAGCAAGCTCCACCACCACCAACAACTTCATTATGAGTCATATTAACCATATCACAACATCACAACATATCATCCATTTACCTATGAGTGATAAAACCCAACATCCAAACAACAACCTATGTCGGTCCTAAAAACTTTCAAATCTTATCTTGTTATAGGTACACCACTCACACATCCTTCCAATGGAACTTAGGAACCCAAGAAAACCGCACTAAACAAACGATTGATCCAACAACCCCCATAAGAAAACTCCATACCATCCATAGAACTTACTACCAAACTTATGATGATTTTTCCCGACTTCAATCCTGGGCACCCTTACTACTAATAATAACCAAAAGAAAATTGATACCCACTTACCTTATCAGCATGACAAACATTTACATATGAATCAAGCATAATCCAAACCAGCTTAGTCAAATACACATGTTTTTCTCCAACTCCTACCACAACATTTACCACCAAACCCATGGAAAAAAAAAGATTACCATAAGCCCTGCTCAGGATACTATTCCATCTCGATACTTTCCGTAACAACCATGCGGTTAACATAACACAAAAAGATTCTCAACACAAAACTAAACCCTGCAAAGAACCTATCCTTCACTAGAACCTTATCAAACACTTTGCCACGACTTGTCTCCGATCAACTTCACCAAGGTTTAATTTCGCTCATAGATCCACCATTTAACTAGGTCTCCCTATAGGCTAACCAAACATCTCCCCGCGTATCTCAACAACAACCCTGGATTACCCCACATAACAAACTCTCATTGCAAGCATCCTTATGTAAGCCAAGACATCTCCGGTTGCTAACATTCTACAAGATATATCATCCAAAAACTTACCAACTTTGTATCAGACCCAACATTGTACTCATCACAACGATAATACCTCCAACTTAAGGTTTAACCACCACAACCAACTCAACACCATGATTCAAACGTTAAAATCTATACATCATTAAGTGCCTTGACACATAACCCAAAACTCCTTCTCATTATCAACTCATCGACAAACTAACTCTTATATTAACTATACCACAACAAAATCCAAGCTTGTAGAACTATTCTTCCACTAGCTCCAGCATCTCTTATTTTATAACCTTGCCAAAGCAGTAACCATATTGATGAATCATCCACAAACACGAACCCACCGAACACATAACCTCAAAACACTTTTCGATAAAAATAAACCCTAAGACTGATCAATTGCTACAAACCATAAATTGTCCAGCGATCCATATTACACCACCCAGACATCATCAAAAACTAACTTTACCCGAAGTATATCCAACTTAACATCCTATAAACACAACATGTACACCTTCCTCCTTTATAGTACAACCCAAACCTCTCAAGGTCACAATAATCTATGATTCAAACCCCCGATCTAACTGCACATTAACCACACCACAAGGAATTCCATGTAATTTCCATAAAAATAATTTCACATCACTTAGAAAAACACCAACCCGCCTTACTCTACAAAACATGCTGCAACCTTGTTACAACCTCCAGATCTTAACTAGAAAGAATCCGCAAAACTCAGCCCTTCTTTTAGTAATGACCAACTCAAACTAACCATACCTCAGGGTATTTACCTCGGTTTCAAACATTCACAACTCTAAGACCAACCACTCATTGTTCATCCAAGACTATTCTCTATCCAAAATGGTAGCTTGCCCACTACACATTCAGCTTAACACCACAAGAAAGTTCTTTCAACCTTTTTTTTCTTCACACCTTCACCTTAAAGAACCAACCACACTCCACTTACACCCTCAAGGAGCTACTCGCAATTGTGAAAAAATGTATGCATGTTTTCCTGTATGCCCTCATAAATGCCTATGCAAGTGCATATGCATGTAAATGCAATTTCTAATGTCATGCTCAAGAATGCATGCATATCCTACATTATCTATAAATATATACATATATGTGCTCTTAATCTAATCATGATTATTGTTCACACTCACAAATAACATCCTCAATTCCAACAACTTCAACTATCATCCTATTGACAGCTCCCAAGTCAGATTAGCAACAGTCGTACCAGCTTCAGCAGACTAAAACACACCCGGAAGAACGGTGCTAAACCATAAACCAACCTTCCGGCCTAACCGAAGGCACACTTACAGAGGAGGAAGAATTTACTCTTCCCTATCAGTAGTTTCATCTTCAATCTTGACCATCAAAGTTCATACCAACAGTATCTAGTGACTCACGTCTCAAAAACATATTCAAAACTTTAAACATGCAGTTTAAAACATAATATCCAAATAAAATAAACTTACATTCGGGCAAGAACCAAGGGAAATCTGAGAGCATCTGAAAATATATTGGCAGTGGCAATGTGTAACCGATAATCCCCAGTTTAATCATCATTACTCAAAGTACAATCATCATAAATAGATTTTCACATACCAACAACATATCATGCTCATTCAAACACATCATGATCAATCGCACATTTAAACACACAACTTAGCAATCGTATACATGCTTTAACCAACCAACTACACACTTTTCAAACCAACAACACATTTTATTCATCCTGGCTCTGATACCACCAAATGTAACCCTCTTAGCCCGGCCTGGACGAAACCGGCACTAATGGGTTACACGGAGAATATCAAATCAAACCCGCAAAGGTTCGATTCGATAAACAACCCTAAAAATTGTAACATTTTTTTATTTTTATCTTACCTAGATGTACGATTAAACTCCTATATGTAATTAACTCAAGTAAGACAGAGACAGACGCATTTCACTCGTTATAAGTAAACCAATTAAGTGCATACATGATTAGGGACCAAAAATGTAAGAATCTAATATGCATCACCATTTCCACAATCAATCCTTTGGACAACAATTAAGCATGCTTAACACATTCACCATATAATTCAGATCAAACGAGGTATGTTAGTTAATCGATTTTATGTTCTAGCATTTATGGACTTAATTGCAAAGTATGTAATATTAGGTATTTTATCCATCTTAAATCATGCGATGTATATTCGGGTTAGAACATGAATCATGGTGTCACAACCTTTCCTAAAATTACACATAAATTCACTGTATTTGTTACTAAATTAAATCCTACGTTTCTTGCATTCAAAACTCTCAAATTGCCCATTTTAAGCCTGGTGTTTCGAAACAGCCCTGGAGTGTTTCGGAACACGTCATCTGGTTCGAAACAGTCCATAGAGTGTTTCGGAACAGCCAATTCCAATAGCATTTGGTACCGAACACTGATTCGATACAAGCATGCCCAGTAGCATAAGGGTATCGATACTGTCATAGGGTGTTTCGATACCCCCTGCATCCTGGACCGAGTGAGACGTGTTAAACTCATTTAAACCACCCAAGCATAAACATTAATAACCCGAAACTATACGCAACATTCCTAGGCATATTCATCAACATAAACACACCTTAAACCATTTGAAAAGATCACAAGGAGAACTATAGGCATGCTTCCTAAGATTGAATAGCAACATAACAAACATGCTAAACCATGCTTCACAATTCAAACATACCCAAAGTTCAACAAATAACAATCAATCAATAATGGTCTTATTATATCATGAAACAAAGCCTAAATGCTCACTCCTCTCATAGATTGTGTTACACATTGCCTTGCCCAATCCATTTGCCAAAAACATACCAAATTCAAAGTGATCTTCCCCTTGGTTTCCTTGCCCCGAACGAAGCTCCAAGTGCCTTTATTTTTCTGCAAGGATGAAAAGAGAGCTTAAGTAAACTTGCTTAGTGAGGTAGCTCCACAAAAGATCATCAATGCATCTATTTAAAACCATCTTGAAACCATAATTTGCAATGCTTTGTTAAGTCATGCATGCTAAAATTTCATGTCCAAATTCATTAAATCATATGCATCCTTGAGTTCACATAACCTTATCAAAACAATTTATAAATGATGCTCAAACCTTTTCTCAATTTCATGTATGTATATTGGCTTTCTAGTGAACACTTAATGTGAACCTTATGTTTACCGAATACACGGATCCTTTTTTTCAACATGCATCGATCGGACACTTAGTCACCCTTGTATACATGTTATCCCCCACTACGCACGGTTGGACACAAAGTCACCCTTGTTTACGTATGGGTCAACTATATGCACGGTCGGACACAAAGTCACCCTTGTTTACGTGTAGGCGGCACTACCACGCACGGTTGGACACAAAGTCACCCTTGTTTACGTGTAGGCAATATCAATATTCTCTTTATTTTATAGTGCACTCAATCCTAATGACATGTCATTCGTATTCGAATCTAAAGTTAGTGTTACTAAGCCAATATCATAATCAAATGTGCATGATAACTTGCTGCTCATAATGCATGCATAATATGTTCAACAAATAAACCAAAGCCATGCCCAAAGGAACCATCATGTATAAGGCAATTAACCATATTGTATTTCAAATCATATAACTTGCTGCTCATAAAGCATGCATAATATGTTCAACAAGTGAACCAAAGTCATGCCCAAAGACACCATTATATATAAGGTAAATAACCATGTTGTACTCCAAATCATTTCTCATAATTTTTTTCATAATCATGGATGTTAAATAAGCTATGCATTTCAGCAAGTATCTCTCATGTATGCATCTATTCAAAACATGCTCATGCACTTCTATAAATCCCTTTGCATTACCAATAAAATACCTTTGTAAAATGTAGCCGAAACTCATACCGGTTTATCAAAACAAATACTTTACTTACTCTTGAACTATGGAAGGTTTTCACACTCTTCCATAGCCCCCAAAAATAGAACGTACCAAACGCGATTCGCTTTAAATCCGAAAACCACTCACCAACAAGTGAAACGAGCTTTCGCCGCTATCCGATGATCGTACCAACGCACAACAATCAAGCACCTTCTTGTACCTCTTCTACAACATTAAAAATAGAGCATTCTCACATCATAACATGCTCAAACCAACAGCCATATCCGATCACCATTAAACTACCGAAAACTTAGCCGCAAAGACCGAAAACTAAGCCGAAACGCATCCAAACAACACCAGCCCAAAATCTAATGAATCTAACATCTAATCCACCTCAATTATGATCCAAAAACACATCCAAACCATCCTTATATCTCCAGCAACATTTAAGCATATAAAACAGCCCATAAAACAACCGAAAAGCATCTTAAAACTACACCGATTGCATTATTCCAGGATTAAATTAATGTGATATCAAATCAAGACTCAATTAGTCATTAAATCAACATAAAAACATGATTGAATTCATTTAATTTCCAGCATTAAATGAGATCCAAAAAGATTTCAAAAAAATATCACAAAATCACTAGATCTAACATTAAAAACATAGAATCAAGTTTTTATTCAAAGACTAGCAAGCTAATACTTGGGAATTTCAATAAAGAACCTTAGAAAAGAATAAAAATCCAGAAAATTACCTTCAAGATCTATTCACCAAAAATATGAGATTTTCCCCTTCTTGGTTCCTTGCAATTTGATGTAGATTTGATAAAATCAATGCTTAGGTTTTGTAAAGGATGGAAAGATGATGCAAGTGATGTAATCTTTGTGGTAAAAGATGCAAAAATCAGCAAGAAAAAGATGTTATTAAATCATCATTAAAAATGAGAAAGTGGAGAGAAAATGAGAGAAAAAGATGAGAAAAAATTAAGAGTAAAAGTGGTTTTGAGAGAAAATGATTAAAAACCAAATTAAAGTAATTAAAAATATATTTTGGTGAACAAATCATCATTAAAAATTAGAAATGGGTTTATGGCCCTCTAAGGATTCTAAGTTTAGCTTGCTTTTCAATTTAGTCACTAAAAACATCATATTTTCGAAAATCACCAAATCGGTCCTCCAAATTTTTCCAAAAATTACAAATTGATCATTTATGCATAATTAAACATAATTAAAAATCAACAATAAATCCAAATTATTTCCTTTTATATTTGAAACATATTTTTAATATTTCAAACCACCTTCCAAATTATTATTTTCCTTAATTAAAAATATCCTTATTTTATTTTTCCCGGAATTAATGAACTGGAGAACCCGATTCGACCCGAATCGAATTCCCCTAACCAAGCCTAACTAATAACCCCAAAAAAGGGATGTTACACACGTTTTATTCCCAACAAAATAACAACCAAATGTTCTTAAATCAAATTTTATAAGTTAAAATAGTTAATTATGGGCTTTTGAACAAAATTACACAGATTAATCTAAAATTTTTAGCTCTTTACGCCTGTTAAAATTCGAACGGGCTTAGACATGCACGTTTTAATCCCAACAAAAAGACAAACATATATTATTAAATCAAATTTTATGAATTCAAATAGTTAATTATAGGCTTGTAAACAAAATTATACATATTAATCTCAAATTTTCAGATTTTACTCGGTTAAAATTTGAACGTATTCTCTAAAAAACATTTTTAGACATGTAGGTTTTAATCCAATAAAACAAAAATTAGATGTTATTAAATCAAATTTTATGAGTTCAAATAGATAAATATGGGCTTTTGAACAAAATTATACAGATTATTCTAAAATTTTCAACTTTTTACTCGGTTAAAATTCGAATGTATTCTCTATAAAGTCTTTTTAGATATGCACGTTTTAATCCCAAAAAAACAAAAACTAGATGTTATTAAATCAAATTTTATGTTTTCAAATAGTTAATTATTGGCTTTTGAATAAAATTATACAGATTAATCTTAATTTTTCAGCTTTTTACTCGGTTAAAATTTGAATGAATTCTCTATAAAGCCTTTTTAGACATGCACGTTTTAATCCCAATAAAATGACAACCAAGTGTTATTAAATCAAATTTTATGAGTTTAAATAGTTAACTTATAACCCCTAAAATTAACCTAATTTCTTAGATTACAAGTTAGGATTTACGATTTGAAAACTCATTTCCTATGTTAGGGTTTTTATAAAATTATACACATTATTCAGATAAATTATTAAATAATTAATAATTTAATATACTGAAATTAAAACATTTAACAAACTGAGTTCATCCCACAAATTATTAAATAAAACTAAAGTCCAAAGTTTATTACAAAATAATAATAATAATGTCCGAAATTAAACATAGTTCCTAAAATCTCATTAAAAATCTGAATACAAAAAACATACGTATTATATCTGAAAATGGGATCCTCTAAGTACCTTACGGAGTCTAGAACTTTGATCTGAAATAGAATACTAAAAGGGGTGTAAGCTAGGGAGCCTAGTGTGCCTCTCTAGTATATAGATAAATAGGATTACAAGACAATATATGCAGATAATATAGTGTATGCATGATATGCACCCAACTCCGAACGCCAACAGAAGAGTAGGTTCCCCCTGAACCACTCTAACTCCATCATAGCAACAAAAGTGGAAACTCGACCCGTAGGTAGAGCCACTGAACAGAAGTGATAAATCACTAACTTCTCCGTACACATATAATCTAACCAGATGAAATGTTTTATGCATAAACAGAATCAAAATGCATGCCTTAATAACTAACAGGAGGCATACATAGTAATTACAGAATCAAAAATAAATGTAATTACATAATAATGCATCATCATACAGAGTTTAATAGAAATGGCAAACACAGAAATACAAAATTTAACGGAAGAGAACTGTTAGACTTGGAGTGGCTCGATGCACAACCGATTAGATTAGCCAAGTGGTGGAGAAGTGGCAATTTGGGTGGATAAGTGTGGAAGCAAAAATAACACAATGATTTTAGAGTGGTTCGGCCTTCGAAAAAGCACCTACATCCACTACCTTAGCTTCCCACTAAGGATTTCCAAATTCACTAAGAATTTCAACCTTTTAAGGCCAAAGGGATAACCTTACAACCCTAGACTCAAAGCCGAATCTAGCATCCAAAGTTCACAACCCGAACTTTGGGAATTCACTCAAACAAGAAAACTTAGCAAACTTGAATCCTTCTAATAAGGCTAGTGTTTGCAACTAAGCACTCACCCAATTCCTAATTACACTTGAGCATATATTGACAATTGATCTCACAAGTGTTTGTCTACCCAAATAATAGGAAATTAAGCACTAAGACAATTTCTTGATCATAATGTTGTTACAAGTGAAGCATTAGTCTTCTCTTGATGCTTGAGGCTTCCTTTTATCATCCCAAATGAGCTTCTAGCCGTTTATGACCGTTGGGAATGTTTTGGAGCCGTTTGGAGCTGATTACAAGGCATATTTCTGTTTCTGGTACAGGTGGTAGCGATACCGCTTGAACTGGTATCGAAACACCCTCTTTGGGAAATAGCCGTTGACCTGCATTTAAGAACTGGTATCGATACTGGTATCGATACCGCTCCTAGCCGTTGGGGGTTTTTATAAAATCATTTTGACCGTTGGGGGTGTTTCGAAATAGGTTTCGAAACAGAGCATTACAGTGGCAAAAAGGTATCGATACCAGTATCGATACCACTGTGGTTTTGCCTTTGAAACCGTGGTATTGAAGAACAGGTATCGAAACACCTTAAGGGTGTATCGAAACACCTGGGTTAAAAACACTTATTTGGTTTCTTTAAATCATTTAAAACATATTTAAAATTACTCAAAAACATTTTAAATATATTTTCAAATAGTTTGGACATAAGAACCATTTTTGAAATCTTTTCAAATTAGTCCAAAACTATTTTTCAATTATTATATCAAAACATTAGTTCTATAAGAACACACCTGAAACATAAGTTCAACGCCTAGAATGATGCCTACTAGACTCAACTCTACCACTAGATTGAGCAGGTGTAGAACCTACGATTAACAGAGTGTTAGAAACACTACTATGCCACTAAATAAGTACACGTAACAGAAGTAATACAAAACTCACATGCGGGTACCGAAGACTAGTAAACAAGAGATCGTCCAGGAGGAGGAAGAGGCAGATGCTCGAGGTTGGAATCCACGTCACCTGAACCAAATAGAAACTGATTCAGAATCTGATACAGATAACTTCCAGATAACAAGTCGAACTAAAAAGCCCTAAAAACGACACTTCGGGTTTGAATTTTGAAAAACAAACACCGTCATCGGACTCAGGACATCAAAAAACAAAGGGTGGTACCGGGTCAAAAAAAGTCAACCGCTGACGTCAGCACTGGTCAATGCTGACGTCAGAAGTGATATCATCAGGTCAACGTTGATGTCAATGGATGATGTGAGCAGTGATGTCATCGAGTAGGGTGTCGAGTTGGATTTTGGGTCAGTTGGGTTAGGCTTTCGGGTCGGGTTGTGTCATTGATAGGTTCTCAGGATTTTCCTGGGAAAATCTGGAAAATCCCAGATTTTTCGGAAAAATTTGGAAAAATTCCAGATTTTTTTAGATGCTAAACACGATTTTTTTTCAAAGATTTACACTCCCTTTAACTCGATTTACACTCCCTCTGATCCGATACAAAAAAACAAAACCCACTCAAATCGATTAAAAAAAACCGAAAACTGATTCAAAATCCTACAAATCGAATCAAACCACACCCCACATCTTCCATACAAAACTTAAACAACCAAACACTTGCTTCTGAAAGATTCGAACCAAAACAGAAACGTCCTTACCAATAAACCAATTGGAAATAAACAAGGAGGGTGATCGAAACTTACCAGCACTCTAATCGAACGAAAAGAAGGCTCACGGGAAAAAGGAAGATCCAAACAACACCAAGGTTAACTCAAAACAGACTTCAGAGGTTTGCAAGAAAATTTTTCGGTTGAAAGATTCGAATAAAAACATAATGAAAAAATGAATTATGGGAGAAATTAATCTCCATTAAGACCGAATCGGTTTTTTAATAAGGATTAACAGTTACCATATGAAAATGGTAAAATCACGCAACAAGGGCCTGACTCATTTAGAAATTTACAATTTGGTCATTGATTTCATAGACAGAAATCCAAATTCTTAGGGTTTTCGAATTAGGAATTTAGATTTGAGTTGGGAGAAAAACAGGGTGTTACATAACTATGGGCTTTGGAACAAAATTAAACAGATTAATAAATTTTTTTTAACTTTTTACTCGTTTAAATTCGAAAGGATTCTCAATAAAGCCTTGTTAGACATGCACGATTTAATCCCAACAAAAAGAAAAGCAGATGTTATTAAATCAAATTTTATGAGTTAAAATAGTTAATTATGGGCTATTGAATAAAATTATACATATTGATCTAAAATTTTAAGCTTTTTACTCTATAAAATTCGAACAGATTCTCTAGAAAGCCTATTTAGACATGTTTTAATCCAAAAAAACGACAACCAAATGTTATAAAATCAAATTTTATGAGTTCAAATCATTAATTATGGACTTTTGAAAAAAAATATATAGATTAATCTAAAATTTTCAGCTTTTTACTTGGTTAAAATTCGAATGGATTCACTATAAAGCCTTTTCAGACATGCACGCTTTAATCCCAACAAAACGAAAATCATATGTTATTAAATCAAATTTTATGAGTTCAAATAGTTAAATATGGGCTTTTGAACAAAATTTTACAGATTAATCTAAAATTTTAAGCTTTTTACTTAGTTAAAATTCGAACGGATTCTCTAGAAAGCCTATTCAGACATGTACGTTTTAATCCCCAAAAAACGACAACCAGATGATATTAAATCAAATTTTATGAGTTCAAATAGATAATTATGGGCTTTTTAACAAAATTATATAGATTAATCTAAAATTTTTAGCTTTTTACTCGGTTAAAATTTGAACGGATTTACTATAAAACCTTTTTAGACATGCACGTTTTAATCCCAACAAAACGAAAACTAGATGTTATTAAATCAAATTTTATGAGTTCAAATAGTAAACTATGGGCTTTGGAACAAAATTATACAAGTTAATCTAAAATTTTAAGCTTTTTACTCGGTTAAAATTCTAACGGATTCTCTAGAAAGCGTATTTAGACATGTAGGTTTTAATCCAAAAAGAATGACAACTAGATGTTATTAAATCAAATTTTATGAGTTCAAATAGTTAAATATGAGTTTTTAAACAAAATTATACAAATTAATTTAAATTTTTTGCTTTTTACGCGGTTAAAATTTGAACAGATTCTTTATAATGCCTTTTTAGATATGTACGTTTTAATCCGAACAAAACGAAAACTAAATGTTATTAAATCAAATTTTATGAGTTAAAATAGTTAATTATGGGCTTTCAAACAAAATTATATGTATCAATCTAAAATTGTACAACTTTTTACTCGGTTAAAATTAGAACGGATCCTCTATAAAGCCCATTTAGACATGCACGTTTTAATCCCAAAAAACGACAATCAGATGTTATTAAATTAAATTTTATGAGTTAAAATAGTTAATTATGGTCTTTTGAACAAAATTATATAGATTAATCTTAAATTTTAAGCTTTTTACTCGGTTAAAATTCGAACGGATCCTCTATAAAGCCGATTTAGACATGCACGTTTTAATCCCATCAAAACGAAAACCATACGTTATTAAATCCAATTTTTTGAGTTCAAATAGTTAACTAAGGGCTTCCGAACAAAATAATATAAATTAATCTAAAAATTTTAGCTTTTTACTCGGTTAAAATTCGAACGGATTCTCTATAAAATGTTTTTGGACATGCACGTTTTAATCCCTACAAAACGAAAAACATATGTTATTAAATCAAATTTTATGATTTCAAATAGTTAACTATGGGATTTGGAACAAAATTATACAGATTAATATAAAATTTTAAGCTTTTTACTCTTTTAAAATTCGAACGGATTATCTAGAAAGTCTCTTTAGACATGTACGTTTTAATCCCAAAAAAACGACAACCAAATGCTATTAAATCAAATTTTATGAGTTCGAATAGTTAATCATGGGCTTTTGAACAAAATTATACAGATTAATCTAAAATTCTAAGCTTTTTACTCGGTTAAAATTCGAACGGATTCTCTAGAAAGCCTATTTAGAGATGTAGGTTTTAATCCTAAAAAAAACAACAACTAGATTTTATTAAATCAAATTTTATGAGTTCAAATAGTTAAATATGGGCTTTTGAACAAAATTATACAAATTAATCTAAAATTTTCAGCTTTTTACTCGGTTAAACACTACAGCAAAACGGTTCTACAGCGGCGTATTTAGTGGCGTTTTTATAACAAACGCCACAAATAATCGCATTATAGTGGCGTTTGCATTACAAACGCCGCAAAATTTCCATTTAGTGGCGTTTTAAATAAAAACGCCGTAGTTGATTGTATATTTACGGTGTTTCTAGAAAAACGCCGTAATAGAGTATGTTCTTAGTGGCGTTTGTATTAGTAAACGCCGCAATTGTTTGTAATATTGTGGCGTTTTATGAAAAACGCTGCAAAAGTGTTTAATTTTGTGGCATTTTTTTTAAAAACGCCGCAAATGTGTAAGAAATTGTGGCGTTTCATTAAAAAATGCCGCAATAGATCGTACTTTAGCGACATTTACTTTTACAAACGCCGCAAGTTCCTCTTTTCAGCATCTTCACCCGAAAAACCCCCAAATCCCGCCCCCCATAACAAAACCCCTGATTTCAGGCCACCCTCGCCCCCTCTGCTCGTCGCATTGGTCCCTTCGCCGTTCGGTTCGGTTAAGTCGACAGGTAAGATCGATTTCTGCCCTATTTAGTTCCAGGATAAATCGAATTAGGAGTTTTGCCCTATTTAGTTTCAAGTAAGATTGATTTGTACTGACTATGAATATTGCGGGTTGCTTACTTCCTTATATGCCATGATCATTGCGGGATACTTAATTGCTTATATAGATCTGTTTTGTGTCTCTTTAGTGCTTTATCAGATCTTATATTTACTGTAATCTTGATGGATCCTTACACCATCCATTGATGATTTTATTTCCGGTAATTCATCAGCATTTCAGCTTCTATACCTTTATTCCCTTGTGTGTTCATCTCCTGTTTCAATAAATTCAAGCTTCAGTTTCATAGGAATTAGACACCTGTTCTGGACTTGGATTTTGTACAAGCAGAACATTGGAAAGTTAATAGGCATCTGCATTTTATTTAGGCCATTGCTTTAATTCCTTTTTATTCTCATTCTCTTTTTGGAACCATAGTTGTTGATTTGGAAAGTTAATTTGTATATGAATGTCATCTTGGATCTATTATAGCCATCAACATAAGAAAGATATAGTGGGTTTCTGCTCAATTTACTGTACGTATACTTGACAAGGATGATACGCTCTTGAGCTCAATTTCGGCAAGAGGTAATTTAAATAGGCTTACTTCGTGGAAATGCTCCATGTGCATTTCTTTCTTCAGTGGGTTGAGTGGTTCCTTGCGTTTTTTATTTCTTTCTTTATTTATATTGGTATTATAGGTCTTGCTTTGTTTTCTTTATGCGTTCCATTTGCTTTTTTTCTGAATTTGGGTTTACTATGCCTAGATTTTTTATTTTGTATGAGATGCTCTTTCGTTTGGGACCAGGCTTCCTTTTCCTATATCTGTAGTGGTGAAAATGTGTTCTGTTCATTTCCCAGATTTGGAGCCTCCTCGGCAAAGACCACAGACATCAGTAAGAACTGTCCAGAGGCTGATTGCTCAGGCAATAGGATCGAAATTACCATCCACCTTTGAGTCAAGAGAACTACGAAACCAGGAAGAAGCCAGGAGGAACCGAATAGTTTCAAGGCAAAAGTTGAAAGATGATGCATGGGGAGATGATTGAATCATATGAAGGGTTCTTTGTTTTTGCTTTCACCTTGTGCTAATCAATACAGTGTTAACCAACCAAAGGTAAACAGACCAAAAGGGAAAAAAATGGAGCTTGAATACTTGTTTGCTTGTGCTCAACAGTTTCTGCAACACAACTATTGATAGCTTACCCAGTTTCATATTTATTTGCTTTAACTTCATGCTGATGATGAAAGTACTGTCTTGACTTTTTATTTATGCTTAGAATGATCCTAATATTTTCTAGTTATCTACATATCAGATTACTTTTCTTGGAAGGGTTGAAATTCGGACAGTCGAAACTGCAATGAATTGAAACATTTGGAAAGATTTAACAAGGTTCTTGGATCTCCCTTGTGTAAGCTGCTGAATCTGCTCTTCATTTTTCTGTTTGATTCGAATTTCAGTTTAGTATTCTGCATTTTTCTGGTCATTTTTTGTTCTGGGATTTTTCTCAGCCTTCTTTGTTTGTCTTTATACATCTGTAACTGTAAATGGTGCAGCTTGGTTTATGTATAATTAGTGTTTGTTTTTAGCTGTTAAAATTAAAAAAGTTAGACCCTATTTTGATTTTTCTGCTGATATTTTGTATTTCAATAACATAAATATTCAACATAAATTTAATCATCTGTATGAAATGTTCAACATAAATATTTATAGATTTAATCATTTTCATTATAGGTTTACTGAGTCATTGACACGGTGACAAAGAGGCAGAAATTTTGCGTCTTGGATTTGTATGTTTCTTGTACTTTCTTTCCTTCATCTTTTTTGCCTTGCATTTTTGAAATTTAGGATAGCTACGAGCCTGAATTTTATGATAAAATAATCTTTCTTTTCTAGGGAAAATGGAATATAGAAAGTTTATATTGAAATATTTCCCTTAATAACTGGATGGAGAAGTCTCTGTACAAGTGGAATGTCACCTATGCCTAATGGGACTGGATTAATACATTTATAAGATGTAATTTTAGAAAACTGTATTCTGAAGTTCGGTAACACCTCAAATTAATGTACAAATTAACAAACAATCAAAGAAGTAGAGAATATCTTTTAAAGATATAACACCTCAAATAAACTCATAATGGTATAATAAACTCATAATGGTAGAAATGAAAGATGAGGTCTTGACACTTGAAATTATTAGATATATTTAGTTATGTGGCAAGAAAAAGAACAGAATAAACTCATAATGGTAGAGTTCTCTGCCACATTACCTGTTTAAATGAGTGGCCATGTTAGCTCTTAATTATGTATATTAATAAGAATATTCTATTTATATTTTTTGAGGGATTATTAATATGCTATTTTCATTTAATTATGTATATTACAGAAATACGAAATGGATAGAAGTTGGATGGATTTGTCAAGGGTAAGTGTTGGGTATAAAAATGGAGTAGAAACTTTTCTAGACTTAGCTTTTGCGAATGCCAGCCAAGAGAATATGATTCTTTGCCCTTGTAAGAAGTGTGCTAACATTAATTGGCACATTCGTGAAGTTGTACACGAACATCTAATTGTCGTCGGTTTTGTTCGAGGCTATAGAAAATGGGTATTCCATGGAGAGTTGACACCTGTTAGTGGTTCTTCCACAAGTAGTGTGGCTTATTCTCTTAATTCTCAGCGTCGATCTGTTAGAGAAGATGAAATGAAGATTTTGTTGCGAGATGCATTTAATATGCCCGGTGTTCAACAAGTACCTGTTAGAGAAGATAATTGTGATATTAATAACTTCACTGAAATGGGAAGAAACGACTGTGATGAAGAACCAAATGTACAAGTGACAAAATTTTATAACTTGCTTAATGAAATGCACGAACCGCTTTATGAGGGGTCAAAATATTCAAAACTCTCTTTTTGCATTCGTCTTTTCCACTTGAAATGCATGGGAGGTTGGACTGGTAAATCTTTTACGCAGTTATTAGAGTTTTTACGAGAAATGTTTCCTTCTGCAAAAATTCCAAAATCTGCCAAAGATATGAAGAAAATGATTCAAGATTTGGGTCTTGGTTATGAGAAAATTCATAGTTGCCCGAATGATTGCATGTTGTATTGGGGTGATAAAAAGAAAGAAGATTCATGTCATGTATGCGGTAAATCTCGATGGATGAATGTGGACACAGAAAATATGAGTGAGGAAGAAGTTGAAGCACGATCAAAAAAGAAGCCTGTAAAGATTCTTCGATATTTTCCTCTAATACCTAGGCTTCAAAGACTTTTTATGTCTTCAAAGACTACCGAGTCTATGAGGTGTTACTATGATGAACGAACCGATGATGGATTATTAAGGCACCCTGCGGATTGTTTAGCTTGGAAGTCATTCGACCAAAAGTTTCCAAGTTTTGCAGGAGATCCTCGAAATGTTAGACTCGGTCTTGCTTCTGATGGGTTTAATCCTTTTAAAATCATGAGTACTTCGTACAGTACTTGGCCTGTTGTGCTTGTTCCTTACAACTTGCCACCATGGATTTGCATGAAACAATCTTCTTTTATCTTATCCATGATAATCCCCAGTGAGAAAGGTCCTGGGAATGATATTGACGTATACTTGCAACCTCTTATTGAAGAGTTGAAACAATTATGGGTGGGTGTTGAAACATATGATATGTTGAAGAAAGAGAACTTTAATTTGCGTGCAGCTTTATTGTGGACTATTAATGACTTTCCTGCTTATGCAAATTTGTCTGGTTGGAGTACCAAAGGTCGATATGCTTGTCCTTGTTGTGTCGCACAGACCTGTTCCAAGTGGTTGTATAATGGAAAGAAGTTCTCTTACATGGGTCATCGACGGTGGTTAGACGAAAATCATCGATTTAGATATCAGAAGGATATGTTTGATGGTACCGAAGAGTTCAGAAAAGCTCCAGAGCAAACAATCGGTTCTGATATCTTGTCAATGTTAAAAGATATCAAGTTCACCTATGGAAAGATGATCCAACCACATAACCCACGATCAAAGAAAAAGGCAAAAGAGGTGTGTGATCGTGAGGTTAATCATCTTAGTGATAATGAGTCTGATGAAGAGGATGATCCAAATGAGGCAGAGTTGTGGAAAAAAAGAAGTATTTTCTTTGAGTTGCCTTATTGGAAACATAACCTTTTGAGACATAATCTTGATGTCATACACATTGAGAAGAATGTTTGTGAGAATATTATCGGAACCATTCTCAATGTTGATGGAAAATCTAAAGACAATCTAAAGAGTCGACTTGACTTAGTTGACCTCGGAATTCGGCATGAGCTTCATCCTTAAATGCTTTCTAATGGAAAAACTTCATTACCGCCTTCTATTTTTGTAATGACAAAGAGAGAAAAAGAAATATTCTGTACGGTTTTGAAAGATATAAAGGTTCCAGATGGATATGCTTCCAATATATCTCGATGTGTCAGTATTAAAGATCGTAGACTATATTCTTTAAAGTCACATGATTATCATATATTGATGCAAGATCTAATGCCAGTTGCATTACGTGGTTGTATGTCGAATGAGGTTACATCTTGTATAATTGAACTCTCCAATATAATGAAAGCTATTTGTGGAAAAGTTCTGGTAGTTGAAGAACTAGAGAAATTGTAAGATCGAGTAGCCTTGACTTTATGTAACTTGGAGAAGATATTTCCACCTTCATTCTTCACAATTATGGTGCACTTATTGGTCTATCTCCCTCACGAAGCTAAAGTTGGTGGACCCGTTTTCTATCGATGGATGTATCCTATAGAGAGGTAGAAGTTTTTAACCTCCAAATATTTGTTAACCTCTTAAAGTTGATAGAATTATATATAATATTGTGTTCATTACATGTCTAGGTATTTGTGCAAGTTGAAGTCTTATTGTCGTAATAAGCGTTATCCGGAAGGATCAATTGCTGAAGGATATTTAGCAGAGGAATGTATGACTTTTTGCTCCAGATATTTGGAAGATGTTGAAACGAGATTTAATAGACCAAATAGAAATGAAGTGTGCAATACTAATAACGTTGCTGAAACTTATTTGTTTGGAAGCTATGGTGAACCACTCGGCAAAGTTGAAATTGCACAGTTAGATGACAAGTCTTGGGTACAAGCACATCGATATGTTCTTTTTCATCATGAGTCAATAGAGCCATTACGCGCGTAAGTTTATATTTTCATGTATAAAATATTTACTTTATCTTTTATATTTCTCATTCTTTAACCATATAATTTTTTATAGTGAGTTTAAAGAAGAGTTACAATCTCGTGTACGCTCCCGAAGATTACATAAACGCGAGAGTCATAAGTTGTTTGCAGAAAATTTTCATGAATGGTTAGGGAAGACGGTAAGTAACTAGATCTTTGTACGACAATGATTTAATGTATAAATTTTATTGTCTTAATATATCAATATGAAGGTTAACAAAATTTGAATTTGACGTATAATAGGTTTGGGCTGAAAGAGAAGTTAGTGAGGAGGTCAAATGGCTTTGTCAAGGCCCGAATATAATTGTAAAGAGATATAATGCCTACCTCATTAACGGATATAGGTTCCATACGAAATCTCGAGAAAGATTACGAAAAACACAAAATTGTGGGGTTGTTGTTACTTCTTTAACTACAACTTATGCTAGTGCCAGAGACAGTCATCCTGTGGAGGGAGATGTAGAATATTATGAAATTATTACAGATATCATTGAGTTAGATTATTATGGTAAACGAAAGGTTGTGCTATTTCGATGTGATTGGGCTGATGTAAATAGTGCTCGGGGCGTTAAAAAAGATAAATTTGGTTTTACAATGGTGAATTTCTCTCGACTCATTCATACTGGCCAACAATTGATAGACGAACCATATGTTTTTCCTTCTCAAGTCAAACAAGTTTTTTATTGTCGTGATCCAACGAAAGAGGGTTGGTATGTTGTACTCCGTAACACTCCTAGAGACTTGATTGACATTGGGGATGGAAGTAGAGATGACAATGAAACACGATCAACAACTTTACCATTTGCTGCACAAAACTTAGATGAAACATGTTGTAGTTCAAGTTCACAGTTCCAATGGGTTCGAGATCGAGAAAACATGGATGGAGATTTTAATGAAGATTAACTGCATAATGTAATCAGATTTATATTAAAATTAACTACATAATATAATTGTTAATAGTATTGTTTTCACTATAATTGTTAACTTAGATTTTTTTATATTGCAGGTATCATCATGCCTAGGAGGAAACTTAATAGCCTGCATATTATTCAAGTTCCTCGTATGGAGGGTGTAACAAATGATGATGATTTGTCTGGTGTTGATTCTTCACAAGTACCTGAAACAGTTGAAAACATAGAAATTGCAGGTAATGTTTAAAAATTTTATTTCAATCATTGGTTTTATTATTGGTTTTATTTTAACAATTTAGACTTGAGATATTTGATATGTAGGTGGAAATGGTCGAAGGCGCAAGACTAGAGGGCGTACAACATTGACTGAATTATACGATCTTCCAGTTGGAGAACGTGTGAAAGTTTCAAGAAATGAAGCAGGACAACCTATCGGGGCAGAAGCAAGTGTTCTGGCTAGTTATTTAGGCATTGTTGCATGAAATGCTTCAATTTTGCCGATCAATTATGAGTCATGGCGTCAGATGCCTAACAGTAACAAAAATCAAGCTTTGGATCTTGTTAAGGTAATAATGTTGTAGTAGCTGATCAATTATAGTTAAATACTAATATTTATATCTTCTTTTAATTGTGTGATTTTCAGAATAAATTTTCTTTGGAGGTCTCAGATGATTATGTCAAGCATGCCTTAGGAAAGAAATGGAGAGACCATAAAAGCGTTTTGAAAAAGTCATATTTCAAGAATAATTTGAGCCTTCAAGAGAAGCTTCAAAATGTACCACCAGGTATACTACGGTATCAATGGGAAGATGCTGTTAGATTTTGGACTTCAACAAAAGGAGAGGTAATATCGATGTAATTAAAAAATAATACATCATTATAATATTAATTTCATACGTAATTTAAACTAGAAATTATACAGGATCGAGAGCGTATTGGAGTTTCTAGCAGACAAAAACAAAAGTTCACTCATACAGCTGGGACGAAGAGCTTTGCTCGTATAGCTAATGAGGAGGTATTATTTATTTTAATTAATTATAATTTTTTAATGAATTATACTAAAGTTAGTTTTAATTTCTATTATTTTGTGTAGCAAATTGCGACTGGTGTTAGCATTGGACGACTAAAGCTCTTTGATATTACGCACACAAAAAAGGATGGCTCTCCAATAAATCCGGAAGCTGGAGAAATTATGGTAAATTTATTGCATATATAAATTATATTATATATTCTTTTAAATATAGAATTTCATTCCATATACATTCTTTTAAATGGTTATCAGATGAAAATGAAGAAAAAAAGGACAGAGTATGAAGCAACAATTTCAACTGATGGTTCTGTTAATATGGATGATATTGACAATCAAGTTTTTGCTCATGTTCTGGGTCCTGAAAGATATGGTAGGGTGCGGTGTCAAGGATCATTTGTTACCCCAACCAAATATTTTGGAACAAACTCATCTCAATACATGCCATCGCAAAGCCAGTCTTCTCAAGCGGAAGTGAATCGTTTAAAACAACAATTAACTCAATTTCAAGCCGAGATGGAAGCTAAGGAAGCTGAGAGAGAAAGGAGAGAAGCTGAGAGAGAAGCCGAGAGAGAAGCAAGAGAAGCAGAAAGAGCAGCAAGAGAAGCAGAGAGAGAAGCTGCATATCAAAATCTTCAAGTACAATTTTAGGAAATGATGGCAATGTTAAAGCAGAACCAAGGAAATAGTTCGTTACCTTAATTAATTTTAAGTTCAATCAAGTTGTTGTTGCAACTTTATTTCACTTTAACATAAAATTTTATTTGACATTAAGGTTCTAGACTTGTAAGATTTATTTTCGTTTTTAGTATTTTTATATTAATGTTTTGAACTATTTGTTTTTATTATTATTATTATTTTATTTATTTTCGTTTTTATATCTGTTTCATATTGGATTTAAGCAGGAAAATTTGGGTGAGCATCAAAACGGCAGAATTTTGGGTAATACATTACCAGCAACGGCGTTTGTGGTCCAAACGCCACAGAAAAATAACTCAACAGTGGCGTTTATAGGAAAAAACGCCGCAATAAATACATGGCAATTGCGGCGTTTTTTTGAAAAAATGCCGCTGCAGTACATCATTTTTAGCGGCGTTTCTTAAATAATGCCACTATAGATGAAGAGAAACAGCGGCGTTTGTAAAGGAAACACCGTTAAAATGATGTACTATAGCAGCGTTTCTGAAGGAAACGTCATTCAAGATAACGAACTATAGCGGCGTTTATAACATAAAACACCGTTAAAGATAATATACTATAGCGACGTTTAGCACTTAAAACGCCGCTAAATATAATGTACTATAGCGGCGTTTAACGGGAAAAAACGCCGCTGTCATTTGTGGCGCTTGTTTCTGCGTCACTGAGTCTTTTAGCGACGCTTATAAACGTCGGTATAGACCTAAAAAAACGCCGTTGTAGAACTGTTTTGCTATAGTGAAAATTTGAACGGATTCACTATAAAGCCTTTTTAGACATGCACGTTTTAATCCCAACAAAACGAAGACCAGATATTTTTAAATCAAATTTTATGAGTTCAAATAGTTAATTATAGGCTTTTGAACAAAATTATAAAGATTAATCTAAAACATTCAGGTTTTTACTTGGATAAAATTTAAACGGATTCATTATAAAGCCTTTTTAGACATGCACATTTTAATCCCAATAAAACAAAAATCAGATTTTATTAAATCAAATTTTATGAGTTCATATAGCTAATTATGGGCTTTTGAACAAAATTATACAGATTAATCTAAAATTTTCTGCTTTTTACTCGGTTAGAATTCGAACGGATTCACTATATAGCCTTTTTAGACATACACGTTTTAATCCCAACAAAATGACAACCAAATATTATTAAATCAAATTTTATGAGTTCAAATAGTTAACTATAGGCTTTTGAACAAAATTATACAAATTAATCCAAAATTTTCAGCTTTTACGCGGTTAAAATTCGAATGGATTCTCTATAAAGTCTTTTTAGACATGCATGTTTTAATCCCAACAAGAAGACAAACAGATGTTATTAAATCAAATTTTATGACTTCAAATAGTTAACCACGGGCTTTAGAACAAAATTATACAGATTAATCTAAAATTTTTAGCATTTTACTAGATTAAAATTTGAACAGATCCTCTATAAAGCCTATTTAGACATGCATGTTTTAATCCCAACAAAACGAAAACCATGTCATTAAATCAAATTTTTTGATTTCAAATAGTTAACTATGGGATTTGGAACAAAAATAAATAAATTAATCTAATATTTTTAGCTTTTTACTCGGTTATAATTCGAGCGGGTTCACTATAAAGCCGTTTTAGACATGCACATTTTAATCCAAACAAAACAAAAATCAGATGTTATTAAATCAAATTTTATGAGTTCAAATATTTAATTATGGGCTTTTGAATATAATTACACATATTAATCTAAAATTTTAAGCTTTTTAATCTATAAAATTCGAACAGATTCTCTAGAAAGTCTATTTAGACATGTACGTTTTAATCCCAAAAAAATGACAATCAAATGTTATAAAATCAAATTTTACGAGTTCAAATAGTTAATTATGGACTTTTAAACAAAATTATACAGATTAATCTAAAATTTTCAGCTTTTTACTCGGTTAAAATTCGAATGGATTCACTATAAAGCCTTTTTAGACATGCACATTTTAATCCCAATAAAACGAAAACCTTATGTTATTAAATCAAATTTTATGAGTTCAAATAGTTAAATATGGGCTTTTGAACAAAATTATACAAATTAATCTAAAATTTTAAGCTTTTTACTCGGTTAAAATTCGAAATGATTCACTGTAAAGCCTGGTTAGACATGCACGTTTTAATCCAAAAAAACGAAAACCAGATGTTATTAAATCAAATTTTATAATTTCAAACAGTTAGATATGGGCTTTTGAACAAAATTATACATATTAATCTAAAATTTTCAACTTTTTACTCTGTTAAAATTCAAACGGATTCACTATAAAGCCTTTATAGACATGCATGTTTTAATCCTAGCAACACAAAAAACAGATGTTATTTAATCAAATTTTATGAGTTCAAATAGTTGACTATGGGCTTTTGAACAAAATTATACAGATTAATCTAAAATTTTCAAGTTTTTACACGGTTAAAATTCGAAAGGATTCTCTATAAAGCCTTATTAGACATGTACGTTTTAATCCCAACAAAAGGAAAACCAAATGTTATTAAATCAAATTTTATGTGTTCAAATAGTTAATTATGAGGTTTGGAATAGAATTATAAAGATTAATCTAAAATTTTCAGCTTTTTACTTGGTTAAAATTCGAACAGATTCACTATAAAGCCTTTTTAGATATGCACGTTTTAATCCCAACCAACGAAAACCAGATGTTATTAAATTAAATTTTATGAGTTCAAATAGTTAACTATGGGATTTGGAACAAAATTATACAGATTAATCTAAAATTTTCAGCTTTTTGCTAGGTTAAAATTCTAACGGATTCTCTATAAAGAATTTTTAGACATGCACGTTTTAATCCCAACAAAACGAAAACCATATATTATTAAATCAAATATTTTAAGCTCAAATAGTTAACTATAGGCTTTGGAACAAAATTATACAAAATATTCTAAAATTATCAGCTTTTTACTCGGTTAAATTTCGAACGGATTCACTATAAAACCAATTTAGACATGCACGTTTTAATCCCAACAAAATGAAAACCATATATTATTAAATCAAATTTTATGTGTTCAAATAGTTAGCTATGGGCTTTGGAACAAAATTATACAGATTAATCTAAAATTTTTAGCTTTTTACTAGGCTAAAATTCAAAATGATTCTCTATAAAGCGTTTTTAGACATGCACATTTTAATCCCAACAAAATGAAAACCCTATGTTATTAAATCAAATTTTATGAGTTGAAATAGCTAAATATAGGCTTTTAAAAAATTATACTAATTAATCTAAAATTTTTAGTTTTTTACTCAGTTAAAATTCGAACGGATTCACTATAAAGCCTTTTTAAATATGCACGTTTTAATCCCAATAAAACGAAAAACAGGTGTTATTAAATCAAATTTTATGAGTTCAAATAGTTAGCTATGGGCTTTGGAACAAAATTATACAGATTAATCTAAAATTTTCAGCTTTTTACTCAGTTAAAATTCGAACGGATTACCACCCTTCACAAGGGATTTCTCTAACGTCTACCTTGGCGTTCCGTTACTTTACAAGGGAATTTACATTCCTGCTCTACTTAATTTTCATATACTCTTTTGGTTAGCTGGGATGAGCAGCGTTAACAACTCTCCGGTGGTGGTTGATGTTGATCAACCCCGCCGAGAGAAATGAAAATCTTATGTTGGAACTGTCAGGGTCTTGGCAGCGCCCAGGCAGTTCTTGCCTTACAACGTGCTGTCTCCAAGCATGGTGCTGATTGTCTCTTTCTTTGTGAGACCAGATTAAACAGACAAAACATGGATTGTATTATGCTCAAACTTGGTATGCATGGCTGTCTAGCCATTAAGCCTAGGCCTTCCTGCACAGGACTTGCCATCATATGGAACACCAATTCCTCTGTTGATCTTCTCTCTTATTCAGATCGACATATTGATGTCCTTATTACATTTGAACATATTCAATTTCACTTTACTGGTATACATGGCTTTCCTAAAACTGCGAACAAACACAAGACTTGGCAATTAATAGATTCTCTGAATGTGGCCAGTTCTCTTCCCTGGCTTTTAGGGGGGGACTTTAATGAAATCCTTTACGATAACGAGAAACAAGGTGGTTCTCGCCGTGCTCGTTCACAAATCAATAATTTTCAAGAGTGCCTTGATACTAATGATCTTTTCGACTGTAAACCAAAGTCTAGATGGTTCACTTGGACCAGATCGGGACGCAACTCGGTCACCATTATGGAGAGACTAGATAGATTTCTTGGTAATTCAACTTGGTTTAATACTTTCCCTAGTTGGCAAGCTATCTCTTTCTTTCAGGCGCGTTCTGATCACTGTCCTATTTTAATGGATACTAGTCCTGTACTGAGTCTTCCAATTATGCGGACCAGCACCTTGTTCCGCTATGAGAGCTGCTGGGCTGATAATCCGGAGGTTCTTTTACGTATTAAAGACCTATGGTCTACTCCATCTCGATCGACTCTCAGTAAACTACACGATATTAGACGCTTCCTTGCTTCTTGGCAAACTAACAAACGATTGAAGTCCACTAAGCGTATCTCCCAGTTGAATGATTTCATTAACCTATGTCTCATGCGATATCTCACCGAATCTGAAATCAATGGCCTTCTCTCTGCTAAACGCGAGCTCGATAGTTTACTTAACGCGAAGGAAATCTACTGGGCCTAACGCGCTCGAACGCTCTGGTTAGAGCACGATGACAAAAACACTTCCTTCTTTCATGCCAGAGCGTCTAGCCGACGGAGGAAGAACCAGATTGTTGGACTCTTCAGTGGTCAAAATATTTGGCAAACTAATTCGAATGATATTATGACTACTGCTGTTACATGCTTTCAAAATCTTTTTTCATCATCCTCTCCTATAATAGATTCATCAATTTTGAACAACATCCCCACAGTTGTTACGGATTCAATGAATAATGAACTTAATAAGGATTTCACTCCAGATGAAATTTATACTGCTTTCCGTGATATCGACCCGAGGAAGGCCCCGGGGGTTGACGGTTTCCCAAGCGGTTTCTTCCGGAAGCACTGGGATATCCTTGGCCATGAATTTATCTCTCTGCCTCGGGCTTCTTCGAGGGTCCATTAATATGGAAGAAGTCAATCGTACCATTATTGTGCTTATCCCTAAAATTGATGAACCTACTACAATGCGTCATCTTAGACCTATTAGCCTCTGTACAGTTATTTATAAAACTGTCTCGAAAGTCCTTGTTAACCGGCTAAAATCTGTCATACCCATTTGTATTAGTGGCAACCAAGCCGCTTTTATTCACGGCAGGAACATTACGGATAATATTCTTATAGCCCACGAAATCATCCATACCCTTAATACTGATACTACATCCCTTGCGAAAGGGGCTAGTTTAAAATTAGATATAGAAAAGGCCTTCGACCGTGTTGAATAGACGTTTTTAGAACATATTATGATTCGCCTAGGTTTTAATCCCAATTGGGTATCCCTTATTATGAGGTGCATATCCTCTGTTACCTTTTAAGTCCGAGTGAATGATTCTCTCTCCCGACCTTTTAAACCCTTTCGAGGTTTACGTCAAGGGGACCCTCTTTCCCCCTTTCTGTTTCTTTTCTGTACACAGGGCCTTTCTGCCTTGCTTAATGCTGAGCAATCCTCTGGTCACCTCCCGGGGCTTTGTGCTAGCAGAAATGGGCCACGTGTCAATCATCTTCTTTTTGCAGATGACTGTGTCGCTTTTATCAAGACCAACATGACAGAAGTGCAGTGCCTTCGGGACGTTCTGCACGTCTATGCCACTTCGTCTGGGCAAGCAGTGAATTTTGAGAAATCCACTATTTTCTATTCTCGGCAAACCCCCTTGTCACTTCGAATGGCCATCAATGACATACTGCATGTCCGGGAGGTGAATGATCCTGGGCATTATTTAGGAGTCCCTCTTCTCATTGGAAAGAATAAAACTGCTGCTCTGGGATTTACTAGAGATAAAATGATTGCCAGAATGAACAGTTGGGATAAGCATCTCCTCTCTTTTAGTGGGAGGGAGATCTTCATCAAATCGGTTATACAATCCATGCCTCAATATGTGATGTCCTGCTACCTTCTGCCACTAAATATTATTGATGACATGACTAATTCTATTCGCCGTTACTGGTGGTCTGGGAAAACTAATAAAAAAGGATGGCATATGCTTCCCTGGGATACTATCTGTCTCCCGAAAGCGGCCGGGGGAATAGACTTTCGTGACCTACACCATTTTAATATTGCTTTACTTGGCAAGCAAATTTGGCGCCTGGTGTGTAATCCTGGGAACCTTCTTAGTCAAATTTACAAATGCAAGTACTACCCGACTGGTGCTATACTAGATTCTGTTTCTTCACGGAACTCCTCCTTTGCCTGGAAAGGGCTCAGTGTAGCTATTTCTAAACTTCGTGATGGATTTTTTATACGCCCAGGTATGTCTAGTACTGTCCAGATCCACTTTGATAATTGGGGTGGTTCTCAGCCTCTACGTCTATATGGTGATTATGAGATCAATGATGAAGTTCCTTTGCGCGCCGGCACCTTTATGATCCCTAACTTGCCCCGATGGGATGAATTAAAAGTTCGGAATTACTTTACACATGAAGATGCTAATACTATCCTTAATGTTCCCATTATTAATGACACAAAGGATACTACCCTTTGGGGCAACCATGATTCTGGTATCTATTCCGTACGATCGGGTTATCAATTTTTGCGGGTTTAGCCAGGGCCAGTTAACAGGCCCTCTAAACTCTGGAAATTTCTCTCTAAATTACCCACACTTCCTAAGGTGCATTCTTTTACTTGGCGTTTGTGCCATAATGCACTACCGTCTGGTCACAAAATCCTTCAGGCCAATCTAGGCTCGGGGATTTGCCCTATATGCAATTTGGCCATTGAAACCACTCTCCACGCTTTGCGGGACTGCCCCTGCACTAGGGAGGCGTTTCAGTTGGCGGGACTCCCATCTCGACTTCTTTCTTCTGTTTATACCTCTCCTCATCAGTGGCTTTCTGCGGCAACTGGCTTTCTTTCTCTTCATCAATTCTCTCTTTTTCTTACGATCTTATAGAATCTCTGCAACCGTCGCAATGACTTTGTACATAATAACCATCTTCAACCAGTTTGGTTAACCGTCACTAATGCTCTCAGCCTTTTACATGATTACACCTCAGCTAATAATGCCTCCCGTCCACTTTCCCGGCTAGCTGAGCCTACTTTTGCTCACGCTAGATGGACGAAACCAGATCCTGGTTACGTCAAGATTAACGCGGATGGTGCCTTTGACCCCGTGTTAAATGGAGCAGTAGCTGGTGTCATTGCTAGGGATTCCTCCGGCATTGTCCTTGGTGGTTGCTCTTTGCCTCTCCTCTGTCCGGATCCTGTCTCTGCTGAAGCTCTTGCCCTCTTGGAAGGTCTGAAGCTTGCCATTTCTAATGGCTGGACCCGTGTTATCTTCGAGACGGACTCCGCCTCCATTGCTAATAAGGTCAACGATCCCCTTTACCAGGACCTTTCCTCTGTGCAACCTCTTGTGTCCCGTATCCGTTCCACTCTTGGTACTTTGGCTGACTGTAAGATATGATGTACCTAGAGAGGCTAATGTTGTAGCCCATGTGTTAGCTACTAGAGCTTTGCGTTCCTTTTCTTCTTGCTTTTTCTCTTATGACTTTCCCGATTTTATTCGGGCTTCTGTAAACTCGGAGAGGTTCTCCTCCCCTTCTCAATAAGATCTTGGGTACTCTTTTCCCCATAGGGGCCCTACTGCCCCTCGGGGTGGTTTGGCTATAGGGTTTTTTTAATGAGGCCCTTTTCTCAAAAAAAAATCGAACGGATTCTCTATAAAGCGTTTTTAGACATGCATGTTTTAATCCCAACAAAACAAAAACCATATGTTATTAAATCAAATTTTATGAGTTCAAATAGCTAAATATAGGCTTTTGAAAAAAATTATACAAATTAATCTAAAATTTTCAGCTTTTTACTCAGTAAAATTCGAACGGATTCACTATAAAGCCTTTTAAAACTTGCACGCTTTAATTCCAACAAAACGAAAACCAGATGTTATTAAATAAAATTTTATGAGTTCAAATAGTTAGATATGGGCTTTGGAACAAAATTATAAAGATTAATCTAAAATTTTCAATTTTTTACTCAATTAAAATTCGAACGGATTCTCTATAAAGCGTTTTTTGACATTCACATTTTAATCCCTACAAAACGAAAACCATATGTTATTAAATCATATTTTATGAGTTCAAATAGTTAAATTTGGGCTTTTGAAAAAAATTATACTAATTAATCCAAAATTTTCAGCTTTTTACTCAGTTAAAATTCGAACGGATTCACTATATAGCCTTTTTAGACATGCATGTTTTAATCCCAAGAAAACGAAAACCAGATGTCATTAAATCAAATTTTATGAGTTTAAATAGTTAGCTATGGGCTTTGGAACAAAATTATACAGATTAATCTAAAATTTTCAGCTTTTTACTTGGTTAAAATTCGAACGGATTCTCTATAAAGTGTTTTTAGACATGCACGTTTTAATCCCAACAAAACGAAAACTATATCTTTTTAAATCAAATTTTATGAGTTCAAATAGCTAAATATGGGCTTTTGGAAAAAAAATATGCAAATTAATCTAAATTTTTCAGCTTTTTACTCGGCTAAAATTCGAATGGATTCACTATAAAGCCTTTTTAGACATGCATGTTTTAATCCCAACAAAACGAAAACCAGATGCTATTAAACAAATTTTATAATTTCAAATAGTTAGCTATGGGCTTTGGAACAAAATTATACAGATTAATCTAAAATTTTTAGCTTTTTACTAAGTTAAAATTCGAACGAATTCTCTATAAAGCGTTTTTAGACATTCACATTTTAATCCCTACAAAACGATAACCATATGTTATTAAATCAAATTTTATGAGTTCAAATAGTTAAATATGGGCTTTTGAAAAAAATTAAACAAATTAATCTAAAACTTTCAGCTTTTTACTCGGTTAAAATTCGAACGGATTCACTATATAGCTTTTTTAAACATGTATGTTTTAATCCCAACAAAACGAAAACCAAATCTTATTAAATCAAATTTTATGAGTTCAAATAGTTAATTATGGTCTTTTGAATTAAATTATATAGATTAATCTAAAATTTTCAGCTTATTACTTGGTTAAAATTCGAACAAATTAAAATTCGAACAGATTATGGATCCCTTCTCTCCTCTTCTCTCTTTTCTCTCTTTCACTCTCTCACTTCTATCTTTTGCTTTTCTCCTCCGTTCTTGGTTTGAAGGCCAACTTTGGTGTTTTTCCCAGGATGATTGTCTTACCAGCATCCACAACTTCCTCCGTCTCAGGAGAGAAGGGATCCAGTAGCCACTGTTCTCTGCCACCCAAGTTAGGATGAGATTTTTATCTTTTTTTTTTCTTCTTTTTCGAATCTTATATCTTGTTTGATTCTTTCCACTATAAGGTTTAATCTTTATTTTGCCTTTCTTGTCTTTCTCTTTGATCTTGATTCAAAGAAGTCTAGGTTTGTTCCATATATATACAAGCAGCTTCGACTGCGAACTGCATCCAATATTGTTTTTCTCTTTGTATTTGATCTAGAGAAGTCCAGGATTGATCCATATGTTTACAAACAGGTTTGTCTGCGACCTACTCCCCATATTGTCTTCTGTCCATCCGATCAGGATTGCTCCAACATCATCTGCTCTTGCAACGAAGTTTCTTCTTATCACCCTCTAAGAGGGACCTTTTCAACACCGGTATTAGTGGTTTATCATCAAATCGCTTTGTTATAGCGATATGCTTATTAAGACATTGTCAAACAAAACCGTTGGGGATATAAGGTATAATTCTGGCGATCTACATTCATCTATGATTTGCTTTCCTCTATTCATGGATCTTACCCTCTGGCGGCATACTCCAAGTTGTTGCGCTCTGTTTCATAACCTTGGTTTTCAAGTTTTCATGCTCACAATATCACGTTCTTTAATTACTTTCCCACCTTACCTTTATGTTATCTTTTCTACACAAACTAGCAGTTTTCCATACTCTCTTCAGTTTCTAAACCTCTATTATTTCCACTCTCTGATTACTTGCAATGAATGTGCATTGCGTTTTGATCTGACCATACGAACTCCATACAATACTACAATTCTTATCAGGTCTATCTTCTTTTTAACACCCTTTTGGTTGCCCTTAGCAATAAAACTCCTTTTCCTGAGGTTCACAAGGTCTCTTCTTCTCCGAATCCTAATATGGTTTGAACTATTTTTTGCTTATTTTTTATTTTTTTATCCAAGTCATTCTCTGGCTAAACAATGTGATTCCATGAACATTAAAGATTTGGAAGAGGCTCCTTTATTTCTTCATGTCTATCCACGACAACAGTTAGTCTACTTCTACGGCCTCCTTTTTCTAAGTCCCGATGATCTTCCACTATGCCTTCCCCGTTGTCTCCCTGGTGATTATGATGATAGGGGAACACAACTCGCTCAGATATATTTTTTGCCAAGCTTTTCGGAGGCCCCTGGATTTGTCATCCACTCCATCCGCTCATCATGAAAGGTAGGTATATTCTCCAAGCCCGGCGTTATCCCATTAGTTTGTCGTTAAACTTTATTATTTTCTATCGTATGTTTTCTTCCTAGTTACGTTACATGCATGTGGTTACACTCATTCAGAAAGCGAACTATTTCACGTTTGCACAGGAGAGTCTACACCTTTTGATGTTGTCTCTGGCGGTATTGGTATTCGCCACTTTAGACATTGTTTCGGTTCTATCGTCTACTCTTCAATTAGTTTTGTTACTTTTAATACATGTTTCAACAATTCAGATTTGTGCTTTCGTTTATACTTTCTTTGGATATCTTATGTTTGTTTTTATTTTCTTGCCTACCAACACCCCTCATGGTGTTTTTCTTGTTAAAATTATATATACACCACCTTCTAAGAAGGACTACTCCAACACTGTCTCTCGTGTATACCTGTTTTCATTACTCATAGTCCCATCCTTTATGATTACTTCTGGGTCTATATATACTCACCACAAGAGTTATATTCAAAGTAAACTCTTCCATCAAGAGTTTATTGTTTTCCAAACTTCTTAGTCTTTCCAATATTTTATCTTATTTTTAATACTATCTTCTAATATTTTAGCTGTTAATAAGTGTTCTACTTGCAATTGCTATCAGATTTCCTATATACATCAGACTCTTTACCCATTCCTATATATAGTCGTCCTTTCTTCCCACAACTTTCCTCAACCTATACTAAACGGCTTGTCCCTCTTCTCTCCTCTTAAATATTCCTTTACTCTCACCAATCATCTTCTAATGGATTCCAAATCTTTTTTTAAACAACTGGAGAACTTTCAATTCACTGATGAGGAAAAAACGATTGTCTTTAAAACAAGTATCTCCTGGGACTCCTCTCATGAGGAGGCACAATCTACCCTACTTGGGAACCTCATATCCTCTAAGGATATTGAAGACCAGGTGATTATCAAAGCTTTTACTGGAATATGGACCACGGTTAAGTTGGTGTCGATGCCAATCATGAAACTGTATGTCTTCCTCATCCGTTTTAAGGATGAGAAAATTAAGGAGGGTATTCTAGCCTGGGGTCCCTGGACCTACAAGGATGAATGGTTAGCTCTCACCTAATATATCCCATCTATAAGCTTGGATGAGCACTCTTTCACTACAATAAACATCTGGGTACGTATATATAATATTCCGCCAATCCTTCTTGCTTCGGAGGAATCGGCCAACAATACAGGCGAATCCCTTTGGTCCATCATTGGAACAGGGACGAAAATAGATAGAAGGAAAATTGAATCCAATATGATTTATTATCTTCGTGTTGGTTTAACAATAGATGCGACCAAACCAATTCAGCATTGTGTTACTATCGACGGTGGACCCTCTAAAAGGTTTTGTTTATATCAATACGAACGACTTCCAACCATATGTCATTGTTGCGGCAGAGTTGGTCATTCTTTGGATTTCTGCCCTGTCCCTATTGGGAACAGACTTGATGTAACCCCCTTAGCCCGGCCTAGACGGAACCGGCACTAATGAGTTACACGGGGAATATTAAACCAAACCCGCGAAGGTCCGATTTGATAAACAACCCTAAAACTGTTATATTTTTTTCTTCTAGATGCATAATTGTATTCCTACATGTCAAGGTCTCATACAAGGCATTAACGGAAACAATCCGATCATAAACAAATATCTGATTAAACACTTAAGTAAATTAAGGACTAAAACGTACAACTTTTAAATTATAATAACAAAGTAGAAATTCTTTTCATCAAAGTTCAATTAAACATACGAGTATCCCTCACGGAAAATTTCAAGTCAAACGGAGCATTCTAACTTCATCAATTGCATGTTTCACTAAGTTAGGGACCAAAATGTAAATCTTTCATATTGTAAGGATTTCTTCCAAATTGAGTTAGCCGTCTTGAAATTAAATCAACTTTATGCATCCATGAGAAATTTAAGCTTAAAATAACATCTATAGATACCCTAATTGAACAAAGAAAAATATTCGGGAATAAAATGCAATTTCCAGCATCTATCAATTTCTAGCGGCCAAAGGTTTCAAAACCTTTCATAAAGGTTTTGAAACTTTATGTAAAAGGTTTCGAAACTTCTCTGAAGGTTTCGAAACTTTCTTAAAGGTTTTGAAACTTTTCGCATCTAGTAACTTTTCAGAATTGAAATTGCCCGCAAGGTTTCGAAACCTTCTTAAAGGTTTCGAAACTGTTTGGAAAAGGTTTTGAAACCTTCACTAAGGTTTCAAAACTTTGGGTCTGGAACCTAAAAGTTCCATCATACTAAGTGAACATTATCGACTCAATACACAACCATTAATCACTACCATCTATATGCATAAGTCCTAGGCATAATTAACAACATATAACACATGATTATCAACGTCAAAAATATCAAGCAGACTATAGGCATGAAACCTAGAACGTGATTAAAGTCATAACGATCATGCAAGTACATGCTTCAACAATCCAAACAATACCATAGTCCATCAATTAACAATCATGCAACATAGGTCTTATTTCAACATAAAGCAAAGTCAAAGTTCACACTCCTCACATAGTTTGGGTTTATATATTGACAAACCCTAACTTATTTGTCAAAACATACCGAATTTGAAGTAACCTTTCCCCTTGGTTTTCTTTCTCCGAATGTAGTCCCGAGTGCCTTTATTTTTCTGTAAAGATGAAAAAAGCTTAAGCAAACATGCTTAGTGAGAAAGCTCTACACAAGATCATCAATGTATCTATTTAAAACCATAATGAAACCATAGTTTGTAATGCATCATTAAAAACATGCATGCTTAACATTCTACGTTCATGTCTATAATATCAAATCACTTTCTTGAGTATGTTCAACCTTATCAATACATTTCATGAATGGTGCACAATGTTCTCTTTTAATCCATGTATGCATATTGGCTTCTAATGATCATTTATTGTGAACCTTAAGTTCACCGAATACACGGATCCATTGTTAGAGACCATTAGTCTCATCATGACACAAAGTCACGATTGACATGACACCAAGTCATAATTGACATGACAGGAAGTCACCATTGACATGACACGAAGTCACCATTATAGCACTACCACGCACGATTGGACACATAGTCACCCTTTGTTACGTGTAGGCGGCTCTACCACGCACGATTCGACACAAAGTCACCCTTGTTACGTGTAGGCAATATTCTTTATTCTCAATAATTTTTATAGTGCACTTAAGACAATCCTAATGACATGTCATTCGTATTCGAATCTAAAGTTAGTGTCACTAAGCCAATATCATATTAAAATGTGCATGATAATTTGCTGCTCATAATGCATGCATAATATGTTCACAAATGAACCAAATGTCATGCCCAACGGAACCATCAATTTTAAGAAAAATAACCACATAATATTCCATTTCATTTTCAGGTCATAATGCATCCATAATATGCTCAACAAATGAACCGAAAGTCATGCCCAATGGAACCTTTAATTTGAAAGCAAATAACCACATATATTCCAAATTAATTTTCCATGTTTTCCTTAACCATGTATTTTCAGCAATTATCTCATGCATGCACCAATTCAAAATCATGTTTATGCATTTCCAAAAATCTCATTGCATTACCAACATCAATGTCTTTACCGAATGTAGCCGAAGCTCATGTCAATCAAAAAAAATTTACTTTACTTACTCTTGAACTATGGAAAGTTTTCACACTCTTCCATAGTCCCCAAAATAGAACCATACCAATGCGATTCGCTTTAAGTCCGAAAAACACTCACCGACAAGCAAAACGAGCCTTCGCCGAAGCTCCGATGGCAACACCAATGCACCAGCCACTTATGCACCTTCTTGCACTACCTCTACATCATTAAAAACAGAGCATATTCACATCATAATATGCTCAAACCAGCAGCCACATCAAACCTCCACAAAACTACCGAAAACTTAGCCGAAAAGACCGAAAACTAAGCCGAAACGCATCCGAACAACATCAACCAAAAACCTAATGAATCTAACACCTAGTCCACCTCAATTATGAACCAAAAACACATCCAAACCATCCTTATATCTCCAGCAACATAAAAACACCTAAAACAGCCCCTAAAACAACTGAAAATCACCTTAAAATAATACCGATTGTATTATTTCGGGATTAAATTAATGTGCCATCAATTAAAGATTCAATTAATCATTTAATTGACATAATAACATATTTAAATCCATCTAATTACAACATTGAATGAGATCTAAAAAGATTTCACAAGAACATTCATAAAATCAATAGATCTAGCATTGAAAATATAAAATCAAGTTTCATTTAAGGATTAGCAAGCTAATACTTGGGAATTTCAATAAAGAACCTTAGAAAAAGAGTTAAAATTCAGTAAATTACCTTTGAGATCTATCCACTAAAAAGATGAGAATTTCTCTTCTTGATTCCTTGCAAATTGTTGTTGATTTAGTATTAGGCTTTGTAAAGAATGAAGAGATGATTAAAATGAAGTAATTTTGGCTGAAAAAGGAGAAAAATCAGCAAGGAATTGAAGGGATTTTGAACACAATTATATAGATTAATCTCAAATTAGCAGAGTTTTTTGCGCTGCTCATCCCAGCTTTCTCAATAGGTGTTGTGCTAGCTCTCGGTCGCTTAATCCTAGTACTTTCATCTGAAGGAGGAGTTCTCTTAGCCCCTCGACTTGAGGTTGGCCGGACAGGTCGCTTAGGGGTTGGCACAGAATAAATCCATTCAGTTGCCTCCTAGAAGTCATGGTCATTGGCTAGGTCAGCCTCCAAATCTTGGAGATCAGGATCGAGAAGACTCACCTCCCCCGTGTTGGTGTTGGATTGTTGCCTGGTAGTAATATTAGAGCTTTGGTCAGGAAAAATCATTTGCAGTGGTTGTGTAGGGTAGCGACGAGCAGGGAGTTTACTAGGAACCGTTGGGAGGAGTCTGGGACCTTTAGGAATAAGAAATGAAGGTTCATTACTTGGAACAGACTCAAGGTCGTTGGTCGGAGCGGATGCCAAAGGGGCTTTGTCTTTCCCAACGTTGGTATTGGTGTTCGAGGTTTGGGAGGACGTAGGCGTTTGCTGAACATTAGGCTCATTGGTGATATAATGGATACGACCTCTTTGAGCAAGTTGTGTATCCTTCTTCTTGGGAACGTATCTTAGCTAGTCACCAAAAGGAAGTTGTTCAGGTCGCGATTCAACCGGGATTGAACAAGAGTCTAGTGAATGACCAATACGGCCATAGCAGTGGCAAATTGTAGGAAGGCATTCATATTGGAGAAGACAGAACCTTATGGAGGTCCCTCCCCTAATAGCAACACAACACCGAATTAGCTGCGTGACATCTAGCGACAAACCAACCCGCAGGTAGTCAACCATGTTGAAATCAATTTTCCTCATATCAATTTTCGTTACTAATCCAATTATGGCCCCTAGGGATTTGCCAATATCATTAGCAGACTCGTCCGAAGCCAGAAAAATTTGTGGGATGTTGTAGATACACACCCAAATATTCATCTTAGAGAAGGAATGTTCATCGGGCATGATAGATGGATTGTACTTAGTAAGAGCAAGCCACTCATCTTTGTATGTCCAAGGTCCCCTAGACTGTATATTATCCTTGATCTTCTCATCCTTGAACCAGATGAGGAACATATGTGGTTTCAAAATGTGCATAGAAGCAAGTTTGGCCATTGTCCAAATGCCAGTAAAAGCCTTGACAATCACCTGATCGTCAATCTCTTTTGAAGAAATAAGATTCCCAAGAAGGGTGGATTGTGTTTCTTCTTCTGATATTCCCCAAGAAATACTAGGTTGGAAAATGGTTGCCTGCTCATCAGTAGTAAATTTAAGATTGTCAAGTTGTTGGAGGAAAGACTTAGAATCCATGTTAAGAGATTGGTAAGAACAAAGGAGAATTTGAGAGAAAAAGAGAGATAAAGGCGTATGGACAATATGGTAGATGAGAAAATATGAGAGGGATGGGCAGATTTATATAGGAAAGAAAGAGTTTGAAGTATACCAGGATTATAGTTAAAAAGATTAGAAAGAGATAAAAAGTAAAAAAGGTAGATGTTATTATAAAGAGAAAATAAAATATTATAAAATATTTGAAAAATGATAGGCAAGGATATCTTATTGCTTAAGATATGAGAAAAGTTAGGTATTTGAAAAAATATAAGATTCATAAAGAAACAATTTACAAAATGTAAAGGAGTTTGGCGTGGAAGAGGAATGTAATAATAAAATATAAATACCTCTTTAAAAAAATAGAGTTTAACAAAAAAGTACTTAGAAATTAAGTAGAATTTGGTAAACCTCGTAATAAGGCATTAAGAGAAGCTCTCAACTTAGTGAGAGTAACAAACGTGTAACTAATAAATAAGGATTGTTCGAAGAAGGTATAATGCTGGAGAATCTTGTATAGAATTAAACCAAAAAGGATAGTAATGTAGAACTGAAGAACGGTTTGTGGAAAGAAGACACCATTGAAGGTGTTAGAAAGAACCCTAAGCCAGGGTGGCATACATGAAAAGATGGTAATAAGGACAGTATACAGTAATATTAGAAATAAGAGGACAAATCGATTGAGTCCTTGTGATGGAAGGCCGGTCTGATTAAAACGAAAGTAGCCCGGAATCATTCGTTCTTGATGTGGTTCTGGTGGATTCCAGATCTCCTCTCTCGTTGAGGATTCGAGTAAAGGCTTGAAGGGATCCTTTCGATTTGTTTTGAGAGGGCAAGGAGACCTAGGTCCGAAGATCACACTTAGGAAAAAATAGGCTTGATTGTAGTCCATGGTGTAAGCTGCAACCTCTTGGTCAAGAGGCCATACAAAGAAACTGGCAATGGAAGATGCCGATTTAGATAGGAAGGAGTCGAGCTGCTAAAAACTGTTGGAAGAGAAGGAAGAAGAGAGAAGGATGAAGGAATTATACAAGATATCATGTTTGAATAAAATACATCATAAAGGGTGTTGGAGGAATCCCTTTGCAAGGGTGGTGTGGTAAGAAGAACGCTATAAAGATAGTAAAGAATATCACATATGAGTTTGGAAAGGCGTTGGGAAGAGATAAAAAACCTATTCGGTTTGTTAATAAAGAAGGTGATGCAAATTGTTAAGTTAGAGTATAAATGGACATGTTGAAAAACCCGACTAGGGAGCTAAGCCAGATTCATCCTACCCTGTGCGAGGGACAGCAAGATTGCAGACTGGAGTCGGTGATATAGAGATCCACTAAAAATCTTGGTGCAGACGAACCTATTATCATGAGAACTATCATATAAAATTATAGAATATTTGTATCTGGTACAAAAACGAACCTGGATATCCTGGAGACGCTGTGGAATATAGCATTTGTCATGAAAGAGAAGGCCACAACATGTCGAGGGCTGAAAACGCGTATACAAAGAGCCTGAAGTAAAACCATGTTGTCCAGAAAGAGGAAAACTGAAACCTGCAGGAGCCTTGACCATTCTTGACGTAAATATTTAAGCATGAATCCAAGTGCCAAGCACTCCCTTGCTTTGTTGAATTCCATAGACAGTAAAAAGATGTAAATCCGATCAAGAGGCCCAGTCAAGGCTATAGCTCAGACTAAAAACAAGAAAGATGAGAGAATAGAGTTCTTGATCTAAAAAGACTAATAATTGGATTAGTTGAAAATAATATATTGAGACGTTTGAGTTAGAGTAAGACTCTTACCACGAAATCATATCTAAGCAAACAACCAAAGGTAAATTAATTGGATTAAACTTTGAAATCGCTTGGTCCAAAACTGGATTTAAGATTACTGGAACTAGGAGCAATCGATAAAAACAAAAGCTTGAACTTCGAATGGTAACATCGAACCACTGTCTAGATCTGCATCTGGAGGATATGAAAAATAATACATCACAAGAGATGTTAGTTTGTCCCTTTATCAAGGGTGGGAATAATTTTGTAACAAAAATTTTTAATGCAAAGAAGAGGTTTTCAAAGAACCAATCAATATGTTCATTTATCAGAACAAAGTAAACCCTGTTTAACTCATTGGGGACACTCTTAAGGCTACCAGTGGTGTCATGGTGGTGTGAGAAGCCATGGTGGCCATGGTTATCTTTAAAAGGAGAAACCAAAAATCAGATGGAAAGTAAACGCGATATAAAGCCAGAAGGAGCATAAACTTCACTAATTGGTGTCGAGTGCCAATGTTGGTGGAGATGCAACGAAATAACAGTGGAGTTGTTTATCGTCAGAAAATATGGCTTACCGAAAGGAAAGCTTGTAGAGTGTGAGATGGATGTGATTGTTTCTTCCTCTCCCGAGAGCGGAGATGGTGAAGATGGCCGATCAAGACAGGAATAACGGCAGGGGATCGGTGGAAGGGGGCGGCGGAAGAGGCAAGCATGCGAGGGGAAGGAAGAGAGAAAGGAGAAGAGAGGAAAAAGGAGAGGAGAGAAAAATCACTTATCCTCTCCGTTCGAATTTTAACCAAGTAAAAAGCTGAAAATTTTAGATTAATCTGTATAATTTTGATCAAAAGCCCATAATTAACTATTTGAACTCATAAAATTTGATTTAATTACATCTGGTTTTCATTTTGTTGGCGTTAAAATGGGCATATCAAAAAAGGCTTTATAAAGAATCCGTTCAAATTTTAACCGAGTAAAAAGCTAAAAATTTTAGATTAATTTATATAATTTTGTTTAAAAGCCCATAATTAACAATTTGAATTCATATATTTTTATTTAATAACATCTGGTTTTTAGTTTGTTAGGATTAAAACGTGCATGTCTAAAAATGCCTTATAGAGAATCCGTTCGAATTTTAACAGAGTAAAAAGCTGAAAATTTTAGATTAATCTGTATAATGTAGTTCAAAAGCCCATAGTTAACTATCTGAACTCATAAAATTTGATCTAATAATATCTGGCTTTCGTTTTATTGGGTTTAAAACGTGCAAGTCTAAAAATGTATTATAGAGAATCCATTCAAATTTTAACCGAGTAAAAAGCTGAAAATTTTAGATTAATCTGTATAATTATTTTCAAAAGACCATAATTAACTATTTGAACTCATAAAATTTTATTTAATAACATCTGGTTTTCATTTTGTTGGGATTAAAACGTGCATGTCTAAAAATGCCTTATAAAGAATCTGTTCGAATTTTAACCAAGTAAAAAGCTGAAAATTTTAGATTAATCTGTATAATTTTGTTCAAAAACCCATAATTAACTATTTGAAATCGTAAAATATGATTTAATTACATCTGGTTTTCGTTTTGTTGGGATTAAAATGTGCGTGTCTAAAAAGGCTTTTAGAGAATCAGTTCGAATTTTAACCGAGGAAAAAGTTGAAAATTTTAGATTAATCTGAATAATTTTGTTCAAACGCCAATAATTAACTATTTGAAATCATAAAATTTGATTTAATAATATATGGTTGTCGTTTTTTTGGATTAAATCGTGCATGTCTAAATGGGCTCTATAGAGAACCACTTCGACTTTTAACCGAGTAAAAAGATGAAAAT
This sequence comes from Abelmoschus esculentus, assembly GCA_035048815.1. Taxonomy (NCBI): domain Eukaryota; kingdom Viridiplantae; phylum Streptophyta; class Magnoliopsida; order Malvales; family Malvaceae; genus Abelmoschus; species Abelmoschus esculentus. The sequence goes on along the minus strand of JAUCBN010000016.1, from coordinate 12,448,181 downwards.
TTTAGATTAATCTGTATAATTTTGTTTAAAAGACAATAATTAACTATTTGAACTAGTTAAATATATTTTAATAATATATGGTTTTCGTTTTGTTGGGATTAACATGTGTATGTCTAAAAATGCTTTATTGAGAATCCGTTCTAATTTTAACCGAGTAAAATGCTGAAATTTTTATTTTAATCTATATAATTTTGTTCAAAATCCCATAATTAACTATTTAAACTCATAAAATTTGCTTCAATAACATCTGGTTTGGGTTTTGTTAGGATTAAAACGAGCATATCTAAAAAGGCTTTATAGAGAATTCGTTCGAATTTTAACCGAGCAAAAAGCTAAAAAATTTTGATTAATTTATATAATTTAGTTCAAAACCCCATAATTAACTATGTGAACTCATAAAATATGATTTAATAACATCTGGTTTTCGTTTTGTTGGAATTAAAATGTGCATGTCTAAAAAGGCATTATAGAGAATCCGTTCGAATTTTAACCGAATAAAAAATTGAAAATTTTAGATTAATCTGTATAGTTTTGTTCAAAAGCCAAGAATTAACTATTTGAACTCATAAAATTTGATTTAATAACATTTGGTTTTGGTTTTGTTAGGATTAAAACGTGCATGTCTAAAAATGCTTTATAGAGAATCCGTTCGAATTTTAACCGAGTAAAAAGCAAAAAATTTTAGATTAATATATATAATTTTGTTCAAAAGCCCATAATTAACTATTTGAACTCATAAAATTTGAATTAATAACATTTGGTTTTTGTTTTGTTAGAAATAAAACGTTCTTGTCTAAAAATGCCTTATTGAGAATCCGTTCGAATTTTAATCGAGTAAAAAGCAGAAAATTTTAGATTAATATGTATAATTTTTATCAAAAGCCCATAATTAACTATTTGAACCAATAAAATTTAATTTAATTATATATGGTTTTTGTTTTGTTGGGGTTAAAACGGGCATATCAAAAAAGGCTTTAGAGAGATTCTGTTCAAATTTTAACCGAGTAAAAAGTTGAAAATTTTAGATTAATTTGTATAATTTTATTCAAAAGCCCATAGTTAAATATTTGAACTCATAAAATTTGATCTAATAACATCTCGTTTTTATTTTGTTGGGATTAAAACGTGCAAGTCTAAAAATGCATTATAGAGAATCCGTTCGAATTTTAACCGAGTAAAAAGTTGAAATTTTTAGATTAATCTGTATAATTTTGTTCAAACCCCAAAAATTAACTATTTGAACTCATAGAATTTGATTTAATAATATATGGTTATCGTTTTTTGGATTAAAACGTACATGTTAAAATGGGCTTTATAGAAAATCTGTTCGAATTTTAACAGAGTAAAAAGCTGAAAATTTTAGATTAATCTGTATAATTTTGTTCAAAAGCTCATAATTAACTATTTGAACTCATAAAATATGATTTAATAACATCTGGTTTCCGTTTTGTTGGGATTAAAATTTATATGTCTAAAAATGCCTTATAAAGAATCTGTTCGAATTTTAACCGAGTAAAAAGCTGAAAATTTTAGATTAATCTGTATAATTTTGTTCAAAAGCTCATAATTAACTATTTGAACTCATAAAATATGATTTAATAACATCTGGTTTCCGTTTTGTTGGGATTAAAATTTGTATGTCTAAAAATGCCTTATAAAGAATCTGTTCGAATTTTAACCGAGTAAAAAGCTGAAAATTTTAGATTAATCATTATAATTTTGTTCAAAAGCACATATTTAACTATTTAAACTCCTAAAATTTGATTTAATAACATTTGGTTTTGGTTTTGTCAGGATTAAAACGTGCGTGTCTAAAGAGGCTTTATAGAGAATCTGTTCGAATTTTAACAGAGTAAAAAGCTGAAAATTTTAGATTAATCTTTATAATTTTGTTCAAAAACTCATAATTAACTATTTGAATTCATAAAATTTGATTTAATAACTTCTGGTTTTTGTTTTGTTGGGATTAAAACGTGCATGTCTAAAAAGGTTTTATAAAGAATTCGTTCGAATTTTAACCGAATAAAAAGTTGAAAATTTTAGATTAATCTGTATAATTTTGTTCAAAAACCCATAATTAACTATTTGAAATCGTAAAATATGATTTAATTACATCTGGTTTTCGTTTTGTTGGGATTAAAATGTGCGTGTCTAAAAAGGCTTTTAGAGAATCAGTTCGAATTTTAACCGAGGAAAAAGTTGAAAATTTTAGATTAATCTGAATAATTTTGTTCAAACGCCAATAATTAACTATTTGAAATCATAAAATTTGATTTAATAATATATGGTTGTCGTTTTTTTGGATTAAATCGTGCATGTCTAAATGGGCTCTATAGAGAACCACTTCGACTTTTAACCGAGTAAAAAGATGAAAAATTTAGATTAATCTGTATAATTTTGTTTAAAAGACAATAATTAACTATTTGAACTCGTTAAATATATTTTAATAACATATGATTTTTGTTTTGTTGGGATTAAAATGTGTATGTCTAAAAATGCTTTATTGAGAATCCGTTCTAATTTTAACCGAGTAAAATGCTGAAATTTTTATTTTAATCTATATAATTTTGTTTAAAATCCCATAATTAACTATTTAAACTCATAAAATTTGCTTCAATAACATCTGGTTTGGGTTTTGTTGGGATTAAAACGAGCATATCTAAAAAGGCTTTATAGAGAATCCGTTCGAATTTTAACCGAGCAAAAAGCTAAAATTTTTTGATTAATTTGTATAATTTAGTTCAAAACCCCATAATTAACAATGTGAACTCATAAAATATGATTTAATAACATCTGGTTTTCGTTTTGTTGGAATTAAAATGTGCATGTCTAAAAAGGCATTATAGAGAATCCGTTCGAATTTTAACCGAATAAAAAATTGAAAATTTTAGATTAATCTGTATAGTTTTGTTCAAAAGCCAAGAATTAACTATTTGAACTCATAAAATTTGATTTAATAACATTTGGTTTTGGTTTTGTTAGGATTAAAACGTGCATGTCTAAAAATGCTTTATAGAGAATCCGTTCGAATTTTAACCGAGTAAAAAGCAGAAAATTTTGGATTAATATGTATAGTTTTGTTCAAAAGCCCATAATTAACTATTTGAACTCATAAAATTTGACTTAATAACATCTGGTTTTTGTTTTGTTAGAAATAAAACGTTCTTGTCTAAAAATGCCTTATTGATAATCCGTTCGAATTTTAATCGAGTAAAAAGCAGAAAATTATAGATTAATATGTATAATTTTTATCAAAAGCCCATAATTAACTATTTGAACCAATAAAATTTAATTTAATTATATATGGTTTTTGTTTTGTTGGGGTTAAAACGGGCATATCAAAAAAGGCTTTAGAGAGATTCTGTTCAAATTTTAACCGAGTAAAAAGTTGAAAATTTTAGATTAATTTGTATAATTTTATTCAAAAGCCCATAGTTAAATATTTGAACTCATAAAATTTGATCTAATAACATCTAGTTTATATTTTGTTGGGATTAAAACGTGCAAGTCTAAAAATGCATTATAGAGAATCCGTTCGAATTTTAACCGAGTAAAAAGTTGAAATTTTTAGATTAATCTGTATAATTTTGTTCAAACCCCAAAAATTAACTATTTGAACTCATAGAATTTGATTTAATAATATATGGTTATCGTTTTTTGGATTAAAACGTACATGTTAAAATGGGCTTTATAGAAAATCTGTTCGAATTTTAACAGAGTAAAAAGCTGAAAATTTTAGATTAATCTGTATAATTTTGTTCAAAAGCTCATAATTAACTATTTGAACTCATAAAATATGATTTAATAACATCTGGTTTCCGTTTTGTTGGGATTAAAATTTGTATGTCTAAAAATGCCTTATAAAGAATCTGTTCGAATTTTAACCGAGTAAAAAGCTGAAAATTTTAGATTAATCTGTATAATTTTGTTCAAAAGCTCATAATTAACTATTTGAACTCATAAAATATGATTTAATAACATCTGGTTTCCGTTTTGTTGGGATTAAAATTTGTATGTCTAAAAATGCCTTATAAAGAATCTGTTCGAATTTTAACAGAGTAAAAAGCTGAAAATTTTAGATTAATCTTTATAATTTTGTTCAAAAACTCATAATTAACTATTTGAATTCATAAAATTTGATTTAATAACTTCTGCTTTTCGTTTTGTTGGGATTAAAACGTGCATGTCTAAAAAGGTTTTATAAAGAATTCGTTCGAATTTTAACCGAATAAAAAGTTGAAAATTTTAGATTAATCTGTATAATTTTGTTCAAAAACCCATAATTAACTATTTGAAATCGTGAAATATGATTTAATTACATCTGGTTTTCGTTTTGTTGGGATTAAAATGTGCGTTTCTAAAAAGGCTTTTAGAGAATCAGTTCGAATTTTAACCGAGGAAAAAGTTGAAAATTTTAGATTAATCTGAATAATTTTGTTCAAACGCCAATAATTAACTATTTGAAATCATAAAATTTGATTTAATAATATATGGTTGTCGTTTTTTTGGATTAAATCGTGCATGTCTAAATGGGCTCTATAGAGAACCACTTCGAATTTTAACCGAGTAAAAAGATGAAAATTTTAGATTAATCTGTATAATTTTGTTTAAAAGACAATAATTAACTATTTGAACTCGTTAAATATATTTTAGTAACATATGATTTTCGTTTTGTTGGGATTAAAATGTGTATGTCTAAAAATGCTTTATTGAGAATCCGTTCTAATTTTAACCGAGTAAAATGCTGAAATTTTTATTTTAATCTATATAATTTTATTCAAAATCCCATAATTAACTATTTAAACTCATAAAATTTGCTTCAATAACATCTGGTTTGGGTTTTGTTGGGATTAAAACGAGCATATCTAAAAAGGCTTTATAGAGAATCCGTTCAAATTTTAACCGAGCAAAAAGCTAAAATTTTTTGATTAATTTATATAATTTAGTTCAAAACCCCATAATTAACTATGTGAACTCATAAAATATGATTTAATAACATCTGGTTTTCGTTTTGTTGGAATTAAAATGTGCATGTCTAAAAAGGCATTATAGAGAATCCGTTCGAATTTTAACCGAATAAAAAATTGAAAATTTTAGATTAATCTGTATAGTTTTGTTCAAAAGCCAAGAATTAACTATTTGAACTCATAAAATTTGATTTAATAACATTTGGTTTTGGTTTTGTTAGGATTAAAACGTGCATGTCTAAAAATGCTTTATAGAGAATCCGTTCGAATTTTAACCGAGTAAAAAGCAGAAAATTTTAGATTAATATGTATAGTTTTGTTCAAAAGCCCATAATTAACTATGTGAACTCATAAAATATGATTTAATAACATCTGGTTTTTGTTTTGTTGGAAATAAAATGTGCATGTCTAAAAAGGCATTATAGAAAATCCGTTCGAATTTTAACCGAATAAAAAATTGAAAATTTTAGATTAATCTGTATAGTTTTGTTCAAAAGCCAAGAATTAACTATTTGAACTCATAAAATTTGATTTAATAACATTTGGTTTTGTTAGGATTAAAACGTGCATGTCTAAAAATGCTTTATAGAGAATCCGTTCGAATTTTAACCGAGTAAAAAGCAGAAAATTTTAGATTAATATGTATAATTTTGTTCAAAAGCCTATAATTAACTATTTGAACTCATAAAATTTAACTTAATAACATCTGGTTTTCATTTTGTTAGAAATAAAACGTTCTTGTATAAAAATGCCTTATTGAGAATCCGTTCGAATTTTAATCGAGTAAAAAGTAGAAAATTTTAGATTAATATGTATAATTTTTATCAAAAGCCCATAATTAACTATTTGAACCAATAAAATTTAATTTAATTATATATGGTTTTTGTTTTTTTGGGGTTAAAACGGGCATATCAAAAAAGGCTTTAGAGAGATTCTGTTCAAATTTTAACCGAGTAAAAAGTTGAAAATTTTAGATTAATTTGTATAATTTTGTTCAAAATCCCATAGTTAAATATTTGAACTCATAAAATTTGATTTAATAACATCTAGTTTTCATTTTTTTGGAATTAAAACGTGCATGTCTAAAAATGCATTATTGAGAATCCGTTCGAATTTTAACCGAGTAAAAAGTTAAAAATTATAGATTAATCTGTATAATTTTGTTCAAACCCCAAAAATTAACTATTTGAACTCATAGAATTTGATTTAATAATATATGGTTATCGTTTTTTTGGATTAAAACGTACATGTCTAAATAGGTTTTATAGAAAATCTTTTCGAATTTTAACAGAGTAAAAAGCTGAAAATTTTAGATTAATCTGTATAATTTTGTTCAAAAGCTCATAATTAAATATTTTAACTCATAAAATATGATTTAATAACATCTGGTTTCCGTTTTGTTGGGATTAAAATTTGTATGTCTAAAAAGGCTTTATAGAGAATCCGTTCAAATTTTAACTGAGTAAAAAGCTGAAAATTTTAGATTAATCTGTATACTTTTATTCAAAAGCCCATAATTAACTATTTGAACTCATAAAATTTAATTTAATTACATCTTTTTTTCGTTTTATTGGGATTAAAACGGGCATATCAAAAAAGGCTTTATAGAGATTCCGTTTGAATTTTAACCAAGTAAAACCTGAAAATTTTAGATTAATTTGTATAATTTTTTTCAAAATCCCATAATTAACTATTTGAACTCATAAATTTTTGTTTAATAACATCTAGTTTTCGTTTTGTTGGGATTAAAATGTGCATGTCTAAAAATGCTTTATTGAGAATCCGTTCAAATTTTAACCGGGTAAAAAGCTGAAAAGTTAAGATTAATCTGTATATCTTTGTTAGAAAGCCCATAGTTAACTATTTGAACTCATAAAATTTGACCTAATATCATCTGGTTTTCGTTTTGTTGGGATTAAAACGAGCATATCTAAAACGGATTTATAGAGAATCCGTTCAAATTTTAACCGAGGAAAAAGCTAAAAATTTTAGATTAATTTGTATAATTTAGTTTAAAACGTCATAATTAACTATTTGAACTTATAAAATATGATTTAATAACATCTGGTTTTCGTTTTGTTGGGATTAAAATGTGCATGTCTAAAAAGGCTTTATAGAGAATCCGTTCTAATTTTTAACCGAATAAAAAATTGAAAATTTTAGATTAATCTGTATAGTTTTGTTCAAAAGCCAATAATTAATTATTTGAACTCATAAAATTTGATTTAAAAACATTTGGTTTTGGTTTTGTTAGGATTAAAACGTGCATGTCTAAAAATGCTTTATAGAGAATCCGTTCGAATTTTAACCGAGTAAAAAGCTGGAAATTTTAGATTAATCTATATAATTTTGTTTAAAAGCCCATAATTAACTATTTGAACTCATAAAATTTGACTTAATAACATATGGTTTTCGTTTTGTTAGGATTAAAACGTTCTTGTCTAAAACTGCCTTATTGAGAATCCGTTCGAATTTTAACCGAGTAAAAAGCAAAAAATTTTAGATTAATATGTATAATTTTGATAAAAAGCCCATAATTAACAATTTGAACTCATAAAATTTAATTTAATTACATCAGGATTTTGTTTTGTTGGGGTTAAAACGGGCATATCAAAAAAGGCTTTAGAGAGATTCTGTTGAAATTTTAACAGAGTAAAAAGCTGAAAATTTTAGATTAGTTTGTATAATTTTGTTCAAAAGCCTATAATTAACTATTTGAACTCATAAATTTTTATTGAATAACATCTATTTTCGTTTTGTTGGGATTAAAACGTGCATGTATAAAAATACCTTATAGAGAATCCGTTCGAATTTTAACCGAGTAAAAAGCTGAAAATTTTAGATTAATTTGTATAATTTTGTTCAAAAGCCTACAATTAACTATTTGAACTCATAAATTTTTATTGAATAATATCTATTTTCGTTTTGTTGGGATTAAAACGTGCATGTATAAAAATACCTTATAGAGAATCCGTTCGAATTTTAACCGAGTAAAAAGCTGAAAATTTTAGATTAATTTGTATAATTTTGTTCAAAAGCCTATAATTAACTATTTGAACTCATAAATTTTTATTGAATAACATCTGGTTTTCGTTTTGTTGGGATTAAAACGTGCATGTCTAAAAATACTTTATAGAGAATCCGTTCGAATTTTAACTGAGTAAAAAGTTGAAAATTTTAGATTAATCTGTATAATTTTGTTCAAACGCCAATAATTAACTATTTGAACTCATAAAATTTGATTTAATAACATCTGGTTTTCGTTTTGTTGGGGTTAAATCAGTTCGAATTGTAACCGAGTAAAAAGCAGAAAATTTTAGATTAATCTATATAATTTTGTTCAAAAGCCCATAATTAACTATTTGAACTCATAAAATTTGACTTAATAACATATGGTTTTCGTTTTGTTAGGATTAAAACGTTCTTGTCTAAAAATGCCTTATTGAGAATCCGTTCGAATTTTAACCGAGTAAAAAACAGAAAATTTTAGATTAATATGTATAATTTTGATCAAAAGCTCATAATTAACTATTTGAAATCATAAAATTTAATTTAATTACATCGGGGTTTTGTTTTGTTGGGGTTAAAACGGGCATATCAAAAAATGCTTTAGAGAGATTTCGTTCAAATTTTAACCGAGTAAAAAGCTGAAAATTTTAGAGTAATTTGTATAATTTTGTTCAAAAGCATATAATTAACTATTTGAACTCATAAATTTTTATTTAATAACATCTGGTTTTCGTTTTTGTTGGGATTAAAACGTGTATGTCTAGAAATACCTTATAGAGAATTTGTTCGAATTTTAACCGATTAAAAAGCTGAAAAATTTAGATTAATCTATATAATTTTGTTCAAAAGCCCATAGTTAAATATTTGAACTCATAAAATTTGATCTAATAACATCTAGTTTTCGTTTTGTTGGGATTAAAACGTGCAAGTCTAAAAATGCATTATAGAGAATCCGTTCGAATTTTAAAAGAGTAAAAAGTTTAAAATTTTAGATTAATCTGTAAATCTTTTTGTCAAATGCCAATAATTAAATATTTGAACTCATAAAATTTGATTTAATAATATATGGTTGTCGTTTTTTTAGATTAAAACGTAAATGTCTAAATGGGCTTTATAGAGAATTCGTTAGAATTTTAACCGAGTAAAAAGCTGAAAATTTTAGATTAATCTGTATAATTTTGTTCAAAAGCTCAAAATTAACTTTTTGAACTCATAAAATATGATTTAATAATATCTAGTTTCTATTTTGTTGGGATTAAAATGTGCAAGTCTAAAAAGTCTTTATAGAGAATTCGTTTGAATTTTGACCGAGTAAAAAGCTGAAAATTTTAGATTAATCTATATAATTTTGTTCAAAAGCCCATAGTTAACTATTAGAACTCATAAAATTTGATCTAATAACATCTGGTTTTCGTTTTGTTGGGATTAAAACGTGCAAGTCTAAAAATGTATTATAGAGAATCCGTTCGAATTTTAACCGAGTAAAAAGTTGAAAATTTTAGATTAATCTTTATAATTTTGTTCAAACGCCAATAATTAACTATTTGAACTCATAAAATTTGATTTAATAATATATGTTTGTCGGTTTTTTGGATTAAAACATACATGTCTAAATGGGCTTTATAGAGAATCCGTTCGAATTTTAATCGAGTAAAAAGCTAAAAATTTTAGATTAATCTGTGTAATTTTGTTCAAAAGCTCATAATTAACTATTTGAACTCAAAAAATATGATTTAATAACATCTGGTTTCCGTTTTGTTGGGATTAAAATGTGCATGTCTAAAATGGCTTTATAGAGAATCAATTTAAATTTTAACCGAGTAAAAAGTTGAAAATTTTAGATTAATCTGTATAATTTTTTTCAAACGCCAATAATTAACTATTTGAACTCATAAATTTTTATTTAATAATATCTGGTTTTCGTTTTGTTGGGATTAAAACGTGCATGTCTAAAAATACCTTATAGAGAATCCGTTCGAATTTTAACTGAGTGAAAAGCTAAAAATTTTAGATTAATCTGTACATTTTTGTTAGAAAGCCCATAGTTAACTATTTGAACTCATAAAATTTGACTTAATAACATCTGGTTTTCGTTTTGTTGGGATTAAAACGAGCATATCTAAAAAGGCTTTATAGAGAATCCGTTCGAATTTTAACCGAGCAAAAAGCTAAAAATTTTAGATTAATTTGTATAATTTAGTTCAAAACACCATAATTAACTATTTGAACTCATAAAATATGATTTAATAACATCTGGTTTTCGTTTTGTTGGGATTAAAATGTGCATGTCTAAAAAGGCTTTATAGAGAATCCGTTCAAATTTTAACGGAATAAAAAATTGAAAATTTTAGATTTATTTGCATAGTTTTGTTCAAAAGCCAATAATTAACTATTTGAACTCATAAAATTTGATTTAATAACATTTGGTTTTGGTTTTGTTAGGATTAAAACGTGCATGTCTAAAAAGGCTTTATAGAGAATCCGTTCCAATTTTAACCGAGTAAAAAGCTAAAAATTTTAGATTAATTTGTATAATGTTGTTCAAAAGCCCATAATTAAATATTTGAACTCATAAAATTTGAATTAATAATATCTGGTTTTCGTTTTGTTAGGATTAAAACGTGCATGTCTAAAAATGCCTTATAGAGAATCTGTTCAAATTTTAACCTAGTAAAAAGCTGAAAATTTTAGACTAATCTATATAATTTTGTTCAAAAGCCCATAATTAACTATTTAAACTCATAAAATTTAATTTAATAACATCTGGTTTTGGTTTTGTTGGGATTAAAACGTGTAAGTCTAAGAAGGCTTTATAGAGAATCCGTTCGAATTTTATCCGAGCAAAAAGCTTTAAGTTTTAGATTAATTTCTATAATTTTGTTCAAAAGCGCATAATTAACTATTTGAACTCATTAAAAATGATTTAATAACTTATGGTTTTCGTATTGTTCGGATTAAAATGTGCATGGCTTAAAAGGCTTTATAGAGAATCCGTTCGAATTTTGACCGAGTAAAAAGTTGAAAATTTTAGATTAATCTATATAATTTTGTTCAAAAGCCAATAATTAACTATATATTTGAACTCATAAAATTTGATTTAATAATATATGGTTGTCGTTTTTTTGGATTAAAACGTGCATGTCTAAATGAGCTTTATAGATAATCCGTTCGAATTTTAACCAAGTAAAAAGTTGAAAATTGTATATTAATTTGTATATTTTTTTTCAAAATCCCATTATTAACTATTTGAACTCATAAAATTTGACTTAATAACATCTAGTTTTCGTTTTGTTGGATTAAAATGTGCATGTCTAAAAATGCCTTATAGAGAATCCGTTTGAATTTTAACCTAGTAAAAAGCTGAAATTTGTAGATTAATCTATATAATTTTGTTCAAAAGCCCATATTTAACTATTTAAACTCATAAAATTTGATTTAATAACATATGGTTTTGGTTTTGTTGGGATTAAAACGTGTATATCTAAAAAGACTTTATAGAGAATCCGTTCTAATTTTTTTTAGGGAAATGGCCTTATTAAAAAAACCCTATAGCCAGTCACCTCGAGAGGTGAGTAGGCCCCTATGGGAAAAAGAGTACCAATGGTTTTATAGAGAAGGAAAGGAGAACCTCTCCGAAAGTATAGAAGCCCGAATAAAATTAGGAAAGTTACAGCCAAAGGAACTAGAAACAAAAGAACGTAAAGCCCTTGTTGCTAAGTCATGGGAAAAATGTTTGTGTCTCTAGGTAAATAAAGGATCTTACAATTAGGCAGAGTACCTAGAGTGTATCGGATTTGAGACACCGAATGGTTCACTATAGAAAGATCCTGGTGCAGAGAGTTGTTAACCTTGTTGACAATTGAGGCAAAATCAGTTTCGATATTCACATTGGTCCAACCATTATCAACAACCAGTTTTAAACCTTCTAGGATAGCAAGAACCTCCGCAGAAGCTGAATTTGAGCAGACAAGAGGCATAGAACAACCAACAAGCACGAAACCAGAAGAATCGTGAGCGATGATGCCTTCAGTAGTACCCCTTAACATAGAGTCAAAGGCCCCATCCGTGTTAATTTTAACGAAACCAGGGGCCTGTTTCGTCCATCCAGCTTGAGCAAAGGTGCGCTCAGCTAGCCGGGAACGTAGGTGGGAAGTATCATTAACTGAGGTATAGTCAATGAAAAGTTTTTGTGCATTGGAAACAATTAACCAAACTGGTTGAAAATGGTTATTATGGACAAAGTTATTACAGTGGTTCCATAAATTCCATAAGATGGTAATAAGAAACGAGAATTGATGCAAGAAAAGAAATCCAGCAACATCAAAAAGCCACTGGTAGGGGAGGTATAAGTATTGGGCAAGAGTCGAGTGGGGAGCCTTGCCAATTGGAGCGCCTCTGTAGCACTAGGACAGTTCCTCATAGCATGGAGGGCAGATTCAATGGTCATGTTGCAAATAGGGCAAACCCCGTTAACTGGTCAATTTAGATATAATCGCCAGAGGGTAGTGCATCATGACAGAATCGTCATCTAAAGGAACAAATCTTGGGTAGAGTAGGCAATTTGGACAGAATTTTCCAAATCTTAGAGGGCCTATTAACTGGTCCTGGCGGCAACTGCAAAAATTGGTAACCAGACTGTACTGTATAGATACCAAAGCCATGGTGACCCCAAAGTATGGTGTCTTTTATATCATTAATAATTGGTACATTAAGTAAGCATCTTCATGGGAGAAGTAATTTCTTACTTTTGATTCATCCCATTGGGGTAGGTTAGGTACCATGAAGGTACCTACACGTAAAGGGACTTCGGCATTCAACTCATAATCACCATAAAGGTGTACAGACTGAGAACCACCCCATTTTTCAAAATGGATCTGAATGTTACTGGACATGCCAGGATGTTTGAAAAAACCATTGTGAAGTTTAGCTATCGCTTTGCTGAGACCTTTCCAGGCAAAGGAAAAACTCCAAGTGTAATCAGAGTCAAAGATCGAGCCCGATGAGAGTACTTACATTTGTAGACCTGACTAAGAAGGTTATCTGGTTCGCAAACTAAACGCTAGATTGGTTTACCGAGCAAAGTAATATTAAAGTGGTGTAGGTCTCGAAAACCAATACCTCTTGCTGCTTTCGATAGACAGAGAGTGGCCTAAGGAAGCATATGACATCCTCGTTTGTCAGCTTTCCCAGAGCACCAGTATCGGCGTATCGATGTGGTCATGTCATCAACAATGTTTTGGGGTAAAAGATAGCAGAACATAACATATTGAGGCATAGATTGTATGACTGATTTAATAAAGATTTCTCTGCCACTAAAATATAAAAAGGGTTTATACCATTTACTAAAGCGAGCATTCATATTTTCCCTGGTAAAATCCAAGGTTGTTGTCTTGTTCTTTCATATTAAGAGAGGGACACCCAGATATATTCATGGATCGTCCATTTCTCTTACTGAAGGATATCATTAATTTCCGCTCTAAGCAATGTAGAGGTTTTCTGTGAAAAGAAAATAGTAGATTTTTCAAAATTTATTGCCTGCCTGGACGAAGTAGTATAAGTATGTAGAGCGTCCTTGAGGCGTTGAACTTCTATAGTTGTGTTTTTAATGAAAATGACACAGTCATCTGTAAAAAGGAGGTGGTTGACACGTGGACCATTCCTACTGGCACAAAGACCAGGGAGATTACCATTTGTGTGCTCAGTGTTGAGAAAGGCTGAGAGACCTTGAGTACAGAAAAGAAACAAAAAAGGGGAGAGAGGGTCCCCTTGCCTTAAACCTCTATTAGGTTTGAAAGTTCATGAGAGGGAGTCGTTGATACGTACTTGGAAGGATACTAAGGATACACCTCATAATAAGGGATACCCAAGTGGGGTTGAAACCTAGGCAAATCATAATTTGTTCTAGAAAAGCCCATTCAACACGATCGAATGCCTTTTCCATATCTAGCTTTAAGCTGGCGCCTTTTGCCAGGGATGTTGCATCAGAATTTAAACTATGGATGAGCTCATGGGCAATAAGGATGTTGTCAGTAATATTGCTTCCTTGGACAAAAGTAGCTTGATTACCACTAATACATAAGGGTATGATAGATTTTAGACGGTTAACAAGTACTTTCGATACAGTTTTACAGATGAATGTGCAAAGGCTAATACGTATGAGATGACGCATTGTAGTTGGATTGCTAATTTTGGGAATAAGAACAATGATGGTACGATTAACCTCGTCCATATTCACTGACCCTTTTAGGAGCCCGAGGCAGAGGTTTTGTAAAGTCCTGACCAAGGACATCCAAATGCTTCCTAAAGAAGCCACTTGGTAATCCATCAACTCCTAGGGCTTTCCTCGGGTCGATATCACAAAAAGCAATAGATACTTCTTCTGATGTGAATTCCTTATTAAGATCGTTATTCATTGAATCATCAACAATAGTGAGAATGTTATCCAAGGTGGAAGGTGATATAGTAGGAGAGGAAGACGTAAAAAGGTCTTGAAAGTAATTAATAGCAGTAGACATGATATCAAATGTGTGTGTTTGCCATATATTCTGGTTGTTGAGTAGTCCAGCAATATGATTTTTCTACCGTCGGCTATTTGCTTTGGCATGGAAAAAGAAAGTATTTTTATCACCGTGTTCTAACCAGTGTGTTCGAGCTCATTGAGCCCAATAAATTTCCTTCGTATTAAGCAAGCTATCAAGCTCACTTTTAGCAGAAATAAAGTTGTGGATTTCTGTATCAGAAAGTAGTCGGTTGAGACACATAGTAATGAAAGCATTCAGTTGGTTGATACGCTCATTGGATTTTATGCGTTTGTTAGATTGCCAAGTGGATAGGAATCACCCAATATCCTGAAGTTTCTGAAGAGTCGAGTGGGATTGGTTAGACTAGATCTCTCTAATTTGACACAAAACTTCCGGGTTATCAGCCCAGTAGTTCTCATCGCGAATAAACTTATTAGGCCGCGTAGATTGAAGGGTATATGATGGACTAGTGTCCATTAAGATTGGGCAATGATCAGAACGTGCCTGAAAGAATGAGGTAGCTTGACAATTAGGAAAGGTATTAAACCAGACAGAGTTACCAAGGAATCGATCAATTCTTTCCATGATGGTTTCAGTATTACATCCCGATTTAGTCCAAGTGAACCATCCAGACGTTGGCTTACAGTCAAAAACATCATTCTTATCAAGGCAATCTCGAAAATTGTTAATTTGTGATCGCGTACAACGAGACCCTCATTTTTTTTCATTGTCACAAAGGATTTCATTAAGGTTCCCCCTAAAAGCCAGGGAAGGAAGGAGGTTGAATTTAGATTATCTATCAACTGCCAAGTTTTATATTTATTTGCAGTTTCAGGGAACCCATGTAAACTGGAAAAATGGAAACGTAGTTGTCCAAAAAAAATAATAACATCAATATGACGATACGAGTAAGAAAGCAAATCAATAGTACTTTTATTATTCCAAATAATAGCAAGCCTAGTACAAGAAGGGTTAGATTCAATAGCTATGCAACCATGCATGCCAAGATTAATTTTGATACATTCCATATTTTGTTTGTTTAATCTAGTCTCACAGAGGAAGAGACAATCAGCATCATGCTTTGTGGTAGAATGCTGTAATGCGTGAGCTGCCTAGGTGTTGCCGAGACCCTGGCAGTTCCAACATAAGATCTTCATTTCTATCAGCGGGGTTTCTCAATATCAACCACCTCCAAAGAGTTTTTAACGTTGCTCATCCCAGCTATATCAGTATTGCAATTGAAATTACATATAGTATAGAAAGTAAAAGGATAAACGGACCTTGTGGTAGTAGCAATAAAATACTTATAAACAGTGTATGAAGACATGAGTGTCGATTTAAAGTAAATAGCCCTGTTTGATAAAGAAACACCACTGGTGAGGGTAATAATAAAACAAGAAAACTTGTTTGAGAGAGTTACACAATGAGAGGTGTTGGTAAAATCCCTTTGTAAGGGTGGTGTATAGACAGTAGAAAAGATAGATAAAAAAGACAAAGAAATATTCAATTCAGAAAAGGAATAAGAGAAAAGGACAATAGCAACATGTAACGTAGAGTAAAAAAGAGAAAACGTTATAAATGGAGTTAGTATACAAAAGAAAGTGAGCAACATGATTTCACACCATACCAACACCAAAGTCAGTACAGGCAACAAGGAAGGTGACAGATGGGCCAAAATAAAGATCATTATAAAGAGTTGACATATCATATATCATAATATAGAAAGTTAACATGGTCGAAGGTAGCAAAACATGAAAAAAGCCATAGGAATAAGAAAACAAAAAAAGTAATTTATTATTAAACCAAATAAAATAGAGCCTGGTATAAATAGGCCTGGTGATAACTACAAAACAAACGAATAATCCTAAACTGATCCAAAGATGGATATTTGTTTGCCTAAAAATCCTAAAACTACCAAGGAAAAAGAAAACGGTAGCATGCTCGGGAGAGGCATGTTGTAAAACGTGAACTATCAGGGTGTAGCTGAAGCCCTGATAGTTTGAACACGAAGTTGTCATTTGGCTCGATAGGGTTGAATTCTATCAACCTCCTCCGAAGAGTTTTTTGCGCTGCTCATCCCGGCTTTTTCTCCAGAGACCTTTAGAGGTGGTCTAGGACGCTTATTTTTGTTACACTCGTTAGAAGGTGGAGTCTGTTTAGAACCCCTACTTGTGGTAGGCCGGCCAACTTTCTTAGGGGTTGGCGCATTGTCAATCCAGTCAACAGATTCTTGGAAGATGATATCATCAACAAGCTCCAATTCCAAATCCTGCAGTTTTGGAGTCTGTAAATCATCCTCACCAATATCATCATGGACTCTTGGACGAGAAGTAATATTAGTTTCTTGATCTGGAAAAACCATTTGCAGTGGTTGAGAAGGATATATCAAGCAGACAATTTACTTGCGACAGTTGGTAAGGTTCGAGGGCCTTGCGAAAAAGCATGCAGAGGTTCGGTGGTAGGGGCTTGTATATTGTCATGGGTGGGAGAATCCACAATGGGAGCCTTACCTTTTTCATTGGCGGCAGTGGAAAGGTTGGCAGATGTTTGAGAGGATGTAGGCGTGGATTGAGAAGCAGGCGGGGCAGTGGAGATGTAACGAATGCGACCTCGTTGTGTAGGTTGGACGTCTTTTTTCTTAGGGGTATAACGAAGCCAGTCACCATATTGTGGTTGTGCGGGGCGAACCTCGATCGGGATATTACAAAAATCAATAGAATGACCAACTTTACCACAATAGTAGCATAGAGTGGGAAGACATTCATATTGTAGGGGGCAGAATCTAGTAGAGGCACCCCCACCGATGGCAACACAACGCCTTATTAGTTTGTTAACATCAATTGTCAATCCTACTCGAAGATAGTCAATCATATTGAAATCAATTTTTTGAGTATCGGTTTTCATTATTGTTCCAATAATGGCCCCAAGGGATTCACCAGTGTTGTTGGCTAAGTCTTCCGAAGTAAGAAGAATAGGGGGATATTGTGGATACGTACCTAGATATTCATCGAAGCAAAGGAGTTCTCATCAAGTCTAACAGTTGGATCATATTATGCTAGAGCTAGCCATTCATCCATGTAAGTCGAAGGTCCCCTAGCGATGATATCCTCCTTAATTTTCACATCTTTGAACCAGATGAGAAACACATGAGGTTTCATGATTCGCATCGAAGCCAATTTGGCCGGGGTCCAAATTCCTATAAAGGCTTTGACAATCACCTAGTCATAAATCTCATTTGAGGAGATGAGGTTCCCAAGAAGGGTAGATTGTGCTTCAGCTCCAGATGAATCCCAACAGATACTTGGTTGAAAGACGGACGTCTATTCAACATCCGTAAATTGTAGATTCTCAAGTTGTTGAAGAAAAGATTTGAATTCCACTAATAGTTGGTTGGTAAAGATAAAGGAAGAGTGGGGAAAGAAAAAGAAAGAGAGACGTGTCGTTGATATTGGGTATGAAAAAATATGAGAGGAAGGTATGGCTATATATAGGAGTATATAGAGAGTTTGATATGAAAAATATCTGTAATAGTAGTTCAGTATAGAGAAGGTTGTGGTTATTAGAAAATAAGTGAAACACTTTGAGATAAATAAAAAATTAAAAGATAATATGGAATTTAAAATAATATATTGAGAAGATAATTGGTGATCAAAATTTGTACAACTAGCAAACTCTTGATAAAAGAGCTAATTTGGAAAAAGGAATAATAATAAAAAAACTTGACAGTTACTCCTACAACGAGTTAGAAGAATTTGAGGTGGACAAAGAATATAAGTGAAGTAAATTTGAGAAGATAAAAAGTAAGAAAGAGGAGTAATAGTATGTGTATTGAAAGTGTTATATTGTAGAGGATAAAAGTTAGGTAGTTGAGAAGTGATAGAAATCAGGAGAAGGTATACTTGAACTGGTATATTGTAATGTGTAAGAATAGTAGTAGGAGTACAAATCATTGTTTGATAAATAGTGGTCATAACACATAAGTTGAGGTAACGTTGCACCAAGGAAACAAAATAGAGTCCACCGTTAGAAAAGGACGGGAAGGAAGGACAATATAACTTGTCTGAGGTAAGTACACCAAAAAAGGTGTTGGAGAGGCCCCATGGAAGGGGTGGTATATGTAAAGGGATAGATAGGAATAAGTAATAAAATAGAGGAAAGATAACAATAAAAGAGAGAATAGATACAACAGAAAAAAATAGGATCGAACAAACATATAATATATGGTAATATTGAAAGATCTTACATGTTGAAAAGAAAGGGGTCGACAATACCACCTCAAAAAGTGGTTAGGATTCACAGTGATTAGCCCCCGTTGAATATCACCAAGAAACAGTGTCAAGACAATATATCAGGCGAGACAGGCCTGGGTAATCCATCGTAGGAACCAGTTGAGGTATTCCTGGAGACCAAAGGAAACAAACATCAATAAAAATAAGAATAAAAATAAGAAAGAGGCAGTCACCAGGAAGACTTTATCGAAACATAAAGCAGGATGAAAACGAGGTTGTCGGCGATACTCAGACTGAATTAAAGCACAATGCAGAAGATCGAGAACCACCATTAACAACAAAAGGTAGCTCATCAAAGAAACAGTCATCAAGACTAGACTGTGTCTAAGTGTGGAGGAAGACAAGATCGTAGACCCTGCATAAACGTAGGTAAGATGACACCTCTAAGTAGGCTCACGAGGTGAAAGGGTTTCCCTCGGTCAAAAAACCTTCTAAAATAACTGCCCAGCGCTAGGTTACCAACAAAAGCGTGAAAGATTAGAGCTTGTGAGCTTTTGAGATCTGATATAACCTTCGATCTGATATGAATACGACCAAGATCGAAAAACCCTACTGGTTGGCTTGTTGGAAAGTTTAGAGGAAAGAAATTCATATTAACTATGGTGGAGGGACGATGAAAGACGATTCGGTGTAGGGGCGATCCGTCAAAGATGTTGTTGGAAAGAACCTTGTTACTTGAGACCGAGTCGTATCTCTTAAACTAAGACACTTAGATAGAAATAGTGTAGACTGTCGACTTAACCTCTCATAGAAAAATAGGAGTTCAGATTGGCAACTTGCGAGCCAAAGGAGGAAAAGTCGGTTTAAGAAAGATCCACCAATAATGGTGATGGATGAAACCCTAATGAAGGGTGGTAAAAAGACAAAATAAACAGTGATCCGATCAAGATCGGACGAAGAGTCACGATCAGACGAGAGTGGATCAGTAGAGGGGTTTTCTGAGTCCAATATTTTTTTTTGTATGTTCGTAGACTCCTCAAGATATAGATGATAAAGAATGAAAATATAACGGTGTATGAGAAACAATATAAAAAAATGAAAAAAGAGAGAAATCCAACTTATCTTGGTTATCGATGGTTGTTGAGTGTTTGAATCAATCTCTCCCGCGATAGTGGATGTTGGTGGGATCGAGTTTGACTCCAAGAAAACCAAAACCCTCAATGATATTTGAAATCAAATGTTTGTAGAACGAAGAATGATCCTAAAATCCGAGTCATGTAGTCGAGTATTAAGAGTAAAAGGAAAAGACATCGGTACAACTACCTCAAACTTATACTGTGTAACCCAGTAGGGTAGAGGCCTATGGATGTTAACCACTGTGTATCAATGAAGTGAACCATCATTCAATAGCTATGAGGGATGGTCATATGGCGTCCAGTTGGTTGCTGTGTTGAAGCAGCTATAACTATAGCAAATAATCAAATAATACTATTAGAGTCAAAAACCAAAAAGGAGTAAGAATCCTTGTTACAATAGAACTAGTAGATAGAGTGGTAGTTAGATTTCGGTAAGAGAGTAAGCTTGAAAGAAAGAGTACTAGAAAACTAGATGTAGTGTAGAAAAAGTAATGTGTTAAAGGAATTAAAAGACCTAAAAATAATCTTGTAGACTATATGATATAGTCGGTAAACGACTTCTAGATTGAAGGTTTCAAAGATGCAAAGCAACCGAAGAGAAAAGACTATGTATAGATGTAGGCCTTAAGTAAGTTTGAAACCTTCAAAGTTGAAAAGAACACACCATTGAAGATGTTGGTATAATCTCTACTCAAGGATGGAAAGAGGTGCTTTGAAGACACCATAGTAGGTATTAGTATATATAAAATTAATACCTTCACTTTTGACAGGTGCCGAGAGGCTACTTCTCCCAAAAAAGACCAGAGAGAACGTTGTCTTCCAATAAGCGGTTGGAGAGTCCAGGCCGTAGAAAGGTCTATTGACTGTTCAAAGATCATCCGAGGAGAGCGTACGTATAATGCCATGGGGACTATCGCAAACAAAATTTTAAAACGGTAATAGTCTGGATCAAAAAAGATCCGAAAGATCGTATATCTTCTTAGAGAGAAAACCCAATAAACGAAACAGTGGCTAAGAGAAAGGAAAAAGGCCAAAAGATTAAAACCAAAAGGAAAGAATAAACAACAAAAATAATAGAATCGACTTATCTCAATGGATTGCATCCTGTGGTTGTTGAAACTTCCTCTCCCAAAGAAAATGGTAGACCCATGGTGATGGTGGTGTATTAGACAAAGTAGATCTCCAAAAAAAGGAGAAAGAAAAGAAGAGAAGAAGAACAAGGCTTGGAGGGTGAGAGGAAAGGATAGAGAGGAGAGGGAGAGGTCCGTTCTAATTTTAACCGATTAAAAAGCTAAAAATTTTAGATTAATCTGAATAATTTTGTTCAAAACCCCATAATTAACGATTTGAACTCATAAAATTTGATTTAATTACATTTGGTTTTCGTTTTGCTGGGATTAAAATGAGTATATCAAAAAAGGCTTTATAGAGAATCCGTTTGAATTTTAATCGAGTAAAAAGCTGAAAATTTTAGATTTTGTATAATTTTGTTCAAAAGCCCATAATTAACTATTTGAACTCATAAAATTTGATTTAATAACATCTGGTTTTCGTTTTGTTAGGATTAAAACGTGCATGTCTAAAAATGCCTTATAGAGAATCCGTTTGAATTTTAACCGAGTAAAAAGCTGAAAATTTTAGATTAATCTGTATATTTTTGTTCAAAAGCTTATTGTTAACTATTTGAACTCATAAAATTTGACTTAATAACGTCTGGTTTTTGTTTTATTGGGATTAAAATAGCATATCTAAAAAGGCTTTCTAGAGAATCTGTTCGAATTTTAACTGAGCAAAAAGCTGAAAATTTTAGATTAATTTGTATAATTTTGTTCAAACGCCCATAATTAACTATTTGAACTCTTAAAATATGATTTAAGAATATCTGGTTTTCTTTTTGTTGGGATTAAAATGTGCACGTCTAAAAAGGCTTTATAGAGAATCCGTTCGAATTTTAACCAAATAAAAAAATGAAAATTTTAGATTAATCTGTATAATTTTATTCAAAAGTCAATAATTAACTATTTGAACTCATAAAATTTGATTTAATAATATATAGTTTAAATTTTTTGGATTAAAACGTGTATGTCTAAATGGGCTTTATAGAGAACCCGTTCAAATTTTAACCGAGTAAAAAGCTTAAAATTTTAGATTAGTCTGTATAATTTTGTTCAAAAACCCATAATTAACTATTTAAACTCATAAAATTTGACTGAATAACACCTAGTTTTCATTTTATTGGGATTAAAACGTGTATATCTACAAATGCCTTACAGAAAATCTGTTTGAATTTCAACAGAGTAAAAAGCTAAAAATTTTAGATTAATCTATATAATTTTGTTCAAAAGCCCATAATTAACTATTTAAACTCATAAAATTTGATTTAATAACATCTGATCTTGGTTTTGTTGGGATTAAAACGTGCAAGTCTAAAAAGGCTTTATAGAGAATTTGTTCGAATTTTAACCGAGGAAAAAACTGAAAATTTTAGATTAATATATATAATTTTGTTCAAAAGCCCATACTTAATTATTTGAACTCATAAAATTTGAATTAATAGTATCTGGTTTTCGTTTTGTTGGGATTAAAACGTGCATGTCTAAAAAGGCTTTATAGAGAATACGTTCGAATTTTAACAGAGTAAAAACCTGAAAATTTTATATTAATGTGTATAATTTTGTTTTAAAGCCCATAATTAACTATTTGAACTCATAAAATATAATTTAATAACATCTGGTTTTCGTTTTGTTGGATTAAACGGTGTATATCTAAAAAGGCTTTATAGAGAATCCATTCGAATTTTAACTGAGCAAAAAGCTGAAAATTTTAGATTAATTTCTATAATTTTATTCAAAAGCCCATAATTAAGTATTTGAACTCATAAAATATGATTTAATAACGTCTGGTTTTCTTTTTTGGGGGATTAAAATGTGCATGTCTAAAAAGGCTTTATAGAGAATTTAGATTAAGCTGTATAATTTTGTTCAAAAGCCTATAATTAACTATTTGAACTCATAAAATTTGATTTAATAACATCTAGTTGTCGTTTTTTGGGTATTAAAGCGTGTATGTCTAAATGAGCTTTATAGAGTATTTGTTCAAATTTTAACTGAGTAAAAAGTTGAAAATTTTAGACTAATTTGTATAATTTTGTTCGAAAGCCCATAATTAACTATTTTAACACATAAAATTTGATTTAATAACATCTGGTTTTCGTTTTGTTGGGATTATAATGTGCATGTCTAAAAAGGTTTTATAATTAAAATTTTAACCGAGTAGAAAGCTGAAAATTTTAGATTAATCTGTATAATTTTGTTCAAAAGCCCAAATTAACTATTTGAACTTATAAAATTTGATTTAATAACATCTGGTTTTCGTTTTGTTAGGATTAAAACGTTCTTGTCTAAAAATGCCTTATTGAGAATCCGTTCGAATTTTAACCGAGTAAAAAGCAGAAAAGTTTAGATTAATATGTATAATTTTTATCAAAAGCCCATAATTAAATATTTAAACTCATAAAATTTAATTTAATTACATCTGGGTTTTGTTTTGTTGGGGTTAAAATGGGCATATCAAAAAAGGCTTTAGAGAGATTCTGTTCAAATTTTAATCGAGTAATAAGCTGAAAATTTAAGATTAATTTTAATAATTTTTTTCAAAAGCCCGTAGTTGACTATTTGAACTCATAAAATTTGATTTAATAACATCTTGTTGTCGTTTTTTTGGAATAAAATGTGCATGTGTATATAAGCTTTATGGAGGATTCCTTATAATTTTAACAGAGTAAAAACTTGAAAATTTGAGATTAATATGTATAATTTGGTTTGAAAGCCCATAATTAACAATTTTAACTCATAAAATTTGATTTAATAACATCTGTTTTTTGTTTTATTGGGATTGAAAAATGCACGCCTAAAAAGGCTTTATAAAGAATCCGTTCCAATTTTAGCAGCGTAAAAAGCTAAAAATTTTAGATTAATTTATATAATTTTGTTCAAAAGTCCCTTGTTAACTATTTAAACTCATAAAATTTGATTTAATAACATTTGGTTGTCATTTTGTTGGGATTAAAATGTGCATGTCTAAAAAGGTTTTATAAAGAATCTGTTCGACTTTTAACCGAGTAAAAATCTAAATATTTGAGATTAATAAGTATAATTTTGTTTAAAAGTCCATAATTAACTATTTGAACTCATAAAATTTGATTTAATAACATCTGGTAGTCATTTTTTGGGATTAAAATGTGCATGTCTAAAAAGGCTTTATAGAGATTTCGTTCGAATTTTAACCGAGTAAAATACTGAAAATCTTAGATTAATATTAATAATTTTGTTCAAAAGCCCATTATTAACTATTTGAACTCATAAAATTTGATTTAATAACATCTGGTTTTTGTTTTAATGAGATTAAAACGTGGATGTCTAAACAGGCTTTATAAAGAATCCTTTTAGATTTTAACCGCGTAAAAAGCTAAAAAATTTATATTAAATTGTGTAATTTTGTTCAAAAACCTATATTTAACTGTTTAAACTCATAAAATTAGATTTAATAACATCTGGTTTTGGTTTTATTGGGATTAAAACGTGCATGTCAAAAAAGGCTTTATAGAGAATTCATTCAAATTTTAACCGAGTAAAAAATTGCAAATTTTAGATTAATCTATATAATTTTGTTCAAAGGCCCATATTTAACTATTTAAACTCATAAAATTTAATTTAATAACATCTGATTTTGGTTTTATTGGGATTAAAATGTGTATGTCTAAAAGGGCTTTATAGAGAATCTGTTTGAAATTTAACCGAGTAAAAAAGATGAAAATTTGAGATTAATTTTATTAATTTTTCAGAAGCCCAAAGTTAGCTTATTGAACACATAAAATTTGATTTAATAACATCTGGTTGTGGTTTTTTGGGGATTAAAATGAGCATGTCTAAATGAGTTTTTTAGTGGATCCGTTGCAATTTTAACCAAGTAAAAATTTGAAAATTTGAGATTAATATGTATAATTTTGTTTAAAAGCCCGTAATTAACAATTTTAACTCATAAAAATTGATTTAAGAACATCTGGTTTTCGTTTTGTTGGGATTAAAACGTGCATGCCTAAAAAGGCTTTATAAAGAATCTGTTCCAATATTAACAACATAAAAAGCTAAAAAGTTTTGATTAATATGTATAATTTTGTTCAAAAGTCCATTGTTAATTATTTGAACTTATAAAATTTGATTTAATAACATTTGGTTATCATTTTGTTGGGATTAAAATGTGAATGTCTAAAAAGGTTTTATAGAGAATCCGTTCGAATTTTAACCGAGTAAAAATCTGAAAATTTGAGATTAATATATATAATTTCGTTTAAAAGCTCATATTTAAATATTTAAACTCGTAAAATTTGATTTAATAACCTCAAGTTTTCATTTTGTTCGGATTAAAACGTGCATGTCTAAAAAGGCTTTATAGAGAATCTGTTCGAATTTTAACCGAGCAAAAAGCTGAAAATTTTAGATTAATTTCTATAATTTTGTTCAAAAGCCCATAATTAACTATTTGAACTCATAAAATATGATTTAATAACGTCTGGTTTTTTTTTTGGGATTAAAATGTGCATATCTAAAAATGCTTTATAGAGAATTCGCTCGAATTTTAATCGAGTAAAAAGTTGAAAATTTTAGATTAAGCTGTATAATTTTGTTCAAAAGCCCATAATTAACTATTTGAACTCATAAAATTTGATTTAATAACATCTTGTTGTAGTTTTTTGGGATTAAAGCGTGCATGTTTAAATAGGCTTTATAGAGTATCTGTTAAAAAGGTGAAAATTTTAGATTAATTTGTATAATTTTGTTCAAAAGCCCATAATTAACTATTTTAACTCATAAAATTTAACTTAATAACATCTGATTTTCATTTTGTAGGGATTGAAATGTGCATGTCTGAAAAGGTTTTATACTGAATCCGTTAAAATTTTAACCGAGTAAAAAGCTGAAAATTTTAGATTAATCTATATAATTTTATTCAAAAGCCCATATTTAACTATTTGAACTCATAAATTTTATTTAATAACATCTGGTTTTGGTTTTGTTGGGATTAAAATGTTCATGTCTAAAAATATCTTATAGAGAATCCGTTCGAATTTTAACTGAGTAAAAAGCTTAAAATTTTAGATTAAATTATGGAATTTTGTTCAAAAACCCCTATTTAACTATTTAAACTCATAAAATTTGATGTAATAACATCTGTTTTTAGTTTTGTTGGTATTAAAACATGGTGTCTAAAAAGACTTTATAGAGAATCCGTTCGAATTTTAACCGCGTAAAAAGCTACAAATTTTATATTAATCTATATAACTTTGTTCAAAGGCCCATATTTAACTATTTAAACTCATAAAATTTGATTTAATAACATCTGGTTTTTGTTTTGTTGGGATTAAAACGTACATGCCTAAAAAGACTTTGTAAAGAATCCGTTCCAATTTTAACAACGTCAAAAGCTAAAAATTTTAGATTAATTTGTATAATTTTGTTCAAAAGCCCATTGTTAACTATTTGAACTCATAAAATTTGATTTAAAAATATTTGGTTGTCATTTTGTTGGGATTAAAATTTATATATCTAAAAAGTTTTTATAGAGAATCCATTCGACTTTTAACCGAGTAAAAATCTAAAAAATTGATATTAATAAGTATAATTTTGTTTAAAAGTCCATAATTAACTATTTGAACTCATAAAATTTGATTTAATAACATATGGTAGTCATTTTTTGGGGATTAAAACATGCATGTCTAAAAAGGCTTTATAGAGAATTCGTTCGAATTTTAACTGAGTAAAATGCTGAAAATCTTAGATTAATCTTTATAATTTTGTTCAAAATCCCATAATTAACTATTTGAACTCATAAAATTTGATTTAATAACACCTAGTTCTCGTTTTGTTGGGATTAAAATGTGCATGTTTAAACAGGCTTTATAAAGAATCTGCTTAGATTTTAACCGCGTAAAAAGGTGAAAATTTTATATTAAATTGTGTAATTTTGTTCAAAAACCCATATTTAACTATTTAAACTCATAAAATTTGATTTAATAACATCTGGTTTTGGTTTTGTTGGGATTAAAACGTGCATGTCTAAAAAGGCTTTATAGAGAATCCGTTCGAATTTTAACCAAGTAAAAAGTTGTAAATTTTAGATTAATCTATATAGCTTTGTTCAAAGGCCCATATTTAACTATTTAAACTCATAAAATTTGATTTAATAACATCTGATTTTGGTTTTATTGGGATTGAAATATGTATGTCTAAAAAGGCTTTATAAAGAATCCGTCCGAATTTTAACCGAGTAAAAAGCTGAAAATTTTGGATTAATTTTAATAATTTTTTCAAAAGCCCGAAGTTAACTATTTGAGATCATAAAATTTGATTTAATAACATTTAGTTGTGTTTTTTTTTGGAATTAAAACGTGCATATCTAAATGGGCTTTATAGAGGATCCGTTGCAATTTTAACCAAGTAAAAACTTGAAAATTTGAGATTAATATGTATAATTTTGTTTAAAAGCCCATAATTAACAATTTTAACTCATAAAATTTGATTTAATAACATCTGGTTTTCGTTTTGTTGGGATTAAAACGTGCATGCCTAAAAAGGCTTTATAAAGAATCCGTTCCAATATTAACAACGTTAAAAGCTAAAAAGTTTAGATTAATTTGTATAATTTCGTTCAAAAGCCCATTGTTAACTATTTGAACTCGTAAAATTTGAATTTTTGATTGTCAATTTTTGGGATTAAAATGTGCATGTCTAAAAAGGTTTTATAGAGAATCCGTTCGAAATTTAACAGAGTTAAAATCTGAAAATTTGAGATTAATATGTATAATTTTATTTAAAAGCTCATATTTAAATATTTAAACTCGTAAAATTTAATTTAATAACATATGGTTTTCATTTTGTTGGGACTAAAATGTGCATGTCTAAAAACGCTTTATAGGGAATCTGTTCGAATTTTAACCGAGTAAAAAGCTAAAAATTTAAGATTAATTTTTATAATTTTTTTCAAAAGCCCATAAATAACTATTTGAACTCATAAAATTTGATTTAATATCTGGTTGTCGTTTTTTAGATTAAAACGTGCATGTCTAAATGGGCTTTATAGAGGATCTATTGCAATTTTAACCGAGTAAAAAATTGAAAATTTGAGATTAATATATATAATTTTGTTTAAAAGACCATAATTAACAATTTTAACTCATAAAATTTTATTTAATAATATCTGGTTTTTATATTGTTGGGATTAAAATGTGCATGCCTAAAAAGGCTTTATAAAGAATTTGTTCCAATTTTAACAGAGTAAAAAGAAAAAAAAAACTTAGATTAATTTGTATAATAACATATGGTTTTCGTTTTGTTGGGATTAAAACGTACATGTCTAAACAGGCTTTATTAAGAATTGGTTCAAATTTTAACCGCGTAAAAAACTAAAAATTTTAGATTTTATTGTGTAATTTTGTTCAAAAATCCATATTTAGCTATTTAAACTCATAAAATTTGATTTAATAACATCTGATTTTATTTTTGTTGGGATTAAAACGTGCATGTCTAAAAAGGCGTTATAGAGAATCCGTTCGAATTTTAACCGAGTAAAAAGCTGAGAATTTTAGATTAATCTATATAATTTTGTTCAAAAGACCAGATTTAACTATTTAAACTCATAAAATTTGATTTAATAACATCTGGTTATGTCGGGATTGAAATGTGCATGTCTAAAAAGGCTTTATCGAGAATCAGTTAGAATTTTAAAAGCGTAAAAAGCTGAAAATTTTAGATTAATCTGTATAATTTTGTTCAAAATCCCATAATTAACTATTTGAACTCATAAAATTTGATATAATAACATCTGGTTTTGGTTTTGTTGGGATTAAAATGTGCATGCCTAAAAAGGCTTGATAAAGAATTCATTCCAATTTTAACAGCGGAAAAGGCTAAAAATTTTAGATTAATTTGTATAATTTTGTTTAAAAGCCTATTGTTAACTATTTAAACTCATAAAATTTGCTTTAATAACATTTGGTTGTCATTTGTTGGGATTAAAATGAGCATGTATAAAAAGGCTTTATAGATAATCCGTTCGAATTTTAACTGAGTAAAAATCTTAAAATTTGAAATTAATATGTATAATTTTGTTTAAAAGCATATAATTAACTATTTGAACTCATAAAATTTGATTTAATAACATCTAGGAGTCATTTTTTGGATTAAACCGTGCATGTCTAAAAAGACTTTGTAGAGAATTCGTTTGAATTTTAACCGAGTAAAAAGCTGAAAATCTTAAAGTAATCTATATAATTTTATTCAAAAGCCCGTAATTAACTATTTGAACTCATAAATTTTATTTAATAACATCTGGTTTTGGTTTTGTTGGGATTAAAATGTTCATGTCTAAAAATATCTTATAGAGAATCCGTTAGAATTTTAACTGAGTAAAAAGCTTAAAATTTTAGATTAAATTGTGGAATTTTGTTCAAAAACCCATATTTAACTATTTAAACTCATAAAATTTGATTTAATAACATCTTCTTTTAGTTTTGTTGGCATTAAAACGTGATGTCTAAAAAGACTTTATAGAGAATCCGTTCGACTTTTAACCGAGTAAAAAGCTGAAAATTTTAGATTAATTGATCTAATTTTGTTCAAAAGCCAATATTTAACTATTTAAACTCATAAAATTTGATTCAATAACATCTGGTTTTGTGGGGATTAAAACTCGCTTGACTAAAAAGGCTTTATAGAGAATCCGTTAGAATTTTAACCGCGTAAAAAGCTGAAAATTTTAGATTAATCTATATAATTTTATTTAAAAGCCCATAATTAACTAATTGAACTCATAAAATTTTATTTAATAACATATGATTTTGGTTTTGTTGGGATTAAAACGTGCATCCCTAAAAAGGCTTGATAAAGAATCCGTTCAAAATTTAACAGCGTAAAAAGCTAAAAAATTTAGATTAATTTATATAATTTATTTTAAAAGCTCATTGTTAACTATTTGAACTCATAAAATTTGATTTAATAACATTTGGTTGTCATTTTGCTGGGATTAAAACGTGCATGTCTAAAAAGGCTTTATAGAGAATACATTCGAATTTTAACCAAATAAAAAAATGAAAATTTGAGATTAATATGTATAATTTTGTTTAACAGCCCATAATTAACTATGTGAACTCATAAAATTTGATTTAACAACATCTGGTAGTCATTTTTTTGGGATTAAAATGTGCATGTATAAAAAGGCTTTATAGAGAATTTAGTCGAATTTTAAACGAGTAAAAAGCTGAAAATTTTAGATTAATCTGTATAATTTGTTCAAAAGCCCATAATTAACTATTTGAACTCATAAAATTTGATTTAATAACATCTGGTTTTTGTTTTGTTAGGATTAAAACGTGTATGTCTAAACAGGCTTTATAAAGAATCCGTTTAAATTTTAACCGCGTAAAAAGCTAAAAATTTTAGATTAAATTGTGTAATTTTGTTTGAAAACCTATATTTAACTATTTAAACTCATAAAATTTGATTTAATAACATCTTCTTTTAGTTTTGTTGGCATTAAAACGTGATGTCTAAAAAGACTTTATAGAGAATCCGTTCGACTTTTAACCGAGTAAAAAGCTGAAAATTTTAGATTAATTGATCTAATTTTGTTCAAAAGCCAATATTTAACTATTTAAACTCATAAAATTTGATTCAATAACATCTGGTTTTGTGGGGATTAAAACTCGCATGACTAAAAAGGCTTTATAGAGAATCCGTTAGAATTTTAACCGCGTAAAAAGCTGAAAATTTTAGATTAATCTATATAATTTTATTTAAAAGCCCATAATTAACTAATTGAACTCATAAAATTTTATTTAATAACATATGATTTTGGTTTTGTTGGGATTAAAACGTGCATCCCTAAAAAGGCTTGATAAAGAATCCGTTCAAAATTTAACAGCGTAAAAAGCTAAAAAATTTAGATTAATTTATATAATTTATTTTAAAAGCTCATTGTTAACTATTTGAACTCATAAAATTTGATTTAATAACATTTGGTTGTCATTTTGCTGGGATTAAAACGTGCATGTCTAAAAAGGCTTTATAGAGAATACATTCGAATTTTAAACGAGTACAAATCTGAAAATTTGAGATTAATATGTATAATTTTGTTTAAAAGCCCATAATTAACTATGTGAACTCATAAAATTTGATTTAACAACATCTGGTAGTCATTTTTTTGGGATTAAAATGTGCATGTATAAAAAGGCTTTATAGAGAATTTAGTCAAATTTTAAACGAGTAAAAAGCTGAAAATTTTAGATTAATCTGTATAATTTGTTCAAAAGCCCATAATTAACTATTTGAACTCATAAAATTTGATTTAATAACATCTGGTTTTTGTTTTGTTAGGATTAAAACGTGTATGTCTAAACAGGCTTTATAAAGAATCCGTTTAAATTTTAACCGCGTAAAAAGCTAAAAATTTTAGATTAAATTGTGTAATTTTGTTTGAAAACCTATATTTAACTATTTAAACTCATAAAATTTGATTTAATAACATCTGCTTTTGGTTTTGTTGGGATTAAAACGTGCATATCTAAAAAGGCTATATTGAGAATCCGTTCGAATTTTAACCGAGTAAAAACCTGAAAATTTTAGATTAATCTCTCTATATAATTTTGTTTAAAAGAACATATTTAACTATTTCAACTTATAAAATTTGATTTAATTACATCTGGTTTTCATTTTGTTCGGATTATAACGGGTATTTCAAAAAAGGCTTTATTGAGAATCTGTTCGAATTTTAACTGAGTAAAATGCTGAAAATTTTAGATTAATCTATATAATTTTGTTCAAAAGCTCATAATTAACTATTTGAACTCATAAAATTTGATTTAATAACATCTAGTTTTCGTTTTGTTGGGATTAAAACATGCATGTCTAAAAAGGCTTTATAAACAATCCGTTCGAATTTTAATCGAGTAAAAAGCTGAAAATTTTAGATTAATCTGTATAATTTTGTTCAAAAGCCCATAATTAAGTATTTAAACTCATAAAATATGATTTAATAAGATTTGGTTTTCGTTTTGTTGGGATTAAAATGTGCATGTCTAAAAGAGCTTTATAGAGAATCCGTTCAAATTTTAACCGTGTAAAAAGTTAAAAATTTTAGATTAATCTGTATAATTTTGTTTAAAAGCCAATACTTAACTATTTAAACTCATAAAATTTGATTTAATAATATATGATTGTCGTTTTGCTGGGATTAAAACGTGCATGTATAAACAGGCTTTATAAAGAATCCGTTCAAATTTTAACCGTGTAAAAAGCTAAAAAATATAGATTAAATTGTGTAATTTTGTTAAAAAACCTATATTTAACTATTTAAACTCATAAAATTTAATTTAATAACATCTAGTTTTGGTTTTATTGGAATTAAAACGTGCATGTCTAAAAAGGCTTTATAGAGAATTTGTTCAAATTTTAACCGAATAAGAAGCTAAAAATTTGATTTAATAACATCTGGTTTTGGTTTTGTTAGGATTAAAATGTGCATGTCTAAAAATGTTTTATAGAGAATCCGTTCGAATTTTAACCAAGTAAAAATATAAAAATTTGAGATTAATCTGTACAATTTTGTTCGAAAGCCCATAATTAACTATTTGAACTCATAAAATTTGATTTAATAACATATGCTTTTGGTTTTGTTGGGATTAAAATGTGCATGTCTAAAAAGGCTTTATATAGAATCTGTTCGAATTTTAACCGAGTAAAAAGCTTAAAATTTTAGGTTAATTTGTATAATTTTGTTCAAAAACCCAGAATTAAGTATTTGAACTCATAAAATATGATTTAATAACATCTAGTTTTCGTTTTGTTGGGATTAAAATGGAAATGTCTAAAAAGGCTTTATAGAGAATCCATTCGAATTTTAACCGAGTAAAACATTGAAAATTTTAGATTAATCTGTATAATTATGTTCAAAAGCAAATAATTATCTATTTGAACTCATAAAATTTGATTTAATAATATATGGTTGTCGTTTTATTGGGATTAAAACGTGCATGTCTAAACATACTATATAAGGAATCCGTTCAAATTTTAAACGCGTAAAATGCTAAAATTTTAGATTAAATTGTATAATTTTGTTCAAAAACCTATATTTAACTATTCAAACTCATAAAATTTGTTTTAATAACATCTAGTTTTGGTTTTATTGGGATTAAAATGTGCATGTCTAAAAAGGCTTTACAGAGAATCCGTTCGAATTTTAACCGAGTAAAAAACTGAAAATTTGAGATTAATCTATATAATTTTTTTCAAAAGCCTATATTTAACTATTTAAACTCATAAAATTTGATTTAATAATATCTGGTTTTGGTTTTGTTGGGATTAAAACGTACATG
The DNA here is from genome assembly GCA_035048815.1 of Abelmoschus esculentus. NCBI lineage: Eukaryota > Viridiplantae > Streptophyta > Magnoliopsida > Malvales > Malvaceae > Abelmoschus > Abelmoschus esculentus. The sequence continues at coordinate 12,414,893 of JAUCBN010000016.1, read as the reverse complement.
TCTAAAAGGCCTTTATAGAGAATCCGTTCGAATTTTAACCGAGTAAAAAGCTGAAAGTTTTAGGTTAATCTATCTATATAATTTTGTTAAAAAGACCATATTTAACTATTTGAACTCATAAAATTTTATTCAATTACATCTGGTTTTTACTTTGTTGGGATTAAAACGGGCATATCAAAAATGGCTTTATAGAGAATCCGTTCGAATTTTAACCGAGTAAAAAGCTGAAAATTTTAGATTAATCTGTATAATTTTGTTCAAGAGCCAATAATTAACTGTTTGAACTCATAAAATTTGATTTTATAACATCTGGTTTTGGTTTGTTTAGGATTAAAATGTGCATGTCTAAAAAGGTTTTATAGAGAATCCGTTCTAATTTTAACCAAGTAAAAATATAAAATTTTGAGATTAATCTGTACAATTTTGATCAAAAGCCCATAATTAACTATTTGAACTCATAAAATTTGATTTAATAACATCCGCTTTTGGTTTTTTTGGGATTAAAATGTGCATGTCTAAAAAGGCTTTATATAAAATCCGTTCGAATTTTAACCGAGTAAAAAGCTTAGAATTTTAGATTAATTTGTGTAATTTTGTTCAAAAACCCATAATTAAGTATTTGAACTCATAAAATATGATTTAATAACATCTAGTTTTCGTTTTGTTGGGATTAAAATGGAAATGTCTAAAAAGCCTTTATAGAGAATCCATTCGAATTTTAACCGAGTAAAATGTTGAAAATTTTAGATTAATCTGTATAATTTTGTTCAAAACCAATAATTAACTATTTAAACTGATAAAATTAGATTTAATAATATATGGTTGTCGTTTTATTGAGATTAAATTGTGCATGTCTAAACATGCTTTATAAGGAATCCGTTCAAATTTTAACCGCGTAAAATGCTAAAATTTTAGATTAAATTGTATAATTTTGTTCAAAAACCTATATTTAACTATTTAAACTCATAATTTTTTTTAATAATATCTAGTTTTTGTTTTATTGAGATTAAAATGTGCATGTCTAAAAAGGCTTTATAGAGAATCCGTTCGAATTTTAACCGTGTAAAAAACTGAAAATTTGAGATTAATCTATATAATTTTGTTCAAAAGCCCATATTTAACTATTTAAACTCATAAAATTTGATTTAATAGTATCTGGTTTTTGTTTTGTTGGGATTAAAACGTACATGTCTAAAAGGGCTTTATAAAGAATCCGCTCGAATTTTAACCGAGTAAAAAGCTGAAAGTTTTATGTTAATCGATCTATATAATTTTGTTAAAAAGACCATATTTAACTATTTGAACTCATAAAATTTGATTTAATTACATCTGGTTTTTATTTTTTTGGGATTAAAACGGGCATATAAAAAATGGCTTTATAGAGAATCCGTTCGAATTTTAACCGAGTAAAAAGCTGAAAATTTTAGAGTAATCTGTATAATTTTGTTCAAAATCCAATAATTAACTATTTGAACTCATAAAATTTGATTTAATAACATCTGGTTTTGGTTTTGTTAGGATTAAAATGTGCATGTCTAAAAAGGTTTTATAGAGAATCCGTTCGAATTTTAAACAAGTAAAAATATAAAAATTTGAGATTAATCTATAAAATTTTGTTCAAAAACCTATAATTAACTATTTGAACTCATAAAATTTGATTTAATAACATCTGCTTTTGGTTTTGTTGGGATTAAAATGTGCATGTCTAAAAAGGCTTTATATAGAATCCGTTCGAATTTTAACCTAGTAAAAAGCATAAAATTTTAGATTAATCTGTGTAATTTTGTTCAAAAGCTCATAATTAAGTATTTGAACTCATAAAATATGATTTAATAACATCTAGTTTTCGTTTTGTTGGGATTAAAATGGAAATGTATAAAAAAGCTTTATAGAGAATCCATTCGAATTTTAACCGAGTAAAAAGTTTAAAATTTTAGATTAATATGTATAATTTTGTTCAAAAGCCAATAATTAACTATTTGAACTAATAAAATTTAATTTAATAATATATGGTTGTCGTTTTATTACGATTAAAACGTGCTTGTCTAAACATGCTTTATAAGGAATCCGTTCAAATTTTAACCGCTTAAAATACTAAAATTTTAGATTAAATTGTGTAATTTTGTTCAAAAACCTATATTTAATTATTTAAACTCATAAAATTTGTTTTAATAACATCTAGTTTTCGTTTTATTGGGATTAAAATGTGAATGTCTAAAAAGGCTTTATAGAGAATCTGTTCGAATTTTAACCGAGTAAAAAGCTGAAAATTTGAGATTAATCTATATAATTTTGTTCAAAAGCCCATATTTGACTATTTAAACAAATAAAATTTGATTTAATAATATCTGGTTTTGGCTTTATTGGGATTAAAACGTACATGTCTAAAAGGGCTTTATAGAGAATCCGTTCGAATTTTAACCGAGTAAAAAGCTGAAAATTTTAGATTAATCTATCTATATAATTTTGTTAAAAAGACCATATTTAACTATTTGAAATTATAAAATTTGATTTAATTACATATGGTTTCATTTAATTGGGATTAAAACGGGAATATAAAAAACGGCTTTATAGAGAATCTGTTTGAATTTTATCCGTGTAAAAAGCTGAAAATTTTAGATTAATCGGTATAATTTTGTTCAAAAGCCAATTAATTAACTATTTGAACTCGTAAAATTTGATTTAATAACATCTGGTTTTGGTTTTGTTGTGATTATAATGTGCATGTCTAAAAAGGTTTTATAAAAAATTCGTTCGAATTTTAACCGATTAAAAATCTGAAAATTTGATATTAATATGCATAATTTTGTTTAAAAGCACATATTTAACTTTTTAAACTCATAAAATTTGATTTAACAATATCTGGTTTTGGTTTTGTTGGGATTAAAACGTGCATGTCTAAAAAGGCTTTATAGAGAATCTGTTCGAATTTTAGCCGAGTAAAAAGATGAAAATTTTAGATTAATCTGTATAATTTTGTTCAAAAGCCCATATTTAACTATTTAAACTCATAAGATTTGATTTAATAACATTTGGTTTTGTCGGGATTAAAACGTGCATGTCTAAAAAGGCTTTATAGAGAATCAGTTCGAATTTTAACCGAGTAAAAAGCTAAAAATCTTAGATTAATCTGTATAATTTTGTTCAAAAGCCAATAATTAACTATTTGAACTCGTAAAATTTGATTTAATAACATCTGGTTTTAGTTTTGTTGGGATTAAAACGTGCATGTCTAAATAGGCTTTATAAAGAGTCCGTTCAAATTTTAACCGCGTAAAAAGCTAAAAATTTTAGATTAAAATGTGTAATTTTGTTCAAAAACCCATATTTAATTATTTTAACTCATAAAATTTGATTTAATAAAATTTGGTTTTGGTTTTATTGGGATTAAAATGTGCATATCTAAAAAGACTTTATAGAGAATCCGTTCGAATTTTAACCGAGTAAAAAGCTGAAAATTTTAGATTAATCTATCTATATAATTTTGTTCAAAAGAACATATTTAACTATTTCAACTCATAAAATTTGATTTAATTGCATCTGGTTTTCATTTTGTTGAGATTATAACGGGCATATCAAAAATGGCTTTATAGAGAATCTGTTCGAATTTTTGTTGAGATGAGTATAATAGTGAGTATTGACATAAAGTTGGTAAGTTTCTTGTATGGTATTTTTTGTTCAAGCAATGTGCAGATCAGCTTATAAGAAGATGTGTTCCAGAGGACGAGCAAAAATAAGTACTCCAGCATTGTCACGATTCACCTTGTGGAGGACATTTTGGAGGAAACAAAACAGCCGCCAAAGTGCTTCAATCAGGCCTTTATTGGCCCACACTCTTCAAAGATGCCCAACTTTATTACAAGAACTGTGTTCGATACCAACGAATGGGCAATATCTCTAGACGTCATGAGATGCCATTGCAACTCATATTGGAAGCAGAACTATTTGATGTTTGGAGCATAGACTTCATGGGACCATTCCCATCATCTCAAGGCAATCTCTACATCTTAGTAGCGGTGGATTATGTATAAAAATGGGTTGAAGCAATTGCCACACCATACAATGATTCCAAGACTGTTCAGAAATTCCTCAAGAAAAACATCTTCACCAGATTAGGAGTCCCTAGAGCAATAATTAGTGATTTAGGTAAACACTTTGACAATAGATTCATTGCCACGGCCTTGAAGAAATTGCTACAGCCTACCACCCACAGACAAATGGGCAGACTGAAATATCAAACAGGGAATTAAAGCAAATCCTTAAAAATTGGTAAACCCATCTCGAAAGGATTGGTCTCATCGTCTCGACGATGCCCTGTGGGCATATAGGACAACCTACAAGACCCCATTGGGAACATCTCCATATAGGCTTGTATTTGGAAAAACATGTCATTTGCTCGTAGAAATTGAAAACAAAGACTATTAGGTAGTAAAAAATTTGAACATGGAATGAGAAAAAGTTGGCCAGAAAAGACTATTAGACCTTAATTAGATAGAAGAATTCAGAGCAACCACCTATGAAAATACTAAAATCTACAAGGAAAAGACTAAACGATGGTATGATCGTTAGCTAGTGCCGGGGTAGCAAGTCCTCGTTTTCAATTCCAGGCTCAAACTGTTCCCAGGCAAACTTAGGTCCAGATGGTCAGGCCCATTTAAAGTTGTCCAGGCTTACCCAAATGATGCAGTAATAATAAAATCACATAGGGATGGGCATGAATTCAAAGTGAATGGCCAATGTTTGAAGCACTATTCTGGCCAACAAGATTTTAGGACTATAGAGACCATCACTTTAGGAGATGCACTTGCATGCATTCCTATCGTGAATTAACCTCATTCTTTTATCTTTACTTTATTGTACTTTTAGGATTAATTTTAGTTTAGAATTAAATTTTTTTATGTTTGCTTTTTTTTTAATTTATTTTTTTCTTGTTGGTGTTTATTTTTTAGAACAAGAATCAAGAATGAAGGTGAACACATTCACAACAGTAAATCCGCTACCATGGTAGTGCACAGTGTCAGGGGCGCAATAGTTACCAACGAGCAGAACAACATAACGGCTAGTTTAGCGTAATTCCAGCCTCGGTAGTAATTGATAACGGCTACAAACGGCTAGTTGGATTATTGAGTTCAACTCGGCAATACAAGGCCAAGGCCTTTATAAACACTTTTTCACCTTGTACTATTCACTCTTGCATTCTTGAAATCTTTAGAATTCTTTGTTTATCTCTCTTGCAGTATTTTTTGCTTATCTTCGATATCTTTTAACAACTTTCACAAACTCTCTAAGATCATCACTCTACTTATCTCTATGGCAGCTTACAATAGATTCACACCTGTCGCTGTTGAAGAATGCTTCAACAGATCCTTTATTACTAGGCAGTTATGGGAAGAGAAAGGTTTCCAACATTCCAACAGGGAAATTATGGAATCGAGCACTATTTATTCGATAAAATAGAATATTAAGAATAGCAAATCTTTTGCTTGCAACCAGCCCAGGCTAATACAACAATGGTGCGAGAATTTTACACCCATGGGTCGAGTAAAGACTCACTGTATGTCCACTACTGAGGCAGACCGATTCGACTTGATGCCGAAACCATCAACTTGTTCTATGGCCTCTACCCTGCTCATGATGATCATTTCGCATTTATAGAGGACATCAGCAACGAGGACTACGAACTGATGAAAGAAGATCTCTTCTATGATAACACCAATTGGGAAACCGGAGCCCATAAAGGCTCCGTGGCAAGACAGAACCTGAGGCCCGAGGTCAAGTTGTGGAATAAGTTCGTAAAACGATGCCTGATCCCAACATCCCATAATAGCATAGTCAACATAAGGAAATTAGTTCTCATCCAATCCATCATCAATAAAAGAAGCATTAATATGGGAGAGTTAATCCTACGGGAAATTTACGAGTACGGTAAGAAGGATAATGAACCTTTATATTAATTTCCATGTTTAATCACGGGTCTTTGCACTACTGCAGGTATACCAGTTACGGATACGGATGAGTTTACTACCCAAAGGCGTGGTTGGACAAGGGCTTTCTACCACAAAGTCATGCAAATAACTTAGGCAGAACCAGTCTAGGCAACTCCACAACCATGCATTGCTGATACAATTATCGGGGCCTAGTACACGACAGATATACCTATTGTATCTCATAGCACTGCCGCGGCAGATCCGTACTACGAAATACTCCAAAGGATGGTAGTCATGGATCTACGAAAGTAACGATACATGGAGTACCAAAGAGATTTCAACACTACATTAGCCAGATGATGATCAACAATTTTCCAAACTAGGGGTTGTAGTTTCTAGAGCCCGCCGAGGCATCTTGGGCCAGTCGAAGGCCATCCAAGCGGAGAGCAGTCTTTAGCACTCCACCAGGCTCTCCTATCATAATGAGGAGTCTCTCGGTAGAGATAGACTCCTACATGAGGCAGTACCACCCAACCGTGAGTCCCAGCACTCAGCACGCCTGGGAAAAAGCAATAGAAATTACAGATGAGAGCGGGAAAAAAATAATGCCTATAGAAGAAACTTTTGAAGAAGAAGGAGAAGAAGTAGACGCTCCATTGCAAAGGACACTCCTACCAGAGTTCAACCGCCCAGACAAGCCAATGCTCAGCCATCACCAGCACAAGAAACAAAAACTAAGCTGTTAGTAGCAAGGCCACAAAAATTGATCATTACTAGCAGTTCTTCGAAGACAATTTAATCTCTACACCTTTATGCTGCTTTTATCTCTTTACTTGTTCATTTTCATGTTTTGTTTCCTGGTTTATGCTATAGTTATAAGCATTGAGGGTAATGCTCAGTTCGAGTTTGTGGGTGTAGATTCACTACCGAGGTAGTTTACTGCTGCGGCCCTACCATGAAAGGAAGTACTTAAGTTTATTTTGAAAATTTTTTCATTGTCTACCACCTTACTTGAAATATTGTCCATACTTTTTCATTGCTCTATATCAGTATTGCCTTAGTTTATTCTCTTTAGGCTATATAAATCTTTCTCCTTACATTGGCTAGGTCCTGTTTAGAAGGCTTAACTTTAGGATACTTAAGGAAGAAAACTTAGAAGCTTACTATAAGATTGACCCTAAAAACAATTTTGGGGCTTACTTGATTATAGGAATTATTTTAATGAACTTAGGTGATAAAGACTTAGATTTTTGAAAATGTTGGCTAGAGGTGTCTATCACCGGCTCTAGGATTCACTCTTCTTCATGTTAGAGGTGCCCGGAATTAGCTCTAATATGCTAAAAAATCTTGATGAGAAAACACAATCTTTGAGAAGCTTGAAATTGGCTCAAGTAGTTGTTGTTATAAGAAGAGAACATTAATTTCATGTCTACTTGTCTTGAACTTAGAGTCTGTCTAAGAAATCCTTTAATCAAACTTGTCCACAAGAACTCACACACTCACAAAATCTTATAGCTTGATTCCAGTTAAGTCCTTGGGTAACCGAAAAGTTAAGGCTCAAGAATAGGCATAGTCATGGTGGGGAGAATAGATGAAAATATAAGACCAATAGAGAATAAGGTACGACAATTTGATGGTTATCGATTGTTGAGATTAAAATGTGCATGTCTAAATGGACTTTATAAAGAATCCGTACGAATTATAACCGAGTAAAAAGTTGAATTTTTTTGATTAATCTGTATAATATTGTTCAAAAGCCCGTAATTAAGTATTTGAACTTATAAAATTTTAATTGATAACATTTGATTATAGTTTTGTTGGGATTAAAACATGCATGTCTGAATGGGCTTTATAGAGAATCTATTCGAATTTTAACCAAGTAAAAGCTAAAAATTTTAGATTAATCTGTATAAATTTATTCAAAAGCTCATAATTAACTATTTGAACTCAAAAAATTTGATTTAATATCTTTTGGCTGTCGTTTTGTTGAGATTAAAACATGCATGTCTAAATAGGCTTTATAGAGAATCCGCTTGAATTTTAACCGAGTAAAAAGGTAAAAATTTTAGATTAATCTGTATAATATTGTTCAAAATACCACAATTAACTATTTGAACTCATAAAATTATATTTGATAACATTTGATTATCATTTTGTTGGGATCAAAACTTGTATCTAAATGGATTTTATTGAGAATCTGTTCGAATTTTAACCGAGTAAAAAACTAAAAATGTTAGATTAATATGTATAATTTTTTCAAAAGCCCATAATTAACTATTTGAACTCATAAATTTTGATTTCATAAGATTTGGTAATCATTTTGTTGGGACTAAAACATTAATGTCTAAATGGGTTTTATAGAGAATCCGTTCGAATTTTAACCGAGTATAAAGCTGAAAATCTTAGATTAATCTGAGTAATTTGGTTCAAAAGCCTATAATTAACAATTTGAACTCATAAAATTTGAGTTAATAACATTCAGTTATCCTTTTTTTGGGATTAAAACGTGCTTGTATAAATGGGCTTTATAGAGAATCCATTCGAATTTTAACTGAGTAAAAAGCTAAAAGTTTTAGATTAATCTGTATAATTTTGTTCAAAAGCCCATAATTAACTATTTAAACTGATAAAATTTGATTTAATAATATTTGATTATCATTTTGTTGAGATTAAAATTTGCATGTCTAAATCTGCTTTATCGAGAATCCGTTCGAATATTAACTGAGTAAAAAGCTAAAAATTTTAGATTAATTTGTATAGTTTTGTTCAAAATCCCCTAATTAACTATGTGAACTTATAAAATTTGATTTAATAACATTTGGTTATCGATTTGTTGAGATTAAAACGTGCATGTCTAAATAAATTTTATAGGGAATTCGTTTAAATTTTAACAGAGTAAAAAGCTGAAAATTTTATATTAATCTGTATAATATTGTTCAAGAGTCCATAATTAACTATTTGAACTCATAAAATTTGATTTAATAACATTTGGTTATCGTTTTGTTGTGATTAAAACGTTCTTGTCTAAATGGGCTTTGGAGAGAATCCGTTCAAATTTTAACTGAGTAAAAGCTGAAAGTTTTAGATTAATCTGTATAATAATGTTCAAAAATTCTTAATTAACTATTTGAACTCATAAAATTTGATTTAATAACGTTTGATTATCGTTTTGCTGGGATTAAAACGTGTTAGTCTAAATGGGCTTTATAGAGAACCTGTTCGAATTTTAATCGAGTAAAAAACTGAAAATTCTATATTAATCTGTATAATTTTGTTCAAAAGCACATAATTAACTATTTAAACTCATAAAATTTTATTTGATGAAAGTTTGTTATCGTTTTGTTATGATTAAAACGTTCCTGTCTAAATTGGCTTTATATAGAATCAGTTCGAATTTTAACTGAGTAAAAAGCAGAAAATTTTAGATTAATCTGTATAATATTATTCAAAAGCCCATAACTAACTATTTGAACTCATAAAATTTGATTTAATAACGTTTGGTTATCGTTTTGTTGGGATTAAAACGTGCTTGTCTAAATTGGATTTATAGAGAATCTGTTGGAATATTAACCGAGTAAAAAGCTTAAAATTTTAGATTAATCTGTAAAATTTTGTTCAAAAGCCCATAATTAACTATTTGAACTCATAAAATTTTATTTGATAGCATTTGGTTATCATTTTGTTGAGATTAAAACGTGCCTGTCGGGCATTTAAGAGAATTCGTTCAAATTTTAATAGAGTAAAAAGCTGAAAATTTTAGATTAATATGTATAATAATATTTAAAAGCCCGTTATTAACTATTTGAACTCATAAAACTTGATTTAATAACATTTGTTTATCATCTTGTTGGGATTAAAACGTGCTTGTCTAAATATGCTTTATAGAGAATCCGTTCTAATTTTAACCGAGTAAAAAGTTTAAATTTTAGATTAGTTTGTATAATTTTATTCAAAATCTCATAATTGACTATTTGAACTTATAAAATTTTATTTAATAACATTGGGTTATCGTTTTGTTGAGATTAAAATGTGCCTGTCTTAGTGGGCTTTAAAGAGAATCCGTTCAAATTTTAACGGAGTAAAAAGCTAAAAAATTTAGATTAGTCTCTATAATTTTGTTTAAAAGGTCATAATTACCTATTTGAACTCATAAAAATTTACATAATAACATTTGGTTATCGTTTTGTTGGGATTAAAACGTGCATGTCTAAATGGGCTTTATAGAGAATCCATTATAGCCAATCACCTCGAGTTGTGAGTAGGCCCCTATGGGGAAAAGAGTACCCATGGTTTTATTGAGAAGAAAGAGGAGAACCTCTCCGAATTTATAGAAGCCTGAATAAAATCGAGAAAGTTACGATCAAAAGAATCGGAAGTAAAAGAACGTAAAGTCGTAGTAGCTAATACATGGGCTACAACATTTGCGTCTCTAGGTACATAACAAATCTTACAATCAGGCATAGTACCGAGAGTGGAGCGGATACGAGACACCAAATGTTGCACTGTGGAAAGATCTTGATGATGGGTGTTGTTAACCTTGTTGGCAATGGAAGCTGAATCAGTTTCAAAGACCACGTGAGTCTAACTATTAGCAACAACAAACTTTAGACCTTCCATAATGGCAAGAGCCTTAGTTGAAGTGGGGTTCGGGCAAGTTAGCGGTATAGAACAACCACCAACGACGACTTATGCGTGTAATAAAAGCGCAATTAAGTGCAAGTGTATACGTCAAGTAATATAATGATAAGTATTTATCGAATATCGTTCTCCACAGGTAATGGTATACTTAATATGCCTCCTTTTGTTTCCTTGCCCTTGAAGTTAGTAAAATAAAAACACAGGTAAAAAGATTTGTTGAATAACTAATGAATAAAAGCTTCAATAAAAGTTTGAGAACGAATAGAGAGAATGGGTAGGATCCAGTTATGTCATATAATGGATTGGATTGATCTTTTCTTGTTCAATACTATGGCACAATAGTATCTTGGCAGCACTGTAGATACTGCCTCGGCAGTGTTAGTGTTTCCTACCGCGACAATCTCTTTCTCTTGGGCAGTTCAATCAAAGCTCGACAAAGTATCCTTAGATGTCCCCTCTTATCTCTAAGTCGAAGTACTGTTGATGACCAATCCTTGATGATACCTCTCGATGTAAATCAAAGATAATCAACAACCAATCCCACACTTTTTTTAGCCGCTAAAACTCTTAACCTATCTATAGGCCGAGTTAGCGTCTACAACACCGTACTTATCCCTTTCGTGAATCTAACTCTCTCGATATTAGATAAATGAATTACTTACAAACGTCTCTCTCGAGTTTGAATGAAAGAACAAAGAATCGTAATAGGATAAGCAAACTTTGATATTCTTATTATATTGAAACGAAGAAACAAAATACAATCTTCTCGCACTAATATTCTACAACCTTCACCTAACCCTAAGAAAGCTTAGAACATATTATAAAAGAATAACATAATTCTGAAATGTTCAGGGTCCTGTTAGGTAATTTTACCCTTTACCTGTTTTAGACTTAATTTCTTCCCCCATAAATGTTTCGGTTATGGTTTTGGGAGAATTAATTTCTCCTTTAATTCTTATGTTTTTTCGTAACATCAGTCACTCCATCTGAAAAACTCAAATCGAGCTTGGTCTCTTAATTTTTATTCTTGTTCTGTGTCGAATCATCTCGTGTGGGTTTCGTTCTGTATTCTTGATAACGTGGACTCCGACCCTGAGCCATTGCCTCCTCCTCTTCCTGGGCGATCTCTTGCTCACCAGTCTTCAGGACTCTCATGTGAGTTTCTGATCTATTCCGTTTTGAGTAATTTCTGTATAGTGGCATAGTAGTAGTGTAACATCCCGTTTTTGAGGTTATTAGTTTAGGCTTAGTTAGAGAAATTCGATTCGGGTCGAATCGGGTTCTCCGGTTCATTAATTCTGGGAAAAAAATAAAATAAGGATATTTTTAATTAAGGAAAATAATAGTTTTGGAATATGGTTTGAAATATTTAAAATATGTTTCAAAAATTAAAAGAAAATAATTTGGATTTTATAATGATTTTTAATTATGCTTAATTATGCATAAGTGACCGATTTGTAATTTTTGGAAAATTGGAGGACTATTTTGTAATTTTCGACAATTATATGTTTTTGGTGACTAAATTGAAAAACAAGCTAAACTTAGAATCCCTAGAGGTCCATAAACCCATTTCTAATTTTTAATGATGATTTATTCACCAAAATATATTTTTAATTACTTTAATTGGATTTTTAATCATTTTTCTCAAAACCACTTTTCTTATCTTTTTCTCTCATTTTCTCTCCACTTTCTCTTCATCTTTTCTCTTCAATTCCTTGCTGATTTTTGCATCTTTTTCCACAAAGATTACATCACTTGCATCATCATTCCATCCTTTACAAAACCTATGCATTGATTTCCTCAAATCTACATCAAATTGCAAAGAATCAAGAAGGGGAAAATCACATATTTTTGTTGAATAGATCTTGAAGGTAATTTTCTGGATTTTTATTCTTTTCAAAGGTTCTTTATTAAAATTCCCAAGTATTAGCTTGCTAATCTTTGAATAAACACTTGATTCTATGTTTTTAATGTTAGATCTAATATTTTTGTGATGTTTTTATGAAATCTTTTTGGATCTCATTTAATGCTGGAAATTAGATGAGTTCAATCATGTTTTTATGTTGATTTAATGATTAATTGAGTCTTGATTTGATATCATATTAATTTAATCCCGGAATAATGCAATCGGTGTAGTTTTAAGGTGCTTTTCGGTTGTTTTATGGGCTGTTTTAGATGCTTAAATGTTGCTGGAGATATAAGGATGGTTTGGATGTATTTTTGGATCATAATTGAAGTGGATTAGATGTTAGATTCATTAGGTTTTGGGCTGGTGTTGTTCGGATACGTTTCGGCTTAGGTTACGGTCTTTTCGGCTAAGTTTTCTGTAGTTTTATGGTGATCGGATATGGCTGTTGGTTTGAGCATGTTTTGATGTGAGAATGCTCTGTTTTTAATATTGTAGAAGAGGTACAAGAAGAAGCTTGATTGCTGGTGCATTGGTGCGATCATCGGAAAGCGGCAAAAGCTCGTTTCGCTTGTTGGTGAGTGATTTCGAATTTAAAGCGAATCGCGTTTGGTACGTTATGTTTTTGGGGGCTATGGAAGAGTGTGAAAACCTTCCATAGTTCAAGAGTAAGTAAAGTATTTGTTTTAATGAACCGATATGAGTTTCGGCTATTTTCGACAAAGGTATTTTATTGGTAATGCAATGGAATTTATGGAAGTGCATGAGCATGTTTTGAATTGATGCATACATGAGAGATACTTGCTGAAATGCATAACTTATTTAGCATCCATAGTTATGGAAAATTATGAGAAATGATTTAGAAAACAATGTAGTTAATTGCCTTATACATGATGGTGCCTTTGGGCATGGCTTTGGTTCATTTGTTGAACATTTTATGCATGCATTATGAGCAGCAAGTTATCATGCACATTTGTTTATGATATTGGCTTAGTGACACTAACTTTAGATTCGAATACGAATGACATGTCATTAGGATTGAGTGCACTATAAAATAAAGAGAATATTGATATTGCCTACACGTAAACAAGGGAGACTTTGTGTCCAACCGTGCGTGGTAGTGCCGCCTACACGTAAACAAGGGCGACTTTGTGTTCAACCGTGCGTGTAGAGCTTGCCTATATGTAGACAAGGGCGACTTTGTATCCGACCTTGGATAGAGTTGACCCATACGTAGACAAGGGCGACTTTGTGTCCAACCGTGCGTAGTGGGGGATAACATGTATACAAGGGGGACTAGGTGTTCGACCGATGCATGTTGAGAGAAAGGATCCGTGTATTCGGTGAACCAAAGGTTCACATTAAGTGGTCACTAGAATGCCAAAATACATACATGAATTTGAGGATAAGATTGTACATCATTTATAAATTGTTTTGAAAAGGTTATGTGTATTCAAGGATGCATACGATTTTAAGAATATGAGCATGAGATGTTAGCATGCATGTTTAATAAAGTGTTTCAAGTTATGTTTTCAACATGGTTTTAAATAGATGCATTGATGATTTGTGTAGAGCTTCCTCACTAAGCAAGTTTGCTTAAGCTCTCTTTTCATCCTTGCAGAAAAATAAAGGCAATTGAGGCTTTGTTCGAGGCAAGGGAACCAAGGGGAAGAATCACATTGAATTTGGTATGTTTTTGGCAAATAAATTGGGCAAGGCAATGTGTAACACAACCTATGCGAGGAGTATGTTCTTAGGATTTTGAATCATGTTGTAATAAGACTATTAATGTTGGATTGCTATTGTTGAACTTTGGGAATTGTTGAATTGTTGAAGCATGTACTATCATGATTGTTATGTTGTTAATCTCTTCTTAGGGAGCATGCCTATAGCTTGAATGATGTCCATTACGTAGTTAATTATGTGCCATATGTTGTTAATCATGATTAAGATTGATGCATTTAGTGGTTCTAATTAATGGTTGGGTATTGAGCTTTTGGTTTATACTTAGTGAAATGAATTATTTGGCTCCAGACCCAAAGTTTCGAAACCTTTGATTGAAGGTTCCGAAACTATTGTCAAATAGTTTCGAAACCTTCATAAAGTTTCGGAACCTTTCGGGCAATTTCAATTTTAGGAAGTTACTGGACGCGATAAGTTTCGAAACTTTCAAGGAAAGTTTCGAAACCTTTTTCAAAAAGTTTCGGAACCTCTGGGAAGGTTTCGAAACCATTGATCACCTAGAATTGAAAGTTACTGGAAGTTATATTTTAGTCCTGGTTGTCTTCCTTTGTTCGATTAAGGTACTTACAGATGTTATTTTGAGTTGAAATCTTGCATGCATGTATAAAGTTGACTTAATTTCAAGATGGTTATTCTAATTTGGGTAAAGTCCTTGTATTTTGGAATATTTACATTTTGGTCCTTAAATTAGTGAAACTTGCAATTGACGATGTTAGAATAATCCGTTTGAGTTAAAACTTGCTGTGAAGTAAGCTTGTGTGTTTAATTGAACATTGATGGAAAGAATTTCTACTTTACTAATTGTATTTAGAAGTTTTACATTTTTGTCCTTAATCTATGTTAGTGTTTAATCGGATGGTTGTTTTTAATTAATGTGTTACCGACAATTCTTTGTATGAGAACTTGTCACGTAGGAACAAGATTATGCATTTAGTAAGATAAAATAAAAAAAAGTAACGGTTTTAGGGTTGTTTATTGAATCGAACATTCGCGGGTTTGGTTTGATGTTCCCCGTGTAACCCGTTAGTGTCGTTTCGTCTAGGCCGGGCTAAGGGGGTTACATTTGGTGGTATCAGAGTCAGGTTGAATAAAATGTGTAGTTGGTTTGAAAAGTGCGTTGTAAGGTTTAATAAAATGTGTTGTTGGTTTGTCAAGTATGTATCGGTTTGCCAAGTTTTGTGTTGGTATGTTAGAATGATAAATTGAGTATGATGTGTTTTGTTGTGTGCATACCTACGCGTTGTGAGTGCATCTAGAATGAATATGAGTAAAAGAGGTGGTCAGTTACACATTGCCTATGCCAATATGTTTTTAACTGTTCTTCGGTTTCCCTTGGATCTTGCCCGAATGTAAGTTTATGATGTTTTGATATTATGTTTTAAAACTGCATGTTTGAAGTGTTTGGATATGCCTCCGAGATGTGAGACGCGTGCTACCGCGAGCTTGATCACTGATGGTCAGGCAGAGAGAGAAGCGACTGAGAGGGAGGAACCGCTTCCACCTCCTCCACCAGTCGGCGTGCCACCCGCTGGTGTGCCTCCGGTTCTAGTGGGAGGCCAGTTCGGAGACTTTGCCCCGTTCATATAGGCTATGACGGGTGTGTTTCAGGCAGTTATGGCTGAAGTGCAAGTACCGGCTCCCGCACCTACCGTTGTTGTTACCCCAGGGCTACCGCTTGAGCATTTGCGTAGCTTGGAAGGTGTTGAGTTTCGTGGGTCTGAGCCGAGTGCAGCTGTGGAGTGGCTGGCTAGTACAGAGAGGATTATGGATTAGATGGACTGTCAGGATGCCCGTAGGTTGGGTTGTGTGGTCTCTCTGCTTCAGGGGGATGCTTATAGATGGTGGACTACCACGAGAGCGGGTGTAGCAATTGCTAACCTGACTTGGGAGTACTTCAGGACCGCCTTTGTACGGAAGTTCTTGGGTCCGCAGTACGAGGATGCGCGGAAGAGGGAGTTTATGTCCCTGGTGCAGGGCACTAGGAGTGTGGCTGACTATGAGATACAGTTTGTCCGGTTGAGTCACTATGCTCCTGAGTTGGTTCCTACAGAGCATAAGAGATGTGATAGGTTCCGTTATGGTCTGGATCCAGAGATCAAGACGTACTTGTTGGCTGTGGAGTACACTGAGTTCGATGTGCTCGTGAATTGGGCTAAGGATGTCGAGGAGTCTTTGAGGGAGGCTAGGAAGTCTTCCGATGTCGGAAAGAAGCCTGATGAGGCTAGCACTCAAGGTGGTAAGGGTAAGAGGTTTCGGGATAATCGATATAGAGCTGATCGACGCTGGGGTGATTTTGGACACGGTGGTCGTGCTCAGCAGTATGGTAGGGGTGGTGGTGATGTAGTAGTTTGTAATATGTGTTCTAAACGCCATCCGGGAGAGTGTTGGTGGGCCACTAGTGCCTGTATGGGTTGTGGATCTAAGGATCATAGGAGGAAGGATTGTTCGAGGTTTGCTGGTGAGGCTGGTAACCGAGCTGAGGTTGTTGTGGTACCTGGCAGGGGACGCGGTGGAGGTAGAGGTACTTTCCAAAGACCGGGAGATGGTCGTAGAGTTTATGCTCAGCGTGGGACCCGTAATGCTACAGATGTGGTTGCAGGTACTTTTTCTTTACGGAATGTACCATTGTTTTCTTTGATAGATTCGGGATCTACGCATTCTTATGTTTTGAGTGAGCATGCATATATGTTGGATACCCCTGTTGATGTTTTAGATGTGGGAGTTGTGGTTACTAGTTCTTTGGGTGAGACGATGACCGTTAGGAGGTTGTATAGGAGATGTCCGTTGGAGGTGCAAGGGCATGTCTTTGAGGTTGATTTGATGGAGTTGCCGTTTCATGGTTTTGACCTTATCTTGGGAGTTGATTGGTTGACGGAGCATAGAGCTGTGGTGGACTTTGAAAAGAAATGGGTTACCTTGAGGTTGTTGGATGGTAGTGAGGTTGTGGTTAAGAGTGAGTATACGGGATTCTTGTGTAATATGGTTTCGGCTTTGCAAGCAGAAAAGTTGATGCAACATGGTGGTGTAGCATATCTAGCTTATGTGATGAATCTGGGGATAAGAGAGGTTCAGGTGCAGGACATTCGAACAGTATATGACTTTCCGGAAGTGTTTCTTGAGGAGTTACCAGGATTACCTCCCGATCATGATGTGGAGTTTAGTATCGAGACTTATGCTGGTACTAATCCGGTGTCCATTGCTCCTTATCGCATGGCACCTAAAGAGTTAAAGGAGTTAAATATGCAGTTGCAAGAGTTTCTTGATCGTGGTTTTATACGACCGAGTGTGTCACCTTAGGGTGCACCGGTGTTGTTTGTGAAGAAGAAAGATGGCACAATGAGGATGTGCATTGATTATCGGTAATTGAATAAGTTGACCGTGAAAAATAAGTATCCTTTACCGAGGATTGATGATTTGTTTGATCAGTTTCGAGGAGCTAGTGTGTTCTCGAAGATTGATTTGAGATCGGGGTACTACCAGTTGAAAGTGAAAGAGGAGGATGTGTTGAAAACGGCTTTTCGGACAAGGTATGGTCATTATGAGTTTTTGGTGATGCCGTTTGGGTTGACAAATGCCCCTGCTGCTTTTATGGATATGATGAACCGGGTGTTTCATGAGTACTTGGATCAGTTTGTGGTAGTGTTCATAGATGATATCCTCGTGTATTCACGTACCGAGAAAGATCATGATCGGCATTTGCGGTTGGTGTTGCAAACGTTGAAAGAGAATCAGTTGTATGCTAAGCTAAATAAGTGTGAGTTTTGGTTAAAAGAGGTGGTGTTTCTTGGTCATGTGGTGTCGGAAAAAGGTATTAGTGTTGATTCGAAAAAGATAGAGGCTGTTATGGGTTGGAAGCAACCGAGATCAGTATTAGAGGTTCGGAGTTTCTTAGGTTTGGCTGGGTATTATCGTAGGTTCGTTGAGGGTTTTTCGAGCATTGTTGCTCCTATGACCAAGTTGTTGCAAAAGAAGGTTCCTTTTGAGTGGAAGGAAAGTCAACAAAAGAGTTTTGAGAAGTTGAAGGAAGTGTTGACTAGTACACCGGTGTTGGTTCAACCCGAATCCGGTAAGGATTTTGTGGTTTATAGTGATACATCGTATGTTGGTCTTGGGTGTGTTTTGATGCAAGAGGGGAAAGTTGTGGCTTATGCTTCTAGACAGTTGAGGGTGCATGAAAAGAGTTATCCGACACATTATTTGGAGTTGGCGGCGGTGGTTTTTGCTTTGAAGATTTGGACACATTATTTGTATGGAGAGAAGTGTACTATATATACGGATCATAAGAGTTTGAAGTATCTCATGTCACAAAAGGATTTGAATCTTAGGCAACGAAGAGGGATGGAGTTGCTTAAGGACTATGATTTATCTATTGAGTATCATCCGGGGAAAGCCAATGTAGTGGCCGATGCTATGAGCCGTAAGGCGGCGGTTGAGTTGAGAGCAATGTTTGCTAGACTGAGTATTTATAAGGAAGGTGGTTTAGTGGAGGAGTTGCAAGTAAAACCTGTTTTGGTTGAGATGATCAAGGTGAAACAGTTGGAGGATGAGACTTTCGTACCTCTTGTGGAGGATATTGCTGAGGATAGACCGACCGAGTATCACTTTGACGATGATGAGGTGTTGTGTTTTAGAGGTCGCATTGTGGTGCCGGATGATCAGGAGTTGAGGCAAGCTATCTTGGTGGAGGCTCATACTAGTCCGTTTGCTATGCATCCGGGTAGTGTGAAGATGTATAGAGATCTCAAAAGTGTGTACTTTTGGGTTGGTTTAAAGAGAGATGTGACGGAGTTTGTTTCTCGTTGTATGGTGTGTCAGCGGGTGAAAGTTGAACATCAGTTTCCTGCAGGTTTGTTGCAACCGGTTCAAGTTCCGGAATGGAAATGGAGAGAATCACCATGGATTTTGTGACGGGGTTACCTTTAACACCGTCTAAAAAGGATTCTATATGGGTGATTGTTGATAGGTTTACGAAGTGTGCACATTTTCTTGCCGTGCATACGACGTACTCCATGGATAAGTTGGCGGATTTGTATGTTTCTGAGGTGGTGAGATTGTATGGTGTGCCTAAGTCGATTATATCGGATAGAGATCCGCGGTTTACATCCAAGTTTTGGAGGAGTTTGCAGACAGCTTTGGGTACGAGGCTTAGTTTTAGTACGGCTTATCATCCACAGACGGATGGACAGTCTGAGCGTGTTATTCAGACTTTGGAGGATATATTGAGATGTTGTGTCATCGAGTTTCAGGGTTCTTGGGAGAAGCAATTGTCGTTGGTAGAGTTTGCTTATAATAATAGTTTTTCAGACGAGTATACATATGGCACCGTTTGAGGCGTTGTATGGGCGTAGGTGTCGTACACCTTTGTGTTGGAAGGAAGTTGGACAGAAGTATGTATCTTTGCCTCATGTGTTGAAGGATACGGATGAAAAAGTTAAATTGATATGTACTAAACTTAAGAAAGCTTCGGATAGGCAGAAATCCTATGCCGATTTGAAACGTAGGGAGATAGAGTATGATGTTGGGGACAAGGTGTTTCTTAAGGTTTCTCCATGGAAGAAGGTAATGAGATTTGGGCGTAAGGGGAAGTTGAGTCCTCGTTTTATTAGACCATATGAGGTGTTGGAGCGTGTTGGTCCTGTTGCTTATAGGTTGAGGTTGCCAGAGGAGTTGAGTAAGATGCATGATGTTTTTCATGTATCAATGCTTCGTAGATATAGATCGGATCCTTCTCATATTGTACCGGTTGAGGAGATCGAGTTAAGAGAGAATATGAGTTATGAGGAAGAACCGGTGAGGATTTTGGATGTGGATACAAAGGTTCTTCGAGGGAAGGCCATAGATTTGGTTAAAGTGCTTTGGAGACACCGAGGTGTTGAAGAAGCAACTTGGGAGACAAGGAGAAGTATGGAGGAGCAGTTTCCTCACTTGTTTACTTCAGGTAAATTTCGAGGACGAAATTTTCTTAAGAGGGGGAGAGTTGTAACATCCCGTTTTTAGGGTTATTAGTTTAGGCTTAGTTAGGGGAATTCGATTCGGGTCGAATCGGGTTCTCCGGTTTATTAATTCCAAGAAAAAATAAAATAAGGATATTTTTAATTAAGGAAAATAATAGTTTTGGAATATGGTTTGAAATATTTAAAATATGTTTCAAAAATTAAAAGAAAATAATTTGGATTTTATAATGATTTTTAATTATGCTTAATTATGCATAAGTGACCGATTTGTAATTTTTGAAAAATTGGAGGACTATTTTGTAATTTTTGGCAATTATATGTTTTTGGTGACTAAATTGAAAAACAAGCTAAACTTAGAATCTCTAGAGGGCCATAAACCCATTTCTAATTTTTAATGATGATTTATTCACCAAAATATATTTTTAATTACTTTAATTGGATTTTTAATCATTTTTTTCAAAACCACTTTTCTCATCTTTTTCTCTCATTTTCTCTCCACTTTCTCTTCATCTTTTCTCTTCAATTTCTTGCTGATTTTTGCATCTTTTTCCACAAAGATTACATCACTTGCATCATCTTTCCATCCTTTACAAAACCTATGCATTGATTTCCTGAAATCTACATCAAATTGCAAGGAATCAAGAAGGGGAAAATCACATATTTTTGTTGAATAGATCTTGAAGGTAATTTTCTAAATTTTTATTCTTTTCTAAGGTTCTTTATTGAAATTCCCAAGTATTAGCTTGCTAATCTTTGAATAAACACTTGATTCTATGTTTTTAATGTTAGATCTAATGTTTTTGTGAAATCTTTTTGGATCTCATTTAATGCTGGAAATTA
The DNA here is from genome assembly GCA_035048815.1 of Abelmoschus esculentus. Lineage (NCBI taxonomy): Eukaryota > Viridiplantae > Streptophyta > Magnoliopsida > Malvales > Malvaceae > Abelmoschus > Abelmoschus esculentus. Next base: position 12,393,885 of record JAUCBN010000016.1, on the reverse strand, counting down.
GATGAGTTCTATCATGTTTTTATGTTGATTTAATGATTAATTGAGTCTTGATTTGATATCATATTAATTTAATCCCGGAATAATGCAATCGGTGTAGTTTTAAGGTGCTTTTCGGTTGTTTTATGGGCTGTTTTAGATGCATAAATGTTGCTGGAGATATAAGAATGGTTTGGATGTGTTTTTAGATCATAATTGAAGTGAATTGGATGTTAGATTCATTAGGTTTTGGGCTGGTGTTGTTCGGATACGTTTCGGCTTAGGTTACGGTCTTTTCGGCTAAGTTTTCGGTAGTTTTATGGTAATCGGATATGACTGTTGGTTAGAGCATGTTTTGATGTGAGAATGCTCTATTTTTAATGTTGCAAAAGAGGTACAAGAAGAAGCTTGATTGCTGGTGCGTTGGTGCGATCATCGGAAAGCGGCGAAAGCTCGTTTCGCTTGTTGGTGAGTGATTTCGGATTTAAAGCGAATCGCGTTTGGTACGTTATGTTTTGGGGGGCTATGGAAGAGTGTGAAAACCTTCCATAGTTCAAGAGTAAGTAAAGTATTTGTATTAATGAACCGATATGAGTTTCGGCTATTTTCGACAAAGGTATTTTATTGGTAATGCAATGGAATTTATGGAAGTGCATGAGCATGTTTTGAATTGATGCATACATGAGAGATACTTGCTGAAATGCATAGCTTATTTAGCATCCATGGTTATGGAAAATTATGAGAAATGATTTTGAATACAATGTAGTTAATTGCCTTATACATGATGGTGCCTTTGGGCATGACTTTGGTTCATTTGTTGAATATTTTATGCATGCATTATGAGCAGCAAGTTATCATGCACATTTGTTTATGATATTGGCTTAGTGACACTAACTTTAGATTCGAATACGAATGACATGTCATTAGGATTGAGTGCACTATAAAATAAAGAGAATATTGATATTGCCTACACGTAAACAAGGGAGACTTTGTATCCAACCGTGCGTGGTAGTGCCGCCTACACGTAAACAAGGGCGACTTTGTGTCCAACCGTGCGTGTAGAGCTTGCCTATATGTAGACAAGGGTGACTTTGTGTCCGACCGTGCATATAGTTGACCCATACATAGACAAGGGTGACTTTGTGTCCAACCGTGCGTAGTGGGGGATAACATGTATACAAGGGGGACTAGGTGTCCGACCAATGCATGTTGAGAGAAAGGATCCGTGTATTCGGTGAACCAAAGGTTCACATTAAGTGGTCACTAGAATGCCAATATACATACATGAATTCGAGGATAATGTTGTACATCATTTATAAATTGTTTTGAAAAGGTTATGTGTATTCAAGGATGCATACGATTTTAAGAATATGAGCATGAGATGTTAGCATGCATGATTTAATAAAGTGTTTCAAGTTATGTTTTCAACATGGTTTTAAATAGATGCATTGATGATTTGTGTAGAGCTTCCTCACTAAGCAAGTTTGCTTAAGCTCACTTTTCATCCTTGCAGAAAAATAAAGGCAATTGAGGCTTTGTTCGAGGCAAGGGAACCAAGGGGAAGAATCACATTGAATTTGGTATGTTTTTGGCAAATAAATTGGGCAAGGCAATGTGTAACACAACCTATGCGAGGAGTATGTTCTTAGGATTTTGAATCATGTTGTAATCAGACTATTAATGTTGGATTGCTATTGTTGAACTTTGGGAATTGTTGAATTGTTGAATCATGTACTATCATGATTCCTATGTTGTTAATCTCTTCTTAGGAAGCATGCCTATAGCTTGAATGATGTCCATGACATAGTTAATTATGTACCATATGTTGTTAATCATGATTAGGATTGATGCATTTAGTGGTTCTAATTAATGGTTGGGAAGTTACTGGACGCGATAAGTTTCGAAACTTTTGATTGAAGGTTCCGAAACCATTGTCAAATAGTTTCGAAACCTTCATAAAGTTTCGGAACCTTTCGAGCAATTTCAATTTTGGGAAGTTACTGGACGCGATAAGTTTCGAAACTTTCAAGGAATGTTTCGAAACCTTTTTCAAAAAGTTTCGGAACCTCTGGGAAGGTTTCAAAACCATTGATCACCTAGAATTGAAAGTTGCTGGAAATTATATTTTAGTCCTGGTTGTCTTCCTTTGTTCGATTAAGGTACTTACAGATGTTATTTTGAGTTGAAATCTTGCATGCATGCATAAAGTTGACTTAATTTCAAGAGGGTTATTCTAATTTGGGTAAAGTCCTTGTATTTTGGAATATTTATATTTTGGTCCTTAAATTAGTGAAACTTGCAATTGACGATGTTAGAATAATCTGTTTGAGTTGAAACTTGCTATAAAGTAAGCTTGGGTGTTTAATTGAACATTGATGGAAAGAATTTCTACTTTACTAATTGTATTTAGAAGTTTTACGTTTTAGTCCTTAATCTATGTTAGTGTTTAATCAGATGGTTGTTTTTAATTAATGTGTTACCGACAATGCTTTGTATGAGACCTTGTCACGTAGGAACAAGATTGTGCATTTAGTAAGATAAAATAAAAAAAGTAATGGTGTTAGGGTTGTTTATCGAATCAAACCTTCGCGGGTTTGGTTTGATATTCCCTGTGTAACCCATTAGTGTCGGTTTCGTTTAGGCCGGGCTAAGGAGGTTACAGGCTCCGACCCTGAGCCATTGCCTCCTCCTCTTCCTGGGCGATCTCTTGCTCACCAGTCTTCAGGACTCTCATGTGAGTTTCTGATCTATTCCGTTTTGAGTAATTTCTATATAGTGGCATAGTAGTAGTGTATCTTACCTTGTTATTATACATAGGTTCTACACTTGCTAGACCTAGTTCTAAGGTTGAGCCCAGTATACGTCATAATCAGCGTTAGGTGATCTGCTACAGGTGTGTCTCTCCCGACTGTTTTATGTTTATCTATGTGTGCATTATTTAGTATGTATGTTAATCCTGTGTAACATTGATTGCATCATTTCTGTTAATTTCTAGAATTAATTGAATAATTGTTATGCTCTAAAATATTAATTGAATATCTGATTCTGAACTGTTATGCATGCCTTCTGTTATTCTCTTAGACATGTATTCTGATTCTGATATCTGTTTGTACCTGATCATTTGTTCATGTCATGACATCGATAGAATATGTGTACGGGGAAGTTCAGTGGTATCACCTATTGGTGAATATCACTTCTGATCAGTGGCTCCACCTACGGGTCGAGTGTCAACTTCTGTTCAGTTACTCCACCTTCGGGTTGAGCTTCACATCTGATGGCGTGATAGAGTTAGAGTGGTTCGGGGGAACCATCTCTTCTGATGGTGTTTGGTGTTTGGGTGCATATCATATCATTCATGCATTTCATCGCATGTTTAGTTTTGTTTTGTTATATAATGTTATGTTTTGAGATTGTACTATTTTTCTTTGTGATGCATTTTCTATACTGTAAATTTATTTATCTACATCTTAGAGACACACTAGGCTTCCAAGCTTACACCCCTGTAGTTTCTTGTTTCAGATCTCTGACCTAGGCTGTTTACGGTACTTGGAGGATCCTGACTCAGATTATTTTCATCATACGTTTTATAGTTTAAATTTCCGATTTACAATATTTCATTTGGTTATTATTTCTTATAAAGGACTTTGGACATTTAAACGATTTTCAGAACTGTTCTGTTTATTTAAATTTTGGGTTGAACCTTTTATTATTTTAATTGTAAATTTTCAGTTTTCTGAGTTAATAATTTATCAAAAATTTATAATATTATTTTATTAAAACCTAACTTGTAAATGAAGTTTTCGTAATGTGAACCCTAACTTCTAATCTAAGAATTTAGGTTAACATTAGGTGTTACAGCACTGCTGCTGCCTCGGTAATGGTTCTGCCTTCGGCAATGTTGCTGTCTCGGTAGGTATTTCCTGCAACTACACAAAAACATGCCATAAAGCCTTCTTTTCTCACGAATATCATCTTTATATGTTGTGGCGGCAAAATGTTAGTTATTGAACAATAAGTATATGTATCAGCTCGAATTAGTGGGTAATTAGTACATATTATTTAGGAAAAGAATAGTAAATAATAGCCTTTTTAGGCACTCATCAAATACCCTCAAACTTGAACTATTGCTTATCCTCAAGCAATGCAAAATATCAATTTGCCGAACCTTATTCTCTCTTGGTCTTATTTTTCCATCTATTCTCCCCACCATAACTATGTCTATTTTCATTCCTAGCCTTTACTTTACTCAAGGTTCTCTACTCGGAAACAAACTATAAGATTACGTGAGTGTGTGGATTTTTGTGGACAAGGTTGATTAAAGGCTTTCTTAGATAAACTCTGAGTTCAAGACAAGTAGACTTGGAATGGTTATTTCTCTTATAAAAGACATTAATCTCTTGAGCCTGTTTTGGGCACCTCAAGAGTTGTGCTTCCTTTTAAGATCCATTCTATTTTTTTTTCTTTTCCTTTGGCATACTAGAGCCGGTTTGGGTCACCTCTAACATAAAGAAGAGTAATTTCCTAGAGCCAGTGATAGGCACCTCTAATCACATTCCTTAAAATCTAAGTCTTTATCACCTAAGTTTATTAAAAGAACTCCTAAATCAACAAGTCCCCCAAAGTGTTTGTTGATTCTAACCTTATAGTAAGCTTCTAAGTTCTACTCCTTAAGTATTCCAAGGTTATTTCTTTAAAACAGGACCTAGTCATGGTAAGGAAAAAGATTTCTATAGCCTTGAATGAATAAACTAAGGCAAAGCTGATGTAAGGCAGTGCAAAAGTAAAGACAAAAATTTCAAGTAAAGGTAGGTATATCATAAAAATAAAATAATTAAGGCATCAAGTTACTTCCTTTTTTGGTATTGCCGCACGGCAGTGGGCTGCCCTTGGCAGTGCACTTATATACCCCCAAACTCAAACTGAGCATTGTCCTCAATGCTCAAATCTCACAGTAAGTAAAAGAAAATGTTTGGTTTATGAGAGATGTTGCCGCTGATTGATTGTTGTAGAATTGCTAAGAGAAGTCTTTTGTGACTCCTGATTTCTTACCTAAAACGAACATAAAGAAAATGAAATAAAGGAAATCTAAATTAACATAAAACCTAAACTGAAAATATTTAATTAAAGGCTTAAACATAGGAATTAATTCATAGGAGGAATGCATGTTAGTGCGTCTCTTAGAGTGATGGTCTTTATTGCTTTCATCTCTTGATGACCAGAGTAGTGCTTCAACCGTTGGCCATTTACTTTGAATTTTAGCCTATTTTTATGTGATTTGATTATGACTGCTCCGTATGAATAAGCCTTGACAATTTCAAATGGGCCTGACCATCTGGATTTATGTTTTCCTAGGAACAGTTTGAGTCTGGAATTGAAAAGGAGTACTTGTTGCCCCGACAGGAACTGTTGCGGTAGTAGTTTATTATCATGCCAACGATTCATCTTTTCTTTGTAGATTTTAGCATTTTCATACGCTGCTGCTCTGAATTCGTCTATTTCATTGAGGTCTAGCAGTCGTTTTTGGTCAGCTTTCTCCCACTCCATATTCAAATTCTTTACTGCCCAATAAGCTTTGTGTTCAATTTCTACAGGCAGATGACAAGCTTTTCCAAATACCAGCCTATAGGGGGATGTTCCCAATGGGGTTTTGTAGGTTGTCCTATATGCCCATAAAGCATCATCTAAACGATGGGACCAATCCTTTCTAGATGGGTTCACCACCTTTTCAAGGATTTGTTTTAATTCCCTATTTGAAATTTCAGCTTGCCTATTTGTCTGTGGATGATATGCTGTTGCAATTCTATGAGTGACACCTATTTTCTTTAATGCCGCGACAATTAGTCTGTTATCGAAGTGCTTCCCTTCATAGCTAATAATGGCTCTTGGGACTCCAAATCTTGTGAAAATGTTTTTCTTAAGAAATTTATGTGCAGCCTTGGAGTCATTGTGTGGTGTGGAAATTGCTTCAACCCATTTTGAGACATAGTGTAACCCCCTTAGCCCGGCCTAGACGGAATCGACACTAACGGGTTACACGGGGAATATCAAACCAAACCCGTGAAGGTTCGATTCGATAAACAACCCTAAAATCTGTTATATTTTTTTATTTTATCTTACCTAGATATACAATCTTATTCCTATGTGACAAGGTCTCATACAAAGCATTATTGGTAACACATTAACTAAAAACAAACATCCGATTAAACACTTGAGTAGATTAAGGACTAAAACGTAAAACTTTTAAATACTATTAATAAAATATAAATTCTTTCCATCAAAGTTCAATTAAACACTCAAGCGTTCTTCACAGCAAATTTCAAATCAAACGGATCATTCTAACATCATCAATTGCATGTTTCTCTAATTTAGGGACCAAAAGGTAAATCTTCCAAAATACAAGGACTTCATCCAATTTAGGTTAACTATCTTGAAATTAAATCAACTTTATGCATGCATGCAAAATTTCAGCTCAAAATAACATCGGTAAGTACCTTAATCGAACAAAAGAAGATATCCGGGACTAAAATATAATTTCTAGCAACTTTCAATTCTTGGTGATCAAAGGTTTCGATACCTTCCCAGAGGTTCCGAAACTTTTTGTAAAAGGCAGGAAAGTTTCAAAACTTTTCGAATCCAGTAGCTATCCAAAATTGAAACTGCCCACAAGGTTTCGAAATTTCCTTAAGGTTTCGAAACTATTCGACAAAGGTTTCGAAACTTTGGGTCTGGAACCAAAAATTTCGTTACACTAAGTGCACACCAATTACTCAATACTCAACCATTAATTAGATCCACTAAATGCATCAATCCTAGGCATATTTAGTAACATATGGCACATAATCAACAACGACACGGACATCAATCGAGCTATAGGCATGCTCCCTAAAAAAATGATTAACAACACAACAATCATGCAAGTTCACACTTCAACAATCCAAACAATCCCAAAGCTCAACAATTAACAATCAAACAATAATGGTCTTATTACAACATAAACCAAAGCCTAAGTACACACTCCTCACATAGGTTGTGTTACACATTGCCTTGCCCAATTTATTTGCCAAAAATATACCAAATTCAAAGTGATTCTTCCCCTTGGTTTCCTTGCCTCGAACGAAGCTCCAAGTGTCTTTATTTTTCTGCAAGGATGAAAAGAGAGCTTAAGCAAACATGCTTAGTGAGGAAGCTCTATACAAAATCGTCAATGCATCAATTTAAAACCATGATGAAACCATAATTTGCAATACATTGTCAAAACATGCATGCTACCATCTCATGCTCATAATCTTAAAACCATATGCATCCTTGAGTTTACATAACCTTATCAAAACAATTTAATGTGAACCATGATGTACAATCTTCTTTTCAAATTCATGTATGTATATTGGCATTCTAGTGACCACTTTAATGTGAACCTTGAGTTCACCGAATACACGGATCCATTGTTAGAGACCATTGTCTCGTCATGACACGAAGTCACCATTGACATGACATGAAGTCATCATTGCCATGACACGAAGTCACCATTCACATGACACGAAGTCACCATTAGAACTACCACGTACGATTGGACACATAGTTACCCTTGTTACGTGTAGGCGGCTCTACCACGCACGGTTGGACACAAAGTCACCCTTGTTACGTGTAGGCAATATTCTGTATTCTCAATTTTGTTTATAGTACACTAAAGACAATCCTAATGACATGTCATTCGTATTCGTATCTAAGTTAGTTTCACTAAGCCAATATCATAATCAAATGTGCATGATAACTTGTTGTTCATAATGCATGCATAATATGTTCAACAAATGAACCAAAAGCCATGCCCAAAGGCACCATTATATATATAAGGCAATTAACCATATTGTATTCCAAATCATATAACTTGTTGCTCATAATGCATGCATAAATTGTTCAACAAATGAACAAAAAGCCATGCCCAAAGGTACCATTATATATAAGGCAAATAACCATATTGTACTCCAAATCATTTTTTACAATTTTCATAATCATGGATACTAAATAGGCTATGCATTTCAGCAAGTATCTCTCATGTATGCACCAATTCAAATCATGCTCATGCATTTCCATAAATCTCATTGCATTATCAACATAATGCCTTTGTCGAATGTAGCCGAAACTCATATCGGTTTATCAAAAACATATACTTTACTTACTCTTGAATTATGGAAGGTTTTCACACGCTTCCATAGTCCCCAAAACAGAACCGCACCAAACGCGATTCACTTTTAGTCCGAAAACACTCACCAACAAGCGAAACGAGCTTTCGCCGCTATCCGATGATCGCGCCAACGCACCAGCAATCAAGTACCTTCTTGTACCTCTTCTACAACATTAAAAACAGAGCATTCTCACATTATAACATGCTTAAACCAACAGCCATATCCGATCACCATTAAACTACCGAAAACTTAGCCGAAAAGACCGCAAACTAAGCCGAAACGCATCCGAACAACATCAGCCCAAAACCTAATGAATCTAAAATCTAATCCACTTCAAATATGAACCAAAAACACATCCAAACCATCCTTATATCTCCAGCAACATTAAAGCATCCAAAACAACCCCTAAAACAACTAAAAACACCTTAAAACTACATCGATTGCATTATTCCGGGATTAAATTAATGTGCTATCAAATGAGGATTCAATTAATCATTTAATTAACATAAAAAAATTGAATCCATCTGATTTCAGCATTGAATGAGATCCAAAAAGATTTCACAAAACATTTCACAAAAACACTAGATCTAACTTTAAAAACATAGAATTAAGTTTTTATTCAAAGATTAGCAAGCTAATACTTGGGAATTTCAATAAAGAACCCTAGAAAAGAATAAAAATCCAGAAAATTACCTTCAAGATCTATTCACCAAAAAGATGTAATTTCCTCTTCTTGATTCCTTGCAATTTGATGTTGATTTGATGAAATTGATGCTTAGGTTTTGTAAAGGATGGAAAGATGATGCAAATGATGTAATCTTTATGGAAAAAGATGCAAAAATTAGCAAGGAATTGAAGAGAAAAGATGAGAGAAAGTGGAGAGAAAATGAGAGAAAAAGATGAGAGAAAAATGAAGAAAAAGTAGTTTTGAGAGAAAATGATTAAAATCTCTAATTAAAGTAATTAAAATATATTTTGGTGAATAAATCATTATTAAAAATTAGAAATGGGTTTATGGCCCTCTAAGGATTCTAAGTTTAGCTTGCTTTTCAATATAGTCATTAAAACATCATATTTTTCGAAAATTACTAAATAAGTCCTCTAATTTTTTTCCAAAAATTACAAATTGGTCACTTACGCATAATTAAGCATAATTAAAAATAATTATAAAATCCAAATTATTTTCTTTTAATCTTGAAACATATTTTCAATATTTTAAACCACATTCCAAAATTATTATTTTTTTTAATTAAAAATATCCTTATTTTATTTTCCCCGGAATAATGAACCGGAGAACCCGATTCGACCCGAATCGAATTCTCCTATCTTAAGCCTAACTAATAACCCCAAAAACGGGATGTTACACATAGTCCACTGCTACTAGGATGTAGAGATTGCCTTGAGATGATGGGAATGGCCTCATGAAATCTATTCCCTAGACATCAAATAATTCTACTCTTAGTATGGGTTTCTGTGGCATCTCATTGCGTCTAGAGATGTTGCCCGTTCTTTGGCATCGATCACAGTTTTTGTAATAGAGTTGGGCATCCTTAAAGAGTGTGGGCCAATAAAGGCATGATTGAAGCAACTTAGCTGTTGTTCTGTTTCCTCCAAAATGTCCTCCACAAGGTAGATCATGAAACTACCGAAGTACTTCTTGTTGCTCATCTTCAGGGACACATCTTCTTATAACCTGATCTGCACATTTCTTAAATAAAAGAGGGTCGTCCCAGAAATAATACTTAGCATTATGCTGAAATCTCTTTTTCTCGTTATAGTTAAGGTTATAAGGGATAATACCACTAGCTAAATAATTAACAAGATCAGCATACCAGGGAATGATTTTCATTGTAGCAAGATCTTCTGTTGCTAAGATGTATTCATTTAGTGCTTCGGTTGCATAGTTATATACTGCCGTGGTTAATGCCTCGGTAGTGGTTTCGGTAGTTGCTGTAATATGTAGTATTTGTTCATCTGGGAAGACATCTTTTATATCTTCTATTGCATTGTTATCATCTTCGTTGTCTAGTCTGGATAAGTGATCAACTACTTGATTCTCTGTATTTCTTCTATCTTTGATTTCCACATCAAATTCTTGTAAAATAAAGACCCATCTAATTAGTCGTGGCTTGGCATCCTTCTTTGAGAATAAGTATTTAATGGTTGAGTGGTCAGTATGGACCGTTACTTTTATTCCAATAAGATATGATCGGAATTTGTCAAAAGCGAATATTACTGCTAGTAATTCTTTCTCTGTTGTAGTGTAATTGATTTGTGCCTCATTCAGTGTTTTACTAGCATAGTAAATGGCATGAAATAAATTGTTCTTTCTCTGTCCAAGTGCTACCCCGATAGCATGGTCACTTGCATTACACATTAATTCGAAGGGCAGTGACCAGTCTGGTGGGACTACTATTGGTGTTGTGACCAATTTCTCTTTTAGTGCTTCGAATGCTTTAGTACATTCTTTGTTGAATTCGAATTTTCTGTCTTGTTCGAGCAGGTTACAAAGAGGTTCAGAAATTTTGGAAAAGTTAAAAATAAACCTCCTATAAAAGCCTGCATAGCCCAAGAAGTTTCGGATTCCTTTTACAGAAATTGGTGGGGGCAAATTCTTTATCACATAAATTTTTGCTATATCCACTTCAATTCTTTCTGATGATATTTTGTGTCCCAATACTATGCCCTCATTCACCATGAAGTGGCATTTTTCCCAATTGAGGACTAAATTGGATTCTTCACATCTTTGTAGTACATTTTCCAAATTGTCGAGGCAGTGATCAAAGTTGTCTCCAAAGACTAAAAAATCATCCATGAATATCTCCAGGAAATCCTCTATCAAGTCAGAAAAAATTGTCATCATGCATCTCTGAAAGGTTGTCGGGGCATTGCAGAGGCCGAACGACATTCGTCTAAATGTATATGTTCCATATGGGCATGTGAAGGTGGTTTTTGCCTGGTCTTCTGGATCAATGGTAATTTGATTTTATCCTGAATAACCATCAAGGAAATAGTAGTAAGGTTTACCAGTAAGTCTATCTAACATTTCGTCAATAAAGGGTAAAGGGAAGTGATCCTTCTTTGTTGCCTTATTTAACTTGCGATAATCCATACAAACCCTCCAACCGGTCACAGTCCTGGTTGGGATTAATTCATTATTCTCGTTGGTTATGACAGTTATACCACCTTTTTTGGATACACATTGTACCGGGCTTACCCATACACTGTCAGAAATAGGGTAGATAATTCTAGCATCAACCCACTTGATTATTTCTTTACGCACTACCTCCTTCATGGCATGGTTAAGTCTCCTTTGGGCTTATTGCCTTTAAATCGTCAATGGACCACCCAAGTGCCTCCTTGTACTGCTACAGTATCTTGATTAAGCTTTGTTCCTGTTTTGGCTGCAACTTAGAAGAAATGATTATGGGCATTGTGTGGTTGTCTCCTAGATAGGCATTTTTCAATTTTTCAGGTAATGGTTTTAGTTCAGTGACTATTGATTCTTTTATGGGTGTTTCGGTTTTACTTGGATAGTCTAAAGGTTCAAAATACTTACCTGGAAGATGAGCCGTCCAGTTGACCTCTTCAATTTCTGCTGCTTCTGCACTATCCAAATTACTGCTATAGCAGTCATCAACTGTGCTGCCGAGACAGACATCATCATCGTTGCCGAGGTAGTTGCTGCTGAGACAAGGTCTTGACTGAACTGCATCTGCATTGTCTAGCATCTGATAGTCTTCTGGATCATCATGCCTTTTTAGGATTTGGAAAACATAGAGTTTGATTTGTTGTTCATTGATCCTCATAGTCAACTCTCCTTTTTCCACATCTATCAAGGTTCATCCAGTAGCAAGGAAAGGTCTTCCAAGGATGATTGGTGCATTTTCATCTGCTTCACAATCAAGGATAAGAAAGTTAGCTGGAAAAATAAATTTATCGACCCTTACCAATATGTCCTCGATTTTTCTTTCGGGGTGCACATATGATCGATCCACAAGTTGGAGCAGCACTTTTGTTGGTTTTGCCCTTCCTATGTTGAGCTTCTAGAAAACTGATTTGGGCATTAGGTTGATGCTTGCTCCAAGGTCACATAGGACCTTTCCTTCATAGTTAATCCCAATCACACAAGGTATGGTGAAACAGCTAGGGTCCTTCAGTTTGGGTGGTATGCGATTATGCAACATTGCCATGCACCCTTCAGTTGCTGCCACTGTCTCAAACTCACCTAGCCTCTTTCTTTTAGACACAAAGTCCTTCAAGAATTTAGCATAGTTGGGCATCTGTTCAATTGACTCAACAAGTCGTAAGTTGATGTGGACTTGTTTCAGAATATCAAGAAATTTCTTGAATTGATGGTCCTGTTTTTGTTTCATTAACCTTTGTGGGAAAGGTGGTGGTGGTCTCATCTCATCCAGGGTTTCATTAGATTAAAATTCAATACCTAGGACCATTGTTTGTCTTGTTGTCTCGGCAGGATGTGCAGGTGCTGCCAAGCTTTCTACTGGACATCGGCTTCGTGCTTAGTCTATTCAGCATCCAAGTCCTCCTTGTCTGTGTCTTCTTGTATTGTTTGTGGAGCTTTGGTTGCTGAATTGCCCATTGTTTCTTTCAGTTGTAGGCCACTTCTGGTTGTGATTGCCTTGCATTGTTCATGGCCCATTCCCTTAGCAACTTCAGTATTGCTAGGTAATCTCCCTTGTGGTCTTGTATTTTGTTTGAGAGAGAATCGACCAACTTGAGTTTCTAATGATTTTATTGCAGAATCTTGGTTCTGTAGCCTCATCTTTGTTATGTTCATGAAGTCATCAGTCCTCTTCAGGAAATTACTGTTCTCAGCCATATATGATTTAGTTTTCATAATAAGGGCCTTGAGAGTATTTTCTAGTAAATTCATAGGTTGATGTTGTTGATGCATCTGCTGTGGCGGCAGTGACTACTGCATCTGCGGCGGCGACAGTGGCTGATAATTGGAGGTCTAGTTGGTGGGGGTTAAGGCATTGTTCGGGTTGCTCCATGAAAAGTTTGGGTGCCTTTTCCAAGTCGAATTGTATGTATTTGACATCATGTTGTTATTTCAGTTATAATTTCCCACATAAAATCCAGTTTCCTCGTCTTGCATATACTTAGAAGAATTTATAGCCTTCACTTCTTGAGTATTCTATTGTACTTGCATGTTCTGAACCATTTTTGTTAAAGATGCCAACTGTGCTGCCACCGCATTGTTGGTTTCTAACTCATTTACCGTGGCATGGCGTCTTAATCCTCCTCGCCTAAAAGTAGGAAATTGGAAATCGTTCCTTGTGAGTTTGTTCTGAATCTCTATAGCTTCTTCCGGGGCCTTGTCAAGGAGTGTGTCGTTTGCTGAGGCAACCAACATCATTCTAGTCGGGGCATTGGTTGCATTATAGAACATGGTTACTTGCATCCATAATGGGAATCCATGTAGTGGACATTTGTTCAGTAACTCTCTGTAGCGTTCGCAAGCCTCGTACATAGGTTCGTCATCAGCCTATCTAAATGAAGTGATCTCATTACGAATTTTATCATATAGATTTGTAGGGTTAAATTTCATAATGAATTCTCGGTAGAGTTCACTCCAAGATCCAATTGATACTGTCGGAATACTGTTTAACCAGGTTTTGGCCCTATCCCTCAGTGAATAGGGGAAAAGTTTCAGCCTCAAAATATCTTCATTTACTCCTTGGATTTTGAAAGAGTTGCATACTTCCATGAAGGATTTGAGATGTTGCCTGGAATATTCTATTGCAGCCCCACTAGATTGTTCAATAGTATTAAGCATATTGAACATTATTGGTTTAAGTTCAAAGTGGGTTGACTCAATCTCTGGTGTAGCAACCCTAGGGTTTAATCCATTTAAATCTTCAACCAGAAAGTCTCTGACAGTTAGCTGCCGCAGCAATGGTTGCGACAGAGGTTGTTGTTGTTGTCCTCCAATGCTTGCATGTAAGTTCTGATTTCCTGGATTCACAGCCATGGCTCCTTGGATCTGTCTTCTCAATCTTTGATAAGTCCTCTCAATTTCTGGGTCGATATCACGTAAGGGAGTGCTAGGGTTAGCCCTGGTCATACACCAAAGATAAAATAGATTAATTTTTTATATAATAATAACTTAAAAGCAAGAAAATTAAAAAAAAAACAGAATTTAGTTGCCAGTCCCCGACAATGACGCTAAAAACTTGATGCGTGTAATAAAAGTGCAATTAAGTGCAAGTGTAGACGTCAAGTAATATAATGATAAGTATTTATCGAATACCGTTCTCCACAGGGACTGGTATACTTAGTATGCATCCTTCTGTTTCCTTGCTCGTAAAGTTAGTAAAATAAAAACATAAGTAAAAAGATTTGTTGAATAACTAAAGAATAAAAGCTTAAATAAAAGGTTGAGAACGAATAGAGAGAATGGGTAGGATCAAGTTGTGTCATATAGTAGATTCGATTGATCTGTTCTTGTTCAATACAATGGCACAATACTGTCTCGGCAACACTGCAGATACTGCCTCGGCAACGTTAGTGTTTCCTACCGCGGCAATCTCTTGCTCTTTGACAGTTCAATCAAAGCTCGACAAAGTGTCCTTAGATGTCCACGCTTATCTCTAAGTTGAAGTACTATTGATGACCAATCCTTGATGATACCTCTCGACGTGAATCAAAGATAATCAACAACCAATCTCACACTTCTTTTAGCCGCTAAAACTCTTAACCTATCTCTAGGTCGAGTTAGTATCTACAACACCGCACTTATCCCTTTTCGTGAATCTAACTCTCTCGATATTAGATAAATGAATTATTTACAAACTTCTCTCTCGAGTTTGAATGCAAGAACAAAGAATGACAATAGGATAAGCAAACTTTGATATTCTTATTTTATTGAAACGAAGAAAAAAATATAATCTTCTTGCACTAATATCTATAACCTTTACCTAACCCTAAGAAAGCTTAGAACATATTATAAAAGAATAACACAATTCTTAGGATAAAGCTTTCTCTCTAATTTGGCTCTCCTATATACATTGGACGGCTCATGTATTTATAGTCTTGACCTTGGGTAACTTTTCCTAAGTAGAATATAACTTGGAGTAGGGAACAAGTAATAAAAATATAATATTTCCAAGTTTAATTCTATCTAGAAGACTATTCTCGCATGGCCTTTGACTTGGTCTTTTCACGCGTTAATCTGCTCTAATCCAAAGGCTTTAAGTCCAGGAATTATCAGCTTATTTTTCTCTTTCAATCGCCCAGCATCAATACTAGAGCTTCTGCTGCCGCGGCATTGCTTCTGCCTTCGGCACTGTTGCTGCCTCGACAATGGTTCTGCCTTCGGCACTGCTACTGTCTCGGCAGGTATTTCCTGCAACTACACAAAAATATGCCATAAAGCCTTCTTTTCTCACAAATATCATCTTTATATGTTGTGGTAACAAAATGTCAGTTATTGAACAATAAGTATATGTATTAGCTCGAATTAGTGGGTAATGAGTATATATTATTTAGGAAAAGAATAGTAAATAATAGCGTTTTTAGGCATTCATCAATGACACCAGAGGAATCCCTGGCAATGACTCCAGCAGTAGCACCCCTTAACATGGGGTCAAAGGCGTCATCCGTGTTAATCTTGACAAAGCCAAGGTCCGGTTTCGTCCATCTAGCTTGAGAAAAAGTGGGCTCAGCTAACCAGGAACATAGATGAGAGGCATCATTAATTGATGTATAGTCATTAAAAAGTTTTTGTGCATTGGAAATAGTTAACCAAACCGGTTGGAGATGGTTATTATGGACAAAGTCATTTCGGCGATTCCATAAATTCCAAAGGATCGTGATAAGAAGTGAAAATCTATGTAAGGAGAGAAAGCCATCTACTTCAAAAAGCCACTAGTGGGGGGAGACAAAGGTATTAGAGAAAATTCATGTAGGAAACCCTGCCAACTAGAGTGCCTCCTTGGCACTAGGACAATCCCGCATAGCATGAAGTGTAGCTTCGATGGTCATGTTACAGATCGAGCATACCCCCGTACCAAGATTGGCCTGGAGGATTTTATGGCCAGATGGGAGTGTATCATGACATAAACGCCATCCCAAGGTACGAACCTTGGGTAGAGTAGAGAGATTAGATATAATTTTCCAAAGTCTGGAGGGCTTGTTAACTAGCCATAGCTGTAACTGCAAAAATTGGTAACCAGACCGAACCGTGTACAAGATAGAGTCATGGTGACCCCAAAGGATGGTTTCCTTTGTGTCATTAATAATGGGAACAGTAAGGATGGTGTTGGCGTCTTCGTGGGAGAAGTATTCTCTAACTTTTGATTCGTCTCATCAAGGTAAATTAGCCAACATGAAAGTACCTGCTCGAAGAAGGACTTCATCGTTTACCTCATAATCACCAAAAAGGTTGACAGGCTGGGAGCTTCCCTATTTGTAAAAGTGGATTTGAACTTAGGTGGATATACCTAGCCGTTTGAAAAACCCATCGCGAAGCTTAGAGATAGCAATGCTAAGGCCTTTCCAAGCAAAAGAAGACCTTCAAGTGTGATCAAATTCGAGGATAGCACCCGATGGATAATACTTGCATTTATAGAATTAACTAAAGAGATTATCAGGTTCACAAACCAGACGCCATATCTGTTTGCCTAGTAAAGCAATATTGAAGTGGTGAAGATCGCGAAACCCTATACCTCTTGTTGCTTTTGGCAGACAAACAATGTCCCAAGGAAGCATATGCCAACCACATTTGTCAGCTTTCCCAGACCATCAAAAACGTTGTATCGAAGTGGTCATATCATTAATAATGTTGTAGGGTAAAAGGTAGAAAGACCTAACATATTTTGGTATAGATTGGATGATAGATAATAAAAATTTCTCTACCACTAAAGGAGAGGAGATGTTTATCCCATTTACTCAGGCTAGGATTCATTTTTTCCCTGATGAACCCCAAGGCTTTTGTCTTGTTCTTTCCTATTAGGAGAGGGACTCCCAGATAAATACCTGGATCATCCATTTCTCTCACATGAAGGATATCATTGATTTCCAAGCAGAGCAACGTGAAAGTTTTTCGAGAGAAGAAAATAGTAGACTTTTCAAAATTCACCACCTGCCCAGACAAAGTAGAGTAAGTATGTAGAGCATCCTTAAGGCGTTGAGCTTCTATAGTTGTATTCTTAATGAATACGACACATTCATCCGCAAAAAGGAGGTTGTTGACGCGTGGTCCATTTCTGCTAGCACAAAGTACATGGAGGTTACCATTTGTTTGCTCAGCATTGAGCAAAGCTGAAAGGCCTTGAGTACAGAAAAGAAATAAGAAATAGGATAGAGGGTCCCCTTGCCGTAACCCTCTATGGGGTTTGAAAGGTCGTGAGAAGGAATCGTTGATACGTACTTGAAAGGAAACTGAGGATACACACCTCATAATAAGAGAAACCCAATTGGATTTGAATCCTAGACGGATCAAAATTTGTTCAAGAAAAGGCCATTCAACACGATCGAAAGCCTTTTCCATGTCGAGTTTTAAGCTAGCACCCTTTGCAAGAGATGTTTCATCAGTATTCAAAGTATGGATGAGCTCATAGGCAATAAGGATGTTGTCAGTAATGTTCCTTGTTTGAAAAAAAAACAGCTTGATTGCCACTGATACATAAGGGTATGATAGATTTTAGACGGTTAACAAGTACTTTCAATACAATTTTATAGAGGATTGTGCAAAGGCTAATAGGTCTTACATGGTGCATTGTAGTGGTGTCGCTGATTTTGGGAATAAGAATAATGATAGTACGATTAACTTCCTCCATATTAACTGATCCTCTCAGGAGTCCGAGGCAGAGGTTTGTAAAGTCCGGGCCAAGGATATCTCAATGCTTCCTAAAGAAACTGATTGGGAATCCATCAACACCCAGGGCTTTCCTCGGGTCAATATCACAAAAAGCAATGGTAACTTCATCTATTGTTAAATCTTTATTAAGATCATTGTTCATTGTTTCGGTAACAATAGTTGGAATGTTATCCAAGATGGAAGAGGCAATTGTAGGAGAAGAAGACGTAAAAAGGTTTTGTAAGTAATTAATAGCAGTAGACATGATGTCGTTTGTATGTGTTTGTCATATATTTTGATTGTTTAGAAGTCCAACAATATGATTCTTCTGCCTTCGGCTATTTGTTCTGACATGAAAAAGGGAAGTATTTTTATCACCATGTTCTAACCAGTGTTTCCTAGCTCGTTGAGCCCAATATATTTCTTTCACATTTAACAAGCTATCAAACTCACTTTTAGCAGAAATAAAGTTATGGATTTCTGTATCAGAAAGATAGCGTTTGAGACACATATTAATAAAATCATTCAGCTGAATGATGCGCTCATTAGATTTAATGCGTTTGTTAGTTTGCCAAGTGGCTAGGAATCGTCCAATATCCTGAAGTTTATGAAGTGTCAAGCGAGATTGGTTAGACCGCATCTCTCTAATTCGAGACAAAACTTTCGGGTCATCAGCCCAACAATTCTCATAGCGAAAAAGAGTATGAGAGTGTTTGGATCTGAGAGTTCGTGATGGGCTAGTGTCCATTAAGATAGGGCAATGATCAAAACGTGCCTGAAAGAATGATATAGCTTGGTAGTTAGGAAATGTATTAAACCAGTCAGAGTTACCAAGAAATCTATCGATTCATTCCATAATGGTTTTCGTATTACATCCAGATCTAGTCCAAGTGAACCATCCAAATGTTGGTTTACAGTAAAAAAGATCATTCTTGTCAAGACAATCTCTAAAATTATTAATTTGTGATCGTGCACGATGTAGACCGCCTTGTTTTTCATTATTATAAAGGATTTCATTAAAGTCCCCTCTAATGCCAGAAAGGGAAGAGGCTTATTGAATCGTGTCTATTAATTGTCAAGTTTTACATTTGTTTGCAGTTTCGACGAAACCATGCAAACCGGAGAATTGAAATTCTATTTGTCCAAAAGAAATAATGACATCAATATGACGATCCGAGTAAGAAAGCAAATCAACAATAGTTTTATTATTCCAGATAAGAGCAAGCCCTGTACAAGAAGGGCTAGAATCAATTGCTAGGCAACTATGCATGCCTAACTTAATTCAAATACGGTCCATATTGTGTCTATTTAACCTAGTTTCACAAAGAAAAAGAAAATCGGTATCATGCTTGAAGGCAACACGTTATAGAGCAAGAATTGCTTCCAGCATAATATTTTCATTTCATTTGGCGGGGTTGAACACCGTCAACCACCGCCGGAGAGTTTTTTCCGCTGCTCATCCCAGCTTTCTCAGATGAAGATTTTAATAGAGGCTGGTGACGTTTAGAACTTTTACCATCATCAGACGGTGAAGTCTTTGTTTGAGATTGAGTCAAGGTAGGAAGATTAAAAGATCGCATACTTTGTTCTGACGGTTTAGGTTCAAATAAATAGCATAACACCATATCATTTAGACTTCGCATGGAGAGCAATGGTTTCAAAGAACAAGTAAACTTGTTTGATAAGAATACACCCATAAAAGGTGTTGGAAAGATTCCTACCCAAGGGGTGGATATATATATGCCAAGCTTCAACTTGGTAGAGGTTAAGGAGTTGAGAAGATACACATTGAGCTATGTTTAATAAGATCCCTAACAAGTACAAAATACTAGAAAAGAAAACAATATGGTTAAATGAGCAATAGGCAAGCAAGAAGAACGGAAGAAAACCTACAAGAGTAACAAAGACTCTTAGAAAGATTAGTAGGAAGTAACATTATTAACAATGGAGGCAAGGTAATGGAAAAAGAATGATCCTTTCCAAGGATGAAATATCAAGTCAAATGGTCGTTCCCAACAGCTTCTACCCAAAGGAGAATTCTCATTTTCAAGGTTGCCAAGCAGTTGTTGATTGTTGATCAAGAACTTTAACATGGGTTGTAAACACCAAGAGTCGGGAGATAATCGATTAATGCAACAAATAATAGGCACAAAGGCAAGATGGCATTCAAGAACAATCGTACCGCTTAGTAAAGCCAAATAGAGGAACTTGGAAACTTTGATAACCCTTGACCATTTCAAAGCTTTTTTAGTGATGTAGTAAAAGTGCAAAGATTCAATTCGATAGAGTTTAAATAATTGAGAAAATACACAATGAGATATGTTGGTTAAGGTCCCTATTAAGGGTGGTATAATGAGAAGGAAACCAATATGGTGAAGCAGGTACAAGATGTAGAACAATAAGGAAGAAAAGTTGTCACCAACATTAGATTGATGTCTAACTAATATAAGCGAGCCAAGATGGAATATAGTTTCAGTCCTAGAGGATCTCGAGTGCAATGCTAAAGTTAACCACAAAAGAGATAACGAGGATGGTGATGGAGTTAGGAAGTTAGGAAGTTGAAGGTAAATAGAAATCCTGATAAAAAAGTATTATTAGGATTCCTCATTATAATTTGTATAAAAAACATGTAGTTAGTATATAAAGGCCGGTAAGTTATCATCACCAACTTAGTCGGAGTGGCAAAGTAGAACCATGAAAGGTTTAGATAAAATAAGACACCATGAGAGGTATTCGAGAAATCCTTTTGTAAGGATAGTATATTCAAAAGTGTAATTAAGATATCATAAAGTAAAAAAATAGTTTAAAAGGTATATAAATTTAGCGAAAATAAAATAGACATGATACAAGAAACATGATCGGAAAAGAATTAAACCGCATTAAAATATGCAATTAAAAAACAAAAGTCAAAAGATAAAATTTGTATAATAGAGAATCAAAACTCCAGAGTAAGAAACTTCACTGAAAAATATGGTAAAAAACACAATGAAAAATATACTAAACAGAGATATGACAATATGTATAACAAGAAAAACAGTGAACATAAAAAACAAGGCAAAGTAAAAAGGAAGGGGAATCAGAAAAAATCTGCACTCCCCGTTAGAGTGAGTAGCAGAGAATTAAAGATCATTTGGAGAAGCAAATTTGGTGGGTAAGAATATACCATAATAGGTGTTAGAATAATCCCTAATATAGGGTGGAATAAAAGTATTGGTATAAGACAAAAACAAAGGATAAAATCAAGGAAATAAGGGAAAAGTAAAATAATAATAATGGGGCTTCACAATTGGCCCGATAAGGAAACTAGTTCGGTCGGTAAGGAAACTCCCAGCAATTTGCCCCATATCCTTAGACACAAATAGTCTTCAAAATTACATAGCATCCATAATATATGGAGCTGTGGTTCCAGCTTCGACGACGTGCAAAGGATTCCATGTTGAGGTACGTTCTTGAAGATCAAACCACATCTAAAGAAAAAAGAGTAGGTTGTTGCAGCTCGCCAGAAGTTTTCATGGTGCTTAACGATGGTGTAGAGGCGATGAGAAGGGTTTATTAAAGTAAACACGTGGAGATACTTTCCCTGATCAAAAGGTGGGAGAGAATTGTGTGAACACAAGAGTTGCTTCCCAAGAAGGCGATAAAGATGGATCGAATTCTTGTTACCAGGAGAGTCTCACGCTTTTGTTTCTGATTTATGGAATCCAAGAATGTGTTTAAGTAAAAGGAGGAGACGTGAAACTGTAGGAGTATACATAAAGTAGTATAAAAGAACCATATTCTTTACGGTATTCAAACCTATGGAGAATGGGAACTAGACAGATCTGAAGCCAAAAACGTGAAAAATATGCTTGTGTGTGGGAAACAATAAATAAACAATACAAAGATATTGGTTTTGATGAGTATTAATGTTGGTAGACTCCATCTTATACATTTAAGAGGAATTTCAATAAATAAAACGATACAAATATATTTGTTTGATAATAAGACACCATTAAAGATGTTGGAGAAAACTGACTTACAACCCTTAGCTTGACTATCAAGTTCAAAATTGTTGGTCTGGCAACGATGGGCATGATGGTGATTGTCAAGAAACCGATGAGTATCAAGTTTGCAAAGAGGCCATAGATTTGATTGAACCCATTCAGTAAACAATAAGATGCTCAAGGAACAAAGGAAAACTCGTCTGATCCCATTATGAATAAGAGATCCAATTTTTGCATCAATCCAACATCCAAGTCGGTAAAACAAATCAGATCAAAGTTAGAATATAGCAGAGCGAAGAGAATGATCCAATGATATAGGAAACAAAATAAAAAACACAAAGAGGATCGAAACTTAAGGAGATGAGTGGAAAAGGCAAAAAATTAGAACAGACGTGAAGGAGAGTGGTCGATCATAGATAATATCATCGAAGATGTTGGTTCCATCCTTCTGTAAGGGTAGGAGAATATAAAAAGAAAATAGATCGAAAATAATGAAAGTAACCTGATCAAGAACATACCACTGTATATCGAATGTGGAAACCAAAATCCACCAGGACTGCTCTCCAGTAAAGAAAAAGAAAGTAGGTTACGTTGGCATGGATTCCTCGAATATGCAGAAGTTGAAAATATCAAAATCTAGATCTTTCGATAGTAGATTCTCTTAAAGATGGTGTCAAGCAGTTCTTAGTCGTGAATGGCCAAGATTCTATCGATTCGTTCAAAACCATGCTGATCAGAAGTGTAAGTTGGACAGAGATCCGATTACTCGGTTAAAAAAGAACACACAAATTTGTGTTGGTAGCGAGAAGAAAAGCCAGAAACAATACAATCAATACAAGAATAAGATCTAGAAACAGTATAGTCTCCATTTGGAAACCTTCTGCCAATGACAAAAGCCAAGATGTATATTTGGATAAAAAACAAACAAAAAAGAAGACGTGTAAAATAAATTCATACCAAACCATCAGAACATGGTTGAAAAGATCAGCAGAATGCTTGATTCTTCCTCTCCCTGGAAGGTGAGAGATGATTCCATTAAGGCGAAGGCAATGTTGATCACCAAAAAGGAAGTGAAGAAGAAAAGAAAAAAAGGGGAAGGCATGGAGAGGAAGAGGGGCGAGAGAGAAAAGGAGAGGAGAGAAAAAAGCTCCGTTTGAATTTTATCTAAGTAAAAAGCTGAAAATTTTAGATTAATCTGTATAATTTTGTACAAAAGCACATAATTAACTATTTGAATTCATAAAATTTGATGTAATAACATTTGGTTATCGTTTCGTTAAGATTAAAACGTACTTGTCTAAATGGGCTTTATAGAGAATCCGTTCGAATTTTAACGGAGTAAAAAGCTGAAAATTTTTGATTAATCTATATAATTTTGATCAAAATCTCATAATTAACTATTTGAACTCATAAAAATTTATTTAAAAATATTTGGTTATAGTTTTGTTGAGATTAAAACGTGCATGTCTAAATGGGCTTTATAGAGAATCTGTTCAAATTATAATAGAGTAAAAAGTAGAAAATTTTAGATTAATCTGTATAATATTGTTCAAAAGCCCATAATTAACTATTTGAACTCATAAAATTTTACATAATAACATTTGGTTATCATTTCGTTAGGATTAAAACATGCATATCAAAACCGGCTATATAGAGAATCCTCTCGAATTTTAACCGAGTAAAAATATTAAAATTTTAGATTAATTTGTATAATTTTGTTAAAAAGCCCGTAATTAATTATTTAAACTCATAAAATTTGATTTAATAACATTTGGTTATTGTTTTGTTGGGAATAAAACGTGCATGTCTAAATGGGCTTTATAGAGAATCTGCTCGAATTTTAACCAAGTAAAAAGCTGAAAATTTTAGATTAATCTGTATAATGTTGTTCAAAATATCATAATTAACTATTTGAATTCATAAAATTTTACATAATAATATTTGGTTATCGTTTTGTTGGGATTAAAATGTGCATGTCTAAATAGGCTTTATAGAGAATACGTTCAAATTTTAACTAAGTTGAAAGATGAAAAGTTTAGATTAATCTGTATAATTTTGTTCAAAATCCTTTAATTAACTATTTGAACTCATAAAATTTGATCTAATGACATTTGGTTATCGTTTTATTGAGATTAAAACGTTCTTGTCTAAATAGGCTTTATAAAGAATCCGTTCAAATTTTAACCGAGTAAAAAGCAGAAAATTTTAGATTAATCTGTATAATATTGTTCCAAAGCCCATAATTAACTATATGAACTCATAAAATTTTATTTAATAACAATTGGTTATATCATCTTGTTGGGATTAAAACGTCCTTGTCTAAATGGGCTTTATAGGGAATCTCTTCGAATTTTAACCGAGTAAAAAGCTAAAAATTTTAGATTAATCTCTATAATTTTATTCAAAATCTCATAATTAACTATTTGAACTCATAAAATTTTATTTAAAAATATTTGCTTATCGTTTTGTTAAGTTTAAAACGTGTATGTCCAAATAGACTTTAAAGAAAATCCATTCAAATTATAACAAAATATAAAGTAGAGAATTTTAGATTAATGTGAATAATATTGTTCAAAAGATCATAATTAAATATTTGAACTCATAAAATCTTACATAATAAAATTTGGTTATCGTTTTGTTGGGATTAAAACATGCCTGTCAAAATCGGCTTTATAGAGAATCCGCTTGAATTTTAACCGAGTAAAAAGCTTAAATTTTTAGATTAATCTATATAATTTTGTTTAGAAGCCCATAATTATCTATTTGAACTCTTAAAATTTGATTTAATAATATTTTGTTATCATTTTGTTGGGATTAAAACATGCTTGTCTAAATGGGCTTTATAGAGAATCTGTTCAATTTTTTTTTGACGGAAAAGGGCCTCGTTAAAAACCCCCTAACACTTCTAACCCCAAAAAAGGGTTGAAAGCCCCTATGGGGAAAAGAGTACCCATAGAATTTTATTGAAAAAGATAGTTAAATATCTTAGAGTTTACAAAAGCCCTTATAAAATCGAGAATGTCTGAATCAAATTGAAGAGTACAAAGAGTGCGCATGGTCTTAGAAGCAAGAGTATGGGCTACATTATTGGCCCCTCTAGGTACATAAGTGATCCGACAATTAACTAAACTCCCTATGGTGGTACGAATCATGGACACCAAAGGCTGTAGAGTTGAGAGATCTGGTCCGCCCTGGTTGATTTTATTCGCAATAGAGGTTGAATTTGTCTCAAAGGTAATATTCATCCAGCTTTTTTGGGATGCAAGGTGAAGGCCCGCTAAGATTGCTTGTGCTTCAGCCGAAGTAGCATCTGGACATCCTACAAGGGGAAGAGAAGTCCCTCCCAAAACAACACCATCTGAGTTACGTGCTACTACACCAGCTGTAGGACTTCCAAAAATGGGATCAAAAGTCCCATCCGTGTTTATTTTAATTGAATCAGACCCTGTTTTTGCAAAGTTTGGTTTTGAATAATGGGTGTTTGTTGATTGTTAGTGGCAGAAGTAAGATTTGCATTTTGATAGTCATTCAATAGTGAATTTGCGTTTGCAAATGTTAACCAAGGTGGCTGAAGATGACCATTGTGGATCCAATCATTTCTTCTTTTCCAAATATTCCAGAGGATTGTTAGAAAATGAGTAAAGTTCTTTTTATTAAGTTTAGCCGCTGCGGTCTCTAGCCAATGGAGTATCGATGTAAAGTTACCTAATTGGATTAAAGTAGGAAGACCTGCTAGTCGAATAGTTTCTTGGGCACCAGGACAGTCACGTAAAGCGTGTATCGGGGTTTCAATTGTGGCTGCGTAGATTGGGCATATACCATTACCTAGGTTAGCATTTAGTAATTTGGATCCCTTAGGAAGGGAGTTATGTCCTAGTCGCCATCCGAAGGTTCTAACCTTTGGTAAGACTGGTGGCTTAGATATAGTTTTCCAAATACGTGTTGATCTATTTAAAGGGCCACGTGGTTTTTCTAGGAATAAATAGCCCGATCTGACTGAATAAAGTCCACAATCATTATTCATCCATATGGTCGTATCTCTATGATCATTAATTATAACTAAGTAAAAAGCATAAAAAATTAGATTAATCTATATAATTTTGTTCAAAAGCCCATAATTAACTATTTGCACTCATAAAATTTGATTTAATAACATTTTATTATTGTTTTGTTGAAATTAAAACGTGCATGTCTAAATGGGCCTTATAGAGAATCCGTTCAAATTTTAATCGAGTAAAAAGCTGAAAATTTTAGATTAATCTGTATAATTTTGTTCAAAATCCCATAATTAACTATTTGAACTCATAAAATTTTACATAATAACATTTGGTTATCGTATTGTTGGGATTAAAACGTACATGCCAAAATGGGCATTTAAAGAATCCGTTCAAATTTTATCTAAGTAAAAAGCTGAAAACTTTAGATTAATCTATATAATTTTGTTCAAAAGCCCTTAATTAACTATTTGAACTCATAAATTTGATCTAATAACATTTGGTTATCGTTTTGTTGAGATAAAAACGTTCTTGTCTAAATGGGCATTATAGAGAATCCGTTCAAATTTTAACTTAGTAAAAATCTGAAAATTTTAGATTAATCTATATAATTTTATTCAAAAGCCCATAATTAACTATTTGAACTCATAAAATTTTATTTAAAAACATTTGGTTATCGTTTTATTGGGATTAAAACGTGCATGTATAAATAGGCTTCATATAGAATTTGTTTAAGTTATAATCGAGTAAAAAGCAGATAATTTTAGATTAATCTATTTAATATTGTTTAAAAGTCCAAAATTAACTCTTTGAACTCATAAAATTTAATTTAATAACATTTAATTATCGTATTGTTTGGATTAAAACGTTCATGTCTAAATTTGCTTTATAGAAAATCCGCTCGAATTTTAACCAAGTAAAGAGCTGAAAATTTTAGAGTAATCTGTATAATTTTGTTCAAAAGCCCATAATTAACTATTTGACCTCATAAAATTTGATTTAATAATATTTGGTTATCGTTTTGTTTGGATAATAATATTTGGTTATCGTTTTGTTTGGATTAAAACTTGCTTGTCTAAGTGGGCTTTATAGAGAATCCGTTCGAATTTTAACTTCGTAAAAAGCAGATAGTTTTAGATTAATTTGTATAATTTTGTTCAAAAGACTATAATTAACTATTTGACCTCATAAAATTTAATTAATAACATTTGGTTATCGTTTTGTTAGGATTAAAATGTGCATGTCTAAATGGGATTTATAGAAAATCCGCTCGAATTTTAACCGAGAAAAAACCTAAAATATTAGATTAATATTTATAAGTTTATTCAAAATCTCATAATTAACTATTTGAACTCATAAAATTTTACATAATAACATTTGGTTATCGTTTTGTTGAGATTAAAACGTGATTGTCTAAATGCGTTTTATAGAGAATCTATTCGAATTTTAAGTGAGTAAAAATCTAAATATTTTAGATTAATCTGTATAATTTTGTTCAATAGCCCATAATTAACTATTTGAATTTATAAATTTTGATTTAATAATATTTTTTTATCGTTTTGTTGGGATTAAAACATCTACGTCTAAATGGGATTTATAGAGAATCCGTTCAAATTTTAATCGAATAAAAACTGAAAATTTTAGATTAATCTGTATAATTTTGTTCAAAAGCCCATAATTAAATATTTGAAGTCATAAAATTTTACATAATAACCATTGGTTATTGTTTTGTT
The DNA here is from genome assembly GCA_035048815.1 of Abelmoschus esculentus. NCBI lineage: Eukaryota > Viridiplantae > Streptophyta > Magnoliopsida > Malvales > Malvaceae > Abelmoschus > Abelmoschus esculentus. Next base: position 12,366,189 of record JAUCBN010000016.1, on the reverse strand, counting down.
GGGTTTAAAAGGTGCAAGACTAAATGGACTTTATAGAGAATTTTTTCGGATTTTAACCGAGTAAAAAGCTAAAAATTTTAGATTAATCTGTATAATTTTGTTAAAAATACCATAATTAACTATTTCAACTCATAAAATTTTATTTTTAATAATATTTTGTTATCGTTTTGTTGAGATTAAGACGTGCATGTCTAAATGGGCTTTATAGTGAATTTGTTCTAATTTTAACCAAATAAAAAGTTGAAAATTTGATATTAATCTTTATAATATTGTTCAAGAGCCCATAATTAACTATTTGAACTCATAAAATTTTATTTAAAATCATTTGGTCATCGTTTTATTAAGATTAAAACGTGATTCTCTAAATGGGCTTTATAGAAAATCCGTTCGAATTTTAAACAAGTAAAAATCTGAAAATTTTAGATTAATCTGTTCAATTTTGATTAAAAGCCCATAATTAACTCTTTCAACTTATAAAATTTGATTTAATAACATTTGGATTTCGTTTTGTTGAGATGAAAACGTACCTGTTTAAATGGGCTTTATAGAGAATCCGTTCGAATTTTAACTGAGTAAAGAGCTAAAAATTATAGATTAATCTATATAATTTTATTTAGAAACCCATAATTAAGTATTTGAACTTATAAAATTTGAATTAATAGCATTTGGTTATCGTTTTATTGAGATTAAAACGTACTTCTCTAAATGGACTTTATAGAGAACCCGTTCGAATTTTAACAGAGTAAAAACTCTGAAAATTTTATATTAATTTATATAATTTTGTTCAAAAGCCCATAATTAACTATTTGAACTCATAAAATTTTATTTAATAACATTTTATTATCGTTTTATTAGAATTAAAATGGGCATGTCTAAATGGGCTTTATAGATAATCTGTTCGAATTTTAACTTAGTTAAAAGTGTAAAATTTTAGATTAATTTATATAATTTTTTTCAAAAGCCCATAATTAACTATTTGAACTCATAAAATTTTATTTAATAACATTTTGTTATCGTTTTATTGAGATTAAGACGTGCATGCCTAAATGGGCTTTATAGTGATTCTATTCGAATTTTAACAAAAAGAAAAGCTAAAAATTTGATATTAATCTGTATAATATTGTTCAAGAGCCCATAATTAACTATTTGAACTCATAAAATTTTGTTTGATAATATTTTGTTATCATTTTGTTGAGAAAAACATGTCTGTTTAAATGGGCTTTATAGAAAATCCCTTCAAATTTTATTCGAGTAAAGAGCTGAAAATTTCAGATTAATATGTATAATACTGTTCAAATGCCCATAATTAACTATATGAACTCATAAAATTTGAGTTCAAATGCCCATAATTAAAATATGTTTTCTAAATGGGCTTTATAGAGAATCCGTTCGAATTTTAACCAAGTAAAAAGCTGAAAATCTTAGATTAATCTATATAATTTTGTTCAAAAGCTCACAATTAACTATTTGAACTCATAAAATTTTATTTAATAACATTTGGTCATCGTTTGTTTGAGATTAAAACATGAATGTCTAAATGGGCTTCATAGAGAATCCATTCGAATTTTCACCGAGTAAAAAGCTGAAAATTTTAGATTTATCTGTATAATTTTGTTCAAAATCCCATAATTAACTATTTGAACTCATAAAATTTGATTTAAAAACATTTGGTTATCAATTTTTTAACATTAAAATGTGCTTGGCTAAATGGACTTTATAGAGAATCCGTTCAAGTTTTAAACAAGTAAAAATCTGAAAATTTTAGATTAATCTATACAATTTTGATTAAAATCCTATAGTTAACTATTTGAACTCATAAAATTTGATATGATAATATTTGGTTATCGTTTTATTGAGATTAAAATGTACCTGTCTAAATGGGCTTTATAGAGAATCCGTTCGAATTTTAACCAAGTAAAGAGCTAAAAATTTTAGATTAATCTGTATAATTTTGTTTAGAAACCCATAATTAACTATTTGAACTCATAAAATTTGAATTAATAACATTTAGTCATCGTTTTATTGAGATTAAAACGTGCTTGTCTAAATGGGCTTTATAGAAAATCCATTCGATTTTTTTTAAAGGAAAGGGCCTCATTAAAAAAACCCTATAGCCAGTCACCCCGAGAGGTGAGTAGGCCCCTATGGGGAAAAGAGTACCCAAGGTTTTATTGAGTAGAAGAGGAGAACCTCTCTGAGTTTACAGAAGCCCGAATGAAGTCGAGAAAGATAAGATCAAAAGAGCAAGAAGTAAAAGAACGTAAAGCCCTAGTAGCTAAAACATGGGCTACAACCTTTGCTTCTCTAGGTACATAACAAATCTTAAAATTCGGCAGAGTACCAAGAGTGGAGCGGATGCGAGACACCAAATGTTGCACTATGGAAAGATCTTGGTGATGAGTGTTGTTAACTTTGTTGGCAATGGAAGCAGAATCTGTTTCAATAATCACATTAGTCCAGCCACTGGCAGCAACAAATCTTAAACCTTCCAGAATTACAAGAGCTCTGGCAGAGGTTGGGTCCGAACAAACAAGAGGCATAGAGCAACCACCGAGTATGGAGCCAGAAGAGTCTCGAGTAATGACGCCTATAGCAGCACCCCGTAACACAGGGTCAAAGTCTACATTCGTGTTAATTTTAACGAAACCAGGTGCCGGTTTTGTCCATCTAGCTTGAGCGAAGATGGGCTCAGCTAGCCGGGAACGTAGGTGTGAAGCATCATTAACTGATATATAGTTCGAGAAAAGTTTTTGTGCATTGGAGACAGTTAGCAAAACCGGTTGGAGATGGTTGTTATGGAGAAAGTCATTACGGCGGTTCTATAAGTTCCATAAGATCGTAATAAGAAACGAGAATTGATGCAAAGAAAGAAAACCAACAACATCAGAAAGCCACTAGTATGGGGAGACATAGGTATTAGACAAAATTCGAATGGGGAGCCTTGCCAATTGGAGCGCCTCCTTAGCACTAGAACAGTCCCTCACAGCATGGAGGGTGCATTCAATAACCATATTACAAATAGGGCAAACCCCCGCACCAAGATTGGCTTGAAGAATTTTGTGGCCAAAGGGTAGTGCATCATGACATAATCGCCATCCAAAGGAACGAACTTGGTTAGAGTAGGCAATTTTGATAGAATTTTCCATAGTTTAGAGGGCCTGTTAATAGGCCCTGGCTACCACTGCAAAAATTGATAACTAGACCGTACTGTATAGATACTAGAGTCATGGTAACCCCAAAGTGTTGTATCTTTTATATCATTAATAATTGGTACATTAAGTATGGTATTAGCATCTTCATGGGAAAAGTAATTTCTTACTTTTGATTCATCCCATCGGGGTAGGTTAGGTATCATGAAGGTACCTACACGTAGAGGGACTTCCTCATTCACCTCATAATCACCATAAAGGTGTACAGGCTGAGAGCCACCCCATTTGTCAAAGTGGATTTGAACGTTACTTGACATGTCAGGATGTTTGATGAAACCATTGCGAAGTTTAGAGATAGCTATGCTGAGACCTTTCCAGGCAAAGGAAGAACTCTGAGTGTAATCAGAATCAAGGATCGAGCCCGTTGGGTAGTACTTGCATTTGTAGACCTGACTTAGAAGGTTGTCAGGTTCATAAACTAAACACTAGATTTGTTTACCTAGCAATGAAATATTAAAGTGGTGTAGGTCAAGAAATCCTATACCTCCTGCTGCTTTTGGTAGACAGATAGTGTCCCAAGGAAGCATATTCCAACCTCGTTTGTCAGCTTTCCCAGACCACCAGTATCGGCGTATCGAAGTGGTCATGTCATCAATAATGTTTTATGGTAGAAGGTAGCAAGACATAACATATTGAGGTATAGATTGTATGACGGATTTGATGAAAATTTCTCTTCCACTAAAGGAAAGAAGGTGTTTTTCCCATTTACTTAGTCGGGCATTCATTTGTTCCCTGGTAAACCCCAAAGTCGTTGTCTTGTTCATCCTATTAAGAGTGTGACTCCGAGATAAATACCTGGATCATCCACTTCTCTTACATGGAGGATATCATTGATTTCAGATCGTAGTGATGTAGAGGTTTTCCTTGAAAAGAAAATAGTAGATTTTTTAAAGTTTACCGCCTGCCCGAACGAAGTAGCATAAGTATGTAGAGCATTCTTAAGGCGTTGAGCTTCTGTAGTTGTGTTTTTAATGAAAACGACATAGTCATCCGTAAAAAAGAGGTGGTTGACACGTGGTCCATTCCTGCTAGCACAAACTCCAGGGTGGTTACCATTTGTTTTCTCAGCATTGAGCAAAGCTGAGAGGCCTTGAGTACAGAAAAGAAACAAGAAAGGGGAGAGAGGGTCCCCTTGCCGTAGTCCTCTATAGGGTTTGAAAGTTCGTGAAAGGGAATCATTGATACGTACTTGGAAGGATACTGAGGATACACACCTTATAATAAGGGATACCCTGAAACCTAGACGAATCGTAATTTGTTCTAGAAAAGGCCACTCAACACGGTCGAAGACCTTTTCCATATCTAGCTTTAAGCTAGCACCTTTTGCAAGGGATGTAACATCAGTATTTAAAGTACGGATGAGCTCATGGGCAATAAGGATGTTATCAGTAATGTTCCTTCCTTGAACAAAAGTAGCTTGATTGCCACTAATACATAAGGGTATGATAGATTTTGGACGGTTAACAAGTACTTTTGATACAATTTTATAGATGACTGTGCAAAGACTAAAAGGTCTAAGATGATGCATTATAGTGGGATAGTTGATTTTGGGGATAAGAACAATGATGGTCCGATTGACCTCTTCCATTTTAACCGACCCTTTTAAGAGCCTGAGGCAGAGGTTTGTAAAGTCTTGGCCAAGGATATCCCAATGCTTCCTGAAGAAACCACTTGGGAATCCATCAACTTTCGGGGCTTTCCTCGGGTCAATATCACGAAAATTAATGGTTACTTTATCTGTTGTGAAATCCTAGTTAAGATCATTGTTCATTGATCCGTTTACAATAGTGGGAATGTTATCCAAGATGGAAGATGAAATAGTAGGAGAGAAACATGTAAAAAGGTTTTGAAAGTAATTAATAGCAGTAGACATGATATCGTTTGTATGTGTTTGCCATATATTCTGGTTGTTGAGAAGTTCAGTAATATGGTTCTTCCGCCGTCGGGAATTCGCTCTGCATGGAAAAAAGAAGTATTTTTGTCACCATATTCTGACTAGTGTGTTCGAGCTCGTTGAGCCCAATAGATTTCCTTCGCATTTAGCAAGATATTAAGCTCACTTTTAGCAGAAAAAAAGCTGTGGATTTCTATATCGTAAAGATATCGTTTGACACACATATTAATGAAATCGTTCAGTTGGTTGATACACTCATTAGATTTTATGCGTTTGTTAGTTTGCCATGTGGATAGAAATCGTTCAATATCCTGAAGTTTCTGAAGAGTCAAGCGGGATTGGTTAGACCAAATCTCTCGAATTCGACACGAAACTTCTAGATTATCAGCACAACAGTTCTTATAGCAAAATAAATTATTAGGCCGCATGGATCGAGGGGTATGTGATAGACTAGTGTCCAATAAGATTGGGCAGTGGCCAGAACGCGCCTGAAAGAAAGAGATAGTTTGGCAGTTAGGAAAGGTATTAAACCGGACAGAGTTACCAAGGAATCTATCAATTCTTTCAATAATGATTTTTGTATTACGTCCAGATCTAGTCCAAGTGAACCATCCAGACGTTGGCTTACAGTCGTAAAGATCATTCTTATCAAGACAATCTCGAAAATTGTTAATTTGTGCTCGCGCACGATCAGAACCACCTTGTTTTTCATTGTCATAGAGGATTTCATTAAAATCCCCCCTAAAAGCCAAGGAAGAGAAGGAGCTGATGTTGGAGTATCTATTAATTGCCAAGTTTTGTATTTGTTTGTAGTTTCAGGGAATCTACGTAAACCGGAAAAATGGAATTGTATTTGCCCAAAGGTAACTATAACATCAATATGACGATCCGAGTAAGAAAGAAAATCAACAAAAGTTTTATTATTCGAAATAATAGCAAGCCCTGTACAAGAAGGGTTGGATTCAATGGCTATGCAAACATGCATTCCTAACTTAAACTTAATATGGTTTATATTTTGCCTGTTTAACCTAGTTTCACAAAGGAACACGTTGTAGAGAAAGAACTGTCTGGGTATTATCGAGACCCTTGCAGTTTCAACATAAAATTTTCATTTTGCTCGACGGGATTGAACATTGTCAACCGCCATCAGAGAGTTGTTTCTGATGCTCATCCCAGCTCTATCAGTAGCGGCCTTAGCCAAAGATAGAGTCTGCTTGGGTCGAGTGCCCTCAGTAGAGGGTGGTGTACGTTTGGTGCCTCTATTCGAGGTTGTTCTAGCAGTACGGTGGGGGTAGGCGCGATAGGTACAAAGTCCAACCAGTTAGCTGCCGCCTGGAAGGCCAGATCATTTCTAAGATCAGCTTCTAGCTCTGGAAAGTCTGGTTCCACCAAATGGGGAAGTTCTTTGTCATGGACTGAGGAAGATGTAAAGGAAACCTTTCCATTGTCTCCGACGTCAATGGATTGGCTTGCATATGTTTGAGAGGATGTTGACGTGGGTTGAGGAGCAGGTGAAACATTGGATATATAACGAATACAACCTCTTTGTGTAGGAACATCTTTTTTCTTAGGAATATAGCGAAGCCAGTCGCCGTACTATGGTTGGTTGGGTCGAGACTCAACCGGGATATTACAGAAATCAATAGAATGACCAATATTACCACAACCATGACATAAAGTGGGTAGGCATTCATATTGAAGCATGCAGAATCGGGTAGAGGTGGCCCCACCGATGGTGAAACAACGCTTAATTGGCTTAGAAACATCCAATGTCAGCCCAACCCGAAGGTAGTCAATCATGTTGAAATCATTTCTCCTAGTATCAATTTTTATCACTGTTCCAATTATAGAGCCGAGTGATTCCCAAACTGATGAATGGCTAAGCAAAGAGACAAGTTAGTCGAGATGAAAAAAGGGTGGAAGGCGTTGGTTTGAAAAAAATATGAATGGGAAATTATGAAGAGAGGAGAATGTTATATATAGAAGATAGAGTGTTTGAGGTATAGTAGAACTATGGAGGCTATTTGTAGTAGGAGAGGTAAAAGGAGTTTGATTAGGATTAAAAGATTGGTTAATAAAAAAGATAAAAAAACCAAAAAACAAAGTTTTAGGAGATTTAAGATAAAAGAAATCTTAATAAAATAGGTAGTATTAGGAGTCCTTATAGGAGGACGATTGTAGCAAGGTATAATAGAGTAGAATATAAGAATGTTATGATGAGTAAAAAACTGATGAAGAGAGAAAAGATAGATAAGAAGTCTAAAGTAAGTAGAGTTATGAAGTTGGAGGTAAATAAAAGTTCTACTTTTAAAAGTAATATTAGGAGTCCTTACGACAATGGGAGTAAAAGACTGGTAACTAATATAAAAAAGACGATTAGTAACCGTCGCCAAATTAGTGAAAGTGGCTAAGTAAAACCATAAAAAGTTTAGGAAGAATAATACATCAAAAGAGGTGTTAGAGGAAACCCTACATAAGGGTTGTAAGTGATATAAAAGTTGATAAATGGTTGTTACCAAAGTAGTGGGAGTGTCGAAGTAGAACCATAAAAGGTTTAGAGAAAAAAATACACCAGGAGAGGTGTTGGAGAAATCCCTATACAAGGGTTGTATGTCAATAAAAATAATTAAGATGCAGGAAAATAGATAATGGTATAAAGGGTAAAAAGTTTAAGGAAGATAATAGAAAAAAATAAAAAGAAACATGATCGAACAATCACATAGTATGACAATATCTGCAAAACTTACATGATGGAGTAAGTGAAGCCGGAAACACCACCACCAAATGTGGTAGGTAAACAGAAACACACATAATAATCAAGATAGAGATTAATATGTGGAAACAAACCGAGGAAGAATACGGACAACACCAAAATCTTTGATACAACAAGGAGACTAATCAGTTTTGTGTTAGCAGAAGCACTGATTTGAAACCAAGAAACTCCAAAAGTCGGTTGCAATGGCTTGAAAGACATCAGAGTTGCGTTATTGAACGACCAAGGCAAACAATCGTGGTGGATGGAATACAAGGAGACCCTAGGGGAAAAAAGCCCTAAATATCTGTTAGACAAACTCCAAGAACGTGTATATGCATAATAAAAGACACGTCTAACCAGGAAACATTGTAGGTTATATAGCTCATCAGAGAGAAGAAGAAGAACGACTGTGAGGGGTTATAAGCCTCCAGAGGGAAGATTGTATTTGGTCCTTCCAACAGGTTTGAATTGTGAACCATGTCGATCCTTAGGATTATTGGAAAAAATCAGTTTAAGGTGTGGAATTGTCTAGAAACGACAAAGGGAAGAGGTATGGGAATTGGGTGACAGGTATTCTGACGAACCAATGTCATGGTTCAGACTAAAAATACTAGTGGTGAGACAAGATGAGAGGTAGAGTCTGCGATCATAACCTACTGATAAGTATGTTACTTGGAAAGAACAAGTAGATATGCTTAATTTGGAGTAGGACTCTATCCGTAGATCCTTATCTAATAGTCAAATAAAAATAAAACTCTAAAGCTGAAGCAGTGGGAGGTAACATGAGTTCTGCTTGTTGGCTAGTTGGACCAAAGTCAGAGCCAAAAGCAGGCCTAGGGTGCTTACTGGAAGGAGCAAACGAGAGCATTGAAGGTTAGTGGCCGAAAGAAACACTGATGGGAAGCGTCTCAAAGAAACACTAAACTGCAGCGTAGAAATACATTCAAGAGATCTGGAGATTGAGACATCATAAGAGATGTTAGAGGGATCCCTTCTTAAGGGTGGTATGAGCCAAGCAAAATATAACGCTTCCATGGCTGCCAGTGAGAATACAGATCTGTCCAGGGAAGCAACCATCTTCCAGGACTGTGGGTATAGAGGACAACATCCTAGGATGAACTCCAAGAAACCTGATCATGGAAAGGATCACCAGTGAAAGGTTTGAGCGGGAAAATCGTGGAATATGTTGGAAAGGTCCTTTGGTAAGGGTCTTTGATACGCCATACTATGATTTGTATTGATAGTCAACTGTAAGAAAAGAAAGACGAAGATCATCGATACAGTCATGGTCGAGAAACGAAGAAGGAATAAGAGTGGTATCGTTTTGACAAGAGAAATACTAAACCTATCACTGGGATATCTGATAACCGAAAAGGATTCATATTCCACAAACCTACAAGCGTGAGTGGAAACCCTCTAGAAGAGTGACATATCTCCAAAGAAACACAATATTCGTTAAAGCTGCAAACAATAAACTGGTGTGGACAACTAATAAAAGATCTAGAAACCATAGATTCAAGAAACATAAAGATAATAAAGATCTTGATAAAGATAAAAGCATAAAGTTTGACTCCTCCTGGGAGTGAAATTTTGACCAAAAACACAGAAATACATGGAGAATCAGAAAACAAGCCTGAGCTTCATAGAAAATTCGTTCAAATTTTAACCTAATAAAAAGCTTAAAATTTGAGATTAAGTAGTATAATTTCATTCAAAAGCCCATAATTAAGTAATTAAACTCATAAAATTTTATTTGATAATATTTGGTTATCGTTTTGTTGGGATTAAAATGTGCATATCTAAATGGGTTTTATAAAGAATTCGTTTGAATTTTAACATAGTAAAAAGCTAAAAATTTTAGATTAACCAGTATAATATTATTCACTAGCCCATAATTAACTATTTGAAATCATAAAATTTTGTTTGATAACATTTGGTTATCATTTTGTTGAGATTTAAATGTGCATGTCTAAATGGGTTTTATAGAGAATCCGTTCTAATTTTAACCGAGTAAAAAGCCAAAAGTTTTAGATTAAGCTGTATAATATTGTTCAAAAGCCCATAATTAACTATTTGAACTCATAAAATTTTAATTAATAACATTTGTTTATCGTTTTGTTGAGATTAAAACGTTCATGTTTAAATATGCTTTATAGAGAATCCGTTCGAATTTTAACCGCGTAAAAAGCAGAAAATTTTAGATTAATTTGTATAATTTTGTTCAAAATCCAATAATTATTTATTTGAACTCATAAAATTTGATTTAATAACATTTGGTTATCGTTCTATTGAGACTAAAACGTGATTCTCTAAATGGGTATTATAGAGAATCCATTCGAATTTTAACCGAGTAAAATTTGATTTAATAACATTTTGAACTCATAATTAACTATTTGAACTCATAAAATTTGACTAAAACGATAACTTTGGTCAAAAACCCATAATTAACTATTTGAACTCATAAAATTTGATTTAATAACATTTTGATATTGTTTTGTTGGGATTAAAACGTGCATGTCTGAATGGGTTATATAGAGAACCCTAAATCTTAAGAGAGTAAAAGGCTGACAATTTTAGATTAATCTGTATAATTTTATTGAAAAACCTATAATTAACTATTTGAGCTCATAAAATTTTAGTTGATAACATTTGGTTATCGTTTAGTTGAGATTAAAACGTGCCTGTCTAAATGGGCTTTATAAAGAATCTGTTCAAATTTTAACCGAGTAAAAAGCTGAAAATTTTAGATTAAGGTGTATAATATTGTTCGAAAGTCAATAATTAACTACTTGACCACATAAAATATGATCTAGTCAAATTTGGTTATCATTTTGTTGGGATTAAAACATGAATGTCTAAATGGGTTTTATAGAGAATACGTTCTAATTTTAACAAAGTAAAAAGTTAAAAATTTTAGATTAATCTGTATAATTTTGTTCAAAAGCCCATAATTAACTATTTGAACTCATAAAATTTTAATTAATAACATTTGTTTATCGTTTTGTTGATATTAAAACGTGCATGTCTAAATGGGCTTTATAAAGAATCCGTTCGAATTTTAACCGTGTAAAATATATAAAATTTTAGATTAATCTGTGTAATTTTGTTTAAAAGCCCATAATTAAATATTTGAAGTCATAAAATTTTATTTAATAATATTTTGTTAACGTTCTGTTAAGATTAAAACGTGCTTGTCTGAATGGGTATTATAGAGAATTCGTGCAAATTTAACCGAGTAAAAATATGAAAATTTTAGATTAATCTGTATAATTTTGTTCAAAAGCCTATAATTAACTATTTGAACTCATAAAATTTGATTTAATGATATTTTGTTATCATTTTGTTGGGATTAAAATGTACATGTCTAAATGGGCTATATAGAGAATACGTTCGAATTTTAACCGAGTAAAAAGCTGAAAAATTTAGATTAAGTTGTATAATATTGTTCAAAAGTCCATAATTAACTATTTGAACTTATAAAAATTTAATTAATAACATTTTTTTATCGTTTGGTTGAGATTAAAACGTGCATGTCTAAATGGGCTTTATAGAGAATCCGTTCGAATTATAACCGCATAAAAAGAAGAAAATTTTAGATTAATCTTTATTCAGTAGCCCATATTTAAATATTTGAACTAATAAAATTTGATTTGAAAACATTTGGTTACCGTTCTGTTGAGACTAAGACGTGCTTCTCCCACTGGGTATTATACCGTTTGAATTTTAACCGAGTAAAAATCTGAAAATTTAAGATTAATCTATATAATTTTGTTCAGCCCATAATTAACTATTTGAAAACATAAAATTTGATTTAATAAAATTTGGTTATCGTCCTGTTGAGATTAAAACGTGCTTGTCCAAATGGGTATTATAGAGAATCAGTTCCTATAATTAACTATTTGAACTCATAAAATTTGATTTAATAACATTCGGTTATCGTTTTGTTCAAAAGCCCATAATTAACTATTTAGACTCATAAAAATAGCATTTGGTTATCGTTTTCTTGTGATTAAAACGTGTATGTCTAAATGGGCCTTATAGAGAATCAGTTCGAATTTTATCTAAGTAAAAACTGAAAATTTTAGATCAAATTGTATAATTTTATTCAAAAACCCATAATTAACTATTTGAAATCATAAAATTTGATCTAAAAAAATTTGGTTATCGTTTTGTTGAGATTAAAATGTGCTTGTCTAAAAGGGCTTTATAGAGAATCTATTCGAATTTTAACAGCGTAAAAAGCTAAAAATTTTAGATTAATCTGTATAATTTTGTTTAAAATCCCATAATTAACTATTTGAACTCATAAAATTTGATTAATAACTTTTGGTTATCATTTTTTAGTGATTAAAACATGCTTGTATAAATGGGCTTCATAGAGAATCCGTTCAAATTTTAACCAAGTAAAATATTGAAAATTTTAGATTAATCTGTATATTTTTTTTCAAAAGACCATAATTAACTATTTGAACTCATAAAATTTTAATTAATAACATTTGGTTATCATTTTATTGATATTAAAATGTGCATGTCTAAAAGGGCTTTATAGAGAATCTGTTCGACTTTTAACTGCCTAAAAATCATAAAATTTTAGATTAATCTGTATAATTTTATTCAAAATCCCATAATTATCTTTTTGAACTCATAAAATTTGATTTAATAATATTTGTTTATATTTTTGTTGATATTAAAACGTGCATGTCTAAATGGGTTTTATAGAGAATCCGTTCGAATTTTAACTGAGTAAAAAGCTAAAAATTTTAGATTAATATGTATAATGTTGTTCAAAAACCCATAATTAACTATTTGATCTCATAAAATTTGATTTAATCACATTTGGTTATCGTTTTGTTGGGATTAAAACGTGCATGTCTAAATGGGCATTATAGAGAATCCGTTCTAATTTTAACCGAGTAAAAAGCTAAAAATTTAAGATTAATCTGTATAATTTTGTTCAAAAGACCATAATTAACTATTTGATCTCATAACATTTTAATTAATAACATTTGTTTATCGTTTTGTTGAAATTAAAACGTGCATATCTAAATAGGCTTTATAAAGAATCGGTTCTAATTTTTACCGCGTAAAAAGTAGAAAATTTAAGATTAATCTTTATAATTTTGTTCAAAATCCTATAATTAACTATTTGATCTCATAACATTTTAAGTAATAATATTTTTTTATCGTTTTGTTGAAATTAAAACGTACATGTCTAAATTGGCTTTATAAAGAATCGTTTCGAATTTTAACTGCGTAAAAAGCTTAAAATTTTAGATTAATCTATTTAATTTTGTTCAAAAGCCCACAATTAAATATTTGAAGTCATAGAATTTGATTTAATAAAATTTGGTTATCGTTCTGTTGAGATTAAAACGTGCTTGTCTAAATGGGTATTATAGAGAATCCGTTCAAATTTTAATCGAGTAAAAGTTTGAAAATTTTAGATTAATTTCTATAATTTTGTTCAAAAGACTATAATTAACTATTTGAACTCATAAAATTTGATTTAATAACATTTGGTTATTGTTTTGTTGGGATTAAAATGTTCATGTCTAAATGGGTTTTTTTAGAGAATCCATTCAGATTTTAACCGAGTAAAAAGCTAAATATTTTAGATTAACATGTATAATATTGTTCAAAAGCCCATAATTAACTATTTAAATCATAAAATTTTATTTGATAACATTTAGTTATCGTTTTGTTGAGATTAAAACATGCATGTATGAATGGGCCTTATTGAGAATCCGTTTGAATTTTAACCGAGTAAAAAGCTGAAAATTTTAGATTAAGCATTATAATATTGTTCAAAAGCCCATAATTAACTATTTAACCTCATAAAATTTGATTTAATCACATTTGGTTATCATTTTGTTGGGATTAAAACGTGCATGTCTCAATGGGCTTTATAGAGAATCCGTTCTAATTTTAACCGAGTAGAAACCAGAAAATTTTTGATTAATCTATATAATTTTGTTCAAAAGCCCATAATTAACTATTTAATCTCATAACATTTTAATTAATAACATTTGTTTATCTTTTTGTTGAAATTAAAACCTGCATGTCTAAATGGGCTTTATGGAGAATCGGTTCGAATTTTAACCACATAAAAAGCAGAAAATTTTAGATTAATCTGTATAATTTTCTTTAAAAGCCCATAATTAAATATTTCAACTCATAGAATTTTATTTAATCAAATTTGGTTATCGTTATGTTGAGATTAAAATGTGCTTGTCCAAATGGGTATTATAGAGAATCAGTTCCTATAATTAACTATTTGAACTCATAAAATTTGATTTAATAACATTTGATTATCATTTTGTTGGAATTAAAACGTGTGTAACACCCCAAATTTGGGCCTAGAAGTTTAGAGGCCGGTTTAGAGTTGTAGTGGATCGATTTTGTCGGTTTAGCCTAGTTCGAGATTAAATATTTAATAATTGATTTTTAAAAATAAATTATGGAAAAAATATTATAAAATCCTTAATTAATATATATTAGACTTTGGTCAAATCAATTTTGAAAATCGACCTTTGAAACCCTAAGATTTTGAAGCTAGCGATCATTTTGTAAAAATTAAAAATTTAGGGATAGTTTTATAAAACAAGTCAAAACTTTGAATCTTTAAGGGATTTTGATCCAATTATAGTCCTAACTGGTCTAGGCTTTCCAAATATTAATTAATTTAGCCTAAAATCTGTTTTAAATTAAATAACTTAGTTAAACTCAATTTTAAACTCTTAAAACCTTTTTTAATTAACCTAAACAAAACCTATTTTTCTAATTTTCGTTTTTCCTTATTGGAGGCATCCGTTCATCAAGTTTTTAGGGTAAAAAACTCATTCTTTTTCAATAAAAATCGTTTATAATAATTATCTTAACTTTTCTCCTTCAAATTTTCTTGTTTTCTCATCGTTTTCTCGTGTTAAAACTCGGAAAGCAATTGGATCAGTTTTGGAGGTGAGATTTTTTCAATCCTCTAGAACAATAAAGTTATTTACTGAAATTCCTAAATTCTTGGCTTGGAGAAATTGTTTTAATCCTTTAATTTCATAAAAATCGGTTTTTCGGCTAAAAATCTCAATTTTAGTTCAAGGGTTTTTACTCACTATTTTGAGGTCTTAAATGAATTATTTTTAATGTGTTAGAATGTTTATAAAGTGTTTTTAATATCCTTAATCCCGGATTATAGGCTTAAATGAAGTTTGGTGTGTTCCGATAAATTTTTGGTTTAAGTTTTGATAGGTTTTAAAGGTTGTTGTGTAGGGATCCAAATTGTTGGTTTCTTTTGTGAGTTTAGAAGCATTAAAACTCTTGGTTTTGATGCTTGAAACAGGACAAGAGTTAGGCGATCGCGTTTGAAGGCGTTTCGTTTCGGTGGTTTGGCGAGCAAGTATCGGTTATCGGTGAGTGGATTATGAGGGTTGCCAATTTGGCATGTTTTTAAATGTTTTTCAAATTTTGGGGGTGTAAGGATGGTATGAAAAAACTTCCTGTACTCGGAAGTAAGTTTTAGGTATTGCTTTCTTAAAAGTTCCCGTATTATGCCTTGTTTTTACAATGTTATTTGTTATGCTCTTGTTGTGTTGTGCATTTGTGATTATGCATGTATATAAATGCTCATGAAACTGTTTTTAAAGAGATTTTATATATATTTGATGTTCTCATGGTTTTGTTTTGATAAATAAGATAAAAGTAGTTTTATCGGTTTTCGCAAGTGATGCATAAAAAAGTGGGATACATGTGATTTAAATTCTATTTTGAACTAAGTTCTGAGCATTGATTTTTGATAATATATTGGCTAGTTAAGTGATGAACCTTATGGGATAAGTTGATCGATCAATAGGATCTAGAGTGCACTATAAATATTCAAAAGTCGTACGTATATAAATTCCTTGTGTGTTGTATTTTGCCTTTATTCTAATGCTATGTGATGGGAGTAGTACTGTCATATACGGGTTGGTCGAAGTAGTACTATCACCGGATACCAAGGTGAGATAATTCATGTTGACAGTAGTATCAACATGCGCATGCTCTAGGAGTAGTACTAACATGCGGTTTCCCGTTTATCCTAACAATTTGGAGTCGTACAAATCGAATCACTAGCACCAATATATGTTTTTATTTTTCAAAGGTAATTGTCATGGTTTTCAATTGATTGCATATGGTGTTATGCATGCGAGGTTTTATGCATTGATATGCATGTGAGAGCATTGCTATGTTGATAGCATGTAAGACTTGAGCTTTGTGCATCAAGATGCACGTGTAAGCATTGCTATGTGAGTAGCATGTAAGACTTGTGTTTTAGTTTGTAAAGCATGTTATTGCAAAATGGATTTTACTAAAATTTAATGATGGCACTTACTGATTTTTAAAAGTGACGTTGTTAGCCATGTGTATCTTGTTTTATAAAGAGCATGACATGTTTTTAAATTGATGAAATTGGTTAATATGGGCTGCGTTACAAGGTGTTTTATACTTGTTTTTATTCACTCACTAAGCTTATGCTTACCCTCTCATTTACCTTGTAATGCAGAGTATTCGATGTGAAGGCAGTAAAGAGAAGCAAGGATCCAGGTAACCGTCAAGTGAAAGCTCAAGTGTGTCTTTATAAGTAGTAGTGAGAGAGCAATGGGGATGGGTTATCATATTGTCTAAAATGTCTATGCTTTTGAGATTTGAAATGGTTATATGATTCTACTTATTTGATAAATATCAAAGATGATGTTAGCTCATGACTTTGACTTGAATTTCGCATTGATATTCCTTTAATTATAATATAGTTATTTTAAAGTTTGATTCTTGATATCCCTATGTTTGAATTTGAGTGTTGTTTATAATGAAGCATGACTACTTAGGAGTTGAATATACTGTTGTTAACTAGGTTGAAGTGCATCTAGATAATATGTCATGACATGTGCTTAAAGTGTTTTTAGATGAATTTACATATAAAGAATGTCATGAAACCTTTGGAGGCTGAAAATAGTCTTAAACTTTGAGCATTGAATACAATGACTTGTAGATATTATTTTAAACTAAAAATTTACGTGCAAGCATGCAAAATACTTAATTAAATATTCATAACCTTAATTTCACCATCATGGTATAAAATTCTAGAAATTATAATTAGGTCCCTAAAACTTGTTCGATTAAATTAGGACTCGTTTCTCTTTAGTCTCCGCTACAATTGAACTCGGTCCTTGCATGAACATGTAAGATCTAATCAAAGCATTTAGAAAAGATAAAAGAGATTTTTTTAGGGTTGTTTATCGGGGTGAGTCTTCGGATTAGCCTCGATATTCCCCGTATAACTCGTTCGAGTTGGGTGACGTCTAGACCGGGTCGAGGGGGTTACATTTGGTGGTATCAGAGCCTAGATTTACGAAACCTCTTGGGATGTTTGGTTTGGTATGTTGTAGAGTTAAATTTGTTTAAATGTTGCTTATGTATGGTGATTATTTGAAAATTATATGTTATTATATGATATGCACAGTTTTCACTATATGTGATTGATTTGTTTTATGACATAGTAACTGAGGGTTTTGTTTGTCAAGCATGATGTTTACTAGCATGATTAAAATTTTTATGTTATTGAATGTTTGTTCTATATATGACTATTGATAAAGCATGATTAAATTTTGATATGCTTAAATGTTGTTATATGAATTGTTGTTTGTAAGCATGATGGAATCTTGTTACTTTGCTATGAAATTAGTTATATGTAAATGTGAATATGTCCGTGAGTTGTTTGACTAAGTGAAGTGAATATTATGTGACATAGACTAATATTTTAACCATGTTTTAAGGTTATCTTACATTTGAAATTTATAAAAGTAAAATATGTTTAGATTTTAAATATTGCATATACTGCTTTCAGTTGGACTTAAAAATGATTTATGAGTTGAACATCACATGAAATTTGTGGTTTTTGATATGCCATGTAGTATAGTAAACTAGTTTAAATTTGTATTGGTTAATGCATGAGACTTTGAGATGATTTTATATGATACATAATACATGTTGTGGAAAATGCATTTGTTACATGATTATATTTTCTTGATGCTAATTATAGTTGATGATTGAGTATATATTTTTGGAGTTTATTTTGAGTTACTCATTGCTCTAACTACTACTAGGAAATTGTTTTATATTGTACTTGAGCTACTTGGAACTTGCTTCACGCTGGCCTCACAAGTTTTGTGAAATGTTTTTGCATGTTAAAATTTTTTTCTACTTTATTGTGCTTGATATGGACCAAAAGGAAAGCTAAAACTTGGTAATAGAGGAGTTGTGGAGATCAGAAAATATAGATAGGTTTGTGTTATGGTGTTATGGTATCCAATCTTGAGTTGACTGGGTCCTCGATTGTGTTTGAATGTAAAATGGTTTTGAACCAGTTTAGTTTGAGAATATGTTATGCTAGTGAGTAGTAAGAGACTATGTAACTGGACTGCCTTTGGGAGTTTCAAAGTGCTTTGTGTGTAAGGTGATTTGAACGTGTCAGAAATGTTCGGGTTATGGTGTGGTTGTGTACTCTTGAGTGCTAAGTTTCTATAGCTTGGAACGTTGAAGAGGTCGAAAGATGAAGTTCCAGAGTTGAGGATGTTGTTTGTGAGTATGGACAACAATCATGCATAGTATAAGAGCACTTATATGCATATACATTAGACATCTTAGGACATGCATGCATTCTTGAGCATAACATTAGATTGCATTTGCATGTACTTGCATAGGCATCTAGGGTGACATACAAGACTCATGCATACATTGTCCATATTTGTAAACGTTTACCTCTTAATAAAAAAGAAGTTGTGTTGAAGTAGGTTTTTTAGGGAAAAGTTATAGGTTTATAAAGGTGCTTGAAAGATACTCTTGTTGGTTTTGAGCCTATTGCCTAATGGGTTAAGTTATTGTTCTGATTGGGAAGTAATCTTAGATAAGGATTAGTTAGTTGGTCTTGAAGTTGTGGATGGTTGAACTTAGGTTGAGTACCTTGAGAGTAATTTTGGTTGAAGGTTATTGTTAGTAAAGAGGTATGTTGACTTTTGCGAGGTTTCTTCAGCGAAAGTTTGGTTGTGTAAGAGTTTTCGTGTTATCTTTATGTTTGATGGGAGTACTACTAGGTATCTTTTGTTTGATATGGTTCAGAAAGTGGTTATGTCAAGGGCAAAGCTGATCTTGTGTTTTGTTTTGGAAAACGCTAGTTGGGTTTTAGAAAAAGAAATAAATATTTTAGAAAAAGAATTGAGGTGATGAAGGATGCATAACGAACTTGTGTGGACCTTGAGAGCTGGTGGTTGTGTCGTTTGGCTTAGCTTTTGCATGTTGTGCTCATAAAGAGCTGTGTCAGGTTTTGTTTGGGTATGATCATGTTGTTGTGGAGGTTTTGGATGTAATCCTTGGATATTTCGATATGGAGAAGTTGTGTAGTGAGGAACGTTGGATAGTTTATAACCATTAATGGTCAGACATTCTTTTGAGCTTGTTTTATCGTCAGGAAATGTTACGAGGGTTTGTGTTGTTGAGTTATCTATTTACGATTAATTTTCTCCTGTGTGCTTGTTGCTTAATATTAAGAAGGATGTTAAGATTAAGTGGACGAAGGAGTAGCATTAAGTTTGAAAAGGTTAAAGAGGCAAAAGTTTAGGCTTAGAAAAAAAACTAAGTGAGATAAGAGTTGGTTGATCACAGTATCAGGTTTTATGATGGTTCCGTCAGTGAGTTGTTATTTGGGAAAAGTTGTATAGATTATAATTATGGGTTGTAGTGGATTAGTTTTAAGAATGTTATGAAATCAAGAGCAATGTTAGCCTAGTTAAGTTTATCGAAGGGTGTTGGTCTAGTGAAAGAGTTGTGGGTGAGATTCTTCATGGTTGAGATATTTCGAGGTAAGTTTCTATTGGATGTTTGGTGGAACCGTGTGTATAGGAAACAGTTGAGGTTGTGTTGATGGGTTTTAGCTGTGGTGTTGGTTGTATTTTATGTCTACGTGGCATGTGGTTGTATTGTATGATGCTATAAGTTAGAATGATATCATAATCAAAGTTTTGGTAGTCTTTTTCTTTGTATCTGGAAGTAAGGAGCTGTGAAAGGAGTTTGAAAACAGTTGTTGTTTGATGGACTTGTTTTAGATGAGGATGAGTTGAAAGTGAATGTTTGTTTGGTTAGTAAATTGAGCTTGAGGGCCAATGTTCTTTGAAAATGTTGTTATCGTCGTAAGTATTAGAGTAGAGGTGTGTCAACAAATCTCTGTAAATTTTGTGACGTGGTTTCTTGGAAGTTAAAAGAGAGTGTTTTTTTTACAACGGTTGGAGTTGTTGAGCAATATGCCTTAATATGGTAAGGTTTTGAGACAAATAATGAGTTTTTAATTGAGTTTATGAGTGTTCTCTCGTTAATAGATATGTAACCAATATAAGTGAGTTATCAAGGTCTGGAAAGGTATGTTAAGGTGTTTAGACATGAATCTTTTGGATTCTTGGTAAGGATATTGTCATTGGTAGAGTTGCTTATAACCGTGTTTAGAAGTTTTGTGATTGAATGGTATTGTTTAAGGTTTATGTTGGTGGAAGTTGTTATGTGTTGTTATGGTAAGCGAGACTCGGTGAAAAGTTTTAATTGTTGCCTTGTATCTTTGAATATGTTTGAGAAAGTTAAGCTTATTAGTGGCAGTGAGAAGTTATAGTTTGTCGAGAGTTGGTTACCAACCTTGAGTAAGGAGAGTTAGGCCGTTAGGTTTGGCTTGAGGATGCAAGGAGTGTCGTTGTTCTGTGAATCGTTGCAAGCTGTGAAGATGGGTGATGTAAAGATGAGACTGAATCTTTTCTTTATGAGATGTATATTGAGATTTTGGTTTTGGTAGCAAAGGTCCCTTTTGTTAAGATCCTCGTGTGGGTCAGAGTGTTTAAGTGGTATCTTGGTGTTTGGAAAGTCACGTAGGAGTGAAAGGAAATTGTGAAGACCAGTTTCCTTACCTCTTTCTATGGTAAAAATTTCGAGGATGAAATTTCTTAAGTGGGGGAGAGTTGTAACACCGCAAATTTGGGCCTAGAAGTTTAGAGGCCGGTTTAGAGTTCTAGTGGACCGATTTTGTCGGTTTAGCCTAGTTCGAGATTAAATACTTAAAAATTTGTTTTTAATCAAAATAAATTATGGAAAAATATTATAAAATCCTTAATTAATATATATTAGACTTTGGTCAAATCAATTTTGAAAATCGACCTTTGAAACCCTATGATTTTGAAATTAGTGATCGTTTTGTAAAATTTAAAAATTTAGGGATAATTTAATAAAACAAGCCAAAACTTTGAATCTTTAAGGGGCTTTGATCCAATTATAATCCTAAATAGTCTAGGCTTTCCAAATATTAATTAATTAAGCCCAAAATCTATTTTAAATTAAATAATTTAGTTAAACTCAATTTTCTTAAAACCCTTTTTTAATTAACCTAAACATAACCTATTTTTCTAATTTTCTTTTTTCCTCATTAGAGGCAGCCGTTCATCAAGTTTTAAAGGTAAAAAACTCATTCTTTTTCAATAAAAATCGTTTATAATAATTATCTTAACTTTTCTCCTTCAAATTTTCTTGTTTTCTCATCGTTTTCTCATTTTAAAACCCGAAAAGCAATTGGATTAGTTTTGGAGGTGAGATTTTGTCAATCCTCTAAAACAATAAAGGTCTTTACTGAAATTCCTAAGTTCTTGGCTTGGAGAAATTGTTTTAATCCTTTAATTTCATGAAAATCAGTTTTTCGGCTAAAAATCTCAATTTTAGTTCAAGGGTTTTTACCCACTGTTTTGAGGTCTTAAATGGATTATTTTTAATGTTTATAAAGTGTTTTTAATATCCTTAATTTCGGACTATAGGCTTAAGTGAAGTTTGGTGTGTTCCGACAAATTTTCGGTTTAAGTTTTGATAGGTTTTAAGGGTTATTATGTAGGGATCCGAATTGTTAGTTTCTTTTGTGAGTTTAGAAGCATTAAAACTCTTGGTTTTGATGCTTGAAACAGGACAAGAGTTAAGCGATCGCGTTTGAAGGCATTCCAGTTCGTTTCGGTGGTTTGGCGAGCAAGTATTGGTTATCGGTGAATGGATTATGAGGGTTGTCAATTTGGCCTGTTTTTAAATGTTCTTCAAAGTTTTGGGGGTGTATGGATGGTGTAAAAAAACTCCCTATAGTCGGAAGTAAGTTTTAAGTATTGCTTTCTTAAAGGTTCTCGTATTATGCCTTGTTTTTACAACGTTATTTGTTATGCTCTTATTGTGTTGTGCATATGTGATTATGCATACATATAAATGCTCATGAAACTGTTTGTAAAGAGATTTTATATATATTCGATGTTCTCATGGTTTTGTTTTGAAAAATAAGATAAAAGTAGTTTTATCGGTTTTTGCAAGTGATGCGTAAAAAAGTGGGATACATGAGATTTAAATTCTATTTTGAATTAAGTTTTGAGCATTGATTTTTGATAATATATTGACTAGTTAAATGTTGAACCTTATGGGATAAGTTGATCGATCAATAGGGTCTAGAGTGCACTATAAACATTCAAAAGTCGTACGTGTATAAATTTCTTGTGTGTTGCATTTTACCTTTATTCTAATGCTATGTGATGGGAGTAGTACTATCACATAGGGTTGATTGGAGTAGTACTGTCACCGGACACCAAGGTGAGATAATTCTTGTTGAGAATAGTATCAACATGCGCATGCTCTAAGAGTAGTACTAACATGTGGTTGCCCGTTTATCCTAATGATTTGGAGTAGTACAAATCGGATCACTAGAACCAATATATGTTTTTATTTTTCAAAGGTAATTGTCATGGTTTTCACTTGATTGCATATGGTGTTATGCATGCGAGGTTTTATGCATTGATATGCATATGATTTGAGCATTGTTATGTTGATAGCATGTAAGACTTGAGCTTTGTGCATCGAGATGCACATGTAAGCATTGCTATGTGAGTAGCATGTAAGACTTCTGTTTTAGCTTGTAAAGCATGTGATTACAAAATGGTTTTTACTAAAATTTAATGATGGCTTTGTGCTCCTTAGTTTGATGACACTTACTGAGTTTTAAAAGTGACGTTGTTAGCAATGTGTATTTTGTTTTATAAAGAGAATGACACGTTTTTAAATTGATGAAATTGGTTAATATGGGATGCGTTACAAGGTCTTTTTATACTTGTTTTTATTCACGCACTAAGCTTATGCTTACCCTCTCATTTACCTTGTAATGCAGAGTACTTGATGTGGAGGCAGCAAAGAGAAGCAATGATCCAGGTAACCGTCAAGTGAAAGTTCAAGTGTGTCTTTATAACATTAATAGTAGTGAGAGAGCAATAGGGATGGTTATCATATTGTGAATAATGTCTATGCTTTTGAGACTTGAAATGGTTATATGATTCTACTTATTTGATAAATATCAAAGATGATGTTAGCTCATGACTTTGACTTGAATTTCGTATTAATATTCCTTTAGTTATAATATAGTTATTTTAAAGTTTGATTCTTGATATCCCTATGTTTGAATTTGAGTGTTGTTTATAATGAAGCATGGCTACTTAGGAGTTGAATATATTGTTGTTAACTAGGTTGAAGTGCATCTAGATAATATGTCATGACATGTGCTTAAAGTGTTTTTAGATGAATTTACATATAAAGAATGTCATGAAACCTTTGGAGGCTGGAAATAGTCTTAAACTTTGAGCATGCAATACAATGACTTGTAGATATTATTTTAAACTGAAAATTTACGTGCAAGCATGCAAAATACTTAATTAAATATTCATAACCTTAATTTCACCATCATGGTATAAAATTCTGGAATTTATAATTAGGTCTCTAAAACTTGTTCAATTAAAGTAGGACTTGTTTCTCTATAGTCTCCGCTACAATTGAACTCGGTTCTTGTATGAACATGTAAGAACTAATCAAAGCATTTAGAAAAGATAAAAGAGATTTTTTTTAGGGTTGTTTATCGGGGTGAGGCTTCGGATTAGCCTCGGTATTCCCCGTGTAACTCGTTCGAGTCGGGTGACGTCTAGACCGGGTCCAGGGGGTTACAACGTGCATGTTTAAATGGGCTTTATAAAGAATCCATTCAAATTTTAACCGAGTAAAAAGCTTAAAATTTTAGATTAATCTGTATAATTTTATTCAAAAGTCCACAATTAATTATTTGAACTCATAAAATTTTAGTTGATAACATTTGGTTTTCGTTTAGTTGAGATTAAAACGTGCCTGTCTTAATGAGCTTTATAAAGAATCCGATTTAATATTAACCGAGTAAAAAGTTAAAAATTTTATATTAATCTGTATAATTTTATTCAAAAGCCCATAATTAACTATTTGGACTCATAAAAATAGCATTTGGTTATCGTTTTGTTGGGATTAAAACATTTATGTCTAAATGGGCCTTATAGAGAATCCGTTCGAATTTTATCTATGTAAAAACTAAAAATTTTCGATTAATCTGTATAAATTTATTGACAAACCCATAATTAACTATTTGAACTCATAAAATTTAATCTAATAACATTTAATTATCGTTTTGTTGATATTAAAACGTGCTTGTCTAAAAGGGCTTTATAGAGAATCCGTTCGAATTTTAACCGAGTAAAAAGCTGAAAATTTTAGATTAATCTGTATAATTTTGTTCAAAATCCCATAATAAACAATTTGAACTCATAAAATTTGATTTAATAACTTTTGGTTATCGTTTTGTTGTGATTAAAACGTGCTTTTATAAATGGGCTTTATAGAGAATCCGTTCGAATTTTAACCAAATAAAATGTTGAAAATTTTAGATTAATCTGTATAATTTTTTTCAAAAGACCATAATTAACTATTTGAACTCATAAAATTTTAATTAATAACATTTTGTTATCATTTTGTTGAGATTAAAATGTGCATGTCTAAAAGGGCTTTATAGAGAATCCGTTCGAATTTTAACTGCCTAAAAAGCAGAAAGTTTTAGATTAATCTATATAATTTTATTCAAAAGCCTATAATTATCTTTTTGAACTCATAAAATTTGATTTAATAACATTTGGTTATCGTTTTGTTGAGATTAAAACATGCATGTCTAAATGGCTTTATAGAGAACCCGTTCGAATTTTAATCGAGTAAAAAGCTAAAAATTTTATATTAATCTATATAATATTGTTCAAAACCCATAATTAACTATTTGAACTCATAAAATTTGATTTAATAAAATTTTATTATCGATTTGTTGGGATTAAAATGTGCATGTCTAAATGGGCTTTACAGAGAATCCATTCGGATTTTAACCGAGTAAAAAGCTAAAAGTTTTAGATTAACCTGTATAATATTGTTCAAAAGCCCATAATTAACTATTTGAAATCATAAAAAAAATTTTGATAACATTTGGTTATCTTTTTGCTGAGATTAAAACGTGAATGTCTAAATGGATCTTATTGAGAATTCCTTCGAATTTTAACTGAGTAAAAAGCTGAAAATTTTAGATTAAGATGTATAATATTGTTCAAAAGCCCATAATTAACTATTTGACCTCATCAAATTTAATTTAATCACATTTGATTATCGTTTTGTTGGGATCAAAATGTGAATATCTAAATGGGCTTTATAGAAAATCCGTTCGAATTTTAGCCTAGTAAAAAGCTAAAAATTTGAGATTAAGTTGTATAATTTTATTCAAAAGCCCATAATTAAGTATTTGAACTCATAAAATTTTATTTGATAACATTGGTTATCGCTTTGTTGGGATTAAAGTGTGCATGTCTAAATGGGCTTTATAGAGAATCCGTTCGGATTTTAACCGAGTAAAGCTAAAAAATTTAGATTAATCTGTATAATATTATTCAAAAGATCATAATTAGCTATTTGAAATCATAAAATTTTATTTTATAACATTTGGTTATTGTCTTGCTGAGAGTAAAATATGCATGTCTAAATGAGCCTTATTGAGAATCCGTTCGAATTTTAACTGAGTAAAAAGCTAAAAATTTTAGATTAAGCTGTATAATATTGTTCAAAAGCCCATAATTAACTATTTGAGCTCATAAAATTTGATTTAATCACATTTGGTTATCGTTTTGTTGGGGATTAAAACATGTATGTCTATATGGGCTTTATAGAGAATCCGTTCTAATTTTAACCGAGTAAAAAGCTGCATATTTTAGATTAATCTATATAATTTTGTTCAAAAGCCTATAATTAAGTATTTGATCTCATAACATTTTAATTAATAATATTTTTTTATCGTTTTGTTGAAATTAAAACGTGCATGTCTAAATGAGCTTTATAGAGAATCCGTTCGAATTTTAACCGCGTAAAAAGCAAAAAATTTTAGATTAATCTGTGTAATTTTGTTCAAAAGTCGATAATTAAATATTTGAACTCATAGAATTTGATTTAATAAAACTTGGTTATCATTCTGTTGAGATTAAAACGTGCTTGTCTAAAGTACGCCTTGTCCTTTGGCTTTTCTTGTGTTGTTCAGCTCCGATTCATGGGCAACTTGTTCAACAACGTTCTCCGCATTTTCTCCTTCAATTGCCATACATATTGCTTTTTCTCCTCTGCTGCCTCGGCATGAGGTCCTGCCTCAAGCTCAGTCTGCTGCCTTGACAGTACTTGTTCCTGCACAAATATGAAAATACAGTAAAGTACGCCTTTTCTATAAATATTGTCTTCAATGGCACAATCCCTAAATATATCACAGTAAGAACAAGCGTTGGTTCAAGTAGGTGTAGATTTGATGATAAGTTCCCATGAAAAGTGTAGAAAGTGATAGTGAGTTGAGCACTTATCAAATATCTATTGGTGAAACCATCATGCATTACCTGTTTATCAAACTGCCATGGATGCCCTAACAACAAATGACAAGCATACAAATAGAAAACATCACATAAAACATCACCCGTGTAGTTACCAATGGAAAATGGTATAACAACTTGTTTGGTAACTTCGATTTCACCATATTATTCAACCACGGTAGCTTGTACAGATTAGGATGCTTCGTTGTAGTCAAGCCTATCTTTTCAACCATGGTAGTACTAGCAATGTTAGTACAAGAACCACTATCAAAGTCACAATACATACCTTATCTTGAACCTTGCATCGTGTATGAAAGATATTCTTACGTTGTTGTTCATTTTCAATCGGTTGTACATTCAAGCTTTTATTGAATCGTGGTGATTGATCCACATCATTTTCATCATTTGGTTCACCATTTGTTTTGTTTTGGAAACCACCATCAATTTTGTCCAATAGTTGTAAAGGTTCAAGTTCACCCCTTAATATCCTCCAGATTTCACAGGCATAGGTCTCTATTTGGGGATTCGGTGGCCGATCTCCTTGACTATGATCTTTTAATCCTGTCATAATTACAAAAAAAGAAAACACAACAACACAAATAACGAGTTAAGTAAAATGAAATATAAAAGTCCTCACTACACAGTCACAAAACCTCACAGTTTTCACTCTAAAGAAATGTGCTATCAAAATGTAACACTAAACACTCATGTTTCGCTCGGGAGAATGCTTGAATGGCTCTTTTGGTGGAGAGGGACCGTTTACCATGACATGCACTCAAAGAGAGGGGTCATTCATCGCGACATATGCTCAAATAGAGGGGTCTTCCATCACGGTATACACTCAAAGAGAGGGATAGTTCATTATGACTTATGCTCGAAGAGTGGGGTCATTCATCGCGACATACGCTAAAAGACAGGGGTCATCCATCATGGTATACGCTTTAAGAAGGGACCATTTTATATGAAATACACTCGAAGAGAGGGGTCATTCATCATGACATATAATCAAAGAGAGGGACCGTTCCACATGACATACCCTCAAGAGGGGTCATTCATCGCGACATATGCTCAAAGAGAGGTATTGTCCATCATGGTAAACGCTCGAAGAGTCTTGTTCATTATGACATACGCTCGAAGAGAGGGTCAATCATCGCGACATACGCTCGAAGATAGGGGTCATTCATCACGACATACGCTCGAAGATAGGGGTCATTCATCGTGGCATACACTCAAAGAGAGGGGTAATCCCCCATGGTATACGCTTAAAGAGAGGGATCGTTCACCACGACATCACTCAAAGAGAGGGGTTATTCATACTTAAACATATTTAATAAGTAGTATAGTCTAATATGTCACATATCAGCATGCAACACATGATAAAGATTATGTTCTAAGGCATAAATATTCTCAAATGAATCAGAAATGTTAGCACAAGTAAGAAAAGAGTTTCCCTTTATTTCTTTGCCTTAGAACATGTGATAGGTCCTAATGGTAAGACCTCCGGATCAACCTGTTGAACTTGACATGACGTGATCACATCACTAAGAAAGGGACCGTTTATTCATCATGATATATGCTCAAAGAGAGAGATCGTCCATCACGGTATTCGCTCTAAGAAAGGGACCATTCATTATGACATACACTCGAAAAGAGGAGTCATTCATCGTGACATACGCTCAAAGAGAAAGGTCATCCATCACGGTATACGCTCTAAGAAAGGGACTATTTATTTTGACATGCACTCAAAGAGAGGGGTCATGGGTCATTCATCACGACATACGCTCAAAGAGAGGGACGTCCATCACGGTATACGCTCAAAGAGAGGGACCATTCATTATGATATACTCTTGATGAGAAGGGTTATTCACCACGACATACGCTCAAAGAGAGGGGTTGTCCATCATAGTATACGCTCTAAGAAAGGGACCATTCATTGTGACATGCACACGAAGAGAAGGGTCATTCGTCGCAAAATACGCTCAAAGAGAGGGGTCATTCATAGTGACAAACGCTCAAAGAGAAGGGTCGTCTGTCACGGTATATGCTCTAAGAAAAGGACCGTTCATTTTGACAAGCGCTCAAAGAGAGGATCATTCATCGCGACATACAATCAAAGAGAGTGATACACTCCAACTCTCCAATTATTGTTGTAGAGAGAAGCTTTGATTTTCCCAACCGTGATTGCAAGCAAGCCTTGATCTTGTATACTTTCCTTGTTGTTTAATGAAGAGAAGATGGTGAAGTGATGTATAAAGGGCTGCGAAAGTGTAGGTTATATGTGTAATGGTTAAGTGAATGCAGGGTGATATTTTGGTTAGGGAAATAAATGAAAAATGTGATTGTGAAGGCTAGGGAAGTTTTGATGTGAGCACATCATGTCATGACAAGAATGCAGATCCGGAGGTCTTACCATTAGGGCCTATCACTCGTTCTAAGGCAAAGAATTCAGGGAAGCTCTTTTCCTTATTGTGCTAACATTCCTGATTCGTTTGAGAACATTCATGCCATAGAGAATTGTGTTTATAATGTGTTACATGCCGATATGTGACATACATAGTGTTTACATGTTAGTATGTGACGTACATACTGTTTGCTTATAGGTTTGTTCACTTATGTATATATATTATTCAGTGTGTTTGCATTATGTTTTAAGTGCATTTGTGTAATTAAATAAGACTACAAGGCTTTTTATGTGTGTTTACCTTATTTTGATATAGGTACTTAGGATAACACTAGCTCAAGCGGGCATACTCAACTCATCTCCAGCTCAAGTGAGCCTATGCAGCTCATCTCCAGCTCAAGAGAGTGTAGCTAGCTCGATTCCAGCTTAAGAGAGTGAGACAAGCTCGATTCCAGTTCAAGAGAGTGTGGCCACTTCATCTTCAGCTCAAGTCAGCTCAGTTCACTCCAATTTAGCTCAACTTGTGACTAACAACTCCAAATCAGCACAACAAGAAAGGTGTAGAAGTACAGCAGCTCAATTACATCTAAATGGCTTAATTTCAGCTCAACTTATTTTCTACACTAGATGGAAGCAAGAGTGAGATAATTTGAGGCATTCCACACATATGCATGCACCATGCACGTCCACCCATTCCCATGCACCAGCGTGCACCTTCACCAGCCTTTATCCATATGTGCGTCATGCTTGGAGGAGTTAAAAACAAGGATTGGAGCCTTGTTTGAATTTAAAATGATCAGCCAACTTCCCATTCAAATAAGTGGACGAAATTCACTTGTTTGAATTCAAAATAACACATTTAACATGTGTTAAATGAAGCATTTTCTTTCCAGCCATGTATTTGAAATAGGCTAACTTTCCTTTTTGAATTTGTGGCTGATTTTGAATCAGACTTTGTAACTCCTTTTCCCTTCAATTCCAGCCACACAATGCTGGCCAAATTGGCTCCCTTGTACTCTATAAATATGGACGAAAATCACTTGTAATAGGTTAGACATTTTATGAAAAAAATCACTTGTGAGATTTTCTCTCAATTTCAATTCTTCATTGAACTTTTCTTGACAAATTCAGACTTTGTTTGAGAGTATCAAATCCTTGATACTTTGGGTTCCTAGATCGCAATCTAGAGGGTCTAAGTCCGTTGACGAAGAACGTATTAGATTCGGGTCTGCTTAGTATATTGTTCGGGTTCTTTCGAGTTCAACGTCGATGTTATTTTCCAATAACTTAAACATCCAATTCTGCCATTTTGGACGTTATAATGCTTCCATGAAAGCCCTTGGAGCATTTTATCTTCATTAACCTCCAGAAACTGCAAGAATTTCTTCATCTCTTTTCTTTCTTTGTTTTTAGTTTTTTTTCTTTGTTTTCTTGTGTTTTAACATCATTCTAACATGCTTAATATTGTGTTTATTGCAGAGACTTGCTTGCTATTATCCTAGATCCGTTTTAAACAAGGATCATTGTTTTTGAAGCAACGAACCCCTTATATCATATGGTAATCAGAGCTTTAGTTGGATATTAGCACTTTCTGCATTACATATATCAAAAACAACAAAAGAACAAAAAAAGAAAAAAAATGAAATTCTTGAAAAAGAAAGTCAAAGTCCAAGTTTGACCAGAAAAGTTCAAGTCAATAAAAAATTCGAAAAAAAAGTTGAAAAAAATTAAAAAAAATCTGATTTGAATATTTAGTGTAGTTTCATGTTTATATGTGCTGTTTGACCACAAAAATGATGAAGGATGCTTACGCTTATCATGGAAGGCTTCTAAATCACTTCAAACGACGTGTTCTTGTTTATTTGGTGATAGGATTGTGGTAAGCATTTCTAATGCAGTAAGTACTTCATTTCTAGTCTTAATTCACTTTGTTCTTCATTAATTCCAGCCTTCTTCTTGTTTTCCTTTTTTTTTTCAGCCTTATTTTTCTTTCTTTTTTACTTTCTAGCATTGTTTTTATTTTGTTTTACTATCCAACCTTGCTTTTTGTTTGTTTTCTTTATTTTCCAGCCTTTGAGTCATCTAAACAGCCCCTAATTCACTTTTAACTCTTTCTTGTATCACCGTTACATATATCTTGAAGTTTGACACAAATAACAAGTTTGAAGGATCAAATTAGTTCCTTAAAGAGCTGTTTGCAAGAGAACAAGTGGAAAAGGCATTTGAGCGTGTGAGAACAGAAGGGGAGACAAAAAAAGTCATTCAAGCATTCTCCTGAGTGAAACACGAGTGCTGAGTGTTATTTTTCTGAGTGCACTTGTAACGACCCGAACTCTCAGTTTAGTGTATCGGGTTAACCCGTGGTGTTGGGCCTCGGGTTTTAGCTTGGGTTTGGGCCTTGTTGGGCCATGGGCTTGTTGGGCTTGGATGTGGAGGGATGGCATTTTTGTAAATGTCTAAAGTGAGACAAGAGGGAGAAGGGGGTCTTTACCCCTCTGCAGAGAATGACTTCATTCTCTTCTCTTTTCTTCATCCTCCAATACCTTTGAAGTAAGAAAATGGGTGTGTAAAGGTAAGATTTTGTTGAGTTAGGTTTTGAATCTCGTTTTCTTGTTGAAGAGGAAGTGATAGAGCTGTTTTGGATCTATAGAACAAAGGTTGGTTTGCCAAGTTTGGTGGAGGAAGAGGTTTTTGTAGGGTTTTAGTGGAGTTCGGGAATAGGTTCTTGGAGAGCTTAAATCTCTGTTCTTTTAGTGTTTTAAGCTCCTAAAATCTTCCCGATGTGTGTTTAACCCGTTCTTCATCTTCTCTTGTAGAGAAAGAGACTTGTGGGCCATCAACTAGCCTTGGAGGGGAGAAAGCTTGAGGAAGGAAGGGGAGCTCGTTTGCTGTTGTTTTGGCTTGAGGTTGGTACTCCCAACTCTTCTAAACTTCATGCATTTCATGGTAGAGTGCATGACATGTAGAGATAATCATGCTTGTATGTTGTGTTGCTTGGTTGCTTGAAAATGGGTCTTTAATGGTGAAATCCGTGATAATGTGATTAAGGGTTGGAAATTGGTGTTAAAACACTTTAAACATCATTAATATTGAGTAAGAACACTTAGGGATCGATTAGATTAAGTTTGGGGTTGAAAATCTAGAATTCCTAAGTGCAGACCCGTCCTTAGTGCAGGGGATATCGATACTCGGGCTACCGGTATCGATACCCATAAGTATATTTTGGCTTATGGTTCAGAGGTATCGAACCCTGTTTCGATACCGTGGATTCCAGAAACTTTTTGTATCGATGCCTGTATCGAAACGGGTCCTCCCCTTTCTGTTGACTTTTGGAGTTAGTCAACGGTATCGATACTTGTTTCGATACCCTCTTTGGGTGGGTATCGATGAAGGGTGTTTCGATACCCTACATAAGGGTTTCGATACCCCTGTGTAATTTGGTTAAATTGGAATAGAGTTTGGGGGCTCGATGATCCAAATGTATAATTACTCAAATCTAAAAGCTATGAAATGAATTGTCGAACTAATTTAAGGTTATAACTCCGAAAGACTAAGTGAGATAAGACTTTAATATATCTTGTTGTGATGAGATCCTAGGTGGATCGTTTGTGTGGTCGAGTCTTGTGTGTTGGAATCCGGATATCTATAAGTGTTGCAACACGTCGAAGGCCATCCGATTTAACATGTCGGGTGATGATTGAAGACTTTTATTCCGAGTGTTGGGCGGCCTCACTCGAAGATGTTCGATGTAATATTCCGAGCATAGGGTTGGTTGGGCGGCCTCCACCCTTTTTCGAACGTTGGGCGGCCTCGTTCGAAGATGTACGATGTAGCATTCCGGGCATAGGATTTGAGGGCGGCCTCAATCTTGAGTGTAGGATCCCGATGCTGTGTGGACCCGGGCCTCGCTCTTGTGTGTTGACTTATATGACTGTATATGCTGTGTGCGATAGTATACACTCATTTATGCCATATGTTAGGCAAGCATGCTAGACCTTCATACCATGCATGTGATTTATATGCCATGCTTTACTGCTTTGATATGCATGATGTTGGCCGAGTTGGCGTATCCACTGAGCTTGTGTGGCTCAGCGTTCGAAATCTGTTTTCGTGCGTAGGTTAGGTGGAGCGGGATTTGTGGAGCACCATCAAGGTTTAGACTTTCAGCATCGACCGTGTTGTCAGAGTACAGTTATTAGATGTAGTAGGCTTAGTGCTATGTTGAACCCTATATGTAATGTAACTCTGTTATTTTTATTTGGGTCGAATATTTTAAAACAGTCTGTAATATATTTGGAGCTCCGATTTACTTTGAATTATTTTGGGCTTGTTTTTATTTAATTGGATTATGAACTTGGTTTTGGATTTACATGATTTTTATTATTGGGCTTTTAAAACGAAATTTTAAAATATGGGTTTTGGGCTGGAGGCCCATTGTGGCATCCGAGTCGGGTGTTACAGCACTGTTCTTTTGGAGTGATTTGCGAGAAATTTGTTGTGTGTGCAGTGAGGGATTTTTAATTTTCCTTTAACTAACATGATCAGTTTCTTTTCTTATTTTCGTTGTTACAATGGAAGGTGATGACAATCGTAGTCCCGGTGGAGTAAATCCACCAAATTTGCAAATGCATGCCCTTACTCGAACTTTGCAGCATCTTTTAGACCAAGCTTTGGAGCCTATTCAGTCTCGTTTGGATAGAATTGATGGGGGTGGTTCTCAATCTGTCCAATACGAAAACCATGATGATATTGACGTCGAGCAATCACCGAGGGTGACCCGTCGTGTAGGACAAGTTGATGATAATTTGTCTAACATTAAAGTTGCTATACCTTCTTTTCAGGGATGTTCTGATCCTGATGCATATCTTGCTTGGGAAAGTAAGGTAGAACACGTGTTCAAGTGTTATAATTACTCTGAGCAAAAGAAGGTTCGATTGGCAGCAATGGAGTCTACTGATTATACATTGATCTGATGGGATCAATTATGCATAAGTCGACGTCGTACCGGAGAAGGTCTAGTGAGAATGTGGACAGAAATAAAGCAAATCATGTGGAAACGGTTTGTTCCTTCTCGCTATCACCATGATCAGACTTTGAAACAGGGTAGTAGGAGTGTTGAAGACTACTATAAGGAGATGAAAGTATCCATGACAAGAGCCAACATTGTGGAAGATCAAGAGGTTACTATGGCACGTTTCCTAGCAGGTTTAAACACCGAAATTGCCAATGCTATCGAATTACAACCTTATGTTGAATTGGAATATTTGGTACACCTTACCATTAAGGTAGAAAGATAACAATGTCAAAAATCGGTAAACCGAGGTAGTACTCCTTTTAAGCCTTTTTCAAGTTCTTCCAACCTTCCTAAGAATTTCAGGAAGCCACCACCACAAGCACCACTTCAGATTCAAGAACGAGGTGAATCCAGCAAGTTAAAGCCTCCCGTTGCTGATAATAGGCGTAGTAAACTACCAGTTGTGTCACAGGAACGTTCAAGGGACATTTTCTGCTTTAAATGTCTAGGACGAGGACATGTTGCAAGTCAGTTCCCTAATCGAAGGAACATGATATTGATGGATAATGGTGAGATTGAGTCCGAGTCAGAGAAAGAAGAGTAGGATCCTCCTATAGTGGACGCAGATGATGATGTTGACAATGTGCAGACATTTGCCACCTGAGAAGCACTTGTTGTCAAGAGAAGCTTGAACACGCAACCAATTCAAGATGAACAACAACGAGAGAACATCTTTCATACGATATGTCTCGTGAATGATAAGGTATGTGTTGTGATTATCGATAGTGGTAGTTGCACTAATGTTGCTAGTTCTGTTACGGTTGACAAGCTAGTTTTGAAAACGACAAAGCACCCAAATCCGTACAAGTTACAGTGGCTGAATAACGGAGGAGAGATTAGAGTGACCAAGCAAGTTATGGTTCCGTTTGCCATTAGAAAGTACATGGATGAAGTACTTTGCGATGTCTTTTCGATGAACGCAAGCCATTTGTTGTTAAGATGCCCATGGCAGTTTGACAAGTGGGCTATGCGCGATGGCTTCACAAATAGATATTTTTTTGTACATGCAGGTGCGAAGATCACCTTGGCACCATTGACACCAAGTCAAGTGCAAAAAGACCAAGTGAGATTACAAAAGAATAATGAAGAGACGCGAGGAAAAAGAAGATGAATGTGTACGCGAGCAGCAAGGAAACCGGGAAATGTCTTTCCTCTCAGCTTTTTGTACTTATTTTGTTATTTAAAGATAATTGTTTATTGGCTGAGATTCCTAGTGATTTGCCTGCTTCGATTTCATCTCTTTTGCAGGATTTTGAGGACGTTTTTCAGGATGAAACACCTAAGGGATTGCCCCCTATCCGTGGCATTGAGCACCAGATTGACTTTATTCCAAGTGCCATGATTCCAAGTAGACCAACATACCGAAGTAATCCCAAAGGGACGAAGGAGCTTCAACAACAGATTTCTTAGTTATTGGACAAGGGTTACATTCGTGAGAGTTTGAGTTCGTGCACAATACCAGTGTTGTTAGTACCGAAGAAAGATGGAACTTAGAGGATGTGTGTTGATTGTCGAGCAGTGAACAAGATTACAATCAAGTATCGATATCTCATTCCTCGACTCGATGACATGCTGGATGAGTTGTGTGGAGCGACTATCTTCTCCAAAATCGATCTAAAGAGTGGATATCATCAGAATCGCATGCGGGAAGGGGACGAGTGGAAGACTGCCTTCAGAACAGAGCTAGGTTTGTACGAATGGTTAGTGATGCCTTTTGGTTTAACTAATGCACCTAGTACGTTTATGCGATTGATGAATCATGTTCTATAATCTTTTATTGGTAAGTTTTGTGTAGTATACTTTGATGACATTCTAATTTATAGCACGTCTTTACCAGAACATGTAGAACATTTGAGAGTTGTTTTGCAGACTTTACGAGAAGAGAGGTTGTTCGGAAACATAGAGAAATATGTTTTTTGTACTGATAAACTTATATTTCTTGGTTACATTGTTAGTTATCAGGGAGTTGAAGTTGATCCTGAGAAGGTTAAGACAATTCAGGAGTGGCCATGACTGACTTCAATCAGTCAGGTTAGATCATTTCATGGTTTAGCCAGCTTTTATCGTCGGTTTGTTGCCCATTTCAGTTCTATTACCACTCCCTTAATAGGTATTATAAAGAAGAATTCAGTTTTCTCTTGGGGTAAAGAACAAGAAGACGCCTTGCTGATAATAAAAGAATGTTTGATACAAGCACCTGTTTTAGCTTTACCTGATTTTGATAAGATTTTGAAATTGAATGTGATGCTTCTGGAGTTGGCATAGGTGCTATTTTGTCACAGGAAAAGAGGTCCATTGCTTATTTCAGTGAGAAGCTTAGTGGAGCAACGTTGAATTATCTTGTTTATGACAAGGAGTTGTATGCATTGATTCGGGCTTTGGAGACTTGGCAGCATTATTTGTTGCCTAAGGAGTTTGTGATCCACACAGATCATGAGGCCTTACGATACATTACAGGTCAGCATAAATTGAATAAACGACATGCTAAGTGGGTTGAATTTTTAGAGCTTTTTCCTTATGTTATTCGATACAAAAAGGGTAAAGACAATGTCGTTGCTGATGCTTTATCATGTAGATATGCATTATTGAGTTATCTTGATTCCCATTTGATTGGATTTGCATATATTCGTGAGTTGTATTCTGATGATCCTGATTTTCGAGATAATTATAATGCTTGTGAGAAAGGTGCTGTCAGAAAGTTTTTCAGGCACGATGGTTATCTTTTCAAGGAAAATAGGATATGCATTCCATAGAGTTCTATGCGTGATATATTGATTTGTGAGGCACATGAAGGTGGATTGATGGGACATTTTGTTGTCACCAAGACGTTACAAACATTGAAGGAGCATTTGTTTTGGCCTAAGATACGCAGGGACATTGAGATATATTGTGAACATTGTGTGACTTGTAAGAAAGCAAAATCGAAGGTTTCACCACCCGAAACAAGTGACGAACAGGGACGATCAAGCGAAAGAAGAATATGTGAAGAAGTTGCATCAACAGGTGAAAGAGAATCTTGAGCGAAAGACTCAGCAATACGATGAGCAAGCAAACAAAGTAAGGAAGCGAGTCACCTTCGATGTTGGAGACTGGGTTTGGGTTCATTTCTGAAAGGAAAGATTTCCAGCCCAAGGGCGATCCAAGTTATTACCGCGTGGAGATGGTCCTTTTCAGGGGTTGGCGAAAGTGAACGATAATGCCTACAAGATAGTCTTATCGGGCGAGTATAATATAAGTGTTACATTCAATGTTTCTAACTTAACCCCTTTCGACGATTCTACAGATTTAAGGATAAATCCTTTTCAAGAAGAGGGAGATGATGTGAGCATATCATTTCATGAAAAGAATGCAGATCTAGAGGTCTTATCATTAGGGCCTATCACTCGTTCTAAGGCGAAGAAATTCATGGAAGCTCTTTTCCTTACTTGTGCTAACATTCTTGATTCGTTTGAGAACATTCATGTCTTAGAGAATTGTGTTTACAATGTGTTACATGCTGATATGTGACATACATAGTGTTTACATGTTAGTATGTGACGTACATAGTGTTTACGTACTTATAGGTATGTTTACTTATGTATATATATTGTTCAATGTGTTTGCATTATATTTTAAGTGTGTTTGTGTGATTAAATAAGACTACAACGCTTTTTATGTGTGTTTGCCTTGTTTTGATATAGATACTTAGAAGAACGCTAGCTCAAGTGGGCATACTCAGCTCAACTCCAACTCAAGTGAGCCTATGCAACTCATCTCCAGCTCAAGAAAGTGTAGCTAGCTCGAGTCCAGCTCAAGAGAGTGAGACCAGCTCGATTCTAGTTCAAGAGAGTGTGACCACTTCATCTTCAACTCAAGTCAGCTCAATTCACTCCAATTTAGCTCAACTTGTGACTAACAACTCCAAATCAGCACAACAAGAAAGGTGTAGAAGTACAGCAGCTCAACTACATCTAAATGGCTTAATTTCAGCTCAACTTATTTTCTACACTAGATGGCAGGACGAGTGAGCTAATTTGAGACATTCCACACATATGCATGCACCATGCACGTTTACTCATTGCCATGCACCAGCGTGTACCTTCACCAGCCTTCATCAACATGTGCGGCACGTAACACCCTTAGCCCGGCCTAAACAGAATCGGCATTAATGGGCTACACGGGGAATATCAAACCAAACCTGCGAAGGTCCGATTCGATAAACAACCCTAAAACCATTATATTTTTTTCTTCTAGATGCATAATTGTATTCCTACATGTCAAGGTCTCATACAAGACATTAACGGAAACAATCCGATCACAAACAAACATCCGATTAAACACTTAAGTAAATTAAGGACTAAAACATAAAACTTTTAAATTCTAATGACAAAGTAGAAATTCTTTTCATCAATGTTCAATTAAACATACAAGTATCCCTCACGGAAAATTTCAAGTTAAATGGAGTATTCTAACATCATCAATTGCATGTTTCACTAATATAGGGATCAAATTGTAAATCTTTCAAATTATAAGGACTTCTTCCAAATTGAGTTAGCCATCTTGAAATTAAATCAACTTTATGTATTCATGTGAAATTCCAGCTCAAAATAACATTTGTAGATACCTTAATTGAACAAAGAAAGATATTTAGGACTAAAATGCAATTTCCAGCAACTATCAATTTCTAGCAGCCAAAGGTTTCGAAACTTTCATAAAGGTTTCGAAACTTTATGTAAAAGGTTTCGAAACTCCCCTAAAGTTTTCGAAACTTTTCGCATCTAGTAACTTTTCGGAATCAAAATTGCTCGCAAGGTTTCGAAACCTTCCATAAGGTTTCGAAACTGTTTGGCAAAGGTTTCGAAACCTTCCCTAAGGTGTCGAAACTTTGGATCTAGAACCTAGAAATTTCGTCACACTAAGTGAACATTATCGACTTAAAACACAACCGTTAATCACCACCAACTATATGCATAATTCCTAATCATAAATAACAACATATAACACACCAACATTAACATCAAGAACCTCAAATAACCTATAGGCATGCTTCCTAAAATATGGTTGGGAACAAGGATGTTCATGCTTGTGCAAGTGTGCATGCTTTCTTTGATAAGGTTTAAAATAAAGAACAACCATGTATATTCATGCTTTAGACAATCCAAAACATTATTACATTCTAACAACAATGGCTCAAGCAAAATATAGTCTCTTTACAAGTCTAAAACCAAGTAGTACACTCACTCTACTATGGGATTGGTTTATACATTGCCAAGTCCTAACTTATTTTTCCAAAACATACTAACAACTATGTAGCTTTTCCCCTTGATGCTTTTGCTCCAAATGCAGCCCAAAGATGTCTCTATTGCTCTGCAAAGATGAAAGAAGAGCTTAAGAACAACATGCTAGGTGAGGAAGCTCCAACAAAATCATCTATGCATCAACTTAAAACCATATTTAAACCATAGTTTGCAATACATCATTAGAAACATGCATGCTTAACATTCCACGTCCATGTCTATAATATCAAATCACTTTCTTGAGTATGTTCAACATTATCAATACATTTCATGAATGATGCACAATGTTCTCTTTTAATCCATGTATACATATTGGCTTCTAGTGATCACTTATTATGAATCATAAGTTCACCGAATACACGGATCTATTGTTAGAGACCATTAGTCTCGTCATGACACGAAGTCACCATTTACATGACACAAAGTCACCATTGACATGACTAAAAGTCACTATTGACATGACTAAAAGTCACCATTGACATGACACAAAGTCACCATTATAGCACTACCACGTACGATTGGACACATAGTCACCCTTATTACATGTAGGCGGCTCTACCACGCACGATTGAACACAAAGTCACCCTTGTTACATGTAGGCAATATTCTTTATTCTCAATAATGTTTATAGTGCAGTCAAGAAATTCATAATGACATGTCATTCGTATTCGAATCTAAAGTTAGTGTCACTAAGCCAATATCATAATCAAATGTGCATGATAATTTGCTGCTCATAATGCATGCATAATATGTTCACAAATGAACCAAATGCCATGCCCAACGACACCATCAATTTGAAGGCAAATAACCACATAATATTCCAATTCATTTTCAGCTCATAATGCATCCATAATATGCTCAACAAATGAATCGAAAATCATGCCCAATGACACCTTTAATTTGAAGGCAAATAACCACATATTCCAAATTCATTATTCATGTTTCCCTAACCATGAATGTCTTTTTAAACCATGCATTTTCAGCAAGTATGTCTCATGCATGCACCAATTCAAATCATGTTCATGTATTTCCAAAAGAAATCTCATTGCATTTCCAACATTAATGCCTTTACTGAATGTAGCCGTAACTCATATTGATATATCAAAAAAATTTACTTTACTTACTCTTGAACTATGGAAAGTTTTCACACTCTTCCATAGTCCCCAAAATAGAACCGTACCAATGCGATTCGCTTTAAGTCTGAAAAACACTCACCGACAAGCGAAACAAGCTCTCGCCGATGCTCCGATGGTAACACCAATGCACCAGCCACTTAAGCACCTTCTTGCACTACCTCTACAACTTTAAAAATAGAGCATATTCACACCATAACATGCTCAAACCAGCAGCCACATCAAACCTCCATAAAACTACCGAAAACTAAGCCGAAACGTATCCGAACAACATCAGCCCAAAACCTAATGATTCTAACATCTAATCCACATCAATTATAAACCAAAAATACATCTAAACCATCCTTATACCTCCAACAACATTAAAATACCTAAAACAACCCCTAAACTAACTGAAAATCACCTTAAACCAACACCGATTGCATTATTCCGGGATTAAATTAATGTGTCATCAATTGAAGACTCAATTAATCATTTAATTGAAATAATAACATAATTAAATCCATCTAATTACAACATTGAATAAGATCTAAAACGATTTCACAAAAACATTCATAAAATCATTAGATCTAGCATTGAAAACATAAAATCAAGTTTCATTTAAGGATTAGTAAGCTAATTGTAACCCCCTTAGCCCGGCCTAGATGGAACCGGCATTAATGGGTTACATGGAGAATATCAAACCAAACCCGCGAAGGTCCGATTCGATAAACAACCCTAAAACCATTATATTTTTTTTTCTTCTAGATGCATAATTGTATTCCTACATGTCAAGGTCTCATATAAGGCATTAACGGAAACAATCCGATCATAAACAAACATCTGATTAAACATTTAAGTAAATTAAGGACTAAAACGTAAAACTTTTAAATTCTAATAACAAAGTAGAAATTCGTTTCATCAAAGTTCAATTAAACATACGAGTATCCCTCATGGAAAATTTCAAGTCAAACGGAGCATTCTAACTTCATCAATTGCATGTTTCACTAAGCTAGGGACCAAAATGTAAATCTTTCAGATTATGAGTACTTCTTTCAAATTGAGTTAGCCATCCTGAAATTAAATCAACTTTTTGCATCCATGTGAATTTTCAGCGCAAAATAACATCTGTAGATACCCTAATTGAATAAAGAAAGATATGCAGGACTAAAATGCAATTTCCAGCAACTATCAATTTCTAGCAGCCAAAGGTTTCGAAACCTTATGAAAGGTTTCGAAACTTTATTTAAAAGGTTTTGAAACTTCCCTGAAGGTTTCGAAATTTTTTGCGTCTAGTAACTTTCTAGAATCGAATTTGCCCGCAAAGTTTCGAAACCTTCCTAAGGTTTCAAAATTTTGGGTCTGGAACCTAAAAGTTTCGTCACACTAAGTGAACATTATCGACTCAATCTATAACCATTCATCACTACCATCTATATGCATAAGTCCTAGGTATAATTAACAACATATAACACATGATTGTCAACGTCAAGAATTTCAAGCAAACTATAGGCATGCTACCTAGAATATGATTAAAATCATAACGATCACGTAAGTACATGCTTCAACAATCCAAACAATACCATATTCCATCAATTAAAAATCATGCAACATAGGTCTTATTTCAACATAAAGCAAAGTCAAAGTTCACACTCCCCAAATAGGTTGGGTTTACATATTGCCAAGCCCCAAAATTATTTGTCAAAACATACCAAATTTGAAGTAACCTTTCCCCTTGGTTTTCTTGCTCCGAATGTAGTCCCGAGTGCCTTTATTTTTCTGCAAGGATGAAAAGAGAGCCTAAGAAAACATGCTTAGTGGAAGCTCTACACAAGATCATCAATGCATCTATTTAAAACCATAATCAAACCATAGTTTACAATGCATCATTAGAAACATGCATGCTTAACATTCCACGTCCATGTCTGTAATATCAAATCACTTTCTTGAGTATGTTCAACATTATCAATACATTTCATGAATGATGCACAATGTTCTCTTTTACTCCATGTATGCATATTGGCTTCTATTGATCACTTATTGTGAACCTTAAGTTCACCGAATACACGGATCCATTGTTAGAGACCATTAGTCTTGTCATGACACAAAGTCACCATTGACAAGACACCAAGTCACTATTAACATGACACGAAGTCACAATTGACATGACATGAAGTCACCATTATAGCACTACCACGCACGATTGGACACATAGTCACCCTTGTTACGTGTAGGCGACTCTACCACGCACGATTAGACACAAAGTCACCCTTGTTACGTGTAGGCAATATTATTTATTCTCAATAATGTTTATAGTGCACTTAAGACAATTCTAATGACAT
Source organism: Abelmoschus esculentus (assembly GCA_035048815.1). NCBI lineage: Eukaryota > Viridiplantae > Streptophyta > Magnoliopsida > Malvales > Malvaceae > Abelmoschus > Abelmoschus esculentus. Next base: position 12,323,326 of record JAUCBN010000016.1, on the reverse strand, counting down.
GTCTTTCGTATTTGAATCTAAAGTTAGTGTCACTAAGCCAATATCATAATCAAATGTGCATGATAATTTGCTGCTCATAATACATGCACAATATGTTCACAAATGAACCAAATATCATGCCCAACAGCACCATCAATTTCAAGGCAAATAACCACATAATATTCCAATTCATTTTCAGCTCATGATGCATCCACAATGTGCTTAACAAATAAACCGAAAGTCATGCCCAATGGCACCTATAATTTGAAGGCAAATAACCACATATATTCCAAATTCATTTTCCATGTTTTCCCTAACCATGAATGGATTTTTAAACCATGCATTTTCAGCAATTATCTCATGCATGCATCATATCAAAATCATACTTATGCATTTCCAAAAATCTCATTGCATTACCAACATCAATGCCTTTACCGAATGTAGCCGAAACTCATGTTAATATATCAAAAACATTTAGTTTAGTTACTCTTGAACTATGGAAAGTTTTCACACTCTTCCATAGTCCCCAAAATAGAACTATACCAATGCGATTCGCTTTAAGTCCGAAAAACACTCACCGACAAGCAAAACGAGCTTTCGCCGATATCCCGATGACCACGCCAATGCACCAGCATTGAAGCACCTTCTTGCACTACCTATACAACATTAAAAAAAGAGCATCTCACATTATAACATGCTTAAACCATTAGCCGCATCATACCTCCACAACACTACGGAAAAACATAGCCGAAAACATCGAAACATAGCCGAAACGTATCCGAAACATCTTCAGCCCAAAACCTAATGAATCTAACATCTACTCCACTTCAATTATTAACCAAAAACACATCCAAACTATCCTTATATCTCCATCAACATTAAAACACCTAAAACAGCCCCTAAAACAACCGAAAATCACCTTAAAACAACAGCGATTGCATTATTCCGGGATTAAATTAATGTGCCATCGATTGAAGACTCAATTAATCATTTAATTGACAAAATAACATAATTAAATCCATCTAATTACAGCATTGAATGATATCTAAAAAGATTTCACAAAAACATTCATAAAATCATTAGATCTAACATTGAAAACATAAAATCAAGTTTAATTTAAAGATTAGCAAGCTAATACTTGGGAATTTCAATAAAGAACCTTAGAAAAAGAGTTAAAATTCAGCAAATTACCTTTTGAGATCTATCCACCAAAAAGATGAGAATTTCTCTTCTTGATTCCTTGCAAATTATTGATGTTTTAGTAAAATTGATGATTAGGCTTTGTAAAGAATGGAGAGATGATTAAAATGAAGTAATTCTTACTGAAAAAGGTGGAAAAATCAGCAAGGAATTGAAGAAAATATATGAAGAGAAAATGAGAGAAAAAGATGAGAGAAAATAAGTGGTTAAGTGAGAAAATGATTGTCATCTTTTAATAAACTAATTAAAAATCATGTTAGTGAATAATTCATTATTTAAAAATTAAATTGGGTTTATGGCCCTCTAAGGATTCTAAGTATAGCTTGCTTTCCAATTTAGTCACTAAAAATAACAATTTCCAAAAATTACAAATTAAATCCTCCATTGTTTTCCAAAAATTATAATTTGGTCACTAATGCATAATTAGGCATAATTAAAAATCAATTTGAAGTTCAAATTACATTCTTTTAATTTTGAAACATCTTTTCAATATTTTTAAACCATATTCCAAAATTATTACTTTTCTAATTAAAATACTTTTATTTTATATTTTCCTGGAATAACGAACCGAAGAACCCAATTCGACCCGAATCGAATTCTCCTAACTAATACCCAAACTACTAACCCAAAAATTGGAATGTTACAACTCTCCCCATCTTAAGAAAATTTCGTCCTCGAAATCCTCACCTGAAGCAAACAAGTGAGGAACTGCTCCTTCATACTTTTTCCTAGTCTCCCAAGTTGCCTCTTCGACACCTTGGTGTTTCCAAAGCACCATAACCAAATCTATGGTCTTCCCACGAAGAACCTTTGTATCCATATCCAAAATCCTCAATGGTTCTTTCTCATAACTCATATCCGCCCTTAACTCAATCTCCTCTACTAGAAGAACATGAGAAGGATCTGAACTATACTTACGAAGCATCGATACGTGAAAAACATAACGCATCAAACTCAACTCCACCGGCAATCTCAACCGATAAACAACAGGACCAATTTGCTTTAACACCACATTTAGCCCAATAAAACGAGGATTCAACTTACCCTTACGTCCAAACCTTAACACCTTCTTCCACGTAGAACCTTAAGAAACACTTTGTCTCCAACAGCATACTCTATCTCTCTGCGCTTTAAATCGGCAGGACTTCTGCCTATCCGAAGCTTCCTTAAGTTTAGCACAAATAAACTTAACCTTCTCACTCGTATCTTTAAAACTTGAGGCAAAGAAACATATTTTTTCCCAACTTCTTTCCAACACAAAGGTGTACAACACCTACTCCCGTATAAAACCTCAAACGGTGCCATATGTATACTCGCTTGGAGCTATTGTTATATGCAAACTCCACCAAAGACAACTGTTTCTCCCAAGAACCTTGAAACTCAATAATACAACACCTTAACATATCCTCCAAAGTTTGAATAACACGTTCAGACTGGCCATCTATCTGTGGATGATAACCTATACCAAAGCTAAGCCTCGTACCCAAGCTGCCTGCAAAATACTCTAGAACTTAGATGTAAACCGCGGATCTCTATCCGATATGATCAACTTAGGCACACTATACAACTTCACCACCTCAGAAAACATACAACTCTACCAACTTATCCATAGAACACGTCGTATGCACGACAAGAAAATGTACACACTTTAAAAACCTATCAACAATAACCCATAAAAAATCCTTCTTGAACTCCGTCACATCTTTCTTTAAACCAATCCAAAAGTACACACTTTTAAGATCCCTATATATCTTCACTCTACCCAGATGCATAGAAAAAGGACTAGTATGTGCTTCTTCCAAAATAGCTTACCTCAACTCAACATCATCCGGAACCACAATCTGACCCCTAAACCATAACATCTCATCATCATCAAAATGATAATCGGTTGGTGTACCCTCAGCAATATCCTCCACAAAAGGGACCAATATCTCATCCTCTAACTGTTTCACCTTATCATCTCAACCAAAATAGGTTTTACTTACAACTTCACCACTCCACCACCTTCCTTTGAAATACTCAACTTAGCAAACATCACCCTCAACTCAACTGTCGTCTTACGGCTCAAATATTCATCCATTACATTAGCTTTCCTCGGATGGTATGCAACAGAAAACCAACACTTACCCTCTTTGGACAACCAACAGACTATTTCCTCACACCAAAGCAACCATGCACAACCCACCACACCATCTCAACCTTTACAGAAAACATAACTCAAAAGGAAACCCCCTTTCTCTTACCTAAGATTGATAACCAACTCTTGATAACCGCAACGATTTCCATACCATCACCATCGAACTAAACTGATTTTCGACATCCTCCCACACACCAGGTAACCAACTAAGCCTTTCACCAACTTTCACCCACACAATGATGCTCCACCAACAAGCTTCCAACTAACTTTGCACAAAACTGTCAACATTGTCTCACGCAACTCCACAAACAACAACAACTTCATTATGAGTCATATTAACCATATCACAACATCACATCATATCATTCATTTACCTATGAATGATAAAATCCAACATCCAAATGATAATCTATGTCGGTCTTAAAAAGTCTCAAATCTTAACATATTATAAATGCATCACTCACACATCTTTCCAATGGGACTTAGAAACCCAAAAAAACCGTAAAAAACATCAAACAGCCACACAACACACAACATGCTGCAGCCCTTTCACAACCTCCAAATTCTAACCGAAGAGAACTTGCATAACTCAATCTTACGTTTCTTAATGACCAACTCAAAACTAATCATAACTCAGGGTATTCCCCTCGGGTTCAAACATTCACAACCTCGAGTCCAACTACACATACCTCATCCAAGATTATTCCATAACCAAAAGAGCAATTCGCCCACAACACATCATGCTCAGGACCAAAAAGGAAGCTCGTTCAACATACATTTTTTTAACTCCTGCCCTTCACCCAAAAAGAACCAACCACGCACCACTTCCATCGTCAAAGGAGATACTCGCAAGTGTGAACGAATGTATATATGATTTCCTGTATGCCCTCATAAATGTCTGTGCAAGTGCATGTAAATCCAATTTCTAATGTCATGCTCGAGAATGTATGCATATCCTATAATATCTATAGATATATACATATATGCTCTTACACTATGCATGATTATTGTTCACACCCACAAGTAACATCCCCAACTCTAACAATTCAACTACTAACTTTCAAACCTCTCCCACACATCAACATATAAAACCTTCGAAGCTTGGTACTCAAAGAGTACACAACTCTGCCACCATTCGCACATTTTTTTGAACATTCGATTCATCTTGCACACCAACAATATAGAATTTTCTAAGGTACTCCCAGAGATGTAGCCATCTGCTATTCACAACCACAATAGGTTCTTAGACCCAATTATTCTAAAAACCCTTTCACACTCAGACACGATTGAGGATCCAGTCGACTCAAAATCTGTCACCTCAACACCGTATTGTACAATACAATAAGAACTTTTTGATCCTTCACAACTCCTCTATTAACGAAACTTAGCTCTCTTACCAGTCCCCATACCAAAAGACATAACGATTTTACAACAAATAACAACATTTTTAAAAAATAGTAAGGTCAACACAAAGTAAGTTCCAAGTGGCTCAAGTATAATATAAAATAATTTTTCTAGTAGAAGTTAGAGCAATGGGTCTCCCGGAATAGTCTCCGAACAAAACAAATTCAACCATTACATGACACAATCACCATATACCACGATATAAAAATCATCTCATCAAAGCATAAAACAAACACCACGTTTATCCATACAATAACCATACAATGCTCAATTCACTCTTTTCTTTTCTTTTTTTTCAACAAAAGATAATGATCACATCCCTTTGTAGACTACTAACACAGTAATGTAACAAGATTAAATCATACATGCAAACACTATAATATCAAACAAGGTTATTTTTACCATACCATAACATGGATCAAACACTCAGTATCAATACTTAGCAACATGCTTGCATTTAAACAATAACCAATCATCGTGCATAGCAAAACACTAGTCCATGTTATAAAACAAAAGAAATACATCACCATAATCAACATCGACTCCCCATATCCCAGCCTGGATGAAACCAGCACTAACGGATTACATAGGGAATATCGAGCTAAACACATAAAGCCTTAACCCGATAAACGACCCTATTATTTTTCTTATATCTTATCTAAATGCTTTACTTAAGTCCTACATGTTCGTATATAGCTTGTGTCCAATTGCAATAAAAACGGAAGTGAAACGAGCCTTAATTTGGATATTTAAGTAAAAAGGATCAAATTGTAAATTTTCATAATTCTTAAATATTAAAAGGAAATCATACAATCGATTATAGCTATCGTAGACCCCATAATAACTAGAGGCATGCTTCCTAATATTACTCAATTCCAATAGCTAATTAAACAAACATGCTCCAAGCAAACACAATGTTGCATCAATATTCAACTTGTTCAACATTCAATACATACCCAAGTTCGTATAATCAAAGTGAAACTTATCAACCCAAGACCATTGCTCTCTTGCAACAAGAAACTATACCTCCATTGCTCTCTTACTACTACTACTACTACACTTTAGAACACATACTTGAAAATTTCATCGACATGTACTTGGAATTTTGCTTTTCTTGGCTACCTCGGTTATTATCTTTGCATCGTAAGGTAAAAGAGAGGGTAAGCATAAGCTTAGTGAGGGGTAAAACAAAAATAATACCACCTTTGCAATGCAGTTCATAAGTCCATCAATAAAACACTTTAAACCATGCCATATCATGCTCAATATAAATGTCTCAACAATGTTTACAAAACCAAAACAATTTCCTCACCAAGTGTCTATTATCTCTTTCCATACAAAACTAAAATTCTCAAGACTTTTATGCTTTTAAAACAACAAAACTTATGGCCCTTTTAAATGCATAAGCATCTCTATGCACAAAACTTGATCAAGAACACATGCTTGAGAAACTCATGGCTTTAAAACATTAAATTTTTTATACAATTATAAATCAACATATTCCACAGTCTCATGCTTTACAATACACAAAAGTCTCAATAATAATTCATACATATTGGCAACTAAGTGACTAACTTTGTTCAAACCATATACCCATCGAATACACAGATTCCTTATTCCTTATCTAGAGACACTTGGTCTCAACATGCATCGGTTGGACATGATGTCACCCTTGTATAAATGTTACCCCCACTACGTACATGATAAATGCTCAACTCACTATCACTTTCTACACTTTTCATGGGCACTTATCATTAATTCTACACCTACTTGAACCAATGCTTGAGCTTAATGTGATATATTTAGGGATTATAGTTCTAAAGATTATATTTATGAAAAAAGGCGTATTTTACTACATTTTCTTATCTGTGCAGGAACAAGTACTACCGAGGTAGCAGAATGAGGACGAGGAAGAACCTAATGTTGAGGCAACAGATATGAAAAAGGCAATATGGTTGGCAATTGAAGGATAAAAATGAGAAGAACGTTGTTGAGCAAGAAGCCCAAGATTTAGAGCTGAACAAAAACAAGAAAAGCCCAAGGACAAGGCCACGCGGGATGAAACCTTTTAGAAGGTCAAACTTGGAAATATTTACCCTATTTGAATAACTTGTTCCCTACTCCAATCTATACTCTAATTAGGAAAGGTTTGCCCTAGGTCAAGCATATATAAGGCAAAGTCGTCCTAGAGGTTAAAGGAGAGACAATATAGAGAGATTTAGATAGTCGAATTTTGAGAGAGTTTTTAGGAACAATTCTTCCCATCATGTTCTAAGCTTTCTTAGGGTGTTGGTGAAGGTTGTTAAGTATTTGTGAGAGGAGATTGTATTTTGATTCTTATTTCAATGCAATAAAATATCAAAGTTTTCTTATTCTTTTCCATTCTTTGTTCTTGCATCCAATCCTGAGAGAGAAGTTTGTAAGTAATCTATTTATTTAGACTCGGGAGAGTTAGACTAACGAAAGGAGTAAGTACGGTATTCAACTTGATTGGAGGATACTAACTTAGCCTAAGGATAGGTCAAGAGTTTTAACGGTTAAAAGAAGTGTGGGATGGGTTGTTGGTTATAATTGATTAACACCTGGAGGTATCATCAAGGACTAACCTTGAACAATGTTTCGAGTTAGGGATAAGCGAATCCATACAAGGACACTTTGTCAAACTTTGGTAAATCTGCCAAAGAGTAAGGGATTGTCGCGGTAGAGAATATTGTTGTTGTATAGACAGTCAGTACAGTCGAGGCAGTGTTGTGCAATTGCATTGAAACAGAAGCAGATAAATCAAATCCATAATATAACACAACTGAATCCTAACCTCTCTCTCATATTTGATCTTACCTTAGTTAGTTTAGTTTATTTAGTTAATTCAATATCAAACTAAATTGTGTTTTTACTTTAATTTTACAGAAGCAAGAGAACTGAAGGAAGCATATTAAGTATACCAATCCCTGTAGAGACGATACTTGATAAATTACTTATCACTTTATTACTTGACGTGTACACTTGCACTAATTGCGTACTTTATACACGCATCAAGTTTTTGGCGCCGTTGTTGGGGATTGACAACTAAATTTTGTTTTCTTTATTTTCTTACTTTTATTTTAGTATTAGTTGTTTTTATTTTTATTTTTATTTGGTTTTTGGTTACGACCAGGGCTAACCCTAGCAATCCACTGCGTGAGATTTACCCAGAAATCAAAAGAACTTATCAGAGGCTGGGAAGACAAATCCAAGGAGCCATGGCAGTGAATCCAGGAAATCAGAACCTACCTGAAGGCATTGGAGGCCATCAATAGCAACCACTGCCGCGACAGCTAACTGTCAGAGACTTTCTGGTGAAAGATTTAAATGGATTGAACCCTGGAGTTGTTACACCAGAAATTGAGGCAACCCACTTTGAACTTAAACCTATAATGTTCAATATGCTTAATACTATTTGACAATTCAACGGGGCTGCAATAGAAGATGTCAGGCAGTACCTCAAATCCTTCATGAAAGTATGCAACTCTTTCAAAATCCAAGGAGTTCATAAAGATATTTTGAGGCTGAAACTTTTCCCTATTCACTAAGGGATAGGGCCAAAACCTGGTTGAACAGTACTCCGGCAGGATCAATTGGATCTTGGAGTGAACTCTACCGAGAATTCATTACGAGATTTAACCCTACAAATCTATATGATCGAATCTGTAATGAGATTACTTCGTTTAGACAGGCTGATGGCGAACCTATGTAAGAGGCTTGGGAACGCTATAGAGAGTAACTGAACAGATGTCCACTACATGGATTCCCATTATGGATATTCGGTAAAGACATTGATGTTGGTAATACAATGAGATTTTTGGAAATGGATAAACGTGATTTTGAATTGGTGCATATATAAGATAATTGCTGAAAATGCATGGTTTAAAAAGGCATACATGGTTAAGGAAAACATGGAAAAATGAATTTGGAATATATGTGGTTATTTGCCTTCAAATTAAAGGTGCCATTGGGCATGACTTTCGGTTCATTTGTTGAGCATATTATTGATGCATCATGAGCTAAAAATGAATTGGAATATTATGTGGTTATTTGCCTTGAAATTGATGGTGCCATTGGGCATGACATTTGGTTCATTTGTGAACATATTATGCATGCATTATGAGCAGCAAATTATCATGCACATTTGATTATGATATTGGCTTAGTGACATTAACTTTAGATTCGAATATGAATGACATGTAATTAAGATTGTCTTAAGTGCATTATAAACACTATTGAGAATAAAGAATATTGCCTACACGTAACAAGGATGACTTTGTGTCTAATCGTGCGTGGTAGAGCCGCCTACACGTCACAAGGGTGACTATGTGTCCAATCGTGCGTGGTAGTGCTATAATGGTGACTTTGTGTCATGTCAATGGTGACTTCGTGTCATGTAAATGGTGACTTTATGTCATGACGAGACTAATGGTTTCTAACAATGGATCCGTGTATTCGGTAAACATAAGGTTCACAATAAGTGATCACTAGAAGCCAATATGCATACATGGATTAAAAGAGAACATTGTGCATCATTCATGAAATGTATTGATAATGTCGAACATACTCAAGAAAGTGATTTGATATTATAGACATGAACGTGGAATGTTAAGCATGCATGTTTTAATGATGCATTGCACACTATGGTTTCATTATGGTTTTAAATAGATGCATTGATGATCTTGTATAGATCTTCCTCACTAAGCATGTTTGCTTAGGCTCTCTTTTTATCCTTATAGAAAAATAAAGGTACTCGAGACTACATTCGGAGCAAGGAAACCAAGGGGAAAGGCTACTTCAAATTCGGTATGTTTTGACAAATAAGTTGGGGCTTGGTAATGTGTAAACCCAACCTATGTGAGGAGTGTGAACTTAGACTTTGGTTTATGTTGAAATAAGACCTATGTTGCTTTATTATTAATTGATGGACTATGATATTGTTTGGATTGTTGAATGATGTACATGCATGATCGTTAAGACTTTAATCATGTTCTAGGTAGCATACCTATAGTTTGCTTGATATTCTTGACGTTAATAATCATGTGTTATATGTTGTTAATTATGCCTAGGACTTATGCATATAGATGGTAGTGTTTAATGGTTGTGTATTGAGTCTTTAGTGTTCACTTAGTGTCACAGAACTTTTGGGTTCCAGCCCCGAAGTTTCGTAACCTCAGTGAAGGTTCCGAAACCTATGTCAAATAGTTTCGAAACCATCAGGAACGTTTCGAAACCTTGCGGGCAATTTCATTTTAGAAAGTTACTGGACGCGAAAAGTTTTGAAACCTTCAGGAAAGTTTCGAAACCTTTTAAAAAAAGATTCGAAACCTTTATGAAAGGTTTCGAAACCTTTGACTACCAGGAATTGATAGTCGCTGGAAATTATACTTTAGTCCTGGATACCTTTCTTTGTTCAATTAGGGTACCTACAGATGCTATTTTGAGCTGAAATTTCACATGGATGCATAAAGTTGATTTAATTTCAAGATGGCTAACTCAATTTGGAAGAAGTCCTTATAATCTAAAAGATTTACATTTTGGTCCCTAACTTAGTGAAACATGCAATTGATGAAGTTAGAATGCTCCGTTTGACTTGAAATTTTCTGTGAGGGATACTCGTATGTTTAGTTAAACTTTGATGAAAAGAATTTCTATTTTTTTATTAGAATTTAAAAGTTCTATGTTTTAGTCCTTAATTTACTTAAGTGTTTAATCGGATATTTGTTTATGATCAGACTGTTTCTGTTAATGTCTTGTATGAGACCTTGACATGTAGGAATACAATTATGCATCAAGAAAAAAATAACGGTTTTAGGGTTGTTTATCGAATCGGGCCTTTGCGGGTTTGGTTTGATATTCCTTGTGTAACCCATTAGTGTCAGTTTCATCTAGGCCGGGCTAAGGGGGTTACATTTGATGGTATCAGAGCCAGGTTTGTAAAGTGTGTAGTTGGTTGGTTAAAACATGTGTAGGATTGCTAAGTTGTGTATTTAAATATGCGATTGATCATGATATGTGTGATTGAGCCTGATATGTTGTTGGTTTGTGAAAATCTATTCATGATGATTGTACTTTGAGTAATGATGATTATACTGGGGTTATCGGTTACACATTACCAATGCCAACATATATTCAGATGCTCTCAATTATCCCTTAGATCTTGCCCGATGTAAGTTTTTTTTATTTTAATATTATGTTTTAAACTTTAAGTTTAAGGTTTTTAGAATATGCTTATGAGACGTAAGTCACTAGCTAGTATTGGTATGAACATTGATGGTCAAGATTGAGGATGAAACGACTGCTAGGGAAGAGTAATTTCTTCCTCCTCGGTGAGTGTACCTCCGGTTATGTAGGGAGGTCAGTTTAGGGTGTTGCACCATTCTTTCAGGTGTGTTTTAGTTTGCTGAAGCCGGTACGGCTGTTGCTAATCTAACTTGGGAGTTATCAACAGGATGGTAGTTGAAGTTGTTGGAATTGAGGATGTTATTTGTGAGTGTGAACAATAATCATCCTTAGAGTAAGAGCACATATATGTATATATGTATAGATAATGTAGGACGTGCATGCATTCTTGAGCATGACATTAGAAATTGCATTTACATGCACATGCACTTACGTAGGCATTTATGAGGGCATACAGGAAATCATGCATACATTTGTTTACACTTGCGAGTAGCTCCTTGAGGGTGTAAGTGGAGTATGGTTGGTTCTTTTAAGGTGAAGGTATGGAAAAAAAAGAAAAAGGGGGTTGAAAGGACTTTCTTGTAGTGTTGAGCTGAATGTGTAGTGGGCAAGCTACCCTTTTGGTTAGAGAATAGTCTTGGATGAAGAATGAGTGGTTCATCTCAGAGTTGTGAATGTTTGAAACCAAGATAAATACCTTGAGTTATGGTTAGTTTGAGTTGGTCATTACTAAAGGAAGGGCTGAGTTTTGCGGATTCTTTCTAGTTAGGATTTAGTGGTTGTAATAAGGTTGCAGCATGTTTTGTAGAGTAAGGCGGATTGATGTTTTTCTGAGTGATGTGAAATTATTTTGTGGAAATTACATGAAATTCTTTGTAGTGTGATTAATGTACAATTAGATCGGGGGTTATGATCGATCTGGTATGGTCAGGATGGAAGTAAAATATGAGATATATATTGGTATGAGAGTTGTGATATCGGGGGTTTGAATTATGGATTGTTGTGACCTTGAGAGGTTTGGTTGTACTATAAAGGAGGAAAGTGTACATGTTGGGTTACAAGATGTTAAGTTGGATATACCTCGAGTAAAGTTAGTTTTTGATGATATTTGAAGTGGTGTATCGAGGACCGCTAGACAATTTAAGGTTTGTATCGGTTATTCAGTCTTATGGATTTCCTTTTATCAAAAAGTGTTGTGAGGGTTTGTGTTTGGTGGGTTCATGTTTGTGAATGTTTCATCAAAATTGTTACTGCTTTGACAAGGTTATAAAATAAGAGATGTTGGAACTAGTGGAAGGAATAGTTTTACAAGCTTGGATTTTGTTATGGTATAGTTAAGGTAAGAGTTAGTTTGTCGATGAGTTTATAATGGGAAGGAGTTTTGGGTTAAGTGTCAAGGCACTTAATGATGTGTAGATTTTAAAGTTTGAACCATGGTGTTGAGTTGGCTATGGTGGCTAAACCTTTAGTTGGAGGTATTGTCGTGGAGATGAGTACGATGTTGGGTTTGACACAAAGTTGGTAAGTTTCTTGTATGATGTGTTTTGTAGAATGTTAGCAATCGGGGATGACTTAACTTGCATAAGGATGCATACAATGAGAGTTTGTTATGTGGGGTAATCCAGGGTTGTTGTGGAGTTACGAGGGAAGATGTTCGTTTAACCTATAGGGAGACCTAGTAAAATGGTGGAGCTATGAGCGGGACTCTATCTTGGTAAAGTTGATCGGGGACAACTCGTGGCAAGGTGTTTGTTGAGGGTCTAGTTAAGGATATGCTTGGCAAGGTTTAGCTTTGTGTTGAGAATCTTTTTGTGTTATGTGAACCGCATGGTTGTTTCGAAAAGTACCGAGATGGAATGGTATCTTGATCAAGGCTTATGGTAATCTTTTTCCATGAGTTTGGTGGTAAGTGTTATGGTAGGAGTTGGGGAAACATGTGTTTTCGACTAAGCTTCTTTGGATTATGTTTGAATCATATGTAAATGTTTATCTTTCTGATAAGGTAAGAGTGAGTATCAATCTTCTTTAGGTTATTAGTAGTAGTAATGGTGCCAAGGTTGAAGTCGGAAAGAATCATCATAATTTTGGTAGTAAGTTTTATGGATGGTATGGAGTTTTCTTACGAGGGTTGTTGGATCAATCGTTTGTTTGAGTACGGTTTTCTTGGGTTTCTAAGTCCCATTGGAAAGATATGTGAGTGGTGTATCTAGAATATGTTAAGATTTGAGAGTTTTTAAGACCGACATAGGTTGCCGTTTGGATGTTGGGTTTTATCATTCATAGGTAAATGGATGATATGTTGTGATGTTATGATATGGTTAATATGACTCATAATGAAGTTGTTGGTGGTGGTGGAGTTGCGTGAGACAATGTTGACAGTTTTGTGCAAAGTTAGTTTGAAGCTTGTTGGTGGAGCATCATTGTGTGGGTGAAGGTTGGTGAAAGGCTTAGTTGGTTACCTGGTATGTGGGAGGATGTCAAAAATCAGGTTAGTTCGATGGTGGTGGTATGGAAACTGTTGCGGTTATCAAGAGTTGGTTATCAATCTTAGGGGGTTTCCTTTTGAGTTATGTTTTCTGTAAAGGTTGAGATGGTGTGGTGGGTTGTACATTGTTGCTTTGGTGTGAGGAAAGAATATGTTGGTTGTCCGAAGAGGGTAAGTGTGGGTTGTCTGTTGCATACCATCCGGAGAAAGCTAATGTGATGGCTGAATCTTTAATTCGTAAGACGACAGTTGAGTTGAGGGTGATGTTTGCTAAGTTGAGTATTTCAAAGGAAGGTGGTTGAGTGGTTGAGTTGTAAGTAAAACCTATCTTGGTTGAGATAATAAGGTGAAACAGTTAGAGGATGAGACGTTGGTACCTTTTGTGGAGGATATTGCTGAGGGTAGACCGACCGAGTATCATTTTGATGATGATGAGGTGTTGTGTTTTAGAGGTCAGATTATGGTGCTGGATGATGTTGAGTTGGGGTAAACTATTTTGGTAGAAGCTCATACTAGTCCGTTTGCTATGCATCCGGGTAGAGTGAAGATGTATAGAGGTCTTAAAAGTGTGTACTTTTGGATTGGTTTAAAGAAAGATGTGACGAAGTCTAAGAAGGATTTTATATGGGTTATTGTTGATAGGTTTTCAAAGTGTGCACATTTTCTTGCTGTGCATACGACGTGTTCTATGGATAAGTTGGTAGAATTGTATGTTCCTGAGGTGGTAAGGTTGTGTGGTGTACCTAAATCGATCATATCGGATAGAGATCCGTGTTTTATCTCTATGTCTTGAGAAGAGTTTGTAGGTTGCTTTGGTTACAAGGCTTAGTTTAGTACTGCTTATCATCTTCTGACAGATGGCCAGTCTAAACGTGTTATTCAGACTTTGGAGGATATGTTGAGGTGTTGCATCATTGAGCTTCAAGGTTCTTGGGGGAAACAATTGTCTTTGGTAGAGTTTGCATATAACAATTGCTCCAAGCGAGTATACAGATGGCACCGTTTGAGGCTTTATACGGGCGTAGGTATTGTACACCTTTGTGTTGGAAAGAAGTTGGGAAAAAGTATGTTTCTTTGCCTCAAGTTTTAAAAGGTACGAATGAGAAGGTTAAGTTTATTTGTGCTAAACTTAAGAAAGCTTTGGATGGGCAGAAGTTCTATGCCGATTTAAAGCGCAGAGAGATAAAGTATGTTGTTGGAGATAAAGTGTTTCTTAAGGTTCTCCGTGGAAGAAGGTGATGAGGTTTGGACGTAAGGGTAAGTTGAGTCCTCGTTTTATTGGGCTGAATGAGTTGTTAGAGCGAATTGGTCCTGTTGTTTATCAATTGAGGTTGTCGGTGGAGTTGAGTTGGATGAATTATGTTTTTCATGTATCGATGCTTCGTAAGTATGGTTCAGATCCTTCTCATGTTGTTCTAGTTGAGGAGTTTGAGTTAAGAGCGGATATGAGTTATGAGGAGGAACCAGTAAGGATTTTGGATGTGGATACAAAAGTTCTTCGAGGAAGGAACATAGTTTTGGTTAAAGTGTTTTAGAAACACCGAGGTGCCGAAGAGGCAACTTGGGAGATAAGGAAAAAGTAAGGAGGAACAGTTTCTCACTTGTTTGCTTTAGGTGAGAATTTCGAGGACGAAATTTTCTTAAGAGGGGGAGAGTTATAACATTCCGATTTGGGGTTAGTAGTTTGGGTATTAGTTAGGAGAATTCGATTCGGATCGAATCGGATTCTTCGATTCGGGTCGAATCGGATTCTTCGGTTTGGGTCAAATCGGATTCTTCGGTTCGGGTCAAATCGGATTCTTCGGTTCGTTATTTCGGGGAAATATAAAATAAAAATATTTTAATTAGAAAAGTAATAATTTTAGAATATGGTTTAAAAATATTAAAAAGATGTTTCAAAATTAAAAGAATGTAATTTGAACTTTAAATTGATTTTTAATTGTGCCTAATTATGAATTGGTGATCAAATTGTAATTTTTGGAAAATAATGAAGGATTTAATTTGTAATTTTCGGAACTTGTTATTTTTAGTGACTAAATTGGAAAGCAAACTATACTTAGAATCCTTAGAGGGCCATAAACCCAATTTACTTTTTAAATAATGAATTATTCACCAAAATGATTTTTAATTAGTTTATTAAAAGATGACAATCATTTTCTCACTTAACCACTTATTTTCTCTCATCTTTTTCTCTCATTTTCTCTTTATGTTTCATCTATTTTCTTCAATTCCTTGCTGATTTTTCCATCTTTTTCAACAAAAATTACTTCATTTTAATCATCTCTTCATTCTTTACAAAGCCTAATCATCAATTTTACTAAATCAACAACAATTTGCAAGGAATCAAGAAGAGAAATTCTCATCTTTTTGGTAGATAGATATCAAAGGTAATTTGCTAGATTTTAACACTTTTTCTAAGGTTCTTTATTGAAATTCCCAAGTATTAGCTTGTTAATCCTTAAATGAAACTTGATTTTATGTTTTCAATGCTAGATCTAATGATTTTATGAATGTTCTTGTGAAATCTTTTTAGATCTCATTCAATGCTGTAATTAGATGGATTTAATTATGTTATTATGTCAATTAAATGATTAATTGAGTGTTCAATTGATGGTACATTAATTTAATCCCGGAATAATACAACCGGTGTTGTTTTAAGGTGATTTTCGGTTGTTTTAAGGGTTGTTTTAGGTGTTCTAATGTTGCTGGAGGTATAAGGATGGTTTATATGTGTTTTTGGTTCATAATTGAAGTGGATTAGATGTTAGATTCATTAGGTTTGGGGCTGATGTTGTTCGGATGCATTTCGGCTTAGTTTTCGGTCTTTTCGGCTAAGTTTTCAGTGTTTTGTGGAGGTTTGATGTGGCTGTTGGTTTGATCATGTTATGATGTGAATATACTCTGTTTTTAATGATGTACAGGTAGTGCAAGAAGGTGCATAAGTGGCTGGTGCATTGGCGTTGACATTGGAGCATCGGCGAAGACTCGTTTCGCTTGTCGGTGAGTGTTTTTCGGACTTAAAGCGAATCACATTGGTACGGTTCTGTTTTGGGGACTATGGAAGAGTGTGAAAACTTTCCATAGTTCAAGAGTAAGTAAAGTAAATATTTTTGATATATTAACATGAGCTTCGGCTACATTCGGTAAAGACATTGATGTTGGTAATGCAAAGAGATTTTTGAAAATGGATAAACATGATTTTGAATTGGTGCATGCATGAGATAATTGCTGAAAATGCATGGTTTAAAAAGGCATACATGGTTAAGGAAAACATGGAAAAATGAATTTGGAATATATGTGGTTATTTGCCTTCAAATTAAAGGTGTCATTGGGCATGACTTTCAGTTCATTTGTTGTGCATATTATGGATGCATCATGAGCTAAAAATGAATTGGAATATTATGTGGTTATTTGCCTTGAAATTGATGGAGTCATTGGGCATGACATTTGGTTCAGTTGTGAACATATTATGCATGTATTATGAGCAGCAAATTATCGTACACATTTGATTACGATATTGGTTTAGTGACACTAACTTTAGATTCGAATACGAATGACATGTCATTAGGATTGTCTTAAGTGCACTATAAACATTATTGAGAATAAAGAATATTGCCTACACGTAACAAGGGTGACTTTGTGTCCAATCGTGCGTGGTAGAGCCGCATACACGTAACAAGGGTGACTATGTGTCCAAACGTGCATGGTAGTGCTATAATGGTGACTTCGTGTCATGTCAATGGTGACTTTATGTCATGACGAGACTAATAGTCTCTAACAATGGATCCGTGTATTCGGTGAACTTAAAGTCCACAATAAGTGATCACTAGAAGCCAATATGCATTCATGGATTAAAAGAGAACATTATGCATCATTCATGAAATGTATTGATAATGTTGAACATACTCAAGAAAGTGATTTGATATTATAGACATGAACATTGAATGTTAAGCATGTATGTGTTTAATGATGCATTACAAACTATGGTTTCATTATGGTTTTAAATAGATGCATTGATGATCTTGTGTAGAGCTTCCTCTCTAAGCATGTTTGCTTATGCTCTCTTTTCATCCATGTAGAAAAATAAAGGCACTCGGGACTACATTCGGAGCAAGGAAATCAAGGGGAAAGGCTACTTCAAATTCGGTATATTTTGACCAATAAGTTGGGGCTTGGCAATGTGTAAACCCAACCTATGTGAGGAGTGTGAACTTAGACTTTGGTTTATGTTGAAATAAGACCTATGTTGCTTGATTGTTAATTGATGGACTATGGTATTGTTTGGATTGTTGAATCATGTACATGTATGATCGTTAAGACTTTAATCATGTTCTAGGTAGCATGCCTATAGTTTTCTCGATATTCTTGACGTTGATAATAATTTGTTATATGTTGTTAATTATGCCTAGGACTTATGCATATAGATGGTAGTGTTTAATGGTTGTGTATTGAGTCTTTAGTGTTCACTTAGTGTGAAAGAACTTTTGGGTTCCAGCCCCGAAGTTTCGTAACCTCAGTGAAGGTTCCGAAACCTTTGTCAAATAGTTTCGAAACCATCAGGAAGGTTTCGAAACCTTGCGGGCAATTTCAATTTTAGAAAGTTACTGGACGCGAAAAGTTTTGAAACCTTCAGGGAAGTTTCGAAACCTTTTACAAAAAGTTTCGAAACCTTTATGAAAGGTTTCGAAACCTTTGACTACTAGGAATTGATAGTCGCTGGAAATTATACTTTAGTCCCGGATACCTTTCTTTGTTCAATTAGGGTACCTACAGATGCTATTTTGAGCTGAAATTTCACACGGATGCATAAAGTTGATTTAATTTCAAGATGGCTAACTCAATTTAGAAGAAGTCCTTATAATCTAAAAGATTTACATTTTGGTCCCTAACTTAGTGAAACATGCAATTGATGAAGTTAGAATGCTCCGTTTGACTTGAAATTTTCCGTGAGGGATACTCATATGTTTAGTTGAATTTTGATGAAAAGAATTTCTACTTTTTATTAGAATTTAAAAGTTTTACGTTTTAATCCTTAATTTACTTAAGTGTTTAATCGGATGTTTGTTTATGATCAGATTGTTTCCGTTAATGTCTTGTATGAGACCTTGACATGTAGGAATACAATTATGCATCTAGAAGAAAAAAAATAATGGTTTTAGGGTTGTTTATCGAATTTGACCTTTGTGGGTTTGGTTTGATATTCCCCGTGTAACCTATTAGTGTCGGTTCCATCTGGGCTGGGCTAAGGAGGTTACACAAAGTTACACCAGCATTACAGGAGGATACAGATAAGGAGAATTTGGATCCTGAACAAACTAAATAAAAAGACATTGCCACAACAAAAAGCTCGGCAGCACCTGTACTTCCTGCCGAGACAGCGAGACAAACCCTGGATAAGATGCGACCACCACCACCTTTCCCACAAAGGCTGAAAAAACAGAAACAGGACCACCAGTTCAAGAAATTCCATGATATACTAAAGCAAGTTCACATCAACTTGCCATTCGTTCAGGCAATTGAACAGATGCCCAACTACGCTAAATTCTTGAAAGACATTGTGTCTAAGAGAAAGAAGCTATGTGAGTTTGAGATAGTGGCAGCAACTGAAGGATGCATGGCAATGCTGCACAATCGTATGCCACCCAAACTGAAGGATCTTGGATGCTTTACCATACCTTGTGTGATTGGTAATAATTATGAAGAAAAGGCTCTATGTGACCTAAGAGCAAGTGTAAATGATCCTAAGAAGACCTTTCCTTGCTACTGGACGAACCTTAATAGATATGAAAAACGGGGAGTTAACAATGAGGGTAAATGATCAACAAGTCAGACTCAATGCGTTCTACAAATTGAAAAAACATGATGGTCCAAAAGAGTGCAAAGCCCTCCAAACAACTGAAGCAGATGCCAAATATCTTGTCTAGGCAGCACACTCGGCAGATTATTTGGTAAGAAAAGTAAAACAAATGGAGAGGAAAAAAATAAAGAAAGGATTGGCCAACAATTGCAGAAAAAAACAGGCGAACAAGAGATGAACAATTTGAGAGATACATGTAAATGCACTCCACTAGTAACCTAATCTTTTCCCTTCTATTCTACTTTATTATATTAGGATTAGTTTTAATTTAGAATTTATATGTTTATTTTCAATATTTTTTTATAATATTATTATTTTTAGTAATATTTGTCTTTTATTATTAATATGTTTATTTAAGTTTTCTTTTTAGGATAATAAAGTCAAGAATAAAAGATAAATAGTTTAGAGCAGAAACTCTACCGAGGGCAGTAAACAGTGTCAGAAGCCGCAGAAGTCCCAACGGGCAGAAATAGTGTAACGGCAATCTGTTGAGTTTTCTGCCGCGGCAGTAAATGCTCACAGGCAGTAAATTAAAAACGGCTACAAAACGGTTAATGGTTAAAACGGTCACACTGCCGAGGTCTATATAAACAACATCCCTCTCTTGAACTATTCACTCTTGTATTCTCGAATTTCTTTAGCATTCTACTCTTGCTCTCACAAAACGTTCATAATCCTTCTTGAACTTTTTCAAAACACTCTATCAAAACTCTCAATCCTACAATCATCAATGGCAGCATACAATAGATTTGTCCCCGCCACTGTTGCAGAAAGATTCAACAGATCTTTTGTTGCTCGGCAGCTGTGAGAAGAACAAGGATTTCAGCAATCTGAGGAAGAAAATTTTGGGATTAAACACTTTTTGTTCGACAAAATTCAGCATAAAAAATGGCAACTTTTCTGCCTACAACCTGATCAAGACAATGCAACCATAGTGCGTGAGTTCTATGCACATGGGCCAAGCAAGGACAACCTCTTTGTCCACTGCCGAGGCAGACCTATACGCCTTGATGCTGAAACAATTAATAAGTTCTACGGCCTAGCATCGAAACGAGATAGATATACCGAATTCATGGACGACATCATCACACAAGACTATGAATTAATCAAGGACGACCTTTGTTACAACAACACCATGGGAAACCGGTGCCCATAGAGGTTCTGTGACAAGGCAAAGCCTCAAGCCCGAGGCAAAATTATGGTGCACATTTGTCAAGAGACGCCTCATCCCTACTTCCCATAACAACTATGTGGACCGCAAGAGATTGGTGTTGATCCAGTCAATCATCAACAAGAGGATGATCAACGTTGGAGAGATCATTCTTCGAGAAATTCATGATTATGTTAAGAAGGAACGTGGACCATTATATTTCCTATGTTTAATGTTTGCTTTGTGTATTGCTGTAGGAGTACCAGTTGAAGACACCGACCAATACACACCAACAAGGCAAGGATGGACAAGAGAATTCTGACACAGAGTGATACAGATCACACAGGCAAAACCTGTCCAGGCAACGCCACAATAATTTACTGTTGACTTCACTACTGGAGCCCAATATACAGCAGAGATGCCAAGAACAGCCGAAGCCCCTACCGCAGCAAACCCCTACCAAGAAATTCTTCAAAGGATGGAAACCATGGACCTTCACCAGCAAAGATACATGAAATACAAACAAAACTTTAACAGCACCCTTACTTAGATGATGATGCAGAATTTCCCCAACCAAGGAGTACAATTTCCAGAATGCCCTACAAATATATTTGTAACAGCAGCACCTCACACAGAGACCACTCTAGCTCTAGGGTCGAGATTATTTTTCACCTCCAGACCGCAACAGCAATACCATGCAGCTGGCCCATCTAGGGCAACAAACGCTGCCGCGGCATCATCCGCAAGCAGAAGACCTTCGAAATGAAGAGGAGTTTTTAGCACTCCCCCAAGATCGCCAATACCAATAGGCAGTCTATCAGCTGAGATAGATGCCTACGTTCATCAGAGCTCATCAACTGCCGAACCTAGCATCCAGCATGCCGGGGCAGATCTAGAAAATGAAGGATGCACAGAGATCATGGATACAGACGATGAAGAAGGAGAAGAATTTAATGCCCCAATAAAAAGGGCAACGCCTACGAGAGTTCAGCCGCCGAGAAGAGCAAAGTCATCACCACCACAAGGGCAAAATCATCAGCAACCAGACCAAGGAGACAAATTATAGAACAAAGTTCTTCTGAATCATATTAATTGTTCTTCTTTATTATTGCTTATATAAATTGTTTTTTTTTCTTTTCTATTATTTGCTTATATGTTATATTTTTTACCTACTGCCTGCCTCTAAATTAAGCATTGAGGACAATGCTTGGTTTGAGTTTGAGGGTGTAGAGCCACTGCCGAGACTATCTACTGCCGCGGCCTTGCCATGAAAATGAAGTTTTTAGTGATATAATATTTTTTATGTCCACCACTGTACTTAAAATTGTTGCTATACTTTTGCACTGCCCTTCAGTAGTACTGTCTTAGTTTATTCTTAAAGACAATAGAAACCTTTCTCCTTACCATAACTAAGATCTGTTTTGAAGACTTGATTCTAGGATACTTAAGGATAAAAACTTAGAAGTTTTCTATAAGGTTGAACTTAAAAAAAACACTTTTGTGACTTGTTTGGATATAGGAATTCTTTTAATAACTTAGGTGATAAACACTTAGAATTTAGAAAGGTGACTAGAGGTGTCTATGACTGACTCTAGGAAAAACTCTTCTTCATGCTAGAGGTGCCCGAAATTGGCTCTAGTATGCATAAAGGAATAACAAAAGAAATAAGGAGTTAAGAAATAGAAAATACAATACTTGAGGTGCCCGAAATTGGCTCAAGAAATTGTTGTTATAAGAAGAGTACACTAAAACCAAGTCTATTTGTCTTGAGCTTAGAGTGTATATAAGAAAGCCTTTATTCAAACTTGTCCGTAAACACACACACACACACTAGTCTTATAACTTGTCTTCTAAGTACACCCTTAGGAAACCGAAAAGTTAAGTCTAAAGAATAGATAATGGTTATGGTGGGGAGAATAGATGGAAGCACAAGACCAAGAAATAATAGAGTTTGACAAATTAATGAATTACACTGCTTGAGGACAAGCAATAGTTCGAGTTTGGGGGGGTGATAAGTGCTCAACTCACTATCACTTTTTACACTTTTCATTGGCACTTATTATTAATTCTACACCTACTTGAACCAATGCTTGAGCTTAATGTGATATATTTAGGGATTATACTTCTAAAGATTATATTTGTAGAAAAGGCGTACTTTACTATATTCTCTTATCTGTGCAGGAACAAATATTGCCGAGGCAGGACCTGATACCGAGGCAATAAATATGAAAAAAGAAATATGGCTGGCAATTGAAGGAGAAAAATGAGAAGAACATTGTTGAGCAAGAAGCCCAAGATTCGGAGCTGAACAAAAACAAGAAAAACACAAGGACAAGGCCACGCGGGATAAAACCTTCTAGAAGATCAAACTTAGAAATATTTACCCTATTTGAATAACTTCTTCTCTACTCCAAGTTGTACTCTAATTAGGAAAGGTTTACCCTGGGCAAGCCTTTATAAGGCATAGTCATCCTAGGGATTAAAGGAGATACGATATAAAAAGATTTAGATAGCCGAATTTTGAGAGAGTTTGTAGGAATAATTCTTCCCATCATGTTCTAAGTTTTTTTAGGGTGTTGGTGAAGGTTGTTAAGTATTTGTGAGACGAGATTGTATTTTGATTCTTATTTCAATGCAATAAAATATCAAAGTTTGCTTATACTTTGCCCTTCTTTGTGGTCTACGGATAGGTTAAGAGTTTTAGCGGCTAAAAGAAGTGTGGGATTGGTTGTTGGTTATAATTGATTAATGTCGAGAGGTATCATCAAGGACTGACCTTCAAAAGCATTTCGACTTAGGGATAAGCAAAGCCATACAAGGACACTTTGCCGAACTTTGATAAATCTACCCAAGAGCAAGGGATTGCCGCGGCAGAGAATATTGTCGCTGTCGAGACAGTATCTGCAGTACTGCCGAGGCAGTGCAGTGCAATTGCATTGAAACAGAAGTAGATAAATCGAATCCACAATACAACACAACTGGATTCTACCCTCTCTCTCATATTTGATATTACCTTAGTTAGTTTAGTTTATTTAGTTAATTCGATATCAAAATAAATAGTGTTTTTACTTTTATTTTACAGAAGCAAGAGGACTGAAGGAAGCATATTAAGTACACCAATCCCTGAGAAGACGATACTCGATAAATTACTTATCACTTTATTACTTGACGTGTACACTTGCACTAATTGCGCACTTTATACACGTATCAGTACGGTCGGATAAAAAGTCACCCTTGTTTACGTATGGGTCAACTATATGCACGGTCAGACACAAAGTCACCCTTATTTACATATAGGCAAGCTTTACACGTACGGTCAGACACAAAGTTACCCTTGTTTACGTGTAAGCAACATCATTATTCTCATAATCTTATAGTGCACTTAATCCTAATGACATGTCATTTGTATTCGTGGTCTTAAATGTGTCACTAAGCCACTATCATTCTTATTATGTATGGTAGCTTGTTGTTTTACAATGCACTCAACATATATTCATCAAAGTGAAACCAAATCATACTCAACGACTTAATTCGGGAATGAGGGCAATAACCATACTTCAATCCAAATCATTCTCATGCTTTAAAAAGTCATGAAACCATCATAAACCATGCATATACAGCAGCTCACACATACATGCATCATTATCAAATCACTTATGTAAACCAATCATTGGATATGCTACCAAAAATATAAATATTAATAAACTCATGAGATGTTCAATTGCTAAAACATATCCGATATCAATTGAAAACAATGAAAACATCCTTTGGCCAAAGCACTTATCATTTCTCATGCATAAATCATTTATGTAAAAACTACATTAAGAGCATGTCTAAAATATGGCTATTAGGGAACGATATGGGAACCATAAAGAAAGCGAAACCATTTAATTTACTTCCGAGTGTGGGGAGGTTTTTCACACCATCCCTACACCCTCAAACCTTTGATAAAACAAGTAAAACCTTGCTGATACGGCATCCCACTCACCACTTGTCTGAAACTAGCTTGCCGAAGCCAACCGTTGTCTTTTCCGAAACACCATCGACACTTAGCTCAACATCTTGCCCTGTTTTGAACATATCAAAAAAAGGTATTAATGCATATTAAAGCATTCAATCAACCTCCAACACTTCCCAAACAAACAGGCCCAAAAACAACACTTAAGAAAACCGAAAACATATCCGAAACTCATCTGAAACTCATCTGAATGACCTCCAGACCTTAGAAAACAAAAACCACAATCTATAAATAACAAAACACAATCAAGTACCATGATCTAATCACCCTAAACCAACAACAAACATTCAGCCACCAAAACAAGCCATAAACCGAAGATCTAAACCAATTAACACTACCAAAACCTAAGATCCGGGTTTACCCATCAAGGAACCATTAATTCCATGTTAAAAAAATCAAAATTCATTGATTTAACCATTGAAAACCATCAGATATCACCATATTACGGGATTGCATCAATTCAATCAAAATTAACCGATAAAAAACGAAAATCATCAATTAAAACCATAAAACAAATCAAGAACTCAATGCAATGGATCAAACACTTGAGAATTTCAATAAAGAAATCAAATTTCAGAGGTTTGAATGATTTCTTACCTCCAAACAAGATCCAACCTCCTTTCAATTGAAAAACCCATGAAAAACAAGTTGTAAAATGTAAGGAAATTTAACAAAAATAAGGAGAAATTAATGTAAATGAAATTGAATAAATAGATGTGATTTACCTTGATAAAATTGAAGAGAAATCTGATTGGAAACCAAGAAAATTAGAAGAAGTTGAGAGAAAATAGGAAGTTACATGAAATTGCGATTTTGGTGAAAAATAAGAAATATGCATCAATTAAATCTTAATTGATGATTAAAAGAAGTTATAAAAGTGATTTTTAGATGTTTAGATCTAATGAGAAAGATTTTATAAATAGCCCCTTAAAGATTCTAAGTTTTGACCCAATTACATTTTAGTCACTAATATAGTCATTTCTACAAATAGTCACTATTTTCCAAAATGTCAAGGTTCGTAGTGTAATTTTATAAAATTTAGTTTACCAAGTTCAAATAGAATCCAAATAAGAATTTTAGAGTATTTTCCCATATTTTATTTCCTTTGAAAACCATTTATAAAAATTAAATTTTCGGATTTAGGCAAATTGGCTTGATCGGTTCAACCGAACCTTTGATCCGACCTTAACAACATCTAAGCTCAATTTTGAGATGTTACAATTTGTCACAGTTCTATACAGAAAGAACTTACATACATCAAACACACAAAAAAAAAACTCGAAGCTCTATACAGAAAGAGCTATCTATGGAAAAGTTCATCCATAATGCATCGGATTCGTATATGAAATTTCATCGTCTCTGATATTGAAGCTTTTAGATTTATATAGGAAAGGCACACAACTCAAGACCGTTATCATGACACTAAAGGTTTTATATAGGAAAGGCCGACAACATGGAAGATCATGAGTTTTATATTGGAGAAACCCCTATCTTCATCATCGTCTACGAGTGGAAGTTTCACATAGGAGGGACACGTAACTCAAGACTTTAGGTGATGGTTTTATGCAGAAGAAACCTCAACTCAAGATCTAGAGATAAAAGTTCTATATAGGAGGAGCTTTTATTTCGCAAGATCTACTCGAAAGGCGAATGATCATATATAGGAGTGACCTGCAGCTTTAGATCCGAAGGAAAGCGAGTTCTATACAGAAGGGACTTACGAGCCTGATTACTCAGTCGAGGAAGGTGGAGAGTTTCAGAAAAAAAACACATCATCTAAGACCGCTAACAGGGAAATCGGTTAAAAATTGATGTTTATGGTCTGTCTTGTCCTTGTTTCACAAGAACGGCTAAAGAGGAGTAACTGTAATGACCCATTTTTAACCGAGAAATCAAAAATCTTTAATTTATCGCATTTTTTAAATAAGGCCTTACTATATTATATTTTGTTTCATGAGTTACTATGTATACATTTGTATTATTCGTTAATATTAAGTCTTGTGTTTGTATGTCACCTATACATGTGTTTAATATGTGGTAATTATTTTTTGTTATATCATTTATTACATGTATGTGTTGTCACGTTTTAGTGTGTATGTCTTTTATGGTATAGTATATGTTATACGTTTATTATGTGTTATTTGTTACAATCATTGTATTAGAATATTAATAGTAGTAGTATATTATTAGTTTTCTATTGTTTTTTTAATGGCCCATATTATATTTTGAACCCATCAGTTCAATTAAAACAATACAAGGACCAGATCTTTAATGTTAAAAGACTCAATTATAATTTATTCCAAACCCACTTTAATTTTAATTACAGCAGCCCAATGCTAACCCTATTTAACTTTGATCTCGTGCACCCGCAACCAGATGAGGACCGTTAGATCTGATCAGCGATCAAGGGCCAAGATTGCCTAAAGGAGAAACCGTTCGACAACCTCACACGCACGACCTCTCTTCTTCCGCGTGAAAGAAACGCGTGTTTGTTGGGTGTCCCCTGACTGTTCGACTGATTTTGGCCAACTACCACCATACCGCTGCAACCATCATACCCTAGAAATCTGTAAGAAAACAGAGAAATTCAAATCAAATCCCAAAAAGCATGGTCGATGACAGACATCAGAGATTCCGTGTAAATAAAACAAATCCAGAGAAGAGAAGATATATCACCTATTGTAATCAGATTAAAGGGGAGAGAACATTATAATTTAAAGAGAGAGAACAAAGAGAAAATTTGGGGAACCATTTTAAACACTTTTATTATCAATCAAAAGCAAGAAAATTTCCAGAATCCTTTCTAGTAACAAAATTCCATTTCTTTCCTCTTATCATTTTCGTGCAGCAAAATACTAAGAACCAAAAACGAAAAACAAATAGAAAAGTAAAGAAAGGAAACTCCCTATGTTCTTGGGTTCACCATCGTTGCAATGGAGGCCGATGACCATTCCGGTTGCCAAAGGCCAATGCCAAGACGAGGCCGAAATCCCTTGTGACTGTCGAAACTGATTTTGTTGCGTCTTCTAAATAGAAAGGTTTATTAGTTTTTGTCGGATTCTTACTGAAAAGGATAACAATTTCTCGGTTTTGAAACGTTTTTTATTCTAAACGATGAGGAAGATCATTAGGAGGCCAAGGATAGCCTAACCGGCTTGTAACTGGTGTCGCATTGAGGCTAAAAACCCTGACCTTCATCTGTTTCATGTTTCTGGAATTTGTTTGTTTCTGAAAATTTCAAAGAACTTGGTCTTCTTTTGAAAAGCTTTCGAAAATTTTAAATGGAAAAGAGCAACTTTTTGGTCGGTTACATGGTTAAATTGGTGACAATTAACTTCTTTTCGGTTTAATCACAAAAAGGTCCATCCGTATCTTGGTACTAACATTCGAGGGTCCCCTCACATCCGTTTCACACTTTTAATCCCTGGGGTTTGTTTTTATTTTCACTTTCAACCAAGGTTAAATTGATTACCCTCTGTTACTCAGTAAGATCATTTTTTGGATATGATTCCTCAATACTCATGTTTTGGCAAGAAATTTCAATCTGGTCTTGTTCTCTTTAAATGGAATTCGCGTTTCCATAGAAAGCTGCATAAAATCAGTTTCTTTTTTCCTTTTTCATATTAATTTTGAAGGTTAAATTATTTGTTATTTCCATGTTTGAATCTTTCTCAGCTTATATTTGTATTATTTTATTTAAGTCATTAAATGTTCACGTGGGTCTTTAGTTTATAAGTCAAAGTTTTAATACATTTTATTTCTTTTTTTTCATGATCATTGTCATTACTAATAACCATTCATATTTTAATCTTTTCTTTTTCATATTAGCATTGTAGATTTTACGTGTATTTCTCATATGCTTGTCATTATTTATTAAATATTAGGTTTATATAATGTTCGCATAACGACTTTAATTTGTTAATGCGGACCCTTAAGTTCGGTTGTAAGCGAGGCCAACTCCTATGTAGTGGTGGTTCGGACGCTAGCCTTCGGGTTTAAGTGCTTTAGAATAAACACACATTTAATTAAAAATTAATTCGATCGTTAAATTAGCCCGGAAAATTTAATTTTATTGAAGCGGTAATTAAACAAAGTATCAATTTTTGGCCGGTGTAGGGTGTTAATTCTTCCCCATCCGTAACCGACTCTCGAACCCCAATTTTTTAAAATCTCTTTTTTATGGTGTCCGGTCTACCTAAACGGCTGGTGGCGACTCCAATTTTACAAAAATGATTTTTAAAGAAAAATCTAATGTGGAAGACATTAATTTTCAAATCAAACTAAAAATATTTTTCAACATCAAAAAAAATATTTTTAGCGATACACTTTATATTCGTGGATTTTTCACATCGCTACAGATGAGGATTATGGAGAGAATAGATTATGGGAGAATCTTACTCTTCGGATTATCAGATATTCAGATAATGAGTCTTGCGTCAATTATTAGGGGTGTTCATTACCGGGTACTCGGTTGCTTCATGTAGGGATTTTTCGGACCGTGTCTCGACCCGTTTATATCGGGTACCCGCCAAAACCAGATACCCAGCTAATCAGGTAATGGGTACCCGGTTCGTATATATTTTTTAATTTTTTATTTTAAAATTAAAAAAAAAATCACATATTAAACACAAAATTTAAAATTTTATAATATATGAACAAACATAAATATTAGTGATTTAAAATTAATTTTAAAATATTTTAATGTATATACACACGTATATTTATTAGAGTTTATCGTTAAAATGATATTAAAAATATTAATATCTTTTTTCTTTCTTTCGATGTTAACAAATTAATAAAATATATTAAAAATTTTAAAAATTAAAAGTATATAATACAAACATAAAATTAATTTAAAGATTTAAATTTAATTTTATGTACAAATATTAAGGAACTTACCATAAAAATATAATTTAAAACTAAAAAATATATAATTTTAAATTAGTCAGGTCGGGTCGGGTACCAGGTAATTGGAAAAAAATCGGCCCAAGCCCGGCCCAATTATTCTTGGGTCGGGTAATTTTTTTCCGGGAATTACCCATCATTTTTGTTTCGGGTAGTCGTGTAGTCGGGTCGGGTCAATTGGGTCGGATAATTTTGAACACCCCTATCAAATATCATATCATCATGATTCAGATTCACTTGCTTTCGGAAAAAGTTTTATTGAAAAAAAAACGATTTTTTTTGTGTTTGTTTTGCATGTTTAGAGACACACTAAGCTCTGTAACTGACACCCTTTACTCTTCTTTTAGATTCTCAGACATGTTTAGGTGATTCGATACTTGGAGCACCTCGCATTTTACTTGGAAAAATTATTATTCAGTATGAACCCTTTTCATTATTTTAGTTAATGATTTTTATTGATTCTGGAATATTTTGTATTTCATAGTTTAGAGAACTTTTAATTCAATTTCCGTCAAAAAACTTTTAATTCAAGACTTATTGTATGCATGATTTTATGAAGATATTTTCATATGGCTTAATTGATTATTTGAAACAATGTTTAAAGCTTTTAGTGTACAAGAATAAAATATTTAATGTGATTTACCCAATTATCATGATAACCCTAATTTTAAATTATTTAAACCTAAAATACTTATTTGAGGGAAACATTTTGATAACTTGACTTTCAAGTTTTGACTTAAGAAATTAGGTTGAGTTTAAAGGTTACAACTCAACTTGTCTCGTTAAAACTCGAGTTAAACTCAATCAAGTTGAGCTTTAATCGAGTTTTGATCGAATTGAGCTCGAGTAAATCATGATTTATCTCGTCTCATTTATAGTCTTAGTTAGGAATAGAGTTTTGTTTCCTCCCATTACATGGCGAATCCCAAGAAAATGACTCAAGCTAAGGTCAACTGCGAATCTGCTGTTTGGTAAATTTAAATGAGTTATAAATATTGAGAGTCAAATTCAAAATCAACCTGTATAGATTGTGTTGTATTATACTTCAGATACAATGATGAAAAAAAGGAAAAATTAAGCTCTAATTATGAAAAGCGAAAGATGAACAAAATGATATTCAATAATAATAAGAGCATAATTGGATTCCTTGTTGATTGGTGCCTCTCACCAACTTTTACTTTGAACTCATTTGAAGCCTGGATCAAGCAACCCACCTCTTCTAATCATGACGATCGCAAGCCTCATTTTGAAAGGGGAATGAACCCTTTCTTAATGAGTTTTTTAATCAATCTTATCATCAGCAATAGAGCGTCATGATTATAATAACGAACGGCCATAATGACCGTCATGATGAATCAAACCCTGATCTATCTTTACACTCACTATATAAGAAACCGGGTTACGAATTGACCGAAACACTTAGCCACCAGCACCAACACCAGCACCAATACCAACCGGTCTTCTTTTTTCAAGGATGTTGAAAAAAGGTTCCATAACCATATCGATGTTTCCAAACTCGACTCTGTTGGTGTCGTGGTGCCGGGGACAGAGACGTCTGAAGAGGAGGCGAGGAAGCACCATACGGCTCGGGAACAAGGCTAAACGTCGAGGGTTCTGGTTAGGTTTTCGTCCGGTGGTTCAATGGAGTGTCATGGTTGGTCCTCTGAAAATGCTGAAGAAGATCATTTCGGAGATGACGGTCAAGGAAAAGTTCATAGAGTCCTATTATATGTACTTGTCCTTCTTACGACCACAATTATTTCCCCTGTGTTGATGTATAATTTGGATACTGTTTTTTCCCTCTGTTAATACTGTACTTGTTACGGTGCATAATCAGCTGATCTCGAACGTCCATTATGTTGTGCAGATTCAGATATGTATTTGATTTCGGAAGATCATAGAAATCTGTATCTGAATTTTTATAGAGACCCATTTAATTCTGCCTTGGAGTTCAGAGAATCTTGAAAAAGTTGTAAAACAAACGATTTCAGTTTTCTCTTTTATCATACAGTTCCATGACTAAGCAAAGCAACTGTTTATTCTATATCTTCGGTTCATTACTGGCGAAAACAACTTAAATCCAAGATCAATAATGCATTGTAATTTTCTTTTGTCGTAGTATAAAATCGGTAATTAAATTTAGTAACTTTGATCAAATTAATATTTGATTTTCTTTAGTTCAGATCGATATTTAAATTTAAATTTGAAAAAAAATCTCAAAATTAGTACCTACACGTACAAATGATAAAGTCATAGACTACTACAAATATTAATTTTAATGTTGATCATTAATCATCAGTATTTTTATTTTTTTTGGTACGTTTATTTTTTCGATCATTTAATAGTTTTTTTATTTTATTTTTTTAATGAGTGGATTGAACAACAACATGAGAGATCAAAATCAGATTTAGGGCCTTTTTTTGTTGTTGTTGCTTTTAAGCATCCAAAGGCATTTTAAGTGTTTTTATTAGATTTTGATTATTTTGTTTTTTTGCTTTTCCAACCAGCTTTTTCACCCAAACCCAAAAAGTTAAAATTATAGCTTTTGAGTTGAATAAGCTAGTTTGAAAATAAAATTACTTACTTACCCTTATAATATATTGTTAAAATAATATTTATACATATAAAATAGTAAAATAATATATATTTTATAATACTTATATTAAGAATAAAATTATTTTATTTATAATTTATTTTAATATTTATATTTAGAATAAATATATTTTATTTTTAATTTATTTTAAATTTGTTATTAATTTGTAATTGTTATGTTCGTATATAATCTAAAATATAGTTTATATTTTTAAATTAATTAACAAAAATTTAAAAATTTTATCATAATTTAAGTTCACTTATACATTATTACAACATCACGTCAAAAACAAACATTTTATCTTTTCAAAATTACTTTTTGACATCAATGACAAACACTACCTAACTTTCTAAAATCACCTTCTTACCACACTTTTAAAATCACTTTCAAACTATACTTTTTATAAACAATGTCAAACTAAGCCTTATTTGTTATCACGTTGATTTTTTTATTTTAGATCTTTAGATTTGATTTAAATATACAATTATATTGTGATTAATACATATTTTTTTTCTTTAACAAATTTACACATTTTATAAATAAAGCAAGTTAAAACTGAATTATTTAGCATTAACATCAATTACCTTTTCACTAGAACCACGTGTATCACGTGAACAAAATAAGATTGATGGTACGTTTAGGATGGTTTAGATAGTTTATTCCATTAAAGTTATCCTTGCTATTAATTTTTTAATATTCTTAGGTGTATTTTTCTTTTAGGTTAGAAATACTTTTAACGTTATAATTTTTAATTACTAAAAAATAAAAAATAATCAAATAACACTATTAAATGATCACAGTTAAAATTGTTTGATATGATATCCAAACAACAACGACATTTGTGCTTAGTTATGTTTAAACCCATCTGAATCTACAACTCTTTTTAAGATGTAAATTAAATTAAGATTTGATCAACATTTTTATTAAATACGGATGTGTTATAAATTGAAATTTAATTGTTAGATCTAAACTTTGAACTAAAATGTACTTATTCAATTCAATCGGAAATCAATTAATACCGTCACTGATTGGACAGTTCTAAACAACTATATGGGTGAATTACAAGAAGATAGGAATAAATGTTTATAGTCTACAGAGTAGACCAAAAGCATAATTAAACCTTCCTTTAATAAATACATTTTGGAGGGACAAACTAGAGATGGGTACGGGTCGGGTTGAATTTTTGGCTCACCTGAGCATAACCCGAAAAATTAAACTTTTTATCCGACTCGATTCAAGTTTAGAGTGAAAAAATTTGATTCGACCCGACTTTAAGCTTTAAAATCTATCCCGCTTCGATCCGACACGAATAATTAAAAAATTTTAAATTTTAGGTATTTAATTGTAAAAATATAATAAAATTTTAGGATCTAATTATAAAAAATAAAATTTCAGTGACCTAATTGTAAAAGAAATGATTTTAGTGATTTAATTATATAAAATATATATAAAGAGGATCATTATTATAAATATCCCTAAAATATATATGAAAATTACACTATTAGTCTTGAGTCGGGTTGGATCGGATTTTTTCCACCATAAACCCGAATCTTACCCGAGATTACCCATAAAAAACAATCTAACTCAACCTGAAACCAAATTTTCTAAAAGAAATCCGACTCGTTCAAATCGGATCGGGTCAAAACCCGTCGGGTTCGTGTTCCGTGCCCATCCCTTGGACGAACGATGCCACTCCAGAGTAGACCTGAAAATTTTCACGAAGAAAATCCAACGCCTGATAACAAAATAATCTTTATGTTGTCTTCTAACCGACTCCACACTCTAACCTAATGCCTCCATTCTGCCACCCACCAACTCCGCTTCGTTAGAACTAACGTTGCTCCCTCCAAGCGGCGATCCAAGGTCTCAGTCTCAGGATTTTTCTTCAAGAAAACAGATAAAAATCTGAGTGGTGGGTGATGCACGAGATAGGCGACCATGTTCCTCCACGTGAGCACTTCATCATCCCCCATGTGACCATGTTTCCTAAGCTGCTTTCGTTATTAAGGAATCGGTTACCGTTAAAACATAATTACAAGTGTTTTTATTTTATTTTTTTCTTATTTATTATTATTTTTCTTATTAACCACCTATTTAGCATACTAGAGCCAATTTCGGGCACCTCTAACATGAAGCAGAGCAAAACTAGAGCCGGTGATAGGCACCTCTAGTTATTTTTCCAAAAAGTTCTAAGTCTTTATCACCTAAGTTTATTAAAAAAAGTCTTAAATCAAACAAGTCCACAAAGTGTTTATTTTCTTTCTAACCTTAAAGCAAGCTTCCAAGTTTTATTCTATGAGTATCCTATGGTTATCCCTTCAAAATAGAACTTGGCCATGGTAAGGAGAAAGATTTCTATAGCCTTAAAGGAGTAAACTAAAGCAAAGCTGACGTAGGGCAGTGCAAGATTACAAACATAAATTCAAGAAAAAAGAATATTTTAAAAAAAATTCAGAAAAAAATTTACTCCTTGTATGGTAATGTCGCGACAGTGAGTAGCGTAGGCAGTGCTTCTACACCTACAATCTCCCCCAAACTCAAATCGAGCATTGTCCTCAATTCTCAAATCACACAGTAGATAAAATTAATAAAATGGAGAGTTTCTTGGAAAGATTCTGAAAAAAATAAGAGAGTTTTGAGATTGTAACGAATATAACAAGAGAGAGATTGAGTAAACAATTCTAAAGAAACAAGAATGCAAGAGTGAATAGTTCAAGAGAAAGAAGGTGATTATATAGGTCTTGGCTATGTAGCCGTTTGAACTACTAGCCGTTTGGTCATTACTGCCGTTTGCATTTACTGCCGTGGCAAGAATCTCGGCAGACTAGATGTTACCCTGTTCTGCCCGTTGGGACTGCTGCGGCTCTGACACTATGTACTGCCACGACGGCAAACTTCCTACTGTGAACTACTTCTCTGTTATTCCTGCTTTATTGTCCTAACCTAAAACTATGAACATCAAGAAACATTCAAATAATGAGAAGATAATTATTCGTAAATACCATAATTAAGAGAATTCATAAAAATACCAAATAAAATAAAAGAGAAAATTAATATAAAATAAGAATATAAAGAAAACTTATGGAGGGTCGTTTCCGATATTTCTGATAGTCCATCCGCATCCTTCATCGAGTGACAATTCTGCCTAAAAAGGATTGGGACATAATGAATACGGATAGTCCCCTTTGTATTATCATGGTGGAGGTATCTTTCTTTCGTTTTCTCTTGTAATCCATGCATGTCCTCCATCTGGATATTGTTTCTGAAGGCAAAAATAAATTGTTAGAAAAAGTTATATCAATATCCAACCACTTAAATACCTTATTGTCATTAACTTCCATCGTAGTTGGATATAGCCTTCTTTGTCGTGGAAATTGCTGTGATAGCCAATTGCCGTGGCAATCATTTGCCAAAATTCGGTGTAAATCAAGTGAAGAACCATCTTTCTTGAAGTCTTCAAGAATCAACCCACATTGTGTTTTATGCTTCTCAAAATTCTCCATCAGTAGAGACTTTGGGTTGGAACTAATATTAGATGGAGTTACCACAGAAATATCATCTTCCAAGCAATCATATCCTATTTGTGATGGCTTCAAATTTTGTAACGTTGACTCCTTGAAATATACCTACAATGGAAGATATGAGTTTTGAAAGAATTCAAAAGGTTCATTCATTACCATCTCATATTCTATTATCACGGCATCGCCATCTTGTTGATCGAGCATGTCATCGTGTAACTGCCCCGACAACTGTGAGTGTGAGTAATCCTCAGATTCCATTTTCTACATCACTGCTGCCGTAACATCCTGGGAATCAAACTCCTCAGAATTTTCTAGAGCATTACTCTCATCGGCCTCGTTGAATCGTATCGTGACATTGCCCGGTTCAGGCTTCTCTACTGTCGCGGCAGGACTCTCGGCAGACTCATTCGCTGTTTGACAGTCTTTCTCATCAATATGTTCTGGACTCAAAGGTTCTGAAATTTCCTCTTTGTCTTCTAGTGTTGGGAATTTAGTATCCTCAAGGATTGATTTTTGGGTTATGTTATCCCTGCCATGCAATTGATTTTCCGAATTCCTCAAGGGTGCATCCAATCTAGCTATATGTGCATCCATGAACCTTGATTGCTCTGTCATAAATTCTTTAATTCTAGCCATTGATGCTTTCAATGTTTCCTCAAGTGAATTTGGATACTCTTGAGAAGAATTATATTGTCATGGCATATTTGTAACACCAACAAAATTATCATGATACAAAAAATTTTGAGCATTTTGATCATACCATGAAGGATTTTGTTGTTGGTTCCATCTATGGTCCTCTCCGTGGCCATATGTTTCAGTATTGTATGGGAAATTGTTAACCACATGATCACCTCCACAATTAAAACAAAAATTTGCCCAGATATAAATTTGTTGGGTTGCTCTTGGTTGGCATAGATAATCATCAATTAGTTTAAGAAATTCTTGATTGGTTCGATTCATATCTTCCAACATTAACTCCCGAATAGATTTTCTTCTTTCTCCTTGCATTTTGAACCTTCAACTTGAAACACACCTATAAACTTTTTTTAACAAAAAGAAAAAAAGAAAATATGTTAGTAAAAATAATAAATAAAGAAGGCAAGAGAATTAAAAAAGACAAAATTTAGTTGTCAATCCCCGGCAACGGCGCCAAAAACTTGATTGCGTATGGTATAAACGCAATTTGAGTGTAAGTGTATACGTCGTCCAGAAATAAAATGATAAGTATATCGTGTATCGTCTCCACAGGGATTGGTATACTTAATATGTTTCCTCTTGTTCCCTTGCTCCTGAAAAGAAAGTAAAAACACAAATAAGTTGATTTATTTAACTAACTAAATAATTAAATAACAAAACATAAAATAAAAGGGATGAAGACGATATAGAGAAAGTGGGTAGGATCAAGTTGCGTCAATTAGTGGATTCAATTGATCTTCTTCTTGTCCAATGCAATCACACAACACTGCTTCAACAGTACAACAGATACCGCCTCGGCAATATTGGTGTTCCTCTGCCGCGGCAATCTCTTGCCCTTAGGCAGAAGCATCAAAGTTCAGCAAAGTGTTCGTAAGTGACTCAGCTCGTCTCTGAGTCAGAGTGCTGTTGATGACCAGTTCTTGACGATATATCTCGGCGTAAATCAACAATAACCACCAACCAATCTAACATTTCTTTTAGCTGTTGAAACTCTTAACCTAGCTCCCGGTGCCTCCAAAGAGTCTAGGCCGAGTTAGTGTCTACAACATCGTACTTATCCCTTTCGTGAATCTACACATCTCGATGCTAGATAAAAAGATTACTTGCAAACTTCCCTCTCGGGTTTGAATATAAGAACAAAGAATGACAATAGGATAAGCAAACTTTGATTTTATTATTGCATAAGAACAAAGATACAAGAATCAATCTCCTCTCACTAATATCGACAACCTTCACCTATCCCTAAGAAGTTTAGAACATATTGTCGTTAAGTACAATTCTTAGGGAGAAGGATCAGCTCTAAGGGAAAATGGGTTTCTCTCTAGATCAATTCTCTCTAATAATCGGCTCTCTTAACATTATGGCCGGATAGGGTATTTATAATCTTAACTTAGGGCAAACATTTCCTAAATAGACTTCAACTTGGAGTAGGGAACAAGTCTTCTTCAAGGAATCTGATATTTCCAAGTTTGCCGCCTTCTTGAAGGGTTTTCTCGCTTGGTCTCTTACTTGGGCTTTTAGCGCGCTAGTCTGGTCCAATTGATGTGCTGTATCTTTCAGAATTTTTTCTATATTTTTATCTTTCCATGCGCCTCCATTGTTGGTGTTGCCACATTGGATTCTACCGCGACCATGTCTTCTGCCTCGGCCGCAACACTACTTTTCTGCCGCTTCGGCTCTGGATATTCCTATATGTACAAAATATGTAATAATATCTGCATTCTCTATAAATATTAACTTTGTAAGTGATGATAACAGAATATCCAGTATTTATGCAAAGATTTCATAATTCGGTTCAAGTGGGTGCATATTAGGTGCTTAAAGTACCATGAGAAGGGTAGTAAATAACTACCTTTTAGGCACTCATCAGTATACGCTCAAAGAGAGGGACTATTTATTATGACATCCACTCAAAGAGTGGTGTCGTTCATCCTGACATACGCTCAAAGAGAGTGGTCGTCCATCATGGTATACGCTCAAAGAGAGGGACCGTTAATTATAACATACGCATGAAAAGAGGAGTTATTCATCATTACGCTCAAAGAGAGGGCTCGTCCATCAAGGTATACGCTCTAAAAAGGGACTGTTAACTTTGATATACACTCAAAGAGTGGGGTCATTCATCACGATATACGCTCAAGAAGAGGGTTTTTCTATCACGGTATACGCTCAAAGAGAGGGACCATTCACCATGACATACACTCGAAGAGGGGTCATTCTTCGTGATATATGCTTAAACAAAGGGGTCGTCAATCATGGTATACGCTCTAAGAAAGGAACCATTCAGTATGACATGCACTTGAAGAGAGGGGTCTTTCATCACGACACACGCTCTAAGAGAGGGGTCGTCCATCACGATATACGCTCAAAGAAAGGAGCCTGTCCATTATTTCATGTACTCGAAAAGAGGGTTCATTCATCGCGACATACGCTCAAAGAGAAGGGTCGTCCATCACGGCATACGCTCTAAGAAAGTAACCATTCATTATGACATACACTCGAAGAGATGGGTCTTTCATCATGATATACGCTCAAAGAGAAGGGTCATCCATGACGATATACTCTCAAAGAAAGGTACCGTTAACCATGATATCCACTCGAAAAGATGGGTCATTAATCATGACATACGCTAAGAGAGAGGGGTCGTCCATTACGATATGCGCACTAAGAAAGAGACCATTCAATATGACATGCACTCGAAGAATGGGGTTATTCATCGCGACATACGCTCAAAGAGAAGGGTCATCCATCACAATATACACTCAAAGAAAGGGACTATTCATTATTACATGCACTCGAAGAGAGGGGACATTAATAGCGACATACGCTCAAAGAGAAGGGTTGTCCATCACGGTATATGCTCTAAGAAAGTGACCATTCATTATGACATGCACTTGATGAGAGGGGTCATTCATCATGATATACGCTCAAAGAGAGCGATCATCCATAACGATATACGCTCAAAGAAAGGGACCGTTAACCATGATATACACTCAAAAAGAAGGATCATTCATTGCGAGTAAAAGAAATAAAATGTACCGTTAACCATGTTGCGTGTAAAAAGTGCGTAAATAGTATAAGTATACACGTCGCAAGTAATAAAGTGATAAGTATTATTGTGTATCGTCTCCATAGGGTTTCGTCTACTCAATATGCCTTCTTTTGTCTTCTTGCTCTGTAAAAAAAATTAAATAAAAACATAGGTAATTTAGGTTGGAGTAAACTAAATAACTTGAAAACTAAATAATAAGAGAATAATCAAATTAAAGAAAGTGGTCAGGATCTAATTATGTTGTATAATGGATTCAAATGACTTGTTTTTGTCTAATGCAATCACACAACACTGCCTCGGCAGTACTACCGTTCTACTGCCTCGACAGCGAAGAGTTAAGTTTGCCGCGGTAATCCCTTACTCTTGGGTGGACTTTACAAAAGTTTGGCAAAGTTTCCTTTGATGGCTCTACTTATCCCTAAGTCGAAGTACTGTTGATGACCAGTCCTTGATGATACCTCCCGACGTGAATCAATTATAATCACCAACCAATCCCATACTTCATTTAGCCGTTGAAACTCTAACCTATCCCTAGGCCGAGTTATTACTTTTCAACTAGAAAATATCGTATTATTCCTTTCGTAAATTTAACTCTACCGATATTAGATAAATATATCTCTTAAAAACTTCTCTCCCCGAGCTTGAATGGAAGAACAAAGAATGACATAGAATAAGGAAACCTTGATATTTTATTGCATTGAAATAAGAAACAAAGTTCAATCTCTTCTTACTAATACTCTACAACTTTCACCCAAGCCTAAGGAAATTAGAACATAATGAAAAGTAAAGAAAACTCTAAAACCTAAGATGAATATGGCTCTTTAGTCTAAGATGTTGGTCCTCCCTCCTCCTTGGACGACTCTGGTTTATATAGGCTTTGCCTAGGGCAAATGATGCGTGTGGTATAAGCGCAATTTGAGTGCAAGTGTATACGTCGCCAAGTAATAAAATGATAAGTATATCGTGTATCGTCTCCGCAGGGATTGGTATACTTAATATGTCTCCCCTTGTTCCCTTGCTCTTGAAAATAAAGTAAAAACACAAATAAGTAGATTTATTTATCTAACTAAATAATTAAATAATAAAACATAAAATAAAAGGTTGAAAATGATTATAGAGAAAATAGGTAGGATCCAGTTGGGTCAATTAGTGGATTCAATTGATCTTCTTCTTGTCCAGTACAATCACACAACACTGCTTTGACAGTACTGCAAATACGGCCTCGGCAGTATTAGTATTCTCTACCGCGGCAATCTCTTGCTCTTGGGCAGAGGCATCAAAGTTCAGCAAAGTGTCCGTAAGTGACTCCGCTCATCTTTGAGTCAGAGTACTGTTGATGACCAGTCCTTGACGATACCTCTCAGCGTAAATCAACGATAACCACCAACCAATCCAACACTTCTTTTAGCTGCTGAAACTCTTAACCTATCTCTAAGCCGAGTTAGTGTCTACAACACCGTACTTATCCCTTTCGTGAATCTACACCTCTCGATGCTAGATAAATAGATTACTTGCAAACTTCCCTCTCGAGCTTGAATGCAAGTACAAAGAATGGCAATAGGATAAGCAAACTTTGATATTATTATTGCATAAGAACAAAGATACAAGAATCAATCTCCTCTCACTAATATCGACAACCTTCACCTATCCCTAATAAATTTAGAACATATTATCGTTTAGGTACAATTCTTAGGGAGAAGGGTTTTCTCTAAAAATCGGCTCTCTTAAACAATGTGGCCGACTAGGGTATATACAGTCTTAACCTAGGGCAAACCTTTCCTAAATAGACTTCAACTTGGAGTAAGGAACAAGTCTTCTTCAAGGAATCTGATATTTCCAAGTTTGTCCCCTTCTAGAAGGGTTTTCCCACTTGGTCTTTAAC
This sequence comes from Abelmoschus esculentus, assembly GCA_035048815.1. NCBI lineage: Eukaryota > Viridiplantae > Streptophyta > Magnoliopsida > Malvales > Malvaceae > Abelmoschus > Abelmoschus esculentus. The sequence goes on along the minus strand of JAUCBN010000016.1, from coordinate 12,282,243 downwards.
TTGGGCTTTTAGCGCGCTAGCCTGGTCCAATTGATGCGCTATATCTTCCAGAATGTTCTATACATTTTTATCTTTCATTGTGCCTCCATTGTTGGTGTTGCCACACTGGATTCTATCGCGGCTCTATCTTTTGCCTCGGCCGCAACACTGCTTCACTGCCGCTTTGGCCCTAGATATTCCTGCATGTACAAAATATGTAATAGTATATGCATTCTCTATAAATATTGACTTTGTAAGTAATGATAATAGAATATCCAATATTTGCACAAAGAGTCCGTATTTCGGTTCAAGTTGGTGTATAATAGATGCTTAAAGTACCATGAGGAGGGTAGTAAATAACTGCCTTTTAGGAACTCATCAAATACCCCCAAACTCAAACTATTGCTTGTCCTCAAGCAATGCAAAACATCAAATTGCCGAACCTTACTCCCCTTTGGTCTTACTTGTCCATCTATTCTCCCCACCATGGTCATGTCTATCTCTCCGTTTTAGCCATTAGTTTACTCAAGGACTTTTACTAAGAAACAAGCTATAAGGCTAGGTGAGTGTGTGCATTTTTATGGACAAGGCTGATTCAAGGCTGATTCAAGGCTTTCTTAGATAAACTCTAAGTTCAAGACAAATAAAATCTTGGACTAAAGTTGTCTCCTTAAAACAACAAGTCTTGAGCCAATTTTGGGCACCTCAAGATATGTTTTTTCTATTTTTCTTTTTTTTCTTATTGTTTTTTCTTATTATCCACCTATTTAGCATACTAGAGCCAATTTCGGGCACCTCTAGCACGAAAGAGAGCAAAACTAGAGCCAGTGATAGGCACCTCTAGTTATTTTTCCAAAAAGTTCTAAGTCTTTATCACCTATGTTTATTAAAAGAACTCCTAAATCAAACAAGTCCAAAAAGTGTTTGGTTTCTAACCCTAAAGCAAGCTTCTAAGTCTTATTCCATGAGTATCCTATGGTTATCCCTTCAAAACAGAACTTGGCCATGGTAAGGAGAAAGATTTCTATAGCCTTAAAGGAGTAAACTAAAGCAAAGCTGACGTAAGGCAGTGCAAGATTACAAACATAAATTCAAGAAAAGAGAATATTTTAAAAACATTTCAGAAAAAATTACTCCCTTTATGGTAATATCGCGGTAGTGGGTAGCCTCGACAGTGCTTCTGCACCTATAATCTCCCCCAAACTCAAACCGAGCATTGTCCTCAATGCTCAAAATATACAGCAAACAATAGTAAAATGAGAAATGTGGTGTTGAATCAGTCTTTGCATATCTACTCAAAGATTTCTTCTCTGATCTCTATCCTGTCTAAAACACAACAAAAAGAAATAGTAAAAACGAAAATAAAATTAAAACTAGTAAATAAATGCTAAAATTAAACCAGAGGAGGATGTAATGTAGGTGCATCGCCTAAAGTGATTGTTGCCATCGTTTTCGTTTCTTGATGTTTAGAGTAATGCTTCAACCGTTGACCATTCACTTTGAATTCATCACCTTCTTTTTGTAACTTGATTGTGACTGCTCCATGGGGATAAACCTTAAAAACTTCGAAAGGACCTAACCTTCTGGATTTGAGTTTCCAGGGAATAACTTGAGTCTGGAGTTAAAGAGGATGACCTATTACCTCGGTAGGAACTATCGCGGCAGCAGTTTACTGTCATGCCAACGTTTCGTCTTCTCTTTATAGATCTTGGCATTATCATAAGCTTTCATCCTGAATTCATCTAGTTTATTCAGGTCCAGTAGTTGTTTTTGTCCAGCTTTTTCTCATTCCATGTTTAGATTCTTTACTACCCAATAAGCTCTATGCTCAATTTCCACGGGTAAATGGTAAGCTTTGCCAAATACTAATCTATAGGGCGATGCCTCCAAAGGCGTTTTATAAGCTGTTCTATACGTCCATAAAGCATCGTCAAGCCGATGAGACCAATCCTTTCTAGAAGTGTGTACTACCTTCTCTAGGATTTGTTTCAGTTCCCTATTTGCAAGTTCAGCCTAGCCATTCGTTTGTGGATGATATGCCGTAGCCATTTTGTGAGTGACACCTATCTTCTTTAGTGCCGCGACAATGAATCTATTGTCAAAGTGCTTACCTTCATCGCTAGTGATGGCTCTCGGTACTCCAAATCTTGTGAATATGTTCTTCTTGAGGAATTTGTGTATTGTCTTGGCGTCATTGTGGGGCGTGGCGATTTCTTCAACCCATTTGGACACATAGTCCACTGCTACTAAGATGCAGAGATTTCCTTGGGATGAAGGGAATGGTCCCATAAAATTTATTCCCCATACATCGAATAATTCTACTTCCAATATTGGCTTTTGTGGCATCTCATTTCGTCTCGATATATTGCCCATCCTTTGACATTGATCACAAGCCTTGCAATAGAGGTGGGCATCTTTGAAGAGGGTCGGCCAATAAAATCCTGATTGAAGCACTTTTATTGTTGTTTTGTTTCCACCAAAATGTCCTCCACACAGTAGGTCATGACATTGTTGAAGAATTGCTCGTTGTTCCTCTTCTGGGACACATCGTCGTATAACCTAATCTGTATTTTTTCGAAACAAGAGAGGTTCGTCCCAGAAATAATGCTTGGCATTATGCTGAAACCTCTTTTTTTCCATTATAATTCAAGTTATAAGGAAATATGCCACTAACTAAAAACTTAACAAGATCTGCGTACCAAAGAGTTGTCGTTACTGCTTGTATGTCTTCCTTGATAGATTTTGAAATATAACATCCCGATTTTGGGGTTAGTAGTTTGGGTATTAGTTAGGAGAATTCAATTCGGGTCGAATCGGATTCTTCTGTTCGTTATTCTAGGAAATATAAAGTAAAAATATTTTTAATTAGAAAAGTAGTAATTTTGGAATAAGGTTTAAAAATATTAAAAAGATGTTTCAAAATTAAAAGAATGTAATTTGAACTTTAAATTGATTTTTAATTGTGCCTAATTATGCATTGGTGACCAAATTGTAATTTTTGGAAAATAATGGAGGATTTAATTTGTAATTTTCGGAAATTATTATTTTTAGTGACTAAATTAGAAAGCAAGCTATACTTAGAATCTTTAGAGGGCCATAAACCCAATTTAATTTTTAAATGATGATTTATTCACTAAAATGATTTTTAATTAGTTTATTAAAAGATGATAATCATTTTCTCACTTAACCACTTATTTTCTCTCATTTTTTTCTCTCATTTTCTCTCCATTTTTCTTCATCTATTTTCTTTAATTCCTTGCTGATTTTTCCACCTTTTTCAGCAAGAATTACTTCATTTTAATCATCTCTTCATTCTTTACAAAGCCTAATCATCAATTTTACTAAAACAACAACAATTTACAAGGAATCAAGAAGATAAATTCTCATATTTTTGGTAGATAGATCTCAAAGGTAATTTTCTGGATTTTAAATCTTTTTCTAAGGTTCTTTATTGAAATCTCCAAGTATTAGTTTGCTAATCTTTGAATGAAACTTGATTTTATGTTTTCAATGCTAGATCTAATGATTTTGTGAATGTTTTTGTGAAATCTTTTTAGATCTCATTCAATGCTGTAATTAGATAGATTTAATTATGTTATTATGTCAATTAAAAGATTAATTGAGTCTTCTATTGATGGTACATTAATTTAATCACGGAATAATGCAATCGATGTTGTTTTAAGGTGATTTTCGTTGTTTTAGGGGTTGTTTTAGGTTTTCTAATGTTGGTGGAGGTATAAGGATGGTTTAGATGTGTTTTTGGTTCATAATTGAAGTGAATTAGATGTTAGATTCTTTAGGTTTTGGGCTGATGTTGTTCGGATGCATTTCGGCTTAGTTTTCGGTCTTTTCGACTAAGTTTTCGGTAGTTTTGTGGAGGTTTGATGTGGCTGTTGGTTTGAGCATGTTATGATGTGAATATGCTCTGTTTTTAATGATGTAGAGGTAGTGCAAGAAGGTGCATAAGTGGCCGATGCATTGGCGTTGCCATCGAAGCGTCGACGAAGGATCATTTTGCTTGTCGGTGAGTGTTTTTCGGACTTAAAGTGAATTGTGTTGGTACGGTTCTGTTTTGGGGACTATGGAAGAGTGTGAAAACTTTCCATAGTTCGAGAGTAAATAAAGTAAATGTTTTTGATATACTAACATGAGCTTCGACTACATTCGGTAAAGACATTGATGTTGGTAATGCAATGAGATTTTTGGAAATGCATAAACATGATTTTGAATTGGTTCATGTATGAGATAATTGTTGAAAATTCATGGTTTAAAAAGGCATACATGGTTAAGGAAAACATGGAAAATGAATTTGGAATATATGTGGTTATTTGCCCTCAAATTAAAGGTGCCATTGGGCATGACTTTCGGTTCATTTGTTGAGCATATTATGGATGCTATGAGCTGAAAATGAATTGGAATATTATATGATTATTTGTATTGAAATTGATGGTGCCATTGGGCATGACATTTGGTTTATTTGTGAACATATTATACATGCATTATGAGCAGCAAATTATCATGACATTTGATTATGATATTGGCTTAGTGACACTAACTTTAGATTTAAATACGAATGACATGTCATTAGGATTGTCTTAAGTACACTATAAACATTATTGAGAATAAAGAATATTGCCTACATGTAACAAGGGTGACTTTGTGTCCAATCGTGCGTGGTAGAGCTACCTACACATATCAAGGATGACTATGTGTCCAATCGTGCGTGGTAGTCTATAATGGTGACTTCGTGTCATGTCAATGGTGACTTTGTGTCATGACGAGACTAATGGTCTCTAACAATGGATCCGTGTATTCGGTGAACTTAAGGTTCACAATAAGTGATCACTAGAAGCCAATATGCATACATGGATTAAAAGAGAATATTGTGCATCATTCATGAAACATATTGATAATGTTGAACATACTCAAGAAAGTGATTTGATATTATAGACAATGGACGTGGAATGTTAAGCATACATGTTTTTACTGATGCATTGCAAACTATGGTTTCATTATGGTTTTAAATAGATGCATTGATGATCATGTGTAGAGCTTCCTCACTAAGCATGTTTGCTTAGGCTCTCTTTTCATCCTTGCAGAAAAATAAAGGCATTCGGGATTACATTCGGAGCAAGGAAACCAAGGGGAAAGGTTACTTCGAATTCGGTATGTTTTGACAAATAAGTTGGGGGCTTGGCAATGTGTAAACCCAACCTATGTGAGGAGTGTGAACTTGACTTTGGTTTATATTGAAATAAGATCTATGTTGCTTGATTGTTAATTGATTAACTATGGTGATGTTTGGATTGTTGAAGCATGTACTTGCATGGTCGTTATGTTTTTAATCATGTTCTAGATAGCATGCCTATAGTTTGATTGATGTTCTTGACGTTGATAATTATGTGTTATATATTGCAATTTATGCTTAGGATTAATGCATATAGTTAATAGTGATTGATGGTTGTGTTTGAGACGATGATGTTAACTTAGTGTGATGGAATTTTTAGGTTCCAGACCTAATATTTCGAAACCTTAGGGAAGGTTTCAAAACCTTTGCCAAACAGTTTCGAAACCTTCAAGAAGTTTTCGAAACCTTGCGGGCAATTTCAATTCTAGAAAGTTACTAGACGCGAAAAGTTTCAAAACCTTCAGGGAAGTTTCGAAACCTTTTACAAAAAGTTTCGAAACCTTTATGAAAGGTTTCCAAACCTTTGGCAGCTAGAAATGAATAGCCGCTGTAAATTGCATTCTAATCCCGATTTTCTTTCTTTGTTTAATTAGGATATCTACAGATGTTATTTTGAGCTGAAATTTCACCTGGATGCATAAAGTTGATTTAATTTCAATATGGCTAACTCAATTTTTAGTAAGTTCTTATAATTTGAAAGATTTATATTTTGGTCCCTAACTTAGTGAAACATGCAATTGATGAAGTTAGAATGCTCCGTTTGACTTGAAATTTTTTGTGAGGGATACTCGTATGTTTAATTAAACTTTGATGAAAAGAATTTCTACTTTGTTATTAGAATTTAAAAGTTTTACATTTTAGTCCTTAATTTTCTTAAGTGTTTAATCAGATGTTTGTTTATGATCGGATTGTTTCCATTAATGCCTTGTATGAGACCTTGACATGTAGGAATACAATTATGCATCTAAAAGAAAAAATATAACGGTTTTAGGGTTGTTTATCGAATCAGACCTTCGCGGATTTGGTTTGATATTCCCCGTGTAACCCATTAGTGCCGGTTCTATCTAGGCCGGGCTAAGGGGGTTACATGAAATATATACAAACAATGCCCAGGCCTCGTAATCATGTACTGCCATGGGTTCTGCCTCGGCAGCATGGGCGTCTTTTGTTGCGACATGCAATATTTGTTCATCTCGAAAGGTGTCTTGTATGTCCTCTAGTTTATAGCCTTCATTCTCCGGTCTGGATAAATGATCAGCTACTTGGTTTTTAGTATATTTCCTATCTTTTATCTCCACATCGAACTCTTGTAGCAGAAGAATCCATTTTATCTATCTTGGTTTAGCATCCTTTTTGGCGAAAAGATACTTAAGTGCCGCGTGGTCTGTATGGACGGTGACTTTAGTGCCAATAAGATAGGAACGAAACTTATCGAAGGCAAACACTACTGCTAGTAATTCTTTCTCTGTTGTAGTGTAATTTATCTAAGCATCATTGAGTGTCTTGCTAGCGTAGTGTCCAATCGAACTTAAGTGTCCAAGTGCTGCCCTGACAGCATGATCACTTGCATCACACATTACCTCAAAGGGCATGGTCCAAACTGGTGGAACCACTATCGGTGTTGTAACTAACTTTTCCATTAGGGTCTCGAATGCTTCATTACATTCGTTGGTAAATTCAAATTTTCTATCCTGCTCAAGTAAGTTACAGAGAGGTTTAGAAATTGTAGAAAAGTTCGAGATAAACCTTCTATAGAAACCTGCATGTCCCAAGAAGCTTCGAATTCCTTTTACAGAGATGGGTGAAGGTAGATTCTTTATCACATCAACCTTAGCTTTATCTACCTCAATTCTTTCAGATGATATTTTATGGCCCTGTACTATACCCTCGTTTACCATAAAGTGACATTTTTCCCAGTTGAGGACTAAATTGGTTTTCTCACATCTTTGCAGTACCTTCTCCAAATAGCTGAGACAGTGAGCAAAGTTGTCCCCAAAGACAGAAAAATCATCCATGAATAATTCCATGAAATCTTCTATCATATCTGAAAAGATTGCCATCATGTATCTCTAGAAGGTGGTTGGGGCATTGTAGAGGCCGAACGACATTCTTCGAAAAGCATATGTTCCATACGGGCAGGTGAATATGGTTTTTGCTTGATCTTCTGGAGCAATAGCAATTTGGTTATAGAGGCCTAACACTTTAGCAACTTCAGTATTTCTAGGTAAACCCCCTGGTGGTCAAGTGTTTTGTCGTTGGGCAAATTGACCAACTTGGATTTCTAAGGATTTTTATCGTGGCCTCCTGGTTCTGCAATCTCATCTCAGTTCGGTTCATGAAGTCATCAGTACGCTTCATGAAGCGACTATTCTCCATCATGTAAGCATCAGTCTTTATCATAAAAGCCGTGAGAGAATCTACCAATGCATTCAGAGATTGTTGCTATTGTACCTGCTGTTGTGGCATAGACTGCTGATTGTGCTGCTACGGCAGGTTCTGGTTTTGATGCTGGAATCCAGGGGTTGAGTAATTGGATTTAAGGTATTGTTAGGGTTACTCCATGAGTAGTTTGGATGCCTTTTCCAAGATGTGTTATAATTGTTGGACATCATTTGATTGTTTCTTTTATAGTTTCTAACATATAGGTTGGTCTCCTCATCTTGCATGTAATCCGATGAGTTAACTGCCTTAACCTCATGTATGTTTCTCTGGGTTTGCATATTCTGAACCATCTTGGTCAGAGAAGCCAATTGTGCTGCCACCGAACTTGATGTATCTAATTCATGGGCTGTGGCATGACGTCTCATTCCTCCTCGCCTTGATGTTGGAAATTGGAAATCGTTCCTTGCGAGTTTGTTCAGAATTTCAATGGATTCCGCGGGTGCTCTATCCAAAAGTATCCTATTTGCGGAAGCATCTAGCATCATCCTTGTGGAGGCATTGGTAGCATTATAAAACATAGAGACTTGCGTCCACAAGGGAAAACCATGTAGTGGGCATTTGTTTAGCAATTCTGTGTAACGCTCCCATGCCTCATACATCGGTTCATCTTCATCTTACCGGAATGATGTGATTTCATTACGGATACGATCATAGAGATTTTTCGGATTAAACCTCGTAATGAATTCTCGACAAAGTTCCTCCCAAGATCCTATGGATCCTGCTGGGATACCATTCAACCAAGTTTTCGCCCTATCCCTCAGTGAATAGGGGAACAATTTTAATTGCAAAATATCTTCATGGACTCCTTGAATCTTGAAAGAGTTGCACACTTCCATGAAAGATTTAAGATGCTGCCTTGCATCTTTCTTGTTCTTAGGCTTGTTATGGATGATTGTTTGAATGAATGTGTTTATTGTTTCTGGTTTTATTTAAGTGTTTTATTCATGAAAGCTAACACCTTTATCTTTAAACCTTGGTTTGTAAGAGCTCTCGGAAGATTATCGTAGCTAAGGGGTTCGAAAAGCTTTGACCTAAGGATAGACAAAGCTAGACCAATATGAACAATGAGGTTACTATGGGAGCAGAATCCTAACTCACCTTAGGGATAAAGGAGAGTTTCAATGACTAAAAAGGGTAACACTTTATCGACATTAGAGGTGTTAGGGTTGAGACCGAGAGGTAATGCCATAGCATTTTCGAGTGTTAGGCCTTCTGAATAGGGATAGTGAAGGCAATTTTAGTAAACTCTATCGAGCACTTGTTAAACCAATTGAAAAGTAAGCATTTCAGGAAAATAGTGAAGTCATTGCTTAAGCATTTTGGTGAAATTTGTAGAATTGCTTTAGCACATACAAAAGAATTATCTTATCTTTTGTGTATGTTAACTATTTTGAAATAACCTACTCAATCCTCGTGAGAACGATCAAACTCACACAAATTATTACATGTTCGATGTCTATACTTGACTCAATAGTACAAGTATCATGTAACACCTATAAAATTAATAATAATTAAATATTGGGAAAGTCTGGTTGTAAGGTGTTGAACCCGTAACTTTACACATTTTGGCCGATTACACAGCCGCTGAGCTAAGTAGCTCAAAGGTTTTAATATCTGCCAACCTTACATTTAACCAAGAAAAATTTTAATTGGAATAAAATAATAATACCATATCCATATAAGTTTTTCCTTTTACTATTATTGGAAACCAAAACCCCATAAATCTGGAAGTTTCTTCTTTTGTCAACCAACCCTTCATCTCCCTCACTCAACCTTAGACTAGATCTTCTTCATCGGTCGTCTGTGACATTCACCTCCCCTATCGTTGGATTCGTCGTTTTTCACCAATTATAAAATCTCTTTTGATACGCCTAACTGTTACCTTCCTTGCCAGGAATCGAAGATAGAAGCTTCAAACTTCCTAGGGTTTAAAATCCATTTGAAGTCCTCTTGTTTCAGCCTCTGATCGAAACTTTTTTGTTTCACCGCCGGCCTCACTATGTTCGTTGTGTCTAGACAAATAGACCCCCCATATCATCCCCTCCGTCCATCGCGGTAGGACCTTCATCAGAAAACTTTTCCGTTTCGGTAAGTTTGGTAAGATTTCTACCTTTCGTTTATACTTTTGGGTTGTTATTTGTTTTAAACTAATTTTTGGAAGAATTTGGGAAATTTTGAGTCTAAAAGGATGTTTTTCGACTATTTTGGGCCGCGTATGGCCCCTATACGCTGCTAGAGCAAATTTCGACCGCCCTAGATGGAGGCCAGGAGTCGGCTGGTCAAAACCAGTCTGAACCAGTCCTGAATTAGTAAGTTGACTCAAAAAACTGTTGATCAAATCCATCAACCTTACTCAAACCGTTGACCTGACCTATTAACCTGACTCATTGATCGTTGACCCGTTATGTTAGCGTGGACCGCTAACCTGGCTACTAACGTCAACGTTGAATTTGAATTCGGATGTCAGCAATAACTTTGACCAAAAAGTTAGAATTTTAAACACCCTTATTTTATGTTTTTCAACGTCCTGAGTTCATCCGTTTTTCAAAATTCAAACTCGAAGGCCTCTAAATCAGACTTTAAAGTATCGAGTCAAGTTTTCTTCTAAGTTAAAGTTAATCCATAGTTTGAATTTAAGGTTTAATACATATATTTGACTGATTGTAGGATCTCATAGTCCTCCCAATCATGTATTGACCCAACCCAGCTCCTCTCGCCTTGACCGATCTCGAGATCCGATCGTGACTTGTATGTATTTAAATCTAGTGAATAAATCTAGTGCTTAAATTTATGTATTAATGTAAATTTATCCTGTATATTAGGGTTCAGTACTGCAGTAGAGCGTGGCGCGAACGCCCAGTAGATCATCTGTATGATACTGCCCTTTTTGAGGTTTGTTCCTTGTGTGTAAAATGACTATTTATTATTGCTTTTCGATTTAATAAAACTATCATATGCACAAGACTGTTTTCCTTAGATTTATATAAATATTGTGTTTTGGGTCTTAAACATGATTTTGTGTTTTGGATATATACATGATTTACCCTGTATGATTTCTTGATTTGACATATATACATCTTATTTAAATCCAATTGATTCCTGATATTATTCTTGATACTACTGCATAACTGTTACATTGGGATATAAGATATATTGTGAAGTGCCTAAGGTTCAACCTTGATTTGTCTAGTAATTTCGTCCGTTTACGGTTCTTAGCTTAATTTAGGATAATTTCGCCTATTATTGATTCTCGTGCTACTGTCGGGGTAATTTCGCATGTTCCCTAAGGTAATCCTTTAGGTCGGTACCTTCGCTCTATCGGGCTTAGGTTAATTCTTGTATGAGATAGTATTCTGGGAAACTGTATCCAGGAGTTCGGTTGGAGGGTAGCATGTCATACATGTTCATAACCTATTTTCTAAATATTACTTCTTATATAAATATATTTATGATTTTTTCTGCACTGTTGGAACATAATAGGCTCCATAGCTCATACACGATTCTTTCCTTTTCAGATATTCATAGATAGGCATCCATAATTTGGTACTTGGATGATCTAAACATTTCTGGTTATTTTATTTTGATAAAATATTTAAATCTTTCATATTGCATTAGTGTGACATGTGTTGATATTTTGTTAATTGATGTGAGAATTTTTTGTGGTTTATGATGTTTTAGAAATACTTTATTTTATAGATAATGTTTTTATGAGGTATTTTTGATGAGACGATATTATAATGTATTTGATTTAAAGGATATTCAAATTGAATTTTTATCGGTACAGGTCATGTTGATTATATTTGAAACTTGGATTATATTTTGAAAGATATGATCACTCTAGATCGAGCTTTTTACATAGGCCAGTCTAAGGGGGTTACATCTAGTTGGCATCATAGCTCTTGGTTTTATGACTCTCGGACTATGTATGGTAATCCAGTGCCAATCCTAACCTTGAAAACATTATCGTTGTAGATTATAAGATCCATGTGTGCCCATAGAGCTCAAAGATCCAACCGAGGGCGAAGGCGAGCGACCAGATTTGTTGATCCAGTACAAGAACTTGTTATTGATCCTCCGCCAATTATTCCTTTGAACCCTCCTATTCTTGCTAGTATTATTGTTCCGCCTGACCCACCGCCTACTACAAGCATAGATATGACTACCTCGATCAAGGAGGTATTAGCACCGAGTACCGAGCCTGCAACGATTGTGTCAGATGAGACCCTAAGCCGACATATTCTTCAGTTGATTTAGGGAGCTGTTAGAGATTCGGGTGTTATGCCAGATACCTCTATCTTCTAGATCTTGATCGCTAATGGCGAGAGAACTTTCCCTGGATCTCTGACTGGTGCACCGTCGAATATTGAGACATGATTTTATGATACCGAGAGACGTATGGATCAACTATGTCTGGAACCAACTAAGAGATACTTGGGAGCGGTATCTATGGTTGATGGTAATGCCCCCATCTGGTGGGAATCTATGGTGAGTAGTGTATCTCTTAACAGATTGACCTGGGAATTTTTCACAGAACGGTTCAAGAATCATTTTATGGGTGAGAAATTCTTAAAAGGGATACGTCAAGCCTTTAAGGACTTGGTATAGGGTACTATGATAGTGATTGAGTATTATCTTTAGTTTCTAGACCTGTTGAGATATACTACCGGGTTAGTGGCTACCGAGAAAGATAAGTTTGATAAGTTTCTTGAGGGTCACGGTATTGGTATTCATGATTGAGTAGCCACGCATCTTGATATGATATTTAAGGATCTGGTAAACTGTGCTTAGACTATTGAGGAATTGGAGAAACTTTCAAGTAACTAGAGTGTTAGAGATCATGACCGAGATTGAGGTAGAGATAAGGATCATGGTCAATCTGGGGAATATATCAGTCAGAGTGAGTCCCATGGTTGCCTTGATAAGAGGGCTCGCAATGCTTCGAATTAGAGAAATGGTTCTTACCATAGGCTTGCGACACCATAGGACTTTTTTGTTAGCCGTGGTGGTTCTTCGAGGTTCTTATCTGTACTAGTTTGTGATTATTATGGTAATCTGCAAATGGTGAGAGTGTAGGAAGAAGGTTGGTGCTTGTTTTCAATTTAAATCTTTTGAGCATTTTCTAAAAGACTTTCCTCATCCATATTATGCTTGTCAATCTTCGACCTAGACTCATTTCCAATCATAGACTCCTTGCAAATATCAGGCATTTGTTAAGACACCAGCTTCAGGGTGTTATCAGAGTAGAGCTTCAGGGTCTACTATTAGATCTGATACTAGAGGTCGAGGCCACCAGAGTGATGGATCATCTGTGTCTGAGGCTCATCAACCAGCACTTGTTTATGCCATCAGACGTCGTGATGATAGAGACGAGCCGAATGTTATTGTATGTGCCTTTACTATCTTTTTTGTTCCGTATTTTGCTTTGCTTGACAACGATTCCACACACTCCTATATATCAAAATCAGTATCTAGAAACCTTCTGATCGCAGTTGAAGATACCGAGAGTGTTGTTACAGTTATGAGTCTTGTGGGGAAAATTTTATGAATAAGGTATTCAAGAGATATCCCCTTGTTGTTGAAAGGGAAGTATTTCTGGTTGATCTTATAGAACTTTATATGGAGGAGTTCGATCTAATTCTGGGTATGGAGTGGTTAATCGAGCATCATTTTAGTTTGGATTATGGGGCCAAAATAGGTACTTTAAAGACTCAGGATGGACGGTCTATAATTCTGGTTGGTGAGCGATGGGATTATCTGTCCAATATGGTATCCGTTTTGTCTACCGACAGGATGATCCTAAAGGGATATGAGACTTTTATTACTGTTTCTTTAATACAAAAGGATCCTTATCCAAGATTGAAGAAATTCACATCGTTAGAGAAATTCTTGATGTTTTTCGGAGGAGTTACCTAGTCTGCCTCCAGATAGAGAGGTTGAGTTTTTGAGACTTATTTTGGGTCATAACCAGTATCTATGGCTTCGTACTGTATGATTCCGAAAGAACTAAAATAGTTAAATGTTCAGTTACAAGAACTGATTGACATATATTTCATCTAACATAACTCTTCACCTTGGGGAGATCGAGTTCTCTTTGTTAAAAAGAAAGATGATTCTCTTTGGTTGTGTATCGACTACCAAAAGCTAGATAAGCTGACCATGAAGAATAAGTATCCTTTAACTAGGATTGATGACATGTTTGATCAGTTTTGGGGAGCCACAGTTTTCTCAAAGATTGATCTTCGATCCAGATATTACCAGTTAAAGATTAAGGGTTATGATGTTGCTAAGACTGTTATCCGTACCAAATATGGGCATTATAAGTTTTTAGTGATGCCTTTTGGGTTGACCAATTTCCCTACTACTTTTATGTATTTGATGAATCTTATCTTCTGGCCCTACCTAGACCAGTTTGTTATTGTATTTATTAATGATATTCTAGTTTACTCTCGTTCAGAGGTTGAGCATGTGGGGAATCAGAGAGTTGTGTTGTAGACTCTCAGAGAGTATCGTCTATATGTTAAGCTAAGTAAGTGTGAATTTTGGCTTAGTGAGGTGATTTTTCTAGGATATGTTGTTTCAGCAAAGGTATCCAGGTGGATCCGAGTAAAATTGATACAATGACCAATTGGAAGCCTCCTAGGAACTTGTCTGAGATCTGTTGCTTTTTGGTCATAGGTGGGTATTGTTAACGCTTTGTCGAGGGCTTTTCTATTATTGTCACCCCTTGATGAAGATTCTGAGGAAAGATGTTTCATTTATATGGTCTCAAGCTTAGCAGTCTAATTTTGACCAGTTGAAGACAACTTTTACTCGAGCTCCAGTTTTGACCCAACCAGAGTCAAGAAAGGATTTTATAGTTTACGATGATGCTTCACATTCTTGACTTGGTTGTGTTCTGATGCAGGATGTTAAGGTGATTTCTTATGCATCGCGATAGTTGAGACCACATGAGTATAATTATTCCACCCATAATCTTGAGCTTGCATCTTTGTTTTTTGCTTTGAAAATCTGGAGACACTATATCTATAGAGAGAAGTGTTATATCCTTACCTAGGAGCTTAATTTGAGACAACGCTGTTGGTTTGAGCTTGTAAAAGACTATGATTGTGAAATTGAGTATCATCTAAGAAAAGCCAATGTTGTGGTTGATGCATTGAGTCAAAAGACCATATCAAACCTAAGATTTTGTTTTCTAGGATAAGTATATATGATGATGGTAGTCTTCTGGCTGAATTATAGGTTAAATCGACTTTGGCCGAGCAGATTAAGGCCAAATAGCATTTGGATGACTCTTTACTTCCTATTATGCAACAAGTTGAGCAAGGATCCACTTCTGTTTATTCTTCTTTTTCAGTAAGGAGTTCTTTGTTTTAATGGTAATTTTTGTGTACTCAATGATACCGATTTGAGACAGACCATTCTCATAGAGGCTCATAGTAGTCCGTCCGTATACTATGCATCTTGGAGGAGATAAGATGTATTAAAATCTAAAATAGAGATACCATTGGGTAGGCATGAAAAAGGATATCTTAAACTATGTATACAGTTGTCTGATATGTCAGCAGGTGAAAGTAGAACATCAACATACTTTTGGTCTTTTACAGTCTATCAGGATTCTAGAGTCGAAATAGGAACGAATCACATAGATTTTGTTATTGGTTTACCTCTAACCTTGTCTAGAAAAGATTTTGTTTGAGTTGTTGTTGATAAACTCACAAAGTCATCTCATTTTATTTCTATTCGGATGACTTATTTTGTTAGGAAGCTGGCTAGACTGTATATTTCTAAGATTGTCATATTGCATGGTGTGCCTTTATCTATCATTTTTGCCTTAGACCCGAGGTTTACTTACCGATTCTAGACATCTTTATAGTCAGCTTTAAGTACTCGTTTGAATTTTAGTATATCTTTTCATCCTCAGATAGATAGTCAGTCTGAGAGAGTGATACAGATCCTGGAGGATATGCTACAAGGTTATGTGTTAGACTTCCGAGGCAGTTCGGAGGATTTCTTGTCCTTGGTAAAATTTGCATATAATAACAATTACCAGGCTAGCATTCGTATGGAACCATATGAGGCTTTGTATGGTCATAAGTGTCGTACTCCTATCTGTTGGATAGAGTGGTATGACCAAAAAACTCTGGGTCTCGAGTTTATTCAGGAAATTGAAGAGACAGTCATATTGATTTGTGATCGTTTGAAGGAAGCTTTTGCTAGACAGAAATCTTATGCTGATCGGAGAAGAAAAGATATCGAGTTTGAGGTTGATGATCAAGTATTCTTGAAAGTTTCTTCGTAGAAGAAAGTTCTAAGATTTAGGCGCAAAGGCAAGCTGAGCCTGAGATATATTTTATCATACCGTATGCCGAAAAGAGTCGGGCCTATTGCGTATAAGTTGGAGTTGCCTGGTCAACTTAGTTGTATTTAAGATATATTTCATGTATCTATGTTGAGATAATATCATTCAGATCCGAGTCACGTTATTCAGGTTCAACATGTTGAGCTACGGCTAGACTTGTCTTATGAGGAGGAGGTTGTTCAGATCCTAGAGTTTGATGAGAGAGCAGTTCCCGTATCTATTCAGTTCAGATAAAATTTTGAGGATGAAGTTTCTTTTTAAGGGTAGAGAGTTGTAACACCTATAAAAATGATAATAATAAAATGTTAGGAAAGTATGGTTTTGGGGTGTTGAACCCGTATTAGTTACCTAGACGCTGAGCTAAGTAGCTCTTAGGGTTTAATACCCCCTAACCTTGCCTTTAACCAATACAAATTTTAATAGGAATAAAATAATAATATCATATCTATATAAGTCTTTCCTTTTACTATTATTGGAAACCGAAGCCCCCTAAATCTGGAACTTTTCTCTTCTGTCAACCAACACATCATATCTTTCACCAGACCTCATATCCAATCTCCGTCATAGGTCATCCATGAAGTTCACCACCCATGTTGTTGGGTTCATCGTCGTTCACCGATTATAACCCCTTTTCCGACGCGCCTATTCATTGTCATCCTCTCTAGGAATCAAAGCTAGAAGCTTCAAACTTCCTAGGGTTTAAAACCCATTCAAGGTCCTCTTGTTTTGGCCTCCAATCGACGTTGTTTTGGCACGTTGTCAGCCTTACAGTGTTCGTCGTGGCTAGACGAATAAAACCCTCATATTATCGCCTTCGTCCGACACTAGTAGGATCTTCATCGGAAAACTTTTTTCCATTTTGGTAAGTTTGGTAAGATTTCTTAGCTTTCACTTATGTTTTGGGATTGTTATTGGTTTTAATCTGAGTTTTGGAAGAATCTAGAAAATTTTGAGTTTAAAGGGGTATTTTCTAACCATTTTGGGACGCGCGTGACCCCTACGCACCGCCGGAGTGATTTCTAGTTGCCCTGGACAGTGGCCTAGAGTCGGTTGGTTAAAATCGGTCTAAACTTGGCTTAAACCAATCTTGAACTGATTAACCATTGACCAAAACCATTAACCTGACGTGTTGAGCCGTGATGTTAGCATGACGTCAACCTTGACCGCTGACGTGGCTACTAACGTCAGCATGATGTTAGCTTTGACTTTGACATGATTGTTTATTATTGTTTTCGATTTAATAAACATATCATGTGCACATGACTGCTTTTTCTAGATTTATATAAATATTGTGTTTTGGATCATAAATATGATTATTCTGTGCTTTGGATATATTCCTGATTTACCTTGTATGATTTCTTGATTTGACATATATACATGATAGCCTTTTTAATTCCAGTTGATTCCTGATATTATTCTTGATACTACTGCATAATTGTTACATTGGATTATATTATGAAGTGCTTGAGGTTCAGCCCTGATCCGGCTGGTAATTTCGTCCGTTTATGATTCTTAGCTTCAGTTAGGGTCATTTCTCCTGTTATCGGTTCTCGTGCTACTACCGGGATAATTCTACTTATTCCCTAAGGAAATCCCTTAGGTCGGTACCTTCACCCTATTGGGCTTAGTTAATGCATGTATCAGATACTGTTTTGGGAATCGTATCCAAGAGTTCGGTTGGAGGGTAACATGTCATACATGTGCATGACCTATTTTCTGAATATTATAACTTATATGAATATATTTATGATTGTTTTCTGCACTATTGGAACACACTGGGCTCCGTAGCTCATAATCGATTCTTTCCCTTTCATATATTCGTAGATAGGCATCTCAGATTTGGCACTTAAAGGATCTATACATTTCTAGTTATTTTATTTTGATGTAATGTTTAAATCTTCCAGATTATATTTTGGGTGACATGTGCCTATATTTTGTTAACTGATGTGAGAATTATTTTGTGGTTCATGATGTTTTAGAAATACTTTTTATGGATAACGTTTTTATGAGGTATTTTGATGAGACGATTTTATAATATATTTTATTTAAAGAATATTCGATTGAACTTTTATCGATACAAGTCATGTTGATTATATTTGAAATTTGAATTATATTAAAAAAACTGTGACTACTCTAGATCAGGCTTTCTATGTTGGTCAGTCTTGGGCATTACATATCATATTTTTTGCCTATTAATAAAGATTCTACTCTCTAGAACATTCGATTAGAACATGTCTCTGTTAAAACTTTGCATAAATTGCCTTTATAAATTTCTAGTGATTTTGGTTGTTTGTCTCGTTGCTCAATTTGTCCTTTAGCAAAATAAATTAGGATGTCTTTTTGTGTTAGTAGTTCTAGATCAGAAAATCCTTTTTATTTGCTGCACATAAATTTATGGGGTCCTTATAAGGTCTTTACACATAGCAATTAAAATTTTTCTTATCATTGTTGATGACTGTTTTTGTATGACTTGAGTTTACCTTTTAAGACTAAAAAGTGATACCATTTTATACCTTAAACATTTTTTGGCATTAACTAAAATACAATTTGCTTCCCTTACCAATGTTATCAAAATTGACAATGGAGCATGATTTTTTAGTTCTGCTTGTATCTCTTTGTTCACTTTACTTAAAATTATTCATCATTTTTCTTATATTTACACACCCCAGTAAAGTGATTTTGTTGAGAATAAACACAATCATCTTCTAGAGGTAGCTTGTGTCTTGAAATTTCAGTCTAATGTGCCCATTAAATTTTAAGATAAATGTGTTTTAACGGTATGCATTATCTCATAAATAGACTTTCATCTTCTGTTTTAAATTAGAAAACACCTTATGAGTCTTTATATTAAGTTTCATCAAACCTATCAAAACAAAACTTTTGGTTGCTTTCGTTATGTCACAGCCCACATATAACATATAAGTTTGCCCTTAAAGTTATCCCTTCAATCTTCATGGGCTACTCAGATACACAAAAAGTATATATCTTTTTTAACCTTGATGCAAAATATTTTTTTGTTAATAAGGATGTCAAGTTCATTGAGTCTGTGTATTCTTTCAATTTTCCATTTAAAAAATAAATTTTGTCTTCTTTTTTTTCTTTTGTTATATAATATTCTGATTTTTTGAATCTAACTCCTAATCCTCCTTTAGCTTCTGCCTCTCCTCTAGAATCTGACTTAACTTTTGATATATTAAAAACTGATATTGATCTAGATTCTCATTCTGTTTCATCATCCCATGTTGAGGAAGTATGTCCTACTAATATTTCAAAACAATTATCTCCTTTATTATGCTACTGCCCCATATATAACAGATAAGTTTGCCCTCAGAGCTATCTATTCAGTCTTCATGGGCTTCTCAGATACATATAAAAGATATATCCTTTTTTACCTTGATACAAAATAAATTTTTGTTAATAGGGATGTCAAGCTCATTGAGTCTGTGTATGTTTTCGCTTTTTCATTTAAAAATAAAATCTTGTTTTCTCCTTTTTCTTCTATTATATCAGATTTTAGTTTTTTGAATCTAACTCCTAATCTTTTTTTAACTTCCACCTCTCTTTTAGAATCTAACTTAATTTTTGGTATATTAATTAATATTGATCTAGATTTTATTATGTCTCATCATCTCATGTTGAAGGAGTATATTCCACTAATATTTCAAAACAGTTATATCTTGTGGTTTACTCCTCTCTTGTGGTTCCAACAACTCCAGCTTCTCATAGAAATTTTTTCCGTGCACACAAAATCCCTTAATGGTTGCATGATTTTGTGTGTAATTTTCAAATCTCACCTGCAACCTATCATATTTCTGACTTTATTACCTATGATCATTTATCTTTGTCTACCAAAATATTTTTGTCTAATATCAATCAGCTAGTTAAATCAAAGACTTAAAAGAAATTATCAAATATCCTTATTGGATTCAAGCTATGAAAGAAGAAATTCAAGCTCTTAAAGCCAACAAAACTTGATCAATAGTCTTTTTACCCTCTGGTAAAGTATCAATTGGTTGCAAATGGGTTTACAAAATTAAGTACACTTTTTTTGGAGCGATTGAAAGATCAAAGCTCTTCTCGTGATCAAAGACTATATTCAGCAAAAAGGTGTGAATCATCTGAATACTTTTTTCACTAGTTGTTAAGCTTGTAACTGTCAGGTTGGTTCTTGCTTTGGCTTCTATTTTTGATTGGTCGCTTCTTCAACTTGATGTGTATAATACATTTCTTCAAGGAGACTTGGTTAAAGAAGTGTACATGGATCTTTCATTTTTTTTTAGCCAGGAGGCACATTAGGTGTGTGGGCTAAAAAAAATATTACATGGGTTAAAATTAGGCTTCCAGGCAATGGAATTTGAAATTAACAAAAGCTCGTTTAAGTGTTGGATATGAACAAAACAAGTTTGATTATTCTTTGTTTACTAAAATAGAGTTAAATAAAGTTGTGATAATGTTTATTTATGTAGATGATTTATTAATTACATAAAATGATAAAGGTTTGATCGATTCACTATAGAAATTATTACACAACTTTAAGATGAAATACTCGAGAAATTTAAAGTTTTTCCTATGCTTTGAGGTTATGAGATCTAAAACAGAGATCATAATCAATCAACGAAAGTATGTCTTAAAATTGATTTAAAAATCAAGAATGGGAGCAATTAAACCCGCCACAACACCTTTATAGCAAAACTTGAAACTCACTTCTGTCGAGTATGACCAAGTGTGTAAATAATCTGAGGATGACAGATTGCGTTCAGACAAAGCTGTGTTTCATAGACTTATTGAAAGATTAATATATCTTTCGCCTACAATGCCTAACATATCATTTTCTGCGCACCATTTGAGTTAGTTCATGCAATACCCCAAGGAGAGTCATTTGGAAGTTGCTCTGAGGGTAGTGTGATACATCAAAAAAATCCAGGACAGAAAATTGAGCTAGATGCCAACATCAACTGTGATCTTGTTAGTTTTTGTGATTCAGATTGGTCTTCTAGTCCAATAACCAAAAAGTCAATCTCTGATTTTTTTCATTAAGCTAAAAAACTCGTCGATTTCATAAAAATCGAAAAAGCAACTAACAATGGTCAAATCTTTTACAGAAACGGAATTCGAAGCATGACAGTAACTTCATCAGAAATAACTTGGTTGAAAGAGTTGTTAACTAAACTTGATTTTGGTAAAAGACAACCAATGATGCTATATTGTGATAGTAGGCAACACTCCAGATTATAGTAAACCCTATATTTTATGAACGCACCAAACGTATTAAAATTGATTGTCACTTTTATTAAAGAGAAGATATAAAGAGTTATTAAGACATCATATATGGCTTCTTCAGAACAGTTAACATATATCTTTACCAAAGCATTAGGAGCTCCTCAACATGAATATTTGATGTCCAAGTTGAGGGTTCTGAATGTATATCACCCTCAACATGAATAACTACTTTAGTTAGCTTTAATCTGTTTTCGTTACGTGGTTAGCATAGAGAATTTCCTAGTATAAATATGAGATATATCAGTTATATTCTACACATTGAAAAGGAATGAAATTACAATGCATTTTTTATACTGAGTTTAACACACCTAATTTTATTTATAATAGATGAAAGTAAAGAAGTTATACCGTAAGGTATTCCTAAGAAACGTGATTAAAATAGAATAGTTTATAAAAATATATAATTTGTATAAATTTTTATATTATATAAATTTTTATGTCATTTGATAAAAATATATAATTATATATTTAATTAGTAAAAAAATTAGTTTTATCTAAATTATTATCTAATCAAATCACCTTGTATTTCGAATTTGGTGTATCAACCAGGTTAGAAATGGAACCAAAACAGAAATTTTACAGTTTGTTCCGCGTATAAATTCCGAACGCAACAACAAGTAATTAGTAATGATACTCTTTGGCTTCATGTGAATAAATATCGAGGACCTCGTCGTATACAATGCTTCTTATGGCTCATGTGTTAGGAAAAGATTTTAACTAAAAATGAAAGAGTGTGACGGCATCTCACAGAGTCTTCAAGGTGTGTTATTTGTGGGACAGATACGGAAGATCTGGATCATCTTTTTAGACGATGCACCGATACAACTTGTACTTGGAAGGAAGTTGTACGATCGGATAAGCTCACGGAATTTTTTGCGCTAGCTTTTGATGATTGGCTCTGGGTGAACATTATTACTCCTAATTATTTCTTGAATATTTCTGGTGATTTTGAAACAATTTTTGGAATAATTGTTTGGAATATATGGATTTCCCGCAATCGAAAGGTATTTGAACAAGATACATACAGACATGAATCTTTGTTAACGGCTAGTTGGAGAATGCTTCAAGAGGTACAAAGGGCGTTAGCGCGGGATAGACCACTACATCACAACAACAATATCCATACACAATTGATAGGTTAGAATCTGCCTGAATTCGGCGTTTGAAAACTTAATGTGGATGGAGCGAAAAGACTGTCGAATGGACTAGCTTCATGTGGAGGTGTGGTACGTGATACAACTAGAAAATAGATCATTGGTTTTGCAAAGCTAATCGAAAAATGTTCGGTATTAGAATCAGAATTATGGGCAATTTATGAAGGGCTGAAATGTATGATTGGAATGGATGTGGTTTCAATTATTGTGGAAACTGATAGTTTAGAAGCGATCCGATTGCTTCATGAATCTTCTATGTTAGCACCTTGCTATATACTTCTTCAACATATTGGTATACTGTTTCAACAACCATGGAGATTTCAGTTTGTTCACATCAATCGTGAAGCAAATAAGGTGACCGATAGGTTATCTAAGCTTTTATGTTGTTGATAGTTATAACCCATGTATTTTTCATTCCCTCCTGATGAGGTGATATCTTTGTTACATGAAGATGTTGATGCTAATGTTATACTCACATCGAATTTGAATAATTAATAAGATTATTATACTTATTTTATCAAAAAAAAGTATTAATATATTAATAACTAACTATAAATATTATATTTATATATTTTATTACTCATTTTATATTATTTTTAAAATTAAAATTTATTATTAAATTCTAAAATTTAAAAAAATTAATCTGATTTAAAATAAAAAATATTATTTTTAGAGAAAATGATATTAAAATTTATTTTTAATATTTAGTATTATTTTTAATGATGAATGCGATATATATATATTATAAAATAATTTAAGATAGATATGATATTATTTTAACATATTAAAATAAAATGTTTTATTAAAATAAAAATAATAATTTATTTGAATATATTTTTAAATTTATTTTAATCTAAAGTGATAAAAATTATTTAATACCTAAGAATAGATATTTTCATCAATTTAGATAAAAAAGTTTATTATTAAAAATATAATATTATTTTCTTGTAAGAACTTTTGAAACTAAATATAAATATATAAATTTTAAAAATTATTTTTTAATAATAATTTTTTTCGCAAATCAAACGGATCTAAATGGCCGCAACTTACCGTGTCACCGAAATATAAAGGTAACGTAGGAAAAAATTATTAGGTGAACTTTATTCACTACGTCATTCATGGTCCCAAGTAATCAGGACCTTAATTTTCTTTAAGTGAATCATCACCTTTTTTCTAAATGGACTTAGTGGGTGGGTAGTTATTAAGTAGTTATTTAAAAATTAACGGTCCTAATTGCTTGGACTATAAATGAGGTGGTTAACCTAATAATTTCTCTAAAGTAGGGGAGGGCAATTTCAATGTAAGAAATGAATGATGGGTATTCAATGATAGTGAGGATAACAGGGCCCCACACATGTAGGTCCCCAATCCATTCACTCTTAGTTGGCAATGGGATCCTACTTAAATACAAAAGTCACCCACCTATTCTCCTCCACTTCCACCACCATGTCAACACCACCGACAGCCGCCCTCTTCTCCTCACTCTCCATCCTCCTCATCCTCTCCTTCTCCGCCACCACCAATGCACACAATATCACTCGCATCCTCGCCAAATACCCTCAATTCTCCTCATTCAACCACTACCTCACTGCCACTCACTTGGCCTCACAGATCAACCGACGCCAAACCATAACCGTACTTGTCTTCGACAACACAGCCATGTCGCCTCTCCTGTCTAAACATTACTCCCTGTACACCCTCAAAAACATCCTATCCCTCCACGTCCTAGTGGATTACTTCGGTTCCAAGAAGCTCCACCGAATTTCCAAAGGAACAACGTTGTCCTCCACCATGTTCCAGGCCACCGGCGCCGCCCCGGGTACTTCTGGGTTCGTCAACATCACTAATCTTAGAGGAGGAAAAGTTGGATTCGACGCTGAAGAAAACGAGGGCAAACTCGATGCTTCTTTCGTCAAATCCGTGAAAGAGATTCCTTATAATATCTCCGTCATACAAATCAGTCATGTAAGTGTTTGATTTTATCCCTCTGTTAAGTCTTTTACATATAAAAATCCCATTAATGTCTTCAACTTTGATCCAGCCTTTGGATTCAGCTGAAGCTGAAGCACCGACGGCCCCGCCGGACGAGCTTAATCTAACCGAAATCATGTCGAAGCAAGGCTGCAAAGCATTTGCGGATTTGCTGAAAGCCACGGATGCCGACGAGACATTTAACCAAAACCTCGACGCGGGTTTAACTGTGTTTTGCCCGACCGACAAGGTTGTCAAAGATTTCATGCCCAGATACAAGAATCTGACAGCATCGAAGAAAAAGTCTCTGCTATTGTACCATGGGATTCCGGTGTACATGAACATGCAAGTATTGAAAACAAACACCGGGACCATGAACACGTTGGCGACGGATGGAGTGAACAATTTCGATTTCACAGTGAACAAAGACGACGAGGTGGTGACTTTGGACACCACTGTTATGACTGCCAAGATTACGGGGATTGTGAAAGATGAAGAGCCATTAATTGTGTACAACATCAACAAGGTATTGTTGCCTAAGGAGATATTCAAGCCAGTGGAAACAGCAAGTGCAACGGACTCGGACGACGATGCGGATGCACCGGCAGACAGTGAGCCTGCCGATGATCAGACTCTAGATGACGACAATGGGGTTCAGGGATCGGAGGGTAAGAGATTGTTTATGTTATTGTTGAGCTTATGCCTTGGGATGCTGTTGATGGGCGTATGATTGATGAAATTGCTTCAAATTGGACGTTGCCAAACACAATGGGGTCTTAATTTATGTGAAGGTTTAATCAATAAGTGATTATTTTTTGTTTTTTTGTGTGTGGTTATTTTTGATGAATTAGATTACATGCATGCGGTGTGATTCACTTTGAGTCGTAAATGAAATTCTTGTAGTTTCTTTATGTGTTTTCATCTCCATTCTTGATTTGTATGGCAATTTCTTCACTTTGAAGAAGCTATTTTGATGTTAAATTATAAAATTATTTCTCTTATTTATATGGCATATACAATTATAATTCCCTTGTGTACAATTAGGCTAGGGGTTACAGAGGTGGAGGATATGTTGGTAATATTTTTAATTAAAAATATTATAAAACAAATATGAATAATTTATCAAATAAAAATTTTAATTTTATTTTAAAATAGTTTTAATTATATGTACAATAATCATTAAAAATTTAATAGTGTACAATAATGTATTGTATTAATAGTATTTAGAGATATATTTTATCGATTTAAAATTTTTCATAAAAAATACATTAATCAGTAAAAAGTATTTAAAATTTACCCTCTATCTATTATTTAAATTGATTTGTATTTTACATGTAAATGTTAGGTGTAAAGTAGATATTTTTAGGGTAAAATAAATAAATAATCAGTTAAGTATCTTTTATTTTTATTTTGATCATTCAATTTTTAATTTTTTAATTTAAGGGTAAATTACATAAAAATCACATAATTATAAGTACGGTATTGATATGATTCATATTTTTAATTTTGATAAATATATCACTTAACTATTAAAATAATTCCAATATAATTATTTATCGTTAAAAATTAACAGGGATGTGACATGACACTTAAAAATAAAAGGGTATAATTATATATTTAGTCTTTTTATTTATATTTTTTAAAATTTCTTCATAATTTTATTCTAAAAAATAATTTATTATTTTAATTAGGTAATGACACGTTTCACTGTCTTATTAAAATATATATTTATACATATTTAATTTATTAAATTTATTTTCTTCCTTCAATGGGATGATGACTTGTTTTCTCACCTATTTAAAGAAAAAAACGAAATTCAAAATTCTTATTTTCAAGGAGATTTGAACTTGGTTTGATGGAGGAAGATCTACACCCAAAAACTCTAGATCTCAAACTCTAAATTCAAACCCTAAACCCTAAAATATAAATCCTAAATATTAGGTTTTAAAGTTTATGATTTAGGGTTTGATTTTAGGGTTTATAGTTTGATTTAGGGTTTGGACTTTGGGTGTAAGTTTAGAGTTTAGGGTTTATGGTAGGATTAAACATTTAAGGTTTATGGTTTAGGATTTATGTTTAACATTTAGAGTTTGGGTTTTATCAAGTATGATTTAGGGTTTTAATTTATTGTTACTATTTAAATTTAGGGTTTAGGGTTTATTAAATAAGTTTAAGAGTTATGGTTTAGGGTTTTAAGATAAGGTTTAAATTTATGGTTTAAGGTTAGAGTTTAAGGTTTGAGTTTAAGGTTTAGGGTTTTTTAAATAAACTTTATTATGATTTAAAATTTTTAATATTTAGAGTTTAGTGGTTAGTATTTAGAGTTTGTTTGTTAAGTATTTTTTATTATAATTTAAATTTTAATTTATTATGCATAAAATAATTTAATTAATATTTAGTTAAATCAAAAAGTTAAATATATGATTATTAAAGAAATTAAAAAAATTAATTATCGAGAACAGTAACCCAATGATGTGTTTTGTTCAATGGTTTTTGTTTGGTTTAATGTTTTGGGCATGGTTCTTCCTCCCTCGGACCCAAGTTTGAGTTCTCCTAGAAGCAAGAATTTTGAATTTTGTTTTTCTCCGCTAAATTTTATACATTAAACATTTTTAGTCACTAATTATTTTCTCGTTAACAACCTAATCATATGATTTATTTTATTAATACTTGATTCTGACATAATTTTTATATTTCTTAAACATATAAAATTTAAAATAAAAATATTATTTCTAAATTATATTTTTAAATACTAATCTCAAAATTTTAATCTCTAAACCCATATAAAAACCTCAAATTTCATCGGTAACACCTAGGGATGGGCATGGAACCCGAACCCGATGAGTTTCAATCCGGTTCGATCCGATAGGATCAGATTTTTTATTAGATAAATCGGGTTTGGGTTGGGTCGAGTGAAATATATAAAAAATTTAAAGTTGGTTTTAGGGTGAAAAACACCCAATCCGACCCTACTCAAATACTTTTATAATATTTTTAATTTTTTATATTATATAATATAATAATATTATTAAAGTTTATTCTTTCGAATTTTTTTAAATCTCATATTTCACTATCCATCTTCCATAATTTTCCTTCACATTGAAACCCTAAAATTTTCTTTCCTAAACCACTCAACAATCACTCATCAACATCACAATTCTGGTTCCATAATTTCAATCTACATAAGGTATGTGTTTTACATTGTATTAATTTTTGTTTTAACATCTGTTATATTTTTCTACTCTTTCTTTACAATATTTTTTTATTATTGTTGAACTCTCATCCTTTTTTCGTTTCTGTTTATACTTCAATTATGACAGAATATAACATTAAAATGGATCATCTGTTTATTTGGGATAGCCTATAAACCAAATGAAATCTTCTAATTCATCTCAACAATTAACTAAATGAACCATCTGTGCTCTCCAAAATCCAAGACATTCAAACTTTGACGAATCAAATTTTAAAGACTGAGCCATACTGTTCAATCTCCAATTATGTAGGTCATGTAAGATTAAAGAGGTTAAATTTTATTAAAATTATCTTATGTAAGACAGAGCCATACTTACCACGTTTTCACTAGTGCTCCTGTCCAGTAGAGCGAATAGGACAAAGCTGATTTGAAAGAAAATTCTTAAGAGCGGTATACTGATGGTTGAAGATAGGGCAACCATCACAACAGTTCAAATTTTCTATCCTCTTTTATTTTAGTAGAATATTTGATTTCACATTATGACATGGATTAAAATGTTTAATATCATGATATCATCATTCAACCAATATCATTTTAGAAATAACTTTATATTGTCAAATTCAAAATGGCGTTTTAATTAATATGTATTGACTGAATTTGTGTGATTTCATAGAATTTACTTATTTTTTGTGATACAATCCATTTCAAATACACAATTGATATGTATCTTTTTTTAATATAATAACTCTCTTCTTATTTTGTTAGGAAAGGTCTAATGTGGGACAAAATTATGTTGTGCATCTTCAACTTTTAACTCTCCTGAATTATCAAACGAAGAAAGTACATCCTCAAACTCAGCTAGAGACACAAATCCTACATTAAGTCGATTTAATGTTATGGTTGAAGATAGTGTATAATAAAAGTAACTCATCGAAATTAAAATCTATAGTTTGGAAGTAATTTAAAAAGAAAAAACAATAATGAATGAAAGACAATTTGCAATCATTGCAAAAAAAAAATAGTGGTGATTCAAAGAATGAGACAAGCCATTTGGGTGATCATATGAGAAGGTGTAACAAGCGAGGTCAAGTAAACATTCGACAACAAGTCTTAGTTGCTAATAAAAGAAAATTGAATGGAAAAGTAACAGTAAAGATGAACTCATTTAGTCAAGAGGTTAAAAGGAACGAGCTTTCAAAAGCAATAATCATGCATGAATATCCTCTATCTATAGTGGATCATGTTTAGTTCAGAAAGTATTGCTTTCATATGCAACCCTTGTTTGAAATGCCTTCTCGCAGAATAGTAAGACGTGATATTTTCAATATATTTAAAGAGGAAAAGATAGAAATAATGTTTATTCTAGAGGCCAATGAAAGACAGATTGTAATCACAACTGATATATGGACAGCATAACACCAAAACAAAGGATACATGATTGTTGCTGCCTATTACATTGATCACTCCTGGACTTTACAGAAATGAATCATAAGGTACCTTTTTGTAACACCCAAAACTTTTTTCCCAAATCATACCTAAATCCCTAATTCGGAACCCTAGATTTTGGGGATTTAAAAATCTGAAATAGTGACCTTTTTGTAAATTCTGAAACCTATAGACCCTTATGTGGTATTTTACCATCCAAAGATATCAGTTTCTTCTCCAATCTAAAATCGTTTCAGCTTTGATGGGGGAGATTTGATTCTAACTTAATTGTTGTTTAAATTCCCTATTTTAAAATCAATTTTGTAACTCCTTGTTTATGCTTTAATCGAACCTTAGTTCCTTTTCCCTTGCCCTCTATTTTTTTTGATCAAATCAATTTCTTTAGATAAGTGTTTGGTGACTTTCGATCCGTTTTGCTGGTAAGATCTCTTCTCCTTTCTTTTCGTTTTTGGTTCGATTTGGTTGTTGTTCAGTTTGGTTGATTCCAGTGGCACTAGTTTCGTTCAATCATGTTTATGTAGGGGTGACGTTGAGTTTGAATATCGATTTTGGTTGAATTCGATTTTAAGTCTAGTTTTGACATTTTTGATTAGATTTTTCGGTGTGGGTAAGTTTTAAATCGAATAAGCTTATGTTCCGGATTGTTTTGAGTGTGAATCGAGCCAAAGGGGGGTTTAAATCTTGAAATAACTCTGTTTGGCAGCCGAGAAAAATCTGGGAAATTCCTAGATTTTCTCGGGAAAATCCCAGAACCCATACGTGACTGACCCGACCGACCTGAAACCCAACCCGCTGATGTCATCTGCTGACGTCACTGTTGACATCATCTACTGACGTCAGCGTTGACCTGATGACGTCACTACTGACGTCAGAATTGACCAGCACTAATGTTAGTAGTTGACTTTTTCGATCCGAGCCCACTTTATGTTTTTCAACATCTTGATTCTAATGGCGCTTTCCGTTTTTCGAAATTTAAACCCGAAGTATCATTTTTAAGGCTTTTAAGTTTGATTAGTTATTTGGAAGTTATCTATATAAGATTCTGAATCAGTTTCTGCTTGGTTCAGGTGATGTGGATTCCGACCCTAAGCATCTGCCTCCTCCTCCTCCTAGACGCCCTCTTGTTCAGCAGTCTTCAGGACACGCTTATGAGTATTTAATCCACTTCTGTTAGTGTACCCTCTTGTATTGTGGCATAGTAGTGTGTCTAAAGATTATTGTTACTTGTAGGATCTGCACTGGCTCATTCTAGTGGTAGAGTCGAGTCCAATAGACGTCAGTATCGATGTTGAGTTTTCTGTTTCAGGTGTGTTCTCTTCTGTAAATTCTGTTATTTTCAGTATGTTCAGTTTATGTTAAATCGTATGATCATGCATTATCCTGCCATTATATCTGTGATCCTGATATTTGTCATGTATGTCTCCTATTGATATCAAGGCATACATTCTGATTCTGTTTATGCATAGAACATTACATCTGGTAGAATATATGTGTACGGGGAAGTTAGTAATTTATCACTTCTGTTTAGTGGCTCCACCTGCGGGTCGAGTTTCCACTTCTGTTGGTGTGATGGAGTTAGAGTGGTTTAGGGGAACTTACTCTTCTGTTGGTGTTCGGAGTTTGGTGCATATCATGCACACTTCACATCATGTGAATTAAAAATGTTCTGTACTACTGTTTATCTGCTTGAGAGACACACTAGGTTCCCTAACTTACATCCTTCTAGTTTCTGTTTCAGATATCTGATCGTCGATCTCGGTACTTGGAGGACTTTTGAACTTGAACTTCTGTTTTACCGTGCGTTTTATTATTTCAAACTTATAATTATTTCGATTAATAATTTGTATCAGACTTTGAATAACTTTTGGTTTTAGACTGTTTATTATTTGTGGTTTGAATTTTATTTTCAGTATTTTTAATTATTAATTATTTAATTAATTATCCGAATTATATTTTAATTTTATAAAAACCCTAACTTGTAAATCAAGTTTCAGTAAAATAAAACCCTAACTTCTTATCCAAGAAATTAGGTAATTTTCAGGGGTTATAGTTAATGGTATCAGAGCCAGGTTTAACCCTCAGACTGTAAGGTCCAAATTGATTTTTGATTTGAAAATGATTTTTTGTAAATCTGTTTTATAAATTCGGATTTCCTGTTTTGATTTTGTTTTAAAAATTTCTGAAATATTTTGAATATTACTCGAAGTACCGATTTTAATATAGGATTTTGTCTGTTCTTCTGTAGATACTCTACTATTCCACCTCGTAGGAGTACACGTTTAGCTACTGGTAGAGGCCATGGCCGAGGCTGTGGCTGTGGTCGAGGTCGTTCTGCTAGATCTACTAGTGATGTTTCGTCTCCTGTAGACCCACCACAAGATCAGAGTTTGGCACAAGATTTAGGAAGAGAGGATTTACCTGAGGTTTAGACCAAGGCTCAACAGGCCGAGGATGATCAGTTGATCCAGAGTGAGAGACCTTATGTTTCTGGGGATAGCGAGACCGTGGGTTGGATTCTGTGACCATGCAGAGAGAGCTACTCTGATACTTACGACAGAATGAGGGTGTTAAGAAATTCATCTCTACTGAGTTTCTAGCTGCTGGGATGACCATGTTTGATGGTAAGACCGGTACTGATCCAGCCAATGCAGAGTACTGGCTGAAGAAGCTTCAGCGTCCGTTTGTCGAGATGGAATACCCCTCTGACAGGAAACTGAGGGCTGTTGTATCTTTACTTCAGGTAGAGGCCCTGAACTGGTGGGAGGCAGAGGAAAAAGTCACTACTTCGGAGAAGATTTCTTGGGAGTTTTTCAGACAGGCTTTCGAGGATCGGTATATTGGACCTGAGTATCTGGTTAAGTGCCGTGAGGATTTTCTGAATCTCCAGCAGAACGACATGTCCGTTAATGACTATGAGATTGAGTTCCTCCATCTGCTCCAGTATGCTCTTGGTATTGTTTCCACTGAGAAACAAAAGTGTGACCACTTTCTGAAGGGACTTCGGGTACAGTTGAAGATTGCTGTTTCTACTCACCACGACATAAAATACAAGATGATCACTCAGCATGCCAGGACAGCCGAGCATAACGAGAGTTTGAGGCTTCAGTTGGAGTCTCGGGTTTAGGATAGAGGTAGACGATAGCCTACAGCACTTGCTCAGCACAGTCAGAGTTTTTAGTCCAAGAAGAGGGGCCGCGATGAGTTTGAGCCTCAGAGTTCTACATGTTCTAGACCAACTACCTCGGTTGTGCCTGCTGCTAGTGGAGCTAGATCCACTAGTACCTGAGCTTTACCCAGTGTACTTTCCATAAGAAATGACATTCAAGAGAGTTTCACATGAAGAGTAGAGTCTGCTTACGTTGTGGTTCATATGACCATCGTCTCAGGGACTATCTAGTGGCACCACAGTCTGGTTATACTCAGGGGCAGTCACAGACATCAGTTCAGACCCTAGTTGGGGGAAGAGGACAGGGTAGACTTGCAGCATCTTGTACTAGTAGTAGGGGCAGACCCAGTCAGTTCAGAGGTCTGCCAGATCATGAGGATCTCAGCCCGGCTTGGTTTATGCTACGAGGAGACAGAAGGACCGGGATAAGCCAGATGTCATTGCTGGTACTTTTTCTATTCATACTTTTTCTTTGTTCGCATTTTTAGATAATAGGTCTACACACTTTTATGTCTCTAGTTCTTTATTTGGATACTTGGAAATCCCAGTAGAGAATACAAACTCCTTAAACGGAAACTCTATCAGATTAGCCGGAAAGATTTCCCCTTGGACCTCAAGAGGATAATCCTTATACACTTTGGTAACCACTATAGGATTACCTCAGGTCTATCTTAGAGAACACAGAAGCTCCTCAGAACTGGTCAAATAGATCATCGATGCGGGGAAGAGGGTACTTGTTCTTGATTGTCAACTTGTTCAACTTTCGGTAGTCGATACACAGGTGCAAAGAACCATCTTTCTTTTTAACAAACAGAACAGGGGCTCCCCACGGAGAAGCATTGGATCGTATGAAACCTCTATCCAGAAGTTCCTGTAACTGAACCTTAAGTTCCTTCGGAGCCATCCGATATGGTGCCATAGATACTAGAGTAGTCCCCAGATACAACTCAATACTGAATTCTACCTCTTCCCTCTTAGGGGAACTCCCGGTAACTCTTTTGGAAAAATATCTGAGAACTCACTCACAACCCGGATCTTATCCATCTAGAGTCAGATTGCCTCGGGTCAAGTATGTAGGCAAGATAAGCCATAGATCCCTTCTTGATCATCTTTTCAGCTTTCAAAGTGGACATAATATTAGACAGAAACCCCTTATGCTCACTGATAAGGGTTATCTCACGGTCATCAGAGGTCCTCAAAGTAGCTATCTTACGCTCACAATCCAAAGTAACTCGGTGAGCTGACAGCCAATCCATCCCAAGAATCAAGTCAAACTCCTTAAACGGAAACTCTATCAGATTAGCCGGAAAGATTTCCCCTTGGACCTCAAGAGGATAATCCTTATACACTTTGGTAACCACTATAGGATTACCTACTGGACTATAAACAGAAATAGTATGAATAGAAAAAGTATGTAGACCTATTATCTAAAAATGCGAACAAAGAAAAAGTATGAATAGAACTGAGGTTTGGTTATTACCAACTCAATTTTAAGGATTCTGATGTGTTCAAGATAACTTTCCGGACTCATTATGGTCACTACGAGTTTCTGGTAATGCCCTTCGGTCTTATGAATGCTCCTGCAGCATTCATGGATATGATGAATAGGGTGTTTCGACCCTATCCGGATCCGTTTGTGGTGGTTTTCATAGATGATATTTTGGTTTATTCCAAGTCTGAGGATGAGCATGAGCAACATCTCCGTATTGTGTTACAGACTCTAAGAGAGAAACAGCTTTATGCAAAGTTCAGTAAGTGTGAGTTCTGGCTTTCGGAGGTTGTTTTTCTGGGCATGTTGTTTCAGTTAAGGGTATTCAGGTTGACCTGAAGAAAATTGAGGCTATCATGGATTGGAAACAACCTAAAAATGCAGCACAGATCCGTAGTTTTCTGGGACTAGCTGGTTATTATCGGAGGTTTGTAGAGGGTTTTTCTTCTATAGCCGCTTCGTTAACTAAGCTTCTGAGGAAAGATGTTCCGTTTACCTGGTTTGAGGCTCAGTAGGAGAATTTTAAGAAACTGAAATTAGTTCTGACACAGGCACGAGTTTTGATACAGCCAGAGTCGGTGAAGCCCTATACCGTTTATAGTGATGCCTCATACACTGGTTTGGATTGTGTTCTGATGCAGGATGGGAAGGTAGTGACATATACATCTCGACAGTTGAAATCGCATGAGTGTAACTATCTGACCCAAGATCTGGAGTTAGCAGCAGTGATCTTTGCTCTGAAAATCTGGAGGCACTATCTATATGGAGAGAAGTGTTACATCTTCATAGATCACAAAAGTCTTAAGTACCTTCTCACTCAGAAGAAACTTAATCTGAGACAACGACGTTGGTTAGAGCTCCTGAAAGATTATGACTATGAGATTGACTATCACCCGAGTAGAGCTAATGTCGTTGCAGATGCCTTGAGTCGTAACGCCATTTAAGATCTGAGAGCTCTGTTTGCTCGGTTGAGTTTATTTGAGGATGATAGTCTGTTGGTTGAACTCCGTGTAGTTCCTACTTTGATATTTGAGATTCAGGTTGAGCAGCCCAGTGATCCTTACTTGGCTTATTGTATTATGAAAGTTAAGGAGAGAACTTCTCAGGACTTTTCTCTGAATCAGGATGGTGTTTTATATTTCCATGGTCGATACTGTGTTTCAAGAAACTCTGAGTTGAAATAAGTGATCTTTCGAGAAGTACATGATAGTCTGTATTCTATGCATCCTGGTGGTGATAAGATGTATAAAAATCTCCGGGAGAAGTACTGGTGGAAAGGTCTCAAGAGAGACGTTGTCAGTTTTGTGTCCAAGTGCTTGACTTGCAGAAAGTCAAAGCAGAGCATCAGCGTCCATCTAGACATCTTCAGCACATTGAGATTCTTTAGTGGAAATAGGAACGTGTGACTATGGACTTCGTTAGTGGGTTACCTTTGACTCTGTCTAAAAAGGATTATGTTTGGGTTATCGTGGATTGTTTGACCAAGTCTGCATATTTCATTCCTATCAAGACTACTTACCCTCTAAGTAAGCTAGCACGGTTATATATCTCTGAGATTATTCGGTTACATGGAGTGCCTCTAACTATTATATCTAACCGGGATCCGAGGTTTACGTCTAAGTTTTGGGGATCTCTACATACTGCTCTGGGTACTGGTTGAACTTCAGCACTACCTATCACCCTCATACCGATGGTCAGTCTGAGCGTGTGATTCAGATCCTTGAGGACATGTTGCGAGGATGTATTCTGGATTTTAGAGGTAGTTGGGAGGATTTCTTACCTTTGGCAGAGTTCGCGTATAATAACAGTTACCAAGCCAGCATTAAGATGGCACCTTATGAGGCTTTGTATGAACGTAAGTGTCTCACTCCTATTGGATGGGCTAAGCTTAATGAGCACCATTTACTGGGTCCAGATCTTGTACATGAGTCTGAGGAGACAGTCAGGTTGATTCGGTATCGGCTTAAGGCCGCTTTCGATAGGCAGAAATCTTACGCGGATTTGAGGCGTAGGGATCTTGAGTTTGAGGTTGGTGATGAGGTTTTTCTGAAAATATCTCCGTAGAGGAAGGTACTACATTTTGGCCGTAAGGGCAAGCTCAGTCCCAGATATATTGGACCCTACTGTATTATCCGACAAGTTGGACCTGTAGCTTATCAGCTTGAGTTACCACCAGAGCTCAAGCGTATCTATGATGTTTTTCATATTTCTGTACTGAGATGCTATCGAGCTAATCCGTCTCACGTTCTGTCAGTTGAGGATTTTGAGATTCGTCCAGATTTGTGTTATGAGGAGGAACCAGTGGAGATTATTGCTCAAGACCAGAAAGTCCTTCGGAAGAAAACCATTAGATGGTTAAGGTTCTCTGGCGTAATCGTGATCTTGATGAGGCCACGTGGGAGCTCAAGTCTGTCATCAAAGCCCAGTATCCACATCTCTTTGATCCAGGTAAATTTCAAGGACGAAATTTCTGTAAGGGGGAGAGTTGTAACACCAAAAACTTTTTCCCCAAATCATACCTAAATCCCTAATTCGGAATCCTAGATTTTGGGGATTTAGGAATTTGAAATAGTGACCTTTTTGTAAATTCTGAAACCTGCAGACCCTTATATAGTATTTTACCATTCCTTTGATATCAGTTTCTTCTCCAATCTAAAACCATTTCAGCTTTAATGGGAGAGATTTGATTCTGACTTAATTGTTGTTTAAATTCCCTGTTTTAAAACCGATTTTGTAACTCCTTGTTTATGCTTCAACCGAACCTTAGTTTCTTTTCCCTTGCCCTCTATTTTTTTCGATCAAATCAATTTCTTTTGGATGAGTGTTTGGTGACTTTCGATCAGTTTTGCTGGTAAGATCTCTTCTCCTTTCTTTTCGTTTTTGGTTCGGTTTAGTTGTTGTTCAGTTTGGTTGATTCCAGTGGCACTGGTTTCGTTCAATCGTGTTTATGTAGGGTTGGTGTTGAGTTTGAATATCAGTTTTGGTTGGATTCGATTTTAAGTCTGGTTTTGATGTTTTTGATTCGATTTTTCAATGTGGGTAAGTTTTAAATCGAATAAGCTTATGTTCCGAATCGTTTTGAGTGTGAATCGAGCCAAAGGGGGGTTCAAATCTTGAAATAGCTCTGTTTGGCAGCCGAGAAAAATTTGGAAATTTTCCAGATTTTCTCGAAAAATCTGAGAAAATCCTAGATTTTCTCGGGAAAATCTAGAACCCATACGTGACCGACCCGACCCGAAACTCGACTCGATCGACCTGAAACCCGACCTCACCGACCCGTCACCCGACCCGCTGACGTCACTGTTGACATCAGCATTGACGTCACTGCTGACGTCATCTGTTGATGTCAGCGTTGACCTAATGACGTCACTACTGACGTCAGCGTTGACCAGTGTTGATTTCAGTAGTTGACTTTTTCAACCCAGGCCCACTGTACGTTTTTCGATGTCCTGAGTCCGATGACGTTGTCTGCTTTTTGAAATTCGAACCCGAAGTATCGTTTTTAAGGCTTTTAAGTTCGATTAATTGTCTAGAAGTTATCTGTATAGGATTCTGAATCAGTTTCTGTTCGGTTCAAGTGACATGGATTCTAACCCCAAGCATTTGCCTTCTCCTCCTCCTGGACGCCCTCCTGTTCAACAATCTCCGGGACACGCTCGTGAGTATTCGATCTACTTCTGTTAGTGTACCCTCTTGTATTGTGGCATAGTAGTGTGTCTAAAGATTATTGTTACTTGTAGGATTTGTACCGGCTCATTCTATTTGTAGAGCGGAGTCCAATAGATGTCAGTATCGACGTTGAGTCTTTTGCTTCAAGTGTGTTCTCTTCTGTAAATTCTGTTATTTTCAGTATGTTCAGTTTCTGTTAAACCGTGTGATCATGCATTATCATGCCATGACATCTCCGATCCTAATATTTTTCATGTATGTCTTTTGTTGATATCAAGGCATGCATTCTGATTCTTTTTATGAATAGAACATTAATTACATCTGGTAGAATATGTGTACGGGGAAGTTAGTGATTTTTCACTTCTGTTCAGTGGCTCCACTTGCGGGTCGAGTTTCCACTTCTGTTGGTGTGATGGGGTTAGAGTGGTTCAGGGGAACTTACTCTTCTATTGGTGTTTGGAGTTTGATGCATATCATGCATACTTCACATCATGTGAATTAAAAATGTTCTATAATATTGTTTATCTGCTTGAGAGACACACTAGGTTCCCTAGCTTATATCCTTCCACTTTCTGTTTCAAATGCCCGATCGTAGATCTCAGTACTTGGAGGACTTTTGAATTTGAACTTTTGTTTTATCATACGTTTTATTATTTCAGACTTGTAATTATTTCGGTTAATAATTTGTATCAGACTTTGAATAACTTTTGGTTTTGGACTGTTTATTATTTGTGGTTTGAATTTTATTTTCAGTATTTTAAATTATTAATTATTTAATTAATTATCCGAATTATATTTTAATTTTATAAAAACCCTAATTTGTAAATCAAGTTTCAGTAAAATAAAACCCTAACTTCTAATCCAAGAAATTAGGTAATTTTTAGGGGTTACACTTTTAAACATGTTTTTTTATTAATTAGCTAGATTTTAATATGAGTTAAAATTTATATATTTTAATTATTTTTTAAATAGGGTTGATTATATACCAACACCACATACTGCGGATGTCATTGTTTCTACTTTGATGAAGTGTTTTCTTGATTGGAATATTGATAAAAAAACTTACATCTATCATAATTGATAATTGTATAACAAATGATCTTGCGATTAGATTGTTGGTTGGTTGATAGATTGAGAGGTGAAATATTGATGCATAATGTGTCATTCTTTCACATGCGCTATTGTGCACATATACTGCATTTGATTGTTAAAGATGGAATGAATGTGCTTGAAACTGGAACAGAAAGAATCCGTCAGAGTATCATTTTTGGAGTGCTACTCCAAAAAGATGGAAAAGATTTGAAGAGGTAGTACGTCAATTACGGATTCCAACCATAAATAAATTATGTTGTGATTTTCGGACATGGTGAAATTTGATATTTTTGATGCTTCGGACAACTCCACCTTATAAGGATGTTTTTCACGTTGTGTGCAATTACATCAAGATCCTTTATACAAGAGCTTACCAACCGAAGATGATTGGATCTTTGCAAAGAAAATTTATGAAAAATTTAAGTTGTTTTATGATATCACTAAAGGCTTTTCAAGAACAAAATATGCAACAACTAGTCTATACTTTCCGAGTATTTTCAAGATAAGAGTATCATTGAATGAATAGAAAATGCATACTAATGACAATATTTCGAGCATAAAAAGCTACATGTTGAAAAAGTTTGAGAAGTATTGGAGAAGTGTGAATGGTATCATGAGTGTTGCTGCACTTTTAGATCCAAGGTACAAAACACCTCTGTTGGAGTACTAATTTGAGACGATTTTAAGGATTGTTATTGCTGAACATGAAGTTGAAGAAATTGTGCAATTTTATAGGGATTTGGTCTCTGAGTATGAAGCAAAATTAACATCTTCAAAGAATTATTTTGAATCTTTCAGTATTATATCTCCGTCTAGTGTTTTAGTTACTTTGGGAGATCAAGGTGAGTTTGAAGCTTATCTATCAAGGAAGAAATAAAAGAAATTACAAGTGAGATTTGAGTTGGATCGTTACTTAAAATTAGAGCTTCTTCCTAGCAAGTTGGAGTTTGATATATTGAATTGGTGGAGATAAATGGGCCACAATTTTCTATACTCAAATATATTGTCAGAGGTATTTTTTCTATATCGGTTTCTACTATTACTTTAGAGTCTACGCTTAGTACTAGAGGAAGATTGATGACTACACATCATAATAGACTCCTTCTATCAACTGTAGAAGCTTTAGCATATTCTCAAAATTGGTTATGGGTCGAAAAAGGTATAAATTTACTTATGTGTAATTTTTGTTATCTTTTAACTTATATGTTTACATATGATTTCTTATTGGATTTTATTTTTATGTTTCCTTTTAGAATTAAATTCAAGGGAAGCCTAGTTTAATGAAGATGGTCAAATCGAGCAAAAAAGAGATAATGATAATATCAAATTTATATTTATTTTTTATTATAATTTTTTTATATCTATTGATTTGTGAATTTATGATATAGGATTTGGATAGTTAAATGAGATTGAAGAGCACGAGGCCGATGATAATCGACAATAAAAGTTTTTTTTCATCGGATGTTTATGTTCACATGATTATGTCTCATATTTTTATATTTTTGCTAGAACTTTGAATTTATATTTTGTGTTTGAACTTTGAATTTTTATTTTGTATTTGAAATTTGAATTATGGACTTCTAATTATAATTATTTTGTTTTAAATTTTTTTTGTTATATTTTTGGTTTTTTATTTTTAATAATAAAATAAAATAAAATTAATTCGGGTTGGGTTGAGTTGGGTCGGGTCAAATTTTTAGTCTTAAAAATTGGGTCGGGTCAGGAAGGGTAACGGGTGATGGAGGTAAATTTTTGGGTCAGGTTTGGGTGGGCCAAAAATCTGACCCATGCCCATCCCTATCCTCACCTTACCCCATCATTACCTTTCCAACCCCCACCAAGTAGATATGTAAAAATAGTTAATCGGATGAGTTTTATGTTGGATATTGCCAATTCGGATAAATTTTAACATATGTCATTTTCAAGTTGATTTGATGTTTTGACTCGATTGGGGTCAAGTATAGGTCCATTTTGGTTCAAAGCCATTTCAAGTCGAGTTCAAAACGGTTCGGGTTAAAATCAGATAATTGGCAAGTTCATTTCAGGTCAGATAGATTTTAGGTCATATTCATTTTAGGTATATTTTATTTCAGGTAGGGTTAATTCGGGTTTTGAATTCATATTCATTATTTGGTTTGAATTTGGTACAAATAATTGATAGACTTTGGGTTGATCATTCTTTTCGAATTAATTATTTATTGTACAACGTCTTTCACTAACATGAATCACATTAAAAATTAAATATTATGCACTAGACTAAAAAATATCATCAAATGATTCATATCTTAAAAATTTGACTAAATTATAAAAATTGAAAATTAAAAAACACAAATTTCGGTCTTCGAAGATAAATAAAAATATCATTACATTAAAAACACTAAAAAATTACAAAAAATGAATATGGGTCAATTTGGAATAAGAAAATATTTTTAGAGACTACCATTAAAAAAATATAAATTTAAAATAATAAACATTGAACTAATTAAAAAAAGAATGAATTCAATTTTAACTAAAAATAAAATTTTAGGTACTAGAAAGAATAAAAATTGAAGTAAATTACAAAAATTAAAGATTAATAAGGAGTAAATTTAAGTTTAAAATTAAAAAATATGAATAAAAATAAAATATCATCTTATTAAAATACTAGACTAAATTAAAAAAATAAATAATAGTCAATTTAGAATAAAAATAAAGTTGTAGGACTAGAAAGAATAAAAAAGATCATCAAATGGGTCATATCTAAATATTGAACTAAATTAAAAAAATATAATTTAATAATAATAAATTTCGATAAAAATCTAAATTTTTAAGAACTAGTATGAATAAAAATATAGTTAAATTTTAGTATGCATGTATAATATATTTTAATACATATACAATATATTTTTGTATAATTTATTTTTGTAATATATACTTTAATATATATTTATTAATGTGTATGTATATAATAATAATATATAATTTAATATATTAAAATTTCTCTAAAATATACTTTACTCTACAGTAATAATATATATTTTCATGTACACTTTCATGTATACTTAAGTAATAATAATTTTCATCCAAAATTTGTTATATATTATAATTCCCTCCAAAATTTTGCATTTGCCCTCTTTTTATAAAATAATCAAATTTTATTTCTAATTCTCTCCAAAATTTTGTATAACTTATATTCCTCTAAAATTTTTATGTAAAACTAACTTAATCCAAAATATAAAAAATATGTGGTTTATTTCCCTCCAGAATTTTATTTTTTCCCTTTTTCTTTATGAATTATCTTTTTCTATTTTTATCAATTATTATGTTTTGATTCGATTGAGTCATAATTTATATTAATTTAATAAAAATTTATATTTAATTTTAGAATTCTTTTATTTATGTTCATAGTTTATACTTTTTAGATGTTAATTTAACTTAATTAAATCTTAAGTTTGATGAGTTAATTCAATTTTATTATATTATTATTATATATAATAAAATTAAATAAAATATAATTATATACAAAATAATATTTTAATAAAATATTAATTTTTTATGAATAAAGTAAGAAACAATAAAAAAAGATTAACAAAGATGAGAGACAAAAGAGAGAGACTTGTATTATATTCTCAAAGTCGGGTATACAATGTTTTCTCCAAAAGTCTATATTTATAAGAACATAAGATGAAAGTCCTAATTCCAATGAGAATTATACTCTAATAATAAAGTGTATTAAAGTGTTATTCAATATATGGTTATACACCACAAATAAAGATATTCATAATACTCCCACTTGGATATCCATAAAGATAATATGCCTCATTAAAACCTTACTAAGATAAAAACCCTGTGAGAAAAAAAATTCTTAGTGAAGGAAAAAGAGTACACACATCTTTGATACGCATAGCATGTTGCCTCATTAAAAACCTTACAAGAAAATCTCATTGGGATAAAACCTCGGTTAAGGAAAAAAGAGTGCAATGCGTATTTACTCCCCCTCATGAAAATATCACATAAGTTCTTTGAATCTTCATAAGTCAATATTGAATACAATATTCAAATATTAAAATAGATTATGCACTAGTGGATAAATCTTATAAATTATTACTTAAAATGATTAATTAAATATTATTATTCTTAAGATCACGAGGGACGAAACTTGAAAAAAATATGTTTTGTTTTATCACATTTGATGTATCCACCTTGAGATATAAATTTTGCATTATCTCTACATAAAATAACTTGCATCTTATCTTGTGAAAACAACTCATGTATCTTTTGGATATGTTTAGCCAAACACATATTTTAACTTTGCCTCAAGCATAGTAATTATTTAAAGGTAATGGAAGCATAGCACTTAAATAGTATTTCTGGACCAGCTAAGATACTATGTTTCCAAATTAATTAATGTATATATGGTACTTTTAGACCAAGAATATCATCACTCTTTTCTTGAGGCGGAATGGATATTTGTTTACATTAAGAGACTTAACAAATATAAGGGTGATCAATGAATATGTGTTATGCATGTAAAGTCCCTTTAAACATTTTTCTGTATGTCGATTGATGCACAAGAATTTGAAGAGATCTCTTCATGAGTCTCAATGATATTCAAATCATTGGCATTCACAATAATAATAAATTCAAAGCTAATCCGCTTAATAAAATACTCGGAGAAATTAAATAATTCATATAGTATTGAATTAATAAGTATTCAATGAGGCGATTATATCAAATACACCTAAATTGTTTCAAGATATAAAAGGATAATTCAATAAGATTGAATAATGTTCTCAAAAACTTTAATTAACTGCTTTTAGCAATCTAATTCTTTCCGAGAGTTTCATGTAAATATTACTATCAAAAGGTCCATACAAATAAGAAGTAACAACATCCATTAGGCGGCAACTAAGTAATTTCATTTATTGCCAAACTAATCAAAATCTAAAAGTAGTTTCATCCACCACCAAGGAATATATTTTCGTCATAATTGATTTCATATCTCTGTGAGAATCCTTATGCAACCAAATGAGCTTATATCTCGTGATTTCCCCTTTTGATTTCTCTTTCTCACAATCATTTATATCCACGAGCTTTACACATTTCAATGTACGAACTATAGGCTCAAATACTTCTCTTTTTGAAAGTGATTTTAGTTTTGCCTTGTTGGGACCGCTGACACACCCCATGGCACAGCGAAACAAAATTACAATGGTTTTTCTAGTGATCCATGTACGTTTAATCCGAAATTGAGAGGAAGAGATGCAATTACTTACATTGGGTTCCTTGATAATCAGCAAAAACAGAAACTAGATCTGCTACAATCATGATCGTTTGACGATCCGAATCTTTAGCCTCCACGAATATCGTCTATGACTCTATTCAGTTCACTCAGTTGAGAGAGCAAATCTCGAAAAACTTTTTTTCATGATTATAGGGTTTGGGAATTTAGAATTCTCTATTGTGACTGTTAGACCCAAAGATCATTTATATATATGTGAAACCTAGCTATAAGAGTTTTATTCTGAATTTATTTAGGAAATAATTACTTTAATTATTTTCTTAAATTTCGGAATCTATATTTAATTTAAATTTAAAAAGGGGTATAATTATTTTAATTATATGTCCTTCCTATTATGTAGGAAGGACAAATCTTATCTTGATCATTCACATCTCACTACATACATTGTAATATGTCCAATATCAGTTTTTATAGTGTAACTAATTACGAGACACCTTTAACTGCATCAAAATATAAAACAACATATGTTGAGATAGTAATAATCTAAAGTCTAAGGATTATACATATAGTTGTCACTATGAGGAATATCGTGACCATCACATAATAATCCAAGATATATACTCATAGTGGGTGGTTAATCCAATATATTATTCTCTACTAATATATTCATGTATTAATTCTGACATCTCTATGTCAATGAAACTCATTGTCATCAATTAATCATATGTTAGTCTTAAGCGCATTATTATTGTTCATACCCATAATAATATTTGACTAAGGAACTTTTAATAATAATACATATATTATTATATGGACCTTATTGTTTCTCAATTTATGTTATACATTGACACATATATC
This sequence comes from Abelmoschus esculentus, assembly GCA_035048815.1. Lineage (NCBI taxonomy): Eukaryota > Viridiplantae > Streptophyta > Magnoliopsida > Malvales > Malvaceae > Abelmoschus > Abelmoschus esculentus. The sequence goes on along the minus strand of JAUCBN010000016.1, from coordinate 12,237,736 downwards.
TAAAAAACAATAATGGTAATGCCTTTATTTAATAAAATTGGTAAATAAAAGTACCCTTACAATCATCATATGATTGGTCTTTGGGTATACTCTAAATGCCTCAATTGCCTCTTTACATGTTGGCTAACCATTTCTTTGTTTACATTTCCCAATTGACAATGGTTCATGATCCACATTATCAAATAAAATCTCTAGTACTATATTACATGCAAATATATTAATGACGTCAATTTAATTTCAGTTCCACTTATTATTAGACATGACATAATCTATTGAGATCTCTTTATTATTAGGTACCTATCTTATGTCAATGTCTATGTTGGAGACCTTTTAATTTCTTCTAGATATTATCATAATACGTTGATTCCTCGATCAGACCATCATAAAATATAACTCATTTTCTTTTCCGAGAAATTTTATCTTTGGAATCTACTTGTCTATCCCGCTTCAAGCAAAAGTTAGACTCATTAGTAACTAGAATTTGTCCTTCTAGTACATCAAATTTAATCGAAGAATTTATAGCTGGTATACATGACTTAGTCACTCTTTTAGGGTCATCAAAATCATATGACAATTGATTTGCTAAATAAATTATCCTTTAAACTTGTAGTTCACATTGTTGAATTTGTGGATAAAACTAAAAAATGATAATTCATTCTAACTTATATCCTTTTCCAGTTATTTTATTTCCCCCTAATGTTGGGTAAACTGACTCATTAAAATGATAGTCAGTAAATTGATCTATAAATAAATTATTTATCAGAAGCTTAAGATATTTAATTAGCTAGGGGAATTTGACATATATTCCCAATATAACTCATCTTTGTGCATTGTTGTGGAGTAATTATAACATATACTACAAAAAAAATCTAAGATGAGAAATATTTGGTTCCATACCAAAAACCATTTATAATGGGGAGAACTTATGATCATTTGTTTTCTTGATCCGAATTAGTGATACTACATATAAAATGACATGTCAGCAACATTATCAAGACCAATTGTCTTTATAAGATAATCTGAAAAATGTGCTCCTAATTTTATCAACTAATTAAGTAGCCTAGCAAACACCAAGTTGCGGGTTAATAACAAGGATACATATGACCATCTAGTTGATGCATCGAAAAAACTAAATGGACTGTAAGAAAGGTGTATGAGCCCACATATATCACCTTGTATTCGTTCCATAAAATTAATAGATTTATACTCGATCTTGGCTGATGATGATCGAATAATCAGATTGCTTTGATAGCAAGTATCACGTGAAAAGATTACCTTAAAGAAAATTTTAGTTCTTCAATAAATGACCACATGAAAGTTTCAATAATTTTTCGTATCATAATTAAACCTAGATATCATAACCGATCATACCAAATAAAATCATCAGTAAACATCTGGTTTACAATAGCTTGATCTTTAATTTGTAATAATTTTTATATAGTACAATATAGATGACAGTGCATATAATTTTGTCGAGAATTTTTTTTATTTCTTTAAGTTATACTCGTAATATTGAGAGAATCAGCATCCTTTTTACTAATATTCCTAATATATTTTTGTAAATATCTTTAAAATTGAATAAGTCTCCTTTTGACCTTGACTGGTATAATACACTATAAATATGGAATAAAGTTCTATTTGGTAATAACATATTTTCTCATTCGGAGCCTTCTATAATAATAGTACTTCCGGATATAGTACTATTTAATTATGCACCTTCTAATATGTGCTTTATTTTATTCACTTCGAGGAATGAATAATATGTGTTTTGTATCATTCACTTCGGGGAATGAAAAAAATATTAAATATAACACATCATATCAAATCATTTATCTATCAAAGATAAACTCTCAAAAGCTCTTCCGAATCATTGATATTTCAATACTTTGAGATATAGTACTCATATTTTCCCTTGTATTTAAATGGTAAAATATTTCTTATGCTTAAGTATAGTATGAGTATTTATACTATCTTCTTGGCATAAATAGTAATAATTCATTATATATTTTATTCCGGAAGTAACAATATTCTTCAAATGATATATTAATATAAAGCGTAAATAAATAACCTTTAAAGTAAATTAACATAAAATGTAAAAAATAATATGTAAAATAAATTAATATAAATAAATAGTAAATAAAAATAAATTAACATAAAAAAATAAATAAAAGATTAATTATTTTCTTTGGATGGTATCAAAAAATAAAATAAATGGTGAATTATTATCTTGAAGGATTATGAGAAAATTAATAATGTCCAATTGAGTTGGTCCAACAACGTGATAATTATTTACGCCACAAAGAAAATATGTTTTTATATTTTCTTTCATTTGTCATTCATGATTAAGGATAAATACATAATACTTTAGCGTTTAACAAGTACAAGATCAATGATTTTTACCATCGCATTGATAACATAAAGGTTTTGATATGATCTCTATTATTCTTGTCATCATTATAATCTCACTTCTGGTGGATATAAGCATTCACAAAAGAATCGTCATATCCATGTCTATTTTATGACTTCAACCGCAGCCACAATTACTAATGTGACATTTATTCTTTCCGCTATAAAATATCACATTTACTTCAGGGAATGGAGCAAAGACTAATAGGTATTTAAAACCTTTTCATGATATTGTGTCTGCAGGACAACATTAATGTGTGAAAAATAGAGTATGTTTTTCTTACATATCCTCGTCAATAATACTCTAGCACATAACTGAGTTTTTTATTCACTAATCATCTAGTGAATAATCACGTTTGCATTCACTTCAAGGAATGAAACAAATTCAATAATCGCATGGAATAGACATTATACTTGCATTCACTTTAGTGAATGAACATAAATCCAATAGTCAGATGAAATAAAACCATGATTGCATTCACCTCAAGGAATGATATAAATCCAATAATTACATGAAATAAGCATCACGCATGCATTCACTTAAGGGAATGCCTCCCATAAAAATCCTTGGATCAAGAAAATTTTCATAACTTGAACTTGGGAGAAGTTTATAGTCGAGTTTTTCGACATAAAAAAATATTGCTTTCAAACAAATATAGACTTTATAATATTTATAATATTAAATAGTAATTGATCAACCAATATATATAATACATATAAAGAACAAAAAAATAATCCTCATATGTGGTGTTGTTAAATCAATCCACAAGGTCCTTTAAAAAGAACCTCCTTTGAGACCAGTAGCCTCGCAGAACGGAATGTCCAGCCAATATACTCGGACTAAACCAACATAACAAAGAATACATTAAATAATTAAATGTTGAATATTTGTTTCAGTTTCATGTAATACTTAAAACATAATTAAAAAATACAAACTTTCATCATCAAAATAAACAAATATTGGTCATAATTAAACATATAAAAATCTCAAATTAAATATGTACAACATACCTTACTTTTCACAAATTCGAATATATAGTAGATTTAGTTACCAATATCTTGTTAAAATCTTTTTTAGGAATTGCCGACAAGAACCAAGGTAATTGAGCCCCTTTATTGCTACACAAACACCAAGCAATTAAAGATTTTTTTAAAAAATTAAAAACCAAGTCAAAAATCAAGAAAGATAAGTCGATAATTAGAATATAATTGAGGGAGAAAAACTTATCTTTGAATCATGTTAGTAAAAAGTTATTTTCAATAACTCTTTTAAGATTCGAACGAAAAATATCTTCGTTGGTTAGAATCTCGTGCTGATAACGTATTATGAATAAAGTAATGAACAAGAACAAAATAGATGAAAAAATATTAGAGACAAAAGAGAGACTTGTATTATATTCTTAAAGTATGGTATACAATGGTTTCTCCAAAAATCTATATTTATAAGCATAAGATGAAAGTCCTAATTCCAATAGGAATTAAACTCTAATAATAAAATATATTACAGAATTATTTAATATATGGTTATCTACCTCAAATAAAGATATTCATAACAAATTTAAAATTACAATTATAATTAAAAACACTAAAACTAAATAAAATAATAAATAAATTAATTAATTAAATATGTAATACTAAATTTAAATATTAATCCCTATATTAATTCTTTAAGTTCATGTCCAATTTTAATTTGTTAAACCTAATTATATTTATCTATATTTTAAACTCATCAAATTATAGATATCCTTAATTCCATATCATGTAAATATCAAGTCTTGTAAATATTAATTCATATAAATAACATGTCAAGTTCAAAATAAGTCGAGTTCAAAATAAATCGAGTCCAAAATAGGTCCGGCAAAATTAGATCTTGGATCGATTCAGTTAGGTAATATCGGTTATCTACCAGGTCAGACTCGGGTTCGTGCTCATTTCAGTCGGATATAGGTCGGTTTCAGATCCACAGTAACAACTTCAAATCGGATTTAGATCATTCTCGATCGAATGTAGGTCAGGTATGATTACAACAGTAACATGTCTAAATCGAGTTTGGTTCAACAATATTTGGATACAAATCAGGTTCAAGTCATTACATCCTCGGGTTAAACCAAATTTTAACTCGAATAAGTTTCAATCAAATTTTTAAGTCGAATCAACTTTTTACGTCCTTACCATTGAGTAGCAAAACAAAAACTGAGCAATTGAAACAAGCAACAATTATGGTGAAAAAAATAAGCATAATATAAAACCAATAAAAATGGAGAACAAAAAGTGAAATAAATGCAACCATGGAATTGTGGCGGGATCGTCGAAATTGACATTGATTTTTCTTGACTGCGGCAGGATAGTAACAGAAAACTTGTCACACTATACAAATAAAAAATTATACTCCATAATTAATATTTTATGAATAATTTATACCAATTTTCAAATTAATTGTAAAACATGAATATTATAATCACCTATTTTTAATTCAACTTTTAATTTTAATTTTCAAAATTTGAATTAGGGCCAATCACGTTTGTATGGTTGTTATGTTTTATTGTGTGCTATGTGCTACTGTGTTTGTGCTATATTATATCAATGGTGTGTGTAAATAACTATTATACATGTGTTTATTATGTGTTAATTACGTTGTTTGTTATACTATTTATTGCATGTGTTTATGTTGCGATATATGTGTTTATTTAATAATTTATATGTGCTTAGTATTAGCATATGCTAGTTTTAAATATCATTCATACGTCGCATATAATATATGTTTTATATAATTTTGTATATACGTTTTAGTGTTTTTGCATATATGTTTCATTTTATGTGTGTCACGTTTACAAGTTTTATATTATGTTGGTGCATGTAATTATATCATATTATAATTCTACTTTATTATCCATTAGTAATATTGCTATCATTGGCCCATTTAAACAAATAACGAAAATCCTAAAATTAATAAATTAGCAACCCATAAACAGTCCAAATCTTTTTAATTACAAAACCAAAATCTAAATCAAATTACAATGGCTTAATCTGTATTCAACCAGGTTATAATGGGAAACCCAAATTGCTGATAACTCTCTTGTGTATGTAGCCGCCTCTCTGGTAACCGTTCGGTCAGAGAGATAATGAATGGGCATGATCGAGTTTCAGGAGAAGCTTTGGGAGCCTTCATGCGCGACTGTTCGCTTCACTCCATGCACACATGGTTCGCAGCGCAGACCCTTCAACTTCCTAAGCCGTCCGCTCATCTACCCACTCATGTGTCGCCGTCGTCGAAAATCGGAAAGAACAACCATGCTGCCGTACGATTCCTAGAACTCCCATACCACCAAATTCTTCCCTGAACACGCAAAGAAGACAAATCAACATCAGATTCTGTAATCTCTCGATTTATCCAGCTAAAATAATAGAAGAAAGAAGAAGAGATTCCTTAGAAATTTCCTCTGTTCACAGAGAAACCATAAGACATTTCATTCGTTTGATAAAAAATTTAGGGTTCTTGGTTACGGACTTAAAACAATAAAATGCTAAACAATAACGTTTCTTTACTCAAATAAAAAAAACACGTGACTCATGACAACTCAAAAATAAAATTACAGAAATATAAAATTTATTCTAACAGCTCAGTACCAACGGCTCTTTTTGGCTTTTACTCGTCACAATGTTGTCTCTTTTAGAGAATCCTTGACCTCAAGGATTAAAGTCAGGAAATTGCATCTTCAATTGTTGCAGCACCTCCCAAGTTGCATCTTCCGGAAATGAATTCTCCCACTCAACCAATACCTCTGTAATAATTCTGTTGCCTCGCTTACCAACCCTTCTGTCTAAGATTCTCACTGGTTCCTTGCTAATTCCTCCATCAGGGCCGATTATTGGCAGTTCAGATTGGCTTGGTTTCCCACCAATGTGATACTTCAGCTGTGAAATATGAAAAACAGGATGCACTTTGGAATCCATTGGCAGCTGCAACTCATAGGCCACCTCCCCCACTCGGTTCAGTACCATGAAGGGACCAAACCACTTCGGAGCCAATTTCTGACAGCTCCTTTGTTTCACCGATTGTTACCGATAGGGCTACAACTTCAAATAAACCCAATCTCCAACATTGAACTTGCAATTTGTCCTCCCTTTATCCGTTTATTGTTTCATTCTATTCTGAGACCTTTTGAGATGAAATTTCAACATTTTCAATGTTGCCTCCCTTTGCTGTAGGCTCCTATCAACCAATGCAACCTTAGACTCTCTAGGTATGTAAGATAAATGAGCTGAAGGTGGTTGGCTATATAAAGCTTCAAAGGGAGTGGTTTTAATGGCAGAATAGAAGGAAGAATTGTACCACCATTCAGCAAGGTGCAACCAATCCCTCCATTCACGAGGCTTCTCCCCAGAAATGCATCTAAGGTAGGTTTTCAAACACTTGTTAACCCTTTCGGTTCGACCATCCGTTTGAGGATAATAGGCAATGGAAGGATTGATTGAAACTCCTAACCCCTTGAATAGTTTCTGCCAAAATGAACTCATAAAAATTCTATCTCTGTCGCATACGATATTGCTTGGCAGTCCATGCAATTTAAAGACATTCTCCAAGAATTCTTGAGCCACATCCCTGGCTGCGAAAGGGTGATTCATGGCTATAAATTGACCATATTTGGTCAATCTATCCACCACTACTAATATAACACTCTTTTTCCTTGAAGGAGGCAATCCCTCCACAAAATCCATGCTAACCGAGGACCAAGCACAATCAGGAATTGGCAAGGGTTGAAGTAGTCCTCTCGGATGAGTTAGCTCATCTTTGTTCTACTGGCATACTTGACATTCCCTTATCTTTCTTTTGACATCCTTCCTCAACCTCTTCCAGTAAAAGGTATTGGAAATTTTGTGGGTGGTCACATGTGCACCCGAGTGCCCTCCAATAGAGCTATTGTGATAAAAATCCAATAATTCTCCCCTAACAACAACATCTTCACCAACTACCAATTTTCCATTCCTTGTGAGCTATTACCATCCCATTGATACTTCTGATATTTCTTGGAGCCTTGTTCCAGAGCCTTAATAATTTTTGTAAGTCTTGGGTCAAATTCCCAAGTGACAGCCACCTTAGCCAATTGATCCGTAGAAACTCAGCTCACAAATATCCCTTGGTTGTACCCCACTTCAGGCTTTCTGAACAAACTATCAGCCACCACATTTGTAGCTCCCTTCTTGTAACAAACCTCAAAATCGTAGCCCATCAATTTTATAACCCATTTCTGTTGGGAAGGGATTACAACTTAGTTCTCAGTCAAAAACCTTAAGGATTGATGACCTGTTTTGATTTTAAAGTGTCTCCCAATTAAATAAGAAAACCACTTCTTCACTACCATGAGGACAACCAACATTTCCTTTTCATAGACAAAGAGGCCTTGATGTTTCACCCTCAAACCCCTACTGAAAAAAAGCAATGGCTCTCTTCTTTTGCACTAGGACCGCCCCTAGTCCCAAATCTGAAGCATCTGCTTCAATTACAAATTCTTCTTGGAAGTCTAGGAGTTGCAACACTAGAGCTAAACAAATTGTTGCCTTCAAAACCTCAAAAGCTCTCTCCTCCTTAGCAGTCCATTTTCAGCCACCTTTTTTGAGAAGATCAGTCAAGGGCTTTGCAACAATTCTATACCCTTGTATGAATCTTATATAGTATCCGAATAAGCCTAAGAATCCCTTGAGTTCCCTCACAGTTTTGGGACTTGGCCAATCGAGAATACTCTTGACCTTCACTTTATCCATGGAGATACAACCAACCGAGATTACATGGCCCAAATAGTCCACCTCTTGTGTCCAAAAACTGCAATTGCTCAATTTTGCAAATAATTGATGTTGCCTTAAAGTCTCCAATACATCCTTTAAATGCAGTAAGTGAGTTTTCCAGTCCATTGAGTAAATCAGTATATCATCAAAGAATACCAATATTGATTTCCTCAAAAACCTCTTGAATACCTTGTTCATTAAGCTTTGGAAGGTTGCGGGAGCATTAGTGAGGCCAAATGACATGACTATGAACTCATAGTGTCCCTCATGCGTTCTAAATACCGTTTTGTGGATGTCGGGTTCCCACATTTTAATTTGGTTGTACCCTGATCGTAAATCCAATTTTGATAAGAATTTTGCCTTGCCAAGCTCATCTAGCAACTTCTCTATAATTGGCATGGGAAACTTATCTTTAATTGTCTCTTGGTTCCACTTTCTATAGTCGACACACATCCTCCATGAACCATTCTCTTCTTGACCATTACTATAGGAGATGTAAATGCACTATTGTTATCTCGAATAATTCCAGAATTCAGCATCTCCTTAATCATTTTTTCTATTTCATCCTTTTGAGATGCTGGGTATCTATAGGACCTCATTCGAGTCACTGTGGCTTCATCCTTCAAAGTAATTCTGTGGTCGTGACCCCTCTCAGGAGGTAATGACTTGGGCTCTTCAAACACCACAGCATACTCACTCAACAATTCTTGTAACTCTGGGTGAATGTCTCCCTTCTCCCTCCTCACTCCAAGCTGAGCATTCAAGTACAAAAGAGTTGCTGTAAAAGACTTATAAGTTCCCTTCAAGGCCTTGTCACATTGCCTTGGTCGGATTTCAGTTACTGGTTCTGATTTACAACCACTGAGGATCACCTCCTTTTCCCCAAACTCACATCCTTACACTCTTCTAGTGTCCCCATATGACTCTCATTAGCAACCATGACTTTCAGTGTTTGGTGTTTACTCATTCCCAACCCAGCTTTCTTAACCATAGCCAAACTTAAGAAATTGTGTGTGCTTCCTAAGTCTAGCAAGGCTACACACTGAATTTCCTCTAGTTGTATTAGAATCCTCATGGTATCCACCTTATCAGCTCCCCAGATTGCCTGCAAAGAAAGTATGGGACTTTCTCCCTTAAAATTCTTTGAATCACCAGCCTTGATAATTTCCTCATAATCCACAAACTCTTCCTGCTCACCTTCATCTTTCACCCCTTTAACCAATATTTGGAATAACTGCGTGCGAGGACATTTATGTCCTGGTATGTATTTGGCAGCACATCAGAAGCACAACCCCTTCCTCCTCATCTCTTCAATTTCCCCAGCAGACAGGGATTTCTCAATACTCTTGTTTCCTATTGCCACTGATTTATTGGGTTTGGGGCTCAATACAGTAGGGGAAGAATTTCTGGACATCGAATTAGAACCAACATCAGAAGTATTGTGGGTTATAGCATAGGTTCTATTCATGCTACTTGGTACTCTAGGAGGGATGCTTAAAATAAGTACAGTAACCGATCTACTAGGTTGTCCAATTTGGCCTATTTTCTTAACAGTAGAAAAAAATATAGCTTCTAGTTTCTTAGCTACATGATAGGCTTCAACAATAGACTTAGGCTCAAGCAATTGCATGTACCGGCTAATTTCAAGTCTCAAATGATTCTTAAAAACAATAAGGAGGTATTTGTCACGGAGTTGTACCTGATTCATCAGAGAAATAAACTCTTTATAATATTGGTCCACGGTGTTCGTTTGTCTCAGGGCCATTAACTCGGAGAAGGGATCCTCGAACCCATCAGGGGCAAAGCGCTCTCTCAGCTTCCTCAAATAATCCTCCCAAGTTCACTGATTCCATATGCTACTCCCTCGGATGAGAAACTGATGCCATTGCAAGGCTTTGCCTTCTAGGTGGAGCATGACCAAGCGAATCTTAGAAGCTTCAGGAATTGACTCAGCTTCGAAGAACTACTCCAACTTAAAAATCCAGCTCTTAAAATCCGACCCATCTAGTCGAGGACACATGAGCTTGTAGGCAATGTTGAGGGACTGAGATGATGAACCATCGGCCTCCACCTTGCCCGAACCATCCTCTACCAGAACCGGCTCACCCATCGCACCTGGAGTTGAACCTGTTGCTTGCAAAGCTAGCCCAGGTGCATGTGCCTCCTGGGAACCCTCTCCCGAACCCTTTGGAACCTGGGTCTCTTGGGTTTAAACTGCGATTTTCTTACCCAGGGAAATCTCCAACAAATGTTGTAGATCTGCCATCATCGATTTTCGCAAATCTAGTAGCTTGGTGTCGAAAATCTTATAGTTTTAAACAAGAATGAGTAAATATTCATTTCAGTCTGTCATCTTTTAGTTTTATTATTTTAGTCAATGATATTTTCTTAATTTAAAATGTAAAGTTAAATTTTGATTAAATTTAATTATTTAAATTTATTAATATTTTAATTTAAATATTAAAAATAATTTAAAAAATATTAGAAGTAAATTAAAATAATTATAATTATTACTTAATACAATTACAAATCCGTTTGTATTATAAATTTTAAAAAAATTATTATATATATTAAATGTTATTTTATAGTTATCATACCTTTCCGTAGTCGTATCTTATAATTTCAAAAATTATTATTTTCTGTTATCATCTTTATACCTACCTCTGTATCTGTTTCTAGGCAACTAGCCCTATGTATAGTCTCCAAGACCCCGTTTAGGATTCTTTACCGATCCAGGCGTCTGGTGTCCATCTTTAGCCCCCAACTTCACGCAAGATGCTACTCTTCCTCCCGTCTCCATATCTGATATGCTTCTTTTGTTCTATTTCCTATTTTCCAAACCTTTAGTGTTCTTTTCTCCCCCAAATGACTTCTGTTTATTTGACTCTTAATACACCCCATTTGGATGATGATAGTTTGATATTGAAATGTTAGAATTTCATACATTCCTCGAGAAGAAAATGTATTAAAAGATAGGATAACTAAATTGACACCACAATTTTCAGGTGGAATACATGAGTTTTCTAATTCTCTAATACTACATTCAGATTACTACTCCCATCACTAATTATATTGGGTATAAGTTATTTTCTGTCTTTTAATTAAAAAAACATCATTCATGTTCTTTTTTAGAAAGATAAACGAATACATAAAAATTCATTTGTGTTTTTTTTTCTTTTGTAAAATATACCATTTTTGCCTTCGCATTCAGATTTCTTTCTCTGTACTCATAAATAGGTGTCTAAATCATATATATATATATATATATAAATGTTTAATATATATATATTTAAATTGGTGGGTAAAGTTTTATTCCGTTAATATTTTAAGGTAATATCATTAAAAAAATTTGTTTTAACTCAAAAATAGGTGCTAATATTTTTTATTGGCTAAAATAGGTACCTAAAATTTCATTTTGTTAGTGTTTTAAGATAACATTGTTAAAAAATTATCAACTACTCATAATTTAACATGTATCTTTTTTATAAATAAATTAAAAAAAGAAAATTAATTTTTAAAAATCTAAAAAAATATTTGAAAGTCACCCAATTTTTTTAACCACCCATAACCAATAAATCGCGAGAGGTATTGTAATTGGACGTTGAACGACTGAAGCCTTTTGTGTTTATTGTTCGAAGTTTGATTGAAATCTCTCCCGATGATTAATTACGATGGGTGATTGGGGGAAAATCGACGGTGACCTAAAATGGTGACGATGATAGGGTCTGACAAGATTATCAACAATGGTAGTGTTAACAAATTGATTATAAAATATTAGGTTATCATCGTCACCAATAATCTAAAAGATTATCAACAATGGTAGTGTTAACAATGATAGGGAAAATCGAAGTTTGCCTTTTTATAAATTAGTATCGTTTTAATGGGATTTAAATTTAAAATTTTGTGTGTATATAAATCTTTTGTTGATAAATTTATTTATAAAAATCAAATATATAACGTATATCGATTCAAATTAATTAAGATAAAATTTTAAAAAATATAAGATAATAATTTTTTTTTAAAAAAACATGCTATTTTAAAAGTTTTTTTTTTGAAAGAATACTATTTTAAAAGCTGCTAAATAGTTTTGAAAAAAAATGTCTATTCCTTCGATAGGAGTATCTCTTTATTATAAATAGAGGGGTAATTAAATATTTTAAATAATATGTATGAAAATATAAACTAAAAATAGGATGGATATATCATATGCATTATTTTAATCAAAATTACCTTCATAATCCCAAGAGCTATGCAAATCTAATACATGTCTTGGTCATTTGCTAAATAAAACATTCTTTTGGTTAGACCTAATAATTTTCTAAACGGCATTAATATATTAAAATAGGATAAAATTACATAATAATTTATAAGAAATTTTTTGTAATACTTTTTTTATATTATATTTATTTTTTTAACAATTTTTATTCAGAGGTGAAGGAAAATTTTATTTTTCATGACTTTGAAAATTATAAGAGATGAAAAATTATTAATAAAAAAAATTTTAACTGTTTATTTTAAAAATTATTGAATTTTATATAAATTTTAAGAAATTTCATTATTGATATCATATTTTTTTTTATAGTGCAATGTGATAAGGTTCGAAAGAGCTGCTCTCCAAGCGCAATGGGCAATCACCACTAGGGATGTAAAAATAGTTATTTGGATGAGTTTCAGGTTGGGTAAAATCGGATACAAGTTATTTCAGATTGATTTGATTAAAGTCAAGTGCAAGTCCATTTCAGGTCCGATCCTTTTCAGATCGGGTTCATTTCAAGTCGGGTTCAAACGGTTTGGGTCCAAATCAGATAATTGGCAAGTTCATTTCAGGTCGGTTAGATTTCAGTTTGGGTTCATTTCAGTTCGATTGTATTTCAGGTCGGGTTCATTTCAATTTGATATTATTTTAGGTCAAATTAATTTGAGTTTCAAATCCATATTAATTAAAGTTATTAAGTTTGAGTTTGGTACAAATAAGTAATTAAGTAAATAACGATAGACTTTAGGTTGAACGATTGATAATTCATTTCGAATTAATTATTTAATATGTAAAGTCTTTAACTAGCATGAATCCAATTAAAAATAAATATTAAACATTAGACTAAGCATAAATATCATCAAATGATTCATATCTTAAAAATTGGGCTAAATTACAAAAATTAAAAATTAATAAGGAAAATAAAGTTTTAAATTAAAAAAAATAAACATTAATAAAATAAAATATCATCTTATTAAAAACATTAAACTAAATTAGAAAAAATAAATAATAGTTAAATTGAAATAAAAATAAAATTATAAGGACTAAATTATAAAAATTATAAATTAATAATAATTAAATTCGATGAAAAATTTAATTTTAATATACTTTAATACATTATAATTTATATCTATACAATATAGTTTAATACATTTCAAAAATGAAAATACGAAATTTACACCTACACTATATAGTTTAATACATTTCAAAAAAGGAAATATGAAATTTATACTATATACAGAATGATACTATATATGAAAATATGGGTTACTTATATTTCCTTTTTTTATATAATAATCAAAACTTTTTTTCTAATTCCCTCCAAAATTTTGGGTAACTTATATCCCTCCAAAATTTTTACACTAAAAGTAAATTAATCTCAAACTTTAAAAAAGAGTGATTTATTTCTCTTCAAAATTTTATTTTTTCACTCTTTTTTATCAATTGTCTTTTTCTTTTTTATCAATTATTTTGGTTTAATTTAATTGAGTCATAATTTAGATTAATTTAATAAAAATATATATTTAATTTTGAATTCTTTTAATTATGTTTGTTATTTATGTTTTTATATTTTAATTTAACTTAATTAATCCTAAGTTTAATGAGTTAATTTAATTTAATTAAATATTAATTTAAAGTTATAATTTTTAATAAAATATTAATTTAAAACTATAATTAAAATTAAATAAAATAGTAAATAAATTAATTTAATTAAATATGTAATACTAAATTTAAATATCCCTAACTTAAATCTCATGACTATTCTTTTTTTTAGGTCTAATTATATTTATCAATATTTTAAATTCATCAAATTATAAATATACTTGATTATATGCCATGTAAATATTAAGTCTTGTTAATATTAATTCAGGTCAATAATAGATCGGGTTCAAAACAAGTCGGGTCATTTATCAGGTTAGGTTCAAAACAGGTCAGATAAAATTAGGTCTTGGATCAATTCAGTCGGGTAATATCGGTTATCTACCAGGTCAGACTCGGGTTCAGGGTCATTTCAGTCGGATGCAGGTTGAGTTTTGGGTCTACAATGACAGGTTGAAATCGGGTTTGGGTTATTCTCGGTTGGATACAATTCGGGTTCAGTTACTACAGTAACAAGTTCAATTCGGATTCGGGTTAACAACAGTCAGATACATATCGAATTCAGATCATTATATCTCTAGGTCAAAACAGATTCTAACTCGAATAAGTTTCAGTCGGGTTTTTAAATCGGATTAACTTTTTACATCCCTAATCTCCACATTCAACTGAGCCGACATTATATATCGACTCATAATTTTCAAACTTCAAAGTCCCCATCTTTCATTATTTTACAATTTTGTTCATTTACTATTTTACTTCGCCTATTATTTGTAAGTTGAACAAAATTTCACTCAAAAAAATATTTTTTAAAAATTTAATTTTAAAAATTTGAATGAATTTTAAATTATAATTTAAATAATTTAAAATTTTTAATAATTAGTAAATCCACCCTTCTCTTTCTCTCTTCTAAATAAGCACTCTTCCGAAGAAGGATACAGGTTGATTTTTTGACATATTCGAACCTAATGCGAACATAAATACTTAAACTTGATTCTGACTTGACACAAACATTTTCTTAAAAAATTTGACATGATCTAATCTAATCCAAAAATAAATACCCTAAACTCGATCTCGATTTAACTTATAAAAATTATTTTAAAGAATTTAATTATAAAAAGCTAACTATAAAGAACTTAATTATAAAATATATAATTTTAAAAATTAAATTGTAAATAAAATTTTAATTTTAAGATTAAATTATAATAAAATTTAAAAATACTATTATTTTTAAAAAATATTATCATAAATATCTTTAAAATTTAAAAAAATTATATAATTAATCTCATGTGAAATATTTTATGCCCTAAATTAATCATTCCCTCGATAAAAACCTGACACAATCCAAACTTTAATTTTTTCATTAAAAACCCATCCCTCGTAGTCACGTGCTCGACAGTTCTGCTTCTCCCTTCTATAAATTCGTTAACTAACTCATTTTCAGTTCATCTTTTCCGGCTTCAATTGTTTTCAACGAAACTATCCACAGGTATTTCTACTTTCTCCTAATATTTCGATCCATTTCTTTCCCCTCGCAAAGCGTTTCGTCCTGATTCTCGCTTTTCTTTGACTCATCATGTTGATCGTTTCAGTTTCTAATCGAATTCATATTCAAATCAGATCTGTTTATCTCGAGAATTTCTTGTTTAGACGGCATCTTTTCATGTGTTTATAAGTGTTTCCACTCGATTGCTACTGTGGGATTTTCGCTGTATTTTCTTTAAAATATTTGTGTATTTCGTTAACAAAAGAGTGATTTTATAGTAAGAGGAAAAAAAGGAATTCCCTTGAGTTACGAGATTTGGATTAGTTGGGTTAAATTAGTTTCGGTATTCGATTATTGAGCTTAAAAATTGATTAAGGTACATGTTCTTTTAAATCAACTTTTTTGGGTAGTTAAAACAGAAAAGTAACATTCGTTTTTCATGTTAGTGCAAAGTTAAGCTCATGCTTTTTCTGTGGGGTTTAAGAATAACAAAAAAGCAAGTTTTTTATTACACTTTTAAATTATGATCATTAGAATTGTGCTGTTGTTAAACAATAGGTTGTGTTAACTTGTACTTGTTGCAGATCCATTTTAGATTTACCTATGGCTCCAGCAGCAGCAACATCTTCAGATTCTATAAAGCCAAGAGGTATTAAGTTTTCTTTGTTGTTGATGCATCTGGAAAGATTTGCATGGTTGATAACTTCTATGATTGGTTTACTATTTTAATCCTTTATTGTAAAATTTCCACGAGAGGATTTATACCTTGATTTCAATTAACTTAGCTAAATATGTTAAAGTAATAATTGAATAATGATTTCCTTATTTGTGGGTGGGAACATGTGTGCATATTATGATAACCCTTTAGTAAAAATTGTTTGGTATATAAAATGAAAACAATAATTGTGATCATTTGAGGCAAATGGTTTAGTTGTTTTACTTCCCATAAGATAACTAAAATTTGTAATTCAGCTTGCTTATGGTTTGATCAATGTTTGTTCTATATTTTTTACAGATGTTTGTGTTGTTGGTGTTGCACGTACTCCAATGGGTGGATTTCTTGGCTCTCTGTCATTGTTGCCTGCCACCAAGCTCGGTTCAATTGCTATAGAAGGTTTGACAAGAAAAACCTTGGTTCACCTGGTTGATAATTGGGTTCATATTTTTATATGTTTAGGTGCTCTTTGATTTTACTTGTTTGCTATATATGTCAAATTGCAGCTGCTCTTAAAAGGGCAAATGTTGACCCATCACTTGTGCAAGAAGTTTTCTTTGGAAATGTACTCGGTGCAAATTTGGGTCAGGCACCAGCTAGACAGGCTGCACTGGGTGCCAGAATACCAAACTCTGTTATATGTACCACCATTAACAAAGTTTGTGCATCTGGGATGAAAGGTCTGCACAGTACAATTGAAGTGTTACTGTTTTGAAACCTCAAAGGGAGTATTTCTTAAATGAATTCTTCTTTTCCTTTTTGTTTGGGGCTTTGCAGCAACAATGCTTGCAGCACAGAGCATTCAGCTGGGCATCAATGATGTTGTTGTGGCTGGTGGCATGGAGAGCATGTCTAATGCACCTAAATATTTGGCAGAAGCAAGGTTAATACCTCTCTCCTGTTCATGGTTCCCTTGTTGTTTTCAAGTTACTGTTTCTGATGACATATTATCACGCAGGAAAGGATCTCGGCTTGGGCATGATACTCTTGTAGATGGAATGATGAAAGATGGACTATGGGATGTGTATAATGATTGTGGCATGGGCAGCTGTGCTGAATTATGTGCTGAGAAACATGTTATTTCAAGGGAGGATCAGGTACTGTGGTCTCTACAATGGTCACTTGAAGAAATGGACTTCCTTCTCTTAGATATAACTTTGGATATGTATCTTCATGATTTCTGCAGGATAACTTTGCTGTTCAGAGCTTTGAGCGTGGTATTGCTGCTCAACAGGGTGGTGCTTTTGCATGGGAAATTGTTCCGGTTAGACATATGCTTAACACTAAGTTTGTGCATTGTGATGTATAAACTTTTTAATATAACCAAATTTAGTACCACACAGGTTGAAGTTCCTGGTGGAAGGGGAAAGCCATCCATCATAGTTGACAAGGATGAGGGTTTAGGAAAGGTAAACATAATGTAGAGCAATCTATCACTTTTCACACTTTGATGCTTTCTGTTCTTTTCATTTCTTTAAATTGCCTAAATAAATTAAATAGATGTTATACCACTTCAGTAATAGCTAATTCGAAATATTGCTTTCATTTCAGTTTGATGCTGCAAAATTGAGGAAGCTGCGCCCTAGTTTCAAGGATAATGGAGGCACTGTTACTGCTGGCAATGCCTCCAGTATAAGGTAATTTATTTGACATCTCTACTCACTTGATGCATAGGCCAGAATTCCATTTATATCTAACCAAATTCCGATTGGAAACGCTCAAGTAAAAGGAACACCTCTTGACTGAACTCTTCTATAGACAATTAGGTTATCCTATATTGGTAGCTTATTTTCCATTTCGATGAATCCATTATTATAGGCCACTTCTTGAGGGTTGTGCAATCCATCAATTTCCTGTTTGGTTCAAAACTAAGGAACAATTTCAGTTTGACCTTAGAAATCTTTTATGTACATGATTTGGAGTTTGTAATTAAACTGAAGTTTGTCTTTTGGGCAGTGATGGTGCTGCTGCTTTGATCCTAGTCAGTGGAGAAACGGCATTTAAGCTGGGATTGCAGATGATTGCAAAGATTGCAGGATATGCGGACGCTGCTCAGGTACTTTGTCACAACTATGCATAAATTTGAAGAAACAGTTTAGAGAAACTGTCAAACAGAAATCATGAACTGTACTTTTGATGTTAATCATTGTACAACCTGTTAATTACACGAGAAAGATTTCCAGGCTCCAGAATTTTTCACAACAGCTCCAGCACTTGCAATACCCAAAGCCATTTCACATGCTGGGGTGGATGCTTCTCAAATTGATTACTATGAAATCAATGAAGCCTTTGCTGTAAGATAACATTTCTCTTTTCTAATTGTATTATTCCCTTATTGATAAAGTTGGCAGTTTTGTAATAATGCCCCATTCTCTGCAGGTTGTGGCTCTTGCAAATCAGAAACTGCTTGACCTTAATCCAGTAAGTCCTCAATCTCTCAAATGTATCTGCCTATGTATTTTAAAGTTTAAACATAAGCGAGATAAATAATGTCATACTGTAAAGAGATCTCTTTTTTCCGTTCCCCAGTCGACATTTGTCAGCAAAAAAGTTGCCATTTCATTCTTATCTAAAGTTTTCCCCTCCTTAAATGGTTGCAGGAGAAGGTTAATGTAAACGGTGGAGCTGTATCCTTGGGACATCCTTTGGGTTGCAGCGGAGCCCGTATCTTAGTCACACTTTTGGGGGTTTTGAAGCAGAGAAATGGGAAATACGGAGTTGGTGGTGTTTGCAACGGAGGTGGAGGTGCATCTGCACTTGTTGTGGAGCTTCTGTAAGCGACTTTTATGTTTAGGTAAGTCTCATGCATACTGAAATAATCAGTAAACACAAATTCCAAACCTGCAAACCTGAATTAGCCTGAGAACTCTTAGAATGAAATCGTATAATTAACTATCTTGTCCAAAGACCAAAGATGTGATTGTTAGCTCTTTGCTTCCAGGTTCGATACTGTATGATGTTGCAACCATCTTTTCGAATACTCAGGAAAATTTTATGGTGCCAAACACAGTTTGATGTTGTGCAATTTTTTTCCATTCTCAAATAAGTTGTAGTGTCTGATTAGGTTTGAGAAGAAATATCTGTCCAATGTTGCTTTCAGTTCTTTTCTGATGATATATGGAATAAGGGAAATCTTATGAGCCCTAGTTTCGCCATTAACGGATGCTCTGAACTTGATTAGTGTTGTGATTTTAAGGATTCAACTTATGGTATTAAGCAAATGTTAGATAGCCTCTTCTCCAATATTAGCACACTCAATTTTCATAAGATTTTATATATTTTTTATGAATTTTATGTTTATACGTGAATAGGTACAACTTTTTATTTGAAACAATAGTATCATTATTAATAACTTTTTATTTATTTAAAGTAATACTTACACATAATTTAAGATTATATCATTATTGAATTTAAAATATTAAATATATTCAAAATACTCCAATATATGTAATTTCAAATAACGTCTTTATGGTCATTTCACTTCGCTTTTGCTTTGATTCGAAAAGAGAAGAAAATAAGTAGGATGAAAAATTCAAGGGGGAAAAATGAAAAATATGTGTTCTTTCTTTTTACAAACACGGGTGGTGAGTTTGATCGAGTTTAATAGAGTTAATTTTTTTTAAGTTATTCAATATTATATATCATATTTTATAATTTAAATATTATTTAATTTTTTTCAATTAGAATTGTGTTAGAAATTTGAATCGTATTTCGAGTTCTTATAAAAAAATAATTATAATTATTTATTATTAAAGTATGATTACATGAGAGATTTTAATCATATATTTTATGTGAAAAATATTTTTTTATATTTACATATATAGGTATATATACTATAAAAATTTTAGGGATTCATCTCGAACTTAAAAATAAATCCTCTAATTACTAAAAATTTTGAGTTATTCGAATTTTTATATTATAACTTAAAATTTATTTAATTTTTTTCAAGTCAAGTTGAGTTTATGGAATTTCAAATCAAGTCAAAATTTATTTTTTATGTGAAAAGATTAAAAAAAACGATTTTAATACTTTTTATTATTTCGTACAATTGAAAAGTTGAAGAATTTATAATGTAACAACTTTACTATCATATCTTTATATTAAAACCTTTTTTTATTCAGATGTTATTCAAAAGACTAAAATAATCTTTCATTTTAAGTATAAATACAATAAATCTATAAAAAGATATATAAAAATAATAGTTTAAATACAAATTAAAACTTAAAGTTATGAATTCAATCATAGATTCATTGATCATGAGACTTCATTTTTTCTCTCTCTAGTAAACCATCATGTGAATGTTTTTGGATTTTTAAACCATGTCTTACGGTCTTTCATTGAAATAAAATCTTGATTTGCAAACAGAGAAGCCAATCAATATTTGATGTACTTGATTTTTTTAATTAGTCGAGTTTTATTTTTCATTCTTATTTTAGTTTTAATATTTTTTAAATCATGTCAAATTTAATAAAGTATAAATCAAAGATCACGCTTTAACAATCTTTCTTTCCTTTCATTCCTACCATTTTCCACTTTGAAAATTTTAATATATTGTATTTAGGAATAATTTTTGCTCCAATTTAACGCAGTCATGTAATATTTTTCATTAGTCTATTCAAAATGTTACAAACTTTAAAAAAATATTAAATAAACTCATCTTAACACGTTATTTGTTAACCACAATAATATTTATCCATTTTAATATATTTTTAAATAATTATTTATTCTTTAATTATATATAAAAAAAAATCAAATTTATCTTAAAAAATAAAATAAAAAATTATTAGATAAATCCATCGATAAACTAAGTATATTTAATAATTTTCTCCTATGAGACAAAAAAGGGAAAAAATTATTACGCTTCAATTAAATCAAAGTTACCGTTAACATTTTAAAATTTTTGAAAAATTTACTTAATAATAATTTAGTTTGATTATAATCAAATCGACTATTTGAATACTTTACTTCTAATCTCTAGTTAAAGATTTGACTCAAGTGGACCATACTTTAAATATAATTGAAGATGGTATGATTTTGAATAAATAATAAGAAACCAAACATTTTCTTCCAATCCCTGACAAGCATTTGTCAAAAGATCACATATCATAAAAAACATTAAAGATTGTATTATTAAAATTAAAACAAATGTGAAATGATTGAAAGTTTTTTTTAACAGAACGCGCACTCAAGCATATTAAAATTGTCTTTACATGTCTAAAAAGTAATTATAAGAAAAATAAAAATATTGTTACGGTGATGATTACACGAGAGAATTTATTTCCCTAATCATTTTTAGTGTTTAGTCAAATTAAGAGAAATAATTATTTTGTTAAATGAAAATCACTAAGACCAACTACCGAATAAAAATATTGTCCCTTAATCATGGAATAGAATTCTTTCCTCTCGTAATTATTCCTCCTTCCATGCTTCTTTAAAAGTTCTATAAAATTAAATTTTAAATCTCAATCATAATTTCTAAAGATATAATAATTTAAAATGACACCAATGAAGATACAATAATAAAGTGAAACAATTTGAACCCCTAATCACGCCTCATCTGAACCCTAAAATTATTTTTTATATCTAAACCCTAAACCCTAAAAAATACACCTAATTTTCTAAACTCTTACCATAATCCTAACCTGTACCCTAAACCTTAAACCCAATATTTTAAAATAAGACACTAATTGAGACATAATAAAGAGGTAAATTTTTTTCTTAATTACCGTGCAATACAAGAAATTTAAGAAACTAACATAAGTTATCATAAAATTCTTAATGGATTTCTTCGGTATATTTATCAAATCTAATGAGGTATACTCAAATCCTAATTTTCGATTTAACATTTATCTGTCACTTTTCATTACCGAACACTACCCTTCCTCGCGTTAAGACACTAAAGTTTTCATTAATTTAATAAACTCATTATATGAACTTAGGGATACACATTGTATTATTTGACAATTTTGATTCCATAATAATAGCAGTCACCATATCTGCAAATAAAAAAGACTTCCCATCTCAATTTAAACTTTTCTTCACTTTAATTTTACATTATTTTTTTTTCAGGAGAAAAGGGACCGCTTATTATATGATAGGATAACACATGAAACGCACCGGTTTGAGTCACGAGGAAATGTCTTGCCAAAAAATCCACCTATTCCTTTTCCAGCGTGGCTTTGCTTCACTAGTGATTCCCCAATCAAAACTCGTGTAAATGGAACAATCTTCTCTATAAGTATATGCATATTGTCACGTCCGTAGAACTTTTCTACTTAAGAACGTGCGGCCTTAAACGTTCCCGCTCGATACAATGCCTAAATAAGGCTAAAAAGATCAAAGTTAGAGTGCTAAGATCTCTGCGAAAACAAAAGAACTTTGAAAGGAAAAGAGAACAAAAGAGAATATGAGTGAATGTTGTTTATTCCTCAAAGAAGTGTGAGAAATGAGGTGGGGGAAGACCTCTATTTATAGTTAGAGCCCCCTACATCCAACGACTAAAAAAAGAGTACATCAATGGTTGAGATTCAACCTTATCAGAAAATCCCCTATTCTAAGCTACATTCCATATTTACAAGGCTAAGAGACAAGGACAAGTCTTAATGTGATAAACTTGCCAAATCTGATGGAACAAGCTCTTCAATCCCCAAGTGTTGGGACAAACTCGGATTTGGGCCCCTGGGGTGCTGGAGTGGGTGTTGAGATCCCCAACATGCTCTTGATGACCATTGTAGCAACCTGTTGTGCGCTTGTCTCGAGCCTTGTGGTGCGGTCCGTGACATTCTCCCTACTGAAACTAGTGACGCCCTTATCACTCGATTGGTATGATACTTTTTCATCTGGTCTTTGAACTGCCAAAGATCCTCGGCAAGATCCAAACTACCTTTGCTGCCAGGGAGTCCCTTCTAAAGAACGAAATACTCGTGTCTTGGTCGATGTCCTGGCTTACGAATGACTCTTTCTACTTGGATGTCTCGTACCTCATTATCATAGGAGACCTTTACTTTGACTAGCGCTCGGTATGACTTGCCTCGACCCGTATCCAACTCATCTTGGTGGTATGCTTTAGCAAACTGACATGGAACACTAGATGAGCTTGGATGGTTGATGGCAACTCGATTTTGTAGGCCATAGTGCCTACCCGCTTCAGAACTTTTAAAGGACCCTCATATCTACGCACAAGCCCTTTGTGCACTATTGGGTTGCGCAGAATCCCGATCAACTTGGCAAGGACTAGATCCCCAACTTGGAAATTCACGTCTCTCCGCTTCGTGTCGGCCCACTTCTTGGCCCGTTCTCCCGCCTTGTGTAAACAAGCTCGGGATATGTCCTGATAGTCTTGCCACTCTTTGGAAAATTCATGAGCTGCTGGATTAGGCAACCTCATACTCCCAACCGTGCTGGGTGTAAACGGTTGTTGGCCATTAACAATCTCGAACGGACTCTGGTTTGTCACCTTGCTCCGCTGCAGGTTGTAAAAAAACTGGGCCACATCTAACAGCTTCGGCCAGTCGTGTTGCGTGGCACTCACATAGTGCCTCAGGTAGATCTTTAAAAGTGCATTCACTCGCTGGTTTTCCCGTCGGTCTGTGGATGAACACTCGTTGAAAAGTTCAAACTCGATCCCAAGAGTTTGAACAACTTTATCCAAAACTTCCGAGTGAACCGCGTGTCTCGGTCACTAATAATCATCTTTGGCACCCCAAAATACTTCACAACGTGCATGAGGAAAAGACGAGCAACTTCCTTGGCTGGACAAACCTTTGATGGTAGAACAAATGCCGCATACTTAGAAAACCTGTCAACAACGACCATAATGTTTGACAGTTCGTTAATAGTGGGCAAACCGATAATAAAATCCATGGAAACACTTTCCCATGGTCTCTCGAGAATGGGAAAAGGTTGCAGCAATCCCACAGGTTTCTTCATCTCGATCTTATCTTGTTGACACACAAGACAAGTCTTCACATAGGCTTTGACATCTTCGCCCATGCACGACCAGTAATAGTGCTCGAAAATCAACATCATCGTTCGGTACATTCCCGGATGACCATCCCATTTGGAATACTGACATTCCTTCATGAGCTCCTTGCGCAATTCTCCAAACTGAGACACGTAGAGGGGGTGTCCTCGGGTGTAAAGTATGTCTCCCTCAAGCCAAAACCTCATGATTTTTCCTTCTTGGGCATAGTCGATCAACATTTTGGCTGTTGGGTCATGTGACAACCCCTCTTTGATGTGCTCAAACAAATGTCCCTTCGGAAAGCTTATAGACTCGATGTTGTACCTTCAGCTTAAGGCATCAGCAGCGGTGTTCACTTTCCCTGGCTTGTACTCCATAGAAAAGTCAAATTCTACAAGAAATTCTTGCCAACGTGCCTGCTTCGGAGACAATTTATTTTGGGTGAGAAAATAATTGTTGGCAATATTATCAGTGTAAACCACAAAGCTGGACCCAAGAATGTGATGTCTCCAAGTATGCAAACAATGCACTACCGTTGTCATTTCCTTCTCATGGGCCGTGTATCTCCTATCAGTCTCATTGAGCTTTCGGCTCTCATATACAACCGAATGTTCTTCTTGCATAAGGACTCCACCAATGGTAACATCGGACGCATTGGTGTATATCTCAAAAGGCTTGGTGTAATCTGGCAACACCAAAACTAGCTCACTCGCCATGGCCTTCTTCAGTCCTTCAAAGGCTGTCTGACACTCAGTGCTCCAATCCCACGTCTTGTCTTTCTTTAAAAGCTTGGTCAAGGGTGCGAAAATATTGGAGTAGCCTTTGACAAATTTTCGGTAGAAGTTGGCATGCCCCAAGAAAGAACGCAACCCATTTAACTTAGTTGGCGGCTCCCAATCTTTGATAGCCCGTACCTTAGCCCCATCCATCCGGATTCTGCCACCTTCAACTATGTGGTAGAGCTTGTTTTCACGCAAGGCCTTGAACACTTGCCTAAAGGGTTCCACATGCTCCCTAAGGCTCTTGTTGTAGATGACAATATCATCCAAGTAAACTACAACGAACTGATCCAGGAAGGGTTGTAGTACCTTATTCATCAACTTGCAAGTGGCGAGAGCATTTGTGAGGCCGAAAGGCATCACAAAAAATTCATACGAACCATAGTGTGTAACACAAACAATCTTTGGTTCATCTCTTTCTGCAATCCTCACTTGCCAATATTCGGATCGTAAATCCAACTTGGTGAACCACTTTGCACCACCAAGCTAATCGAACAAGTCTGCAATAAGCGAGATCGAGTACTTGTTCTTTATTGTGAGCTTATTCAAAACCCGATAATCGATGCATATCCGAAGTGACCCATCATGTTTCTTCTGGAAGAGCATCGGTGCACCATAAGGTGCCTTTGATGGTCAGATATAACCAGCATTGAAGAGTTCCTTCAAATGTCTGCGTAACTCTTTTAGTTCAGTCGGAACCATTCGATAAGGGGCTCTAGTAGGTGGCTCCGTGTTCGGCACAAGATCAATGTTATGATCAATCTCCCTCTTCGGTGGGAGAGTCTTTAGCAACTCGGCAGACATCACATCGCAGAATTCTACCAAAACTTGTTCCACTTCTGTTGGAACATTCTCCGACATGGCTGGCTCTTCAGTCACCAACGTTGCAACAAAAGTTGGTACCTCCTTGTGCACCTTCCTACTGAATTGGATGGCCGAAATCATCTTCGCTCCAACTCCAGCTTCTCGATTGACCGAAACAATGCATTGATCCCTCGAGTTCAATTTGCATAGACAATCGTAAACGGTGCCACAAGCGCATTAATCTTGTCAAGAAAACTAATTCCAATGACAAAGTTGAAATCATCAAGTGGGATCACCTTGATGTTTTTCTTACCAGCCCAACCCCCAATTTCGAGTTTCAGTCTTTTTACTATCCCTACAATCGGAGCCTCCACATAATTGATGGTTTTAATAAAACCACTTGCCTTCTCAACCTGAAGGTTAAGCTTCCTTGCAGCTTGTTCAGATATGAACAACTCAGAGACACCGGTGTCCACTAGTGCGCTCAACTTTTGGCTTGCGATGGTGATATCCATGAATATCAGCCCCTTCTTGGAACCCTTCTTGACCTCCAGACAACTAAAGATGGAGCCAAGCTTGAGGGTCTCCTCTTCCTTCTCTTGGATGGTAGCAACCTTTTTTAATTGTGTGCAGTTTGATTTGATGTGATTAACCCCACACTCAAAGCACTTAATTCCTATTTCTTGTAATTACGTGGGTTACCATCATTCCTTTGCTTTTCTTACGACCGGTTGCAGGGACCTCAGTTGCACTTTGTCCTGTCATCTCTCTTGATCAAAGGTGTTCGAAACTTCGCTCTGATACCACTTGTCATGTCTAGAGAATTTTTCTACTTAAAAACTTGCAGCCTTAGATGCTCTCTCTCGATACAACGCCTAAGTAAGCCTAAAATGATCAAAGCTTGAGTGCTAAGATCTCTGCGGAAACAAAAGAACTTTGAAAGAAAAAGAAAACAAGAGAGAATATGAGTGAATACTGTTTATTTCTCAAAGAAGAAGTGTGAGAAATGAGATGGGGGAAGACCTCTATTTATAGTTAGAACCCCTTACATCCAACGGCTAAGAAAAGAGTACATCAATGGTTGAGATTCAACCTTATCACAAAATCCCCTATTCTAAGCTACATTCTATATTTACAAGGCTAAGAGATAAGGATAAGGCTTAATGTGATAAACTTGTTAAATTTGATGGAAAAGACTCTTCAATCCCAAGTGTTGGGCTAAACTTAGATTTGGGCCCTTGGGGTGCTGAAGTGGGTCTTGAGATGCCCAACATGCTCTTGATGGCCATTGTGGCATCCTATTGTGTGCTTGTCTAGGGCCCTATGGTGCGGTCCGTAACAATATGCATAGAATGATTGTTATTGATACCTATTTAACTTCTCACAAACCAAACTAGTTCGTATATCTAAAAGTCGGATTATTACTACTACGAGGTTCATGATTATATCATCTTCACCTTGCAACACTTAAACTTACTCAGTGTTACTCCAACCCCATACTGAAAGGAATCTCATTCTTACATTTTTCTTCACACGATAACATGAAACAAATATGATCAATGCTTTCTTGTTGCTTCAACTTCCAAGATCATCAACAAAAAGAAAAAAAATAAACGTTTTAAATATCAAGTGAAGGTTGTAAATTGTTTATGGTAACTTACCGCTTTCACACCAAATTCTTGCACATAAGCAACATGATCAGGTGTAAATAGTCCAGATTCTCTCACAACCTGATATGGTAAATTTAACAATAGATTAGTTATACAATCTATAGGGGTTGCATGGACATGCAATAACTTCTTAATCTTTTAATGTGCATTGAAATAAACAAGGTGAATGTCATTCTGCTTTCAATTAAAAAAATGATGAAGGCTAACTTACAATTATATCTTTCTGACGGATTAATTGGCCATGCCCCCCTTCAAGAAACTTCTTTGTGTTACTGATATCTACCTCAAATATTTCTGAAAACAAGAAAATGGGAACAAAGATTTATTTCTCAGCCTAACCTTACAACCTCAGCAAAGGAACATAAAAACAGTTAGTATTTCATTTCTTTTCACAATTACTGAAAATTGTTGGAGAATGAATTTTGGTGTTGCTAACCATATGAGAGAGAACAAAGATTTATTTCTCTGTCTTACTCAAAAACCTTAGCTAAGGAATATAAAAACTGCTAATGGACCCTTAACATTAGTAAAATGGGTTGACACTATGGTTATAAATGACGTTATTATGTTTCACTATGTTCTTTATGTTCTTCACTTACAATGCAATCTCTTATCAGTTAGAAAATTATGTGGAGATTTTAATTACGTTACTAAATTAGTTCATCTGTCTGTGTTTTTCAAGAAGCGGTTTCAGAGGAGGAGATTGACAGTGTTGAGCTGCGTAATGGACTCTATATCATCAAGGACCCAACTCTTTCTAAGAAACAAGTTCAGCCAAGTTGCACTTTTTCATCTATTTGTTCATCTTTTTCATACTCTACTTCAAAAAAAAACAATGATGTCTAGTTATGGCATTACAGATTAGGCCATCCAATTTTTGTTATCTTCAGAAATTATTTCCCTCAGTTATTTATTAATAAAACTCTTATAGTTTTACTTGTGATATATGTCAATTTGAAAAACATAAAAGGATTGTTTACCCTCCATCTCCTTATACACCTTTTCAACCTTTTTCACTGTCCATTATGACATATGGGGTCCTTTTAGAGTCAAGAATAAATGGGGCAAGATGCTTTATATATTTTATTGATGATCATTCGAGAACCACTTTGGACCTTTCTAATGAAAGACAAGTATGAAATCGAGGGTATATTTAAGTACTTTTTTATGATGGTTCAAACTCAATTTGTCAGCCAAATTAGGATTCTTAATAGCGATAATGGGAGAGAGTTTTTTACAACTACCCTGGGTAAATTTCTTAAGGGAAAATTGATCAATCATATTAGATTTTATGTTGATACCCATTAGCAAAATAGAGTGGTTGAGAAAAAATAAACACCTTTTAAAAGTCACCCACTCCTTATTGTTTTCCTCTCATGTACCTAAATCCTTTTAGGGAGAAGCCTTACTTACAACTACTTATCAATAGATTACCAAATCGGGTTTTGGGATTTAAGTCACCTAAAGAAATATTTCTTCCAGCATATCACTTTTTAAACCTATAACATGTAGTTTACCTATTAAGGTTTTTGGAGGCTCGATCTTTGTTCACATCCATAAACAACATCGAAGTAAGTTAGATCTTAGGGTAGTGAAACGCTTCTTTGTTGAATATTCTTTTCTTTAGAAGGGCTATAAGCATTATTCTCCTATTACTCATAAATTTTATGTTTCTTTGGATGCCACATTTTCTAAACTAACACTATTTTTCTCAGATTCTGAAATTCGGGGGGGAGGGGGGGAGGCAGAGTTGGGAAGAATTTAAATCTCATCCATAGCAAGTCCATTGTCAACCTATGTCTTCTTCTTGATGACCATGTTTTTTCCCTCACATTAAATATGATGACCTTATTCTTCACTCACAGTGAATCTCCTTCAGAAAAACCTACCTCAAAATCCACATCAAACTCCACAAAACCTACTTACTTCATAGATCCAAATTGGAACAAAGGAACTTAATGTTTACACAAGGAAGAAAAAAAGTATTTTAAAAGAAACAACACAGCCTAGGACAACTCAAAATTTAGAACCGATTTTACTATCATTTGAAGGTAATAAAGGTACGGAACCTAATAATAATGATGTTCCTTCAATTGAAATTTCTGATTTGGATATATACTTACCTATTGTTCAAAAGAAAGGTGTTAGGACTTGCACTAAGCATCTAATACAAAGGTATGCAGCCTATGGAAAACTAAAGATTCTTTCATATCTTTTACTGTTAAAATCGACAAATAGATTCCTAATTTTGTACAAACAACTTTGAAGGATCCTAAGTGGCATAAGGTTGTAGAAGATGAACTTAAAGCTCTAGAGTAAGAAAAACTCGGGTGGTGACTAATTTAACACCAGGGGAAAAGGAAAATGAGCTGCAAATGAGTGATTACAATTAAGTACAATACAGATGGGAGCATAGAATTGTATAAGATCAGGTTAGTTGTAAGGGTTTTACTCAGCCTTATGAGATTGATTATTAAGAGATCTTTGCTCCGGTAGCAAAGCTCAACATAATCAAATTTCTAATGTCTCTTGTTATCAATCAGTAATGACCTTTTCACCAACTTGATATTAAGAATACCTTCCTAAATGACACCTTGAAAGAAGAGGTATATATGCAAAAAAAAAAAAAAACGGTTTGAATGAGAATTTTAAAATTGGTAAGGTATGCAAGATACTAAAATCTTTGTATGGGATCAAACAATCTCTTAGAGCTTGGTTTGATAAATTTACTATGATCATCTTGAAATATGGCTATTATCAATGCCAAATTGATCACACCTAAGAAGCACGGGTTCGACATTCATATGCCCTTTCAAGTATCTGAATAGGGACGGCTAAGAAACATACCGAAGATGTCCCATGTTGATGGGTACGGATGAAAGCGATCGAAAATGGTTGGGATATTTCTAGGGATGTTTTGGGAATGGCAAATAAACTTCATGAGCGTTCTCAAAGTCATTTTATAGCTGAGAGAATCACGAACTTTGGGATGAATTTCGACAACAATCTTAAAAATGGATTTGCACCGACCAACAAAATAAAATTAAAAAAAAAAAACAAGTATAAAGTACAATAAAGAAGAAAAGTAAATGTAGAAAACAAAATCATTTTTCTCTGTTACTTGTTTTATTATTAATTTGGAAGTCTTTATTTATAGACTTTTTTATAAGAGTTTTACAACTAAGTAAGATGTTATCATAATCGACATTTCCTACTAAGTAGGACTTTATCCTAGACGACTTTACATTCATATAATCAACATGATGAGTGCCTAAAAGGCAGTTATTTACTACCCTTCTTATGGTACTTTAAACATCTAATATACACCCACTTAAACCAAAATATAGACTCTTTGCTCAAATATTGGATATTCCGTTATCATTACTTACAAAGTTAATATTTATAGAGAATGCAGATATTTTCACATATTCTGTACATACAGGAATATCCAGAGCCGAAGCGGTAGAGAAGCAGTGTTGCGGCAGAGAAGCAGTGTTGCAGCCGAGGCAGAAGACAAGGCCACGGTAGAATCCAGTGTGGCAACATCAACAATGGAGGCGCATGGAAATATAAAAATATAGAGAACATTCTGGAAGACGCAGCGCATAAATTGGACCAGGCTAGCGCGCTAAAAGCCCAAGTAAGAGACCAAGCGGGAAAATCCTTGAAGGAGACTTGTTCCCTACTCTAAGTTGAAGTCTATTTAGGAAAGGTTTGCCCTAGGTTAAGACTATAAATACCCTAGTCGGCCACATTGTTTAGGAGAGCCGATTTTTAGAGAAACCCCTTCCTCCCTAAGAATTGTACTTACACGATAATATGTTCTAAACTTCTTAGGGATAGGTGAAGGTTTTCGATATTAGTAAGAGGAGATTGATTCTTGTATCTTTATTCTTATGCAATAATAAAATCAAAGTTTGCTTATCCTATTGCCATTCTTTGTTCTTGTATCCAAGCCCGAGAGAGAAGTTTGTAAGTAATTTATTTATCTAGCATCGAGATGTGTAGATTCACGAAAGGGATAAGTACGGTATTGTAGACACTAACTCAGCCTATACTCTTGTAGAGGCACTAAGGGATAGGTTAAGAGTTTCAGCAGCTAAAAGAAGTGTTGGATTGATTGGTGGTTATCTTTGATTTACGCCGAGAGGTATCGTCAAGGACTGATCATCAACAGCACTTTGACTCAGAGATGAGCGGAGTCACTTACGGACACTTTGCTGAACTTTGATACCTCTATCCAAGAGCAAGAGATTGCCGCGGTAGTGGAACACCTGCGTTGCCGAGACAGTATCTGCAGTACTATCAAAGTAGTGTTGCGTGATTGCATTGGACAAGAAGAAGATCAATTGAATCCACTGATTGACGCAACTAGATCCTACCTACTTTCTCTATAATCGTTCTCAACCTTTTAGTTTATGTTTTGTTATTTAAATATTTAGTTAGATAAAACAAATCAACTTATTTGTGTTTTTATTTTATTTTTAGGAGCAAGGAAACAAGAGAAAACATATTAAGTATACCAATCCATGTGGAGACGATACACGATATACTTATCATTTTATTACTTGACGACGTGTACACTTGTACTCAAATTGCGCTTATACCATGCCCATCACAACACACACACCAAACTGGTGTATAAATGTTGTATATATACCCAGTTTGGATGAGCTTAAAAGGTAGTATCAAGAAGCGGTACATAAGCAAAATTTAGAGCTTTGGCACAAGAAATTTGTGAGGGAATTTGAGTTTAAAGGTTGTTACCAAAACTAAAAATAAATTTCAATGAATTTTTTGAAATTTTATGTGACAATAAGTTTGCAATAAGTATTGCAAAGAACCTTGTACACCACAATAAAACAAAACATGTGGAGTTTGACCGTTATTTTATTTCTGAAAAAGTTGCAAATGGGATAGTCAAACTCAATTTTGCTCCAACTCGTCAACTTGTTGATGTACTCACCAAGGCATTATCAAGAACTACCTTTGATGAGCTAATATCCAAGCCGAAACTCTACAATATATGCTCGCCAACCTGAGAGCTGATTGTAGATTGTAAGCCATACAAAATATATTATAGTATTTTAACTATTATAAATAACTCAAGTAAACGAGTTTTACGAGTCCTACTTATCTAATCTATCTATAAGATAGAATTAGAAGTTAACCTAACATAGGTTTTGTTGTATTCCAAAATGTCCTATAAATAAGACTTTTTTTTATAAATTATCAATCAATTGAATAGAAGAAAAACTACTTTTCTCTTTGATAAACCGGGAAATCAATTTATTTTTTTAAAAAAATTGAGGGAGGGAATACCTAAAAGGCTAAAATCATTAAAAATGTTTATATCATCCCAAACTTAATTGTGAGGACCATATTTTCTCCCTAGAGATGCAAAGATTTCATGAGGGACCAATAATATTGACTGAAGACAACTATGATGGAACCAATAATACAAAACAAGGTTCTTACGAGGCACAATGAATCAATTAACACACTCTGCACTTTTTAGACAGGTCTAGAAGTTGGTAAGAAAACTTTCAACTACGAGGATCAAAATTCTAACGAGGCTAATCAATTAGCAATTGTAGAAACTTACAAAACCGTACCAAGGTTACGATTACTGATACTAATAAGTTCAATCCCTTCTATACCAAGAACACGATCAATTTCCCTCTCATCATGCACCTAAAGAAAAGCAACAGAGGAAGCCATGATTTCAATTGTATAACTCATAAAAGACTCAAATATGTATGTTTTCTAATTGAAATGAGTGGGAAGTGGTTTCAAAGAGCTCAATAAATTATGGAAATGCAATAACAGCAATAACAACAACAACAACTCAAATTAATTGTATTGATTTAACTATTAATTTCATAAATTTATCTCAAATTAATTTTTTTAAATAAATTTCAAGTTAAAAATAAAAATTTAAATAACTCAAAAATTATAGTAATTAATTGATAGATTTTTATGTTTCATCGAGTACCTCAATTTTATTTGATGTATATTACATATAAAAATATATATTATATATGATTATAAAAAATCATTAAATTAGAACTAATTTGTATCATAACATTATAATTAAATTTAAACAAAAATAAACATCTTAACTCGATTCAACTTAAATTTCATAAAATCAAATACAATTTTTTAAATAAAGTGAGCTATAAATAAGAACTCATCAATTCGATTAACTTAAGATTTTTTTATGAACTTAACTTGATCATATACTCATCTTACGTTAAAAGTTTTTTAATTTAAGGTAAACTACGAAAATGATTATAAAATTTTTAGAACAAATTTATTTTATAACAGTATTTTTAAAATATTCAATAAAATCACTCAATTTTTAATTAATATGCTTCTTAAGTTTTTCTCAATAAAATTAGATAAACTGCAACAATCATCATTGAATTTTTTTCTCACTTCTATTTTAATCATTAGAATTTAGAATTTTTAATTCAATAACTTTTGAGTGTTTATATTTTAACTATAATTACTCTCAAGTGACATAGTTATAAAAAACAAAAAAAATGATTAATCTTTAAAATATTATTTTAATTAAATTTATAATTTTAAATTATTCAATTATTAATCTTATATTGTATTAATTAAATCAAATAATTTATTAACTAATTAATTAAAATATTTAATTCTAAAAATATTTTTTTACTTTATTTATTAAAATATCAGATCTAATAATTATTCGATGATAAAGTATTAACAACTAGAAAATCAAATAAACAACCACTATATCTCATGTCATAGTAAAATACATTCTTTTGTTAAGGAAATGAATATATACATGTTTTTGCATAAAACAGCTCTTGAAGTATAAAAAATATATGTCATCGACAGAAAGAAGTGAGTGTGCATCAAGGCCAGGCTGTATAAACCAAGTCTCAGATTATTTTTATGCACATTAAAATCTATAAATATGGTTGACGTTAGCTAATTAGCAAGATCATCTTAACAATCTAATTGGTTCTAAAACATACAAAACTATACTTCTTACTATTATCTTATGACTTGCAATCGATGCCAGCAGATAATAAAGAGAATTAGAAGCTGCAATACAAAACAAAATGTATCTCTTCAAAATCAGACCTCAGCTTTGATGAACCAATCACTGTTAACAAACATATATACATACCCAAAACATAAGCCAAAACACATATCACGGATAAGATTATTAACATCTATTAGCATCTCAACTTGACGAAGCTTAAATATAGACATGGTCAAAGTCATCATCGAATAGCGCGTGAAGGTTACCTAAGGTTAGTGATTTGCAAACCAAGAAAACAACTAGAAACTAGAAAGTTAATACTCAAAATGCAACAAGCTCTATATGTCAACAATAATCTTAGTGTCTATATTACTAATTACCTAAACGTTACATACACACCTTAAAAAGTGGGCGCTAACTAAGGTGTTGATGATAATAAACTTAAAGCAGTGTTGAACACTCTAACAGACTTGCAACAGTTTCAGTTATAGTAGCGCCAATGCTGTTAACAACACTCTTTTCTTAGCTTCCGTTTTTTTTTTTTTCTGTTTATATTTTTCTATAAACAGAGACCTTTATATTCATTGTACTCAAGTTACTTGAATAAAGATTGTCTTCATAATTTCTTCATTTTCTTATTCTATGAGTTTTAACATGGTATCAATCGCCATAGATCCTAGTGATTTTTTATTATTTTTACTTTTCGGATTTGAGTTCTTTTCCGATGCATTCTTTGAGTTTTATGATTTCAAATTTTGAAACCTCCGTTATGTTTTGTTCGTGGGTACATTATGAGCCAAGACCTGCTTGTTCTGAATTTTGTTATAGTGAAGAAGGGTGAATATGATTTACCTGGGCTGACCGACACTGAAAAACCAAGGATGAAAGGTCCAAAGAGAGCATCCAAGATCAGAAAGCTCTTTAATTTTTTCAAGGAAGATTATTTCAGGAAGAACGTCAACACTTACAGGAAAATTTTCACCACAAAATCTGGCAAGAAGGTCAGAAAAATCCAGAGGCTTGTAACTTCATCGACCCTTCAGAGAAAGCCTGCTAAAATTGCAGATAAGAAAAAAAGAATTACCTTCTTAATCACTTCTTTCCCTTCCCTCTATTTATTGTTTTTTCATGAAACAAAAAGATTGTTCTCACGTGCATTGTTTGATTACTTTAGATCTCTGGAAAAAATGGAGTATGAAGAATAGATCGATCAAGCTGACCCAACATACATAAATTTCTTTTTTGATTTAGATGACACTCTTTATCCTCTGACATCTGAATTGTTCAAGGAAGTTACCAAGAACATTCAATAATATATGATTGAGAATCTTGAAATTCATAAGTAGGAAAAAATTCATGTGTTATGTGTTTCATTATACAAACCCTATGACACAACTATGGTTGTTTTAAAGGTTATTGGCTACAATTTCAATTATGACGATTTTCATATTTCTGTTCAAGTGAAATTGCCTTATGAATTGCTAAAATCTGACCATTTTTTGAGGAATCTCTTGCTTAGCCTGCATGGTCGGGAAGTTATTTTCACAAATGCAGATAAGAACCATGCTACCACAATGCTTAAGATGTTGGAATTGGAGAACTGTTTTGAAGAAATTATATGCTTTGAGATCCTGAATCCCATAAACGAAGATTATTTTTCAGCAAATGATTTCGCTGTCATCTTTGACTTCTATACATACAGTACTTGTCCTGATTCTGGTCTTGAACTTCGAAGTCTAAAGTTGCATGCAAACCACTTGAAAAAGCCAACGTGAGGTCAATAGTTTGATACAATTTGCAGACAATCATGGATTGTTGTTCATTATTAATGTTGGTCACTAGTGTTAAAGGTTTGGACGGTTCTGTTAATATCAAATTTCTAAAATTGTTTAATTTCTAAAAGAGTTCTGAACGTGAAGAAATTGTAGGACAACAAGGTGAGTAAATAAGAAAAAAAAGGATGAATAACACCTTCGATTCTCAGTAAACCACAAAAAAAAATACAAATTTTATTTCTAAAGAATTTCGAATGAAAGAATGATGATTGAAGAAATAAATCATTTTTTGTTTATCTTCTCTATCAACAAACTGTGATGGTTCATTTTTTTCGATGAAGACAATTCATTGACTACAAGACAACTTATTAAAGAAGATTGAAGAAATTAAAGAAAGTTAGAAAGCAGGGTGAATGTTGAATAGTCTAACAGACTTGCAACTATTTCAATTGTAATAGCGTCAATATTGTGTAAATGTAACAAAATTTAGTTGTCAATCCTCGGTAACGGCGTCAAAAACTTGATACGTGTAAAAAGTGTGCAATTAGTGCAAGTGTACACGTCGTCAAGTAATAAAGTGATAAGCATTATCGAGTATCGTCTCCACAGGGATTGGTGTACTTAATATGCAACCTTTACTCTTCTTGCTCTATATTAAAATAAAAACATAGATTATTGGGTTTGAATTATAACTAAGAAAACTAATTAAAAAAATAAAGATAAATGATCAAGAAATCAAGGATGGAAAGGTGGGGCAGGATCCAATTGTGTCTTATTGTGGATTCAATTGATCTATTTCTGTCCAATGCAATTGCACTGCACTGCCTCGGCAGTACTGCAGATACTGTCTCGGCAGCGACAATGTTCTCTACCGCGACAATCTCTTGCTCTTGGGCAGATTTACCAAAGTTCGACAAAGTATCCTTTAATGATTCCTCTTATCTCTAAGTTAAAATATTATTGATGATCAGTCCTTGATAATACCTCTCGACGTGAATCAATTATAATCACCAACTAATCCCACACTTTTCTTAGCCGCTGAAACTCTTAACCTATCTCTATGTCGAGTTAGTGTTTCTCGATTGAAACATCGTACTTATCCCTTTCGTGAATCTAACCCTCTCGATAATAGATACATGGATTACTCACAAACTTCTCTCTCGAGCATGAATGTAAGAACAAGGAATGACAAAGGATAAGCAAACTTCGATATTTTATTGCATTAGGAACAAGAAACAAAATACAATCTCCTCTCACAAATACTCAACAACCTTCTCCTAAACCCTAGAGGACGATGGGGGAGTTTAGGGTTTTCTATGAACACTTGATTTCCAGACATCCTCCTCTCTACATAGGTTATGGTTTATATAGGTTTGGCCTAGGGCAAACCTTTCCTAAGTAAGAATACTACTTGGAGTAGGATTACAATAATTTCCATAAATAAAATATTTCCAAGTTTATTCCTATAAGGATTCTTTTCCCACGTGGCCTTTGATATTGACTTTTTGTGTGTTTCCCAACTCCGATTTCTATGCCTCTTGTCTTAAAATGTTTACCTTATTTTCTCTTCAAATCGCCTACCATATTGACATTTGTATTTTCGGGTGCTGCTGCGGCCTCAGATGCTGCCGCGACGCTAATATGCTGCTGAGGTATCAATGTGATACCGAGGCGAGTACTTATCTGCAATTCAGCTTCAGTTTCCAGCATCTATCTTCTTTGCTTGGTAATTTCTATGATGCAGTTTCTTGTCTTAAGAAAGAAAACCATCAAATGCATCTATTTTATGCCAAATATTAGGTAAATTCATGTATTAAGTGTTCGGATGCTGAAGTACGGAAAATGACCAGAAATATCCGTTATTGCCATTAAATCTGTTCTTTACTAGCAATAATCGAGTGGGTGAATGGTATGAAAATAGGAATTTTGAGTACTTATCACAAACTAAACATTCTTGGGCATTTTAAGGCAAGCATGCACCAAGGAAGCATCTAGAATGGCCAAGTGTGGTCTACAACAATCTTAAAGCTTGACACAACACTCTTGCAGGTTCTAGAAGGTTTCGGGAGATTCTACCAAAGTCTAGAAGCTTTTAGAAGGTCTTAGAATAATCTAGATGATTCTTAAAGGTTCTAGAACATTATAGAAGGATATGGAAAATTCTAAAAGCATCCAGAATATTCTAGAAGGACCTAAAATATTCAATAAGATTCAGGAAGACTCAGAAAAGCTTGGGACTACTCTAAAAAACTATAAAGTTCTCTAGAACCATTTGGATAGTTGTAGACATATATAGATATGTAGACGTCTCTAGAATAGTATAGATGCTTGTAGATATTTATGGAGGCAACATAATAGCCGTCTGATCAAATCAAACTCATCTGTCCATTCAAGAGATGTGAGCCTTTAAATAGGACCACCCTTCATTTGTAAACCATCCATAAAATCTTAAGTCTTGTAAGCTCTTTAAAGCTTAATAAAGTGTCATTTTTCCAAATTCTTGCATTCTTAATCTTTCAAGCTTTCCAGCCTTAGAGTTTGCGTGAATCAAAGGCTTGTTAGCATAAATTAGGAGTGCTAACGCCGCACAGATAGTTCGAAAAAAATTAAGTCCGTAACAATACGGTGTGGTCTGAATGACTGAGTGGAAAGAGGTGTTGTACCACCACTCTGCCAAAGGTAACCAATGACTCTATCCCCGAGGCCTCTCTCCCGTTATGCAGTATAAATATGTGTCTCTAAACACTGATTCACCCTCTCCGTTTGTCCATTGGTTTGAATAAGTCCTGCTAGAAAGTACTCATGAACACCTGGTCTCGATCACTTACAATGTTTTCTGGCATACCCTGTAGCTTAAAAATTTGATCCATGAACAAATGTGCTACCTCAATTTCTGAAAAAGGATGACACAAGGTTATAAGTGTGCATACTTTGTTATCCTATCAACTACCACCATAATCATGTTCTTTCCCTTTGACATTGGAAGGCTTTCGATAAAATCCATACTAATGGAAGTCCATACCAGCTCTAGAATTGATATAGGTTGTAATAAACCTCTAGGGTGTTGATGGTCTCCTTTGTTCCTTTAATAGATAGCATATTCTCGAACCCAACTCTTTAAGTCTTTCATCATTCCTTTCCAATAAACCACAACAACTAGACTATTAGTTGTAACATGTGCCCCTGAATGTCCCCTAATAGGGCTCCCATGAAAATAATTCCCTATCTCCTTTCTCAAATCTGTATCTACCTCCACCACTAACTTTCCCTTTCTTCTTTGGATCCTATTGTTCCAGTCATATTTGGTATGTTTGGGGTTACCAGCTTTCAGTTCTCGAATGATCTTGATCAGTCTTGGATACTATGTCCAAGTGGCCTTAATTTTATCTAATAAGTCAGTGGTAAAACTGCTCACAGTGACAATAAAGCATGTCCCAAATTTTGGGTTCCTAGATAGTGTGTCAGCCACCCTATTATGGATGCTTTTTCTGTAGCATAATTCATACTCGTAGCCCATCATCTTGACCATCCACCTCTATTGGAATAGAGTTATTGCTTGTTGGTTCTTCAAATATTTCAAACTTTTATGATAATTTTAATCTTAAATTTTCTTCCCAATATGTAGGCTAGCCATTTCTTTAATGACATAAACACAACTAACATTTCTTTATCATAAATGGACAAACTCTAGTGTTTGGTTCCTAAACTATTGTTGAAGAAAACCAAAGGTCTACCCCTTGACTCAAGATTTCTCTGAGGCATTAGTCTCCCCAATCCCATTCTCTTTTTTTGAGTTTATCAGTTAGAGGTCTAGCCATGAGACCATACCCCTTAATGAACTTGCGTTAGTAACCAGAAAGACCAGAGTTCTTTCACACATTTGGGCACAAACCATTCTTGAATACACTATACCCTAGACTTTTCCATAGCAATGCAGCCTTCAAAGATCACATACCCTAGATACTCTACCTCTGTTGGCCCAAAATTGCATTTACTATGTTTGGCATACAATTTATCATTTCTTAGCCGCTACAACACCTCCTTTACATGCCTTACATGACTCTCCAAAGAAGGTGAGTACACCAATATATCGTCCAAAAACTCTAAGATGAACCTTCTCAACAAACCTTTAAACACTTGGTTCATTAACCCTTGAAATGTGGTTGAGGCATTGGTAAGCCTGAATGGCATGACCAAATATTCATAGTGACCCTCAAGGGTCCTAAATACAATCATTGGGATGTCATCCTCCCACATCCTAATCTGATGATAGTCAGATCAAAGGTCCAACTCGGAAAACATCTAAGCCTTCCCTAACTTATGTAACAGTTCCTCTATTACAGGCATAGAGAACTTATCCTTCTCAATTAATTGGTTCAACTTACGATATTCCACACACATTCGTCACGAACCATTTTTTTTCTCAACCATAACTATTGGAGATGCAAACGAGCTGCTACTATCTCGAATGATCCCACTTTGTAACATTTTCCTAACCAATCTTTTAATCTCATCTTTTTGGTGAGTGGGATACATCTAGGGCCTTATCTTCACCACTACCATTTCATCTATTAGTGAGATTCTATGGTCCTTCCCTCTTATTGGAGGCAAGCCAATAGGTTTCTAAAACACATTGACGAGTGTTTAAAAAGGCTATTATTATCTTTTCCAAAACAATATATACTCATTACCCACTAATTTGAAATGATACATATACAATTCAATAATTGATATTTTGTTGTCACAATATATAAAGATGATATTTGTGAGAAAAGAAGGCTTTATGGCATGTTTTTGTGTAGTTGTAGGAATTACCTGCCGAGGAAGCAGTAGTGCCGAAGGCAGAACCAATGCCGAGGTAGCAGCATTGCCGAAGGCAGAAGCAATGTCGCGACAACAGAAGTTCCAATATTGATGCTGGGCGATTGAAAGAGAAAAATGAGCTGAGAATGCCTGGACTTGAAGCATTTAGATTAGAGTAGATTAGCACGTGAAAAGACCAACTCAAAGGCCATGCAGGAATAGTCTTCTAGATAAAATTAAACTTGGAAATATTATATTTTTTATTACTTGTTTCCTACTCTAAGTTATATTATACTTAGAAAAAGTCACCTTAGATCTAAACTATAAATACATGAGCCGTCCAATGTATAGAAGAGGGTCGAATTAGAGAGAAAGCTTTACGCTAAGAATTGTGTTCTTCATTACAATATGTTCTAAGCTTTCTTAGGGTTAGGTGAAGATTGTTGAATATTAGTGTGAGAAGATTGTATTTTGTTTCTTTGTTTCAATATAATAAGAATATCAAATTTTGCTTATCCTATTGCCATTCTTTGTTCTTGCATTTAAACTCGAGAGAGGAGCTTGTAAATAATTCATTTATCTAATGTCGAGAGAGTTAGATTCACGAAAAGGGTAAGTGCGGTGTTGTAGACACTAACTCGGTCTAGAGATAGGTTAAGAGTTTCAGCGGCTAAAAGAAGTGTGAGATTGGTTGGTTATTTTAATTGATTCACGCCGAGAGGTATCACCAAGGACTGGTCATCAACAGTATTTCGACTTAGAGATAAGCGAAATCATTCAAGGATACTTTGCCGAACTTTGGTAATTCTGCCCAAGAGCAAGAGATTGTCGTGACAGAGAACATTGTCGTTGCCGAGACAGTATCTGCAGTACTACCGTGGCCGTGCAATGCCATTGTATTGAGCAAGAATAGATCCATCAAATCCACTATATGACACAACTGGATCATATCCATTCTCTTTATTCGTTCTCAACCTTTTATTTAAGCTTTTGTTCTTTAGTTATTCAACAAATCTTTTTACTTGCGTTTTTATTTTATTAACTTTAGGAGCAATGAAATAGAAGGAGGCATATTAAGTACATCAGTCCATGTGGAGAACGATATTCGATAAATACTTATCATTATATTACTTGACGTGTACACTTGCACTTAATTATGCCTTTTTTACACGCGTCAAGTTTTTGGCACCGTTGCCGGGGACTGACAACTAAATTTTATTTTCTTTAATTTTCTTGCTTTTAAGTTGTTATTATAAAATAATAATAATAATAATAATAAAATTAATTAATTAATTTGTTTTATCTTTGGTGTATGACCGGGGCTAACCCTAGCACTCCCTTATGTGATATCGACCCAGAAATTGAAAGGACTTACCAAAGACTGAGAAGACAGATCCAAGGAGCCATGGTAGTGAATACAGGAAATCAGAACCTATATGAAGGCATTGGAGGCCAGCAACAACAACCTCTGCCGCAACCAATGCTGCGGCAGCTAACTGTTAGAGACTTTCTGGTGGAAGATTTAAATGGATTAAACCTTGGGGTTGTTACATCAGAGATTGAGGCAACTCACTTTGAACTTAAACCAGTAATGTTCAATATGCTCAATACTATTGGACAATTCAGTGGGACTGCAATAGAAGATGCCAGGCAGCATCTCAAATCCTTCATGGAAGTATGCAATTCTTTAAAAATCCAAGGAGTACATGAAGATATTTTGAGGTTGAAACTCTTCCCATATTCATTGAGGGATAGGGTCAAAACCTGGTTAAACAGTATTCCGACAGGATCAATTGGATTTTGGAGTAAACTCTGTCGAGAATTTATTACGAGATTTAATCCTACAAATTTATATGATAGAATCCGTAATAAAATCACTTCATTTAGACAGGCTGATGACGAACCCATGTACGAGGCTTGGGAACGCTACAGAGAGTTACTAAACAGATATCCACTACATGGATTCCCATTATGGACGCAAGTAACCATGTTCTATAATGCCACCAATGCCCCGACTAGAATGATGTTGGATGCCTCAACAAACGGCACACTCCTTGACAAGGCCCTGGAAGAAGCTATAGAGATTCTGAACAAACTCGCAAGGAACGATTTCCAATTTCCTACTTCTAGTCGAGGAGGATTAAGACGTCATGCCACAGTAAATGAGTTAGAAACCAATAATTTGGTGGCAACACAGTTGACATCATTAACAAAAATGGTTCAGAACATGCAAGTACAACATAATATTCAAGAAGTAAGGACTATAAATTATTCTGAGTATATGCAAGACGAGGAAACTGGATTTTATGTGGGAAATTATAACCGAAATAACAACATGATGTCAAATACATACAATCCAGCTTAGAAAAGGCACCCAAACTTTTCATGGAGCAACCCAAACAATACCTTAAACCCCACCAACCAGACCTCCAATTATCAGCCACTGCCGCAGCAGCAGATGCAGCAGTCACTGTCGTAGCAGCAGATGCATCAGCAGCAACAACCTATGAATTCACTAGAGAATACTCTCAAGGCCTTTATTATGAAAACTGAATCATATATGGCTGATAACAATAATTTCATGAAGAGGACATATGACTTCATGAACAGAAGAAAATGAGGCTACAAAACCAAGATGCTGCAATAAAATCATTAGAAACCCAAATTGGTCAATTCGCTATAAGACAAAATACAAGACCACAAGGGGAATTACCTAGCAATACTAAAGTTGCTAAGAGAATGGGCCATGAACAATGCAAGGCAATCACAACAAGAAGTGGCCTACAACTGAAAGAAACAATGGGCAATTCAGCAACCAAAGCTCCCCAAACAATACAAGAAGATACATATAAGGAGGATTTGGATGCTAAACAGACTGAGCACGAAGACAAT
The DNA here is from genome assembly GCA_035048815.1 of Abelmoschus esculentus. Taxonomy (NCBI): domain Eukaryota; kingdom Viridiplantae; phylum Streptophyta; class Magnoliopsida; order Malvales; family Malvaceae; genus Abelmoschus; species Abelmoschus esculentus. The sequence goes on along the minus strand of JAUCBN010000016.1, from coordinate 12,193,787 downwards.
GCCCCAACAGAAAGCTTGGCAACACCTGCACTTCCTACTGAGGCAACAAGATAAACAATGGTCCCAGGTATTAAATTCCAATCTAATGAAACCTTGGATGAGATGAGACCACCACCATCTTTCCCACAAAGGCTGAACAAACAGAAACAGGACCATCAATTCAAGAAATTTCTTGATATTCTAAAACAAGTCAATATCAACTTGCCACTTGTTGAGGCAATTGAACAGATGCCCAACTATGCTAAATTCTTGAAGGACATTGTGTCTAAAAGGAAGAGGCTAGGTGAGTTTGAGACAGTGGCAGCAACTGAAGGGTGCATGGCAATGTTACATAATCGCATGCCACCCAAACTGAAGGACCCTGACTGTTTCACCATACCTTGTGCGATTGGGAATAACTATGAAGGAAAGGCTCAACATAGGAAGGGCAAAACCAACAACAGTGCTGCTCCAACTTGCGGATCGATCATATGTACACCCCGAAGGAAAAATCAAGGACATAATAATAAGAGTCGATAAATTTATTTTTCCAACTGACTTTCTTGTCCTTGATTATGAAGTAGATGAAAAAGCACTGATCATCCTAGGTAGTCTTTTCCTTGCTACTGGACACACCTTAATTGATGTGGAAAATGGAGAGTTGACTATGAGGGTCAATGACCAACAAGTCAAACTCAATGTCTTCCATAATCTAAACTAATTTGATGATCTAGAAGAGTGCAAGGCCATCTATGCCACAAACAACAAAATATCCTGCCTTAGAAGCGTGCTCGGCAAAATGTTTGGAAAAAGAATTAAATCCACAACAGAGGCCGCACATAAGGAAAAACCTAATAAGGATGGCCAACAATCACAGAAACATCATCTTGGCCATAAAGAGAGGGATAAATTGGGAGATGCATTTTCATGTACTCCCATAGTAACTTAATTTCTTCCCTACTCTTTATATTATTATATTAGGATTAATTTAGGTTAATTTTTGTTTTTATTTATTTATTTATTTATTTAAGTACATTAATAATTATCTTTAAATATTTTTATCTCATGTATTTATTTTTAGGATAATAAAGCAAGAATAACAGAGAAATAATGCACAATAGGAAGTCTTCTACTGCGGCAGTACATAGTGTCAGAGCCGCAGCAATTCCAATGGGCAAAAATAGTGTAATGGTTATCTGCCGAATTTTCTGCCATGACAATTATGCCAGCAGGCAGTTAATATTTGAAACGGCAGAAAAGCCAAACGACTAGAAATCAAACGGCTATATCTGCCGAGGCCTATATAAGCAGTTTCCTTGTTGAAACTATTTACTTTGCATTCTTTGATAATCTTGCCAAATCTTCCTCACAATACTCTCTACAATCTTACTTGCATTCTTGCATCTTTCAGATCAATTTTCAAAGAATCTCTCATCAACATCCCAATTATTCAAGAATCATCCATGGCTACTTACAACCTCTTTTATCGTACCGCTGTTGCTGAACGATTCAACAGATCATTTGCTGCTTGGCAGTTATGGGAGGAGCAAGGTTTCCAACATTCAAATGAACACAACTATGGCATTGAACCATTCTTGATGGATAAAATCAAATATCAAGATTGGGAAATCTTCTGCCTACAGCCTCCCCCAACAAATGCAACAATTGTGCGTGAATTCTACGCACATATGTCAGGCGAAGGCAACCTATTTGTTCACTTCCGGGGCAATTCAGTCACCCTTAATGTCGAGATAATCAACTAGCACTACGGTCTTACTCCCATACGCGATGAACATGGTGAATTCTACGAAGAAGTTACTAATGAGGATTATGAAGAAATTAAGAACGAACTTTGTTACGATAATACTCCATGGGAAACCGGTGCCCATAAGGGTTGTGTAACAAGGCTCAGCCTAAAACCCGAAGCCAAGCTTTGGTGCATATTTGTCAAGAGACGCCTCATGCCTATATCTTACAACAACACAGTTGATAGAAGAAGATTGGTGCTTATCCAATCAATCACCAACAAGAGGACCATAGATGTTGGAGAAATCATATTTCAAGAAATTTATGATTGCGGTAAGAAAGAACGAGGTCCCTTATATTTCCCCTGTTTAATCTCTGCCTTGTGCATTGCTGTAGGTTTCCCAATAGAAGAAACAGACGAATACACAAATCAACGACAAGGCTGGACCAGAGAATTCTGCCATAGAGTGATGCAGATAACACAAGCAAAACCAGTGTAGGCAACACCCCAACAGTTCACTGCCGACTAAACTACCGGAAGGTAGTACACAACAGACGTGCCAAGCACTACCGAATCCCCTACCGCAGCAGATCCATACCAAGAGATTCTACAGAGGATAACAGACATGGACCTTCGATAGCAACGATATATGGATTATCAGAGAGATTTCAACAACACTCTCTCACACATGATGACACAAAATTTTCCCTCTCAAGGAATGCGATTTCCAGAATTCCCAACAAACATATTTGTCACTACCGCACCCTACACATAAACTACCCCTACCCCAGGTCCAATACCATTCTTCACTACAAGACCACAACAACAATTTCACGCTTCTGGACTATCCAGACCAGCAGACACTGTCGCATCATCATCCACCAACAGGTGACCATTAAAAAGGAGAGTTGTTTACAACTCTCCACCAAACCACCCCATCCCAATGGCCAGCCTCTCTAGGGATAGTCTATCCAAGGAGATTGATGAGTATGTCCATCATAACTCACCACATGCTCAGCAAGGAGTCCCATATGCCGAGGCAGAAGGAGGAATGCACATGATGCAGAAAAAAGTACTTAGTGACGAAGAAGAAGGCGAGAAAGTTACTGCCCCAAGGCCGAAGCCAACACCCAAAAGAGTGCAACCGCCTCGACAGGCCAAAATATAGCACTCACCAGGGCAAGGGTCCAGAATAAAAGCATCGGCAAGAAAACCTACAAGGGCAGCTATTTCCAGCAGCTCTTCAGAATCCGAATAAATTACTGCCTTGTTCTTTATTTATTTTCCTTTACTTGCTGTGAGATTTAAGCATTGAGGATAATTCTCAGTTTAAGTTTGGGGGTATATGAGTGTACTACCACGGGCAACCTACTGTCGCACTGCAATACCAGAAAAGGAAGTAATTTGATGCCTTAATTCAAAATTTTTTTATATACCCGCCTTTACTTGAAATAATTGTCTTTACTTTTGTACTGCCCTACATCAACTTTGCCTTAGTTTATTCTTTTAAGGCTTTAGAAATCTTTTTCCTTACCATGACTAGGTTATATTTTGAAGAAATAACCTTGGAATACTTAAGGAATAGAACTTAGAAGCTTACTATAAGGTTAGAATCAACAAACACTTTTGGGACTTGTTTGATTTAGGAGTTCTTTTAATAAACTTAGATGATAAAGACTTAGATTCTAAGGAATGTGACTAGAGGTGCCCAAAACCGGCTCTAGTATGCCTAAGTAAAAAAAGAAAAATAGAAGGAAACACAACTCTTAAGGTGCCCAAAACAGGCTCAAGTGATTGATGTTTTTAGAAGAGAAATAACCATTCTAAGTCTATTTGTCTTGAACCTAGAGTTTATCTAACAAAGCCTTTAATCAACCTTGTCCACAAAAACCCATACACTCACGTAATCTTATAGTTTGTTTCCGAGTAGAAATCCTCGAGTAAACTAAAGGCTAGGACTGAAAGATAGACATAGTTTTGGTGGGGAGAATAGATGGAAAAATAAGACCATGGGAGAATAAGGTTCGGCAATTTGATGTTTTGCATTGCTTGCGGACAAACAATAGTTCGAGTTTGGGGTATTTGATGAGTGTTTAAAAAGGCTATTGTTTACTATTCTTTTCCTAAATAATATGTACTCATTACCCTCTAATTTGAACTGATACATATACTTATTGTTCAATAATTGATATTTTGCAGCCAGAACATATAAAGATGATATTTATGAGAAAAGAAGGCTTTGTGGCATATTTTTGTGTAGTTGTAGGAATTACCTATCGAGGAAGCAGCAGTGCCGAAGGCAGAACCAATGCCGAGGCAGCATCACTACCGAAGGCAGAAGCAATGTCGCGGCAGCAGAAGTTCTAGTACTGATGCTAGGCGATTGAAAGTGAAAAATGAGCTGAGAATGCTTGGACTTGAAGCGTTTGGATTGAAGCAGATTAGCACGTGAAAAGACCAAGTCAAAGGCCACGCGAGAATAATCTTCTAGATAGAATTAAACTTGGAAATATTATAATTTTTATTACCTGTTTCCTACTCCAAGTTATATTCTACTTAGGAAAAGTCACCTTAGCTCTAGACTATAAATACATGAGCCGTCCAATGTATAGAAGAAGGCCGAATTAGAGAGAGAGATTTACTCTAAGAATTGTGTTCTTCATTACAATATATTCTAAGCTTTCGTAGGGTTAGGTGAAGGTTGTTGAATATTAGTGTGAGAAGATTGTATTTTGTTTTTTTGTTTCAATACAATAAGAATATCGAAGTTTGCTTATCTTATTTCCATTCTTTGTTCTTGCATTCAAACTCGAGAGAGAAGCTTGTAAGTAATTCATTTATCTAATATCGAGAGAGTTAGATTCACGAAAGGGGTAAGTGCGGTGTTGTAGACACTAACTTGGCCTAGAGATAGGTTAAGAGTTTCAGCGGCTAAAAGAAGTGTAGGATTGGTTGGTGATTATGATTGATTCTCACCGAGAGGTATCATCAAGGACTGGTCATCAACAGTATTTCGACTTAGAGATAAGCGAAATCATTCAAGAACACTTTGTCAAACTTTGGTAATTCTGCCCAAGAGCAAGAGATTGCCACGGTAGAGAACAATGTCACCGCCGAGATAGTATCTGCAGTACTGCCGAAGCAGTGCAGTGCCGTTGTATTGAACAAGAACAAATCAATCAAATTTACTATATGACACAACTGGATCCTACCCATTCTCTCTATTCGTTCTCAACCTTTTATTTAAGCTTTTGTTCTTTAGTTATTCAACAAATTTTTTTACTTGTGTTTTTATTTTATTAACTTTAGGAGCAAGGAAATAGTAGGAGGCATATTAAGTACACCAGTCCCTGTGGAGAACGATATTCGATAAATACTCATCATTATATTACTTGACGTGTACACTTTCACTTAATTATGCTTTTTTACACGTGTCACACATCTTTATAGTCTTCTAATAGTTGCCTCAAATATGGAGAAATGCCCTCTTGATGAAACTTCACTATCTCATTCTGAGTTCTCAAAGACATAACACAAGCATGATGAAGGTATGGTCCTTATTTCAAAACCTTAACCATATCTTTGTATCCTATACATCTCACTGAATGTGGATGTAAACCTTCCAACCTCACCTGCTGTCCTTACCACTTAAATTCCATTGAAAGAGCTACAAAATCCCATATGATTACACCCATAGAAGTCAATCACTGTACCCCAAACATGATGTCACTTCCCTTTAGTGGTAGCACTAAAAAATCAGCTTGGATCGATTCCCTTGTGTCTCTCATTTCATTCCCTCACACCAACCCAAAGTCTCCAAGTTCCCTCCATTAGCTACGGTTACCTTGAGGCTACACTTCTTATCTATACCCAATTTCAATCTTTTGGCAACATTATAACTCACAAAGTTGTGAGTACTACCTGAATCTACCAAAGCTACCAAACCAAAACCTACCAAAGTAACATGGAAACACATAGTCTCCCATGGTGCCACTCCTCACATGGCCTGTAGTGATAAAACAGGACCCTCCTGTTGAATACTCTCTAAACCTTTAATGGTCTCCTCACAATCCAAAAATACCTCATGCTCTCCTTCCTCCTCACCCTCCACCACTATTTAAAATATCTGAGACTTGGCACATTTATGCCATGAGGTGTATTTGATAGTACACAAGAAACACAACCATTTTTCTCCTACGATCTTCAATCTCAGTAGATGTAATTCTTTTGCCTACTCCCTTATTTCCTCCATATGGATTGACAGGCTTCTGAGCAACAGAACTAGCTGATGTTTATTGAGTTCTTGGGATAAAAGAGGTCCTAGGGGTATTAGGACCACTAGAGACACTCCTCACCGAGTTTGGAGGGGCTCGAGGAAGAATAGATAAAGGTGTAGGAACATGTAACCTACTGTTAGACCCAGGGGACCTAGTATACTGGGGATAAAAGATGTTCTCTAGATGTTTTACTAGGTAGAAAGCCTCAGTCAAAGTCTTAGGTTGTAAAAGCTTCAAAAATTGACTGACTTCTATCCTAAGATGATTCTTGAAAATACTTAATATATAGTCTTCATGGAGATTAACCTAGTTTAGGAAGAAAAACTCTAAACTGGTCTATCGAGTCTGTCTATCTGAGAGCTACCAAGTCAGCAAATGGATCGTCAAAGCCTTCTGAAGCGAACTTGTCCCTTAGAAGTTTCAAATACTACTCCCAAGTTAATTATCTTAAATCACCACAATTCGTAGTAATCAGTTGATGCACTGTAGTGCCTTCCCCTCAAGGTGCAACATCACCAACCGAATCCGTAACTCCACAAGTACCACCTCTGTCTCCTGGTATTGTTCCAGTTTAGAAAACCAACCTCTGAAGTCGTTACCATCAAATCTCGGATAAGGCAACTTATAGTCTAAGTTGTTAGTGTTGTGAGGTTAAACTCCAAAGGCCACATTTACATTGCCCACATCAATAACTGTAGGCTCAACGCCCATAATCCCAGGTGTTAGATTAGGGATTGCTCCGATGGGAGTTGACTGAACCACCAGGGAAGGGGCATGACTCGTTCCCCGCTATTAGCTCCTAAATGAATCATTGGGTATGGGGTGAGGCCTAGTTCCTCCACATATCGTTTACCTAATGCTGTAGAAATAGCATCAGATATCATGTAACCCCCTTAGCCCGGTCTAGACGGAACCGACACTAATGGGTTACATGGGGAATATCAAACCAAACCCGCGAAAGTCCGATTCGATAAACAACCCTAAAACCGTTTTATTTTTTTCTTATAGATGCATAATCTTATTCCTAAATGTCAGGGTCTCATACAAGGCATTAACGAAAACAAACCAATCATGAACAAACATCCGATTAAACACTTAAGTAAATTAAGGACTAAAACGTAAAACATTTTAAATTCTATTAATAAAATATAAATTCTTTTCATGAAAGTTCAATTAAAAAATCAAGTGTCCTCCACGGTAAATTTCAAGTCAAACGGATCATTCTAACATCATCAATTGCTTGTTTCTCTAATTTAGGGACCAAAATGTAAATCTTTCAAATTATAAGGACTCCTTCCAAATTGAGTTAACCATCTTGAAATTAAATCAACTTTATGCATCCATGTGAAATTTCAGCTCAAAATAACGTCTGTTGGTACCTTAATTGAACAAAGGATGATATTCGGGACTAAAGTATAATTTCCAACAACTATCAATTCTTGGTAGTCAAAGGTTTGGAAACCTTCCAGAAGGTTTCCAAACTTTTTGTAAAAGGTTTCGAAACTTCTCTGAAAGTTTCCAAACTTTTCGCGTCCAGTAGCTTTTCAGACTTGAAACTGCCCGCAAGGTTTGGAAACCTTCTTGAAGGTTTCCAAACTATTTGTCAAAGGTTTCGGAACCTTCACTAAGATTTCGAAACTTTGGGTCTGGAACCCAAAAGTTCCATCATACTAAGTGAACTCTAACAATATAATACTCAACTATTAATCACTTCCAACTATATGCATAATTCCTAAGCATAATTAACAACTTATAACATGTGATTAACAACGTCACGGGCATCAATCAAATTATAGGCATGCTCCCTAGAAGATGATTAAAAAAATAACAATCATGCAAGTACATGCTTTTACAATCCAAACAATTCCATAGTCCATCAATTAACAAGCAAGCAACACAGGTCTTATTTCAACACAAACCAAAATCTAAGTACATACTAATCCAAAGTCCAAGTACACTCCCTCACATAGGTTGGGTTACATATTGCCATGCCCCAATTTATTTGCCAAAAACATACCAAATTGTAGTAATCCTTCCCCTTGGTTTTCTTGCCTCGAACAGAGTCCCAAGTGCCTTTATTTTTCTACAAGGATGAAAGGAGAGCTTAAGCAAACATTCTTAGTGAGGTAGCTCTACAAAAAGTCATCAATGTATAAAACATAAATCATTCTTATTGTCATGTTTGCATCCTTTATGCTTAATCGAAAAAGTAAACCCAAATCATGCTCATTAACATTGTCATATCATTTCACTTCATGTATGCATATTGGCTTGCTAGTGATCACCTATTGTGAACTCTTAGTTCACCGAATACACGGATCCTTTTTCTCGTAATTGGAGACTCTTGGTCTCAACGTGCATCGGTCGGACACATAGTCACCCTTGTATACATGTTACCCCCATTACGCACGGTCGGACACAAAGTCACCTTTGTTTACGTATGGGTCAACTATATACACGGTCGAACACAAAGTCACCCTTGTTTACATATAGGCAAGCTCTACACGGACGGTCGGACACAAAGTCTCCCTTGTTTACGTGTAGGCAAGCTCTACACGTACGGTAGGACACAAAGTCTCCCTTGTTTACGTATAGGTATCATCATTATTCTCTTTGTTTTATAGTGCACTCAATCCTAATGACATGTCATTTGTATTCAAATCTAAAGTTAGTTTCACTAAGCCAATATCAATATTAGTCATGCATGTTAACTTGCTTCTCATAATGCATTCATATAATGTTCATCATGTGAACTATAAACCATACTCAATGACATTTCAAATATAAGGCAATAACCACATATTATTCCATTTCATTTTCAGCTCATAATGCATCCATGATGTGTTCAACAAATGAACCAAAAGTCATGCCCAATGGCACCATTAATTGTAGGGCAAATAACCTTGCATTTCCAGCAATTAACATACGCATGCATCATTTCAAAATCAAAGATATGGTATTTCAAAATCTTATTGAAACATTGTTCACATATATGCCATTACCAAAATAGCCGAAACTTGAGGTAATACATCAACATTATTCAAAATACTTACTCTTGAACTATGGAAAGTTTTCACACTATTCCATAGTCCCCAAAATAAAACCGAACCAATGCGATTCACTTTTAATCCGAAATCACTCACCGATAAGCCAAACGATCCCTCGTCGATGCTCCGATGGCAACGCCAATGCACCAGCCACTTATGCACCTTCTTGTACTACCTCTACATCATTAAAATAGAGAATTCTCACATCATAACATGCTCAAACCAGTAGCCATATCCGATCACCATAAAACTACCAAAAACTTAGCCGAAAAGACCGTAAACTATGCCGAAACGCATCCGAACAACATCAGCCCAAAACCTAATGATTCTAACATCTAATCCACTTCAATTATGAACCAAAAATACATCTAGACCATCCTTATACCTCCAGCAACATTAAAACATCTAAAACAGCCCATAAAACAACCGAAAAACACCTTAAAATAACACCGATTGCATTATTCCGGGATTAAATTAATGTGCCATCAAATGAAAACTCAATTAATCATTTAATTGACATATTAACATAATTAAATCCATCTAATTTCAGCATTCAATAAGATCCAAAAAGATTTCATAAAAACATTTAGAAAATCATTAGATTTAACCTCGAAAACATAGAATTAAGTTTTATTCAAAGATTAGCAAGCTAATACTTGGGAATTTCAATAAAGAAACTTAGAAAAGAGTTAAAATCCAGAAAATTACCTTTGAGATCTATTCCCAAAAAAGATGAAGTTTTCCCCTTCTTGATTCCTTGCAAATTGGTGTTGATTTGATAAAATTGATGGTTAGGTTTTGTAAGAAATATAAAGATGATTAAAATGATGTAATCTTTGTGGAAAAAGATGCAAAAATCAGCAAGGAATTGAAGAAAAGAGATGAAGGACAATGGAGAGAAAATGAGAGAAAAAGATGAGAGAAAAAGGTAGTTTTGAGAAAAATGATTTTCATCTTTAATCAAAGTAATTAAAAAGCATTTTGGTAAATAAATTATTATTAAAAATTAAAATGGGTTTATGGCCCTCTAAGGATTCTAAGTTTAGCTTGCTTTTCAATTTAGTCACTAAAAATTCAAATTTTCAAAAATCACAAATTAAGTACTCCAATTTTCCAAAAATTACAAATTGGTCACTTATACATAATTAAGTATAATTAAAAATCAACATAAAGTTCAAATTACTTTCTTTTAATTTTTGAAACATATTTTAATATTTTTAAACCCTACTCCAAAATTATTATTTTTCTTAATTAAAAATATTCTTATTTCATTTTCCCCAGAATAATGAACCGGAGAACCTGATTCGACTCGAATCGAATTCTCCTAACTAAAGCCTAAACTAATAACCCCAAAAACGGGATGTTACAACTCTCCCCCTCTTAAGAAAATTTCATCCTCGAAATTTACCTCAAGTAACAAGTGAGGAAACTGCTCCTCCATACTTTTCCTTGTCTCCCAAGTTGCCTCTTCGATACCTTGGTGTTTCCAAAGCACTTAAACCAAATCTATGGTCTTCCCTCGAAGAACCTTTGTATCCATATCCAAAATTCTCACCGGTTCTTCTCATAACTCATAACCTCCCTCAACTCAATCTCCTCAATCAGAGCAACACGAGAAGTGTAACCCCCTTAGCCCGGCCGAGACGGAACCGGCACTAACGGGTTACACGGGGAATATCAAACCAAACCCGCGAAGGTTCGATTCGATAAACAACCCTAAAACCGCTATATATATTTTTTTATTTTACTAGATGCACAATCTTATTCCTACGTGACAAAGTCTCATACAAAGCATTAACGGTAACACATTAATTAAAAACAAACATCCGATTAAATACTAACATGGATTAAGGACTAAAACGTAAAACTTTTAGATTCAATTAGTAAAGTAGAAATTCTTTCCATCAATAATTAATTAAACATACAAGAGTTCTTCATAGTAAATTTCAACTCAAACGGATCATTCTAACATCATCAATTGCATGCTTCTCTAATTTAAGGACCAAAATGTAAATCTTCCAAAATAAAAGGACTTCATACAATTTAGTTTGAATATATTGAAATTAAATCCACTTTATGCATGCATGCAAAATTTCAGCTTAAAATGACATCTATAAGTACCTTAATCGAACAAAGGAAAATATCCGGGACTAAAATATAATTTCTAGCAACTTTCAATTCTTGGTGATCAAAGGTTTCGAAACCTTCCCAGAGGTTCCGAAACCTTGTGAAGGTTTCGAAACTATTTGTCAAAGGTTTCGGAACCTTCACCCAAAGGTTTCGAAACTTTAGGTCTGGAACCAAAAGTTTCATTACACTAAGTGCATACCATTTTCTCAATACTCAACCATTAATTAGATGCACTAAATGCATCAATCCTAGGCATATTTAGTATCATATGGCACATAATCAACAACGATATGGACATCAATCAAGCTATAGGCATGCTCCCTAGGAAATGATTAACAACATATCAATCATGCTAGTACATGCTTCAACAATCCAAACAATTCCAAAGTACAACAATTAACAATCGAACAATAATGGTCTTATTACAACATAAACCAAAGCCTAAGTACACACTCCTCACATAGGCTGGGTTACACATTGCTTTGCCCAATTTGTTTGCCAAAAACATACCAAATTTAATGTGATTCTTCCCCTTGGTTTCCTTGCCTCGAACGAAGCTCCAAGTGCCTTTATTTCTCTGCATGGATGAAAAGAGAGCTTAAGCAAACATGCTTAATGAGGAAGCTCTATACAAATCATCAATGCATCTATTTAAAACCATGATAAATCCATAATTTGTAATACATTGTTAAATCATGCATGCTAACATCTCATGCTCATGTTCTTTAAATCATATGCATCCTTGAGTTTACATAACCTTGTCAAAACAATTTATAAATGATGCACAATCTTCTTCTCAAATTCATGTATGTATATTGGCATTCTAGTGACCACTTTAATGTGAACCTTGAGCTCACCGAATACACGGATCCATGAGACCATTGTCTCGTCATGACACGAAGTCACCATTGACATGACACGAAGTCACCATTGACATGACACTAAGTCACCATTAGCACTACCACGCACAATTGGACACATAGTCACCCTTGTTACGTGTAGGCGACTCTACCACGCACGGTTGGATACAAAGTCACCCTTGTTACGTGTAGGCAATATTCTGTATTCTCAGTTTTGATTATAGTGCACTTAAGACAATCCTAATGACATTTCATTCGTATTCGAATCTAAAGTTAGTGTCACTAAGCCAATATCATAATCAAATGTGTATGATAACTTGCTGCTCATAATGCATGCATAATATGTTCAACAAATGAACCAAAAGACATGCCCAAAGGCAACATCATGTATAAGGAAATTAACCATATTGTATTCTAAATCATATAACTTGCTGCTCATAATGCATGCATAATATGTTCAACAAATGAATCAAAAGTCATGCCCAAAGGCACCATCATATATAAGGCAAATAACCATATTGTATCCCAAATCATTTCTCATAATTTTTCATAATCATGGATGCCAAATAAACTATGCATTTCAACAAGTAATTCTCATGTATGCACCATTTCAAAACATGCTCATGCATTTCCATAAATCTCATTGCATTACCAACATAATGCCTTTACCAAATGTAGCCGAAACTCATATCGGTTTATCAAAAACATTTACTTTACTTACTCTTGAACTATGGAAGGTTTTCACACTCTTCTATAGTCCCCAAAACAGAACCGTACCAAACGCGATTCGCTTTTAGTCCGAAAACACTCACCAACAAGCGAAACGAGCTTTCGCCGCTATCCGATGATCGCACCAACGCACCAGCAATCAAGCACCTTCATGTACCTCTTCTACAACATTAAAAACAGAGCATTCTCACATCATAACATGCTCAAATCAACAGCCATATCCGATCACCGCTAAACTACCGAAAACTTAGCCGAAAAGACCGTAAACTAAGCCGAAACGTATCCGAACAACATCAGCCCAAAACCTAATAAATCTAACATCTAATCCACTTCAATTATGAACCAAAAACATATCCAAACCATCCTTATATCTCCAGCAACATTAAAGCTTCTAAAACAGCCCCTAAAACAACCGAAAAGCAACTTAAAACTACACCGATTGCATTATTCCGGGATTAAATTAATGTGCTATCAAATCAAGACTCAATTAATCATTTAATTAACATAAAAACACAATTGAATCCATCTAATTCCAGCATTGAATGAGATCCTAAAAGATTTCACAAAAACATTCACAAAAACACTAGATCTAACATTAAAAACATAGGATTAAGTTTTTATTCAAAGATTAGCAAGCTAATACTTGGGAATTTCAATAAAGAACCTTAGAAAGAATAAAAATCCAGAAAATTACCTTCAAGATCTATTCACCAAAAAGATGTAATTTTCTCTTCTTGATTCCTTGCAATTTGATGTTGATTTGATGAAATTGATGCTTAGGTTTTGTAAAGGATGAAAAGATGATGAAAATGATGTAATCTTTATGGAAAAAGATGCAAAAATCAGCAAGGAATTGAAGAGAAAAGATGAAGAGAAAGTGGAGAGAAAATGAGAGAAAGAGATGAGAGAAAATGAGGAAAAAGTAGTTTTGAGAGAAAATGATTAAAAATCTCTAATTAAAATAATTAAAATATATTTTGGTGAATAAATAATTATTAAAAATTAGAAATGGGTTTATGGCCCTATAAGGATTCTAAGTTTATCTTGCTTTTCAATTTAGTCACTAAAACATGTCATTTTTCGAAAATTACAAAATAAGTCCTCCAATTTTTCCAAAAATTACAAATTGGTCATTTATGCATAATTAAGCATAATTAAAAATCAATATAAAGTCTAAATTATTTTTTTTAATCTTGAAACATATTTTCAATATTTTAAACCATATTCCAAAATTATTATTTTCCCTAATTAAATATTCTTATTCATTTTTCCCCGGAATAATGAACCGGAGAACCCGATTCGACCCGAATCGAATTCTCCTAACTAAGCCTAAACTAATAACCCCAAAAACGGGATGTTACAACTGTCCCCCTCTTAAGAAAATTTCGTCCTCGAAATTTACCTGAAGTAAACACGTGAGGAATTACTCCTTCAAACTTTTTCCTTGTCTCCCAAGTTGCCTCTTCGCCAACTCGGTGCTTCCAAAGCACTTTAACCAAACCTATGGTTCTTCCTCGAAAGACCTTTGTATCCACATCCAAAATCCTCACTAGTTCCTTCTCATAACTCATATCCGCCCTTAACTCAGACTCCTCAACTAGAACAACATGAAAAGGATCTGAACGATACTTACGAAGCATCGATACATTGAAACACATAATGCATCCAAATCAACTCCACCGGCAACCTCAACCGATAAACAACAGGACCAATTGGCTCTAACACCTCATATGGCCCAATAAAACGATGACCCAACTTACTCTTACGTCCAAACCTCATCACCTTCTTCCACGGAGAAACCTTAAGAAATACTTTGTCCCCTACAGTATACTCTATCTCTCCACGCTTTAAATCGGCATAGGACTTCTGCCTATCCGGAGCTTTCTTAAGTTTAATACATATCAACTTAACTTTCCCATCCGTATCCTTCAACACTTAAGGCAAAGAAACATACTTCTGTCTAACTTCTTTCCAACACAAAGGTGTACGACACTTACGCCCATATAACGCCTCAAACGGTGTCATTTGTATACTTGTCTGAAAACTATTTTTATAAGCAAACTCTACCAACGACAATTGCTTCTCCCAAGAACCTTGAAACTCGATGACACAACCCCTCAACATATCTTCCAAAGTCTGAATAACACGCTCAGACTATCCATCCGTCTGTGGATGATAAGCTGTACTAAAGCTAAGCCTCGTACCCAAAGTAACCTACAAACTCCTCCAAAACTTAGATGTAAACCGCAGACCTCTATCCGATATGATCAACTTAAGCACACTATGCGACTTCACCATCTCAGAAACATACAACTCTATCAACTTATCCATAGATCACATTGTATGTACGACAAGAAAATGTGCACGCTTTGAAAACCTATCAATAATAAACCATATAGAATCCTTCTTGGACTCCGTCACATCTCCCTTTAAACCAACCCAAAAGTACACACTTTTGAGATCTCTATACATCTTCACACGACCCGGATGCATAGCAAACAGACTAGTATGTGCTCTCGCTAAAATAGCTTACCTCAACTCAACCTCATCCGGCACCACAATCTGAACCCTAAACCACAACATCTCCTCCTCATCAAAATGATACTCGGTCGGTCTACCCTTAGCAATATCCTCCACAAAAGGTACCAACGTCTCATCCTCTAACTGTTTCACCTTATCATCTCATCCAAGATAGGCTTTACTTACAACTCAACCACTCAACCACCTTCCTATGAAATACTCAACTTAGCAAACATCACTCTCAACTCAACTACCGTCCTACGACTCAAAGATTCAGCCATCACCTTAGCTTTCCTGGGATGGTAAGCAACAAACAACCCACACATACCCTCTTCGGACAACCAACAAATTCTTTCCCCACACCAAAGCAATAATGCACAAACCACCACACCATCTTAACCTCTATAGAAAACATAACTCAAAAGAAAACCCCATAAGGTTGATGACCAACTCTATATAACCGCAACGGTTTCCATACTGTAACATCCCGTTTTTGGGGTTATTAGTTTAGGCTTAGTTAGGGGGATTCGATTCGGGTCGAATCGGGTTCTCCGGTTTATTAATTCCGGGAAAAATAAAATAAGAATATTTTTAATTAAGAGAAATAATAGTTTTGGAATATGGTTTAAAATATTAAAAATATGTTTCAATATTTAAAAGAAAATAATTTGGATTTTATAATGATTTTTAATTATGCTTAATTATGCATAAATGACCAATTTGTAATTTTTGGAAATTTAGAGGACTATTTTGGTAATTTTTGAAAATGTCAATGTTTTAGTGACTAAATTGAAAAGCAAGCTAAACTTAGAATCCTTAAAGGGCCATAAACCCATTTCTAATTTTTAATAATGATTTATTTACAAAAATGCTTTTTAATTACCTTAATTAAAGATTTTTAATCATTTTCTCTCAAAACCACTTTTTCCTCATTTTTCTCTCATCTTTTTCTCTTCATCTTTTCACTTCAATTCCTTGCTGATTTTTGCATCTTTTTCAACAAAGATTATATCATTTGCATTATCATTCCATCCTTTACAAAACCTAAGCATCAATTTCATCAAATCTACATCAAATTGCAAGGAATCAAGAAGGGGAAAATTACATATTTTTGGTGAATAGATCTTGAAGGTAATTTTCTGGATTTTTATTCTTTTCTAAGGTTCTTTATTGAAATTCCCAAGTATTAGCTTGCTAATCTTTGAATAAAAACTTGATTCTATATTTTTAATGTTAGATCTAGTGTTTTTGTGGAAGTTTTTGTGAAATCTTTATGGATCTCATTTAATTCTGGAATTAGATGGACTCAATTGTGTTTCTTTGTTAATTAAATGATTAATTGAGTCTTGATTTGATATCACATTAATCTAATCCCGGAATAACGCAATCGGTGTAGTTTTAAGGTGCTTTTCGGTTGTTTTAGGGGCTATTTTAGATGCTTTAATGTTGCTGGAGATATAAGGATGGTTTGGATGTGTTTTTGGTTCATATTTGAAGTGGATTAGATGTTACATTTGTTAGGTTTTGGGCTGATGTTGTTCGGATGCGTTTCGGCTTGGTTTACGGTCTTTTTGGCTAAATTTTCGGTAGTTTTATGGTGATCGGATATGGCTGTTGGTTTGAGCATGTTATGATGTGAGAATGCTCTGTTTTTAATGTTGTAGAAGAGGTACAAGAAGGTGCTTGATTGCTGGTGCGTTGGTGCGATCATCGGTTAGCGGCGAAAGCTCGTTTCGCTTGTTGGTGAGTGATTTCGGATTTAAAGCGAATCGCGTTTGGTACGTTCTGTTTTTGGGGGCTATGGAAGAGTGTGAAAACCTTCCATAGTTCAAGAGTAAGTAAAGTAATTGTTTTTGATGAAACGATATGAGTTTCGGCTATTTTCGACAAGGTATTTTATTGGTAACATAATGAGATTTATGGAAGTGCATGAGCATATTTTGAATTGATGCATACATGAGAGATACTTGCTGAAATGCATAGCTTATTTAGCATCCATGAGTATGGAAAATTATGAGAAATGTTTTGGAATACAATATGGTTATTTTCCTTATACATGATGGTGCCTTTGGGCATGGCTTTTGGTTCAATTGTTGAACATATTATGCTTGCATTATGAGCAGTAAGTTATCATGCACATTTGTTTATTATATTGGCTTAGTGACACTAACTTTAGATTCGAATACGATGACATGTCATTAGAATTGTCTTAAGTGCACTATAATCAAAATTGAGAATACAGAATATTGCCTACACGTAACAAGGGTGACTTTGTGTCCAACCGTGCGTGGTAGAGCCGCTTAGACGTAACAAGGGTGACTATGTGTCTGATCGTGCGTGGTAGTGCTAATGATGACTTCGTGTCATGTCAATGGTGACTTCGTGTCATGTCAATAGTGACTTCGTATCATGTCAATGGTGACTTCGTGTCATGCCACTGGTGACTTCGTGTCATGCCAATGGTGACTTCGTGTCATGACGAGACTAAGGTCTCATGGATCCGTGTATTCGGTGAGCTCAAGGTTCACATTAAAGTGGTCACTAGAATGCCAATATACATACATGAAATTGAGAAGAGGTTTGAGCATCATTTATAAAATGTTTTGATAAGGTTATGTGAACTCAAGGATGCATTTGGTTTAAAGAACATGAGCATGAGATGTTAGCATGCATGATTTAATAATGTATTACAAATTATGTTTTCATCATGGTTTTAAATGGATGCATTGATGATTTGTGTAGAGCTTCCTCACTAAGCAAGTTTGCTTAAGCTCTCTTTTCATCCATGCAGAGAAATAAAGGAACTCGGAGCTTTGTTCGAGGCAAGGCAACCAAGGGGAAGATACACTTTGAATTTGGTATGTTTTTGGCAAATAAATTGGGCAAGGCAATGTGTAACCCAACCCATGTGTAGAGTGTGTAATTAGGCTTTGGTTTATGTTGTAATAAGACCATTATTGTTTGGATGTTAATTGTTGAACTTTGGACTGCTTGAATGGTTGATGTATTAGCATGATTGTTATGTTTTTAAATCTTTCTCTAGGAAGCATGCCTATAGCTTGAATGATGTCCATGATGTAGTTGATTATGTGTCATATGTTGCTAAACATGTTTACGATTGATGCATTTAGTGGTTCTAATTAAGGGTTGAATATTGAGTAGTTGGTGTGCATTTGGTATAATGAAACTTTTGGTTCCAGACCTAAAGTTTCGAAACCTTTGGGTGAAGGTTCCGAAATCTTTGTCAAATAGTTTCGAAACCTTCACAAGGTTTTGAAACCTTGCGGGCAGATTCAATTCTGTGAAGTTACTAGACGCGATAAGTTTCGAAACTTTCCAGGAAAGTTTCGAAACCTTTTTCAAAAAGTTTCGGAACCTCTGAAAAGGTTTCGAAACCTTTGATCTCCTAGAATTGAAAGTTGCTGGAAATTATATTTTAGTCCCGGATATCTTCCTTTGTTCGATTAAGGTACTTACAGATGTTATTTTGAGCTGAAATTTTATATGCATGATTAAAGTTGATTTAATTTCAAGATGGTTAATCTAATTTGGATGAAGTCCTTGTATTTTGAAATATTTACATTTTGGTCCCTAAAATAGAGAAACATGCAATTGATGATGTTCGAATGATCCGTTTGAGTTGGAATTTGCTGTGAAGAATACTTGGGTGTTTAATTGAACATTGATGAAAAGAATTTCTACTTTACTAAATGTATTTAAAAGTTTTCCGTTTTTGTCCTTAATCCATGGTAGTGTTTAATAGGATGATTGTTTTTAATTAATGTACTACCGGTGTTGCTTGTATGAAACCTTGTCATGTAGGAATAAGATTGTGCATTTAGAATAAAAAAAACATAACAGTTTTAGGGTTGTTTATCGAATCGGACCCTCGCGGGTTTGGTTTGATATTCCCCGTGTAATCCGTTAGTGTCAGTTTCGTCTAGGCCGGGCTAAGGGGGTTACATTTGGTGGTATCAGAGCCAGGTTGAATAAAATGTGTTGTTGGTTGATAAAATGTATAGATGGTTTGTCAAGTATGTATTGGATTGCTATGTTTGCATTGGTATGTTAGAATGTTAGATTGAACATGATATGTTGATGTTGTATGCATACTTATATATTGTGAGTGTACCTAGCATGATTATGAGTATAAGAGGTTGTCAGTTACACATTGCCTAAGCCAACATGTTTTTAGATGTTCTTCGGTTTCCCTTGGATCTTGCCCGAATATAAGTTTATTATGTTTTGATATTATGTTTTAAAACTACATGTTTGAAGTTTCTGGATAATGCCTCCAAGACGTGAGACACGTGCTACTGCGAGCTTGATCAGCGATGGTCAGGCCGAGGGAGAGACGAATGTGAGGGAGGAACCGCTTCCACCTCCTCCACCAGTTGGTGTGCCACCCGCTGGTGTGCCTCCGGTCCCAGTGGGAGGCCAGTTCGGAGACTTTGCACCGTTCATACAGGCTATGACGGGTGCGTTTCAGGCGGCTATGGATGGAGTGTAAGTACCGGCTCCCGCACCTGTCGTTGTAGTTACCCCAGGGCTACCGCTTGAGCATTTGCGTAGTTTAGGAGGTGTTGAGTTCCGTGGATCTGATCCGAATGCAGCTGAGGAGTGGCTGGCTAGTACAGAGAGAATTATGGATCAGATGGACTGTCAGGATGCCCTTAGGTTGGGTTGTGTGGTCTCTCTGCTTCAGGGGGATGCTTATAGATGGTGGATTACCACGAGATCGGGTGTAGTAGTGGCTAACCTGTCTTGGGAGTACATTAGGACCGCCTTTGTGCGGAAGTTCTTGGGTCCGCAGTATGAGGATGCGCGGAAGAGGGAGTTTATGTCCTTGGTGCAGGGTACTGGGAGTGTGGCTGACTATGAGATACAGTTTATCAGATTGAGTCACTATGCTCTGAGTTGGTTCCTATGGAGCATAAGAGATGTGATAGGTTCCGATATGGTTTGGATCCGGAGATTAAGACATACTTGTTGGCTGCGGAGTACACTGAGTTTGATGTGCTCGTTAATCGGGCTAAAGATGTTGAGGAGTCCTTCAGAGAGGCTAGGAAGTCTTTCGATGTTGGGAAGAGTCCTGCTGAGGCTAGTACCCAAGGTAATAGGGGTAAGAGGTTTCGGGACAATCGATATAGAGCTGATCGGCGCCGGGGTGATTTTGGACATGGCGGACGTGCTCAGCAGTATGGTAGAGGTAGTGGTGATGTAGCAGTTTGTAACTTGTGTTCTAGACGCCATCCGGGAGAGTGTTGGTGGGCCACTGGTGCCTGCATTGGTTGTGGATCTAAGGATCACAGGAAGAGGGATTGTCCAAGGTTTGTTGGTGAGGTTGGTAACCGAGATGAGGTTGCCGTGGTACCTGGCAGAAGATGCGGTGAAGGTAGAGGTTATTTTAAGAGACAGGGAGATGACCGTAAAGTTTATGCTCAGCGTGGGACCCGTAATGCTACAGATATGGTTGCAGGTACTTTTTCTTTACGGAATATACCGTTGTTTTCTTTGATAGATTCGGGATTTACGCATTTTTATGTTTTGAGTGAGCATTCATACATGTTGGATATCCCTGTTGATGTTTTAGATATGAGAGTTGTGGTTACTAGTTCTTTGGGTGAGACGGTGACCGTAAAAAGGTTATATAGGAGATGTCCGTTGGAGGTGCAAGGGCATGTCTTTGAGGTTGACTTGATGGAATTACCGTTTCATGGTTTTGATCTTATCTTGGGAGTTAATTGGTTGACGGAGCATAGAGCTGTAGTGGATTTTGAAAAGAAATGTGTTACCTTGAGGTTTTTAGATGGTGGCGAGGTTGTGGTTAAGAGTGAGTATACCGGATTCTTGTCTAATGTGGTTTCAGCTTTACAAGCGGAAAAGTTGATGCAACATGGAGGTGTAGCATATCTAGCATATGTGATGAACCCGGGGATAGGAGAGGTTCGGGTGTAGGACATTCGAACGGTATGTGACTTTCCGGAAGTTTTTCCTGAGGAGTTACCAGGATTACCTCCTAATCGTGATGTGGAGTTTAGTATCGAAACTTATGCTGGTACTAATCTGGTGTCCATTGCTCCTTATCGCATGGCACCTAAGGAGTTAAAGGAGTTGAAGATGCAGTTGCAAGAGTTGCAAGAGTTGCAAGAGTGTGTCACCTTGGGATGCACCGATGTTGTTTGTGAAGAAGAAAGATGGCACAATGAGGATGTGCATTGATTATCGACAATTGAATAAGTTGACCGTGAAGAATAAGTATCCTTTGCCGAGGATTGATTATTTGTTTGATCAGTTTCGAGGAGCAAGTGTGTTCTCGAAGATTGATTTGAGATCGGGGTACTACCAGTTGAAAGTGAAAGAGGAGGATGTGTTGAAAACGGCTTTTCGGACAAGGTATGGTCATTATGAGTTTTTGGTGATGCCGTTTGGTTTGACAAATGCCCCTGCTGCTTTTATGGATATGATGAACCGGGTGTTTCATGAGTACTTGGATCAGTTTGTGGTGGTGTTCATAGATGATATCCTCGTGTATTCACGTACCGAGGAAGGTCATGATCGGCATTTGCGGTTGGTGTTGTAAGCGTTGAAGGAGAACCAGTTGTATGCTAAGTTAAGTAAGTGTGAGTTTTGGTTAAAAGAGGTGGTGTTTCTTGGTCATGTGGTGTCGGAAAAGGGTATTAGTATTGATCCAAAGAAGATAGAGGCTGTTATGGGTTGGAAGCAATCGAGATTGGTGTCGGAGGTTTAGAATTTCCTAGGTTTGGCTGGGTATTATTGTAGGTTCGTTGAGGGTTTTTCGAGCATTGCTGCTCCTATGACCAAGTTGTTGCAAAAGAAAGTTCCTTTTGAGTGGAAAGAAAGTCAACAAAAGAGTTTTGAGAAGTTGAAGGAAGTGTTGACTAGTGCACCGGTGTTGGTTCAACCCGAATCTGGTAAGGATTTTATGGTTTATAGTGATGCATCATACGTTGGTCTCGGGTGTGTTTTGATGCAAGAGGGGAAAGTTGTAGCTTATGCTTCTAGACAGTTGAGGGTGCATGAAAAGAATTATCCGACACATGATTTGGAGTTGGCGGTGGTGGTTTTTGCTTTGAAGATTTGGAGACATTATTTGTATGATGAGAAGTGTACTATATACACGGATCATAAGAGTTTGAAGTATCTCATATCACAAAAGGATTTGAATCTTAGGCAACGAAGATGGATGAAGATGCTTAAGGACTATGATTTATCTATTGAGTATCATCCGGGGAAAGCCAATGTAGTGGCTGATGCTTTGAGCCATAAGGCGGCGGTTGAGTTGAGAGCAATGTTTGCTAGACTGAGTATCTCTAAGGAAGGTGGTTTAGTGGTGGAGTTGCAAGTAAAACCTATTTTGGTTGAGATGATCAAGGTGAAACAGTTAGAGGATGAGACTTTGGTACCTTTTGTGGAGGATATTGCTGAGGGTAGACCGACCGATTATCATTTTGATGATGATGATGTGTTGTGCTATAGAGGTCGGATTGTGGTACCGGATGATCAGGAGTTGAGCAAGCTATCTTGGTGGAGGCTCATACTAGTCCGTTTGCTATGCATCCGGGTAATGTGAAGATGTATAGAGATCTCAAAAGTGTGTACTTTTGGGTTGGTTTAAAGAGAGATGTGACGGAGTTTGTTTCTCGTTGTATGGTGTGTCAGCGGGTGAAAGCTGAACATCAATTCCCTGCAGGTTTGTTGCAACCGGTTCAAGTTCCGGAATGGAAATGGGAGAGAATCACCATGGATTTTGTGACGGGGTTGCCATTGACACCATCCAAAAAGGATTCTATATGGGTGATTGTTGATAGGTTTACGAAGTGTGCACATTTCCTTGCGGTGCATACGACGTACTCCATGGATAAGTTGGCAGATTTGTATGTTTCTGAGGTGGTAAGATTGCATGGGGTGCCTAAGTCGATCATATCGGATAGAGATCCGCGGTTTACATCCAAGTTTTGGAGGAGTTTGCAGACAGCTTTGGGTACGAGGCTTAACTTTAGTACGGCTTATCATCCACAGACGGATGGACAGTCTGAGAGTGTTATTCAGACTTTGGAGGATATATTGAGATGTTGTGTTATCGAGTTTCAAGGTTCTTGGGAGAAGCAATTGTCGTTGGTAGAGTTTGCTTATAATAATAGTTTTCAGATGAGTATACAGATGGCACCGTTTGAGGCGTTGCATGGGTGTAAGTGTCGTACACCTTTGTGTTGGAAGGAAGTTGGACAAAAGTATGTTTCTTTGCCTCAAGTGTTGAAGGATACAGATGAGAAAGTTAAGTTGATATGTACTAAACTTAAGGAAGCTTCGGATAGGTAGAAATCCTATGCCGATTTGAAGCGTAGGGAGATAGAGTATGATGTTGGGGGACAAAGTGTTTCTTAAGGTTTCTCCATGGAAGAAGGTGATGAGGTTTGGACGTAAGGGGAAGTTGAGTCCATGTTTTATTGGACCATATGAGGTGTTGGAGCGTGTTGGTCCTGTTGCTTATAGGTTGAGGTTGCCGGAGGAGTTGAGTAAGATGCATGATGTTTTTCATGTATCAATGCTTCGTAGATATAGATCGGATCTTTCTCATGTTGTACCGGTTGAGGAGATTGAGTTAAGCGAGGATATGAGTTATGAGGAAGAACCGGTGAGGATTTTGGATGTGGATACAAAGGTTCTTCGATGGAAGACCATAGATTTGGTTAAAGTGCTTTGGAGACACCGAGGTGTTGAAGAAGCAACTTGGGAGACAAGGAAAAGCATGGAGGAGCAGTTTCCTCACTTGTTTACTTTAGGTAAATTTCGGGGACGAAATTTTCTTAAGAGGGGAAAAATTGTAACATCCCGTTTTTGGGGTTATTAGTTTAGGCTTAGTTAGGGGGATTCGATTCGAGTTGAATCGGGATCTCCGGTTCATTAATTCCGGGAAAAATAAAATAAGGATATTTTTAATTAAGAGAAATAATAGTTTTGAAATATGGTTTGAAATATTAAAAATATGTTTCAAAATTTAAAAGAAAATAATTTGGATTTTATAATGATTTTTAATTATGCTTAATTATGCATAAATGACCAATTTGTAATTTTTGGAAATTTGGAGGACTATTTTGGTAATTTTCGAAAATGTCAATGTTTTAGTGACTAAATTAAAAAGCAAGCTAAACTTAGAATCCTTAGAGGGCCATAAACCCATATCTAATTTTTAATAATGATTTATTCACAAAAATGCTTTTTAATTACCTTAATTAAAGATTTTTAATCATTTTCTCTCAAAACCACTTTTTCTCATTTTTCTCTCATCTTTTTCTCTCATTTTCTCTCCACTTTCTCTTCATCTTTTCTCTTCAATTCCTTGCTGATTTTTGCATCTTTTTCAACAAAGATTATATCATTTGCATCATCTTTCCATCCTTTACAAAACCTAAGCATCAATTTCATCAAATCTACATCAAATTGCAAGGAATCAAGAAGGGGAAATTACATATTTTTGGTGAATAGATCTTGAAGGTAATTTTCTGGATTTTTATTCTTTTCTAAGGTTCTTTATTGAAATTCCCAAGTATTAGCTTGCTAATCTTTGAATAAAAACTTGATTCTATGTTTTTAATGTTAGATCTAGTGTTTTTGTGGAAGTTTTTGTGAAATCTTTATGGATCTCATTTAATGCTGGAATTAGATGGACTCAATTGTGTTTTTATGTTAATTAAATAATTAATTGAGTCTTGATTTGATATCATATTAATCTAATCCCGGAATAATGCAATCGGTGTAGTTTTAAGGTGTTTTTCGGTTATTTTAGGGGCTGTTTTAGATGCTTTAATGTTGCTGGAGATATAAGGATGGTTTGGATGTGTTTTTGGTTCATATTTGAAGTGGATTAGATGTTAGATTTGTTAGGTTTTGGGCTGATGTTGTTCGGATGCGTTTCGGCTTGGTTTACGGTCTTTTCGGCTAAGTTTTCGGTAGTTTTATGGTGATCGGATTGGCTGTTGTTTTGAGCATGTTATGATGTGAGAATGCTCTGTTTTTAATGTTGTATAAGAGGAACAAGAAGGTGCTTGATTGCTGGTGCGTTGGTGCGATCATCGGTTAGCGGCGAAAGCTCGTTTCGCTTGTTGGTGAGTGATTTCGGATTTAAAGCGAATCGCGTTTGGTACGTTCTGTTTTTGGGGGCTATGGAAGAGTGTGAAAACCTTCCATAGTTCAAGAGTAAGTAAAGTAATTGTTTTTGATGAAACGATATGAGTTTCGGCTATTTTCGACAAGGTATTTTATTGGTAACGCAATTAGATTTATGGAAGTGCATGAGCATGTTTTGAATTGATGCATACATGAGAGATACTTGCTGAAATGCATAGCTTCTTTAGTATCCATGAGTATGGAAAATTATGAGAAATGTTTTGGAATACAATATGGTTATTTGCCTTATACATGATGGTGCCTTTGGGCATGGCTTTTGGTTCATTTGTTGAATATATTATGCATGCATTATGAGCAACAAGTTATCATGCACATTTGGTTATGATATTGGCTTAGTGACACTAACTTTAGATTCGAATACGATGACATGTCATTAGGATTGTCTTAAGTGCACTATAATCAAAACTGAGAATACAGAATATTGCCTACACGTAACAAGGGTGACTTTGTGTCCAACCGTGCGTGGTAGAGCCGCCTACATGTAACAAGGGTGACTATGTGTCCGATCGTGCGTGGTAGTGCTAATGGTGACTTCGTGTCATGTCAATGGTGACTTCGTGTCATGCCAATGGTGACTTCGTGTCATAACGAGACTATGGTCTCATGGATCCGTGTATTCGTTCAGCTCAAGGTTCACATTAAAGTGGTCACTAGAATGTCAATATACATACATGAAATTGAGAAGAGGTTTGAGCATCATTTATAAAATGTTTTGATAAGGTTATGTGAACTTAAGGATGCATTTGGTTTAAAGAACATGAGTATGAGATATTAGCATGCATGATTTAATAATTTATTGCAAATTATGTTTTCATCATGGTTTTAAATGGATGCATTGATGATTTGTGTAGAGCTTCCTCACTAAGCAAGTTTTCTTAAGCTCTCTTTTCATCCATGCAGAGAAATAAAGGCACTTGGAGCTTCGTTCGAGGCAAGGCAACCAAGGGGAAGATACACTTTGAATTTGGTATGTTTTTGGCAAATAAATTGGGCAAGGCAATGTGTAACCCAACCCATGTGTAGAGTGTGTAATTAGGCTTTGGTTTATGTTGTAATAAGACCATTATTGTTTGGATGTTAATTGTTGAACTTTGGACTGCTTGAATGGTTAAAGCATGTATTAGCATGATTGTTATGTTTTTAAATCTTTCTCTAGGAAGCATGCCTATAGCTTGAATGATGTCCATGATGTAGTTGATTATGTGTCATATGTTGCTAAACATGTTTAGGATTGATGCATTTAGTGGTTCTAATTAAGGGTTGAATATTGAGTAGTTGGTGTGCACTTGGTGTAATGAAACTTTTGGTTCCAAACCTAAAGTTTTGAAACCTTTGGGTGAAGGTTCCGAAATCTTTGTCAAATAGTTTCGAAACCTTCACAAGGTTTCGAAACCTTGCGGGCAGATTCAAATCTGGGAAGTTACTGGACGCGATAAGTTTCGAAACTTTCCAGGAAAGTTTCAAAACCTTTTTCAAAAAGTTTCGGAACCTCTGGAAAGGTTTTGAAACCTTTGATCTCCTAGAATTGAAAGTTGCTGGAAATTATATTTTAGTCCCAGATATCTTCCTTTGTTCGATTAAGGTACTTACAGATGTTATTTTGAGCTGAAATTTTGCATGAATGATTAAAGTTGATTTAATTTCAAGATGGTTAATCTAATTTGGATGAAGTCCTTGTATTTTGGAATATTTACATTTTGGTCCCTAAAATAGAGAAACATGCAATTGATGATGTTCGAATGATACGTTTGAGTTGGAATTTGCTGTGAAGAATACTTGGGTGTTTAATTGAACATTGATGAAAAGAATTTCTACTTTACTAAATTTATTTAAAAGTTTTACGTTTTAGTCCTTAATCCATGTTAGTGTTTAATCGGATGGTTATTTTTAATTAATGTGTTACCGGTGTTTCTTGTATGAAACCTTGTCACGTAGGAATAAGATTGTGCATTTAGAATTAAGAAAACATAATAGTTTTAGGGTTATTTATCGAATCGGACACTCGCGGGTTTGGTTTGATATTCCCCGTGTAATTCGTTAGTGTCGGTTTCGTCTAAGCCGGGCTAAGGGGGTTACACATACCATCACCATCGAACTAACCTTAATTGACATCCTCCCACATACCAGGTAACCAACTAAGCCTTTCACCAACCTCCACTCCACACAACAAACTTCAGACTAATTTTGCACAAAACTGTCAACATTGTCTTAAGCAAGCTCCACCAACAACAACAACTTCATTATGAGTTATATTAACCATATCACAACGTCACAACATATCATCCATTTACCTATGAATGATAAAACCCAACATCCAAACAGCATCCTATGTCGGTCCTAAAAAATTTCAAATCTTATCATGTTATAGATACACCACTCACACATCTTTCCAATGGAACTTAGGAACCCAAGAAAACCGTACTCTAACAAACGATTGATCCAACAAACCTCATAAGAAAACTCCATACCATCGACAGAACTTACTACCAAACTTATGATGATTCTTCCCGACTTCAACCCTGGGCACCCTTACTACTAATAATAACCCAAAGAAAATTGACACTCAAGCTTACCTTATCAGTATGACAAATATTTACATATGATTCAAACATAATCCAAACCAGCTTAGTCGAAAACACATGTTTTCCCCAACTCCTACCATAACACTTACCACCAAACTCATGGAAAAAAAAGATTACCATAAGCCTTGCTCAAGATACCACTCCATCTCGACACTTTCCGTAACAACCAAGCGGTTAACATAACACAAAAAGATTCTCAACACAAAACTAAACCTTGCCAAGAACATATCCTTCACTAGACCCTCAACAACATTTTACCACGTCTTGTCCCCGATCAACTTTACTAAGGTTGAATTTCGCTCATAGATCCACCGTATAACTAGGTCTCCCTATAGGTTAACCGAACATCTTCCCTTGTAACTCCACAACAACCTAGGCTTATCCCACACAACAAATTCCCATTGCAAGCACCCTTATGTAAGCCAAGTCATCCCTAGTTGCTAACATTCTACAAAACATATCATACAAGAAACTTACCAACTTTGTGTCAACCTCAACATTATACTCATTATAACGATAATATCTCCAACTTAAGGTTTAGCCACCATAACCAACTCCACCAAGGTTCAAAATTTAAAATCTACACATTATTAAGTGCCTTGACACTTAACCCAAAACTTTTTTTTTTCCATTATCAACTCATCGACAAACCAACTCCTACATTAACAATACCACAACAAAATCCAAACTTGTAGAACCATTCCTTCCACTAGCTCCAACATTTCTTATTTTATAACCTTGCCAAAGCGGTAACCATAATGATGAAACATCCATAAACACGAACCCACCGAAAACAAAACCACAAAACACTTTTCGATAAAAGTAAACCTATAAGACAGAACAATCGATACAAACCATAAATTGTCCAGCGATCCACATTACACCACTTCAGACATCATCAAAGACTAACTTTACCCGAATTATATCCAACTTAACATCCTGTAAACACAACGTATACAGTTTCCTCCTTTATATTACAACCAAACCTCTCAAAGTCACAACAATTTATGATTCAAACCCCCGATTTCACAACTCTCATACCAATATGTATCTCATATTTTACTTTCATCCTGACCATCCCAGATTGGTCACAACCTCTGATCTAACTGCACACTAACCACACTACAAAGAATTCCATGTAATTTCCACAAAATAATTTAACATTACTCAGAAAAATACCAACCCGTCTTACTCTACAAAACATGCTGCAACCTTGTTACAACCTCCAGATCTTAACAAGAAAGAATCCGCAAAACTCAGCACTTCCTTTAGTAATGACCAACTCAAACTAACCATAACATCGTGTATTTACCTTAGTTTCAAACATTCACAACTCTGAGACCAACCACTCATTGTTCATCCAAGACTATTCCCTAACCAAAAGGGTAGTTTGCCCACTACACATTCAGCTTAACACCACAAGAAAGTTCTTTCAACCTCTTTTTTTTCCCATACCTTGACCTTAAAAGAACCAACCACACTCCACTTACACCGTCAAGGAGCTACTCGCAAGTGTGAGCAAATGTATGCATGATTTCCTGTATTCCCTCATAAATGCCTATGCAAGTGCATATACATGTAAATGCAATTTCTAATGTCATGCTCAAGAATGCATGCATGTCCTACATTATCTATAAATATATACATATATGTGCTCTTAATCTAAACATGATTATTGTTCACACTCACAAATAACATCCTCAATTCCAAAAACTTCAACTACCATCCTATTGACAGCTCCCAAGTCAGATTAGCAACAGCCGTACCAGCTTCAACAGACTAAAACACACCCGAAAGAACGGTGCAACACCACAAACTAACCTTCCGGCCTAACCGAAGTCACACTTACAGAGGAGGAAGAATTTACTCTTCCCTAACAGTCGTTTCATCTTCAATCTTGACCATCAAAGTTCATACCAACAGTATCTAGTGACTTACGTCTCAGAAACATATTCAAAAACTTTAAACATGTTGTTTAAAACATAATATTCAAATAAAACAAACTTAAATTCGGGCAAGATCCAATGGAAAACTAAGAGCATCTGAAAATATGTTGGCATTGGCAATGTGTAACCGATAACCCTAGTTTAACCATCATTACGCAAAGTACAATCATCACGAATAGATTTTCACACTCCAACAATATATCATGCTCAATCACACATATCATGATCAATCGCACATTTAAGCACATAACTTAGCAATCCTATACATGCTTTAACCAACCAACTACACACTTTACAAATCAACAACACATTTTACAAACCTTACAACACACTTTTCAAACTTGGATCTGATACCACCAAATGTAAACCCCTTAGCCCTACCTAGACGGAACCAGCACTAACGGGTTACACGGGAAATATCAAACCAAACCCGCTAAGGTTCAATTCGATAAACAACCCTAAAACCGCTATATATATTTTTTATTTTATCTTACTAGATGCACAATCTTATTCCTACGTGACAAGGTCTCATACAAAGTATTAACGATAACACATTAATTAAAAACAAACATCCGATTAAATATTAATATGGATTAAGGACTAAAACATAAAACTTTTAGATTCAATTAGTAAAGTAGAAATTCTTTTCATCAATAATCAATTAAACATACAAGAGTTCTTCATAGTAAATTTTAACTCAAACAGATCATTCTAACATCATCAATTGCATGTTTCTCTAATTTAAGGACCAAAATGTAAATCTTCCAAAATACAAGGACTTCATCCAATTTAGTTTGACTATCTTGAAATTAAATCCACTTTATGCATGCATGCAAAATTTCAACTTAAAATGACATCTATAAGTACCTTAATCGAACAAAGGAAAATATCCGGGACTAAAATATAATTTCTAGCAACTTTCAATTCTTGGTGATCAAAGGTTTCGAAACCTTCCCATAGGTTTCGAAACTTTTTGCAAAAGGTTTTGAAACTTTCCTGGAAAGTTTTGAAACTTTTCGCGTCCAGTAGCTATCTAGAATTGAAACTGCCCGCAAGGTTCCGAAACCTTGTGAAGGTTTCGAAACTATTTGTCAAAGGTTTCGGAACCTTCACCCAAAGGTTTCGAAACTTTAGGTCTGGAACCAAAAATTTCATTACACTAAGTGCATACCAATTACACAATACTCAACCATTAATTAGATCCACTAAATGCATCAATCCTAGGCTTATTTAGTATCATATGGCACATAATCAACAACGATATGGACATCAATCAAGCTATAGGCATGCTCCCTAGGAAATGATTAACAACATATCAATCATGCTAGTACATGCTTCAACAATCCAAACAATTCCAAAGTTCAACAATTAACAATCGAACAATAATGGTCTTATTACAACATAAACCAAAGCCTAAGTACACACTTCTCACATAGTTTGGGTTACACATTGCTTTGCCCAATTTGTTTGCCAAAAACATACCAAATTCAATGTGATTCTTCCCCTGGGTTTCCTTGCCTTGAACGAAGCTCCAAGTTCCTTTATTTCTCTGCATGGATGAAAAGAGAGCTTAAGCAAACATGCTTAGTGTGGAAGCTCTACACAAATCATCAATGCATCTATTTAAAACCATGATAAAACCATAATTTGTAATATATTGTTAAATCATGCATGCTAACATCTCATGCTCATGTTCTTTAAATCATATGCATCCTTGAGTTTGCATAACCTTGTCAAAACAATTTATAAATGATGCACAATCTTCTTCTCAAATTCATGTATGTATATTGGCATTCTAGTGACCACTTTAATGTGAACCTTGAGCTCACCGAATACACGGATCCATGAGACCATTGTCTCGTCCTCACACGAAGTCACCATTGACATGACACGAAGTCACCATTTACATGACACTAAGTCACCATTAGCACTACCACGCACGATTGGACACATAGTCACCCTTGTTACATGTAGGCGACTCTACCACGCACGGTTGAACACAAAGTCACCCTTGTTACGTGTAGGCAATATTCTGTATTCTCAGTTTTGATTATAGTGCACTTAAGACAATCCTAATGACATTTCATTCGTATTCGAATCTAAAGTTAGTGTCACTAAGCCAATATCATAATCAAATGTGTATGATAACTTGCTGCTCATAATGCATGCATAATATGTTCAACAAATGAACCAAAAGACATGCCCAAAGGCAACATCATGTATAAGGAAATTAACCATATTGTATTCTAAATCATATAACTTGCTGCTCATAATGCATGCATAATATGTTCAACAAATGAATCAAAAGTCATGCCCAAAGGCACCATCATATATAAGGCAAATAACCATATTGTATCCCAAATCATTTCTCATAATTTTTCATAATCATGGATGCCAAATAAACTATGCATTTCAACAAGTAATTCTCATGTATGCACCATTTCAAAACATGCTCATGCATTTCCATAAATCTCATTGCATTACCAACATAATGCCTTTACCAAATGTAGCCGAAACTCATATCGGTTTATCAAAAACATTTACTTTACTTACTCTTGAACTATGGAAGGTTTTCACATTCTTCTATAGTCCCCAAAACAGAACCGTACCAAACGCGATTCGCTTTTAGTCCGAAAACACTCACCAACAAGCGAAACGAGCTTTCGCCGCTATCCGATGATCGCACCAACGCACCAGCAATCAAGAACCTTCATGTACCTCTTCTACAACATTAAAAACAGAGCATTCTCACATCATAACATGCTCAAACCAACAGCCATATCCGATCACCGTTAAACTACCAAAAACTTAGCCGAAAAGACCGTAAACTAAGCCGAAACGTATCCGAACAACATCAGCCCAAAACCTAATAAATCTAACATCTAATCCACTTCAATTATGAACCAAAAACATATCCAAACCATCCTTATATCTCCAGCAACATTAAAGCTTCTAAAACAGCCCCTAAAACAACCGAAAAGCAACTTAAAACTACACCGATTGCATTATTCCGGGATTAAATTAATGTGCTATCAAATCAAGACTCAATTAATCATTTAATTAACATAAAATACAATTGAATCCATCTAATTCCAGCATTGAATGAGATCCAAAAAGATTTCACAAAAACATTCACAAAAACACTAGATCTAACATTAAAAACATAAGATTAAATTTTTATTCAAAGATTAGCAAGCTAATACTTGAGAATTTCAATAAAGAACCTTAGAAAAGAATAAAAATCCAGAAAATTATCTTCAAGATCTATTCACCAAAAAGATGTAATTTTCTCTTCTTGATTCCTTGCAATTTGATGCTGATTTGATGAAATTGATGCTTAGGTTTTATAAAGGATGAAAAGATGATGAAAATGATGTAATCTTTATGGAAAAAGATGCAAAAATCAGCAAGGAATTGAAGAGAAAAGATGAAGAGAAAATGGAGAGAAAATGAGAAAAAAGTAGTTTTGAGAGAAAATGATTAAAAATCTCTAATTAAAATAATTAAAATACATTTCGGTGAATAAATCATTATTAAAAATTAGAAATGGGTTTATGGACCTCTAAGGATTCTATGTTTAGCTTGCTTTTCAATTTAGTCACTAAAACATGTAATTTTTCAAAAATTACAAAATAAGTCCTCCAATTTTTTCCAAAAATTACAAATTGGTCATTTATACATAATTAAGCATAATTAAAAATCAATATAAAGTCTAAATTATTTTCTTTTAATCTTGAAACATATTTTCAATATTTTAAACCATATTCCAAAATTATTATTTTCCCTAATTAAAATATTCCAATTCATTTTTCCCCGGAATAATGAATCGAAGAACCCGATTCAACCCGAATCGTGTAACATCCCATTTTGGGGGTTATTAGTTTAGGCTTAGTTGAGTTCTCGTTTTATTGGACCATATGAGGTGTTGGAGTGTGTTGGTCCTGTTGCTTATAGGTTGAGGTTACCGAAGGAGTTGAGTAAGATGCATGATGTTTTTCATGTATCAATGCTTCGTAGATATAGATCGGATCCTTCTCATGTTGTTCCAGTTGAGGAGATCGAGTTAAGAGAGGATATGAGTTATAAGGAAGAATCGGTGAGGATTTTGGATGTGGATACAAAGGTTCTTCGAGGGAGGACCATAGATTTGGTTAAAGTGCTTTGGAAACACCGAGGTGTTGAAGAATCAACTTGGGAGACAAGGAAAAGCATGGAGGAGCAGTTTCCTCACTTGTTTAATTTAGGTAAATTTCGAGGACGAAATTTTCTTAAGAGGGGGAGAGTTGTAACATCCTATTTTGGGGGCTATTAGTTTAGGCTTAGTTAGGGGAATTCGATTCAGGTCGAATCGGGTTCTCCGGTTCATTATTTTCAGGAAAAATAAAATAAGGATATTTTTAATTAAGAAAAATAATAATTTGAAAGGTGGTTTGAAATATTAAAAATATGTTTCAAAATTAAAAGAAAATAATTTGGATTTTATAATGATTTTTAATTATGCTTAATTATGCATAAATGACAATTTGTAATTTTTGGAAAATTGGGGGACTTAATTTGGATTTTTGGAAATTATGTTATTTTAGCGACTAAATTGAAAAGCAAGCTAAACTTAGAATCCTTAGAGGGCCATAAACCCATTTCTAATTTTTAATAATGATTTATTCACCAAAAAGTGTTTTTAATGACTTTAATTGGATTTTTAATCATTTTTCTCAAAAACCACTTTTCTCTCATTTTCTCTCATCTTTTTCTCTCATTTTCTCTCCCCTTTCTCTTCATCTTTTCTCTTCAATTCCTTGCTGATTTTTGCATCTTTTTCCACAAAGATTACATCACTTGCATCATCTTTTCATCCTTTACAAAACCTAAGCATCAATTTCATCAAATCTACATCAAATTGCAAGGAATCAAGAAGGGGAAAATTACATATTTTTGGTGAATAGATCTTGAAGGTAATTTTCTGGATTTTTATTCTTTTCTAAGGTTCTTTATTGAAATTCCCAAGTATTAGCTTGCTAATCTTTGAATAAAAACTTGATTCTATGTTTTTAATGTTAGCTCTAGTGATTTTGTGATGTTTTTGTAAAATCTTTTTGGATCTCATTTAATTCTGGAAATTAGATGAATTCAATCATGTTTTTATGTTGATTTAATGATTAATTGAGTCTTCTTTTGATAGTACATTAATTTATTCCCAGAATAATGCAATCGGTGTAGTTTTAAGGTGTTTGTCGGTTGTTTTATGGGCTGTTTTAGATGCTTAAATGTTGCTGGAGGTATAAGGATGGTTTGGATGTGCTTTTGGATCATAATCGGTATAAGTAATTGTTTTTGATAAACCGATATAAGTTTCGGCTACATTTGATAAAGGCATTATGTTGATAATGCATGAGATTTATGGAAATGCATGAGCATGATTTGAAATGGTGCATACATGAGAATTACTTGCTGAAATTCATAGCTTATTTAGCATCCATGATTATGAAAAATTATGAGAAATGATTTGGGATACAATATGGTTATTTGCCTATTATATGATGGTGCCTTTGGGCATGGCTTTTGGTTCTTTTGTTGAACATATTATGAATGCATTATGAGCAGCAAGTTATATGATTTGAAATACAATATGGTTAATTGCCTTATACATGATGGTGCCTTTGGGCATGGCTTTGGTTCATTTGTTGAACATATTATGCATGCATTATGAGCAGCAAGTTATCATGCATATTTGATTATGATATTGGCTTAGTGACACTAACTTTAGATTCGAGTACGAATGACATGTCATTAGGATTGTCTTAAGTGCACTATAAACAAAATTGAGAATACAGAATATTGCCTACACGTAAACAAGGGTGACTTTGTGTCCAACCGTGCGTGGTAGAGCCGCCTACACGTAAACAAGGGTGACTTTGTGTCCAACCGTGCGTGGTAGAGCTTGCCTATATGTAAACAAGGGTGACTTTGTGTCCAACCATGCATATAGTTGACCCATACGTAAACAAGGGTGACTTTGTGTCCAACCGTGCGTAGTGGGGGATAACATGTATACATGGGTGACTAAGTGTCCGACCGATGCATGTTGAAACCAAGAGTCTCCGGTTATGAGAAAATGGATCCGTGTATTCGATGAACTCAAGGTTCACATTAAGTGGTCACTAGAAAGCTAATATACATACATGAATTTGAAATGGACATTGTACATCATTTATAAATTGTTTTGATAAGATTATGTGAACTCAAGGATGCATATGATTTAAAGAACCTGAGCATGAAATGTTAGCATGCATGATTTAACAATGTATTACAAACTATGGTTTCATCATGATTTTAAATAGATGCATTGATGATTTTTGTAGAGCTTCCTCACTAAGCATGTTTGCTGAAGCTCTCTTTTCATCCATGCAGAGAAATAAAGGTACTTGGAGCTTCGTTCGAGGCAAGGAAGCCAAGGGGAAGAATCACTTTGAATTTGGTATGTTTTTGGAAAACAAATTGGGCAAGGCAATGTGTAACCCAACCTATGTGAGGAGTGTGTACTTAGGCTTTGGTTTATGTTATAATAAGACCATTATTGTTTGATTGTTAATTGTTAAAATTTGGAATTGTTTGGATTGTTGAAGCATATACTAGCATGATTGATATGTTGTTAATCATTTCCTAGGGAGCATGCCTATAGTTTGATTGATGTCCGTGTCGTTGTTGATTATGTGCCATATGTTACTAAATATGCCTAGGATTTATTCATTTAGTGGATCTAATTAATGGTTGAGTATGGAGTATTTGGAATGCACTTAGTCTAACGAAACTTTTGGTTCCAGACCAAAAGTTTCGAAACCTTTGATCACCAAGAATTAAAAGTTGCTAAAAATTAAACTTTAGTCCTATATATCTTCCTTTGTTCGATTAAGGTGCTTACCGATGTTATTTTGAGCTGAAATTTTGCATGCAAGTAGAAAGTTGATTTAATTTCAAGATGGTAATCCTAATTTGTATGAAGTCCTTGTATTTTGGAAGATTTATATTTTGGTCCCTAAATTAGAAGAATATGTAATTGATGATGTTAGAATGATCCATTTGAGTTGAAATTTGCTGTGAGGAACTCTTGTATGTTTAATTGAACTTTGATGAAGAGAATTTATATTTTGTTAATAGGATTTAAAAGTTTTACGTTTTAGTCCTTAATCTATGTTAATCTTTAATCGGATGTTTGTTTTTAATTAATGTGTTACCGACAATGCTTTGTATGAGACCTTGTCACGTAGGAATAAGATTTTACATCTAGTAAGATAAAACAGAAAAAAATAAAGCAGTTTTAGGGTTGTTTATCGAATCGAACCTTCGCGGGTTTGGTTTGATATTCCCCGTGTAACCCGTTAGTGCCGGTTCCGTCTAGGCCGGGCTAAGGGGGTTACATTTGGTGGTATCAGAGCCAGGTTTGAAAAGTGTGTTGTAAGATTTGATAAAAAATGTGTTGTTCATTTGTAAAGTGTGTAGCTGGTTAGTTAAAGCTTGTATAGGATTGCTAAGTTATGTGCTTAAATGTGCGATTGATCATGATATGTGTGATTGAGCATGATATGTTGTTGGAGTGTGAAAATCTATTCGTGATGATTTTACTTTTCGTAATGATGGTTAAACTGGGGTTATCGGTTACACATTGCCAATGCCAACATATTTTTAGATGCTCTCAGTTTTCCCTTGGATCTTGCCCGAATGTAAGTTTGTTTTATTTGAATATTATGTTTTAAACTACATGTTTAAAGTTTTTGAATATGTTTCTGAGACGTAAGTCACTAGATACTGTTGGTATGAACTTTGATGGTCAAGATTGAAGATGAAACGACTGCTAGGGAAGAGTAAATTCTTCCTCCTCTGTAAGTGTGCCTTCGGTTAGGCCGGAAGGTTAGTTTGTGGTGTTGCACCGTTCTTTTGGGTGTGTTTTGGACTGTTGAAACTGGTACAACAGTTGCTAATCTAACTATGGAATGGTTAACAAGTTGGTAGTTGAAGTTGTTGGAATTGAGGATGTTATTTGTGAGTGTGAACAATAACCATGCATAGAATAAGATCACATATATGTATATATCTATAGATAATGTAGGACATGCACGCATTCTTGAGCATGACATTAGAAATTGCATTTACATGCACATGCATTTGCATAGGCATTTATGAGGGCATACAAGAAATCATGCATACATTTGTTCACACTTGCGAGTAGCTCCTTGAGGGTGTAAGTGGAGTGTGGTTGGTTCTTTTAAGGTGA
This sequence comes from Abelmoschus esculentus, assembly GCA_035048815.1. NCBI lineage: Eukaryota > Viridiplantae > Streptophyta > Magnoliopsida > Malvales > Malvaceae > Abelmoschus > Abelmoschus esculentus. The sequence continues at coordinate 12,155,489 of JAUCBN010000016.1, read as the reverse complement.
AGGTGTGGGAAAAAAAAGAAGAGGTTGAAAGAACTTTCTTGTGGTGTTAAGCTGAATGTGTAGTGGGCAAGCTATCCTTTTGGTTAAGGAATGGTCATGGATGAACAATGAGTGGTTGGTCTCGGTGTTGTGAATGTTTGAAACCAAGGTAAGTACACTGTGTTATGGTTAGTTTGAGTTGGTCATTACTAAAGGATGGGCTGAGTTTTGCGGATTCTTTCTAGTTAAGATCTGAAGGTTGTAACAAGGTTGCAGCATGTTTTATAGAGTAAGGCGGGTTGGTGTTTTTCTGAGTGATGTGAAACTATTTTGTGGAAATTACATGGAATTCTTTGTAGTATGGTTAGTGTGCAGTTGGATCGGAGGTTGTGACCAATCTAGTATGGTCAGGATGGAAGTAAAATATGAGATACATATTGGTATGAGAGTTGTGAAATCGGGGGTTTGAATCATAGATTGTTGTGACCTTGAGAGGTTTGGTGGTGCTATAAAGGAGGAAAGTGTACACATTGTGTTTACAGGATGTTAAGTTGGATATACTTCGGGTAAAGTTAGTCTTTGATGATGTCTTAAGTGGTGTAATGTGGATCGCTGGACAATTTATGGTTTGTATCGATTGTTCAGTCTTGTGGATGTTTCATCAATATGATTACAGCTTTGGCAAGGTTATAAAATAAGAGATGTTGGAGCTAGTGAAAGGAATAGTTTTACAAGTTTGGATTTTGTGGTGGTATGGTTAATGTAAGAGTTGGTTTATCGATGAGTTGATAAAAAAAAGGGTTTTGGGTTAAGTGTCAAGGCACTTAATGATGTGTAGATTTTAAATTTTGAACCTTGGTGGAGTTGGTTATGGTGGCTAAACCTTAAGTTGGAGATATTATCGTTATAATGAGTATAATGTTAAGGTTGACACAAAGTTGGTAAGTTTCTTGTATGATATGTTTTGTACAATGTTAGCAACTGGGGATGACTTGGCTTACATAAGCATGCTTGCAATGAGAGTTTGTTATGTGGGGTAATCCAGGGTTGTTGTGGAGTTACGAGGGAAGATGTTCGGTTAACCTATAGTGAGACCTAGTTAAATGGTGGATCCATGAGCGAAATTCAACCTTGGTGAAGTTGATCGGGGACAAGTCGTGGTAAAGTGTTTGTTGAGGGTCTAGTGAAGGATATGTTCTAGGCAAGGTTTAGTTTTGTGTTGAGAATCTTTTGGTGTTATGTTAACCGCATGGTTGTTACGAAAAGTTTCGAGATGGGATGGTATCTTAAGAAAGGCTTATGGTAATCTTTTTCCATGAGTTTGGTGGTAAGTGTTGTGGTAGGAGTTGGGGAAAAACATGTGTTTTCGATTAAACTGGTTTGGATTATGTTTGAATCATATGTAAATGTTTATCATACTGATAAGGTAAGTGAGTATCAATTTTCTTTGGGTTATTATTAGTAGTAAAGGTACAAAGGATGAAGTCGGAAACAATCATCATAAGTTTGGTAGTTCTATGGATGGTATGGAGTTTTCTTATGAGGGTTGTTGGATTAATCGTTTGTTTGAGTACGGTTTTCTTGGGTTTCTAAGTCCCTTTGGAAAGGTGTGTGAATGGTGTATCTATAATATGTTAAGATTTGAGAGTTTTTAAGATCGACATAGGTTGCCGTTTGGATGTTGGGTTTTATCATTCATAGGTAAATGGGTGATATGTTGTGACGTTGTGATATGGTTAATATGACTCATAATGAAGTTGTTGGTGGTGGAGGAGCTTGCTTAAGACAATGTTGACAGTTTTGTGCAAAGTTAGTCTAAAGTTTGTTGTGTGGAGTGAAGGTTGGTAAAAGGCTTAGTTGGTTACCTGGTATGTGGGAGGATGTCAAAATTATGGTTGGTTCGATGGTGGTGATATGGAAACCATTGCGGTTATCAAGAGTTGGTTACCAACCTTATGGGGTTTTCTTTTGAGTTATGTTTTCTATAGAGGTTGAGATGGTGTGGTGGTTTGTGCATTGTTGCTTTGGTGTGGGGAAAGAATTTGTTGGTTGTTCAAATAGGGTAAATACGGGTTGTCTGTTGCATACCATCCGGGGAAAGCTAAGGTGATGGCTGAATCTTTGAGACGTAAGACGGCGGTTGAGTTGAGAGTGATGTTTGCTAAGTTGAGTATTTCAAAGGAAGGTGGTTGAGTGGTGGAGTTGTAAGTAAAGCCTATCTTGGTTGAGATGATAAGGTGAAACAGTTAGAGGATGAGACGTTGGTACCTTTTGTGGAGGATATGGCTAAGGATAGACCGACCGAGTATCGTTTTGATGAGGAGGAGATGTTGTGGTTTAGGGTTCAGATTGTGGTGCTGGATGAGGTTGAGTTGAGGTAAGCTATTTTAGCGGGAGCACATACTAGTCCGTTTGCTATGTATCTGGGTGGTGTGAAGATGTATAGAGATCTCAAAAGTGTGTACTTTTGGGTTGGTTTAAAGGAAGATGTGACGGAGTCTAAGAAGGATTCTATATGGGTGATTGTTGACAGGTTTACGAAGTGTGCACATTTTCTTGCTGTGCATACGACGTACTCCATGGATAAGTTGGCGGATTTGTATGTTTCTGAGGTGGTAAGGTTGCATGGGGTGCCTAAGTCGATCATATCGGATAGAGATCCGCGGTTTACGTCTAAGTTTTGGAGGAGTTTATAGGTTACTTTGGGTACGAGGCTTAGCTTTAGTATAGCTTATCATCCACAGACAGATGGACAGTCTGAGGGTGTTATTCAGACTTTGGAAGATATGTTGAGGGGTTGTGTCATCGAGTTTCAAGTTCTTGGGAGAAACAGTTGTCTTTAGTGGAGTTTGTATATAACAGTAGTTTTCAGACGAGTATACAGATGGTACCGTTTGAGGCGTTATATGGGCGTAAGTGTCGTACACCTTTGTGTTGCAAGGAAGTTGGACAAAAGTATGCTTCTTTGCCTCAAGTGTTGAAGGATACGGATGAGAAAGTTAAGTTGATATGTACTAAACTTAAGGAAGCTTTGGATAGGCAGAAATCCTATGCCGATTTGAAACGGAGGGAGATAGAGTATGATGTTGGGGACAAAGTGTTTCTTAAGGTTTCTCCATGGAAGAAGGTGATGAGGTTTGGTCGTAAGGGTAAGTTGAGTTCTCGTTTTATTGGATCATATGAGGTGTTGGAGCGTGTTGGTCCTGTTGCTTATAGGTTGAGGTTACTGGAGGAGTTGAGTAAGATGCATGATGTTTTTCATGTATCAATGCTTCGTAGATATAGATCGGATCCTTCTCATGTTGTTCCAGTTGAGAAGATCGAGTTAAGAGAGGATATGAGTTATAAGGAAGAACTAGTGAGGATTTTGGATGTGGATACAAAGGTTCTTCGAGGGAAGACCATAGATTTGGTTAAAGTGCTTTGGAAACACCAAGGTGTTGAAGAAGCAACTTGGGAGACAAGGAAAAGCATGGAGGAGCAGTTTCCTCACTTGTTTAATTTAGGTAAATTTCGAGGACAAAATTTTCTTAAGAGGGGGAGAGTTGTAACATCCCGTTTTTGGGGTTATTAGTTTAGGCTTAGTTAGGGGAATTCGATTCAGGTCGAATCGGGTACTCCGGTTCATTATTTTCGGGAAAAATAAAATAAGAATATTTTTAATTAAGAAAAATAATAATTTGGAAGGTGGTTTGAAATATTAAAAATATGTTTCAAAATTAAAAGAAAATAATTTGGATTTTAAGGATGGTATAAGGATGGTTTGGATGTGCTTTTGGATCATAATTGAGGTGGATTAGATGTTAGATTCGTTAGGTTTTGGGCTGATGTTGTTCGGATGTGTTTCGGCTTAGTTTTCGGTCTTTTCGGCTAAGTTTTTGGTAGTTTAATGGTGATCGGATATGACTGTTGGTTTGAGCATGTTATGATGTGAGAGTACTCTGTTTTTAATGTTGTAGAAGAGGTACAAGAAGAAGCTTGATTGATGGTGCATTGGTGCGATCATCGGATAGCGGCGAAAGCTTGTTTCGCTTGTTGGTGAGTATTTTCGGACTTAAAGTGAATCGCGTTTGGTACGGTTCAGTTTGGGGGACTATGGAAGAGTGTGAAAACCTTCCATAGTTCAAGAGTAAGTAAATTAATTGTTTTTGATAAATCGATATAAGTTTCGGCTACATTTGATAAAGGCATTATGTTGATAATGCATGAGATTTATGGAAATGCATGAGCATGATTTGAAATGGTGCATACATGAGAATTACTTGTTGAAATTCATAGCTTATTTAGCATCCATGATTATGAAAAATTATGAGAAATGATTTGGGATACAATATGGTTATTTGCCTATTATATGATGGTGCCTCTGGGCATGGCTTTTGGTTCATTTATTGAACATATTATGCATGCATTATGAGCAGCAAGTTATATGATTTGAAATACAATATGGTTAATTGCCTTATACACGATGGTGCCTTTGGGCACGGCTTTGGTTCATTTGTTGAACATATTATGCATGCATTATGAGCAGCAAGTTATCATGCATATTTGATTATGATATTGGCTTAGTGACACTAACTTTAGATTCGAATACGAATGACATGTCATTAGAATTGTCTTAAGTGCACTATAAACAAAATTGAGAATACAGAATATTGCCTACACGTAAACAAGGGTGACTTTGTGTCTAACCGTGCATGGTAGAGTCGTCTACACGTAAACAAGGGTGACTTTGTGTCCAACCGTGCGTGGTAGAGCTTGCCTATATGTAAACAAGGGTGACTTTGTGTCCAACCATGCATATAGTTGACCCATACGTAAACAAGGATGACTTTGTGTCCAACCGTGCGTAGTGGGGGATAACATGTATACATGGGTGACTAAGTGTCCGACCGATACATGTTTAGACCAAGAGTCTCCGGTTATGAGAAAATGGATCCGTGTATTCGATGAACTCAAGGTTCACATTAAGTGGTCACTAGAAAGCCAATATACATACATGAATTTGAAATGGACATTGTACATCATTTATAAATTGTTTTGATAAGATTATGTGAACTCAAGGATGCATATGATTTAAAGAACATGAGCATGAAATGTTAGCATGCATGATTTAACAATGTATTACAAACTATGGTTTCATCATGATTTTAAATAGATGCATTGATGATTTGTGTAGAGCTTCCTCACTAAGCATATTTGCTGAAGCTCTCTTTTCATCCATGCAAAGAAATAAAGGCACTTGGAGCTTCGTTCGAGGCAAGGAAACCAAGGGGAAGAATTACTTTGAATTTGGTATGTTTTTGGCAAACAAATTGGGCAAGACAATGTGTAACCCAACCTATGTGAGGAGTGTGTACTTAGGCTTTGGTTTATGTTGTAATAAGACCATTATTGTTTGATTGTTAATTGTTGAACTTTGGAATTGTTTGGATTGTTAAAGCATGTACTAGCATGATTGATATGTTGTTAATCATTTCCTAGGGAGCATGCCTATAGTTTGATTGATGTCCGTGTCGTTGTTGATTATGTGTCATATGTTACTAAATATGCCTAGGATTGATGCATTTAGTGGATCTAATTAATGGTTGATTATGGAGTATTTGGAATGCACTTAGTGTAACGAAACTTTTGGTTCCAGACCCAAAGTTTCGAAACCTTTGATCACCAAGAATTGAAAGTTGCTAGAAATTAAACTTTAGTCCCAGATATCTTCCTTTGTTCGATTAAGGTGCTTACCGATGTTATTTTGAGCTGAAATTTTGCATGCAAGTATAAATTTGATTTAATTTCAAGATGGTAATCCTAATTTGTATGAAGTCCTTGTATTTTGGAAGATTTACATTTTGGTCCCTAAATTAGAAGAACATGTAATTGATGATGTTAGAATGATCCATTTGAGTTGAAATTTGTTGTGAGGAACTCTTGTACGTTTAATTGAACTTTGATGAAGAGAATTTATATTTTGTTAATAGGATTTAAAAGTTTTATGTTTTAGTCCTTAATCTATGTTAGTGTTTAATCGGATGGTTGTTTTTAATTAATGTGTTACCGACAATGCTTTGTATGAGACCTTGTCACGTAGGAATAAGATTGTGCATCTAGTAAGATAAAACAAAAAAATAAAGCAGTTTTAGGGTTGTTTATCGAATCGAACCTTCGCGGGTTTGATTTGATATTCCCCGTGTAACTCGTTAGTGCCGGTTCCGTCTAGGTTGGGCTAAGGGGGTTACAAATCGAATTCTTCTAACTAAGACGAAACTAATAACCCAAAAAATGGGATGTTACAAGAAGGATCCGATCTATATCTATGAAGCATTGATACATGGAAAACATCATGCATCCTGCTTAACTCCTCTGGCAACCTCAATCTATAAGCAACAGGACCAACATGCTCCAACACCTCATATGGCCCAATAAAACGAGGACCCAACTTACCCTTACGTCCAAACCTCATCACCTTCTTCCACGGAGAAACCTTAAGAAACACTTTATCTCCAACAACATACTCTATCTCTCTACGCTTTAAATCGGCATAGGACTTCTGCCTATCCGAAGCTTCCCTAAGTTTAGCACATATAAACTTAACCTTCTCATCCATACCTTTTAAAACTTGAGGCAAAGAAACATACTTTCGCCCAGCTTCTTTCCAACACAAAGGTGTACAACACCTACGCCCGTATAAAGCCTCAAACGGTGCCATCTGTATACTCGCTTAGAGCTATTGTTATATACAAACTCCACTAAAATCAACTATTTCTCCCAAGAACTTTGAAACTCAATTATGCAACACCTCAACATATCCTTCAAAGTCTGAATAACACGCTTAGACTAACCATCCGTTTGTGGATGATAAGCTGTACTAAAGCTAAGCCTCATACCCAAAGCAACCTGCAAACTCCTCTAAAACTTAGATATAAACCGCGAATCTCTATCCGATATGATCAACTTATGCACACTATACAACTTCACCACCTCAGAAAACATACAACTCTACCAACTTATCCATAGAACACGTTGTATGCACGACAAGAAAATGTGCACACTTTGAAAACCTATCAACAATCACCCATATAGAATCCTTTTTGGACGATGTTAGTGGCAACCCCGTCACAAAAATCCATGGTAATTCTCTCACATTTCTATTCTGGAACTTGAACCGGCTGCAACAACCCTGCAAGAAACTGATGTTCAGCTTTCACCCGCTGACACACCCTACAACAAGAAGCAAACACCGTCACATGTCTCTTTAAACCAACCCAAAAATACACATATTTGAGATCTCTATACATCTTCACACTACCCGGGTGTATAGAAAACGGACTAGTATGAGCATCTGCCAAAATAACTTGCCTCAACTCCTGATCACCCGGCAACACAATCCGATCTCTAAAACACAACACCTCATCATCTTCAAAATGATACTCGGTCGGTCTATCCTCAGCAATATCCTCCACAAAAGGTACCAACATCTCATCCTCTAACTGTTTCATCTTAGCATCTCAACTAAAATAGGTTTTACTTACAACTCCACTCCACCACCTTCCTTTGAAATACTCAAGTTAGCAAACCTCTACACTAAAGAAAAATTTTAGTCCATTATAAGGTCTATAGAAAGTTGTTAAAACACGAACTACAATAAATCCCTCAAATTAACAATCTTTAGCGCTCATTCTCGACGATTCGTTATAGATTATACTATCAAACAACTCAAAAAGGGATTACATTTTACATGACCATCGACAAACATGAATAAAAAACAAGTAATGTAAGGATAATTTTATGAATACCAAAAACCCATAAAAGTACCATAAAAACGTATCAAAAGATAAAGATGTACCAAAAAATAAAAATAAAAAACGTATAAAAAATAAAAAAATAAGACAAATAAAATGTAAATAAAATATAAAACATCAACTATTGATAACAGATATTAAAATCGTATAAATCAAAATCAAATAATGTCATAATTAAAATTAAATAAAAGCTTAAGTAATTTAAAGCTCGACTTTAAAAATAATTCAATAAAAATTAAAATGATATTAATATAAACTCTTCAGCTTGATTAAAATGAAGATTTTTTATTTTTTATTTTATTGTATCGAATACTCGTCTAGTTTGAAATAGTTTAAAAAACATTGTAAAAGTGATATGGTTAATGTAACTAAAAATAAAACAAAAATATGTAAAGTAAAATTTGTATTAAATTACCAATTGTCTCGATAGTTTAGTTGGTTATTCCGCTATTCTTACCCTTTCGAACTCAGGATCGAACATTTTTTTTATTTTCTCTTAAACTTGGTGGCTCTACTTCATAAGATTTAGAAGAAAAGAAACCAAAACGCTAGTTTCACGGGGCTAGACTTTTAAACCAGCTAACCCATATGGCCTTAGTCGAGTCTTCAAGACAAACGACTAAGTCAGCCTGGAATCCCATTCTACAAGATCAAACTTCCAAGGTACTTAAGAATCGAAGATCGTTCTAAGCTGAAGCTAACTATGAGAATGGCTTCGAATAACTATAAAAGAACAAGAGATAAACTAGAGTAAATGCCAAAGCTTTTTATTACTCTCTCAGATAGAATGAATGCATTGTTGGGTTTTGGTGATACAAATGGTGGTGAGAGCTCTCTACTTATAGTTGAGCTCTCACTCACTCAATCAATGGTCAGGATCAATTTATATGGATGACCAGGATTAGCCCAAAATAAATACAGAATCAGCTATCTAAGGAAATTCTATCAAATTACATCAATTCATAGGAAAGTTTCCCTAGATAGTTGATCTCTCCGGATATGACAAGATTTCCCCAAATCCTTATCTGATAAGTTGTCTCTTTCCATATATGAAATGGGCTTTTTAGTATTCTCCAAGCGTTGGGCCAGGCCTGGTGGTCTTGGCAAGCCCGATGGAATCTTGTTGTTGTACTAGTGCGTGATTGTCACGGATTCCAATGTGCGGGATGTGACACTAGCGTGTCGTTGTTCTACCTTCAACCTACCCTGATTTGCTTAGGACACAACATTCGATAAAGTTTTAGAAAACATGTTTGGGTTACGGGGCTAACATCTTAAACATGTTAAACTATAAGAAAATATAGCAATGACAGTATAAGAGAAGCAATGTATTTTATTGAATTCATTGTGTTTTACAAGGAGAAGAATGGTTCTTTATATAGGCTGTGAATAGCCATGAGTCACTACACTCAACAGCTCAACTACCTCGTAACAAAGTCATAGAAGAGCATTAGAATCTAGAATTTCCTAACTGCATTCACCAAGTCCGTTATCCTTCTAATATTTCCCCGGTTTAATCAACTTTTGTCAAGCTTCTCAATTCTGTTCAGATTGGTGATTCTCGAACAAAAGATAAAAGATATCGTTAGTTGAACTTGACCATTGATAAAAGAGTTCCTTCAAACCAAAAACTTGTATTTTTTAGTGATTCAATAAGAATCAGAGGTGTTCTTCATCCTTTCGTTCTTCTTAACTCACCTTTATCTTTTGGTGGTTTTACCGAGAACCGAAGGTGTTCGTCATCCTTTTGTTCTTCTCAATTCACTTCGTTTTTACAATTTTCTTGTCATCTGAAATTCTCTTGATCATAAAAAAATAGCACCAATTTGTTTTTTAAGAAATTTGATCACCAATCAACAGAAACAAGATGTAAGATTCTAACTTGATTCTTGACCTTTGCTTCGAGGATTCTAATTTGGTCAAGGCTACAGAAGCTGCAAAGAATTAGGCAAAGTTGATTGAAGAAGCAAATTCAAGTGTTCTTCCCGTACTTGACAGAACTAGGAGCTAGAACTTGGAAACTACAAAGAACAATACATGACTGTAATTACCGAACTTGATACTAAACAAGAATTGTGGAAGGTTCGCCAGGACTGTGATACATTCTTAGAAGCGAAAATTGTTGCCTTCAAACAAACGACATAAAATTATTGTCTTCATCGTCGTCATTTACATCTTCTTCATCCAAAAACAGCGGTAGGACAGAGACAACAGCGGTGGTATTGAAAGCAGTTTCTCTCACCAAGAAAATTATGGATCTTGATAGACTTGTCGCTGTTGATAATGGAGGTTTTGTCGGAAGGACACAACTTCTTCCGTAATTTCTGTTTTTTTTCGATTCTAATAATCAAGAAACAAAATTTGAAAATGAAGGACACAGACATCGTTTCAGTAGTGGACATACCCGACACTCTTGATAGGCCATCTTTAATGAAAGTATATGGAGGGAACTTTGTTGCCAAAGAAATTAAATTAACAGTAGCCGATCGTGCGGGAGGTTCTAATACGACAGGTGAAATCGCAGCCATGGTTTTGGTATCACAGGAACAAACCTGAGACTTGGCGTTGAGGTTCTTTTCCCCATCGTTGTCTTTGTGGAAATCAAACATGTAATGGAGGGTGCGCGGAAGAGAAGAGATTCGTAACCCATGATTCTGAAATCCATTTCCTTGTTGCTGGATGATGAAGATGAAGCCGTGAAGGATTGTTGGTGCAGAAAATTTGATTTTTTTTCTGGATATAGAAGCTCAAACCCCCAGGATCTATAGCGAAAGATACCATGTTAAACTATAAGAAATTATTACAATGACAGTAGAAGAAAAGCAATGCATATTATTGGATTCAGTGTGTTTTACAAGGAGAAGAATGGTTCTTTATATAGACTGTGAATAGCCATGAGTCACTACACTCAACAACTCAACTACCTCGTAAAAAACTCACAGAAGAGCATTAGAATCTAGAATTTCCTAACTGTATTCACCAAGTTCTTTATCCTTCTAATAGAACACAGATAATCTCTTCACCTTATTTCTAATACATCTAGAAACTTCTTATATTGTTTCTCTCTCCCCATCTCAACTGTCACAGCCAACATCGTTGGAGACAAGTAAAAATTTGGGTAAATTACATAAATGATTCTTTGACTATGCTCCAATTATCTTTTATGTTCTTCGACTATTATAAGTTATAAATTAGTTCTATGACTTAAAAATTATAATAAATTGGTCCAATATCGTTAAAAAAGTATTGGTTGATGACATGATGATTAATATATATTGATATAATTACATAATTAACTCACAAGTTCCTTGTTAAGTTCTCAAAAGACTATTATTTTTCATACTTTTCATGAGCAATAATTACTTAATCTACTCTTACTTGGACTGATACATAAGCTTAATGTATGATATTTTGATTATTTGCCTTCGTGACATATAATGATAATATTTATAGAAAAAGTAAGCTTTACTACATCTTTGTGCATTTGCAAGTAGACTTGGGTCGGGACAGTAACTGAACTCTAGGGCCACGGAAGCATGATAAGGAAACCTAAAAAGCAACGACAGATAATGAGAGAAAATAGGGCAATGAAGCAGACCTTGATCAAACCAGCCACAGATAGGAGCTTCTACTGATGGAAGCTAAGTAGACGCAGAGTTAGACCTCCGCCGGGGCAGTAGATGCAACCTGCCGAGGCAGAGAATTTCACAATACCAAAAGTCAAAGTGGTAATCGACTTGAAGTGCATAAACAGCTAGATTTTTCTAGACACTTTACGCGACAATTGGAGTTTGAGAAGACGATGGAAAGATGGAAAGAATCAAATTAAAAAGATTCACCTTTTTAAGGAAGGAACGTCCAAACCAACATTGCTTCTTCTTCAAGGCGGATATTGCCCTAATTTTAGCCTATATAAAGGAGGTGTCGTTCAAGAAGAGAAAGGCAATCAAAGAGAAGAGCAATCGGAGAGAGGAGTAATCCGACAGGAGAGTTCACCATAGATCTTAGAGTTTTCATTGTTTTCATTATATTCTAAACTCTTCTAGGGCTTAGGTGAAAGTTGTCGAGTATTTGTGAGAGAAAATTGTATTTTGTCTTCTTGTTTCATGCAATAAAATATCAAGGTTTGCTTATTCTTTGCCATTCATTGTTCTTGCATTCAAGCTCGGGAGAGAAGTTTATGAGAGATTTATTTATCTAATATCGGAAGAGTTAGATTTATGAAAGGAATAAGTACGGTATTTTTCTAGCTGAAAAATATTAACTCGGCCTAAGGATAGGTTAGAGTTTCAATAGATAAAAGAAGTTTGAGATTGGTTGATGGTTATAATTGGTTCACGCCGGGAGGTATTATCAAGGACTAGTCATCAACAGTACTTTGACTTAGGAATAAGCGGATTCATCAGAAGACACTTTGTAAAACCTTGGTAAAGTCAACCAAAGAGCAAGGGATTGCCGCGACGGACGAAACCCTTCACTGTTGAGGCAGTAAAACTGCAGTTCTACCGAGGCAGTGTGCACAATTTCATTAGACATAAACAAGTTAATTGAATCCACAATATGATACAACTGGATCCTGGCCATTCTCTTAATCTGATTTTATTTTCATTCTCTGTTCTCTTTTTAATTTTGTTTTAGTTTAATTCAGAACAATCAAATTAATCTGTGTTTTTATTTTATTTTTTTTGCAGAGCGAGAAGAAAAAAGGAAACATATTAAGTACACCAATCCCTGTGGAGAAGATACTCTATATTCATCACTTTATTACTTGCAAAGTGTACACTTGCACAAATTGCGCAACTCTTTTACACGGAACAAGTAATACCCTGTCTTAGCAACCACTGCCTCGGCAACAGTCGTATCAATATATCACAGCTCTGCCTCGGCAGCACAGTTGATGACTGTTATAGTAGAGTTTTGGACAGTTTACCCAAAGCTGATGAATTTGAAACACAAGAGTTTGAGGAAGCCAACTGGGCAACATACCTTCCAGGTAAGTATTTCGAACCACTAAATTATCCGGGTAAAGATGAAAAACCTTTAAGTAAGAAACCATTAGTTATCGAATTAAAACCTTTACCTGACAAATTAAAGTATGTTTATTTGGGAACCAACCACACAATACTCGTAATTATTTCTTATGAGTTACAGCTAAAACATGAACAAAGCTTGATAGAGATGTTACGGCAGTACAAGAAAGCAATTGGATGGTCAATTGATGACTTGAAGGGAATAAGCCCAGCCGTTTGCATGAACAAAATCCTTTTAGAAGAAGATTAAGCCCACTGTTGAGGCCTAGAGGAAGACCCCTCTTCGTCCATCCTACGACTAATGATAAAGGGTCTCTAAGCTGTGTATTTGTTGCTTGGAATATCCGTCATACAGATTTCTGGCTTTTCCTCCTCGTATTTTGCAAAGAACTCAATTTCTTTGGTATCCATGAGTGCTTGCACCTTACTACGAAATTCTGAGCATGCTTGGATGTCATGATCACTAGATTGATGATATTCGCAGTATCGACCGTATCCCTCCTTTACAATTATCATCCCTCGATCTATCAACCGCGCCATGCACAAATGTCGGAACACCCATCTTAAAGGGGATCGTATCTCTGACACCATAGATATGGCCTTTTTAGGGGATTCTTTTTTGATACTATTAATCCCCTGAATCTCGTGGTTAGGAAGCGGGTTACTAGTGGTACTTGGTTCTCCCAATTGTAAGACTCCCGTATTCAACAAATTCTAAACAAGCTTCTTGAAAGCTATACAGTTCTCAATGTTATGACCAGGAACGCCGGCATGATATTCGCAATGTGCTTTTGCATCATACCATGCTGGATATAGTGGACTGAAAGGAGTCACATGGAAAGGTCGCACCAAATCAGCTTTGTGTAACTGAGCGTGCAACTCCTTGTACGGGATCGGGATAGGGGTGAAGGTCGTCTTCTCAAATTCTTTCTTTGGCTTCCTGTCATCTCTTCTACCGTCTCCCTGAGTATTGCTGGCCGGTTGTGGTTGCGATATTGTTAAATTCTGACATGTTTCGAAGGCATTTACTTCATGCTCTTTTCTCTTAAATTGCTTTTTGAGCGGCTCACCTCCTTCAATCCTACCACTTTTGATGGCTGCCTCAATGCGCTCACCGGTCATGACTAATTTGGCAAAGTTACTTATCGGGTTACCGATTAGTCGATCGTACAACACTCCTTTCAAAGTATCCACAAACATAGGAGCAATTTCGTTTTCACGGAGCGGTGGTTGTACTTGTGCCGCGAGATCTCGCTATCTCTGAGCATATTCACGAAGGCTTTCACTTTTCTTCTGTTCTAAATTCTGCAGCATAAGTCTGTTGGGAATCATATCAGTAACATGCTTGTACTGATCAATGAAAGCTTTTGCTAAGTCTTTCCATGACTTAATCTGTGCACGGGTCAACTGATTATACCATCTCGCCGCGGATCCTATCAAGCTGTCCTGGAAGTAGTGAATGAGAAGCTTTTCATTGCTGGTAAATCCGGCCATCTTCCGACAGAACATGGTCACATGTGCGGTGGGGCATGTTGTGCCGTCATATTTTTCAAACTCAGGCGTTCTGAATTTCGGGGGAATCTATACATCGGGGACTAGGCTAAGGTCGCCCGCGTTTAAGCCAAGAGAATCCTCTTCTACTTCTCTAACCCGGAGCTTTTCTTCTTGATCTTTCCTAGTCTCCTCGAGCTGTTTAGAGAATTCTGCTTTTACTTTACTGAATTTCTCGAGCTCATCCAAATCAGGCACATTGTCGCCGGCATTTTCATCACTTTCAGCCGCTCCAAATAACGGATTCTGGATTAATGTTCAGGCTCAGAAACTAAACGTCGCTCCCTTTTATGGGACAGGGGCTGAGCCGATTACAATGGGGGAATATGCTGGTTTTATCCCGGTTTGAAGCGGATTCTCTACCGTTCCTTTTCCTTTCGTATCATCCGATGGCTTAAGTCTTAACATTTGGGTGAGTTGTTCCAACATATCTTGCTGAGCTTTCAACATGGATTCTTTCAATTCTAACTGCGATCTTTCTATTTGGCTTCTCAGATCTGCTTCTAACCTACTTAAGTGTTCTTCTATTTTTCTCACTTGAGATCGGGTGCAGTATCGATGCAGAATGATTGCAAATTCTGTTTTACAACATTTTCCAAGTTAATTTAATTGTATACATGATTAATGCATATAAAATGCATGAATGGATGCATGCAAATGATGAAATGCTTCAAAAAGAAAAGATATGCAAGTAAAGGTGTTGACTCATTTAGTGGTCGTCCTTGAACCAACTTTCATTTAACTTTAAAAAGTCTTCATTACAAAGGGAAATAGAAACTACAAATAGGCATCAGCCCTAGTTCCTAAATCTTGAATTGCTTTGAGTAGTTGAATGAATCGGGCGGCTTCTTTCATGTCTTGTACCACAAAGGGTGTTAAGGCTTCAGCTTCCGCAGCTAGGTTTTTCACATATTGGGCCACTTCTTGTACTCGCACCATTAGAGTGGTGTTATAATCATCTCGGTCTTGTATCATGCGGGTGGCATCACGAAGACGATGCAACCAATAATTATCTCCTCCTTGTGCAGCCCCCTCGAGGACCACTAGTCGTCCCAGATAGTCTTGAACTTTGGCTTCTAACTCTCCTATCCGTGCTTGAAGCAATGCGTTCTCTTGTTGACTGAGCTGTAATTCCAAAAACCCATTTCTGGCCACATATTTCTCTAAAGAGCGATCCAAATCCTCGACCTTGTGTTCCAACAGAGCATTCCGAGCTTGACACTGTTTCAGAATTTCAGAAGTAGAGACATACAGATCTTGCATCTCACAGAAAAGGTTCTTATTTTCCTGAGCCCTTCTCTTCCACGCGTTAGTATTTTCCCTTTCCCACACTACGGTTTGTTTTCCTTTCTCTTTTTCTTCCCGGTACCTCTCCCTTTCTTGGTTGATTGCTCTCCTAGCGTCCCTCTTTTCTTTCTCAATTTCAGCCTCTCAGATTTCTATTTCCTTATTCATGGCTTGCTTACCCCTTTCCTTTTCTTCTTCTAGGATACGAATCTCGTTCATCCTTTCCCTTTCCACAGCGAGAAACTTCTTTCGGTTAGCAGTTTACACCTGAGTATACAGCTTGATGGTGTCTTTCTGGTAGAGGGCATTTTTCTCACTCAAATCTTTATTAGCCTTCTTTAGCTGTTTAATTGTCTCATCCTTGACATCGAGATTCAAACTTACTTTGTATAGTTCTTCCGCATACTGGGCTTTCATTTCCTCCATCTATTTTCTGACTTCATCCATCTTACTTCTTAGTATATCGGCTTCAGAAGGGACGATACGCATGTGCTCCTCCAATGTCATTGTAGGTCCGTGGTCGGATATCGGGATTTTGTCATTAACCCTGATACGTCTCCAAAGGTCGTAATCCGGTGTGGTCATTCCTTGTTTACTTCTTTCTACTCGAATGCGGTAATAGTAACCCCACGCCCTTGTTATCTTTTGGACCTTAGGTCGATACTCATTCTTAAAAGGGAACTCGGCTTCACTCAAACTTGCCGTAAAAGGAATAAATTGACGAGATCCAAACTGTCTAGATACCAGAAGGGGTGCACAGGCAATTCCTCCGTGTAAGCCAATCATCATGACCCAATTGTAGTCACCGATCCTGTAAAGGAAATGAAACTCATGACCCATCCATGGGACTCTCCACACGATATCATCATCCCGCAGATTCCTGAAGATTTCTGACCATTTTCTTTTATCGAGATCCTCTCGCCATTCTCTAGCTAAATACTCTCGTACCGGGGAGAAACTTCCTTGAAAGATACCAGACAAGACCTAGGTTGGCTCCTTCCAAAAGTGACTCTGTATCCATATCTGAAGAAGTTGTGCACACCCTCTAAAACGTCCTTCTTCATGTTTCCAACAAGCATTCAAAAAAATGAAGGTTTCTGTCAATATGGCCATTACCGGATTAGCCTTCTTCTTTAAACGATCGAACAAATCAAGAATGGCCACATCTATGTTACCCAACACTCGGGGAAAAATAATCAACCCGTATATGCCTATGGCAAACAAATCCATCTTCATTTCCTCATCTGGATGCACGGGTATTATGTCCCGAATGCTCTCCCATGAAAAAGCGATACTTTCTCCCCGAACCTGAATTATTCCTTTAGCCCACGCATCACTCATTCCGGCTAGAGAACTCAACTTCGAATGATAGTTCTGAGACTTAGAAGGTTTCGAATAGATCCAATCCTTGTTGACATTCCTTCTATTTATCAAAGCTGTGTATTCTTCTATTGTTGGCATCAAATCGTTTCCATTGAAAGTGAAACAGCAAAAAGCGGGATTCCAGAACTGAAAAGCGGCTCTAAGCAAAGGCTGATTAATTCTAACATATATTAACTGACCTATATCCCCATAATTTTCACGGAACAAGTTATGTACTCTCGCTTCCCAACTTTCCCATATTTCTTTTAGCTCATACAGATCGTTCTGTTGTAGACTGACATACGTGTAACCGGGCACAATGCGCTCACTTGGTTGACTGTCCCCAAAGGCCTTTTGATTGACTTCGGACCAGTGTCGGATTGCTGAGTTCTTATCTTGGGAACCTAGAAGACTTTTATCCATAATGAAAGCTCTCAATGCGGGCAAACCACTCGAATCAACACCTTTAAAAAGGAAATGCAAAAAGAATGCAAGAAAAGGAAGAAAACAAAACAAAAAAGAATGTGTTAGCGCAGATAATGTAAATAATGGCAAGATAGGTAAAGGATGCAAATGAATGAATAAAGAAACACACAAATTCTAACATCATACCTAATTTCCTAGGTTATCCGCATGACTCTAATGGGGTGGGTTTTCTAGTTCTCTAAATGCAATTTTGGTTCTAGGAGGTACCCGAATTGTCCTTCCTGTCCTCTTCTAAGAGTAGCAAGGCCCCCGATCATCACCCATTATAGCCTCATCTCAATCGAGTTCAATTCGGGAGGACCCTTTCGCTATGCCCATACGAGGAAACAATATTCCCACGAAGACATAGGGTAGTCGAGCCCCGAAGGTACTTTACTAGGCCCATACGAAGGAACAATATCCTTACGAAAGCCTTAGTATTTTCCCCCCCACTTAAAGAGACGGGTTGAAATATGTTGAAAGCTCGAATTAATAAACAAATAATAATTTAATTGCCACTTTATTCCACAACTTCCAAAATTAATTGAACGGTTTTTTGAAAATAAGGCTTGACTCGTTTGTTTTAAAAGACGTCCCCAGCGGAGTCGCCAACTGTAGCGACCCTTTTAAAAATCTAAATAATTAATAGGTGTGAGAAAGGTCACTAGTAAAAATGAAATTTAGGGATTGAAATTTTGAAAAGAGGAATTAGGTCTTAGAATTTTGGGATTAGGGTTTCAATTTAGAAATTGATTTGAAACATTGATAATTAGGGCTTGGGTTTTAGAAAAGAGAATTTTGAAGATTAAGGTTTGAAAAGTCCTAGATTAAAGTGGATTGAGAATTTGGAAAAATAATTAAAATAAATGAAAAGAAAATGAAAAGGTTTAAAAGATTGGGGGTAAAATTGATTTTAGGGATTTAAAACCTAAGACCTTTAGAAGAGATAAAAATAATTAGAAAGATTTGAAAGAGGTGGAGTCGCCACCGGTCACTTTGGTAGACCGGACACCAGGAAACCAGAGATTCGATAAAGATAGGTTCGAGAGTCGGTTACGATTTTAAGAAAAAATGGATTTAGGGTTTTTTTTAAAAAATCGCCCAAAATTGGCACCTTTAAAACGACCGTTTCATTAATTTTGGAAATTTCGATTTCAAATTTAAAGTAACAATTAAATTAGAACTTGTTTAATGATTCGAACTCGATTTTATTTTTACCATGTCTTTATTCGAAGGCAACGCATACACCGCGACCATTACACTAGAATGCGGGCCCGTTACGACCAAATAACGACGTTCGGGGTTAGGTTCATTAATTAACGGAAGCGTGAGATGTTACTTAGCAAAAAGTGACGAACATGATGAATAAATACACGAATATAAAAACAAGTACATGTAAACCGATGGAAAATACAAATGAACAATGTAAGTAAAACATAACATGAAATACAAGGTAAATATATGAGGCCTTAATGAAATATGCATGACAAAGTAACATATGTAGAGATGAGATATATGCATAACATTAAACATAAGATAAATAGAATACATGCATGAACAATAAAACGAAAATAAATATACAATGCACGAAATAAATAATAAACCAGAAGCATAATAAAAAACAAAGTATGAATGCATATGAATAATAATACAGAAACAAAATAAATTCGAATAAAATAAATAAATAAATAAAATAAAATAAACTCGAATAGGGACTGAATTGAAAGGATTAGGAATTATCCAGATCCTCAAACCGTTATTTCGAAACGGAGAGTGGCCTGGAAGTAATCATCAAAGCAAGGAGGGACCAGGAAATAAATAAACCAAATCGAAAAGGTGATTACGATGAAATCAGTGACTAAATTAAAATACGAAACAAAGGTCAAGGGACCTCATGTGTTATTAAGGTGACACGGAGGCATTTATGAGCGTAAATACCCCATTTTTTTAGGGATCTGAGTATATAACATAAAAAAAAAGAAATAAAATTCATTTCTCTTATTTTCCTTCAACCAAAAGCCCGTTTTCTCTGAACATTCATCTGGGAAAAGATGAACATTCATCTTTAAACCCAGAAAGAATCAACCGAACCCAGAAAAAAAAAATAAGAACACGATCGGTGTTCTTCGCAAAACCCAGGAACAACCATGGAAAACCAGACTCCGGCGAAGCCAAAACAACTTAAAAGCCCCTCCTTTCCTTTGTTTTGAAAACCAAAACTCACAAATAACTCTCCTTTCCTTTTTAAAACCCCCGAAATCGATAAAAAAGTTGTTTTTTTTTGAAGATCTAAAACCTAAAGAAAAACCCTTTTGTTCGAAACAGAAGCCTGAAGACTCGATCTTTTCTCCTTTGTGGATGCACCCTTGGCGCAAAGGCCGCGGTTTATTATCGAGGGGATTCAGATCGGCGAACAAGGGCTGAGATTCAAAAGGTAAAACTCGAAAACTTTTTGATTTATTTTTTGTTATTGCATGCGATAAGAACAGAGGATTTTACCTCTAGAAAATGGTCTCTTTTTTGTATATTTTGAATCCATTCATTGAACCTTTTACATGGTATTGTTCTTTGGCCTTTATAGCCGAATATTACAAAAATTGTAACTTGATTTTTTGTTTTTCCTGCTGCTCTGAAATTGTCTAATAGGTATTGGGGTGTCTCTGATATTCGGTTGTAATTCTGAATTTTTGTTCAATTTCTTGCATGCTTTTCTGAATACCTCTGCACCCTTGTACGAATCTGACGCATTTTGTCTTCCGTTTGTTTGTATGCGAGGTACGGTTATCGGAGGATCATCGGATGTGGTCGCCGGCGGGAGTCGAATGGTCAACTGGAAGCTAAAAGGGCGCGCATGGCCTTTACTCGCGCGTGAAGGCATCGAAGCGTCAGACGCGTTGCGCGTGACCGATTCTGGAATCTTCCTCCCTTGCAACTGGACCGTTGGATCCAATCTGGATCCAACGGCTAGAAGAGAGCTGCGCGTGATAAAAACATGGGGCAAGATTAGCGGATTAGGGTTTTTGTTTAACGGGCTTTGGTTTAAGCCCGAATCGGGCTTGTAATGTATTGTATGTGGGCTTGATGTAAATTAAATCCTTGGGATTATGTATGGACTGTTTGTTAATTTAAATTGGGTTATTTAAAACTGGATCTGGTATTTATACCAATAATATAAATATAAATAATAACAATGAAAATAATAATATTAAATAATGAAAAACTAATGAGTTAATAATTTTAAAAAAGAACATAAAGGTATTCGAAATACATATATTTAATATTTTGATTTAAAACTCAAAATAAAATATTTACACATATATTAGCATAACATTTTTTAGTTAATGATGATAACTAATAAGTAATATATTTACAAACTCAAGATAAAAAGGGAATAAAAATATTTAGTACAATAGTATTTTTGAATTAAAAAAACACATATAATGAATTAAACCCGTTATTAAAATGAAAGACAAAGCCCAAATTTAGACCCCGGATAAAATTAGTGATTACAGTTGCCCCTCTTTGCCTATCATTGTAAAACAATGATAGAGCAAAGACCCAAAAGCACAAATTTTATCCGACGTCCCTATTTAGAGAGCCTGATTTGGAAAGCCCTTTTTCTGCGATTTTGATATCCCTTCCGTTCCTTGATCCCCTGATTAGCTTGCCACGACCGATATTTCAACTTGAGGCCACCTGCACATATCAGAAGATATTTATCAGAAGCGTACTTTGATTCCCTTATTTTGATATTTTGGACAAATTAAAAGATTCTGAGCTGTGGGTCCCCCCTCTATAAGACTTTAAGCTCTGAACTGTTGAAGAAGTTGATCCTTCCTATATAAAACCAACTTCTAACAAACTTCGAGTCTTTCCTATAGAAAACTCTTCGCAATAGTCTTCGATCCGAGTCTCTCATATATGAAACCCTAAATCTAGAATTCTAACAATGTTGATCCCTTCTCCATAGAATCCACATCATCGAGATGCTATGATTTCTGATAATTTTAGCATCTGACGGTCCCTCTCTTCGAGTGTATACTGTAGTGGGTGACCCCTCTCTTCGAGTATATGTCGCAAAAACGATGTTGATCCCTTCTCCATAGAATCCACATCATCGAGATGCTCTGATTTCTGATCATTGCAGCATCTGACGGTCCCTCTCTTCGAGTGTATACCGTAGTGGGCGAACATTGAAGTGCTAGTGTTCTTCTTTCCTGTAAATGCATATGATGTGACATGGTTTGGGTTAGCATGCTCCTATTCTACATGATGCATGTTCGGGTATACCTTTTGTACATACACAAATTAATCCAATTGTAAGGATTACAGTTTTTGGCTTACAGTTTTTGTATACCTTTGGGCTTACAGTTTTTGGCTTACAAATTAATCCTCTCTTAATTGGTTATGAAATCGAGTGTATACCTTTTGGCTTACAGTTTTTGTAAGAAATTGTGTACAAATTTCATAACCAATTGTGTACATAAATGACCGGGTAAATCGGTAGGTCTTTTTTTAGTTGCTTTTTAAGGGTCGTTTCCTAGAACTACCCCAAAAAAATCTACACGAAAGGAAAAAAAATCAGTAACCATTTACTGTATTAATAAGAGTAAACTACTGGGCTAGTCACTTTCATTTACCCTCAGTACACTTTTAGTTATTGATTTTGAAAATTGTCCAGTAAAGTCACTATCATTTTCGGGGTGTAAAGTTTCGGTCACTCCAACATCAAGTGTAATTAAATATTGACGAAAAAATGATCTGACATAGTAAAATTGATAAATTACTTAAATAGTCCTTAAACTATTTTTATACTTTTGTTTTATCTTTAATTTGATCCTAAAAAATGTAAAATTTTATATTTTTACCATCTTTTCCAAAAAAAACTAACTCTAACACTTATCTAAATCCAAAATCCTCATCCAAATAACATTGAAATAAAATGTCTTTACTTTGTGTCTGATAATTGAAAAAAATAGTTTCTCTTAAAGTACGAAGATCTTAAGGAAGACATCAATTCTCAGGTGAAACATTTGGTCATGTTCTTAGGGGTTCCTTTCACAGAAGATGAAGAGAGACAAGATGTTGTCGGAAAAATTATAAAAGTTTATAGTTTTGAGAATTTAAAAGAACCGAAAGTGAACAAGAAAGTTTTACACATTTCTGGTGTTCCACACAAATATCTTTTTAGGCAAGAAAAAGTAGGAGATTGGAATAATTATCTCGTACCTGCCATGGTTGAACGTTTGGATAAGCTTATTCAACATAAATTAGATAACTCGGGTTTAACATTTAAATTCTCCACCAATGTTTGACAAGATCATGACAATGTTGGCTTTGGATTCATGGATTGTTCAAAGTTTGAGAAGATCATGAGAATGTTGGTTTTGGATGTCCTTTTTCAGCTTTGATTAAAATCTCTTTTAATCTATATTTTTGACATGTTTTTCTCTTGTAATCTGCATTTGAGTTTCACTTCGTATTTGGTTGATTTTGCTGTAAAATTATTTTTGTTTCAATTATCAGATAAAGGAATGAGATTTGATTTTGTTTTAGTTTATTTAGGTGAGGATTTTAGAGTTTAGATAAGGTTTGGGGTTAGTTTTTCTGGAAAAATGATAAAAATATAAAATTTTAATTTTTTTAGGATCAAATTAAAGATAAAACAAAAGTATAATAATTTAAGGACTATTTAAGTAATTTATTATTTTTTTATTATGCTAGATCATCTTTTCGTCAATATTAAACGGCACTTGACGTTGAAATGACCGAAACTTTACACCTTGAAAACGATAGTAACCTTACTGGTCGTTTTTCAAAAACGGTGACTAAAAATATACTGAGAGTAAATGAAAGTGACTAGTGTAGTAGTTTACCCTATTAATAATCTAATTGAATCAAATTTAAAGCATATCTCTATAACAAAAGACCAAAGAAAAAATAAAACATCAAAAGACAACATTTTCAACAAAATAAAAACTACTAAAGAATTATTCATATGAATAGAAAGTCATATATATAGATTAGACAACTGAATAAATTAAGAAATGGTAGATCAAATCTAAAAATAAAAACAATTACACTAAAATAATAAGATTGGAGGAAGAAACTGAGACAGATCTAGGGGAATTGCAGTCCGGTTCAAACTGAAACAGATGAGATATATGATCCTGTGGCACCACAGAAAACGCGTGAGAACGAAGCAGAGCCCTATAGGTTCTGCTTTTCTTCGATTGTTAGTGGGTTAAGCTATCAGGAAACCTTGTGAGTACGGTGGACAAAAAATTTGATTATCCGGTCTCGATTCCGGTAAGATTTGGTGGATTATTATCTGGTATTAGTTTCAGTGGGACTGGGATTAGGACTCGGACTGGATCCAAAATTTAGGTCCTGGTCATAACCGGGACCGGGATTAAATCTTGATTTTTTGGACTCGATACCCGGTAGTACCGGGACCAATACCAAATATTGGGTATTGTTTTTTTTTTGTTTATTTTTCTTATCAAACTTTCTCTTTATGTATGAATATTATGAGTATGACTAGTTTTAAAACTTTAATTTTAAGTCTACAATATTATAATTTTATTATTTAATATTATTATTGGTGATTGAATTTTTTTGCTCCAGTTACTTAAATTTTTTAAAAACTAAATTAATTGACTGGGTACCCGATATTAAAACCGGTATCCACCAATAATGGAACCGGTTCCAATTTTTAGAAATCGGTGATTACCGAAACCGAAATCAATACTATTCAAATTGATCGGGTAACCAATCTTGCCCACCCTTACTTGCGGGTATCTTGAAGAGATTAAAGAGGAGACTAGGCTTATTATTTATAGTTGACAAATGGATGAACTTGATGGAGAAAAAAGGTCGGATTATTTCCTTAGTGGGAAATTGGGCGGAAACAGGAAATTTGGCAAAATTTGTGGAATAATCCACTTTTAAACGGTAATGAAGTTTTTAGGGATCCTTAAACTTTATTTGGGGATTTAAGCCAAAAGCTACAGTGCACTGTCTAATTAACGCCACCTGCTGTTGGCGTTTCAACCATTTTTATCAATTGAAGTTGAGCCGCGCCTAGTTTTGCATGCATGGAAGCGTGATTCTCGGCTGCATGCAGCCTGCTGTGCTGGCGTGAAAGCCAGCCTTGATTCCTGGCATGGCAAGGCTGCCAAGTTATTTAATTAGCTCAACAAATGTTTCTAATAAAATTTTAAATAAACATCAATGCTAAAAAAAATAAACAAAACTAATTCAAACTCTAAACCATCAATTAACCTAAACCCTAATCCATAACTTCAAAATAAAAAACGTGAAACCACCGTACTAAATAAATAATAAATTTAAAAAATAAATTGATATAAATAACTAAAAAATACAAATAATCTAAACCAGGACAACATACTCAAATTATATTCGAATAATTTGCCAAAAAATACAATACCAGAAAAACATTAAATTATATTTGAAGAGAACAAATAAATTATATTAGAAATAAAGATAAAATTAATTTAAAATAACTAATTAAATAATAAAAAATTACGATAAAATTAGCTCAACAAATATTTACAATAAAATTTTAAATAAACATCAATGCTAAAAAAAATTAAACAAAACTAATTTAAACCCTAAACCGTCAATTAATCTAAACCCTAATCCATAACTTCAAACTAAAAAACGTGAAACCATCGTACCAAATAAATAATAAATTTAAAAAACAAATTAATATAAATAATTAAAAAATATAATCGAATATACCTTTGATTCTTCTTCTGAAATAATTTTTCCTGTGCAAAAATTTATCTCCCGTATATTTTCTTCTCCTTCTCTTTAAAAACTCATTATTATTAACACATGTTTCTTATATATATTATGAAATAAATAGTAAAAAAATGGTCTGATCACTCTTATTTTTTAAAGATTAGGCTGGCTTTCACGCCAGCACAGCAGGCTGCATGCAGCCGAGAATCACGCTTCCATGCAGGCAAAACTGGGCGCGGCTCAGCTTCAATCGATAAAAATGATTAAAACGCCAACAGTAGGTGGCGTTGAAGTATCTCGCCAACAGCAGGTGGCGTTAATTAGACGTGCACTGTAGCTTTTGGCCTAGATCCCCAAATAAAGTTTAGGGATCCCTAAAAACCTCATTACCGTTTAAAAGTGGATTATTCCACAAAATTTGCCCCAGGAAATTTCTTAAAAATGATAATTTAAAATAGTTGTATTATTATTTTTATTTTAGGTAAACTACATAAATGATCTCTTGATTATACCTTAATTATTTTTTATATCCTTTGATTATTAAATGTTTCATTGGTCCATTGAATAACTTTTTTGATAGGGTAAATTACACGAATAGCTACAATACTATGGAGTTAGTATCAAAATGGCTACAATATTTTAAAAAGCGTCAAATACACCGGTGAACTATTAAAATGGTATCGAAATAGTCATCGATCGTTAAAAACTAACGGACCTGACGACGTGACAGTTAAAAATAAAATAAAATAATTACATATTTACTCTTGTCATTCATGCATTTTTTTAATTCAATCCTAATTTTAATATAATAAAATAATAAAATTATTTAATTATATGGTAACACATGTTATTACCTTATTGGATGATATTTCTTATATATATTTATTTTCCTCCAAAGGGGTTTGAACCTGGGTTATTTGCATGAAAAATATGATGATTAACCACTAGGCCAAAAATAACTTATTGCTATAAAACACTAACATTTTAAATATATGTATTGTTTCTGATAATTGTTTCTTTATATTTATTTTTTAATTTAAATAAAAATAAAAGTTAAATTATTATATAATAAATTAAAATTTTAAAATTAATAAAATTTTATTTATAAACCCCAAACCATAATCCCTAAACTCTAAAGTTAAACCCTAAATTTTTATTACAATATTTTAATTCAAACATTCGAAAAAATCATAAGTATTCGAATATTTTTATTTGAATATTAATTATAAAATTATTTTTATTCGTATATTTATTATTTGAATATTTTTATTTGAATATCTAAATTTTTTTACTCGAATATTTAAAATTCAAATATTTTATTGAATATTTTTAAATCCAAATATTAAAATATTTAAATATTAAAATATTTATGCTTTTTATTCAAATATTTTTATTAGAATATTTAAAATCCAAATATTTTTATTCAAATATTTTTAAATTCAAATATTCAAATATTTATGATTTTTATTCGAATATTTTTATTCGAATATTTTTATTCGATATTTATTATTCGAATATTTTTATTTGAATATCTGAATTTTTTATTCAAATATTTAAAATCCAAATATTTTATTTGAATATTTTTAAATCCAAATATTTTATTTGAATATTTTAAATCCAAATATTCTAATATTTATGATTTTTATCCGACTTTAGGGTTTAACTTTTAGGGTTTAAGGTTTGTTAAAATTTTTTTTATTATAATTTAAATATTTAAATTTATTATATATATAATAATTTAATTAATATTTTAATTAAATTAAAAATTAAATTTATGATTTAGTGTGAATAAATAGAAAACCGTATGTTATATATATATTTTGAAGGGATTTATGATAAATAAATTAGCTTGGTTCAGTGGTTTGTTAGTGGGCATTTGAATTAAAGGTCTTGTGTTCGAATCACCCTAAGAGCATGCTAAATAACATGTGTCACCACTTGATTTGAAGAAGAAAATAAATTAAATAAAATAAATATATATAAGAAATATCCTTTAATAATGTCACCATCTAATTAAATAATTTTATTATTTTATTATATTAAAATTAGGATTAAATTAAAAAAAATGCATGAATGATAGAGAGTAAATGTGTAATTATTTCATTTTATTTTTAACTGTCACATCATCAGGTCCGTTAATTTTTAACAGTCGGTGGCTATTTTGATACCATTTTAATAGTTCATCGGTGTATTTGATGTTTTTTAAAGTATTGTAGTCATTTCGATACCAACCACATAATATTATAACTATCCGTATAATTTGCCCTTTTTAATACGAAGTAGTCATATACCGTTAAAAATTTAACAAGAAACTGATATGTGGATGTTAACATGTTGAATTGGTGTACCATGCTTTGAAACCCTTTAGTTTCACATTTTCGCTTGAGATCCCTAATAGCCGTCGTCAACTCTCAAACGCCTTGCAAAATAGTCGGTGAAGCATTAGTTCTCCGTGGCATCATGCGCTCCCACACAGACATGGTCACCACCATCGCCACTCCCATCAATAACTCCAACATGATCGTCAGACAAATTCATCATCCTTTGGCACTTAACAAAGGATAAAAAGAATTATATCGTCGTTCGTCGTTGTCTCACCAGTCATTCTCACTTCGTCCAAGACATTATCCTCTCTTCTGATTCTCAGTTTGTGCTCTCCGATTCATGGGACGGTGACCTTCGTCACTGGGACTTAACCACTGGAACCTCCACGCGTTGCTTTGTCGGGCACACCAAATATGTTCTTTCTGTTTCAATTTTTATCGATAATCGTTAGATTGTTTCGACTTCTCGCGATCGAACTATCAAGCTTTGGAATACACTCGGAGAATGCAAATACACAATTCAAGAAGGTGACAGTCATACCGAATGGGTTAGTTGCGTTTGTTTCAAACCAAATACTCTCCAACCTTCCATCGTTTCGGTTTCGTAACACATTATCCGGACACACTAGTTATGTGAACACAGTGACGGTTTCTCCTGATGGATCTTTATGTGCCAGTGGCGGAAAGATAGGGTGGTTCTGTTGTGGGATTTGGATGAAGGGAAGATGCTTTACAGTCTTGATGCACGTTCTGTCATTCACTCACTCTTCTTTAATTCTAATAGGTAATGGCTTTGTGCTGCTACCGATAACAGTATCAAGATTTGAAATTTGGGAGTCGACGACGGCAATTGGGGATTTTAAGGGAAAATGTGAAATTGGGTTCCAAAGTGGCTAAGGTGAATGAATCACCGGTATATATAGTTTGTGGATTATAGAGACTGGGATGCCACATGTTACTTTAATTCAGTATGTTAACGTCCATATTAATTTTCCATTAAATTTTTAACGCAAAGGACCACTTTGTATCAAAAAAGTTAGTCAATGGATCAATTTGTAACATTTGATAGTTAAGAAATGTAAAAGATAATGAGGTATAGTCAATGGACCATTTATGTAGTTTACCTTTTTAATTATATTATTTTTTATAAAATCGTAAGAATTTTGATATACTTTTTGATATATATTAAAATTCTTATAATTTTTAAGAAAAATAGTATATATCAATTTTTGATAAGAATTTTGATTGTCATACCCATATTTTGTTCGGGTATTAATAAGTATAATAAGATCATAATAAATAAGTGATAAAAATAATGAGTTTAGAAAATAAATCTTACATTGATGGAAATATTTATATACGATAATTCATTTTAGTGTAGGAACAAATCCATATTGGTAAAAAAATATTCATTACATATAAGCAGTCATTTTAATATAGAAAATAGATCCCACATTAAAAAAAATCTCACATTCCCCTCCCCAAATGCCTATAAAAGGGAGGGATGTTTACTTGAAAAAAGGGTAAAAAAGAAGAAAGGAATGGTGGGAGCCTTGGATCAAATCAAGAGGGATTATGCTTGGCTCTACAATGCCAACCTTTGGTAAGTCTTCAACTTTTTTCTTCTTATATTTGTTTAGTTTTTTAGGCATTAGAATTAGTAGTTAGTTTTTTAGGCTTTAGAATTTGTAGTTTGAATATTTTTAGTCTTTTTTATTGTAATATAGCTTTTATATTTTAAATAAAGTTCAATTTGATCATTTACCTTTTAATTAATGCTTTAATTATTTAATTTATTTGTATGCTTGCATGATTTAAATTTATATAGCATATTTGCTTAGGAAAACACTTAATTCACAATTAGCTAAATAATTAGAACATTTTTAGGACTAGTCACTTAATTAATTAAATATTTTTAAATAGAAAGATAATTGTAGTAAGGATGGTGTATTTAATTATATACCTTAGGTACACTAAGTGATCGGTGTTTTAACGTACTAAGATATTGACCAAGAGTGTACTTTAGTATCACATTCGATATGTCATCTCAACTTAGAAAATGACAAATAATATAAGGTTAGAATAAAAATAAAATCAATTAGGTAAAATAATTAGAACCACAAATAGTATTATTAATTTTTCTAAGTGTTTAGTTGGTAGTGTCCAATTGTTTGAATGTTATCGTATTACATTTGGTAAATTAATAATTTAATAGGACTTTAATTATTTAATTAATGGAGTCTAATTAGATAGAACTTAAAATTGACAACATAATAATGGGTCATGCATTCAAACCTTCTGGAGCAGAGTTTATATTTCTTCAAAATACGAGTTAAGGTTTTCTATTATAGGATGTCTTATTCAAGCTCTTATTTAAAAGAAATGTATTTTCTTATTCAAAAGGATATCCTCATTCGAACGATATTGATCTGACAATGATGAACAAAATTAATATTATTATCTAAGATGCCACGTGTAATTCATTTGACAATGATGAACAAAATTAATTTTATTTTTTGAATGTATCTAATTATTTTTTAAAAATAAAGTTTGTGGGATCAAGATTTAGAAATTAGATTGTTTGATGTGGAAATATAATGAACATAAGTATATTTTGTTTAAATAATAATAATATTAAAATAAATAAAAAATAAAAAAATTAGAATCGGGTATCTGAAAATTTGTGATTTTATGACCCAGGCCCGACTCAAAAAATGACGGGCCGGGTAACTGACCCAGACCAAAAAAATCAAGTAAATACCCGATTTTTATGTTTAGGTATTTGGGTATTTGGGTCGAGTCATTCAGGTCGGGTATTTTTGAACATCTCTACATATTTTCTTACGAGAAAACCTAATTTATTATAAGAATGAAGAGAATTTAAGTAGGTATAAAAATCATTGTAAATTATACATAGATTATTACCAAGAAAAAATATAGGTATCGAATTTCTTACCCAATATCACCAAAATTTAAAAGAGCTCAACTTAGGGTTAGAATTTATGTACAAACGTATTTTTCTATGAGAATACCTGATTTATTATAAGAATGTGAGAATTTTAATAGGTACAAAAATTATTATAAATTATACATTATTTTTTTATCAAAACCATACGAAAAAATAGGCACCGAAATTCTTACACGAGATCACCAAAATTAAAAGGAGCTTAACTTAGGGTAAATATTTCTGTACATACATATTTTCTTATGAGAAAATTGAATTTATTATAAGAACGATAAAATTTTTAGTAGGTACAAGAATTATTACAAATTATATATAATTTCTTACTAAAAACCGTAAAAAAAAGTAGGTACCAAATTTCTTACATAAAATCACCAAAATTAAAAGAAACTAAATTTAAGGTAAGCGTTTTTGTACATATATATTTTTCTACGAGAAAACTTAATGTATTAAAAAATGATGAGAATTTTAATAAATATATAAATTATTAAAAATTTTACATAATTTATTACAGAAATTATAAGAAAAAAAAGGTAAATACCAAAATTTGTATCATATTTTACTTTTTTTTTACCTTATTTTAAAATTGATTGATTAACAGAATAATATTTAAATATTATTTGTTATTTTTATAATCGAACGACTATTAATTACTCGGGTGAATTCAATGTTTAAAAAGCCTTAATTTTCATTTAGCCGTATATTAGGTGATTTTCTTTTAAAAAACACCGTTAGAGATCGTAATTATTTTAATAGACTCTTTTTTTCCGGAGAAGGATTGAAGTGTTAGACCTTCCCCGTTTGCATTAGTGTTTATTTATAAAGTGAATAGTAACGGTTCCAAATATTTTTAGAAATTTAATTAGAAAGGAAAGATATTAATTTAAAAAGTAATTGATTTAAATTATTTTAACTATTTAGAAATAGTTTTGACCAGCTGGAGTCATATAATTTTTTTTATAATTGAATGGTTAAGTTATTTAATTAAATTAGAATTAGCAGCCTCCTTTTCTTTTCTTTTCTTTTAAGTGTCGACAATAACACTAATTTTGATATTGGTCACCAACGGTTGAAATTTATCTTTTTGTTTATATTATTTGTTAATTTGTAATAAATTATTCTACTATTGTGACATGATCTATTTTACCTTTTGGTATATTTTTTTTATTGTTTGACACGTTTTTTCTTTTATTTTGTTTTTATTAAGGTTGGATCTGATGACGCCACGACTGATCAAGATGACACTTATTTGTTATCATGATGATCTTTTTCTGTTTTGGACCCTCCGATCGAATTTGGATACGTGATTTGCGCTCGTGGATAGTTTATCGTGACGCTCAGTTTTGATTTGCGATTCTCGGTGGTCTTTCAATAAATTAATCCCCTTTTGTGATTCGTTTGTCGATGCAGTCAAATTTATTCATGTCTATTTTTTTATCAAGTCTTTGAATGAGTTTTTAACTTTTCTTATGTATGGTCCTTGTATGATTTAAAGTGACTAATTTTAAGAAAATATTCAAATTATGCATTTAGTTTACAATGATAATTATAAACAATTATTGTAAGATCATGTGTTTTCTCGTTTAATAAATTTAACAGTTTTTATTTTAAAATAATAAAATAAAATTAATATTAATATTAAATTGATATATTAGGTAACTCAAAAGTACCAAATATATAATTAGACAAATCTTCATTATTAATTATAGCATCACTTCATTAAAATTTAACGATTGAGATTAAAGTAAAATTAATTAAATAATTCAATATTTAAACTTTTATTTTTTAATCAATGATTAAAATAAAACAAACCCTAATAATAAGTGATCACTTAAATAATTTACACTAAAAATAAATGGTTGAAATTTAAGATTGAAATAAAAAAAACAATAAGTATCGGATTTTTAACTATTCTTTTTTTATCGTGTTACTTAAAATTGTTGTAAGCGGTGCGTTTTCGTAAGTAGTTAATGGAATAAATGCAACGAAACGCCTTTGAACTAAAAGTCAGCCTTAAATTACCAGCCGTGACGCAATCGCGAATCAAGCTTATCTGCAATTTGCCATCCGTACGCGGCGGTGTAAAGGAAAATAGGAGGATGATGTTGGAAAACACTACACCCACCGCACCCGATGCCGCCCCGGCAATCAAACGCTACGCTCCTCCTAATCAACGGTAACTTCATAACCCTAAATTTCCCCCTTTCTCCCTTCCTTTCATTTACACCTCTTCCGTTTCCGTCTCTCTCCCTCTCTTATAAATTATGCTTCAAATTGCAGAAACCGTTCTCTCGGCCGCCGTAAGTCTGGAGGTCATCTTCATTATTTTTTCCGGTGGTTTTTATATATATATGTTAATAAAAAAGTGATTTTAATTTTAATTAATTTGACGGACTGAGTTGCAATTAAATCATGGTGATTGGTTTCATTGGACTAATAATGTTTGTGGGAATGATTCAGAGAAGAACCTAGGTGCCGCATTGAGAAACAATAATCTGGTTTCGGATACCAGGAGCAGCTCTATCCTGAATGAAAGTTACCATCTTCCTACTTTAATACCTTTGGAAGACTGTTCTCGAAGTGATGCTTCTCGGCTTTTAAGCAGTCGTAAGATGTCTCTGCTCACTTACTTCGAATGATTTTTGTATACTTTTATTAAGAAGACTACCCTTGTTTCTGAATTCCACTGGCATTGGTTATTCCATTACGCCCTTGAAGTTAGACTTATTGATTTTCTCACCTTTACATTTAGGTGAATTATTTAGCTTATGGTTGGAAAGGGTTTCTTCTTCTTTGGCTCCTGGTTAGGGTAGTGGCTTTATTTATTGGTTTTGAATTTTTTGATACTCGAGTAGTTTTGCTGAGCCTGATTAGTTTTGTGGAAGACTTTTCCTGGTTCAAATCCACTTTCCTTTCCTTTCCTCTATTCTTGTTTGAAAAGTATTATCTTTGTTAGATAGAAATTTTAAATGCTTTTAAGAATCCATGCATGCAATTGTATGGCAGATATACATTCATTGTTTATCTCTACAAATGCAGGTTGGGCAGCTGCCTTACATCGCTACCATAATACATCTATTGATTTGTCGGGTGAGTGGAAGAACAAGAAGCTTATAATATTTCCCATTTTAAGTTTGATTTGATTGGTTTGGAACAAATCTCATATTGGTTCATTATTTGCATGATAAGAACGATATAGTTTTAGTGATCAGATGAGGTACAAAAGCTAATTTGAGATATAATTTTCCGAACTCCCACTGTCAATAATGGTATCACATACTTTGAAACCACGATGAACACAAGTTCCATTTCCTGTCAGTCATACTAATTTTGGATTCTGTGTAAACAACTCATTCTTCCTTACATCAGCTTTGTTGATTTCTGTTGCGCTTCCACCAAAGACCGTGTCAGGTTGGCTAAAAACTCATTCTTCCTCACCCATTGCCATCCCTGAGTTTAGTCATAAACTGACATACCATTCTGTTTGAGCAGGTAAAATTTTCTGCTGAGAGAAATTGTTTCTGCATCTTCCCTTTCATATGTTCCCGGTAAATGATTTTTGGATTTCCTTGATGTGATCTCTGTTCCCCAAGGACCCCAACTCTTTTCCACCGTAGAAGTGAAGCGTCTTATAATTTCAGTCTTGCAAATAAAACTTTTCTAGGTTCAGCCATTGGTTTCCGCACAATTTTTTTTTCTTTTTCTGTGGCTTCTCTGTCCAAATAATCTTCAGCTTTCCATGGAATTCATCCATTTGGATCAATGGATCTTCATTCCACCGACTTCTAGGGCATCCAACAACTGCTCGAACAATCCACCTCTTGCTGCAAATTTGCAGCACTAGCATTATTAAACGGGTTATGTACTCTTCATCAGATTCTCCTTCAAGACCCTCTTCTGGCTGGTCAAAATGATTGTGTGCAGTTTTTGAAATATTGTTGAGTTGACCGATCTATAGAATGACCGAGAGGGGGGTGAATTGGTAATTAAAATTTTCGGTGAAGGAATTTTGGTAAAAATAAGAAAATGAAGAATACGAAGATTTATAGTGGTTCGGCCTTCAAACAAGCACCTACATCCACTACCTTAGCTCACACTAAGGATTTTTAACCCAATTCACTATTGAATTCGACCTTTTTCTCCGTTCAAGGGATAACCGTTACCCAACGAATCAATCTTTTTACCCAAAGATTGATTCAACCTCACAAGGTTACAAGAAAAGGAAAGGCAAATTTAAACTCTCTCTAATAGAAGATTTTGCCCCAATACAATCAAAAACACTCCTCAAACTCTGAAACAATATTACAAAGAAAATTTTCAAGAGTTGGGTTACAAGATATTGCTATTAAGCTCAAGGTGTTGGATTTGATGCTACGATGTTGTCTTGTGGATTATTAGTTGTTAATGCTGTTGAAAATGCTTCATTTTATACCCTCTCATTGATTTCTAATCGTTGTGGTTGTTGGGAATGTAAATAAGGCCGTTGGAACTTCATCTTTCCACCATAAATGCACTCTGCAACAGGCGGTATCGAAACACGAAGAATCTGTTTTAAAACAGACCAAAATAGAAAGAGTCGTTGTGCATTTAATACAAGAAGTATCGGTATATGCTTCGATACCTTTATGAAATTGTAAATGTCGGTATCGAACCATGTTTCGGAACAGGCTAACCACCATTCAAAGTCTTAACTGCCACCAACGGTCGACTCATTTAATGCTAAAATAGCCGTTGGAGATTAAATGATGTATCGATATTGGTATCGATATCTGGAGTCATAATTGTAAATGATTTTAAAATTAATTAAAATACACGAATTGGTTCGATACTTGGTTCAAAACAGGTGTTGGCAGTGAAGAAAAGGTATCGAACTATGTTTCGATACTTGTTCTTGATCTCAAAAACAATGCTTTAAAACCCAGGTCGGTATCCATACCTGTTCTTAGTGTCGATACCCTCGTGTAAAAACACTTAGAAAATTCATTTCAAAGTTTTTGGTTTGACTTGAAAATAAAAGTTTGACTTAAGGACTTAAAAATTTATTGCAAAATAGTCCTTATACATAATTATTATATCAAAATAAATTTTAGTTTTACAATATCCCCTTTTTGATATAAAAAACCATTAAAAATTTTTAAATTTAAATTAAAATTTTAGATTCCAAAACTTTGAAAACTTTTAAAAGGACTCTCCCTTAATATATGCGTAACTTTAAATTTTAAAAAATGGGTGGTTTCCTAACTTAAAAACAAAATATTTCTCCCCTTTTTGTTAGATCAAAATCAATAGAATATAAGGCAAAAATTAAAACAAGCATAACATTAAATATAATATAATCTATAAAATATAATCCATAGCATAAAATATCAAAATCCAACAAAGTAAGTTCAAAGCATAAAGAAATAACAAAGGTGCATGAGTTCTAATATGAAAGAAAATGCGATATAATACGAAAGAAAAACATAACTAGTCCTAAAGCCAATGCAAAGCATAAAATAAAGCTTAGATCACTCATCGGCCATATCATCACCATTAAGTCCATCATCATCATCCTCTTCTTCTTCTTCCTTATTGTCATCTCTGTAGAAAACAGAGTGAAATAGTCTCTATTACTTATTTTATTACTGAGCCGAATGGCTTCTTATATAGACTCTTGTTGCAAGAGTTTTACAATAACTAAAAATAGGACTCTAATCTCTTAAACATATAGGACTCTAATCTCTTAATGAGATAAGAGTTTCAACATACTAATAACTCCTAAAATATAGGAGTTAGTCCTAATTACTTAGTCCTATTAAATAGAACTTTATCCTAATAATAATATTATTATTTTATCTAACACTTATAACTAACACTTTCCCTCAAACTGGAGTATATATGTTGTATATACCCAATTTGAATGAAAGCTCATCGAAGGTAACTCTTGGAAGGGCTTTGGTGAAAATATCTGTCAGTTGCTTCTTAGTAGACACATATTGTAGGTTTGCCACTCCACTATTGACTTTCTCGTGAATGAAGTGTCGATCTATCTCAATGTGTTTCGTTCTATCATGTTGCACTGGGTTCTTTGCTATACTTATGGCCGATTGACTATCACTGAAAATCTCAAAACTTTTGTCGCCTTCACTTTCCAGTTCTAGTTCTGTAAGTAGTTTTTTAATCCATATCTCTTCACATATTCCAAGGGTCATAGCTCTGTATTCTGACTCAGCACTGCTTTGAGAAACCACAACTTGTTTCTTGCTTCTTCATGTGACAAGATTTTTCCAAACATAGGAACAGTAGCCACTCACTGATCTTCTATCAGTCAATTCTCCTGCCCAACTTGCATCAGTATAGATCTTTACTGATCTATCTTGATTTTTCCTGAATATAAGTCCAGCACCAGGTGTAAACTTCAAGAATCTAAGTATTCTCTTTACTGCTTCCATGTGTTCTTCTTTAGGATCACTCATATATTGACTGACTACACTAACAGAGTACGCAATATCTGGTCGTGTTAGAGAGAGATAAATTAGTTTACCAACTAACTTTTGATAGGTTTCTTTGTTTGTTGGATTTTCATTCTTTTCCTTGCTGAACTTCAAGGTTGGATCCATAGGAGTCTCGATTGGTTTGCAGCCTAACATTCCTGTTTCTGTAAGAAGGTCTAGCACATATTTTCTTTGATTGATGACAAGTCCTTCTTTGGATCGGGCAACTTTCATACCAAGAAAATATCTCATGGTCCCTAGGTCCTTAGTTTCGAATTCTTTTGCCAAGTTCCTTTTTAATTCTTCTATCTCTTTTTCATTGTTTCCAGTGATAATAATATCATCTACATATACTATTAACAGAGTCATCTTACCATTCGAGTCACCTTTCTTGAATAAAGTGTGATCGACTTGACTTTGCTTGAATCCTCCTTGTATCATTGCTTTAGCAAATCTATCGAACCATGCTCTAGGTGATTGCTTTAAACCATATAGGGATTTCACGAGTTTGTAGACAATATTTTTTGTGAATTTTCCTTCTAGTCCCTCCATATAAACATCTTCTTCTAGATTCTCATTTAAAAAGACATTTTTAATATCCAACTGATGCAACTTCCAATCCATATTGACAGCTATTGATAACAAAATCCTAGTAGTGCTCAACTTTGCAACGGGTGCAAATGTTTCTTGATAATCAATACCATAGGTTTGTGAAAAACCTTTAGCAACCAACCTTGCTTTATAATTCCTTGCTATATAACACTTATAACTAACAATCTCCATCGGCATTGAAAAGTTGTTGGCTATGGCGAAGAGCTTCAAGGGCGACTCGCATGGAATGCCCTTGAGTCTCTAAGCCCGTAAATCTTGTACTTATATCATCAAAACTTGATTGGAATTGAGTTGACAAAGAGTCGAGCCTTCTATCCATGGAATCCAAGCGAGCATTTAAAGAGTTAAATTGAGGATCCAAATTGTCGAACCTCGTAGTGAGAAAAACCATCATTTCGAAATTCGGAGCAATTTGACGAAGGGGCTCGGGATCAATGGGAGGAGGAGGAGGAGCATCGCGAACCCATTCACCATTAGAGACATATTGGAAGTAGGTACGGTTAAGAGATATCTCACCAGTAAGTTCTTTCAGGGATTTCACTTTATCGAAGGAGCAATCAATTTTCAAATTCAAGAAAATAAAGCTAAGAATACAAGGAAAGATTAATTGTAAAAGATTTACCCACAAGGGAAGATTCAATAACCACCACTTTGCTCTTGTCCGTAAGAGAAAGAGTACACTTGGCATTAGTATAAAAGATAAAGACAAGAGTTAGAAAGAACTTGCCGGTGTGAGAGAAAAAACGCAAGAACTTCCACTCGAGAAGACGGTTATAGTAGTGAAATTTGAACTTGAGCAAGTTCATGAATTAAACATCGACACACCGTTTTTTTTAAGAGTATGATTTTGGTAAAGATTGAAGTGGTCAATCCTACTACGAGTATCTAAACTCTTGGCAAGAACTTCTTGAATATCAACTCGAGCACGAGATGATGAAGAGCCACTGGCTTCGGTACGAGATCGTTTCTTGGGTGCCATGATCTAAAGATTAAAATAATTTAGGATTAGTTTCATAAAAACATGTATACTCTATCAACCTAATTCAATCCTATTAATCAATAATTCAAGGTATTTGAGAATTTAAAAAAATTAAATTTTAGTGAAAAACCAATACGATAAAATCAATTTATATTCGAATGAAAAAAATTGATTTTGAAATTTTTGCAGGATATGAAAACCCATACAATAAACATTCAAAATATGTTCAAAACTCTAAATTTTAACAACCTAAAATCAAACGAAAATAAGGTTTTTCGAAAA
This sequence comes from Abelmoschus esculentus, assembly GCA_035048815.1. NCBI lineage: Eukaryota > Viridiplantae > Streptophyta > Magnoliopsida > Malvales > Malvaceae > Abelmoschus > Abelmoschus esculentus. The sequence goes on along the minus strand of JAUCBN010000016.1, from coordinate 12,116,623 downwards.
TTACCTTGATTATGAATTGGGAAGAAATTGAGGTTTTTGAAGCACCGATTGATGATATAGTGTAGGTTTGATGTAGTGATGTAAAACCCTCAAGAAAATCACTTGATTTCGTGTTAAAACTAATGGATTTGAGAGGAATTTAAAGGTTATTTGCGGCTAGGGTTTGAGAGAGTATTTGGGAATGTTTTAATGAGATTAAAAATTAAGTTTGGAGTGTTTTAAAGTATTTTGTCGCCGCGTGATTCAATACCGGTTTCGAAATATTTTGTTTTGATTTTAGTATCGATACCTTGGTATCGAAATTTGGTTCGATACTAGTTCTTCCCAGAAAATTTCCAGATGAACTCGATAAATAAGTATCAAAACATGTTCAACCTGTTTCGATACCACTTAGCTGTGCTTTGCATTTTAGGTTTCTAAAGTACTAAAAATGAGTTTCTAAAGCCGCTAGAAGCATGCAAATGATGTTATAACATGATTAAAAGCACCTAAAGTAATTTTAACTATGCGAAAAACTAAAAAAACATCATAAATATATTCAATGTCATGGATAACATGTAAGCACAAACATACCATCATACAAGACATAGAATATAAATATTCTTGCTCATCCAAAGATCAACATAAGACCATTGACAAAGTAAGAAGTATACGATAAAAATTAAAGGTATAAATTTCTTTTTGGAGTTGTCATCACTCAACTAAGATTAAGTTCTTGCACCTTTAATTCTTCTTTTGTCTTCGATAAATCTTCATGAGCATCTACCATCAAGTTTTCTTATAAGTTGACTTGAAGCTTTGGTCTTGTAGTAGTGCTCACCTATAAACATGGAATTAAACTTTTGCTTTTGGTACCCAAACTTGTTTGGGTCCATGTTGGTTAGTTTCCATAAGCTTGGTTCTTTTAGGGAGTCAAGTGGCAATAACAATAATATCATTAGAAACAATAATATTTTTAGGAACCCATATACTTCTAATCTTTTTACCTTTGTATTGCCTATGGAACTTTTCGTGTCTATAATTGTAAAAGGTCTTCCTAGTATAAGTAGTTTTAGATGATTCACCTTTAAATACGTTGTTAAAATTTACTTTGCCTAAAGAATCTTTTAGATCACTAATCTCCTTTAAGTGATCTTCCTTTACCCTAAAGAGTAAATTATACATGCTAAAATTTTTAAATTCAAGATCCTTAAATTTTTCATGCATTTCATTTCATTTAGTTTCTAATTCTCAATTAGTTTTAACTAAGGAATCATTCACTTTTTTCAACTCTAAAATAATTTTTTTGTTTTTCTTAAGAGATTTTTATATTCTAAAATTAATTTATCATATCTATCTTGCAACTCATCATAAGCATCATATAATATAGATGAAATCATTACAAGAGGGTTTAAGGGTTACCTTTGGTTCATCAAAAGCCATGAGGTTACCTCATCTTCATCGGATGTTGAATCCTCGTCGCTCCAAGTAGCAACATGAGCCTTGTGCTTTTTTTTTTCTTTTTGAACCCTTTATTTTTGTAATAAGAGCATTCGGTTCTAATGTGACCCGGTTTCTTGCACTCATAACATATGATTTGGTCACTTTCATCTTCTTGGCTTTTTTTTTGAAATCGTTCTTTCTTTGAAATTTTTGATTCCATCTTGATCTCATTAGTCTTGTGAACCGTTTGGCTACTACAGTCAATTTTTCTAATTTATCTTCTTCACTTGAGTTGCCCATTTCTAGGGGTAGAGAGGCTTTGAGGGCAATCCCTAGTTTCTTAGCTTCCATCTTTTTTTTCTCCATATTTTTCTTATCTCTCTTTTTTTTCCTTCCTTCACTTTCTTCGTAATCTCATGGGTGAGAAGTGAGCCCACGGGAGCATCAAGCTTTAATGTCTTCAAGTATTTGGCTTCAATGATAGCGGTCCTCTTGCTATCCCAAGACTCGGGAAGAAAATAGATGATCTTCCGAACTAATTTATCCTCCAAAATGATTTCATCGAATCCTTTAAGTTCGTTGATTATTACGGAGATTCTATCAAACATTTTGGTGATATCCTTATCCGGTTTCATCTTGAAATTCTCATAGTTAAGATTGAGAAGGTCGATCTTAATTTCTTTGACATCATTGGTGCTTTTATACGTTCTCTAAAAATCCCAAACTTCCTTAGTATTTTTGTACGATGACATTTTTAAATAAATGTCGGGACCAAGAGCACAAAACAAAATGTGAAGTACTTTGTCGTTTGTTGACATTCTCCTTCTTTCTTCTATCGTCATCTCGGTTCTTGTCTTTGAAACTTGTCGGTCACCTTCTTGCTTCATCGGAATTGAAGGTCTATCTTCAATTATATCTCAAAGGATATAATAATGTGGTTTAATGAAGAGTCTCATCCTATTTTTTCAATAGGGATAATTGTCTTTATTGAAGAATGGTGACTTTGTGATAGAGTGTGACTCGTTTTAACTTTGTCCGGAAGTGGAGGCCATTTGTTTTGTCTTGTGATAGAGTGTAATAATTGTCTTCATTGAAGAATGGTGGCTCTGTGATAGAGTGTGATACTTTTTCGTCACTGCCAACACCTTTTTCGAATCAAGTATCGAAATCATTTCGTGTATTTTAATTAATTTTAAAATATTTAAAATTGTGACTCCAGGTATCGATACCAGTATCAATACATCTCTTAATCCCCAACGACTATTTTAGCATTAAATGAGTTAAATGTTGGTGGCAGTTAAGACTTTAAATGGTTGTTAGCTTGTTCCGAAATATGGTTCGATACCCAACCTTACAGTTTCGAAAAGGTATTGAAGCATGTATCAATACCCCTCTATTAAATGCACAACGGCTCTTTCTATTTTGGTCTGTTTCGAAGCAGGTTCTTTGTGTTTTGATACCGCCTGTTGCAAAATATATTTATGATTAGAAGATAAAGTTCCAACGGCCGTATTTACATTCCCAACAACCACAACGGTTAGAAATCAATGAGAATGTATAAAATGAAGCATTTTCAACAACATTAAGGACTATTGAACCTCAAGCAACATCCAAACAATCAAATCCAACTCCCAAGCACTTATTGCATACTTTTTGCTTTTAACTCTTGTAATTTTATTTTGATCCTTTGTAATTGAGTTTGGGGAGAGTTTAATTGTATTTGGGGCTTATCAATCTAGTGAGAAATTTATTTGTCCATCTTTCTTTAATTTTATTCTTGTGAGGTTGAATAAATTTTTGGGTAGAAGAATTGATTTGAATTGTAACGGTTATCCCTTGAATTGGAAAAAATGTTGAATTTTTTAGTGAATTGGTTTCAAAATCCTTAGTTGGAGCTAAGGTAGTGGATGTAGAGCTTGTTCCGAAGCTTGAATCACTATAAATCTTGTGTTCTTCATTTTTCCATCTTTCGAAAAATCTTTCACCAAAATTTTTAATTGTCAATTCACCCCCTCTTGGTCATTCCATAGATCGATCAATTCAACAAGCTCTGATTATTTGGTGCGGGAAATCTGAATAGCTAAGAAAATTGAAAGATGGCGTACAAAATTGAACAGGGAGGGATAAAAGAAGGTTTTGGGATCTTCCAGCAACCTATTTTATTTAAACTCTCTTAATGATTGTAACCCCTAAATTTAACCTAATTTCTTAAATTAAAACTTAGAGTTTACGCTAGCAAAACTTGTACTGTAAGTTAGAGTTTTAATGAAATAAATTTTAACTTTTGATAAATTATAAACCAGTAATAAAGAAAAATACTGAAAACTTAACATTTAAATGACTGAAGGTTCATCCTAAGATTACACTAAACGTAAAATAGTTTTGAAAATCGATTAAATGTCCAAAATTATTACAGAAATATTGAATATCCAAAATAAAAGTTATTAAACTAAAGTTTGTAAAACATACAAAGTTCTGAAAACAAGATCCTCCAAGTATCGATGCCTAGATTTGAGTATCTGAAACAAAAACTGTGGGGTATAAACTTGAGAGTTTAAGTATGTCTCTAGTATGCAGATGAACATAATTACAGTACAGAAAAGCATAACACAGAATAAAATAGCATATTTTCAGAACACAAAATCATAATACAAAGCAGGACAGAACATGTGATGTAATGTATGTATGATATGATATGATATGCACCCAACACCGAACACCATCAGAAGAGAAGGTTTTCCTGAACCACTCTAACTCCATCACACCATCAGAAGTAAAGCTCGACTCAAAGGTGGAGTTACTGAACAGAAGTGGTTACTCAACCCAAAAGTGGAGCCACTGATCAGAAGTAATATTCACCAATAGATGATATCACTGAACTTCCCCGTACTCAACATCCAACCGATGCAATGACATGGACAGATAACAAAATCAGAACAGATAACCTAAAAGAATAACAGGAGGCATGTATAACAATTTCAGAATCAAATATTCAATTTAATATCTTAGAGCATGTCAACTATTCAATTATTTTCAAAAAAACTGACAAAATGATGCAATCAACATAATATACAGAATTTAACAGATATACAAAATATTATACACAGAAATAAACAAAAAATTATCGGGAAAGACACACTTGAAGCAGATCATTTAATGTCGATAGTGACGTCTACTGGGCTTAATCTTAGTACTAGGTCTAGCAGGCGTAGAACCTACGAGTGAAAACAAGTAAAATACCCTACTATGCCACTATACAAAAAATACACAAAACAGAACTGATCGGATAACTCACGTGCGTGTCCCGAAATCTGAAAAGCAAAAAATCATGCAAGAGGAGGGGTTGGAAGATACTTGGGGTTTGAATCCATGTCACCTGAACCCAACGGTAAATCAATTTCAGATTCTGATAAAGATAACTTCTAATAAAACATTCGAATTTAAAAGCCTCAAAAATAACACTTCTGGTTCAAATTTCGAAAAATGGATCGCGCCATCAAACTTAGAACGTCGAAAAAATAAAGTGGGACCGGGTCAGAAAAAGTCAACGCTGACGTCAGCATTGGTCAACGTTGATGTCAGCAAGGTCAACGCTGACGTCAGCAAGGTCAACACTGACGTCAACAAGATCGATGCTGACGTCAGCACTGGTCAATGTTGATGTTAGCAAGGTTAACGCTGACGTCAGCAGTGACGAGTCGGGTCAACGTTAACGTCAGCAGAGACGTCAGCCGGGGCATGGATCGAGTCACGGGTCGATCGGGTCTTGGAACAGTTTCCGAAAAACGAAAAATCTAGGAAAATCTGGAAAATCCAAAAATTTTCCCCATATTCAAATGGTTCCAGATTTTTTATTCTTCCCCCTATTCGATTCGAAATCGGTTTAAAGACACTACTAACTCTCTAACCTGAAACTGAATAAAAAAAACTATCTCAAAAATCCTTAACACTCGATCAAAACTGAAATAAAAAATCTTTTCCCTTATCACCTTGACAAAACCGAACTGAAATAAAAGAAAAAGGATTCAAAAACTTACCAAAACTCACTGAAATTGATTCGGATGAAGACAATAACTTCTCAGGTTGAAAACGGAACAAAGAAAGAGAGTGCAATGATCAGGAAAACTTCAAATGAGAAATAAAATGGGATTAAATCCCAAATTGAAACTGAAACGGAATAGAAGGGGGTATCGGTTACCAAAATAAAATTGTTAAAAAATTATTCACCAAGGGACTGAAGATTTAAAACTTTTCAAACATACCCCCAAGCTTACAGAAATGACAAAAAGGTCATTGAAATCAGAAATAGAAATCCCCAATTCCTAGGGTTCGAATTAGGGATTTAGGGTTTAAAGATTGGGGGGAAATTGAGTGTTACAATGATAATAAAAACTGATACCTCTTGTAGAGTATTTCTATAATAAAACATTTAATAGCAGTTTTATTCTACTATAGTAGTTATACTAATACTCTGACTAAGAGCCGTATGCTAATCACATTACACACTAAATAACAACATTGACTTAAATAAAACTAACATAAAAAGCAAATTTGATGCATCAGCAAGGGTGCTATCTTTTCATCATGATCGTTGAAGATGTTCAATGAATATAAGATATTGGGGATCAATTTAGGTTATAAGTTAATTCAAGTTGTAGCACAAACCAGATAGAACTGATCTATGCTTGTGGATGAATTGTTGTTTTGGTATAAATGCTGTTAAAGAAGGCTATCAATGAGCCGAAAGTTGCTATTTCTTTTAAATTTTATCATTGTAAGCATTCTATGTACGTCTGTTGTGTAGGGGCTTTTGGGAGTGTCATACTATTCATATTAGCAACCTTTCATTTTCTTTTCCGTTTCACCTTATGTCTGACCTTGTTACCATTCTCATGTATTAGACTATTGGTGGATATGCATTTATGAGTTAAAGGACCACACAAGATGGTTTTAATCTTACTGTGGTTCTCCTTGTTTCAGAAAGACCAGTTCTCTACTCTGGAGGTAGTGATTCAGCCTGGAGGAATTTCAGACTTCCCCATCAGGTATTCTTCCATCCCCCAGTTCTCCACATCTTCTTGTTGTTGTAAATCTCACGGCATCTTTCCTTGTGCATTTGTCTTGATTTTTCCTCAGATGATGTCCCCAACAAACACTACTGGACCTTCATCTGGCTCACAGATGGATTTCTTAGCTGAACTTCACCGTGCAATTCGAAATGCCAATACAGAAAACTATGGACAAAGTGTGGCATATGCGGATGTGGACTTATGAAGTACTTTATGGACTTGCATTCAAAGCACCTGTTGTATGTATTGAATAGTTACTCGAATCGAATGTTACTTATTCGGGCCATGATGTTATTTACTGTAAAACATGGTCCAGGGCATCTGCACCTTGGACATGTAATTTAGATGAAAATATTATGAGCTACGTAAGCCATACGACTGTTATATTACTTTGGAATTCTTGTCTCACGTGTGAGCTTTTGTTCTTGTAAAACTGAGGTTTTCATCATGTGTGTTTAAAGGGAGAATGACTGCTGAAATGAACCAGAGTTGTTTTGTTTACTCGGAAATTAAAGCTCTAATGCCTTTCTTAACCATCTTTTATTACAGCTTTGATGATTTACATACAAGTAGTTTCTTTTTCTAACAGAAATGAATTGGAAAATTTTGTATGCGAATGAGCAGTTACATGACAATATTTATATGGTATAACATCATTCTTTCCAGACAGGAATAATTCCTTGGGCTGCCAAACGCTTTTCAACCCAGAAAACTACATGCCTTGCTGTAATTTTCTTCTCATCAACGAGGAAAGGCTCCACAGTGCTTGCTCCTGAGCCATATGAAGACAAGGAGAAACCTTTTGGTCCTATGAAAATAAGGGGGAAATGATCAGATTATTAGTACAGTAATGGAAATTTTGGTTTTAAGTTTACCCAAATTGTAATACCTGTAAGGACTCCATCAGGGAAGAAGGCCCAGAACCAGTAGGGGCAGCCCTCCTTCAGGAATGAACCTTCCAGCTGTCCAAGTTTTAAGACATTAATAAATCCCATCAGACAAGTTTCATTTCGCATGGATTTGTTTTGGAGTGAAAATAGAGCAAAAGGAAACCTTGTTGTCTTGGAAAGTGAGTTCAATTTCAGAGATATCATCCTGAGCTTCAAGTATTGTTTTCAATGAAGGGATGACATCCTCTACCATCAACTCCGGCAATGGTTTAGCAGGAGCCTTTGCAGCAGGTTTGGGCTTTGCTGCAGCTGCTTTTGGTGCTGCCGCCTTCGCTTCCTCCTTATCACCACCACCTGCGGCGGTTGATGGTTTCATTTCAGCAGGAGCGGTTGCGTTTGTTCCAGCCGTGGCTATGTAGCAGAAAAGCAACAATCCAAGTTCAGAAGGATTTTCACATGGACAAATAAGAATGGAAAAACTACCTGTAGGAGTAGATGATTCTTGAACAGCAGAACAGGCGATACATCCACGGGAAATAACCGATTTCCCGACCACAACCTGCAGATAAAAAAGAACTCCAAACTTACTGAACAACACTTGTTTAAAGATGGTTGCACTATTGGACCCTTGCTTGGAAACTAAGGTCTCAATGAATCATACAAATTGTTAGCATATAGTAGTAAATAAAGTACCATTGAGAGTGTGGTAGGCAATGAAGATGAGGTGAGTCTGGAGCTGGAACTGAGATATGAAGTAGAAGATGGAAAGCTTGAGAAGCCAATTGTTGTTGCTCGCAAAATCGCCATTTTCATACTTGAGATTTTTTTTATTCCTGTGCTAATTTTTGTTCAGTCATCAAAACAGTTCTGTTTTTTTTCCTTCGTTTATTCTAGGCAGAGGAAGAAAACATTTCTGAGCATACAATAGAAGAAGAGAGTTTTCTGATCCACACAAGGTTTAGAAGAATCTCCACCACTGGTTTCTTCAAATTTGTTTTTTCATAACTGGAAGTAATCTTTTTTATATTGAATTGGTGGTCCAATCAGAATTGACATTCCTATCCCCCAAATAGGAAACTATCATTCGTTCTACCACACTGTTCCCTACGAGTGTGTAAAATTATCAAGTCTATACTATTTTTATAAGAAACCAGTGAGAAACTATGAAGTTAGCTTCTGTTTTTGATGCCCTTATCTCGTAGGGTGTCTTCTTCGCAAAACACACCTTCGACAATAATTAAACCAATCATCACTACGGCAAAATTGGGTTTTAGTGTCTTTTATAGGGGGTTTTAAGTTAATGTCGCAAAATTTATATTTTTAGTATTGTTTTTATAAAATCGTCATTATAAATATCACTAAAAATCATGTTTTTAACGGTATTTTTTGATAAACGCCGATATAATAAATAAATAAATAAATATGAAAGTAAATTAAAAATGTAATTGTGGTGTTTTAAACACATGACCTTGCAATTTTTTTCCCTTTAATGTTAACCACCAAACTAAACATCTATTTTTAATATAATTTAACAATAAAGCATTTTGAAATAGTGTCCTCGGTGGGAATTTTATTTTTGTAAGATTTAATAAATCATTTGACTTTTCAACTACACAAATTATCATTTTTCATACGATTCAAATTTTCTTTATTTCTCGGAGGTTCTCCCTGCCCCCTTTTGTTATGATCTCCTTCACCGTCGGTGCGTGGCTGTTACTACCACCACCGAAAAAATCCTCTCTCTCGACCTTACCCCCTGACCACCACTCGCAGCAGAGGTTGTCGTCGTTGTGGTTGTTGCTCAAATCATGTAAGCTCGTCGACCAAAGCTCCTCCGATCTATCCATCATCGTTGTGGCTGTTGTCGCCCTCTCTTGTGAGGCTACAAGGGCTAACTTATCTGCTCTCGACTAGATCGGTTCCGGCGACGAATCTATCCGTCAAAGACAACATCAGAGTTTCTAGCGACATCAAAGTCTTACTTAATGGTTCCAAATTGGTAGTTAGATCTAATAAATAAAAGAATCCTCAAGACCCCAAAGATAAAAGACTGAACAACGACTTTTATTTCCTATTAGTTTCTATCGTAATTTGTTGAGAAAATTGTTTAAAAACTAAAACTTGAAAATAGGATAGTTGCTTCTTGGTTGGTTTATCTCCATTGATATCATAAAATTAAGAAAATAAAAAAGAGTATACATCATTATAATGCTATAATCTTATGCCTTCGTCTTCAGTAGTGTGTTTAAGTGTCTTAGATTTTTGTAGGGTACTTGAAATTTTTCAAAAGAACAAATGACAATTTGAGAGAAAACACTTTCTATTATAACAAAGGTTTTTGAGAGGCATTGTGTAACTGCCTGATACTCTTGCTTTTGAATTGAAGGAGACTCTGTCGACTAATCAAAGAAAGCAAACAGATGAAGAACATTATACCCAGAATATGAAGGCGTGGAAGAAGAACATTATACCTATATAGTTCATGATTGGCTGATGAAAGAAGTTCTGGTGTCGCTCCATCAGCTTCCTGAAATTGGTGCTATTTTGTTTTTTCAAGAGAATTTTGAATGACAAGAAGATTGTGAAAACGAAGTGGATCAAGAAAGCACACAGATGAAGAACAAAGAGAAGTGGGAGGGAAGATTATTGTGTAGGCTTAGCAAAAGATGTGAAGCTTATGTTTCATGGTATATTAAATATAATGGCTACCTCTCTTTATATAAGGAAGGAAGAATCCTGTTAACAAACTAACTGAAATCTTAACTGTATAACAACCTTCCTTCATCTATTCTTCTAATAGACTCTTACCGAAAAATATGGGGAGGATTCAAAGTTGAGTTATGATCTTGCAGACCAGGTTAGTAAGAATAGATACATTAGTATGAAGCCATATTTTTTTGTATTTTTTTATTTATATCTTTTTCTTTTCTTATCAACAACCTAAAAATTTGTTTATTTGACTTATTTATCAAGAGAAGTAACATGTTTGGTCTATTAAGTTTTAGTTCCAACTTTTTGTTATATTTTTTTACAAGGTGGAGAGCTTTATTCTCTACGATATGACTTAACAGTTTTATTTTTTCTATACGTAGCCATGAATGGTCTCACATCATTTAAAAGACACCACATAGATAAAGCTTGGAGATGGGATAACCCATCTAAAAGGAGATATCGAGAATTTTATCAATGTAATTTTGATATTGTTGGTCAATACGAAAAGATGGGACCAAACTTTTAAGTTGTAAGAATTTTGTCTGAAATACTCAACGCACTAAACATTGGGGATTGTGAGGACAATAGGATGTTGAAACTGAATATGTTGTTGAAGAGCAAAAATCATCTATCTCTTTATCATGCATCCATCCATGCCTCTTGTTAAAAAATTTTAAAACATTGAATTTTAAACTTTAACCCTTATTTTCTATATCTTAAACCCTAAACCTACCCCCTAAAAATATATCCTACCCCTAATTCTCTAAACCTTAACCACAACCCCTAACCTTGAATGATGAACCCTAAACCATCTAATTTAAAGTGGAGGCACAAATGGAGGTATGAAAAAGAGAGACAATTTGAACCCACTGTTGAAAGCACCTTGTCCCTAAATGAAGATATTTTGAATACAAAATACAAATACGAGTTTGAAACTAATTTAATTCTACTCCTTTAATTTTGGTAATAATGTACAGATTATTTGGAAATCAATTATTTTATTCAAATCTTTTGCTAAAAGCGAACTGATGCTATCACCATACCAAGTTTTTGTATAACTATTGAGATACCATTGTCGTTTTTGTATAATATGACACTTTTTGTATAACTGTTTGTGGTTTCTGAAAAATTATTATGCCAAGATGGTTGATCGATTATATATGATATAATATTATTTTTGTTAAGAATGATGTTACTAGCGACGTTTGTCAAGACAAATGCTACTAAAAATAAGTCTTTAGAGGAGTTTTTGGTTAAAAATGCCACAATAAATCATGATCAATTGTGGCGCTTGTGTTTCCAAATACCGTTAAAGAGCAGTTATTTGTGCGTTTGTATTTCCAAATGTCGCAATAGATCTTGACTTGTTGTGGCATTTTGAATAAAAAACGCCACAAATTATTACGGCGTTAGTTTCAGCAGTACTTCTTGCGACGTTTTTTTTGAATGTTAAAAAGCTTTTAGCGACGATAAAAAACATCACTATAAAACTAAAAAAATACCGTTAAAGATCAATTTTGGTGTACACGTGTAGTGTATGTTGTATGTGTTGAGTTGATCGATGTTGAATAATGACCGAGAGGGGGTGAATTGGATATTAAAAAATTTGGTAGGAGATTTTCGGTATAATTTGAGAAATAAGGAACACGATGATTTATAGTGGTTCAAGCTTCGAACAAGCTCTACATCCACTATCTTAGCTCCCACTAAGGATTTTGAAACCAATTCACTATTGAATTCAACCTTTTTCTAGGTTCAAGGGATAACCTTTACAAGCAAATCAATTTTCTACCCAAAATTGATTTAGACCTCACAAGGTGTTACAAGAGATTTGGTTTGGCTAAGAAGAATTCTCTCACAAGAAATAATAACCCCAAATACAAACAAACTCTCCCCAAACTTAAATTACAACTGATCAAAGTGAAATACACAAGTTGGGAGGCTAGAATATGCAATGAAGTACTTTGAGTTGGATTTGTGTGCTTGGATGTTGCTTGAGGTTCAATAGTCCTTAATGCTGTTGAAATTACTTCATTTTATACCATCTTATTGATTTCTATCCGTTGTGGTTGTTGGGAACATAAATATGGCCGTTTAGACTTCATCTTCCCACCATAAATGCACTCTGCAGTAGGCGGTATCGAAACACGTACTACCTGTTTCGAAACAGACCAGGAATAGAAAGAGCCGTCGTGCATTAAACCAAGGGGTATCGAACCATGTTTCGATACCTTTTTGAAACTATGAAGGTTGGTATCGAACCATGCTTCGGAACAGGCTAACCACCAATCAAAAAATTAACTACCACCAACGGTCAAAACATTTAATGCAAAAATAGTCGTTGGGATTAAGGGTGGTATCGAACCATAGTTCGATACTAGGGGTCAATTTTTAATTGATTTTAAAATACTTAAAAAAATGTACGAAGTGCTTCGAACCATGCTTCGAAACAGAGGCTGGCAGTGAGCTCCTTTGTTTCGAATGGTGGTTCGATACATGTTCTTGAACACAAGAATATGGCTTTGAAAATCCAGGGGTATCGAACGGTGTTTCAAAACAGAGGCTGGCAGTGAGCTCCTTGTTTTGAATAGTGGTTCGATACCTATTCTTGAACATAAGAACATGGATTTGAAAATCCAGGGGTATCGAACCATGGTTCGATACCGTCGTACAAAAACACTTAGAATTTTGTTTTAAAATCTTTGTTTGACTTGAAATAAAAAATATTGACTTAGGGACTTAAAATTATTTTAAAGAGTAGTCCTTCTATTTAATTATTATATCAAAATCAAATTTAGTTTTACAATCTCCCCCTTTTCGTTATAACAAAACCATTTAAAGATTTTTAAGTTTAAGTCAAAATTTTTGGATTTAAAAACACTTTGAAAACTTTTAAAGACTCCCCCTTAATATGTGCAAATTTTTAAATACATTAAATATGGTGGTTATCATAAACTTAAAAGCATAAAAATTCTCCTCCTTTTTGTTAGATCAAAATCAATGAACTATAAAGAAACATAAGACATTAAGGAGAAAAATTCATAAACACAATCCATAGCATTAAATATTAAAAGTCCAAAGTAAACAAAATTAAAAAGGAAATAATAATAGGTGCATATGGTCTAATTATGAATGCAACAAAAGCTTAAGAAAACATAGCTAGTCCTAAAAGCCAAATAGCAAAGCATAAAGGAAAAGGCACTAATCACCCATCTCATCATCATCATCACTCTTGTCTTCATCCTCGCCGTCTCGTCTTCCTCGTCATCTTCATCCTCAACATTGGTATCTTGCTCGTGAAGTTCTTGAGTATACCGAAGGGCTTCGATAGAGATGCGCAAGGCATGACCTTGAATCTCTAGTCCCGTGAATCTAGTATTCATAGAGTCAAAACTAGATTGAAATTTAGTGGACATAGAGTCAAGACGACCATCCATAGAATCCATGCGAGCACTCAATGAACCAAAGTTGTTATTTAAAGTATCAAATTGAGTGTTAATGGATTCAAGCTGAGCATCCAAGTTGTTGAACCGAGTGGTAAGGAAAGCCATCATGTCAACATTCAGAGCAACTTGATGAATAGGCTCGGGATCAATGGGAGGAGGAGGACCACGAGATCATTCATCGTTACCGGAATAAACAAAATGGGCACGGTGAAGAGAAGTCTCACCAATGAGTTCTTTCAAAGATTTTACTCGGTCTAAAGAACAATCAATTCGCAAATGCAAGAATATGGAACTTAGAATACATGCATAAGGAAAAGATTGGACAAGAGGGGTGGCTCGGTTTTTAACATGCCAAACAATTTCAGAGAAGACAATTTGGGCGAGATTTGGTCTAAGACGTTGACGAAAACATTCTAGCCAAAAACTATCTACTAGACGTATACGAGAATACTTACCATTGGATGGACGAATCCACCACGAGATGATAAGATGAAGAAAACGATCATGTACGTCAAGACAAGATGCGGCTCTGATAAATTGGCCTAGAGCTTCCTCATCGGTTTCACCCTCATCCTCAAGGCCAAAAACCTCCTCAAGGGTCGAGACATCGATTTGAAAGAGTTTTCCCATAAGAAAAGACTCGATGGCTACAACTTTGGTTTCGTCCATAGGATCAAAGAGACAAGTGGCATTAATGTAAAAAATTAGGACGAGAGTAGGAAAAAATTTACCGGAGTGGGTAAGAAATTGCAAGAAGTTCCATTGAACAAGAAGATTGTAATATTTGAATGGGAACTTGATGGAGTTCATGAAATGGACATCGACCCTACGCTCTTGTTTAAGACGGATATGGCGAAAGAGGTTGAATTGGTTGACCCGTTGAGGTGTATCTAAGCATCGTGTAAAGACTTCTTGGACATCAACACGAGTAGAGCGTGATGAAGAACCAGCCTCGGTACGAGATCGTTTCTTCGGTGCCATAATCTAGATATTTCACAAAATTATTTGATTAGTTTGATAAAACATGTATGCTATATAATCAAATTCAATCCTATGAAGTAATCTAGCAATTCAAGGTATTTGAAAATTTTATCAAAAATTAAAAAACCAAAAAAAATCGAAAAGGATTTATATTCGATTGAAAAAAATCGGATTTAAAAAAAATTGTAGGATTATTAAAACCCATACAATAGACAATTGAAATATATTCAAAATCTAATTTTTAACAATCTAAATCCAAACGAAATTAAGGTTTTTCGAAAATATACCTTGAGTGTAGATTAAGATGAATCAAGTGATTGTTAAGCACCGTTTGTTGATATGATGTAGTCTTTGATACGTAGATTAAAATCCCTCAAAGAAAACGTGAAGATTATGTATTAAGAGAGGCGGATTTGAGGAGATTATAAAGAAAGGGTCGGCTAGGGTTTGATGTTTTAAGTTTGGAAGTGTTTTAAAGTGATTAGAATTAGGTTTGGGGTGTTTTAAACCAAACTGTCGCCGCGTGTTTCGAACCAGGTAACGAAACAAGCTTGTTTCGATGCCAGTATCGAATCAGGTATCGAAGCATCGTTCGATACCTGTTCTTCCCAGACACTTACCAGATGAGATGATGAACGGGTATCGAAACATGGTTCGATACCACCGAGGAAATCTTTGCATTTAGGCTTCTAAAAGTACTATAGATGAGTTTCTAAAGCTCCTAAAAGCATGCATATGATGTTATGACATGATTAAAATGCATGAATAAGTTCATACTCCCCCTAGCAAAATGCATGGAGACATCAAGATACAAAGAAAAATATAAGCATGGTGTCAATCAATATTCAAGCAAAAATGCATAAAAATAACACTTAAGAGGTCAAGGTAGGCTAGTTAGACCTAACTCTCTCCTAAGGGTCCAAAAACGCTCCTTATCCAAAGGTTTCGTAAAAATGTCCGCTAATTGGTTTAAGGTGTCAACAAACTCTAAAACAACATCATTTTTAGACACATGATCTCTAATGAAGTGGTGTCTTATTTCTATGTGCTTAGTTCTAAAGTGTTGAATGGGGTTTTTGGTAAGACATATGGCACTAGTATTGTCACACTTAAGAGGTATGGTGTCTACCTTAATGCCATAATCTAAGAGTTGTTGCTTCATCCATAAAACTTGAGCACAACAACTCCCTAAGGATATGTACTCCGCTTCGGTGATAGAGAGAGCTACACTATTTTGTTTCTTTGAGAACCAAGATATGAGCATACTACTTAGGAATTGACAAGTTCCGGAAGTACTTTTCCTATCGATCTTACAACCACCATAATCCGTATCCGAATAGGCATGAAGATCAAAGGATGAGAATTTAGGATACCAAAGACCTAAACAAGGGGTGTCTCTAAGGTATCTAAAGATTCTCTTAATGGCAACTAGATGTGATTCTCTAGGACTAGCTTGAAACCTAGCACACAAGCAAACACTAAACATAATATCCGGTCTACTTGCGGTAAGGTAAAGCAAAGAACCTATCATTGATCTATACAAATTAGAATCAACACACTTACCTCCTTCATCCTTGTCAAGCTTAGTAAATGAGCTCATTGGAGTGGCTTGAGGTTTCACATTCTCCAAGCCAAACTTTTTGAGCATATCCTTGATGTATTTTGCTTGATTGATGAAGGTGTCATCCTTCCTTTCCTTAATTTGGAGTCCCAAAAAGAATGAGAGCTCCCCCATCATGCTCATCTCGAATTCACCTTGCATTAGCTTAGAAAATTCTTGACAATAACACTCATTAGTAGATCCAAAAATAATATCATCAACATAAATTTGAACTACTAAGATGTTATTTTTAAACTTTTTTATAAAAAGTGTAGTATTCACCTTCTCTTTTTCAAAACCTTTTTCAATTAGAAAGTTTGAAAGCCTTTCATACCAAGATCTAGGAGCTTGTTTCAAACCATATAAAGCTTTTGTTAATTTAAAAACATGGTTTGAAAATTTTGAGTCTTCAAAACCCGGTGGTTGTTCAACATACACTTCTTCATTTATAAAACCATTTAAGAAAGCACTTTTGACATCCATTTGAAAAAGCTTGAAATCATGATAACATGCAAATACAAGTAGCATCCTAATGGCTTCCATTCTAGCTACGGGTACATAGGTTTCACCGAAATCTATTCTCTCCTCTTGAGTGTAACCTTGAGCTACTAATCTAGCTTTGTTTCTTACAATGTTACCACTCTCATCTAGTTTGTTTCTAAAGACCCATTTAGTTCCTATAGTAGACTTATTACTAGGCCTATCAACTAATGTTCATACATTACTTCTCTCAAATTGATTTAACTCTTCTTGCATAGCCAAAATCCAATAATCATCACCTAAGGCTTCTTTGATATTTTTAGGCTCTATGCATGAGATAAATGCAATATGATTCATTAATCTAAGAGAAGAACGAGTAGTTATCCCCTTGGATGGATCACCCAAAATTTCACCACTTTTGACATAGTTGAACTCCCTTGGGTAGCTCACTTCCTTTTCTTCAAGTTTTACATTTCCTAGAGCTTCTATTGGAGGATCTTGTGCTTCCTCATTGCTTGGAATCTCATCCACCTTTGATGCTTGTCCATCATCAATGGTTTCAATGATTCCTACATCATCATCATCACAAGAATCCTTCTTAGGAAGGAGGTTATTATCGAAAACCACATGTATAGATTCCTCTACAACTAAGGTTCTTTTGTTGAAAACTCTATAAGCCTTAGAATTTAAAGAGTAACCAAGGAAAATAGCTTCATCACTTTTTGCATCAAATTTACCTGAATTTTCCTTTCCATTGTTCAAAACAAAACACTTGCACCCAAAAGGGTGAAAATAGCTAATGTTAGGCTTTTTAGATTTTAAAATCTCGTAAGGAGTTTTCTTTAAAATAGGCCTAATCATTATTCGATTTATGATGTAACAAGAAGTGTTTGTGGCTTCCGCCCAAAAGTATTTAGGTAAATTGTTTTCACAAAGCATGGTTCTAGCCATTTCCTCTAAAGTTCTATTTTTCCTCTTAACTACCCCATTTTGTTGAGGAGTGCAAGGAGCCGAAAAATTGTGGCTAATACCATTTTCATTACAAAAATTTTCAAAATCTAAATTTTGAAATTCGGTTCCATGATCACTTCTAATATGAGAAATTCTTTGATCAAGATCATTTTGAGAAATGTTTGAAAATGTGATGAATTTTTCTAAGGCTTCATCTTTAGAGCTTAAGAATAAAACCCAAGTATATCTAGAGTAATCATCAACAATAACAAAAGCATATGATTTTTCACCCAAGCTAGTAGTCCTAATAGGTCTAAAAAGATCTATATGGGTCAATTGTAATACTCTACTAGTTGAAACATCATTAATGGACTTAAAAAAAACTCTCTTTTATTTACCCTTAACACATGCATCACAAATTTTATCCAATGAAAATTTGAGCTTAGGTAAACCTCTAATTAGATTTTGGGAGGTAAGTTTCTCTAAAACACTTATGCTAGCATGACCAAGTTTCCTATGCCATAATCATGCATCATTTTCATCACAAGCAACTAAGCATGCATGAGATAAGTTTATGTCATCTAGATGCACCATGTAGATATTTCCTATGCGATGACCTATGAGCATTGTTCTATTGGATTCTATGTTAATAATTTTGTAACCACTTTTATCAAATGAAACATAGAAACCTTTATCACACAATTGACTAATGCTCAACAAATTATGCTTAAGACTATTAACAAGTAAGACATTTTCAATAAGAATAAAGGAGTGATTAACAATAGAGCCAATACCCTCAATTTGGCCTTTGGAGTTGTCACCAAATGTCACTACTTCACCCTTTTTGAGCTCTAACTCCTTAAATCGTCCCTTGTCTCCGGTCATATGCCTTGAGCATCCACTATCAAGGTACCATATATTTTAACTTGAAGCTTTGGCCTTGAAGCAATGCTCAACCTACAAACAAAAATTTAGTTTTTCACTTTTGGTACCCAAATCATTTTGGGTCCATGAGAGTTAGTCCCTAAAAGCTTGGTTCCCTTGGGAATCTAAAAGGCAATGACATTTAAATTATTAGAAACAATGAGTTCCTTAGGAACCCAAACAGTCCTAATTTTTCTATGTCTAAAATGTCTTTGAAAACCTTTTTGTTTGTGGTTTTGAAAATTCCTTTTCACATGGTTGGGTTTTGAAGAGCTTCCTTTTTCAAAGGTTGAACTCCCAACCACCTTAATTTGTTCTTTAAGCTCATTCACCACCTTGTGGTGATTTTCACTCAATCTTGATATAAGGTTGTTTAAATCAACATTTTCTTTTTAAAAAATTTTAAATCATCATTTAAATCAATAACCTTTTCTTCCAAATTCAAAATCATTTTAGTCAAAGAATCATTTTTCATTTCTAAATCGGAAATGGTTTTCTTGCTTTTCAAAATGGATTCTTTGAATTTTAAAACCAACTCATCATATACATCTTGTAGTTCATCATAAGCATCATAAAGCTCATCATAAGATAAATCATTACAAGATGGTTCAAGGGTTACCTTAGGCTCATCAAGAGCCATGAGACACAAGTTGGCCACCTCATTGTCCTCATCGGATGATGACTCCTCATCACTCCAAGTGGCAACATGAGCTTTGTGTTTCTTCTTCTTCTCAAAACCCTTCCTTTTGTATAGGGGGCAATCGGTCCTAATGTGATCGGGCTTCTTGCATTCATAGCAAATAATTTGATCTTTCTCCTCTTCTTTGCTCTTTGCTTTGAAGTCCCTCTTTCGTTGGAATCTTCGATTCCTATTTGCCCTCATGAGCCTTGTGAATCTTTTGGCCACCATGGCCAATTCCTCTAGCTCTTCTTCTTCACTAGTGTCCACTTCTTCTTGTGACAATGAAGCTTTAAGAGCAATCTCTTTCTTCTTTTTCTCTATTTCCCTCTTTTCTATCTTTACCTCTTCTTCTCTTCCTTTCTTCATGATCTCATGGGTAAAAAGAGATCCCACAAGAGCATCTAGCTTTAGAGTCTTTAAGTCCTTGGCTTCAATGATAGCCGTCCCAAGACTCGGGAAGAGAGTAGATAAGCTTCCTCACGAGTTTCTCTTCCGGAATAATTTCACCAAAACCCTTGAGACCATTGACAATCACGGAAAATCTATCGAACATTTTAGTGATGTCTTCATCCGGCTCCATCTTGAAATTTTCATAGTTTAAATTGAGAAGACCAATCTTTGTTTCCTTCACATCGTTGGTGCCCTCATAAGTTGTCTCCAAGGAGTCCCCATTGAAGAAGGATGGCTTGGTGATAGAGTGAGAGACTTGTTCCACGAACCGAAAGTGAAGGTCATTAGATTCTTGTTGTAGAGATGATCAACAACCCTTGGATCTTCTTTGGTGGAGGTGAATCCCTTCAAAGATCTAGCTCTGATACCAATTGTTGAGTTGATCGATATTGAATAATGGCCAAGAGAGGGGTGAATTGGATATTAAAAAATTTGATAGGAGATTTTCGGTATAATTTGAGAAATAAGGAACACGATGATTTATAGTGGTTCAAGCTTCGAACAAGCTCTACATCCACTATCTTAGCTCCCACTAAGGATTTTGAAACCAATTCACTATTGAATTCAACCTTTTTCTAGGTTCAAGGGATAACCTTTACAAGAAAATCAATTTTCTACCCAAATTTGATTTAGACCTCACAAGGTTTTACAAGAGATTTGGTTTGGCTAAGAAGAATTCTCTCACAAGAAATAATAGCCCCAAATACAAACATACTCTCCCCAAACTTAAATTACAACTGATCAAAGTGAAATACATAAGTTGAGAGGCTAGAATATGCAATGAAGTACTTTGAGTTGGATTTGTATGCTTGGATGTTGCTTGAGGTTCAATAGTCCTTAATGCTGTTGAAATTACTTCATTTTATACCATCTCATTGATTTCTATCCGTTGTGGTTATTGGGAACATAAATATGGCCGTTTAGACTTCATCTTCCCACCATAAATGCACTCTACAGTAGGCGGTATCGAAACACGTACTACCTGTTTCGAAACAGACCAAGAATAGAAAGAGCCATCGTGCATTAAACCAAGGGGTATCGAACCATGTTTCGATACCTTTTTGAAACTGTGAAGGTTGGTATCGAACCATGCTTCGGAACAGGCTAACCACCAATCAAAAAATTAACTACCACCAACTATCAAAATATTTAATACAAAAATAGCTGTTGGGATTAAGGGTGGTATCGAACCATAGTTCGATACCAGGGGTCAATTTTTAATTGATTTTAAAATACTTAAAAAAATACACGAAGTGCTTCGAACCATGCCTCGAAACAGAGGCTGACAGTGAGCTCCTTTGTTACGAATGGTGGTTCGATACATGTTCTTGAACACAAGAATATGGCTTTGAAAATCCAAGGGTATCGAACGGTGTTTCGAAACAGAGGCTGGCAGTGAGCTCCTTGTTTCGAATAGTGGTTCGATACCTGTTCTTGAACATAAGAACATGGCTTTGAAAATCCAAGGGTATCGAATTCGATACCGTCGTACAAAAACACTTAGAATTTTCTTTTAAAATCTTTGTTTGACTTGAAATCAAAAATATTGACTTAGGGACTTAAAATTATTTTAAAAAGTAGTCCTTCAATTTAATTGTTATATCAAAATCAAATTTAGTTTTACCGTATGCTCGTCTTTCGGGATAATCTCTTCCCAATCATTTTAAAAATAGATGATTTCTCCTAAAAAAATATCAGGATTTATGTGAAAAAGAATTTTTGATACCAAAAATTTACAATGTGAAATTTTTAATCTTAAAATAAAAATAGCCTATGATCAAAAGATTTCTATAGTTAAAAATGTTATGACATTTTTCTTATTAATCAAATAAATATACATTTAAATGTATTATAAATAAAGAATTTAACTTAAATTGAGAAAAATATGGATAATAAAAAATAAATAAAGATACTTTATTAAACTTAATAAATAAATATCAGATTTAATCCTAAATTTACTATCTAAATATATTCATAAAAAATATTAAATTGAATTTAACTATAAATAAACAATAAAATCATTAAAAATCATAATAAATAATAGGGTAAATTACTAAAATAGAAATTTACTAAAAATTCATAATAAAATAATAATTTAATACTAAAATAGTAATTAAATTTCCCTAAAAATAAAATGATAATCAAACTTTTAACTATTATAAAATATCAATTAAATTTTAGGTTTCATTATAAAATAATAATTCAAACAATAAATATTTAATGTGATTATTATAAAATTTTATATAATAATATTTTTAATTCTTTATATTTATATATTTAATTAATTTAGTATTACTTTAAAAAATTATTAAAATTAATTTTTATTATTTATAAATTCTTTCAATTTAATTCATAAAACAAAATTCTAAAATTGTTGCACTATATCCGAGGCACATAACTTACATAAAATACTGAAATATGCGGTACTTCTCCTGCATTTCTCCAACCCCGTATATGTTGGGCATAAATGTTCGGCCCTTAATCGTGCTCTCATTCATGTTTTTATTTTAAATTAATAGATTTAGGTTTAAAATTAAAAGTCAGAAGTTATGAGTTAAAGAATTAAAAGTAGTATCTATTTTTTAGGGTTTAGAAAATTAAAATAGAATGTATTTTTAAGGTTTATGATTTAGGATATAAAAAATTAGGATTAGAGTTTATAATTCAAATTTTAAGAACTTTTAAAGTACGGAAGAAGGTACAATTAAGGGCAAAAGATTTTTACTCGTATATATTCACCTCTGGCAAAAAACATCTTTCTTTATTTTCCTCCTCTGTAGTAAACAACAACAAAATTAGGGGTGATAACGAGCCTAGTGCGAGCCTAGCTAAGCTTGGCTCAGAAATAATGTTATTGCGCTCAACACAGGTTCGAGGCTCGACGAGCTTGGAATTTTAGGTTTGAGCTCGGCTCGAAAACAATATTATTGGGCTAGGCTCGAGCTCGAATCTTGTCGGACTCAGCTTGGGTTTGAAGCTCGTCGGGCTCGGCTCAACTCAAATTGTTATATTTTTCTATAAAAAATAAGACTTTGTTAAAAAATCATGACCAATACTGAAATGAAATTCAATATTGAGAAAGAGAAAAGTGTCCAATTTTTTAATTGTTTTCTCTTATTTTATTTTATTGTTTTTCTCTAACCGAAGAGATTATTTTTAGTGTATATGTAACATATATAATATAATTATTTCGAGCTTGTTCACGAGCTTTTTGAATCGAGTTTGAGTAGATTCATCTTGGCTCGTTAAGGTTCCGAGATAATTCGAACCTGAATCGAACTCACTCGAATTGAACTTTGACCGAACCGAGCTCGAATAACTTGCGAGTAGATCATGCTTCGAATCTCAAACTATCTACGACACTTCATCTCTTAAATCTGGAGAAAAACACCACACAAAAGTGTGGGAAACATGACAGAGCAGTGAGACAACCAATTAGTGATATAGAAATGTCTTTTTCTCGAAAATCAATATTTTATTTGCTACTACAGGTACAGCACAAACATGAAAACATACTGGATATAACATGAAAAGAAATCCAAGCTTACCGAGAATCCGAGATTCCCTATTTTTGTATGTAATCGGATGTAACTTTAAGAAGAAGAAGGGAAGCATTTGACAGATGCCTGGAGCAAACTGGACTCCTAAACAGAATTCATTGATCTATGAATGATGAATGCACCAGAACACATGAAACGTAGTGGAACCTTTGTGCCATTATTGTCGTATTTCAGCAGTTTATGCGCCGGAAAAAGTGGAACAACTTTGGAATTTCGCTCTCAGGACTAGATAAAAAAATATGCAAATAATAAAGGTTAAATTTAGTGATTTTTTAAAAGTAAGATTAACTTAATTGAATATATAAATATAGATAATTAAATATTTTATTGTACAAAATTTTATAAGTCAATAAATATTTAACGATCAAATTATCATTTTATAACATTTAAAAGTTTGATTATCATTTTTTAAGATTAATTATTATTTTAGTACTTTACCGTAAATAATAATTAACATATTAAATTGTATAGAGAATTTTACTTGTATAGTTTCCATTAAAACGGACATAACTTAAGATCTCAGTATCGGATTAATGCGTCTTAAAATGTGTTGGAAAAGTAAGAGATAAACAAATGTGTTTGCAAAAGACATTAACTCATAAATACTCGAATCTCATCTAAAAAACCGACTCAATTCGGATGAAATTCTAAACTTAAAAAACTTCATCTTTTTATCTAAAATGCATTGCGTTAGTCCTTTCCTATGTGTATTACCTCAATCTTAAACTTAAACAATAAATTTATTTTTTTAGTGTAAAATATAAATAAAAGCAAACACAAAAAAATAATTTTGATTCTTATGTGGGAGGGTTCCTATTCCCAGGGACATTGTTTTAACCTTTTTGTTTGGAAATTTATATATCTCATATATTATTAAGAAGAAAAATTAGGCTTTGCTTGATGGAAAAGAAAGAAAATAAGGACGAAGAATTGAAGTGATGAAAAATAGAAGGATGAAAAATATATATATTTTTACTGGTGTGCTTGATTGAGAGAATAAAAAATTAGAAGAAAAAAATATTTTTTTTCTATTGTTTTGTACGATAGAAATATAAGAGAAGATAAAATTAAGCTTTAAAAATTATATTTTATTTTTAATTTTTATAATTTAGCCTAATATTTTTAGTATCATTATTTTATTCAATTTTGTCTCTAAAAAATTTATTGCATCTAAAATTGACCCATATTTGTTTTCAGTTTTTAAGATTTAATCTAATATTTTAGTATAGTTATATTTTTGTTCAATTTAATCCCTAAATCATTTCTTTAATTCAAGATTAACCTACATGTATTTTTATATTTTTTTATAATTTTGTCCAATATTTCTAATATGATTTTATATTTTCTAGTTTAGTATTTAATCTAAAATTGACCTGTATTTATTTTTATATTTTATAATTTAATTTAATTTATAATTTAATCTTGAGAGTCAATGTAACATCCATTACTTGGTATAAAAAAACAATTGTAGACTAGAAACATATTTTAAAAAAACATATTCGATTATATGAAAGTAAGAAACCAACATGAACATAAAGAAGAAACGATTAACTAAAGTCACCCGAGAAAATAAACCTTTAAAAAATTTCAAAAAAATAAACTAGTTAACAAAAATTGAATTTTGATGATTTTACTAGATTCAAACCCAAAAAACATTCAAAACTTGAATACAAGTTCAATATAATTAGAAACGTCTATACCTTTGTTTTGGTAATAAAAAGAATTTTAGATCAAAGTAAATTTAAGCAAATTGAGGTTTGGGACTAATATAAATAATCCATAAGTTGAATTTTAAGTTAAAAATTCAGTTTCATGTGCGTTTTAGACTCGTTAATTTCAATTAGACTTAATTATAAATTCTTGTTGAAATTTGAAGGTATTTCAAAAAGTGAAATAAACCTTAATGATAAATTACTTAATGATAAACCTTAATGAAATAAACCTCAATTTCGATTATACTTAATGATAAATTCTTGTTGAAATAATTTTTTTGAAGGTATTATTTGCAAACATAAGTATTTTATGGGCCATTTTGAAAATATTCATAAAATACAAGGGCAAATTTTTCAAAAAGTGAAATAAAACCTTGCCTTATGAAATCAAGATCATCGTTAATATATAGACCAAATTTCAGGTTAATCCGAGTTAAAAGGAGTCCTTAGTTTCAATTATAAAATTAGTGACTGAAATATAAAATTTACAATTATTAGGTATTGGATTAAATTGAAAAATAGAAATAATTATAGGTCGACTACAAATTAAATAAAATTTAAAGAATTAAATTGAAAAAATATGACAAAAGTACTAGAAAAAACTATAAAAATTAAAAATAAATATGGGTTAATTTTTGATTAAATAAATATTTTACTGACTAAAATGAAGAAAACACTATTATATTAATAATATTGACTTTAGTAATAAAATTTAAAATAAATAAAGAGATTAAATAAAACTTTTAAGGATTAAATTAAAAAAAAACTAAAATTATAATAAAAATGCTAGACTAAACTATTTTAAATATAATTTGATAATTTTTATTTTCTACCCAATTTTTGAGAGAACTATTTGTAAAAAGAAAGGAAAAAAAGAAAATTACCCCTCTTATTTTCTTTTCCTTCAATTTTTTTTTTTTTACTTTACCAAACCACCATTAAATTCATATTTTACTTTTATCTTTTATTCGTTTCTGTCATACACTCCTTCACCCAACCAAACAGAACCTTAGTTTCTTCCCACAGCTTTAAGGATTTCGTTTAGAGAGAATATCCATTGTTTCTCGTAAACACTTGTGTTTTTCTTTTATCCGAATTCACCACTTCCTGTCCTTTTTCTTTCTTCACTAATCTCAGAATTTTCTTTACTAACAACACGTTCAATGCTGTAACAATTACCATCACATTTTTTCACTTGACAAAAACTGAACTGAGATGAGCTATCCTATCATCTTCTACTTCCAGTTCCACACATATGTCAGTCACCCAAAAGATTTTACTGTTACGATTACCAGAGTTTGTCCAAGATGTACACACAATTTTCTCAAATCATAGTAAAACACAGGACACTCATGTCTCAGACATGTGACTCTACTCAACAAGTGAACGCAAACATTTCAGCTACAAATGCCGGAAACGCGATCCTAAATTATCCAACACAGTTCAATAATAAGAACAAGAAAACGCACATCTGCTGATCACGTTTTATTCCTTGATAGCCAAAGTAAATGACAAGTTTGATGTCTACATCCATGATGTGAGATTTTTACTGCTAAGAAAGATTGGTTGCCATTGAACTGACTTATGTAGACATGTATACAAGTTTTGTATAAAAAAAATGGATTTTCCTGCATATGTATGAATCTGACTCTGTACAACATCTAAAGAACATTCTAAACTCAAAATGTAATCAAAACTCTCTGCTCTCTACAGTCTCATCCTTTGAAACCAAAGATGAAAAGTCAGAAAACTGGGGTGGGTTCAGTAATTTGAAGAGCAAAGAGAAAATAAGAAAACAGCTGGCTTTATTATTTTGGTGCTCTTCTATCTGAAATAGGACAGAATTTTAGAATATACAAAAATTACTAATCTGCAAAAGGATCCGTAATGAAAGAGCATACACAAAGATTCCATGTGATTTTCATAAACTTAAGAAATTAGAACGCTTAACCATCACTTGATGCTACTTACAATAATAGTGAATTATATGTTTTATACCAAAATTCATTTTATCAGTTGTTTAATTCTTTTACTTCTTCCATTGAAAACATATTTAATGTATTTTTTACTTCTATTATACTTTTCATCAATTGTGTATCAAAGATGTTCCTTGATAATTATATAAATTCTTGAATATTTGATAATACATACATATATTTGTTATATCTAAAGCATCTAAACCAAGAATTAAACGATCCAATGTAATGTAACTTGAAGATACAAGAATCCAACGTTAAAATGTTGCCAATGAAATAATGTTAAAAAAATTAGATACTAATACTAATTGCATAGAGCTTTAGTGTTTTTGTGTGATGGTAGTAATCTCACTATCTATAAATTTATTTAATCAATATAAAATATAAAATTAATTTATTAAAATATTAGTGTAAATTCTATACGTAATATAACTAATTTATTAAAATGTGTTACAATAAATTTAATAATTAAAGCTTTAATAATAATAATAACAATTACAATTAGATATATTATTTTTAGTATAAATTCGGGTTGGGGTTCATGTTAGGCTCAGTTTAGGGGGGTCGAGTTTGGATATTTTGGGATTCAGGTGGCCTTTTTAGGTTTGATTATTTAATTCGGACTCGGGCTCTGTAACCCCTAAAATTAACTTAATTTCTTAGATTACAAGTTAGGGTTTACAAACAGAAAACTTGTTTCGTAAGTTAGGGTTTTTACAAAAATAAAATAAAATATTCGGATAATTTATTAAATAATTAATAAATTAAAATAATAATGAAAATTAAACATTTAAAGATTAAATTAAGTTCAACCCATAAATTTGATAACAATAAATGTAACAAAACCCGATAAAAGTATAATGTGTGTAATACAAAAATTATTATTCAAACATAAAATAATCCGGAATCCGAAACGGAAAAACATACTATAAATCTCAACTGAAACAGGATCCTTCAAGTACCGTACCGAGCCTAGGACTGAGATCTGAAACAAAAATCTGAGAGGGTGTAAGCTAGGGAGCCTAGTGTGTCTCTAGAACAGATAAACTGAATAACAGAACAGAATATGCAGAATAGGCAGAGTATGCATGATATGCACCCATCTCCGAACACCTCAGAAGAGTAGGTCCCCAAACCACTCTAACACCATCATACCAACAGAAGTGGTATCTCGACCCGAAGGTGGAGCCACTGAACAGAAGTGATAAATCACTAACTTTCCCGTACACAGATAATATCCCAGATGCCATGTTATATGCAGATACAGAATCAGAATGCATGCCTTACAGTCTAACAGGAGGCAAGCATGACAAATATCAGAATCAGAAATAATATGCCAGAATGATGCATGATCATACGGTTAACAGGAATTGAATATATAGAATAACATATTTACAGGATGAACGGGAGAGAACACACCTGTATCAGAAGACTCAACGACGACCCTAACATCTACTGGACTCGGCTCTACCACTAGGCTGAGCAGGAGTAGAGTCTACAATTAACAGAAATAAGTTAGACTTTCTACTATGCCACATTACCGAAAATAATCTAAACAGAATTTAACCGTTACTCACGTGAAGGTCCCGAATGTGGATGTATCGGATCTCGTACAGGAGGAGGAGGAGGCAACTGCTCGGGATCGAAATCCTCGTCACGTGAAGCAAACAGAAATCGATTCAAAAACCTTTACAGATAATTTTCAGATAGCTTATCGAATTTAAAACCTCCAAAAATGACACTTCGGGTTCGAATTTCAAAAAATGGACAACGCTATTGGATTCAGGGGGTCAAAAAAGTCGACTGCTGACGTCAGCATTGGTCAACGCTGACGTCAACAGTGACGTCATCAGTCAACGAAACCGATCGGTTCGCGAAATAAAACGCGAAATAACCCCTTTTTGATTCGATTTCGATCCAAAAATCCACCTAATCGGTTCTAACATAACCCAGCAACGAAACCGATCCAAAATCAAGATTAAAACTTTCCTTTTTCCCCAAACCGATTCAAACAAAACAAGAATACTTCCCCCCCTTCTGTTTTCCAGTTTCAACCGAACCAAAACCATTAAACTCTACTGAAACGATGCAATATTATTCTAAATGCAACATTATTCGAAATAATAATTTGCACAATACCTAGCATCCAAACAAACACATAATAACAAAGATTGAAAGCTTACCCAACGTTCCAAAGACGAAGACAATACCAAGACGAAGATCGACAGCAACAGAGAGTGAGAATTGAGTGATTCAAATGTTTTTGATACCCTAACTCACAAGGATTCAGATTTTAATCATAAAGAAATTAAAGGAGAATTAATTTCCCCCATAACTGACTGAAACGGAAGCTTGGGGAAGGGAAGGAATTACTCTAACAGAAAAATAGTATAATTACATGGGAAGGGCTCGAAATTTTTGAGTTTTTACATTTTGACCCCTAAAGTTTTAAAAAGTTTCAATTTCGTCCTTATTTTTCAGAATTTTAATCCCCAAAAATTAGGCTTTGTTTAGGGATTTTGACTTCACTTTGAGGATTTTGACTCCGAATTTTGGGTTATTACAGGCTCCTTTTTGTCAACTTTGATAACCAGAACACCACACATGTAAAGAAAATTTGTAGATAAAGATGGAATATTACCTGAATTGGTCCCATTTTCCGATTCCTTTTCGGAAAGAACCTTTCTCAAATAAGACGCAATGAACTCATCCAACTTCACCAACCAGAGTGCAAGTGCAGGTGATGTTTGGGGCATCATTGGAAAGAACGCTATGATTTCTTCAATAACAGTACAATCCCCTTGTTCAATATGGCATTGATTCAACCAATTCTCATTAATTGCTGCAACAAAATCAGCAATAACCTGCAACATGATTTGAGATGGTCCATTTTACAATTAGTGTTGGTACTAAAAACAATTACCACCCTCCTTCAAGAACAACTCTAAGCATGTAATTACAAAAAAAAAACACCTGCAAAAGCTCAGACAATGACGATGTCCGTCGTAACCGTTTGACCCATAACCTGTGAGCAGACTTTGTCCAAGCACCCACCAAAGCAACTTTAGGTATAAATGACTGCACAGTATGTAAGGAAAAGAAATAAATACAATGATTAAATAAAAATAATTGCATAAAATTTGTTCTCCTTTTAAATACTTTACATATACAAATGAAATATACACAATACTCATATGGCTCTACTACAGAGAGTAAAGATACAATGGACTTCTCATGAAGCCAGACGTTTAAAAATACATAACTTGTTAATAAACATTAAACAATTTGCTCCCTTACATAGCTTAAATGTGTTTCAAAGATAAGTATCATCATAATGCACCAAGTCATAATCATCTACTAGCTATGTTCACTACCATCGTCACAAAAAGTTGAAAGGAGACTTCATTACCCATTTTATTTATTGTGAAGAGAGTTAGCACTGTCATTTTTTAATATTTAAGTACAACTAACAAAACATACAAAGAAACCAAACCAAACCAAAACGATGAGGCACTAAAGTATGAGTTCTATATGCCCCGACTAACAGTCCTTGGCAAAAAATGATGGTAAAAGAAGATGAGCAAGCAAATGTGGGATGTATGGAATTTAGGTAGGTGCCTGTGATATCTATTTTCACATGAAGATGCAAAATATGATTTAGTTTTATAAAGAAAGAAAGGTAACAAGACAAAAGGCAATAAAGAAATGAAATGCACCTCAATTGCATGAACTGCAGCTTTCAGCGACTGCAATTGTGATGGTAGGACTTTGAAATTTGGAAAAGTACCATTGTCTCCTTTTTCTCTGCACGTAGCCACATGAATGGCATACCTTTCTTCTAGATCAAAATCAATCTCAAATGTGGTATGGCAAATCCTACAATGCTTCTCGTCTCTCCAGTACAAATCATGACAACTCTCACACCTGGTAAGCGAATCAAGATATGAATGTTTTTTGTGTTTTACAGCATTAAGGTTCAAGTAAAAGTAATCCGATATCCACACATCAAATTCCTGAAGACGTCTCCACATTTGTTTTTGTTCTTCTCCCTTCTTCCCAGTATGAAGAACTATAGCACTGCATGAAGTTAAAGATTCATTCACGGTAACCGTCAAGCATAGGTTGTCAACATCAGAAACAGGAGAACAACTGTCTTCTCTTACTACATCCATCTCAGATGAATCAGATTGTATGTGTCTGATTTCTGCATTGCATAAGTGTCTGCTTGACATTTCTTTACATAGTGAAGTTTCCCGCTTCTCTAAGGACTCAATAAGAAGAGCTTCACGTTTACCCCTGTCATCCAAAGTAACCAACAAGGCCCGCAATGCCTGCACAATTATAAGAGACAAACAAATAATAATGGTAAAAGGTTTGTCAACACGAGAACAATCACTCTATTGTCTGCAAAAGGAAAATTGAAAACAACTCTACATTTTCTTTCAGGTTCAGTATCTTTTTGGGGATAAAGACTTCACTTTATAAAGAAAAGAAATGTTCTGAATAAACAAACGAGAAGACAAATTTTAACCAATAGGATTAGGATAACAAATGAAGAAAATGACATCCAAGATGATAAGACGGGAGGGTTACCTCTTCAGTGTCTATGACTTCCCAATGACCATCTTCAGAAGATTCGAAGTAAATCCTCCTATGCCCGGCGGGGTCATATCCATTACAAGGGCCCAAGAAAAGCCAATATCTGTTGTACCTACGATCAGAGCCCAAAAATGTAGATTGCATTGGGTGTATAAAGTCTCCTACTTCAGTTTGTTTTGCATCCTTTTCACTGCTAGAACATTTCTCTTTTTCAAAAAACTTTGTAATTGACGATGAGTCAACTGGGCGAGAGTCTGATGATGTGTGTGGTTCTTGTCCACCATAGACCCAAGATGGCCTAGGAAAATTCTGTCGGATTGATGATGCTCTCTTAATTTTTGCTCCAGAACCATGGTGAGGGATGCTGGGAATAAACTCAACAATGGCTTTACCAGGATTCTGAAAAATCAAACAATGACTGAAATGAGAAACTACCAGGTATGGAACTATGGAAAAATCATAACTTCATAGCAGAGTAAGATGAGAATGAATACCTACAACCCTCTAAATACTAGGAAGTAAAAGAAAGCAGTCAGTAGTTTATATTTGATGTACATAATTTATCCAAAATAATCATCAAACAGGTCGTGTATCTTCAAGGAAAAAAAGCAACATAAAAAGAATTAATGACCATAAAAGCAACATAAAAAGAATTAGTGACCATAAAAGCAACATCCAAAACAAGGGAGCAGAGGATGATCTTTTCAATCTGTATTCTCTTATATGTTTGTTTGTTTAGTTCAATTAGGGAAAGGGGGCGTCAACTTGGCCGGATGAAAACGGTTTACCTCCATTCGGATACTGGAACCCGCACTAAAAAGATCAATCAAAGCCACTAATGCATTCAGCTTCTCTTCAATGCTCAAGTCAAAATATTCACCTTCCATAAGTCCTAGCAACCACAACTCTCCTGGATGACTTTCATCAATTTCAGTAGAGACTGCCATCATGTTATTTTTACTTTTATGACACTTATCATGTTTTATTTTCCTTTGATAGTAATTTCCGAGTCACACTCAGAATCATCACTGCTGTTATCAGAGTCATCGTCAACACTTCCAGAATCCTCAGTATCAGAATGACAATTGTTGCTGTCCTTTGCAACAGAACTACAGCGCAGACGATAAGCAGATGAAATCTTTTCGAATAAAGTAATATCACTTGAAAGAGATGAATGTATTACTTCTTCAAGTTCCTCAGTCGAGCTAGTTAGATTCAATTCAGTAACCTTCAAAAGATTAAAAAGATATATCGATCCTAGTCTTACCGGCAGTATTTAACATATATGCATAAAGATCCTAGTCTTACCGGCAGAGATAAAGCCAAGTCTGAAACTTTTAGCCCATTATTTCCTCTTTCTGACAATTTTAAACAGCTCACACTTTAAACTACCAGGGCGTAGGACAAACCTGAGGTTCATTTCCTGTATTTTAGGAAAGAAAATTAAATAAAAATGACATTTTTCACATATAACCAAAGATCTCAGGTTCACATGGAACTGCAAAGAAGTTCGAATCTGTGACTAGCCATATATATAATACACTCATACCTTGTTAAGAGCTTCCCTGCGTAATAGACCTTGTTTTGAACCAAAGCCAGATGCAACTAAAACTTGGCGTAATATTTCTGTCCATGTCAGAGGATTCAAAGATGCCTTCCAAGACTCAACCACAAACTCTTGGTTCTCTACCTGATAAAAGGAAAACAATCACATACATTTTTTTATCAAGGACACAGAGCTCCAAGAACTTCTGACAATTCAATATCTCAACATCCTAGGATTTTTTGGAAAGATTACAAACATCAAAAATATCTTTACCAAGATTCCAGTGATACATCAGTGTACAATTCTGGGAAGCATTACAACTGTGTTCAACAACTAACACGAGCATTTCCCTTATTATATTTTCCCTTTTGCATATGTATGTACTTTGCTAAGACAAACATGTCCACTTAAGAATTAAAATGCCTGCGACTTCGGTTTGATGATTCATTTAAGCTGTACTACAGTTCAGCCAAGACATTGAATGCACATCAACCTAACATATTATCTTCCACAACTTGATCAACATGCTTAGTAAACAATAAATAGAAACAATATGTTGTCAACTCAGAAAAAGGGTTAGCTTGTTCTTGATATATGCCCCAATGTCTTGAAGTGAAATATAAGTCCAGCAACAAGATTCCTTAAAAAACTGGATCTTGTCTGACAAGTGCTTCCTTTTTAATGGATCCATTTTCTACTCAAATAACTACCGAATCCAGCCTTGTTTTTGGTCTACCACTTTGAAACACTTTTCAAAAGGATTATAAATAACATTATCTCTGAAATGGGAAGAAATCCAAAAATAATGTCTAGGGCTTGCTTATCCTATAACCCAGGAACCCACTAGACCACCTAAGTAATACAATGTAAGTTAAGTTGAACTAGAATTATAAGTCTAGTCGAACTAGAATAATTATAATCAAACTATGATATATAAATTTAGTTAAAGTCAAACTCTTAAACTAGAGTTAGAAGTGCACGAGCCATCTAGTCTCATAGGACGGTTGTTGTTGTTCCTAGAAGTCATGGGTCCAATCACCAGTAATGCCAGCATAGTGATTGAGCGATCAATGTCTAATAGTTGAGAGTATTCACTAAAACAGATACTACTATAATCACTGTAGCTAATTCAAAAAAATGACTAGAAGTTAATAATTAGTATGACTCCTAATGTAACTAGTAGTCTAGAGATGGGCACGGGTCGGGTTAGGTCGGATTTTCGGCTCACCCGCACCTGACCCGGATTTAGGGTGGAAAAAATCTGATCCGAATCATTAAAAAAATTAAAATTTAAGGACTTAATTATAAAAAAAATAAAATTTAAGGATCTAATTGTAAAAAATAAAATTTTAATAACCTAATTGTAAAAAAAAATAATTTTAGTGACCTAACTGTATAAAATATATATAAAGAGGGATCATTATTGCAAATATCCCTAAAATATATATAGAAAATTACACTATTAGTCCTAAGTCGGATATTGAATTTTTTTATCCTAAATCCAAACCCGAGATCACCTTGAAAAATACCCAACCCGACCTAAACTCGAATTTTCTACTAAAATATCTGATCGAATGGGATCGGGGCAGAACCCGTCAGGTTTAGTAGTAAAAAGCGCGCCTGAGGAGCTGGGAGGCGAGAGGCGCCGGGAGGCAATGAAAAAAACGCATCCAAAAGTCAAGGCGGAGCGGTTTACAAAAGGCTAACGCTTTCGACCGCTTTTGTCACAGGCGTGAGGCGCGCGAAGCGGCGCTTTTTATTACTGAAGCATGTTAAAAAAATCTTGAAGAAAAAGATGAAAAAAAGAAGAAGAATCGGGGGGGGGGGGAGATGAACAATGTGCCTGAGATGAAGAGAAAGTGATTTTTAAAGTTTATTTTAATTTTTTTACATGTGACAGAATCCTTAGAAATTGTATCTTTAAAATTTGTTAATGGACAAAATTATCCCTCATTTGATTTTAATTAAAATATATAGTAAAAACACATAAACCAAAACATTAAGATTGCCCCTATCAATCTTAAATTGTATTATTCTATTATAATTATAATAATTATTATTATTTTTAATTTTATTATTCAAATACTTAACGTTAATATTAATTTTAATATAAATTAATATAATAAAATAAAAAAATTAAATATATATACTTATTTAAATATATCAAAATATTAATAAATATTTTTTAATTTGAATAATATTTTTTAATACCTTTAAAATTTATATATAATTAAAATATTTTAATTTTTAAACATATATAATACAATTGTTATATTTTTAAGCATAGAATATATTATA
The DNA here is from genome assembly GCA_035048815.1 of Abelmoschus esculentus. NCBI lineage: Eukaryota > Viridiplantae > Streptophyta > Magnoliopsida > Malvales > Malvaceae > Abelmoschus > Abelmoschus esculentus. The sequence goes on along the minus strand of JAUCBN010000016.1, from coordinate 12,081,325 downwards.
AAATAAATTTATAAATTTTAAATATAAAAGAGCACCTCACCTACGAAAGGCGAGCGGCTTCGCCTAGCACCTCACGCCTCGGCTTCATATACTTTTTACACCTCGGAGCGTCTCGCGCTTTTAAAACCAAGCCGTCAGGTTCGGGTTCCGTGCTCATTCCTATAGAAGTCCTAGTCTATAAAAGTCTACAAACCTCTTTAAGTTGGAATATTATTTTTCAATGAGAAGAAACTGTAGAAACAGAGTCTTAGAATATTCTGAATCGTATTTATTGATTACCAGAAGTCTGGTTATATAGACTTCTTCTTAAGAGTTTACAAAGAAGTAGAAAACCTAAATAAGATAGAACTCTATCACCTAAATAGATAAATATAACTAAGATAGAACTCTATCACCTAAAATATAAATATAAATAAGATAGACCTTTATCACCTAAAAGATAAAATAAATCAAACTAATAAAACTCCTAAAAGATAGATATTTAAGATAAACTTCTATTCCTAAATATAACCGACACTCCCCCTCAAAATGGTGTATATATGTTGTATATACCCAGTTTGGATGAGAGTTCATCAAAAATTACTCTCGGTAGGGCTTTGGTGAAGATATCTGCTAGCTGCTTCTTGGTAGGAATGTATTGTAAGTTGGCCACTCCACTGTTGACTTTCTCATAGATAAAATATCGATCTATCCCAATATGTTTTGTTCTATCATGTTGAACTGGATTCTTGGCTATACTCATAGCTAACTGGCTATCACTGAATATTTCAAAGCCTTTCTCCTGATCCAATTCAATTTTTGTGAGCAACTTTTTAATCCAAATCCCTTTACAAATTCCAAGAGCCATTGCTCTAAACTCTGATTCAGCACTGCTCCGAGAAACAACAACTTGTTTCTTGCTTCTCCAGGTGACTAGGTTACCCCAAACATAGGTACAATAGCCACTAACAGATCTTTTGTCTGTTAACTCACCTATCCAACTAGCATCTATGTAAACCTTCACACTTCTGTCTTGACTTTTTCTGAAGATAAGTCCAGCTCCAGGTGTAGATTTTAAGTACCTCAGAATTCTGTTAACTGCTTCCATATGTTCTTTTTATGGATTACTCAAGTATTGGCTAACAACGCTTACTGAGTATGCAATGTCAGGTCGAGTAAGTGAAAGATAAATTAACTTACCAACTAGTCTTTGGTATGTTTCTTTATGTGTAGGGTCTCCTGCATCTTCCTTGTTAAATCTCAATCTTGGTTCCATTGGAGTTTCAGTTGGTTTGCAACCAAGCATACTTGTCTCGGCAAGTAGATCTAGGACATATTTTCGTTGATTGATTACGAGTCCTTCCTTAGACCTAGCCACTTCCATCCCCAAAAAATATCTCAGAGCTCCGAGATATTTGATTTCAAATTCTCTTGCTATATTTCTCTTTAGCCTCTCTATTTCTTCATTGTCATCTCCTGTAACAATTATATCATCCACATACACAATTAGAAGAGTAACTTTACCATTTGATGCTATCTTCTTGAATAGAGTGTGATTTGCTTGACTCTATCTAAATCCACTCTAAACAACTGCCTTAGCAAAACGATCAAACCAAGCTCTAAGGGACTGTTTTAACCCATATAAAGACTTCCTGAATTTACAAACAATATTCTTGGTAACCTTTCCTTCTAGTCCTGGTGGGATTTCCATATAAACATCTTCCTCTAGATTTCTATTTAAGAATGCATTCTTTATATCCAACTGATATAGCTTCCAGTCCATATTAACTGCTATTGATAGTAGTACTCTAATTGTATTTAGTTTTGCTACTGGGGCAAATGTCTCTTGGTAATCAATGACATAAGTCTGGGAGAAACCTTTAGCAACCAAACTTGCTTTATACCTTTCTATGATCCCATCTGAGTGATATTTGATGGTAAATATCTATCTGCAACCAACAACCTTTTTTCCAATTGACAACTCTGTCAATTCCCATGTACCATTATTTTGTAGAGCCTTTATCTCCTCTTCTACAGCCTTTCTCCATTTTGGTGATTGAAGAGCTTCTGTCACATTCTTTGGTATTCTCTCGTTATCAATATTAGCAGTAAATGCCCTGAAATCAGACTGTAATTTCTCATATGCAACATATCTATTTATGGGGTGTGTAGTACATTTCCTTACCCCTTTTCGAATGGCAATAGGAAAGTCATTAAGATCCACAGTGACAGCTTCCTTGGACCCTTCATCTCTCTCGATTTCGGTCTCATGTATTTCTGTTTCAGCAACAGGAATCAACTCTGGTTGTTGGACATTGCTAGATTGACTAATGTCTTTGGTTAAGGTTCTCCTTTTTCTGGAGTACACTTTAAGTTGAGGTGTAAAGGTTTTAAGGACTGAAGGAGTTTTGTGTGGAGTTTTGTGTGGACTTGGTTGTGGAGACAAAGAAGTAGGTATATTGCAAGGTGTTTCCCTCTTGGCAGAATTATTTAGATCCTTTTCACCATTCGGTACTTGGTCAATAAGAGGAAAAGACTAAGGATTAAAGATCACAGTAGGTGCTATACTTGGTTGTAATATGGTATTAGATAGATGAGCAGATTGAAATTCAGTAAAGTTCTCCCCCTGAAGTTTGGCCTGGGAAAAGAAAGGTTTGTCTTCGAAGAATGTGACATCAAAGGAGACATAAGTTTTTCTAGTAGATGGAGAGTAAGATTTATACCCTTTTTGACTTGAGGAGTATCCAATGAACACACATTTAACAGACCGAACAAAGGCAGTACACCCGAATACTCGAGGAGTGAGATTTGAATGAAATGGTTTAAAGTGAGGAAATTGATGGAAGAGAACCTCAGTGGGTATCTTAAAACCAAGGGTCTTACAGGGCATTCTATTGATAAGGTATGTAGCTGTAAGAATGGCTTCCCCCCAAAGGTATTTAGGGACACTAGAATTAAACATGATTGACCTTGTAACCTCGAGAATATGTCTATTTTTTCGCTCAGCAACTCCATTTTGCTAAGGAGTATTCACACAAGAGGTAAGATGAACAATCCCTTTTTCCTCTAAGAAAGACTTAAGAGATTAACTCAAGTACTCACTTCCATTGTCACTACGAAGAATTTTAATTTTTGAATCAAACTGAGTAATTATTTGCTGGTAAAACTGTCGAAAGATAGAGACAACCTCGGATTTTTCTTTCATAAGATAAACCCATGTAGTTCTAGAAGAGTCCTCAATGAAGGAAACAAACCATTTGTACCCAGATATACTTTTAACAGAAGAGGGTCCCCATATGTCAGTATGTATGATTGAAAAAGGACGAGTGTTTTCAAATTTGATAGGATTGTAAGATTGCCGAGTATGTTTGGCAAATTGACAGAATTCACATAAAAACTGAGAAGGATTTTTATTAACAAATAAACTTGGAAACATTTTCGATAAATATAAAAAGCTAGGATGGCCTAATCTATAATGCCATAACAAGACATCTGTTGATCCTAAGTCTGGTTTCCTAAGTTGAGTAGAGAATGCCACGGTTTGAGGTGCAACATGGTCAAGAGTGTAAAGACCTTTGTCAAGTCTAGCACTGCCAATCACCTTCCTCGATTCCTACTCCTGAAAAAGACAACCACTAATATTAAACACAACATTACAATGTGTTTCTTGAATTAACTTGCTAATGGATAATAGATTGCAAGTTAGTTGTGGAACATAAAGGACCTTATGAATCACAAAACCATTATTTAAAGTAACTGAACCACTCTCTTTTATACTAGTAAGGGAACCATCAACAATGCGTATTGATGCAGAAATACTCTTCTCACCATAATTTTCCAACAAAGCCAAATTTCCTGTCATATGGTCTGTTGCCCTTGAGTCCACTATCCATTGTACTGATTTTTCAGAGGAGCCAGTACCTGTAGTTACAGTGTGAGCCTCTGTGGAAGGTTTGGCTATCATAGAATGGAAAAGTTGTTGTAAATCTTCAATCTGTTTTCTACTAAAGGGGCTGATCACATCTTCTTGAGAAACCTGGTGAGTTTCTCTTTGAAATCTCATTCGATTTGGCTTCCAATCTTGTGGTTTGCCATGTAATTTCCAACATTGTTCTTTGACGTGGCCCACCTTTTTACAATGTTCACACCATGGCATGTTTTTCCTTTGTTGGTTCTTGGAAGTAACCACCAACGCTGAAGTTTCTAGTTGTGTGTGTGCTGGAACCATTAAGGACCTTCGGCTTGCTTCCCTTTTAATTTCTGAGAAGACTTCTCGCACCAAAGGAAGTGGTTTAGAGGTCAGAATCCTTCTTTTGGCACTGTCAAACTCTTCATTTAATCCAGATAGAAACTGGAAAACTCTTCTCTGATTCTTCTGGCTTGTATACAAATTTCTATCCACTTGACACCTCCATTCAATATTTTCATACAAATCAAGTTGTTGCCAGTATTTATTTAGGAGTCCATAATATTGCAGAATTGGTAGATCCCCTTGTCTAAGATTCTTAATTTGATTCTCTACTGCAAAAAGTTCGGAAGTGTTATCAGCACTTGAATAAGTGTCCCTGGCTGCTGTCCAGATCTCTGCAGCAGTCTGGTAGAGCATGAAATTTTCTCCTACTTTTGTAATCATCGAGTTAATGAGCCAGGACATTATCATAGTGTTTTCGCTCCTCAAATTACTGTATCTTGGGTCTGTAGTGGCTGGAGTTGTCGTGGATTCAAAGAGATGGTGATATTTTCTTCTACCAGTTATGTAAAGAAGAACCGACTGTGACCATGGGAGGTAGTTATGGCCATTTAGTTTATATGTAGTAATTGGTGAAAGTGAAGATTTAGAAAGAATATATTCTGAATGGGAAGGATTATTCTGACTACTAACCTCAGAACTCGATGGATCTGGGTTAGTCATGATGGAAGAAAAAATTGAAATTGATCGGAAATAGGATCTGTCTAACCTGATACTGAAACCATGTAGAAACAGAGTCTTAGAATACTCTGAATCATATTTATTGATTAACCAGAAGTCTAGTTATATAGACTTCTTCTTAAGAGTTTACAAAGAAGTAGAAAACCTAAATAAGATAGAACTCTATCACCTAAATAGATAATATAACTAAGATAAAACTCTATCACCTAAAATATAAATATAAATAAGATAGACCTTTATCACCTAAAAGATAAAATAAATCAAACTAATAAAACTCCTAAAAGATAGATATTTAAGATAAACTTCTATTCCTAAATATAACCGACAGAAACAGAAACTCATTCTATTTTTTTTCAATTCTGTTTTTCTTCATATGGCACATTATTAAAACAAATCAGAGAAGGCGGATATCCCACACAAGAACAATTGCAAGCAAACAGACACATACAAGCATGCATTTATGTAAATCTGTATGATCATTACTCACCGACTGAAGAAGAGCAAGAAAATTGCAAGACAGGCTAAAATGAGGCAAAAGTGCACCACTCAACTCCGATTGGACATCAGACAAAAGAAACTTGAGAAGGACAACGTGAATTTTCCCAAGTAACAAGGAATCCTGAGATGCATATATATGTTCAGAAGGACAAAAAAATGGAGAAAATCAATATAAGCCAAATACTCCTGAGTGTACTGCACAATATAGATGAGAGGTAACCTTATCATGAAATGCTTGAGCAAACTCATCAAGTGTAAATGAGCATATGTTAAGTGTTACTGAATAGGTATACAAGAAACGGAAAACCTGCAAAAAATCACTAATGTAGTTTTGAAGCCGAGCATATTGTCACGGGGCTAGGGTTCTACTAGCGGAATCATGCGGCCTTAGTCGTGAATCTCTTTGATGGTGCGGCTAAGTCAGCCTAAAAATCCAAGGGAAATGCTTGGATGAGCATAGCGGAAATAATAGCAAGGCAAAAAGATGAGAGAAAAGTGTTGCTTTCTATTACTCAAGAGAAAAGTGAAGAATGAAGTGATTTACAAATGACAGTGAAGCCACTATTTATAGGATGGCTAGCTAAGATCTAACGGTTACAAAAGAAGTAAATCAATGGCTAGGATTAGCCTAAGACAAGTAATAAAGGGAGGAAAATCATGGTTGGTGAGCTTTCCTTCAATGCATGGATGAATGTTGATAGTTTCCATAAGCGCTGGGAGACACCTTCCTTGAATCAGGGAATTTGGTTGGTGGCTCCTCCATTCCATGTATAATCCGGTCAACTGGGTATTCTCCAAGAGAGTTGGCTGGATGGGCTTGAGAAAGGCCCAAGATTTCGGACAGAAACACTTGGGCAGCTCGCAAGGTATCGGGCTGGGTCTGGGTGGCAAGGCCCTCGGACCCCGGGTGCTGCTGGAAGATGCGGGCACTGGGTTCGCCCCTCGGTGGGATAGTGTGGGCGCGGATCTCGCCCCTCGGTTGCGCATGAATGGTGCTGCTATCGGCCCGCACGGGTAGATGAGTGGTGCGGGTGTTGTGCTTGGCTCCATGGTGTGCACGTCGGGTGCTGTCCTTGGCTCCTTGGTGTGCACGTCGGGTGCTGACTTCCGCCCCATGGTGTTGGGCAGAAACTATGGTGTCCGACTCGGCCCCTAGGGGTGCGGCCTCCTCGGTCATGTTGACCCCTTGGTGTGTGGCCTCCTCGATCATGTGGTGGCGGGTTGTGACAATATCAATACACATTAAATTAACAAATAAAAGAATTTAGATAAAATGGCTCCTACTTATACAAACATCAAGTAAATTATTAGTCCAAAAATTTATGAGAACATATTAAATTTTAAATAAATAAATTAATTAAATATAAAAACTCAATAATCATGTCATATATGAAAGAAAAACCAATAATCATAAAAGGCATGGTAGGAAAGAGACAAAATTTTCCCTTTTATCTATGTGTATTGATACGAGAGAGACCATATCGATATTGATTGAAAGTCGTAGTTAACATGTCCTATTGTTTTTTGTTCAAAGCAAATGATGAGATCCTTCATCTTCATCCTCAATTCACATTTTGATTTCTTTACTTCGCTTAATGAATCAAATGAACTTCTTAAAGAGCTTGGACATATCTTTTCCTTCTCCATTGTTAGGATTTTTGTTAATATGGACTGTTACATAAATTAATCTTTTAATGATCGACTGTGTATATTTTCTCTTTTTATTGAATAATTGTCTTGTATTGAACTTTCAATATTATTCAATATTAATATAGTTATTATTTTTTAAAATTGTTACTAAATTTTTTAAATTAACCATTTAATTTTTCAAATTGACTATTTATTTTTATGCCTACATGCATTTAAATTTAACACAAAGTTTTAAAATTCAAACACAACGAATTGATATTTTTTCTTAGAGTATCGATATATATTTTAAAAATAATTTTTAGTGATTAATTTTTATTAGAATACTGAACTTTATTCACAAATCAACTGCTTATACAATCCTTTACAACCTTATTTATACACATTTTACAAGCTGCAGAAGCCAACTATTATCTGCTAACTAACTAACTAAACTCTGAACAGAATTGGTTAACCTAACAATCTTAGGAACCCTTATTCGACTCTATGCACGTCCATAAGCTTCCCATGCAGGTTACGTCCATAAGCTTCCCATGCAGGTTAGTTGCAGACTGAGTTATCCTTCAACATCCTCCCTGATCTTTCTATTCTGAACTTCTGTTGTTGAGAACACCCCGAGTCTTTGTCTGAACAGCTCAAAGTATCCATTGGATAGAGACTTGGTCATACCATCAGCTATTTGAGAATGTGCAGGAACATAGTTCACTTTTAACTTGTTCGCAACAACTTTCTCTCTTACGAAATGTATATCTAATTCAACATGCTTCGCCTTGGAGTGATACACTGGATTGGCACTCATTGCGATAGCACTTGAGTTGTCACTCTAGACCACTGGTGTGCCTGCAAGGATAACTCCCATGTCACCTAACAAAATCTCAAGCCAGGCTACTTCAGAAGTTGCATCCGCGAGTCCCCTATACTCAGCTTCTGTAGTTGATCGTGAAACTACTTTCTGCTTCTTTGAACTCCATTGAACCAAATTTCCTCCAAGATATACGCAACTCCCTGAAATTGACCTTCTATCGACAAGATTTCCCCCCCCCCAGTCCGCATCTGTAAAAGCTATCAACTGACAAGGACCAGGTGAAGGAGAAAATAACAATCCAAAATCTAAGGTGCCACTCAAATACCTTAACACTCGTTTGGCAGCAGTCAAATGTACCTCACAGGGATTGTGCATGAACTGAGCTAATTTATTGACACTAAACACTATATCAGGCCTAGTACGACAGGCATACAACAATCCTCCTACCAAGCTGCGGTACCTAGTTGCATCTGATAAGGGACTTCCTTCATTGCTAGTGAGCTTCAGCGAGGAAACCATGGGTGTGGGAGTTGAGTTTGCTTTGTCCATGTTATACTTGACAAGCAACTCCATCATGTACTTCTTCTGGCTGAGAACTAAAGATTCTCCAACTCTGATGACACTCATGCCCAGAAAATAACTAAGCTCACCAAGGTCCTTTAATGAAAACTTCTCCCCAAGCATTTGAATTACTTGCTCAATTGCTTGAGTTGATCCTCCAGTTACGATAATATCATCTACATACACAAGAACGTATGTAACAACATTTGAGTCGTGCTTAACAAATAAGGACATGTCAGACCGAGAATTTTTGAAGCCAATATCCAACAAGTAATCTCTTAATTTGGTGTACCAATTGCGTGGCGCCTGCCTGAGACCATAAAGGGCCCTTTGTAACCTGCATACAAGCTTGGTTCCATCGTCTGCAAATTGTGCAAAGCCTTCTGGCTGCTCCATATATACCAATTCATCAAGCTCGCCATTGAGAAACGCGTTATTCACATCTACCTGTCGCAACAACCACCTATTGTTCACTGCAAGTGTAAGGATGACATTGATGGTGGATTCCTTAACTACAGGACTGAACGTATCGCGAAAATCCTGTCCAGGCATTTGAGAGTAGCCCTTGGCTGCAAGACGAGCCTTATACCTTTGTACTGACCCATCAGAATTTTTCTTTATTCGAAAAAGCCATTTGCACCCTACAATACTTCTGTCAGCAGGCATAGGCACAAGGGACCACGTCTCATTTTTCACCAAGGCATCATATTCTGCCATTACTGCTGCCTTCCAATGTGGAGAGGCAAGTGCTTCTTGAACTGTAACAGGTTCACGATCAGACAACTCACTACTGGCTAAATAAAGCTTTGGCTTATAGATTCCCATCTTACTCCGAGTGATCATGGGATGGGTGTTGCCCGAAGTAATTCGAAGAGGTGCTACTGGAGGTACAACAGATAAGGAAGCTGGTTCCAGTTGTTCATGCACTGAACTGGACTGTTCACTCGATGCTGAATCTGGTGAATTGTTTGGCTCAGACCTTATACTGAGCTGATTCATGGTTTCATGTGATATACCCAAGACAAGATCACGACCAGTAGCATTTTCAATAGAAATTGGTTCAGCCACCTGAGTGTTAGTGTTTTCACTGGAAACAGGCTCAACCTCTTGGACGTTAGGTGTGTCACTACTCTCTACCCTTGCTTGTGACTGGTTGTCAGGTATACCTTGACTACTTGTAGTCGAAGACTGAGTATGTACTACTGGACCACGACGTTGTGACCTGCCCATGCACACTTGAGCTGCTCCAGAAACCACAGGAAACACTCCAGGTGAACTAGCATGATGAACACGGGACTGAGGTGGCAACCTATCTGCATCTGCAAAAGGAAAGACTTGTTCATCAAAGACAACATGTCTTGAGATATAAATCGTACCGTCAGTGGCCATGCATTGGTACCCTCGATGATTCGTGCTGTATCCAAGGAATGTACAGGTTTGAGACCTGTAATCCAATTTGTGCTTCTGATAGGCACGTAAATGTGGAAAACACCTGCAGCCAAACACGCGAAGCAATGTATAATCAGGTGATTTACCATACAACTTCTCAAACGGAGAAGACCCACTCAGAACAGTCGTGGGAAGTCGATTAATGAGAAAAACTGCTGTACTCATCGCATAAGACCAATATTTGAATGGAAGTGATGCTTGAGCAAGAAGAACCAAGGCCATTTCAACAATGTGCCTATGCTTCCTTTCGACAATACCATTTTGCTCAGATGTATGTGGGCACACTAATCTGTGTTTAATGCCTATTGTTTGCAGGATTGGTGATAGGTGAAGGTTGTTGATATTAGTGAAAGGAGATTGATTCTTGTATTCTTGTTCTTATGCAATAAAATCAGAGTTTGCTTATCCTATTACCATTCCTTTTTCTTGTATCCAAGACCGAGAGGGAAGTTTGCAAATAATTTATTTATCTAGCATCGAGAGGTGTAGATTTACGAAAGGGGTAAGTACAGTGTCGGCGACACTAACTCGGCCTATACTCCGGTGGAGGCATTCGGAGATAGGTTAAGAGTTTCATCAGCTAAAAGAAGTGTTGGATTGGTTGGTGGTCAGCTTTGGTTTACGCCAAGAGGTATCGTCAAGGACCGAGAATCAACAGTACTTTGACTCAAAGATGAGCGGAGTCACTTACGAACATTTTGATGAACTTTGATACTTCTGCCCACGAGCAAGAGATTGCCGCGGCAGAGGAGCACCAGCATTGCCGAGGCAGTATCTACAGTACTATCAAAGCAGTATTGTGCGATTGCATTAGATAAGAAGAAGATCAATTGATCCACTAATTGATATAACTGGATCCTACCCGCTTTCTCTATAATCGTTCTCCACTCTTTATTTTATGTTTTTTTATTTACTTATTTAGTTAGATAAAACAAACCATCTTATTTGTGTTTTTATTTTATTCTCAGGAGCAAGGGAACGAAGGAAGACATATTAAGCATATCAATCCCTATGGAGACGATACACGATATAATTATCATTTTATTACTTGACGACGTGTACACTTGCACTCAAAATAGCGTTTATACCATGTCTATCAAGTTTTTGACGCCGTTGCCGGGGATTGACAACTAAATTTTGTTTTCTTTAATTTTCTTGCTCTTTAATTATTAGTTATCTAACTTTAAATTTAGTTTTATTTTATTTTTGTTTTTATTAATTCTTATTTATTTGGTTTATGACCAGGGCAAATCCGAGTGGACATTGTACGAGTTGGATCCAGAGATTGAACGTACAAGACATAATCTAAGACGAAATCTGTTCCAAACTATGGACAATCCAGCTAGAGGACCTGTTGATCATAATGTCCTGCCGCCAGCAATGCAACAACAGCCAATGCCGCATCCATTGCCGAGGCAGCCAACTGTCAGAGATTATCTAGTGAAGGATCTGAATAGACTTAACCCTGGCGTAGTTACGTTTAAGGGAGATCGAAAAGCTGAATCATATTTTCGGGTGAGTTATCGAGCAAGTTTTGATAATTTGGTGAGTGGATTATGAGGGATGCCAATTCGGTAGTGTTTTAAATACGTTCTCAAAGGTTTAGGGTGTAGTGAAGGTGTGAAATCGATTTATAAATTGGTTTTTGACTGATTTTAAAGTGTTGAATTCTGTTTAATATGGGTTACATTATAAGGAGTTTTTATACTTATTTTTATTCATTCATTAAGCTTATGCTTACCATATCTTTTACCTTGCAATGTAGAGTAAATAATGTTGAGGCAGAAAAGAAAAGCAAAGATCCAGGTAATCGTCAAGTGAAAGCCCAAGTATATCTTTTATAGCATTTGTAGTAGTGAGAGAGCAATGGGGAAGGGATACCATATTAAGAATATTATTTATGATAGTGACACTTGAAAAGTTATATGCCTATAAATATTTTATTAATATCAAAGTTGATGTTAGCTTGTAACTTGGATTTGAATTACTTATTGATATTCCTTTAATTATAATAAAAGTTATATGGAAGTTTGATTCTTGATATCCCTATGTGTGATTTGAGTATTATTGATAATGAAGCATGATTATTAATGAGTTGAATCTATGATGTGGTTATTTAGGTTTGAATGCATATAGAAATAATGTTGAGTATATTGTTGTTGTTCTTATATGTGTTTATGAGATTCTTGAAGTTGAAACATGCTCTTAGGAGTTGGAATATATTGTTGCTAACTAGGTTGTAATGTATCTAGTAAGTTGATAAGTGCTCAACTCACTATCACTTTCTACACTATTCATGGGCACTTATCATCAAATCTACACCTACTAAAACCAATGCATGTGCTTAATATGATATATTAAGGGATTATACCATTGAAGACAATATTTGTAGAAAAGGCGTACTTTACTGTATTTTCTTATCTGTGCAGGAACAAGTCCTGCCGAGGTAGCAGAATGAGGTCGAGGCAGGACTTGATGCCGAGGCAGTAGAGGAAAAAAAGCAATATGGCTGGCAATTGAAGGAGAAAAATACAGAGAACGTTGATGAACAAGAAGCCCAAGAATCGGAGCTGAACAACACAAGAAAAGCCCAAGGACAAGGCCACACGGGAAGAAACCTTCTAGAAGATCAAACTTGAAAATATTTACCCTATGTACATAACTTGTTCCCTACTCCAAGTTGTACTCTAATTAGGAAAGGTTTGCCCTAGGCCAAGCCTATATAAGGCATAGCCGTCCTAGGGGTTAGAGACATTAGATTCGGCTAATACACATATACCGAGAGAGCTTTCACCTTAGGGACAATTCTTCCCTTCATGTTCTAAAGTTTTCTTAGGGGTTTGTGAAGGTTATTGAATATTTGTGAGAGGAGATTGTATTTTGTTTCTTGTTTCAATGCAATAAAATATCAAGGTTTGCTTACTCTTTGCCATTCTTTGTTTTTGCATCCAAACCCAGGAGGGATGTTTGTAAGTAATCTATTTGTCTAGACTCGGGAGAGTTAAACTCACGAAAGGAGTAAGTGCGATATTTAACTTGATTGGAGGATACTAATTCGGCCTAGGGATAGGCTAAGAGTTTCAACGGCTAAAAAAATGTGGGATTGATTGTTGGTTATAATTGATTAACTCCAAGAGATATCATCAATGACTGACCTTCAATAGTGTTTCGAATTAGGGATAAGCGGAGTCATTCAAGGACACTTTGCCTAACTTTGGTAAATCTTCCCAAGAGCAAGAGATTACCCTATAGAGAACATTGTCGCTGCCGAGACAATATCTACAGTACTACCGAGATAGTGCAATACAATTGCACTGGACAGAAGCAGATTATTCAAATCCACTATACAACACAATTGAATCCTACCCTCTCTCTCATATTCGATCTCACTTTATTTAGTTTAATCAATACCCAACTTATTTGTGTTTTTACTTTTATTTTACAAAAGCAAGAAGATCGAAGAAAGCATATTAAGTACATCAATCCATGAGGAGACGATAAGTCGATAAATACTTATCACTTATTACTTGACGTGTACACTTGCACTCCAATTTCTCATATTCAGCACGCATCAAGTTTTTGACGTCGTTGCCGGAGATTGGCAACTAATTTTTTTTTCTTTATTTTCTTGCTTTTATTTTAGTTTTTCTTATTTTTATTTATTTTTTTATTTGATTTTTGGTGTATGACCAGGGCTAACCCTAACAATCCACTGTACGAGATAGACCCAAAAATCGAAAGGACCTACCAAGGGGTAAGAAGAAAGATCCAAGGAGTCATGGCATTAAGGGAATCAGAACCTACCTGCAGGTAATGGAGGCCATCCACAGCACCCACTGCCGCAACCACTACCGTGTCAGCTAACTGTCAGAGATTTTCTGGTGGAAGATCTGAATGGAATGAACCCTGGAGTTGTTACACTAGAGATAGAGGCAACCCACTTTGAACTCAAACCTGTGATATTCAATATGTTTAATACTATTGGACAATTTAGTGGAGCTGCAACAGAAGATGCTAGGCAACATCTCAAATCCTTCATGGAAGTATGTAACTCTTTCAAAATCCAAAGAGTCCATGAAGACATTTTGATATTAAAACTTTTCCCCTTTTCACTAAGGGATAGGGCCAAAACCTAGTTGAATAGCATTCAGGCAGGATCAATTGAATCTTGGAGTAAACTCTGTCAGGAATTCATTACATGATTTAACCCTACAAATTTATATAATCGAATACGTAATGAGATTACTTCTTTTAGACAGGCTGATGACGAACCCATGTATGAGGCTTGGGAACGCTACAGCGAGTTACTGAACAGATGTCCACTGCATGGATTTTCACTTTGGACACAAGTAACCATGTTCTATAATGTCACCAATGCCCTGACAAGGATGATGTTGGATGCCTCAGCAAATGACACACTCCTTGACAAGGCTTCGGAAGAAGCTATAGAGATTCTGAACAAACTCGCAAGGAACGATTTCCAATTTCCTACTTTTAGGCGAGAAGGATTAAGACGTCAATTTACAGTGAATGAACTAGAAACCAACAATTTAGTGGCAGTACAGTTGGCATCTTTAACAAAGATGTTTCAGAAACATGCAAGTACAGTAAAATACTCATGAGGTAAAAGCGATCAATTCTTCTTAGTATATGCAAGACGAGAAATCTAGTTTCTATGTGGGTAACTATGACCGGAACAACAACATGATGTCAAATACATACAATCTGGCATGGAAAAGGCACCCAAACTATTCATGGAGCAATCCTAACAATGCCTTGAACCACACCAACCAGACCTCAAGTTACCAAAATTCACTGTCGTAGTAGCAAGTGCAGCAGTCACTGCTGCAACAACAACAACTTATGAACTCATTAGAGAATACTCTCTAGGCCTTTATTATGAAAACTGAATCATATATGGCCAAGAACAACAGTTTCATGAAAAGGACTGATGACTTCATGAATAGAATAAAGATGAGGCTGTAAAACCAAGAGGCTTCTATAAAATCATTGGAAACCCAAGTTGGTCAGTTTGCTCAAAGGCAAAATACTAGACCATAGGGGGGACTACCTAGCAATACTGAAGTTGCTAAGGGAATGGGCCATGAACAATGCAAAGCAATCACAACAAGAAGTGACCTACAACTTAAGGAAACAATGGGCAAGTCAACAACCAAAGTTCCACCAGCAACACAGGAGGAAACAGACAAGGAGTACTTGGACGCCGAACAGACTGAACACGAGAACACTGTCCCAATAGAGAGCTCGGCAGCACCTGCACTACCTGCCGAGACAAAAAGAAACACAGTGGTTCCAAGTATTAAATTCCAAACCAATGAGACCCTAGAAGAGATGAGACCACCATCACCTTTCCCACAAAGGCTGAAAAAACAAAAACAGGATCACCAGTTTAAAAAGTTCATGGATATTCTAAATCAAGTCCACATCAACTTGCCATTTGTTGAGGCAATTGAATAGATGCACAACTATGCTAAATTCTTGAAAGACATTGTGTCTAAGAGAAAGAAGCTAGGTGAGTTTAAGATAGTGCAAGCAATTGAAGGATGTATGGCAATACTACACAATCGCATGCCACCCAAACTGAAGGATCCTGGATGTTTTACCATACCTTATGAGATTGGTGACAATTATGAAGGAAAGACACTATGTGACCTAGGAGCAAGCATTAATCTCATGCCCAAATCAATTTTTCAAAAGCTTGGAATATGAAGGGAAAAGCGTACAACAATATTGCTCCAACTTGCGGATAGATCCTATGTGCATCCTGAAGGAAAATAGAGGACATATTGGTATAGACAAGTTTATTTTTCCTGCCGATTTTCTTGTCCTTGATTGTGAAGCCAGCGATAATGCATCGATCATCCTAGGAAAACCTCTCTTTGCTACTGGACGAACCTTAATTGATGTGGAAAATGAAGAGTTGACAATGAGGGTTAATCACCAGCAAGTCAAACTCAATGCATTCCACAATTTGGAAAAGTTTGATGGTCCAAAAGAGTGCAAAACCCTCCACACAATAGATGCAGACACATAAGTATCTTGCCTAGACAGCACGCTCAGCAGATTATTTGGTAAGAGAATTAAGGCCAAAGTGGAGGCAGAAAATACAGAAGGGACTAGCCACCACCTGTAGAAAAATCCAGGCCAGTAAGAGATGAGCAAATTGGGAGATGCATTTACATGCACTCTAGCAGTAACATAATCTCTTCTCTTTTATTTTATTTATTATATTATGATTAGTTTTAATTTAGGATTTATGTGTTTATTTTATTTTTAGTATTTTTCTTAAGTAATATTTTTTTCTTTAATAATATTTTTCTTTTTTATTTTATTAATATGTTAAATTTTCTTTTTAGGACAATAAAACCAAGAATAAAGGAGAAATACTTCATAAAAGGAATTCTGTTGAGGCAGTAAACAGTGTCAGAAGCCGCAACAGTCCCAACGAGTAGAAACAGTGTAACGACTATCTACCGAGTTTTCTATTGTGGCAATAATTGCTAACGGGCAGTAAATTTAAAACGGCTACAAAACGGCTAGTGGTTAAAACGGTCACACTGTTGAGACCTATATAAGGAGCATCCTTCTTTTGAACTACTCACTCTTACATTCTTGAATTCTTTAGCATTCTAATTCAATCTTGCTCTCACAATACTCTCGCAAATCTTCTTGAATTTTTCAGAATCCTTCACCAAGACTCCCAATCTTTATAAATCATCAATGTCAGCATACAATAGATTTGTCCCTGCCACTATTGCAGACCGATTCAGCAAATCTTTTGTTGCTCGGTAGTTGTAGGAAGAGTAAGGATTCCAACTCATTAAAGAGGAAAACTTCGACATCGACAATTACTTGATGGACAAGATTAAATATCAAGAATGAGAGATATTCTATCTACAACCTCCCTAGGCAAATGCCATCATAGTGCGGGAATTTTACGCATATGGGCCAAGCAAGAACAATCTCTTTGTCTACTGCCGAGGCAAGCTTGTTCAACTTGATGCCGAGGTAATTAACGAATTTTATGGCCTCATACCCATCAGTGATAGGCATGCCGAATTCATGGAAAAAATCACCACCCACGACTACGAATTGATTAAAGACGACCTCTATTAAAACAACACTCTATGGGAAACCGGTGCCCATAGAGGTTCTATAACAAGGCAAAGCCTCAAGCCCAAGGCCAAATTGTGGTGTACCTTCGTCAAAAGATGCCTCATCTCTACCTCCCACAACAGCACAGTGGACCGTAAAAGATTGGTGTTAATCCAATCAATCATCAACAAGAGGAGCATCAATGTTGGAGAGATCATTCTACGCGAAATTCATGATTGTGGTAAGAAAGAACGTGGACCGTTATACTTCCTATGTTTAATATCTGGTTTGTGTATTGCTGCAGGAGTACCAGTTGAAGACACAAATGAATACACACCAACTAGGCAAGGATGGACAAGAGAATTCTGCCACAGAGTGATGCAAATCACGCACGAAGAATCTGTCGAGACAACACCAAAGTAGTTCATTGTTGACTTCACTGTCAGCACTCAATACACGATAGAGATGCCTAGCACTGCCGAAGCTCCTGCCGCAGCAGACCCCTACCAGAAAATTCTTCAAAGGATGGAATTCATGGACCTTCACCAACAAAGATATATGGAATACAAAAGAGACTTCAACAACACCCTTGCCTAGATGATGATGCAGAACTTCCCCAACCAAGAAGCACAATTTCCAGAATTCCCTGCCAACATATTCGTAATGGCAGCGCCTTACACAAAGAATACTCCAGCCCCAGGGTAGAGACTACTTTTCACCTCCATACCGCAGCAGCAATTCCACGTAGATGGCCCATCTAGGATAGCAGACCCTGCCACGACATTATCCGCAAGCAGAAGACCCTCCAAGCAAAGGGAAGTCTTCGACACTCCCCAAAGATACCCAATTCCAATGAGAAGTCTTTCAAGGGAAATCAATGAATACGTCTACCACGGTTCATCCGATGCTGAGCCTAACATCGAGCATGTCGGGGTAGATCCAGAGAACGAAGGCGGCACAAAGATCATGGACACAAAAGATGAAGGAGGAGAAAAACTCAATTCCCCAATGAAACGGGCAACATCAACAAGAGTTCAGCTGCCGAGAAGAGCAAAGTCATCACCATCACCAAAGGCACATCCATCAGCAGCTAGACGAAGGAGACAAATTGTGGAAGAGAGTTCTTCCGAATCATCATAATCTTTTGTTCTTGTTGCTCATATATACTCTTTTTTTTACCTGCTTATATTTGTTACCTACTGTCTACTCCGAAATTAAGCATTAAGGATAATGTTTGGTTTGAGTTTGGGGGTATAGAGCTACTACCGAGGCAATCTACTACCGCGGCCATGCCATGAAAAGGAAGTTTTTTGTGATAAAATTTTTTGTTTTATGTCCACCATTTTACTTGAAACTGTTGTCATACTCTTGCACTGCTCTTCATCAGTTTTGTCTTAGTTTATTCTTAAAGGCAACAAAAATCTTTCTCCTTACCATAGTTAGGATCTGTTTTGAAGGCTTTATTCTAGGATACTTAAGGAGAAAAATTTAGAAGCTTGCTATAAGGTTAAACTTTAAAAACACTTTTGGAACTTGTTTGGCTATAGGAATTCTTTTAATGGACTTAGGTGATAAAGACTTAGATCTTTGAAAAGGTGACTAGAGGTGCCTATGATTGGCTCTAAGAAATACTCTTCTTGATGCTAGAGGTGCCTGAAATTGGCTCTAGTATGCATAAAAGAATAGCAAAAGAAATAAGGAGTTAAGAAATAGAAAACATAAATACTTAAGGTGTCCGAAATTGGCTCAAAGAATTGTTGTTATAAGAAGAGTACATTAAATCCAAGTCTATTTGTCTTGAACATAGAGTTTATCTAAGAAGGCTTTTAATCAAACTCGTCCACAAAAATGCACACACACACTAGCCTTATAGTTTGTCTTCTAAGTACACCCTTAGGAAACCGAAAGGTTAAGTCTAAAGAATAGACGTAGTTATGGTGGGGAGAATATATGGAAACATAAGGCAAAGAGAGAATAGAGTTTGACAAATTGATAATTTGCATTGCTTGGGGACAAGGAATAGTTCGAGTTTGGGGGGGTGATAAATGTTCAACTCACTATCACTTTCTACACTTTTCATGGGCACTTATCATCAAATCTACACCTAATTGAACCAATGTATGTGCTTAATGTGATATATTTATAGATTATACCATTTAAGACAATATTTGTAGAAAAGGAGTATTTTACTACATTTTCTTATTTGTGCAGGAACAAGTACTATCGAAGCAACAGAATGAGGCCGAGGCAGGACCTGATGTCGAGGCAGCAGAGGAGAAAAAGCAATATGGCTGACAATTGAAGGAGAAAAATACGGAGAACGTTGATGAAAAAAAAGCCCAAGAATCGGAGCACACAAGAAAAGCCCAAGGAAGAGGCCATGCGGGAAGAAACCTTCTAGAAGATCAAACTTGGAAATATTTATCCTATGTACATAACTTGTTCCCTACTCTAAGTTATACTCTAATTAGGAAAGGTTTTCCCTAGGTCAAGCCTATATAAGGCATAACCGTCCTAGGGGTTAGAGACATTAGATTCGGATAATACACATATATCGAGAGAGCTTTCACCTTAGGGACAATTCTTCCCATCATGTTCTAAAGTTCTCTTAGGGTTTGGTGGAGGTTGTTGAGTATTTGTGAGAGGATATTGTATTTTGTTTCTTGTTTCAATGTAATAAAATATCAAGGTTTGCTTACTTTTTGCCATTCTTTGTTCTTGCATCCAAGCCCGAGAGAGAAGTTTGTAAGTAATCTATTTGTCTAGACTCGGGAGAGTTAGACTCACGAAAGGAGTAAGTGCGGTATTCAACTTGATTAGAGGATACTAACTTGGCCTAGGGATAGGTTAAGAGTTTCAGCGGCTAAAAGAAGTGTGAGATTGGTTGTTGGTTATAATTGATTAACGTCGGGAGGTATCATCAAGGACTGACCTTCAACAATGTTTCGACTTAGGATAAGCGGAGCCATTCAAGGACACTTTGCCGAACTTTGGTAAATTTGCCCAAGAGCAAGGGATTTTCGCGGCGGAGAACATTGTCTTTGCAAAGATAGTATCTATAGTACTACCGAGGCAGTGTAGTGCAATTGTATTAGACAGAAATAATCAAATCCACTATACAACACAACTGAATCCTACCCTCTCTCTCATATTCGATCTCACTTTATTTACTTAGTTTATTTAGTTTAATCAATACCCAACTTATTTGTGTTTTTACTTTTATTTTACAGAAGCAAGAAGATCGAAGGAAGTATATTAAGTACATCAATCCCTGAGGAGACGATAACTCGATAAATACTTATTACTTGACGTTTACACTTGCACTCCAATTGCGCATATTCAGCACGCATCATAAGTTGTATACGATATGTGGATAACATGTATTTAGGACTGAATTTTTAGATCCAAGCATTAAATAAACCTAATTAAATATTGGTAACACTAATTTCATAATTATTCTTTTAGTTTTTTTAAAATTACATTTTATTCACTAAAGCATGTCTATACGTTTTAGTACTCGTTCCTTATTTGTTTCCGCTATAATTGAATATAATCTATGCATGGACATATATCAAAATAAAGCATCTAGATAGGATAAAAGAAAAAAATAGTCATTTAATTTTTAGGGTTATTTATCGAGACGAGTCTCCGAATTAACCTCGGTATTCCTCGTGTAACACGTTTGAGTAGGGTATATACATAAATCCTAATACTTATTGTATGAAATTATGTATGTATACAAATGATTACACTATTTTTTTGTATAATTTAATAAGGATTTGCATATACTTTATAGTAATTTATGTATATACATAAATTCTTATATTCCTTCTAACAAATTATGTTTTCGCGTAGGCAATTAATTATTTGCACAAATCATTACGTTGTAATATTTTATGTAAATACTTTAATATAGTTTTTGTAAAGAGAAATGTATGTACAAAAATTCTTATGTTGTAACATTTTATGTATATGTCACTTTTCGTATAAATTTTATAAAAAAATATGTACATACTTCATAATAATTTATGTATATTTTTTATTCGATTAATCGATAGACCTTTATTTAGCCTTTAATTAAATTTCGTTTCCTAGAACTATTGATGAGTACTCAAAAGTTCTCATTTTTTATATTATTTTTCCACTTGTTTATTGCTAATAAAGATAGATTTAAAGGCGATAATGGATATTTCCGGTTATTTTCTATACTTCAACACCCGAACAGTAATTTCATGAATTCATCTATTATTTGGCATAAAACATATGCGTTTGATAGTTTTCTTTCTTAGACAGGAAACTACATCACAGAGATGTCCAATTGAGAAGATAGATGTTGAATTATAGATAAAGTACCTGCCACAACAGTATTTTGGAGGCCGCGACAGTAGCGTGATGATAACATCTAGTGCTTGATAGAGAAAGAAAAAGATACCGATCTTAACAGATAGAGAGTGAGAGAAAAAATGAAGCCCATTTAAGAGGTTAAGCCCTTGTCAAAGTCAACCGCGGGAAAGAATAGATATGTTAGGAAATAATAATAGAATAATACAGTTTAATTAGGAGTTATATTTCTTTCCTTTTTAGAACTCTTTCCTTGAATGGAAAACTCAACTTAAGTTTTGGCCTATATAAAGCACTTATTAGGTTTAGGTTTAGGTGTGGAGTCGAGTCGGATTCTCTCTATCATATACCCTTAGCCTCCGATTACATCATGTTCTAAACTTCTTCGAAGGTTTAAGTTGTTTGTGGAGTAGTTGGGAAAGAAGGTTGTGTTATTTTTTATACTTATTAATGCAAAACTGATTTCATAGTTTTTTCTTTCTTGGTATTTCCTCTTCTCACATATAAGCTCAAAAGATAGTATGTGAAGAAAAACCTATTTGTCTAGCATCGGGATTTATAGGTTCACGAAATGAGAGAATACGGTCTTTGCTCATAGGCATTGACTAATCCGGTTGAGAGATTAACCGCCCAGGATTTCATCGACTAACAAGACGTATGTGTTTAGTTGTTGTCCGCCCTTGATTCATGTCTGGAGGTATCATCAAGACGTGGGTTTCAACAATTCTCTTCGCTTAGGGATAAGGAAGAAGAAATACAAGGATGCTCTGTCGAACTATGGAATGTTGAATTGTCGACAAGGCATAACTCCGCCTAGGCAGCTGCGGCAACCCTTTGTGCGATCCACCAAGGCGGCAATTCAACCCATTGCATTAATAAGTGGGTACTTAATACAACTGGATTCTCCTCTACAAAGCACTCAATTCGTCTTTATTTCTTCTTTAATTAGTTTTATGTTTAATAGTTTTCTTAGTTATACTTCAAACTCCTCAAATTACTTGTGTTCTTATTTTCCGTAGTTGTAAGAAGTAGTGAAGTCAACACAGTCCCTGTAAGTTCTACAACTTAAAGTATTACAATATGATAAGGTTGGAATCAAAAGAACTTTCGAGCCTCCATCAACTACCCACGATGAACACAATCTTTTTCTATCAAATATCTGAAAGATTTATAAGGTCAACCATCAATTAAATTGATTTAGAGAATAAATCAAATTAAAATATTTTGATTTAATCTAAGTTTTTTCAGTTAGATGAACATAAAAAAATTGTATTGATTTTAGATAATTAGATGAGTATAAATTCTTAAATAAAATTATTTATTTTGCTCATTTTTCTTAAAAAATCATTACGAATAAATCTAAAACTTTATCAATTCAATTTATTCAAATATTTTAATTCAAATAAAAAATTAATTTGATTGTTTTGATTTGAACAAAATAAAAGATTTTATTTTAATGTTTAAATGATTTGTTAATATATAAAAATTGAATCAACTAATAGTAAAAAGTACGATATTTATCTTAAAAATCCGAATTTAAGCAATTTTGTATGTAAATATGTGTACTTTCTTAGCCGTAAGCAAGAATAAAGCCACTAATAGGTTAAGAGTTTTCGGTATAATTATATTTTAGATCATTTTAGTTTAAATATTAATCAAATAAAATTTTTATCCCTTTAAATTTATAAATTTAACGGTTTAATAAACTCTTCTTAATAAATTCTTTGTAAATTTTGATATTTATATTTAACTTTGTTATGTCGGTAAGATACATATACTTCACCAAATATTTAAAAAATTATAAATAGATAATACACTGTGAGATTATTAAAAAAGTTGTTAGCTGAGAGAAAAACAGCTAAACCGAATTCAAATTTTTTAATTAATGCACCAAAATCAAGCATTTTAAACGTGGTGCGGAATTCAAGCTCTTTTTAAGGACCAAAATCAAGCATTTCAAACGAGGTGTCGACCCGTCAAATGGGAAGGCTGCGGACCAAATATTTTAATATCGTTTCAAAATATTTTTTCGGTAAAGTACATCAATGGTCACCAAATTTTAAGTTACTTTTAGTTTGGTCATTAAACTTTTAAAATTTTTATTAAATTATTTAACTTTTATTTTATTTTTATTTTAGTCTTTATCGTTACCTTCCGTTAGAAAATAATGATGTGACCCGTTAATTTTCTTTTTTCTTCAAAGTAAACTATATAAATAATCACCAAAAATTTAAAATGCTTTTATTTTGATCAACAAAATATTAAACCTTAATTGGAATCACTTAATTTTTATTAAAATAATAATAATGAAAACAAAATAAAAATTAGATGACCCCTAAGAATTTTAAAAATTCGATGATCAAAATAAAAGCGTTCCAAAAATACAATGACCATTAGTATACTTTATCTATACTTTTATACCGATTAAAGAGAAGAATCTTTGAATAAATTAAAACTAAAATGATATTTTGGAGTAAATCATATATTTTGTATCTTACTTAATTTAGATTTTTATTTTGGTCAATTAATTATTATTATTTTAATAAATTAAACATGATATTATATTTTTATTTTTATTACTATTCGTTAAAAATTAAGATATTTAGCCATTAAGATAAGTAAATTACTTAGGATAATTTTACTAAAACTTATATTTAAGTTATAATTGGTTAGTGTCACACAATAGAAGTTTTTCACTTGGCAAAAATTCAAACCTAAAACATTTAATACAAATGTACAAATGCCTAAACCACAAAGTTTTTCACTTGGCAAAAATTCAAACCTAAAATTAATATTTAGGTTAAATAATTGTTTGATTAAAGATTAAGCTAAAATTATTTTCTCATTTTATTTGAAAATAAAAATAATTAAATAATTATATATGTACTTTTATAAAATTACATTAAATCATTCTAAAATTAAATTTATTAGAAAGAGAACTCTTTGAATCAATTAAAATCAAATATTATACTTTGATACATAAAATGTGTAAAAAAATATCATATAATCATTCTTTAAAATTTTAAATATAAATTTTTAAACCTAAAATTATAATTCTTAAATTTTTAAACTCTGAAGCTTTAAACCTATAAATCTCTAAACTCTCTACACCTAAACTCTAAAACTACGTGACATAAAGATAAATTTAAACCTTAATGTTTATAGTTTTTATCATTCTAGCAAACATTCTTTATTTGAGATAAATGTAGCCCTTAACTTAAGTTTTTTTGATAAATAGCTCAGTTTTAACTATAATGTTGACTACTACGCGGTTAAAATTTTAATGATAATTCATATAGTAAACATGTAATAATATATTTTAAATGATATGATATTTAACCTATCAAATACATACATATGAAATATAATTTTATTTCAATATAAAATATAAAATAATTAAAATTTAAATAAAATATTAAAACCTAATTAAATCTAAAATATTTTTGTTATTAAACCTTAAATAAATTTACTACTCTATTTTTTAATAATTTTGGGGTTTTAGGTTTAATTAAAACTCAAAACCTAAAACCTAAAATTCATTGCTTTTAAATTTAAATTTAAATCTTAAACTATAAATCAAAACCCTAAACTTTCAATTTAGATTAAACACTAAAATACCTAAATTCTAAACTAAAATAACAAAAATCTAATTGATTAGTATCAAAGTCTCTTAGATAGGATTTTGATTCTATTGTAGTTAAGGTTGAGAATTTTTAGTATACTTTTGTTTAGATTTAATTAATTTTTAATATTTTATTTAAATTTTAATTATTTTATATCCTATATTAGAATAAAATTATATTTCACGTGTATGTATTTGATAGCTTAGATGTCATTTTATTTAAAATATATTATCATATGTTACCATCGTAAAATTTTTAACGACCTAGTCATTATGTTAATTAAAAAATAAGATATTTGTAAAAAAGACATAGGTTAATGTTTAAATTTATCTAAAAAAGAACAAGACTAAAATAATAAAAATTCTAAATGTTGATGGTTAAAATTATCTTTATGACGAACTACATTTAATAATTAATATGTTATTTAAATTAAAGTTTATATAAACTTTTGTATATTTTTTCTCTAAAAATTAAATAATATCTTTTTTGTTTTTCTTACGATTTTCAAGGTTTCTCCATACTAATCTAAATCAACCAATGTCGCACATCTTGCTTTAGTGATTGAGTATCCTAATAAAGATTTTTTACACGGACTAACTCATTAGTTAATTAAAATAATATCCTTTAATAATATACTTAAAATTTAAATTAAAAAATTAGAAATTAAAAAATTAAAATTAAAATTATATTATATTCGGTTTGTTTGAATTGATGTTTAATAGTTTATGATCTACTAATCGACTTGGTGATAAAAGGATGCTCGTATTATTATTATTATTTTGTTTGTATTTAAATCTTGATATAAGAATTTAATACATATTTATTTAATAAAATAATTATCATTTCAACAATCAAATATTTTAATTTTTTCCCTTTATCCTTACTAAAGTACATAGAATATAAAAATTGGGTAAAGTACTCAAATGACCACTTAATCATGAGTTGATCTTGATTTAACCATTATATTTTTAATTATGATAAATCACATAACTATTTAAGTGGCATCGATCAAGCCACGTCCGTTAAAACCTGATGAAAGAAATAACATGTTAGTTAACAAAAAAAATTGTATGATTATACGTTTATTCATCGTTACTTGTATATTATATTAATTTAATAAAATACCTTAAACATTCAATAAAATTATGATTTGATCCAAACAGAATTCAAACCTAGGTTGCAAGGAAGTTGGCGTGCCTCACAATCACTAAGCCCAAGTATTTTGGCCGTTTCAAGTCCGAAGCCACAATCGAGTCTTTAGCGGGATGCCTCAGTTTAAGCATCTCAATGTTTTAGGAAAAGTGTCTTTTTCTTTTATGTAATTTTTCTAAGTTAGGAATAAGTGTCCCCAGTTCAGGCATTTGAACTTTTAGTCGGGGCATTTCCATAAATTTTATTTCGTATATATGTAGGGGGTGGACAGTCGATAGATTTGGAATGATCCACTAGTAAAGATATGTAACCTTCCTACACACCATCGAGGGGGGCCCTACCGCCCTAGTCGATGGTGTGGGTGAGTCTTCTATGTAACCCGATACTCTTTCATTTTAATAAAACTTCCTTATTTTCTTTTTATGAGAAACTAGTACGGGTTGACCGTGTGCATCCGTTATCCCCACGTTTTTCCAGTTATGATGTGAGACTCACTTGTCGCTTGCTTGTTTTTGTGCAGAACTATCAAGGAAAAATGGATGACTTGACCGGGAGAAATCCTTCTCAAGTGTCGCACGACTTAGCGACCCTAGGGTGTAAAGGCTAAATCCGTGACACGTGGTATCCGAGCAAAGTTACGTAGTGGGTCAAGGCAGTGTGCTACCTTGTCCCTGTCCTGGACATAAGGTGCATGAGAAATAGCATAGAGATGATTATTATATAAATGAAGTGGTATCAGTGTACAGAGGTACCTGTCGTTAACCACTTCAATGATCGAAGCATACGCGATGCTCAATCTTAGTTAGCATAGTGGTGTTTTATTGAATAATTGTCCTGGAATCAGTGCACACGTTGTGCCTGATGTTAACCATGATAATTGTTTGGATGCATTGACGATGGTGGCTTGGAGCACCGAGGTGCTCTACCCCTTCGTAATGGATCTTGTATGCAAGAGCCATAAGAATGGTGATAGTCAGTGGAAATATTGCTTGTTTATTGCAGGCGTAGTGAGGATTGAGTGTAGGGATGTAAAAAGTTGACCCGACCTGGAAACCCGCCTCAAACCTATTCGAGTCAGAACTTGGTTTGACCCGGGAATGTATTGACCCGAACTTGATATGTATCCGACTGTTATTGAACCGAACTCGAGTTAGACCTGTTATTGTAGTAACTAAACCCGAACTGTATCCGACCGAGAATGACTCGAACCCGATTTCAACCTGTTACTATAGACCTGAAACCCGACCTGTATCCGAATGAATCAAACCCAAACCCGAGTCTTACCTGGCAGATAACTGATATTATCCAACTGAATTGACTCGAGACCTGATTTTACCAGATCTGTTTTGAACCCTACATGTTTTAAACCCGACCTGATAGATGATCTGACCTGTTATTAACCTGAACTAATATGGACATAATATTTATATAAATAATTTATATAACATACTTATATTATATTTTTAATATCAACATAAATACATAATAATTTATATAACATATTTTTATTTTTATTTATTACTAATTTACTTATTACAAATATGTAATAATCTTATATATATAATACTTGTTAATTTTTAGTTATATAATAAACTTATATTATATTACTCTTATATTGGAAGGAAAAAGAAAAATAAAATTTTGGAGGGAAATAAATGATTAATTTAAAAAATTTTGGATCAATTTACTTTTAGTGTAAAAATTTTGGAGGGAAAGAAGTTAGGAAATTAAAAATAAACTTTTATTATTATATAAAAAAAAGCGAAAAGACAATTTTGGAGAAAATAATAATAATAAATTTTAAAGGAATATTATTATTCTTTAAGTATATATTAAAGTATACCATTAAAGTATATATTATTACTATATATTATATACTAAAATATATATTAGAAGAATTTTAATATATTAAAGTATATATTATTACTATATTATATATATACATTAATACATATATTATATATATTATTGGTCAAGGATGCTTATCCTGCTTTATCTTGTATGGGTTCGAATCCCTGTATGAAAAAAAATTATAATATCTCTACTTAATAAAAAATATATATATACATATTAAAATATATATTTTAATGTATACATATTTAAGTTCTAAAGATTAAAAACTGAGAAAGAAAATAATTTTTGAATTGATGGGTAAGATAATAACAAAAAAATATCTTTTGATTTAAATTCCGACAGTCACCGATAAAAGTGAATAACGACGGGTGATGGTATATGCGTGTGTTAAAATAGGAAAGTGTATAAAATATAAAAGTTGAAAAGAATGAAATTTGGTGGAAAAATATCCGCCATTTTTTTCATTGATATAAAATATAAAAATTGAATTTGGTGGGAAAGTATCCGCCATTTTTTTCATTGAAGCAACATTAAAATTGAATTTGGTGGGAAAGTATCCACCATCTAATATATACATACATATAACATATAACATACATGATACATATATATTAATATATAAATGTACTATATACTAATGTATATATTCATATATATATATATACACATGTACTATGTACTAATTACTATATACAATTATACATATACATAGGTTATAATACACATTTACTAATTACTATATATACTTATACATGTACATATAACATACATATATAATATATAATATATATATTAATATATTAATGTACTATGTATAATACTACTTCTATGTCTATGTATACATATATATATATATATGAATGTACTTATGCACTATGTATAATTAATAATTGTATACATTATAAATACAGTATACATATCTAATTACTATACATCTAATTATCAATATATATTATATAAATACTTATATTAGTTATTAAATTATTAATATATTATATATATAGTATTATGTATTCCATATTTTAATATATATTATAATTTTATTTTCTATATATAGTATTAATTTATTTATAGTATTATTTCATATATATTATTAATCCATTTATATTATTATTCCATATATAATATGATTTCTACATATAATATAAATTTCTTATATAGTATTAAATTTATATATACTATTATTCCATTTATAGTATAAATTCTATATATTGTCTAATTTTTATTTTTTCATTTTTGAAATATATTAAACTATAGTATAATTATAAATTATAAGTTTATAATGTATTAAAGTATATTAAAGTTAAATTTTTCAATACTTTTAATTATTATTAATAATTTTTGTAATTTAGTCCTTAAAACTTTCAAGTTAATTTTTTAAAATTGATTATTACTGATTTTTCTAATTTACTTTAATGTTTTTAATTTTTAATTTTCGTAATTTAGTTATTACAAGTTAATATTGATTTTTTAAATTTCAAAATTTAATCTTTAACTTTATAGTCTAATATTTATTTGTTTTTACGTATTTATACAAAATCAAAATTAATAATTTAAATTATTAATTATTTAAAACTAAAATTAATTCAACATGAAACAAAACCGACTTGAAATGAACCCGACCTGAAATAAAACAGAAATGAAATAAACTCGACCAAAAATCTACCCGACTTGAAACAAAACTGTGAATTATACGATTTGGACATGAACAGTTTGAACCCGACCTGAAATGGACCCAACCTGAAATAGATCCAACCTAAAATGGATCCGCACCCGACCCGAATCGAGTCAAAATAATAAATTAACCTGAAATAACATATATTTGATTTTACCTGACTTGACAGTTTCCAACCTGAAAACCATCTGAGTAACTGTTTTTACATTCCTAATTACGTACGACCCTTGTGATGGTGACAACATGAAAACGTGGGGCCAGTACGGTGCACAAAATAGAAACTCGTCCAAGTGTGGGCACGACGAAACAAGGGGTGGATCCTTTGATCTTGGTCAATTTGAGGAACTAGAAGCTGTAATGGCAGCCTTGAGAACGGTGGCTTTGAATGATAAATTAAAAGCGGTTGAGGAGAACCAGAAAGATTTGGCCGAAGCTATCAAAGAGTTTGGTAGGGAGGGCAAGGAGAGTTTGAACCATGTCAATTTTGAGCTGGATGAGCTTAAGGCTCAGATGAACTTGTTAT
Source organism: Abelmoschus esculentus (assembly GCA_035048815.1). Lineage (NCBI taxonomy): Eukaryota > Viridiplantae > Streptophyta > Magnoliopsida > Malvales > Malvaceae > Abelmoschus > Abelmoschus esculentus. The sequence goes on along the minus strand of JAUCBN010000016.1, from coordinate 12,051,172 downwards.
AAGTTGTTGTGGGTAATTCGACGGTTATTGATAGAGGATAGAGGACTAGAGTGCCTGAACCTCAGCGATACGAGGGAAATTGAGATACAAAGGAGCTCAAAAATTTCTTGTTTGACATAAAACAGTATTTCTAGGCCTCACGTGTTAAAACAGATGCAGACAGAGTTGCAATAGCATCGATGTATTTGTCAGGGGATGCCAAGTTTTGGTGGCGGTCTAAATTTGTAGATGGTGTTTGCTCTATAGTTATTTGGAAAGGGTTGAAGAAAGAGTTGATTATCTCATTCTTCCTTAAAAATGTTGAGTATAAGGCTCAAAAGAAGCTGAGGGATTTGATGCACACAGGGACTATTCGTGAGTATGTGAGGGAATTTGCTGCGATAATGTTAGACATCAAGGATATGTCGGAGAAAGACAAGATGTTCTCTTTCTTGGAGGGATTAAAGTCGTGGGCTAGAATTGAGTTACAAAGACAAAGCCTCAAGACGTAGTTGCGGCGATGGCAGTGGCCGAGTGTCTCAATGATTATAATGAGAATTCAAATAAACGTAAGGTCGTCAGATCTAGTGGGAACAACAAAAATGCTAGCAACAACAACAAAGCATTGAGAACTGAAAATCTAATGGTTTGGGGAATAAGCAAGAGTTCGTTTACCCGAGAAAAGACCTCGAGCAAGAGGAACAAAGTAACTAGAATTGGGGGCAGATAAAATCGTTTTCGGCCAGGTTGTTTCTTGTATAAAGGCCCTCATCAGTTAGTTGAATGCCCTCACAGAGGAGCGTTGAATGCATTGGAATTTATTCTTTTAAGGGCTGCTCTAGTTGATCATCCTACTGAAATAACACAGTGGACCCCCGCAAGATGGATCTATCCGTTTCTTCATGGCGCTACAGTCCCAGCTAAGTAGCTTGAAAAAAGAAACAGAAAGGGGTTTGATGTATATGAAAGTGTTGATAAACGGGAAATCAACATGGGATCTAGTAGATACGGGAGCAAAAAATATCTTTATCTCTCGTACAGAGGCTAGGAGGTGTGGCCTAGAAGTGGCCAAAGATATGGGGTAAATGAAGGTAGTCAATTCGGCTACTTCATCGATTTGTGGGAGCGCTAAGAAGTTGCGGATCGAGCTAGGACTGTGGTGAGGTAGTGTGGACTTTACTATCACACAAATGGATGATTTTGATTTGGTATTGGTGCTCGATTTTATGATAGCAGACCATGCGATTCATGTGCCAGCAACAAGCTGTGTGATGTTTTTGGGTGATTGTCTTTTTGCAGCACCTGTAACGATTGTCCCGCGTTGGGGTCAGAAGATGTTGTCAGCAATTTAATTCAAGAAAGGGGTGAAGAAGGGAGAGCCTTATTTCCTAGTAATGCCTATAGAGAAAGAGGAGTGAAATATTGAGGTATTGCCGAAAGAGATTTAGAAAGTATTAGAGGAGTAAAAAGATGTTATGCCAGACAAGATACCCATGGGTTTGTCACCTCGAAGGTCGGTGGATCATGAGATTGAGTTAGTCCCAGGAACTAAACCACCTACCAAGTGCCCGTATCGCATGTCTCCGCCCGAGCTAGCGGAATTATGAAAACAGTTAGATGAATTGTTAGAGGTTGGGTTCATTCAACCCTCTAAGGCCTATTTTGGAGCGTTAATGCTTTTTCAAAGAAAACACGATAGAATCTTACGATTGTATGCAGACTATCAGGCTTTAAACAAAGTGACGGTTTGAAACAAGTATCTTATTCCTTTGATCGTTGATTTATTTTACCAATTGAACAGTGCAAAGTATTTCACGAAGTTGGACCTTCGGTCAGGTTATCACCAGGTGAGAGTGGCTGAAGGGGACGAACCTAAAATGACATGTGTGACTCGATATGGGGCATTTGAGTTTTAGGTGATTTCGTTTGGGCTAACCAATGCGCCGGCTACCTTTTGTAATCTAATGAATCAAGTGTTCCGTGACTACCTTGACAAGTTTGTGGTCGTCTATTTGTATGACATCATGGTTTATAGCTCTTCTTTGAGGGAACATGAGGAGCATTTGTGTTTGGTACTAGAAAGTCCTTGAGAGAACCAATTGTTTGTAAAAAGTGAAAAGTGTGAATTTGCGCAGAGGTAAGTTCGATTCCTTGGTCACATTGTCGAGCAAGGTCATATCCAGATGGACGATGGAAAGATAAAAACCATCAAAGAGTGGCCTGTTCTGAGAAGTGTTAACGAACTTAGGTCCTTTCTCGGCCTAGCCAACTACTATCGTAAATTTATGGAAGACTATTCGAGAAAGACATTAAGGCTTACCGATTTACTCAAGAAAGGGAAGAAGTGGGTTTGGTCGGATGAATGTCTAAAAGCTTTTGAGGATTTGAAGTCCAAGATGGTGAACGATCTTGTACTAGCTTTACCAAACATTGAGGAGCCCTTAGAAGTGGAAGTCGATGCCTCAGACTTTGCGATAGGAGGTGTACTCATGCTGAAGGTCCATTTCGTAGTTTTCGAGAGTCATAAGTTAAATGGTGCAGAAACAAGATATACAACTCAAGAAAAAAAGTTGCTAGCCGTAGTTCATTACTTGAGTGCTTGGAGGCATTACTTGTTGGGTTCCCGATTTGTGGTATGGACTGACAATGTGGCGGTAAGCCACATATTGACCAAGCCAAAGATATCAGCAAGACAAGCTAGGTGGCAAGATTTCTTAGGAGTTCGATTTCCAGAGCAAGGACCCACAAGCGGGAATAGAGTATTGATGACAAAAGGGCCACGGATGTTCGTTTCAAGGGCCGGAGAAATAAGGTCAAAACTATTACGGGAGTGTCATATCACACCCTAGGTGGGACATCAAGGCTGGCATCGTACCCTCGCATTATGGAACAAGGATTTTACTGGCCTCATATGCACCAAGACGTTATGGACTATGCCAAGACATGTCTCATTTTCCAAAAAGATAAAGTGGATCGCCACGGAACACCTGGACTATTGGAACCCCTACCAGTGCCAACAAGGCCTTGAGAGAGTATTTCGCTGGACTTCATAACTAATTTGCCTCGAATAGGAGATCTTAGAACCATTCTTATGGTGGTGGACCATTTTTTTCTAAGTATGTCACATTTATTCTAGCACCTAAGTAATGTGCCGTTGAGGAGACAAGGTAGCTGGTTTTCAGACATGTGGTGAAGTTTTGGGGTGTTCCCTAAAGTATAGTCAGTGATCGGGATGCACAGTTTATTGGGAACTTTTAGAGAGAATTGTTCACGTTGTTGGGTTCTAAGCTGAATCTGTCATCGAATTATCACCCTCAAACAGATGGTAAAATAGAACGATTCAATGCTTTGCTGGAAGAGTATTTGAGGCATTTTATACAGGTCAACCAGAAGAGTATTTGAGGCATTTTGATGAGACTGAACAAGACCAAGAAGCAAAAGGAGAAAAGCTTTAAAAATAGAAAAAGAGGATAGCATTGTCATGATCCAAAAGGAGAAAACGTGTATCAGATTGTAAACAAAAGCAGGAGGGAAAATCAAAGCAACCATCTGCCATATATTAGAAAAAAAAGAACAGAGAGGGGAGGAACGTTTTGTAAAGGAAACCAAAAAACCAGAGAGCATTGTAAGCAGCAAAAATCTTGTAACCCCAAAACGAAATCAATCAAAAAGCAAGAAAATTTTCAGAATTCTTTCTGGTAAAAAACTTCTTTATTCCTTATTTTTCCAAGTCGTTCTTTTTTAGTTTTCTATCTCCTGCATGCATTTATAGATTTAAAATAAAAAACAAAAAGAAAAAAAGAGACGAGACTTCCCTAGTCTTCAGTCGATCGTCATCGGCGATGAATCTTCTGAGATAAGCCGCGAATAGAGAAATGAAGCAAGAAGAGAGGGAACTTTGTTTTGTTTGTTTGTTTATGGGTTTTCTAAAAAAGATTTGAACATCGAAGAGGGGAATCAATGACGACGAGATGGCCGACGGCTATATCTCGCCGAGATTATGAACCGTTGATGAAGAACAAAGAAATCGGTCAGTTTGTTTCTCTGAGTTTTGATGAAGTTTTTCTGGAAAATTATCAGATTTTGTTTTTTTGTTTAAAGCTTCTGAGAAAGGTACAAGTCAGGGAGGTGTTTGTATTGAATAAAAAAATAACGTTTTATATTATTAAAATGGGATTGGTACTCTGCTGCTCCCTCCACTTCTTATCTTTCTCATTTTGAAACTGTCACACGGGCTTATCACACTTTTGGTCCACTAATTCCTTTTTCATTTCTTAATCAAGTCACTGTTCCTTCGTTTTTTTTTATTTAATTTTGGTCCAAGATATCAACGGGTAGCTCACATTTTGAGCTTTCTGTTTTTAAACATATTAAATGCCATATTTAATTTGTTGTCCTTTTCGTTTACACCATATGTAGCTCACATTTTGAACTTGCTGTTTTTAAATGCATTAAATGCCATATTTAATTTTTTGTCTTTTTCGTTTACACCATATCAACGGGTAGCTCATATTTTGAGCTTGCACATTAAATGCCATATTTAATTTGTTGTCTTTTTTGTTTATACCCATTGTTCATGTTATTTAAATTTAGTTTATTATTTTGTATACCATACGTTTAGTTTTACATCTTAATATATTAGGAAGGTAGTATAATATCATTTACTGTAATTGCTTTCCATGATTTTATTTTGTGTTATTTGTAACATGTTGGTATTAACTCTTTTAGGATTGCATAATTAATATTTAACTTTGTTAATGCGGGCCCCTAAATTCGGTCGTAAGCGAGGTCAGTACCAATAAGGTGGTAGTGGTTCGGACGCTTATCTTCGGGTTTAGGTGCTTTAAAATAAATGCGTACATTTAATTAAAAATTAATTCGATCGTCAAATTAGCCCGGAAAATTTAATATTAGTAACGCGGTAATTATTAAAGTACCAATTTTTGGGCGGTGTGGGGGTGCTAATCCTTCCCCATTCGTAACCGACTCTCGAACCCCCGATTTTTAAAATCTCTGGTTTTATGGTGTCCGGTCTACCAAACCGGCCGGTGGGGACTCCAATTTTACAAGAATCATTTTGAAACAAAACCCCCCACGTGGAAGACATTAATTTTCAAAACAATATATCAAAAATGTTTTCCAACTCAAAAAAAATATTTTTAGCGATAACGCTTATTCGTGGATTTTATAGATCGCTACAGATGGCGACTCCGTTGGAGACAAATTTTGTTTTTTGAACAAAAGAAGAGTCAAGCTTTTTAAATGATTATCACTTTACGAATATTAAAGATTTCGGGCTAAAATGACGATCAAATTAATTTTTAATTGAATTTGTGCATTTATTTTTCCGTATTTAAAATTGACATCTAAACCCATCATTTTAAGTGGGGGAAAAGGCTAATGCTTTCGTGGAGATATCGTTCTCCCGTATGGGCCTTAGCCGAAGTACCTTCGGGGCTTCACTACCTTATGCTTTCGTGAGGATATCGTTCCTTCGTATGGGCATAAGTGAACAGGTCCCCCTTAATTGAACCCGATCAAAATGAACCTATAATGGGTGATGATCGGAGGCCTTGCTACTCTTAGTAGAGGACAGCTCGGACAATTCGGGTCTCTTTTTTAGCACCAAGACTGCATATAGAGAACTAGACTACCTACCCCATTAGAGCCATGCGGATACCCTAAGTGAACTAGATAAGAATATCTAGGGTTGTTCTTCTTTGTTTAACTTTTTATTCTGTCAATATTTTTTATAATTCATCCTTTCACAGTTACTAACTTATTTTCTTTTTGTTTTTCTTTTTGCATTCATCAATTTTTTGCATTTTGCATTAAAGGTGTTGGTTCGAGTGGTTCATTCAACAAAGGATACTCTTACCATGGACAAAAAGTATCTACGAAAAGAAAGTCTCAATTCTGCTATTAGACATTGGTCCGAAGTCAACCAACGAGCTCAAGGAGATAGTTTGCCAAGTGGGGGAGTGGTTGACGGATATACTTATATAAGCCTACAACAGAATGACCTATTGGAACTTCAACAAATTTGGGAACAGTGGGACACTAGACTACAAAATTTGTTCGTCGATAAGTATGGGGATATTGCTCAGCTCATCTACGTCAGAATCAATCAACCGTTACTCAGGGCTATCTTTCGATTCTGGAACCCGACCTTTTTTTGCTTCACTTTTAATGGACAAGATATGATGCCTACCGTAGAGGAATACACCGCTTTGCTTAACCATAAGGTTGTACGAAAAGAATGGATTTATTTTAAACCCCCAAAGAGGTCTAACTATGAGTTGAGATTGAAGAACTTTGCCGGGATGAGCGATGATTGGGCAAAAGGTTTAATACAGGTTAGAAGGGATAGCATGGCCTTTGCTTGGGAAAGCATTCGAGACATCATTCCCGTACACCCCGATGAAGTACTAAAGATGGATCTATTTGCATTGGCAATATATGGATTGATCATATTTCCAAGAGTCCTCGGTAACATTGACATTGCGCTATTAGACTTGTTTGACCGCTTGAAACAAAGATGTAATCTAGCACCAGCAATCTTGGCGGAAACTTTTATATCCTTGAATGCGAGTAGACGACATGAGGAAGGTCGTTTCCGAGGTTGTGCTCAACTATTGCAAGTGTGGATTCAGAGTCATTTTTGGAAGACACCAAAAAGGCTTTTGCAAGGTTTCTCTTTCCAGCATTTCTCACCATTGAAAGAGTATTTGACCCAAGAATGGAGGGAAGACTTAGGTCGGAAAAAGTGGGTCAATATCCTTTGAAATATTAAGGTCGAAGATATAGTTTGGAGGGTTCCTTGGATGGGATGATCGAGTTATTTCTTATTCAGTTGTGGGAATTTTAACTGTTTGATGTTGTTAGGATTATACGGGGGAATCGGTTGTGCCCCACTCTTGGTTTCAAGGCAATTTGATTCGCGTCAATTCATTCCTTTTACCACAGGTTTAAGCCAAATGGAGTTTTTTTTCAAAGATGAATATCGAACTAAGGTTCAGACCGTTATGAAAGCATGGGATAACTGCTATCGAATCCGAACGGAAGGATCCTCTACATGTATGACCACTCCCGATTATGATTTTTGGGTACGTACGAGAATTAATAATGAATTGACACAACCAGATGAAGGACCAGCTTTATCCTTGGAAGAACACATGAAGGTGGTGCCATCTGAAGCTGAGATTTTACGAAGCGAGCTTGAGGAACTCAAACAAAAAATGGAAGCCTTAAACACGCAACATGCAGAAGAACTTTTTAAGGTCAGTTTGAATGTCGATGAACGTGATGGAATAATCAAACACCTACAGAAAGTGAACACCGAGTTAAGTGAGAAAAATACTCTTTATCAAGTAGATATGGTCAAGCTACAAAATGAGGTGAACAATGCAAGTCGGCGCAAGTTCCTTGCCATTGAGAAGGAAAGAATAAAATATGAACGGATGATGAAAGAAGAAGGGAAAAGTAGCCAACAAGCCCTTGAACGAGAAAGAGAGAATTATCACATTGCCTTGGAAAAGGAGAGGTGCGCATCTAGGGATACTCTTCACCGCGAGAAAGAAAAAGCCAGACATGAGATCGAAAAAGGTAAGCAGGCCATTATATACGAGCGAGAAAATACTGATACATGGAAAAGGAGATCGGTGGGGAGTAGGAACCGGCTTCTAGAAATACAGAACCTCTACAATGACACTATTCAGAATTTGGATCAAAGTCAGGCCCAAAATGCAGAACTAGGAGGGAAGCTGATGGAATTAGAACAAGTGCTGCAAAGCTACCAACAGAGGAATAGTTTCATTGAGTTGCAAGAAAGGGAATTGGAGGTCCATGACTTACGGGCTCGTATCTTGACCTTGGAAGCCACTATACAAGATTATCAGGAGCAAATTTTAGTCTTCGAAGAATCTGCTACCGGAGGAGATCGTTACTGGCAAATCCGACTCCAGAATGCCGCTCAGATGATTACCAGTCGGGATCTCCGCCATAAAAACTTGATCACTGAAATTCAGAAAGTAGCACGGAATGTGCTCGAGTTAGGCACCGAAGCTGAAGCACTGCGTCAGTTTATAGCTCCAGACATGCCAGAAGCTCCTCGATTCCACAAGTTGCTCAAGGCTATAGACAATTTAGGAGCTAGGGTCAGCTTTTATATCTAAGTCTAGATTTTATGTATAGGGTTAGTCCCTTCGAAGTATTGTAATGGACTTTTTTGTTTCCCGTAAAAAGCAATCCAGTTGGGTGATTACCAGCAGGAATCAACGCCTTTATTTGCATTCATATTGCATCATTCGCATTCATATCATACATGCATTCATTTTTTGCCAAACGTCATTTTAATAATATGTGCATTGTGACAGAATTCTCTAAACCGCCATCATACCGCACTCACATTTCACACGCCACCGGAGGAAACAAATGGATGACCGCGTGGCCAATTTGGAAAAAGGCCAAAAGGACTTGCAAAATCGACTAGAGAATGTTGCACAAAATATCAGCTCCCAAATCGCTCAATCTCAAGCGTCTATCTTGTCTGAGCTAGTAGCTTTGTTGGGGAAAGATCAAGACAAGGAAAAGAGTGATAATGATAAAATATCTGAACCCGATAATACTATGTCCAATTGCAGAATACAGTCCAACGGAATGAACGTAACAAGAAGAGTATGTATTGACCTCACAAGGGCATCAGCCAGCCAACCGATCCAGACCCCAGAGAAGAAGTTTCCGATCTGAATTTGGTAGAGAAGATCCGAAATGAAGTTGAGAAGAAGTGGGAGGAAAGGTTTCGAGCGATGGAAGAGAAATTCAAAGCTGTGCATAGTCAAGAGGAATCAGAGGCTGCTAGTGAACTGAGTTTGGTGTCCGATCTAATATTACCCCATAAGTTTAAAACCCCAGATTTTGATAAATATGATGGAACGGCTTGTCCGTCCGCGCATGTCACAATGTACTGTCGCAAGATGACAGCTTTTATCAAGGATGAAAAGTTGCTAATCCACTGTTTCCAGGATAGCTTAACCGGATCTGCTATCAGATGGTACACTCAGCTAAGTCGTACCAATATCAAATCATGGAGAGATCTATCTAGAGCATTTGTTGAGCAGTATAAACATGTCACGGATATGGTACCCAGTCGTATCATGCTTGAGGGAATGTGGCAAAAATCGAACGAAAGTCTTCGTTAGTATGCACAGAGATGGCGAGATGTGGTCTCCCAGATTCAACCACCCATCCCGGAACATGAGATTACACTAATGTTTATCAACACTCTAAAAGGTGCTCTATATGATAGATTGATTAACCATACCACCCAAAGTTTCGTCGATCTTATAAGAACCGGTGAATCTTTAGAAATGGCTATTAAAAGCGGAAGGATTGACAATGGTGATAATTCTCGCAAATACAATAAGAAGAAAGATGGGGAAGTGAATTCTGTCAACACCTACAACACTCCGAAGAATTATACTATTGCTCAACCACAGTCGTCAAACGGGAAACCTCAGAACAACAATCAGAAAGGGGAGAAAGCCCCTAGAAGGGAACAAGAGAAGCAAACATTTACCTCTTTACCAGTCTCATATGGGGAATTGTATACGCAGCTATATAATGCAGACCTAGTACGCCCGTACATTGTGGCGCCTTTTAAGCCTCCCTTCCCAGCTTGGTATGATTCCAAAGCTCATTGCGAATACCACGGCGGTGCCCCAGGTCACTCTATCGAGAATTGCCTATCATTTAAGAAATTGGTGCAAAACTTGATCAATACGGGAGTACTCAAGTTTGAGGAGCCCAACGTAGCTGCTAACCCTTTGCCAAACCACGGAAATCAATGTGTAAATGCAGTTGAAGAAGAATCCACCAGAAAAGCTAAGGAGAGTATATCAGAGGTTAAATCACCACTCAGATGGGTCTTTCAGCAATTATGCATGGCTCGTTTAATTGATAATGCAATGGTGTTTGTGGAAAAAGGAGCGGGAAAATATTGCAAATTTCACCAAAACAATAGCCATGATATCCAAAGATGTGTTCAGTTCTAACAGCTAGTCCAAGACTTGATGGATCAAAAACAAATCGAGTTCTTTGAAGAGGGAGCTGAGTGTGAGGTGTATGCATCTGATGATTCTAATACCAAATATGGTGTAGGACGACCCCTCATAATCTCATCTAAACCTCGAGATACAAGCACGTCTCAGTATGAGGTCCCAAAAATAACCGCTAAGATTGTTACTAGCACACCCAAGCCCTTTTCATTCAAGGACACGAAGTGAATCCCTTGGAGTTATGCTGCAACTGTCACCATCCCCGACGAAACCCCGTCAGGTGAGAAACAAAAGCAGATAACTGATGATGAAGAAGAACAAGAACGAGAGGCAAAATATGGGGGAAGAGAGTTAGAAAATAAAGAAGGAGAACCTGTAAATGAGGTGAGCCATTTTACCCGAAGTGGTCGATGCTATTCCGCCGCGCCACCTATAGTTCCAGAAATAATACCAAGCAAGGATGAAGCTGTACCTGTTATTCCGGCTAGGATATTCGATGAAGAACCACTGCCAAAAATCAAAGAACCAGTGACAGAAGTGCAAGCCCAAGAGTTTTTGAGATTTTTGAGGCATAGTGAATACAGCGTGGTAGAACAACTACGGAAACAACCTGCCAGGATTACGGTGTTAGAACTGTTGCTAAGTTCAGAAAAACATCGTGACGCATAACTGAAGGTGTTAAACCAAACCTTCGTGCCAGGAGATATTTCTGTATCTAAACTAGATCGGATTGTGGGCCATATTACAGCCGATAACTATATTACTTTCAGTGATGATGAGATCCCCGAGGGAGGGATGGGATCTACCAAAGCTTTAAACATTACTATCCATTGCAAGGGATACGTACTACCAGGTATACTCCTCGACAATGGATCTGCGCTTAATGTGATGCCAATGGCAGTGCTACAAAAACTGCCCATAGACAATTCCCATCTCAAACCCTGTCACAATTCAGTAAGGGCCTTCGATGGGACCCAGAGAGGAACATTGGGAAGGATAAAGGTGCCCTTGATTATCGGGCCAACAGAGTATACCGTGGAGTTTGTTGTGATGGACATTAGGCCTTCGTACAGTTGTCTACTAGGGAGACCCTGGATTCACTCTGCCGGAGCAGTACCGTCATCGCTGCACCAGAAACTAAAATTCGTCATTGAAGGAAAATTAGTCACAGTGGGGGCAGAACAAGAGATTATAGATTCTGTGACGTCAGATGCCCCATATGTTCAAAATGATGAAGACGTTGTCGAATGTTCTTTTCGGGCATTAGAGTTTGTGAATGCTACGTTTGTAGCTGAAGGTAGTCGTATCCCTTGTCCCAGACTGTCCAATACCACCAAAATGTCAGTTCGACAAACCTTAGGTCGTGGTGCCAAGACTGGAAGAGGGCTAGGAAAGAGATTACAGGGAATGTTACGCCCTAAGAGTGTTATCTTCAAGAAGGATCGTTTCGGACACGGGTACAAGCCCCGCATACATCAAAGAAGAGAAGAGTATAGAAGGAAAGCCGAACAAAGGAAGGCCAGGATGAGGGGGAGGATATCCCATGGGCCCCTATGACGTTCCCAGATATTAGAGACTCTTCCTTATTTGGCGATTTTGTACATCCTGAGAAGAAAATACAGGAAGATATCGATGTCAGGAACCAACTAAATCAAGAAAAAGAATTCGTCGATTCGTTTGAGGGGATGTACGTCAACACGATTACTGAGGATTACGCTACCAGTCATGTGTTGACCAGCATCCGTCCTTGTGCACCCGGGGAAACCCTCACCAATTGGGAGTGTATTGATCTACCTATAGTTTTTAGGGCCGGATCTGAGTAATGCTCTAGAACTTATCTTTTGTCAAACGCCTAAGAGCGAGGAAGACTCTTTTTGTACATGGTCGACATGTTACAAACTCTTTTAACTTTTAATGAAAACGTCTTCCCTTTTGTTTAAATAGAAACTTCCTTGTCTTTTCTCTCTTCTTACTCTATTTTATTCGTTCATTCATTTATTCATTCACCACTCATACCCTTTCATACAACCCATTCTATTCTCAATACTTTTGTCATTATTTTTTTGTAGGTCTCCAATGATTAACTGTATGAATGATACTTTGTCCAATTCCGAGGTGGATTTTGAACGTCTGGAGATTCAGGCAAATGTTGAGGAGGATGAAGAGGAAATGGGGTGCGAAATACCAGAGGAGTTATTAAGAATGGTGGCTAGCGAAGAAAAGCAAATTTTGCCGCATCAGGAGAAAATTGAAATCGTGAATCTAGGGACTGATGATGAGATGAAGGAAATCAAAATTGGAACCACTTGCTCTTCAAAAATCCGAATTGAGCTGATAACTTTACTTCAAGAATTTAAGGACGTTTTTGCCTGGTCATATCAGGACATGCCAGGATTGGACACCGACATAGTGATGCATAAGTTGCCGACGAAGCCAGAATGTAAACCAGTCCAACAGAAACTTAGAAGAATGAGAACAGATATGTTGTTAAAAATTCGTGAAGAAGTAAGGAAACAATTCGATGTTGGTTTCCTAGAAGTCTCTAAATATCCTGAATGGGTCGCGAACATTGTACCGGTACCCAAAAAGGATGGAAAAGTTTGTATGTGTATAGGCTACCGTGATCTGAATCGGGCGAGTCCTAAAGATAATTTTCCGTTGCCACACATCGATACACTGGTTGACAATACCGCTGGTCATTCTTGGTTCTCCTTTATGGATGGCTTCTCAGGATACAATCAGATCAAGATGGATCCAACAGACATAGAGAAAACCACATTCGTAACCTTTTGGGGAACATTTTGTTACAAGGTGATGCCTTTCGGACTTAAGAACGCTGGTGCAACTTCCCAAAGGGCAATGGTAACTCTCTATCATGACATGATGCATAAAGAGATAGAGGTGTATGTAGATGACATGATCGTAAAATCACAAACGGAGGAGGAGCATCTCCAGAACTTAAGGAAGTTGTTCCAGAGGTTGAGAAGGTTCCAGTTGAAGCTTAATCCCGCCAAATGTACCTTTGCAGTTACTTCTGGAAAACTCCTAGGATTCGTGGTGAGCAGAAAGGGTATTGAAATTGATCCAGATAAAGTGAAGGCCATCCGAGACCTTCCTCCTCCTCAAACACAAAAAGAGGTCCGGGGATTCTTAGGAAGGTTGAACTATATTGCACGATTCATCGCCCAGTTGACCGATAAATGTGACCTTGTGTTTCGGTTATTAAGGAAGAATAATCCAGGGTTTTGGAATGAAGAATGTCAAAAGGCCTTAGAGAAAATAAAAATATACCTTACCAATGCCCCGATCTTGACAGCGCTAGTGCCAAATAGGACTTTAATCTTATATCTGACCGTCCATGAGAGATCCATGGGTTATGTATTGGGACAACATGATAACTCCGGAAGAAAAGAAAGGCCCATATACTATTTGAGTAAGAAATTCACTGACTGCGAGACAAGGTACCCGCCAGTTCAGAAATCGTGTTGTGCCCTTGTCTGGACTACTAAAAGGTTAAGACAGTACATGTTATACCACACTACATGGTTGATATCTAAATTAGACCCTTTGAAGTTTTTGATGGAGACACCCGCGTTGACCGAGAGAATGGCTCGATGGCAAATGCTATTATCCGAATTTGACATTTTGTACGTGAATCAAAAGGCCATAAAAGGAAGTGTCATAGCTAACTTTTTAGCTAGTCGCGCTTCGGACGAGTATGAATCCTTGGACTCTAGATTTCCCGATGAAGATTTGATGTGTGTAACGGCTGAAGAGGATGTCTCCGATGATAGCTCATGGAAACTTTACTTTGATGGTGCCTCAAATGCCTTAGGACACGGAATAGGCGCAGTGTTGATCTCCCCAGATAGAGCATACTACCCCTTTACTAGCAGATTAAAATTCTTTTGTACAAATAATATCGCTGAATATGAGGCGTGTGTCATGGGTTTGGGTGCTGCCATTGAGAGGAAGGTTAGACAACTTCGGGTCTTCGGAGATTCCTCCTTAGTGATTTATCAACTAAAGTGAGAATGGGAAGTAAGAGATTTGAAGTTGATTCGGTACTACGAGTTGATCCAAGAACTGGTCAAGGAGTTTGAAAAGATCAGCTTTACATATCTCCCACGAGAAAATAACCAAATGGCTGATGCTCTAGCAACTCTAGCTTCCATGTTTAAAGCTAACACCGGAGCGGAAATGAAGCCTATTGAGATGCAAACTTTTGGGAAACCAGCTCATTGTTGTGCTTTAGAAGAGGAAACTGATGGCAATCCTTGGTATTACTATATCTTACGGTACATCAAGTCTCAACGATATCCTGAAGGGGCTAATGAGAATGATAAGAAGATGATCTGAAAGATGGCCACTGGATATGTCCTCGATGGCCAGATCTTGTATAAAAAGGGGCATGACCAGGTTCTATTGAGATGTGTGAATGCTAGAGAAGCGAATGAGATCCTAACGGAGGTACACGATGGGATATGTGGAACGTATGCCAATGGTTTATCAATCGCCCGAAAGATCTTGAGATACGATTATTTTTGGTTAACCATGGAAGGAGACTGCATAGATTACGCCAAAAGGTGTCATAAGTGTCAGATCTATGCTGATAAGATACACGCTCCTCCTACGACCTTACATACCATGAACGCTCCTTGGTCGTTTACAGCATGGGGCATAGATGTTATCGGGCAAATATATCCCAAAGCTTCCAACGGGCATCGTTTTATCCTAGTCGCCATCGATTACTTTACAAAGTGGGTGGAAGCAGCTTCTTATGCCAATATCACAAGGTCCACTGTTTGTAAGTTCTTGAAAAAGGAGATCATCTGTCGATACGGGATGCCAGAAAGGATCATCACTGACAATGCCACTAATTTAAATAATAAACTGGTGACGGAAATGTACGGCCAATTCAATATAGTGCATCATAATTCTACCGCTTACCGACCTAAGATGAATGGAGCGATAGAGGCGGCCAACAAAAACATAAAAAAGATCATTTCCAAAACAACAGAGACATACCGGGATTGGCATGAGAAATTACCATTCGCTTTATTTGCCTACCGAACGTCTATTCGCACCTCAACGAGGGCAACACCCTACTCTTTAGTATATGGTATGGAAGCAGTGTTGCCTATTGAAGTGGAGATTCCCTCTATTCGGGTACTCAACGAGGTTAAGTTAGATGAAGCGGAATGGGTGCAATCCAGGTTTGATCAGTTGAACCTTATTGAAGAAAAAAGGCTAAAGGCCATATGCCACGGGTAGATGTACCAAAGAAGGATGATGCGAACCCATGATAAAAAGGTACGCCCGAGGGAATTTCGAGAAAGAGATTTGGTGCTTAAGAAAATTTTGTCAATACAAAAAGACGTTCGGGGAAAGTGGACACCCAATTGGGAAGGACCTTTTGTGGTGAAGAAAGCCTTCTCTGGCGGAGCATTGATCCTGACTGAGATGGACGGAGAAATATTGAAAAATCCCATCAACTCCGATGCTGTGAAGAAGTACTATGCATAAGGTGAAAACCCGAAAAGACGCCTAAAAAAAACAAAACGGAGAGCTCCAGATGAAAATCCGAAAAGGGCATTTGGAAGAAAAAGGGGGAGTCCAAGTTGAAAACCCGAAAAGGGCGACTCAGATAGAACAGGTTGACAAGGGATGCACCTTCATAAGAACGAACCTCAAAGACAAAATGAACTCCAAGCAGAGATATCTCTTCGATTGATAGGAAGATGTATCATTCATACGGTGGATTGATAGAGACCTTAATCCTTGAGCTTAATTTTGTTATTTTTGTCATAACTTTTAAATCTTTTCCCAACCTGTCTGATGATTAATGCAAACTTTGACTCCTTACTTATATTCCCTTGTCTCTTCTCGTTCTGTAAACGTCTTACAAGTTTCAAGATAAAAAGATTATTTTAAAGCATTACTGTGATCTAGTCTTAGAAATACAGGTAGCTGGGAACACAATCAGTGCGGACACAAGGCTTCCTGTCAATGAAAAGAGGCCCACAAAGAGTGAAAGATTAAACAT
The DNA here is from genome assembly GCA_035048815.1 of Abelmoschus esculentus. Lineage (NCBI taxonomy): Eukaryota > Viridiplantae > Streptophyta > Magnoliopsida > Malvales > Malvaceae > Abelmoschus > Abelmoschus esculentus. The sequence goes on along the minus strand of JAUCBN010000016.1, from coordinate 12,035,092 downwards.
GTTAATACTTCCTATATTTTAGAGAAGGACAAATTGTTGTGCAAGGTGAAAACCCGAAAGGGCGCCTCCAAAAAAAAAAAGGTAGGGGTTAGAAGTTCGAAAGGTGACACCTTGAAGGTGTACTCGAGATAGGGTCGTCACATAAAAAGAAGAAAAAGAAATCGACAGGCCACAAGAAGCGAAATAAGGCGCAGTCCGAAGCCCAAGCATTCATGCATCACATGTAGATTAGACATCCTTAGGATTAGAAGCATTCTAATACTTTTTATGGCATCATACCATTTGTTAACAGATATACACGGGACAACTAGAATTTTGGCAATCTTCCCGGTGTGAGTACTGAAGAAAAGATTTTTGGCAGTCACTCTGGCGTGAGTCCCGATTCAGAAAGAAGATTCACAGTCGTTTGATATGAGTCCCAGAAAACTTGGAGATGAAGGTTCCATATAGAAGGTACCAACATGATTCGAGTCCCACAGAAAGAGAATTTGCAACAGTTCTATACATAAAGAACTTGCACACACCAAACACAAAAATCAAAGCTTTATACAGAAGGAGCTACTAGTGGAAAAGTTCATCCACGAAACGATGATTTCATATAGGAGAAATCGGCAGCACTGAAGTGAGAAGTTCTATATAGGAGGAACCCTCATTTTTGTTTTCGCCTCTGAGATTGAAGCTTCATATAGGAGTGGCACTCAACCCGAGACTTCAGAGTGAAAGGTTTCATATAGGAGAAACCCTAACTCCGGATCCAGAAATAAGAGTTCTATATAGGAGGAACCTTATTTTGCAAGATACGTCGTGACGCGAAAGGTTTTATATAGGAGAGACCGACAACATGGAAGAGCAGGAGTTTATATAGGAGAAACCTCTATCTTCGTCATCGTCTCTAAGTGAAAGTTCTATACAGGAGGGGCACGTAACTCGAGGCTTCAAGGTGAAGGTTTTATATAGAAGAAACCAGAACTCAGGATCTAAAGATGAAAGTTCTATATAGGAAGAGCTTTTGTTTTGCAAGATTTGCTTGAAAGGCGAATGGTCATATATAGGGGTGACCTACAGCTACCAGAAGGCGAGTAAGTTCGATACAGAAGGGACTTACGAACCAAAAGACTCAGTCGAGGAAGGTGGAGAGTTTAAAAAAAACAACACCATTTCGAGACCACCTGGCAGGGAAGTCGGTTAAAAATGGATGCTTATGATCTTTTTCATGTCCTTGTTTCATAAGAACGGACAAAGAAGGGCAACTGTAATCACTCATTTTTAACCGAAAAAATTAAAATCTTTTAATTTTTGCATTTTAAATAAGGGCCAAATTTTATACGTATCATTATGTGTTTATGTGTGTTATTATATGGCATCTATTATTATGCGTTATTGTATGTGTCGTGATATATGTCTTCATCATGTGTTATCGTATGTGTTACTATATGTATTATTGTGCATGTTATTGCATGTGATTATTTTTAAATGTACATTATGTGTTAAGCATATTACGAAGATACGTGCTATTAGGTATTATGTATGGTTTTTACGTGTGCATGTTAGACGTTTAATTGTCTTTATATTGTCTTTATGTTATTGTGTTTTAGTGTTGTTATTGGTGTTGTATTTATATGTTATTTTTGTTATTAACAATAATATTATGAGTGTTGTTGTTATAATATTAAATGGCCCATATATTTTAATTAAAAACCCATAAATAAATCAGATCCACAATAGTTCTTTTAATTACATATCCCATATTAATTTTACATAGCCCAGATCAAGCCCAACTTGGGATAAACTCAACCAAGGAAAACCTTAATGCCTTCATCTTTTTTATAGCCGCCCTTAACATCCACCATTGGATCAGATGGCAATCGAACGGTCAGGATTAGAGGCTGATCCAGATTCCTCATATGCGTGTGTACATCACGCGTTGACTCTTCAGTTACCCATCCGGTTTTTCAGCTGTTACCGACGGCGTCGTCGGCGCTATTGGATGAATCCGCTGTTTACTTCTGCAAGTCTAGAAAAAAAAGGATTAGAAGTAATATCATTTTGGGCATTTTGATGAGACTGAACAAGACCAAGAAGCAAAAGGAGAAAAGCTTTAAAAATAGAAAAAGAGGATAGCATTGTCATGATCCAAAAGGAGAAAACGTGTATCAGATTGTAAACAAAAGCAGGAGGGAAAATCAAAGCAACCATCTGCCATATATTAGAAAAAAAAGAACAAAGAGGGGAGGAACGTTTTGTAAAGGAAACCAAAAAACCAGAGAGCATTGTAAGCAGCAAAAATCTTGTAACCCCAAAACGAAATCAATCAAAAAGCAAGAAAATTTTCAGAATTCTTTCTGGTAAAAAACTTCTTTATTCCTTATTTTTCCAAGTCGTTCTTTTTTAGTTTTCTATCTCCTGCATGCATTTATAGATTTAAAATAAAAAACAAAAAGAAAAAAAGAGACGAGACTTCCCTGGTCTTCAGTCGATCGTCGTCGACGATGAATCTTCTGAGATAAGCCGCGAATAGAGAAATGAAGCAAGAAGAGAGGGAACTTTGTTTTGTTTGTTTGTTTATGGGTTTTCTAAAAAAGATTTGAACATCGAAGAGGGGAATCAATGACGACGAGATGGCCGACGGCCATATCTCGCCGAGATTATGAACCGTTGATGAAGAACAAAGAAATCGGTCGGTTTGTTTCTCTGAGTTTTGATGAAGTTTTTCTGGAAAATTATCAGATTTTGTTTTTTTGTTTAAAGCTTCTGGGAAAGGTACAAGCCAGGGAGGTGTTTGTATTGAATAAAAAAATAACGTTTTATATTATTAAAATGGGATTGGTACTCTACTGCTCCCTCCACTTCTTATCTTTCTTATTTTGAAACTGTCACACGGGCTTATCACACTTTTGGTCCACTAATTCCTTTTTCATTTCTTAATCAAGTCACTGTTCCTTCGTTTTTTTATTTAATTTTGGTCCAGGATATCAACAGGTAGCTCACATTTTGAGCTTTCTGTTTTTAAACATATTAAATGCCATATTTAATTTGTTGTCCTTTTCGTTTACACCATATGTAGCTCACATTTTGAACTTGCTGTTTTTAAATGCATTAAATGCCATATTTAATTTTTTGTCTTTTTCGTTTACACCATATCAACGGGTAGCTCATATTTTGAGCTTGCACATTAAATGCCATATTTAATTTGTTGTCTTTTTTGTTTATACCCATTGTTCATGTTATTTAAATTTAGTTTATTATTTTGTATACCATACGTTTAGTTTTACATCTTAATATATTAGGAAGGTAGTATAATATCATTTACTGTAATTGCTTTCCATGATTTTATTTTGTGTTATTTGTAACATGTTGGTATTAACTCTTTTAGGATTGCATAATTAATATTTAACTTTGTTAATGCGGGCCCCTAAATTCGGTCGTAAGTGAGGCCAGTACCAATAAGGTGGTAGTGGTTCGGACGCTTATCTTCGGGTTTAGGTGCTTTAAAATAAATACGCATATTTAATTAAAAATTAATTCGATCGTCAAATTAGCCCGGAAAATTTAATAGTAGTAACGCGGTAATTATTAAAGTACCAATTTTTGGGCGGTGTGGGGGTGTTAATCCTTCCCCATCCGTAACCGACTCCCGAACCCTCGATTTTTAAAATCTCTGGTTTTATGGTGTCCGGTCTATCAAACCGGCCGGTGGCGACTCCAATTTTACAAGAATCATTTTGAAACAAAAACCCCCACGTAGAAGACATTAATTTTCAAAACAATATATCAAAAATGTTTTCCAACTCAAAAAAATATTTTTAGCGATAACGCTTATTCGTGGATTTTATAGATCGCTACAAATATTAAGGTCTTTTGCCGATTGTTGCCAAGGTGTGGAATAATTCGTACAAGATAAAACCTCCCACATGGATGAAGGTATACCCGGTGTTTCATGTAAGTAATTTGAAGCCTTACTATGCAGATGTTAGTCGGGGACAACCAACTAGAGAACCTATTTGTAGGAAGCCTTTATCGGAACGAAAGGTGGAAGAGATTTTGGCCGATAGGTTCATAACAGTATCCAAGAAGTTCAAGAGTTTTTAGTCAAGTGAAAGGGTCTCGGCACAGAGGAGACAAGTTGGGAAAGAGATCATGACCTGAAGGCATTCAAGCACAAGATCGAGGAGTTCCAGGTGAAGCGATCGACGAGGGTGTTGACAAGTTAGGTGGGGGAGGATGTTGTGGCCGTCTTGAGTTCGAAGCCACAATCGAGTCTTTAGCGGGATGTCTTAGTTTAAGCATCTCAATGTTTTAGGAAAATTGTCTTTTCTTTTATGTAATTTTTCTTAGTTATGAATAAGTGTTCCTAGTTCGAGCATTTGAACGTCTTGTCGGGGCATTTTTCATAAATTTTATTTTGTATATATAGGGGGTGGACGATCAGCAGTGTTTGGACTGATCCACTAGTAAAGGTATGTAACCTTCCTACAAACCATCAAGGCGGCCCCTACCACCCTAGTCGATGGTGTGGGTGAGTCTTCTATGTAACACGATACTCTTTTATTTTAATAAAACTTCCCTATTTTCTTTTTATGAGAAACTAGGGGGTTGACCATGTGAATCCGTTGTGCCTCATGGTTTTCTAATTGTGATACGAGACACTCTTGTTGCTTGCTTGTTTTTATGCAGAACTATTGAGGGAAAAAGGTTGACTTGATCGGGAGAAATTCTTCTCAAGTGCCGCATAACTTAACGACCCTAGGGTGCGAGGGCTAAGTCCATGATACCAAGCATCATTCTATGATGCAATTCACAGTGTTTAATATATATTTCTTAATTGTTTGAAATGGTTTTTTCTATAAATCATGAGCTTATTTTATTTTTGGTTTTGGTTTGAATTCTGACAGCTTTGAGGCATAGTTCATAGTGTTTCTCTGATCTTAGATAATAAGAAAAATAATAAAACTTAAGAAATGTCTCATACTATATGAAAATTGCCTAAAGTTAACAAGAAATATAACATCCAATGCTTCTGCTTCATCCCAAATAAGATGATCAATCTTTTCATCATAGTTTTCCCAATTAGGCCCTACCGACATTACTTCTTCGATTTTTATTATTGTATTAATCAAAAATAACTTTTAGGGTTATCTGCTAGCAAGTATCGATAACATAATTCGATTTAAAAATATTATTTTAATGAAAAATGAGTTAATATTTCATTTACTAAAAAAATAATAATAGTAGCATGGCATAAAATGGTATGGTTTGGCATGCATATCCCTAAGCATACGATGATTAAGTGGATGACAATTTTGGACAAGCTTCCTACGAGGGTACGGTTGGCTCGAATGGGGATAGTTGATGAGGAAGGTTGTATTTTATATAATGGTTTAGTTGAATCCAGAGATGATTTATTCTTTGATTGTCTATTTTCCAAGCAGTTTTGGAGATTGAGTCTATGTTGTTGCGGCATACGTCGGGAGGTCTTGAACTGGCCTGAGGAGCTCTCCTGGATGGTGTCCAGGTTCAAAGGAAGGTCAGTTGCTGCTTTGATCGATCGACTTGCATGGCAGGCTTCTCTATATTTGATATGGGAAGAACATAACCGTAGGGTTTTTCGAGGAGTATAGAGGTCCTGCATTCAGTTGTTTGATTGTCTAAAGGATATTATACGCATTCGTTTACATCATAAAAATATTAGGATACGAAATATACAGGGCGATTTATTAGTTCCTTGGGAGATTAGTTTATAAATGAGTAGCAGTTTTTACTGCTTTTTTTGGATTAATGAATTACAAAGCTTATCCAAAAAAACAATAATATTTCATTTACTAAAAAAATTGAATCGAAGATTTATCAGAAAAACCGTTTCAAATGAATAATAAATATATATTAAACGTTGTAAATTACGTCATAATTTGATGCTTGATTTAGGGGTGGTTAGACCTGGCAAACTTGATTCGAGAATCGAAAACTGAATCGATTTACTCAAACCGAAACCCGAACCAAAATCGAAATTCATGATTTTGCATGATCCGAAACCCGAACCGAAACTGAAACCGAAACTGAAACCGATCCGAATTCTAGAAGAATTGATATAGACCCGTAACCGATTTAACCCGAACCGATTTTTACCCGAACCGAAAATAACCCAAAATTAACTTGCTAAAAACCAATATAAACCAAACATCAATCCGATTTTAACCCAATAATTGAGTCAAAGTAAATGAATAACATATTTTTACTATTGTTTATTTTTTAATAATATGATAAATAATTAAATGATATATATTTTATTATCTTTTTGTATTATAATAATACTAATTAATCACTATATTTGATAATAATTTAATTTTTAATATTATATTTCCTTCTTTAAAAATCAATTTATTTTTTGTTAAAATTTAGGGTGTTATAAAAATGACCAAAATGTTATTAATGAATCCATGTATTTACAAAAATGACATTATCCCTTAAATTACCAATACTGACTTTACTCGAATAAAAGCTAAGGCAAAATTTTTTAAAACAATTCTAATATGAATAAAAAGATATTTTTACAAGAATATATGATTAATTCTATATATAATATAGACGATTACATTTATACTTAAGTCCAACTCAAACCAAATTAACCCAAAAATTCAAAGATTGACCCGACCCGAACCGATCCGAATGACCCGACATGGATCCGATCCGAAAACATTCGATCTGATATTAACCTGACTCAAAAACAACCGATCCGATATTGACCCGAATCATCGATCCGATATCCAAATCAAACTGAATTATCATATAACCGAATTAAAACCAAAACCAAAACCGATCTGAACCGAATCTAAACCGAATGCAAATAAACCCGAAATGAATCGAATCGAAACAATCCAAACCAAAACCGAACCGGATGATCCGTTTGCCACCTCTAGGGGTGGTATTGCTATCGAACTTCCTTTCAAATCTAGGTTAAAATTTCATTTTCAATCTGTTGATGCGTACCATCACTTAATTAAATGTTTAATTTATTTTATTAAATTAAAATTATAATTAAATTAATAAAGTATATAAATAAAAAAATTAAATATATAATTATATAAATTTTTAGTAATTTTTACATTATTTTTTTCATTAAATTTTAATGATATGTGACTTAATTATACCCCTTAAATAATTATAAGATCTTATTGTCATAATTAAAAGTATAATAGCCAAATCGAAATCACCCCATAATTGAGCGGTATTTGAGTAGTTTAACAAAAAAAAAAAAATAAACGAAGACCAAGCAAAAAAAAAATCCAAAAAGATAAAGGTGGTGTGAGTGGTCCTAGAAATAGATGTAAAGGCAACTAAAACGAGTCGGTATTATTCCTCAAATTCCTTCACCACCTGATCTCACCCAGAATTCATGGGTTCCAATTCCCAACAACCAGGTCCGATTTATTCATTCTCTTTATGATTTTGATTTTTTTTTATGTTTTATCATCCTGTTTTGAACAATTGATCTATTCGATTTAGAATTATATGCTTTTAGGGTTTTCAATTCTTATGATTGCTTGATTTCTTTTGTTGTCTCTGCTTGATAGGGTGGTTTTTGTTGAGGGAAATGAAGAATCCGTTTAATTTATGTTTCAAATTACGAGTTTTCTTACGTTTTTTAATGATAGAATTGGGTCAAGAAACTAAAGGATCATTAACTTGGATTGGGTGTTAACAAATTTAAGTATTTGTGATTGATCTTTTTTCTCTTTTTGATTTTGTTTTGTGCAAATTGATTGTAATTGACATTCTTGACTGCAGCTACCGGTGGCTCTCCACCTAAACCATGGGAGCAAGCTGGGGGCACGTCTGGTTCCGGACCCTTTAAGCCACCATCCCCTGGCAGCACAAGTGATGTGGTCGAGGCATCTGGAACAGCAAGACCAGGTGAAATTGTTTCAACTGCTGATGCCACTGCTGCTGTGAATAGAAATGCTGTTGGTAGGCCTTTACCCAGCCGGCCTTGGGAGCAACAAAATTATGGAAGTACTTATGGAGGTAAAGAGTTAATTCATCTATTACAGTACTGAGGGTTACTTATTGTGGAGCTTGTCTAATTTGGTGTTTGATGCAGGTTATGGTTCTGGCTTAAACTACAACTCAGGGTATGGTTCGGGGATGTATGGTTCATCATATGGTGGGATAGGTTCATATGGCGGTGGAATGTATGGCAACAACATGTATAGAGGAGGTTATGGTGGTTTATATGGGAACTCTGGAATGTACGGTGGTGGAATGTATGGTGGTGGAATGTATGGTGGTGGTTTTGGGGGGCCAATGGGTGGTTATGGGATGGGCATGGGTCCATATGGTGAGCAAGATCCAAATAATCCTTTTGGTGCTCCTCCATCCCCACCAGGATTCTGGATTTCCTTCCTACGTGTGGTAATTTATCTTTAATCTTATTGTTTATTTAACTTTTATCTGATTAAATGTTAGCAATATCATCAGTTACTTAGAATGTCTGATTCTAGCTGTAATGGCAACCCACCACCTTAGCTATCGACTCCTATTTTGTCCTTTGCTCTGTTTTGACCTCAAGGAAATATTCACTTATTTCATCATTTCATTGTCCATTTTCTAAAGAATTAATAAAATAGACATGTGGAGAGGAAGGTGTTGATTGCAGTTCTGGCTTGGTTCGAGGTTGCTCAGAAACTTGATGGCGTGCATATCCATTGTGACTCAGCTTTAACTCTAAAATGTCAGAAACAATTGAGGGCTGTTATTTACTCTGAACTGTTTGACAATCTATTTAGATTCTAGGTTATTATGAGCTTATTATATCTTGGGAGTATAAGACCAGTGTGTGTAATAAAAAAAAGAGAACTTATCCTTTTACATTTGGGGCCACTATTGCATGACATATGCTTATGAATCTACCGTTGTGTGCATTTTGCTTTCCCAAGCTGCATTTCCACCGAGTCATATTGATAATTGTACTGGTTGCAGATGCAAGGCGTTGTTAACTGCTTTGGCCGGATATCTGTTCTGATAGACCAGAATACACAAGCATTCCACATGTTTATGACTGCTCTTCTTCAGGTGCTGCTTTTGCTTACTTCTCCATTACTCCAACTTGAGGAATTATCAAATTGGAATTGTTTTTTTCATAAATAATAACAGTTGAATCCAACCATTACTATATTGGTGAGTGGAAATTGTTAAAGTTGACTCATGGCATCAATATTTGCAGCTTTTCGATCGCGGGGGACTATTGTACGGAGAGTTGGCTAGATTTGTGTTAAGACTGCTGGGAATCAAAACAAAACCCCGAAATCTTAATCAACCAGGTCCTCCTGGACTTCCTGGACCCCATAATCCTCAAGGAAATCAAAACTTTATTGAGGGACCAAAGGCTGCTCCAAGTGGTGCATGGGACAATGTATGGGGAGAAAATTAGTTTGACGATCCACAATTCGAGATTCATCTGAAATTCACAAGGGCTTGCCCACGGCACAGATGAGACAAATACAGCTTCTTGCACCAGTTCCAACCCTGCTAGATGATGCCTTGGTGGGGTTCATCTGAATGTAACCAAAGTTTTTTTCTTCAATTGTCTAACTATAGAAAGTACTCCAGTAGTGTTAAAAAATATTGAGACATGGTAATAACTATAAAATGTGATTAGAGTCATCTTGAATGCTATGGCAATAGAAGTATTTTTTTTTAATGTGAAGTCACAATGATACCAGTTTGCCTTGAGCTGTTCTTTTTCTTGCTATACGAATACAGTACATAAATCTAAGAACTTGGATTCAACATAAAAAACTGGAATTAGGGACAAGAAATAAAAATAAACTTGAAAAACAATCAAACTTAAAAATTAAAAACCTAGAACTGGCAAACACAATCCTCCAAAAACCAGAATAATTGAAGCATAATAAAGTTATATAGGTGTTTCCCTTGATCTTTTCCCAACTGAATGAAAGAGACTGCAATTCCAATAATAAGAAAAATAATGAAACTTAAGAAATGTCCCATACTGTATGAAAAATGCCTAAAGTTTACAAGAAATATAACATCCAAAGCTTCTGCTTCATCCCAAATAAGATGATCAATCTTTTCATCATAGTTGTCCCAATTATGCCCTACCGACATTACTTCTTTGAACTTAATCTAGACATTGCATCTACAGTTTAAACAACTCCAACGCTGTACTAATATCCAGCCATTCTGGTTCATGTACAAAACGGAGAGAAGTCTGCAGCATTCTCTGAGAGCCTGCAACCCTTGACCCCATAAGTTTCGGGGTCAGTTCACATGGTGTTTCTCTAAGTTATGTAAGTTTGATCCGATAGAAAATCATCCCGGATCTCTAACCTCATGACACAATGCCAGGTTCCATTCCTGAAGTTGCGGACACCCTTTTGCAATTGAGCAACAGAAGCATCAGTAACACTTGTACACATTTGGAGACTGAGGGTTTTAAGACCCAACGCAAATCCATTCCCAATTGCTTCCAATCCATTTCTGAAGTTTGAGCAGCTTAATCAGGAGATGTTCAAAAACTTAAGCCCACGTCCACTAAAAATGGACATTATTCCCTCGGGTTCAAGATTACAACACTGGGCATCGATGGAAAGCTGAGTAGATGAACAACCTCTTAAGCCAACACCGCTTACACCCTTGCAATTGGATATCTTAATTGTTTGGAGCTCACAGCATCCTTGAGAAAGAGCGCTCAATCTGGAATCGGAAATATGTGGGCAATAAGCAAGATTCAGACGCCTCAAAGCCAAACAAGCATTGGCTAAAGTTTCTAGCCCAGTATCAGTAATGTTGCGTAGATAAAAACTTAAAGAAGTCAAGGAGGGGCAACCATCACCAACCAGGGAAAGCCCGTAATCAATGATTCTAAAACAACAGTCCAGACATAGGGTTTGTAATCTTGAATCATAGGGTTTCAAGTAGTTTAGGGCAGAATCCGTTAGCTCTGTGCAACCAGAAAGGGATAAACACTCTAAAAGCTGAAAACAGGTGAGAATCCTGTAAAAATGGAATGAGCTGATGTCGGAACAGCTTTGAGATAACGAGGAAGGGGCAACAATACGAAAGAACATGGAAATTGTAATGACCGGCGTTCCAAGTTTTGAATGTTAAGCCAGTGGTGGCCAAATGATTCTCGGTCAACCTTGTTAGCACTCTTCTGAAGGCTGTACGGCTCGGATCTTTACAGTAAACTTTTTATAAGCTGCACCAGATGAGTTGGGAGAGTCAAAGCCGCAGAGAGCAGGCGCGTCTCCGTACCCATACCCTATATGAACCCCACATTTACGGCAAAGGAGTTTCGTTTTTAATCGATGACGGCTCCAACTAACAGGAATGCAATGTACCTCATCTACTTGTGTGAACCGACTAAGATCAACAGATGGAAAGGAGATAAGACCCTTCTTTATGGATTTGCGATACTCAGAGCCTATGCCGGAGGCGATCCGATTGGAAGAGGTCAAGTTCAAAGGGTACCCACAAGATCCACAGCTGCATAAGTCAAAACGAAATACAATAAATTTTAATGCAAAAGCTTTGATTTTCAATTCAAATACAAGATCAAAAGATTAAATCAAACAATGAGATTTAGTCATCTTCATTCAACAACTGCCGAATCATCCTTCACAAATAAAAACGATCAATAGACTCCAAGTACTTAACTTCATACGTTGCTAAAACTACTTGATTCGCCCCTAAATAACTGAACACTAAAGAAGCAATTTTTTTACAAAAATAATATATGATTTCTAGATTTGACTGGAAACCCAGATGATCCTGTTAACGAAGCATTGCGATGAAAAGGATTTAGATGGGTTATATTACCTGTACGAGACGTCAGCTTGAGACATCCTCTTTGGAAATCAGGGGAATGAAACGAATAGCATTCTTGGCGACGATGGGTCGTCGTCGATTAGAGGTTTTATCGTCGGGAAAAGATTGTGGTTTGGTAGAGATTACGGAGAGAAGTAGAGTTTGTTTTTTGTCCTGTTTAACAGTAGAGGAGAATACGTTCTAAGTTGTGTTGTTTGTGTCTTTGAGTATTTGTCTTCCTTAAGGATTTTTCTTTTCTGGTAAGGAATCTGTAGGATTTACAATTCATATAAAAGATAAAAACGGCAGGATTTGCATTTATTTGTTTACTTGTTTCTGGGGAAAATTCAAATTTATCATTAATTTTAATAATTGTTTTTTAATTTTTTAGAACAAAATTTCCATCTAAATTAAAATAAAATAGGAAAAAACGTCAATACTCCAATCATGTAAAAAAATTTACACAAACTTAAATAGTTATATTATAAAATCTAAAATTAATTCTTAATTTTAACCCTTAAAAATTAACCCTAAACTATAAATTTTAAATATTAATTTTAAAAATTTAATTTATATTTTAAATCATAAATTAAGCTTTTAATCTCTAAAATTAAAAAATAATGTAGGAATTTTTTTTATAAAATATATTACTAAAGATGGATCCTTTGATTTCTTTATTTTTTAAAAAGTCAACGGGAAGCGTTTACATATGCGGAAGCTCAAGATGGGGTGTATCAATAAATCCTAAAACGGAAGGTGAATCTTAGCCATTAATTAATAAAAGGATAAACTTTAACATAGATCCCTTATATTTAGGACATGTTTTATTTTTGGTCATTTAATTTAAAAAGTTATTTTGATTACTTATATTTTCGATTGTTATCGTTTGTCACCCGAAGGATAACCACCGTTAATATGATGATGTGGAACATTAATCTAAACTTTATTTTTTGGCATAAAGTCAAAAAATATTACTAATATTTATCTGAATAATTATTTTAGTCCCTATCTTTTTTTAAGCAATTAAACTATGAATGTTTTATTTTTTTTTTGTCAAAATATTCTATTTACGAATAAAAATTAATAAAAACTGATGGTAAATAGTTTAAAATAACTTGAATGATAAGTCAACAAAAAAATATTTATATTTTATATAATATCATAAAATTATTTTTTTACAGATGTAAGATTTTTTCAAGTCAATATATTTGTTTATATGATAATATCATGTCATTGTGCATATTAGGGGTTTTCAAAACTACCCGACACGAATACTCGACTACCCGAACATAAAAAATCGGGTATTTTTTTGAAAATTTATTTTGATCCGGGGATCCTTCATTTTTTGGGTTGGGCCCGAGTCACAAAATTACAAATTTTCGAGTACCCGGTTACTTTTGGGTACCCGATTCTATTTTTATTTTTTATTTATTTTAAATATTATTATTTAAACAAAATATACTTATATTCATTTTATTTCCATATCAAACAATCTAATTTCAAAATTGTAACACTCCGGACCCGAGTGCCACATTTGGGCCATAAGCCTAACCCGTTTCCATAATATTTCTTAAAATTGAGACCATATGTACCAACAAATCCGACATAAAATTTGAAACGACATTAAAATCAAAGTTCTTAACAATCCAAAATATCCATGGAGCTCCAAAATATAAGTTTAATAAAAGCATTTAACCTTGACAATTTAAAATAAAATAGAGTTATAATTATGATAATGGTCTAACAAATACATAACCCAATAATCTAGCAAGTATACTCTACCAACCGGCCAATGCTGAAGTCCTACGCAGATGGTGTTTCGCCGCATCCTCACGATCGATGTCTACTTACCTACACATGGAAACAAATTCCAAAACGCTGAGCTACAAAAGCTCAGTTGGTATACAATCTATCGACTGTGCTTTCAAGTGAATCATAACTATAACATGCAAGATGAGATAATATGATGATGTGACATGCCAAATGCAACCGAAGAGTAAAGTAAACAAATTAGAAGTGACCCACTGCCAAACCGACACTAGAGAACTCACCCAGCCCAGAATCTCACATTGAGCTAGTATACTCAGAATCTCACATCGAGTGGGGTTCGGAATCTCACATCGAGCAAAGCCATCACCCAGAATCTCATATTAGATGGTCTTTGATACATCACCCGGAATCTCACATCAAATAGTCTTCATTGTGTTGCAACACTATCACCTACTGGGTATCCGAATCCCACCAAACAATGATTCAAACCACACAAGGTGATGCACCAAGGATCTCATATCAACCAATACCATAATCAAGCTAAACCAAGTGTGCAATGCAATTTCCATCATCTTAGAATCCACATTATCAATTATCAGTTTCATTAGTCATTTTGTGTCTTAAGCGACCCATAAGGATCCATATCATGAATTACGAAATCCCTGAATTAACCCTTAAAACTTTGGCAGATTTGCCCAAGCGTATCAATACACCTGTATAGAGGTATCGAAATGCCCCAAGTGCCAAAACGCTCCCCTTACATTCCGATATGCTACAAAGATGATTCAAGACCAAGGGAGACCAACCCATATCGATACATCTATATGCGGTATCGATACGGCTCTCTGTTTTGATACGCCCCAAAGAAGGTATCAAACCAAAATATTACTAAAGGACTTGGTTTCTATACACGGGCTAGGCCTTTCGAAACACCTGCCTTAAACAATCTATTTTTCCTCTCTAAGGTATCGATATACTTACCAGAGGTAACGATACCCCCTACACGAAATGCAGGTCTACAACATGAAAAGCTTAAGAATCCTAACCAAAACTTCCCCAATCAATCTCAAAACGTTCCTACTCATTATTGAAGTAGTTTAAGTGAGTTTCTAATAAATTTTATTCAATTTCAAAAACTATAAATCAAGACACCATTAAAGCATGCAAAGACTCTATCCTAGCCAAACCATCACACAATCAATCAAGCAAGCCAAAATAATGATGCACATGAAAATACAAAGGATTTGGAAGTGTGTCAACCTCCAAAACGAGCTGAAGAAGCTCCACAACAAGCTCTCAAGCCTTCTCTTTTCCCAAGCACCTTGATGGCTCTCCTTGCTCTTCAACTACAAAGGAGATTACCATGAAGTTGTTGCACTAACTAAATGATTAAAGGAAGCTAAAACACCCATTTAAACATACTAAAAAAACTCTTAAAACCTATTCCCGTTCAACCTAAAACCATCCAACCAAAAATCAACTTCCATCATTTTTAACCAAACTTACCTTGAGAGATAGATCTTCCCAAGCTAGACGAACTTCTCTTTGTAAGCAAAACGTGATTCTTTTAGCTAACACATAAAAACCCCACCTTGTTTGATGGATTTGGGAGAAAAAGATAATAGAAGAAGGTGAACAAGATAATAAAAATGGTGATGAAATCGCCCTCTGCATAATGTAGAGAAAAGTCTCTCCTTTCCCCCTCCTTTTCCTCCCAATAATCCATTTACCAAAACACCCTTGGGCCACCATCCAAAACCAAACCCAACTCTAAACTCTTAAGCCCAACAAGACCCATAACCTCGGGTTAACCCGACTCTGAGTCTCGAAACTTGGGTCGTGACATAAATCTCAATCCTACAAACTTTACTTTTAAAAAAGAATTAGGGACTCGTTCAAAAAATTATGATTCATTATAAAATATAAATTTAGTTTTTTGAGTTGATAAAATTCAAAATTTACTCGTTTAGATATGCACTATTTTTGTACGTGCATTGACCAATACGAAAATAATTTAAGATTATTTACTATTTAAATCATTAATTTTTATATATTAAAATAAATAAACTAATTAAAAATATTTTAAAATATTTTAAAAAAGAACTTCATTTAGACGTTATGTTTTGTTTTGAATTAGATTGTGTAGTTTAGGTCTTAGAATTTATGTTTAAATTACATAACTAGTGTTTTAGAATTTTATATTTCGATGTTGGATTATGTAATTCAAATTTTTAAATTTATATATATTTTTTAAAAATTAAATTTAAGATTTATAAAAAAAATTAAAAAACCAAGTACCTGACTACCCAAATTTTTGGGTACCTGAAAAATCTGAGTTGAACACGGGCCGAAAATTTGACTACCCGAAGGTCTAAGTACCCGGATTTGAACACCCCTAGTGCATATATAGGTTTATCAAATTATTTTAAGTTATTTATCGTAAGTTGACTATTAGTTCTCATTCACAGATAGACTATTTTGATTAAAAATAAAATATTGAGATTAAATTACTCCAAAAAATAATAGGGGTCAAAGTGACTATTTTATTGAACGTTGGAAGTATTTTTTTTCTTCATTCCTATTTTTTCACCATCTAAAAAGACCTTCATTTTCTCTAAAATAATCTCTCTAACCCTAACCTCGCTTTGTATAAGTAAAATGTTAATTCTTGGTTCCTGAATATCTAGTAGAGTTTGATGCTCCCACTCTTAGTGTCCAAAGGGTCTTTTGTAAGTGGTGATGAGCCTCACATTATACTTACATGATTTCTACATAATTCTGCATTATTCTCGAAAGATGATTCCGAAATTGACTGAATCTGTGTTCCCGTTGGGATGGGTCCAACTATGGAGACGTTAAAAACTGGAAAAAAATAGAGCGAAGGGATCTCACCGTGTAGGCCATTGCTTGAGAGGTCTATGAATTCATGTGCATGCAGGCAAGTCTCCTAAAAAGGATGGACTTGCCCCCGTGGAAGCATGATGTGAAAACTTGATGGCATAAAGTGCTTTGAATTTTTTGATCTCTTCTGGTTATGTAGGTGTATAGATTCAAGATTTTGTCAAGATCCAACTCTAAATTGTTTATGTGAACTGTTATTACATGTTCACAGTAACGTATGAATCCATGTGATACTGGAAACTGATGTATAAGTATAAGATCTGAGTGGTCTGTATTTGGGTTAGGATGTTGTATAGCCTCTCAAGTCCCAAAACATGTTAGATACAGTTTACCCCTAAATCTGTTAACCAGATATTGGAACAATTCCATACAATCGAATTGGATTGAGATTTAAAGTTTATAGCATTTTATTCATAGAGGGGTTAGGGTCAGAGAAAATGAGGTTTTTTAAAGATGATGAAAAATAAAATTTTAAAAATATCAAATTTAAATTTAACTTTTTTAACATGTCACATCATTGTATTAATGATGATTAATGGAAGCTAACGCTCAGGTGACCAAAACAATAACGGTTGAAAACATAAATGATCAAAATAACCTTATTTTAAATTAGGTGACCAAAATAAAATATACCCTGAATATAAGAGATTTTCGATAAAATTTACCTATAGTAAAACCAATGCATTTAATGAGTATCTCTCACTCTCGTGTCGCCGTTGATTTTCTCCTCTACAACTAGACTTGGCAAACTTGATCTGAGAACCAAAAACCGAACTGATTTACCCGAACCGAAACTGATGATTTACCGTGACCCGAAACCCGAATCGAAACCGAAACCGATCCGAATTCTAGAAGAACCGATATAGACCCGTAACCGATTTGACCCGAACCGAAAGCAACCCGAAATTAACTTACTCAAAACCGATCTAAACCGAACATCAATCCGATTTTAACCCGATAATTGAGTCAAAGTGAATGAATAATATATTTTTACTATTGTTTATTTTTTAACAATATAATAAATAATTAAATAATATATATTTTATTATCTTTTTATATTATGATAATACTAATTAATCATTACATCCGATAATAATTTAATTTTTAATATTACATTTCCTTCTTTAAAAATCAATTTATTTTTTGTTAAAATTTGGGGTGTTATAAAAATGACCAAAATGTTATTAATGAATCCATGTATTTACAAAAATGACATTATCCCTTAAATTACCAATACTACTTTACTCGAATAAAAGCTGAGGCAAAAATTTTCAAAACAATTCTAATATAAAATAAAAAAATATATATTTTACAAGAATATATGATTAATTCTATATATAATATAGACGAGTACATTTATACTTAAGTCCAATTCAAACCAAATTAACCCGAAAATTCAAAGATTGACCCGATCCGAATGACCCAACATGGACCCGACCCGAAAATATCCGATCCGATATTGACCCGACCCAAAAACAAACGATCCGATATTGACCTGAATCACTGATCCAATATCCGAATCGAACCGAATTATCATATAACCGAATTAAAACCGAAACCAAAACCAAAATCGATCTGAACCGAATCTAAACCGAATGCAAACAAACCCAAAATGAATCGAAACGAAATAATTCGAACCAAACCCGAACCGAATGACCTGTTTACCACCTCTATCTACAACCACCGGCCAAGCCAGGCCTCAGGAGAGGGTTGACCCTAAAATAATATAATCTCTCTTAGCCACTTTAAGAAATTGTGATTCTAATTTAATACAATGGTAAAATTGTATTTTAATTACTCAAAACTAATAATTCAATTCTAACTTCCCCAAACACAATTTTCCTTTACCTGCGCCTGTGAGTAAATGAATTCATCGGAGGGTTTATCTCAAACCTTAATTTTAGGAATGGGATATTTGGATTAACTAAACTAGTAGAAGTAGGTTCATTTTAGGTGAAATGATAGAAGTACTTAATTTTAATCGGTGATTGAGGGTTTAATCCTCGTTTTGAATATATTTTATTTTTTTTAAAAAAATATGACCATTGTCTAACATATGAGCCAACCGAATGTTATTAGCTATTGGATATTTAATTTTTTTTTTTAAATAAAGTGTTTGAAGTTTATTTTAAAAGCTAAATTAAAAGTTAGGTAAGAAAACACCATCTATAAATGATAACTTAGGAGTAGGACGCCACCTGCATATAACATTCTTTATTTTTTTTTATTATTTTTGTATAATTTGAAAGAACACCATGTGCACATGACGTTTTTCTACATGTACTGTGAAAACTAGTATAGAATCCAAAATATAATTGAGGATCACTTATATTCTAAAATAAAATTTTAGATTAGATTATTTTCAAAATTTTTAAACTAATATGATAACCCAAACACTGTTTATTGAGTCAATTACAATAGCATCCGTTGGGAAACCAAAAGTCCAATAACATAGAATCCAAGATGAAAAGAGACGCCACCAAAACAATTCTACTAGAAAATCTAAACACAATTTTTTGCCCCTGCAAAAATTGCAATGCAACCCATAAGTTAAGTGTTGCGTGTAGAAAGAGTTGCACAATTAGTGTAAGTGTACACTTTGCAAGTAATAAAGTGAAAAGTATATCAAGTATCGTCTCTACAGGGATTGATGTACTTAATATGTTTTCTTTCCTCTTCTCACTTTGCAAAAGAAATAAAATAAAAGACACATATTAATTTGGGTATTCTGAATTAAACTAAACAACTTGAATTGTAAAAAAATCTAGAGAATGAGAATAAAATCAGATTGAGAAAATGGTCAGGATCCAATTGTGTTGTATTGTGGATTCAATTGACTTGTTTTTGTCCAACGCAATTAACAACACTGCTTTGGCAGTATTGCAGTTTTACTACCTCGATAGTGAAGAGTTACGTCCACTGCGGCAATCCCTTGTTCTTGGGTGGATTTTACCAAGGTTCGGCAAAATATCCTCTGATGACTCCGCTTATCCCTAAGTCGAAGTACTGTTGATGACTAGTCCTTGATGATACCTCCCGGCGTGAATCAACTATAATCACCAACCAATCTCACACTTCTTTTAGCCGTTAAAACTCTAACCTATCCCTAGGTCGAGTTAGTAATTTCCGACTAAAAAAAAATCATACTTATCCTTTTCGTGAATCTAACTCTCCCGATATTAGATAAATAGACCTCTCACAAACTTCTCTCCCGAGCTTGAATGCAAAAACAATGAATGGAAAGAATAAGCAAACCTTGATATTTTATTGCATGAAACAAGAAAACAAAGTACAATCTCCTCTCACAAATACTCTACAACTTTCACCTAAGGCTATGGTTAGGGTTTATATAGGCTTGGCCTAGGGTAAACCTTTCCAAAGTAGGAATATAACTTGGAGTAAAATACAAGTTAAGTACATAAATAAAATATATTTATTTTATTTCCAAGTTTATTTCTATAAGGATTCTTTTCCCGCGTGGCCTTTGACCTTGACTTTCCATGCGTTTCTTAGCTCCGATTCTTATGTCGTTTGTCTTAAAACGTCCACCTTATTTTTCTCTTCGGATCGCCTCTCATATAAACATTTGTTCTTCAGGTGCTGTCGTGGCCTCAAGTGCTGCCGCAGCATCAGGTTTACCTGCAAATGCGCAAAGGTGCATTAAAACTTACATTTTTTATAAATATCATCTTTATATGTCACAAAAGCAAAATATCCAAATATCACACATTAAGTTTATGTATTAGCCCAAATAGGTGTAGATTAAGTAACTATTGTCCATGAAAGGTGTAAAAAGTGATAGTCTTTAGAGCACTTATCATCAAACATTCAAGAACCCCAACTCAAAACAAGTTCTTGACTCGGCTTGGCTCAAAATGACATTCAACTTTCCGTCATATACAGATTCAAATTTGGATCATCAGTAACGATTTCAAGGCAAGCAAGCAAGCATTAGCAGGCTTATGTGTTGTCGTTGTCTGCGTCAAAATCTTTAATCTTCACATCAGCATCTTAACCATACCATACAGAATGCAGTGACCAATTTGAGCCAATACATGTTGTATACTGTAAAGCAGAGAACAGGCCAGGCCACCATAATCAATGATAAACACAAGAAACAACATAGATTTTTTTCGGCTAATACATCACGGACAAACTAATTTTTATATGTTTGTAAGTCTTTTTAGACCTGAGAACGCTAGTATTGAAGTATTCTATACAAAAATTATACACATCAATAATATGCCATGTATAAAATTGTTATTTACATTTAGCTAAGTTTAAACCCAGAAAGACAAACTCACAAAGTGGTTACTCAAGCATAAGCACTCCCAAGAAAATATATATATATATATATATATACTATTCTTTACAAATCATTTAGGGTTCTAAGACGGATGAAACAAAAAAAGGTATAGTCTCAAATTCTTTCAATTTATAACTTAAATATGAACAAAATTAGCCTATTTACAATTTTATTCTTTATAGATTTTTCACGATGGAAGAGCAGAGAATTTGGATTCTTTTGTTTCCGAAAAAGAAAAATTAGGAAATAAATTTGGAGAATTTATCAAGATATTTGTTTATTTATTATTCTTAAGTATATATAATATATCAAATACATTGCGTATTTATAATAGATAAATACATTTAAAGAAATAAAGAAATAAAATAAAGAATTTAACAACTTTTAACTAACCGTAAAAAATGAATAACTTAAAAAAAATATGATTTTTCTGTTAATCTTATTAATCCCCTCAAGTTGGCGCATAAAGATTTTGGATGTCCAATTTCAAGATGAAACTCAAAAGTTGTAATTGTTAAAGTGCTTTAGTGAAACAATCAACAAGCTGATTATGTGTTGAGACTGAAAATAATGTTAACAGTCCACTTTGAATCTTTTTACTGATTAAATGATAATCGATCTCTATATATGTGTTTGTTCTTTATAGGAGATCATATTTTCTGCTATTTTAACTGTAGAAAGATTATCAGAGTAAACATAAGCAGGTGATAAGTCTATTCGAAGATTAGAAAGAAGATAACAAATTCATTGTATTTCGCATGCAACTAAAGCTAAAGCTCTATGTTCAACTTCACTGAAAGATCTGGATATAGTTTATTATTTTTAAACTTTCAAGATATTAAAGCAATCTCAGAAAAACACAAAATTCAATAGTTGATCTTTTTGAATCTGGACATAAGGTCCAATCATAATCAGAAAATATATTTATTTAAAAAATATTATTTGAACAAAAAAATAAACCTTAGTCTGAATAATTCTTTAAGTGTCTTAAAACTTTATGTGCAACATTTAAGTGTTCATCAATAGGTGCTTCTAGAAATTGAGACAATTATTGAACAATAAAAGAAATATCTAGTCTAATGTTAGTTAAGTAAACAAGTTTACTTATCAACCTCCTATAAGGTTTGATATCCGTTAAAAGTGCTTCAATATCTTTAGACAATCTTATGTACTTAAAGATCCCCATGTGAGCAAAAACAAAGAATGTAACACCCCTAAAATCGGGCTAGTAAAACGAATCGAATTAATTGTGGGATTAAACCAAACCTTGTAACACTTAGACAAAGTGAGGGACCAAAATTGAATTAGTTGAGAAACTAAAATATTGCATGATAAATACTCATATTCCCTAGACTACCCCCATAATAAATTAAGCCAAGTTAAATCATTAAGGGCAAAGAGGTCCTTTCACCCTTAATATTAAGCAAACAAAAAGAGGCCAAATTTGTATCCTTCACCCCCATTTGCACGACAAGAAGAGAAAAAGGGGAGAAGACTTCATCCTTTATTTGCCTCATCTCCATAGTCAAGAGGAGGGAATCCTTGAAGCTTTGCATGGTTAGATTATTGGATTGGGAACCCACATTTGTCTAGCTTGGTAAGTTTTTCTCCTTAAACCGAAATTTAGGGTTTGAACATTTGGGGATTTTGATATTGTATGACACATTGTGTTAGATTAGGGTAATAGGAAGCCTAAATTAAGCATAGCAAATGTTGGATTATGAAGCCATGAAACATGAACACAAAATTAGGAGTTTTGGGACTAGATTTCATAAGTGCTATATGTAAGTGTTAAACGATTCGAATAATGACGGAAAGGGAGTCGTTGATGTTAATTGGTTAGTCGAAGGTGCTGGAAAACTCATGAGAGTAGTTCGGATTAAGTTTGGACACTTAGAGTAGAAGTTGGCCGAAAATAGCTTAGAAATGTCATTCCGGATAGCTATCTTTGAGAATTTCCCTAGGTCGGGATTTAAGGAGTTTAGAGCTGAAACTTTGGATAATGATACTCATGTATAACTAGTTTAAGAGGAAATTTATGGAACCTAAATCCGAGTCCGGTAGAGGAAGATATAAGCTGTTCCGTAGGGCTACCTGAGCAGTCCCGGGAAATCCGACCAGAACTGTTTCGAATTAAATTTGGAGCTGATCGATTAGAAAATTAAATGTAAGGTTAATAGTACCTTGTAGAAGATTCTTCTAGCTTTCCAAAGAGGTATAATGGACTAAAATAGGACATCTAAGCTAGGAGATATGACCGTTTTGCTAAAGTGTAACAAAATCGTTCGAAAGGAACAAATGTACATGTTTGCAATTGTTAGGCTTAAGAATATTTGAAATGGACAATTGAAGATGTATTGATACATAGCTATTATATTTTAATTGCTAGATAATCCAAGAGGAGAAGTAGAAGAGCAAGAGAGGCTCGAGGCAACAAGGAAAAGAGGTAAAGGGGTTGCGATCTACAACCCGTGATAGCTCGGAGTATTTGTGAGTGTAGCAAACCTTAGGGTTAGGACCTAGGGTCCTAACCATTTTTGATTATTTGATTTGCTTGTAATGTAACCGGATTAAATAAATATTTGACAATACGGGAAGGAGGACTAAGTGATAATGACTTGTTTGACTCTATGTTTGATTACTAGATGATAAACTAATTTAGAATATTTGCATAACTCGGAAATGTCAAGGTAAGTAATGGCACGTGGCTAAGGATGCCAGGTATGTTAGTCATGCATGATTTATGTCCATGATAGCATGATATGTATATGCTTTTGATATGTTAGCATGACTTATGCTTTTGGATTTTGGTAACATGATGATATGTATATGTTTTGGTATATTAGTATGACACATATGCTTATGAATTTAGTAGCATGACACATATGCTTTTGGACTTGATAGAATGACTTGATGCTTTTGATAATGCCATGTTATGTACATCATCCGTAATAAGAAAATTAATTAAGTAAAATGGAAGACTAATTGAATAAGAAATTCTGATTGAGCCTTGGATTATAGTTGGTCATAGGTAGTACGGCATGCCTAGGGTATGAGCTCATTTTTTAGTACTTCGGTACTTTTGTTGGTACAATGGGTACCTTTGTTGGTGGTTAGTCACCATTTGTAGATACTATGGGTATCTTTTGTTAGTGTCCTAGTGGCACTTTTGTTAGTACCTTAGGGTACTTCTGTTGACTCGCTTACCTAGTCTAACTATACCAAGGCAATGTTTGAAACTAATTCGGAAGATTAAAATTAATATAACTGTCATAGGACATTTGAAATGTAATTGCTAATAAGCATTTGACATGTACTTGCCATAGGGCATTTGATATGATTTGGACTTGAGTATTTGATATGTATATGTCATAGGGCATTTGACATGCTTTGAACTTGCACATTTGATATATATTTGCCATAGGGCATTTGATATGTTTTGAACTTGAACATTCGATATGTACTTGCCATAGAGCATTTGTTATAATTTGACCTTGAGCATTGTATATGACTTGCCATTGTACATTGAGCATGATTATATGATGTACTAATTGCCATATGTATTTGAATTGTTGCTCATTGAAGTATATCATTTGTTATAATTCATGTCTAAATTGGTTAGATTTAGGCTACCTCACTAAGTACTTCTTAGTACTTACACTCTTTGTTTCCTCCTTCCCAAACAACAGGTGCACAAGTTAACGAGATAGACCAAGCTTGAACTGGAGCAAGGACACGGGAAACAAGCCAAAGTATGGTATTTTGTTAGCTATTGTATCTCCTAACATAGGGTGGCATAGTGATCATGTTAGTTTAGTATATGCATTTTGATAGCTAGTTTATGATGTGTATATTCATATGATCATTTAAGCTTTTGGGTTTGTAAGCCATAAGGCAGAACATTCATGGTAGGCTAGCCTTGTATGTTTTGAGTTTGGTTATAGTTGGTATGATAGCTTGGAAGAATGTATTTGGTATATGGCTAACTTAGCTTTGTATCTAGGTCGTGTGAACCTAAGACCTAACATGTTGCTTAGGAGACTAATGAAAGATAAGGCTAGATGTTGTCCTAAGTAAGGGATGATTCCAATGTTAAAATGCATAATGAAATGGTTAAAATGAACAAGTTGGTGAATCGGTATAGGATGCCTAAGCATGTATAAATGATCCTTGAGGCTTAGAATTAGGTTGAGACATTTAGATAGCCCCTTTTGAAATGTATAAGTGTTTAGAAGGCTTGAATTTGTCAATTTCGAGCAGGGGTATCGATACCACTAGCTGGGGTATCGATACCGTCTTTGGTAGGAACTTTGGTTCCGAAGCATGATTCGATATTGGAGCTTCCAGTAGCCAAATTGGTCCGAAGCATGTTTCGATACTAGAGCTTCCAGTAGCCAAATAGGTCCGAGGCATGGTTCGATACTGGAGCTCCCAGTAGCCAAATTGGTTCGATACCTGTATCGGTACTGGAGCTCCCAGTAGCCAATTTGGTTCGATACCCGTTTCGATACTGGCCACCCAGTTTGGTCAACGAGTCAACACCAAGGACCGGTATCGATACCTGGTTCGATACCCCTGTATCGATACCAACATTAGGGGTATCGATACCTCCTTACTGCATGGGTTCAAATCTAATAAGGGAATTTGCTTAATTATTAAGGTATAATTATTGGTGATTAAACGAATTCGAATTGATATAGAAGTTTAGATCAAATTCATTGAGTTACAAATGAATAATGAATGGTATCTAAGATCCGAATTGAAAAATTGTTTTAGTATCGAAAAAATTTTAAATTTGTCCCGAATTTGTGTAAGTAATACAAGACTTGCACCGTAAAATAAATAAGTATTAATAAGAAATTGACTTGCAATGTTATATAGAAAAGTAATTGGTTTGAACTGGGTTACATTATTCAAGTTTGTATGTCCGGTTGACGCCCCCGTCTCCTAACCCGGGGCGAGGGTGTCACAAAGAATCTGAAAAATAGAATCAGGGACAGTTCTTGATGCAAGTAGAATACCACAATAATCTTTAAATTTCTGTGGCAACTGGGTATGTCTGATAGATCTTACTGACTTTATATAATATATCAAGTATATTGTGTATTTATAATAGGTAAATATATTTAAAGAAATAAAGTAAAGAATCTAACTACTCTTAGCTAGCTGTAAAAACAAATAACTAAAAATTGTGTTTTCTTTATTGATCTTATTACTCTCTACCCTACTGTAATATCTCAAAACTAGAAACCAGAAAACAAAAGGCTTAATATCCAATAAATGCCCAAACTATACTTCTAGATCACTTTTGGTGTCTAGACTATTTTTACCTCTAAATAGATGCCTAAAATTTTAATTTTGGTCATTTTAAGTTCTAACCATTAATAAAAAATTATTAACCAATTAAAATGTGTCAAATAATATATTTTAATTTTATTTTTTTAAAATAAAATATAAGTTTCTAAAATAAATGACAATCTTAAAATCTTATAATATAATCCTCCTAAATCCCTAACCCTAAACCCCAAAATCCTAAATTATCATTGTTATCGTCGTTTATTGTCTCACTAAAGATTGCCACTATGTCGTCGCACCATTACGACTGTTTTTCCCAACCACCCATCGTTAATAATCGATAGTAAATGTGTCAATCGGATTTCTAACATCCAAAGAAACTAAAAATTTAAAAGAAAATCGTCGCTACACCTACAGTCAATTACAAACGATGGGTGGGAGAAACGATCGTAGTAGTCCGACAACGGAATAATGGTCTTCGATGAGATAATAAACGGCGGTAATGTTGATAATTTGGGGATTTAGGGTTAGGAATTTAGGACTATTTTATAAAGACTTAAAACTGTCATTTAAAAAATTAAATTAAAAAAATAAAAAAATTATTTTTAATAAAAATAATAGTTTAATGGTTAGGCACCTAAAAGAACCAAAATTAAAATTTCAAGCACTTATTTAGAGCTAAAAATAGTTTAAACAACAAAAATGATCCACAAGTATAATTTGAACACCTATTTAGCTATTAAGCCAAAATAAAAGGAAGCCATATAGAAAGTAAAAAATTGGCAATGCATGTACCCATGCCCTGTTATGTTCGTGTGTAATCCAACATCCAAGACCACATATGGAGAGAGAGAGAGAGTCAAAGAGTGAATGTTACCTGGTTTCCTTCCTCGGTTGTTGTAAGTTTGACAAAATAATACATCACAGAAGGAAATAAACTTATAAATAAATTTCTAGATTTCATTTATAAAATACCAGCAGACATATCCAACCTAGAGAGTCGAACACCAAATAGTCATCGTCCAATTCTTGAGTCAGCCAGTCAGCCAAATTTTCTTCAAGAGGTTTAGTTGGAGGTTAAGGTTTACATAGGTCACTCCAAATCCATGTCCGACATGGGCAAGGGATACGACTCTCCAAGAATGATTCAAATACAACATACGAGGGAAAACGGAACATATAAACTTAAAAATATAATAAGTACATTATACATATTAAAAGATTAAAATATTTTATTTATATGTAAATTTAAAAACTAAAAAATAAATATATTAAGATATTAATATATTATATTATTTGAATATAAAAATTTAATATTTTACTTATTTAAATAAATATTTAAAAATAAATTTTATTTTATAATATTAACTTCTTAAGTATTTTGATAATAAAATTAATAATATACTTTTTATAAAAATAATATTAATAATAATAAAATTTAAATAAAAATATAATGAAAAAAAATCAAATTTTACTTTGAATAAAGATCTTATAAGTTTTTTTTTTTTAATTTTATAATATATTAAGAAAAAGAATTAAAGCTCACATAAGTTTCAAAATAAAATAAATTTAAAATAATACTTCAATCGGTTTAAAAACCAAAAACTGTTTCTTCTTCTTCAACACACCTATTCTTTTTTAACAACACGTCGGTTCTTTTTCTTCAATAGCCTCTGCATCTCTCCTCATTTTCGTGTTCTTCAACTCAAATATTTTCATTATAAAAGGTGCAAAAGCACTCGCATTACGTCTCAGGCGAATAATCTTTGAAGTGAGTGTCTCTGGTCTCTTACTTCGTCTCAATCATTAGAGACGGTTTTTTAACGCCACACCTCGGGACATTTTACAATTAAGGTCAGGCGTATCGACAATATTGTGACCAAAGAAAATGTTTACGATCTGCTTCCAAAATTTAATTAGAAAAAGGAACAACACAACTATTCATATGATAAAATAGAAAGGTGAGAACATGGACAGGGACAGTGATATCAATTAGTCAGAAAAAAACTTTACAAATATTTAGCGGTGTTTGGTTAGCAAAATACATGATTACTTTTAAGAATAAAATTATTAGAATGTAATATTATTAAATTACTGAGAATGTTGTATTATTTTGTTTGATTTATTTGGTAAGAATATAATATTGTAATATTTGATTGAAAGAATATAAAATTAATTAAAAAAAATTTTTACCAACTTGTCCTTATGATATATATTTTTAACAAATTAAACTTTTAATTATTAAATTAAAAAAATATTCACATAAAAATTTATATAATTATTTTCGTTATATTATCTAAACTTCATAAATAAATATATTTATAATATAAATAATATATTAAATATTTCTAAAAATATATATTTATAAACTTTTACTCTCTTTTATTTTTTTTATGAAAAATAAATGTTTAATGTGTTTAGATTTTTATTTTTTATTATATTTGATTATTTATAAAATAAATAAAAACAAATAATAAAACAAATATAATAAGAATAAGAATAAAACTAAATTATTTTACTGAATTTTTAAGATAAAACAACGTAAATATAATATTAGTAACAATATATTATTATTATTATTTAAATATATGCAACAACATTTATATATTAAATTAATATTAAATAAAATATTTTTAATAAAATTATATCATAAATAGTTAATCATCTAATTAAAAATATAATAAAGGATCAACATAAACATAAGTTATTGTTATAAGGATATAATTGTCTAAAGTGAAAGAAATTGTATAATACCTAAAAATATGGGGAATAACATTCTTATCATTTGAGGGGAAAAAAGCTACTATTAAGAAAAAAAATAATACCTCGTAGTGGAGAAATTATATTATGGGTAAATCCCACCACGTCATTCATGAGACCAACTACTAAAAATATTTATTTTATCATTTTTTATCATATTTTCCTAAGTGAATTTTCACTTATATTTACTGTTAATTCATTTTAAAAATAATTTTTCAAGTAAAGATTCACTTGAAAAAAATATAACATAGAAAAATTGATGAGGTATTTTTTTAGTGGTTGATCTCATGGACACGTGATGAGACTTACTCGTAATATAATTTCTCCTCCTAGTGAGAATGTTCTTAAACTAAAGATGAAAATATAAGTTTAGAAAAAATTATTACCTTAATAATCATCTTTTCCACGAACGAAATACAACGTGACTTCAGTCAAAAGCAACACCCTGCCATGATCCAACATTTAAACACTTTGGTCAGGAGCAACAACCCAAAACGATACATCAACATTTAGTTAACCATAATAATAGCAGCAAAGCCTTTCGATTAACAACAATCAACAGAACAACAAAATGGTAAAAGGTTATGCAACAAGATAGGGGGAAAAGGAAAGGTCCCGAAAGGATACTCCATGCAGTAGATAAGACCACCATTTGGATCCAATCCAAGCCCCTCCATGACATCGTCCAAACCAATGAGCTCTCTTATATCTGTAAAATAGAAAAAAACCTCAAACAAAGTCAAATAAAAAAAGATACAATACCCAAGAGATAGGAAGGTTACTCACCCATAGCTACCGGATAGTCAAAATTTTCTGCAGCAGGATCAAGGTTCGCAATATTTGTTGACTGTCCAAGGGTTTCACAATGCTGGTACAGGCTAGAGCAGTAGGTTGACTAACTCCAAAGACACGAATACTTTACATTGTGATGCGAATGAAAACTCATACCTAAGCAGACCGAAGAGAGCAATGATATTTCTTATCTTATCCTTTCCTTGAAACTAGAAAATCTAGGGACGATAAACACCGGTTCAAACCATTGAATAGAATAGTTGATACACTAACTCACCTTTCCAGTGCCTGTAGGACCGATAACGAGTTGTGCATATCCCATTATAGCTTTTCACACTAGTCAAACAGTTTCACTAACTCAGAATGAACAGATGGAATTTAAAATCCGAAAGGATTGTGGCAGTAATATACGCGGCACACCACACACCAACAGTGAACAGCAAATTCAAGAAACTAGAGCGTCCCATAAACAGTGGTGCAAAAGATATACAATATTAGATAACCTGATTGCCAATATCAAAGAGAAAACCGGGATCAAATTTTAATTACACCCTTAGGCCTTATCTTTTAGTATTCATAGGAATGTTGGTAAAAAAACATAAACATGAACTCAATTGAGGAAATAAACAGATAACAACGCTGCAGCTGGCATTTGAACCCCAATCAATACACTGCTTTCGTGTTATGATAGGAGATGAAAGGAAATTGAATTTAAGGATCGCTGTGACTGAATTGGGGATTTCTGAAGATGGGAAAATGAGATTGAAAGTGGGTCAACAAGGAATTGAGGATGTTAATCCAGCACGTGCAAGGGGATGGCACGATACCGTTTTAGAAACTACTGAGCACGGAACCATTTTGAAGACTCAAGGGGACGAGCCTGTCTTGAAAATGGTCCGAAGGAAGGAGCCCAAATTATCTGAATTAGAGAGTTAATTTAGTATATTTCAAGGTGGTTAATTTTGTTATATTGTCGGATGTAACAAATAAAATATTGTCTAAATTCTAGGATGTATATTGGATTGTATTGAATTCAATTGTTTATGTTTTACATGAATGAAGAAAAAATTTTATTCTCAAAACTATTCTTTCTAATTTTTGCAATCCTTTCTCTCTTTCGAACAAATATGTTACAAATGATACTCAGAATCGGTTCTAGAATCCAATAAACACACTAGAAAAATCCAAAAAAACCTAGGTGAAGGGAGATAACGTGGACTTAGCTGCCTTACAACGCCAAGTAGAGGAGCTGAAGGTGGATAAGAACAATTTAGTGGACAAAATAGACCAATTGAATACTTGTTTAGATGAGGTTCGATCAAACTTGAAGAAGATACTCGCAGCTATAACCAATGCAACCGAGAG
Organism: Abelmoschus esculentus; assembly: GCA_035048815.1. Classification (NCBI taxonomy): domain Eukaryota; kingdom Viridiplantae; phylum Streptophyta; class Magnoliopsida; order Malvales; family Malvaceae; genus Abelmoschus; species Abelmoschus esculentus. The sequence continues at coordinate 12,004,080 of JAUCBN010000016.1, read as the reverse complement.
CCCGAAAGCAGCCACACCTAAGATGCCAAAAGTACCACCAATTAATCCTCAACAAAGGCAAAAGGACTATGAATTACCTTTATTGATGACAATGAGAGATATTCCATAAAAATGAATGAACCTGAGATTTTAGCTCCTAAACCTCAGTTTCAATATCATCAAGTGAAAAATGAAGAACTGGATAAAACGAAACTGAGAAAGAAGGTACTATAAGAAAACTTGAAGGTAGAAAAGGTTAACCGAGATAACCTATGGAGTTTTCTAAATCTGAAGCCAAAGATTGAGCTTCATATGTTCGATGATGAGAACCTTAGAGGGTGAATAAGAAAATGTAAAAAAATATTTTGCTACATTTAATGTATCCGAAGTCACAATGAAAATCACAACTATACACCTCAATAGGAGGGCTGAAACATAGTTTGATGGATATATGATGCAAAAGTATATATGTCCTTGGTATGAATTTATAGCAGACTTGTGCCATTATTTCTACAACAAATCCTACAATGATGTGATAGAAGAATTTAATAAATTATCCTAGAAAACAATAGTAAAAGATTACTAAGACAAATTTGAAGAGTTGAAATCTTTCATGCTATAAATGAATACCACTTTAAGTGAAGATTATTTTGTATACAACTTTATTAATTGATTGAAAGAGAAATTGAAGCACAAAGTTATAATAACCCTCCAAAGAACCTTTTTGAAGCATATAGACAGGCAAAAATTTATGAGGTATCCTTAGAAATTGAGAACAAAAGGCATAAGTACTCTATTAAGAGTACTCTCACCACTGGCCAACAGGAATATAAAAAATTTTATGTAACTTAACCACTAATGAATCTTCTACACATATGCAAAATAACAATCTTTGACATACTATAAAAAATCCCATAACCTTTGCTTTAAATGCAGAGAGAAGTATAATCCAGCTTACCAATTCAAATTGAATCAATTAAAAATAATGAAAAAAAATCGAACAGACGAAAGAATTAATAGAAGAGGAAGTTATAAAAATAAGAAACAATGAAGAGAAGTTCCAAAAAGAACTTAAACTAAGCATTTTATGGATGCATACACCGAGAATATTGAGAGAAACAATTTAAGAATTTCATGTCTCATTAAGGGAAAAGTGTTGAACAACATGGTGGACAATGGAAACTCCTACAGTTTCATCACTCCTCAATGGTCAAAGAAAAAAAATAAATTGGTTTCAAGTAATACTTTTCCTATTACAGTGGTCAATGATAAAAAATTATACAACTCTACAATAAGCAAGAAAATACATTAGAAGATGCAGAGATAAGTGTTTTAACATAATTTCAGAGTTTTGAAAATAAAAGAAAGTGACATGGTGTTAGGAGTAGATTGGATGAGTAGATATAATATAATGACATTAGATTTTAAGAACATGACCACAAGCTTTGACGAAAAAAGGCATAATATTACTCTATAGGGAGGAGGAAAGCAGTTGAGAGTTAAAATGATTTCTGAAAAAAGATGAAAAGGTTGATTAAGGGAAATACCAGATTATTTTAGGGAGGTGTATTTGTTGAACTTGAAAGGATAGAAAATAGAAGTTCACAGTCCATTATAAAAGATTCTTAAAAAATGTGTAAGGATTCTTTAGGAACCCAAAGGATTACCACCAAAAAGAATCTATGACCATGCAATTATGTTGAAACTTGAAATTAATCCCATAAATTTAAGGTCTTACGTATTCCTTTACAACCAAAAGAGATTAAGAAACAAATGATTGAAATGTTGGTCAACTCTGTAATACAAACCAACAAAAATCTTTTACTATTTTTGGCTTGATAATTAAGAAGGATGAAAGCTGGAGGTTTTGTATGGATTATAGACAACTAAATATAACTACTGGGAAAGATAATTTTTTATACCAGTGGTTGAAGACCTGTTTTATGAATTAAAGGGGTGAATATTTTTTAAAGATTGATCTAAGGTTGGGTTATTGACAGATCAGAGTTAAGAGAGAATATATTTTTAAGACTGCTTTTAGAACTCATCAAGGGCACTATAAATTTAAGGTGGTGTTTTCTGGATTGACCAATACCCCAACAACATTTCAAAACCTTATGAATAATATGTTTGGACCTTATCTTGGAAGATTTTGTAGTGATTTTCTTTGATGATATACTGATCTACAATACATCCTTAAAGGAGCACGAAAGTCTCTTGAGAAAAGTATTGGAGGTTGTAATCACTAATTTTATCCGGGTTTATGCTCGAAGTAAATCAATCCACATCTTTCTTAAAATCCAAACCATCTTAACCTACCCTAATTTTGTCACTTACTTTATTATAATTATTATCCTTATTATCTCTTAATTAAAACCAAAAATTCAAAATACATATATATAAGTATATGATATAAATAAAAGCCTTTTATTAAAGCCTACTTTTATAAGCCCAAACCATAAATAAATTTGACCTATTATATAGTTTTATAATTAAAAATAAAAAAATATAATAAAAATCCCTACTTGTTGTCCAAGGTCTTGTTTTTAATTGGTTCTCATTTTTAAAGGGATAGACCTAAAACACCCTTCATCATATTATAGATATCCTTATATATTAAAACTTAAACCTATTTTATTCCCATATGTTACCCTTTACCCTAACTATATATATATATGATATTTACCCTAAAAATAAAGGGAGACCTAACAATTTTTTCCACACACACCCTTCTCCATTTCCATTTTCCCATTTTCCATTTTCTTTCCCATTTTTTTCTCCTTTATTGTGATTGATTTTGATTTGAAAATTCAATTTCAAATTCAAAATCACAACATTATTCTCACGGAAGTAAGATTCTAGAACCGAACCCTTATCCGAGGTTCCGAGCTTCCTAACTACCATACACGATTATTGATTGATCGAGCATATTTGGGTATATTTCTTTTCCTTTTGATATATTATGTAATCCATTCTTATGGTTCAACGAAAATGTGAATGTTTTTATTAGTATTTTATTGTTTATTTACATTATTTATTATATGTTTTTTGTTTTATTTATTTATATGTTATTTACTTGTTTCATTGGTCTATTTATTTTAATCTTTGTTATCATGTGTTGTATAATATTCTTAGGTGTTTATGTACCTTTCTACTCGTGATATTTATTTATTTTTGTTAATGTTGTTACATGTTTTATATATATGTCATGTTATTGGTTTAGTTCATATGCTTTGTTAGGGTTATGGAAGTGATAATATTTATGTATATCTATATTATTTTATTATGGTGTTGTCTCTTTGTTTCTAATATCATGTGTATTTATGTCATGCATGCTTTATTTATGCACTTTATCTACATGTTACCATGTTTTGTACATATTTTGTCTTTACTTCATGCTTTACATTTGTTGTAGTTATATTTGTATATATATTGTTCATATATGTTTTTTACCTTGTAACTTGTTTTTACTCAAAGTCACTTCCTCCCCATAATTAATGAATCTTAATAAATACGTATTTATTCGATCGTAACGGACCCGTGTTCCAATGCATTGGTCGCGGTGTGTACGTTGCCTTCGAATAAAGACACGGTAAAAATAAAATTTATTCGAATCTTTAAACAAAAATTAATTTAAATGCCACTTTAATCCAAAAAATCTAAAATTAATTAAGCAGTAATTTTAAAGGTGCCAATTTTTGGGTGGTTTTTAAACATTAAATCCGCTTTTAAACCGTAACCAACTCTCGAACCAAAGTATTTCTGAATCTCTGGTTTTCACGGTGTCCGACCTACCAAAGTGGTCGATGGCGACTCCAACCTTTTTTTTTAATCCCTAATTTCAAAATTTCTCTTTTTAATCTAAAATTTCTTTTTTTAATCTCAAATCCCTAATTTTAACTTTCCAATTCTTATTTTTTAAAAGAACCCTAGATTTCAAATTTCTTTCAACATTTCAAAATTCCTAATTTTTATACACAATTTAAAATCCTAATTTTTAATTTTCAAATCCTAATTTTTTAAATTTCCCCAAAATTTCATTTCAAATCCAAATCCCTAAATTCCACTTTTCAAACCCTAATTTCAATTCCACTAGTGACCATTTTTTCCCTTTTTTATTACATCACTTAATATTTTAAGAAATTTAGGGTCTCTATAGTTGGCGACTTCGTTGGAGAAGTTTTTTTAACTAACGAGTCAAACTTTGTTTTCAAACTACCGCTTAAATAATTTTGGAAGTTGTGGAATAAACTGTCAATTAAATTATTATTTGTTTATTAGTTCGAGCTTTCAACATATTCTAACCCGTCTCTAAGTGGGGGAAAATGCTAGTGCTTTCGTGAGGATATTGTTCCTTCGTATGAGCCTAGCCAAGTACCTTCGGGGCTCGACTACCCTATACTTTCGTGGGGATATTGTTCCTCCATAGGGGCATAGCGAAAGGTTTCCCCTAAATTGAACTCGATCGAGATGAGCCTATAATGGGTAACGATCGGGGGCCTTGCTACTCTTAGAAGAGGACAGCGGGGATAATTTGGGTACCTCGTAGAACCAAAACTGCATTTAGAGAATTAGAAAACCTACCCGATTAGAGCTATGTGGTTAACCTAGGTTCTATTAGATGAGATAAATAGGATTATTTTGTCTCCTATCTTGCTTGCATTTTTGTATCAACATTTTCATGAAGGTGTTGAACTAAGTGACTTGTCCAATCAGAGGCTTTCACTATAGTTAGAGAGTCAAAACAAGAAAAAGAAAGAAAAAAAGGAGAGAAAAAATAAGAGAAAGAAAAAAGGGGGAAGAAAAAAATAATGAGAAAATAAAACTAAGAAAAAAGAAAAAGGTTGAGAGAAAAAAAATAAAAAGAGAAAGAGAAAAAAAAAAGAAGAAACAAAAAATTAGAATATAGGAAAAAGAGAGAGGAAAAAACAATGAAAATGAAAAAAAAAGAAGAAAAATAAGAGAAAAAAAATCAAGAGAATAGAGAAAGAAGCAAGAAAATAGAGAGAAAAAAAAAGGAGAAAAAGAAAAGATGAAAAAGAAAAAGAAAAAAAAGAAAAAGAAAATATGAAAAAGAAAATAGAAAGAAATAAAGGGGCACTAAGATCTTAACCGGTGAAAGTTGCTCAATGGGCGATCACTAGCGGGATCAACACCTTTACTTGCATTCATGCATACATCTCATGCATCTCATAGCATATATCATGCATTAATTAAATAAAGAGGTTAACTATGGGATCTCATGTCTATAATTGAAGGTTTCTCGCTTGCACTTTACCAACACCGAGAAGGGCTAATGGAAGAAGAATTTGCCAAGTTAGAAGTCAATCTTATGGGGCAATTAGAGCGTACTCGAAAAGAATTAGGAGATTCTATGATCAAGTCTCAACAAGACATGATGAAATAAATTGCTCATTTGTTCGGACTAAAGAAAGTAGAAGACCAACAAAGAAAATGTTTTGTTGAAGACACCTTGGGCCTTCTTATTTTTGTTGCTAACAGTTCTAGACCTCCATAAAGAGCAGTAACATCATCTCTTCAAGTCGGTGCCTCTACCCAAGCCCACCAGGTGTGACTTTCACTAATGTAGAAAATGTCGGGGATGACATTCCAGAATTCGAAGAGCTAGAAAAATTAAAGGTTGAATTTTCAAAGCAATTAGAGGAAACCAAGAACGAGTTTGAAGAGAAACTTCAGATAAAAGAGGATGAAGAAAAATGGTATGGGTTGAATGCCAGTGAGCTTAGTCTGGTTTCAGGTCTAGAGATCCCTTATAAGTTCAAGACCCTAGATTTTGAGAAGTTTGATGGGATGATTTGCCCTATCGCACATATAACTATGTTTTGTCAAAAAATTGCGGGCTTTACTAACAATAAGAAATTGTTAATCCACTCTTTCTTGGATAGTTTGGTGAGATCTATCACAAGATGGTATAATCAGTTAACCCGTGCTCAAATTAAGTCGTGGAAGGATCTGGCCAAAGCTTTCACAAACCAGTATAAGCACGTAACCGATATGATTCCAAATCAGCTCATGCTACAAGGGATGGAACAAGGGCGTAACAAAAGCCTTCGAGAGTACGCTCGACGTTGGCGTGATACTGCAGCACAAGTACAACCTCCGCTCGACGAAAGTGAACTTTCTCAAATGTTTGTAGATACACTAGAGGGAGTGTTGTATGATCACTTGATAAGCCACCCTATTAGTAGTTTTGTGGAGTTGGTTATGACCGGAGGACGCATCGAGTATGCTATTAAGAAGGGAAAGATGAAAGACCCTTATAACATAATTTCTCGGAAAGAGGAAGATTCTCATGTCTATGTGGTGAGTTCTCACTCAACCAATCAACCTCAGGGTCGTCCTTATGCTCTTGCATCAAGATATACAAAACCTACAAAGGTGCTTCATCCGATTCCTATGACCTACACCGAGTTGCTCTCAATACTTGTTGAGAAGAAACTTTTGACTTTGGTGCAGTCTAAGCCAAAGGATCCTCCTTACCCTGAAGGATATGATGTCAATGCCATGTGTGACTATCATACAGGGAACACAGGCCACACAACGGAGGATTGTAGAGCTTTGAGGAACAAGGTTCAAGGACTAATTGAGGACGATATTCTAAAGTTTCAAGAAAGAGTAGAGGATATGATCTTTGGGAAGATTCTAATCTTCGAGTTTGGATGTTCACTTTCTGCCTACTTGTATTTTAAGTTTTTCTTTTTAAGTAATGCATCAATTAAATTTGTTACTGTTTTCCCGAAAGTAACAAATACTTTTTTTTGTAAGGGCTTATGTTATGTTTTCTTTTTTTTCGTTTCAATGAAAGAATGCATATTTTTAAAACATATGTGTTTTCTTTTTTCCCTCGGAGTTCCTTGGATGTCACATGTTTGTTGTGACATGGGTTCTGAAATGGTTGGAATGTTGTGATTACGATGAAGTATGGTTTCTTAATCAGTAACTTTGGTCAGTAATACACGAGAAATGAGACTACTACTCCTTCAATGATGTTCGATGATAAGAAAATCTCTTAGAAAAGGCCCGGGAAATTGGTTGATCTCAAGAATTCATCTAAGTAAAAGGATTGCACCCAGAGAAAAAAAAGAAAGAAAAAGAGAAAGAAGGGAAAAAAGAGAAAAAAGAAAAAGAAATGAGAGAACAAAGATTAAACAAAAGCACTCTAATATTCTAAACCTGATAATAGGTATATTCGAACAAGAGTATGGAAGTATTCGGGGAACTCCGCTGAAGTGATAGACCTAATAAGGTAGCCATGCACCATCCAAAGTCTTTGCTTCATGAGTGATGATAATATTTTCAAATTCATGACTATGTCGAGTAACTCGAAGTTTTATTGTATGCTCCATCATTATCTTCGAGACAAAGGATTATGATGAGTTGATTTCCCCTAATTTTTTAAAAAAGAAAAAATGACGAAAAATAACAATAACAGATGTGAGAGGAAAAGAAAAAGAAAAAGAAAAATGAGGTACAAAAAATGAAAAAAGAGATAGAGAGAAAAAATGCTCTTATAGCTAGATGCAATCTGGAGCACACGTCGAATTCTCGAGGAGATACTCTTGTATTAAACTAGCGAGGCAAGTACGGAAGTTTGAATATATAAGAGGAGAAAGATATTGAGAACTAGAAGGAGTAGTTTTCGAATAGATCGAGCAAATACGATAATCATGAGGATGAATCGAGCAATCTGAAGGGAATTCCAAAACTTCAAATATCGCCACAACTTTCTAAGGTTGAAAACCGAACATGGAGAGTTGAGTCTAAGGCACTCTCGCATTTGATATCCAAGGAACCCTTATATCTTTTCTTTTCTAATTTTTGGATTTTTCAAAACATGTATATATTATTATACTTACAATTAGCAAATTGTTTTTGAAATAAAAGATATTTTTTCGAAAGACTTATAAAATACAAGGTCGTTGATGCAAATGACCATCTTTGATATGACCTAAGAAGAAGGGGAAATATATGACACAAGATGTCTCCTGAAAATACCACTTCGTTTGTAAGATGGTATTCTTTGAGAATTCAGGTTAGCATAAACAAACAAAGATTACTCAAACCTATTGGGGTCACAGTTTTGAATAGAAATAAACATTGAGCCTTTTGGGGCAAAAGTTGTGTTGGGAGCATAAAGAGAGTCAATCGGATGGCCCAAAGATAGAAGTCAAGTAGAAGCCAAGAAAAATAACTCGCGATGAACCTGTTGAAGATAGGCTTTAAATGACTTAAGCCCGAATAAGATATTGAGAGTTGCTACCATAATCTGAGAATAAGTGAATTCAGAGACAAATGGTTCAAATATGTCATAACCAACCAAGTGAAGGCTATTGATTACAAAATGCGAGAGATTTTGTTCTGATCAGCACAAGATAATGATCTCCTTTCAAGACAAGGTGAAGAGTGAGTATCCAGCGAGGATGAAAGCCCGAGGAGCTTAATAAATTAGAAAGCAATAGCCTATCCACTAAGAAAAAAAGAAAAAAAAGAAAAAGAAGATAAAATAACATTCATGCATCATTTAGATTAAACATTCATGCATCATTTAGGAAATATTTATCCATCAGTTAGTTTAGATATCCATACATCATTAGCATCCTCATTTCATGCCATTATTGCATTTTGCTTGTTTTTAAAAAGGAATTTTGAAGATTGGTCAAAGATTTGATCTACAGTTCCACGAGAAGAGAGATAGATCTCAGCAAGATCAAAAGTCATTCAAATTACATGATCGTGGTTTTTGAAGGCCTTCCAACCTTTGATTATTTGAGTGGCAACGAGCTATTTGTATCAAGACGATCAAATATCGAGACATCCAGATGAGATGTTAGGTATTCTCTATAGTGAGATACCACCTTTTTATAAGATATTCAGGTATTCTTTAAGCAAGATTCCATTTTATTTTTGAACTTCAAACTTAATCCTTTCTTAAGGATATTTTTCTTAAAACTCAAATTTATCAATTTGATCCTTGCTTAAGGATGTTTTCCTTAAAACAAACTACTTAGTTTGATCATTCTTTAAGGATGCTTTTCTTAAAGCAAATTTTTAAATTTAATCCTTTTTTAAGGATGCTTTTCTCAAAGCAAATTTCTCAATTTTATCAATCCTTAAGGATGCTTTTCTCAAAGCAAATTTGATCCTTCCTCAAGGATGTTCTTCTCAAAGCAAATTTGATCCTTCCTCAAGGATGTTTTTCTCAAAGCAAATTTTATCCTTTCTTAAGGATGCTTTTCTCAAAGCAAATTTGATCATTTCTCAAGGATGCTTTTCTCAAAGCAAATTTTTAAATTTGATCATTTCTTAAGGATGCTTTTCTCAAAGCAAGTTTCTTAACTTAATCTTTCCTTAAGGATGTTTTTCTCAAAGCAGATTTCTCGAGTTGATCCTTTCCTAAGGATGTTCTTCTCAAAGCAAGTTTCTTAACTTAATCCTTCCTTAAGGATGGTTTTCTTAAAGCAAATTTCTCAATTTGATCCTTTTTTTAGGATGTATTTTCTTAGTTTAATCCTTCTTTAATGATATTTTTCTAAAAGAAAATGCATCAATGTTATCCTTTCTCAAGGATGTTTTTCTCAAAACGAACTTCTTAGTTTGATCATTCCTTAAGGATGCTTTTCTAAAAGCAAATTTATCAATTTAATCCTTTATTAAGGATGTCTTGCTCAAAACTCTAATTTCTTAATTTGATCATTTCTTAAAGATTATTTTCCTCAAAACAAATTTCTCAATTAAATCCTTTCTCAAGTATGATTTCATCAAGATGAATTTCTTTTTAATTCGATCCTTTCTTAAGGATATTTGAAAAAAAAAAGAAAAAAGACAAAAAAGAAAGAACAAAAAATGAGAGAAAAGAAAGAGAAAGAAAAATAAATAAAGAAAAAGAAAAAAAGAAGAGAAGAAGAAGAAAAAAGGAAAAAAAAAGAAGAAAGAAAGGAAGAAAGAAAAGAAAAAAAGAGAGAAAAAGAGAAAAAGAAAAAATGTGAGAAAAGATGATAAAAAATCGATACCTTTTATAAGATTTTCAGGGTATTTGAGAAAAGAAGAAGAAGAAGAAGAAGAAGAAGAAGAAGAAGAAGAAAGTAAAGAAACGATCGATATCGACCAATCGAGAATATACAAAGACCAACAACGATTTTTTCATGCCAAGACAACCAGAAGTCAAGGAACCCAACAACCTCAAAGTGAGATAACTTTCGATCAAAAATCGAGATACCATATTAGGGTTCCTCAACCTCAAAGAATTGATATTTTTTGGAGAGCCTCTAGGCAAGACATTATTTTTTATCAAGACAGTTCATCACGACATACGCTCGAAGAGAGGGATCGTCCGACTCTGCAATGATCAGAAATCAAGGCATCTTTAAAAATAGGAGTTGGATAAAATTAGTGTTTATGATTTTTGCCTTATCATTGTTTCACAACGATAAACAAAGAGGGGCAAATGTAATCACTAATTTTATCCGGGTTTATGCTCGAAATAAATCAATCCACATCTTTCTTAAAATCCAAACCATCTTAACCTACCCTAATTTTGTCATTTACTTTATTATAATTATTATCCTTATTATCTCTTAATTAAAACCAAAAATTCAAAAAATATATATAAGTATATTGTAACATCCCGTTTTTGGGGTTATTAGTTTAGGCTTAGTTAGGAGGATTCGATTCGGGGCGAATCGGGTTCTCCGGTTCATTAATTCCGGAAAAATAAAATAAGGATATTTTTTTTAATTAAGGAAAATAATAGTTTTGGAAAATGGTTTCAAATATTAAAAATATATTTCAAAATTAAAAGAAAATAATTTGGATGTTATAATGATTTTTAATTATGCTTAATTATGCATAAATGACCAATTTGTAATTTTTGGAAAAATTGAGGACTTATTTGGTAATTTTCGGAGATTATATTATTTTAGTGACTAAATTGAAAAGCAAGCTAAACTTAGAATCCTTAGAGGGCCATAAACCCATTTCTAATTTTTAATGATGATTTATTCACCAAAAAGGTATTTTTAATTACTTTAATTTGATTTTTAATCATTTTCTCTCAAAACCACTTTTTCCTCATTTTTCTCTCATTTTCTCTCCACTTTCTCTTCAATTCCTTGTTGATTTTTGCATCTTTTTCAACAAAGATTACATCACTTGCATCATCTTTTCATCCTTTACAAAACCTATGCATCAATTTCATCAAATCTACATCAAATTGCAAGGAATCAAGAAGGGGAAAATTTCATATTTTTGGTGAATAGATCTTGAAGGTAATTTTCTGGATTTTTATTCTTTTCTAAGGTTCTTTATTGAAATTCCCAAGTATTAGCTTGCTAATCTTTGAATAAACACTTGATTCTATGTTTTTAATGTTAGATCTAATGTTTTTGTGATGTTTTTGTGAAATCTTTTTGGATCTCATTTAATGCTGGAAGTTAGATGAATTCAATCATGTTTTTATGTTGATTTAATGATTAATTGAGTCTTGATTTGATATCACATTAATTTAATCCCGGAATAATGCAATCAGTGTAGTTTTAAGGTGCTTTTCGGTTGTTTTATGGGCTGTTTTAGATGCTTGAATGTTGCTGGAGATATAAGGATGGTTTGGATGTGTTTTTGGATCATAATTGAAGTGGATTAGATGTTAGATTCATTAGGTTTTGGGCTGATGTTGTTCGGATGCGTTTCGGCTTAGTTTTCGGTCTTTTCAGCTAAGTTTTCGGTAGTTTAATGGTGATCGGATATGGCTGTTGGTTTGAGCATGTTATGATGTGAGAATGCCCTGTTTTTAATGTTGTAGAAGAGGTACATGAAGGTGTTTGATTGCTGGTGCGTTGGCGCGATCATCGTATAGCAGCGAAAGCTCGTTTCGGTTGTTGGTGAGTGGTTTCGAATTTAAAGCAAATCGCGTTTGGTACGTTCTATTTTGGGGGGCTATGGAAGAGTGTGAAAACCTTCCATAGTTCAAGAGTAAGTAAAGTAATTGTTTTTGATAAACCGATATGAGTTTCGGCTATTTTCGACAAAGGTATTTTGTTGGTAATGCAATGAGATTTATGGAAGTGCATGAGCATGTTTTGAATTGATGCATACATGAGAGATACTTGCTGAAATGCATAGCTTATTTAACATCCATGATTATGAAAAATTATGAGAAATGATTTGGAGTACAACATGGTTATTTGCCTTATATATAATGGTGCCTTTGGGCATGGCTTTTGGTTCATTTGTTGAACAATTTATGCATGCATTATGAGCAGCAAGTTATATGATTTGGAATACAATATGGTTATTTGCCTTATATATAATGGTGTCTTTGGGCATGGCTTTTGGTTCATTTGTTGAACATATTATGCATGCATTATGAACAACAAGTTATCATGCACATTTGATTATGATATTGGCTTAGTGACACTAACTTTAGAATCGAATACGAATGACATGTCATTAGGATTGTCTTAAGTGCACTATAATGAAAATTGAGAATACAGAATATTGCCTACACGTAACAAGGGTGACTTTGTGTCCAACCGTGCATGGTAGAGCCGTCTACACGTAACAAGGGTGACTATGTGTCCGATCGTGCGTGGTAGTGCTAATGGTGACTTAGTGTCATGTCAATGGTGACTTGTCATGACGAGACAATGGTCTCATGGATCCGTATATTCGGTGAACTCAAGGTTCACATTAAGTGATCACTAGAAAGCCAATATACATATATGAAATTGAAAAGAGGTTTGTGCATCATTTATAAATTGTTTTGATAAGGTTATGTGAACTCAAGGTTGCATTTGGTTTAAAGAATATGAGCATGAGATATTAGCATGCATGATTTAATAAAGAATTGCAAATTATGTTTTCATCATGTTTTAAATAGATGCATTGATGATTTGTGTAGAGCTTCCTCACTAAGCATGTTTGCTTAAGCTCTCTTTTCATTCATGCAGAGAAATAAAGACACTTGGAGCTTCGTTCGAGGCAAGGAAACCAAGGGGAAGATTCACTTGAATTTGGTATGTTTTTGGCAAATAAATTGGGCAAGACAATGTGTAACACAACCTATGTGAGGAGTGTGTAATTAGGCTATGGTTTATGTTGTAATAAGACACTTATTGTTTGATCGTTAATTGTGAGCTTTGGGGATTGTTTGAATTGTTGAAGCATGTATTAGCATGATTGATATGTTGTTAATCATTTCCTAGGGAGCATGCCTATAGCTTGATTGATGTCCGTGACGTTGTTGATTATGTGTCGTATGTTGCTAATTATGTTTAGGATTGATGCATTTAGTGGTTCTAGTTAATGGTTGAGTATTGAGTAATTGTTGTGCACTTATTGTAATGAAACTTTTGACTCCAGACCTAAAGTTTCGAAACCTTTGGGTGAAGGTTCCGAAACCTTTGTCAAATAGTTTCGAAACCTTCACAAGGTTTCAAAACCTTTCGGGCAGTTTCAATTCTGGGAAGCTACTGGACGCGATAAGTTTCGAAACTTTCAAGAAAAGTTTCGAAACCTTTTTCAAAAAGTTTTGAAACCTCTGGAAAGTTTTCGAAACCTTTGATCACCTAGAATTGAAAGTTGCTGGAAATTATATTTTAGTCCTGGTTATCTTCCTTTGTTCGATTAAGGTACTTACAGATGTTATTTTGAGCTGAAATTTTGCATGCAAGATTAAATTTGATTTAATTTCAAGATGGTTAACCTAATTCGGATGAAGTCCTCGTATTTTGGAATATTTACATTTTGGTCCCTAAAATAGAAAACATGCAATTGAGGATGTTAGAACAATCCGTTTAAGTTGAAATTTGCTGTGAAGAATACTTGGATGTTTAATTGAACATTGATGGAAAGAATTTATACTTTACTAATTGAATTTAAAAGTTTTATGTTTTAGTCCTTAATCTATGTTAATGTTTAATCGGATGTTTGCTTTTAATTAATGTGGTACCAATAATGCTTTGAATAAGACCTTGACACATAGAAATAAGATTGCGCATCTAGGCAAGATAAAATAAAAAAAGTAACGGTTTTAGGGTTGTTTATCGAATCGAACCTTCGCGGGTTTGGTTTGATATTCCCCGTGTAACCCATTAGTGTCGGTTTCGTCTAGGCCGGGCTAAGGGGGTTACATATATGATATAAATAAAAGCCTTTTATTAAAGCCTACTTTTATAAGCCCAAACCATAAATAAATTTGACCTATTATATAGTTTTATAATTAAAAATAAAAAATATAATAAAAATCCCTACTTGGTGCCCAAGGTCTTGTTTTTAATTGGTTCTCATTTTTAAAGGGATAGACCTAAAACACCCTTCATCATATTATAGATACCCTTATATATTAAAACCTAAACCTATTTTATTCCCATATGTTACCCTTTACCCTAACTATATATATGACATTTACCCTAAAAATAAAGGGAGACCTAACCATTTTTTCCATACACCCTTCTCCATTTCCATTTTCCCATTTTTCATTTTCTTTCCCATTTTTTTCTCCTTTATTGTGATTGATTTTGATTTGAAAATTCAATTTCAAATTCAAAATCACAACATTTATTCTCACAGAAGTAAGGTTCTAGAACTGAACCCTTATCTGAGGTTCCGAGCTTCCTAACCACCATACACGATTATTGATTGATCGAGCATATTTGGGTATATTTCTTTTCCTTTTGATATATTATGTAACCCATTCTTATGGTTCAATGAAAATGTGAATGTTTTTATTAGTATTTTATTGTTTATTTACATTATTTATTATATGTTTTTTGTTTTGTTTATTTATATATATTATTTACTTGTTTCGTTGGTCTATTTATTTTAATCTTTGTTATCATGTATTGTATAATATTCTTAGGTGTTTATGTACCTTTTTACTCGTGATATTTATTTATTTATTTTTGTTAATGTTGTTACATGTTTTATATATATGTCATGTTATTGGTTTAGTTCATATGTTTTGTTAGGGTTATGGAAGTGATAATATTTATGTATATTTATATTATTTTATTATGGTGTTATATCTCTTTATTTCTAATATCATGTGTATTTATGTCATGCATGCTTTATTTATGCACTTTATCTACATGTTACCATGTTTTGTACATATTTTGTCTTTACTTCATGCTTTACATTTGTTGTAGTTATATTTGTATATATATTGTTCATATATGTTTTTTACCTTGTAACGTGTGTTTACTAAAAGTCACTTCCTCTCCATAATTAATGAATCTTAATAAATGCGTATTTATTCGATCGTAACGGGCCCGTGTTCTAACGCATTGGTCATAGTGTGTACGTTGCCTTCGTATAAAGACACGGTAAAAATAAAATTGATTCAAATCTTTAAACAAAAATTAATTTAAATGCCACTTTAATCCAAAAAATCTAAAATTAATTAAGCAATAATTTTAAAGGTGTCAATTTTTTGGGCGGTTTTTAAACACTAAATCCGCTTTTAAACCGTAACCAACTCTCGAACCCAAATATTTCTGAATCTCTGGTTTTCACGGTGTCCGGCCTACCAAAGTGGCCGATGGCGACTCCAACCTTTTTTTAATCCCTAATTTCAAAATTTCTCTTTTCAATCTAAAATTTCTTTTTTTAATCTCAAATCCCTAATTTTAACTTTCCAATTCCTATTTTTTAAAAGAACCCTAGATTTTAAATTTCTTTCAACATTTCAAAAATCCTAATTTTTATACACAATTTAAAAACCTAATTTTTAATTTTCAAATCCTAATTTTCTAAATTTCCCCAAAATTTTATTTCGAATCCAAATCCCTAAATTTCACTTTTTAAACCCTAATTTCAATTCTACTAGTGACCCCTTTTCCCTTTTTTATTACATCACTTAATATTTTAAGAAATTTAGGGTCGCTACAGAGGTGCTAAAGGACAATCAACTATTTGCAAAGAAAAAAATATTTTTTGGATAGTAGTAATAAGTAAAATATTTTGGTCATATCATTTCCATGGAAGGAGTAACTACATGCTCTGAAAAAAATTAAGGTCATAAAGAATTGACCCTTACCTAAGACCCTGAAGTCTTTTGAAGGATTTTTTGGCCTCATTTGTTATTATAGAAAAATTATCAAAGATTATGAGGGCATCAGTAAACTCTTGATAAATTTATTAAAGAAGGGTTTAATTAAATAGAAGAGTCAAAAAAGGCTTTTGTTTAATTGAAGGAAGCTATGTGTAGAGCTTTTGTGTTGGAATTGAGGATGTTAATCCAGCACGTGCAAGGGGATGACACCAATTGGGCACGACACCGTCTTGAAAACTGCCGAACATGACATTGTTTTGAAGACTTAAAAGACAAGCCTATCTTGAAAATGGTCCGAAGGAAGGAGCCTAAATTATCTGAATTAAAGGGTTAATTTAGTATATTTCAAGACGGTTAATTCTGTTATGTTGTCAACTGTACACAAATAAAATATTGTTCGATCTTAGGGTATATATTGGATTGTGTTGAGCTGAATTGTTTATCTTACCTGAATGAAAAAAATTACTCCGAAACTTATTCTCTCTAATTTTTGCGATCTTTTTTTTTGTTGTTGTTATAATTTGACAATCCATGAAAAAAAGAAAACATAAACAAAGTTATATTATCTGAACCTCTTTGTATAAGAATTTTGATCTTCCAAAAAACAATAAGATAATCGAAATAAAAAAATAAAAATAATTTTTGAAAAAAAACCCAAATGAGAGGAAAAAAAAATAATATTAAGAACAAACTCAGTAAATTACTGAAATCTCCTATTTGATAATGGGGTTGAAACGAAAGGGGGGACTATCTTTTGTAATGAGGAAGCAAACGGGCAACTCGTGTAATTTCTATGTTAATTTTATAAATAAATAATATTTAGGCTTTACGGCTTTAGGGCTTGTCTTTAGCCCTTCACTCGTTCCATTCGTATAAAATACTCCAAAACACTATTTATTGGCCAAAACAACCAAATCCGAAAACCTGAGCTGTTTTCTTTGCTTTCTTTTAGCCCCAGAGTGTTGTTTCTTGGAGACGAGAAGCAAAAGCAAAATTACCAGCTCCGGTTGTTGAATTTTTTTATAAAGTTGATAAAGGTCAGTTTTTTCCCCTTAATTTGTTTCGATTGGATTATGATAAGAATACCCTTTGAATTCTTGGGTTCTTTTGCAATTTCTTTTAAACAATGATTTCAACGTTGTTTCTTTATTCTTGTTATTAATAATGCCATCATAAGTTTTAAAAATCGGTATATTTATCCAATTCTCCTTCAAAAAATTGCGTTTTTCAATGCCCTTTTTCTGGTTTTGGATAATTGTTTTCAATTCAGGGAGTTTACGGGGAAGAGAAAATGGTTCCCTTATTTTTATCTGAGCCAAACATGGATGACAAAGAAGGAGATAATGAAGCTAGCCATCAGATAATGTCGCTTTTAAGTAAATTGGGTTCAGTTATTTGGTCACTGATGGTCTCTGGAGGTCGATCTGAGGCTCGGCTATGGCTTTGCAATGCTGTTTCGAGCATAACTTCAATCTCTCTTCACCATAAGAGAGATATGTTTATGAAGATGTTGACTTCAAAGCCAACAAAGAAGGGTTTTGCATCTCAACTCTTGCAATTGATTTTTGAGAAGAGGCCAAGGAAAGCTGGCTCTATCTTGGCCAAGAAAAGTTACTTGCTTGAGAAGTTCTTCCAAGGCAAGTCGACTTTCCTTTTTGTTCTTTCCCTGGGTTTTGGTGGTTTGTTTGATTTTGTTTTTCTCTACACTGTTTTTATCTTTTAGGTGAATTTCCCTCCCGCGCAAACTTCTGTAAGCTCCATGTTTTAAGATTTGTTCAAGTGCTGTTTAGTCATTCTTTGTCTAGAATTTTGGAACTTTAGAGGTTGTGATTTTTCCAAGTTGATCCTGTTTTGCTGTTTGATTCATATGTTTTGTGGGATTTTGTTGTTCTCTTTGTCCTTTGTGGAATTGAATTTCATTATGTGTCATGGAAACTAATTGACAGCTAGCCTAGTTCTTTATTAGCTTGTTCAAGAACCTTAAAGCATTGTTGATCTTCTATTATATGATAAAGCATTCCGGATAGAGGTTGAGATTGCTGTAAATTTAATGAATTTCCTTGTTGATTCTTTTTTGTGGTTTGATTAGTATGTTTTGTGTGATTTTGTTGCATTCTTTGCCCTTTGTTAAATTGAATTTTGTAGCATGGAGACTAGTTGCCAGCTCCAACAGTGTCAATAACATAGCTCTTTGTTAGCTTGTTCAAGAACCTTAAGCTATAGTTGATCTTCACAAAGCATTCACCAGAATTTTAGAGGTTGAGATTCCTGTGATTTTATTATTTTTACACTTCAGTTCTATATTTTGGTTCAGTTATCACATTTTACAGGATCTTTTTGCATTCTTTTCCCTTTCTGAAATTGAAGAGCATGCAAACTAATTGGTAGATTGAGCCTAGTTCTTTAATTACCATGGATATTTTAGCTTATTCTGGAACCTTAAAATATTATCATTATACATGTGGAGGTCGAAATTAGTGTGAACTTATATGTTTTTCCAATTATTCTAATTGTGGATGAATAATGCAGGGAACCCTAAGCGAATCATGCAATGGTTCTCTAATTTCGGAGATGGTGGTAGATTGGAGCACAAAAAAGGTGCAAAGGCATTGTCTCAATTTGCTTTCGTAAATAGAGATATCTGTTGGGAGGAGCTTGAGTGGAAGGGAAAGCATGGGCAATCACCTGCTATGGTTGCCACAAAGCCTCATTACTTTCTCGACTTAGATGTCCAACGAACAGTTGAAAATTTCCTTGACAATGTGCCTGAGTTTTGGTCATCCAATGAATTTGCTGAATCACTAAAAGATGGTGAGATTCTATTCATGGATACGAAGTTCTTTGTGGAACTTTATGTTGATTTGATGTATAAAGAGGATTTAAACGATATATGGGATTTAATAAGTGAGTTTCTGAAGGAGGAACCATTTTCATCATTGTGTCATCACCTTCTTATCTCTCTTGAAGAGAGTGAATTCCGCATCTTTCTGGAATTGCTTCTGAGATATATCAATCCAAAGATAGAGCGTAAGGATTTTGGTAACCCATCTTACCTCCTGGAGTTTACACTTTGTAAGTGCGGTGATTCGGAATCCTTTGATACGCTACTTCTGTTAAATGCTATCATCAATCAGAAGAGACAGCTTCTTCGTCTTGTAAATGATGAAGAATGTGAAGATGAAAACGAACAAGTCAAAGATATTGTATCACAAATGTCCAAAACCTCCTCTAATGCCCATACTTTGGCTTCGATCCTTAAAGAGTGCACCAAAGCAGAACCCGTAGAAGCAATAAAATTATTGGGGCTTTATTCTTGGGTTATCTATTACAGATTGTTGAAGGAGTGTCAGACACCGGAATCCTGGGAAGCTTTATTTCTGAGCAATGGGATAAGTTTTCGAACATCTGATAAATATTCTATGCTTCATCATGAAGTCTCTTTATATGAAAATGATTCGGAAGCAGATGGTCAAGCGTCAAGTAGGCGTAGGAAGAAAAGAAAGAAGAGAAGGGACTTTGATCGTGATGGCAGTTATGACAATGTGCTGCTCGATTTTGATGCTTCAGATAACAGGTTGGGGTTGCAATCTGGCGGCGGAAGCTGGTTGCTATCAATTGATGATTTTTCTACATCATGGACTAATGTGAGTGTCTTGCCCTTATCATCTATATTTGTGTTGTAAGATTTTCATCGCAGTGAAAATTCCTTGAAAATTTTGATTTGGAAATTATTCTTGTGGTGTTCATGACGTGCCAAGATTTTCTCATAAATCTTTCAAACATGCTATTTTTCGTAGGGTATATAATGCTTAGACCAAAATTACTACCTAACAAGCTCTTATCATTCCTAATGGATGATCTCAAAGTGAATAACAAGGAATAAAAAAGGTGTGGGAAGTAGAACATTTAATATAGAGCAGCTGCACCAAATTTAAGCTGTCATTTTCTTGCTCACCTTTTTTTATTTCTTGTAAGTGAACCTCGTTGTTCCGTCCTGTAGTTTTCTGATCGTAAATGCTGTGATGATTGTAGATAGATTTACCGGAGCACCTTTCAAACTACTGCTTGTCTACATGGATGAGGCAGCTTGTTTCAAAATGGAGTAATGTGGCCGATGCTTGGTGACCCCCCCCCCCCCCCCCCCCTCCCTCTTTTGTTTTTTATGGAGTCGTGTATCTTCAAAATCATGTGCCCATTTTTGAACAGGGGGTAGTCTTGCGTTGTTCCCTCCGTTTTATTTCACTGCACACACATCCCTTCTTTGCTTGGATTGTGACATCAAAACCAGATCGACTCGCTTGGGAGCATGGGGTAGTGCACCAGCTCTCTTTGCGACAAATTTCCACTGGACCCTTATCATTACCAGAAGAGGAGCAGGGGTAGATTTCAGTATTGATGGTTATCCCTGAACTTGCCTATAATATTTCCAGATGGTTTACAAGATTTGTTTATTAGAAGCTGTATGTCTTAGGCGAAGGGTTGTATTTTTGTACACACGACAACCGATAACAACAGAGCTTTCATTGTACTTTTTTATTTTATTTATTTTGGGGGGAAATACGGTACGGTCGGGTTATTGACATGTTCTCATGTAACGTGATGGCTTAAACATGATAGGCTTTTGCTGATTGCAAGTATCAGACTTTCAAAAGGTTGAATGACATGAGATACAATAGGCCCATGGAGCTTGCAAGTTTCAATAGCCGAGAAATAAAACCCCATTCGAGCACCCGAAATTAGGGAAAATCTCCCTGTTTTCGATCCAAAACTTTGTATTGGATCTGTTCTTGAAACTGTTAAACTAAATCCTGCAAAAAATTTAGATCGAGAGAAAGGGAGAGAATTTATGGTTCGTGATGATTTTATGACAATACAAGATATAGATAGCATCAACCATCTGGCTTTGTTGGGAAATCAATATATTTTGTTTGAACACATATCTTCAGAATGATTATGTGAAACCAGTCCAAGAGCTGAATATCTATTTGAAATACGTTATATTGTTGATACAGAACTTCAGTCCGGTTCTCTCAGAGATTCATTACCAGATATATCTTCAATATTTCCCTGCAAGGAAAAAAAGGCCGATGAAGGAAGCTAAAGAGGGGAGATTTCGATTTTACTAAAGCAATGTTTCTGATGAGCAAGTGAAATAAATTGAAGAGTTAAATGGAGTACAAACCAGTGAATAACTGTAATATGTTGCATTATTGGTACTGAAACGACAGTCCGGATCCTACAGAGCTTCATCAGATATCCGCATCAGCTTCATTGTGCCCTGCATGGGTTTAAAAAGGCGATGAATGAAGACTACAGAGAAGATGGGGGTTTAAAATAAGATTAGTACTTTATATGAAAGACGAGTGATTAAGAAAGGCTGTTAAGGTAGGTTAGAACCCAAACACCTTTTCTGGGACCAACAGGAGAAAAATGTCAAGAAATTTTATGTTTTCCACTAAGCAGTACTGGCATTATGACACTTACAAGAAGCAGTAGCAACTTACCCAACGCCACATATGTTGGCAAGCTAACATACTTTGGACATGATGTCTTCCGAGGCTGTAACAGAAATAAATAATTTCAACACAAGCATCGGTTCTACAATAAAAAGGGAACATACATAAATGCTATAGTACAATGAAGTACTTGAGAAATCATATTTCATATTTCTGCTAATCCATAGAAATTAGTTTCTCTTTGAAGTATGATAAAAGGTAAGTTTTTTTAAGAAGGAAACACCAGAGACTAAGCATGATGTATGAGTGTTGTTGCTTTGAGAACTGCTAGCAAAGATGATATTTCCCTAGCAAAGAATCTTGACTGTAAACAGTTCAAGACATGGGGGTACAAACCAAAATGAACTGAATCTAACCTTGAAATCCTTGTAGAGCATAAACGAATTTCTTCTACGTCATGTTTTGAACAAATCACTCCCGGTGTTGCCCGGAAAGAATTCTCAATGGCAGAAACAATGCCTCCAAGGGGATACCTTTCACTATTAGAAGGAACATATCCAGACTCATTCAGTACTTTCTGGCATCAAATTATGTACAAGTCAACAATCAGGCATACTGATAAACAAATAAAAACGACAAACTGTTCCAAATATCAAGTAATCTGGAATATGATTCCAACATAAAATCTATTACAACTATAACCAAAAAGATGGAAGAATCAACTTTACTCTGCAGTCACTGATTTCAAAGGAAGAAATCTAAAGGTAAACCGTGAAGGCTAGAATCACTAGGCAAGGAAACAGAGTATCAAATGAAGGGTATATGTGGCACTCACAATATTTTCTTGATAACTTAAATTGGGGTACAATTATATTTTCCATGCAAGTAGAAAAAACAACAAAAACTGATGTCTAATAGGAGTTTAAACTTCAATAATTTTAATATTAGATACAATTCTGTAATATTTATCTCGTTTTTCTTTCCAAACCAGATGTAGTCATGGATTAGATGGGGACACGTGATCATGGTAAGTAAACCTTAGAAAATCCAAATTCATGGGAAATTATATCATGGGTCAGTCTCATCACGTCATTCACGGGATCAACTAATAGAAACTGTCCACCTCATTATTTTTTAATTTTTCAAGTGAAGATTCACTTGAGAAAAATTATGACATGAAAAAATTGATGAAGTGGACGATTTTTATTGATTGGTCCCATGGACAGGTGATGGGACTAACCCATGATATAATTTTTCCAAATTCATATACTAATCTTTTATAGCAATAAAGGTTATAGTTTGAAATGTAAAAGAGCCTACAGATTCATTCCTTGATTGACGCACTACATAACTTGCTCAGAATGGCAAGTGCAGCTAACTCTTTCACTAACAAAACTATACCAAAATGAAAATTCAATCTGGAAACCAAAAATTGATCATGCATGAAACATAAAAAGTTTGCTTTTCTCGGTTAGTATTCAATCATAAAAAAATCAGGAAAAGAAGTGATAAATTTCACTATCATCTCAGACTTTGGGCTACTTCATAGGAATATATGAAACAGAATGCAAGAACAGGCAATTGATACCACAGTTTGGCTTTTAGTATAAAACTTTCTCCCAGATAAAGAGTTGCAAGAAATTTGAATTTGCAACTCGTGACAAATATTTAGGGTACAATGAGAAACACAGGGTTGATTCAGGGTGCATAAGATTAAACAAGGTTTTCTACAGCATACCGTGACATTATATTTGAAGTAAACATTGAGAGTTGTTAAAAAGGTGTATTCATCTCGAATTACAGGAGAAGAGCATGTCCCGTGCTTCTCTGCAAGTGAAAATGTAACTTATAAGCACCAAAAGTAAGTACATAGATAGAGAGCATGTGTACACTTTTCTCCATTTTATGCATGCATGCGATGAACAAGTTTAATCAATCTATTGGCTAATCTATTCGATATCAAAGAAGAGTTCATTGGCAAAGTTGCCATCAAATTTTGAAACAGAGACTCGGTAAAATAATAAATCATCGTTACTTGCTTAGGGACTATCATATTCTACTCTTGTTTCAAATGAAATATATAATGCGGGGATGGTTTTAGTAACCTTGAAAATCTAAGTTGCACAGATACATATATGGGAACGGATACGGGTGTGAGGATAAAAAACGACAATTTCCAAAATTATAAGGTACATATATGGTAAGGGTACAATAAATATAATATATAAAAATAAAAAATTATTAAAATTTATAATATAATAAAAACTAAAATTATAATTGTAATTAATGACTAACGTAATAAAATTAAAATTTGACATGGTTGAAATGGATATTTACTCATCCCTATTTAAAGCTTGAGTAAAGAAGTGTTAAAACAAATTAAAATATGTTACAAATACAGTACACACTTAATATCCACATTCTTAAGATAAATAAAGCAAGGAGAGAAACTAGCTTATAAATAAGTGTTTAGCTTCCAGAATAAAAAAAACAATTAGTCTTGGCCTTTTGGTTGAGATCAAGTGTATGTGGGACATTTTCACACGTATTTAAGTTTATATTTTTTGATTGAGTGTTCATTTTAGTAGTATTTTATTTTTACTTTTAATTTTTCATGTGCATAATACTCGAGTTTTAATTGAGTTTGAATTTTAATTAAATCTGATTCAATTAATTTTGAGTTTAGTCGGGTATAATTTGAACTTTTTAAGTTTAGAATTATCCTTGAGTTTTTTTAAGTTTGGATTAATTTAATGAACTTTAAATTTCTTTAATTAAATTTATTCTAGGACATTCCCAGAGACATCCCAACAAACATTGACCGTCCCCGATTAAGATTGACCATCTCCACACTATCCCCGTCCCGATGACGTATTGGGGATGTGGTGCACCCTTTTGGCATACCCGTGCTTCATAGCTGAAAATAACACTAAGGATCATGTATCCAGACATGATACTGTAGAAAATAGGAAGAAACGATGTAGAGAACATAAGGAGGGAATAACTCTCTGTACTTCTTAAGTTTTATTCATTCATAATGAACCTTATTTATAGTCTTCAAACTAAACGAGATTGACTCGAACTAGGACTCTCATATTTTCTAAGTCTTTTGTTTCAAATTCTTTTGCAAGATCTATCTTTAACTTCTCTATTTTCTCTTTATCATTGCCAGTTATAATAATGTCATCCATATATACTATTAGGAGAGTTATCTTACCTCTTGGTCCGATCCTTTTGAATAGAGTGCGATCTGCATGACTCTGTTTAAAACCATTCTTGATCATGGTTTTAGCAAATCGATCAAACCATGCTTGGGGAGATTATTTTAAACCATATAAAGATATGTTGAGTTTACACACATCTTTCTTAGTGAACTTTCCTTCTAAGCCTGGTAGAATTTCCATGTACACATCTTCCTCAAGCTTCCCATTCAAAAAAGCATTCTTTATATCCAATTGATATAATTTTCAATCCAAATTGACAGTTATTGATATTAGGATTCTGATGGTATTTAATTTTGCAACTGGTGCAAAAGTCTCTTGGTAGTCAATTCCATAAGTTTGAGAGAAGCCTTTAGCCATTAATCTTGCCTTGTATCTTTCTATACTCCCATTCGAATGATATTTTATGTGAATATCCATCTGCATCCAATAGCTTTCTTCCCATCTGGTAGTTCTGTCAGATTCCATGTATTATTCTTCTACAAAGCATTAATTTCCTCTTCTACTACTTTTTTCCATTCTGGAGATTGGAGGGCTTCAGTCACAGTTCTTGGTATTTTCTCACTGTCAATACTTGCAGTGAAAGCCCTAAAATTGGGTTGTAGTTTCTCATATGCAACATATTTATTTATGGGATGCATAGTGCATTTTCTTTCCCCTTTCCTAATGGCTATAGGAAAATCATCAAGATTACCAGTATCTGTTTCTTGGAATTTGATGTGTGTCAAATATGCGCAATTAGTGCAAGTGAGCACGTCGTAAGTAATAAGTGATAAGTATTATCGAGTATCGTCTCCACAGGGATTGGTGTACTTAATATGTCCTCTTCGATCTTCTTGTTCTGTAAAAAGAAATAAAAACACAAGTATATGAGTTTTTGACTAAATAAAGTAATTAAGAAAAACTAAATAAAAGGAGATCAAATTGAGAAAGAGGGCAGGGTTCAGTTGTGTTTGTATAATGGATTTGATTGATCTGTTTCTGTCCAATGCAATTATACTACACTACCGCAGCAGTACTGCAGATTACTGTCTTTAGCAGCGGTAGTGTTCTCTGCTATGACAATCCCTTGCTCTTGGGCAGATTTTACCAAAGTTCGGCAAAGTGTCCTTTAATGGCTTTGCTTATCCCTAAGTCGAAACACTGTTGATGATTAGTCCTTGATGATACCTCCCGACGTTAATCAACTATAACCAACAACCAATCGCACACATCATTATGAGCTATGTTGATAGTTTTGGTTGTCATATTATTAAGGTTGAATCATCTTGGGAAGCAATATTAGCCTTCTTTTGAAATTTTGATTGATTAGACTTCCAATCCGTAGGTTTTCCATGTAACTTCCAACATTTATCCTTCGTATGACCTGGTTTCTTGCAATGGTCACACCAAGGTCGACTTTTCCTTGGCTGATTCTTTGAGTTTGTGCTGGTGTCAAGGGCTGAATTATCTGTTTGCGGTACTATAGGGACCATTAAGGATAATTCAGCTCAACCATATTTCTGCGCTTGAAGTATAAGTGTAGGATTCTTGTGTTGGTGACAAGGATTCTTATTTGGTGACAAGGGCTGAATTATCTGTTTGCGGTACTATGGTGACAAGAGCTAATTTCATATTTCTGCGGCTGTTTGATACAACATGAAATCTCTCCAACTTTAGGGATCATGGAATTGATGAGCCATGACATGATCATGGTATTTTCGCTCAACCATGTGTTGTAGTTTGGATCTGTTTTTTTTTCTGGTATTGGTGTTGAATCAGAAAGGTAATCAATTTTCCTTCTTCCTGTGTTATAAAGTCTAACAGATCGGGACCATGAAAGATAATTATTGCCATTGAGTTGGTATGTTGTGATAGGTGAGAGAGAGAAATCTGAAATTTGAAATTCAGATTGAGAATGAATGGTCTGGGAGGTGACTTCTGATATCGAAGGATCCAGATGAGCTATGATAAAAGAGAGAGAAAAAATATCGAGAGGTTGAAATATAGATAATCGATGTGCATGTGCATGTTTATTTATTTGTGATATATTGTCCATTATTTATATTTTGTTATGTTGCGTACATATTTGGGACATGTTTTTATTTATTGTGATTTATTGTTTTATTTATGTACATGATCTTGTATATTTTGCTATGTATCTTTTTGTCTAATCTTACACCCCATTAATTAATGAACTTAATGCGATACTTCTTTATTCGATCATAGCGGGCACGACACCAAGCATAGTGGTGGCGGTATGTGTGTTTACCTTCGAATAAAGATACGATTAAAATAAAAATAAATCGAAATTTTAAACAAACTTTAATTTAAATGCCACTTTAAATTGGAAAATCCAAAATTATTTAAGCTGAATTTTGTAAAGGTGTCAATTTTGGACGGTTTTAAAATGTTAATATCATTTTTAAATCATAACCGACTCTCGAACCCAAATTATTTCGAATCACTGGTTTTTACGGTGTCCGATCTACCAAAGTGACTCCAAACCTTTTTAAATCCTTTTCCAACATTTCTTAATTTCCAAATTTCTCAAATTCTAATTTTAAATCCTTGAACCTAATTTTAAAAATCCTCTATTTCAAATTCAAATCCCTAATTTCAAAATTCCAATCTTTAATTTCGTTTTTTCAAATTAAATCCCCTTTCTAAATTTTCAAATTCCACTTTTCAAAACCTAATTTTATCCCGATTTCGAATTTTCCCTCTTTTCAAAATATTGACCCCCTTTTTACTTACACCTATTATTATTACACTACTTATTTTATTTTTTTTTAAAATGGTCGCTACAATATCTTTTTTCAATGATCTTATGTATGATTTTTGTTGAGCATGAGTTCTTACATGTTATTTGATTCTATGTCTTGCTCGATGACTGTGCTTGCATGATTTATGATATTGAATCTATGAAATATAATACTCATTGTTCATTGCATTGTAAAATCTTATATGGTGCACTCAAATAATGATATTTGATCCTAAACATGTATTTAGGAGCTTTAGAGAATCATTTCTAGAATTTTAGAAGCCTAAAATGCAAAGCCTAGCTAAGTTATATTGAAACGATCAAGAACGGTTTCGATACCTACACTTATACTTCATCCTTAGGACGTTTTTAGGTAAGCTGTTATCGAAATGCCCAAATGTGTTTCGATACTATAGTGGTTCTAATACATGAAAAGTCTGTATCGAAACAGACACGTATCAAAACAATTTGAAAGTGTTCCAAAACATATTGTTTTGAAACGCCTATAAGGGCGTATTAAAACGTACGACGACAGAAGTGTTTAAAACTCTTAAAAAGCTACTTTTACCCTAATTAAAACACTTCCAAACTTTCCCCTCTAAACCCTAGTCGAAATCTTATTCAAACACCCCTCATACATCAATTTTTCTCAAAGAAACTCAAAGTTTATTGAGGGTTTTCAATGAAACAATCAAGGCTAAGGCTATATCAAGTTCTTATACTTCAAAAACCACAAATTCTCTCCTAATCCATAATCAAGGTAATTTTGAAAATCTTTATTTTCGTTTGATTTTAGATTGTTAAAATTAAGTTTTTGTATAGATTATACTTTGTTTTTGTATGGGTTTTCAAAATCTCACTAAATTTTTTCAAAAATATTTTTTTTTCATTTAAATATAAAAATATTTTGCTCGTATTTTTAATTCATTGTTTTTTAAATTTCTTTTTTGAAATTTTATTGTTAAACTTTTATTTTTTTTAAATTTTAAACTATTGAGTTATTGATTAAAAATATTGAATAAGGTTTATTATACATATATAATTTTAATGTGTCTAACTAATCCTAAACTTTTTATCCTTAGATCATGGCACCTAAAAGCGAAAAAAAATGAGGGTGCAAGTTCCTCAAACGCCACAACAAATCCTACTTGAACCGATCTAATCATCTCTACCAAGAGTGTTTTGAAAATCGTACCAAGTATGATCATTTTCAACAATACCAAAACCATAAGCTTAAGAAATAATTGTGTGTAGTTATTGGCTTTATGGATTCGAACAAGTTCCAATTCTGCTATCTACATCTCTTTCGTCACTAGAAGCTAATGAATTTCCTATCTTTAACCGGCAAGTTATTTCCTACCCTAATACTCATCTTTTATGTCAATACCGATCCATCATCAACCTTGATGTCCATCATCAAGGGACGAAATAACTGTGTGTAGATGTTGGATTTATGGATTCGAACAAGTTCCAATTCTACTTTAACCTACCAAATTTGTAATAATTTAGGGGGTAAACTACATAAATGGTCCCTCGACTATACCTCAGTTATTTTTTATATTCCTTGACTAACAAAAGTTATAAATTGATCCACCGACTTTCTTTTTTGTTACAAAGTGGTCCTCTGCCGTTAAAAATTGACAGAAAGCTTATGTGGACGTTAACTTGCTGAGTTGGATGCTGGTTAGGTTGATATATAATTTTTTTATTCAAATAATTTTCATAATCCTCAAAATCCCCCCAAATCTGAAAATCATCGATGGTGTAGACGCCGAAGCTGCTGTTGTTGTGGAGAAAAAAACTAGATGCATAAACGAGGAATACAAAACAAGTATTATCTGTAGGATCATTGGGGCTTAAATTTGATTTACTTATTTATGTTATTTCTTAGAGTATGATGTTCTATTTTTTGTATTTTTGGGAGATGTTTTCACCTTTTTACTTAGTTTTTGCTTTGTAGTTTCCGTTCTTTGTACTGAATTTCGGTTTCTCATTGCAAATAATTGAACGACTTACAGGTTTCCCAAATCCTTCACCGAAATCTGCATCTGTGAAACTTACATCACCCCTGAGTTGCCTTTCCTTGAAGAAGATTGAAGAACCCGATGAAGAAACTGAACACCTACAGCTGCCAACAATGGACCCGTATCATGACCTTGAGATAACATATGTAGCTCAAATTTACTTAACTTGGGAGGCACTTCATTGTCAATATACACAACTTACCCAAATGGTTTTATGCCAACCTGATAATCCCGCTTGTTACAACCACAGTGCTCAGCTCCTTCAACAGTTCCAAGTTTTATTAAAAAGGTTCATCGAAAATGAACCTTTTTAGGATGGTCTTAGAGCTGAAATATATGCCTGTTCTAGGCATGTTTTGCCGAAGCTGCTTCAAATTCCAAACATACAAGGTAGTCTTTGAGGATCATCGAGCGAAAGTAGGAAACTTTGATTTTTTGACTATTTTGTTGTTGCCTAACAATTCTTTTCAATTGCAAATTGAAAAAGGAATGAGGATGTTTCTATTTTCTTTTATTTCAAGGGTAACTTTTCGAATCATTTCAGGTTAGGATCAAAAGGCTAAGGCGAAAGAGGAATCAAATTATTTGGTCCTTGCCCCTGATATCGTTAGGATTACTGAGAATGTAATCCTTACATTTCAATTGTTTGTAAAAATTGACAAGAAAAAAACATAGTTTATTCGGAATCAGAATCCGATGGCTACCCCTATTTAACAAGTTCAATCTTTATCTACATTATCTGTTTTGGAATATTTTGTTCTAACTCCTCATTTTCCTTCTTTGTGCCCGACATTATATTTGACGCATATTCGAACATGCATCTGTCATTGTTCAAGGTGATGTTGCTGTTCAAACAACCAATCATATAGACTACTCATTATAACCTATGATGTTCTACAATGTTTTCATTTCTATCTGCAGAAAAGAAAGAAGCTGAAGGAACTGCGTAAAAAGAGAACAAGGTAGAAAAAGAAATTCTGGTCAAATGGAATGAGATTATAGAAGGTGTTCAGTACAATAGCAAACTCTGTTTTCTTCTCCACAACATTAGCTCCGGCGTTTGCACCATCGTGTGCGACAGCTGGAGCGGCTGCAGGTTCCATGAGAAGTTACGGTGATCTTCAGGATTTTAGGGATTTTGGGGATTAGGGTTTTTTAAAGGTTAATATATATGACATGGAAAATTATTAGAATAAAAATATATATCTCAACCTACTCAGCATCCAGCTCAGCAAGTTAACGTCCACCTAAGCTTTCCGTTAATTTTTTTAACGACAGAGGACTACTTTGTAACAAAAAGAAAGTCAGTCAATCAATTTGTAACTTTTGATAGTCAGAGGATATAAAAAATAATTGAGGTATAGTCGAGGGACCATTTATGTAGTTTACCCTAATTTAGAACTTGAGGATGAAGGCATTGAAGATGAAAACTCCCTTGACACCTTTACCAGATCTACATCAATCTTGATGTCCATTATCGGTTTTTACACTTGATCATATCTTGGTAGATTCGTCCCTCAAATGGAAAATATTAATGGTTTCGTCAAGTTGACGTTTTTTTATCAATTGCTTCCGTCAAGGTAGACGTCCCAATCTCACCAAAATCATCTTTGTCGATCATGTATGGAAAATTTAAAACTGTCATATCCCACAAGTTCGATAATTCTCTTTCGCTTGTGATTTAAGTACTTTATTTGTACATTTGAGGATTGATTACTCTTATGACATTGTGGAATCGATTAACGAGCCAATAGGTGTGCCCTACCTAAACCATTCACAATTTCAATTCCTTGGAGGCGAATGAGTTCGTGGATAGGAACCTCCTCCTAAGCCTATTGATCCCAAACCGGTCAACCAATTTGCTCCTAATCTTAAGCTTATGGATTTTCTCGCATCTTAGTTTACAAACTTGGGAAATCAAATAAACACCGGTTTTGATGCCTTCAACAACTGTTTTAACACAATAGATGGTCATCTTGACTAAATGGACACTCGCTTGATGATATCATAGCTCAACATCTATCTTTGAGGATGTCTCTTGGAGCTTTTCATGATGAGTGGCGCCATTCTATAATGCTCCCGAAGAAGTTGATGAAGACGATGATGGTGATGATGAGGGTGATGGTGGTGAAGAGTAGAACTCATAGCTTTCTTAGGTTTTTGCTTATAGCTTTTAGGACTAGTTATGTTTTAGGATTGAGATTGTATTTTCATTCTATGTCAGGTTTTAAGCTTTTGAACTTATGCACCTATTTTATTTCTTTGCAAGAACTATGCTTTGATATTATGTTTATGTTGGATTTCGTTATGGTTAATGATATGGATTATTTGCAACACCCTAACTTGGGTGTCACATTTGGGCCATAAGCCCAAACCATTACCATGAAATTTTTCATATTTTCAAGTCAAAACCAAAACGTACCATCAAGTACGACAAATAATTAAAAACAATATTAAAATTAAAGCTAGATTAAAAATTCCAAAATATAAATGAAGATCCAAATATAAGTTTGATAAAACATTTGACCTTGACAATTTAAATCAAATAGAATTACAATTTACAACATGGATCCTACGAATACATAGACCACTAATCAAGCAATTATACTCTACCAACTGGTCAATGCTGAAGTCTTACGATGATGGTGCTCCGATACGTCTGCCCGAACGTTCGTCTACTGACCTACATATGGAAAAAAATTCCAAAATGCTGACTTATTAAAGTTTAGTGGGTACACGAGATATCCGATGTTCTTTCAGGTGGATTATAACTATAACATGCTAGATGAGAAAATTATGACATAATATGTCATATGCAACCAAAGAATAAAGTAAAAAAATCAGAAGTGAGTCCCACTGCCAACCCGACAATGGGAACTCGCCCGACCCGGAATCTCACATCGGGCTAATCAAAATCTCATATCGAGCTAGTATACTCAAAATCTCACATCGAGTATTCACTCAGAATGTCACATCGAGTGGGGCTTGGTGTAACACCCCAAAATGGGCTTAAAAGCTAGCGAACCGTTTTTTTCGGTTTAACCTAGTTCGGGATTAAATACAAAATAATTAGTTTTGAATTAAAATAATTTTTGGAAAAATATACTAAAGTTATTATTTAATATATAATTGTCTTTGGTCAACTCAATTTTGAAAAATTACCATTGAATCCCTAGAATTCTGAAATTAGTGACTATTTTGTAAAAACTAGAAACTTGAGAACAATTTAATAAAACTAAGCCAAAACTTTAAATCTTTAAAGACTTTGATACAATCATAATTCTAATTGATTGAAAATTCTATGGGCTTATTTAATTAAATCTTAACCCAAGTTTTAATACACAAAACCAGAATAACTTAATTAAATTCTTAAAAAAATATTTTATATTAAAACTTAAATACTTTTTATATTATTTTTGTTTTCCTTTTCTCCAAGGCATAGAACAACCATCTTTTCAAGGTAAAATCACTTTATTTTCAATTAATTTCATTTGAATAATTATTTATAACTTTTCCTTCTTTAAAAATTCGATTTTCAATTACTTTTTTCTTCAAAAACCATTGAAATTGGTTGGGTCAGAATTGGAAGTAAGAAACATTCAATCCTATGATTTTAAAAGTTTCTTTATTGAAATTCCAAAGTTATTGGATTAGTAAATTTTTTTTTATCTTTTGGTTTAAGAAAAAACGATTTTTGATCAAAACCTATAATTTTCGTTCAAGGGTTTTGAGTCATTGTTTTAGGGTCCTAAATTCATGATTTTTTAATTTTTAAGATATTTATAATGTGTTTTAAATTCCTTGATCCCGGACTATAGGTTTAGGTGAATTTTGGTGGGTTTTATAAAGTTTTCGTTTAATTTTTTTTTGAGTTTAAGGGATATTATGTTATGATCCAAATTAAGGGATATTTATGTTCTTTTAGGAGCATTAAATACTTTGGTTTTTATGCTTGAAATAGAACAAGTAGAGGATTAAGTTTAAAGTGATCGAGTGAAGTTTCGGTGACTTGTCGACCAAGAAATGGTTATTGGTGAGTGTATTTGAGAGTG
The DNA here is from genome assembly GCA_035048815.1 of Abelmoschus esculentus. Classification (NCBI taxonomy): domain Eukaryota; kingdom Viridiplantae; phylum Streptophyta; class Magnoliopsida; order Malvales; family Malvaceae; genus Abelmoschus; species Abelmoschus esculentus. The sequence continues at coordinate 11,970,539 of JAUCBN010000016.1, read as the reverse complement.
GGTTGCTTCGACGGTGATTTACTTTGTTTCTAAAAGTGATGGGAGTGTAGAGAAGGTTTAAGAAGTCTCACTATACTCCAAAGTAAGTTTTACGTTTGCTCTCATAAAAGGATTTTTCCATACTACGCTTATTTTGCTATGTTTAAGAGAAAATAGCTTTGTCATTCTTTTCTATTGTAACCTAGTGAGCACTAGGTTGAATCAATACTTGAGTAGTGATTCGGTTTATAACAGTTATCCTTTGAACCAAGAAAAAATATCAAATTAATTAGTGATTTGGGTTGAAAATCCTTAGTGGGATCTAAGGTAAGGATGCGCTTGTTCGAAGTTTGAATCACTAAAATCTTGTGTTCTTTATTTTTCTTATTTTTACCAAACTCTCCACCAAAATTTTTAATTGTCATTTCTCTCCCTTGATCAAATCCTTTGTTTGATCAACTCAACATTTTTGAACTATTAAATTTTTTGGCTTCTTACAATAATAAGGCTACTACACTTTTGAAAAAACCTTCAAAGAACTCAAAGTATGTTTCTCCAAAAATTTAAAGAGATTCTTTCTCTTTTTTGGTCTAGGATACAAAAGCATATTCGAAAGAAAATTGAAGAACAAACATTCTGTATCATAATTGATGAAGCTCATGATGAATCATGAAGAGAACAAATGTTGATTGTGTTAAGAGATATTGATAAAGAAGGTTTTGATACGTTAATTTTTTTTAATCTAGTAAATGTGAAAGAAATTATTTTGTCTTTATTGAAGAAGAATATGTATGATATTCTTTCGCAACATTAATTGAATGTGAAAGAGATAAGTTATCAAAGATATGATGAAGTTAGCAATATGCATAAGGAATTTAATGATTTACATGCATTTGTCCTTAAAGAATGTTTATTTTCTTATTATATTCAAGGACTTACTCATAGATACAATTGATATCGGTGATGACATCTAAAGTAGTAATTCCGATAGAATAACTTCTTTTAGTGTTTGATTGTCATTATAAATTTAATTATCTCTTTTTACATGAGATAAGATCAGTTGAGAGATACTCAAGCTAGTTATATTGTAGATATGATTGCTATTAACGAGTTAAAATAAGAAAAAAAAATTAAATTGGCATATTATAACATGCAAGAGATACATGATAGGTTTTACATTTAATTTCTCTTTGTAGTTTTTTTAATATGTTTGATGTCAATTGTTCTATTCTTAAAAATATATTAAGTGATGGAAATTTGATTTAAAGAAATAAATTATATAGCATTTATAATTAGATGATATCTTTTGAGTTTGTATTTATCTTAAATCTCTTGACAAATCTTTTGATTATCATTAATGATTTTAGTCGAAATTTACAACATAAGTCTCAAAATATAATAAATGCTTTGTATTTAGTCTAAGTGTAAAGTAACATATACAAAAATTTAGAGAAGAAAGGTGAGATCTTTTACTTGAAAAAATAATGATATTTTATAATAAACTTAATGTATAGATTTTCAATATGAATGCTCCATTTAAAGGTGGTAGAGGAAGGCCTTGACTTCAATAAGATGCCATCTAAGTTAGGCATTATTATCGTAATGATATTTTTTATTTTTTTCTTAAATGCATAAGATGAATATTAGATTCAAAGATGATATAATTAAATTATTTAAATTTATTTCTATTTGATACTTAAAAGATGATTATAAATCATTTACATTGATTATTCATGTAAATTTGTAAATAAATTTTACCCAAGAAGACTTCAAAGAGCAAGAAAGATTGTACAAGTTCTATTAGAATATTTTGAGCTAGAAGCTAGAGAGAGATTTAAATTAAGAAAGACATCAACAGTTTTAAAACTTTGTGTTAGGCTTGGATTGGCTCAATACACAACCGATTAACTTGCCAATTTGATGGAGAAAGAACACTTTGGGTGGTTGGTTGTGGAAGCAAAAAAAAATAAGAGTTGAACACAAGGATTTTAGAGTGGTTCGGCCTTCAAACAAGCACCTACATCCTTAGCTTCCCACTAAGGATTTCCAAATTCACTAAGAATTTCAACCTTTTGAGGCCAAAGGGATAACCTTACAAACCTAGACTCAAACCCGAATCTAGCATCCAAAGTTCATAACCGAACCTTGGGAATTCATTCAAACAAGAAAACTTAGCAAACTTGAATCCTTCTAATAAGGCTAGTGTTTGCAACTAAGCACTCACCCAATTCCTAATTACACTTGAGCATATATTGACAATTAAGCTCACAAGTGTTTGTCTACCCAAATAATAGGAAATTAAGCACTAAGACAATTTCTTGATCATATTGTTGTTACAAGTGAAGCATTAGTCTTCTCTTGATGCTTGAGACTTCCTTTTATCATCCCAAATGAGCTTCTAGCCGTTTATGACCGTTGAGGATGTTTTGGAGCCGTTTGGAGCTGATTACAAGGCATATTTCTGTTTCTGGTGCAGGTGGTATCGATACCCCTGAGACTGGTATCGAAACACCCTCTTTTGGAAATAGCCGTTGACCTGCATTTAAGAACTGGTATCGATATCGGTATCGATACCGCTCCTAGCCGTTGGGGGTTTTTATAAAATCATTTTGATCGTTGGGGGTATTTCGAAACAAGGTTCGAAACAGAGCATCACAGTGGCAAAAAGGTATCAATACCAGTATTGATACCACTGTGGTTTTGCCTTTGAAACCATGGTATTGAAGAACAGGTATCGAAACACCTTAAGGGTGTATCGAAACACCTGGTTAAAAACACTTATTTGGTTTCTTTAAATCATTTAAAACATATTTAAAATCAGTCAAAAACATCTTAAATATATTTTCAAGTAGTTTAGACATAAGAACCATTTTTGAAATCTTTTCAAATTAGTCCAAAACTATTTTTCAATTATTATATCAAAACATTAGTTCTACAATCTCCCCCTTTTTGATATAATAAAACTGACTTGAAAAATTGTTTTTGAGATTGCTTCCCCTTTGTCAAATAAACTTTGAATAAGATAATTAAAGAATCAAATCATTTAAGGTTCCCCTTATCCATTTGAAAGTCTTTGAAAAAGCAATTTTTCATAACATTCTCCCCTTTTTGTTATATCAAAAATGGTTCAAACCAAGTTTAAAACAAAACTTGAAAGCTCATAACATAGGAGAATTTGAAAGATATCAATTGTTGAAAAATTAAATATCAAAACATTGGTTATGAAAACAAAGACTCCCCCTTACTCAATGCATCATTAAGCGTTAGTCCAACATATATGATAAACTAGTTGAAATAAAACAAAAATAAGAAAATAAACACAAATTCAACTAGAAATTTTACCACACTTGAGTCAAAGGTAGGATATGAAGCCTTCCTTCTTCAAGTGTCCTACTTGTGTGTATGGAGCTCCCCCTTAATCTTTCACTTTGATGCTCATACCTCCATCACACCTAAAATGAAACAATCAAGTAATTTTTGGTATCCAAATTGCTTTGGATCCTTTAACGTTAGTAGCACAAATTCTAGTCCCCTTAGGAATCCATCTTTCAATTTCATCCTTTTTGGTTGAAGTGATTAGTCCTTTTGGAACCCAAACACTTCTAAAACATTTTCCATCAATAAATCTAGGGGCACTAGATTGTCTCATGTAAAAATTTGATTTTCCCAAATCATTTTTCTTTTCAAGCTCTTTGGAAATCAAACCTTTTTCTTTCTTAAGATCATCTAAAACAATTTGATGATCTTTTTCAATCTTTTGAAGCAAATTTTGTAAATCGAAAACTTTAAGCTTAAAATCTTTTAATTTTGCTTCAATTTCGAAATTAGTTTTTGAAAGCAAATCATTTTCTAATTTAAGCTTTGAAATCATCTTTTTGTTTTTAAAAAATGAAGCCTTGAACTCAAAAGCCAATTTATCATAGGCTTCTTGTAACTCATCAAATGAATATGAATTTAACCAAGATGAGTTAGAAGTTACCTCCCCCTCATTGAGGGCCATCAAGCATAGGTTGGCTTCTTTATTTTCGGTGGAGTCATCATCACTCCATGTAGCCACATATGCTTGCTTCTTGGAAGATGATCCCCTTTTGATTGACTTGTGGGAGTCCTTTATCTTCTTCTTTGATTCGTGCTTTGAAGATCTCTTACTTTTGTTCCTCACGAATCGATCAAAGTCAATGAAGAGTTGGGCAAGCTCTTCATCTTCTTCACTATCCTCCTCACTTGAATCTTCAAAGTGGATACACTTGGAGGATTTTAGAGCAACGGTGTTGACATTTACACTAAGCTCTTGAACCTTCTTCTTCCCCATCGCTCTAATATCTTCCTTCTTGTTCTCCTCTTGTCTTCCTTTCATCATAATTTGATGTGTGAGGAGTGACCCCATGAGTTCATCAAGCTTGAGTGTCTTTAGATTTTTGGCTTCGATGATGGCGGTCCTTTTTGAGTCCCATGACTCGGGAAGGGAATAGATGAGCTTACGAACAAGCTTCTCCTCCGGAATGATCTCTCCATATCCTCTAAGTCCATTGGTGATGGTGGAGAACCGATCAAACATCTTTGCTATGTTTTCTTCCGGATTCATCTTGAAGTTCTCATACTCTTGGTTGAGGAGTCCAATCTTGGTCTCCTTTACTTCGTTTGTTCCTTCGTATGTGACTTCTAGCTTGTCCCAAACTTCCTTGGCACTATCACAAGAAGATATCTTCTCATAGATGCTTGGATGGAATGCACAAACAAGAATGTGCAAGGCTTTGTGATTAAGCACCATCTTCTTGTGATCTTCCATGCTCCATTCCTCCTTTATTCCTTTTGGCACAAATGATCCATCTTCAACTATATCCCATAGCTTGTAGTCTCTAGAGTTGATGAAATAATTCATCTTTATCTTCCATTGGGAGTAGTTGGACCCGTCAAAGAAAGGTGGCTTGTCAATGGATTGAGCCATGAAATGTCGGTTGATCGTAAATTGGTCGAGCTCTCCGGATCATCTCAATAGGATGTTAATCCTCCTCGATTGAGCCTCGCTCTAATACCAATTGTTAGGCTTGGATTGGCTCGATACACAACCGATTAACTTGCCAATTTGATGGAGAAAGAACACTTTGGGTGGTTGGTTGTGGAAGCAAAAAAAAATAAGAGTTGAACACAAGGATTTTAGAGTGGTTCGGCCTTCGAACAAGAACCTACATCCTTAGCTTCCCACTAAGGATTTCCAAATCCACTAAGAATTTCAACCTTTTGCGGCCAAAGGGATAACCTTACAAACCTAGACTCAAACCCGAATCTAGCATCCAAAGTTCACAACCGAACCTTGGGAATTCATTCAAACAAGAAAACTTAGCAAACTTGAATCCTTCTAATAAGGCTAGTGTTTGCAACTAAGCACTCACCCAATTCCTAATTACACTTGAGCATATATTGACAATTAAGCTCACAAGTGTTTGTCTACCCAAATAATAGGAAATTAAGCACTAAGACAATTTCTTGATCATATTGTTGTTACAAGTGAAGCATTAGTCTTCTCTTGATGCTTGAGACTTCCTTTTATCATCCCAAATGAGCTTCTAGCCGTTTATGACCGTTGGGGATGTTTTGGAGCCGTTTGGAGGTGATTACAAGGCATATTTCTATTTCTGGTGCAGGTGGTATCGATACCCCTGAGACTGGTATCGAAACACCCTCTTTAGGAAATAGTCGTTGACCTGCATTTAAGAACTGGTATCGATACCGGTATCGATACCGCTCCTAGCCGTTGGGGGTTTTCATAAAATCATTTTGACCGTTGGGGGTGTTCTGAAACAAGGTTCGAAACAAAGCATCACAGTGGCAAAAAGATATCGATACCAGTATCGATACCACTGTGGTTTTGCCTTTGAAACTATGGTATTGAAGAACAGGTATCGAAACACCTTAAGGGTGTATCGAAACACCTGGTTAAAAACACTTATCTGGTTTCTTTAAATCATTTAAAATATATTTAAAATCAGTCAAAAACATCTAAAATATATTTTCAAGTAGTTTGGACATAAGAACCATTTTTGAAATCTTTTCAAATTAGTCCAAAACTATTTTTCAATTATTATATCAAAACATTAGTTCTACACTTTGTCAAGTGTTAACAAATACTCAAAGTCAATTATATATCAAATCAATTAGTTCATCTTATTTTTATTCTTTCTTTTTTTACTACGACCTCGAAATGAGTTTTTTCGCCTATGAAGCTAGTAAAAAATAACTTGCGTAATAAAATAGATGATGAATTTTTGTTGATCTATTTAATAACATATATTGAAAAAAAATGCTAGTTTTTTATCAATGGATTCTTTTATTGACAAATTTAATCTAATGAAAGAGCATCAAACATAATTTTGAATGTTTGCTTTTGACAAATAAAAAAAATTTCTTTACAGTATTCTGCAAGTTCTTACTTCTCTTAAAAGTTGTTATTTGTTTGCTCTTAAGTATTTTAACTTATAAGTCAACTTTCTATCTTTCATAGGTTTTCTTCATCTCCTATAAGTTAAACTTTCACATATTAATGTAAATTGTAAACATAGTTCTTATGATAGAGAAAATGAGAATGTAGAAAAACTTTTTTATATGTATTTTATTCTTATTATTTGTCATGATTGTTATTTTATATTGACTTATGTAACTATAATTTATATAAAAGTTTATCCCTTAATATAAAATTTTGAGTTCATCCCTATTCGTTCATTCATGTTCATTTATGTTTGTTCCTTTATGTTTATTTATATATCTAGGGGTATTCATTGTTCGGTTAAATAAAACTAACCAACCGAACTAAAATAAAATTGGTTAATCTATTATATAATTTTACGTTTTGACTAATGATCAATTTTTTTTTCAAATTCCAATTATTGATTAATTTGATTTAAAATCGGTTAATTAACTAAATTAATCGAACTAACTCAAAATATTAAATATTTAACACATCATATATATTTCTTTGTGTTCGATTAGGTTCATTTAGTTTGTTTATGTTTATTTATGTTCGTTTATTATGTTAACAAACGAACATGAACACTACACCAGACTTGCTCTATACCAATGTTTTTATAACAAACGCCACAAAATTCAAATAGTAGCGGCATTTTATTAAAAAACGCTTTAATAACTCGAAAAACTGTGGCGTTTTGTTTATAAACGCTGCAATAGATTATATTTTTATGACGTTTTATTTACAAACGCCGCAATAAGTCGTATATTAGTGGCGTTTATTTTAGAAACGCCGCAAATGTGTATATTTCCCCTCCTAATTAGATTTTCATATTTCCCTCTTTTACCAAATATAACCCTATTTCTTGATTCATCCATTGTTGCCTTGAAAATTCCGTCCACTGTCATCTCCTCATCCATTGTTCGCCACCATTTCCTCGTCGGTTGTCCAACATTGTCATCTCATCCACCGTTTCTTCCTTACAGTCGTCTAACAAGTTACACCTCTCCCTCTCGCCTCATATTTCTCCATTTCTAAGGGGTTTGTAGATTATTAAGGTTTTGCACCCATATTTCTCCATGAAATTTTCACGATAAATTAAGGGTTTGCACCCATATTTCTCCCATTGAATTTGGACGGTTGGGTCAATTTATGGGATAACTTTGTTCAATATATGATGGTGGTTACGAGTGACATGACTGATCAATATCATTGGCTTGATTCCTTTGTGTGGCCAATTATCCCTTTACAGTTAGCATTCCGAAACTAGACCGTAAACCCATTTGCCAAACATTTCCAATCACAATGCTCTTCCTATTTTTCTTTAATCCTTCCTACCTTCAAAACAAATGGTGTTAGGATAAAAACATCCATGTCTCTTAGAGTTTTTAATTTCTCTTCTTTTATTATTAATTTTTTTTTTCAAGAAATTTTGCCTTTTGGAGCACAAAACTTAGATATAACATGTTTTAGTTCTACTTCACAGTTTTAATAGGTTCGAGACAACATGGATGAAGATTTTAATGAAAATTAACTGCATATTGTAGTAATATTTATATTAAGGCTTATAAATTTTTTATATTAACATGGATGGAGATTTATACATGTCAAATACATACATACATTAATAATATGGACTCTACTACTTACTTATTTTTCGTTTATTGCAGGTATTATGCCTAGGAGGAAATTAAATAGCTTAAATATTAATCAAGTTCCTTGAATAGATAAAGAAACAAATGAAAATGATTTATCTGGTGTTGGATCTTCACAAGTTCCTGAAACAGTTGAAAATATAGAAATAGAAACTATTTTTTTAAATTTTATTTGAATTATATCTATTTGTTATTATTGAAATTATTTTAATAAATTTTGACTTGATATATTTGATCTATAGGTGGAAATGGTTAAAGGCACAAGACTAAAGACGTATGACCTTGACGACATTATACCATCTCCCAATTGGAGAACGTGTGAGTGTTTCAAGAAATGATGACAATCAACCTATTATGGAATAAACGATTGTTTTGGCATATTTAGGCATTGTTGCACGCGAATCTTTAATTTTATCAATCAATCATGAGTCATGGCATTAGATGCCGAATAGTAATATTAACTAAGCATTGGATCTTGTTCCAGTAATAATATTAGCATAATTGTTAATTCATTATATTTAAATAGTAATATTTATATTTGTTTTGATTGTGTAATTTTCAGAATAATTTTTCTTTAGAGGTATCAGATGATTATGAGCATGACTTAGGAAAGAAATTGAGATACCATAAGAGCTTCTTGAATAAGTGTAACCCTCTTGACTCGGTCTAGACGTCACCTAACTCGAACAAGCTACATGGAAAAGTATTGAGGTTAATCCAAAGACTTGCCTCGATAAACAAACTTAATTTTTTTATCTTCTCTAAATGCTTTAGTTATATCCTACGTGTTCATGCAAAGAACGAGTTTAATTGCAGTAGAAAACCTTTAAGAAACGAGTCCTAATTTTATCTAACAAGTTTTAGGGACCTAATTGTAATTTTCCATAAATTTGTATTCTAATTGTGAAATTAAGGTTACAAAGATTAAATTAAGTTCAATACATGCTTAGATCTCAAATTTCATCTTAAAACGAGATCTACAAGTCACTTAATTGAATTCTAGATGTTTAACGACTAAAACGTAAAATTTCAGAGTTTAACTTAGCCTATAACTAACTTAACAGTCAGTGGTATCAAAATTCCTTGATGTTGTTTTGATAGAAATTTGAAAATAAGTAGGTATCGAAATGATCCATATGTGTTTCGATGCTCCTTCAATGACTCTCATGATAACTTACATGACAAGCTCGTGTTTCGATACAACTATGACTCGTATCGATACCATTTGAAACTGTAAAGGTCGGTACTGATACCAAGGTCAAGCGTATCGATACACCTGCTTGTGTTCATCATACCGTTTCCAAACTAGTTCATATGATTTTGATACCCATGCTAATTTTTCCAGAAAACTATCGTATTTTTGACTAGGTATCGAAACTCTCTGCCCAAAAAGTACAAATTATACATATTTCATGACTTAAACGAAAAACAAAGTTCTCTAGATACATATAAGACCCTATAGGCATAAACACAGTTCAAACATCATCTCTAAATACTTAATCACCTAATTCTATAGGCAAAGCACATTACTCATAAGCATAATTCTACAATAACAAACATGGCATAACATACTTCAAAATGTCATATCAAATATCATATAACTTAATAACATAATAAGTTCAATAAAAAAGGTTCCAAAACACATAGTTTCTATATTCTATTGCTCTCAACTACCTAAGGTTCATAATTTCAGAAAACACATACTTGAGCTAAAGAAAATACTCAATATAGGCACGATCGGCTCCTTTGATTTCGATTGCTTCCAACACTTACTTATCTGCTTTGCAAGGGTAAAATAGAGTGGTTAAGCTTAAATCTTAGTGAAGGTAATAAAAATATTTAAAAACATTACTTGCAATGCAGCCTACAAATACTCAATCGTATCAAGGTAAAACATGTCATGTTTCTTTAAAACAATGTAAACATGGCCATCAACGCCAACAATAAAACCAACAAGTGCTATCAAGTATCATGGCTCATATGCCAACTTAAAATTACCGGTAAATCACTTTTAAAAGTTATCTCAACCTTTCGAAACAAAAACAAGGCTAACATGCTATTCACCTAGCAAAGCCTAAAGTTCACATAACACTTGACATTACAAAAATAAAAACATAAATTATATTGGAGCTAGTAATCCGATTTGTACTACCCCAAATCATTAGGATAAACGGGCAACCGCATGATAGTACTACCCCAGAGCATGCGCATGTTTATAATACTCTTAACATGATAAGTCTCACCTTGGTGTCCGGTGAAAGTACTACCCTATCAACCCGGATATGACAATACTACTCCTATCACACAGTATTAGACTAAAAGCAAAAATGCAACACACAAATAATTTCAACTTATCCCATAAGGTTCATCACTTAACTAGCCAATATGTTATCAAAAAACAATGTTCAACTTAATTCAAAATTAGAAAAATAGGTTAGGTTTAGGATATTAAAAAGGGTTTTAGTGTTTAAAATTAAGTTTAATTAAGTTATTTGGTTTAAAATAAAATTTTTAGCTTAATTAATTAAAATTTGAAAAGCCTAGACCAGCTAGGATTATAATTGAATCAAATACCCTTAAAGATTCAAAGTTTTTGCTTGTTTTATAAAATTGTCCTTGAATTTTCATTTTTTATAAATGATCACTAATTTCAAAATCTTAGGAATTTAAGGATCAATTTTGGAAATTAATTTTATCAAAGTCAAATAAATGTTAAATAAGGATTTTAGAATATTTTTTCTTAATATATTTCGATTAAAAACTAATTTTTAAGTGTTTAATCTGAAATAGGCTAGACCGGCTAAATTGACTCATGAACTTCTAAGTCCATTTTTGCGCGTTACAAGAAGACATATTTCAAGAATAATGTTAGCCTTCAAGAGAAGCTACAAAATGATCCCTCAAGAATACTATGGTATCAAGGGAAAATGCGGTCAGGTTTTAGAGTTCAACAAAAGGAGAAGTACCATCGATTTTTTAAAAATAATATTAGATCATTATAATATATACTTTATACGTAATAAAAATTGCAAATTACAAAAGGATCGAGAGCGTTTCAGAGTTTCTAGCAGAAAAAAAAGTTAACTCACACAGTCTGGACAAATAAAGCTCTTCGATATAACACATGACTCCTGAAGGTTGAGAAATTATGGTATATTTATTACCCATAAAAATTGTATTATATTTTAAATAATGTTTTCATTCATTATATATTCATAAATGGTTATCAGATGAAAATGAGGGGAAAAAGATAGAGTACGAAACTACAATTTCAACTAATGGTTCTGCTAATATTGCTAATATCAAAAATCAAGTTTTTACTGACGTTTTGGGTCCTAAAAAAGATATAGTCAAGTTAGCTGTCAAGGATCAAACTCGTCTCAATACATAGCATCGAAAGTCAATCTTCTCAAACGGAAGTTAATCATTTCAAACATTAACTCAATTTCAAGCCGAGATAGATGCTAGAGAAGATGAGGGAGAAATGAGAGAAGCTGAAAAAAAGTCGAGAGAGAAAGGAGAAAAACTGAAAGGGAAGCCGAGAGAGCAAGAAGAGAAACAAAGAGAAGCAACATATCAGAATCTTGAAAAACAATTTCAAGATATGATGGTTTTGTTAAAGCAAAATCAACAAAAGAATTCGTCACATTAGTTGATTTTATGTTCATTCAGATTGTAGTTTTTACTTAATTGTTATTTCAGCACTTCAATATTGAATTATATTTAGTTTAATGTTCTAGACTTCACCTTATTTGGTAGGTTAAGTATTTTTATTTAAGTTGATATTATTCTTTTTCAATTGTACTGTTGATGGAATATTACAGGATAAATTTTGGTAGTAATAATAATTTAAAATAATTGTTGGGAATTCAGTATCCATAACGACGTTCGATAGAAAATGCCATTAAAAGCTAACAACACAGTGGAGTTTGTTAAAGTATGCGCTTCAACAGGATAATGAATCTACAGTGTTTGTAGAATAAAACGCCAGCAAAGCATACGAAAACTGTTGCGTTTATAGCCACAAACGCCACTGAAGTACTCGATTTACAGTGACGTTTTTTTTCCAAAAATGCTACTATAGAATAGTACTTTAGCGGCGTTTTTATGTCAAACGCCACTATAGATCAAGTACTTTAGTGGTGTTTTTCAAAAATAAACGCCATTAAGTTTTGCGATGCATGTTTTAGCGGATCTTTTAACGTCACTATATAGCTTAAAAACGTCGCAAAAGACCTGTTTTGCTGTAGCGAAGGAACACGAACAAGCTATATTCCTTAATTTAAGAACATGAACAAGAAATTTCGTATTCGTTTATTTATTCAGTTAAAGTTAACAAGCGAATATAAAAATACCCTCATTCATATTCGTTAAATTCGTTTATAGACCTATTGCTTCTAAAATGTTAACTTTCTTTTTTTAAACTCATTTTTTGTTTTAATCCCCCAGGTTTTTACAAATATATGAGATATAATTTGTGGGTTTGGATGGATAGCCCAATGTTTAAGGGGTAAAGTTAGAATTGTGTAAAGCCAAACGTATTTTCCAAACTTCGAACTCCCCTCGGCGGCTTGCGGAGTGTCCGTTCCTGTAGAATTATTTAGAAGCTAATGGTATGCACATGCACGTGAGAAATGGTAGAATTTGATTTAAGAGCAATGGGTTCTAAGCTTCGGGATGTATGTAATTTATTAAAATGATACTTTTATTTTAAAAATAAGATATATAATTTATTTTAAATTATTTTAATAAAAAATATTATTCAATTATCATTTTAAATAACAACAAAATATTAAATGTTTAAAAATTATTTTTTTAATTTTATTTAAAAAATAACATTTTTATGTTTTAAGTTTTATTTTTTTTATTTTTTTTAAAATTTTTATATTTTAAAATTTACACGATTATTTTTATTATGCAGGTGTAAAATACATTTTATTCAATCTTATGAAGTTTCTGACCCAGGACAGAACCTTCTACAAACCATAATAAATATACCTATAAAAAATGCTTCAATCTTTTGTCGGCAGCCCCTTGCCCAGGAAGCAACCTATCAGCTGCTCCCAGCTACAATTGTTACAACTTGTAGTCAGCCAATCCCATGTGGCTTGGCTTCACATCATCACAAATACTTAAAATCTAATTTGTCAACAAAAACATCATTGGAACATGGTACCCCCAAAAGATAAAAAGACAAACTTATTTTGGTTTATTTATTTATTTTTAATTAGCGTTAGTTGGAATTTATAATGATGTAAGTTCATATTACGTTACCTATCTTTCTTAACGAACGGTCTAAAGCTGTCATCAGGATTCTTAACTGCACAACTTTATGGGTTTATAAAATCAAAACCAAGTGAGGTTAGATTGAACCGGTGGAATTATTTTTTTTTAGGGAAAGTAAATATTATTATTTAGTCATAAATGGCATCTTCCAACACCAACTGTTCAATACAAGATGGACATCATAAGAAAAATAAAAAGGACTAGATAAAGAGAGGGCCCAATGAGCAAGCTCATGAGCAACTCTATTCGCTACACGACTTATATGAGAAATAGCATATTTAGGCTTTAATTGTAGTAATGAAAAGGAATCCTTAAGGTGTGATGCAGCTAAAGATCTATCAAGTGTAGGAGCTTTAAGCTTGTTGATAACAGAGATTGAGTCGCCTTCGATGAAGATTTTTTCTCAACCATTATCTACTGCGAGTTTTAGACCTGCAGCAAAAGCGCAAGCCTTTGATGTTTCAGCAGAGTGAGCTCCCTGCAGTTTGTAAGCCAAACCATCAATCATCAAACCAGAATTGTTTCGTGCAATAACACCAATAGCCGCTTGTCTAGAGGTCTCCACAAAAGCAGCATCAACATTAATTTTAATTACATTAGCTAGAGGACATGACCAACGCGAGGCTCTACTACATGGAACTACAGGAGAAATGATTTCGTTTGCCTGCAAAAAATCTGATGCAAGCAGTTGAGAATTATCAATAATCATTCGAGCAGTAAGTAGAGTACCATTATGCAGCCAATGATTCCTCCTATTCCAAATGTTCCATAATAAAATAAGAAAGAATGAAAATTGATCCTTAGTGAGAGCACGTATAACAGATTCAAACCAATCTTTACAATTATAAAAGAGACCTTGTGGTAAGATGGTACTCAGACCACAAAGGTTATAAATATCCTGCACCAAGTTACAATCTCTAAGACAATGAATCAGAGTTTCCTCATCAGTAGAGCAAATCGGACACAAACCAGAACCAAGCCCTGCCGCTGCTAATTTCTGCGCAGTGGGAAGGGCCTCGTGACCAGTCCTCCAGCCAAAAATTTTAATCTTTGGGAGGGTAGGAAGTTTAGCAATTAACTTCCAGATGGGAGATGAGTCTCTTAAAACTCTAGATTGATCAAGTAACCATTTGTGACCAGACCTAGTAATAAACTTCTTGGATGAGTGATGTCCCCAAACTAATAAGTCTCTTCTTTCACCAGCAATAGGACAATGTAGAATAATCCTTGCATCCTCATTTGTAAACACTTGCTGCACTTTACTTTCATTCCAAATATTGCATCCTAGAATCATAAATTCCTTACATTTAATTGGATTTAGAGCAGAAATGTAACTACCAGTTAGATGAATAGGATTATCTCCACCCTATTTGTCAGTAAATAAGTTAACTTCACTATTAATGCCTACACTCCAATGAAACCCTTCTTTTACGATCTCTTTAGCATTGTAAATACTTCTCCAAACAAAAGAAGGTTTATCACCAAGAGAGGCCTGAAGAATATTACCTGAGTTGAAATATTTTGTAGACAGAACCTGAAAACAAAGAGAGTTAGAATTTTCAATCAACCTCCATACTTGCTTTCCCAGCAGAGCTATATTAAAAAGCTTAAGATCCCTAAAACCAAGCCCTCCATCTTTTTTTGGTCTGCAAAGTTTTTCCCAAGCAACATGATTCCAGCCTCTATGTCCAATTTTCCCCGACCACCAGAAACCTCTCATAGCAGAAATAATTGGATCGACAATACAATCCGGGAGAAGAAAACACATCATAACATAGGATGGAAGAGCTTGTGCAACTGATTTTAAAAGAATTTCCCTTCCAGCAAAAGATAAGAAATTATTTGTCCAGCCCCTTATTCTTTTGCTCACCCTATCTCTAAGAAAACCAAAAGAATCTGACTTATTTTTTCCGACAATTAAAGGTAGTCCCAAATAATTACCAACATCTTCCTCTTCTCTCATATTCAAAATAGCCAGGATATTATGTTTGCAGCTTGCAGACATTCCACTACTAAAATAAACACAAGATTTCTCTAGATTAACTTTCTGCCCTGAAACAGTTTCATAAGAGACTAAAGTGTCCTTTAAGCATCGAGCTTCAGCAGTAGAATTCTTAATGAAGAACAAACAATCGTCTGCATAGAGTAAATGATTAATCCTAGGTCCATATCTACTAGCTCTTACTCCCTTGATGTCTCCGGTCTCCTGTTTTTTCAATAACTGGGCAGATAATCCTTGAGTGCAAAAGAGAAAAAGAAAAGGAGATAAAGGGTCTCCTTGTCTTAATCCCCTCTCTGGTTTAAAGAACTTAGAAACAGTAACATTAATCCGAAAGCAATAAGAAACAAATGAGATACAATTCATAATCAAATTCACCCAACTTTGTGCAAAACCCATTTTTAATCATAACATCATGTAAGAAATGCCACTCAACTCTATCATAAGCTTTCTCCATATCTAATTTAATAGCCACACCCTTATTAGGACTAAGCTTAGAACCCTTAAGATAGTGAAATAACTCATGGGCAACAATAAAGTTATCTGAAATAAGCCTACCAGGAACAAAAGCACTCTGATTTGGGGAAATACAAAGAGGCATAATATTCTTTAATCTATTAACCAACACCTTAGAGCATGTCTTGTAGACAACAGAACATAAGCTAATAGGTCTAAACTGTTTCAAAGATCTCGGGTTTTTGATTTTGAGAATAAGAATCAAGACAGTTTTATTAACAGTATTCATATCTAAAGAACCAACAAGCAAATCAAGACACAAAGAAATAAAATCAGATCCAATAATATGCCAAAACATACGGAAAAAGGAAGCAGGCATACCATCATAACCGGGAGCTTTATTTGGGTGAATTTGAAGAAAGGCTATTTTGACTTCCTCCACCGTGAAATTAGCACATAACTTCGAATTCATCTTAGGCGTTATGCATGTATCAATGACATCCAGAAAAGGTCTCGAACAAGGACTCCCTTTGGATCGAAAGAGGCTTGAGAAGAACTCATGTGCAGTCTCAAACATTTTATCTATATTCTCGTACCAAATCCCATTATTGTCCTCAACGCCTTTGATATAGTTTCTTTTCCTTCTACCACAGGCTTTCGCATGAAAAAAGCTAGTGTTACGGTCTCCCTCCTTTAACCAGTGTATTCTTGATCTTTTTCTCTAGTATTGTTCATCAGCATTAACTATCCCGTGAAGCTCCTTTTTCGACTCCCTTAATTCTGAAATAAGATTCGGATCAATAGGAAGGTTTAAGATAAAGTTAATACGTCTTTCCAAATATTTTTTCCTCTTTAAATCTGAAGCTCTCCTCCTTCTCCACCAAACTCCTAGATGCGATCCAAGAGATTGTAATTTATCCAAAGTGCAACCATTAACAGATGAACAAGTGGTTGAAATTAGATCTACATACTCGGTTTCGTTAGCCCAGCATTTTTTAAATTTAAAGTAATCACCCCGCTGACAATAGTTCCTATTAGGGCTATCCGTATCCATTAACAGAAAACAGTGATCAAATTTATGAGGAAATTCGCTAGTAACCATACATTGGCCAAATTGTTGTAGCCAAAGAATGTTAGCCACATAACGATCTAAACGTTCCTTCACATGATTCTAAAATTCCTCCCCACGCTGCCATGTAAACCAACCACTGCTTGGTTTGATGTCCCAAAGTCTATTTCTGTCCAAAGCTTCTCTAAAAGTCTCCATATCACCTGTAGGCTTTCTACGACCTCCATTTTTCTCATTTAAGTTCATAATATCATTCAAATCCCCTCCCAATAACCATGGTAATGAAGACTGTGTTTTTAAATTATCCAGCAAAGACCAGTCCAAATGTTTCCTGGTTCTGTCAGAAGTACTGTAAAATCCAGTAAACCGAAACTTCTCTATGTCCTCGCCCACCTCCACATCAATATGAGACTTTGAAAAGGACAATAAATTCACTTTAACCTCTTCTTTCCAAAGCATTAATAAACCAACACAATTAACTCCTTTTTCAACATCCACACATCCATACATCCCTAATCTCCTCCTAACATTTTCCACCTTATCTCTAGAAAGTTTAGATTCACTGATAAAGACTATAGAAATGTCTTTCTCAGTCACATAGCCAAGTAGTTGACGAACTGTCCCAGGGTTGGCTAGCCCTCGACAGTTTCAACAAAGGATTTTCATTGTTCACGGCGGGGCTGACTAGCAGCCTCCACCGATAAGGGTAAGAAAGACACCAATTCAGCATTATGCTCCTCTGAGGAAGCAAGGGTACTAGAACTTGGTTTAGCTTTTTTTGGAACTAGCAAGTGATCACCATCTGTCCTCATCACTCTTTTGAATTTCTTGCCAAAAGATTCAGATTGAGTCAACGAACTATGTTGCACTGGAGGTGAAGCCCAACTTCTCTTATCATCTTCCTTAAACTTTAGGCTACTAGCATCAGTTGCATTAACCACCTTGTTTGTCACAGAACTCCCCTGTCCGACGATACTCGATTCACACCCCTTATTGAAATAAGTAATCCCAACTTTCTTGTTTCTCCGAATGGATCCTCCTATATACGTAGGCGATACCTTTAATCATTCACCAAATTGATACGAACTTGATTCCTCTGCTGGTACACGAGAGCATGCCTTTAAATCATGACCGATAATACCACACCAATAACAAAATTTGGGCAACCTCTCATAACGGACCATACACAATCGTTGTCTACCATCTTTGAGCCGACCTACCATAACACATCTCTTCAAAGGCTTTCCACAGTCAAGTTCAACTCTAATCCGTAAATAATTTCCATGTTTCCATCATTCCCTCGTAAATCCGCAGCCAGAGTCTTTCCGAAAGAATCGCCAATTTTCTCGCCAAAATCAGAATTGAGATAACGGAAAGGAACATTATAAATCCTTAACCATATCGGGAGAGGGTCAAAGTCATACTCTTGTGGACTAAGCATTTCATCGAACAGCTTCAGGGCAAGAAGATCACCATCATAGGACCAAGGGCAGCGGTTCAAAACAGAATCTAGAGATTCCCTGGATTTAAACTTAAAGAGAAAAATTTGGGCATAACATAGATGCATCCTCCAGATGTGACTCTCTCCAAATAGCGAAGAAGACTCGTATAAGTTTATCTCCATCCAGAACCGGTGGAATTAGAATATTCAATTAAAAAAATTAAATTAGTAAAAAAATATATTTTTAAAATTGATTGCAATCTTTTCTTTTCTTTCCCTTGCCTTCCCTTTGGAGTCATTCCTTTAAAACAAAATTATAAACGTAAAGATGTTTTTATATGGATTAATTAGGTGAATATTATCCTTTAAAAGTAATTTTAAAAAATAAAAAAAATAAATTTTATTTCAGAAATTAAATTAAATTTATAATACAAAAGAAAACACTACTTGCAAGTGACGTTTTAAATATTTTTATTATTTTTTTTACTGACTTTGAGGGGAAAAAATAAAAAAGGGAGATGGTATCTGTTGGAGAATACTTATCCAATATTAAGAGGAAAAACAAAGTTGGCTTGGTTTATGAAGAAACCTGGAAAATCTTCTTTACTCAAGAGTGATGGACGAGGTTCTCGTATGTGGCCGATGTTACCGCCGCCCTCGTTTTCTTACCTAGGCTTGGCACATGTTCATGTTTGTGTAACGCGTCCGTCCATCTTACTTTCTTTTAAGAGATTTTTTATAAAACAGTTTAGTGGTCATAATTCTAATTATTTATAAATTTAAAACGTAATTAAAAATTGAATTAGTTGTTAGATTAATTCTAATATTACAGATTTTTAGTTGTTTGAATTGTTCAGGTTTAATTACTGTAACAACTGTTTAACAACTATATATATGAGTGGATGTATTTATACTATATTCAGTCTAGATATATTTTAAGGTTGAAACTGTTATTGGAGTAATAGTTGGGATATTTTTATACGATTTTATTATTGTTTAATTAATAATTACTCTGTATTTATATAGAGGGTGTTATTATTTTTAACCTTCTATTTTCTATTATAAAGAAGAGCTTCCTCAGTTCATTTTCAATCATCAAAAAACGTCAAACGCATCTTACAACCTGCTTTCCAGTTTACACGAAAAATACTTTCAAAGTGCTACTTGAGTTCATTTTCAGCAAAGAAAAGCAATATCGTTGATCTTCGTTATGAAGTTTATGTGTACAATTTTCTAGAGAATTCAAGTTAATTTCGGGGTGAAAATTTGTTTATTGCAGCAACAGCATCGATTGGGGCGAATATGTTTTTAAGAAAGAGGTTCCAACTATAACGTAGTTATAACTTTACTTTCATTTTTTTCGATTAGCGTTAATATAACACCCACGACCTGGATGACTTCCGGCCCAAAGTCTGTATTTTAAAATTTCACTTAGAAAAACTCATTTAACCATTTCAAATTCAACATAGGTCCATTCATTTCAAATAGATATCAATTCCAAGTAATTACCAAAAGTAAAGGTGCTCCAAAATATTACAACAGTTTAAAAGCATTCAATTCAAATCCAAATAAAATAAGAGTTACAATTACATATAGGGTCTAATATATAGGGTCCAATGGCACGAGTATAATGGCACTATCATATCCACCTAACACATAGGATATCAACTACCATATCCACCTAACACATAGGATATCATGCATGTATATTATCGGCACACAACATATAAATGTTAAGAGAAGTCCACACAACATCTCATACACCATATTAGTCATAAATATGTATAGTAGTACGGTCTGTGACCATTAAGCATCGAGATCATACACTAGGAGCAATGCCCACGTCCACTAAGCATCGAGATCTCATACTCTAGGATGAGGTCCACATCCACTAAGTATTGAGATCCTACATTCATGCTTGGAGTGGTCCATCAAGCATCTTCGAACTAGGCCTGCGTCTATTAAGCATTGAGATTCTTCGTTCGACATGTCTTGGAGTTTTGCAACACTTAATCATATATAGAGAGTGCCTGTACCCACCTTATAAAATCATATTAATAGGTAACTCATCAACACACAACAAGGTCCATAATTTTACAACACAACATATATAAGTCCACCAAAACTTTAAGGGTTACTATAACCATTTTAATTCACCCATCAATTACCGAGTAATTAGCCAATTATCTCATAAACAGGGTTTAAAAGTCAGTTTCTCAGTTTTAGTATTTATTTTTACACCTTAAAAGATCCTTAGAACTCTTTTTTCTTAAGCTTATTGGGGGTTCTCCAACCTCTTTCTCTACAAGGGAGGGTTAAACAAAGAATTAGACACACTTGGGGAAGATTCTTAGAACTTATAAATACTAGCAAGCAAAGATTGAAGCTCTCAATCCTTTATTTTTGTTATTGACTCAAACCAACTCTAAAACTAATTTTTTTCACTAAACCAACACATCTTTACCTTGTTTGATAGATCTTTAAAAGCTCTAAAATCTTCTCTCAAGCCTAACAATGAGATTATCCATATAAATTATAAAGATTAAATCTTTAGCAAATTCTCTTCTCTTACAAGGTGGAAGGGAGAGGAAAGTAAAAACAAATGCATGACCTCACCCAACAAATGTTTCTGTAGAGACATTACTCCTTTTCTACCCTTTTTGTCCTCAATTAGAGTATTATCATATTGACCCTCACTTAACCAACTTTGGGACAAATACAACCCATCACACCCAAGCCCAAGGCCCAACACCAGCCCAAAACTCAAACTCAAGGCCTAAACATCGGAACCCAACACTTTAGGTTAACCTGAAACTCGGATCTAAATCTGAGTTGTGACAACTCTCTCCTCTTCAAAGAAAATTTCTTCCTCAAAATTTACCTGACAGAAGAGAAGTGGGTATTGGGCTCTCATATGTTATTATTTCTCGACTTCCCATATGCTATTATTTCGAAGCTCTTTTGCCCACTTTTTGAGGATTCTAATTTGTCTCTCTCTGTAAGTCAAATCCGTATTGACATTAATTTTCTCAAGTTGAACAACATGTGAATGATCTAAACGGTATCATCTCAAATAAGCACGTGGAAAACATCCTAGATATATGTTAATTCCCAAGGTTTAGTTACCCGATAAGACATTACTCCTACTCTCTCAAGAATTTTGTATGTTCCAATGTACCTTAGACTCAAATTTCCCTTACGACCAAAATATATGATATCTTTCCAAGGATATACTTAAGAAACACTTCTTCTCCTAGCTCATATTGGATGTGCTTGATGAGTGCCTAAAAGGCAGTTATTTACTACCCTTCTCATGGTACTTTATGCATCTATTATACACCAACTTGACTGAAATATGGACTCTTTGCGCAAATATTGGATATTTTGTTATCATTACTTAAAAAGTCAATATTTATAGAGAATGCAGATATTATTACAAATTCTGTACATGCAGGAATATCCAAGGCAGAAGCGGAAGTGAAGCCATGTTGCAACAGAGGCAGAAGACAGGGCCGCGACAGAATCCAGTGTGGTAATAACAACAATGGAGGCGCAATGAAAGATAAAAATATAAAGAACATTCTGGAAGATGCAGCGCATCAATTAGACTAGGCTAGCGCACTAAAAGCCTAAATCAAAGACCAAACGGGAAAACCCTTCTAGAAGGCGGCAAACTTGGAAATATCAGATTCCGTGAAGAAGACGTGTTCCTTACTCCAAGTTGAAGTCTATTTAGGAAAGGATTGCTCTAGGTTAAGATTATAAATACCCTAGCCGGACAAATTGTTAGGAGAGCCAATTTTTAGAGAAATCCTTCTCCCTAAGAATTGTACTTAACGACAATATGTTCTAAACTTCTTAGGGATAGGTGAAGGTTGTCAATATTAGTGAGAGGAGATTGATTTTTGTATCTTTGTTCTTATGCAATAATAATATCAAAGTTTGCTTATCCTATTACAATTCTTTATTCTTGCATTCAAGCTCGAGAGGGAAGTTTGCAAGTAATCTATTTATCTAGCATCGAGAAGTGTAGATTCACGAAAGGGATAAGTACGGTGTTGTAGACACTAACTCGGCCTAGAGATGGGTTAAGAGTTTCAGCAGCTAAAAGAAGTATTGGATTGGTTGGTGATTATCGTTGATTTATGCCGAGAGGTATCGTCAAGGACTAATCATCAACAACATTCTGACTCAGAGATAAGCGGAGTCACTTATGGACACTTTGCTGAACTTTGATGCTTCTGCCCAAGAGCAAGAGATTATTGCGGCAGAGAACACCAATACTGCCGAGACTGTATCTACAGTACTGTCGAAGCGATGTTGTGTGATTGCATTGGAAAAGAAGAAGATCAATTGAATCTACTAATTGACGCAATTGGATCCTACCCACTTTCTCTATAATCGTTCTCAACCTTTTATTTTATATTTTGTTATTTAATTATTTAGTTAGTTAAACAAATCAACTCATCTGTGTTTTTACTTTCTTTTTAGAAGCAAGGGAACAAGAGGAAACATATTAAGTATATCAATCCCTGTGGAGACGATACACAATATACTTATCATTTTATTACTTGGCGACGTGTACACTTGCACTCAAATTACGCTTATATTACACGCATCAAGTTTTGACGCCGCTGCCGCGGATTGGAAACTAAATTTTGTTTTCTTTATTTTCTTGTCCTTTAACTATTCTTTATCTAACTTTAATTCTAACTATTTATTTTAAATTTTTTTAATTTTTATTAACTTTGATTTATTTGGTTTATGACCAAGGCAAAACCGAGTGGTCCATTGTACGAGTTGGATCCTGAGATTGAACGCACAAGACACCATCTGAGACGCAATTTATTCCAAGTCATGGATAATCCACTAATAGGACAAATTCCACCTGTTGATCATAATGTACTGCCACCAGCAATGCCGCAACCATTGCCGAGGCAACCCACTGTTAGAGACTATCTGGTGGAAGATCTAAACAAACTCAACCCTAGCGTAGTCACCCCAGAAATCGAAGCAACTCACTTTGAGCTTAAACCAGTGATCATGTTCAACATTTTGAACATAATTGGACAGTTTAGTGGGTCTGCTACTGAAGATGCAAGGCAACATCTCAAATCTTTCATGGAAGTGTGCAACTCTTTTAAGATTCAAGGAGTCCATGAAGATATTCTACGATTAAAATTATTCCCCTATTCATTGAGTGATAGGGCGAAAACCTAGTTGAATGATATCCCAGCAAGATCTATAGGATCTTGGAAGGAACTCTGCCGAGAATTTATTACGAGGTTTAACCCGACAAATCTCTATAATCGCATTTGTAATAAAATTACATCATTCCGACAAGATGAAGATGAATCGATATATGAGGCATGGAAACGTTACAGAGAACTATTAAACAAATGCCCATTACATGGTTTTCCCTTGTGGACGCAAGTCTCCATGTTTTATAATGCTACTAATGCCTCCACAAGGATGATGCTAGACGCTTCCGTAAATGGGACACTTTTGGATAGAGCACCCGTGGAGGCCATTGAAATTCTGAATAAACTCGCAAGGAACGATTTCCAATTTCCCACATCAAGGCGAGGAGGAATGAGACGTCATGCCACAGCCCATGAATTAGATACATCAAGTTCGGTGGCAGCAAAATTGGCTTCTCTGACCAAGATGGTTCAGAATATGCAAGCCCAGAGAAATGTACATGAGGTTAAGGCAGTTAACTCATCGGATTACATGCAAGATGAGGAGACCAGCCTATATGTTGGAAATTATAACAGAAATAATCAAATGATGTCCAACAATTATAACCCATCTTGGAAAAGGCATCCGAACTTCTCATGGAGTAACCCTAACAATGTCTTGAATCCAATTAATCTAGCCCTGGATTCCAGCATCAAATCAAGAATCTGCCGCAGCAGAACACTCAGCAGCCCATGCCACAGCAGCAGGTACAATAACAACAGTCTCTGAATGCACTGGCAGATTCTCTCACGGCTTTCATGACAAAAACTGATGCTTACATGATGGAGAATAACCGCTTCATGAAGCGTACTGATGACTTCATGAACCGAACTGAGATGATACTGTAGAACCAGGAGGCCGCGATAAAATCTCTAGAAACCCAAGTTGGTCAATTTACCAAACGACAAAACACTCGACCACCAGGGGGTTTACCTAGCAATACTGAAGTTGCTAAAGTGTTAGGCCACGAGCAATGCAAGGTAATCACAACCAGAAGTGGCCTACAATTGAAAGATAAAGAAGGGACCTCAACCGATAGAGTCCAACCAGAAAAACAACATTATGAGGACTCAGAAGCTGAGCAGGATCCTGCCGAAAGCTCTGTCACGGCAACAGAACCAACAGTATCAGAACCTTCCGCCGAGGCAGCTGCAGATAAATTCACCCAGGTATTAAACTCAATATCCAAGGAAACCTGGAGGATATCAGACCACCACCTCCTTTCCCACAGAGGCTAAAGAAGCACAAACAGGACCACCAATTTCAGAAATTCTTAGACATATTGAAGCAGGTCCATATCAACTTGCCACTAGTTGAGGCTATTGAATAAATGCCCAACTATGCCAAGTTCTTAAAGGACATAGTATCCAAATGAAGAAGGCTAGGGAAATTTGAAACAGTGACAGCCACTGAAGGTTGCATGGCCATGTTGTATAATCGCATGCCACCAAAGCTAAAAGATCCTAGATGCTTCACAATCCCTTGTGCGATTGGGGATGGTCATAAAGGAAAGGCCCTATGCGACTTGGGAGCAAGCATCAACTTAATGCCCAAATCAGTTTTTCAGAAACTTGGAATAGGACGGGAAAAACCAACAACAGTACTGCTCTAACTTGCAGATCGGTCATATGTACATCTTGAAGGCAAAATTGAGGATATTCTAGTAAAAGTTGACAAGTTTATATTTCCTTCCGACTTTTTTGTCCTTGACTGAGAAGTCGACGACTATGCACCGATCATATTGGGACGACCTTTCCTTGCTACTGGACGCACCATCATCGATGTGGAAAACGGCGAGCTCACAATGCGGATAAACGATCAACAAGTAAAGTTGAACGCCTTCCACAATCTTCCAAATTCAGACGCTCCAGCAGAATGTAAGGCTTTCCATACACCGAATCAGGGTACTAAAACATCCTGCTTGGGCAGCACGCTCGGCAGACTATTCGGTAAACGAATAAAACCCAAAGGAAAAGCCGAATGCACTGAAGGGACTGGCCAACTCATGAAGAAAGATACGGGCCAGAAAGAGATAATGAAAGTGAGAGATGCATTAATATGCACTCCACAAGTAACATAATCTTTTTCCTTCAATTTTAATTATTATATTAGGGTTAGTTTATATTTTCAATATTTCATGTTATTATGTTTTCTTTTTAGTATTTTTATTTTTTTAGAATAAATAAAGCAATGAATGCAGGAAAAATTATGTCACAGCAGGAAGTCTACTGCCGCGGCATTGCACAGTGTTAGAACCGCAAAACTCCTAACGGGCAGAAATAGTGTAACGGCTTTTTACCGAGAAATCCACCACGACAATAACTGTGCATCCAGGCAGTAAATGCCTAACGTTATTTTTAACAGTCATATTTTTTACAGTCTATATAAGCAGACTCATTGATGTGCACTATTTATTCTTGCATTCTTACTACTTTTGTTTTCTTGAATAATCTTGCTCTCACTATCTTTCCAATCTCACAATACTCTCTGCATCCTTACCCGCATTCTTGCACTCTACAGCTATTTAGGAACATCTCATCAATATTCGAATCCTCCATGACAGTATACAAACGCTTTGCTAATAGCATCATAACAGAACGATTCCAAAGGTCTTTCGTTGCACGACAGTTATGGGATGAACAAGGATTCCAACACACCATCGAAGAAAACTATGGCATCGACCAATTCTTGTTTGACAAGATCGAAGACCAAGATTGGGAAAAATTTTGCCTCCAACCTCCCATAGCAAATGGCACAATTGTAAGAAAATTCTATACGCATTGCCAGAACAAGGACATGTTGTTCGTCTACTGCCGGGGTAAGCCAGTAAAGCTTGATGCTGAGGAAATCAATGATTACTATGGCCTTATCCCCATACGCGATAAACATAATGAATTTGTAGCCAATATCGAGGAATACGAGGCTATCAAGGAAGAACTTTGCTACGACAGCACTCCATGGGAAACCGATGCCCATAAGGGTTGTGTAACAAGGCTTATCCTTAAACCCGAAGCAAAGCTTTGGTGCACATTTGTCAAGCAACGCCTCATGCCCACCTCCCACAATAGCACAATTGATAGAAAAATATTGTTGCTCATTCATTCAATCATCAACAAAAGGACCATCAATATTAGAGAGATCATTCTTCAAGAAATCTATGATTGCGGTAAGAAAGAACGAGGTCCATTATATTTCCCTAGTTTAATCTCTGCCTTGTGCATTGCTGCAGGTGTTACTATAGAAGCAACCGATGAATACCCAACACAAAAGCAAGGCTGGACAAAAGAATTCTTCCACAGAATAATGCAGATCACCCAATCAGACCCAGTGCAAGAAACACCTCAACAATTCACTATCGACTTTATTGCCGGAGGGTAGTATACGGCAGAAGCACCTGACAATGCCCAAGCCTCTGCCGCAGCAGACCCATATCAGGAGATTTTGCAGAGGATGTCAGAATGGACCTATGCCAGCAAAGATACATGGAATATCAGAGAGATTTCAACAACACTCTTGTCAACATGTTGATCCAGAATTTCCCACCCATGGAATACAGTTTCTAGAATTCCCTCCCAACGTTTGTGTCATTGCCGCACCTTACACAGAGACAACACCTACTTCAGGGCCTAGACCATTCTTTACCACCAGGTCACAACAATAGTTTCACGCTGCCGACCCATCCATACCTGCGGGCATGGCCGCCACATCATCCAGCAGCAGACGACCATCAAAAAGGAGAGTCGTCTTCAACTCTCCAACACAGAATCCTATCCCCATAAGCAGTTTTTTGAAGATAGTCTCTCTAGACAAATTGATGAGTATATCCATGAGAGCTCATTGCATACCCAAGAGAGAATACCAACTACCGAGGCAGAGGGAGAAACAAAGGTGATGCATACAGACGAAGATGAAGTTACGGCCCCACTGCAGAAACAAATAAACACCAGAGTACAACCACCCCGGTAGGCAAAAACACAGCAATCACTAGGACAAGGATCAAGACAGAAAGCATCGACAGAAATATCTAGGAGGCAGCTATTTCCAGCAGCTCTTCTGAATCACAATCAGAATCTCTTTAATCCCTGTTGTTTTATTATCCTTGTTTTCTTTTGCATGCCTTATATTTTGAGCATTGAGGATAATGCTCAGTTTGAGTTTGAGGGAGATTGTAGGTGCAGAAGCACTGCCGAGGCTACCCACTATCGCGGTATTACCATAAAGTGAGTAAATATTCTCTTTTCTTGAATTTATGTTTGTAATCTTGCACTACTTACGTCAGCTTTGCTTTAGTTTACTCCTTTAAGGCTATAGAAATCTTTCTCCTTACCATGACCAAGTTCTGTTTTGAAGGGATAACCATAGGATACTCATGGAATAAAACTTAGAAACTTGCTTTAGGGTTAGAAAGAAAATAAACACTTGTTGGACTTGTTTGATTTAGGAGTTCTTTTAATAAACTTAGGTGATAAAGACTTAGAACCGTTTGGAAAAATAACTAGAGATGCCTATCATCGGCTCTAGTTTTACTCTCCTTCGTGCTAGAGGTGCCCGAAACTGGCTCTAGTATGCTAAATAGGTGGTTAATAAGAAAAAATAAATAAGAAAAAGAAGGAAATAGAAAACGCATATCTTGAGGTGCCCGAAATTGGCTCAAGACTTGTTGTTTTAAGGAGACAGCTTTAGTCCAAGATTCTATTTGTCTTGAACTTAGAGTTTATCTAAGAAAGTATTGAATTAGCCTTGTCCAAAAAACGCACACACTCACCTAGACTTATAGCTTGTTTCTTAGTAAAATTCCTTGGGTAAACTAGTGGCTAAAACGAAAAGATAGACATGACCATGGTGGGGAGAATAAATGGAAGAGTAAGACCAAAGGGGAGTAAGGTTCGGCAATTTGATGTTTTGCATTGCTTGAGGACAAGCAATAGTTCGAATTTGGGGGTATTTGATGAGTGCCTAAAAAACAGTTATTTACTACCCTTCTCATGGCACTTTATGCATCTATTATATACCAACTTGAACCGAAATATGGACTCTTTGCAAAAATATTAAATATTTTGTTATCATTACTTAAAAAGTTAATATTTATAGAGAATACAGATATTATTACAAATTTTGTACTTGCAAGAATATCCAAGGCAGAAGCGGTAGTGAAGCCATGTTGCGGCCGCGGCAGAAGACAGGGCCACGGCAGAATCCAGTGTGGTAGCACCAACAATGGAGGCGCAATGAAAGATAAAAATATAAAGAACCCTAGCCGACCATATTGTTAGGAAAGGTTTATCCTAGGTTAAGACTATAAATACCCTAGCCGGCCATATTGTTAGGAGAGCCGATTTTTAGAGAAATCCTTCTCCCTAAGAATTGTACTTAACGATAATATGTTCTAAACTTCTTAGGGATAGGTGAAGGTTGTTAATATTAGTGAGAGGAGACTGATTCTTGTATCTTTGTTCTTATACAATAATAATATCAAAGTTTGCTTATCCTATTGCCATTCTTTGTTCTTGCATTCAAGCTCGAGAAGGAAGTTTGCAAGTAATCTATTTATCTAGCATCGAGAGGTTTAGATTCACGAAAGGGATAAGTACAGTGTTGTAGACACTAACTCGGCCTAGAAATAGGTTAAGAGTTTTAGCAGCTAAAAGAAGTGTTAGATTGGTTGATGGTTATCGTTGATTTACGCCGAGAGGTATCGTCAAGGACTAATCATCAACAACATTCTGACTCAGAGATAAGCGGAGTCACTTATGGACACTTTGCTGAACTTTGATGCTTCTGCCCAAGAGCAAGAGATTATCGCGGCAAAGAAAATCAATAATGTCGAGACTGTATCTGCAGTACTGTCGAAGCAGTGTTGTGTGATTGCATTGGACAAGAAGAAGATCTATTGAATCCACTAATTGATGCAACTGGATCCTACCCACTTTCTCTATAATCGTTCTCAACCTTTTATTTTATGTTTTGTCATTTAATTATTTAGTTAGTTAAACAAATCAACTCATCTGTGTTTTTACTTTCCTTTCAGGAGCAAGGGAACAAGAGGAAACATATTAAGTATACCAATCCCTGTGGAGACGATACACGATATACTTATCATTTTATTACTTGGCGACGTGTACACTTGCACTCAAATTGCGCTTATATTATACGCATCAGTGCTTATGCTTCAAATTCATATAAGCTTTTTATCGGTCAAACACTACTTGTAACCATTCCTTGATGATCTGCACTTTCTCCTCGGACCTCACTATCATTTTCTCATTAAGATCGGTCTAACACAAAGGTTTCCTATACCTACTCTCGTATAGGGCCTCAAAGGGAGTTATTCTGATACTCGACTGATAATTGTTATTATAAGAAAAATATAGAAGCGAAAATTGATCTTTCCAACTCCGAGCGAAGTCTAGAACAGGACATCTGAACATATCTCCCAAGATCTGGATGGCTTCCTCAGACTGCCCATCAGTTTGAGGGTGAAAAGTTATAATAAAGTGCAACTTAGTATCCAAAGCCTTATGGATAAACTTTCACAATCTTACCGTGAACCTTGGATCTTTATCCGATATGATCGATTAAAGTACACCATGTAACCTTACAATCTCCTTTATGTGCAACTGTGCCAACCTTTTGAAGCTGAAGTTTATCCTTACCGGTAGGAAGTGAGCCGATTTAGTTAACCGATCAACAATGACCTAAACAACATCATGCTTTCTTAATGTCATTGATAACCTGGTGACGAATTCTATGGTCACTCGATTCCACTTCCATTGTGAAATTTGGATAAACTGAAGAAAACTTGAATGAACGTGATGTTCCACTTTCATTAGCTGGCATGCCAAACACCTCGATATAAATTCGATGACATCTCTTTTTCATACAAGACCACTAGAATAAGGAATAAAGATCTTTATACATCTTATTACTTCTCGGGTGAACAAAATGGGCTACGGTGAGCTTCCCTTAAGATACGATCCCTTAAACCTTTTAAAGCTAGTACAAACAAGTGACCCTTGAAATAAAAGAATCCATCATCCTGTATCTCAAAGTCTAGCACCTTACCTCTCTGAACCGCCTCCATCTTAGATATTAACTCCTCAACAAGCACTTGTGTCCTTTTTATCTCTTGAACTAACATGGGCTCTACACGCAACTCCGCCAAAAGACCTCTATCATTGGTCATACTCAACCAAGCAAACTTGGCTCTCAATTCTGACATAAACTTTTGACTAGAAGTATCAACGACCATAATCTCCTTATTGGGGTGATACTCTATAACGTAGTAATAGTCTTTTAACAACTTTATCTACTGCCTTTATTTTAGGTTCAACTCTTTTTATGTAAGCAAGTACTTAAAACTCTTATGGCCAGTGTAGATGTATTATTTTTTTCTTCTTAGAGATGATGCCTCCAGATCTTCAGCGCAAAGGTAAACCAGGTAACTTCTCTAGGAACACATCCACAAAATCACTCATTGTCCTCAAACTCTCCAATGTTGGGCTCTCAACTCTCACATCCACCATGTGAGATAAAAAACACTCACAACATTGCTGATTAATCGCTAAGCTGGCAAAGCTAACACCACATTTGGTAAATAGGGATTTTTCTCACTATCAACAACAAGATTAGACTTGTCCGCAACAAGGAGCTTCAAAATCATTGACCTGCACCCAAGACTTGTATCATACTCGAATAATCAATCCATTCCAAGGATTGCATCGACTCTTGAAAGGACAAGATAATAAGGTCCACCATAAAGATTGAGTCTTTTACCTCGATCGAAAACCTCCGATACACCTTATCGACCAACACATCTAAACCCAATGAGCTTTTCACCAAAACTCCTATCTCTAAATCCTCAGTCGATAACCCTCATTGTTAAGATATCTCAAAACGAATATAATGCTTCGAGAGAATACAAAAACCATTAAGAATCAAGGCACGTTA
Organism: Abelmoschus esculentus; assembly: GCA_035048815.1. Taxonomy (NCBI): domain Eukaryota; kingdom Viridiplantae; phylum Streptophyta; class Magnoliopsida; order Malvales; family Malvaceae; genus Abelmoschus; species Abelmoschus esculentus. The sequence goes on along the minus strand of JAUCBN010000016.1, from coordinate 11,939,003 downwards.
TTACAAAGCCACAGTTCTTCATTGCAAACTTTAGAAAGTCAAGTTGGCCAAATTGCCTCGGCATTATATGAGCGTCAACCAGGATGTATGCCAACTGACACTAAGGTTACTAAGCAACATGGTAAAAAGTGGCACCCAAATTAATCAACAAGATAAGTTTGGGGGGAAGAAGAGTAATGATCTTACACCCAAACCTGCGCATGAAGAGATGGTAATGCCTGAACAAACCCTTGAGAAAAAGGACAATGACGAAGGTTTGACAAGTGAACTTGCTGATGGAGTTAGTAGAAATGTCACGGTAAAAGTAGTTCCTAAACCATTGGTGGAAGAAGTTAAACTCCCACCACCCTTTCCTCAAAGGCTGAAGAAGCATAATGATGAGGTTCAGTTCAAGAAATTTGTTAACAAATTGGATCAGTTGTATATCAATGTCCTACTCTTTGAGGCAATTGAGAAAATGCTCATTTATGCCAAATTTCTCAAGAACATAGTTACAAAGAAGAGAAAAGTGGATAAGTTTAAGACAATTGCTACAAAAAAAGAATATTGTTTTGCCTTGAGCTAATTGCCATTGAAGAAAAAAGATTCGGGTAGCTTTATCAGCCCATGTTCTATTGGAGACACATTTGTTGCGAAGGCACTTTGTGATCTTGGATCAAGTGTGAATCTCATGCCTAAATTAATTTTTGTGAATCTTGAAATGGGAGATGCGAGACCCACCTCTATTATTTTGTAATTAGCCGATCGTTCTCATGTTCAACCTGAGGGGAAAAGCAAAGATGTCATAGTGAGGGTGGACAAGTTCATATTCCCAGCCGATTTCCTTATACTTGATTGAGAGGTTAATACTAATTCACCCATCATCTTGGGAAGGACTTTCTTAGAAATCGATCGTATTCTTATTGACTGTGAAAAAGGTGAACTTACAATACGAGTAGTAGATCAAAATCTGACCTTAAAAGAGGATAATCTTTTGGGAGGAAGAAAGAGCTAAAGGCGGATGAAAAATTTACTAACTTTTCTTCCCCTCATCAGTTTTCAAGGGTTCCTCTATTGATAAGCTTGAAGGGAGTGGCGTGCTAGGTACTCAAGAGGTGCTAGCACGCTAAGGTTGCTTTATGGTGGTTGAAGATCCAATGATGACGCGCACCAAGGGTGTCTTTCAGACCCTTTGTTTTGCCTTTATTTCATTTCTTGAGGGTTGTTGGTTGAATGTTTATTCGAATACTTTGAACCCATCATGGATTATGCTTTATTTGATGGGTGTTTTTATGGATGATTAATCTTTATTTTTATGAATATATTAGATGTTTATATGTTTACTTATTTGCTTTGCTCATTTTGTTTAATTATCTAAGTTTGTAAGAGGCGTGAGAGTATCCTTTGCTTAGTTACATTGCTAGGTGTTCAAGAGAAACATAGCTATCGATCCTTAGTGTTCGAGAGAACGTAAGGGAGGATCAACGTGAAAAATGGTCTTTGGGTAGTAACTAGAGTCTAACCCAACCTTAGGTGCTCGAGAGAGACTTAAGTTTCGGGTTCAATGACTAAAGGGAGTGAGCTTCTTTAATAGGCTAGATGTCATTGTTGAGACCGAGAGGAGATGTCCTAACATTTTAGGCTATTAGGTACATTTGACTCGAGAGAGCGGGAGCATATTAGAAAACTCTGTCGAGTTAATAGGCCATATAGCATTTAGTTATTCAGATGAATGAGCTTTAGGAATCCACAAAAGCTCATCATTCATTCCTAGTAGAGTTTGTCAATTGAGGATTATTAAGTCATATTATTTAATCTCGTTTTCTCATTTCGCTTTTTCCTTCGCATTTACGAAGTGTTTCCTCTGTTTACTTGTTTACTTGTAATTAAATTTTCATACACCTCACACTGACTTCATACTTTTACATTACAATCAACATCCTTTTCATTTTGCCTTGAAAATTTTAATTGTTTACTTGCTTGCATTCTTAAATCGTCATATCATTTTCACCATTACACCCAACCATATTTCAACGTACATATATACCATTTGTCACTATATTTCCATTTGTCCATACCATTGCATTTATTTTCCTCGTAGTTAATGTTCTTTTGCCAAGCCTAAATTGACGTAATTTCCACCCAATCCTTGTGGTAACAATACTTACCCTTTATTACTTTGCTCGAGTGTCTATACTTGCACATTATTTTATGTATTTTATAGCACTACACAGAGCGGACAACTCTAACCATTCTCCAACACTCTCCTCTATGATTATGCCCACACTAAGGGTATGCCGGAGAACCCAAATTCTTTTGAGAACTCTCCATGCTTATCATCGGGAAAGATATAGACCGTCTTCTTCTACCCGCCGACTTAAACCTTCAGTTCAATCTTGAACCTTGTTTAGATTCTCCTCTATTCTGATTCCAATGGTTTTTACTCCTTCCTGAGTAAGATTGACAGTTGTTAGAGTGGTTCTGATTATTCTCGCTTGTACTTCCTTGATTGGAAGATAATATATAGGTTAAACCTTTTACTTCTCCAAGGACTGAGCACTAACAGTCAATTCTGAAAAAACTTTAAGTGAGACAATGATGATTTAAGTTTGAATCTCCTTCCTTTTAAACCCTTCAAGAACCTCTTACATCGTATCTTTTTTGTAGCCACCAACTCCGGATTATACCTACTCAACTGTAGGAACTCTTGTTCAAAAGCAAAGATTGAACGATTCTCTCTCACAAGATGGGTGAACCGGTCCCTTAAGGTATCAATATGGGTCTCACCCACATACTTTTTCTTAAACTCATCTAGGAAGCCATCCCAAGTAGGTCGGTTGGGATACCACCCAAGCTCTACCATCTCCCACTACTCTCGTGCATTTGCTTTTAGAAGTGACAGAACACACGATATCTTGACTTCTGACCTTAACCTCATTTGCCTTATGATCCACCGGGTATCATGCACCACTAGTCAGCTTGCACAGGATTTTCTTGTCTTGTCCCATAGAAGTCAAAATCTCCTTTCCTTTTGACCCTCTCAACAGGTGCCTCTCAAGGTGAAGCAAATGGCCTCAATATAGCTTTCACGATCCGGTGTAGTACCCTATTCAACATTGAGAAGTAGTTGACCCCTTAACTAACAACATCTTTCGATGCTGACTCTATATCGGGCAGATACTCATTTTCATAGTTACTTTCCTGAGAAACCTAACTCTTCTCATCATCTCTCCATCTTCTTGACATTTTTGTTACAACACAATAAACAGAGGTTACACCATCGAATTTTCAGCATTAAAGCAAGTACGATTTCGACTCATGGGCATGTACTTATCTGACACCTATATACCAAACTAAACTTCCCTAGAGACTTCTTAAAACCAACTAAATCAAAGATTCGATACCACTAAATGTAACACCCTCAATCTGGATTTCATATTAGGCCTCCGACCTAAAACCCGTATTTTAAATTTTCACTTTCAAAAGATTATTTAATCATTTCAAATTCAATAAAGGTTCATCCATTTCAAATAGATATCAAATCCAAGTAGTTTTCATATATATATATATATGTGTGTGTGTGTGTGTGGTAGTACGGCCTACGACAACTAAGCATTGGGATCATACAATACGAGCAAGACCTTTGTCCACTAAGCATTGGGATCCCATACTCTAAAATAAGGCCCGCGTCCACTAAGCATCGATATCCTTCTTTCGGCATGTCTTCGAGTGTTATAACATTTTAATCATATATATATAAGGTGTCCAAACCCACCTCATAATATCATAATTTTAGGCAACCCACTAGAACACAACACATATAAGTTCACAAAAACCTTAAGGGTTACTACAACCATTTTAATTCACCCATCAATTACTAAGTAGTTAGCCAATTATCTCATAGATAGGGTTAAAAAGTCAAATTCTCAGTTTTAGTATTCATTTTGCATATTAAGAGACCTTTAGAACCCTTTATCCTGAATTATGGAACCCCTTAATGAAAGTGATAATTTTTAGACAGATGCCTAGTGAGGACCGATACGCTTATATGGGGTATCGGTACGTCCCTTATATTGATACGCCTCCATCGCGTACTGATACGTTAAGCTAAACACCTTCAAATAACCTAAAAAATATCTACTCATATGGATACATTCATACCTCATATTGATACTGAATTGAGCCAGTATCGATACACCCTTATATGGTAAACCCAATGTAACAGTGGTATCGGTACACTCTTGCATATAGATACCAAAAAACATATCTAGAATTTGAGTTAAATAAAGTGTATCGGTACGTGGGCTGGCATACCAATATTCCCCTTATATTTTACCCTCTCATCTACTCTAATGTATCGATACGAGAGTACCCCGTATTAGTAGTCCTACTCAAATTGTAGGTTTGGGTTTCTAAACTCCCATTTCACTTTCCCAAACAAGATGAATGATCCCCGTGTTGTTCCTACAAGTTATTGAATTAGAAATGGATTTGTTTCCACCCAAATTACAATAATTTATTCACCAAACACAATTATGCCATTAGAGAGGATTCTTAAGCTACGGTAACAAACAAACAATCAACCATACATGCAACAATTTAATTCAACCTAACTGTAAAACTCCTTTTTCTCACCAAACTAATACATCTTTACCATATTTGATAGATCTCCAACATCTCTAAAACCTTCTCTCTAGCCCAAAAACGAGATTCTCAACAGAAACTATAAATATTAAAACTTTAGCAAACGGCCTAAAATTCAAACCGGAGACCTAGACGTTAGAGTCAACGTTTCGGGTTAACTTGACACTCTGATCTGAATTTGGTTCGTGACAGCTAACGTCCAAGTTTTATAATATTATTATCAATGTCTTCGTTTTGAATTGTCATGCGCAAGTAGTGTCTTTCACCTGTACCGTAAATTTTAGTCTAATTTCTAAACCAAAATTCAAAGACCCTTATTTTTTTCTTCTAATTTTAATCCTTAAATACTTTATATATTCAATGAAACCTTATGCGTATTATAAGAATATACAAGTATTTCCTGATAAAAAGATATAAAGTTACTTAAATAAAATTTTATATCTTTTATTATTGTTACGAGCTTGCCATATGATGTATTAATTTTCTTAAAAATATATAATAAAGGTTCAAATTCTTATATTTAATTCTTTTAAAAAATATTAAAAAGTTTAAGTTCTATGATTAACAATGAAACAAACTAAATCAGAAGTCTTTTATAATCTTTATAATATTAAAATAAAGGGTAAATTTCATGGATAAACACAATACTACAGGAATGATATTGAAATGATCACAATGCTTTAAAACGTATCAAATACATAACTATTAAAATGGTATCGAAATAGATAGGAGTGTTCATTACCGGGTACCCAGTTTTCGAGTACCCGAAAAATCGAGTACCTGGTTCCTTCGAGTCATAAAAATTCGACCTGTGTCCTGGCCCATTTAAATTGGGTATTTGTTATCGGATACCCGTAAAACCCAGGTACCCGGTTAATCGGGTAACGGGTACCCGGTTCACAATTATTATTTTTTATTTTAAAATTTAAAAAGAATTATATATTAAACATATAAATTTTAAAATTTTATAATACGTAACCAATATAAAAATGAGTGATTTAAAGTTAATTTTAGAATATTTGGATGTATATAAACATCTGTATTTATTAAATTTTATCACTAAAATAGTATTAAAAGTATTAATCTCGTTTTTCTTTCAGTATTAGTAAATTAATAAAAATATATTTAGAAGTTTTAAAACTTAAAAATATATAACACAAACATAAAACTAATTTAAAGATTTAAATTTAATTTTATGTATAAATATTAAAAAAATATAAAATAAAAATATAATTTAAAATTATATATATATAATAAAACTAGTCGGGTCGGGTACCCGAAAATTAAAAATTTTCGGCCTCAGCCCAGACCACTAATTCTCTGGTCAGGTACCCAGTCCGGTCGAGTAATTTTTTTTCGGGAATTACTCGTTATTTTTGTTTCTAGTTGTCGGATCAGGTTAATCCGGTTGGGTAATTTTGAACAGCCCTGCAAATAGCCACTAACCGTTAAAAATTAATGGAACAGCTGACATGGTAGTTAAAAATAAATTAGAATAATTACATATTTACTCCTTGACATTCATACATTTTTTAAATTTAGCTCAAATTTTATTATAATATAATTATTTTTGTCTTCCAATAAGGTCATGTGTCACCCACCTAATCAAAGAAGAAAAAATAACCAAACATGCTTCTAAGGAGAATTGAACCGGGGGTATGACAACATGGAAGTTAAAAGCTCAACCAATGGGCCAAGTACAATACATTAATATAAAACACTATTATTTATATATATTGTTTCCCACATTTGTTTTTTTTATATTTAATTATTTTTAATTTAATTAAAATAATACTTAAATTATTATATAATAAATTAAAAGTTTTAAATTAATAAAAAAATTATAAACTCTAAACCCAAAATCCAAAACCCTAAATTTTAAACCCTTAAAATTTAAACTTAAAAATATTCAAATAAAATATTTGAATTTTAAATATTTGAATAAAAATTTTTAGATATTTAAATAAAAATATTCATAGAATAAATATTTGAATAAAATCATAAATATTTGAATATTTTGATTTAAAAATATTCAAATAAAATATTTGAATTTTAAATATTCGAATAAAATATTGTATATTTAAATAAAATATTTGAATAAAAATATTCGTATAATTAATATTTGAATAAATATCATAAATATTCAAATGAAAATCATAAATATTTAAATATTTAGATTTAAAAATTATTTTATCCGAATATTTATTATACAAATATTTATATTTGTATATTTATTATTCTCATATTTTTATTTGGATATCTAAAAAAATTTATTCTAATATCTAAAAGCTAAATATTTTATTCGAATATTTTTAAATTAAAATATTCAAATATTTATGATTTTTATTCAAATTTAAGGTTTAAAATTTTAATTTTATAAATTTAGGGTTTAGAGTTTAAAATTCATTTTAATAAATATAGAGTTTAGAGTTTATAAATAAAATTTTATTAATTTAAAACTTTTGATTTATTATATAGTAATTTAATTATTATTTTTAATTAATTAAAAATAATTAAATATAAAGGAATAAATATTAAAAATAATAAATATATATAAATAATAGTGTTTCATTTCAATAGAATGTTTTGGTTGAGTGTTTGAGCCATTTGATTTCCTTGCTGTAATACTTGGGTTCAATCCCTTTAGATGCATGTTTGGGATTGGTTTTTCTCCTTTGATTTGGTGGTGATATGTGTTATCATCTAATTAAATAATTATATTACTTTATTATAATAAAATTAAGAGTAAATGTATAATTATTCTAATTTATTTTTAACTGTCACGTCAGTTCCATTAATTTTTAACGATCGATGGCTACTTGGATACTATTTTAATAATTCGCCAATGTATTTGACGCGTTTTAAAGCATTATGGTCATTTCGATACCAATCCATAATATTGTGACTATCCGTATAATTTACCCTAAAATAAAATTAACTAACTAATAAATACGGTTATAATAAAAAAAAAAAGTCAAATTATTCATAAAAATCTATTTAACGAATGTTAGCGAATATTCTACAACCCGGTCCGTTAGATGAGTTAAATTACCATTTCGACAGTAATTAAAGAAATAATTGCAGCTTACAAAGAAACGGTTCAAATGTCAGCTTTTGACACTGCTTTTTGTCTTTTTCACAGAATTCACAGTAAGACTTATAATCTTCAATTTTGTCCCATTGATTCAACTATTTAGGATATCAACTTTAGTCTAATTTTAACAATCATGTATCTGAGAAATAAACAAGCAGGGGCGGACCTACCATAATGTATGGTAGGTCCCTCTACTTACCATTATTTTTTTTAATGAACTATTATTATGATCATCAATATTTTATAAAATTTTATAAAATTTTATTAAATTTATATTTTTTTCTATTTTTGATAAAATCTCATTAAAATTACGTTTTTCTATTTTGGTTACTAATAATTATAAAATCGAATCAAAAGCTTTCGAATATAACAAAAAATTTAAATTTTAGTGATTAAGGTGAAAGTATACTAAAAATTCAATGACTACTAGTATATTTTATCCTAAAAATATTAAATATTTTATATAAATAAAAAATCAACCATTTATTTAAAAAAATATTTAAATTAGCGTTTTATTACTATTTTAAATATGTTTAATTGGTTCAATTAAAAATATTGATTAAACACGTCGACATTCATACCAAATAATTAATTAAAATTTTTAATTAAAATTTAAAATTAATTATAATTTAATTTAAATAAAACTTAAATCTATTAAAATAGTTTTTTAACTATTAAATAAGAATGTTTAATTTTTTTTCAATTGGTATATCTTTTAATTTGCAAAGGTTATTCTTTATACTATTCTGAAACGAAAATCCTCTTGTATTTTTTGTTTATGATAAATTATAATCAATTTTAATTTTTAAAACTTAAAACAAATTTGATTTTGTAATAGTTTTGAAAAAGAAGAAAACTTTAAATCGGTTTTAAAATATAAAATTCGTATTTTCTTGTAGTATAATTATAAATATAAATACTTAATTTCAAGTTTTTTATTCTCTGACATATTTATAGTTGATAAATTTATTCTTCAATGTCAATATGTATTTAACTATAAATTATATATTCTTGTACAAAAAATACACATTTTTAATATATTATTATATTGGTATATAAATTAATTAACTTTATATAATTATATAAATCGATGAAGAACCAAATTTAATTCTTGGATTCACCCCTGTAAAAAGAGTTTTTGTCTGATCAAACTTATCATCTTTATTTCCTCTTATTTTTTTAGATTATTAGTATTAAAATTATTAGAAATACCATTTCTTTCATCTCGTCTCTGAGTAGGATTAAAATTAGAATTAGAATAAAAAAACATCTTTGAAAAATTAATTATACTAACATTATATCAAATAATTATTTTGTATATAATAGTATAAAGTTTTTTATAGAGGATTTTATACGATAACAAATCTATGTACAGAAAACTTGATTCGAACAATCCATTACGTTTATTCAAAATTTTAGATATTTATTTTTTTTTATTTCTTGGATAACTAAGATCCTATTTTTTTAGCAAAAATTAGATAATCAGTTTAGTATTGTAAATATAATAGTGAAGAACTAAAACAAGAATGAAAGAACAAAGAGAAGATAGAAAAAGAGATATTTGTATTATTTTCAATATTGACTTGTATTTAATAACTTCACAAACTTATCTATTTATAGGCATAAGAAGTACATAATATATTAAACTCTAATTAATGAAGAAAATATTCCTAATGATAGAGTTTTTATCTTAATAAGGTTCAAGATATTTAATTATCTAGGGGATTCAAATCTGACATATATTTCCAACCTTCTTTGAGGATCCATCTTAGAGCAATCAGAACATAAACCGCACATAAAAAAATTTTAAGATGGCAAAAATTTAGTTCTTGACCAAAAACGATTTGTAATGGGGAGAAATTATGATAATTTACTAGCTTGATGTAAATCAATGAGGTTGCATGTAAAATGGCATTCCCCCAAGCATAAATTGGTAGTTCGGACTTCATTAATAATGGTCTTGCAATTAATTGAAGTCGTTTCATAAATGATTCTGCAATACCATGTTGTGTATGAATATGAGCTATAGGATATTCAACATTAATTCCAATCGACATGCAAAAATCATCAAAAGCTTGAGAAGTATATTCACTGGAATTATCAAGAAGAATTGTCTTTACGAGAGAATCTGAAAAATGTTATCGTAATTTTATTTATTGAACAAATAACCTCGCAAATGCCAAGTTGCAGGTTGATAAAAAGAATACATGTGATCATCTAGTTGATGCATCAATTAAAATCATAAAATATCTAAATGGTCCACAAGAAGGGTGTATGAGCCCACATATATCACCCTGTAGCGTTCTAGAAAGTTAATAGATTCATAGTCTATTTCAGCTGGTGATGGTCGAATAATTAATTTGCCTTAAGAGCAAACATCACATAAAAAGGCATTACTTTGAAGAATCTCTTGGTTCTTCAATAAGTGACCACATGAATTCTCAATAATTTTTCGCATAATAATCGAACCGGAATGACCTAACCGATCATGCCAAATAATAAAGTTATCAGTAAACTTATAGTTTACAATAACATGTATTTCAATTGCACTAATTCTTGTGTAGTACAATCCGGATGACAGTGCATGTAATTTTTCTAGTACTTTTTTTATTGCCTTGAGTTATACTCATAATATATTGATATTCAACATCTCTTTGACTAATACTCTCGATATGATATCTATTTTTGCGAATATCTTTAAAATTTAATAAGTTTCTTTCCTTCTTTGGAGAGTATAGCGCATCTTGAATATGAAATAAAGTTCCATTTGCGAATATCTTGAATGAACTCTGAAATTAGGAACCAAAAAATAAAACTGGAAACCTAATTCGATTGAAAAAATAATTAGGGTAGAGATCTTACCTGTCGTAGGATGACCGACGACGAATCAGTGGAATCGACTTAATCGAACGGTGCCGTGACAAATGCGACGAGAAGAGGGGCGACGGTGGACGGAAATTAGGGGTGGACGAAAATTGGGGGTGGGATTTCTGGTTTTTTCGGGTGAAGATGCAGAACTGTAATATTAAGGAAGATAAACTTGTGGCGTTTGTAAAACTAAACGCCGCAAAAACGCGATATATTGCGGCATTTTTTAATGAAACGCCACTATTTTGTACACTGTTGTGGCGTTTTAGAATGAAACGCCACAATATTTAACACTTTTGCAGCGTTTTTCAGAAAACGCCACAATATTTCAGACAATTGCGGCGTTTATATATATAAACGCAACTAAAAAAGCACTCTATTGCGGCGTTTGTCCAGAAACGCCGTTAAATATACAATCAACTACGGCGTTTTTACACAAAACGCCACTGAAATGAAAATGTTGCGGCGTTTGTGTACAAACGCCACTATAATGCGATTATTTGTGGCGTTTGTTACGAAAACGCCACTAGATACGCCGTTGTAGAACTGTTTTGCTGTAGTGCTTATTAAATGAGAAAAAAATTCTTATATTTAAGTATGGTATAAGTATTTGCATTATCCTCTAAGCATAAGTTGCCACCATTTTTTTGTAGATTGTATTTGTAACTTAATCATATTTTTTAATAAATAAATGTTACTACAATATTTAAAATAAATAAATAATATTAATAAAATAAAATAAACATAATATTTATTCTTATAAAAAAATTATAATAAAAAAAAACATATATTCCTAATAAACATAAAGTAAATATAAAATTAATTAAAAGAAATCAAATATTCCTCTCAGGGGATATTATAAAATCATCAACTTCTATATTTGTAATACCATAATTGTCTTGGTCACTACTGGAAATGCCATAATCATCTTGTGAATTCCATTCATTTAAATAAACAAAATTTGTTTTAACTTTCTTTCCTTTACCACTTATTGATTGTTGGTAAAGATCCACAAGATGTTTTGGCTTATGACAAGCACGATCCCAATGATTTATGTTGTCACATTAATGACACATAGATTCCTTTTTTCTTGGATTGATCTTTTGCACCATTATCATCCTTATTGCTCCACTTGCAGTAGATATAGTTACCTTTAAAACGATCATCTCGCCTATTTCATCAACTATGACTATGAACACGCCCACGTCCATAGCTATGACCACGATTAATGGTGTAGCTTTTCTTTTTCCACTATAGAATGTCAGATTCACTTCAGGGAATGGAACGGAATCAGTTGGGCGATATTCATGATTTTTCATGAGTAGCTCATTATTTTGCTCAGCCACAAGAAGGCAAGAAATTAACTTAGAATATTTCTTAAAGCCTTTTTCACGATATTGTGTCTGAAGGACAACATTGTTGGTATAAAAAGTGGAGTATGTTTTTTCTAACATATCCTCCCAGTAATATTTTGACCACATAACTTCAATTGTGAAGTAATTTGAAACATAGTAGAGTTATTCTCGCTTACTGATTTAAAATCTTGCAATCTCAGATGCAACCAATCATATCAAGCTTTAGGCAGAATAACGGTTTTCTGGTAGTCATATCGTTCCTTTAAATTATTTCAAAGAATAAGATGATCTTTCACCGTTAAATATTTAGATTTCAACCCCTCATAGAGATGACGACGAAGAAGTATCATGGCTCTGACCTTATTTTGAGTAGATTCTGCATTCCCTTCTTTAATAGTATTTCTCAGGCCGTTTACATCTAAATGTATTTCGGCATCTAAGATCTAGGATAAATGATTTTTTTGAAAATTATCAAGAACCGCAAACTCAATTTTTTGCAAGATTTATAATTGATATACTATAAAAGACAAATAAAAATTAGAACAACTATAAATTAATATAATAATGAATCTAAATTAGACAAATAAAGATTTAATCCTCATACGCAGAATTGTTAAACCAATTTACAAGTTCCTTTAAAAACCTTTTTTGAGACCAATAGCCTTGCAGAACGGGATGTTCAGTCAATATACTCAGATTAAATTATCGAAACAAATAATATATTAACTAACAAATATATAAAATGGAAAAAGAACATACCGGGTAAATCTTTGAGAAAAAAAACTTGAAATTAAAATCTTCTAAGCAAACTCGTGCTGATAAAATCATCTATTTATAGGCATAAAAAGTACATAATATATTAAACTCTAATTAATGAAGATAATATTCATAATGATAGAGTTTTTATCTTAGTAAGGTTTAACGAAGCACGTCATCTTCATAGACATACAAGGGGGAGTGTTATGAATATTTATCTATGTGGATGTCTATCATAACAAGAACTCTATAATTAGGAATATTATCTTCATTAATTAAAGTTTAATATATTATGTACTTCTTATGCATATAAATAGATGAGTTTGTGAAGGCATTGTATACAAGTCAATATTGAGAATAATACAAATATCTCTATTTCTATCTTCTCTTTGTTGTTCCATTCTTTTTTTTATTCTTGTTTTAGTTCTTCATTATTATATTTACAATATTTAGATATATATCATATTATTTAAGTTTTGGATTAAAAAAAGAAAGAAAATAAGTCTCTTGTAATATTGAAATTAATTTTTATCTTTAGCGGTGGATCCAGAAATATATTTTAGTGTGGGAACAAATAAAATTCCAAGATCCCAAGGTGGGCACAAATAAAATTTCAAGATCTCAGGGAGGACACAAACCTTAAATAATATAAAATTATAAAGATTAATTTATAAAAATTAAAAAAATAAGGTTAAATATATGAATTTCGAAAAGTTCAAGGTGAGCTTGTGCCCATCCTACATTTAATGTATATCCGCCACTGGTTATCTTAATCATTTATCTTTAATTATAGTTTAAATAAAAAAAACTAATATATATATATTTAATTCTAAATACTTAAAGTTTAAAATAGATATAATTGAAACATTTATTTTTTATTTAAACCTTTAATTGTTTAAGTTTTGGATTATTAATTTTCTATGTTTCATATAAATTAAAATTTTAATATTATTCTGCTGTAAAAACTTTAATCCAATCGTATTTTTTTAAATTTGATGTGAAAAGAATATTTAGAAGCTATACTGACGGTTATCAAACTATAGTCCTTTTTTGTTTTGTTCAATAACAAATTTTTCATTAAAATTATCTTTATGTTAGACATCTTTCCTAAATTAGTTATCAGTCATTAAAAAATAACAACGAAAATTATTTTTTTTTTTTAATTTTTCATATCATCATCCTCTTTCCTTATTAGTGTATTATATAGTATCTTTATATTTTTATTGGAAAATTCTATAACGGACGAACATCGCTGAACACCATTAATGCTGAATATTGTTAAACATCATTAAATTGATTAATAAAGATTAAAAATTTTCAAGGACTCAATATATAATTAATAATTATTTAAAATTAATACTAATATTTTATTTCGGTGTTTAGTAATGTTCAACATTAACAATGTTTAACAGTGTTTGACGCTCATGATAGTTCATCTATTTTTATATTATTTTCAATGATCAAATCAATTCTGTCGCATCCAAATTTTAAGCAAATCAAATAAGAAAATATATTCCTCAAGTGTATGTAGGGAAGATTGAACAAAAACCCCTTACAGAGTCTAACGCTTAACCATTAGGTCATGTATTTACGCAAAATTTACTCAAACTAAAAGTTATGTACGTAACCACTAGACTAATCTTGACTCATGTGCATGCATGTTAGTAGAATCGAACCAAGGAGGGGTCCAACGCCGAAATACTAGACCAAGCTTAAAATTTGTATAAAGTTTATTCAAATTAATATTTATATTATATTCTTTGAATCTCAAAAATAAACAAAACTACATTTATAGAGATTTAAATCAAGAACGATTTGAACTAAAAGCTATGTTCTTAACAAATTAACTAAGAAGAAATTATATCATCAACCTTATTTATCACATTATTCATAGTTCAAAAAATCATATTTGTTCGTCTTTAATTTAAATAACTACCTAATAACTACTCACTTAGTAATTTACATGTAAGTAAGAGGTGATTATTCACCTTAAAAAATATGATGGTTGAATCTGATTGGTTGAGACTACGATGACGTGATGAAAAAGATTCATGATATAATTTCTCTAAACCAATTTAAGAGTTTATTGTGTATACACGAAATCTAATATTTAATTTATGATTTATTATCACCTAAACAATAATTAAAATACAATTAAAATTATTTTCCAATTCTTTTAAAATAAAAATATAATTAATTTATTATTTATTATCATATAAATAACAATTAAATTACTATGAAAATTATTTAAATTTGATGAATTAAAATATATAATTAATTTTTAGGATGATTTAATATATTTGTATAAAAATATATAATTAATTTTTATTCTCAAATGAATTAAAATATAACTTTAGATTAACTTAATTGTTACTTTGATTTAATTTTGAGATGATAGTACATTTTAAATTAAAAATTAAAAATTAAAAATTAAAAATTGTGAATATATAATAAGTTAAACATTAATATGTTTCTGAATCAAATTGATAGTGTTTTCTTATTTTTTATATAGAGAGTATAATTTAAACATTTATTTTATCAAAACTTATAAAACTCACAAATCTTGAAAAAAGAAAATCCTAATTACTTTTGAATTCCTAATTCAATATCCTTAAAATTTGGTGATTTAAAATCCAATAAGGGGTATTATCGAAATTACAATGATAATCATAAACTTAAGTGGAGTATAACTCCTCTTTGTTGTTATTTTGCCGGTTTTGCCTGCTTCCCATCTCCCTCCCTTGGTTTCTTTTCTTTTCCGGCACCCACTACTTGCTCCTACTGTGTTGTTGGGTTGTCGGTGAGTAACTGACGAACAAAACCTTGTCGTTCCCTTCCTTTCCTTCGAGAGAGTGGAATTCGGGTAAGGTTCACTTCATTTTCGTTTTTGTCTCTAAGTTTGGGGGTTATTGTTCAGGTGAGGGAGTTGTTTAGGGGATTGTTTAGGTTTCGGATGGTGGCTCGAAGTTGTGGGTTTCGTCGCCGGTAGTGAAGAAAAATAGATAAGGGTTATATCGGAGGCGAGGTTAACAGGGGTTATGGGTTTTGTTTGTGTCGGTTGAGTGAGGGAGTTTGCCGAGGTTGGCATTGATGGTTATGGTCGTCGTCGTACAATCTGTCATCGGTCACTATGTGTGGGGTTGTATCATGTACGGGTTGTAGGGGAATTAGGGTTTAGAGAAGGCTAGGTGGGGTAGGCATGATGAGGGAGTGGTTTTGTAAAGTGGTTTAGCGAATCGGTTAGTGAACCAAATGAGTGAGTGGTTTAAGTAAACCGGACTGAACCCGACCCACTGTTATGACCCGTTATCCGAACCAACCATGACCTGACCTGTAACTTGTATCTGACCTGTGACCCGACCTGGTTGGCTATTGTGATGACATAATTTGTGATGTCAACGATGAAGTCATCCATGACGTCATCGATGACATTAGCAGTGACTCAACATTTGATTTGACTGTTGACTTTGACCTGACTCTTTATTTTTGGCATAAAGATAATTTTAACCCTTAACATTTATAATTTTTATCGTTTTGGCCCTTAACCTATTTTTCGATAAATTTAGCCCTTAACCTATATATTTTTGACAAATAGCTTATTTTTTAACTACTATGATACTAGACCCTTGAAAATCTAACAATGATGACATGTCATATGGATATGATAATATATTTTAAATAACATGGCATCTAACCTATTAAATATATATATGTGAAATATAATTTTATTCCAATCTAAAATATAAAATAATTAAAATTTAAATAAAATTTTAAAAATTAATTAATTCTAAAATAAAAGGCTATTAAACATTCTCAATCCTAAAATCAAAGTCCTCTTTCAATTCTGTCGTAGTTAGGGTTTAAAATGTTTAATAGTATTTTATTTTAGAATAAATTAATTTTTTAATATTTTATTTGAATTTTAATTGTTTTATATTTTATATTAGAATAAAATTATATTATATATATGTATTTGATAGGTTAGATGTCATGCTATTTAAAATATATTATCATATGCATATAACATGTCATCATTGTTAAATTTTTAACGGTCCAGTTACCATGGTGTTAAAAAATAAGCTATTTATCAAAAAGATATAGGTTAAGAGCTAAATTTATCCAAAAAAAAGAATAAGGGTCAAAACGACAAAAAATGCAAACATTAAGGGTTAAAATTATCTTTATGTCTTTATTTTTTACCAGAGTTGACTATTATTTTGAAAGACACTATGTTAACCTTTTTCGACGTCTTGAGTTCAATTTGCTCAAGGAAGGACACAGAGCCACTCTCAGTGATATAGCTTGAAGCAGGATTAGCTTCTCCATGATCCACTATTGCATCCAACTCTCTTACCATCTGGAACACCAAAATAAGAATATCACTAATAAAAGTACAATAAAAAATACAAATTAAATAGTAACCGAGAGCTGAACAAACTCACATGATGGAATATATAGCAAATACACTCGGGTAAAAACGGACATTTGCAACTTCACCCCAAATGAGAAAGTATAATGAAACAAAAAACAGTTTCCTGTACCTATTAATTGCCTCCAAGTTGTAAGGAACAAAATTAGGGTTCAATCTAGCAAGTAAACTAAAAAAAAAACTCAACACATCAAGACACAAAGGATGCTCCATTAGTAAACATTTGGTTGTGGACCATTAGTAAACATAACATTCGAAAGAAAATATCACATTGGAAACAAACCTAGCATAGATGCTTCCCTTCCACCTCCTCCACCACTTCCTTTGGGACTATGCTTGAATCATTCAAAAGGATGCTCCATGGAACCCATCACTGTTCACGCATAACATCTCAAGAAAATTTAAGGCCAACTTAATAAAAGTAGTAGCTATTATGGATATTCAAGATGACAAATTGTTTCTAATATTATATACCCATATAATTCAAACACCAGAAGAAATTTAAGAATAATAAATTAAATCGTACTTAATACTAGCAGAAGTTTATAAAAATAAAAACAACAGCTACGAAACAGCTCAAAATAAAGTATGATTTAAGCTTAATTTTGATTATTTATAAAGTGAAACAGGAAAGAGGAAACCAGATAATCTCATTTCATTAATCAACAAACAGAAAATATGTAAACAAATCAAACCTAGAAGAAGCATTACCAATATAAAAGTGAAAGGAAAATGAGTGAGAACAAAGTAATAAAAAATCATGTTAAAATTCAAATACCTTTGGGAGCCATTGGTTATTGCTGCCTCAATCCCTTCAAAATCCTATATCAGTAAAATAATTACAAAACGAATGAACTCGAAATCGATTTACAAAATCGAAATAAATGAAAGGTGAATAGAGGAAAGGTGACCTGTGGATACGAAGTGAGCGGAACTAGAGTTTGTTGTTGGAGATGAAGGTGAAATTAGGGTTTATTTTCATCGATACACCTCAGAAACAGCTAAGGGGTCTTCTTCTACTTGATGGGAAACAAATGGATTTCGAAGCATTGTCTGCGTTAGGTTTCGAGCAGTGGATCGAAAAGTGAGAAATCGAAATAGCTGCCATTAAAGAAACAAGGAATGGAAAGAGACGATGAAAAAGAACAATTGCGTTAGGCTTCGGTTCTCTCTTGACATTAATTACCCTAATTTTTGGAAGGAAAGGTTGTAGATCGGGAGGAAGAGAAGTCTCCAGATTTATTTATGGAGACTGTTTCGAAATAATTGGGTAAAGTATTTAATCACCTAAAATATTAGTATTATTTTTGTTTAAGCTAAAATCAAATAAAAGAAAATCCAACATAGGAGCTATTAGCTCAG
Organism: Abelmoschus esculentus; assembly: GCA_035048815.1. Lineage (NCBI taxonomy): Eukaryota > Viridiplantae > Streptophyta > Magnoliopsida > Malvales > Malvaceae > Abelmoschus > Abelmoschus esculentus. The sequence goes on along the minus strand of JAUCBN010000016.1, from coordinate 11,920,516 downwards.
ATGACTAGTTTACTTGTCAAATTTACATGGGTAATTGGTTCAAATCCCATAATAAGCAAATCCCATTTTATATATAATCTTATTTTTTTTAACATGTTCTTTTGTGGCGCTTTAGGAAAAATGCCACTAAAAACATATCTAATGCGTCGTTTTTTTGGAAACGCCACTATAAACATGATTGTAGCAACATTTTATCATAAACGTCACTAAAAAGCATGTCTTTAGTGGCGTTTGCTTTAAAAACGCCGCTAAAGACGAGTGTTCTAGTGGCGTTTTTAATAAAACGTTGCAAGAGACTTATATATAGTGAAGTTTTTATAAAAACGCCACTAAAATTACAAATATTGCGGCGTTTGTTCAAAAAACGCCGCTAAAAGTGCCACAAAAAGTCTATTCTGCTGTAGTGAACGTTGGATTAAAGCTCATAGCATTTATAAGATCATAATATTGAATAAAATATAGTATTGATAAGATTATTGTATTGATGAAACCATTATATTGATAAGAACTATTGGAGCTAAGGCTCACTTATGTTAGAAGATGTAACTAGTAATATTGAGAGCTAAGGCTCAATAAGGCTCATAGCATTGATAAGATCAATAGGATATGAACATTGAATGAGTTATCAGTATGAATGGAGAACATATTGATCCATGTATAAATTGAAACTTGATACCAATATGGCTTAGACTATATTAATATGATAAAATGTTACTAAAATTTGGATATTGTATAGTATATCGATACAGTTGGTCTCGTACTAATATCCACCTTTAATCTTATTAGTAATAATAGAGAGTATTCATTACCTTTGAATATTGTGTTACCCACAGTTCAAAACACTAAAAAATAATCAAATAGAAAAATGAAGACTTTATTGATTTTTCTTCGCTATATATTACAAGGTTGTTTGCATGTTTTATTTTATATAAGTAACAAAGTAAAGTTTAATAAATGTTAACCTTGATTAATATTTATTAAGTAACAATTAAAATTATTAATTAATTAAAAATATAAACTTAGTTTTAACTTTTGTAAACGTTAAATGAACTTAATTAGTAATTAAAATTATTAATTAATTAAAAATATAAACTTAATTTTAACTTTTGTTTGCCATGGTGAGTTGATGATAAAAGCTATCGAGTTTTATTACTCAAATATTTTGTGAACATGTTTGCCACTTGATTTTTTTTTCTTTACATTTTCAAGCTCGATTTTTCTTGCAAGACTTTTTCTCTAAGAAAATTGTAATGCACCTTCACATATTTTGTTCTTACATGAAAATCAAGATTCTCAGGTAAGCATATGATTGACAAGTTGTCACAATATAAGGTGATTGGTTATTCCACTTGTTGATGCAAGTCCTTCAACAATTGCAAAAGTCAAGTATTCTCTTAAGTTGTCATTACTTCTACACGATACTTTGCTTCGATGGTTCATAAAGACACTGTAGTTGAACGTCGGCTATCATAGTCACCAGCGTAGTTAAAATCATAATAGCCAAGTAGCTTGCAATATTTACCTTTTTTGTACAGAATACCATGATAAATGATACTTTTCATATATCTAATGAGGCCTATTTGGATTTTGCATGTATCAACTCTCAAAGCCAACTATAAAGAAATATATTATCTTGTTAAAGTTAAGAAGATAAAACTACTAACTAGTTGTCATTACATCATATCATCTTCTAAATTTTTTCTTTATTAGCATAAATTTTGGCATTTGATTCTATCGGTGTAGAAATTGGCTTGCAATTGAGCATTCCAAACTTTTTTCAGTAGATCACTAGAATACTTTCTTTGATGGAGAAAAATTCTTTTCTTGGTGTAATTAATCTCTAGACTAAGAAAGTGTTTGAGTTGTCCCAAATCTTTCATTTGAAAGCGAACTGATAATTCTTCTTAGTTTGAAGAATTTCACCCTAAAAATCATTAATGATGATTAAATCATCCATATATACTAACACAACGTTGTTTTTTCTCTTGTTGATTTCAAAAATACACTAAAATCTAATGGAACCAGAAAATAGCCATAATAAGTTAGAAACTCAACAATATCGCCGTATCAAGTCTTTGGTGCTTGCTTCAACCCATACGATGCCTTTCGAAGCTTACATACATACTCAGGATGATCTCGACTTTGAAAACTAGTCAATTGATCCATATAAATCTCTCGATCTTGCTTCCCATTCAAAAATTCATTCTTCACATCCATTTTTCATAAGTTCCAATCCTTGTTGTCTGTTAGTTCTAGTAGGACTTGAAAAGTTCTAAGCTTCACTACTAGACTAAATGTTTCAACATAATTTAGTCCATATTGTTGAAAGAATACTCGATCTAACAATCAAGCCTTGTACCTCTCAACCGATCCATGTGTGATGTTTTATCTTGTAGATCCATTTACAAGAAATAGGTTTTACATCTCTTGGATTTGTTAAAAGCTCTCAAGTTTGATTCCGGTCAAGTGCATCAATTTTATTTCTCACTGCTTTAATCCATTTTGCTTTTTGAGAGGCTTCGTCAAAGTTTTTTGGCTCTTTTGGATCGTTTTTTCTACTTCAACAATATTAGAATATTTGAGATTTGACTTTCTAGCCCTTGTTGATCTTCTAAGTGATGTTGATTCTTCTATTTCATTTTATTCATCATCTTCAACTAGTTACCGATGAATACCATATTGCCATAGGTTTTGAGTTGTGTCTTCTTCTTCAACATCATCGACAACTTCAGTTTCATCTAAACTCAACTGAACTTCAGAATATTGCAATCCTTTTTTGAGAGTATCTGAGGTTGGCAATAACTCTTTATCGGAGGACCATCATGAAGATGTTTCATCAAACACCTCATTATAAGACACATAACACTTTCCAGTTGTAGGATCACAATATTTCCACCATTTTCTTTGGTTGTTGTACCCAACAAAAATACACATAACAACTTTCTAGTTGTAACATCCCGGTTTTGGGACTAGTAGTTTGAGTGTTGGTTAGGGAGGATTCGATTCGGATCGAATCGGATTCTTTGGTTCATTAATTCCGGAAAATTTAAAATAATAATATTTTAATCAGGTAAGTAATAAATATATAAAAAAGTTTTAAAAATGTTAAAATGGTATTTTTGATTTAAAGGAATATTATTTGAGTTTTAATTTGATTTAATTAAGCCTAATTATCCCATTAGTGACTAAATTGTAAAGTTTGGAAACTTTAGGGTTTCAATTGAAATTTTATGAAATTTGGAATTTTTAGTGACTAAATTGGAAATTAATACAAAGCTTAGAATCCTTAGAATGCCATTAACCTAAATTATTTTAATTAAAGATTGTTAACACAAATTTCTATAATAATAATAATAATAATAATAATAATAATAATAAAATAAATAATAATAAAATAACTAAAAAATCAAATAAAAAGATAAAAAGTACAAAAAATAAAATAAAAATAAAAAAACAAAAAATTTGAAGATATGGGAGAGTTTTAGATTTAGTGGGGATTGTGTTGAGAGATTTGAGGAAGAAATTTTAGGGATTTGGTGGAGTTTGAATTAGTTTAGGATGTTTGATTCAAATCCTTTAAATAGAGGCCTTCGAATCTGGAAAATAGAATGAAGGATCTGAAAGTTTGAACCGGTAGAGGAATCGGAAGAGAAGAGGGGAATCGAAGAGGAGGAGGTCGGTGAAAGGCAAACACTTGACGGGAATCATCTGAAAGTATTGGTGAGAGCTTTTTCTTGGTTGTTTCTTACTTTTTTTCCCATGTTTAAGTTAGATTCTGGGAAGATGGATGAGTGTTCTTGAATCCGGGTAGATTTAAGTGTTTTTAGGGTATCATCCGAGTGGTGTTAATTTAATTAGGTGTTAATTTAATCAAATATTAGATTTTAATTAGGTGTTAATTTAATTTTAAGGCTTATAAATTATTTAATTAGGTTCTAAGGTTGAATTTAAAATTATTTTAATCTAATAAATTGAACCCTAAAGCTCAAAATTAGTTAATTTAGATATTAATTAGGTTTATTTTTTAAAAAAGGCTTAGAAATTATTGATTTAGGTTCATAGTTGAATTTAATTTAGTTTCTAAGATAAAATTTAAAATTAATTTAACCTAATTAGATCTAATTTAGCCTAAGTGAACCTTAAAACTAAATTTTCATCAAGTTTGACTTTAATTAGGATTAATTAAATTTAAAGCTTAGGAAAATTTGATTAAATTATTAATTTAATTAAAAATTCTAAGGATGAGTCTACCACGTGCGACGAACACCGCTGAACACCGTTAACGATGAACACCGCTGAACACCATTAATTTTTTTTAAAGATTTAAAATCAAAAGTACTTTAGATATAATTATAATTATTTTAAATAAAAATTAACTTAGATAAAATTTTAATATCTTATTTATTATTTTTAATTAAAATAATTAAATTAAATACAATTTAAACCTAATTCTAAAAGACTGTACGATATCTCAGAGTAAAATCTAGAATCTCAATTTTCCACAGCCTCGCATTCTTGTGCCCCCGTCTCCAGTCATCAGTGAAAATTTTCCGTCGTTTGCTGCAACCCAGTATTAACAGATCGTTGTTGTGTGAATCACAACAACGATTTCCACCACCACCGTCGTCGTAGTTTCAAGGCCGGCCTTAATCGTCGTTCATCGCTCACATTGCTCTTAACATGGATTCTCCTCCATCTCTTTACAGTCCATCTCAGGTTTGCTATTGAATTTTTAATTTTGAGCATTGCAGATTTATTTTAGCGTTAAATCTATTTTTTAACTATGTTCAATCCTCCTCAATTTGAATGTGCAGAAAAGCGGGTTCTTGCCTGATCTTCTTGTAAGTTAAAATCTTGATTATTCAAATTCAAATACAAAGCTTATTCTTCGATCTTTTTGTTTTTACATGAATTAGATTTATTCTGTTGATTAATTTTTTTATTTCATTGATATGTTAAAAATTTTGGGTCTTTTATTTTGATAATAGACCGAGTATATGGTGGATATGAAGTGCGAAGATTGCGTTAATGCGATCAAGAATAAGTTACAAACAATTGATGGTAAGGCGATAATAATAATTTTGCCCATGATTTCATTTTAGGCTTTTAAGAGATGTTCTTTGGATGTTATTTAATTTGAGATTTTTTTTATAAATACATAGGAGTAATCAAATGGTGAGAATACTTGGTTCTTTTCCTCTGGAAATTATGACTGAAGCATTCGAGCAGATTGGTCGAAAAATTAGATTAATAGGCCAAGGTATGCTTAAAGGTTTAGCAAATCTTACTTGCTTTTATGTTCGAGATATTAATATGTTATTTGTTGCTTGCCCATATTTATGCATGTTGGTAGCAGACAGAAAGAAAACTCATAGTTTTCATTGGAATTCATAGTTTATGTAGTGGTCTGTTCATTTGTTTGTTATATTATTCCACAAAAGGATGTTGAGCTATGCTAAAAAATAATAAAATGTATGCTCAATTTAGTTTATGTATGCTCAATTACACGCTTTATTTTAGGTATACCATATGTCTTTCTTTGATCTTTTACAATATTATGTGAGTTTTGTCTCTTATTTTTACCTTTGTTTACTTTTTAACTGTTATTATAAACTTGTTTTGGTATAAAAAATATTATAAATGGTCTATTTGATCAGTGATTGTTTACCGTGATTATTGATGCAATTATTTTATTTTTGCTTGTTACGCACTGCAGGTGCAGCTCTTGTATAAAGGTTTTGAGATGCCAAACCAATCGTTGTTCAATATCCAGACAACCAGTTGAAAAACTTTTGGAGTTGAAGGTTAACAATGGCCCTGATGAATAAGCTGAAGTTATATATTTTTTCTTTATAGCAGCACTCTATTATGTTTCTTTAAATTTTCTCTCATTATCTCTTTGTTTTATGTTTGTTTGTTTTACCTGAAAGGACAGAGGTAGATATAACTTCTTTGACATAGGTTCTTATCTTAAATGCAAATCGTGCACATAATAATCGATGAACTGTTACATAATTTAAAAAAATATTATCACTTATCTTGATATCAAGCAAACAAATATATATTAAACAAGAAAAATGTTTAATAATCATATCTGCAATACCTAATCTGATGACCATTTTCCTAGAAAAACGGTACGAGCATTGATAACATCCAAAAAATTATTTTTGGACATATAAAGAGTGTTGGATGTATTCTTCCAAGGTGTAACATTCATACAAATTGTCCATTCTTCAAGCGTTAAATACTTCAATATTACTTGTATACATCAATTATCATACTAGTTTCTCTGCAAATTTCTGATAACAAATTACCTGCCTCATATTTATCCTGTATGAATATATATCTGTTAAAATAAAAATAATAATAAATATTTAAAATTGTATTTAGAGTTTATACCTTTTTTGTTTTACATTTGATATGAGCTTGTGCAACTAAATCTTGTAATTCTGATTCAATCTCAAAATTATAATTTTTATTCCCTTTTTCAAAGTTATCTTGGAAATCGATGTTGAGAAAATTGAAAGTTAAAAACCTCATTAGGTATTTTTAAAAGATTATAAGCGTCAACCTTGCTGTTGTCTTCAAAATTAACTTAAATTTTTCTTTTATCAATAGGTTGTAATGAGGGTGAAGAATGATCTGGATCACAATTTATAAATGGAGACAAACTTGAATTTCTAATACGACTCAAAGTTTCTTCCTTCATTGATGCAACACTTAATATTTTTTTCTTGTATGATTTATTTTCTAAACTCTCACCATGTGATTTATTATGTAAATATTTATCCTTAGATGGTTCACTATATATATCTTCTACTTTCAACGAATCACCATCTTGTATTGAACTTTTAATATTATTTGGTGTTAATATGTTCAATAATTTTTCAAAATGATTATTTAATTTTTCAAATTGACCATTAAAATTTTCAAATTGACCCATCGTTTTAATAAATATTTTTCAATATTTTGCACCGAATGAATAAGTATATCTAATTTTTTATCATTATGATACGGACTTCTTGTATTTTCCTCAAGTCTAACTTCACTTTTTCCCTACAAATAAAAAAAAATTAACAATAACATTAAATGTATATGTCAACAAAAATAAGTTGTATACTATCACTAAAATTTAAATTAATTATAATAAATTATCTCGTTGTTTATCTTTTTTGAATTCATGTTTATATGTAGCTTATACTCTATCATCTTAGCTTGCTTTGAAGGAGTTAAGTTTAGATTCATCAACAAGTTTGAAATATAAAATCTAAACTTGCATACATTTAAAACAATAATTGTAAAATGAAAATGAATTTTATATGAAGATAAAAAAAATTAAGGTTTCATCTTTCGTTCTATTTGTTATGAATAATATCCTCTATCACCAAAACAACATATTATAAAAATTGTAAAATAAATAAAATATTATATATAAATGAAGAAAAATTTCAGTCAATAAATACGAAACATAGAAATGATAAAAATTTCAGGCATTAAATACGAAATAATATCCTCTATCAAATTCTAAATACGAAGGAAATTTTCAACAGCTACCACGATAATAATATGATGCAACTATTTTATATGATTTGTATTAAATAATTTAAATCGCTAATGATATTTCTGTAACCAAACCTACAAATGAATTCCAAAACTTGAAATGAAATTCTAAGAACAAAATATAAAATCATAAGGCAAGCCTTTATAATTTTTAGATTATTACAGTTCTATTTTGAACGATTACAATTCTGATTTTGGGTAATATTGAAATTGTGGTTTAAATTTTATAAATTAAAAATTAGGATTTAATAATTTAAGGCTAGAGTTCATGAAATTATACTCAAATTTAGGGATTCGATTGAAAAATGATAAGAAGATTACCTAGATGGATGCACAACGAATGAAGAACGACGAGTAAAATACGGCGGACGACAAGGCAAATAATGACACAACCGACCTTGAAACTACGAGGACAATGGTGGTGACTGAAACCGTTGTTGCGATTCACACAACAACGATATGTTAATATTGGATCGCAGCAAACGATGGAAAATCCTCACTGATAACTGGAGACGGTAGCACAATAAGAATGCGACGGCTGTTGAAAATTGGAAATCTGAATTTTGCTTTAAGATAATCGTTGTAGTCTTTAGAAATAGGTTTAAATTGTATTTAATTTAACTATTTTAATTAAAAATAATAAATAAGATATTAAAATTCTATTTAAATTAATTTTTATTTAAAATAATTATAATTATAATTAAAGTCCTTTAGATTTTAAATCTTTTAAAAAAAATTAATGGTGTTCAGCGGTGTTCATCATTAATGGTGTTCAGCGGTGTTCGACGCCCGTTGTAGAATTTTCCAAATTCTAAACCTTAAAATTAATTAAACTTAATCAAATCTAATTCATCCCTTGAAATTGAACTCTTATCTTTTTTTGTCTTTACCATATAAGTCCCTTTGTGCTCAATTTTGATCATCTTGGTTGTAATTCAAACTCCTATATTTTCTATTGAAAAGTAATCAAGTTCCTTTATTTTGCTTATTTGTTTTATTTTATTTAATTATGTTTCATTTTAAAAAATCATATGGCATATTTGTTAGGAGATCACTTAATCATCATTTAGTTAATTAATTTAGAGTCTTCTAGGATTAGTTGCTTTAATTAATTAATTAAATATGGAGATAATTAGTAATGATAGTATTTGAATCTTATACCTCGGATACACTGAGAGGCTGGTGTTTTGACGTACCATGATGTTGGTCTAAAGAGTGTACCTTGGTATCGAATTCATGTGCTATTAAAAAACCTAGAACTTGATAAAATAATTTAGGTTTAGAATTAAATAAAATTGGTAGGTAAATAATTAGTGACATTAGTAAAGTTATTAATTTTGTTAAGTGACAAGATGGTAGTGTCCGAGCATTCGGATGTTATCATACACTTGGCGAAATTAATAATTTAAATAGGTTTTTAATATTTAATTAATGGAGCCCTCCTAGGTTAGAACTTAAAATGAACAAGATAAATAAATGGTCATGCATTTAAACCTTTTGAGGCGGAGTTTATATTTCTTTAAATTTGGGTGAGATTTTCTATCTAGAGGATGTCTCATTCGGCCCGAGTTTAAAAGAGATATATTTTCTTAATCAAAAGGATATCCTCAATTTAAGTAGTATTTAATTAACAATGAATAATTAAATTAATATCTATATTCAAAATATCAAAATACCACGTGAAATTAATAAGGTACCAATTTTTGAGCGTTTGTAAGGGTCGTCCTTACACGTAACCGACTCCCGAATCCAAATGTTTTTAACGAGTCTCTGGTTTGTTTTATGGTGTCCGACCTATCAAAGTGGTCGGTGGCGACTCCAAATCAATTTTTTAAAATTAAAATAAGTTTATTTTAAAATTTGGGTTTTTTCAAGATTAAAAATGATAAAATTCGTATTTTTCAAAACCAATTCGCTAGGTTATTTTTCCAAACGTTTTCGGTTTTAAAAAGGTCACGACAAAGATTATTCACCAAAAATTAGTTATAATTTGGAAGTTAATTTCATTTTTTCAACCATATTTTCTCATCTTTTCTCCCAAATTTTCTCTCCAAGATTTCTTCAATTACTTGCTGAATTATTCTCCATTTTCATAAAGATTTATTTCATTTTTACTCATCATTTCATTCTCTACAAAATCAACCCATTTATTTTACAAAATCATTATCCAATTTTCAAGAAAAATCAAGAGAAGAATTCACATCTTTTGGTGGAATTGATCAAAAGGTAATTTTCTGATTTCTTTTCATTTCTAAGGTTTTTATTTGATATTCTCAAGCATTTGGTTTACAAATCAATAATCTAAACTTTATTTCATGTTTTAATTCAAGATTTTGATGTTTTAATGGAATTTTCAAGAAATTAGGTTAGATTCCATTCAAGGCTGTAATTAGGATGATTTTTTATGAAATTAAACTTACTTTGATGATTAATTGAGTCTTGAATTGATAGCATATAATTTTAATCCCGGAATAATTGAATCGGTGTTGTTTAGAGGTGGTTTTCGGTTGTTTTATAGGCTGTTTTAGGTGTTCAGTTTTTGCTGGAGGTATAAGGATGGTTTGAAGGTGTTTTTAGTTCATAATTGAGGTGAATTAGATGTTAGATTCATTAGGTTAGGGGCTTATGTTATTTTGGATACGTTTCGGCTTAGATTTCGGTCTTTTCGCCTTAGTTTTTAGTAGTTTTGTGGAAGGTTAATGTGGTTGTTGTGTTGAGCATGTTCTGATGTGTATATGCTCTGTTTTTAATGTGTAGAGTAAGTTCAAGAAGTCCTTTAAGTATCTGGTGCGTTTGGAGTTTGTAAAACTAAATTTGATTTTGATATAACAATTAAATAGAAGGACTATTCTTTGAAATAATTTTAAGTCCCTAAGTCAATATTTTTTTTTATTTCAAGTCAAACAAAGATTTTAAAAGAAAATTCTAAGTGTTTTTGCACGATAGTATCGAACCATGGTTCGATACCCTTGGATTTTTAAAGCCATGTTCTTATGTTCAAGAACAGGTATCGAACCACCATTCGAAACAAAGGAGCTCACTGCCAGCCTCTGTTTCAAAACACCATTCGATACCTTTGGATTTTCAAAGCCATATTTTTTGTGTTCAAGAACATGTATCGAACCACCATTCGAAACAAAGGAGCTCACTGCCAGCCTCTGTTTCGAAGCATGGTTCGAAGCACTTCGTGCATTTTTTAAGTATTTTAAAATCTATTAAAAATAGACCCTTGGTATCGAACTGTGGTTCGATACCACCCTTAATCCCAACGGCTAATTTTGCATTAAATGTTTTGACCGTTGGTGGTAGTTAATTTTTTGATTGGTGGTTAGCCTGTTCCGAAGCATGGTTCGATACCAACCTTCACAGTTTCAAAAAGGTATCAAAGCATGGTTCGATACCCCTTGGTTTAATGCACAACGGCTCTTTCTATTCTTGGTCTGTTTCGAAACAGGTAGTACGTGTTTCGATACCGCCTGTTGCAGAGTGCATTTATGGTGGGAAGCTGAAGTCTAAACGGCCATATTTATGTTCCCAACAACCACAACGGATAGAAATCAATGAGATGGTATAAAATGAAGCAATTTCAACAGCATTAAGGACTATTGAACCTCAAGCAACATCCAAGCACACAAATCCAACTCAAAGCACTTCATTGCATATTTTAGCCTCCCAACTTGTGTATTTCACTTTGATCAGTTGTAATTTAAGTTTGGGGAGAGTTTGTTTGTATTTGGGGCTATTATTTCTTGTGCGAGAATCCTTCTTAGCCAAACCAAATCTCTTGTAACACCTTATGAGGTCTAAATCAATTTTGGGTAGAAAATTTATTTGCTTGTAAAGGTTATCCCTTGAACCTAGAAAAATGTTGAATTCAATAGTGAATTGGTTTAAAAATCCTTAGTGGGAGCTAAGGTAGTGGATGTAAAGCTTGTTCGAAGCTTGAACCACTATAAATCATTGTGTTTCTTATTTCTCAATTTATACCGAAAATCTCCTACCAAATTTTTTTTTAATATCTAATTCACCCCCCTCTTGGCCATTATTCAACGTCGATCAACTCAACAGAGTTGCCGTTGGAGCATCGGTGAAGGCTTGTTTCGCTTATCAGTGAGTGAATTTTGGTTAAAAGCGTTTCGTAATCGAACGATTCTATTTTGGGATTATGGAATAGTGTTAAAACTTTCCTTAGTTCAAGAGTAAGTGTACTAAGGTTTTTGATGCATTTTCCTAAGTTTCGGCTATTTGGTAATGGCTTTGAGAAAAATGTTTTCATAATGATTTTGTTGAAAATGCGTAACTTGGATTTTGAAATGATGCATGCATATGTTATTTGGTGTAAATACATGGTTTAGAAAGACATTCATGGCTTATGGAAGCATGAAAATGAATTGGAATAGTATGTGGTTATTTGCCTTACATTTGATTAAGCCGTTGAGCATGATTTGGTTTACTTGATGAACATATTATGAGTGCATTATGGGCATCAAGTTAACATGCATGATTGGAATGATATTGGCTTAGTGACACTGACTATAGTTACGAATACAAATGACATGTCATTAGGATTAAGTGCGCTATAAAGATTATGAGAATAATGATGTTGCCTACATGTAAACAAAGGTGACACTAACTATAGTAAAATTGTCAACTATTAATGGAAGATTAAATATGGGACATTAGATAATAGGTTTTAACAAGTGACAAGCTTTGGAGCCTTGGATCATAGGGGTAAAACGATCATTTCTATGTATAAATACTATAAGCACTACGATGCTATATTTATGTATACTTAAAGGTTGAATATACAAGAGTATTTTGGTACATATTAAAGCACTTTGGTGCAACTTTTATACATACTCAAGGTTGGGAATATGAGAATTAGGGATGTAAAAAGTTGACCCGACTTGAAAACTTAACTGAAATATGTTCGGTTTAGAATCTGATTTGATCCGAGGATGTAATGATCCTTACCTGATTGGACTTGTTACTGTTGTAATTGAACCTGACTTGCATCCGACTGAGAACGATCCAAAACCGACCTACACCCGATTGAGAACGATCCAAAACCGACCTACACCCGACTGAGAATAATCCGAACCCAATTTGAACCTGTTACTATAAACCCAAAACCCAAACCCGAGTCTAACCTAGTAGATAACCGATATTACCCGACTAAATCCACCTTAGACCTGATTTTACCCGACTTGTTTTGAACCCAACATGTTTTGAATTTGATCTGATAATTGATCCGACTTATTTTGAACCAAACATGTTATTGACCTGAACTAATATTAACAAGACTTGATATTTACATGACATATAATTAGGGATATTTATGGTTTGATTAATTAAATTATTAAACTTAGGACCTATTTACGCTAAACTAAAATTTAAAAAGCATAAATTATGAATATAATTAAAAGAATTTTAAAATTAAATATAATTTTTTATTAAATTAATCTTGAGAATCAATTGAATTAAACTAAAATAATTGATAAAAAAACAATTGATAAAAAAAAAGAAAAAGATAAAATTTTGGAAGAAAATAAGTTACTCATTTTTTAAATTTGAGAATAATTTATTTTTAGTTTAAAATTTTAAAAAGAATATATGTCACCAAAATTTTAGAGAAAAATAAAAAGAAACTTTGATTCTCTTATTTTAATACTTTGAGCAAAATATATTAAAAAACAATATAACAAATTTAACAGCTTGTAGATATAAATGAAAACAATATTTTTAAAACTTAAACTTACTACTTTAATATATGTTAATACATATAATTCTATTATGTTAATATGCATAAAAATGATAAGGTAAATTATATGTATTAATATTTATTTACAATAATATGTATATTAAATTATACTTAAATATAGATTATTGATTTATTAAGTGTATTTTAACGTATAATAATTTTCACGTGTAGGTTAAAACAAAGCTTAAGAAAAAGAGTCGTTCACCATCTATATATTTTAAGAATATATTATTATATTTATAATAATACATTTATTTTTTTATTTGAATGTAATAGAAAACATGTATACTAATTATCAATAGATTACCTAACAATTAGTTATAGTTTTTAATCACTTATTGTTGGAAAATAGGTGGTTAATCTAAGAAAATAATAATAAAATAAAAGAATTTAAATTATTATTATTTAAACGAACAGTAAAATAAAAACATAATAAATAAGTTTCGATCAAACCAAGTTTTGATTGAAAAACGGAATCGAGTTGAGATATGCCAGAAGCAGTTTCCTTAAGACAGATTTTCTGCCACTCCGATGGTGTCGAGTTGTTTGGTAGTCTGTCTCCCAAGATACAACAACTAGAAGAACTCCGAACAATAGCACTTCTGTCGAATTCTCGAACTGCTCTTGCCTTTGCCGATCACTGAGAGAAAATTAGAGGAGAGAAAATGTTTTTGAGATGAGTAAAACAGAGAAAATCAACTCATATTTATAGTAGAATACTAAAGCAACAGTGGTCTAAATTTCTCGAATTAAGATCCGAAAAATCTAGGATTAATTGTCAATTATCCGGTATTTAATTCAAATTAAATACCATAATTAACAATTACCTCTCTAATTATCTAGAGCAGCTAACTGCTAATTAATTTAAATTTAATTCTAAATTAAAACTCTTTTTTGGATATTTTCAAAAAATAAATTAAGGAAAAATATGCACAACAGGTAAAATATCCGTAAGCCTCGGAAAAGCCTGACCGGTCCGGACATTCACGTCGCCCACGTCGTGCACCCTAACACAAGAGTTGATTCATTCAATGACAACTATATAGGTAAGTGTATATAAATACTTCCCACTTTATTTATTCAATATGGGATAATGGGATTTTTCATTCCTTATTTTATTCCAACCTTCTTACTTTGAGAATCAATTTCTCATTCACCACTCAATTTTGAGCATATGAGCTGTCGTTGTAAATATCTCGCGGAGTAGAATAGAAATCAATAATTTCTTTATTCGAATACTCATCTTTACAATTCCAAAACATGCCTCAAAGTTGGTCATTTCTCACTGTTTTTTCAACAATCCCCCACATGAATGAAATTGATGTTTTTATCAAAATATTTTGGCACAATGTGGTGATAGGCTCTACGCTTGATAGATGCATAGGATAGGTAGGTGTCCACCTTTAAACCTTCCCTTGTGAAAGTATATTTACTTTACTAGCTAATCAGTAGACGCGATGTCCTTGAACTGTCAGTCATTGGTGTAAACGATGACATACTTCACACACATATCTCTCTAACAAGAGATACAGCTCTCATGGTTATGCCCTTATGGTCATGGGCATCTCTTGGTTCTGCGAGAGTATAGAAGAACTATGACCAATAGTCTTCTTGAAGCGACCCCACTTCACTCTAACATGGGTGAGTTATGTTGCTCGGCTCACTAAAGCACACAATGGTCATTAAAAGCTTTTGCTTAAACTTTACCAAATTTTTGTCATTATTCACATCATAGGAATGGACTTGGGGAAGGACCCCTATAGTGACCGCTCAGGTCTATGCAATTAGGTTGTCCCTTTGAACCTAGATCTTGGGATCTCCAGTCAACTAGGTAGGGTTTTTCCTTCATAGCGCCTTTATTTTTCAAGGGCTTTAGTCACATTTCTTTAGATGTTTTCTCAGCTTAATCTCAATTTAACCTTTTAGGTTATTGGATCCACAATGTTATCCTTTGATTTTATCAAATCAGTAAAGTGATAACTCTATTTGAGATCAGTTTTCTAACAGTATTAAATTGATGACTCATACTTCTTAAATTATCGTTGCTCATAAAACTACGTTCTCTACCAATAAACATTGTTGGTACATGCTCAGGCCATTCATGAATCTCCTCCAAGACATTTTAAAGTCATTTGACTTTTTCTAGAATTGTCTGGATCTCAAACTCAGATTCTATTTTGAATCTGGTTATAAACGTTTGTCTTGAGAAAACATATGACATAACTTATTCATTCGATGTGAAAATATTCACTTACATCGAAGAATATTTATGGAATAATGCTTTACAATTTTGAGTAGCTCTGAGATATCTCAAAATTCTAACAATTATTATTTAGGGTTTGACCTTGGATTATTATGTAAATTTGCTTAAACTGCTCACAGAGAAAGCACTACTTTGTCTAGTATAATACACTTAGATTGTATATGAAATTTGTATATTCTATTTCAATAAGTATTGACTCGTATTTAGAGTTTTGGCTATACCGGAAACTTCCTAGTGAAACTTCTTTGTCCATGTAGTGTGACTTTGTCAATATGAGACCTTCAAGTGATTGTTTGATTTGGATATCCAGAATCAAATCTATCAATCTCATATTTACCGTATCAATCTTTAATTGATAGGTCTTTGGTATATTTACCATTTCATCAACATAAGATTGTATATCCTAGTTAGTTTGACAAATCATCCTTTGTCACACTTACTTGTCATCATGACAATATCTTTGTTCAACCATTTATTGAATATGTGGACACTTTTTCATACTCATAGTTCGTTTTACGAAACTTGGATCAACTTCTCTAGGAAGTACATTTTTTAAAGAGTGAATCATTCTTTTTTCATTATCATATTTTTCTACAAAATTGATATTCATTGCTATGTTTCACATAGCTAATACAGTCCACTTATTTTCATTTTCTTTGGTAATAGAATATTACCTTGGCGTGACACCCCACATTTTTATATAGTTGTAGGAAGGTTTTATTTCCTTCTATAACTCATATGGTGTCTCGCACTTAGTTGATAGAACAACTCCCCCACATGTTAGGCACATTCTAAAGAAGTTATCTTCAAAATCATTGTACCTTTGGATGTTGTAACATAACTCATATAGAGTTTCTCCTCAAATTAATCAATTTGGGTTTCAACATCCTTCTTATAAGGAATCATTTTCATATATCAACTTTCCTTTTAAGCAAAACTGAATTATTCTATCATGAAGGTAATTTTATGACTTTCAAACAATTGTTCGTCATATCAATTATTATGAAAAAATTTATCATAATATTGATTTTATTTGGAAATATAGTCCAAAGACTTATTTCATATCTCATAAAATTTAAGTATTTTCTCATGAAATTTAGCTTCTTGAGATATACCGCCTACTTTGTGGCTTGAAGTCATTTTTGACTTTCAATATATTTGCTCTAGCAATATTTTCATAGTAACATTTGCTTAGCAAAATATGGTAATCATATTTACCTCATTCTATGTAGCACTAGGAGAATTTTCTTTTTGATCAAGTTTATCATGATCAAATTTATATCTTTGTTGTCACATTTTGAAATTCTTCCTCATGAATTTCATTGATTGTGTAACATAGTCACAATTATAATATTATAAATTTGTTAAACATCAGAAATTTAGTCAAAGACTAAAAATCAGAAATAAAATTATAATTTCCAACTTTTGTTAGGATAGGATTTTAGTTTACTAAAATCCTAAAACAAAAGTTCACAAGGTTTTAATTGAAAGAATAATAATAAACAGTGCACCAGGTAGGTAACTTATGATAAGAGAGGTGGTGCATTAGGCACACTTAAGAACCAAGTCATTTCAAAGAACCAATCCTAGACATGTACTTTCAAATTTTCTTTCAATCACCCTTTTATGGAAGTTCTTGAAATCATTCAAGTTTGAGTGATCAATTAAGTCACTGTCTTGAAAATAACTTTCTTGAAATCATTCAAGTTTGAGTGATCAATGCTACTTCTACTAACAAATTCTCTTAAAACAGATTTGTTCACTTCGTTTGAAAATGGGATCAAGTAAATTCGTTATAACGGTAGGAATTAAATTTCTGAAAACTGTATCTTAATTTTCAACATTCACATGAAATAAATTCACTGATTTATTTTCAAGTTAGAATCACGAAAGATTCTCAAATAAATCTAATAATAAGATTTTTTCAGAAAATAAATTTGTGATTTATTTTTCTTTCAAAATTAGAATCAATGCAAGATTCTCTCAAAGAAATAAATTCATTGATTTGTTTCTCTTATATCTTCATTTTAAAATATTGGGATTAAAAACCCAAATGAAGATATCAAAACAACTTAGTTCTTCAAAAAGAATTAGTCTTTTTTTTAAATTTCTTTGATTATTGTTTGGAAGATCAAGTAAATCCGTTAAAATAGTAGGAAATAATTCTCAAAACAAATTATTTACGAGATATTTGTTTTCAAAAAAATCAAGAAATTATTTGTGTTTACACTTTCCCAAGAAAAATTATTAATTAAAAATAATAATCCAAAGTGTTTTCAAACACAAATAATAATTATCTCAACAATTATTATTTCATATAAAAAGGAGATATTCCTTTTTAATGTAATACAACATTAAGGTCAATATTATTTTTAAAATAAATAAATTGCCTTAAATATAATAATAACAAAATATTATTATCAAATTAATATCATACTTTATGATATTAAAATTACCATATTAAATACACACATGTATTTATTAAATCATTAAGGAATATTACCTTAATGAAATATTCATTTATATGGTATTATCACAAAATACCATAAACTAATTTAAGGAATCCATGATTACCTTAAATTTAAATATATGGTTTTAATATTACCATATTTCATATCAAATAAGCAATTTAATTCTATATTGAATAAATGTTTTACTTGATCAATAGACAATATTGTCTAACGTCAAACCTTTATTTCCATGAATAAGGTTTTACCAATACATTTAACTATGTATTTCCATAAGGTAAAAATTAAATTTATCATATTCATTGTTTCTCTTTTAATAAAGGAAACAAACCTGTAATTAATTTTAATTCCAATAAATCGAAAATTAAATTTCCGTTTATTTGATTTTGGTATTTCACAAAATCCATAATGACAATTTCTGTTGAACAAATTTGTCCCACTTTTGAGATTTTAGTAAACCCGTTTAAAAACGGCAGGACAATTCATGAAACAAATTGTTTGCTTTCTCATTTTTATTCCGAAGAATAAATTCACCACATTCGGTTTTATCATCCGAGTATTCTATTCGTCACTATAAAATTTCTCAAAAGAAAAATTATTAGTACGAAGAATAATACACATTATTTCTAAAATAATATTTATTAAATATAATAAATATTATAAAAGAAACAAAACAAACAAAATGCCTTAATTTAAGGACTTTATCACGTTTTGAAAACCTCCAATATTGGAAGTTTGCACTCAACCACGATTATGGGTGATTCTCACGTAATTTTCGTTGAACAAGGGTATCTCAATTTCCTTATTGTCGCATGACTACAACAGCAACAAAAAAAAAATAAGGCAACCAAAGATTTCACATCGGAAACCTTGAACCACAGAGGTTCGCACGGTGTAAACAATTTTCTTGATCAGATATTTGTTCGTCTTGGATCTAACCATAAAAATTTATCTTAAGATTGTTGGACAATAAAGGACTAATCTAAGAAAATAATAATAAAATAAAAGAATCTAAATTATTATTTAAACGAACAGTAAAACAAAAATATAATAAATAAGTTTTGATCAAACCAAGTTTTGATTGGAAAACGAAATCGAGTTGAGGCATGCCGGAAGCAGTTTCCTTAAGACAGATTTTTTGTCACTCCGATGGTGCCGAATTGTTTGGTAGTCTGGCTCCCAAGATACAAAAACTAGAAGAACTCCGAACAGTAGCACTTCTGTCGAGTTCTCGAACTATTCTTGTCTTTGTCGATCACCGAGAGAAAATTAGATGGGAGAAAATATTTTTGGGATGAATAAAACAGAGAAAATCAACTCATATTTATAGCGGAATGCTAGGGCAACAGTAGTCTGAATTTTCCGAATTAAGATCCGAAAAATCTGGGATTAATTGTTAATTATCCAGTATTTAATTCAAATTAAATATCATAATTAACAATTACCTCTCTAATTATCCAGAGCAGTCAACTGTTAATTAATTCTGAATTAAAACTCTTTTCTAGATATTTTCAAAAATAAATTAACGAAAAATATGCACAACGGGTAAAATATCCATAAACCTCGAAAAGACCAAACTAATCCAAACATTCACATCACTCTCATTGTACACCCCAACACAAGAGTTAAATCATTCAATGACAATTATATGGGTAAGTGTATATAAACACTTCCCACTTTATTTATCCCGTCAATATGAGATAATAGAGTTTCTCATTCCTTACTTTATTCCAACCTTCTTACTTTGAGCATCAATTTTTCATTCACCACTCAATAATTTTGAGCATATGAGCTACCATTGTAAAGATCTCGCGGAGTAGAATAGAAATCAATAATTTCTTTATTCGAATCCTCATCTTTACAATTCCAAAACATGCCTCAAAATTGGTCATTTCTTACTGTTTTTCCAACACTTATAACTAAAATATAGTTGATTTATTAATTTATACGTTGTGGATTTTAATATTAATAGGTCTAATTATGCTTTTAATATAATAAGATCAAATTATTAGTAGCTAATTGTTTATAATAGAGAGTGTTAAAATTTGTATAAAAGTTATGTATATGTTGTGTGTTTGAAAAAATAGTAAAATTTTCGAGATTTAAATTTTAAAGTAAATCTTATATGTATGAACTGAAAATTTAGAATTATTTTTTTGATAAAAAATTTTGATTGATTTTGAAATTTATATTAAAAGATATGAATTTTTAACTGTTAGTAAATAAGAAAATATAGCTATAAATTTTTGAAAATTATACACTATACCATGAGTTTAGAAATTTGTTTAATTTTTTATAATAAATTTAAATTAATAATTTATATATTTAAAAAAATCAGACATGCAATTTTTAGTGGGAGAAGAAGGTTTACCTAAAATTGCAATCTTATCGGCAAATTTTCATAGCCCTGCGAAAGAATTTGAACCTATCCGCTAAGTTTTATGGTCCTTACAAGGTCATTGAAAAAATCAGGTCAGTAGCATATCGCTTAGAATTACCCAACACTCTAAATTATACCTGGTATTCCATGTGAGCCTTTTGAAGAAAAAAAATAGGGCCAAAGAAGCTTATCTCGCAGGAACCTCTTGATATTACCGAAGATGAGCAAGTAAAGTTATTTCGTGACCTGGTTCTAGAAAAACGCATGGTGCAAACAGTGACGCAGTTGCTGGTTCAGTGGTCTAATTTAAGGACTAAGAATGTTATTTGGGAGGATTACAGTGTGCTCAAGGTTCAATTTTTTAAATTCGATCTTTGGGGACGAAGATATTCTAAAAAGGAGAAAAATGTGATTATAGAAGATGAAAAATGATTGAAATTAGGGTTCGATGGGAAGGATTTGAAGAATTTTAAAGAAGAGGGATTTCAATCAAGAGTTAATCAATAGTAAAATGGGAGAGATTAATCAGTCGCATACAATTGAGATGACATTTATAAAGAATGACACCGTTTTAGATGCTGAGAAGTATAACACGATTTTGTAAGAATCAGGAGACATATTTAATGAAAGAAGGGGTTGAATTTGTGGAGCCTAACATTAATCAAATTATTAGAGTTATTTATTTTTTATTTTTGTTGTTAATTTTATTATTTGCCAGCTGTACAAAAATAGAATATGGACTAAATTCTGGAGTCTATAGGGTCTCTATTGAGCTGAGTTGCTTTTTTAGCTTTTACATGAATGGAAAAACATTTCTATCATGAGGTCTTTTCTCTCTAAATTCCTACAATCCTTTCTAATTCTTAAGCAAATCGCTACACAGGGAGTCTTCGTTTCTTCTCTTCCCTTCTATCTTTTCTTTTTGGTATGTCAGATACAAGAAAACAGAAGTGGAAGTATGAAAATGGAGAAGATCGGACTTTCGGTTACCCAGAAAAAGCTTATATAATTTCTTGTTTTTTTCATTGAAATTCTCGGTTTACAATGGTTTCTTTTTGTTACCATGGTTGGCCCCCATAATTGTTTACAATCGTTTTCCTTATAATCTGTCCCATGACTTTTCTTTTACAACATTTCTGGTTCTGGGTCAAGATAGCTTTTTCGGAATCCATGTCCTTTTGATCTGATGCCATTTGTTTAGTCCCTTCAGCTTGCCAGAAATGGCCTTTGCCCTATTTAAATTTTAAGATTTGATACAACCCTTTTCTTAGTTTTGCAGGCGACGGACGGTCGTATGGTGGCAGAAGACCTGTCAGAAGAACGATCAGGAGAAACGAGGAGTCATTTTGAGATTCGAACAGCCATGCGCACGTAAGAAGCCCACTCGACAGACGTGTGGGGAAGGTTCTAAAATTTTCAGCCTGGTTTGATCCGGTTCGTTGGTCCTCCCTCCAAATCGATCTCCATTGCTGGCAGCTGTAGACAAAAGATAGATGGTTAGGGCTTTTAGGTAATGGATTAGACTCGAAATGGGACTTGTAAATAATTAAACATGGGTCTTGTAATTTAAAAAGGACTTGAACTTGATTTTATTTATTTATTGAGTTTTTATATTTAATTTGGGCCAATACATATTACTAGCAATATAATATAACACCTCATAAAATAGTACCACACATATCAAACAACATACATCTACGCGAAGAATACATAAAGATAATAGAACATGCATGATGCAACACATAAGTAAAGACACATACAAAAGTAACAAATGCCAAAATAGTAGCACACGCATGTAAAGACATATAGATTATATGACACATATACATTAAATAAACACATACGATAACAACTATAATAAACTGAAGGCCATGATTTGTTTTTGTTTTGTTTTTTATATTATTTTTTTAAAGTAAAATTTAAAGTGAGATTAAAAATGAGTGATTACATCTGATAATCTTTCCAATTCTAAAGTCTTCATCCAAATCTCTTGGTCAGCATGTTCCACATATGACTCGGATTCTAATTTATGATCCGTGACATATACTTAACACTAAAAATATGAAATTTCATATATTAACTTTAAATTATAGACCATGGACCCTAAAATTAAACTCTACATATTAAACTTTAAATCTTAACATTAAATTTTAAATTTAATGATATACATAAAACACTAAAAATACAAATTGTATTCATTTCAAACCTCCTAACGCATTTATATTGAGTTTATCTCGAAATTTTGTATCTTGTACTCAATTTAAGGTGCTAGGGTGCCTTGTATTTTTGATGGTTCATTCAATCGTGGAATGGCAAAAAGGTTCAAAGGATGAGTAAATAGAAGCGTAAATTATTGGTATTTTTATGTCGGGATATTTGATAAAAATCATTTATCTTATTTTTAATGATTTTTTTTATGTTTTAATACTAAAAACTTAAATTTTCATTCACAAATTTAAATTATAAATCTTAAATTATGAATTTTAAACCTAAAAGTACACCCTACTCTTAATTTTCTAAACACTAACTTTAAACCTTAATCATAAGTCTAATTTTTTCAGTGCGAGTACTGTAGCGACCCTTTAAATAATTTAAAAATTAAAATTAGAAGTGTAATAAAAGAAGTGTTGTTAAAAAAAAGATCACCAGTGAAAAGTGAAAAATTAGGGATTTGAACCTAAAAATTTAAAAAGGAGATTAAAATCTAGGGTTTAAAATAGAAATTGGGATAAAAATTGAAATTAGTGATTGGAATTTTGAAATTAGGGATTTGAATTTTAAAAAGGGAATTTTTGAATTAAAGTTTAAAAATTTAGAGAAGGATTTTATAAAGATTTAAAAAAAAGTTTTGGAAGAAGGATTTAAAAAAATTGGAGTCGCCACCAGTCACTTTTGGTAGACTGGACATCGAGAAACCAGAGATTCGAAATGGTTAGGATTCGAGAGTCGGTTACGGTTTAAAACGGTATTAGCGTTGAAAACCGCTCAAAAATTGACACCTTTAAAGTAACCGCTTAATTAATTTTGGATTTTATGATTTAAAGTGACATTTAAATTGATATCTATTTACGATTCGAATTTATTTTAATTTTATCGTATCTTTATCCGAAGATAACGCATACATCGCCACCACTACATTTGGTAAGGCGGACCCGTTACGATCAAATAAAGATATAATTAATTAGGTTCATTAATTAAAGACGTGAGTTTGAGTGAAATAAATGAAACAATACATACAAATAAATAGCAACATAACAAAGCATGACAAAATGAATGTAAAGCATAATAAAATAAATATATACAACATGAATAATAAAGATAAATATGAACATGATATAATAATGTAAATAAAATATTCAACATATATGTGCCAAAAATAAAAACATGGATAAAATGTAAAACAAGTATGTATAAAATACATTACAAGCATAAATAACACATGCATATACGAATAAATACAAAGTATAATAAATAAATATGTAAAAAAAACATATAAATAATTAAACTATATGATTAAAAATGCATGTCACATGGCATGGTAAAAAAATGATATAATAAAATGAATATATAAATAAAATAGAAAATAAATACATAATATAAACTAAAAATGTCACTGGAAGTGACCAAATTGAATAAAAACAGAAACTTAGAAGCCCTCAAAACGTTATTTTAAAACGAGGAATGGCTTAAAAAAAGGTTACAAAACACGGAGGGGTTTCGAAGAGAATTAAACTGTTTGAAACTATGCCAATATGACCGAATTAGTGGCTAAAATAAAAGACAACAAAATTTAAAGGACTTCGAAGAGAAGTAAAAAGGCCATTTTAAAATTAAGAGATGAATATAAAACATATTTGAAATATCAGAAAAGCCTCCCCTTTGTATTTTTCATTCGAAAACCTTTAAGCAAGAGAGATTTTCTCTGCTTTGTTCATCTGAGTTCCAGAAAACATGAGCACCATGGGTGTTCTTCATGAAACCCAGAAAATCGTCCTTCTTTTCCAGATTTCGGCCACCATCGGCGGTGGTCGGAGAAAATAAACTCCTCTTTTTTAAAGCTTTTCGAAACCAAAATTCAAAGTCACCCTCTTTTTCCAACTTTAAACGACGAAATCAGTTGAAAGAAAGTATTTTTATCTTAAAAAACCAAAAGGAGAATCTTTCCGATTCGAAAAGCAAGGCAAGAAAAAGATTCTTCTCTCTCCTCGGCTCACCAACGACGCCCCTTGTTGCCGATCGAAGGAAAAACGAAGAAAGAAGGGAGACTCGAAACGGTTTGAAGGTAATAAAAATCCAAGCTTTCTTTTCGGTTTGTTGCATACAAGAAAAAACAAAGGATTTACCTCTCGAAATGCTTTTGTTGTATTGATTGAGAATGGAAAAAAAAACCTTACAAGGATGTTGGTTTCGGTTTTTAAAGCCAAATTACATAAAAAAATAAAAAAGAAAATAATCTTTGAAAATTTTTGTCGATTTTTGCGTTTTGGCTCTGTGATTGTCGAATGGTTCCCTCTGAAATTTTGGTCAATATGCTCTATCATATTGTTGAATTGTCTCTGAACTTTTTGGTATAATGAACCTCTAAAATTATTGGTGTCGATTATCTTCTGATTTTGATGCGAAAATCGTACTGAAACTAACATTCTTTTGTTTTTTGCATGACATCATCGTCGGAGAGAGAAGGGGACCATCGTCGGAGGGACGTCGGACGATGACCGAAATTCGAAGAGACGATCGGAAGCTGAGGAGTCTCTCACGTGGTCATCACTCGCGCGCGTGGGGCATGAAGCGTCATCGTGTGGGGCGCGTGCAGTGTTCTGGAACCTTCTCTTGTTTAATCTCGGACGTTGAATCTAAATTAGATCCAACGGCCACCAAAGAGCTGCACATAGGATAAACAAGGGTTAGTCTAGGGTTTTTGTAACCGGTTGTGGGCCGGTTGTAAAGGAGCATGGGCTTAATAATTTTTTTGGGGCTTATATTTATTTATTTTTGGATTTTAATAAAAGTTGGATTTATATTTAATTTGTAATGGACTGTTTAAATTAATTTATAACAATGGATTGTTGTTTTATTAATATGGGTTTTAATTTAATAATCTGATTTTGTTCATTTTAATTACTTTAATTAATAATAATAATAGAAAAATAAAATAAAAACCAAAAATCAATAATAATAATAATAATAATAATAATAGTAATAATAATTAACAATAATGACAACAACAAATGAAAAAGAAAAGAAGTATATGTATATAATAATTACGGTAAAAATAAAATTAATATAATAATAATAAAGGAATAAAATTTTAAATATTAATAATAAAAACAAATTTACCGAAAATTAAAACTAAAAATAAATGTATCTTTAGCTTTTTTTAAAATAAAATAACAAATATAATATTATATGTATTTATAAAATTAAAGGAAAATAATACATAGAGTATTTATTGTATTTTTTGATTAATAATTACAAATTCAAATATTTAAGTAAAAATAAAACTCGTGTTTAATACCCTAAATAAAATTAATGATTATAAGTATAAAAAACCGAAAATCAACCTAAGATTTTGATTCATACTGGGTGCCTTTGCGGCTTCCCGCACCCTTGTGTGAATCACTACAAATCTATGGAGACAAAGCGAGTCCAATATTTTTGTCACACACTACTAGACGTGTTGTACCCGAAATCCCTTAAAAACACGTGAAATAAATTATAGACAACCATATGGTGTGGGAGTCATTATTTGGCATCAAGAAAAGAGGAGAGTACACAAGATAAAAACAAGTCATCTGAAGTATTGGGAAAGAGTCTCACAAAGGAAACAAAAGTGAAAAACGTTGAAATTAGGGGATTGAAAGAAAATAATAGATTGAGCATAGGCTTCCAGATGGGGCAGATTTTGTTCAAACGTGGACTTATTTTGGTGGGATTTAGGACAATTTTTATCGACCACCACCCACGAGACATAGTGTTTTTTTTTCATTTTAATTATCAAATTAGCATCATTCAGTAATTATTTTAGGGATATAATAATATCTGTTTTTGATAGATTTCGATTCAGTCTAACTCATATGAAGTGGAATTTTAATATTGAAATTGGGTTTCGGGGCGGAGCAGATTAATGATTAAAATTTTTGAATTTAGATTAGAATTGAATTTAGGGTTTAAAATATCTGACTTGTCCTAATTTGGTATATATTATATTTAATATTATTATTATTTAAGATGGGATTGGTTTTAGTCAGTTTTTTATTCAAATAAGTGAATAATGAAAATGACTTCAAGTTAGGTTATATTTTTATTATATCGGGGTTGAGTTGAATTAAAAGAAGATCTATTAAAAATAAAATCAAAACAAATTTGAATATATTAATTTATTATTCGGGGTAACAAAACCCCGTCTTATATGACATTGAATCAAAACCATAGATAGGTCATGGCATCTCCGAGACACAGTAATTTTGGGTATGTGACATTGGCAGCACATCCAACCCAACAATGCTATCTTGAATTTATTTTCGTATCTTCGGGTAGAATGTGTGACCTTGTTACTGCATCATGAAAGCTTCTTTCCCCAAGATTGCCAACAACAAGCCAAAACAAAAGTACGTAGTTTTCACTGGTAAATTTTGAATCCCTTTCAAGGAAGAATTGATAATTTCAGTCATGTGGACAGTTCTAAAACTGAAATCGTATACATTAGTCCATTTATTTGAGAACTTGTGTATCGTGCTTGTAGCCCTCAAAATTTCTCTCCCACAATTTTTATAAATTTTGTTTAAATTTATATTGAACTAGTTCGCACCTTAAAACACGATAAAATTTATAAGTTATAAAGAAATGTAACAATCTGTATAATAAACTTTCATTCGTCGTTCTAGTTATACCGTCCATGGAAGTTTGAGTCTATGTGATGTACGTAGAAATGTTTGGAGATTCAAACAAACTCCCCAATGATTTTATTATCCCGTCTCGATTTGAGATCAAACATACTCAATCCTAATTTCTTATAAATACTGAAGACCATTTGTTCAACTATTCTATTTTTGTTTAAGAACCATGTTAGCGTCTATATATATTTCTTTTGGGTAGTAGTTTGAGTGGAACTAATGAAATAATTAGGTAATAAATTTATTAAAATTAATAATATAATAGTCAAACCGACAATAACTCATAATGGACTGATAATTGTTTGGTTACACAAAATAATATTAATATAAAAAATATATAAAGAACTAATTCTTCTTGATTTATCATACTAATTATAATTTTAATTAATAAAAATTATTTATTATATTATATTTTTATTATAACGTAATCAATCGAAGGTGCAAATAAAAGGAAGAAATAAACAAGAATAATCGTAAAATATTGAAATCAGAGAAAACCAAGCTAGATTAAAGTTTAAAATATGTTGAGGCATGCGAATGTAGTTTTCTTGACACAAATTTTAAACACTCCGCGGTGTTTGAGTTTGTTTAGTCGTTCATCTCCTAGGATACAACAATAAATAGATCTTCGATAAAAGCACGAAGTGTAAAGATTTCGAACCGAAACTCTTATCTTTGCCTTATCACCATGAACAAAAACGAGAGAAAGAAAAAGGTTTTTGAATGAGTTGAAAACTGAAAATCTCGTTCATATTTATTGGAAAAATTAAGTAAAAAAAGAGAAATATTCTAAATTAATTTTTATTGATATTTCTCTTTTTGATTTCGAAATGGATGAAATTTGGGAGAATAATCAAAACGACAATAGTTACAATATAGGTGAAGGATGTCACGTACAAACGGTAACCTGAGTGAAAGAGGTTATCTCTATACAACTTAAATAAAAACCGTTACATATTGGTGATATTTATCTTATAATATTTTTTAAAATTTATTAGATATGTAAAAAAATATAAATATACCACCTATGGGAGGTGTTTATTATCTATTTTGTAATAAATTCTGAAAAAACCCAAATATTTTTATTTTTCTTAAATATAAATCTAAAGTAGATTATTTTCTTTGTTTTAGCGATATAATTAATTTTTTTTATTTTTTTAGATAAATGACACTTTATTTATCCAAGAAAGAGAAGAGGTGAGATTATAATGATCTAAAATGATTTTCTTTAACATCTTTAAGTGTTTTTATAGTAATATTTAATTTTTAAGTCATAAATTTATATACGTATATTTGAAATGAGAAAATGTGAGATTTTGAAAAATATACTCTTAATAAGTCTAAAATATGATTTAACT
The DNA here is from genome assembly GCA_035048815.1 of Abelmoschus esculentus. Classification (NCBI taxonomy): domain Eukaryota; kingdom Viridiplantae; phylum Streptophyta; class Magnoliopsida; order Malvales; family Malvaceae; genus Abelmoschus; species Abelmoschus esculentus. Next base: position 11,891,833 of record JAUCBN010000016.1, on the reverse strand, counting down.
AATATAAAAATAAAAAATATTTTAGTTAATCAACCAAATATACTTATTTCTATATAAAATACTTAACATTCAAATCTTTGTGAAGAAAAAAAAAATTCTAATGAACTTGAGATGATTCACTGAACCAAAATTTGTTTCCACGTACTAACGGAAGCTGTTCGTTTAAACCCTTTCACATTTTTCTCGTCCAATCCCTGTGCCACTGCTAGGGAACCTAAAGAGTCGTGACGGCACCAAATGTTAAACCTTGCCATGGGCATGCTGCCAAGTGCCAAGCGCCAAGCAGATCATCAATAAATTCAAATATTAACATATACCCTTCACTCAAGGCACAATGCCGGGTCATTAAATGATTATCATGCAGTTAAGTGTATATAAATATTTTTCACTTCATTTATTTTGTCCATATAGAATAAGGAGTTTTGATTTTTTACTCTATTCACAAACTACTTACTTTGAACATTAACTTCTCATTTATCATTAAACTATTTTAAGCATAGAAATTCTTTGGAAAGATCTTATAAAATAAAATAAAATCCAATAAATTCTTTACTCGTATCTTCATCTTTATTCTTTCGAAATATAACTTAAAATTATTTATTCTCATTGTTTTTTCAACAATTTTATGTTAGTTTCTCGACTAGTGAATATTTATTAATATTTAATATATATTATTTAAAAAAGTATTTTTCTAAATTATTATATAATGGAAAAATGACAAAAAAATAATATAATAAATCATTTTTATCGGTCGAAACCATAATTAATCCGATAAATTAAACTCATGATATAAATTCTCTTGAATTTGGTTCCTGATATTTTACATTAGGATTATGCTGTGTATTTGGCTCGATTATGTAAGCCGCTTGGCTTCAACTTTTCTTATCAAAACAATAAAGAATAAATGGAAATTTTCATATTTGATACTCATTTTTATTTATATTTATGTTTTGGTATCTTATCTATTTTTTTAGTAAAATAATATTTAATAATACGTTTTGTTTTTATTTTAGTATAAAATATTAATGATAGATTGATGAGGAGAGAGAATCATACATAACATGTTATAGTCTCTTTCTCTTTTTTAATTAACATGTTACGCCGACTAGGGGTGGGCAAAACTCGAATTAACTAAAAAAATAATTTTTTAAATTTTGAGTTATTCGAGTCAACTCGAATAATTTGAGTGAATTTCGAGTTTGAGTCGGTTTTGAATTTTAGAAATTTGAATATTTGAAAAACTGAAATTTAATTTTTAAAATTTTATATCTTGGTCACTATTTCATAACCTTTTCAATTGAATTTCGTTTCAGTCGTAATTTTTTAAATTCATTTTTTGGGATAACATGATCTTAAGAATAAAACCTATTAATAAAATGAATATTACTTGAGACCTAAAACTTTTAAAAATTTATTATTAGGTCCTTACTTTTTAAAATTTTATTGTTTAAACATTGAATGATAAATATTAATCTATGTCATAATAATTTTCTATTAGGTCCCTAAAGTTGTGGAACCTTTATATTTGTTTGTCCTTGATTTCAAGATTGTTTATTCCGAATAATATTTCGGTGACACTTTCGATCCAATTTTTAATGAGATTGTACTTTAATGAAGTAACATATTACATATAAAAATATCATTATAAATATATTATATAATTATTTATGATAATTAATTTATTAAAATATATTAAAATTTTATTTACACATGCAAAAAACATATGAAGAAGAAGTCCTTATCACATTGAACTACAATATTATAAATAATTATAATTAAATTTGTACAAAAATTCGAAACTCGACTCGACTCGAAAAAATTTCAAATAAAGTTTGAATGTTAAAATATAATGTGTCAACTCGAATAACTCAAAATTTTTTGACTTAATTCGATCTAATACCCAATCTTAACGTTGACTAAAATCATAAATAACGTACATAGCATATTGAATAGGAGCGACAAAATGATCTGATAGCCTTCCACATGTAATTTTCTCTTTTCTTATCAACATATCATATATAGTTTTCTCTCTTCTAATCAACATGTTGGTAATTTTTAATAGTATAATATTAAAATAAAAATAAAAATTAACTTTAGACATCATTTTATCAAAGAATAATCGGAACAAAAAATATAACACGGGAATAAGTTGAACTATCTAAATAGTTTTTCTAAGAATTAATTGAATTATACGTTTTTTAAATTATATATTTTAAATTTATTTTAAACGCCCCTAAACTTTTAAATTTTCTAATTCATGACTCTCATGTTAAATTAGTTCTTAAACTTTTGAACGTCCTAATTTTATCTTTAAACTATGACTCTATTGTAAATCAATCCACAAACTTGAAAGTATTTTAGTCTATCGTTTATATCATATTTTATTATTACATAACTCATATCAATATTTACATGATAGTTAAAAAATTTATGACGGTGTTATTAATATGAGATGTGATTAATATATAATGATAATTTGATGATAAAATTAAAATATTTAAAAGGTCAACTTAGAATAAAGGTCATAGTTTGGGGTTAAAATTAAAATATTAAAAAATTTAAAAATCATTTTAAAATAAGTATTATAATTTAAAGATAAATTAAAATATTTAAAGTTTAAAAATCAATTTAGAATAATGTGAGACTTAGATGAAACATGTTTAGGGTATGATAAAAAATGACAATATAAATTTTGATTATTTAACCAAAACTATTATTAATATTATAAAAATTTATAACTCGAGTCCTTATAACCAATATGATTCTTGTTTTTCTAATGTAATTTTTATTTTCTATTTTCAAAAATATAATAGTTTTATAATGAAAATAAAATTTAAAATATTTATTATTTTTAAATAATATTTTATACTAAGATCAGATTATAAATCTATTATTTTTAATATTTTTAACTAAAAAGTACATAATAAAATCAATTTATATTTTTATAATAACAAATGCTATATATTTAATATAAAAATAAGAATACTATATTCTGAAAAAAAAATCCCCTGTCCTGATGCAATTTGTCGGAATAAAAACCCTATGGTGCAAAAACCTCTTAAATAAATAACGTGATATAAACCATGGTTTACGTCAAGAGCAACTCGAACAAACACTCTCTCTACACTTCGACACTAGACCAGGACAATAATATAAACATTAATTGAAAAAACAATAAAAAAAACAGCCTGAGTGTGATTCAATCAAACTCAACTCAGCACCGCCAGCCGAATCTTAGCTGAATGATGATGTTCTTCCTCCACCTCCACCTCCACCCCTTTTCCTCTCTCAGAAAAACAAAAGAAGAATAATATTTCACATATCAAATCTCCATTTCCCTTCCACTTTCCCCTGCAAAAAACACGCTCACAAATCACAACAATGCCTCCCTCCCTCTTCTTCTTCCTCTTCTTCTCCTTGTTGTTTCTGCCATGTCAATCGCTTCACATTCACAGCCGTAGGATCCTCCATCAACCCTTCTTTCCCTTCGGATCAACCCCTCCGTCTCCGTTTCCATCTCCACCTCCGCCTTCCAAATACCCTTTCTCTTCTTCTTCAACTTCTCCTCCTCCAGACTCCCCTTTCTTCCCCTCTTTCCCTCCCTCCCCCCCACCTCCTTCTCCTTCAACTTTCGCTTCTTTCCCTGCCAACATTTCCTTACTCACTCTCCCCCACGCTCATTCTCCCTCCTACAGCTCACACATCCTTCTCATCCTCATCCTCGCCGTCGTCTCCGTTGCTTCTCTTGTCACTGTTGTTTCCCTTTTTTTCTACTGCCGCCGCCGCCAACGCCTCCAGCAAAGAAGTGGGTCTGTTGACGAGAACAACACCTTGACATCCAATAATAGTAGTAGATTGTACCCCAACAATGTTCTTGCTGGTAAGCTGAGGACGACCTCCACCACCAGTTCCGAATTGCTTTACTTGGGTACGTTGGTGAATGCGCGAAGCGGGGTCGATGGTGGTGGCTCCAATAATTCGCCGGCTAATGCTAGATTTGATCCGAGAAAAATGGACTCCCCGGAGCTCCAGCCATTACCGCCGTTGTCTCGACAGAGCACTGGTTGGAACTTTCGAGCCGGTGAAGTACAGTCGGTTACTGAAGAAGACGAAGAGGACCATTTTTATTCAACGAGAGGATCTTCCGGCGGTCGTGGTAGTCCTAGTGGTAACGGATCCAGGTCAAGAAGAGCATTTGCGGCGATTGCTGTCAAAAGCATCGAGTCTATTAGTACTTCCTCGAGTTCATCTTCGAGTTCGAGTTCAACTTCACCCGTCAGGTCTAAATCACTTAGTATATCTCCGCCGGTTAGTGCGAGTCCGGTAAGATCCAACCCGAAATCTCCTGAACTCGTACAAGTTCAACCTTCTTTGGCCCCGGCAAGGATTTCAGCTGATTCGCCACGAATTCTCAATGCTTCCAATGGAAAAGTACGATCTCCGTCGCTATCTTTAACTTCAACGTCACCCGACAGGGAAGAATCAAATAATCGAAACGTTCAATCTCCTTTGTTGTCTCAGATGTTTATCCAAAACCCAGATTCATATGTTGGCCCAGATCGGAACATTGGGTCACCGTCGCTGTCTTCACCTACTACATCTCCAAATAGGGCGTTGATAGAGAAACTAGATGCATCGATTAGAAATTTCAAGCATTTGGTTCGAAATATGGGAAATCCATTTGTTTTAGCTTCAGCTGCTAGTAGTTCACCGGCCAAAGGATCTCCGGTTAATGATCTGGGTCGAAATCAAACCAGGTCGCCATCGGTTGGTTCAGTTTCTACTTCACCTGAGAGAATGGTTAACAATTTGATTCCAATTGTTAGGTCTTCATCACTGTCATCAGCTACTGCATCCCCAGAAAGAGCGTTGGATGAGAATGAGCGGTCTCCTCTACTATCATCGGCTTCATCATCATCGGACGGAGTTTTCGAGAAAAGCTCAGAGAAGTCGCAAATGGTGGTTGCTTTTTGGGATTACAATAGGAGTTCTTCGTTCTCATGTTCAACTTCTTCATCACAAGGAAGAGATCCGGAGAACAGTTCTGATGCAACTCCTGTAATAGTTACAATTGCTTCAGAGAAGCCTATGTTGACTTCACCACCTCCGCCGCCACCTCCTCCTCCTCCTCCAAAGCAACGACGGCTCTGGGGGAAGCCTCTTTCATCTGTATCTTTTGGTAAACAGATATCGAGACCGCCTCCTCTTACACCTCCTTTGATGCCTTTTATGACGCAAAACCCTATTAGTATTCCTCAAGACGAGCTGCCAACTGGATCCGAGTTTGAAGCAGTGGAGGAAGAGGAAGCTTCAAAACCCAAGTTAAAGCCTTTACATTGGGATAAAGTAGGAACCAGCTCTGATCGCAAAATGGTATGGGATCATCTAAGATCAAGCTCATTTAAGTATGATTTCAACCTCTACGTATCTGTATACTTTAGAGATCTTATTTAGTTCTTTTAGATCAGGTTAAGCTTTTTCGTGCGATTCTGTGTCTTTCTTGAATAATTTGTAAGAGTTTGGCTTCTGCAGGTTGAATGAGGAGATGATTGAAACTCTATTTGTCGCTAAGACACCAAATTCGAAACCACAACAATCAGCTCCAAGGTCTGTTCCATCACCAAACCAAGAAAACAGAGTGTTGGATCCCCAAAAGGCACAAAACATAGCAATTTTGTTAAGGGCACTCAATGTGACTGTCGAGGAAGTTTGTGAAGCCCTTTTAGAAGGTAATAAAATTGTTGCAATAATGATTCGAGTTTTGTTGATCTTAAAGACTTGAAATGTCCATAACTTGCACAGAGGTCATTGAACTGCTGGATATGGTGATGATCATATTTATTTGTACTTACGTTCCTTGAGCTTTTTTGCCAAAGTTGTCTCTGAATTTAGTTGGTTCTGTTCCTTGAGTTCGTCTTGCCTAAAGAGATCTCAGTTGAGCTTTAACATCCCTGTCATGACCAGTCGTTATGGTTTCCTATCTTTGGATTTGTCATTTATGGGCACTAAAATACACATCCACGATGATACAGGTAATGCAAATACATTTGGCACTGAACTGCTTGAAAGTTTATTGAGAATGGCTCCAACAAAGGAAGAAGAACGAAAACTGCAGGACTACAAAGATGATTCACCAGTCAAACTTGGTCCGGCTGAGAAATTTTTAAAAACAGTTCTTGAGATACCATTTGCATTTAACAGGGTGGAAGCAATGCTCTACATAGCTAACTTCGAGACTGAAGTTGAATACCTTAAGAAGTCTTTTGAAACTCTAGAGGTAATTTAACATGGCTTCTTTCTTTCTGTCTGTCTGTCTGCTTTTGTTGGTTGTTTCTTCCTGTATTAAAATGTGAAGACTCATAAGAAAAGATATAGCATGTGTGTTCTCTCACCTGAGCATGCAAGCAATGCTTCTTTCCATTGAATATTGGCAATGTGAAGAAACTGTTTGCATACTCATTTGCCTTATATGAGTCATAGGCTCTTTTCTCCATTTGGTAGACTTTTAATGGCAGACTAAGGAAACTTTTTACTTTATCATCAATTATCTTAAACTATATCTCAAAACTTTTTTCTTTTTCACAGGCTGCTTGCGAGGAATTGAGAACCAGTAGGATGTTTTTGAAGCTTCTAGAGGCCGTGCTCAAGACTGGGAACCGCATTAATGTTGGGACAAACCGTGGCGATGCCCATGCCTTTAAACTGGATACACTCCTTAAGCTTGTTGATGTCAAGGGTGCAGATGGCAAGACTACACTCTTGCATTTTCTTGTACAAGAAATCATTAGAACCGAGGGATCTCGTCTTTCAAATGCTAATGACCATACAGAAAGCTCCACTTCAAACGAAGATGCTCGGTGTAGGAAGCTCGGTTTACAAGTTGTTTCTAGTTTCAGTTCAGAGCTCACCAATGTGAAGAAAGCTGTTGCAATAGATTCTGAGGTACTTAACAGTGATGTCTTGAAGCTTTCTAGAGGCATCGAAAATATCAGCGACGTTCTAAGATTAAATGAAACAATGGGGTTAGGCGAGAGCAAAGAAAAGTTTTCAGAATCAATGAACAGGTTCATGAAAATGGCGGAGGAAGAGATTATAAGGATTCGAGCCCATGATAGCGTGGCACTATCCCTAGTAAAGGAGATCCCAGAATACTTCCATGGGAACTCAACAAAGGAAGAAGCCCACCCTTTTAGGATCTTTATGGTGGTAAGGGATTTCCTTTCCGTTCTTGAACGAGTATGCAAGGAAGTCGGGATGATAAATGAACGAGCCATTGTTAGTTCTGCCTATAAATTACCAGTTCCAGTGAATCCAATGATGCAACCAGTGTTTCCAATTCCGGTGAATCCAATGATGTCCCAAGCTTTTCTTCAGAGGAGACAGCGGTATGGTTCTGGCTCAGATGATGAGACTGCATCACCCTAGTTGTTTGCTGAAGCTGTAAAATAGAAGCTGCTAAAACTGGGTGGTTTGGGTATTGAATGAAAGCTTGTATGGTCTGACCTGCAATATAAAGTCACTATAATTTAATTATATATTTTTATTAATATTCTTATTTTATATTTGTATAAATCCATGTACAATAATTTTGGAACAGTTTTGTTCTATATATATGATAATATACTAGAGGAATTCTCTTGGGGGAAAATAAGGTAGTCTGCTGATTTAATTGGATGTCTTGCAAGTAAAGCTATGTATTAAACATTGAATTCTTGATTAAAAAAACTCTGAACTGAAGTTCACCTTCATGCCTATAAATTTAACAGGCCACAATAGTTGTGTTCTATAATGTTCCAAATGATCTTTTAACATTTGACGAATACCATCATATCGTTTACATGAAAAAATGGTGTTTATGTTATCGCTTTTGCTTCACTGGTTTTATGGTGCCATTGTGAGAATTCCGGTATAGTGACAGGAGAGAATGAAAGACGGTAAATGAAGGTAAGAAATTGTGAAATATTACAGAGAATAAAAAGGAATATGTAGTCTATTTAGAAAATAGCAAAGTGAACTACATACCATATTACAATAATATGAATATTTATAACCCAATATTAAATGACACAATAATTAAAAATTAATTAAAGATTTAACTAACTAATTATATTCTATCTTCTTTAACTTTCTAATATTCTATCTTCTTCCTCAACCTTCTTTAACTTCTAATTGACAAATAGTGCCAACAATGTTGACAACCTAGAGATCACTAGTGTTGTAGGTGAAATTTCAAAAAATGACATTTCCATTTCATCCCTGTGGAGAACTCCTTAGACACAATTGATGCTGTCTCAAAAATCTTTTTTAACCTAGAATCTAAAAGTTAGAAATAATCATTTTGGCGTCATTGTATCTTCCCTATCCAAGCTACATGTACCTTGAATCAGAAGGAATTATTTTTATTATTAGACCGCAACAAATATTTCAACGTTGTTACTGTAACTGTCAAGGACATGATTTAAGTAAGATGTAAAACATAAATATTATAAATTTTATTTTCATTCTTTTTCTTCTTTTCATATCTTTACATGTTTAATCTTCATTTAGACTGTTTTTTCTTCTCACTTATTTAAACTTTCTTTTTATCTGAAGTAAGGCGGTAGGATACATGCTACCGAGTATAATCTGAAGCCTCTCTTTGACAAGTAGACACCCTCTTACGTCTAGTTAATGAGAACAAAATTGTTAAACACTTAACTCTCCCTATATATTTTCTTCTATGATAATTTGGCTGTCAAATTTCAAGTTTCATGTCCACTTTAGAAAAGAACAATAGTTAACAAAACCAAACTAATTTTTAACAATTGATAAATCTTTAATATTGGACCTAACAACTCAAAGCATTAGTAAGAAGAAACAAAATCAAATACCAACTTTCTCCAACAATAAGGGATTATGAATGTTAAGCAACAATACCGGTAACTTCAAGTCGTATTTATAATTAATCAGCCGAAAACTACCAATCATCAAACCAAAATCATTACTCAAATCCATTTTTAACTTTAAGTTTGTATTTTAATATCTCAACTTTAGAAAACCAACCAACATTCAACATATTATCACCAACATCCAGAAAATGAACACCATCAACAAATGTCAAAGTCATTAGTTGAACTTAACAAGAATAATCAACAACAATTAGGTATCTTCAGTTTCTAGTATACAAAAACAACAATGTAGCACAGATAACATTTGTTTCTAAGAACTAAACTTAATGTAAATTTCTCATTAGCATGTAACCAACAAGGATCGTATTCAAGTATAATATCTAGAACGAGTAACAAATCATACCAATGAACCATATTGACCATAGCTCGTCGATTCGTATTAAACAAGGTAAGAAACTTAGATCAATTAAAAATGCTAATCTAATATCCAAATTAGATCTTCTATATACCCATCTAAAATGAACAACAAAAAATCTTGACAAAATTAAAGGATCTCACCTAATCAAAGAACATCATCTAAACGAAAACTAAGAAAGAGAAGCAAATGACGTTAGGACCAGTGGCGATAACACAAGATTTCATGTCCGATTTGAGTTTTGAAAGCTATTATCATTGTTGGAGATCATATACATAGCAGGAAACTGATGATTATCCGATGAGTCAACCACCTCAATTAAATCATTATCACAGTACGAGCAAGTAATGGCATCATTGATCGTGTCAAAAGCCAACACACGAAACAGACGGTGCAACTGTAACACTAATACTACAAGGATAAAGACATGGTTGAATCCCCGAAGAGAATTCTAGATCCCCAAAGGGAAAAATAAAATAAAAAATGATTCTTTAGTGGCAATGAAATCAAGAAACAATGTCGATAGTCGAATGCGTGAATGAGACTCAGAGAAAAAAAAGAATATCAGAAGAATAACAACCTTAGGATTATAACCAACAAATGATATCATGTGAGAATTCCAATATGATGACCGGAGAGAATGAAAAACAGTGAATGGAGGAGAGGAGTTATGCACTATAACAGAGAATAAAAAAGGAATATATATTGTGTATTTAAAATATAGTAAAATAAATTACACAACATATTACAATGATATGGGTATTTATAACCCAATATTAAATGGGGTGTCCATTTGTTATAGAATATGGCGTGCTTCTTTTTTTTTGTTGCAGGAACTACTTTTTGAATCTTAAATTCGTTCTTCTTAGCCTTTGTCTTCGTCCGGGCGGTGAATAAGAAATGAAATGTATTTGATACCTGCATCATGGATGCATGTACAAAAAGATAATATATAATCATATAATCTATGGAATTAGTAAACATAGAATCAAGTAAAAATTTTACCATCACAAGAGAAGATAGATGATACTTCAGTTCTCGAAGAATCTAAGTTGTATAAAATATGAAAAAACATGCTTCTGCAAATCATGCATGTTGCGCGTAGGAAGACCTATACCTTTATGATACAGGCACACACTTTTTCCAAGTTATAGTATTTAAGATATTGATCCCACAATAACTAAATACATATGCAGCTTATCGCTCTTGCACTAAGGAAAAGTAAAAACACAAATAAATGGTTGAAATTATGATTAACTAGATAACTAAAGCAAATAACTAATAAGAATTCAAGATATGATGAGAAGGCTATGTTAGATTGCTTCGTAGTGCGGAATCCAATTACACAATATTCTCCTCTTATTAATGTAAAAGGTTGAAGTGCCGCCTCAGTGGATCGTTGAAGGGTCGGTTGCCTTAACTGTCTCAGCGGGTTATGCTTCTTCGGTAAATCAACAACTCATAGTTCAATAGAGTATCATTTATTTAATCATTCTTATCCCTAATTTGGAGTGATATTAAAGGCCACATCTTGATAATACCTTCCGGCGTGAATCAAGGATGAACAAAAATTGACGATATGCTCCAAATATATTTCGTGAAATCCAAACTCATCACCAAGCTGGATTAGCCAATGCTCAAGAGCAAAGACCGTAGTCACTTGTTTCGTGAGCTTAACTATCCTTAGTCTGAACAAATATGTTTTCCCTCACAAACTTATCATCCGAGCTTGTAGCAAGAAAGAGTAAATACCCATAGTGAATAAACTATGAATTATGAAATTACATTAATAGAACTCAAATAAAAGTATAATCCTCTTCAACAGCTACTCTATAAAATAACATAAGCCTATGAAAGAATTTAGAATATGACGATAATGGTGGCAGGCTAGGGTAAAGAAAAGAAGACTTGAATTCTAATCGATGGTGCTCTCTCCTATACCTAGGGGTTTGTATATATAGCCAAAGCCTAGGTTAAAACTTCCAATAAGTAGGAGTACTAATTGGCATAAAATACAATTTTAATATTAAATATAAGACCTTTATTTTATTTCCTAATTTTACTCCTCTTGGACTTTTTTAATCTCGTAGCTTTGACTTTGACTTGCCTTGTTTTCATTTTCTTTGTTTCTTCTCTAACTTGACTTAACAAAATTATCTATTATTGCCATCAAAGTTTATTAATTACCAACAATAATTGAGTGGAAAGTTGTATAAAATATAAGACTTTTACGCACTTATTATCACCCCTAAACTCGAACTATCACTTGTCCTCAAGCAATGCAATTATAATCTAAGTCATAATTCTTATAGTAATATGCCTTCATGTCTACCGCGACAAAGCTCCTTTCTTGGCTCGACCTCTTTCAGGTTTTAGGGTTTCCTCAAAACTGGATTATGAGTCTTTGTGATTGTGTGTATCTATAACAAAGCTGATTTTTTGAGTTCTGATCCTTTTTCTAGCTTAAGACTCTTACCTTAGTTTTTTGTTCTAACCCTTTTTCCCTATGTTGTTAATAAATATATACGTAAATATATATTTATACTGTTTGAGCCAGTTTTGGGCACCTCAAGTGTTATACTATGCTTACTTTAGCTAATTTCAGACACCTCTAGTAAGTGAGAAAACTAATAAGTCTTAAAGCCAGTGATGGGCACCTCTAAAGATTGCACTAGAGCCGATGATAAGCATCTCTAGCAATAATCTAAAGTCTAAATCTCTATTGCTTTCTATGGAAAAGAACTCCTAAAATCAACTAAGTCCACCAATGTTTATATTTTTCAAGCTCATAGTCTAATCATAAGTATTATTCCCACGATATCTTTCAGAATTCAAGTCTGATGAAAGACTCTGCTGCAGCGGCTAGATGGCATATTGCTACGGAGTTCTATAAAATTTTTAGACTTAAAAGTAAATTGCAAAAAAAAAGCGAAATTTAATAAAAATTAAGATAATTATAGATAAGATTATAGATTTTTCATACATTGCAGTTTAATTACAAATTACAAAAGTGAACTAATGCTACCCCAAACTCAAGAGATACATTATCCTCAATGCATGAAAATATAAATAGATAGGGATAAAATATAACAAAAAATAAAAAAGGATTAAAAATAAGAAGAAAATAGAAAAAGGAAAAATAAGAAAAATACTAATACCTTATATATTAGGAGATTCAAATGAATCTGCTTAGTCACTGTCGATGTCCAGCTTGCGACAACTCCTTGGTGGTGGTTTTTTTGCTCTTAGTGGGCTAACAATAGGTTTCTTGGACAATCTTGGAGGTTGGAATCTGATGGGAGTTGTCTTCATCTCGACCTCCACGTCGAAATCAATTGTGATTGTGGTAGTAGAAGAAGCTTTTCTTTTCTGACTGGGTTGGGTCTTCTCGAAGTAGACCATTGTTGCTCTCAATGGGGAATCATCGTTTCCTAAAAAAGTGCTCCAATCAAATGGATCAGAGTCTTCTGAGGTATTTTCTCTATTGGGGGAATCCATTTGCATAAATTTAGCCACTTATTCCACTGAGGCTGTAAGCGGTTTCATTGCTACGACGACTGCTTTATCAATATGAGAGGTCTGTATGGGAACAATTATAGATTTTGGTGCTTATAAATCAGACCCTTATGCTGTAGGAGGCGGTTGTGGCATGGATAAGTCAACCGTGATGTGAGGGAAGAAGGCTGAGTAGTCTGGGAAAATTTTCTTGATCGTGGAGATGACCGTTATATTAAAAACTTGAACGTATCCCATAAATGCCTGAGGAACAATATCCTTTATTTGCATTATTTTCATGTATACTTCTCTCGTCCATCCTTTTTCTCGCCGGTGTGTGTAGACCTGTTGGCAACAAGATACCCTCTCTAAGCGGCAAAGGCTGGTGATAAGACAAGGGAAATATAACATTCCCTTGTCCTTAGTAGCATACTCAAAAATCTTTTCTCTTACGATGCGACCATCATTGATTCTTCTGCTATGGATGATTGAGTGGATTAACGCTACTCTCGACCGATCGACTGTCTGGTTGTGGGAGGTCAGCAACAGAAATCTTTTTAAAAAAGTGTTTCATAACTTTGCCTCTGTCTAAGGTCTCGACAGCTGATCGAGCCGCGATGCTTGTCATTGTTTCATTTAGTGCCCGACATATAAAGCTCTTTCTTCATTTGCTCGTAATTGTTGGCTATTAAGCTATAACAAAGGCGTTGTATTCATCTTCCTAGATGTGTAGGCCAGAGAAAGAATTAATTATGACATCGACGATTCTAATGGCTCAACCTCAGATGTACATGTATGGATTGTTTGGTAAAGGTCGGTGGGAGTAAAATTCGTGGATTCAATCTATATTTGCTAGCTCTGGCTGCTGTGCGAACATCTATCGTCTTTGAAATGTGATCTTGGATAAGATAAAAGTTCCGATACTAAGGTCGTCTACTTTTGTGTAATGGAACCCTTGTTCCTCCAATACATGTTGAGCCTTGAAGTTGTTGTAATCTCTCTCAACTTCTGAGGTGGCAGATCGCCAAAACTCTATCGTTGGTTCGGCCGTGGTAACAGGGCATTTCTGTCCTTGATTCGGCATAGTTTTACTATGGGTGTTTGAAGAAGAAGAGGAAAATCAATGAGATGAAGATAAATAAAGGAAAATGGAAATGAAAACTGGTTGAGGGGAAATGATGTTATTTAAAAAGATAAAAGGGCACGACTCTTGAGGAAGTGATGTGATTATTGCTGTTGATAGCGTGTAGGAGACGCTTATACAGTTAGCGGGCATTAGCGTGATAATCTAGGCAGTATTTTGAGTTCAGGCGATAAATTTACCAACAAAAATTTCATTGTCGCATTACTGGGGCGAATAACAGGCTTCAATTGGGCCGATTTTTATTCTCTATAAACCTTCTTTATTTTTTCCTAAAATAACAAAAATCAAATAAAGCATATTATACTAATAATTGAAAAAAATTAATGAAAATAAATGTAAAAAATAAATCTAAGTCTTAAGATAGAAAAATAAAATATTCAAAATTAAATAATTAGGTTACTATAAGAGTGCAATTAATTGTTTCTCCTGAATTAACCATTCTTCCTTTCTTAAGTGGATGTGTTATTGATGAATTTGTTGATGTTTCTGCATCTGATGGTTTCTTTCTCGTTGTTTCTAAACAGGAGTGGCCACTGGGATTGATTCTTGGATGACATGGTTGATGTCGCTGTGATAGAGGTTGCCTAGGCAGACATTGTCTAAACTGATATGAACCCGGAGTATGGTCAAGTCATATATGATGTTGCCCGATCGTGATTATAGTAAGAACGAATTTCACAAGAATTAGTACGCTATAATTTCATAAACATAAAGCGTAAGAATGAAATAAGAATATTAAAAATGAAATGATGTATTAAAAGATATGGAAGATGTTTGAAATGTATGGAAGTGTGATGGTTCTAGTGGTTATACGAAATGAAGGAAAGTTAGGAATGTGTAATGGTGATGGTGTGAATATGTAGATTTAAGGGATAAATAGATTGTGACCCACTAGCTATATGGAGCTAGGAACCAACAATATAATATGATGAATTTGAAGTGCTAGAAGTGTGGCACGTGACCTACTAGCTATAAAGAGCTATGAACCAACGTGATAATAAGATGAAATGGATGAAGACTACAAGCCTAACTTGAAGCCAATAGAGTTCTCACAAGAACAAAGCTGAAAGTAACCTTTCAAAAAAAGTTTTCTTATATCAAAGTGGTGTGTTATAAATGAAGGAAAAGTTTCTATTTATAGCGTTCATAGGAACCATATAACGAGTCTTACAACAAGAGATGAATGCTTTATCTTTATGGTGATGAATGCTTTGTTTTCTCTTCTATCTCTATGTGGATGAATGTTCAAGGTATTATTGATGAATTTAGACTTAATTTAAGCTTAATATACACATAATTTCGTCCAAATTGTGAAAGCACTCTTGAGCTATCTTGTCTTGCTTTTTCATGGTGATAAAGGGGGTGAAAATGAACACTTGATGTATGTAGACACTTTGGTAGAAACAAGGGGAGTGTCTCTTCCAATTCCATGCTGATCCTCAAGCTAATTAACCTTCTTGAATGTCAATATTATGTATTAAGAGGGCCTTTATTGCTTGCCTCCATGTAGACTACAAATAACCTCTAAAAGATAATGAAGAAGAGACTTGAATGCTTTGATTATTTGCATAATGATGGCCTTCATTTGTATGAATAAAAATCATCTTTGAATTGACTTGAATATGTGATTAAATAAGAACTTCAATGATTTTTCTCTTGTTTGAAGATGAAGGGACACTTCCTTGGCTCAAACTCATCCAAATCATCCTTGCACAAAATTTCCGTAATAAAAATTCTAGCCTGCACTGTCTTCGGTAAATTGATCGTATCTTAAGCTTTTGATATTGTATTAAGATGATTCAAAAGGCGTTGGAAATCTAAAAGATAGACGAATAAACTTGAAAGAGACTTCAAGAATTAAATCATCCTAGATCCAGTTCAAAAATAGAGATCAATCTGACATGTATTCTTGCATTTGATGTGACTGTTATTCTCCCTTCATTTACCTAACAAAAAGGTAAACTTTATTTATAAAACATGCATGAAACAATTTAAGAGTTAGTCTGATTAATTAACTAATTCAATGAATGAACTAGCTTGATCAATACACTAACTTTATTAATGAACTACATATATTAATGAACTAATGCTTCAATGCAATACATACTTTAATGAACCTAACTAATGTACATGCTTGAATGAAGTAACATGCTTATTTCTTCACGCAATTTGATATCATGCAACTAATAAAATTCATGTAGATTCATGCAAAAGTATAAATCATGCAAATGAATGATAGGATATAATGCATAAATAAGCAAGTAGAGAATGAAATATGATAGAACTCCTTTTGAATAATTCATAGAAAATGTCCAAGGTTTGATAAGTGTATGTGAAATGATGAGTCTTGATGAGTGCCTAAAAGGCAGTTATTTACTACCCTTCTCATGGTACTTTATGCATCTATTATACACCAACTTGAGCTGAAATGTGGACTCTTTGCACAATATTGGATATTATCACTACTTACAAAGTCAAAATTTATAGAGAATGTAGATATTATTACATATTCTGTACATGCAGGAATATCCAGAGCCGAAGCAGAAGTGGAGCAGTGTTGAGGCCAAGGTAGGGACAAGGCCACGACAACATCCAGAGTGGAAGCATTAACAATGTAGGCGAATGAAAGAAAAAAAATATAAAGAACATTCTGGAAGATGCAGCGCACCAATTGGACCAGGCTAGCGCACTAAAAGCCCAAGTTAAAGATAGAACGGGAAAAGCTTTCTAAAAGGTTGCAAACTTGACATTATCATATCTCATGTAGAAGACTTGTTCTCTACTCCAAGTTAGAGTCTATTTAGGAAAGGTTTGCCTTAGGTTAAGACTATATATAGCCTAGCCGACCATATTGTTAAGAGAGTCAATTTTAGAGAAACTCTTCCCCTAAGAATTGTACCTATTGACATTATATTCTAAACTTCTTAGGGATAGATGAAGGTTGTAGATATTAGTGAGAGGAGATTGTTTCTTGTTTCTTTGTTCTAATGCAATAATAATATCAAAGTTTGCTTATCCTATTGTCATTCATTGTTCTTGCATTCAAGCTCGAGAGAGAAGTTTGTAAGTAATATATTTATCAAGCATCGAGAGGTGTAGATTCACGAAAGGGATAAGTACGGTATTTTCAAACACTAACTCGGCCTAGAGATAGGTTAAGAGTTTCAGTAGCTAAAAGAAGTGTTGGATTGGTTGGTGATTATCGTTGATTTACGTTGAAAGGTATTGTCAAGGACCAGTCATCAACAGCGCTCTGACTTAGAGATAAGCGAAGTCAACTATGAACACTTTGCTGAACTTTGATGCGTCTGCCCAAGAGCAAGAGATTGCCGCAGCGGAGAAGACTAACGCTGCCGAGGTTGTATCTGCAGTACTGCCGAAACAGTATTGTGTAATTGCATTGGACAAAAAGAAGATCAATTGAATCCAATGATTGACGCAACTAGATCCTACCTACTTTCTCTATATCGTTCTCAATCCTTTATTTTATGTTTTGTTATTTAATTATTTAGTTAGTTAAACAAATCTACTTATCTGTGTTTTTACTTTATCCTTTAGGAGCAAGGGAACAAAGGGAGACATATTAAGTATACCAATCCCTGTAGAGATGATACACGATATACTTATCACTTTATTACTTGCGATGTGTACACTACACAGTTGCGCTATTATTACACGCAATAAGTTTTGGCGCCGTTGCCGGGGATTGACAACTAAATTTTTGTTTTCTTTATTTTCTTGCTCTTTAACCATTCTTTATTTAACTTTAATTCTAATTATTTATTTTTCTTTTTTTTATTATTAACTTTGACTTATCTGGTATATGACCAAGGCAAACCCGAATGGTCCATTGTACGAATTGGATCCTAAAATCGAACGCACAAGACACCATCTAAGGCACAACCTATTTCAAGTCATGGATGATCCACCAAGATGACAAATTCCACCTGTTGATCATAATGTACTGCCACTAGTAATACCGCAGCAGCCACTGCCGCGACCATTGCCGAGGCAGCTCACTGTTAGAGACATTCTGGTGGAAGACCTAAACGGACTAAACCCTGGCGTAGTCACCCTAAAAATTAAAGCAAATTACTTTGAGCTCAAACCAGTGATGTTCAACATGTTGAACACAATTGGACAGTTTAGTGGGTCTGCTACTGAAGATACAAGGCAACATCTTAAATCTTTCATGGAAGTGTGCAATTCTTTCAAGATCCAAGGTGTCCATGAAGATATTTTACGATTAGAGTTGTTCCCTTATTCCCTGAGGGATAGGGCAAAAACTTGGTTAAATGGCATCCCAACAGGATCCATAGGATCTTGGGATGAACTCTGCTGAGAATTCATTACGAGGTTTAATCCGACAAATCTCTATGATCGCATCCATAATGAAACACATCATTTTGGCATGATGATGAATCGATGAATGAGGTGTGAGAACGCTACAGAGAATTGTTAAACAAATGCCCACTACATGGTTTTCCCTTGTGGACGCAAGTCTCCATGTTTTATAATGCTACCAATGCCTCAACAAGGATGATGTTAGATGCTTCCGCAAATGAGAAACTTCTGGATAGAGCACCTGCGGAAGCCATTGAGATTCTGAACAAACTCTCAAGGAATGACTTCCAGTTTCCCACATCAAGGCGAGGAGGAATGAGACGCCATACCACGACCCATGAATTAGACACACCCAGTTCGGTGGCAGCACAATTGGCTTCTCTGACCAAGATGGTTCAGAATATGCAAGCCCCCCAAAATATACATGAGGTTAAGGCAGTCAACTCATCTGATTACATGCAAGATGAGGAAACCAACCTATATGTTGAAAATTATAACATGAACAATCATATGATGTCCAACAATTACAACCCATCCTGGAAAAGGCATCCAAACTTTTCATGGAGTAACCCCAAAAATGCCTTAAATCCAATCAACCAAGCCCCTGAATTCCAGCACCAAAGTCAGAACCTGCTGCAGCAGCACACTCAGCAGTCCATGCCACAGCAGTAGGTAAAACAACAGCAGTCTCTGAATGCATTGACAGATTCTCTCATGGCTTTCATGTCAAAGAATGATGCATACATGGTCGAGAATAGCCGCTTCATGAAGCGTACTGATGACTTCATGAATCGAAATGAGATGAGACTACAGAACCAGGAAGCTGCAATCAAGTCTTTAGAAACCCAAGTTGGTCAATTAGCCCATCGACAAAACACTCGACCACTAGGGGGTTTACATAGCAATACTGAGGTTGCTAAGGTTTTAGGCCACGAGCAATACAAGGTAATTACGATAAGAAGCGGCCTACAATTAAAAGATAAAGAAAGACCCTTAACCGATAGAGTCCAACCAAAAAAGCAACATCATGAGGACTCAGAAGCTGAGCAGGACCCTGTTGAAAGCACTACCCCGACAGCAGAACCAGTAGTATCAGAAACACCAACCGAGGCAGCTGTAGATAAGTTCACCCCAGGTATTAAACTCAATATCCAAGGAAACCTGGAAGACATAAGACCATCACCTCCTTTCCCGCAGAGGTTAAAAAAGCACAAACATGATCATCAATTTCGGAAATTCCTAGATATCTTAAAGCAAGTCTATATCAACTTGCCATTAATTGAGGCTATTAAACAAATGCCCAACTATGCCAAGTTCTTAAAGGACATAGTATCCAAACGATGAAGGCTAAGGGAATTTGAAACGATGATAGCCACTAAAGGTTGTATGGCCATGCTACATAATCGCATGCCGCCTAAGCTAAAGGATCCTGGATGCTTTACAGTTCCTTGTGCGATTGGGGATGGTTACGAAGGAAAGACCCTATGCGAATTGGGAGCAAACATCAATCTAATGCTCAAATCAGTTTTTCAAAAATTTGGAATAAGACGGGCAAAACCAACAACAGTACTGCTCCAATTTGCGGATCGATCCTATATGCACCCCGAAGGCAAAATTGAGGACATTCTGGTTAAGGTCGACAAGTTTATATTTCCTACCGACTTTCTCGTCCTTGATTGTGAGGTCGATGACAATACATCGATCATATTGGGTCGATCTTTTTTTGCTACTGGACGTACCATCATCGATGTGGAAAATGGAGAGCTCACAATGTTGATAAACGATCAACAAGTCAAGTTGAACACCTTTCACAATCTAACAAATTTAGACGCTCCAGCAGAATGTAAGGCTCTCCATATACCAGACCAGGGTACTAAAATATCTTGCCTGGGAAGCACGCTCGGCAGACTGTTCGGCAAGCGAATAAAGCCCAAAGAAGAAGTCGAATGCACTGAAGGGACTGACAAACACGCGACAGAAGATACGAGCCAGAAAGAGATAATCAAATTGGGAGATGCATTCACATGCACTTCACAAGTAACATAATCTTTTCCCTTCCATTTTTTAGTTATTATATTAGGACTAGTTTATATATTGTTTTGTGTTATTTTCAGTATCTTATGTTTTATATGTTGTTATGTTTTATTTTCAGTATTTTATGTTTTTAAGTTTTTTATTTAGGATAAATAAAGCAACGAATGCAGAAAAATTATTTGACAGCAGGAAGTCTGCTGTGACGGCAGTGCACTATGTTAGAGCCGCAAAAATCCTAACAGACAAAAACAGTGTAACGACTCTCTACCGAGAAATCTGCCACGGCAGTAAATGCCTAACGGCTAATTTTTAATAGTCATATTTTTTACAACCTATATAAACAGCTCCCCTGCTTAGAATTACCCACTTTTGCATTCTTGCTAATCATCTTTCTTTCACAATCTTACTCTCAATTCCTTTAGCTCTCACCTACTTCTTGCAATTTTCAGCAATTTTTTCAAGTACTCCAGAGTTCGCTCAAGGCATTCAATAACTACAATCATGGCCGCTTACAACTGCTTTTACCTTGCCGCCATTGAAGAGCGATTCAATCATTCCTTTGTTGCTCGGCAACTATGGGAGGAGCAAGGATTTCAGCACTTGGATGATAATTACGGCATCGAACAATTCTTGTTCGACAAAATCAAATACCAAGATTGGGAAATCTTCTGTCTCCAACCTCCCCCAGCAAATGCCACGATCGTCCGAGAATTTTATGCACACATGCCGAGCGAAGGAAATTTATATGTCCACTGCCGAGGGAAGCCAGTCGCCCTTAATGCCGAAGCAATCAACCAAAGCTATGGCCTCACTTTGTTGTCAAATGCACATAGTGATTTTGAGGCGGAGGTCACCGATGTCGACTTCGAATTGATCAAAGATGGTCTTTGTTACGGTGATACCCCTTGGGAGACCGGTAACCATTGAGGATCCGTAACAAGATTGAGCCTCAAACCCGAGGCTAAGATGTGGTGCACCTTTGTCAAAAGACGTCTAATGCCCACATCGCATAACAACACAGTCGATAGGAGACGTTTGGTGCTTATCCAGTCCATAATCAACAAGAGGACCATCAACGTTGGAGAAATTATTCTCCAAGAAATTTATGATTACGGTAAGAAAGATAAAGACCCTTTATGTTTCCATTCTTTAATCTCTGTCTTTTGTATTGCTGCAGGTGTACCAGTCAAAGACACAAATGAATATATGCCAACTCGGAAGGCATGGACAAGAGATTTTTGCCGCCGAGTTATACAAATCACACAGACAGAACCTGTCCAGGCAATACTGCAATAGTTCAACGAAGACTTCACTACCGGAGGGCAGTACTTAGCAGAAGCACCAACCTTCATAGAGCCACCTGCCGTAGCAGACCCGTACCAAGAAATCTGTAGAGGATGACAGCCATGGACCTTCTCCAGCAATGCTACATAGAGTATCAGCGCGACTTTAACACATCTATCGCCAATATGATGATGCAAAGCTTTCCAAATCAAGAGGCGTAATTCCCAAAATTCCCAGCTAACATATTCGTCACTACCTCCCCTTATACTGAGACAACACTTGCCCCAAGGCCGCAACCATTTTCCCAACCACGGCCGCCTCAACAGTTTCATGCTACCGGACCTTCCAGGCCGACCAGGTCTGCCGGAGTATCCTCTACCAGTCAAAGGCGGTCTAAGAGGCGAGTTGTTTTTAACTCTCCCCAAAGGGAACCAATCCCTATGCTAGTCTCAGCAGAGACACTCTGTCTCGCGAGATTAACGAATACCACAGTTCGTCACATGAACCAACAATACCCACTGCCACGGCAGGGGGCGGGACAAAAATCATGCACACAGAAAATATTGACGAAGTGGAAGAAGGAGATGAAGTTACTGCACCAACGTACTGCACACCGTCCAGTCGAGTTCAACCGCATCGACAAGCCAAACAACAACAATCACCAGCACAAGGATCTAGACGAAAGGCGTCAGCAGCATGGCCTAGGAGACTGCTCTATACAAGCAGCTCCTCGGAATCGTTATAAATAATTTTTATGCTTTTGTCTATTTCTTTATTGCAATTGTTGTTTACCTTATATGTTGAGCATTGAGGGTAATGCTCGATTTGAGTTTTGGGGATATTATAGGTGCAGAAGCAATACCGAGGCAATCCACTGTCGAGGCAATACCATGAAAAAAATGGAGTATTTTTTTCTAAAATTTTTTGCAATATTCTCTTTTCTTGAATTACTGTTTTTAATCTTGCACTGCTCTACATCAGCTTTGCTTTAGTTTACTCCTTTAAGGCTATAGAAATCTTTCTCCTTACCATGGAAAAGTTCTATTTTGAAGGGATAACCATAGGATACTCATGGAATAAAACTTAGAAGCTTGCTTTAGGATTAGAAAGAAAATAAATATTTTTTGGACTTGTTTGATTTAGGAGTTCTTTTAATAAACTTAGGTGATAAAGACTTAGAACCTTTTGGAAAAATAACTAGAGGTGCCTATCACTGGATCTAGTTTTGCTCTCCTTCATGCTAGAGGTGCCCGAAATTGGCTCTAGGCGGTTAAAAAGAAAATAATAAGAAGAAAGAAGAAAATAGAAAATGCATATCTTGAGGTGCCCAAAATTAGCTCAAGACTTGTTGTTTTAAGGAGACAACTTTAGTCCAAATTCTATTTGTCTTGAACTTAGAGTTTATCTAATAAAGCCTTGAATCAACCTTGTCCATAAAATGCAAACACTCACTTAGCCTTATAGCTTGTTTCTTAGTAAAAGTCCTTGGGTAAACTAGTGGCTAAAACGGAGAGATAGACATGACTATGATGGGGAAAATAGATGGAAAAGTAAGACCAAAGGGGAGTAAGGTTCGACAATTTGATGTCTTGCATTGCTTGAGGACAATCAATAGTTCGAGTAAGGGGGTATTTGATGAGTGCCTAAAAGGCAGTTATTTACTACCCTTCTCATGGTACTTTATGTATCTATTATACACCAACTTCAGCTGAAATATGAACTCTTTGCATAATATTGGATATTCCGTTATCATTACTTACAAAGTTGAAATTTATAGAGAATGCAGATATTATTACATATTCTGTACATGCAGGAATATCCAGAGCCTAAGCAACAATGAAGCAGTGTTGAGGCTGAGGCAGGGACAAGGCCGTGGCAGCATCCATAGTGGCAGCATCAACATTGTAGGCGAATGAAAGAAAAAAATATAGAGAACATTCTGGAAGATGCAACGCACCAATTGGACCAGGCTCGCGCACTAAAAACCCAAGTTAAAGACCAAACGGGAAAAACTTTCTAGAAGGTTGCAAACTTGGAAATATCAGATCTCAGATAGAAGACTTGTTTCCTACTCCAAGTTAGAGTCTATTTAGGAAAGGTTTGCCCTAGGTTAAGACTATATATAACCTAGTCGACCACATTGTTAAGAGAGACGATTTTAGAGAAACCATTCCCCTAAGAATTGTACCTATCGACATTATGTTCTAAAATTTTTAGGGATAGGTGAAGGTTGTAGATATTAGTGAGAGGAGATTGTTTCTTGTTTCTTTGTTCTAATGCAATAATAATATCAAAGTTTGCTTATCCTATTGTCATTCATTGTTCTTGCATTCAAGCTCGAGAGAGAAGTTTGTAAGTAATATATTTATCAAGCATCGAGAGGTGTAGATTCACGAAAGGGATAAGTACGGTATTTTCAAACACTAACTCGGCCTAGAGATAGGTTAAGAGTTTCAGTAGCTAAAAGAAGTGTTGGATTGGTTGGTGATTATCGTTGATTTACGTTGAAAGGTATTGTCAAGGACCAGTCATCAACAGCGCTCTGACTTAGAGATAAGCGAAGTCAACTATGAACACTTTGCTGAACTTTGATGCGTCTGCCCAAGAGCAAGAGATTGCCGCAGCGGAGAAGACTAACGCTGCCGAGGTTGTATCTGCAGTACTGCCGAAACAGTATTGTGTAATTGCATTGGACAAAAAGAAGATCAATTGAATCCAATGATTGACGCAACTAGATCCTACCTACTTTCTCTATATCGTTCTCAATCCTTTATTTTATGTTTTGTTATTTAATTATTTAGTTAGTTAAACAAATCTACTTATCTGTGTTTTTACTTTATCCTTTAGGAGCAAGGGAACAAAGGGAGACATATTAAGTATACCAATCCCTGTAGAGATGATACACGATATACTTATCACTTTATTACTTGCGATGTGTACACTACACAGTTGCGCTATTATTACACGCAACAAGTCTAGTTAGGATCATATCATAAACACTTTATTTCAACATCAAAATTGAATTCAACCTTGGCCTGAATTTGTTGGCATTCATTTGGTTCCTCTATATGCCTTAGTGCTCTGAACACATTGATATTTACTTATTGGTCATTGACTCAAATAACTAATTATCCTTTTTTATAGTTGATTAATCAATGTTTTTCTCGTTGCCAAGAATGAACTTTCTAGTATGATTGGGGAATTCTTATCTGCCAATTACAACATATCTTTAATTTTTTCCTTTGGGTTGTACGTAAGAGTGGTCTGCCAATTATAACATTATTGTTGTTGGCTTTGCTTGTCATATGCCCAACTTTTGAACGACCAACTTAGGTATCAAATTTATGCTTGCATCTAAGTCACATAATGCCTTACCGACGCAATGATCCCTTAAGGAACATGGTGTCATAAAACTACAAGATCTTTTCTCTTTGTTGTGCCTCTATTATGCAAAATTGTCACGTATCGCTCTGTCGTAGAGGCAATTTCAAACTCCCCAATCCTTGTCCTCTTTGAGATAATATCTTTAAGGAACTTGACATATGATAAGTGCTCAACTCACTATCACTTTCTATACTTTTCATGGGCACTTATCATCAATTCTACACCTACTTGAACCAATGCATGTACTTAATATGATATATTTAGAGAATATTCCATTTAAGATGATATTTGTATAAAAGGCATACTTTACTGTATTTTCATATATGTGCAGGAACAAGTACTGCCGAGGCAGCAGAATGAGGCTGAGGCAGGACCTGATGCAGAGACAGCAGAGGATAAAAAGCAATATGGCAGGCAAACTGAAGAGAAAAATGAGGAGAATGTTGCTGAACAAGAAGCCCAAGGATCGGAGCTCAACAACACATCAAAAGACCAAGGACAAAGCCACGCGAGAAAGAAACATTCTAGAAGATTAAACTTAGAAATATTTAACCTATGTACATAGCTTGTTCCCCACTCCAAGTTGTACTTTAATTAGGAAAGGTTTGCCCTAGGCCAAGCCTATATAAGGTATAGCCGTCCAAGGGACTAGAGAGAGACGAATTTTGAGAGAGTTCACCCTAAGAACAATTCTTCCCATCATGTTCTAAGTTTTCTTAGGGTTTAGGTGAAAGTTGTTTAGTATTAGTGAGAGGAGATTGTATTTTGTTTCTTGTTTCAATGCAATAAAATGTCAAAGTTTGCTTACTCTTTGTCATTCTTTGTTCTTGCATCCAAACCCAAGAAGAAAGTTTGTAAGTAATTTATTTGTCTAGACTCGGGAAAGCTAGACTCACGAAAGGAGTAAGTACAGTATTCAACTTAATTGGAGGATACTAACTCGGCCTAAGGATAGGTTAGAGTTTCAGCGGCTAAAAGAAGTGTGAGATTGGTTGTTGGTTACAATTGATTAACGCCAGGAGGTATCATCAAGGACTTGTAACCCCTTAATTTTAACTTAAAGAGTACGGTAGGTTAAAATTGTTGTTTTTAAAACTTTTATGTCAAGAAATTTTAAAAAGTGATACAAAATCAATTTGTAAACCAAAAGATAAAAACATAATTAAAAAGTTAATATTCTGATTTAAAAATGGATAAAACAATTTTATGCATGAGGTTTTAAAACATCTTAGATCCTGATAATCTCAAAATAACTGAAATAAAAATATTTGTAAATAACCGTACTGAAAAAAATATTATCCGGTAGATATCTCCAAGTACCAACTCTTAGGACCAGATATCTGGAAAAAAAAATAAACTAAAAGAATGAGCTATAAGGCCCAATGTACCTCTAAAGTGCAGTAAAAAATCACAATATCACTCAAATCAAAATCACAATTATAATATAACTTCCGTAATAAATAAACACAAAGAGTGATGAATGCAGTGTTACAGGAAATGCAATGTCACAGAGAATGCAGTCCCATACTCCGAACGCCAAACACAGTGGTGGCAAAGCCAACCGATCACAGTGGAGATAGTTCCCCAGAACTCCTCACCCCTGATTTCGCCAAAACACAGTGTGGTAAAACCACCTTCCTCCGTACAATCCACTCCATGCACATGTAATGCAATAAATGCTAATGGTCTCATGTCACAACACAGATATCCGTATAGTATACGAATCACATAGTTTAGTAAATTTGATCTCAATCTCATAGTGTAACACAATGTTCACAATATCATATAACATGTTGATATACCGTAAAGTCTCAGTAACGAATAAGTACAATACATAGAAAATCTAGCACATGAAGAGAACACACATTTAAATTCATTTTACAATAGCACAAGAATAAACACACATTTAGCACAAGAGGAAAACACACATTTATATTCATTTAACAATAGCACGTGGAAACTCACATATTTAACGCAAGAAAAGAACACACATTTAACACAAGAAGAAAAGACACATTTGAATTTATTCGAAAATAACACAGAAAGAAATATATATTTAGGACAAGAAGAAACATGTCGAATTTAGGAAGTTAACGTTAAAAGCTTTAAACTCAAAACTAATTTAATTTATATTATTTCATAATAACTGTAAAATATTTAAATTCTTAATAATTCATCACATCCGAAGGTTAAAATTATAACTAAGAATTGATAATTTAAAAATAGTTAAATTTCCCAAAATACATTATTTCATAAACTTATTAAATTAATATTATAATCTGATGGTTCAAATTAAATATCTAAATATAAAAAAAATATTTATGTATACTAAAAATAATCTTAATTCTCAAATGCATCAAAGTTTCCAAAATAATAATAATAATTTGAAAAATCTAATAGTTTGTTTTATATTGAATAATAAAAAACAGATAAAATATGAGATTCTTCAAGTACCATATTGCCTAAAGTCCAAAGATTTACAAGAGGAAACTAAGATGGAGTAACCCTAAAGAACTTAACGTATCTTAAAGATGAAGATAAAAACAATAAAACAAAGTTTATAAAATTATTTCTCAAGAGTAATATTTTAGAAAAAAACAATGCAAAAACATGATGTACACACAACACAAATCACAACTACATATTTAAATCATAGTTTAATCCGAAATCTTAATTTATCCAAAATCACAAATTCACAGGATTTAAAATCATAATTACTCGCAAAAGTGTGAGATCTCAAACACAAATACCCAATCAAAGTCACAATACAAAAATTAAACATGACAACAAAACACGAATATTTTCAAAGCATATCACAGGAAAGTATATTTTAAAAAAACATATAGCATTAGTAAGAGAACACACCTTAGCCAAAGCGACTCAAATTATTGCATAATATAGTCTTGATTACGGACAGAAATAAAGAGTGAGAACAAAGACTTTAGAGAATCTTGATGGAGGAAAAATAATATAGTGATTTCTCTTAGATCACAATATGTACTTATAGTGAGAAAAATAATTGAGCTTAAGTAGAATTGAAATTCTATTAGATCACATTATAAATATAATAATAATAAAAGAATAAGATTGTATAATTTCAAATGAGCTGCTTATCTTTATCTGAGACTTTATATAATATATATAATATTAAACAAAGAGTTTTGATAAAATAATAATTAAATAAAATAATATTTTTAATAAAAAGATTGATTGTAGAAAAACTCTTATTAAAAAAATAATTAATCTCAGTTTAAAAGCAAATTAGTTATCCAAAAAGTCATCTAATTTTAAAACATCACTTTAACTTTTAATCTTTAAATTCACATCTAAACTTTCAAAACTTTATAATCTTATCTCAAAAATTTTCCCTTAAATATAGAAAATCAATTCAAAACCTCAAAAAAATTAGGGTTTCAAAAATTGAAAATCTAAAAAGAGTTTTTAATTAGGGATTTTACAATTAGGATTTTTAAAATTAGATATAATTTTTGGGTATTATAGGACTGACCATCAACAGTGTTTCGACTTAAGGATAAGTGAAGCCATCAAAGGATATTTCACCGAACTTCGGTAAATCTGCCCAAGAGCAAGAGATTGCTGCGATAGATAACACTATCATTGCCGAAGACAGTATCTGTAGTACTACCGAGGCAACGCAGTGCAATTCCATTGGATAAAAACAAATCAATCAAATCCACTATACAACACAACTGAATCCTGTCCTCTTTCTCAAATTTGATCTCATCCTATTTATTTTATTTTATTTAGTTCAATCTATACCCATCTTTACTTGTGTTTTTACTTTTGTTTTACAGAGCAAGAAGACCTAAGGAAGCATATTAAGTATATCAATCCCTGAGGAGACGATAACTCGATAATACTTATCACTTATTACTTGCGACGTGTTCACTTGCATTCATTGCGCATATTTGTCACGCATCAAGTTTTTGGCGCCGTTGTCAAGGATTGACAACTAAATTTTGTTTTCTTTATTTTCTTATTTTATTTTTATTTGATTTGATTTTGGTGTATGACCAGGGCCAACTCTAGCAATCCACTATACGAGATAGAACCAGAAATCGAAAGAACCTACCAAGGGTTAAGAAGATAGATCCAAGGAGCCATGACAGTAAATCAAGGAAACTAGAACCTACCTGCAGGCAATGGAGGCCTTCAATAGAAACCACTACCGTAACCTCTACCGCGGTAGTTAACTGTCAGAATTTCTGGTGAAAGATCTGAATGGATTGAACCTTGGAGTTGTTACACCAGAGATAGAGGCAACTCACTTTGAACCCAACCCTATGATGTTCAATATGCTTAATACTATTGGACAATTTAGTGGTTCTGCAACTGAAGATGCCAAGCAGCATCTCAAATCCTTCATGGAAGTATGCAACACATTCAAAATTCAAGGAGTCCATGAAGATATTTTGAGATTAAAACTTTTCCCCTATTCACTGAGGGATAGGGCCAAGACATGGTTAAATAGCATTCGGGTAGGATCTATTGGATCTTGGAGTGAACTCTGCCAAGAATTCATTACGCGATTTAACCCTACAAACTTATATGATCGAATCCGTAATGAAATTACTTCTTTTAGACAGGCTGATGACGAACCTATGTATGAGGTTCAGGAACGCTACAAAGAGTTACTGAATAAATGTCCACTGTATAGATTTCCACTATGGACACAAGTAACTATGTTCTATAATGCTACCAATGCCCCGACTAGGATGATATTGGATGCCTCAGCAAAAGGCATACTCCTTGACAAAGCTCCGAAAGAAGCTACAGAAATTCTAAACAAACTCGCAAGAAATGATTTTCAATTCCCTAGTTCTAGGCGAGGAGGATTAAGATTCCAAGCCATAGTGAATAAACTAGAATCTACCAATTCAATGGTAGCACAATTGACATCTTTAACCAAGATGGTTCAGAACATGCAAGCACAACAAAATATTCACGAGGTAAAAACGATCAATTCTTCTGAGTATATGCAAGATGAGGAATCTGGTTTTTATGTGGGAAATTACAACTGGAACTATAATATGATATCAAACACATACAATCCGGCATGAAAAAGGCACTCAAACTTTTCATGGAGCAATCCTAATAATGCCTTGAACCCCACTAACCAAGTCTCAGGTTATCAAAATACACTACCGCAGCAGCATACACAGCAGTCAATGCTACAGCAGCATATGCATCAGCAGTAACCTATGAACTCATTAGAAAATACTCTCAAGGCCTTCATAAGGAAAACATAATCATGTATGACTGAGAACAACAGAAGAGAACTGATGACTTCATGAATAGAACATAGATGAGGCTACAAAACCAGGAAGCTGCTATTAAATCATTGGAAATCCAAGTTGGTCAATTTGCTCAAAGACAGAATACTAGACCACAGGGAAATTACCTAGCAATACTGAAGTTGCTAAGGGAATGAGCCATGAACAATACAAAGCAATCACTACAAGAAGTGACCTACAACTTAAAGAAACTATGGGCAAGCCAGCAACCAAAGTTCCACCAGCAGCACATGAGGAATCAGACAAGGAGGAATTGGATGTTGAATAGATTGAACATGAGAACACTGCCCTAGCAGAGAGCTTGGTAGCACCTGAACTACCTGCCAAGACAGCGAGACACACAATTATTCCAGGTATTAAATTTCAAACCAATGAGACCTTGGAAGATATGAGACCACAACCACCACTCTCACAAAGGTTGAAAAAGCAAAAATAGGACCACCAGTTTAAAAAGTTCCTGGATATTCTAAAGCAAATCAACATCAATTTACCATTTGTTGAGGCAATTGAACAGATGCCCAACTATGCTAAATTATTAAAGGACATTGTGTCTAAGAGAAAGAAGCTAGGTGAGTTTGAGACAGTGACAACAACTGAAGGATGCATAGCAATGCTGCACAATCGCATGCCACCTAAACTGAAGGATCCTGGATGCTTTACCATACATTGTGCGATTGGTAACAATTATGAAGGAAAGACATTATGTGACCTAGAAGCAAGCATCAATATCATGCCCAAATCAGTCTTCCAAAAACTTGGAATAGGAAGGGCAAAACCCACGGCATTGTTGCTCCAACTTGCGGATAGATCCTATATGCATCTTGAAGGAAAAATAGAGGATATATTGGTAAGGATAGACAAGTTTATTTTGTCCTTGACTGTGAAGCAGATGCTAATGCATCGATCATCCTAGGAAGACCTTTCCTTGCTACTAGACGAACCTTAATCGACGTGGAGAATGGAGAATTGACAATGAGGGTCAATGAGCAACAAGTCAAACTCAATGCATTCCACAATTTGAAAAAATTAAGGATCCAGAAGAATACAAAGTCCTCCACACAATAGATGCAAACACCAAGGTATCCTGTCTAGGCAGCACGCTCGGCAGATTATTTGGTAAGAAAATTAAGCCTAAGGTCGAGGCAGAAAATACAAAAGGGAAAATCCAACACTTGAAGAAAAATCTAGGCCAGCAAGAGATGAGCAAATTGGGAGATACATTTACATGCACTCCACCAATAACATAATCTCATCCCTTCTACTTTATCTATTATATTAGGATTAGAGAGAGACGAATTTTGAGAGAGTTCACCCTAGGAATAATTCTTCCCATCATGTTCTAAGCTTTCTTAAGGTTTAGGTGAAAGTTGTTTAGTATTAGTGAGAGGAGATTGTATTTTGTTTTTTGTTTCAATGCAATAAAATATCAAAGTTTGCTTACTCTTTGTCATTCTTTATTCTTGCATCCAAGCCCGGGAGGGAAGTTTGTAAGTAATTTATTTATCTAGATTCGGGGGAGTTAAACTCACGAAAGGAGTAAGTATGGTATTCAACTTGATTGGAGGATACTAACTCGGCCTAGGGATAGGTTAGAGTTTCAGCGACTAAAGGAAGTGTAAGATTGGTTGTTGGTTACAATTGATTAACTCCTAGAGGTATCATCAAGGACTGACCATCAATAGTATTTCGACTTAAGGATAAGTGAAGCCATCAAAGGACACTTCGCCGAACTTTGGTAAATCTGCCCAAGAGCAAGGGATTACTGCGGTAGATAACACTATCGTTGCCAAAGACAGTATTTGCAGTACTACCGAGGCAGTGCAGAGTAATTGAACTGGAAAGAAACAGATCAATCAAATCCACTATATAACACAATTGGATCCTGCTCTTTTTCTCAAATTTGATCTCATCATATTTATTTTATTTTATTTAGTTTAATCTATACCCATCTTTATTTGTTTTTTTACTTTTTTTACAGAGCAAGAAGACCTAAGGAGGCATATTAAGTATACCAATCCCTGAGGAGACGATAACTCAATAACTTAATAATTGTAACACCCTAAAACTGGGTTAGTAAAACGATTCGAATAAAATTATAAATTAAATGAATTACGTGTAAATTGGATTAGAAATATGTGACCAAATTGAATTAAGTGAAAATAAGAGAATATTGCATGTGGGATTTCCAATTCCCCTTATTTGCCCTTGGGCATTTAATTGCTAAAGAAGTAAGTGGGGGGGCAAAATGGTCATTTTGCACCCCTTTAATGAGAAAGAAAACAAAAAGGAATCAGCCCCTTACCTTCATCTTTCTCATTTCACGTGAAAGAGGAGAAACATAGGAGAAGAAAGGATTTTCCATGGGGTTTTAAGAGTGTGTGAGCTTGGAAACTTTGCATGTTCAATCAAACACGTTAGAAAATCGAAAATAGAGGTTCCCGATAAGTTTTCTTTCAATAACTAAGATGTTAGAAGGTGGGTTCTTGAGTTTTTAAATGAATCTATGATGTCTTTAAATTAAAGTCTGGTTTATGGAAACTTAAATTTAGGATTTCAATCGCTTGGGGTTTAGTTTAAGAAACTTGAGCAAGTGAGTAAGAAACCTAAAATTTGGGATTTTGTAGATGCATTATGTGAGTTAATTGATTAGGAAATATGTTGAAATTAAGGATTAGTTGATGTTAGTTCCATAATTTAAATGCTGTAAATTCTTGTGAATGTTGAGAATTAGGAATCGAACTATAAAATGGAACTTAGCCGAAAATGCTTAGAAATGCTATTTCAAGTAGCCATCTTCGAGAAATTCCCTAGTTCGGGATTTAAGGACTTAGGAGCTGAAATTTTTAAGTATGATACTCCTATGTACCTAGTTTAAGGGAAAATTTACGGAACCTCAATCGGAGTTCAGTAGAAAAGGATATAAACGTTTCTGTAAGGCTATCCGAATAGTCCCGAAACTAGACAGGTCTGATCGGATGAAATTTGGTACCATTAGGCTGGAAATTAAAATAGGAGATTAAATTTTCCTTGTAGCGGATCTTCTTATCTTTCCAACGGTATAAAATAAGCTCAATTTGGACGTCGGAGCTAGGAGATATAACGATTCTTTAAAGGATAGCGAAGCTGTCCCGAATAAGCAAATGAGCAAATTTACATTTGTTAAAGTATGTAATCCTTAGAATTAAATGGTTTAGATATACCCTAATGAATGTATATTTATATATGGAATACTAGATAGTCAAAGAGATGAGAATATCGGAGAAGATCAAAGGGTTGATCAAGCTCGGAAGAAGTGCAAGGGGATCGCGATCTACAATCCCTAAATTGCTTGAAATTAATAATGAGTGTGGCAAACCTTAGGGTTAGGACCTAGGGTCCTAACCACCTTTGTTATTTGATTTGATTTGAAATATAATCGGACTAATAATATATTTGGTAATACGGTAAGGAGGATTAAATGTTAATGATTTGTTTGATACTATGTTTGAGTGCTAGATGTTAAACTAGCTTAAAACATTTGCATAGCTCGAAAATGCCGAGGTAAGTAATGGCACGCGTCTACGGATGTCAGTTATGTGAGTCATGCATGAGGTATGTTCATGATAGCATGATATATATATGCTTTTGATATGTTAGCATGGCCTATGCTTTTGGATTTGGTAGCATGATATATATATGCTTTGATATGTTAGCATGACATATACTTTTGAATTTGGTAGCATGATATATATGCCTTTGGATGGGTAGCATGACATAATGCTCTTGATATTAGCATGATATGGACATCGTTTGTGATAAGGAACTGTTTAACACGAAACGGAAAGATTAAATGAAATTGAAACTCTGATTGAGCCTTGATCAATAGTTGGTCATAGGTAGTATGGCATGCCTAGGGTCTGAGCTCATTTGTTAGTACTTCATTACTTCTAATTAGTACTTCGGTACTTCTGTTGATACTATGGGTACCTTTGTTTGGTGGTTAGTCACCATTTGTAGATACCGTGGGTATCTTTTGTTAGTGCCTTCGTGGCACTTCTGTCAGTACCTTTTTGGTACTTCTGTTGACTCGCTTACCTAGTCTAACTATACCATGACATCATTTGAACTAATCCGAAAGAATACAATTTGAGATATTGCTAATTAAGCATTTGATATGATATTGCCATAGAGCATTTGATACGATATTGTTAATTGAGCATTTGACATGATATTGCCATAGAGCATTTGACTCAACATTGCTACCGAGCATTCGATTATAAGTTGTTAGCAAGCATTTGAATATAAGTTGCCCTTGAGCATTGATTATAGGTTGCTAGTATGCATCTGAATATAAATTGCTACTAAGCCTTTGAACATGATTTGTGATTAAGCTTGAATATGAAATCGCTAGTGGCATGACACTTTTCATACACATGATTGACTTGTTATTATGATATTGATCAATCGCTTACTTAGAGCAGGGTATTTGTTATATGATTAATGTTTAAATTGGTTAGACTTAGGGCTGCCTCACTAAGTACTTCGTAAGTACTTACCACCTCTGTTTCCTCCTTCCCAAAACAACAGGTTATCGAGCAAGGAAGCTAAGTTGAGTTCGATCTGGAGCAAAGACACCAAGCAAACCAAAGTATGGTATTTTGTACTTTTATAACTCCTAGCTTATGGTGGCATAGGGAGCATACTTAGAAGGACTCATGCATTTTGATATTTG
Organism: Abelmoschus esculentus; assembly: GCA_035048815.1. Lineage (NCBI taxonomy): Eukaryota > Viridiplantae > Streptophyta > Magnoliopsida > Malvales > Malvaceae > Abelmoschus > Abelmoschus esculentus. Next base: position 11,856,819 of record JAUCBN010000016.1, on the reverse strand, counting down.
GATCATGGTTTGTCTATATGATCATTCGTATATTCGATATATAATCCATAAGGCTTTTGAATATGTTAGGCTAGCCTTACATCCCTTAGAGTTTGGCTTATGGTATGTTCATGTTAGTCTTGTAATATGCATGTAAAATGTAAGTAATGGACTTGTCATGCGAAATATGGAATCTAGGAGGATAACATGAGAATCCTAGAAACTATCCTATAGATATGTTAGTTGCTTAGTGAAAGTGCATAATAATAAGGGTAACTAAATTGCTAGATGGCATATGATGGTATGAATGGCCATTTGATTAGAAGTGATAGGTTTGGTTTAATAAATGTACATGAACATTAATTTGGCAATGACTTGACCAAACGATGGAAATGGGTAAGTCATTATTATTGCCTATCATGTTAAAACGTCCCTTAAGGACTAGGGATAACTTGAGACCATGTGGATGGTCTCTTGGTTAGTGTCCAAGTGTCTTAGAAGTATTAAACCTGCCACTTCGAGCAGGGGTATTGATACCATTCCCATGGGTATCGATACCCCTTTGTCTAAGGCCCATATGGTCTGATACCTGATTCGATGCCAGGACCTCTAGTGGCAAAAAGGCATCGATACCGGTTTCGATGTCGAGCTTTGAAGTGTACTCAACTTTAGTCAACGAGTCAACAAAAAAGACCAATATCGATACTTGGTTCGATACTGGTGCTTCCAGTAACAAAATTGCATCGATACCTATTTTGAACTAGACCTTTCAGCCTTGGTCAACAAGTCAACATAGTTGACCTATATCGAACTGGGGTTCGATATCCCTGTTCCGATACCTCTATAGGGAGGTATCGATACCCTGAGTCATGTTAGTTCAAATTTGAGATTGAGATTGATTAGATAAGTATACATATTAAAGATCACTAAACGAATATAATCGGTTATGATCATTAGATGAGTTTGTTGAGATCAAATGTTAAATAAGTGGCGATCAAGGAAATAAATGAACTCAAGGTCAATTAGTAAGTAAATTTGAATTTGAGAAAAGTTTTAATTAACCCCAAAATTAATAGGTATTACTTACAATGGTCATCGAAATAATCAAAATGATCTAAAAATGAATATAAAGTTCGGTTTATTTACGAGTTAATTATCCGGTCGACGCCCCCGTCTCCTAACCCGGGACGAGGGTGTCATAATAATACTTATCACTTATTACTTGCGACGTGTTCCTTGCACTCATTGCGCATATTTGACACGCATCAACATAATTGGGCATTTGTTTGATTACCTCTATTAAAGGTATATTGATGTGTTCCTGTTTTAAGATATCTAGAAATTTCTTAAATTGATATTCCTTCTTTTATTATTTTAGCCTTTCTGTGAATAGTGGTGACAACCATAGATCTTCAATCTTTTCAGAGTATTGAAATTTGATATGTGGTATTGTCTCGGCGTCATCTGCTGCGATATTAGTTTCTTCATTAGGATTTGCTTATGTTGGTTTCTTCTCTTTATATTTTTTTAAGTCTTCATTGTTTGTTGTTTCATTTTTTGACCCATTGCCTTGGCAGGTAGTATCCTAGGGTCTTTTAATTGTAATATACTTCTGGTTGTTATTGCTTTGCACTGCTCATACGAATCTGTTCTAGCGACTTTAGTGTCGCTTGGTATACCTCTAATAGGTTGGTTATTCATCAATTGTGCAATTCGTCCTACTATGATTTCTAGTGTTTTCAGAGTAACTGCTTTGTTCTGCATCCGCATCTCAGTTCTATCTATAAATGTGTTGTCTCGTTAAATGAATTTATCCGTGTTAGATATATAGACACCAATTAAGCCATGAACATGTTTAGATTATTCTCTAGGGTTCGTATGTCTGCGGATTACTGCTGCGACATGGCCTGCTGTTGCCGCAACTGTTGTTGTGATATTTTGCTGGAATCCTATAGGTTGCATGTTCTATTGTTGTGTATTAAGCGTATTGTTGGGTTGCTCCATGAGAAGTTCGGATGTTTCCTCCATACTAGATTGTATGTATTGAACATATTGTTTTTGTTGAAGTTTTCACATAGAAGCTGGATTTTGGATTCTACGGGCACTTACTTGAATCATGGTTTTCGCCACATATTTCACAGAAGCGGGCGATTACCTTAACTTCTTGCACGTTTCTCAGCTTTTGTATATCCTTGACAATATTTGTTAATGCTGATAATTTGGTCAAAATTGAATCTGAAGAATCTAGATTTGTCAGTCCTCACCTTGTTGCTCCTCTTCTTATTGTAGGATGTTGATAGTCATTTTTTGAGAGTTTATCCAAAATTTCATTAGACGATCGGTCTAAAAGAGTATCGTTTGCCGAGGCATCAAGCATCATTCTTATTGGTGTGTTTACTGCATTATAAAAGATTGATGCATGAGTTTATTCGGTCAATATATGCATTAGGCGTTTACGATAGAGTTCTCGATATCTTTACTATGCCTCTTACATAAATTCGTTGTCCTCTTGTTTGAACGATATGATGTCCTTCCTAAGTTTATCCATCATGTTGGTGTAGCTAAAACAGGCAAAAAAACTATGGCACAATTTTGTCCACGAACTGAGCGAGCCTGGTTTAAGTTGTTTAACCATGATTTTGCTATCACTCAGTGAATAGGGAAACAACTTTAGCTTTAAAATATCGACAAATGCTCCTTGTTGTTTGAATGAATTGTAAATTTCAAAGAATAATTTAAGATGCTAACGAGCATCCTCGTTGGTTAATCCTCCAAATTGCTATCATGTTAAACTTTATCGATTTAAGTTTAAAATACTCGGCCTTAATGTTTTTCATAACCATCAGGTCCAGATCTTCTTCGATATAATCACGAATTGTTCTTACTCGTTCAGGTACTAAAAGATCGGTTGGATCTACAACCGCATATGCTGCCACGTTGCCTGCGACAACAACGTTCATGCCAATGTTGTTCCCTTGTTGGCCAAGTGCTTGATTCCTCGCAACTCTTAGCCTTTGTCGAAGTCCACACGTTGTTCACTCGATTTTGGATCAAAAGGATATTCTTTAACTGATGGTTTTGACCTAGTCGCACAATTAGACAACCCTGATTATATAAAAATAAAATAAAAAATTAAAAATTAAAAATAAATAAAAATAAGGTGCAAGATTAATTATTTTTTATTAATTGTTTTTTCAACATTGGTGGAAAACTAAGCTAATTAAATGGTATATTTTTGGTTTGATATTTCGAAACATAGGCTCCCAATTGCGTCCCGAGTTTAACCGATTCAAACTCATAAACGAGAATGAAGTTTTTCGGTGTTCTTTTTTACTCGTCGACGTGGTTCTAAGGGTAAGAACCATTAATGGAAGAAAAACCAAAAGTGTAGTTCAATGGTAGGACAAAATAACCCATTTAACCTAACTTGTCCAACTGAATTTGTCATCACCATCTTATTAATGTATTGAATTAGGTTTAGTGTTTTAGACACAAAAGAAAGCAAGAAATCCATATGACAAGCATGATATATATAACTCAAAACAGTTTTGAGGGGTTTCAAGCAATAAATATGGAGGATTATATAACTCAAAACAGTTTTTTTTAGATCATGAATTCCAGACACAATAGAAGAATCCTTTCCTTCCTCTAAAATGCAGAATAAGAATTAGAATAAGGTTTGTAAAAAATGAGTTTTTGGATTGTAACCCTTGAAAAATGTTCCAAATCCCCTTTCATTGCATGAATCACCGGTAACAACCAATGGAATGTGCAGGAACAGTTAGAATCAAAGATTAAGAGAGGAAAAAATCTGAACAAGAATCTATTAAGCCTTTAAATTTAACTAATAGTTGAATTAGAAAGGACCTAAAATGTTATTATACCAAAAATTATCAATAGTTCCGTCCCTTGGAATATGCCACCTCAAAGTCACATGGATGCATGACTAAATGGCATAAATCCCAGCACAGAATATTAAAATAGGTCCACCTTTTCTTGGCATAAATTCTAGTAAATAAAAAACTAGGAAGTTAGGCAACAAAATCCAGCATAAAGAAAATAGTCTTTCTTTTTCTCCAGTTACTCAAATTTAACTCTCGCTGTCACATGTTGACATTTATGCAGGTGCATGATGATTCCCAACTGTGCAAGCGAGAGTTCTGCTATCAGGATTGTATGCCAAACTAAGATTCATAATGTAGAAAGTGCAAACCGTAAACAGCAGTGAAACATGCATTTATCAATCAAAAGTAGAGAAAAGAAAAAAATCCCCACAACTATAAGATGTCTAGTTTATGTTACAACAATCACTTGATCTGCATCTTATCATTCTACCATATCACATTAATCTATAAGGAAAAAATCTCACAATTATAAAGTGACCTTACTTACATCACATGTAGTGTGAAAATAATAATTCAACATGCATGACAGTTTAGGGAGAAAGCCGGGAAAGATGCTAACAAATCTAAAGCTTTTCCTCCAAGACACTAATTGTAAAACTAAAATTGATTTTGATATAACAATTAAGTATAAGGACTAGTTTGCAATAAATTTTGAAGTCCCTAAGTCAAACTTTTGTCTTCAAGTCAAACCAAGAACTTTTAAATGAATTTTCTAAGTGTTTTTACACGAGGGTATTGATACCCTAGGAACAAGTATCGATACTTATTCTTGGTTTCAAGAACAAGGTTTTAAAACCCAGGTCGGTATCGATAACTGTTCCTAGGGTATCGATACCGACCTGGGTTTTAAATCCTTGTTCTTGAAACCAAGAACAAGTATCGAAACATGGTTCGATACCTTTTCGTCACTGCCAACACCTGTTTCGAACCAAGTATCATAATCAGTGTGTGTATTTTAATTATTTTTAGAATCATTTTAAATTATGACTCATGGTATCGATACCAGTATCAATATACCCCTTAAACCCCAACGGCTATTTTAGCATTAAATGAGTCGACCGTTGGTTGCAGTTAAGACTTTGAATGGTGGTTAGCCTGTTCCGAAACATCGTTCGATACCGACCTTGATGATTTCATAAAGGTATCAAAGCATGTATCAATACCCCTTCTATTAAATACACGACGACTCTTTCTACTTTGGTTTGTTTCGAAACAGGTTCTTCGTGTTTCGATACCGCCTATTGCAGAGTGCATTTATGATGAGAATATGAAGTCCCAACGGCCTTATTTACATTCCCAACAACCACAACGGTTAGAAATCAATGAAAATGTATAAAATGAAGCATTTTCAACAGCATTAAGGACTATTAAACCTCAAGAAACATCCAAGCACACAAAATCCAACTCAAAGCATTTCATTGCATACTCTTGTCTCCCAACTTATGTACTTCATTTTTATTGATTGTAATTAAGTTCGGGGAGAGTGATTTTGTATTTGGAGCATATATTTCTTGTGAGATAATTCATTTTAGCCCATTCTTATCTCTTGTAATTTCTTGTGAGGTTCAAGTCAATTTTGGGTAGAAAATTGACTTGTTTGTAAAGGTTATCTCTTGAATCTAGAAAATGATAGAATTCATAGTGAATTGGTTTCAAAATCCTTAGTGGGAGCTAAGGTAGTGGATGTAGAGCTTGTTCGAAGCTTGAACCACTATAAATCGCTTGTTCTTCAATTTTTTATTTTTACCGAAAAATCTTTCACTATAAAATTTTAATTGCCAATTCACCCCCCTTTTAGCCATCTTTCAAGATCGATCAACTCAACAATTGGTATTAGAGAGAAGAAGGAGATCGGCAATGGCATTGTTCTATGGGATATAATAGAATATGACCCCTCAATTCCTATGAAACAAGAAGGAGATCTACAAGTGTCAAAGAAGAGGAACGAGACGACCGACAAAGAGAGAAGAAGGATGTCCACCAACGATAAAGCCTTGTACATCCTCTTTTGTGCTCTAGGCCCCGACATCTACTCCAAGATGTTATCTTGTACAAGTGCCAAAGAAGTTTGAGACTCTTTGGAGACAACATATGAGGCACTAATGACGTCAAGGAGACAAAGATAGGTCTTCTCAATCTCAACTACAAGAATTTCAAGATGGAACCGGATAAAGACATCACCAAGATGTTCGATAGATTCTCGGTGATCGTCAATGATCTCAAAGGTTTCAGTGAGATCATTCTGAAAGAGAAGCTCGTATGAAAGCTCATCTAGTTTCTTCCCGAGTCTTGGGATAGCAAAAGGACCGTTATTATTGAAGCCAAAGATTTGAAGACTAAAACATGATGCTCTTGTGGATCACTTCTCAACTATGAGATCATGAAGAAAGAAAGAGAAAAAGAGAAAAAGAGAAAAAGAAAGAAGAGGTGAAGCTTGAAAAGAGAGAGGTTGAGAAGAAGAAGAAATAGATTGCTCTTAAAGCTTCAATGTCACAAGAAGAAGTAGACACTAGTGAAGAAGAAGAACTTGAAGAGTTGGCTATGGTAGCCAAAAGATTCACTAGGCTTTTAAGGGCTAATAGAAATAGAAGGTTCCAAAGGAAGAAGGAATTTAAAGAAAAAGGCAAGGAATATGAAAAGGACCAAATTATTTGCTACGAATACAAGAAGTTCGGTCACATTAGGACCGATTGCCCTCAATACAAAAGGAAGGGTTTCGAGAAGTAGAAGAAGAAGCTAAAGGCCCATGTTGCCACATGGAGTGATGAGGAGTCATCATCCGATGAGGATAATGAAGTGACAACTTGTGTCTTATGGCTCTCGATGAGCCCAAGGTAACGCTTGAACCATCTTGTAATAATTTATCCTATAATGAACTTTATGATGCATATGATGAGTTACAAGATGTTTATGATGAGTTGGTTTTGAAGTTTAAAGAATCAATTTTGAAAAACAAGAAAATTATTTCCGATTTAGAAACGAAATATGATGACACCTTCATCAATCAAGCAAAATGCATAAAGGATATGCTCAAGAAGTTCGGCTTGGAGGATGTGAAACCTCAAGCTACTCCTATGAGATCATCTACTAAGCTTGACAAGGATGAAGGAGGTAAGTGTGTTGATTCTAAATTGTATAGATTCATGATAGGTTCTTTGCTTTATCTTACCGCAAGTATACCGGATATTATGTTTAATATTTGCTTGTGTGCTAGGTTTTAAGCTAGTCCTAGAGAATTACACTTAGTAGCCATAAAGAGAATTTTTAGGTACCTTAGAGACACATCTTGTTTAGGTCTTTGGTATCCTAAAGACTCATCCTTTGATTTACATACTTATTCGGATGTGGATTATGGAGGTTGTAAGATAGATAGGAAAATTACTTTCAGAACTTGTCAATTCCTAGGTAGTATGCTAATATCTTGGTTCTCTAAGAAATAAAATAATGTAGCTTTATCTACCACCGAAGCGGAGTACATATCCTTAGGGAGTTGTTGTGCTCAAGTGTTATGGATTAAAAAACAACTCTTAGATTATGATATTAAGGTAGAAACCATACCTCTAAAGTATGATAATACTAGTGTCATATGTCTTACTAAGAATCTCATTCAACACTCTAGAACCAAACATAAAAATTAGACACCACTTTATTAGAGATCATGTGTCTAAAAATGATGTTGTTTTAGAGTTTGTTGACACCTTAAAACAATTAGCGGATATTTTTACAAAACTTTTAGGCAAAGAACACTTTTGGACCCTTAGGAGAGAGATAGGTCTAACTAGCTTTTCTTGACCTCTTAAGTGTTATTTTTATGCAAAATTTTGCTTGAATTTTGATTGAAATCATGCCTATGTTGTTTTGCATCTTGTTGTTTCTATGCATGTTGGTAGGGGAAGTATGGACCTGTTCATGCATTTTAATCATGTCATAACATCATTTGCATGACTTTAGGGGCTTTAGAGACTCATTCCTAGTACTTTAGAAGCCTAAAAATGCAAAGCACAACTAAGTGGTATCGATACAGCTAGAACCTATTTCGATACTTGTTCATCATGTTTATCTGTGAATTTTCTGGGAAGAACTGTTATCGAACCTAGTTTCGATACTAGGGTATCGATACTAGCATCAAAATAGGCTATTTCGATACCGGTAACGAACCACGCGGCAACAGAATGCTTTAAAACACTCCAAACTTAATTTAACTCTAATTAAAACACTTTCAAATATTCTCTCTTAAACCCTAGCCGTCTTCCCTTATAAAATCCTCTCAAATCCATTAGTTTTAACATCAAAATCAACGATTTCTTTGAGGGATTTTCATCTACTCAACAAAGTCTAAACTATATCATCAATTGGTGCTTCACAAACCACAGTTTCTTCCTAATCCATAATCAAGGTAATTTTCGAAAAATCTTATTTTTGTTAGATTTTAGGTTGTTAAAATTTAAATTGTGAACATATTTTGAATGTTTATCGTATGAGTTTTCATAATCCTACAAAAATTTTTCAAAATCAAAAATTTTTCGATAAATCGATTTTATCGTATTGATTTTTCACTGAATTTTTAGAATTTGTTTTTAAATTCTTAAATACCTTGAATTATTTATTAATAGGATTGAAATAGGTTGTTAGAGCATACATGTTTTTATAAAATTAATCCTAAAATTATTTCAATCTCTAGATCATGACACCCAAGAAAAGATCCCGTACCAAAGTCGGTCGCTCCTCATCTTCTTGATGATATAGTTTGGATACCTCTCGTAGGATTAAACACTTCAATCTCTACCGCAACTATCCTCTCAAAAAAGAGTGGTGTGTGGATGTTCAATTCATAAACTTACACATGTTTCAATTCAAATACTATAACCGTATTATCGATTGAAAGTTTTTGCGTTTTCTCACTCACTCCGACAAGTTCTTTCCAACTCTTGTCCTTATTTTTTATACTAATGTCAAATATATTCTTTTTGCGGACAAGAGCAAAGTAGTGGCAATTGAGTCTTTCCTTATGGGCAAATCTTTTACAATTAATGTCGCTACCTTTGTCGATGTTTTGGGTCTTGAGGACAAGGGTGTTGAGGATGATGACTCTCTTGGCTATTTCATCAGATCGGTCACATCACTTGATGTGCACGATCGTTTTCTCCATCTTATTATCTCTTGGTGGATTTGTCCATCAAATGGTAAGTATTCTCGTATTCGTTAAGTTGATAGTTTTTGGATCAAATGCTTTCGTGAGGGTATTCAACCAAACCTTACTCAAATTATTTTCTCGGATATTGTTTGGTATATCCAAAACCATGTCACCCCACTTGTCCAATCCTTTTCTTATGCTTGTATTCTAAGCTCTATCTTTTTACATTTAGAAATTGATTGCTCTTTTGACAAAGTGGGATCTCTAAAAGAGCTTATTGGTGAAACATCTCTTAACCGTGCCCACTTTCAATATGTTTCAAATGGTGAATGGGTTCGCGATGCTCATCCTCCTTCTCCTCCTCATGCTCCCGTTGATCCGGAACCTCTTCGCCAAGTTTCTCCACATGTTGACATGATAGCGTTTCTCACTATGAGGTTCGATTCTTTGGATGCTCAATTTGGTACTTTGAATGCTTGTTTGGATTCCATGGATGGAAGGCTTGACACCATATCAACTCAATTCCAATCGAGTTTCGATGCTATAAGTATAAGATTAACGGGTCTAGAGACTCAAGGTCATTCCATGTGAGTCTCCCTTGAAGCTCTTTGTCATAGCCAACGATTCAACTCCAAAGCCAATGGTGATGACAATAAGGAAGAAGAAGAAGAAGATGATGATGATGATGGACTTGATAGTGATGACATGGTCGATGATTGATCTTAGCTTTATCTTATGCTTTGTATTGGCTTTAGGACTAGTTATGTTTCTTTTTAGCATTATGTTGCATTTTCATTCATATTAGAACTTATGCACCTTTGTTATTTCTTTATGCTTTGAACTTTTTTGTTGGATTTGGATATTTTATGCTTTGGATATTTTATGCTATGAATATTTTATGCTACGAATTATATTCTCTTTAATGCAATGATTGTTTTGATTATTGCCTTATATTTTATTGATTTTGATCTAACAAAAAGGAGGGAAATATCTTGTTTTTAAGTTAGGAAACAACTCACTTTTAAAATTTAAAGTTATGCATATATTAAGGGGAGTCTCTTTAAAAGTTTTCAAAGTTTTTGGAATCTAAAATCTTGATTTAAACTTAAAATTTTTTCAATTGTTTTGTTATATCAAAAGGGGAGATTGTAAAACTAAAATTGATTTTGATATAACAATTAAGTATAAGGACTATTTTACAATAAATTTTTAATTCCCTAAGTCAAACAGGTTCTTCGTGTTTCGATACTGCAATATAATGGGAAGATGAAGTTCCAACGGTCTTATTTATATTCCCAACAACCACAACGGTTAGAAATTAATAAGAATGTATAAAATGAAGCATTTTCAACAACATTATAGACTATTAAACCTCAAGCAACGTCAAGCACACAAAATCCAACTCAAAGCACTTTATTGCATACTTTTGTCTCCCAACTTGTGTACTTCATTTTGATTGATTGTAATTAAGTTTGGGGAGAGTGATTTTGTATTTGGGGCATATATTTCTTGTAAGAAAATTCATTTTAGCCTATTCTTATCTCTTGTAATTCTTTGTGAGGTTCAAGTCAATTTTGGGTAGAAAGTTGACTTGTTTGTAAAAGTTATCCCTTGAACCTAGAAAAAGGTAGAATTCATAGTGAATTGATTTCAAAATCCTTAGTGTGAGTTAAGATAGTGGATGTAGAGCTTATTTGAAGCTTGAACCACTATAAATCGCTTGTTCTTCAATTTTTCATTTTTACCGAAAAATCTTCCACCACAAAATTTAATTGTCAATTCACCCCCTCTTGGCCATCTTTCAAGATCGATCAACTCAACACTAGTGAAGGAGTCTAGTATGAAATAAAAGACACCAGAGACCTAATGAGGATGCTTAAAAATGTAACCGATACAATTACAATGTCTACTGAAACTAGAAAGTTGAAATAGTAAGTAAAGCATCATATATGTAACCTTGACCTTTATTTAAACATGCACAAGACCAAATACTTATACATACACTAAGCTATGGTACAATACTCACCATATCCCATATCGCTTCACTGACTCTGAATGACTTCTTGAGCAACGATAAGTTCCTCTAAATAATCAACATCACCAGTATCTGAAGGCATCAAAATTTCATCATCGATGGTAAAATGGTATCGCTCTCCAATAGCTCTTAAAAGCTGGTATACTTCAAACATGGTAGGCCTCTCCTTGGGAGGTGGCAATACACAATTACATGCAACTTTAAGAAATTGGAAAAGTTCATTATCAACACCCTTTCCAACCAAGGATGCGTCAATAGCATCATGAAGTTTTCCTTCATTTGATAGCTGCATAATCCATTCGACCAGACTTCCCTTGAAGCTATCAGGAGCTTTGGATACATGGGTAGGTTTTTCACCAGTCACCAACTCAAGAAGGACAACTCCAAAGCTGTAGACATCTCCTTTTGGAGTAGCCACTAGAGTTCTGCCATATTCGGGAGCAACGTAACCTAAATCTCCAAACTCACCGTTCACAAATGTGTATCAATTGGGTTCATCAGCCTAGCAAGACCAAAATCGGATATTTTGGGCTCAAAATCTGTATCCAGTAAGATACACTTAGAACTTATATTTCGATGAAGTATACGAGGATTGCAGTTGTGGTGGAGCCATGCAAATCCTTTGGCAGCCCCTATACCAATTTTAAGCCTTAAGGACCATTCCATTGCCTTTTTAGCATCATCTGCTGCAGGATGCAAATTATCATTGAGAGTACCATTTGCCATGTATCTGTAAACTATAAGCCTCTCCTTTTTAGCCACACAGAAGCCTAGAAGGGGAACTAAGTTACGGTGTTTCACATTTCCCAGAGTAGCCATCTCAGATGAAAATTCTTTGTCAGAGTGTTGAGAATCCTGTAACCTCTTAATCATAAGTGGGGTTCCATCTTCAAGGACTCCTTTGTACATGGTCCCTGTTCTTCCTGATCCGATGATATTACTTTTGTTGAAACTATTAGTGGCCTCCATAAGATCATTTAGTTTCATCTTCGAAACTCCCTTTTCAAACAAGGAAACCTGAAATAACATTACCTTATAAGTGCATCACAGAAAAAAAAAACATGAAGAAAAATAAATCTGTTATGGAGGTATTAACGTAGCTTGCCTTAATGCCTTTTTCTCCCTTTAAGATCTTTGCCCACTTGTTTCCATCTGGATCATCATCCTTCTTCCTCATGGCAGTCATTCTACGGTAATAGAAGAACATACTGATAGTCACACCTATTGCAGCAACTGTCACCCCACCAACAGCAGCTCCGGCAATAATTCCAGTTTTAGGGCCTCCTGAAGTTGACCGACAAGGATCCAGAGGCTTCCCACAGAGTCCAGGATTATGTGCAAAATCCTCTGCCGTTAATGAAGCATTAAAATTTGGGATCGGACCAGACAAGAGATTATTAGACACACTAAATGTTTTCATCCTATCCAGCAAAGTGAGAACCGGAGGAATTGAACCAGTCAATCTATTGTTGTCAAGTTTCAAAAGGTTTAAGAAGCTACAATTCACGAGAGCCGGTGGGATCTCTCCAGAGAAATTATTAGATGAGAGATCAAGGGTAGTGACAAACTTTATAAGACCGGAAATATTAGATGGAAGACTTCCATAGAGTTTGTTGCTCGAAAGATCTAAGCCTGTCATACTTGTACATTTTTCGATTCCCCGAGGAAACACACCCTTAAGTCCCATGTCTGACAGCCTGATATTCAGAACCCTATTCTCATCCGGGTGCCAGCAATCAATCCCAGAAAATCTACAAATAAACCCTTCAGTGTTGTTGCTGAAATTCCATGTGGAATTTAAGTAACCAAAGGGGTCCTCAAAGTGAATCTTTGATGCTCTTCAAACAATCAATATCGTCTTGAGACGCGTGGCTCAAACTACAGCCAAACAATAACCACACCAAAACACTGACAGAAACAGCAAAATCTCGGCTAAGCAACACCATGATTATGATTAAACCCTCAAATTGAAACCGAAATGGTGTGTTCCAGAAAGCAATTGTACAGCTATCAGCTTAACGTGCCAAATCTACTAAACCATAGTTTAAAATTTAAACCTGAAACAAGTTAAAAAGGAAACCAAAGAGAGGAAATAAGATGAAATTCAACATTCATAATCATCCAAAAACACCAAGAAGAAAAGCTATAAAAAAGGAAAGAGCATGGATAACACAATTCTGCTAATAAACCATGAAATTCACAAGCAATTACACGAAAGATAGAAACTTTTTTCACAAATAAAATTAAGCAAACCCGGTGAAGTTGACTACTTGACCTGGATTCTGATCAATATAAGGGAATATCATTAAGATACAGAAAAGGAAATTAAAGCAGGATGAAGCTTCGTAACGAAAATTCAAAGACCCACCTCTGTTTCTCAGATATTAACCGAAGAAGATCCAAGAACAGCCAAAAGGGTACTCTGGAAAGTGGAAACTACAAGGAAACATCCCTTTCCCCCCCACCCCCCCACCCCCCCGAAACTAAGAGAGAAGACCTCTCAATACTTCATATAAGAAAAAGAGAAAATTAAGGCAAATTCAACATCATGGTTTGAATAGTCAAAAGCATAATTCAAGGCAAGAAAATAAAAACAATAGGTAAACAAAATGAGAAATGAAGTTCTCTGATTGTTTTCTTTTTCAAAGCTATGGAGACGACTGGCCTCCAAGTTGAAGCAACACTTTGCTCGACTTGCTTTGCTTAGAAATTATATTAAATAAATAAAAAAGAAAAAATAACACAGAATGAAAATTGTAGAGTAAAAAATACTAGGGTAAAATACATCAATAAATCACTGAAATTTTAAGACATATTTGTTCTATCTATTAAACTTTAAAATTTATAGTAGGAAAGTTAATGGAGACCAAAATACAAACAGATTAATAGTTAAGTTATTTAAATAAAAACTTAAAAATTTGATTGATGACTAAAATAAACTAGTTTTAAAATTTTGCTGTATCCAAAATAATATAATAATTGTTGAAAAGGCTCCAAAGAAGATATTTTTATTAGATATTGTTATTAAATACATTATTCGTTAAAAAAAATTAACTAAGTCTTAAAAATAAAATAATATATTAAATTGAATTAAGCGATTAAGGGCGTGATTATAAATGTTTATATAATTTTATTTTGTGTGTATTTAAATATCGGTATTTACTTTAAAAACATATTTACAAAAGGAAAATTAGGATTAAAGATGATAATGGATTGGATTTGGATTAAATTTGATAAAATTTAAGTTCAGTCCAATTAATAATCAGACTTTCAGAAGAATTTAAGTTTGAATTTAAATTCATTTACATAAATCTAAATTCAATCCAATAAAATATCTAAAATCTAAATCTGAAAGTTCAAATTCAATTCTTTTTTAAAGTAACAACTCAAACATATATCTTTAAATGAAAAAAAAAATATCAAACAAATATATTTAAATTTATAGCACAAACAAATCTCAATAAATATTATAATTCAATATAAAACAAATTAAACAATAAATAAATTATCCTTACATAAATTATTATTATTATCTTATTAGTTTATTAACATATTTATTTTCCACATTACAATTATAAAATTTCTAATAAATATTATAATCTAAAAAATAAATTCAAAAAAAATTAAAATGCTCAACTAATAGCATTGGACATAGAGAAAAAAATTATAACGATGAAGTTTTAATTATTTCATAAAACTCAACAAAAGCCTATAAAATAAAAAAAAAACATAAATAGAACTATAAAAGATGTTAATCATCTAAAATATTAACAATATGTAAACTTATTTAGGATTTCAATATATATATAAAATTTTTAAATATTTTTGTTCTAATTTATACATGGATCGGATTCATATCGGATATAAACTCGGATTGAATCATAGTAATATCTAATTCATCTTTTATTAGAATTCAAACATTTTTTATTAGAATTCAGACTTTTTAATCGGATTTAGAACGGATTTTTTTTCAAATTCAAATCGAATTCGGATTATATTATCGAACAAGTTTTTACTATGTTTTGTGGTACACAAAATTAGTCGAAGATCTTGAATTTTTTTACAACTTATTAAAATATTATTCTAATTTGAATTTTCTTTATGGTTTTATATAATTCGAAAGAATCAACTTTTACTTAAATCATTAAAAAAACATTGTAGGTCAATCTGAAAAAAAAAATCCTAAGAAATATTGATTTTTTTCATAAAAAAATACAAACACGACGCTTTCAAACTTTGTCGACGAGTTTCTTCGTACACGCTTTAAACATGATGAAAGAGAAATATAGAAAATATAGCACAATACGATGCCAGTTGTAACTATGATTAGACGTCTTTGCCTGCATATTTTTTTCCAACATAAGTATGTTAGTTTTAAAAAAAATAAATATATAATAAATGTTTATAATTCATATAAATAAATTTGATTTAAACATATTACTAAAATAATAATATCTTAAAATTATATAAACTCATCAAAGCTCAGTGATAAAGTTTATTTGCCAAGATCGAAAGAAGTTGTGGTCGTTACACTTGCCGCCAAGAGTCAAAACTTTTCTTTGGCTTGTTGTTCAAAATTATTTGCTAACTAACGAAGAACGTTTGAAGAGACATTTGATCACTTCTGAGGAGTGCACGATATGTCATCACGGGGTTAAAATCTGGATCATGTGTTGAAATTTTGCACTACAAGTCATAGATTGTGGACAGAAGTTATTGTGCCTTCTAAGAGAGTTTTTTTTTTTTTACCTTTTGATGAGTGGATGTCCTGTAATATTAATAATAGAGGTAAATTTATTCAGGATCCGCTGAATTGGGATGTGCGTTTTTCAGTCTTTTGTTAGATTATCTGAAAAAATAGATGTAACCGCATTCTTGATCATCAGTATGTTCAAAGAAAGGATATTCGGTATTGTGGAGAATGTCTTGCCTCAGACTTCTTAGTCGTTCAGTCGTATTTAGTGGCGTTTTTATAACAAACGCCACAAATAATCGCATTATAGTGGCGTTTGCATTACAAACGCCGCAAAATTTCCATTTAGTGGCGTTTTAAATAAAAATGCCATAGTTGATTGTATATTTACGGCGTTTCTAGAAAAACGCCGCAATAGAGTGTGTTCTTAGTGGCGTTTGTATTAGTAAACGCCGCAATTGTCTGTAATATTGTGGCGTTTTGTGAAAAACGCTGCAAAAGTGTTTAATTTTGTGGCGTTTTTTTTAAAAACGCCGCAAATGTGTAAAAAATTGTGGCGTTTCATTAAAAAACGCCGCAATAGATCGTACTTTAGCGGCGTTTACTTTTACAAACGCCGCAAGTTCCTCTTTTCAGCATCTTCACCCGAAAAAACCCTAAATCCCACCCCCATAACAAAACCCCCGATTTCAGGCCACCCTCGCCCCCTCTGCTCGTCGCATTGGTCCCTTCATCGTTCGGTTTGATTAGGTCGACAGGTAAGATCGATTTCTGCCCTATTTAGTTTCAGGATAAATCGAATTAGGAGTTTTGCCCTATTTAGTACAATATTTTACTTAATTCATCTAAAATACAGTATTTGGTTTTTTCATTACGAATTAATACAGTATTTTACTCTAAAATTTGGATTTTACCATGGATGTTTTATCATAAGGTTATTGGAGTCGGAACCTTTTTCCTCTTTGTTGAAGGGCACGCTGCATCTCCGAATGTTTCTAAAGTTTTGGAATCGATTCCTGTGAGTTTACGAAGCGTTCGGCGACTTATGATATAGTTTTGCTATGATTTTCATTTATAATTTCAACTGTTCTTCCTGATTTACCAGTGGTTATTGTTGGTCCGAATTTTGCTTATAGTGTAAGTTTTATGTTTTTCCTCTTCAGGGAGTAAAAGTTATATACAGAACAACAGAGCTTGAAGAGCAGCAGGCTAAAAGGTCAATCAACTTTTCCCTTTTTATGATTAAAATGCATCTCTTAGATTCTAAAGCTAAAGTGAAAGTATGGTTGTTCTTGATATTTCTTCTTGGTTGTTCGTTTAACTAGAATGTGAAGGATACTGGTAATAAGCTGTCTTTATTTTGCATTTCGATGTGATTGGGCTGATGTAAATAGTGCTCGGGGTGTTAAAAAAGATAAATTTGTTTTTACAATGGTGAATTTCTCTCGACTCATTCATACTGGCCAACAATTGATGGACGAACCATATGTTTTTCCTTCTCAAGTCAAACAAGTTTTTTATTGTCGTGATCCAACGAAAGAGGGTTGATATGTTGTACTCCGTAACACTCCTAGAGACTTGATTGACATTGGGGATGGAAGTAGAGATGACAATGAAACACGATCAACAACTTTACCATTTGCTGCACAAAACTTAGATGAAACATGTTGTAGTTCAAGTTCACAGTTCCAATGGGTTCGAGATCAAGAAAACATGGATGGAGATTTTAATGAAGATTAACTGCATAATGTAATCAGATTTATATTAAAACTAACTGCATAATATAATTGTTAATAGTATTGTTTTCACTATAATTGTTAACTTAGATTTTTTTATATTGCAGGTATCATCATGCCTAGGAGGAAACTTAATAGCCTGCATATTATTCAAGTTCCTCGTATGGAGGGTGTAACAAATGATGATGATTTGTCTGGTGTTGATTCTTCACAAGTACCTGAAACAGTTGAAAACATAGAAATTGAAGGTAATGTTTAAAAATCTTATTTCAATCATTGGTTTTATTATTGGTTTTATTTTAACAATTTAGACTTGAGATATTTGATATGTAGGTGGAAATGGTCGAAGGCGCAAGACTAGAGGGCGTACAACATTGACTGAATTATACGATCTTCCAGTTGGAGAACGTGTGAAAGTTTCAAGAAATGAAGCAGGACAACCTATCGGGGCAGAAGCAAGTGTTCTGGCTAGTTATTTAGGCATTGTTGCACGAAATGCTTCAATTTTGCCGATCAATTATGAGTCATGGCGTCAGATGCCTAACAGTAACAAAAATCAAGCTTTGGATCTTGTTAAGGTAATAATATTGTAGTAGCTGATCAATTATAGTTAAATACTAATATTTATATCTTCTTTTAATTGTGTGATTTTCAGGATAAATTTTCTTTAGAGGTCTCAGATGATTATGTCAAGCATGCCTTAAGAAAGAAATGGAGAGACCATAAAAGCGTTTTGAAAAAATCATATTTCAAGAATAATTTGAGCCTTCAAGAGAAGCTTCAAAATGTACCACCAGGTATACTATGGTATCAATGGGAAGATGCTGTTAGATTTTGGACTTCAACAAAAGGAGAGGTAATATCGATGTAATTAAAAAATAATACATCATTATAATATTAATTTTATACGTAATTCAAACTAGAAATTATACAGGATCGAGAGCGTATTGGAGTTTCTAGCAGACAAAAACAAAAGTTCACTCATACAGCTGGGACGAAGAGCTTTGCTCGTATAGCTAATGAGGAGGTATTATTTATTTTAATTAATTATAATTTTTTAATGAATTATACTAAAGTTAGTTTTAATTTCTATTATTTTGTGTAGCAAATTGCGACTGGTGTTAGCATTGGACGGCTAAAGCTCTTTGATATTACGCACACAAAAAAGGATGACTCTCCAATAAATCCGGAAGCTGGAGAAATTATGGTAAATTTATTGCATATATAAATTATATTATATATTCTTTTAAATATAGAATTTCATTCCATATACATTCTTTTAAATGGTTATCAGATGAAAATGAAGGAAAAAAGGACAGAGTATGAAGCAACAATTTCAACTGATGGTTCTGTTAATATGGATGATATTGACAATCAAGTTTTTGCTGATGTTCTGGGTCCTGAAAGATATGGTAGGGTGCGGTGTCAAGGATCATTTGTTACCCCAACCAAATATTTTGGAACAAACTCATCTCAATACATGCCATCGCAAAGCCAGTCTTCTCAAGCGGAAGTTAATCGTTTAAAACAACAATTAACTCAATTTCAAGCCGAGATGGAAGCTAAGGAAGCTGAGAGAGAAAGGAGAGAAGTTGAGAGAGAAGACGAGAGAGAAGCAAGAGAAGCAGAAAGAGCAGCAAGAGAAGCAGAGAGAGAAGCTGCATATCAAAATCTTCAAGTACAATTTCAGGAAATGATGGCAATGCTAAAGCAGAACCAAGGAAATAGTTCGTTACCTTAATTAATTTTAAGTTCAATCAAGTTGTTGTTGCTACTTTATTTCACTTTAACATAGAATTTTATTTGACATTAAGGTTCTAGACTTGTAAGATTTATTTTCGTTTTTAGTATTTTTATATTAATGTTACTTTATTTTATATTAATGTTTTGAACTATTTGTTATTATTATTATTATTATTATTTTATTTATTTTCGTTTTTATATCTGTTTCATATTGGATTTAAGCAGGAAAATTTGGGTGAGCATCAAAACGGCAGAATTTTGGGTAATACATTATCAGCAGCGGCGTTTGTGGTCCAAACGCCACAGAAAAATAACTCAACAGTGGCGTTTATAGGAAAAAACGCCGCAATAAATACATGGCAATTGCGACGTTTTTTTGAAAAAATGCCGCTGCAGTACATCATTTTTAGCGGTGTTTCTTAAATAATGCCACTATATATGAAGAGAAACAGCGACGTTTGTGAAGGAAACGCTGCTAAAAATGATGTACTATAGCAGCGTTTGTGAAGGAAACGTCGTTCAAGATAACGAACTATAGCGGCGTTTATAACATAAAACGCCGCTAAAGATAATGTACTATAGCGGCGTTTAGCACTTAAAACGCCGCTAAATATAATGTACTATAGCGGCGTTTAACGGGAAAAAACGCCGCTGTCATTTGTGGCGCTTGTTTCGGCGGCGTTTCTTGTGGCGCTTTTTTATGCGCCACTGAGTCTTTTAGCGGCGCTTATAAACGCCGGTATAGACCTAAAAAAACGCCGCTGTAGAACTGTTTTGCTGTAGTGAGAGGATCCACCATGAGCCCTCATTTGACTTGACAATCTCCGTCTACTGATTGGATCAAGGCTAATTCTGATGGTTCGTTTCGTTCATGTGATGGTATGACCGCGGCAGGTGGTGTCTTATACAATCATGATGGATCCTGGTTGTTTGAATTTACTCGTAGCCTTGGTATTTGTTCTATTCTTTTTTCTGAATTATGGGTTGCTCACAATATTCTTTTGCATGCTTGAAAGCTTGGTTTTCGACATGTTGTTTTGGAGGTTGATAATTTGGATATTGCTAGAATCATGCTAAGGAATCGAATATTCTTATTGAGAATGCTTTGGTGGCTATTATGGTTAACATTCTTGATCGCAATTGGAGAGTGCATATTCTTCATATCCATCGTGATTGTAATGTTATAGTTGATCGTCTCGCTTCGATGAGTCGTGATTTTTCTATTGGTGAACATCTGATTATAACCCCCTTATAATCTTAGGGATGTTGTCAATACGAAAATTATCGGTTTAGAGATAGACATTGATATGATGAGTGATGCTGATGGAGTGATCGTTAGTCATAATGGTTAATCTTGTGTTGTCATGGTGTGTGAGCTAGGTTGCTTTCTTGGTTGTAATGCTTTTTGATAGTTTGGTCTTAGTTAATCTTGTTTTTGCCTTGTAAAATTTTCATATAGTACTCTTTTTTTTTTCATTTAGGTCTAGGAAAGTTTTTAATGAGGTCAATGAAAGTATTCTTTCGTTATAAAAAAAAATGTAAAAACTTTTTTTTTCTAATATTTTTCTATTTTTGCATCTTGATCCAAACCCCATATGTGCTTTCCTTAAGGTAGTCTCCGTAAATATAATGGGACTCAATAAAAACACTGCCAGTTTGAACTAATAGGAACTCTCTTACTTTGTCTGTTGCACGATTAATATATTAATCAAATATAATTTGCCTTCTGATTTATGCAATTCAAAATCTGTCTGCAGAAGAATGATCATTGCGGTGCTGTCAATCAGATACAAACAATGATAACCTGCCTGGATTTCACTCCAGATTTCGTCTCTCTCAGTCCACGAGGCTGTCGTTTCCCGTTCTCTTCCTGTTGCTGTTGTTGTTGCTTCTCTTTCAAACTTTCTTAGCTTTTACAACTCCGGCAAACCAATGCCCACAACAGAAGTTGCAGTGCTACGCACACTGGTCACTGTTCTCTCTCAAGACCTTGGTAAAGAGGCTGAAATCCTCAAATTCTTGAAACAAGCGTACAAGAGAGCTTCTGAAGTTGGAGCTGAGAGCTTTACTCGGAAAGGGGGAGTTGGAAAAAGATGTTAATTGACGTGTTTAGGACTGTTATTTTTAATTATTTGTTATTAATGTGTTGCTTAAATTTAGAAGAAAGTATTCATAGGTTCTTAAAACTTAAGAACATATTGTTAGTAGGTTATTAATTTTATTTTGTATAAATTTTGAATGATAGTTGAATAAAATGTGTTCAATTTCTTTTTTCTATTAAATTTTTTATTAAAATACTAACGATTGATATTGGAGCTTTTTTCTTAAGAAACTTATATTATACCAAAATAAAATTGAGAACGGAGTAATAGATAAAACTGCACGAGCACAACACAGAGAAATATTCAAGTTAAAAACTGACTAGGCTTGCTATGGAAAGTTCTCTACTTTTACCTTAAATGCTTATTGTTTTACTTGTTAAATAAGTGTTCGACATAGTTTGCTAAAATGACTTCACTATCCCTAGTTGAAGGCATAACACTAAAAAATGCTACAACATCACCCCGGTTTCAACCCTAACACTTTTAATGTTGATAAAGTTTCTCTTTTTAGTCATTGAAACTCTATCTTATCCCTAAAGTGAGTTAGGATTTTGCTCCTACAGTAACCCATTGTTCATGTTGGTCTAGCTTTGCTTATCCCTAGATCTAAGCTACTCGAATCCCTTAGCGACGACAATCTCCCGAGAGCTCTTTCAAACTAAGATTTAAGATGAAAATGTATAAGCTTTCATGGAAAAACACAAATAAAAACAGTAAAAACATTCATTCAACAAAGTAAGTCATCCATAAACAAGCCTAAGTCATACTAAAGTAGTTCATGACTTAGTTAAAAAAAACTATTCGTTCTTCCGTCTTTGAGATACATTTTTATTTAAATGAAAAAAAATAAAACAAAGCGAATAGGAAGGAAGTCCCAAACACTCGACCGTGAGATTTTTTAGCTTGTTGCTTCTCCCTAAGTCTTGCAAAGATTCTTTACCTGAAACTCCTAACAATGGTGGCTCGACTAGAGATAAAAGATGATGACAAGTGATCGCCTTTCTCCTTTTTTTCTAACCTCACTTTTGCTCCTATAAATAAAAGAAAGTAAAAACTCATATGAATCAAAAAACAACTTTGCAAAGAATATAGAGCTGATGTAGTTGATAAAGAATATTTCAAAAGCTTAATTAGTTGCTTAATGTATCTTACATCAACATGTCTTGATATTTAAAATATTGTAAGTATTTTGTTCGATTTATGTATTGTGTTGTGAATCGCGTCTTAAGGTTCTTAAGAGAGTAATTCGTTATATCAAAGGAACAAGTAATTTTGGTGTCAAATTCAAAAAAGAAGTCTTCAACCTTATCGACTTCTCTAATAGTGATTGAGGAGATTTCATTGATGACATGAGAAGTACTCTAGGCTATTGTTTTACTTTTAGATCAAAAGTTTTTTCATGAACCTCGAAAAAATAAAAAATTGTGACTCAATCCATTGCTGAATCAGAATTTATTATTGTGTTAATCAAGCTTTGTGATTCCGAAAATTATTATGTGATTTTAATCCTGAATAGAAAGAAAGTACAAAATTCTTCATTGGTAATCAAGTTGCTATAACAATTTCACACAATCTAGTGTTTCATAGGAAGACTAAGCATTTTAACATTAAATATTTTTTTGAGAGAAGTGTAATAAAAAGGTGATGTTATACCGATTCATTGCAAAATACAGAATCAACTTGCATATATCTTCACAAAATCACTTCCAGTAAGTAAATTTGAAGTTTTAAAAACAACACTTGGTGTTTGTAGTTTCTAAAGCAAAGAGGAGTGTTAATTGATGTATTTAAGACTGTTATTTTTAATTATTTGTTATTAGTGTATTACTTAAGTTTAGAAGAAAATTGTTGATAGATTGTTACTTAAATTTAGGAACATATTATTAGTACATTATTGATTTTATTTTATATAAATTTTAAATGATAGTTGAATAAAGTGTGTTCAGTTTTTTCTTATTGAGCTTTCTTCTTATTAAAATACCAACACTTTCTTCTTATTAAAATATCAACAGACTGGAACATGGTTTGCTGTAACTTCATGGAATTTTGGGGCCAAGTGTGGAAGGAAAAGAACTACGAATTATTGCTGAATTTCTAAGTCTGTTTCCTGGATTTTATGATCTTATGGGTGATGGACAATTGGAACTGGGAAGAAAATTGATGTAAAGCATGCCCATGAGCTGCTAGAGAGGGCATGGAAGATATGTGTAGGGAATGGTACCTGAGAATCTCTCCAAAATTTTAGAGAATTATCATTTAAACCCTTAATTTTATAGAAATTTTATTTTTTTAATTAAGAACTTACTCTTAAGTTTTAATTTTTAAATATTTTAATTAAATCTCCTTTTTATTGGTTTTACTCATTAAATCTTAATTTTTGAAAATTTTAATTAAAACTCCAAATTAATAAAATAAGTTCCCTTCAATTTTTTATTTTTGAAAACTTAATTTTGACTTTTAAATTTTCTAAAATTTTTAAACGGACCCATCACATTGTTTTTGTCAAGATCTGCCAATGGGTTTACTGAAATTATTTCTAATGTTGTTTTGTATTCGAAACTGAAAGTATTCGTGTCTCTGTAGCGACAATTTTAAAAAATAAAAATAAAAAAGTTTAAAGTTCGAAAGTTCAGTGTAAAGGTTTGGTGGGATTTGAAAATTCGGTATCCGAAGATGACACCTGAAGAACAGGATGTCACTCCTACTAGAATACCGTTAAAATTTAAAAAACCGCGGTAATATTCAAAAATTCGTTATCCCTAAAGATGAAACCTGAAGAACAGGATGTCACTCCCTTTGGAATACCATTTTAATTTAAAAATCGGTTAATCGGTTGGAGTCGTCATCGATCGTTCAAAAAGGTCGATCAAACAACGAGAAAACAAAACCAGAGATTATTGGGTTTGGGAGTTGGTTACGCTTGGGGAAGGATTAACACCCCCATAACGCCAAAAATTGGTACTTAAAGGTTCGCATCGTTATTTTTAATAAAGTATAATATTCAAACTAAATTAATTTTTAATTTAAAATGCACATCCTAATATCCACGACAATTCAAAGAAGATAACACCCGAAGAACGGGATACTATTTCTAATAGAATATATCGGGATAATATTTTTTAATAAAAACATATAAAACATTAAATCGTAATATAATATTAAAACAATATAAACTAATAATAAAACACATGTATATGACAAATATAAACGATACTAAACATTATATTACTATACTATATAATATATACCACATAACTATCTAATAATACAAGTTTACCAAATATATATCAATATATTATATAAATAAAACATAATAATATATGATGATATCATATAATAATATAACGTTATAATATAAATATATAATAAAATATGATAACAATAATAATAAAAATAGTTATAATAATATTAATAATATTAACATTGATAAAAATAATAAATATTAATAATAATAATAATAAAACGGTAATAATAGTTATAATAATATTAAAAACCAGTGGGAGGGACCAATTTGAAAAAAAAATCATTAGGACCAAAATGACAAAAAAAGAGTAAAATTGAATAAAATATGAAAATAGGAGACTTAATCATAAAAATAGTGACCAAAATGGAAAAACAGGCAAAGTATAGGGCAAAACCACGAGGAGATTGAAAGCACAACGACGACAAGAGTGATTTCCCCAATTTCGCGGGTTGTGGGCGGATTTGGTTCAGACATGGGTCGATCCACCGGGGCTCTTGAGATAAAACGACGTCGTTTTGGGCTAGGATTAAACTTGCCAAAACGACGTAGTTTTGTTTGTGTATATAAACCTCATTTTTTTCAAATAAACCATTCTTTCATTTGATTTTAATCCAAAAAATAATAGAGCTCAAGCTCTCTTTGTCTCTGAGTGCGCCGATGGAGAATCGCCGCCTCTGGCCGCCGTGGTTCGTCGTTAGCCACCGTGTCGGCCGCCGTCGTCGGTGGCCAAAAATCAAAAAGGTCGCGACTTTTCGAAGCTTCAAACGTGAGGAGTCTAGATTCGAACTCGGTTTTTCGAATCGATGTGTGTGTAGCCTTAGATCTGAGATAAAAGATAAGTAACTCGCTCATTTTTTTACCTTTATTTTCGATTCGGTTTCCTTCTCCGATTTGGCTCTCTATTTCTGTTTTGGTGGTATTGTATTTTTTGCTTTGAATTTGATTCGAATATCACTGCTTTTTTTATTTTAGATCATAAAATGGGATTATATTCTTTTTTTAGGGTTATATATAACCCGATTTTTATAAATAAAATACAAAAAAATCTGATTTCATGTCAGATTTCAAACCTAATCTCCTTTTCTTTAATTGTTTTGCAGGTCTGAAGGCGGTGGAGTCAAATCTGTGGGCGATGGGGCAGTGGCAAGCTATTCGAACGAATAGGAGCGCGCGTGACCACCATGCGCGATTTGAAGCGTTACGCGTGGTCGTCACACGCCGGAGACCAAAAAGCGAACGGTCAGAGACGATTGGTGACGGCGACGACAGAGAAGTCTGCTAGGGTTTGGTTTAAGGGTTATCACATTAGGGTTAATTATTTTCTAGGTTGGGTTGCTGGATAGTGGGCCTACTAGGTTTTGTATTTGTATTGGATTGGGTTATAATGGAATGGGTTATTACAGTTGCCCCTCTTTGCTCATTGTTGTGTAACGGCAATAGAGCAAAGATAAAGAATAACATATTTCACCTAGTATGTTTTCAGGGTTCATCTTGGTAAGGTAAAGGTTTTTCGGTAAGGTTGGGGTTCCTTCTGGTAACGTTGAGGTTCTTTTGGTTCTTTTGGTAAGGTTGAAGTTCTTTTATTGACCACCGTCTCTTCTCAGTCTTCACTGTTTCTCCGGAACAAAATTCTTCCAAAACTGAGACTTTGAGCTTGCAAATCTTTCTTTGCTTGTTCTTTTATCGGGTGCCTGTATAAGCAGATTCTTCCTTTGTAGAGTCTTACCCGTCTTTGACAAAATTTTTAGGCTGCAAATTCTTCATGAATTGAACTTTTCATCTTTAGATGTCGACGTTGCAAGTTCTTCCTATATAGAACCTTCTACATCTTGAGTCGAGAGTCCTTCCTGTAATGAACTTCTCGTTGTAGATTCTTCCTATATAGAATCCTTTGTGTCTTCAATTTTAAGCGTTCTTTTTGTCGTATAACTTCTCGCTAAAGATTCTTTCTGTAATAGAATCTTCACGTTCTAGAGTCTTCAAATAAAGAGTTTTTCCTATATAAAACTTCTCATCGTCGATTCTTCCTATATAGAATCTTTTGCTTGCTCCAAGGGTTTCTTACTATGTAGAACTTCTTGTTGAAGATTCTTTCTATAATAGAATCTTCGTGTTTTGGAGTCTTCAAATTAAGAGTTCCTCCTATATAGAACTTCTTATCGAAGTTTCTTCCTGTTGTAGAATCTTGTAAGTTTTCCCTATATAGAACTTTTTGATGCAGACTTTTCCTATATAGAGTCTTTCATGCTGTGAGTTCTTCCTATATAGAACTTCTTGATTGATTCTCCTATTGAATCCTAAGATTGTTGGTTTTTTTATATGGAATCTCCTGATTGATCCTTCTTTCGAATCTTAAGTTTTGCTGGTTCTTCATGCAATCTTCATCTTGCAGTCGCGAGTTCTTTCTTCTCCACTGCGTAGATCTAATTCTCTTCTGATTCGTAAATATTTTTTCTCTTTAGTTCAGCTCCTGAATCTTCTTTGTATTTTTCCCAAATGCACAGGGATTAACGGATTTGGATTGCCTTTACTGGTAGCTGTTTGCTCTGGGTTAGTTATACCATTTTCCTGGGTACAATCAGTTTGTACCAATCAAGAGATTGGATTTTTTCAAAAGATTTATTTTCTTTCGACCATTTGTGAAAATGGATTTTAATGGACATTTGAATGGTCCTCATCTTGACCAATCATTTGATCTTCTTTGTATTTTTCCCAAATGCACAGGGATTAACGGATTTGGTTTGCCTTTACGGGTAATCATTTGCTCCGGACTAGTTGTATCATTTCCCTGAGTACAATCAGTTTACACCAATCAAGAGATTGGATTTTTTTGAAGGATTTATCTTCCTTCGATCATTTGTGAAAATGGATTTTGATGGACCTTTGAAAGGTCTCTCATCATTTGTTAATCACTTGATATTCTTATGGAATGATTTAATTAAAAATTGGTTTTAAGAAAAAACTCATTTTCCAAGGATCGAGTTCGATTTTAAGAAAAACCTCCTTTCGAAAAGATCAAGTTTGCTTTTAAGGAAAAATATCCTTATGAAAGGGTCAAGTTAAGAAAAATGTCCTTATGAAAGGATCAAATTTCTCTTTCTTTTCTCAAGAAAAACTATTTGAGTTACCAGCTTGTATCTTAGTCTTGAGAAGACATCCTTGGAACGCTAAACTCTCTTGGAATTTCTTCCTCAGTGAACTCTTTGAACTACGAACATCAAAATATGTGTCATTAGTCTCAAAAATATATCCTTATGAAAGAATTGAGTTAAGTGATGCATCCTTATGAAAGGATTTCAACTGAAAAAGTTTCCTTAAGAAAAGATCGAAAAAGTTTCCTTAAGAAAAGATCGAAAAAGTTTCCTTAAGAAAGGATTGAAGTAAGAAATTCGAATTCGAAAAAGTATCCTTAAGAAAGGACCGAATTAAGAAATTCATTTTCATCAAAGTATCATTAAGAAAGGACCAAATTGAGAAATTCGTTTTCAAAAAAATATCCTTAAGAAAGGACCGAATTAAGAAATTCATTTTTAACAAAGTATCTTTAAGAAAGGACAAATTAAGAAATTCGTTTAAGAAAATATCGTGTGAAATGATGCCCCGATTCTATCCGTCTTGACACCAAAACAACCGAATTAAGAAACTTGTTTTCAAAAAAGTATCCTTAAGAAAGGACTGAATTAAGAAATTCGTTTCAAAAAAGTATCCTTAAGAAAAGACCGAATTAAGAAATTCGTTTTAACATCAAAAGGTCTTGTCATTGATGACGACTCAACATTGTATGTTTCCTCTTTTCTTTTTTCGCAGTGATCAAGACAGATGACACTCAAGCTTCCTCTTGATTTATGCAGAGGTGCATAAAATTCTTCTACAAAGTCATCTTCTTAGATATTGTTTGTTCAAAATCATGTACAAATATTCATGTTGAAGATAATTTGTGAGCATGATGCAAAGTGCATATGTCATGTAAAACATTATTCTTACTATTAATGAGGATGCATAGGTGCATGTAATTCGTTAGATATTTTTTTTCATGTCGTTACTTTTCTGGTTGATAGGTTTCGTCTTGAGACTATCACCCACCATTCTTGTGCCCAAATAAAATTACCCCAAAAAATATTGTCTAACCATTTGTTCAATCTTCTAATTCAAGTGACTTCGGTTGGTATCATTTATTCACCAAAAGAATTGTATTTTTTTCAAGTTCTTTGTCTTCTCCTGTATATTCGAATTTAAACTCTTGTATGTACATGAGATCTTTTTTTCTTCTTGGGTAATGATGCCCCGATTATTGGTGTAGACTCTTCTTTCAAAATATCATGTCTCTGTATGTGTCATGGTATTCTCTTGTTCTCGACGGGTCCAACCGGGACCTTTTCTTTGTCATTTATTTTTCAAGCACTGATGCTTTGTTTAGTTCTATCTAAACGAGTTTCTAGATATTTCTGATCTTGCTCCAGATTAAACACACGGTCTCCCATCATTTTAATTTGAAAGCGGAATGATGCAGTGTCTTTCATCGCCTTAATTCACAAGTGGAATAATTGCAATTTGGAATTAATCCTCATGAAATTGCCCCAATTAATTTATAGTTTCGATGATTATGCATGAAAAATATGAGAATAAATGCACAAGTGTTGATTATAAAGTATCATTAGAAAGACTTTCATTCAAATAAAGAGGTCTTGATTACAATAAGTAGTCATAACGCTAATTATAGATAGCGATTAGCCTCATGCCTAAGGCCTCTATTTCTTGTAGCAACCTCTGAATACGGGACCCTAATGGTGTTCCAGAGTCGACATGCACCCTTAAATCGTGAGCTTCCATCGTTATGTTCTGAATATATAGTGAGAGACCCCTCGTGCCTTCTGCATAACTTCTATCATTACTCGTCGTTGATCTCGAATTAACTATTGTAACCCGTATATTATTCGACTATTATCTTCTTATAGAGCTCCTTCAAAAGGAACCAGTCTCTCTTGACAATCTCGTGGGGCATTCTCAAGTTCGACCCCATCTTTCAGCAGCTCGTTTTCATTTGGTTCAAGGCTTAAGGCAACAACAAAGTCCTGATTATGATATCCCCGTAAAAGCTCATCCATTCGTATAATATAAACTTTGTAATCTTCATTTTGTGATATCATATCTTGATTCTGAGCTTAGTTGGCAGTTAACTCCTAAGTGAGTGCTTCTAATTTTCTTGTCTTGTTTCCAACCTGTTTCTGACTTATTTCATCCTTTCGGGCATAATGATCATATCGAAATTTTTAAAAAGTGAATCAATAGTACCCAAGACTCCAAACTGCGTTAAAGCTCCGAACATGTGTTCGTCGGTCTAGACATTCAGTAACAATGCTATATCGCCAAATTCTTGTTGTAAGATTTCCTTTGAAATGATCACGGTTATTCTGCTTCGAAATGATCAAGGTGGGCTCCACAATTTCTGACACGTGATCTTCTGATAAGTTGTTTCCTTTCTCCATTTGTATGCGTTCAGACCACCCCTATACTGTAGCATTAGCACTTTTGTTGATACAAAACCTCTCATCCAGAATTGAACATCTTCTAAATTGCACTTTTGAATCAACACCTATGCATTAAATGATATGCAAAAATGGATGCCAAAAGAAAAAAATAAACATAGAAAAGAAATAAGTTAGTAGTTAACCCAAAAATAATATACAAAATGGAATAACAAAATACAAAGCATGTAATATTCAACAAGCAAGTAAAACACATATATAAAAGACAACCTAAAGGGTATTTCTAAACAGGTAGATAACGATGTGGTTTCGAAAAGGTTGGTCTCTAAGTTTCATTATATGTGTTTCAGTTCTAGAGTAAGCGGTACCCGAACTGTCACTAAGAACATCGATTCGGGGGAATATGACCCTTATTTATACGGAGGTGAGAACCCCACGAAATATAAGGGCCAAAATTCCAAAAATGAATTACAACACTATACGGAGGTGAAAACCCCACGAAGCGAAGTAATCATTCCCACTTAATGGTTCTTAATCTAATGTATGGTGAAAATTAAAAATTAATTTAATTAAAATTTTATATTTTCTTAAAAATTATGATGCAAACAAAACTAAGGCTTAACTCCGTTTTTAAACAAAAAATTTGTCCCCAGCGGAGTCGACATCTGTAGCGATCTTTTTTTTTGAAAATATTAAAAAATTTTAAAAGTTCGAAAGTTTGGTGTAAAGGTTCGGTGGGATTTGAAAATTCGGTATCCTAAGATGACACCTGAAGAACAGGATGTCACTCCTAATGGAATACCGTTAAAATTTAAAAATCCATGGTAATATTCAAAAATTCGTTATCCCTAAAGATGCCACCTGAAGAACAGGATGCCACCTGAAGAACAGGATGACACTTCCTTTGGAATACCGTTTTAATTTAAAAATCGGTTAATCGATTGGAGTCGTCATCAATCGTTCAAAAAAGGTGGATTGAACACTGAGAAAACAAAACCAGAGACTATTGGGTTCGGGAGTTGGTTACGCTTGGGGAAAGATTAGCATCCCCATAACGCCCAAAATTGGTACCTAAAGGTCCGCATCGTAATTTTTAAGAAAGTATATTATTCGAACTAAATTAATTTTTAATTTAAAATACATATCCTAATATCCATGACAATTCAAAGAAGATAACACCCGAAGAACGGGATGCTACTCCTAATAAAATATATCGGGATAATATTTTCTAATAAAAACATACAAAACATTAAATCGTAATATAATATTAAAACAATATAAATTGATAATAAAACACATGTATATGACAAATATAAACGATATTAAACATTATATTACTATACTATATAATATATACCACGTAACTATGTAATAATACAAGTTTACCAAATATATATCAATATATTATATAAATAAAACACAATAGTATATGATAATATCATATAATAATATAACGTTATAATATAAATATATAATAAAATATGATAACAATAATAATAAAAATAGTTATAATAATATTGATAATATTAACATTGATAAAAATAATAAACATTGATAATAATAATAATAAAACGGTAATAATAGTTATAATAATATTAAAAACCAGTGGGAGGGACCAATCTGCAAAAAAACAAAATCATTAGGGCCAAAATGACTAAAAAGGGCAAAATTGAATAAAATATGAAAATAGAAGACTTAATCATAAAAATAGTGACCAAAATGGAAAAGCAGGCAAACTGTAGGGCAAAACCGCGAGGGGACTGAAAGCATAGGGACGACAAGAGTGATTTCCCCAATTTCACGGGTTGTTAGTGAATCCGGGTCAGACATGGGTCGATCCACCGGGGCTCCTGAGATAAAACGACGTCGTTTTGGGCTAGAATTAAACTTGCCAAAACGACGTAGTTTTGTTTGTGTATATAAACCTCATTTTTTTCAAATAAACCATTCATTCATTTGATTCTAATCTAAAAAATAACAGAGCTCAAGCTCTCTTTGTCTCTGAGTGCGCCGATGGAGAATCGCCGCCTCTGGCCGCCGTGGTTCGTCATCGGCCACCGTGTCGACCGCCGTCGTCGGTGGCCAAAAATCAAAAAGGTCTCAACTTTTCGAAGCTTCAAACGTGAGGAGTCTAGATCCGAACTCAGTTTTTCGAATCGATGTGTGTGTAGCCTTAGATCTGAGATAAAAGATAAGTAACTCGCTCATTTTTTTACCTTTATTTTCGATTCGGTTTCCTTCTCCGATTTGGCTCTCTATTTCTGTTTTGGTGGTATTGTATTTTTTGCTTTGAGTTTGATTCAAATATCACTATTTTTTTTATTTCAGATCATAAAACGGGATTACATTCTTGTTTTGGGGTTATATATAACTCGATTTTTATAAATAAAATACAAAAAAAATCTAATTTCATATCAGATTTCAAATATAATCTCTTTTTCATTAATTGTTTTGTAAGTCTAAAGGCGGTGGAGTTAGATCCGTGGGCGATGGGGCAATGGCCGGCTATTCGAATGAATAGGAGCGCGCGTGACCACCACGCGTCGGTGACCGGAAAGCGAACGGTCAGAGGCGATTGGTGACGCGGACGGCTGAGAAGTCTTCTAGGGTCTGGTTTAAGGATTATCTCATTAGGTTTAATTATTTTCTGGGTTGGATTGCTGGATAGTGGGCCTACTGGATTTTGTATTTGTATTGGATTGGGTTATGAATGGAATGGGTTATTACAGTCTCAAATGCTCGAGGGCTACTTCCCTCATACAATATTTCTTCACGCATGCTTGCAGATACTGAATTCCCCGTCAGTGGGGAACATGGAAGCTGACCTCTATTTTATATACATGATCGATGCCTATAATATAATATGCACGGGAGACTGAACAATTTGGAGTCCCAACATCATATTGTTAAGAGCTTTGCCGGAACAAAGACTAACATTCCTCAATACCTTTTCCAAACTGGTCTGAATGCCTCACAAGGTCCAAGGTTCAATGATGAAGTAACAACCTTTGCCCGCAGTGAGTGCCTCTCAGGCTTCCTTTCTTCCTCCTCTCCAAACTACCAGGATGTGGCTCTCATTGCCCGAAAACTGATTGTAATAGCTAGTATTCACAAGGGTAACACAGATGTTGCTGCGGTTCTCAGTATGTACAAGAAAGCATACCAAATAATGGTCGGATTGAAGGGGAATAGAATATCCAACTGAAGAGAGCAAATGTCTAGCAATGACTGCATGGAATCGGGCAGCAACAACATTGCCATCCCTAGGAACACAGCCTCCAATAGTACAGTAGCAGGTATAAACCCATATATTTAATGATATTTCTCGAGTAATCACCATGTAACAGTTAAACCTCTCATATTGTATGTACGTGCATATAGATCCAAACCTTCATAAAATAATTAAATCTTCCACAGTTTAAAATGTCGTTTGGATGTATGAAAACTGACATATCAATGTATCCTTCTATGATAAAACTATTCAGAACTTTCTTCGAAAATCCGACTGAAGCAAACGAGAAATTCAGTGTTACCTTCAGTACCCTTTAGAGGAGATTCAATCCAACCTTTATTTTTAAATCCAAAGTTCTCTACACCATTTATGATTCTTTCAATAACCTACACAAAGAAACGTAATCAATCTTAAATCATAATGATAATACTCTTTTTTTCATATCAATTATGGTGGCTTTAACAAAAAATGTTTTGGGTACCTCCTCATGAACCTTGGGATCTCTCACTATCCCACCACTTCCCACCTGCAAAGGTATGTGTCGTCAATTCTTTGATACATTTGTCACCAGAAAATGGAAAAGATACAATCTAAAGGCATGTGTATATATTTCCACATGCATGCATATATTCGTTACCTGCGACCTGCGAGCTTCAAACTGAGGCTTAACCAGGGTAACTAAAGTCGCTTCTTCCTTCATTAAATTTACTACAGCAGGCATGACCTGTTTAAAAATGCCAACAAACAACTAAAGGTTATGACGAAGTTTAAGCATAAGGTTGTGTTAGCATGTAATTATTATTAACAAAACTACTCGGTTAAAGAGGACAGTAAATTCGCCCTGTCCCTATTTTTTACACTAGATGATAGAATTAGATACATGCATAAAATCAGAGGGTTGATGAGCTAAATAATCTTTTAGGCAAATTAAGAAACATATTGAAAATTAAATTAAAAAAGTAATTCAAACATGTTATGAAATTCAGTTTGGAAATGCTTGAAAGCTTACCAAGAGAATAGAAATAAATGAAAGGTCCAGTGTCACCAGGTCAACTTTTTGAGGGAGACACGAAAGGTATCTTAAATTTATTCTTTCTATCACACAAACACGTTCATCTCGATGAATCTTGTCTGCTACCTATTCAAAGTTAAAATCCACTTACAGGGAAGAAACATTAAAAATCCACAAAAGTGCATGTCAATTTACACACAGGGAACACATAATTAGCTATAATATCAAGTGAGCAAAACAATATGCGTTTATTCCAAAAATAGTGTCACCAAAGGTAATTAAACTATGCTAAGCAATTTGCCAACATTCAATTCTAAGGAACTCACTTGAAATACCTTAAGGAAAACAAAAACATATCACTTGCTTTTAATCTTTTCCCTTACTAATTGAGCTTCTTGACCGAATTAATTTAAGAAAGGTTGCTCTAATGTTTCGGAACATATCATGATAATTGCATTTGATAAGTGAACAACTATCCAAAATTCTCTTGTTCCGTGTTAGTTTTATCGTATTGTCACATGTAAGCAGTTGAAAACTTACGAAAATACCTGTCTGCACATGATATTATAAATTATTCAATTAGTACATGTTCGTAACCCACATCAACTCCATAAACATAAGATGCACCATACTGAAGCAGACAATCCGTAAATCCTCCCGTGGACAACCCAGAATCAAGGGCTATTTTTCCAGCCACATCAACGCCAAGCTGTTCAATAGCAGCTTCTAACTTATATCCTGCTCTGGATATAAGTTAAGAATAACTATTAGAAGTCTTATTTAAATTAGGAATAAATACTATTTAAATTATAGATAAAGTATAATTTTAGTTATATTAAAACTCTATTTTAGCCTATTTAAAGGCTTATTCTGTAATCATTTGATATAGAATAATAATAAAAAAATACAGAGAAACACTTTGTTCTCTCTAAAAAATATCATCTTCCGTTGCATCTACGGTCATCATGGCCCCTTTCTCAAATGGTAGCAAAGCCAATAACGGTCTTGATGTTGTCACCATTATTGCCATCTGTAATCAACAACAAATAAATGATTTGATTTTTGAGATATATATTATTTTTTTCGCTGCTATCATTAGACCACACTCGTTTACATGGTGTCATAAGCCAGCAACGATCTTGATGATGTCATTACTACTGTCATCTTTAATCTGAAATGGTTGACTTTTCATATGCACATTACTGTTATTAGATCACACTCGTTCTCTAGCTTCTCACTCGTGGAACTCTTACATCTTTGGTGAAATATTTATTCGTTTAATTTTATTAATTCTTTATTTAATGGTTCTATCTTAGCTATCCAATCAAAAAGATAGCAAAAATAGTTATACTTTAGCCTTAAAAAACTATTTGGTTCCATCTTAACCATCTATTTCAAAAGATAAGAGAAAAGATTGGAGAAAAGGTTATAGTTTAGCCTTAAAAACTATTTAGTTCTATCTTAGCCAATCATTCAAAAAGATAGGTGAAAATGTTATAGTTTAGCCTTAAAAACTATTTGGTTCTATCTTAGTCATCCATCCAAAAAGATAGGTGAAAAGGTTATAGTTTAGCCTTAAAAACTATTTGGTTCTATCTTAGTCATCCATCCAAGAAAGATAGGTAAAATGGTTATAGTTTAGCCTTAAAAACTAAACAATATTTTTTAAAGGATTCTACATCAAAGGTTCAAGTTGAAATTCTAGTATGTGTAACTATCAACTTGAGGGGAGTGTAGATTCCTTTGATCACTTCATACATCATTCAATTCAGATCTTTTAATCAAGAACCACATGTTGAGGCATCTCAATCAAAGTCTCCTGACCCGAGAACAAGGAGCATTTTTGTCGAAGAAACAACAGAAGAATAAAGAGTAGAGCATCACATCCAAGATTCAAGCTGGTGTTCTACTATGTTTGTCCCCCAGCTTGAGGGGGAGTGTTGGTTATCCTAGAAGTGTTAGAGCTTGAGGATAAGTCTAAATTAACGAGAAGTGTTAAGAGTTTTTATTTAATATTTAATTAGAGTTTATTCCTAATAAGTATTTTAGATTTATTAGAAGTCTTATTTAAATTAGGAATAAATATCATTTAAATTATAGATAAAGTATAATTTTAGTTATCTTAAAACTCTATTTTAACTTGTTTAAATGTTTATTCTGTAATCATTTAATATAAAAGAGTAATAAGAAAATACAGAGAAATACTTTGTTCTCTCTAAAAAATATCATCTTCTATTGCATCTATGGCCATCGTGGCCCCTTTCTCACACTTAAACATCTCAAAAATATAATCCAGAAATAATGCACGATTGATGTTTCAGAGAATAATCACCTAGATACGTATTTTGGAATTTCGGCAATGATTTCTACAACAGCTTTGTCAGAGACAGGTGTTCCAGCTTTGTTTACCACCTTTCCATTCACATAAACTTTGCCTGCATCATAGATGTATCTGTGAGAAGAAAAGGAAGATCTCCACGATTTC
Source organism: Abelmoschus esculentus (assembly GCA_035048815.1). Classification (NCBI taxonomy): domain Eukaryota; kingdom Viridiplantae; phylum Streptophyta; class Magnoliopsida; order Malvales; family Malvaceae; genus Abelmoschus; species Abelmoschus esculentus. The sequence goes on along the minus strand of JAUCBN010000016.1, from coordinate 11,820,033 downwards.
GACAGCCAATTCTTCATATAAAATTTGCATTTCAAAAATAGGAATTACAATTGCTTCAGGTGTATCAAAGTAAGAGAACACATGCAATTGAAGATTATCATTTGCCTTGTAAAATCTATGACTGTATGAATGTTCGACTGTACTGCTGAAACCTTTCAAGACACACCTCATCCAGCCTTTTTTTCCTGAAGTCACATGAAGCAAGATAAGGTATAATATGTAAACGGCATGAACAGGTTTCTAGGGCAAATATAAGGCTTGAACTAAGAATAAAACTATGTATTAGCATGAAAAAAAAAAAAACTATCTTTGAATATGTAGCATAAATCATATAGGCTTACTTTTTTGGAATTTGAAGTTTTTTTGACTTGGAAAAAGCAAAGCTTCTAAAGGGGTTATTTATATGAGATTTGAACCATCTCCCTGAAAACAAAATCTCAAACAATCAAGTATTAGAGCACAGCAAGCCGTATGGACAAAACCCAGAATAAAATCCAATTCTTTAGTACCCAAAAATGTAAAAGACAAAAGGAAATATTAAAAAAATATATACGAATTATATATTAAAGCAAAACCCTTTTTTTCTCCATTCCTGTCTACACTCAAAAGTGACTGAAAATTACTGAAAGAGAATGAGAAAAGTGCGTGAATCTATAGAGAGATAGGACGGGTACCATGAGGAGAGTAAGATTTCAATAAGAACAAAGTGGAGTTAGTGCTATCGCAACAGCGCGAGATAAAGGGAAGCTTCACAATATGCAGTGCCATTTTCGTCTCCGTATAGTGTTTTTCTTACGGTTGTTCAGTTCAGTTGTGTTCTGTTCTGTTGTGTTCTGAGATGTAAGACTCCGGGAAGCAGATGGAGTCATAGACCTTGTTGGCTTGTTCTTATGAGTGGTAGTTGGCGATTAGCTCACTGTACCCTAAAGCTTAAAACGGCTTGTCGTTTCTTGAACGGGTAAAAAGGCCAGGCAGAGTCTAAAAGGGCAGTGAAATCTTCGGCATAACAGCCCAGCTTGGATTCGGGGAGCCAGGCCGAACACATATTTCGGCCATGAACTTTAGTGCCATATTTTTTTAGTCTCAAAGAATTCAGGGGCCTTCATATACCTAATTTTTGGATATCTAAAAAATCGAATATTAAATATTTTTAAATATTAATTTCTAATTTTTGTATTGATTCATTTAAATTGAGTATTTATTATTGTAAATTGATACTATTATTGTTGATAAAAATATTTTTTATAATATTGTTTTCTTTAAATTATTTTCTGAATTATTGACATTTTTATGGTAAAAGTAAAGATAGATTCAAGTCAATCCGTTTATGAACAATAATTTTAAAAAATAATGAAAGACGGATTTACGACTTTTAACCGTAGATTATCTGAGTCGTTATTATAGCAAGAAGAATCTGACTTTAATGGATCCTGTGCATGAGCATTGTCAGAAGACAGATTCAAAAGAATTCCATTTAAAGGGCCGTCTGTTGTGGTTGCAATGTCATGCATGACAGTGTCACGGGGATTAATTGGGGTAATGATAGCAGGGGTTGGATGAGATTTTAATTTATTTTGTTTGGTTGTAAAGAGAGGGTAAGATGAGAAAATTGTTAGACGAAATTTGAATTGATAGATAGTAAAAAAAAAAATTTTAAGATTTTAATTGGCAAGTGTTTAATTATTATTATTATTATTATTATTATTTAGATATTATTATGTTTTAATTGATAAAATTTTAATAGATAATTTTTTAGTTGATAGATATTATTTTTGTTGGTATATTTTTATTATGATAGTTCAATGAACTTTATAAGATTGTAGAGTGAATGGTAAAAAAATTATAGGATTATTTTCAAGTTAATAGATATTATTTTTGTTTATTAAATTCTTGTACGATAGTTTAGTTGATATAGATTTTTATTATCATAGTTTAGTTAATAGATATTATTTTTTAGTTGATAGCTAGAATTTTGTTATATGTAGATTGAATGGTGAAAAATTGTAGGATTAATTTTTAGTTTATGATATTTTATAATTTCAAATTTTAATAATAATTAAATAATTTTTTTGAAATAATTTTTAATTTGTAGATAATTATATTTAATATTTTAGAATAACTAGTTGAATTTGTATTGTAATACTAGTTTTGTTCAATATTTTTATATGTATTTTTAATTTATTTTAAGATTCTTGAAAAAGATAAAAGTTTTGAAGAATATTTAATTAAGTTTTTAAATTTGCATGATAATTTTGTTCAATATTTTTAAGCTTTGAAGATAGTTTATAAATTAATTAAATTCTATCTATTTAAATTTGTTTTATAGGATGATTGAAAAAATTTCTCTATTATATTTAGATGATCGACACATTACTTGTTTTACAGTTGCTGAAATGATATATATTTTAAATTTGAAATATTTTTTAGATTTGTTATTTTTTAATCATGTTTAAAAAATTTGTTTATTGTAAGATACAGTGGAAACATTTAAACATCATCGATGTATGATAGAAACTCCACTCGATAATAGAATCTTGAATTTCTTGCATACAACTGAATTTTATTATGGCACATTTATTCTTGGTTATAAGTTGGTTCTAGGATTGGTAACAGCTCTAATCAAGCGTTGGAGACCTGAGACTCATACATTCCATATGCCTTGTAGAGAATGCACAATCACTCTCTAAGATATAGTTTATCTTACAAGAGTCTCAATCAACGGAAAATCTTTGATCGAGCGCAGTCAAGGTTCAACTCCTGACATTTGTGAAAGGTACCTTGGCAAAGTATCATATGGAAGTAATGTGAAAGAGTCTCGTGTTAAATTGAGTTGGTTAGAGAGTGAATTTCAATTGAATGAGTATAACACGATAGAAGAGATTTATTAGGTCAATCAAGTATATATTCTGCAGTTTATCTTAAATTTTTTAATACTCATTGGACTGGTAGTGAATATACTTAGGGATCCACCATATTAGCATGCTTCTATCGTGAGTTGTGAAGGGCGCTTTACTAGAAAAAGGTAAGAAGGTAGACGGTCTTGGTGGTTGTCTTTTATTATTGCAAGCTTGGGCTTTGCATTGACTTCTATTTTTCACACCAATTACTCAATCAAATATACAGTTTCCGCTTTGGGAAAGGTAAATATATATTTTAATTTTTAGTTTATTTTTGAAATTTATATTTTTAAAAATTCTTGTAAAATCTTTTTGTATATAGATGGTGTGAGAAAAATTATGATACTGGATTGACGCATAATAATATAAGAATATACAAATCTCTTATTAATTCATATTGTCAAGATCAGATAAAATACATGTTATTTCTTTAAATATATCTATATTTTACTAAATATAGATATGTTATTTACGTAATTCATATTTTGACAGTTTATTTGGAAGACGTATGATGAAGACTAAATTTTTTTACCAGATTATTTGATGTTAGATTCAAATTTATGGTGCAGTGTTGCACCTTTGATCCATCTCTCTACGGTCGAGTTTCACTTTTCAGATAGAGTGTTGAGGCAATTTGGCTTTCATCAGCTTATTCTTGTTATTCCACGTAACTATTACTTTCTTCATACATATGATGGACGTGGTAGAGCTGATACAGATTGAGAAGTTGTACATGTTGAGTATATTACTTTGTAAAATAATAGAGCTTTATCATTATCAAAATAATAGTCAATCGAAGGAGTTGATTTTGATTTTGAGTGTTCAGAGTATATTACGTGGTATAGTTATCATGGGAAATCGTATTTAACAATTATTGAAAGACACGAAGAATGACATAAGTATTAGAAAAAATATGGTGGAAAAGGTAAGTATTCAAAGATTTCGTTCGAAGCATCTCAAAGTTTAAATATTTGGAGTCGAAACCCAAAGGGTTGACCAACAACATGGGAGCCAGATATTAAAAATGTAATACCTATCGTTATATGGGAAAAAAGAACCGGCTCCTACATGTGTCTCCCAGTAACAAGTTCTATCTTTGTAGATAATCTGATGTTTGATGATATATATTTATACAAACCTGAGTTTAGTCAACAACAGTCTCCCAGTTTTGTTTTTGACGATAACATGAATTTTTAGGAAATGTAAAATTTCCTAAATTCACCAAATTTTATGAAAGGGATTGTTAGTTCTATGTTCATGACACCGCCTACTTATCCCTCTGTGACTGAAGAGGATGCTGAAGAGGATGCTGATGAAGGAATTGAAGAGGATGCATCACATAGGCTACAACTTACGAAACGTTTGTCTCAACGTTATCTTTCTACCACACCTCATCATGGTCAAAAATTGCATAAAAATGATTTGGTCAGTAATTATTGTTAAGCGTACTTTAATTATTGTTAATGAATTTTGTACTTATTGTTAAGTGTACTTTTAATTATTGTTAATGGTGTACTTATTGTTAAGCTTACTTTTAATTATTGTTAATTAATTTTGTAATTATTTTTAAGCATACTTTTATTTATTGTTAATCTATTAGATATAATTGATTTCGTATTATCAAATACAAATATTTAGACACATACTTCATTTTATAATCAACGTGGAATAGATACAAATCTTGGCTCGTTTGGACAGTTAGCTCTACAATGTCCTTCCGCTCTACATATTTTGCATCGTTTGCGGTGTCCTTTCTCTCTATGATGAAGATCAATACTAGTATAGATTCAAGTTGATCTTGGTCTTCTATTTGGAGTACGACAAATGGTAGGATCGGGTAACCATTTTTTATTCTCCACTAGTGGACAATAATTTGAATTAGCAATTGGGGGAACTCACTTCTGTAAATATTAACGATCCTTTGCAGATTGAAACATTCATCAATATAGGTGTATGGATCAACCCCTATAGACATACATGCGGCAACTGTATGAAGACAAGGTATCACCATGCCTGAAACACTACATAATCATAAGACATGCTTCGAAAAACAACTCGAAATACGTTGGAGTGTGCTACTTGATTTAAGCGGTTGGGACCAACAACATCAAATGTCTGATTCATTCGATCAAAGTTATGAACTCTCATTAACATTGCATTCGTCACATTCTCTTGCATTTTTTCACAGGGTCTGTAGTCCAACTTTGCCCCTATTGTTTAATACCTCTATTTCTTTTCTTTTCACGATCTAAACTTTATCCAACCTTTGGTATGTCTCTTTTATAAGGCTTACGATCGGAAGATGACGTGATCCTTTTTGTACTTCATTTGTAACACCTCTTCCCGGTTTGGTAGAGAACCTGGTCAAAAAGTGCTACTGTTAGGAGTTCCGATGGTTCGGTGTCATCTTACGATGTTTCACATCAACTTAGCTATCATTATTAGCCAAATGCTTATTAATTTGAACTTGAACTAGTCCTTAAGGGATTCATTCAAGAAGATTCTCCAATAATATTTTTAGAGGGGTTCAGAACATTAAAAATCTCCACAAATAACTCAATATATCGAGTTTCCATAGATTCATGTTCATCAATCATCATTCCAACATCATCATCTTCAAGATTAATTGCACAATATGTTATGAGATTTTCACATGTAAGCCACTGGTAATGCAACCCATGAACCTTTCTTCCAATCTTTTGAGATATTTTTTCTTCAACTGTCGAAGAATGATTTTCTTTCCAATCTCATTTTTGTTGTATTTTCAGCTTAAAATATTATTTCGACATCTGTTCTCACAATTTATCCATTATAATGGATAATTGTCAGAAATTTATTTTGATTTATTTTTTGTTACAATTCAATAAAAAATCAAATTAATAAAATAAATCAATATAAAATATAAAATTATAGCAAACTATAATAAAACAAAATGCACTCAAACTCTACATACATAAAACTCTTAACATACATAAAAACTAAAACTAAAATTTTTATTCCACCTACATAAAATTCTAACAATTCATAAAAAATAATTTTATTAACAATTCTAACTATTATACTCTACTAAAACACAATTCAAACTAAACATTCGAATATACATATATCAAATTTTGTTCAATTTTTGAATCTACTATAATAAAAAAAATATAAAAACTTAAATTTATAAAAAAAGATAAAAACATAATACAAAATAAAACTTACAAAATTTCGTCCAAATTTTTTCTGAAAATCTTCCACTTCAATTCTTTCATTCAAAATCTCCCACTCGAACTCTTTCGCTCAATTTTCTACTCAAAATTTTCATCTTCTCTCTTCAATCTTCAATATATAAATTCATCCACAAATTAAAATTATTCACTCATTCAACCAAAAAAAATCAAAGTTGTCACCCTAAATAAAACCTACTCACTACATGCATTCAACTCTATATCTATCGATCTACCTACAGAGACTGTTTGGAGTCGAATTTTTTAAATCCGTCTTCTACCTGCAGATAAACGTCCATGAAACGATGCATGCAATACTGCATGTATGCCAACACTATCCCACTGCCACACTTTTGAAGTCGGATTCAGAAGAATCTGTTTTGCTACAGTGAACATTACATTGTTTAAAGTCAGATTCTGATGAATCCATCTTTTATTATTTTATTTTTATTCTTTATATTATTATTTATAGACAGATTCACCTGAATTCATCTTTATTTTTACTATAAAAATGTTTATAATTCAAAAAATAATTTGAGAAAGACAATATTATGAAAAAAATTTCTTTCAACAATATTAGTGTCAATTTGTCATCCGTTATCACATTCATAAAATTAGATACTCGATTAATTGGGTAACGAGTATTTAGTTAAATTTTTTATTTTAAAATTAAAAAAATCATATATTTAACACATAAATTTTATAATAAATGATCAAATATAAAAACTAGTGATTTAAAGTTAACTTTAAAATATTTTGATATATATACATATATATATATATATATTTATTAAAATTTATCAGTAAAATAACACTAAAAATATTAATCTTGTTTTTTAGGTATTAATAAATTAATAAAAATATATTTAAAAATTTAAAATATATAATATAAACATAAAACTAATTTAGAGAATCAAATTTAATTTTAGATAAAAATATTAAAGAATTTTAAAAAAAATATAATTTAAAATTAAAAAATATATATTAAAATTAATAGAATCAGATACCTGATAATTAAAATCCAAATTTGATCTAATTATTATCAGATTGAATATCCGACCGATTGAATGTTTTTAAAAATTACTCAAAATTTTATTTCAGAGTCATAACAATTGAACCGGGTAATTTTAAAAACTCATATGGCATAAAGATAATTTTAACCCTTAACATTTATAATTTTTGTCGTTTTGGCCTTTATTCTTTCTTTTGGGATAAATTTAGCCTTTAACCTATATCTTTTTGACAAATAGCTTATTTTTTAACACCATGATAACTGGACCGTTAAAAATCTAACAATGATGACATGTTATATGCATATGATAATATATTTTAAATAATATGACATCTAACCTATCAAATACATATATATATAATATAATTTTATTCTAATATAAAATATAAAATAATTAAAATTCAAATAAAATATTAAAAAATTAATTAATTCTAAAATAAAATACTATTAAACATTTTTAACTCTAACTACGATAGAATTAAAATCCTACCTAAAAAAGTAATTAATTTCGAACTGTATTCATATTTTTTTAAGATAAGACTTTGTAGTTAGGGTTGAGAATGTTTAATAGCCTTTTATTTTAGAATTAATTAATTTTTAAAATTTTATTTGAAATTTAATTATTTTATATTTTATATTGGAATAAGATTATATTTCATACATATATATATTTGATAGGTTAGATGTCATGTCATTTAAAATATATTATCATATATGGCATGTCATCATTGTTAGATTTTTAACGGTCTAGTTATCATAGTAGTTAAAAAATAAGTTATTTGTCAAAAAGATATAGGTTAAGGGCTAAATTTATCCAAAAAAGAATAAGGGCCAAAACGAAAAAAATTATAAACGTTAAGGGTTAAAATTATCTTTATGCCAACTCATATTAAAGATTTATGGTATTTGTCCCTTAAATAGGTACTTGATATAGATTTGATCCTTAAAGTATTTGTTCAGACATTTTATTTTCTAAATTTTAAATTTTTATTTAATTATGCTAAATTATTATTTCAGTTAAAAAAATCTTACAGATAATAAAAATATATCGTCATTTTATTAATAAAAAAATCAGTTAATTTAAATAAAAAAATTACACTTAAGCCTATTAGAAATTATTTTATTCATTTTAGTTTTTCTAAATATTATTTAACTCATTTTTTATTTTTATAGTGTAATCTAATAATTTTAATATATTAATGTTATTATTTATTTTAGTCTTTAAAATCTTTTTAACTCGAAATTTATACTCTCATTTCTTTTTAATTTTAAAATTTGATCTAATGATTTTAACATAATTATATTTTTGGTATTTTATCCCTAAAAAAATGTTTTTTTTTCGTAATTCACTCATAGTTCTTTTTATTTTTTATAATTACTCTAATATTTTAATATGAAGGTATTTTTATTTATTTTAATCTCTGAAATTAATTTTAACTAAAATTCACTCATATTTTATTATAATTTTCAAAAATTAATCTAAATTTTTTAATACGATGATATTATTATTTATTTTAACCTTAAAAATCTTTATTTAATCCGAATTTTACCTCTATCTCTTTTTAAATTTTAAAATTCAGTCCAATATCTTTAATACGATGATATTATTGTTTATTTTGGTTCCTATAATCATTATTTAACCTAGAATTGACCCTATTTTTATTTTTTTAACATGGTGTTTTTATTCATTTGTCCCCTAAAAGTTCATTTTAGCCAAAATAAATTACTATCTGTTTCCGAGTTATAAAACTTAATCCATTATTTTTACAATAAAAAGTGACAACGATGAAGTGAAAGATTTCTGCAATAAATCAAACCATAAATCGTTGGGCTTCCAATGGTACTAACATGCCACATGCATTCACATTATCTTTAAACTAACATTTCAGCACAACCTTAAGGTTTTAATTTGTATGAACGATGGAAAAGAGAGAATAAAAATAAGTTAATGAAGCAAGGCATAAATGAAGCAGTATGTTGGGGCATGAGATCTTAACCACTTCTATATTGCCTTATTTTTCTCTCTCAAATGCTAAGATTATTATATAGACAATAACTGGCTTTGCTGGTTTTCTTCCCACCGGCAGGGCATCATTTCTGGGAAGATGGCGGCGGAGGGAACGTTTTGGGACTTATCAGCCGAAGGATCATAACACGATAAGTTAACACTTTTTTAGAGCTATTTATATACTACAAACATCAATTTTTGTATCGTTCAGGAGAACAATTTTTTAATGTCTTGTGAATTTTAATGCTTGCATTGCAAGCAATATATGAATGAACTGTGTTCGCGTTCTTGTGACAAGCCAATTATGATCGGAATGGTCGGAACTTGCAAGGACTTGGAATTGGAAATGGTCTCCCAAAAGTTCAGAATAAAAGATAAGACAACTGATGTTTGATTTATCATTTGTAGTTGATATTCATCTTCCAATGTGCAGTATAACTAGTTAGCATATAATGAAAAATAGTTGAACTTGAAGGGTTAGCCACAATTTCTGGGGTATTAAACAATGCTAATACAGTGTATATATAGTTCCATATAAGTATTCTGCGGATGCTTGTAAGTATATTTCTTCCTGTCTTTTTATTCCTTGTTTAAAAAATTTTGTGTTTGTGACCCTCATATGCAGGCTCAACAACCAAATTCTTCCTGAAATCCGTCTTTAGGTGAGCACTACTGTTTTTTCGTCTATAGATCGTATGGATCAGACCAGCAATTGTCTTGACTCACAGCTCTCTTCCATCTGTTTTTGAAGATCTCTAATTCAATGTAAGATTGCTTTTTAACCTGTGGAAAAAGAATTCCATAGACAATCAATGGATGATTTTGCCTAGAGGTCTGGCCATAAATAGCACTATAGAGTGAAATGAACTTCGAAATTGCATAAAAGAGTGGGTTTAAGGCTTACCTCAGATCTCCCACCAGGCTTACTAGAAGGTGGTGCTGCCTGTAAATGCAAATGTCATTAAAGAATAAATAAATAGCAGGGATAAGGAATCGGATTGTCAACCTTAGCTGAGTATAAACCTTAATTCAAGCTGAGTAATGAGAACCAAAGCTGAAACTCGGTTTGGACCAGGATAAGTGAAAATGGTATAGATTGCTCATAGATAGACCATGATCAACCTGAGTGGGGTTTATGCAGCCTGGGATACCTCAGGTAGTGTACTACCCATATATTATAGTCAATATAATCCACATTTACTCAACGAAGAGAGTTTGTCTTTCACTGTCAAAGACTTGTGTGTACAATAAATGCAGAGATCATGTGATCAGAAAACTCAAGGCTGACCTTGGTTGTCTCTCTTTAATTCTCTAATGCACAACCAAGGTCAAGGGTTCTACATTGAAACACCCTAGACTTGTCCATAGGTAACAAAAAAGTATATATCGGAGACAGCCTTTCAAAAGCTTTAGAATCATCTTTGGGTTACATTTCTTACCTTGTTTGCTTCCGAGCCTCCAAGTGTAGGAAGAGCATCATGAACTAAGTACTCAGAATCGACAACTCCAATTTTTTGGGTTCGATCACCCTGTCAAATAAAGCTTCATTGTAAGAAACACGTCGAAAAGACTGAATAAGTGCCCATTTCTTTCCATTTTCTTTAAATTTAAATGAAAAGGCAAGGTTGAAGGTATAGAAATTGCCTGTGCACAATAACCAAGCTGAAAGTCCAATCCCCATCCATAAACTAGATCGCTCTGATATAAGAGAAAACAAAGAATGAGATTACCGATAAATTAACGACTAAACTTTACGATACAATATGGTCATGTTAGAAGGACTTCAAGATAATTAGAAACATTAAGCTGCATTAATTCTATCAAACAAGAAATATTCTATCTTCAATCTCACTGTTAAAAATTAGAAATATATAAGCATCCTGGATATCCCTACTCTATCTTTTATTAATTCCATTGGCATTAATAACCTATGCTATTCGGACTTGGATGTGAATGTTAGATACCAATATGTGTTGGACACAAATATGTTCAACTTTTTTTATAAAAAAAATCCATGCACTTGAAAGATTCTTGGACCGATGTCCGATTATGCATTAGACATGGTACTTCAAGAATGAAGCGTTGAAATAACATTTAATAACATAGACATGAAGGAATAAAATGGTAATTGTTTATTGGATTCTAATAAACCTTCGATATATTCCATTAGTAATTTAGTACAACATTAAACTTTCTAGTTTAGATATAATACCTGAATCATATGCCATGAACAACGCCAAGATGCTCTGGAGAAAACAGGAGCCATCATTTCTACAAACCTGTAACACGCAATATCTCTTTCTATTACTCCATGCTAATAGATAATTAAATTGTGTATCAGGAAACAATTCACCAGATCTTTAAACAAAGAAAAAACATATTGTACATATTAGGATGTTATGATTGTGAACTACTGACAGAAAAAATCGAGCAAATTTGGATTACCCTGTGCAAGGAGGACCGGTGCTGTTTTCATTACACTTTGTCCTACCAATCACCTTGTATGTCCTCCTGTCAAAAACACAGAAATAACAAATACACATGAATAAATTTACTTTGAATAAAACCAAGGGACAATATGATGATGAGCTTCTGGAAAATTTTGAGAATAAATGTATAGTTATTACTAGAATCATCATGAGACAAGCATTTCATTCATTCTTGAACATGATTTTAGGAAGACAGAGGACCTGTGTACTGTTGAATTTTTATCCCTTGCAGTAATCGGATGATGAAGCTCTGACTTCTCAGGATCAAGTGCTGGCTGTGATATTTCAAGCCCTTCCTTTTTAATTATTGAAAGGTATCTGTATTTAAAAAATTTAAAGGAGAGAATTCAGTTTAGGAATGGTTCTGACGTAAATCACCAATTTGTCTTCGTTATTCAGGGGGACATAAACCAAAGTATATAGAGCTTGTGACAATAAAGCTTCAATCGTGTTGCCAAAAAAAAAAGCTTAGAGCACTTCTATGAATAATAATAAGGTCCCAGCAATTGTTATTGCAAAGGTTTGACCGGCCTATGGCTTATGCTAGTGTTACCAATGAACTCTGAGAAGAGGAAAAGTGTTTACAGAAAAATAGTAGATTCTTCCGGAGTCAAAGGTAAAACCTAACTAAGAAGTATTTTCAAGACCATCAGTGAGTCGAAAACATGATCTTATATGACTAACTCAAGTTTTTTGTGTTATGATTCTATAAAGAAGTCTATTAAAGATATAATTTTGATAAAATTCAAACGAATTTGTTTCACCGGACGTGTTTTTTATGCGAATGTGGCAAAAAAGCAGCAAAAAACAAAAACAAAACAAACAAACAGGTTTGATAATAAAATAAGGTCAAAAGATGATAGGTTTGGTGAATGTGTCTTTTTTCAGCTGGAGTTATTTTTATTAGATGTTCATCATCATATGGCTGTGAGCAAGGCCCCGATGAGCTGCTGTGTCTTCAAGACAAGAATTATCTCTAAACTCTGAAAAACAAACTTCATTTTCTTACAATTAGATTCATCTTTTGAGTAGTTTTTTTCCTTTTTTTGCTAAGCAGTTCTTCTATAGGGGAAGCACTGTTTTTTTACCGCTAAGTGAAATGCGAAAAAGCAAGACCTGTACAACAAACCTTTTAGCATCAAAGTGGTCGACCCCAAGGTCTTCATCCCAAAGGAAGATGTAGGCATAGTCGGAAACAATATCTGGATGTAAGAAGCGCTTGGCGAACCACCTAATATGTGAGAGTTCATTATACGATGCCAAGTTACTTTGAACTGAATCAATATGTATAAAAGTTTCCTAAAAAATCTAGAGCTAATGATCCATTTACCACTTGGTTTGATTGGCAGCAGAGACATGTATAGCACGGTCATTCCACTCTAAGTCCTTCCATTGATCCACAATGCTGTCATAATGGAAAAGCATCACGGCGAAATCACTCTCTGGAAACTGATATGGAACAAAAGGCGCAAAAAAGGGATATATAAAATAAATTAACATAAACAATGCAACAAAAGAATGACAATTAACAATATTTTAAATGATAACATATATAGAGTCAGTCCTTTACCTTCTTGACCATCTTGTTGACATTTTCTTTTTGCTTTATGCCAACTGCAATGGCTAACAAGTTCTTGGACAACTTTGGCTTCTATACAAAAGTAAAGGAGAGCAGATTGATGAAACAGCTATATGAAAAATATCGACTAAAATCAACTCAACCGGTAGAAACTTGAAATTATCAAAATACAAATAATGCTACTTAAGTGTTTTTGTATAGGACCTAAATCAAGAAAGAAGGGGGAATAATATGTTTCTCCTTATTACTTTATACTGTTATAGGAACTGCACTTAACATCTAATGATAATAAATATAAATGCTCAACTGTAAAGGAACAAATGCAAATCTAAATGCCGCTAACCACAATAAACTATAGTCAAATATGAAATATGAAAAAGAATATACCATCTTAAAAAAGGGATGGCACCTGCAGCCATTACAATTTATTAGACAAACTGAACAACATGAAAAATGATAGTGCACTCAGTACAGTCATTCAGGAATGCAACACTACCAAAAGATTAAAAAAAATATCTGTCAAATATTGTTAACAAAATCACTCACCTTATTCTGGAGACCCCATAATGGTAACATTTCAAAGTCAGATGTCTCAGAAATAATTCCTCTAGGCAGAGCTTCACTTCCATAAGCCCTGCACTGGGTCTAAGCACAAGTGACATACAAAAAAGGTAATGTTATGAGAACGTGTTTTCATGTGCAGCGCAGAACATATATAATGTAACATACGCAAAACAAACCTCACAGATCTTAGGTCTTGTATACCGCAAAACAATAACTGACCCCCATCCTAAAATTCTCTGCACAGAGAAGGTCCCAAATCTCGCATTATTTACTTGATTGCAGGAAATATAAAGCAGATTATTTGCATGAAAGAGTCATGGAGCTTTTGATTCCTTATGTTAATAAATTGGATTAAAAACTTAAGCGCACTGGCATGCACGAATATAAGAAGAAAAATATGTTAAAACAAAAGACAAATAGGACAAGTAAATTCTAATGTCAGAAAAGTGATGAAGAAATTCCCACTTCTTTTCAGGTTCAAGTTAGTTTTCAACTTTGTGCAAACAGGGCTTTGACGTGTATACCTCTTTATAGTCAGTTATTATAAATGCACTTCCTATGAAGAAGGCTGCAGAAAGCAAAAGAATCATGGGGAGGAAGCGGTGGGTAAATAATTTCTGTCTTTTAGCTTCTGCCTTTGTAGATATCTGAGAGCAAGAGAAAACAAAAAAGATAAGACAGGATAACATATGATATATCCTTCAATTCCGAGAATATATTTACTTTTCCATGCCACCAACATTAAGAAGCCCAACTCCTAAACTACCACTAGGGAAAAGATTAACCCAAGCACAATCTAAGGGCAGAGAAACTTTGTCAATGCAGGTAGCTTGTGTTATGAACTTTTAAATTCCTCAAGAGGCTCTCAGACTGCTGAGTGTATCCACTTATCGGATCAAACTTGATGGACTGGACCGTTCAGGTTTCAACTCAAACACATAGTATAGCTTGAAACTCATAAGGCACCATTTTTCTGTTTGATCTGAAAAAATCATTTCTCAAGTACAAATTCAGAAAGCAAAATCATCTTCCTCACTGCATTTCTAAAGTAAATCATGCTCGTAGCTTGAACTACACCATGTAACAATGTTTACTGAGAGGGATTTTAGACCATAACACTACAAACCAAAAAGGGGAAGCCCCTATGCATCAACTTTAAGAACACAGCAATAATAAAGTTAACTATATGGCATTTTCGAGCTTCCAAGTAGGGGCAAATCCACTGCAGTTTAGTATAGATGTTATTTTCGTTTTTATTAAAAATAATACCCCATCTCAAGCCCTTAATCCAATCATTTCCTTCAACCAACCAAAGCATGTAATGGTTCACCTTCATTTTAAATCAGTAAAAAAAAAAATCCTTTTTCCCTTCTGTAAACTCTGGAGCCAAGAACAAATTAACTGGATAAACCATATGCAATTTGTGATCAGTCATAGAATAAACAGTAAGTGAACAACTCCTACTCAACACTTCAATAGCTCGATTCAAAGAGAAAAATAAAAACAGAACGAAACCCAAAAAAAACAGTACTCCCAACATCATTTCCAAAGCCAAAGGGCAAAACCCAAAAAAATTTTCTACAGTTACAATAAAAAAAAGTGTTTTTTTTAAAATCAAAACTCAGCATCTCAACAAACAAAACAATAAACTTTCATAGAACAAACATGGGGAAGAAAAACAAAGAGAAAGAGAGACTTACAGAAGTTGACATCCTCTTCTTCATCTTGATTTTCCATTCAATGGGATTGTATTATATAGTATTTTTAAGGGGATTACAAAACAGTGCTGACCTGAAGATTAGCTTGTAAAGTTACTTAGGACTGCAAAAAGTGCTCCCTTTTTAGTATTATTTCGACTGAAACTAACGAAGATGAAGAAACGTGGTCCTTGAGAAACACACACGCTACATAACCGTTTCTCACGGCGACGATTCTCTCTTATGCTTTCTTTGTAAGGAGAATAAATTCTTAACTTAAGCGTAGATTCGTCGTATCTGTCGGCATTTTCATTTTCTTACCCTTTTCTTTCTGTTTAATTTTATAGTTTTTTTAGTCTCTAGGAGTGGAGTCAAATTCTTTTGAGTTATTATATTTTATAATTATTTTTTTAATTTTTTAAAAGTTAAAACGATTTTAACGAATTTGAGTCGATTTGATTTAATTTTTTGAATCTATATATAAATTTTAACTATATTATTTATAATACTATAGTATACTTTAATTATATTTTAAATAACTTTTTTTTTTATATCTACTTACATATTTTATATATTATTTTTATATGTATAAATAAGATTTTGAATTATTATTGTTATAATTATTATTATCATCAAATACCTTAAGTATGAATACGGCCCTAGAATTTAGTATGAGCAGGAATGATAAATCTAATAACAATACTAGGTTAATCAAGGGGTTAGTAAGTGTACCCGACACTGAAAAAAACCAAGTAGGAGTTGGATTAAAACTAACGCGGATGAGACTTGTAATCTTGCTAAAAATGATGCGGCTGCTGGTGGTATTATTCGAGATTAGCATGGTAATTGGATCTAGGGGTGTTCAAACAGGTAATTTAATCGGTGGTTGAACCGAATTACCAAAAATCGAATTAAACGAACTTTTTAAATCTTTAACCGTTAATCGAACTAAATATTTTTCAAAATAAATTAACCGAACCAAACAAATTTCGGCTAACTTGGTTGGTTAATTCGGTTAACCAAATTTTTTTATAAAATTTTAGGTAAATTACATAAATGGTCACTCAACAATGTTAAAATAGTCATTTTAGCCACCGAACTTTAAAAAATATAAAACAACCATTAAACTTATCTAATTATTATAAATTGATCTTTTAATTATTTTATATTATAAATTATTGATAAATATTAAAAATTTTAATGAATATTTTTTAATAATTTAATAATTATAATTATCATTTTATATTAATTTGATAATTTGATAAAATTTTGGTTAAATAACCTATTTCGAACCGAATTAACCATTAACCAAACTTTGAAAAGAACTTTAACCACTCACCGACCAAACAAAGTTCGGTGACCGATCGTTTAACCGAATTAATTTAGTTTGATCGATTAATTCAGTTTAGCTGACCGTTTGAACACCCCTAATTGGATCTTTGGCTATGCAAGAAGTTTAAGGGCTTGTTCTTGTCTTATGGCTGAGTTATGGCACTATTCTTCTCCACGCTTGGCATCTTATTTTCGATGGGTTGGATTAGAAACCGATAACATAGAGGTTGAAAAAATTATTAATGATATTTTGAGAACCTTACCCGAAAACTCAATTGTGGCACGATATGTTAAAAAGATATTGGAATATGGTTGTGCATCGTATTTCAATGGAAGCGATTAAAGTGACAGATGTTTTGGTTAGTTTTCTGAGAGGTCGACCCCTGAGGTTATTTTATTTAATAGTTCCCCAGCTTGTATTGCGCATTTGGTCATTACTGATCAACATGGGAACGATAGTATTATAGTTGATGTCTAACTTAGTGTGTTGTCGTTGGTTAGTTGTTTCTTGTTGGTATTTATAGATTTTACCAAGTGTACATTTTTCTTTCATTTAATTATTTTATATTAACTAAATTAACTATTTATAGTATTGTAGTTGTTTCTTGTCGGTTAAATTACACAAATGATCGCTCAACAATGTTAAATAATCTTTTTTGGCTACCGAACATTAAAAAATTATTAAACAACCATTGAACTTATCTAACTATTATATATTGGTCATTTAATTATTTTATATTATAAATTATTGATAAATATTAAAAAATTTAATGAATATTTTTTATAATTTAATAAATATAATTATGATTTTATATTAATTTGATAAAATTTTGGTTAATTCGGTTAATTAACCTATTTTGAACCGAATTAACCATTAACTGAACTTTGAAAAAATAATTTAACCACTCACCAACCAAACAAAGTTCAATGAACGACTGTTTAACTGAATTAATTTAGTTTGATCGGTTAATCCGATTTAGCCGACCGTTTGAACATCCTTACTTGCATATTTGGCTATGCAAGAAGTATAAGGGCTTGTTCTTGTATAATGGCTAAGTTATGAGTAATTTACAATATTCTTCACCATGCTTGGCGTCTTGTTTTAGATGGGTTGGATTAGAAACCGATAACATAGAGGTTGAAAGAATTATTAGTGTTACTTAGAGAATCTTACACTAAAACTCAATTGTGTCACGATATGTTAAAAAGAGATTCGAATGTGGTTGTGCATCGTATTCCAATGGAAGCGATTAAAGTAACGGATGTTTTGGTTAGTTTCCTAAGAGGTCGACCACATGGGGTTATTTTATTTGATAGCTCCCCAGCTTGTATTGTGCATTTGGTTATTGTTGATCAACATGGGAACGATAGTATTGTAGTTGATGTCTAACTTAGTGTGTTATCGTTGGTTAGTTGTTTCTTGTTGGTACTTGTAGATTTTACCAAGTGTATTTTTTTCTTTCATTTAGGTTTAGGAGAGTTTTTAATAACGCACTTAGTTGAATCCTCCCTTTTATAAAAAAAAAACTCCTTATCTAGGTAAGGTCAGGCTAGACAAAAATAGAGATAAGTTGAAAACGATAAATTGAATATAAAAATTAAAAAAAAAACATAAATTAAGTGGTCAATTTAGTTGAATAATGAAATCAAGGGAAAATAATTAAGGAAATAAGTTTGTTTGAAAAATATTTGAGAGAATAAACTAAAAGGAACAATGTTCACGGGACCTCATCACCAGTAGGTGAAGAGGTGCATGTACATCGTTGATTTCAATTTAATCCAATGATCAACATAGACCTCACCACTTGTAGTTGGCGAGGTTCAGACACCTCACCGCCTGCAGGTGGCAAGGTCCAAGCAAAACTGTAGATGTTGGCTTATTTTTTCAAAATTACTCCAAACTTACCTATTTCCCTAAATATAACCCTAAAGATCATTATTCTCCCTAAATTTTCCTAAATTAAATAACATAATAAAAATACAAATAAAAATTATATTAAATAAAATAAAAAAAATAAATCTGAAAAAGATCGGATCGTAATAAAATGAAAATTTAAAAAGAAAATAAAAAGTACTAAAAGTAAAACTACAATGATTAAATATGCAATTAAACCCTTTAATTATTAAAAAATTTAAGTTATTTGGTTTCTATTTTATATTTAAAATTTTATTTAAAATTTTTTTGAGTCTAGTTTATGAAATTTTATGAGTCAAAACGAGTCGAGTTTTTTTTCCTCAAATCCAATTGAAAATTTTAATCTTTTTGAGTTAAGTTTTGCTCACCCTAAACTTACCTACAATTGGTCTTTACAGTTTACAAAAGGATAAACTATGTAGTCACTTAATTATAAGATATTTTCTATTTTAATCACTAATTTTTCAATTTTATCTATCAACTTAACATAGATTCGTTGTTTCTTTCTGGATTTCCATTTCCATACTTTTTTTTTTAATTTTATGACTTACCGACATCTGGTCTTTGCACTTCTAAAAAGGTAAAGTACCTCAATAGTCAATTAATTAAAGGATGTGTTTTATTTTGATCATTTATTTTTCATTTTTGTCAACTAAACCACTTAATTTAAGCATAAATTTGTCAGATCTTTTGACATTTCCATTTATAATTTTTTTTATATTCAATACTTTTTCTTTGATTTTGCTTTTTTATAGAAGGATAAATTATCTTTATAGTCACTTAACTATATGACAAATTATATTCTCGCCACTAATATTTCAATTTTATCAATCATTTAACTTAACTATTTAAATATTATCAATCAAGTCATTAAAAGTTAATGACAATGATGATGTGATATTTAAATAAATTATTTTTCCTAGTTTACTTTAAATTTAATATTAAAATAAATATCTAAATTATTTTATATTTTCTATGTAAATTTTTTAACACCACTTGAAACTTTGCAAGATACTATTTTTGCTCACGTCACTACAGCAAAAACAATTTTTTTTTAGCTTTTTTAGTGTTATAGTGGCATTTTTTAATATCGTTAAAAAAAATTTTGGCGTTTAAAAAAACGCCACAAAAAGTGTCGCTGAAACTAACGCCGTTAATGCTTGTGGTGTTTGTGTACTTTTAAACGCCACAAAAAGTGTCGTTGAAACTAACGCCACTAATGCTTGTGGTGTTTGTGTATCAAAAACGCCGCAAAAGAACTGTAACCCCCTTAGCCCGGCCTGGACGGAACCGACACTAATGGGTTACACGGGGAATATCAAACCAAACCCGCAAGGGTTCAATCCGATAAACAACCCTAAAACTGTTATATTTTTTTTATTTTATCTTGCCTAGATGCGCAAAATTATTCCTATGTGTCAAGGTCTCATACAAAGCATTATCGGTAACACTTTAATTAAAAACAAACATCCAATTAAACACTTGAGTAGATTAAGGACTAAAACGTAAAACTTTTAAATTAAATTAGTAAAGTAGAAATTCTTTCCATCAATGTTCAATTAAACATACAAGAGTTCCTCATAGCAAATTTCAACTTAAACGGATCATTCTATCATCATCAATTGCATGTTCTTCTAATTTAGGGACCAAAATGTAAATCTTCCAAAATACAAGGACTTCATCCAATTTAGGATTACCATCTTTAAATTAAATCAACTTTATACTTGCATGCAAAATTTCAGCTCAAAATAACATCGGTAAGTACCTTAATCGAACAAAGGAAGATATCTGGGACTAAAGTATAATTTCTAGCAACTTTCAATTCTTGGTGATTGGTATACTTAATTAGCAACATATGGCACATAATCAACAACATCACGGACTTCAATCAAGCTATAGGCATGCTCCCTAGAAAAATGATTAACAACATAACAATCATGCTAGTACATGCTTCATCAATTCAAACCATAACAAAGTTCAACAATTAGCAATCAAACCATAATGGTCTTATTACAACATAAACCAAAGCCTAAGTACACACTCCTCACATAGGTTTTGTTACACATTGCCTTGCCCAATTTATTTGCCAAAAACATACCAAATTCAAAGTGAACTTCCCCTTGGTTCCCTTGCCTCGAACGATGCCCAAAGTGCCTTTTTTTTCTGCAAGGATGAAAAGAGAGCTTAAGCAAACATGCTTAGTGAGGTAGCTCCACAAAAGATCATCAATGCATCTATTTAAAACCATGTTGAAACCATAATTTGCAATACTTTTTCAAATCATGCATGCCAATATTACAACCCAAATTCATTAAATCTTATACATCCTTGAGTTCACATAACCTTGTCAAAACA
This sequence comes from Abelmoschus esculentus, assembly GCA_035048815.1. Lineage (NCBI taxonomy): Eukaryota > Viridiplantae > Streptophyta > Magnoliopsida > Malvales > Malvaceae > Abelmoschus > Abelmoschus esculentus. The sequence goes on along the minus strand of JAUCBN010000016.1, from coordinate 11,798,976 downwards.
ATTTATAAATGATACTTAAACCTCTTCTCAATTTCATGTATGTATATTGGCTTTCTAGTGATCACTTAATGTGAACCTTGAGTTCACCGAATACACGGATCCATGAGACATTAGCCTCGTCATGACACGAAGTCACCATTGACATGACACGAAGTCACCATTGACATGACACGAAGTCACCATTGACATGACACGAAGTCACCATTAGCACTACCACACACGATCGGATACATAGTCACCCTTGTTACGTGTAGGCGGCTCTACCACGCACGGTTGGACACAAAGTCACCCTTGTTACGTGTAGGCAATATTCTGTATTTTCAGTTTTGATTATAGTGCACTTAAGACAATCCTAATGACATGTCATTCGTATTCGAATCTAAAGTTAGTGTCACTAAGCCAATATCATAATCAAATGTGCATGATAACTTGCTGCTCATAATGCATGCATAATATGTTCAACAAATGAACCAAAAGCCATGCCCAAAGGCACCATCATATATAAGGCAATTAACCATATTGTATTCCAAATCATATAACTTGCTGCTCATAATGCATGCATAATATGTTCAACAAATGAACCAAAAGCCATGCCCAAAGGCACCATCATATATAAGGCAAATAACCATATTGTATCCCAAATTATTTCTCATAATTTTTCATGATCATGGATGCTAAATAAGCTATGCATTTCAGCAAGTAATTCTCATGTATGCACCATTTCAAAACATGCTCATGCATTTCCATAAATCCCATTGCATTACCAATAAAATACCTTTGTCAAAAATAGCCGAAACTCATATCGGTTCATCAAAAAAATTACTTTACTTACTCTTGAATTATGGAAGGTTTTCACACTCTTTCATAGCCCCCCAAAATAGTACGTACCAAACGCGATTCGCTTTTAAATCCGTAACCACTCACCAACAAGCGAAACGAGCTTTCGCCGCTATCCGATGATCGCACCAGCGCACCAGCAATCAAGCTTCTTCTTGTACCTCTTCTACAATATTAAAAACAGAGTATTCTCACATCATAACATGCTCAAACCAACAGCCATATCCGATCACCATTAAACTACCAAAAACTTAGCCGAAAAGACCGAAAACTAAGCCGAAACGCATCCGAACAACATCAGCCCAAAACCTAACGAATCTAACATCTAATCCACCTCAATTATGATCCAAAAACACATCCAAACCATCCTTATACCTCCAGCAACATTTAAGCATCTAAAACAGCCCATAAAACAACCGAAAAGCACCTTAAAACTACACTGATTGCATTATTCCGGGATTAAATTAATGTGATATCAAATAAAGACTCAATTAATCATTAAATCCACATAAAAACATGATTGAACTCATCTAATTTCCAGCATCAAATGAGATCCAAAAAGATTTCACAAAAACATCACAAAAACATTAGATCTAACATTAAAAACATAGAATCAAGTGTTTATTCAAAGATTAGCAAGCTAATACTTGGAATTTCAATAAAGAACCTTAGAAAAGAATAAAAATCCAGAAAATTACCTTCAAGATCTATTCACAAAAAATATAAGATTTTTCCCTTCTTGATTCCTTGCAATTTGATGTAGATTTGATGAAATTGATGCATAGGTTTTGTAAAGGATGGAAAGATGATGCAAGTGATGTAATCTTTGTGGAAAAAGATGCAAAAATCAGCAAGGAATTGAAGAGAAAAGATGAAGAGAAAGTGGAGAGAAAATGAGAGAAAAGTGGTTTTGAGAGAAAATGATTAAAAACCAAATTAAAGTAATTAAAAATACCTTTTTGGTGAATAAATCATCATTAAAAATTAGAAATGGGTTTATGGACCTCTAAGGATTCTAAGTTTAGCTTGCTTTTCAATTTAGTCACTAAAATAACATAATTTTCGAAAATCCAAATTAAGTCCCCCAAAGTTTCCAAAAATTACAAATTGGTCATTTATGCATAATTAAGCATAATTAAAAATCATTATAAAATCCAAATTATTTTCTTTTAATTTTGAAACATATTTTTAATATTTCAAATCACCTTCCAAATTATTATTATTTTTAATTAAAAATATCCTTATTTTATTTTTCCCGGAATTAATGAACCGGAGAACCCGATTCGACCCGAATCGAATTCACCTAACTAAGCCTAACTAATAACCCCAAAAACGGGATGTTACAAGAACAAGATCTATAATGGCGTTTGTAAATACAAACGTCGCTAATAATTATTCTTAACTAACGTTTTTAAAACCAAATGCTACAAAAACCCTATTCTTTTAGTGACATTTTCGTTTACAAATATTGTGAAAAATATATTCTTTAGTGATATTTTTATTTACAAACATTGTGAAAATATATTCTTTAGTGAAGTTTTTTCCCACAAACGCCACAAAAGAGCATTCTTTAGTGGCGTTTTGATTCACAAACGCAGCCAATAACATCATGCTTCAAAAAAATAAAAAAATAATACAATATTATGTAATAAGATCATGCATCCAAAAATAACTCAAATAAAAATAATATTGTGTTATATAATAACATCATACTTCTAAAAAAAATCAAATTCCAAATAAGCAAATCCTTAGAAAATATAAATAGAATTTACAATGATCAATAATATGTCAACTTCTCATTCAAAAGAATGTTTCACCTAAACCTAAACTCAAATAAATTTTTATTCAATGCGGAAAATAAGTATTGGAGATGCCCTTATTGTACAAAATAAATCTAGAAAAAAATACCATTTTTCTGAAACATTCTATAACAATGAAAACAAGAAAATCCTTATGGTCTAATGGAGGCATAGAAACCTTGTGTGTGTATATAGATATTGAAAAAATACTATTTTTCTAATAGCTATTGGATCCTCTAGACATTGTTTCACTTGAAAAAGGAACTCATGATTTCTCTTGAAGAAAAGAAGAGTCCCCTCTTTTCGTTTCTTATCTTCTTCTTACTACTGAAGTTCTTTTGTATATACCTTTGTCTCATTTTTTACTATAAAAAATTGAAAAACATGACAATATTAAGACATGTGTGCTGGTGAAGGCTCGGAAGTCCTTTTATTTCCATCTTTCACCAAATTATAATATTTTAGGTTATCGAACCCACAAGGACTGTGTCGACTTCACTATTGCTTAAACTTGCGTATATAAAAATAAAGACACAAATAATTTGTTGGTTTGGATTAACTAAATTAACGACTTAAATCTAAATAAACAAAAAGAATAAGAATGATAAAAGTGAGGCCAAGTTGAGTGCTTTGCAGAGGAGAATCCAGTTATATTATTTATCCACTTATTAATGCAATAAGTTGACTTGTCGCCTCGACGAGTCGCACTAAGGGTCGCCGCAACTAGCTAGACGAGATTATGCCTTGTCGATAATTTAACTTTCCATAGTTTGACAGAGCATACTTTTATATCTCCTCCTTATCCCTAATCGAAGAGAATTGTTGAAGTCCATGTCTTGATGATACCTCCTAGCGTGAATCAAGGATGAACAACAACCAAACACATATGTCTTATTAGTTGCTGAAATCCTGGACGGTTTATTTCTAAACCGGATTAGTTAATGCCCATGAGTAAAGACCTTATTCTCTCGTTTCGTGAGGCTAACACTCCCGATATTAGATAAATAGATTTTTCTTTACATACTATCATCTCGAGCTCATATGCAAAGAAGAGTAAATGCCAAGAGAGAATAAATTATGAAAATAAGTTTTGCATTAATAATTATCAAATATAATACAACCTTCTTCCCCAACTACTCAATAAACAACCTAAACATCGAGAGGGTTTTAGAACATGGCGTAGCCGACGACTAAGAGTTTATGATATAAAATCCGATTCTCCGACTCTGACTCTCTTAACCTAGACCTAATGGATGGCTTATATAGGCCAAGCCCTAGGTTAAAGTCTTCCACATAAGGGAAGAGTTATACAAGGAAAAAAATATAACTCATAATTAAACTAGGACACTTTATTCTATTTCCTAAAATAACTCTTTAATCCCGCGTTGACTTTTGACCAAGGCTTGACTCCTTTTGGTCAGCTCCGTCTTTCTCTTGCTTTATGTCCGTTAAGATTGACATATTTTTCTCTTTTTGTTGAGCACCAGTTGTTATCTTTATTCTGCTTTCGCGGCCTCCAAAGTGCTGCCATGGCAGGTGCTAATCTGCGTTCTAGTATTCATCCTCTTATCTGGCCATTCCTACAATTTATTTCCTGTCTAAGAAAGAAAATCATTAAATGCATCTGTTTTATGCCAAATAATAGATGAATTCATGAATTACGTAATTGGATATTGAATTATGGAAAATAAGCAGAATTGAACAGTATTGTCCATAAATCTGTCCTTAATTGGCAATAAACAAGTGGGAAAATGATATAAAAATAATACTTTTATACACTTATCAATTATCCCCAAACTCGAACTATTGGTTGTCCTCAAGCAATATAAAAGATGGAATTAAGTTAGGAATTTTAGAGTAATATATTGTCCTGCCTACCGCGGCATAAATCCTTTCTTAACTCAGCCTCTTATAGGTTCTAGGAATTCCTCGGAACTAGACTATGAGTCTTAGTGGGTGGGTGCGTAGCTGTATCAAAGCTGATTTTCTAAGTTCTAATACTTTTTCTAGCTCAAGATTTTCGACTTAAATTTTTATTCGAATCTTCTTCTTATCTTTCACCCAAATTGTATATAAATATATATTGCTATATACTTATACTGCTTGTGTAACGACCCGGATTCGGATCCGAGTGTCAGGTTAATCCGAGGGGTTTGGACTTTGGTTTTGGGCCCCAAGTTGAGTAGTTGGGCCTCGTTGGGCCTTAAATTTGTGGGTTGTGTGTTGAGCCTTGTTTTGTATGGGTAATATGGTAATTAACTAATAAAAGATGACAAGAGGGTTGGGGTTTTACTTCTCTGCAGAAAAGTGGAAGAGGTGAGATCACCTTGTCTTCCTTTCTTCATCCTTCATCATTGTGAGAAAGATATGAGAAAAAGGTTCCATCTTTGTTACGGTAAGTGAAAATCTCGTTTTTGTGTTGAAGAAGTTTAGTTAGGGCTTGAAGAGATCTACAAAACAAGGGGCTACTTATCAAGTTTGGTGGAGAGTGGGTTTTAGAGAGGTTCAAGGTTTAATCCGTGATTAGAGTGTTTGGGAGCCTAAATTCTTAGCTTTATGGTGTTTTTAAGATTTGAGAATTCATCCTAAGTATATCTAATCTTTGTTTATCATCTCTTTGTAGAGATGGAGGTTGGAGAGCCTTCTACAAGTCTTGGGTTGAAGAGAGCTTGAAGAGAGTTTGAAATTGCAGGTTCGTACAGGGGGTATTGATACCCTTGGTGGGTGTTTCGATACCCCTGAGAAGAAAATAAGCTAAACAAGGTAGGCGTTTCGAAACGCCTTGTCCGTGTTTTGATACAGAGTCCTCTAATAGCATTTTCGTTTCGATACCCCATATAGGGTGTATCGATATGGGGAGGTTTCCCTTAGTTGACCGGGTCGATGGTTAACGCGTATCGATACTTGGTGTTTCGATACCCCCTTTGTAAGGGTATCGGTACAGGCTGTTTCGATACCCTAAGTAGGAGTATCGATACCCCTATGAATCTTGCTTAAAGTTGGCTTAGAATTTTGGGGTCAGTAATTATAATTAATGGAATCGTTTGTGTGGTTTGAGTCCTTGTTTGATGAAAATCCAGATATCCAAAAGTGTTACAACACGTCGAAGGCCATCCGATGTAACATTCTGGATGATGTATTAAAGACTTTTATTCCGAGTGTTAGGTGGCCTCACTCGAAGATGTTCGATGTAACATTTCGATCATGGAATTGGTTGGGCGACCTTCATCCCTTTTTATTCTGAATGTTGGGCGGCCTCGTTCGAAGATGTTTGATGTGAGCATAGGATTTGAGGGTGGCCTCAATCTTGAGTGTAGGATCTCGATGTTGTGTAGACACGGGCCTCACTTTTGTGTGTTGACTTGATGTGACTTGTATATGCTGTGTGCGATAGTATACATTTTATCTATGCCATGTGATAGGCAGACATGCTAGACCATCATACCTTACACGATATTTATATGCTTTGCTTTACTGCTTATGATATGCATGATGTTGGCCGAACTCGGCGTATCCACTGAACTTTTATAGCTTAGCGTTCAAAATGTGTTTTCCTGCGTTGGTTAGGTGAAGCCAGTTTCTAGGGAGCACCATCGAGGTTTGGATTTCAGCATCGACTATGTGTCAGAGTACAGTTATAGATGTAGTGGGATAGTACTATGTTGAACCCTATATCTATTTGTAGCTCTGTTTATTTTAAATTGGGTCGAATGTTTTAAATGAGTTATAATATTTGGAGTTCTGGTTAGTTTAAATTATTTTGGACTTATGTTTTAACTTAAGTGGGTTTAATGATATTATTTTTGGACTTGAGTTTGGTTTTGTTATTGGGCCTTTGTGAGAAATTTTGAAATATAGGTTTGGGCTAGAGGCCCAATGTGACACTGGGTTGAGGGTGTTACAGCCTGAGCCAGTTTCGGGCATCTCAAGTGTTTAGCTATTCTTACTATAGCCAATTTCGGGCACCTCTAGTAAGTGGGAGAAAGCCTAAGTCCTAAAGCCAGTGATGGGCACCTCTATGGACTAACTAGAGCCGGTGATAGACATCTCTAGTAAAAATCTAAGCCTAAGTCCTTATTGCTTTTCAAAAAAAAGAACTTTTAAAATCAACTAAGACTACCAGTGTTTAATGTTTTTAGGCTCATAGTCTATTTTTAAGTACTAATCCTAGCAAACCTTTCGGAATTTAAGTCTGATGAATGGTACAGAGTGTGGCGGCGGCTGGAGAATATATTACTGTCGAGGCAGTTTTAATAAAATTCAGCAGACTTAAAAAAATTTGTATAAATTAAAGATAGTTGATAAGACAAAATTTAAGGCAAGGGCAATTAAGATAATTTCCATACATTGTAGATATTTACAATTACAAAATAGGACCAATACTCTCCCAAACTCGAGGTATGCATTGTCCTCAATGCATGAAAAAAGAAGGCAAAAAATAAAACAAGGCCGAAAATAAAAGAAAATATAAAAAATAAAAGAAAGACTACCGCCTTTTTAAAATGTGGAGGATCCAAAGGAATCTTCTGAATCACTTTCGATCAAGAGTTTGAGGCATGTCTTCGATGGCTGTTGGGCGGCCGCCTTTGGTGGGCTCACCATTGGTTGTGAAGTTTACGAGGAAGTCCTAAAACAAAAAATTAAAGTAAAACTTAAGCCTAAAATTAATATAGTGATACCTAAAAAGTAAAAGAAAATTAGGGGATTAGTGCATAATAGGAGAGGACGTGGAGTCTTATCCTAATATGATTATTTCCTTGAGTTCTTGAGAATTTGGTCCTTTGTATGGTTTGAGGCGTAGTCCGTTAACTTGGAATTCATGTCCATCTTGTTGCGATTTGATTGTAACTGCTCCGTGAAGATGTGCTTGAACAACATCAAATGGTCAAGACCATCTAGATTTTAGTTTTCTAAGAAAGAGCTTTAATCGGGAATTGTAGAGTAAAACTTGTTGCCCTAGCAGTATCTATCTTGGCAGCAGTTTTTGATCATGCCATCTTTTTGTTTTCTCTTTATATATTCTAGCATTCTCATATGCAGTTATTCTGAAATTTGTCGATTTTATTAAGATCCATTAATTTTTTTTGCCCTGCTTTTTTCGAATCCATGTTGACCATTCTTATTGCACAATATGCTCTATATTCTATTTTCACTAGCAGATGACATGATTTGCCGTATACTAGTTTATAAGAAGATATTTTTAGTGGAGTTTTGAACGTTGTTCTATATGCCCAAAGTGCATCATCCAATACTATTTTGAGTTTTCTGTTTAACACTTCTGCTTGGTCGTTCGTTTGTGGGTGGTATGTTGTGGCAATCTTGTGTGTCACTCCCAATTTCTTTAAGGCTACGATAATCTGTCTATTGTCAAAATGTTTCCCTCCATCGCTTATAATGACACGTGGTACACCAAATCGGGTGAAGATATTTTTCTTTAAGAATTTCTACACTGTTTTGGCATCATTCTTTACCGTTTCTATTGCTTCTACCCATTTAGATACATAATCTACTAACAATAAGATATAGAGGTTGTCGTATGATGATGGAAAAGGTCCCATGAAGTCAATCCCCCATACATCAAACAATTTCACTTCGAGAATGTTTTGTAGGGGTATTTCGTTTCTTTTTTATATGTTTCTCATCCTTTAGCATCGATCACACCTCTGACAATATTCTTGTGCATCTTTATATAGGCTCGGCTAGTACAATCCTGATTATAATACTTTAGTTGTCGTTCTGTTATCGCCGAAATGTCCGCCATAGGGAGATACGTGGCATTATGCCAGTATATTTTCCTGTTCGTCTTCCGGGATGCATTACCTTATTATTTGATCTGCGCATTATTTAAATAGGAAAGGATTGTCCCAAAAATAATGTTTTGCATCATGTTTGAACCTTTTCTTTCTTTGATGGTTAATGTGATGTGGAAGAATGCCACTAGTGATTTAATTAACAACATTAGCATAACAGGGTGTTGTAGTTGTGGCCAAGACAATGTGGTTGATATACTCAGATAGTATGGACGCAATCTTGTCTATCATTAAGTCAGGATCTTCTGCCGATACTTTCCAAACAATCGCCGTGGCGGCGAATAATTGTTCGTCAGGAAATGTATCTTTGATTTCCTATTCAGGATTGATTGCTTTGCCTCTTTCCAAACGTGATAGATGATCTGTTGCTAGGTTCTTCATTCCTTTTCTATCCTTTATTTCAACTTCGAATTCTTGGAGTAATAGTATCCACCGTATTAAGCGTGGTTTTGCATCCTTTTTAGATAACAAATATTTTATAGCAGAATGATTTATGTGTACAATTACCTTGCTACCGATAAGATATGATTTGAACTAGTCGAATGCAAAAACTACTGCTAACAATTCTTTCTCAATTGTGGTGTAGTTGACTTGGGCATCATTTAAGGTTTTGCTTGCATAATGTATGACATGAAAAGTTTTGTTCTTCCATTGGCTAAGTACTAACTCGAAAACATAATCACTCACATTGCATATTAGTTCGAATGGAGCATTTCAGTCAGATGGAACCACTATAGGTGCTGATATTAGTTTCTGCTTTAATGTTTTGAAAGCCTTGACACATGGCTCATCAAATATAAATGATTTATTTTGTTCCAACAGTGAGGATAGAGGTTTGGTGATCTTAGAAAAATCTTCAACGAACCATCGGTAAAAACCAGCATGTCCAAGGAAACTGCGTATTTCTTTTACCGATGTTGGTGGCGACAGTTTTTCTATTACATCTATTTTGGCCTTGTCAACTTCTATGCCGCGGTAGGAGATCTTGTGGTCAACCACTATCCCTTCATCAAACATGAAATAACATTTTTCCAAATTTAAAATTAGGTTCGTTCTTTACATCTTTGCAGTACTTTTTTTCTAGTTTGCCAAGGTAGATATCAAAATCGTCTCCGAACATAGAGAAATCATCCATAAAGATTTCAAGGTGATCCTCAATCATGCCGGGGAAAATTGCCATCATGCACCGTTGAAAAGTGGCAGGTGCATTACATAGTCTAAATGAAATCCTTCTAAACGCATATGTTCCGTATGGGCATGTGAAGGTTGTTTTGGCTTAATCTTCAAGAGCTATGAAAATCTGATTATATCCTGAATAACCATCTAAGAAACAATAGTAGGGTTTTTCGGCTAACCTGTCAAGCATTTGATCGATGAATGGTAAATGGAAGTAATCCTTTCTTGTTGCTTGATTAAATTTCCGATAATCCATACATACTCTCTACCCGATTACTGTTCTTGTTGGAATTAATACATAGTTCTCGTTTGAGATTACCGTCATTCCACCCTTTTTTGGTACGTATTGCACTAGACTTACCCATGTGTTGTCGGATATAGATAGATGATCCCTGCATCAAGCCATTTAATTATTTCTTTTCTTACCACTTTCTTCATTGCATGATTTAATCTTCTCTGCGCATCAATAGTGGGTTTATGCTCTTCTTCTAGTAAAATTTTATACATGCATAATGATAGATTGATTCCTTTTAGATCTGTAATTGTCCAACCAATTGTCTTTGTGTGCCGTCGTAGCATGTCAATTAGTCGTTTTTTTTGTTCAGACTACAACTTAGAAGAAATAATTACTGGCAGAGTATCATTTGATCCCAAGTAAATATATTTTAATTGATCAGGTAGTGGTTTTAATTCTAACTATAGAGGTTATTCTATAGATGATTTATGTTTTTTGTTTCCATTCGAAGTGTAATCAAGTGATTCAAAATACTTACCTGGGTATGTGTTCATCCACCTTCTTCTGTTTGTTAATCTTGAGTTTATTTATTCTGATTGTCTATACATAGTTCTTCATAAAAGCAACGGCCGTGACATTCAGCACTACTGCCTTGGCGGGTTATATCTAAACAGTTTGTTTCAGCATCAAGGTTGAATTCCTCTAGTTCATCAGGATGCCTTAGAGCTTTGAATGCAATGATCTTTACTTGTTGATCATTCACTCGTATGACCAATTCTCCTTTTTCGCAATTAATCAATGTTCTGTCTGTGGCTAGGAACGACCTTCCCAAGATGATTATGATATTCTCATCTGCTTCACAATCTAAAATTAAAAAGTCAGCAGGAAATAAAAATTTATCCACTCTTACCAGAATATCCTTAATCTTTCCTTTCGGTTGCACGTAAGAGCGGTCTGCCAGTTGTAGCATTACCGTTGTTGGTTTTGCCTGCCCGGTGCCTAGCTTCTGAAATACTAACTTAGACATTAGATTAATACTAGCACCTAAGTCACATAGTGCCTTGCCCATGTATTGATCTCCGATAGAACATGGTATGATAAAACTACCAGGATCTTTTCTTTTGGTTGTGGCCTTATTATGTAGTATTGTCATACACCCTTCTATTACGACAACAGTTTCAAATTCCCTAATTTTCTTCCTCTTGGATATAATATCCTTAAGGAACTTAGCATAGTTGGACATTTGTTTTATTGTCTCCACCAAGGTATATTGATATGTACATGTTTAAGGATGTCTAGAAATTTCTTAAACTGGTACTCCTACTTTTGTTGTTTTAGCCTTTGTGGGAAAGGTGGTGGTAAACGCAGATCCTCAATCTTTTCATTGCATTGAAATCTTATCTGTGGTATGGCTGCGGCATCTTCTGTTGCGGTATTATCGTCGGTAGTGTTTATTAGTTCCTTTGCCTTTGGTTTTTCTTTAGTAGCCTCTTGTGGCACTACTGTTTCAGTATTCTTACCTACTGTCCTATCAGGTAATTCAGGGTCATTTAGTTGTAAACCACCTCCTATAGGTCGGCTTTTCATCTGCTGTGCTATTTGACCTATTGCGATTCCCAGCTTTTAGAGAGCAGACTCGTTATTTTACATTTCCATCTTTGCTCGGTCCATGAAAGTGTCGACTTTTTGGATGAACTTATTGGTGTTGGCTATGTAAGCACCAGTCTAAGCCATGAACGTTTGCTGCGTATTTTCCAAAGTTTGGACATCTGATGATTGCGATGACGGCTAGAATCCAGTATTTTGCACAGTTTGATGTTGCGGGTTTAGTGCATTGTTGGGGTTACTCCATGAGAAGTTTGGGTGTTTCCTACATGATGTATTATAGTTATAGGACATATTGTTTCTATTAAAATTTCCAACATATAAAGAGGATTCTGGGTTTTGCAGGCAGTCGTCCGAGTTGTGATTGTCACCACATGTTTTGCAGAAAACTATAATTGCTTTTACTTCTCGAACATGACTCGGTTTTTATAAATCCTTAACCATGTTTGTCAAAGCTGACAGTTATGCTAAGATAGATTCTGAAGAGTTAGGATTTGTCACACCTCGCCTTGTTATGCCGCGTCTAGTTGGGTGCTGATAATCGTTCTTTGCTAACCTGTCTAGAATCTCTAGACTTTCATGGGGTGGGCGGTATAGTAGGGTGCCATTGGCGGAAGCATCAAGCATCATTCTTATAAGAGTGTTGACTGCGTTGTAAAAGATTGATACTTGAGTCCATTTGGGAAGACCATGCATGGGGTATGTTCTGTATAATTCTTTGTATCTTTCCCAAGCCTCATACATAGATTCATCTTCTTCTTGCCTAAAGAATGTGATATCGTTTCTGAGTTTATCGGTCATATTAGTATAACTGAAACGGGAAAGAAAACTTCGGCATAGTTTTGTCCATGAATTCAACGATCCTTGATGGAGGTTGTTTAACCAAAGATTTTTGTCCTATCCCTCAGTGAATAGGGGAACAATTTCAGATTAAAGATGTCGGCTGAGACTTCCGGTAATTTAAACAAATTACAGATTTCTAAAAAGGACATAAAATACTACCGAGCATCTTCATTGGCCAATCCCCCAAACTGGCCTATGGTGTTGATCATGTAGAATATGACCGGTTTAAGATCAAAATACTATGCCTCTATATTAGGCATCATAACGGCAGGAGTTAATCCATCCAAATCTTCCTCCAAATAATCATGGATAGTACATGCGTGTTCTTGTATTGGAAGGTTTTATGGGTTAACAACTGCGTATACGCCGCGGTTGTCTGCCTCGGCGGCATTCATACCAACGTTGTTCTGTTGGCCAGGTACTTGATTCATTCTTTCACGTACACTACGTTTCAGATTTCGTATTGTTCTTTCGATTTCTGGATCGTAAGGGTATTGGTCAATCGACATATTGAACATGGTCATACACAGAACAACCCTAGTAAATTAAAGAAAAAATTAAAATTAAATAAATTAAAAGAAAAGAAAAGGGTACAGTAATAATTAGTAGTAAAATTGAGCGTCAGTCCCAGATAATGATGCCAAATCTGGTGAAGGCTCGAAAGTCCTTTTATTTCCACCTTTCGCCAAATTGTAATATTTTAGGTTGTCGAACCCACGAGGACTGTATCGACTTCACTACTGCTTAAACCTGCATATATAAAAATAAAGACACAAGTAATTTGTTGGCTTGGACTAACTAAATTAACGACTTAAATCTAAATGAACAAAAAGAATAAGAATGATAGAAGTGAGGGCAGGTTGAGTGCTTTGTAGAGGGGGATCCAGTTGTATTATTTATTCACTTATTAATGCAATGAGTTGACTTGCCGCCTCAACGAGTTGCACTAAGGGTCGCCGTAGCTGCCTAGGCGGGGTTATGCCTTATCGACAATTCAACTTTTTATAGCTGGACAGAGCATACTTGTATATCTCCTCCTTATCCCTAAGTGAAGAGAACTGTTAAAGTCCATGTCTTGATGATACCTCCTGGAGTGAATCAAGGATGAACAACAACCAAACACATGCGTCTTATTAGCCGCTGAAATCCTGAGCAGTTTATCACTAAACCGGATTAGTCAATTCCCAAGAGCAAAGACCTTATTCTCTCGTTTCGTGAGGCCAACTCTCCCGATATTAGACAAATAGATTTTTCTTCACATACTATCATCACGAGCGCATATACAAAGAAGAGTAAATGCCAAGAGAGAATAAACTATGAAAATAAGTTTTGCATTAATAAATATCAAATATAATACAACCTTTTTCCTCAACTACTCCACAAACAACCTAAACCTTGGAAGTGTTTTCGAACATGATGTAGTCGGCGGCTAAGGGTTTATTTTATGGAATTCTCTAATCTGATTCTGACTCCGACTCTGACACCCTAAAACCTAGACCTAATGGGTGGCTTATATAGGTCAAACCATAGGTTAAAGTCTTCCACATAAGGGAAGAGTTATACAAGGAAAAAAATACAACTCATAATTAAACTAGGACACTTTATTCTATTTCCTAAAATAACTCTTTAATCCCACATTGACTTTTGACCAAGGCTTGATTCCTTTGATCAGCTTCATCTTTCTCTTGCTTTGTGCCCGTTAAGATTGGTATCTTTTTCTCTTTCTATCGAGCACCAGTTGTTATCTTTATTCTGCTGTCGCGGCCTCCGAAGTGTTGCCGTGACAAGTTCTAATCTACATTCTAGTATCCATCCTCTTATCTGACCATTCCTACGATGTATTTCCTGTTTAAGAAAGAAAATCATTAAATGCATCTGTTTTATGCCAAATAATAGATGAATTCATGAATTATGTAATTGGATATTGAATTATGGAAAATAAGCAGAATTGACCAGTATTGTCCTTAAATGACAATAAATGAGTGGGAAATGATATAAAAAATAGGACTTTTATACACTTATCATGTAAAATGCCTAAATCTGAAAGTAATGGATGCAATTACAAAGAAAAATATACAAGTTTAGTAAAACTAACCCATAAAAGATTTAGTTTTTATCACCGTGTGAAATAAGTATGAACTTGTTTCCTCGGTCGAGATCTTACAGATGACTTTTTATTCCTGATCATTCGGTGATGTCTCTTTTATATTACCGCCTTTGCTGGATCATTTATGATTCTCGTCTTGTTTTGAGCTACAATAAGAATTAACAAACCGTTCGTACCATTTCCATTTTGGGGGGCCATTAGAATGGACCCCAATGATAGTTTTACTTTATGAGAAAATCGGGTTTCCAATTGCCGCTCAGCCATTGCCGACAGCTAGGTTATTTCCGACAATTTGGTGTCCAGGGAATCCTACCCCATCGCATGCCCCTTTCCGTGTTAAACAAATTTAACAAACTTAGAATAAGTTGAACCTAATTCAACAAACAAATTTAAAGCAAAGAGTTACAAAAAAATGAGAAAATGAAGAAAAATTTTTGTGATTGATTTGAATACTTAACTGCTTGATAAGTGCATAAAAATTCTATTATTTACATCAATTCTCCACTCAATTATTGTTAATTATAGATAGATTTAATGACAATAATAGATAATTCTGCTTAATTTTCATAATTTAGTATCCTAACACTTAATTCGTATTTTTATCTATTATTTGGTACAAAACAGGTAAGGTTAATAGTTTTTTCTCCTAAGATAGGAAACAACAATATAGGTAATACCAGATAGCATGATGGATGCTGGTAACTGAAGTGAAAATGTAGATAAGAATCCGCCACGACAGCCTTTTGGTGACCGCGACAGTAGACTAAAGATGATAACTGGTGTGTGATAGATAGAAAATAAAATATCGGTTCTGATGGATATATTGTGAGAAGAAACAGAAGTGAAGAAATATAGTCAAGTCCTAATCAAAGCCAATGCGAAATTAAAGAAAGTCCAAAAGGAGTTAAATTAAAAAATAGAATAAAGAGTTTTAATTTAATATGATCATGTATTATTTTCCTTTTAGAACTCTGTAATAACCTATATGAAATCCCTTTATTATTAAAACTCAGACCCAATAAATATAACCAGATCCATTACAACACAAACCCAATAGGCCCAAAACCCATTAGACCCATTACAACATAACCTAAACCCAATACATTACATCAAACCCTAATAACCTAACCCTAAAAGGATAACCAACAACACTAGCCGTCGGCCGCCTCCCCCTATCCAGCTGGCCGCGCGTGTCCACCATGCGCGACGATTCAAATCGCGTGAGGCCGCCATGTGCCATACCATTGGCCCTTCGAACGGCCACCACCCTGGATCAGACACTATATCTGCTCCACCACCCCGGTCTTGTCGCGTCTGCAAGGAAAAGAAAAAAGATTAGATTAAAATCTAATCAAAGCTTTTTTTATGTATTTTAATCCGGGTATAAAACCTAGATCTAAGCTTATACTCGTTTTTACGGATGAATAAAAAAAATTATTAGATTTGAAACAAAAAGAGTAAGAACCGAAGCAAAAAAAAGGCACAATAACAACCACTATTCGAACACCAATCGGAAAGGAGAGGGGAGAGGTTGGAGCAAGAATAGAACGAAAAAAAGGTAAAAAAAGGGTTTCGAATATTTACCTTTCGGTTTAGATCTAGGCTTGTAGGAACATTATCTCGAAAATCCAAGACTGTCATCACGCCCCCCTCATCGAGATCTATCGGAAAAGACCTTTCTTTCTGGTTTCCGGCGACTTTTGCGGTGGCCAGCGCAGTGGCTGGCGGTCAGACGTGGTGGTCGAAGGAAGTTCTTCCACTAGAGAGGATGAAGAGGTTGAGAGCTTTTAAGCTCTGAAATATTAACCATGCTGGAAATGAAAATGATGAAAAAAATTCATTAAAATGTGTATTTAAGGGGACACTGAAACGACGTCGTTTTGGTGTCAACCCCTTAAGCCCAAAACGATGTCATTTTGGTCTTGGATACCCACTACCAACCTGGCCACCCGACCCGGAACCCGCCTGTAACCCGCAATGAAGGGGAAGTTACACTCCAGTTCCCTGCAATATAAGCGTGTTCACTATTTGGCCCTCCAGTTTGCGTATCCTTTTAATTTTAGCCACTGATTTCGCCTATTTAGCCCTATTTTTTGTTTTTTTTTTTTATCAATTTAGCCCCTATTATTATTATTATTATGTTTATGTTTATGTTTATGTTTATTTTATTTTATTTTTATTATGTTTACTTATTTATTTTATTAATTTATTATTATCTTGTTATAATATGAATATATAAATATTATGTTTACAGATTATATTATTAGTATAACTTATTATTATTATTATTATTATTATTATTATTATTATAACTTTTTATTATTATTATTGTTATTATTATTACTTTTTATAATATTATATTATTATTATTACTATTTCATAATTATAATCTATTATAGTAAGTTTTTATAATTATGATTTATTACTGTTTTTGTATTATATTATATTAATATATTATAATTTATTACCATAAGTTTTCATTATTATTATTAGAAACTTTCATTATTATTATAATTAATATAACATATTACCATATGTACATATTTAATTTTTACCATATTTGTTTTGGTTAATATATGTTATAACTTTGAGTTTTAATATATGTTTCCATATAAATATATATTACGTAATTATTGTTACATGTATAGTAACTTTATATTTATGTAAATTATTCTATGTTATTATTATTTTTATTTTTTCTTTATTATTGCTATGTTGTTTATTAAAATTAATATTTTATTTATTTTCTTTATATGCACACTTTATTTTTGTATATTACCTCTATTTTGGTTTATTTTATTAGAAATTATTATCCCGATGTATTCTATTGGAAGTAGCATCTCATTCTTCGGGTGTTATCTTTTTTGAATCGTCTTGGATATTATGATACGCATTTTAAATTAAAAATTAATTTAATTCGGATTTTACAGTTTCTTAAAAATTACGATGCGAACCTTTAGCTAGCAATGTTGGGTGTTATAGTGGTGCTAATCCTTCCCTAAACGTAACCAACTCCCGAACCTATCTTTGGTTTTGTTTTCTTGGTGTTCGATCCACCTTTTTGAACGATCGATGGCGAATCCAACCGGTTAACCGATTTATAAATTAAAACGGTATTCCAAGTAGGAGTGACACCCTGTTCTTCAGGTGTTATCTCCTAGAATACTGAATTTTCAAATATTCCTACGGATTTTTAAATTCAAATAATATTCCCATGAGAGTGGCATCCTGTTCTTCAGGTGTCATCTCTCGAGATACCGAATTTTTAAAATTCTACTGAACTTTTAAACCTTTAAGTCATTTTTAAATATTTTCAAAAAAGGGGTCGCTACAGATGGCGACTCCGCTGGGGAGATTTTTTTAAGAAAAAAGAGTTAAGCCTTAGTCCGGTTCGCATCATAATTTTTAAGAAAATATAAAATTCGAATTAAAATAATTTTTAATTTCCATTTGTATTAGATTAAAAACCCTTAAGTGGAAATGATTACTTCGTTTCGTGGGGTCTTCACCCCCGTATAGTGTTGTAATTCATTTTCGGAATTTTGACCCTTATATTTCGTGGGATTCTCACCTCCGTATAAATAAGGGTCATTCCCCCGAATCGATGTCCTTAGCGACAGTTCGGGTACCGTTTACTTTAGAACCGAAACGCATATAGTAAACCTTAGAAGCTTACCTGATCGAAACTACGTCGTTATGCTACCCGTTTAGTATCACCTTATAAACCTTTGTTCATTTATATTTATCCTGCTATATTGTATCCTTTTTATGTGCTTATTTATTTTTTTATTATGTTTTGTATTTCGTGAACTAATTATACTAATTTGTTTCCTTTCTGTGTTTTTTTTTGTTTTCTTTTCTTTTTGCATCCATTTTTGCATATCATTTCATACATAGGTGTTTGATTCAAAAGTACATTCAAGAAGACGCTCAATTATGGGTGAGAGGTTCTGTATCAACAAAAGTGCTAACGCTACAGTATGGGATGGTCTGAACGTATCCAAATGGAAAAAGTGAAATAACTTATCGGAAGACCACGTCTCTGAGATTGTGAAGCCTACCTCGATTGTTTCAAAGCAGAACAAACTCGACGAATTAAAAGAGATATGGAAAAATTTTGATCCAGATGAAAAAGAAGCTTTTCAACAAGAATTCGGCGACATAGCGTTACTATTGATGGTCCAGACAGACACCCGCATGTTCTGAGCCTTGACTCAGTTTTGGAACCCGGGGTATTGTTGCTTCACATTTGGAAAGGTTGATATGAATCCCACTATCAAAGAATATACAGCTCTACTTAATTGTCCAAGACTCAAGACAGAAATAGTTTACCTAAAACTGAAAGATCCCCCGTCTTTTATGGAAAGCTTGATAAATGTTACTGGAATGAGAAAAGAATGGGTTCGAGGCAAAATTTTGAAGAATGGTAAAACTGAATGCATCGCTTGGACGTATATCCGTGACCTGATCCTTCATCATCCAGATCCGCCTAAGAAGAGGTACTTGTTAGCCTACAGTATCTATGGTATGATTATCTTTCCTAAGGCTTTAGGGCATATAGATTTTGCAGTAACTGATTTATTTGACATGCTCGGAAAGAACGTCAATCCAGTGCCTGCGATTTTGGCCGAGAAGTTTTGATCATTGAATGCCTGCCGAAAGATAGGTGAAGGTAGGTTTCTAGGATGCCTACCGTTGCTCGAAGTTTGGATCCGAAGCCACTTATGGAACGTGAAGTTTTCTTATCAGATGTGCCTTACTACCTTTTCACCATTAAAGATGTTCTTAGAAGAATACCGAGCAAAAGTCATGAACGAGGATCAGTGGTTAGCGGGATTTCGGGACCTCCAGGACTATACAATCAATTGGAAGGTACCATGGTTGATTGTAAGCGAGTTTCTTTACCGATGTGGAGAGTACGATTGGGTACCTTTGCCTGGTATTTGGGGTGGAATTGGGTATTACACATTACTCGTTTCCCGACAATTCGGATCGATGTAATTCATCCCGACAACCCACGGTTTGAAGGAATCTGACTTTTTATATCAAGGCAACGGTTATAAAAGGTAAATCAGAAAGATGAGTAAAGCCTGGAAAGATCTGTACAAGGTTGAAATTTATGACGCACCGTTCACCTCCAACTATGACCAATGGAGGGTTACTAGAATTAATGATGTTATCCCACATGGGAACCAACAGAATGTTCGCTCGATGGATCTACACATGGAAGATGCCCCCTTTGATTTGGAGAAAGCTAGGCGAGCGCATGAGAAGGAGGTCCGAGCTTTAGAAAAGCGTATTTCAGAATTGGATTCAACAAATTACCTGGCTTCACTCGACGTGGAGAAGTATAAACAGAAGGGTAAAAACATCCTAAAATAGAAGGAGGTACTAAAAAAAGACCATGAAGAGTTAAAAGGAGAATGGAAAGAATTGAAACAAAATTTACGAAGAAATAGCTTGACCGCTACCGCTAAAGAGCTAACCGGGAAACTTCTAAAGGAGAGAAAGAGGGCTGATCACTATGCCCGCAAATATGATGCGAAGATTACAAAGCCAGAGAGTTAGAAGCACTCACTCAACAATTAACCGTCAGTCAAGCCCATAACCAAGAGTTAATTTCACAAAACGAAGATTACAAAGTGCAAGTTATGCGGATGGATGAACGTTTACAAGGCTATCATAATCAAGACCTCATGCTGCCTTAGGCCTTGCACAAAATGAGAACGAACTGCTAAGAAATAGGGTTGCTAAACTCGAAAATTCCCTTCAAGACTACAGAGAGAGATTGGTTTCCTTTGAAGGGGCACTGCAGAAGACTTTACCGAGGAACAAGAGGATACCAATACAGCGTCTCATGTTAAGGTTCAAACTGAAACATCGACACCTCAGAAGAGGGTATACTTCAATACTATGGAAGCATCTGCTAGCTGACCTGGATACATTACAGGATGAAGAAATACCGGACTTGGATTTGGTGGAAAAATCAGAACTGAAGTGGAAAGTAAAAGCGAAGAAAAGTTTCGTCTCTTTGTAGAGCAGCTTAAGGCTTCCTTGGGAATAAGTGAACAGGGAAATGAGGCTAATAACTTAAACCTCGTGTCAGATATAATACTCCCGCCGAAGTTTAAGATGCCAGATTTTGACAAGTATGATGGAACTACATGCCGTCGGCTCACATCACTATGTATTACAGGAATATGACACCATTTGTAAAGAATGAAAAGTTATTGATCCACTGCTTTCAGGAGAGTTTGACTGGATCTGCCATGCGATGGTACACGCAGCTCAGTAGAGACCATATTAAGTCGTGGAAAGATCTTTCTAAAGCTTTCACTGAACATTATAAGCACGTGTCTGACACGACCCCTAGTAGGGCTATGCTGGAAACAATAGAGCAACGTTAGAATGAAACTCTGCGCTAGTATGCCCAGAGGTGGTGCGATGTTGCCGCACAAATCCACTCACCGATCTTAGAGCATGAAATTACTCCTTTGTTTGTAAATACTTTAAAGGGGGCATTACCGATCGCTTGATAAACAATACTGCTTAGAGCTTTACTGATCTCATCAGAATAGGTGAATCGATTGAGATAACGATAAAAAGTGGAAGAATTGATACCGGGGATAACACCCAAAAGTCCTATTGAAGGAAGGATAACGAGGTGAATACCGTGAGTGCTTATAATACCCCCGTAAATTTCACCATTACTCAACCGCAGACTTCCACTAGAAACACACAAAATTCAAAGAAGAGAGATGAGAGTGCTCCAAAAAGGGAAAGGGAGAAGATCTCTTTTACCTCTTTGTCGATACCCTACGTTGAGCTGTATGCTCAATTATATAAAACAGATCTGGTACGACCATACCATGTTACTCCTTTCAAACCCCCTTTTCTGGCTTAGTATGATGAAAAGGCCCATTGTGATTACCATGCTGGTGTACCGGGGCACTCTACAGAAAACTGTATCGCTTTTAAGAAGGTTGTTCAGAATCTGATTAATACAGGAATTCTAAAATTTGATGACTCAAGTGTAGCTTCCAATCCTCTACCGAATCATGGCGGACACGATGTGAATATAATTGAATATGAAAATAACAGAAGAGTTAAAAAAAGCGTGAAGGAAGTGAAGTCTCCCCTGAAATAGGTCTTTCAGCAGTTATACGAGGCAAATATGATAGAAAGGAGAATGGAAGTAACCAGAGAAGAGTGTGATCCTTATTGTGAATACCACCAGGAAGTAGGCCATGAAGTTCAGGATTGTGAAGAGTTCAAACTGTTGGTTCAAAAAATGATGGATAATAAAGAGATTGAATTTTTTGAGAAGATTGAAGAGAGGAAGTTGATGGACGTATGCACATCTGAAAGTTTAGGTAGCAAGTACAGTGCTGCAAGACCGTTTGTGACATCAGTGGGAAGAAAGGAGGACAACACCTCTCACATGCGAAAAGGAAAGTCACCCGTGTTAATAATCGCACCTCTTGTTCCTTTCCCATTTAAAAACATGCAAAGGGTCCCCTAGAATTATGCTGTCAATTTTTCCACACCCAAGATGCAAGGAGAAGAAGTACCAGTTGAAAGAGACTCCTCGCAAAAGGAAAAGGTTAAAGAAACCGAAGACGTCAATGATGTGGGGCATTTTACAAAGAGTGGGTGGTGTAACCCACCGGATGCCTCGAACTCTGCGGAAGCTGAGGTAGGAAAAGAAGAAAGTGTTGAGCCTCAGAAAATTTTTAGAGAAGATCCACCTCAGAAAATAAATGAGCCAGTAACTGAGGCACAAGCGCATGAATTCCTGAAATTTTTGAAACATAGTGAATATAATATCGTGGAACAACTTCGTCGACAGTAAGCTAGAATTTCCGTGTTGGAGTTATTGTTGAACTTAGAAAAACACCGCAAAGGACTAATGAAAGTATTAAATGAAATGTTCATGCCGGATGATATTTCTGTGTCCAAATTGGACCGGATTGTTGGCCATATTACTAAAGATAATTATATCATGTTCAGTGATGACGAAATCCCTGATGGCGGAATGGGCTCTACCAAGATGTTAAACATCACCACACACTGTAAGAGGTATGTGTTGCTCGGCGTGCTTGTGGATAATGGATCAACATTGAATATACTACCATTAGACACCCTACAGAGGCTACCGGTAGATAGTTCACATGTAAAGACATGTCACAGTTCGGTAAGAGCCTTGGATGGAACTCAGAAGGATGTGATAGGAAGAATCGAGGTGCCCTTGTTGATTGGGACAACTAAGTATGTAGTTGATTTTGTTGTTATGGACATAAAGCCAACGTATAATTGTTTACTTGGAAGGCCGTGGATTCACTCGGTCGGGTCTGTTCCCTCATTGCTACACCAGAAGTTGAAGTTTGTTATTGAAGGCAAGTTGGTCAGTATTAATGCAGAAGAAGATATTATCGCCTCTGTAACTGCTGATACCCCGTATATTTCACCTGATGAGAGTGCAGTGGAATGCTCATTTAGAGCATTTGAGTTTGTGAATGCAACCTTTGTTGCGGAAGGTGGTAAGATCCCAACCCCAAAATTATCCAATAGTACTAAGATGGTCGTTCTTCAGACTTTGGGACGAGGAGCTAAGACAGGAAAAGGTCTGGGGAAAAATTTATAGGGAAATCTCCACCCAAGAGTAGTTATTTTCAAGAAAGATCGGTACGGGCCGGGTTACAAGCCCAATATGTTCAAAAGAAGGGAAGAAAGAAGGAGGGCCAAGCTGAGAGGAGGATTTTCTCTAGGGAGACTTTTGATGTATTCTGAGAATTATTTTGTATCCGGTGGGATTATCAAAGCTGAACAGGGTGTGCAAGAAGCCAACCAGGAGAATAAAGAGCTCTACAATGAAGAAATGTTCGACGAGTCTTTGGAAGGAATGTTCATCAACATGGTATCTAATGGAGAAGATACCAACAAGTTTTTAGTTGGAATTCGTCTTTGTGTACCGGGAGAATCACTTAACAACTGGAGTACAGTGGACCTGCCTGTAGTTACTAGGACTAAAATAGAGTAATGTCCTGAACTAACCCTTTTGCTTTTGCCCGCAAGCATTAGTGATCTTTTGTAAAAGGGCCACTATGTTAACCTACTTTTGTAATAAGAAGTATATTTTCTATGTACATTAAATGACAAACATTTCCCAACTCACTTTTGTGCACATAATTTACCTAATTTTTTTGTATACAAATAACATTCATTTTTATCCAAATATATATATTTGCCTCTTTATATACAGGGATCTTGTAATTGACTATGTGAATGACTCTAGATCCGACCTTGAGGTAGACTTTTCAAAACCTCTATGTTCGACAGAAATAGATGAAGAAGACGTAAATTATGAAGTCCCTGATGAATTAGTAAGATTGATGGCAAACGAAGAAAAACAGATCCTGCCCCACCAGGAGGAATTGGAGACTCTCAATCTACGGACTGATGAAAACAAGAGAGAAGTAAAGATCGACACTACATTCTCGCCTCAGAATAGACATGATTTGGTTGCCCTGCTGTAAGAGTTCAAGGATGTGTTTGCTTGGACCTATCAGGATATGCCTGGATTAAATACTGATACCATGGTGCACAAGTTACCAACGAAGCCTAAATGTAAGACCGTCCAACAAAAGCTTAGAAGAATGAGGCCAGACATGTTGTTGAAAATCAGGGAAGAAGTGAAGAAACAATTTGATGTTGGTTTTCTGAAAGTGGCAAAATACCCTGAATGGGTTGCGAATATAGTTCTTGTGCCGAAAAAGAACGGGAAAGTACGCATGTGCGTCGATTACCGGGATCTTAATAGAGTTAGGTCGAAGGATAATTTCCATCTGCCTCATATTGATACCCTGGTTGACAATACCGCGGGACATTCATGGTTCTCATTCATTGATGGTTTTTCAGGGTACAACCAGATAAATATGCACCCGGAAGATATGGAAAAGACAATGTTTGTGATAGAATGGGGACATTTTGTTATAAAATGATGCCTGTCCGTGACTCAAAAATGCTGGGCAACTTACCAAAGAGCGATGGTGACTCTCTTCCATGATATGATGCACAAAGAAATTGAGGTGTACGCAGACGATATGATTGCTAAGTCTCGCACGGAAGAGGAGCAAATCCAGAACTTACAGAAACTATTCCAGAGATTGAGAAAGTATCAGTTGAAGCTTAATCCCGCCAAGTGCACCTTTACGGTAACATCCGGGAAACTCCTTGGATTTGTGGTTAGTAGAAGAGGAATAGAGATTGATCCGGATAAAGTGAAAACAATTCAAGATCTTCCTCCATCTCGGACACAGAAAGAGGTTCAGGGATTCTTAGGGAGATTAAACTACATATCTCGATTCATTTCTCAATTGACCGACAAGTGTGATCCCGTTTTTAGACTACTCCGAAAGAATAATCCAGGAGTTTGGAATGAGGAGTGCCAAGAGGCTCTTGATAGGATTAAAAAGAATTTGACGAATCCTCTGATCCTAGTGCCACCAATACCGGGCAGACCTTTGATCTTATACTTGAAAATTTATGAGAATTCAATGGGGTGTGTGCTAGGGCAGCATGATGAGTCCGGAAAGAAAGAAAGAGTCATTTATTACTTGAGTAAAAAATTCACGGATTGTGAAACTCGATATCCAACCATTTAGAAGTTATGTTGTGCTTTAGTGTGGGCTGCCAAAAGACTCAGGCAATACATGTTATACCATACAACCTGGTTGATATCCAAGTTGGATTTGTTGAAATACTTGATGGAAGCACCGACGTTGACTGGGAAGATGGCTCGTTGTCAAGTATTGTTATCTGAATTTGATATTGTTTACGTGAGTCAAAAAACGATAAAAGGAAGTGCTATCGTTGATTTCCTAGCAAGCCAAGCTTCAGTAGAGTACCAGCCGCTGAAATTTAATTTTTCGGATGATGATCTAATGTACATTGCGACGGAAGAAGAAACCACCCTAGAGGAGGGATTATGGATGTTGTATTTTGACGGGACATCTAATGCACTGGGTATGGAATAGGTGCGATATTGATCTCTCCAAATAATGTTTATTATCCCTTTACAAGCAGATTTAGTTCTTTTGCGCGAATAACATAGCAAAGTATGCAGCCCGTGTTATGGGATTATATGGAGCCGTCGAGAGTAAAGTTAAAATACTCCAAGTCTTTGAGGACTCATCCTTAGTAATTCATCAACTTCGCGGAGAATGGGAAACAAGAGATCCTAGACTTGTCGGATACTACGATTTAATCCAGGAGATGATTAAAAGATTTGAAAAGATCAGTTTTACCTATCTACCGAGAGAAGACAATCAGATGACAAACGCTCTAGCTACTTTAGCTGCAATGTTTAAAGCTAGTACAAGAGCAGAAATGAGACCATTTAAAATGCAAATATTTGAAATGCCAGCTTATTATTACACCCTGGAAGAAGAGGTAGACGGTAAACCATGGTACCATGACATCCTGCAGTATATTAAATGCCAGACTTATCCTGAAGGAATAAGCGAGAATGATAAGAAAACCCCAGAAGATTGGAAGCAGGGTATGTTCCAGACAGAGAAGTCTTGTACAAAAGGGGCAAAGACCAGGTATATTAAGGTATGTCGATGCCCAACGAGCTAAACAGATTCTCGAAGAAGTGCACGATGGTTTATGCAAGACGCATGCTAATGGCTTCTCTATGGATCATAAAATTATGAGGTATTGGTATTATTGGCTGATTATGGAAGCAGATTGTATCAGCTATGCCAAGAAGTGTCATAAGTGTCAGATATATGCTGATAAGATTCATTCTTCACCGTCACCGTTGTATACCATGAATTCACTGTGGCCCTTTGTAATGTGGGGAATGAATGTCATTGGGCAGATTTATCCAGCAATATCTAACAGGCATCGCTTTATCCTGGTGGCCATTGATTACTTCACTAAATGGGTAGAGGCATCCTCTTATCCCAATATCACGAGAGCGACAGTTTGCAAGTTCATAAAGAAAGAAATCATTTGCCGGTATGGTTTGCCAGAGAGAATCATCACTGACAATGCTTCCAATCTGAACAATAAGATGATTATAGAAGTGCATGAACAATTCAAGATAACACACTATAACTCTACCACTTATCGTCCTAAGATGAATGGGGCAGTGAAAGCAGCAAGTAAGAACATCAAGAAGATCATAACGAAGACAATAAAAATATTTAGAGATTGACATGAGAAGTTATTGTTTGCTTTGTTTGCCTATAGAACGTCTGTGCGTACATCGATAAGGGCAACTCCATACTCTCTGATATATGGAACTGAAACAGTATTGCCCATAGAAGTGGAGATTTCGTTACTCCGAATCCTAAATGAAGTAAAATTAAATGAAGCTGAATGGGTACAAGCTAGATATGATCAGTTCAACCTCATTGAAGAAAAAAGATTAAGGGTCATCTGTCATGGTCAAATGTATCAGCGAAGGATGATACAGGCCTACAACAAGAAGGTTAAGCCTAGAGAATTTCGAGAGAGAGATCTGGTGCTGAAAAGGATCTTGCCCATACAGAAAGACTTTCATGGGAAGTGGATGCCAAATTGGGAAGGATCCTATGTGGTTAAAAAGGCATTTTCTGGAGGAGCGTTAATCCTAGCAAAAATGGATGGACGTGAATTGAGTAACCCAATAAACTCAGACTCAGTTAAAAAAATATTACGCTTAAAAAAAAGAAAGAAAAAGAAGAAGAAAAAATGAAAAAAGAGAAAAAAGAAAAAAAAAAGAGAAAAAAAGAGAAAACAAAATAAAAAGAAGGTTCAAGAGGAAAACCCAAAAAGGGGCTTCTTGAAACCAACAAAAGAATCGAGTTGAAAACTCGTAAAGGGCGGCTCGAATCCATTTTGAGAATTGACATCCGATGGGCAAACTCTCTCCGATACAATGATATGACCTGAGGCAAGGAATCTATCGTCAACAAGGATTCATTCATGCATTAAAATGTTCAAGACTTTGTATCGTTTTATCATTTTTTGAAAACCTTCTGTTTGCCATGATATTTTGAATATAAATATATTACATATATTTTTTCATGAATTATCATTCATCATTTTTTTCAGGTTAATATAGAATTACAACAAACAAAAGATTTCTTGACATTACTTTATTATAGTCTTGGACTATAAGGTACAAGTAATGCAGCTAATCACAAGAAGAATCTCATGCAACAAAAAACACTCACGTGGAAATGCTAAAATACCAAAACTGCAAAGCACACCAGAATGGGGCAACAACAAACAAATGTTATTTGAATACCAACTCGTCAGTGGAAAAGAAAAATGAAAATGAAAAATGAAAAATGAAAAAGAAAATAAGAAAAAAAATGGAAAAAAAAAAGAAAAGAAAAAGAAAAGAAAACATCTCAAAGATGCTCCGAGAATGAAAGTTCAAGAAGATATCCGGGAAGAAGTTGATGTTTGAAGTTTGAACTCTTAACGTGAGATTAGACGACCCTGCTACAGAGAAAGAGATTGAAGATGAGAAAGCGTTACCATTGTCTGATCAAATGCGAGGGTCACGGAAGATATCAAGACATCATCATTCATGCATCATATAATGTAGGCATCCCTAGGATTAGGCGCATGCTAACCTGCATTATAGAATATTTTGTTTATTTTTTACAGGAAGTTAAGAATCAGAAAAGATTCGAAAGATGAAATATTATGAGAGAGCCTACAAAGGTTGCTGGAATCCACATAAAAAAAACATCAACAACAGTTCTACACAGAAAAAAACTCATAATTACAAAATGAAGATTGGAAGAAAAAATAGAAAACTCAAGATTCGAGAGAAGAATCAACCAAGAGATTGCAAGAAGAACCAGCAAACGAAAGATTCAAGAGGAGAATCAACTAAGAAGTTTTATATAGGAAGAAGTCACAGCTTGGAAAACTCTATATGGGAAGAGTTGGTATCAAAAGTTTTATATAGGAAGAACTCTTGATTTCAAGACTCCAAAACGCGAAGATTCTATTAGAGAAAGAATCTCCCGCGAGAAGTTTTATGTAGGAAGAACCCTTGGAGAAAACAAAAGATTCTATATAGGAAGAATCAACAACAAGAAGCTCTATATAGGAAGAAATCTTGAAATTCAAAACGCGACAGATTCTATGAGAGCAAGAATCTCCAGCGAGAAGTTCTATATAGAAAGAACTCTTGAAATTCAAAACGGAAGGATTCTATGAGAGAAAGAATCTTCAACGAGAAGTTCTATATAGGAAGAACTCTTGAAATTCAAAATACGAAAGATTCTATGAGAGCAAGAATCTCTAGCGAGAAATTCTATATAGGAAGAACTCGTGATTTGAAGACTCCAAAGCGCGAAGATTCTATTAGAGAAAGAATCTCTAGCAAAAAGTTCTATATAAGAAGAACCTTTGAAGATGCAAAAATTTCTATGAGAGTAAGAATCTCTAGCAAGAAGTTCTACAATAGGAAGAACACCCAGAGTCAAAGACGTGGAAGATTCTATAAGAGAAAGAATCTTTAGCGAAAAGTTCTACGACATGAAGAACACTCGAATCAAAGACCCAAAAGATTCTATATAGGAAGAATCTACAACGAGAAGTTTATTACAGGAAAGACTCTCAAGACGTAGAGGGTTCTATATAGGAAGAACTTGCAGCGTCAACATCCGAGGATGAAAGGTCAACACATGAAGGATTTACAGCCTAAAGATTTTGTCGAAGGCGGGAAAGACTCCACAAAAGAAGAATCTACTCATCCGAGGTACCTGGCAGAGGAGCGAACAAGGAAGAAGTTGCAGGCTCGAAGTCTTAGTTTTGAAGAATTTTATTTTGAAGTAGCAAAGAAGATCAAGTAAAAACCAAGAAGAGGCGATGTTCAAACGAAAGAACCCCAACCTTGGTCAAAAGGACCACAACCTTACCATAGAGAATCCTAACCTTACCAAAAAGAGCCCCTACCTTACCAGGACCAACCTAGAAACCATGTTAGACGAAATGGGTTATTCCTTATCTTTGCTTTATTGTCGTTACACAATAATAAGCAAAGAGGGGCAGTTGTAATAACCTATATGAAACCCCTTTATCATTAAAACTTAGACCCAATAAATATAACCAGATCCATTACAACACAAACCCAATAATCCCAAAACCCATTAGACCCATTAAAACATAACCTAAACCCAATCCATTACATCAAACCCTAATAACCTAACCCTAAAAGGATAACCAACAACCCTAGCCGTCGGCCGCCTCCCCCTGTCTAGCTGGTCGCGCATGGTCACCACGCGTGGGGATTCAAATCGCGTGTGGCCGCCACGCGCCATATCATTGGCCGCCACCACCCCGGTCTTGTCGCATCTGCAAGGAAAAGGAAAAAGATTAGATTAAAATCTAATCAAAGCTTTTTTTATGTATTTTAATCCAGGTATAAAACCCAGATCTAAGCGTGTACTCGTTTTTACGGATGAATAAAAAATCATTAGATTTGAAATAAAAAGAGTAAGAACCGAAGCAAAAAAAAGCCAAAATAACAACCACTATTCGAACACCAATCAGAAAGGAGAGGGGAGAGATTGGAGCAAGAACATAACGAGAAAAAGGTAAAAAAGGGTTTTGAATATTTACGTTTTGGTTTAGATCTAGGCTTATAGGAGCATTATCTCGAAAATCCAAGACCGCCATCATGCCCCCTCATCGAGATCTATCGAAAAAGACCTTTCTTTCCAGTTTCTGACGACCTTTGCAGCGGCCGGCGCGATGACCGGCGATCAAACGTAGCGATCAAAGGACATTCTTCACTAGAGAGGATGAAGAGGTTGAGAGATTTTAAGCTCTGAAATATTAACCATGTTGGAAATGAAGATGATGAAAAAATTCATTAAAATGTGTATTTAAGAGGACACCGAAACGAAGTTGTTTTGGTACCAACCCCTTAAGCCCAAAACGACGTCGTTTTGATCATGGATACCCACTACCGACTGGGTCTCCAACCCAGAACCCGCCTGTAACCCGCAATGATGGTGAAATTACACTCCAGGTCCCGGTAATATCAGTGTGTTCGCTATTTGGCCCTCCAGTTTGCGTATCCTTTAATTTTAGCCACTGATTTCGCCTATTTAGCCCTTTTTTTGTTTTTTTAATCAATTTAGCCCCTGTATTATTATTATTATTATTATTATTATTATTATTATTATTATTATTATTATTATGTTTATGTTTATGTTTATGTTTATGTTTATTTTATTTTATTTTTATTATGTTTACTTATTTATTTTATTACTTTATTATTATCTTGTTATAATATGAAATATATAAATATTATTTTTACATATTATATTATTAGTATAACTTATTATTATTATTATAACTTTTTATTATTATTATTTTTATTATTATTACTTTTTTAATTATATAATATTATATTATTATTATTATCATTTCGTAATTATAATCTATTATAGTAAATTTTTATAATTATGATTTATTATTGTTTTTGTATTATATTATATTAATATATTATAATTTATTACCATAAGTTTTCATTATTATTATTATTAGAAACTTTCATTATTATAATTATAATTAATATAACATATTACCATATGTGCATATTTAATTTTTACCATATTTGTTTTGGTTAATATATGTTATAACTTTGAGTTTTAATATATGTTTTCATATAAATATATATTACGTA
This sequence comes from Abelmoschus esculentus, assembly GCA_035048815.1. Lineage (NCBI taxonomy): Eukaryota > Viridiplantae > Streptophyta > Magnoliopsida > Malvales > Malvaceae > Abelmoschus > Abelmoschus esculentus. The sequence continues at coordinate 11,767,856 of JAUCBN010000016.1, read as the reverse complement.
ATTATTGTTACATGTATGGTAACTTTATATTTATGTAAATTATTCTATGTTATTATTATTATCTTTATTTTTGCTTTATTATTGCTATGTTGTTTATAAAATTAATGTTGTATTTATTTTCTTTATATGTGCACTTTATTTTTGTACATTACCTCTGTTTTGGTTTATTTTTTTAGAAATTATTATCCCGATGTATTCTATTGGGAGTAGCATCTCGTTCTTTGAGTGTTATCTCTTTTGAATCATCGTAGATATTAGGATACGCATTTTAAATTAAAAATTAATTTAATTCGGATTTTGCATTTTCTTAAAAATTACGATGCGAACCTTTAGGTACCAATTTTGGGCATTATGGGGGTGTTAATCCTTCCCCAAACGTAACCAACTCCTGAACCTATCTCTGGTTTTGTTTTCTTGGTGTTCGATCCACCTTTTTGAACGATCGATGGTGACTCCAACCGATTAACTAATTTTTAAATTAAAATGATATATCAAATAGGAGTGACATCCTGTTCTTTAGGTGTTATCTCCCGGAATACTTAATTTTCAAATATTCCCGCAGATTTTTAAATTCAAATAATATTCCCATGGGAGTGACATCATGTTCTTCAGGTGTCATCTCTCGGGATACTAAATTTTTAAAATCCTACCGAACTTTTAAACCTTTAAGTCGTTTTTAAATATTTTCAAAAAAGGGGTCACTACAAACTCTTACCTTTATGGAAGACTTTAACATAGACTTGACCTATATAAAGCAACCTCTGTGGCTAGAAAAGTAAGCCAGGTTCTCATAGATAAACCCTTAGTCGCCGAAAAGTTCATCATATTCTAAACTCCCATCGAGGATTAGGTTGTTTATGGATTAGTTGGGGAAGAAAGTTTTATCTTATTTGAGATTTATTAATGAAATCTTTATTTTCATAGTTTATTTTCTCTTGGCTTTTACTCTTCTTTGCATATGAGCTCAAAAGATAAGTATGTGAAGAAAAATACATTTGACTAATATCGGAAGATTTAGACTCATGAAACGAGAGAGTACGGTCTTTGCTCATGACCATCGACTAATCCGCAAGAATTTCAGCGAATAAAAGGTCGCGTATCATCGGTTGTTGTTCATTCTTGATTCACGCCTGGAGGTATTATCAAGATATGGATTTCAATAGTTTTCCGAATTAGGGATAAAGAGGAGACATAGAAAGATGCTCTATCGAACTATGGAAAGTTGAGTTGTCGACAAGGCATAACCCTGCCGAGGCAGCCAAGGTGACCCTTCGTGCGACCCACTGAGGCAAAAAATCAACCAAACGCATTAATAAGTGGATAATAAGTGCAACTGAATTCTCCTCTACAAAGCAATCGGCCTGGCCTTATTCTTATCATTGAGATTCTTTTTATTTACTTAGTTTATTCTTTTTACTTTAATTATTCTTCATCCAAATTACTTGTGTTCTTTACTTTTCTTAAGTGCGGAATTAACGTTCAACTTATGGTGATCCAGTCCTTGTGGGATCGATATCTAAAGTATTACAATTTAGCAAAAGAGGTAAAAAGCTTTGTACACAAGTATAAGACTCCAAAGCTCACGTCACTGCTCTTAGACAATGAACGGAGGGGCATATCGACGAGTGGTGACTAGGGTTAGGTTCAACATACATTGGCTAACATGCTGACAATGGCGGTGAAGGCCATGGCAGAGTGGTGGGGTAGATCGGGTCCAGAATAGCTTTGAGGGAGTAGAAGGGTCGAGGAAAATTCCATATTAAAAAATATATATGTTAAAAGGGATGAGCTGATTATTTAATATTTATCGTTTAGATCTGAAACACAATAGGCTATCTTCTTTGTTATAAAAAACGAAGGTGACTTAACCATAAGAGTTTCTTTAGCTTAAATGGTTAAGACATGGTTTCACCTAGCTATAGGTTGCAAGTTTGAACCCTTATAACTTTATTTTTCAGACCATGTTCTTAGTGTCGTTTTTTAAAAACGCCGCAAAAGACATGGTTTTTAGTTGCATTTTCTCAAAAATATCGAAAGGATTTATATATAGTGTTGTTTTCAAGAAAACGCCACTAAAAGTACAAATCTTGTAGCGTTTTCTTTAAAAACGCAGTTAAAAGTATCGCAGAATACCTATTTTGCTGTAGTGCGTCAATGGAGTTTATTCTAATATTTTTAATCTTCCAAACTTATACACTATATTAAAGGTTAATTTTATTAATAGTCACTAAACTTTTTAAACGCTTTTAATATGATCATTAAAATAAAAAAATGTTTTTAAAGTCATTAACGTTTAAAAACTTTCATTCTAATCATTCAATCGTTTAACGGTTAATGTTAACTAATAGAACTTCGAAATTTTTTTAGAGTTTTTAGAAACAACATCAAACTTTTCAAATCTTGCACTTTGGCCTCAAATTATCAAAACTTTACTATTTGATTTTGATTTCTGTAAAATTCACAATTTAAGCACTGTAGAAAGGGGGATTGAACTTGGATTCCACCACAAATAGAGCACTAAGGATGCATCGTTTATTTTCTAGGTCGTGTTGGTCGTCTAAACGAGGCTTATAATTTCATTCAAAATATGGAAATAGCACCTGATCATGTCATGTTGGGGTTCTTGTTGAGTGCTTGTTAAATTCACGGATACTTTGAATTAGGAGAAGAAGTTGCAGGAATTTTAATGGATCATGGAGCTGTAGATTCTGGCAATTATGTTCTGCTATCAAATGTCTATGCTTCATCAGGAAAATGGAATGAAGCGGCTCAAATCAGGGCAAAGATGAAGGATGAATCCTACAAGAACCAGGCTGCAGTTCCATTGAAGTGAATAATGAGACACGAATTTCTTCTGGGAGACAGGCGATGGATATAGGAATGACAATGGATCGGACTTGGATCGAACTATATAAAGTCCAAATCCAATCCAATTAGTAATCGGATTCTTAAATTAATCCAAGTCCGAATCCATATCCAATTATATTATATTCAAGTCCGATCTAAATAAAATATTTAAAATCTAAATCTGAATATTCATATCCAATTAATTTTTTTATTTTTTAAAGTGAAAGCTTCAAATCTTCAATAAATTATTTGAAGATAATAATTATTTTTATCAAACAAATATTTTAATTAATAACACAAATAAATTTTAAAAAATATTAAAACTCAATGAAAAAATTAAAAAAAAACTACTTAAACTTTAACTTTAAATAACTAAAACAAAAATCTTACTAGTCTTTAAAACAATTGTCTTTACTAATTGTTATATAACTATGATCATCAAAGTCTTTAAAACAATTGTCTTTACTAATTGTTATATTACTAGTTCGGATTTGGATCGGACTAAGACATGGATCGAATTCGAATTATATTCGGATCGGATCCTTGTATAATCCATATCCAATCCATCTCCTATTAGGATTCAGATTTTTTTTTGAATTTGACTTCGGATTTGGATCGAATTTTTCTTCGGATCAAATCGGATTCGGGTTAAATTGCCATCCCTAAGAGTAGGTTTTGAAAAATATATAAGAAATTAGAGGAGTTGAACCAAGTTTTGAAAGAAGCTGGACATACTCCAGCAACAGATGTTGTTTTGCATGATATTGAAGACTTGGAGAAAGAGCCGGCTTTAGCAATACACCGCGAGAGACTTGCATCTCTACTAACTCATGTACCACTGTAAGGGTTGTGAAGAAGTTGAGGTTTTGTGATGATTGCCACTCATGAATTGATCAAGCTCATTGCTAAGATTACTGGTGATTAAAAATGTTGAAAAAGGAAAAGACTCTTAAGCCTCACATAGAGATCAAAAAGAAGTTCCCAGCATGAAGGTTGAGTAAAGCTACAGTCAGCTCAATTGGTTTATGGAGATAGGAGCTGAGTCACCCAGGCCCAGCAGCCAGCATTTTGGTTCTGTGGGGCAACTTATGAGGTGCTTAATGAACCAGAAGCCCTTGCTGAAAATGTCATACTAGACATGTGTGACATACAACGCTTTGTGCTTTTCAATATGGTTTTATCCTATAAGCATCATGACTCAACAAACCTAATCATTATAACCAAAAGACAAATCCTCAGCAAACAACTTTTGGATCCTACAAGTTTCTCATTCATTTCCCTTAGCACATCCCACTTTTTATTCCTGGCCCTGGACTGGATATCGTCACATGCATGGCAATATGCTTTCAGTTTCTTTCATCATAAGTAGCCTTTTATAATTTGCAGCACATAAAATATGACCTGACATAGACATGTATCGCATCTTTCTTGGGTAAAACGTACATCCTAGATTGTATTACCCCACTGTTATTGTTACTTAATTAAACGATGATCATTATTTAAGTTAACTTAAGGCGTAAATGAATAAAGCGTTTGATAAATTGTTCGTATATGTTTGTTTGTTAAGTTAAATAAATGAGTGTGAATAAAATTTTTTATGCTCATTTAATAAAGAAACGAACACAAATATAGGTATATCCAGTTCGTTTATGTTCACAGACAAACTTATTTATAATCATGTTTATAAGTTCGTTTATAACCCCATTTACAAGCTCATTTATAAGATCATTTATAGTAAAATGCTTGTGGAGATATCCAAATACTACTTTTTATTGTTGTTAAGAATAATATATAAGTTCATGTGGAAATATATGTTTTATTTTGTTGCTTGTGTTTTATTTTTCTTTATTGTTAATCTAGTTAACATTTCGGAACATAAAATGAACATGTTTGCGAACGAATAAACGAACATGTTCATAAACACATTCGTGAACACTTAAACGAATGTATTCGTGAACAATAATCAAATGAACATGAACACCTTCAAAAATAAATAAATAAACATGAATACAATATTAAAAATTAAATAAAAATGAACCAAACATAAACATCTTATAAAAATAAACAAACATAAAATAAACTTATTCATTTAAATTCGTTTCATTTACGCCTCTAAATTAAAATCTATGATTATTATCATAATCCCCAAAAAGGAATGAAACCGATAATTATCAACCTTATTTATGGGAAAGTTGCAGGTAATTTTTTTTTGTTAACTCTTATTTTTTATTTATTAATCGATTAATTTAAAACAAAGTTTTGTAAAACTTCACTATTATAAAGTCAATATTTAAACTGTTAACCTTGTTTAAGAAATCTAGGGTTTTATCTTATCAGACCAATCGATTGTTGATAGTAGTTTTATCTTTTTTAGTTATAAAACTATTTATTTGATGAAAAAATTATATTATGAACCCCATGTATGTCCTGTCCATTAAAATTCAATCACTTAATATTTTTTTTATTTCATTTTTTTCTAAAGATGAAACTATATTTTTTATGTCACGTAAATAAGGAGTGGGTGGTTATAAAGAAGTTGATTATAAAAGGATTAATGATATAAAAAATTAAATTTTAGTGGACAAGATCACAAATGACGTGATAAAAAGGATTCATGATATAATTTTTTTTGGTCGAGAGTGTGCATTATTTAATCCAACTAATTCGATTAATTAATTGGTGACGAAGATAATTTTAATCGAAAATTGGTTAAAGATTTTAAAAATTATGGTTTGAAATTAATTATCAAAATTTTAATATATAATTAATATATTCCTACTTTTAAATGCAAATCTCATTAGTGGCATGATTTAACTTGTATTTCATATTTTTAAACTCAACACTATATCCAACTCAAAAGGGGAAAAAATAAAAAATTGAATATCTAACAAGGGTTCAACATGCTTACATGCACTACCAGCTTATTTCTCAAATGTGTTGTCTGTTTAACATCTAAATGTGTTTTGAATTGTATTTTGTCACGTTTTTTTTTTAAATTTAGCCATTGCAATGCATTTTCAAAAAATAAAATCCCCAAATTTACATTGTTGCTATTTAAATCGACTTTTCAAAAATATATCGGTTAGATTAAAATTGACCTTATTAATTGGATTTAATTTAATTCAATTAATCAGTTTCATAAAATTTTAATTCGATTAACAATTTAAAAATCTAAAAAAATAGTACATATTCAATTCGATAACTAATCGATTCGGCCGTTAAAACACATAATTTATTTTTTTTAATAGGTTAAAAACACATTAACTCAACAACAATTATGGCTTACTCTTTGATCAACTTTAAGTAGAGAAAAAATCATACGAGCTATATAGGATGAGTCTACAATGCATATTGAACATCGTTGAACATCATTACCGTTAAACACTGTTGAATATTGTTAAATTAAATAAAAATTAAAAAATCAAGGATTCAACATATAATTATTAATTATATGTTAAGTCTATCACTTTTTTATTAATTACATGATAAGTATATATACAACGTAAGTGACGTTTAACAGTATTCAACATCTGTTGTAGAATTTTCATTTATATCATTTGAATTATTTTAGTAAGCTATTAATAAATAAATTAATAAATATTTTTTTATTTTTAAAACTTTATTTTGATTAATCTAAACTAATCTATATCATATACTTAATTTTGATTTTTTAATAAAATTATTTTATATATAACATTTTGGACTAAGATGGACTAAACATAACAAAACTACTTACTATTTATGCCAACCCCTATAATAAATTATTGTATAAAACTAATATATCTTCGGAATCTTCCTGATCCATGCAGTGCTGCTCTCTGTCCAATTTGCCTAAATCCGTCAGGAACTTTAAGTCATTTGCTTTAGGACAACACTTTTGGTTTACCCAAAATTAGGTCTTAACAAACATGAAATTGGCTTATGTCTTCCCTTCCAAAAAGCAACAACAGCAGGGGCCTTACTGTCATTCCACTTCATCCTCAAAGACAATGATTTGATCTCCTTTTGTCCTTTAATCAGAAAGTTGAAACCAACTCACAAGCTCTTTCCCATGTCAAAGTTTCGAACAAATTATTCCCTTTCCCAATCCCAAAAGAGAAAGGCCAGAAATTGTGTCTATAAAATCTGAACATAAACCCTACATTCAAAGAAGCTGATTCTGATTGATTTTCCTCTTGTGCTCCAGGATCAGAGATTGAAAGATTTTAATCATGGATGAGTAAAGTTTCTTTTTTATTAATTGAAAACTTTTGGGTTTTTTCTTCTTCTTTTAAGATCTCTCACATTGAAAAATTCCATTTGTTTCTCAGATCTGACCAGTACCCAAAGGAGTATTACACCGGCAACGGCAACCCCAGGAGAGTGGCATCTTCTTCTTCTTCATCGACGACTAGCGTTCACGTCACTGCCTTGGATGGTCTCGTGAACGTCAATTCTCTCTTCACCATCGCCGTCTTCGTGGGTCTTTCTTTGACCACTCCAGGTCAGCGCAGTCTCGAGAACCGAGCCCCCTGCGACGCTGGCATTGACATCGCTAAAAATCTCTTGGTCTTCGAGGTCGTGTCCTTCAGCTTCTTCCTCTTCTCCTCCCTGGTAGCGCAGGGCTTGAAGCTCGCCATCAATTTATTGAACAGCAAAGACGTGGACGAAGCTTTCAGGGCCCACATTAACCTCAAAGTCTTGAGGTTCGGGATGATGGGTTCCGCCGTCGGCTCTGTCATGGGATGCTTGTTCTTGATGCTCTCGATGGTGAACGTGATCGAGATACGGTTGGGGATGTTGTCTTGCGGCAGTCAGTCCGCCATCCATGCGGTGGCGGCTTTGGTTATCCTGGTTTCTTCTGCTCTCTTGGTTTACATTTCCACTGCTGTTTATGCTTTCTTGCATTGAATCTTACTGTTGTCTACGAACTTCACTATCATTAATTTTGTGAAACAGATATTGTAAATCAAAATCATGGGTCGCTTATGTTGTTGTTGTTGAGTTTGAGGGAAATATATTGGCCTAAATTCAGAATTCTCAGTAGCCCATAGACGACGACAATTTGGTATTCTCACACTATGGAAGCTTGCTTCAAAGTCCCATGAAGTGTTTATTTTTTGTTATTTTCATGTTAAAACAATGTCCGGACTACTTCTAGGAATTAGTATGGAACTCTTCCATAAAACTCTTGAGCTTGGCTGCCTTAAGAACATGTGAATTGGTGGTCTTGGAGTGTGGTAACAAGTATACGCTTGCTTTGAATACAAGTAACATGTTACAGACTCTGCTTTTATAATCTGGTGGCTTAAGGAAAATTAAAATAAAAAATGGTTGGCTTTCCTCCTCAATGGAAGAAAATGATAGTATCTTGTAAGGAATGATTTCCTTGCCTTGTCGTTGCAACTTGCAAATTCTAATGTACAAGCCTTCCTTTGGAGATAGATTCATCCTAACTTTGCTAAGACTTTGTACCACTCATAGATTGATTTGTTTGGTTATCCAGGTCCAGGTGACCAATAGTTTGGATAGATAGGCATCTTTGGAGATACAGGTTTGAATCACTTGGTCTACAAGGTACATATGCATGGTCAAAGAATTAAAAATATATATGAACTTTTAGCCATCTTTCAATTTTTTTTAGATAGATAAGTAATCAAAAAGTGAGTTTCGAAAGTGCTTTAATAATTTTAATATTAATACAGAAGTTAGTTGATAAAAATTTTGGTTAATAAATCTAAAATGCAGGGACGGGGTTAGGTTTAAACTATAAGGAGTAGACCGATTAATTTTGAAATAATAGGGTTTTAAAAAAATAATTAAATCATAAAAATTAAGTGCGTTTAGGTTTATTTTTATAAATTATAAAATGGAAAGGTTTTAAAAATAATTAAACCAGAAAAAGAAGGTTCAAAATTTAATTTTATTAATATTAGATTACAAGATCCTAAAAGATAGCAGTAAATCATAAAAATTTCGAGAGAGCCAAAAAAGGAAAAAAAAGGCTTAATTATAATGATTTTAAAACCATGAGGGCCTAAAATATAATTAACTCATAAAATTTGAGAGGGATAATTGTACCTCCCACAATAAACATAGATCTATCTTTGTTAAAATATTACCCGATTGATAAAAAAAATAGTTCCAACCCAAATTCTTATTTAACCTAACCTAAAATTTTATTTAATTGATAAGAATTTAAGTTGAAGCCTAAAATAGTTGTTTTTTTAAGTAAAACAATTGCTTTTTAGCCTCATCTAAATTATGATCTCTCGTTTACTTTTTAAAAAACAATTAAAATTTTATAATTATTTTAAATAATTAAATTTTATAAAATTTTTATTTAAAATTAATTAATTGAAGGTTTTATTTTTTATATATATTCCGTAGTCACCGAAGAGTATTTTTTGATTTATCATAGAAAAGAAAAAAACAGCATCGTTTAACGTTACAAGTGATAGTATGTCTCCCCTCCCTCGTGTTCCTTCGTCTTCTTAACTAGAACCGTAGCGAATATTCATCTTTTCACTTCTCTGGTTTCTTTTCCTAAGGAGATGAGACGTAGCTCCACTCTATTATGTACGTTGTACAAAAACTATATATTCCCCCCTTTTTTTTCTAGTAAGTAGCTAATCATCTTAAAATGATTTTTGTTCTCATTTCTTTTTTGATTTGTCACAATTCAAGTAGCAAATATCAAGAAAGGATTAAACAAAATAAAAGAGTAAAAATGGAGAGGGGTTGTTGATCACTTTATAAACTTTTATAAATCTTCTATAGTAGTCTATTAAATCTGAAAATCCTCTCAAAGACTTCAGGTTTTTGGGTAAGGGCCAATTAATCATGGCTTCCACCTTAGCAAGATCAATAGATATCTCTTGACATGTGATGATGTGATCCAAATACTCAACTTGTTTTTTCCAAAAAAAACATTTATTTTTCTTAGCAAACAATATGTTCTTCTTTAAAACTTCTAAGATTGTTCTTAAGTGCTCCACATGTGCTTGTAACTATGAGTTATATACTAGTATATCATCAAAAAAGACTAGTATAAACTTTTTGAAATAGGATCCAAATACCCCATTCATCAGTGATAGAAAAATTGTTGGGGGCATTTGTTAGTTCAAAAGGAATCACTTCTAATTCAAAGTGCCCATGGTGAGTTCTGAAAGTCGTGTTGTACCTATCTTCAATTTTGACTCTGATTTGTCAATATCCTGATCTCAAATCTAGTTTAAAAAAATAGGTTTCTCCAGACAAATCATCAAGTAAATCCTTCATCACATGAATTAAAAATTTATTCTTCATTGTAGCTCATTGAGTTGAATGTAATCTATACAAAACCTCCAGGTGCCATCTTTTTTCTTGATTAACAAGCATGGAGAAGCAAAGTTATTTTTGTTAGCTTGGATGATTGAAACAGCTAACATCTCAGTTATCTATGTTTCAACTTTCTCCTTCTGATAGTGAGTGAATCTATGAAGTTTGATATTCACTAATTGAGCCTCAGGTTTAAAGATAATGGCATGATCTTGGTTCTTTTTAGGGGTAATCCAATAGGCTCTTCAAAGATTTCTTGATACTTTCATAGTAAGGGTTGTAATTCTTTTGGAATAAGAATTTCAATAGCTTCAGCACTCAATAGAGACACCTCTCTCATGAGTTCTAGATTCTTCTTAGTCATCTTCTATAACTTGTTCTCAGAAATTTCTCTAATCCATGCTTTTCTATATTCTCTTGAATTGTTATTTTTTTTCTCTCTTGTCAAAGCTAAAGTTCATTTTCTTGAAATCTTTCAATATAGGACTATACCTTCCCATCCAATCTACACCAAGAACCATATCACTTTCATTAATCTATAGTACTCTGAAATCATGGCTGAACTGGTGGCCTTCCATGCTCCATTCCAGTTCATTGCTCTTAGCTGAACTGTAGAGTTTTTCACCATTTGTAATTTTGATAGCTAGAGGTTGTGTATTTATCATATCAATTCCCTCTTTGACCTATTTAGAAGTTCTGAAATCGTGTGTATTGTCACTATCTATTAAAATGTTCAAGGGTCTTCCTTTAATCATCCCTTAGATTCTTAGGGTATTGTACTCCACACATCCTGTCAAAGCCTTGATGAAAATTTTTAAGTTTTTCTCCAAAGTTTTCTTCTTTGACAGATCTAATGTCTCCTCAGTAAGCGAGTCTCCTGCCTGTTCCCCTTGTTCTATTCCCTCTTCTTTTTGCATCAGGTTTAGCTGCCTCAATCTACATTGGTGATCAGGGTTAAACTTTTTACCATATTTGAAACATAAGTTGTTTTCTCTTCTATATTCAATAAGTGTTTGTTTTGTTGGTGTGACTTGTTGACTAGTTTTGACATGTTTCTGGTTGTTGATTTACTTCTGTAGTTGATTCACATTAGAAGTGACAACTACTTTAGGTATGTATTTGAACTTTTTGGTGTCTATTTTCAGTGATAATTCATGCATTTTTGCCAACTTATAAGCATTTATTAAGGTCTTTAGTTCATGCACTCGAACCTTGTATTTTGCCTCTTCTTTCAGGCCACTCACAAAGTTGAAAATGAAGTACTCCTCCCTTAACTCTAGATTTTGTAAAAGAACATAAGGCTAAAATTTTTTAAACTTATATTCTTCAACTGAAGACTTTTGGGTTAGTTTAGAGCATTCTTCCACTACATCCATATAAGCCTTATCACCAAATTTATGATAAAGATCTGCAGTAAATTCATGTCAGGTGGTCCTGTGGTTATGCATGATATAACCATCAAACCAAACCTCTACCTGCCTTGTCAAATACATCGTAGCCAGATCCAACTTTTGATCTAATAGCAAACAATCTAAAATACTTGTTACATTTCTAACTTATCTCCTTGAATTCTCTCCATCAAAACCCTATAATTTTATCCTTGGTGTTGGAATAAATGCTCTAGAACTATTGCAAGTTTGATTTTATTGTGGCAATGTTCTAATAGCCATTTCTTCCTTACACTCTAGATTCATTGTACTAGAACCACCTATCTCATGGCCTAATTTTTGTGTGTATGATGTCGAGGTGGGTTAGACAAAATACCATGTTCATTAGGTTGATAAGAGTACGTCTCTTTATCCTTACCTGAACTGGTTTCTTTCCTTCTTTCTCCTTATAGAGAATGGGATTTACCCGTCCTTCTTTAGGTAGTGCAGTGAGCCTTCAGGGATGGAGAGTGTGCCATCTTCTATAATCTTTTTCACCACCTCGAGAATCTTAGTCATGATAACTCTATTTTCTGCCATATAAGACTTTAAGGTACTCAGTCTTCCATTCTATTTTTTTCCATCATTTTAGTGGTTTTGAATTATCATTTAAAGCTTCCAGATTGATTTGTATCTCTTTAACAAGCAAGAAGAAGGAAAAGAAATTATTTGGGTGTTGACGATTGTTTAACAGAATAACCAACTTATCATGTTTTCTTAAAATAATAATAATTTTCTGTTTTCCGTTTGTTTCCTGGGAAACCAAAAGAAAAAAAAATATTGAAAGCCTAGCAGCACCATTGACTTGGTTTAGTTTATACAACGAGCCACTCCAATAACTTCGTGTAAGACCCTAGCTTGTTGCTTAATCTTTTAATTTTTCTCCATCGTTCATTTTCTATTTAATCATTGTTATTTATGAACTTCCATTGTATCTCTGCACCGAAGAAGATAGTGACCTTATGCCTTATGGATGATTGGTTTATAATATTTAATTTCTGTGTTTTTTTGTTTTAGTAAATTCTATATTTTTATGATGATTTTTTTGGCTGCTAGTTCTTGTAAACTTCAAGAGTTGATTTCGCAATATCTGTTCCAAATCATTAACAAAGAAAGTGAATAAGAATGATTTTGCAATATCTGTTCCAAGTTTTAAAAAGTTGATTGAATTGAATAATATTTAGAAAAAAAAATTGTAATATGAAACCAATCATAATATATAGAGAAAATAGTATAATTTCTCACAATGAGAGGATATAAGAGAGTTCCTAGCAACCCTTGTTATTTTTTCTCTTTGGAATTTTGTTTCCCCTGGGCTGTCAACTTAAACTCAATGCGGCAAACTCACCACCTTTCATCATCTGCTTGAATTCCTTGAAATTAACCATGCCATCTCCATCCACATCCACTTTCTTTATCATTTGCTTGCAATCTTCGATCGTTCTTCCTTGTTTCAGCCCCAACGACGCTAGAACCGATCTCAATTCCTCCTCCGTGATGAATCCATCTCCATTCTGATCGAACACGTTAAATGCTTCCTTCATGTTCTCTTCATCATCCCTCTCGTCCATTATCGTTTTGTACAAAGCCCCGAATTCGTCAATATCTACGAAACCGTCACCGTTCACGTCGATTTTATCGACCATATGGTTCAGTTCTTGTTCGTCGATAAAAATACCGAGGTTTACTAATGATTCGCTTAGCTCTTTTTTTGTGATCTTTCCGTCTCCGTTTTTATCGAACATCTGAAACATACGACGAAGTTCACCTGGATCTGGTCCTTCTTCCATCGAAGAATAGGTTTTGATTATAAAAAAAGTGTTTGGATGGGGGGAAATTGAAATGGGAGATGGAAAGTTAATTCTTAACAAGGAAATTCCCACGGATTAAAAGATTGAGAAACAATGATATGAACAAAAACAATAATAAGTTGGCGATGGAGGAAAAAGAAATGGGATTTTAAGCATCCAAATCCCACACTAAAAACGGTAAAAGAACGTTGTGTGAAAAATTAATGGCTATTAGTTTAGGTCTAAAATTAGTGTCTTTGGTATCGGCTAAGATTTTAACAGAATATGATACTCCACTTAATATAAATATATATTTTTAATAGTTCGAAGTGATTATAACACATATATTTATATATACTTTTAACCCTTTAATGATGAACATATATCTTACAGATAAAATGATCGAACTCAATTTAATCACCAACAAAACTCTTTTTATTTAAATCATCTAAATTTTAAGTGGTATTTATAAAATAATTTGGGTGTTGAATTAATTTAGTTATTGCTAGTAGAATAACTTTTATTTTTCACGTACCGTGAAACCTAGTGAAGAGTTTGGTTCTTAGTAAGATGTAGAAACGTATCATCATCTGATTAATCGTAAAAATAAAAAGAAATAAGTTTTTAAGTACGGGATTTAAACATCGAGATTCAAAATAAACACTTTTATGCACAATCACTACATCAAACTAAGATACACGTTACACAAGTGGGAATGAGAAATTTTAGGGTTAAGCTGAGATTAAAGTTGATTAGATTTATTTTACAAAAGTACATTAATTGGTTTGGTCGTTAATATTAGGGATGTAAAAGGTTAACCCGGTTTAAAAATCCGAAACTTGTTCAAGTTAAAAATTTGGTTTGACCCAAGATATAATGACTAGAATTCGATCTATATCCGACTGTTGTTGACCCGAATCTGGGTTGGACCTGTTATTGCAGTAACCGAATCTGAACTATATCTGACCGAGAATAACTCGAACCCGATTTCAACTTGTTACTGTGGACCCGAAACCCGACCTGCATCCGACTGAAACAAACCCGAACCTGAGTCTGACTTGGCAGATAACCGATATTACCTGATTGAATCAACTCGAGACTTGTTTTTACCCGACTTGTTTTAAACCCGACCTGTTTTGAACCTGACCTGATAAATGACCCGACTTATTTTAAACACGACCTGTTATTGACCTGAACTAATTTTAACAAGACTTAGTATTTACATGACATATAATTAAGTATATTTATAATTTGATAAATTTAAAATATTGATAAATATAATTAGACTTATAAAATAGAATTCAACATGAGAATTAATTTATACATTAATATTTAAATTTAGTACTACATATTTAATTAAATTAATTTATTTACTATTTTATTTAATTTATTATATTTAATTTTAATTATAATTTTAAATTAATATTTTATTAATTTTAAATTAACTTATTGAACTTAAGATTAATTAAGCTAAATCAAAATATCAAAATATTAAAAAAAGAATTAAAAAAATTCTAAAATTATATATATATCTTTATTAAATTAATCTACGACTCAATTAAATTAAACCAAAATAATTGATAAAGAAAGATAGTTGATAAAAAAAGTAAAAAGACAATTTTAAAAGAAAATAAGTCACTTATTTTTTAATTTTGAGATTAATTTACTTCTAATATAAAATTTTTGGAGGGATATAAGTTACCCAAAATTTTGGAAGGAACTAGAAATAAATTTTGATTATTGTATAAAAAAAGAAAAACAAAATTTTGGAAGGAATTAATATATAGTAAATTTTGGAAGATTATTATTATTATTACAACATATAATTAAATAATAAGCTTTGATTAAAGATAATCAATTAAAAATATAAAAAAGAGATTAGATTTGATATTCATTTGACACTACTCTAGGTCAGATAAAAAATTCCATATATTTTTATATAGGTCGTGCCTAAAAAATCGAATCTCGTACCGTTCTACACTTTATTTTACAATTATTTCAATTTGGTTATAATCACTCAAAAATTAAGTTTTAAGTTTTATTTTTTTATTTGATCTGGTCCTGATTTAATTAAAATCAGGTTATATATTTTAAAATTGTTTCAGTTTGATCATAAGGAATTAGTTTAGTGATCGGATAATTGGTCTTAGAGAACTAATTTAGCGATTTGGGCATAGAGAATTAATGTTTACCTTAAAGAATTAATAATATATATACATTAATTAAATACATATATACATTAATTCATAAACAAATTAAATACATATATTAGTATACATTTAAGTATATATATTATATTTTAAAGTATATTATATATTATAAGTATAATATATAATACATTAATACATAATATAATTTATATATAAGTATATTATATACATACATATTATATATTTTTATTCCTATAGTATCATACATTTCATATTCTAATATATAGTATACATTTTATATTTTCATATATAACATCATTCTATATATAGTATAAATTTCATATATAGAATATATTCTATATATAGTATAAATTTTTTATTTTTATTTTTGAAATGTATTAAATTATATTGTATAGGTATAAATTATAATGTATTAAAATACATTAAAATTAAAATTTTTACCGAATTTATTATATTTTTACAATTTAGTCCTTATAATTTTATTTTATTTCAAAATTGACTATTATTTATTTTTCTAATTTAGATTAATGTTTTAAATAAGACGATATTTTTATTTTATTAATGTTTATCCTTTTTAATTTAAAACTTTATTTTTTCTAGTCCAATATTTATTCCTTATTATTTTTTAATTTTTGTAATTTAACCTAATTTGTAATATATGAATCATTTGATGATAATTTTGTTTAGTCTAGTACGTAATATTTATTTTTAATGGGATTCATGCTAGTTAAAGACGTTAAATATTAAATAATTAATTCGAAATGAATAATCAACCATCCAACCAAAAGTCTATCGGTTATTTACTTAATTACTTATTTATATCAAACTCAAACTTAATAATTTTAATTAAAATGAAATTAAAACTCAAATTAATTCAACCTGAAATAAAACTGATTTATAATGAACCCAACCTGAAATCTACCCAACCTGAAATAAACCTATCAATTATCTGATTTGGACTCGAACCGTTTGAACCCGATTTGAAATAAATTCGACCTGAAATGAACCTGATCTGAAATTGACCCGACCTAAAAAAGCTCCGACCTGAAATAAACTCACACCCGACCCAAATCGAGTCAAAACATCAAATCAACTTAAAATAAACCCGCACCCAACCCAAATCGAGTCAAAACATTAAATCAACCTGAAATAACTTGTATCCGATTTTACCCGACCTAAAACTCATTCGAGTAACTGTTTTTACATCCCTAGTTAATATTGTTAAGGAAAGTTCAACCTGATAACCCTCTCGACTTGGTAGTTGCATAGTTAATTGACAAATATTGTTTGCCAGCATCTCAACCAATCCAGATTCCAGGGGATCTTATATGATGTATACAAACTCATGTTTTGGAATTTTGAAGGCAAATATTTCATTTTTGTTTTAAAGTTCAAGGATATAACATTATTTTATAATTGAAAATTTACGACAAAAATTGCAATAACTTAAAGGTGAAGTCTTTTTGAATTTTTTTTATTAATAAAATTTAAATTTTAATGAAGACACCATTTTTGAGCCAAATTACAATATAAGATAAAATATGCATATAATCTAACTACAGATTCACATCTTAAATTTCGTAATTTAGGTCAAAACACCACCTACAAGTGGCATTTTATTGAAACTTAAATTTTATTAATAAAATATTCAAAAAGACTCACTTGCAGGTGACAGTGACGTCTTCAAATTGCTGTAATTTTTAATGTATATCCTCAGGACAAAGTTCCTTACATCCCTAAAATTTCAACTAAAAGGCAATATTTACATAAAAGACCCTCATGTTTGTAGTTAACATCAGGAAGAACCTGTTCTAATGCAGATAACACACAATTTGCAACTATTGGACTCCTGCCTATTTCTTTCATGGCTATTTGCACCAACCGAAGTTACCGTATTTTATTTTACGAGATTCTTATAGGATGGATCCGCCACCAATTTGTGGTGGAGTTATTGACACTAAAAGCACTTTTGGAAAGAAACGATAAACCAAGCCTTAGCTATATTCATATCTTGAAGCTGACTTGCTTCTAAATTATGCAAAATCTTTCCTTAGAAAAAAGTACGAAAAAATATTCAAGACTTGGATTAGCAACTAGTTTACACAAACTGCAATTTTATGCAAACTTGATCCAGACTTGTTAAAATTTACAACCATATCAACTACACCATTAGAATATCAGAAATCAGCAAATGCAGAACTCGAGAAGTGTTACTCGGACAACAATCTAAATGGCCAATATAATTACTGGATATAGGAGATAATAACACGAGGTCCACTATGAGTGGATTTCAGTAATTTCATTATTGTAAACAAAGCTTTCTAGAACTAAAGTAAGCTGAGAATCCAAAGTATATGATTATGCTCTCACACTTTTTACTTTCCTACAAAATGCATCAAGCAAGCTATGAATGAGAGACATTCTAAGTCCGAACCATTTTTGCCTAAGAAAAACATATTTTTCCTCCATTATTTTTATCAAGTATAAGATTAAACCATATATTAGTCAAAGCTAACACACTAGAATCTGAGACGATCCGATCGGCAACTTTTTTGGAGGAGGATGCGGAGGAGGTTAAGGTGGCGGAGGATCTGGTGAGGATCTGGGAGGAGAGTGACGGGATACGGTGGATTTGGGTGGTTAGTTTTTGTAGCGTCGAAATCGCCATTTGGGGGGAAGAGGTAGAGAGAACCTGCAGTGCCCTAGACATAATGCTCTACACTCCTTGGCAGTAATTTATTTTCTAGTTCAAATTAAACTTTCAATTTCAAAGTAGTATTAGAATTTTAATTTTATTATTTTTAAAAAATAATAGTTATTTATTTTTATATTAAATACATAAAATTATTATCCTTATTTGGTAAAATGATGTTTCGAATCAAAATTAGAAGTTAAATTTGTTATTGGAGAATTTATATCAATATTGTTCTTAGACTTTTTATTTTAGATATATTGTTTGAATAATATTATTTTTAAGAATATTATGATTTACTATTGAAATTAAAAGTCCGAATACTTTCAATCCGACTTCAAACAGTAAAATATTAAAATAATGATATATTTGTTTAAAGACGGATTGCTTACAACCTAACATGTATACATATTTAAAATATGTACTGTTTGAAGACGAGTTGCTTATACACCGTCTTTGAACAATAACTAATATTTTATTCGTTTATTATTCGTTTAAAGGCATCAAATCTTCGATTTAAAACAATAATTTACAATATACTGAAAAATAAAGAGATGCAAACATTATTATTGGAATTAAAAATTTCTTCAGCAATATTGCTGTAAAATCTCCCTTGTTAAATATGTTATTTTAGATGTTTGGCTAATAGGTGATTATAATAACGAATTGGGCGAAATTTTAAAATTCAAAAAACTGCTAATATGAGTTGTTGTTGTTTTAACCGGAGATATAATAAGTTTTTTATCCTTAATAATTACAATTCTCCAAATAACCTAAAATTATTCTTTTTTATTTTTATTAAATTATTAATTAATTAAATTATATTAAAAATAATTATATAAACAATAAATTAATACATAGATCTTCTGAATGTATTTAATAATGTTATATAAAAAATTAATTTTTATAATCTAATTAATATTAGATTATTAATAATTATAAAATATTAATAATTAATAAAATATCTAAATAAATATTAAATATGACCATTCTCTTTTGTTTTTGCAACAAACTATTCAAATACTATTCACATAATGTTCACACTTTAGTTCAATGATTGGTTTTATGAGAAGCATAAAGTAAAAAAAAAATTCTGTAAAATTTAATTGAATAATTATTTTGGTTTTTATATTATTTTAAAATAATTTAATTTTTAATGTTTTATTTTAAGTTAAAATATCTATATACGAATGAAAATTGTTAGTCAATTATCGATTATTGTTTCAAATGACATGACAAACCTACGTGACAGTGTACATTGACATTTTATTATGTCAAGTCATTTTGAGTTATTTACTGTTTGTTGATTAATAATTTTTATTCACAAAAAACTATTTTAACTTAAAATAAAACGTTAATACCTAAATTATTTTAAAAAATAAAACTTAAATGACTATTAGTAAATCATTTTAAAGCATTTTTTTGATATTATATCATATAAAAATATTGTTTACGTATTTAGTTTAGACATCCATTTATCTTGTGATGAATAAAATTTTAGCCGTTTGATTAATGTATTTGCCAAAATTTTATTGACTTCTTTACAATAATTTAAAGATAAATTCTAACATCTTTTTTAATTTGATAAAAGTTCGGATAAAATATATTATCAATACACAAAGCGGTGATTAGAACAACACGATCGGTGATTTAATCAATAAACGATAATTCAACAATGTTCTTGCAATACAATGAGAGGCAATGAATTTATGAAAACATAGTTGTAGCGATCTTAAAAAAACGATTAATTAATTTCGCTAAAAGATTCCTTTTCGATTGCAAAAAATATATTTTGATGTGCCGTTTTAAAATAAATGTCTTCCACGTGGGGGTTTCTGTTACAAAATGATGTTTGTAAAATTGGAGTCGACACCGGCCGTTTTGGTAGACCGGACACCATAAAACCAGAGATTTTAAAAGTTGGGGTTCGGGAGTCGGTTACGGATGAGGAAGGATTAGCACCCCCACACCGTCCAAAATTGGTACTTTAATAATTACCGCTTTAATAATATTAAACTTTTCGGGCTAATTTGACGATCGAAATAATTTTTAATTAAATATGCGCATTTATTTTAAAGCACCTAAACCCGAAGGTAAGCGTCCGAACCACTACCACCTTATTGGTACTGACCTCGCTTACGACAGAATTTAAGAGCCCGCATTAACAAAATTAAATATTAATCCATGCAACTTAAACAAATAAATTAAATATATCACATAAAAAATAAATATTAATCTAACAAGTTTAATACTAATATAAAATATAAATTAAAACATACATAAATATTAATCTAAAACATAAATTAATATTAATATACAACACAAATTAAAAACAACTATTTTCATTAAAAATATTCAAAATACAAAGATAAAAATTATACCTAAAAATACGAACGGCTAACCCCAATGAACTCCTCACCGAGATCTACTACGACCCCTCCAAAATTTTTAACTAGATCGAATCTTAAAAATAAGACCCGATCGAACCACCCAAAATTTGGGGAGAGCTAAGCTCTCAAATTGGGATCATAGGGTACTACCCTCACCCAATTGGTTCCTTCTTAAAAGGCTCCCCTTCACCTCCTTTTATAGGCATTTGGAGAGAAGGAAGTGAAGTTTCTCATCAATGTGGGATTCCAATCCCACATCAACTTTCATTTCATTTCCTTCTTCTTTTTCTCATTTTTTTCTCTTTTTTTAATAATATGATTACTATAATAGTACTACAAATACTAAAATTCGATAAAAATGAGTGATTACAGTTGCCCCTCTTTGCTTTTTCTTGTGAAACGAGAACAAAGCAAAGATAAAAAAAGCACTCATTTTTTCTTATTCTTCGATTTTGGCTTTAGAAATCACAGGTTCTTCTGGAACTTTCTACTCTTCTTCGGCTGAATCTTCAGGCTTGTAAGTCCTTCATGTATTGAACTTTTTCACCTTCTGATCTTGGAGCTACATGTCACTTCGGTTATATGACCTTTCGCCTTTCGAGCAGATCTTGCAAAACAAAAGCTCTTCTTATATAGAACTTTTATCTCTAGATCCCGAGTTTTGGTTTCTCCTGTATAAAACCATCACCCTAAAGCCTCGAGTTACGTGCCCCTCTTGTATGAAGCTTTCGCTTAGAGACGGTGACAAAGATGAGGGGTCCCTCTTGTATGAGACTTCATGTCTTCTACGTTGTTGGTTTTTCCTACATAAAACCTTCTATGTTAGGACAGATCTTACAAAATAAGGTTCCTTCTGTATAGAACTCTTACTTCTAGATCTGGAGTTAGGGCTTCTCCTATATGAAAACTTTCACTCTAAAGTCTCGAGATGTGTGCCTCTCCTATATGAAGCTTCGATCTCAGAAACAAAAACTAAAATGAGGATTCCTCCTATATAGAACTCCTCACTTCGGTGTCGTCGATTTCTCCTATATGAAACCGTCACTTCGTGGATGAATTTTCCACTGGTAGCTCTTTTTGTATAGAGCTTCGAGTTTTGTGTTTGGTGTTATGAGTTCTTTCTATATAGAACTGCTGTAAATTCTCTTTCTGTGAGAATCGAATCATGTTGGTGCCCTTTGTATGAAACCTTCATCTCCAAGTCTTTCGGGATTCATGTCAAAAGGCTGTCAATCTTCTTTCTGAATCGGGACTCATGCCAAAGTGGCTGACAATCTTTTCTAAAACCATCTGGGTTTCTGGATTTCCTAATGTCTGGATCTTCGTGCTTGATTTTTCTTTTGTTTTGGCGACATACTCACAGTCTGCTAAGTTTTGTCTCGAGAATATTTTTTCCTTTTCTTCCTTATCTTTTTCTTTCTTCCTCTTTTCTTTTTTCTTCTTTTTTATGATGTCCCGGTTTTACCGGTCTGGTCATCAAAAGGTCCATCAAATGTGACGGTCTGAAAGTCTGAAATACTAACCTCCTCGATCTAATTTTCCTTCTTTCTGTTGGAAGATGGTATTGAAATAAGCGTTTTGTGAAAGGTGCACAAAATCCTCGTTGGGGTCATCTTTCTTGACAACTATCCTTCTTTTTCTGTAAGACGATTGTTTATCAAAGAATGATGCATGAGCATTTTAAATTGTACATGTGTTCATGATGTATGTTCGAGATGCACACGTGCAATCTATCTGTGGGTATGCATTGATGCATGAAGTTTTGTTCTCTGTTTCAAAAAGGTTGGTGTCCTGATCCTCATTCTGTTGACTTGGTAAACTTTGTTAACCAAATTTTGTCAGTCTTGATGACATCTCTGGTCAATTCTAGTTTGAGCTCTTATTCTTGTCATTTCGAGGATAATGATGCCCCGTTTATATTCTTATATTCTTTCCTGGATCAGTATAACGGTTGATCAGACGTCTCTGTGTTCTGATTTCATTTTTGTGCTCGTCGGGTACCTCAACGGAGGTTGACTCTCAATTTTCTTTAATTCTTGAAAAAATATGATTTTATTTGCATGTATTTCAATATGCAAGGAAAATTTTGGAAAATGTATAAAATTTGGAAGTTCATTGCAAAAAGTATTTAAAACATATTTGCCTTCCTGAATATCAAATACAATGACATATTTGCCTCAATCTGGCAAAGAAAAACTCTAACGAAGAGTATATTTAAAAGATCCTCGTTAATTACGGGGATATAAGCAAATGCCTAGTCTCTTCTAGACTCTCGGGCTTTCAAAAGGAACAATTCCCTTCCTAGAGGCTACCCCTTTTTGGTGGCACTCATTATCTCTCTTTCTCATCCTGTCCCATCTTTCCCTCATTTAGGTGTCGATCAGGCACTTCGAAGCTCGACGTTCCTTGAAGCAAGGTTAACCTTTGGGTGGAAGTGTGATCTGAAGACAATCTCATTTAGTTTGGACATCATTGAATGATCAAAATGGTCTTTGAAAGCTTGTAAGAGCTGAGTCCATGATTGGTGTAAAAAGGTTTCTGTATTTAGTATGTATATTTCTAATATATTTTTTCTTTTTTCTATTTTCTTTTATCTTTTTCCTTTTTTCTTTCCTTTTTTCTTTTCTTTTTCTTTTTTCTTTTTTCTTTTTTCACCGAAAATGACAATCTTCAGGCCGATTTGTCTTTGATGGCTTCGATATTCACTTCTGTGCAAATCTGTGTAATCGTGAGGCGTTCAAAATGAAGATTCTTTGTTTCTCCTTGCCTCGTTTCCTCTAGTTGAATTTTTGCTTCTGAATTGTTTGATCTGAATATGAAGTATGTACAGTAAATGTATTTGTATTTGTGATATGTGCACTTCTATTTTTTTGAGTTGCTCTAGACTGTCTGTTTTAGGTTTTCACCCTAGAGTTCATTCTCTTTTCCGAAATTGGCAATCTTCAGGCCGACTTATCTCGGATGTACTTCGATATTTGTTTTTGTGTAAATTTGTGAGATCATGAGGTATCTAGAATGAGGATTTTTTTCCCATCTTTACCTCGTTCCTTCTGCTGAATTTCTGATTCTGAATTGTCTGATATAAATGAAGCGTGTATAACATTGTTTCCTTCACATTTCTTTTTACTCTTTCAAGTTTCTGGATGCGTCACCAGATTGAGGTATTTTCCGATTATTCACTGTTTGAACTCGATTGTCTTTGTGCATCTTGTTGATATTGCTTGGATTCAATCACCTTTATGTGATCTCCTAACGTTGTGCTCTGCCAAAATCCCCTTTTACTTGATTCAGACTCGTTTCAGCCTTCCGATTGTCATTCTCTTTCTTTCTTTCTTTCTTTTTTTTTCTTTTTTTCTTTCTTTTTTCTCTTTTTTTTCTCTCTCTCTTTTGCGTGTGTCTTAGCTCTCGACTATTTCTTGCTGATAGTCTTCCTATTTCAATATCTAATTTGTCTAATCTTGCCCTCTTTTAAGGGTGTTACAGAAAAAGGTTGATGGAAAGGAGAGTAAAAGGAAAGCATTTGGGTGATATCACCCCTTTCTCCTTTGGTAAAGAAATTAACCTCTCCCCCTTCTCATTGTTCACTCTACCTAAAATTACTCTCATGCCCCCTTCAAGGTACTCATAGCTTAAATCCAAACACTTAACAACCTAAATAGGACTAAAAAATCCAATTACGAGATTCGTGCCTCGGTTTAAACCGAATCCTCAAATTCGGTAGAATTTGGGGCGTTACATATATAGTCTAGTGAAATAGTCAATAATTATACAAAAGTTGCTAGTGATCTCAATAACATGTATTTTTAATATAAATATGCATCTCAAATCATGTTTTAACAATAGTTTTAATAGTTTAACATTAAGATCAATATACGATAATAGATACACGAATTCTAATTAATATCGCCAATTAATGAATGATTAATATTCTTCAACATCGTTAATATAACCAAAATCAACAAATCCTGCTAACATCGAAATAGAGTCTTAGCTCAAAGACCGTAGTCCACCCCGTACCAATGAACTCATAAATTTTATGACTTGTCAGTTGTATCTAATTTCTATTTATATTCAAGGTTCGATAATTCAGCCAATAATAATAACAATAACAGTAATGTTAGTAATAACAATATAGATGCATCAATAATAATGTTCTCTATTTTAATAATAATAACAATAAAGTTGAAGATGATGACTAAACCACTCGATTTTGTAGAGGAATTTCTAACCGGTAAGCTCCCTTCTTTCGTTCATTCTTTCTATTTTAATTACTAAAGTTTTCTTCTTCATAGCCTGATGACTAATAAGTTGAGGGGTTAATCACAAGACTAATTCCTCAATTCTTCATCTTTTATACTTTTGCTTTTAAATTTTCATTTTTCTAATTTAATCATTAAGATAAGTTTCAATAGTTTCAATATGGTCCTTTTTTTGATGTAGTTTCAATATGGTCCTTAATCAATAATAATGCTTAATTAAAATTTAATGAACCAATAATTGATCAATTGTTCAAAAGTTAACATCATATTTTGACTTTTTAGTATAAAATTTTTAATTGCCGAAATTTAATTTCAACTAGGCCTGATTTTGGATGTTATATAAATATTTTTAATACATTATTAGTATAAAAAAATTTAAAATTTATTTTTTAACCCTTAAATTCTAACCCAAAACTTAAACACTGAACCCAAATTTTAATTTCTAAATTCTATAACCTATAACTCTAATCTCTATATCTTAACTAAAACTTTAAACCCAAAATAACTTTAATTATAAAAACTTTATTTTCACCAACCATATATAAAATAATAGTCTATAATTTAATGTAAAAAATAGAAAAACAAAAACCAAATACCAACTATTTTTGCTTGAATTATAAATTCTTAATCTCTCTCTCTCTCTCTCTTTTTGCTTGAATTAAAAGAAGACTATTATACATGAGGGAGAGGGACCTACTTTGCGACCAATAATTGATCATTCTCCTCATCCTGTATGTACTCAAGCTGGCAACACCAGCACTGTCTCGTCCCGCGTCTCCCGATTGTTCCTTAAACCCTAATCCCAAATTCCCCGTCTCTACTCTCTTGTATATACCCTTAGAAAGAATTCTCGATCCCCATGTTATAACATAAAAAATCCTCCAACAAAGCACAGAAAAAGCGAAGAAATTATGATTCCTTTGATCCTTTCCGTATTTCTTCACATTCTTTTCATCGCCGTGGTTGTGAACGGCAAGAACGATTCTATTTACGGTATACTAAAGGAACATGGCCTTCCCATGGGGCTGCTTCCGAAGGGGATAACCCGGTTTGACTTCGACAATACCGGCCGGTTCGAGGTTCATTTGGATCAAGCCTGCAATGCCCAGTTTGAGAGCGTGTTGCATTACGACATGAACGTGTCCGGGATTTTGAGTTACGGGAAGATCGGGGAGTTATCGGGGATTTCGGCTCAAGAGTTGTTTCTTTGGTTTCAGGTTAAAGGGGTTTGGGTCGATGTTCCGAGCTCAGGTGTTATTCATTTTGACGTCGGTCTCGTTTACAAACAGTATCCATTATCGATGTTTGAGACGCCCAAGGATTGTATGGTGGTTGGTGATTCTGCGTTCACAGATTCGATTCCAGATGACAAGTTGTTTGCTGAAGCAATAGCCAAGGTTCAATTTGTATAATTCCTTTACTTCTAATTGATTAATACTTTGTGAAGTATATGCTAATTGTGTTTCTGTATACAATTTATAGAGACAATCTGCGAATCTCCAATATGAAATTGATCAAGAAAGTATTGGGAGGAACCAGATGTAGAAATGTGTACAAAAGAAGTTGCGCAATAGCTCAATCAATTTACTTTCAAGCATATTTTAGGGGCTGCGGTCCCGCTTTGTTGTAAATTTTGGTCGGGGTGTATGCTCTAGGTGGTCTTATGCATCCATCATGTGTGATTTGCTTGTCTTTTTTCCCTTTGTTATATTTACCACAGAGTCTGTCGATATGCCAACTCCACTTTGCTCCTGCCTGTGTACGGGGATGAGCAATGCGGAGAAAGTGGAAGATTGGGAAGCTGTATTTGTGATGATCGTTGGTTGGCTTATCCTATGGAGGTGGGAGCATTTGGTTGACGACTACAGGTGATATTATCTCCGAAATTTTATTCATATGTTAAATTCTCATTGTATCATGAATATAAGCATGGTTGTTAAATTGAGTCTCTTTTTGTTGTAATAAAAAAATAGATTGACGAGACAAGAAGACCTTCATGAAATGATCATGATGTTGTGTTGAATAATAAGTGTCTTTCGTCATTTCCATTATTGATAGCTTGCTTTTTTATCATTGAAAGGCCCTTGTATGCCTGGATATTATTTTTCAGCGTTTTTGTTGATTTTTTTCTAAGATTTGGTTCCCCTGTGTATCATGAATTATATAGTAATATATAATCAGACACATCATTTCAGCGATAAGTGAAATGCAGATAAAATGATCGGCACACTGAGGACATTATTATCTGATTTGGCTTCTGTTTATTTTTAACTTTTCTTTAAGGGAATTATGTTCGCATTGTTATCCTCGGGTCTAAAACTCAATGGATTTCTTTCCATTGTCAAAGAATCTGACCATGTTTTTTTTTATTTACTTTTTGTGGTGATGGTCATGGGGGTAAAGTTTGAGTTTCCTTTTTGTTATATTCTTTTTTGGCCTCGGTAAGGGATGCTTTACAAAATTATTGAAACTTTGGGTATCTTCTGGATGAGAAGTAAGGTTGTATGCGTATAAGTCATGCAATGAAGTAGTGAGAACTCAGAAGCTCTGGGAAATAGCTTGTTTTAGCATCTAAGTTATTCAATCCAGAATCCGTGAATCACTGGGTACACAGTATAATCGAACGAAGCTATTTACAGCATGGAGCTTGGTGAGACACTCTGAATCTTTTTAAGTGTATAATTTGTCTGTTCTTCATCCTTAGCATCCCCCACGTCCCCAGCCTATATTTAAATGCATGTAGATTGTTGTAGGTGACTGGATACACAAGAGTCTTGTAAGAAATCATTCTTTTGGTTTGAATAACTTGGTAGTGAATATATCTATTCTTTGACATGTTAAGCTTTGAATGTTTCATCTGTGAATCTTTCCATTATGTGAAATTTGTGGTTTGCCTTTACTGGTTTTAGAGGCTTTACCCAATCCTTTTCAAATGGCTTTGAATTACTACATAATGGACCATGTTTAGATTTGTTTGGTAAGTTGAATTTTGTATTTTCATCCCCCCGCCTACATTCAAGAATACGCTACTCTTCTGCATGTCAGTTGTAGATTTCTCCTCTGCTTTCCGACTTGATATGGACACTCCATAGTTGTGCTAATACACTCCTTTTATCTCTCATTTACGTGAAGTTATAGTATCTTAGGTACACATGCCTTGTTTTCCCATTATTTCTCCAACTAATCCCCAGCTTATAGGAGCATCTCCTTAACTGCTTATGGAAGTATCTCTTAGTTATTATTAAGATGACCATGAAATTACTGATTGTGTTGGCGACACAGATCCCTGACTTGAGAAGAATCAACTGGTTAGAAGAATGAATTGGCGGGGTTGACCGCCAAGCTTTGTAGGTTACACGGCATTGTTATGCATAATGCTGAACTGTTATTATATTACGGTGTTTATTAGGATAAGAAAGGTCTTCGCATTTTATTAAGTGTGGGAGAACATGCATCGTCTCTGAAATACTCTTTACTACTAGTATTAGGTAAAGATATAGGCTTTCAAGACTTCCGTAGAATGTCTCTGAACCTTCGTATCAATTAGTATCATCTTGACATTGCATGCATTCTTTAAATGAGATACATAGTTTAAAATGCGTGTATAAAAATGTGATTTGTTTATGTTTTAGACTAGCTTTGTACTTGTAGTTTAAATGAGATACACTCATCGACTCTCGCATTGTTTTTTTGTCTCTGGTGTTTTGTTTATGTTTTAGACTAGCTTTGTACTTGTAGTTTAAATTTATACAATCAGGAGTTAAATTCAATTAGTTCATGTAGGAATGATTTGGGGATGGTGTTTGAGTAGGAATTCCATCGTCTAATTCTTCTTTATTTCTATGCTTCTGAACGCATATAGTAGCGCCTTCTGTCACTGGACGCTGGGTAAGGTCTCATGGGATATAAAACACTTGTCTTTAGTGTGTACTGTGTGTGTTTTATAACCTTTGGTATCCGAGTCAATCAGAGACAATTAAAATATAAGATTAAATTTTGTACCTTACACTGAATATAAAACTAATAACAGAATCTTACTCCTCTGATATAGTGACGGATTGGCTTTGGGTATTGGCCTCCCCAATATTTTTACAATTTCCTCCGGACCCATGATAAAATAAAATAAAAAAATTAATTAAATAGATACGGTTGATCGATTGGTCTCGTAGATAATGTGACAAGAATAACTCATTATATAATTTTTTTCGACTATAGAGACCGTAAACGAGGTAGGCTACTCAGAGAATTGAAATGTGCTATTCTTTTGCAGTTGCCTAGAGAAAAACGCCGTGAATGATGAGCCACAGAAGAATTTTCATGAAACAGATCTCAGGAGCCCCTGAAAGAATTAAAGGACCAAGACATGTGAAGAGTCTCAAGCATAGTAAGTACGCGTAGTGGAATAACTACTTAAGCTCCCCACTCAGATCTTGGGCCGTAAATGAGATGAGGTAGATCGCGAGCTACTCGAGCTTAATTCGGTCAAAGCTCGGTTAAAATTCGATTTGATTGGACTCGGCTCGAGTTCTTGACGAGTCGAGCTACATGATACTCGACTCGAAAAGCTCACGAGCTATTCGAAAATATAAATATACTTTAAAACCCTAAAATCTAAACCATAAACATAAGTCTTACACTTTAAATTAACATACTAAAACCTAAAATTAACAAGCTTAAGTTTACACAACTTGTGTATCAAAGTTTTTTTTTCCGTTAGGCTTTAAATGAGACGTAAGAGATAAGAGTTACTCAAGTCTTACATGGTCAAAGATCGGTTAATACTTAGCTCGATTAGGCTCGAAAAAAGTTCGAACTCGACTCGAGTTTTAAACGAGTCGAGCCGAGCTCAGGTTTTTTAGGCTCGTTTAAAATTACTCAAGCTCGAACTCGACTCAAAATCTTAACGAATCGAGTCGAGCTTAGCACTACTCAAACTCGACTCGGCTCGTTTACACCCCTACTCAGATCTCTATATAAATAAATTCTCGAAAGTACTTTTTTGGGGTCATAAAATTAGAACATACAATAACATAAGATAAAAAATAAAAAAATCACAATAATTACACCAGCAACAATAAATTTTAAAAAAGTTAAAATTTCAATAAATATACTATTTTCCTCCAATCATTTGTATTCAATCTCTAGAAATTATATCCTAGAAAAGATGTCAGACAATCAATATTCAAAAAGCAATAAAAAATAGTAATCTTGTATAATAATAATCACTTTTAAAACTATTTTTGTTTTTAAGCATAAATTCATTACTTTGTATAAATTATTTATTGAACTTTTCCAAAATATATATAAAGTTTTTTTTTTCCGGTTAATCCACTCTCTTGAAGGATTGAATGAGTGAAATGAACGAAAAAAATTAAAAATAGAAAAAAAATAATCTTAGTCATTTTTTATACAATGAAAATGATTTTCTTTCGGTAATACTACTTGATTTTCTAGGCAATGAAAGCTACAAATAAAATTAGGGTTGTTTCTTTAACTTCTTTTAAATAATTTTCTAGTTTAATGGTAACTTTAATTCCGTGCAAGTCAAATTAACTGTTAGATCAAACTTAGAAAAATTTTCATTTTCCATCTTGAAGTCGTCTTTCAACTCAATTGGAAACAAACCACAGGGATATACAAGTCTTTTAGGAAAATGCAAAGCAAAATACGAGAAACGATTAGCTGGTTGATAAGATTGATTAATTATTTTGTGCAAGTATTTTCATTAAAAAGATAAATGATTAATTATAAAATATAGGCATAAAGATAACTTTAATTTTTAACGTTTATAATTTTTATCGTTTTGGTTATTATTCTTTTTTCTTAGATAAATTTAACCTTTAACTTATATATTTTTAATAAATAATTTATTTTTAACCATCATGATAATTGGACCGTTAAAAATTTAACGATGATGACATGTCATATGCATATGATAATATATTTTAAATGACATGACATCTAACCTATTAAATATATATATATATATATGAAATATAATTTTATTCTAATATAAAATATAAAACAATTAAAATTCAAATAAAATATTAAAAATTAATAAAATTTAAAATAAAAGGCTATTAAACATTCTCAAACATAATTAATTAATTAATATTTTTAAGGTAGGATTTTGATTTCATCGTAGTTAGGGTTAAGAATATTTAGTAGCATTTTATTTTAGAATTAATTTGTTTTTTTTAATATTTTATTTGAATTTTAATTATTTTATATTTATATTAAAATAAAATTATATTTCATATATATGTATTTGATAGGTTAGATGTCATGTTATTTAAAATATATATGTATTTGATAAGTTAGATGTCATGTTATTTAAAAAGTAAGCTATTTGTCAAAAAGATATAGGTTAAGGACTAAATTTATCCCAAAAAAAGAATAAAGACCAAAACGATAATAATTATAAACATTAATGGTTAAAATTATCTTTATGCCTAAAATATATTTTATTCTTATTGATTGTAATCGAACTCATAATCTCATAGTTAAAAAATGAAATCAACAATCAGCGTATCACATATATTTATATATCTGAGAAGTAGGGGAAGTATTTTTCATAGAATTATTTTGCAATTATAACCCTTTGATAGGTTGCGAGTTGTGTGATATCTATACATTTTCAAATAGAAATAGGATACTTTTTTTAATGTTTTTAACGTAATTTTGTTAATATACATATACTACCCATATCCCTCTATGTCTATAAATAATAAGATATTAAACGATTTAATATGTTCTTGTATGTATTCTATCAATGATAACATCATTTTAATTAAATTCAATCAGTAAATTAAAAAATATAATTTTTGTATGTGAATAATATATTTAATAATTTTGTAATGACATTAATAAGAAGTAATTCAGGGTTTCGATATTTACATATTAATAAATATATTGTTATAACTATTTACTTAAAACTAAATTAAGTGACATTTCATTAGGCATAATACTATAACTATTTTGTGCATTTCCGTTTGATTTCCTTTATATATACACATATATATATATGAGTGCATTCGATTCGGTTTCAGTTTAATTCGGTAAGTTATTTTAGTAGTCACCGGTTTTCGGTTTTTTCATATTCACGTTAATTTATAAAAAAATTGTATTTTATCTTGATAAAATAGCTCTATTTTATGACTTTTAAACATTAAAAGATAAATATTTTAAGATATTTTTCATAAATATTTATTTAAACTTATTTTTTAAGTAAAAATAAAAAATAAAAATACATTTATAGTATTTTAAGTATAAAATATATATTTTTACCTTATAAAAATAATTAAAAAATCAAATTTGATTTAATTCAGTTAACCGTGATTAACCACAGTTCATAAATTTACGAACCACAATACCTCGATTCTGTTCGATTTTGCGGTTAACCATGCCGACCCTATATATATATATATATATATATATATATATATATATAAAACAGCAGCATGCATTTCACTTTAAACAGGATTTGAGTAAATTTTTTTGAATTTCTAAACTTATAGTCTTCGTATATTATCTGTTTATTTTTTAATCAGTTATATTTATTATAATATTAACTGTTTCAGAATACATTTTCAATAATTAGACATTGATCGTACAATCATTGTATTATAATATTGAAGCTCGAACCTATAACCATTAAGAATAACAATCATTCCTTTAATTTTGAGATACGATAATTAGCGTTTATATGTTTATTTTCATTGTGAACTACAATATTAAACCATTGCAACTGCATGCTTTCCGTCTTGTTTATAAAACCTTTGCTAATATGATAGATGAGGATTTTATTTTTGTCTAACCTTTCATTCACTTTTTTTTGCCATAAGGAAAGATGTCAGTTTATGTGAGTATAAATTGTCTTTGCTAAAGTTATTTTGATTGTTGAGTGGATCGAACAATCGAAAATAACCAAGAGGGATGAATTTAACTTTTTAACATTTTTGTGGATTGATTAGAAAGATAGGAAAAATCAAAAACGATTTATAATGGTTCAAGCTTCGAACATGTTTTACATTCACTATCTTAACTCCCACTAAGGATTTTCAACCAATTCACTATGAATTCGTCTCCTTTTCTAAGCTTAGGATGTAACATCCCGGTTTTGGGGTTAGTAATTTGAGTGTTGGTTTGGGGGAAATTCGATTCGGGTCGAATCGGATTTCTTAGGTTCGTTATTTCGGGAAAATTAAAATAATATGTTATTCAGGCTTTGGAGGATATGTTGAGGTGTTGCATCATTGAGTTTCAATGTTCGTTGGAGAAACAATTTCCTTTGGTGGAGTTTGCTTATAATAATAATTTTCATGCAAGTATAAAGATGGCACCGTTTGAGGCTTTATATGGGCGTAAGTGTTGTACACCTTTGTGTTAGAAGGAAGTTGGACAGAAGTATGTTTCTTTACCTCAAGTGTTAAAAGATACGGATGAGAAGGTTAAGCTTGTTTGTGCTAAGCTCAAGGAAGCTTCGGATAGGTAGAAATCTTATGCCGATTTGAAGCGTAGAGAGTGGAGTATGTTGTCGGAGACAAAGTGTTTCTGAAGGTTTCACCATGGAAGAAAGTGATGAGGTTTGAACGTAAGGGTAAGTTGAGTCCTCGTTTCATTGGGCCATGTGAGGTGTTGAAGCGTGTTGGTCCTGTTGCTTATAGGTTGAGGTTGCCGGAGGAGTTGAGTAGGATGCATGATGTTTTCCATGTATCAATACTTCGTAGGTATAGATCAGATCATTCGCATGTTGTTCCAGTTGAGGAGATTGAGTTAAGAGCGAATATGAGTTATGAGGAAGAACCGATGAGGATTTTGGATATGGATACACAGGTTCTTCGGGGGAAGACCATAGATATAATTAAAGTGCTTTGGAGACACCGAGGTGTTGAAGAGGCAACATGGGAGACAAGGAAAAGTATGGTGGAGTAGTTTCCTCACTTGTTTGCTTCAGGTAAGAATTTCGAGGACGAAATTTCTTAAGAGGGAAAGAGTTGTAACATTCCGGTTTTGGGGTTAGTAGTTTGAGTGTTGGTTTAGGGGAAATTCGATTCCGATCGAATCGGATTCCTTGGGTTCATTATTCTGGAAAAATTAAAATAATAATATTTTAATCGAACAAGTAATAATTTTTGTAGAAAGATTTTAAAAATATTAAAATGATGTTTTAAAATTAAAGAAATATTATTTGATCTTTAATTTGATTTTTATTAAGCTTATTTTTGTACTAGTGTCTAAATTGTCAATTTTAGAAAAGTTAGTGAGGTTTAATTAGTAATTTTCGAAAATTGAGCTTTTTAGTGACTAAATTGGAAAGTAAGCCATATTTAGAATCCTTAGAGGTCCATTAATCTAATTTATTTTTAATTAAATATTATCCACCAAAATTGTTTTTAAAATAGCTTTAATTTAGAAACTAATTTCATTTTCTTTCATAACCTCCCATTTTTTCATCTTTTCTCTCAAATTTTCTCTTCAATTTCTCTCCATCTTCTTCTCCAAATTTCTTCAATTACTTGCTGATTCCTTATTCATTTTCAACAAGATTTGTTTCATTTTACTCATCTTTTCATTCTTTACAAAACCTACTCATCAATTTTGCAAATCAACATCCATTTTTAAGGAAATCAAGAGAGGATTTCTCATCTTTTGGGTGGAGATAATTTCAAAGGTAAAATTCTGATTTCTCATCTTTTTCTAAGGTTCTTTATTGAAGTTCTCAAGTATTGGCTTGCTAATCAACAATTAAGATTTAATTTTATGTTTCTAGTTCAAGATCTATGAGTTTTATGGAGGTTTTTGTGAAATCTTTTTAGATCTCAATTAATGTTGTTATTAGGATGATTTAATTATGATATTATGTCAATTAAATGATTGTTTGAGTCTTGAAATGATTTAATATCAAATTAATCCCAGAATAATGTAATCGGTGGTGTTTTAAAGTGATTTTTGGTTATTTTAGAGGCTGTTTTAGGTGCTCTTTTTTTGCTGGAAGTATAAGGATGGTTTGGAAGTGATTTTAGATCATAATTGAGGTAGACTAGAGTTTAGATTCATAAGGTTAAAGGCTGATGTTGTTTCGAATGCGTTTCGGCTTAGTTTTCGGTCTTTTCAGCTAGGTTTTTGATAGTTTTGTGGAGGTTTGTTGTGGCTTCTGTTTTGGGCATGTTATGATGTACATGTGATCTGTTTTTAATGTTGTAGAAGATGTGCAAAAAGTTTCATAAGTTGATGTTGCATTGGCGTTACCGTTGGAGCATCGACGAATGTTCGTTTCGCTTGTTGGTGGGTGATTTTGAGTTTCAAGTGAATCACATTGGTTCGGTTATATTTTAGGGACTATGGAATAGTGTGAAAACTTTCCATGGTTCAAGAGTAAGTGATTTACATGATGTTGGTACATTACCTTAAGTTTCGGCTATGTCGGTAATGATATTTATGAACAATGATTTAATAAGATTTTAAAGTATCATATCCATGATTTTGAAATGTTGCATGCATGTGTTAATTGTTGGAAAAATGCATGATTTATAATGACATTCATGGCTTATGAAAGTATGGAAAGGATTTGATTAAACATGTGGTTATTGCCTTACAATTGATAAAGCCGTTGAGCATGATTATTGGTTCATTTGATGAACATATTATGAATGCATTATGAGCAGCAAGTTAACATGCATGATTGGAATTGGTATTGGCTTAGTGACACTAACTTTAGATTCGAATACAAATGACATTTCATTAGGATTGAGTGCACTATAAAAATAATGAGAATAATAATGATGCCTACACTTAAACAAGGGTGACTTTATGTTCGACCGTGCGTGTAGAGCTTGCCTATATGTAAACAAGGGTGACTTTGTGTCCGACCGTGCATATATTTGACCCATACGTAAATAAGGGTGATTTTGTGTCCGACTGTGCGTATTGGGGGTAACATGTATACAAGGGTGACTATATGTCAGACCGATGTATGTTGAGACCAAACGTCTCCAATTATGGACAAAAGGATCCGTGTATTCGGTGAGCTAAATGTTCACAATAAGTGATCACTAGAAAGCCAATATGCATACATGAAACAATTTGGTATTAATGTGTACAATATATGAAATGACTTGATTATGTTGATGAGCATGACTTGGTTTTACATATTTCAATTAAGCATGAAGGATGCAAGCATGGCTTTTAAAAATGATTTATAATTATTGCATTGATGATCTTGTTTAGAGCTTCCTCACTAAGCATGCCTTTCTTAAGCTCTCTTTTCATCTTTACAGAAAAATAGAGACATTTGAGGTTACTTTTGGAGAAAAGAAACCAAGGGGAAAAGACTTCATATTTTTGGAATGACTTGGCAAATAAAAAAAAGAGCTTGATAATTTGTAAACCTACCCCATATGAGAGTGTGTTTTGGCTTTGGTTAATGATTTGTAATAAGACCTTATTTTGCCTTGATTGTGGTATGATGAATTGTGGTATAGCTTTGAATTGTTTGAAGCATGTACATGCATGAAAGTTCTTGTTCTTAAACATAACATAGGAAGCATGCCTATATGTTATTTTAGGGTCTTTGATGTTGGTAATTGTGTGCTTTAAATTATTCTTTATGATTAGGGAATTATGCATATAGTTAGGGGTGATTAATGGTTATATTTGAATGGATGAAATTACCTTAAAATGTTCGAATTTTGTTAATTGCACAGGGGGTATCGATACCTCTAGTAAGGGTATCGATACCGAAGGCTTATTTTGGGGAAAGTACCGAAGCGTGGTTCGATGCATTTACCCCACCGGTCACTGGGGTATCGATACCACCCTTGGGGGTATCGATACCAATAGCCTTCAAAGTGTAATGAGGCTAACTCCATGTCAGGGTATCGATACCGAGACCAAAGGTATCGATACCCCTAACCAAAAATGATGTTTTAAGAGTTGAAATTTCGTGTAGGTTCAAACATTTTCCCATAATTAAATATAAGCGTTTCGAATATCATTTTGAGTTGTAATTTCACCGTATTGTATGAAAATAATCTAATTTCATATTGGTTAATCAACAACGGTTATAGTCCCTAGAACTTAAGTGATTTATAATTAGTTCTCTAATTAATGAAACACGAAATTGATGATGCTTTAATGCTTCGATTGACCTGAATTTTACGGTGAGTATGCTATGCATGTTTAATTGAAATTTAGTAGATTGAATTTCGGATTTGATGCTCGAAATAAAAATAATTATGTTTTAGTCCTTAAATGTGAATATGATAATTGAACGATTAATTGTGGACCGAATGCTTCCATTCTTGATTAGCATGAACCCGTCACACATAGGAATTTAATTGTGTATCTAGAAAAAAATATATCGATTTTTAAGGTTGTTTATCGAATCGGACCTTTGCAGGTTTGGTTCAATATTCCCCGTGTAACCCGTTAGTGTCGGTTCCATCTAGGTCGGGCTAAGGGGGTTACATAGGAGGTAAACGTTACAAACAAATCAATTTTTCTACCCAAAGATTGATTCAACCTTACAAAGGTTTACAAGAAAGAAATAGACACTTACAAGTTTCTCTCACAAAAATATATTACCCAATAATAAAGAAAAATACTCCCCAAACTTAATTATAAAGATTACAATTGAATAACAATGAGCTGAGTGTAGAGATTTGACAATTTGAGTGCTTGAAGTTGGATTGAATGCTTGGATTTTGCTTTGAGGTTCAATAGTTATTGCTCTTAAGATTTGTTTTTATTTCCTCTCATTGAATTCTAGCCACCTGGGTGATTGATATTATTAATATAGTCATTGAGACACCATATTACCACCATAAATGCACTTCAGCAACCTATTGTTTTGATACATGACATCCCTGTATCAAAATGGTAGTAAAATATAAAGAGTTGTTATGTGCATTTAATAAGGGGCATATCGAAACTCTTAGCTCGAGTATCGAAACGAGTAGCCTTTAAAATGAGGGAGTATCTAAACGTTTAATAGGCGTATCAAAACGTTTTGAATCTACCAAACTCTTTATTGAAACATCTTGAGGGGTGTATCAAAACGAGTCAACTAATTTTTAAAAGCCAACTGACAAGTAACAATCAAAATATTTAATGCTCGAAAAACTTTGAGAAAATAACCAAATTGTATCAAAACGCTGACATGTTGTATCAAAACATTTTGTTTAAAATATTTAATTTTAAATACATGGTTGTATCGAAGCAACCAAAGATTGTATCGAAACGGTTTCGATACCTTTTCCTTTTGTTTGAAATAAAAAATCTTAGTTTTAAATTGTATCGAAACATCCAAGACCGCATCGAAAAGCCTGATGAATTTTCTTTGAAAATAAGCTAACTGTATAGAAAAGCCAGAGAGACGTATAAAAATGCCTAAGAAAACTTTAACGTTTTGGCTTTGAAAATGACTTAAGCAAATATTGATGGATTAATTTTTTAACTTAGAAAAATACTTTGACTTGTTAATTGAGTTATGTACTTAAAAATTTATTTGTAAAATAGTCTTCATATTTCTTTGTTATATCGAAATTAAATATAGATTTTATAATAACCTTTTTAGTAATTCTTTAAAAAACTTATAATATATAAATAATTATATTTTAAAAAATATAATCACACAACATGACTTAAATAATATATATAATTAGGGTTGGGCATTCGATCGAGTCGATTCGAGTCAAAAAATTTAAGTTATTTGAGTTGGCACGTCCTATTTTATCATTCAAACTTTATTTTATTTTTTTCAAATCGAATCGAGTTTCGAATTTATATGCAAATTTAATTATAATTATTTATAATATTATAGTTTAAAATAATAATGACTTCTTCTTCGCATGTTTTTTGCATGTGTAAATTATGTTTTTAATACAATTTAATAAATCAATTGTCACAAAAAATTATATAATATATTTATAATGATATTTTTATAGGTACTATATTACTACATTAAAGTACGGTCTTATTAAAAATCGGATTGAGAGTGTCACTTGAAAATAATTTGAAACAATCAATCTTGAAATGAAGGACAACCAAATATAAAACATTTATAAAATCAAAGCAAATTGTTCATCATCAGAAATCATAATATAGATATACATTCCAATTTCAAACAATTGAGACTAGATTGTAAATTTTTCAAAATTCAGGAACAAGAATGTGAACTTACCAAAGTTAATGGGCTTAAATAAAAATTTTAACAATTATTGTTATATAGATTTGGATCTTATTGTGGCTTACAAATGAAGGAAAATTATTATCGTATTGATCAATATTTAGCATTTAATGGCTAAATAATAAAATTTTAAAATTTTAGGGACCTAATAATAAATTTTAAAAATTCTAAGTCTAAAGGAATGTTCATTTCATTAATAAATTTTATTCTTAATATCATGTTCATCTCAAAAAATGAATTAAAAAATTGCGACTGAATCGAAGTTTAATTGAAAAAGTTATGAAATAGTGACCAAAATATAAAATTTTAAAATTAAATTGTGTTTTTTCAAACTTCCAAAATTTAAACCCGACTCAAACTCGAAATTTCTTCAAGTTACTTGAGTAACCCAAAATTTGAAAATAAATCAATTTTTCGAGCCAAATTGAGTTTTGTCACCCGTATATATAATACAAACTAACAAAAATAATATATTTATCTTTTGTATTTTGTTGATTGAGATTATCTCGACCAAAATTGTTATTGATATAATATAATATAGGAGGATATGAGATCGAACATACTTAAACAATTAATATCTTTCGGTTATGGGTCAAGATTGGTTTAGATAGATAGTGGCAAAACTAGAATTTTCATTTACTATGGTCAAGAGTAAAGTATAAAGAATAAAAGATTGACATATCACTACGATAATTATTATTGACCTCATACCCCAACAAATTATGTGAAGTCAAATATATTTTCTATAAAAAATTATATTATCACGTTAAGAACCTCGTACCTAATAAAACAAAGGCATAAAGATAAATTTAATCCTTAATGTTTATAGATTTTATCATTTTGGCCGTTATTTTTTATTTGGGATAAATTTAGCTCTTAAGCTAAGTCTTTTTGACAAATATCTCATTTTTTAACTATCATGATGATCGCACCGTTAAAAATTTAATGATAATGACATATAGTAAAATGTGATAATATATTTTAAATGATATGACATATAATATTTCAAATATATACACATGGAATATAATTTTATTTTAATATAAAATATAAAAAAATTAAAATTCAAATAAAATATTAAAACTTAATTAAATCTAAAATATTTTAAATTTAAATCTTAAACTATAAATCAAAACCCTAAACTTTAAATTTAGATTAAATACTAAAATACCTAAATTCTAAACTAAAATAACAAAAACTCAATTGATTAGTATCAAAATCCTTTACCTTTATTTATCAATAGCAATCTTTACAAAATTCTTTATTTTCAGACAATGTTCATATTTTTTAGATATGATTTTGATTCTATTGTAATTAAGGTTGAGAATTTTTAGTATATTTTTGTTTTAGATTTAATTAATTTTTAATATTTTATTTGAATTTTAATTATTTTATATCTTATATTAGAATAAAATTATATTTTACGCATATGTATTTGATAGCTTAGATGCCATGTCATTTAAAATATTATAATATATTACCATCGTTAAATTTTTAACGACGTAGTTATTATGTTAATTAAAAAGTAAGATATTTGTCAAAAAAAATATAGATTAAGGGCTAAATTTATTAAAAAAAATGAGGGCCAAAATGATAAAAATTCTAAAAGTTAATAGTTAAAATTATCTTTATGCCTAAAACAAACGAGGTCAGTTATACCTCACTTTCTATGCTACATCTGCCCCTATAGATAAGATAAATATTGTATGAAGTTATATGTTAAAAACAAATCTTCTATATTTTGTGCAGAAACATAAAAGAAATTCACAAAAAGGGACGCAAATCTAAGAATGGCAAGGAACATGTGAGAGGATAAAGGTATGATTTATTTTTTTCTTTTCGTAATATATATTCGTTTTACGGTTTATATTTAAGGTATGAGATTATTCTTTTTAATAATATTATTTTTTAAAAGTGTAACATACTTTACCTACACTCCCAAAATTTATTGATTCCAATTTTTTAAAGTAAATAAGTATATAGTTAAAAATCTCTTTTAAATTAAGTTAAACCAAAACTAAAATCTAGACTACAAAATAAAGAAGAAAGTGTACAAATAAATTAAAAATCTCTTGAAACTAAGTTAAATCAAAACTAAAATCTAGACAACACAAAGAGGTAAAAAGTGAACAAATGAGTAATATATAAAGGAATGATTTCATATCAAGACTCTTTAAGCAAATTGGAAGACAAAACCCTAAATATATATATAAAGAAAGCTTGGAATATATACATGGTCTTGTTTTTCATGAAACCAATAATACGGTAATACCAAATAAATAAATACATAAAAGATCATAATAATATGTTGGTAATGCTCAATTTTGTAACCTTTATTTTAAGGCTATTTAATTCTATTTTAAATAGAACTAAATTATGCTTAAAAATAACTATTTTGTCATCACTACTTAGCCTATAAATAATGAGCATATTATCTCATTTGAGATATCCCTAAGCATATGTTTGCTTTAGAAACATTCTTTTTGGTTTTCTTAAGCCTATATTGAGTGTTGTTTTTGAGTTGAGAGAAGAGCAATATCACCAGAGTTCGCTCCATCTTTCGGGTGTATGAAATTTGGAAAGTTGTGTTAACCTTAGGATGACATTCGTCTATTGTAGCGATTACAAATATCGGAGCGAATTCGCTTCTAAGGCAGTGGTTAATACCACGACACGATTTGATTTTGAATAGTTATTTTATTATTCTCTAGTCAGTTCTAACGCCTTGTTTTGCAGTAATATATTTTTCCAACAATTTAGAAGCGAATTTCGTTCATTGTTGTCAAAAGTTGAACGATGTTACTTACCAATTTTTATGCCTTGTCATATTATGATTCTGGTAAGTAATTTTTTAGCTTATGTATGAAGCTAAAGACTATTCTTAATATGATTGGTATCGCAAATTATAATGCATATTATCAGTTCATGGTTGCATGAAAAATCTATAGTTGTAACATCCCGATTTTGGGGTTAGTAGTTTGGGCTTTAGTTAGGAGAATTCGATTCGGGTTGAATCAGGTTCTCCGGTTCGTTATTCCGGGGAAATATAAAATGAGAATATTTTTAATTAGAAAAGTAATAATTTTGGAATGTGGTTTAAAAATATTAAAAAGATGTTCCAAAATTAAAAGAATGTAATTTGAACTTTAAATTTATTTTTAATTATACTTAATTATGCATAAGTGACCAATTTGTAATTTTTGGAAAATAATGGGGGATTTAATTGTAATTTTCGGAAATTGTTAATTTTAGTGACTAAATTGGAAAGCAATCTATACTTAGAATCCTTAGAGGTCCATAAACCCAATTTAATTTTTAATAATGATTTATTCACCAAAATGTTTTTTAATTAGTTTAATTAAAGATGATAATCATTTTCTCACTTAATTATCTTTTTTCTCTCATTTTCTCTCCATTTTCCTTCATCTATTTTCTTCAATTCCTTGCTAATTTTTTTTTTATCTTTTTCCACAAAGATTACTTCATTTTAATCATCTTTCCATTCTTTACAAAACCTAACCATCAATTTTATCAAATCAACACCAATTTGCAAGGAATCAAGAAGAGAAAACTTCATCTTTTTGGTGGATAGATCTCAAAAGTAATTTGCTGGATTTTAACTCTTTTTCTAAGGTTCTTTATTAAAATTCCCAAGTATTAGCTTGCTAATCTTTAAATGAAACTTGATTTTTATGTTTTCAATGCTAGATCTAATGATTTTATGAATGTTTTTGTGAAATCTTTTTAGATCTCATTCAATGCTGTAATTAGATGAATTTAATTGTGTTATTAATTCAATTAAATGATTAATTGAGTCTTCAATTGATGGAACATTAATTTAATCCCGGAATAATACAATCAGTGTTGTTTTAAGGTAATTTTCGATTGTTTTAGGGGCTATTTTAGATATTTTAATGTTGCTGGAGGTATAAGGATGGTTTAGATGTGTTTTTGTTTCATAATTGAAGTGGATTAGATGTTGGAATCATTAGGTTTTGGGCTGATGTTGTTCGGATGCGTTTCGGCTTAGTTTTCGATCTTTTCGGCTAAGTTTTCGGTAATTTTGTGGAGGTTTGATGTGGCTGCTGGTTTGAGCATGTTTTTAATGATGTAGAGGTAGTGCAAGAAGGTGCATAAGTGGCTGGTGCATTGGTGTTACCATCGGAGCATCGACGAAGGCTCATTTTGCTTGTCGGTGAGTGTTTTTCGGACTTAAAGCGAATCGTATTGGTACGACTCTGATTTGGGGACTATGGAAGAGTGTGAAAACTTTCAATAGTTTAAGATTAAGTGAAGTAAATGT
The DNA here is from genome assembly GCA_035048815.1 of Abelmoschus esculentus. Taxonomy (NCBI): domain Eukaryota; kingdom Viridiplantae; phylum Streptophyta; class Magnoliopsida; order Malvales; family Malvaceae; genus Abelmoschus; species Abelmoschus esculentus. The sequence goes on along the minus strand of JAUCBN010000016.1, from coordinate 11,724,490 downwards.
TTTTGATATATTAACATGAGCTTCGGCTACATTCGGTAAAGATATTGATGTTGGTAATGCAATGAGATTTTTGGAAATGCATAAACATGATTTTGAATTTGTGCATGCATGAGATAATTGCTGAAAATGCATGGTTTAAAAAGATATACATTGTTAAGGAAAACATGGAAAATGAATTTGGAATATATGTGGTTATTTGCCTTCAAATTAAAGGTGCCATTGGGCATGACTTTCGGTTCATTTGTTGAGCACATTATGGATGCATTATGAGCTGAAAATGAATTGGAATACTATGTGGTTATTTGCCTTGAAATTGATGGTGCCATTGGGCATGACATTTGGTTCATTTGTGAACATATTATGTATGCATTATGAGCAACAAATTATCATTCACATTTGATTATGATATTGGCTTAGTGACACTAACTTTAGATTTGAATACAAATGACATATCATTAGGATTATCTTAAGTGCACTATAAACATTATTGAGAATAAAGAATATTGCCTACACGTAACAAGGGTGACTTTGTGTCCAATCGTGCGTGGTAGAGCCGCCTATACGTAACAAGGGTAACTATGTGTCCAATCGTGCGTGGTAGTGCTATAATAGTGACTTCGTGTCATGTCAATGATGACTTCGTATCATGTCAATGGTGACTTGGTGTCATGTCAACGGTGACTTGGTGTCATGACGAGACTAATGGTCTCTAACAATGAATCCGTGTATTCGGTGAACTTAAGGTTCACAATAAGTGATCACTAGAAGTCAATATGCATACATGGATTAAAAGAGAACATTGTGCATCATTCATGAAATGTGTTGATAAGGTTGAACATACTCAAGAAAGTGATTTGATGTTATAGACATGGACGTGGAATGTTAAGAATGCATGTTTTTAATAATGCATTGCAAACTATGGTTTCTTTATGGTTTTAAATAGATGCATTGATGATCTTGTGTAGAGCTTCCTTACTAAGCATGTTTGCTTAAGCTCTCTTTTCATTCTTGCAGAAAAATAAAGGCACTCGGGACTACATTCAGAGCAAGGAAACCAAGGGGAATGGTTACTTCAAATTCGGTATGTTTTGACAAATAAGTTGGGGCTTGGCAATGTGTAAACCCAACCTATGTGAGGAGTGTGAACTTGACTTTGGTTTATATTGAAATAAGACCTATGTTGCTTGATTGTTAATTGATAAACTATGGTGATGTTTGGATTGTTGAAGCATGTACTTGCATGGTCGTTATGTTTTTAATCATGTTCTAGGTAGCATGCCTATAGTTTGCTTGATGTTCTTGACGTTGATAATCATGTGTTATATGTTGCTATTTATGCTTAGGATTAATGCATATAGTTAATAGAGATTGACGGTTGTGTTTGAGCCGATGATGTTCACTTAGTGTGGTGGAATTTTTAGGTTTCAGACCTAAAGTTTCGAAACCTTAGGGAAGGTTTCGAAACCTTTGCCAAACAGTTACTAGAGTTAATGTTATAATAAGCATAAATGTTTTATAACAATTGTTTACAAGGTTTGAATTTATAAACAAATAGTATTATAAAATATTTTATTATTAAATATGAGGGAGAAATTAGTTTGAATTTATCACAAATAACCTCCTTAGCATTATAAGCGTTAAGGTTTTCTTATTCTCAAATATTTTAATATTATGTACGTACATAATTTCTTATGCATGTTTGAGTTTATATTTGAGATTTATTATCTCAACCAAAGTTGATTTTTATGATATTTAAATGTGTTTAAAGTGACATGATGAGTAATGTTTTTAAAAGTTTATATCTTGAAAATGTTAATAAATAAAAATCATGGTGGTTGATATGTGATAATAGGTGAATTTTAAACACCTTTTAATATGGGTATATTATCCTTTTTAAATATAATAATGCCACTTAAAGTTTTTTTAATGCTATTGTCACGGACCGCACCACAGGGCCCGAGACAAAAGTACAATAGGATGCTACAAAGGCCCACAAGAGCTTTTTAGGTATCTCAATACCCACTCCAGCACCCCAGGGGCCCAATTTCGAGTTTTGCCCAACACTTGGGGAGGAAGAGCCTTTTTCATCAGATTTGTCAAGTTTATCACCTTAAGCCTTATCCTTATCTCTTAGCCTTGTAAATATGGAATGTAGCTTAGAATAAGAGATTTAGTTATAAGGTTGAATCCCAACCATTGATGTACTATTTTCTTAAATATTGGATGTAGGGGCTCTATCTATAAATAGAGTCCTTTCCCCACCTCATTTGACACACTTCTTCTTTGAGGAATAAACAATATTCGCTCATATTCTCTCTTGCTCTCTTTTCCTTTCAAAGTTCTTTTGTTTTCGCAGAGATCTTAGCACTCTAGCTTTGATCTTTTTAGGCTTACTTAGGCGTTGCATCGAGTGAGAGCGCCTAAGGCCGCACGTTTTTAAGTAGAATAGTTCTACGGACGTAACAAGTAGTATTAAAGCAAAGTTCCGAGCACCTGTGATCAAGAGTTCTACGGATGTGACAAGTAGTATCAGACCGCAAACTTTAACCAAAGTCTCGGCAATTGATCGTCAAACTCGTGCGACTGCTACCCTCAGGAAGAAGCGTGAGAGTTCAAGGGACATCATTTCATCCTTGGACAAAAGGGTCACCAAGATTGAGAACTCAATTGTTGAGATCAAGGGGACCCGTGGCGAAGTCGACGAACGCTTTGAGAAGGTGGATTCCATGAAGGATGAAATCATAAAATATGTTTAGGAGAATCTTGATGGCCTATACGAGATGTTGAACGACCAAGACAACTCCATCAAAGATCTTGTTGAGAAAATGGTGGAGATGGTGGAGATCAAGAAGCTCAATACCGAGCTCCAGATCTACAAGAACACCTTGGTTAATGGTGTGGTGGCTGAAGCAACCATGGTTAAGACCAAGATCGACGCCCCTAAGCCCAAGCCGTTTAAGGGGACTAGATTTTCTCAGGAAGTTGAGAACTTCATATGGGGGCTTGAGGCATATTTCAAGGCAATGCGTATCGAGGGCGATATTAAGAAGGTAACAACTGCTTCCATCTATCTGACTAATATCGCTCTGCTATGATGGTGACGTAGGTGCTCCGACGAGAAGCGTGGAGGCATTGTTGTTGGAACATTGGCTGAGTTCCAAGCAGAAATGAAGGAAAAATTTTACCCTGTCAATTCCGAGAAGGAGGCAAGATTGAAGCTTCGAGGACTTAAACATACTGGAACCCTCCATGATTATGTTCGGGAATTCAATGAACTTGAACTTCAAATCCCAGATTTTTCTGAGAATGACGCATTTTTCTAGTTCATGGATGGGTTAAAGCCGTGGGAAAATACTGAGTTAGAAATGAGAGATGTGAAGGAACTCTCCAAAGCTATCGCCATTGCAGAATCATTGAAGGAACATAGCACCAACAAAAGTGAGTCGACCAAACCAAAGTCAAAGTATCAAGCATACCGAAGCATGATGGGGGATACAAGCCTAATAGTGATGGTAACCCATGCAATTACAAGAAGTTAGGAATTAAGTGCTACGAGTGTGGGGGTGATCATATCAAAGCAAACTGCCCACAAATAAAAAAGGTTGTTGTCATCCAAGATAAGGAAGAGGAGACCCTCAAGCTTGGCTCCATATTTAGCTACATGGAGGTCAAGAAGGGTTCCAAGAAGAAGAGGCTGATGTTCGTGGACATCACCATCGCAGGCCAAAAGTTGAGGCACTAGTGGACACTGGTGCCTCTAAGTTGTTCATGTCTGAACAAGCTGCAAGGAAGTTTGACCTTCAGGTTGAGAAGGCAAGTGGTTTTATCAAAACTGTCAATTCCGTGGAGGCTTCGATTGTATGAATAACAAAAGTAGTAAAACTTAACATTGGGGGCTGGTTTGGTAGGGAAAACATCAAGGTAATCCCACTTGATGATTTTGACTTTGTCATTGGAATTAGTTTCCTTAACAAGATTAAGGCACTTGATGCATCATTTGTCGATTATCTATGCATATTGGACTCGAGGGGTCAATTCATTGTTTCGGTCAATCGAGAAGCTGAAGTTAGAGCGAAGATGATCTCAGCCATCCAATTCAGATGAAAGGTGCACAAGGAGGTACCAACTTATGTTGCAACGTTGGTGACCAAAGAACCAACCGTGTCGAAGAATGTTCCAGCGGAAGTGGAACAAGTTTTGGCATAATTACGTGATGTGATACCTGCCGAATTGCTAAAGACTCTTTCACCGAAGAGGGAGATTGATCATAAGATTGATCTTTTGCCAAACACAGAGCCCCCCGCTAGAGCCCCCCGCTAGAGCCCCTTACCAAATGGCCCCGCCCGAGTTAGAGGAGTTACGCAGATAGTTGAAGGAACTCCTCGATGCTGGTTATGTACGACCGTCAAAGGCACCCTATGGTGTACCAGTGCTCTTATAGAAGAAACATGATGGGTCACTTCGGATGTTCATCGATTATCGGGCTCTGAATAAGCTCATAATAAAGAACAAGTACCCGATCCCACTTATTGTAGACTTGTTCGATCAGCTTGGTGGTGCAAAATGGTTCACCAAGTTGGATTTATGGACCGAATATTGGCAAGTGAGGATTATAGAAGGATATGAACCGAATACTGCTTGTATTACGCGCTACGGTTCATATGAATTTTTGGTGATGCCTTTCGGCCTCACAAATGCTCCCGTCACCTTCTACACTTTGATGAATAAGGTACTACAACCCTTCCTTGATTAGTTCGTTGTAGTTTAGCTGAATGATATTGTCATTTACAGTAAGAGCCTTGGAGAGCATGTGGAACACTTGAGGCAAGTGTTCAAGGCCTTGCGTGAAAACGAGCTCTACGTCAAAGAGGAAAAGTGCTCATTTTCCCAGATGAAGGTCCCTTTTCTAGGCCACGTAGTTGGAGGTGGCAGAATCCGGATGGATGGGGCCAAGGTTCGAGCTATCAAATATTGGGAGCCGCCAACAAAGGTAAATGAGTTGCGTTCCTTCCCGAGGCTTACCAATTTTTACCAGAAATTTGTCAAAGGCTACTCCAATATCGTCGCACCCTTGAACGAGTTATTGAAGAAAGAAAAGGTGTGAGATTGGAGCACTGAGTGTCAGACAACCTTTGATGGACTGAAGAAGGCCATGGCGTGTGAACCAGTTTTGGTGTTTCCACATTACACCAAGCCATTCGAGATATACACCGATGCGTCAGATGTTGCCATTGGTGGGGTCCTTATGCAAGAAGGACATTTGGTTACATATGAGAGCAAGAAGCTCAATAAGACCGAGAGGAGATACACGGTCCATGAGAAGGAAATGATAGATGTCGTGCATTGTTTGCGCACTTGGCGACATCATATTCTTGGGTCCAGGTTTATGTTTTACACTGATAATGTTTCCAATAGTTATTTTCTCACCCAAAACAAATTGTCTCCGAAGCAGGCACGTTGGCATGAATTTCTTGCATAATTTGACTTTTCTTTGGAGTACAAGCCAGGGAAAGTGACACCGTTCCTGATGCCTTAAGCCAAAGGTATAACATCGAGTCTATGAGTTTATCGAAGGGATAATTGTTCGAGCACATCAAAGATGGGTTATCACATGACCCAACAACTAAGATGTTGATCGACTATGCCAAAGAAGGGAAAACTGGGAGGTTTTGGATCGAGGGAGACATGCTTTACACCCAAGGACACCGCCTCTGCGTGTCTCATTTTTTGGAATTATGCAAAGATCTCATGAAAGAATGCCATGATTCCAAATGAGCTAGCTATCTGGGGATAAACTAGACGATGGCCCTGATTTCTGAACACTACTATTGGCCGCGCATCGACGAAGATGTCAAAGCCTATGTGAGAACTTGTCTTGTGTGCCAACAAGATAAGATGAAGATGAAGAAACCTGTGGGATTGCTGCAACCTTTGCCCATTATCGAGAGACCATTGGAAAATGTTTCCATGGATTTTATTGTTGGTTTGCCCAATACTAACGGACTGTCAAACATTATGGTTATTGTTGACAGGTTTTCTAAGTATGCGGTATTTTTTTCAGCATCAAAGGTCTATCCATCCAAGGAGGCTGCTCGTCTTTTCCTCATGCATGTTGTGAAGTACTTTGTGGTGCCAAAGACAATTTTTAGTGATCGAGGCACGCGGTTCACTGGGAAATTTTGGATAGAGTTGTTCAAACTTTTGGGGTGGAGTTTGAAATTTTCAACGAGTGTTCTTCCACAGACCGACAGACAAACCGAGCGAGTGAATGCACTCTTGGAGATCTACCTGGGGCACTATGTGAGTGTCACACAACGCTACTGGTCGAAGCTGTTAGATGTGGCCCAGTTTTTTACAACTTGCAGCGGAGCGAGGCAACAAACTAGAGTTCATTCGAGATTATTAATGGGCGACAAACGTTTACACCTAGCACGGTTGGCATCAAGTATAAGGGGCCTAATCCAACAGCTCATGAATTTGCCAAGGAGTGGCAAGACCATCAGGACTTAGCTCAAGCTTGTTTACACAATGCGGGGAAATGGACCAAGAAGTGGGCCGACACGAAGCGGGGGACGTGAATTTCCAAGTTAGGGATCTAGTCCTTGCCAAGTTGACTGAGATCCTACGTAACCCAACAGTGCACAAAGGGCTTGTGCGGAGATATGAGGGTTCTTTCAAAGTTCTGAAACGGGTAGGCACTATGGCCTACAAAATCGAGTTGTCATCGACCATTCGAGCTCATCCAATGTTCCATGTCAGTTTGCTCAAGCCATACCACCAAGATGAGTTAGATCCGGATAATGAGGTACAAGACATCCAATCACAAAGAATCATTTGTAAGCCAGGGCACCAACCAAGACACGAGTATCTCGTTCTTTGGAAGAGTCTCCATTATAGCGAAGGTAGTTGGGAGCTTGCCGAGGATCTTTGGCAGTTCAAAGACCAGATGGAAAAGTATTATTCTAGTCGAATGACGAGGGTGTCACTAGTTTCAGTAGGGGAGAATGTCACAGATCGCACCACAGGGCCCGAGACAAACTCACAACAGGATGCTAAAAAGGCCCTCTAGATCTTTTTAGGTATATCAACACTTGGGGATAAAGAGCCTTTTCCATTAGATTTGACAAGTTTATCACCTTAAGTCTTATCCTTATCTCTTAGCCTTGTAACTATGGAATATAGTTTAGAATGACGTATTTAGTGATAAGGTTGAATCCCAACCATTGATGTACTCTTTTCTTAGCCATTGGATGTAAGGGGCTCTAATGATAAATAGAGAGGCCTTTCCCCACCTCATTTAACACACTTTTTCTTTGAGGAATAAACAACATTCACTCATATTCTCTCTTGCTCTCTTTTCCTTTCAAAGTTCTTTTGTTTCCGTAGAGATTTTAGCCCTCTAAGCTTTGATCTTTTTAAGCTTACTTAGGCGTTGTATCGAGTGAGAGCGTCTAAGGCCGCACGTTCTTAAGTAGAAGAGTTCTACGGACGTGACACTATATTATGGCTATTAGCATTTTCAATATATTTTAAATTCCATCAGTACCTTGGACAAAGGCTATATTTGTAACTTATGAAGGTTTCAAATTCTTAAAGTGATATTAAATGACTATTTAATAATTTTAATTGTGAATAGCTATTAAAGGTTAAATTATTTGTATTTATTAGTCTTTAGTTTAAAACGGTATAATATTAAATGGTTAAAATCTCTATAATAAGGTGATTTCATGTCAATGCTAAATGCTATTATTTTTCCTTTTGTGTTGGATAGATATTTTTTAGTGTTGAAGCTATAGAGAAATTACCATTTAAATAGATTGGAATTATTTCATTAACCGTGTGATTTGGTAGGTTAATATTGAATTAATATGCCATCAAGAGGTTTAATCTTTTACTTTAGCAATAAATTGCATTTGCAAGCTTGTTATTGTATTGGTTAAATTAATCGTTTGATGTTGAGATATTTAATTCATGAATAAAGTGGCAGTGACTGAAAGAATCAAAATTCATTTGGAGAAGATGAACATAGATTGTTGATTCATGTGATGTGATTTTCACGAAAAGTTCTAGACTATTTCTGATTAAAGATGATGATGCAAAGATTAAAGTTGTAGGCATGATGAGAATAAGCAAGTCTATTTGGAAGTATGAATCTACGCACATGGTCAGATAATTTAGATTTGTTACCTGTCAATTCATACGTTATCACATGAATTTATATCGTGCCTTTAAAATTAGTCTTAACTCAGTGATCATGTTTTAAACTAATGTGAAGGTTAAGGCTCGAATGAATAACTATTTTAAATAGTGAGCCTTACATTAAATTTTCTTAGTAAGATACTGATGTGAATAAAAGTATCAAGCATATTTTTTAGAGACCATAATTAAAGAAAGAGAAAAATTCATAGATGACTTATCAAAAAGCATTATGAAAATGTATGTCTAGGATTGGTTTTATGAAAGACCTGGTATTTAAGCGTGCCTAGTGCAACACCTCTCTTTCATGATAACCTACCTGGTGCATTGTTCTTTAATGTGCTCACTTTATAAAAATACTATGACAGATAAGATCTCTTTAAACTTAGTATAAAAGTTAAAAGAATAGAGATTAATTTAGTTGAGTAGAATACCAAATTTAGTCATGGTAAATAAAGTATATGATGGTCTCTTCGAAACTAACAAGTTAAATAAGAAAATGATAGACATTAGTTCTACTAAAAAATTATTGTAGCTATTAAATTTCTTTAAGCTCTTATCTTAAGTAGAAGAAAAGAAAGAGATAGTCTATCTTACGAGTTGTGCTGAAATCTCTTGTAACAAACTTGAGATAATTTTCCTGTGAGAAAAAAGTTGAAAACTCCTAGTAAACTTTTATATAATATTCCTAATTCCTTAAACACTTTTAAGAGAAATTAGTAAAAATATAATTCCTTTGAATAAGAAAAGGTCATGAATGACTACTGATGAAATATAAGGAATTTTATAATTGTTTGAGATTATGTATGTTAATCGAAATGATTAGCAACTTCTCAAAACTTTAAAAATATAATTATGTGTAAACAAGTTTTGAGTTTGTTAAAAGTATAGTTTTATGGTTAAAACTCATAGAAAACTTACTCTAACATAAATTGAGTATTTGTTTACACGATTTTCCAAGATACTTATGGATTTATTTCTATATTTGAATGTTAGAAATGTAAGGGTGTCTTAAAGTGATGATTAAATTCAGAGAAGAACCTAGTAGATCCGCTTACCAAAAGATAAAGACGGAAATTAGTTCTTGGTTCGTCGAGGGATGGGTTTAAAGCCCATTGGTTGAGGAATTCATGGTGGATACCCAACTTAGTTATCTAAGTTCAATGTGGTCAAACGAAACCATGAAGATTACTCATAGTATACATTTTTACGACCTATCCCTATGATGAACAATGTACATGACAGGTTGAGTTTTATTACTCTTAATAAATTTATAGCCCAAGTTTTGGGTGATCTTAGTGAGAAAGACTTGATGAATTTACCGATTTTAGTTGAATAATTACTTTTAAAAAGTTTATAGCCTAGTTGAGTGGTTAGTTCTATCGCGAAGGACTAAAATAAACTTGCCGACTGAAAGGATGAGTTTTCTTAAAACTCTTAATGAATTCAACCCTAAGAGTTGGGTTGTTCTATTGAGAAAATGATGGAGGCTATGGAGTCCTTATTAAATTCCACCTTTTTCAGATTGTAATATTTAAGATATCGATCCTACAAGGATTGAGTCGATTCTACTACTTCTTATAACTGCACTTAAGAAATTAAAACACAAATAATTGGCTTGGTTTAATTGCATTAACTAAACTATATTAATTTATAGAAAGATAATATTGAAAAGAATAAGATTAGATTGAATGCTTTGTAGAGGGGAATCCAGTTATATTGTTAATCCACTTCTTAATGCAATGTGTTGAACTACCTCCTCGGCGGATTGCACAAAGAGTCGCCGTAGCTGCCTGGGCGGGGTTATGCCTTGTCGACAGTTCAACTTTCCATAGTTCGATAGAGCAACCTTATATGTTCCTTCCTTATCCCTAAGCGAAGGAAACTGTTGAAATCCATGTTTCTTGATGATACCTCCTAGCGTTAATCAAGGGTAGATCATAACCTCACATACGTTTTGTTAGTCACTGAAATCCGACTCGGATTAGTCAATTCACGTGAGTAAAGACCGTATTCTCTCGTATCATGAGCCTAACTCTCCCGATATTAGACAAATGGATATTTCTTCACATACTTATCATCTCGAACTCATATGCAAAGAAAGTTAAGTACCCAAAAAGAATAAACTATGCAATAAGTTTTGCATTAATAAATATCAATAACAATGTAACTTTCCTCTCCATCTACTCAACAACAATCTAAACCTCCAAGGAAGTTTAGAACATATTATGGTCGGCGACTAAGGATAAGTTATGTGTGTAAACCGACTTCTTCTCTCTTAAACCTAAATCTAATAAGTACTTTATATAGGCTAAGTCCTAAGTTGATCTTTCTATGCAAGGAAAGAGTTCTAAACAGAAGAGAAATCTAATTCCTAATTAAATTTTATTAAATAAATTGTCTCTTCACGCGGTTTGGCTTTGGGATCAACTTCCTAACTAAGTTGTCTTCTTTCTTTTACTCTTTGTCTTTCGGTATCTTTCCCTTTTCCTGTTGAGCATCTCTTGTCATCTTTCTACATTGCCGCGGTAGTCTTCAGAACGCTGTCGTGGCGGATGCATCATTTGCAATTCAGCATCTATTTTCTTCTTTGGCTCTTTCTGTGATCTAGTTTCCTTTCTAAGAAAGAAAACTATCAAACATATCTGTTTTATGCCAAATAATGGATAAATTCATAATAATAGTATTCAGATACTAAGATGTGGAAAATAATCATAAATATCTATTATTGCATTTAATTTTGTCTTTATTAGTAATAATTGAGTGGAGAGATAATGTGAAAATAGAGGAGTTTTAGGCACTCATCACACCCCTAAACTCAAACTATTTTTTGTCCTCAAGTAATGCAAAATATACTTTTAAGTAGGGAATTTTAAAGCGATATATCATCCTGCCTACCGCGGCAGAATTCCTTTCTTAACTCGGCCTCTTCTTAGTTCTAGAAATTCCTCGGAACTGGACTATAAGTTTTAGTGTGTGTGTGCGTAGCTGTGTGTCCTCAAGACTTTCGATTAAGATTTCTTAATTCTTTTTCTTTCATTCTCCCTGAATTTGATGTATAATTATATATTGCTATATAGTTATGCTTGCTTGAGCCAGTTATGGGCACCTTAAGTATTTTAGTATATTCTCACTAGAGCCAGTGATAGGCACCTCTAATAAGTGAGAGAATTCTAAGTCCTAGAGCCAGTCATGGGCACCTCTATGGACTAACTAGAGCCGGTAATAGGCACCTCTAGTTTGAAATCTAAGCCTAAATCCTTATTGCTTTTCAAAGAAAAGAACTTTTAAAATCAACTAAGACTAGCAGTGTTTTAAGATGTTTTCAAGCTCATAGTCTAATCCTAAGTACTAATCCTTGCAAACCCTTCGTAATTCAAGTCTGGTGAATGGTTTAGACTGCGGCGGCGGCTGGAGAATATATCACTGCTGAGGCGGTTCCAATAAAATTCAACAAACTTTTAAATAAAATTTCCAGTAATACTTAAGTAACTATGACCGGATTTAAAGCATTAATGAGATATTTCGATTACTTTCATATATTGCATTTATATATTATAAAATAGACAAATGCTCCCCCAAACTCAAGGGATGCATTTTCCTCAATGCATGTACATGGGCATAATCGAAAATAGATGAAAAGAAAAAAGAAAATAAAGAAAACTACTGCCCTTAAAACGATATGGATGATTTAAATGAATCCTCAGAATCACTATCGATTATCAACTTTTGATGAATGTTCAGTGTCTGTTGGGCAGTTGGCTTCGGCGATTGTTGGGTTTGTTGCCTTTGGCGGGCTCACCATCGGCTTCTTGACAGATTGGTGTGTCTGGACCCAGATAGGAGTTGGGTCTCGTGGCTGCTCCTCTTTTGGATATAGGTTGATTGGGGAGGAAGAGGTTGCCTTTCTCTTCTGCCCTCCTTGTGTTGTTTTGGGAGAAATATTCTCCTTTATGGTTTGCATGAAGTATTTCTTGTCATCTAGTAAGCTGTTCCAATCTAATGAACTAGAATCTGCTGGTGAGACAACTTTTTGAATAGAGTTTGTCTTCTTTGCTGTAGCTTCTGAGATGGCGGAGAATGGTTTTGTTGCGGTAGCCTCAATAGTAGCTACAAGAGATATGGGTACTGTGGCGGAGGCAATATTTGTTTGGAAAGGAGCAAATGGATACTGTTGTGGGGTTGAGATATCTATGTTGAATTCTGGGAAGATCGTTTCGCATGTCAAAATTTCATTTGTGATTGTGGCTATTATGGCATTGTTGAATTCTTTGACATAATTCATGAATGTCAGTTGCCTCCTCTCTATCTGTAGCAGAGTGTTTATGATATCTCCTGGTGTTGGGGTGGCTTCTTCTTCTACGTCTGCTGGATGTGCAGTGTTGACAGATTCTGTGGCGGGAGGAATGAATGCTTATGAGATAACTTCTTCTACTTATATTCTTTTGATGTATACATCTTTGGTCCACCCATTTCGCTCCAGTGTGTATGTATCGAATGGCATCGTTGGTACACTTTCTAGCTTGGCCAAGGTAGTTATTAAGCATGGAAAAATGATTATACCTTTGTCTTTGGTTGCGCATTCAAAGATTTACTCACTGATGATACGGCCTACGTCTATCCTTCGATTATGGATGATTGAATGGATTAGTGCTAGGTGTGGTCGATCTACTGTCTGATTATGAGATGTTACCAGTAGATTTCTTTTTACAAATGTGTTCCACAATTTGGCTTCTGGTTTTAAATCTTTACGGCTAATAGAACCACGATGCTTTCTTGTATTCCATTCGGTTCCAGGCATATAGAGTTATGCTTTCATTGCTTCGTAATCCTCTGCCATCAAGGCGGCTTTGAACGCAGCATGTTCATCAGTTTCGATGTCAAGGACGAAGTAGGCATTGATAACAACGTCTTCTATAAGTATTGCTCTTCCCCTGAGGTAGGTGTATGGATTTTTCGCCACTGATCTGTGTGCGTAGAATTCTCGTACTCATTCAATGTTTACTGTTGGAGGTTGTTTTGCAAACATTTGTCATCTCTAGAAGGTGATCTTAGATAGAATGAATTTGTCTAACCCGAGATCATCATCACCTGTGTAGTAGAAACCTTGTTCCTCTCATATCCGTCGATTTTAGAAAAGACGATGGTATTCGTGCTCGACTTCTGGTGTGGAGAATCATTTAAATCTTACTGCTCTAGCCGCGTTTTATGGTTGATTTGCCATTGGGGTTTTGGGGTTGTAGAGTAGAAGAATGTTGAAGATAGATTGAAGGATAAGAGATGGTTACCCCTTGCCTTTGTATTTAACGAAGTGAAATGGCGCGGCGATTGAGGGAGCAAGCATAATTAATGCCTGCTAGCGTGCATGCGATGCTTCTACAGCTGGTGTTCGTTGGCAGTGGAAACGATATAATTTTTAACGGGTGGTAAATTTTTTTTTGCCTAGAGTTTGGGTCGTATTTTGGGCTTGGTCATCTTTATTTCTCTATTGGACCTAAAAACTAAATAATAAAAGATGTGATAAATTAAAATTTAAAACTAAATTTTGGGAGTTAAAATCTGAATCCTAAACTAAAAATAATTTTCTAATTCCTAAGACTAAATTAGAAACTAATAAATTGAAAAATTAAGTTATTACAGAAGTGCAATAAATTGTCTTCAACAGTGACCATCTTTCCCTTTTTGTCTGGAGAAGAAGCTGATGTTCCAGTTGTTGTCTCCTCATCTAGTGGTTTCTTTCGAATGTACTGTTGTTCAAGGGGCGTGCTGCCTCGGTAGAGGTTGCCTTGATAGATATTGTTCAGGCAATATGTTTCTGGATTGAAATTGAATTCAGTTTTAACTTCAATTCTTTTGCATTCATCTGGTTCATCCTGATTCCTTAGATTTTTAAATACATTGATCTTTACTTGTTGATCATTGAACCTTATGATCAATTCTTCTTTCTCACAGTTGATCAATGTTCTTCCTGTGGCTAGGAAATGCCTTCCTAATATGATCGGAGATGCTCATCTGCTTCACAATCAAGAATTAAGAAGTCAGCTGAGAAAATAAATTTATCCATCTTTACCAGAATATCTTCAATTTTTCCTTCAGGTTGTACGTAAGAGCAGTCTGCCAGCTGCAACATAACTGTTGTTGGTTTTGCTTTCCCGATGCATAGCTTTTGAAATACTGACTTAGGCATGAGATTTATGCTAACGCCTAATTCACAAAGTGCTTTGCCCACGTATTGATCTCCGATAGCACATGGTATGGTGAAGCTATCAGGATCTTTTATTTTGGTGGTGGCCTTGTTATGCAGCATTGCTACATATCCTTCTGTTACGGCAACTGTTTCAAATTCTTCAATTTTTGTCCTTTTGGATATAATGTCCTTAAGAAATTTGGCGTAGTTGGGCATTTACTTAATTGTCTCCACTAAATATATATTTATGTGTACTTGTTTGAGTATATCTAGAAATTTCTTAAACTGGTACTCCTGCTTTTGCTGTTTTAACCTTTGTGGAAAAGATGGTGGTAGGCGCAAATCTTTGATCTTTTCATCTCACTAAAATCTGATCTGTGGTGCGGCTATGGTATCATCTGCTACGACAGTATTTCGGTAGTATTTATTGGTTCCTTTTCCTTAGATATATCGTTAGTAGATTCTTCAGGGACTACTGTTTCAGGGGTCTTACCTACTATTTGAGCATGTATTTCAGGGTCCTTCATTTGTAATTCACTTCTGGTCGATATGGCTTTACATTGTTCATGAGGACCAATTCTAGCGACTTCAGTATCGCTCGGGAGACCTCCTATGGCTCTGCTTTTCATCTTTTGTGCCATTTTTCCTACTGTGGTTTCCAGTGCCTTGAGAGCATCTTCGTTATTTTGTATTCTAATTTCTGTTCTGTCCATTAAAGTTTTAGCTCTTTGGATGAACTTGTTTGTATTTGCAATGTATGCACCAGTCTGGGCCATAAATGTTTGAAGAGTATTTTCCAAAGTTTGGACGTCTATTGTTTGTTGCGGAGGCGGTGCCTGCTGAGGCATCTGCTGCTAAGCAAATCTATTATTTTGCTAGAATCTTGTAGATTGCATTGGTTGCTGTTGCGTGTTAAGTGCATTATTTGGATTGCTCAATGAGAAATTAGGGTGTTTTCTCCATGATGGATTTTAGTTGTTGGACATATTGTTTTTATTAAAATTTCCAACATAGAAGGAAGATTCTGGATTGTGCAGGCATGCGTTCGAGTCATGATTGTCACCACATGTTTCGCAGAGAATTGTGACTGCTTTTACTTCTCGAACGTGATTTGGCTTTTGCAAATCTTTCACCATATTTGTCATGGCTGGTAGTTGGGCTAGAATGGAATCCGAAGAATCTGAATTTAACATGCCTCATCTATTTATGCCTCTTCTGGTGGTTGGATGTTGATTGTCGTTCTTTGCTAACCTATCCAGAATTTCTATACTGTCATGGGGTGGGCGGTCTAAGAGGGTGCCATTGGCGGAAGCGTCGAGCATCATCCTCGTAGGAGTGTTTACTGCATTGTAGAAGATGGATACTTGGGTCCACTCCGGAAGACCATGCATAGGGCATTTTTTGTATAACTCTTTGTATCTTTCCCATGCCTCATAGATTGATTCGTCTTCATCTTGCCTAAAGGATGTTATATCGTTTCTGAGTTTGTCGGTCATATTGGTATAACGGAATCTGGCAAGGAAGCTTCGACATAGTTCTGTCCATGAATTCAACGATCCCGGCTAGAGGTTATTTAACCATGCTTTTGCCCTATCCCTAAGTGAATAGGGAAATAATATCAGCTTAAGGATATTGACTGAGACTCCCGGCAGCTTAAACGAATTACAAATCTCCAAAAATGACTTAAGATGTTGTCGAGCATCTTTATTGGTTGAACCCCCAAACTGACCTAGGGTGTTGATCATGTTGAACATGACCGGTTTTTTTTGAAGTGTTCTGCCTCTATATTAGGCATCACAACAGAAAGAGTTAACCCATCTAAATCTTCCTCTAAATAGTCTCGAACAGTTCGAGCGCGTTCCTATCTTGGAATATTCACTGGATCAACTACTGCGAAGGCACCACAGTTGTCTTTCGCGGAGACGTTCATACCCACGTTGTTTTGTTGGCCAAGGTCTACATTCATTCCTAGGTGTACCCTTCGTTTTAGATCTTGTGTTGTTTTTACGATTTTTGGATCGTATGGGTATTGATCAATGGTAGGGTTAGACTTGGTCATGCACAAAACAACCCACGGATGTTAAACTAAAAACTAAATAAACTAAAAACTATAATATGTATAAATAGTTGGTAGTAAAATTGAGCACCAGTCCCCGACAACGGCGCCAAATCTGATGGAGGCTATGGATTCCTTATTAAATTTTACCTTTGTCAGATTGTAATATTTAAAATATCGATCCAACGAGGACTGAGTCGATTCTACTACTTCTTATAACTACACTTAAGAAATTAAAAACACAAATAATTGGTTTGTTTTAATTGCATTAACTAAACTATATTAATTTATAGAAAGATAATATTAAGAAGAATGAGGTTAGATTGAATGTTTTGTAGAGGGGAATCCAGTTATATTGCTAATCCACTTATTAATGTAATGTGTTGAACTGCCGCCTCGGCGGATCGCATAAAGGGTCACCGCAGCTGCCTAGACCGGGTTATGCCTTGTTGACAATTCAACTTTCCATAGTTCGATAGAGCATCCTTATATGTTCCTTCTTTATCCCTAAACGAAAGAAACTATTGAAATCTCCGTGTCTTGATGATACCTCCCGACGTTAATCAGAGGTAGATCACAACCTCACATGCGTCTTGTTAGTCGCTGAAATCTGACCCAAATTAGTCAATGCTAGTGAGAAAAGACCGTACTCTCTCATTTCATGAGCCTAACTCTCCCGATATTAGACAAATGGATATTTCTTCACATACTTATCATCTCGAGCTCATATGCAAAGAAAGTTAAGTACCCAAAAATAATAAATTATGAAATAAGTTTTACATTAATAAATATCAATAACAATGTAACCTTCCTCTCCACCTACTCCACAACAATCTAAACCTCCAAGGGAGTTTAGAACATATTGTGGTCGGTGGCTAAGGATAAGTTATGTGTGTAAACCGACTTCTTCTCTCTTAAACCTAAACCTAATAAGTGTCTTATATAGGCTAAGTCCTAAGTTGATCTTTCCATGCAAGGAAAGAGTTCTAAACAGAAGAGAAATCTAATTTCTAATTAAATTATATTAAATAAATCTTATTTCCTAAAATATCTTTTCTCGCGGTTTGGCTTTGGGCTCGACTTCCTAACTAAGTTGTCTTCTTTCTTTTACTTTTTGTCTTTCGGTATCTTTCCCTCTTCCTTTTGAGCATATCTTGTCTTCTTTTTACACTGCCGCGACAGTCTTCAGAACACTGCCATGGCGGATGCTTCTCTGCAATTCAACATCTATTTTTTTCTTTGGCTCTTTTTATGATCTAGTTTCCTATCTAAGAAATAAAACTATCAAACATATCTATTTTATGTCAAATAATAGATAAATTCATAATAATAGTATTCGGATGCTGAGATATAAAAAATAATCAGAAATATCTATTATTGTATTTAATTCTGTCTTTATTAGCAATAATTGAGTGGAGAAATGATGTGAAAATAGAGGACTTTTAGGCACTCATCAAAGAACTTATTGAATTCACCGATTAAAGAGGTTGAGTTTTTATTCTTAATGAATTCTTATCTTAGAGTTTGGGTGGTTCATTTTATAAATGAACTTGAAGAATTCACCTATTTATATGAAATAAACTATGTAAGTGAGAAGGACTAGCCACCTTCTATGAAAAATATTGGGTTGTTTTTCTAGTACACTTACTAGAATCTTGAGGAAAGATGGTTATATATATACATTCGTATACATACTTTGTAGACACATTGAGGACTTCGGTGGATGAAAGGGTTAGTTGTGTGTTATGAGTTCACTCCTATCTTAGAAAGTTCCAGATTCGTTCACTTATCTAAGAGAAGAATTACTCATTCCACTATGTAATAGTTCCAGATACGTTCACTAGTGCTTAAGCAACTAATCTCGTTATTGCTCCTCTCATGTTTTAACTTCAAGGCTCTCATAATTACGAAGGATTTTCTTTCGCATTAGTGGGGTAATGTTGGTAATACTCAATTTTGTAACCTTTGTTTTAAGGCTATTTAATTCTATTTTAAATAGAATTAAATTGTGCTTAAAAATAACTATTTTGTCATCACTATTTAGCCTATAAATAATGAGCATATTATCTCATTTGAAATATCCCTAAGCATATGTTTGCTTTAGAAACATTCTTTTTGGTTTTTTTAAGCCTATATTGAGTGTTGTTTTTGAGTTAAGAGAAGAACAATACCATTAGAGTTCGCTCCATCTTTCGGGTGTACAAAATTTGGAGAGCCGTGTTAACCTCAGGGGGCGTTTGTCCATTGTAGCGATTACACACATCGAGGCGAATTCGCTTCTAAGGTAGATGTCAATACCATAAATACGGTTTGATTTCGAATAATTATTTTATTATTCTCCAGTCAGTTCTAACGCCTCGTTTTGCAGTAATCTATTTTTCCAACATAATAGATTACTCGGACCTAGGCTATATACCTATACTAATGTAGGTTCTTTTGTCGTTTATTTTCGCATTATTGAAGGAACACCATTCTTCTTGAGTTTAATTTAATTTTGTTTTCGGGTTTTAAATTTCTTGTTAATTTTTGTATGGTTCACGAAACATATGTGGTATAAAGGATTTAATTAAATTATATAGCATAAAATTCTATAAGTTTTATATATTTTTGGATCTTTGTATAACTGAAACAAATTGTTTAAATTAACAGTCGGTTATTTGAGGATTATTCAAAAAAGTTAAGAAGTTAATTTAAGTTATAACCGACTGTTAATTTAAAAAATTCATTTCGGTCATACAACGATTTGAAAAAGTATAAAGCTTATAGAATTTTATACCGTAAAACAAATGACTCAAATTAACAATCAATTATGTGAAACTGATGACTGAAACGGATGCCTCATATTAACGATGTAACTTTAATTCTATAGCTATCTTTATGTGCACTCTTGCCAATCTAAGATATCAAAGTTTCAAAGACAGAAAGGAAAATGTTAGAACATCATAATTCATGAACCAAAACATTAGAAACAAATAAACAAGAAAACAAAATAATAGGATTAAATCTTTATATCATATAAAGATTGTATAAAAGTAGAAAAATCCCAGAGATTATACAAGTTCCTTTGATTAAAAATTATGGCTTATAATATATCTGATCTCTACAGAAAGTAAAATACTTACCAACTCTGTATATGAATCGTTTTCCCTTTCAACAATATGTTCCTCTTGATTTATATGTGTATATAATTACTCAAGAGAGTAGAGATTGGCGATTGTTCTCATCACCTGTACCTGGATGGTGAGGCACTTAAAGTAATGCGCAGTTTCGTCCAACAAGTTGCAGAAATCCATGGATTCACCGCCAGGAACAAGCTCTCGTAGCTCTTCCGCTTCAACACTCAGCCCAGCACCACCATGATCTTCCTTATTTTCTTTTCCATGGCTAGTTTTTTCGACGACGACGGAGGCTCGATGAGATGCCACCGACGATCTTCGGCCGAAAGAGGCTAACCGACGACGGCGTGATCGGGTTCGGAGCCTCCAAAGGGTTGCCCTACTCCAAATTCTCATCGACATGACCGAGTACGCCATGGACTTGTCGGCTGCAACCTTGATTCTTCGGTAACGTAGGAAGATCTCTTCGAGAGAAGAAGATGACGAGATGGAGAGGAAAAGTGAGGATGAAATACCCAATCACCAGATGACTGCGCACCCTTCCTTTCTCCCGCTGGGACTGGTGGGGACTTTTGTTTAACATTCTATTTCTATCATTTCCTCTCATTCAATAATATTGTTTTGTTCGGATTCTTGAATGTTAATTCCAATAACATCTTTCTAGGGTTAAAATATAAATTCTCTCACTAAAGTATACACTTATAAAATTATGTTAAAAGGACAAAATTCTTTTGAGCTTTAAATACGTTTTCACTTCTGTTATAAAATTTAGTTTAAATAGTAATTTGGTCTTTGTAAAAATAATAATTTTATCAAATAATAATTTTATTTTTATAAAAGTGAATATTTAAATTTATTAAATATATAATTAATTAGGGATCAAACTAAAGAAGAATGAGTTTGTATATTCAAAATTTTTGATCTAATAATAATTTATGTTTATATAAATTGAAATATTAGATAAAATATGTATTATCTTATGAATTTTAAATTTAAGTACTTAATAAACTTTTTTATTTTTTAAAATTATATTTTAGCTCATGTCAATGTTTAATCCCAATTACGTCCCTTATTATATCAATAATTACTGATATCGTGTTATTTATATTTATTTTCCTATAATATTTCTTATTTTTTATTTTGTAAAATATAATTATTAATATTTGATTAGATTAACTTAAATTAAATATTATATAATCCTATAATAGTGTAATCCACATCCACTCCACTCTATTTACTACCCATTTTAACCTAGCGAGATTTCTACCCAGGTTGCTAAACTTTTTAGTTGTTTGATTCGACGGGTATTAATGTTGGTGTTATGATCATTAATCACACACTAAATTTTCTCTCTGTTGGCCATTTCGGACAAATGTTATGGATGGGATTCAGCCATTGTGGTGAACACGGTGAAAATATATATGATTGTTTACGCAATGCAAAGATTTTTAAATTTTATATTTTCTGGACGTTAAATGAATAATATAATATGCGAAAGTTATCATTTTAAAAATAAAGAATTTTATGACATCAATTAGTTTTTATATTGGTTGTCGATCATGAGATTCTATGGTTTCACTTGTTTTGTTTTTTCAATCCTTAATAAATTTTTACGTTCTAATGGTACGATTTTCTTTACCTTTTAATAAATTTTTCTCTTTCATTTGACATGTTTTTTTTCTTTTATGTTTTGGTTTTTTATTAAATTTGAATCCGACGATGCCACAACCGATCAAGATGACGTTCTTTTAATTATATTATTGATCTCTTTATTTCAGACCCTCGAATTAGATTTAGATACACGACAGTGGCCGTGGCGATGGTCGAACTTTGCAATGGGGGCTAAGATTCTCACGTTTTCCACAGAGTTTTAGCTCTCATTTCTTTAGTTTCAAACAAAAGAGAAGGGAATGATTCGAATGGCCGGTTCTATCCTAAATTTTCATATACATATATGCCCACAGAAACGACATAGTTAAAGGCATAGTTGACTCGCGCGATGACCCAAATCTGGAGAGAATCCGCGTGTTTCGAAAAAAATGGGTTAATCATCTGTTTTTGTTTTGACATTTCGTTTTTTTGTCGTTGTTTAATCTCCTTTTTAGTCCCTTGAACTTGTTTCTTTGTTTCAATTTTGTCTTTTTCATTCGATTTTCTTTTAATTTCATTTGATTTTACCCTTGGACTTTATTTTCCTTTAATTTTGCACATTTTAATCCCATTTTATTTTCTATTATTGACTTTCGAACTGTAATTTTGTTTTTATCTAATTTTGGTCTCATGCACGTTGTCTTCCAGATTCGATTTTATCCCTCTTTATTTGTTTTTTTCTTTTTTCAAATCAGCTCAATTTTTTATTTATTCATATTTTGATCTCTGTATTATTACTGCATCATACATATTTATTTATTTTTCTTCATGTATCATTTGTTTATTCCTTGTAATGTAAGTATTTGTTATTATACATTATATCATAATGTATACATTTATATATTTTGTATGTTTATTGTTCAGATCTCAAAAGAGTAGAGAAAGAGAAACGATACTCTATGAGATTTTATTAATTCTCAACCGTAATATCTTTAAAGAAGACTGATCTATTTATACAGAAAAGAAAAACAATGAGTTAATGAAGAAATCATCTAACAAACTCCTAACGGTTTCTCATCCTCAACTACTCTTGAGCCAAAGTGATGCAGAACAAATACTTTTCTGCACTCACTCTTATAGTTTACAACTATTCAATACTAATATACTAATATTCACCCAGTAACCTTGTTGTCGATGAAGTTTTCAAAACCTTAATAAACCTGAAGCAGAAGAACAAAACCAATAACATGAAACCAAAAGACAGAGAATCATACCTGAAAACCCAGAAGCTTTAAGTAGGTACTACTGAGAGCTTGAGACGATGCCGATAAAAAAAAAGTACCGACAATAGTTTAGTTAGAACATATGTGACCTGCTCATATGCTGGAACCTCATTAACTGTTAATTGCTTCGTAGCTACACGCTAACGGATAAAATAAAGATCTAATTTAACATGTTTGAACTTCGAATGTAACACATTATTAAAAGAGACAGTCACAGCACTTGTGTTATCACACCATAAAGTAGGCACCCCTTCTATACAAACACCTAGTTCCTTAAGAAGAGATTATAACCATATCAATTCCGCAGCAGCACAAGCCACACTTTTATACTCAGCTTCGGCTGTAGATCGAACAACAATTGATTGCTTTCGAAAACTTCAGGATACAGGATTACTACAAAAGTAGATGCAATATCTTGTTGTTGACCTTCTATCGTCAACATCAATTTCTCAATTTGCATCAGCAAATACAACAAGAGTCATCCGAGAGTGAGACAAAAATTTGAAACCATAGTCGATAGTTCGTTGCAAATACCTCAAAATCTTTTTACAGCCTGCAAGTGACTTTCACAAAGATTATGTATAAACTGAGACTTTATTTACGGCAAAAACAAGTTCAGGTCGAGTGATGACTGTATACTGCAAAACACTCACAATGCTTTTATTTGTCTATATATGTTAGATTCTATATCATATATTTTATTACGTATATATTATGTTTTAATACATATTTTTTATTTGTTATCAGTATACATATGTTATTTTATTTTGTTTATATATCATGTCATTTACGTTTTACCTTGTATTATATTGTTATAAGTTTTATATTTTATTTTTTATACGTTGTTTATTCGTCATGCGTATATGTTATAATATTTAGATTTTTTTTATATTATCATATTTGTACCGTTATTTAATTATTCAATTCATTTATTTATTTGTTCTAACGTCGATCTTACGGTGACCCATCGCGGGAAAAATTTCGTATTACTTACGATCCTTATTTTATCGTATTTAATTTTTCATAATTTATTTTTCTTAGCATTTATTTTATTGTAATTTAATTTATGCACTTTTATTTTTCTTACTTATTTATTTATTTGTATATCCGATTTCCTTCTTTGTATGTATATATTCATCTCATGTGACACATTAATTTAATCAATAACTTTAAATACGGTATCTCAATATTCGGTCGTAAACGAGGCCGGTATCAATCGTAGTAGTGGTGATTTGCACACTTACCTTCGAATATTGATGCCTTTAAAATCTATTTGCATTCTTAAACAGATAATGAATTAATAAAAATTAAAACTTGCAAATTTTCAATTCGGACAATATATTCGATTAGGTATTAATTTTGGATGGTCTGGGATATTAATTATATCCCATATGTAATCGACTTCTAAACTCATTTTTTTAGAATCTTTAGTTCAACGGTGTCCGGCCTATCAAATTGGCTGGTGACGACTTCCGTCTTTTTCTAAATAAAACTCCATTTTTATTTGAAAATAAACCCAAATTATTTTATTCTCAAACCTTATTTTTTTAAAAATACTTTTAAACCCTAATTTTTAAAAAAAGTTTTTTTCCCTTAAAATTCCCAATTTTCCATTTCAACATAATTTTGAGCCTTCATTAATTAAACCCTAATTTTTAATAAATCTCCAATTTTTTAATTTTGATCTCTAATTTTGTAAAACCTGTCTCAAATTCCAAAATTTTCAAATAAGCCCTAATTTCAACAACAAATAAAGTTTTTAACGAACCACGACTTTTTACCACCGTATTTTTATAATCATTTCATTTTTAAACCAAAACCTTTGCTTATAACTTTCTAAAAAAGCGTCTGTTACACTTATTTATCATCGTCGAATTTGGTGATGTTTGTATTTTTTTTATTTCGATTCTTTAAATTAATTTTTTACCTTTTTTCTTATTTGATCCTCTTATGATCTTATAATGTTAGTTTTATTTATTAGATATATGTCTGAATTTTGATATTTTATTTATTAGATATATGTCTGAATTTTGATGTTTTATTTATCAAATTGTCATTGTATTAATTTTAAATATATCTTTTATTTAATAAAATTAATATATTTTTATTATAAAAATCTCAACTTTCAATTTCACCTGAAGTTTAAAAAAGAATATGTACAAATGAATCCTAACCTTCGTACAGAGAGGACATGGACTGATGTGATGCGTGAGTGAGCAATTAAGGTTTGGGATGTCTGCATTCGTTCCAGATCCCATTGAATGTACGGAAGGTGATTCGTCGTATGGTCGTCCGTTTCTTCGCTCACTCTATCCATTATTAGATCCTATGAAAATCGTCCATTTTGTCCCCATCTATCCATCCATCAAAAATAATTTTATTTATTTTACAAAGAATGTTTGCCCATTCATAAACAGTGTTCTACTATGTTGGTAGTTAGAAAAACGTCATACTGTTATCAGTATTTTATCAAGAGAAGAAGCAATGGACATATCAGATTTGATAGGGGCAGGGCAGGGAACTAATCAAATATTCTCTAAAGTGTACTCAACATAAGCTAGTATTTGCATGACCCAGGACAACTGAAGTTGTTGTGGATAACTTGGAACAATATGGTGGCAATATATATGTTTAGAAATGTTAAAGTACAGTATTAAATAAGAGAGAGACTTTGAGCAACTTTAGAATAGTAAAGATAGAGATTCGAAAAAAGATTTTTTTACTCTTATTCTACTCCACGATATTTTTAAAACGATATTTCATATGCTAAAAATGGTTGAGTGATGAATCAGAAATTAATGCTCAATATAATCCCAAAAATAACCCTAAAAATTTAGTGACCGGTTTAGAGGTCTAGTGAACCGATTTAGTCATTTAAGCCTAGTTCGAGATTGAATTATTAAAAATCAGTTTTTGATAAAATTAAATTATAGAAAAATATTCTAAAATTCTTATTTGAAGTATATTTGACTTAAGTCAAATCAATTTTGAAAATTAACCCTTAAACCCTTCAGATTTTGAAACTAGTGACTGTTATGTAAAAATTGAAAATTTAGTGACTAAATTATATTTGGGTCAAAACTTTGAATCTTTAAGGGGCTTTGATCTAATATTAATCTTAGCTGATCTAAACCTTCTAAGAGCCTATTTAAACAACCTTTAATTACATGTTTTAACTTAACTAATCAAAATTTCCTAGTTTTATTCCTAAAACACAATTTCACGTTAAATCATCTACCATCTTCTTATATTTTGGTTTCTTCTTACCCAAGGCTGATCATTCATCATCTTTTCAAGGTAAATATCAGTTCTTTATAGTAAAATTTTGCTGGTTTAAATTTTTATAATTTTTTTCTTTAAATTCTCTGCGTTTTCTAAGGTTTTACTTGTTTTTAAACATTAAAAGGTGGTTGGATCAAATTTAGAGATTGGAATCGTTCAAACCTTTAAATTATAAAGTTCTTTATTGAAATTCCCAAGTTCTTGGTTGATTACAACAATCTTTAAAGTCTTGAATCAATAAAATCGATTTTTACGTTAAAAATTCCATTGTTTTTTATGATTTTATACAAGGTTAATACCTAACTGTTTTTATGCCTAAATACATGAATCATGAAGTGATTAGATGTAATTAAGATGACTTTTAAGTATCTAATTTCGTACCTAAGGTTTAAGAGAGGTTTTGGTGAGTTTTCGGTTAAGTTTTAGGGTGTTTTAGAGGCTATAATGTATAGGTCCGAGTTAGAGGTTGTTTGGATACACCTTGATGAATTAAACCCTATGTTCTTGATACTTGAAATAAGGAAAAAAAATGAGGAGATCAAGTTTGAAGGTGATCGAAAAAATCAAAATGTGTGTTTGGTGACTTGGCAAGCAAGTTTCGGTTAATCAATGAGTGGATTATGAGAGTGAGCTACTAAGGTAGTGTTTTAATGTGTTTTCAAAGGTTTGAGGTAAAGGGAAGGTGTGAAAAACCTAACCTCCCTATACTCCGAAGTAAGTTAAACATTTTGCTTTCTTAAAAGCTCTCATATTATGCTTTATTTGACTATGTAGTTGTCATGTTCGTATTATACTTGCGCATATGTGATTATGCATGTGATTAAATATTCATGAGAATATTTACAATGATTTTAAATGCTCCCATAGTTTTTGTTTTAAAAACATGAGAAAAGTGATTTTACCGGTTTATGCTATTAAAGCATGAGATAGTGTGATGCATATGGTTATTACATTGTTTTTAACTTGAAACTTGAGCATTAAATTTGTTTTGTATTGGATTATTATGTGATTTTTAAGAGGGATAATTTGATTAACCAATAAGACGTGATTGAACTTTAAACTAGACAAAATTCGTACGTGTGAAATTCCTTAATGATGCATTAGAAGTGATCCTAATGCTCTGTGGTATAAGTGTTTCTATCATATTCGGGTATGGCTAACTATCCTGGACACTAAGGTGAGTTTTGGCATGGTGGAAGTAGACCTCCATGTAACCTCATTGAAGTGAACCAAGGAGAGTTCGTTTATCCTAACGATTAGACGTGAGCCTAATCGAATCACTAATACCAATATGTGTCAAAAACAAGTGTCTTGATTTACTTTACAAATAGAATTTGCATGAGATTTTGATTTGTGCACAAGAGATTTTATATTTAAACCTTGCTAAGTGTAGCATGTAAGTCTTGTGGTTTGCTTATAAAAGCATGTGTTTTTAAAAAGAGGTTTTATTGATCTTTTTATAGTGGCTTGTAAGCCATAGTTTATTTACACTTCCATGATTGAATGTTTTTATAAAGTACATGACTTGATTTTAAATTGATGAAATTGGTTTAATATGAGTTGCATTGCAAGTTGTGTTTTTAAATGTGTTTTATTCCCTCACTAAGTTTTATGCTTAAGCCTCTATTTTACCTTGAAATGAATAATAAATGAAGTTGAGGCAGTAAGGACAAACAAAGTTCCATGTAACCACCAAGTGAAAGCTCAAGTATGTCTTTATAATATTAGTAGCAATAAGAGAATAATAGGGATGAGATAACATATTGAGAAAATTATTTATGCTAGTGATACTTGAAAAGGCTGTATGCATATATGTGTTTGATGAATATCATTGTTGATGTTACTTGAGTGAAAATTTTGTGTAGGAATGTCTGAATGTTATGAACCTTATGTTGAAATTAGGTTGTGATGTCTTTAGCTGAGATGTTACATGATTTTAAGTTGAAAGCAATAAGATAGTTAAACCTTTGTTAATTTATGACTATGAGTTGAATTGCTTATTGGAGCTTTGTTGACTTTATGATGTTGAATTGAGGTTATATTAAACCTTTGTTGACTATGGGTCTATGGTGTATCGATATGCATGCATGATCATGAGGGAAAATATGAGAAATTAAGCTTGGGCATCGATACTACATGACCACATTTCGATATAGAAGCTTGAATTCAAGAAGACTTTTCGATGTGCTTGACTAGGGTTTTGGTACCGATTTTGACAGAGTTGAATGGTATCGAAAAGGAGCCTTAACTATATTGAAATGCGGACTTGTCATGCAGGGCATCATACGAGAATTAGCTCAACTATCGAAACACATTACCGACATTTTGATACCAATTTTGACATAGTTGAATGGTATCAAAAGGGAACCAAGAGGTTTCGATACCAGTAGTCGTTAGATTAGTTAAAGGCTAAAAATAAGTTTAGATTCTTGCGTTTTAGTCCCTAAAACTTGTGTTTGAAATTAAATGAGTTATAGACCTTATCTTGAGATGAAAATTAAGATGCAAGGATTTAATGGACTTAATTAAAGGTTGAAAACTTTCAATTCACAATTTATCCCAAATTTTTTAAAAATTTACAATCGGTCCTTAAAGCATGTTCGATCGAATTAGGACTCTTTCCGACTTCAATTTTTGCTATAAATGAACTTATTTTTTTCATGAACATGTAGGATAAATAAAGCATCTAGATAAGATAAAAAATCTAATATCTCATATTAGATCTACGAATTAGCCTCGATATTCCTTATGTAGCTTGTTCGAGTCAGGTTTTATCTTAGATCTAATATTCTTTAAGTTGAGGGGTTACACTCAAAGTAAGAAGATTATGAATAAAGTAAAGAAAAGAAACTCTAATATCCCATATTATGGGATAATTGAAGTGGTGAGTGTTTATATACACTTACCCATATTTTTTCATTGAATGACTTAAGATGACTCTATGCCTTACGCAAAGTGTGGGGGCGCGAATCCAATCTCATTCCGGTTGGGGTGCACTCGCATGATTTGGGATACGAATGTCCGAACCGGTTGGGTCTTTCGTATGCTTACGGATATTTTACCCATTGTGATTAAATTTTTCATTAAATTGTTTCTCTTTTTTAAATATTCACGAAGAATTTGTGTTTTACTTAATTACGAATTCAACGAGAATTTGAATTTTCATTAAATAAGAATATTACATAGATAAAGATGACTATTCATGGTAATATTCGAATTTGATTAGGATTATAACTCTCACTTGTTTTGACCAGTCCGACACTTCTTTTTTTTAATATTTCGGTGACTGGCAAAGAAAATAGTAAAAGTTTGAGATCTCTACATGTTGTGTTATTGTTGAAGATCTTCTTAAAGTTGTATTTTGTGAGACAGACGACCAATGAACTCAAGCACCATAGGACAAGCCGGAAATCTATCTTAAGGAAACTACGTTCATGCAGGTCTCAACACGTTTTCAAAATTGGTTTGATTTAAATATTTTATATTATTCTTATTTTCTTCTATTTATTTAAATAATAATATTTTATTTATTATTATTATTTTAACCCTCTTAATCCGGCCTAGATGAAACCGACTCTAATGGGTTACACGAGGAATATCGAACCAAACCCGCGAAGGTCCGTTTCGATAAACAATCCTGAAAACCAATATAATTTTTTCTTTCTTTCTTCTCTAGATACATAATTAGAATCCTATGTGTGTCAGTTTCATACAAAGCAAGAACGGAAGCAATCCAACCATAAATGAGCACTCGATTAAACACATAAGTATATTAAGGACTAAAACGTAAATCTTTTAAATTCTAAGGACTTCGTCCAAATTAAGTTAGTCATCTTGAAATTAAATCAAGTTTATGCATCCATATGAAATTTCAACTCAAAATAACATCACTAGATACCCTAATTGAACAAAGAAAGATATCCGGGACTAGCCAAAAGTTTCGAAACCTTCCACAAAGGTTTCGAAACTTTATGTAAAAGTTTTCGAAACTTCCTTGAAGGTTTCAAAACTTTTTGTGTCCAGTAAGGGTCCAGAATTGAAATTGCCCGCAAGGTTTCGAAACCTTCCTGAAGGTTTCGAAAATATTTGACAAAGGTTTCGAAACCTTCCCTAAGGTTTCTAAACTTTTGTGCCCAGAACTTAAAATTCCGTAACACTAAGTGAATTCAACCGACTCAAGACACAACCATTATTCACCATCAACTATATGCATAATTCCTAATCTTAAGAACAAATTATACAATTGAGTATAGCCATCTTAATTCACGTAACAACTAGAAGCATGCTTCCTAACATTCATCAATTCCAATGGCTAATCAAGCAAACATGCATCAAACAAATACAATATAGCATCAATCAACCAAATCCACAAGTAAAACATGTTTATAGGTTGCTTATACTATTCCATTGCTAACTCAAAACATACTCAAAAGGAAAAAGGTTTACACATTGCCAAGTAGTATTTATTTGCCAAAGCATACCAAAATATTAGAAGCCTTTCCCTTGAATCCTTTTGCCCCAAGTGTTGTCCGGATAACCTTTATTTCTCTATATGGATGAGAAAAAGAGAGCTTAATCAAACATTCTTAGTGAGGTAGCTCTAAACAGAAGTTCATCAATGCAACACTTAAAACCAATTTAAAACCATCACTTGCATTTTTCATGCTAAACCAAAGTATGCTTGATCAAATCATGCTCATCTATATAGCCAAATCATTTCATGTGTCATGCATATAACCAAATCATTTCATGTCTCAAGTATATAACCAAATTATTTCATGTCTCATGTATATTGACATTCTAGTAACAACATATTGTGAACCTTTAGCTCACCGAATACTCGGATTCCTTATCATAATTGGAGACTCTTGGTCTCAACATGCATCGGTCGGACACAGTCACCCTTGTATACATGTTACCCCCACTACGCACGGTCGGACACAAAGTCACCCTTGTCTACATATGGGTCATCTATATGCACGATCGGACACAATGGCACCCTTGTATACATATAGCCAAGCTCTATATGCACAGTCAGACACAAAGTCACCATTATTTACGTGTAGGCAACATCGTTATTCTCATAATCTTTATAGTGCACATAATTCTAATAACATGTCATTTGTATTCGTAACTATTGTTAGTTTCTCTAAGCCAATATCTTTTCTAATCATGCATGCTAACTTGCTGCTCATAATGCACACATAACATGTTCATCAAGTGAACCAAAATAATGCTCATCGGCTTAATCAAATATAAGTCAAATAACCACATATTGTTCCAATTTATTTTCGTACTTACAAAAGCCATGAATTTCATTCTAAACCATACATTTTCAGCAATTAACACATGCATGCATCATTTTAAAATCCAAGATATGCATTTCCAAAATCTCATTGAAACCATCTTCATTAAAGCCATTACTAAAATAGTCAAAACTTAAGAAAATGCATCAAATCAATTTAAATCACTTACTCTTGAACTATGGAAAGTTTTCACACTATTCTATAGTCCCCAAATAGAAGTGAACCATTGTGAAACACTTTTAACCCAAAATCACTCACCAATAAGCGAAACACGCCTTCGTAGACACTCCAACGGCAACTCCAAACGTACCAGCCACTTAAGGGACTTCTTGCACTTCATCTACAACATTAAAAATAGATCATATAAATATCATTACATGCTCAAAACAACAATCACATCAAACCTCCACAAAACTACAGAAAACCTAGCCAAAAAGACCAAAACTAAGCCAAAACGCATCCGAAACAACACCAGCCCCTAACCTAATGAATCTAACCTCTAAAAATCCTCAATTATGAACTAAAAACACTTCCAAACCATCCTTATACCTCCAACAAAAGCAAAGCACCTAAAACAGCCCATAAAACAACTGAAAACCACCTCTAAACAACACCGATTCAATTATTCCGGGATTAAATTAATGTGTCATCAATTCAAGACTCAATTAATCATCAAAGTAAGTTTAATTTCATAAGAAATAATCCTAATTAAAACCTTGAATTAGATCTAACCTAGTTTTTTGAAAATTCCACAAAAACATCAACATCTTGAATTAAAACATGAAATTAAGTTTAGATTATTAATTTGTAAGCCAAATGCTTTAGAATATCAAATAAAGAACCTTAGAAATGAAGAGAAATCAGAATTTACCTTTGAGATCAAATCTACCAAAAAGATGAGAATTCTTCTCTTGATTTTCCTTGAAAATATATGTTGATTTTGCAAAATTGATGAGTAGGTTTTGTAGAGAATGAAAATATGAGTAAAATGAGATAAATCTTGATGAAAATGGAGAAAAATTCAACAAGTAATTAAAGAAATTAGGGAGAGAAAATTGAGAGAAAATTGAGAGAAAGTTTAGGAGAAAAGATAGAAAATAGAATGTTAGAAAAGAAAATGAAAATAACTTCTAATTAAGACAAATTAAAAACAAATTTTGGTGGATAATCTCTAATTAAAATAAATTGGGTTAATAGCCCTCTAAGGATTCTAAGCTTTGGCTTACTTTCCAATTTAGTCACTAAAAATCTCCAATTTCTGAAAATTACAAGTTAACCCCTAAATTTTCCAAAATTTACAATTTAGTCACTAATATAATAATTAGGCTTAATTAAATCCAATTAAAACTCAAATAATATTCCTTTAATTTTAAAACACCTTTTTTTTAAAATATTTTTAAAACCTTTCTACACATTTATTATTTATCCGATTAAATTATTAATATTTTAAATTTCTCGAAATTAATGAACCAAAGAATCCGATTCGACCTGAATCGAATCCTCCCTAACCAACACTCAAACTACTAACCCAAAACCGGGATGTTACAATTATTATTATTATTATTATTTATTCTTGGATTAACCATTTTTTCTTGTAATCTTAAGACAAATTTCTGGTTAAATCCAAGATAATTGAAAGTTCTACAATATGAATATGAACCACCGAAATTATAAGATACGGACATGATTTTCAACTGAGATTATTGTTTTGTGAAATATCAAAATCAAAATAAACAAAAATTTTAATTTTTGATTTATTGAAATTATAATTAATTTCGGATCTGTTTCCTTTATCAAAGAGAAAGAATGGACATGACAAACTTTTATTTTTGCGTTGTGTGAAAACATATTACATGTATAGGTAAAACTTTATTCATGAAAATTATAAAGACCCTCCTAAAATAAAAATATTAGTTATAAGTTATATAGGTACATGGTTATAAGGTTATAGGTTTAAAATGATGATGATGATAAAAATGGTGAATGGTTAAAAAATGGTGGGTTATTAAAAAAATCTATTTTGTTATGAAAATTGAGAATTTTGAAACAAAAAATGGAGATTTATTTTGAAAAAAATAGAGTCACCATCGACCACTTTGGTAGGTCGGACATCATAAAAACCAGAGATTATAAAGAATAGGTTCAGGAGTCGGCTACGGATGAGATATAATTAATACCACACACCACCCAAAATTGATACCTAATCGAGTATAATTTGTCCAAAATTGGAAATTTGCAAGTTTTAATTTTTATTAATTTATTATCTATTTAAGAATGCAATTAAATTTTAAAGACCTTAATATTCGAAGGTAAACTTCCAAACCACCATCATTACGATTGATATCGGCCTTACTTACAACCGAATATTTGAGGTACCACATTAATTAAATTAGATTAGGTGTCACATATAAAGAATAAATATGACAAAAAATGAATATATACGAATAAATAAATACAAAAAGTAATGTGCATAAATTAAATTAAAAAAATAGAAAATGATACGTACAAAATGAAATCAAAATATACTTAATACATATATGTATATTTTAATTGAATGACTTAAGATGACTATGTGCCTCGCGCGCAAGAGTTGCGAATCCAACCCAATTCGGGTTGAAGTACACTCTTATGACGTGGGCGACACGAATGTCCGGATCGGTCGGGACCTTTGTAGGTCTGTGAATATTTTACCCGTTGTGATTAAAATTTTCCTTAAATTTCTTATCTTTATTTTAATATTCAAGAAAAATTTATGTTTTATTTAAATATGATTCAAGAAGAATTTGAATTTTCCTTTGATAGGAATATTAAATAGATAAAGCTAACTATTCATGATGATATTCGAATTTAATTCATATTATAACTCTCACTTATTTTGACCAAATTTTTCCTTGTAAATATGAACGAAATTATTAGGTTTCAAAGAACTCAAAAAGCATTTTCTTCTCTCATTTTTATTCTGGTGATTGACAAAGACAAGAGTGAAAGTTCGAGATCTCTGCAATTGTGCTTTTGTCGAAGATCTTCTTGTTGTTATATCCTGAAAGACAGACGACCTACGAGCTCAAGCACCATAGGAGTGTCCGAAAATATATCTTAAAAAAATTATGTTCATGTAGGCTTCAACAC
Source organism: Abelmoschus esculentus (assembly GCA_035048815.1). NCBI lineage: Eukaryota > Viridiplantae > Streptophyta > Magnoliopsida > Malvales > Malvaceae > Abelmoschus > Abelmoschus esculentus. Next base: position 11,690,345 of record JAUCBN010000016.1, on the reverse strand, counting down.
GTTTTAAGAATCAGTTTGATTTAAATATTTCATATTATTCTTATTTTCTTTTGTTCATTTAAATAATAATATTTTTTTATTTTATTATTATTATTTATTTATTATTGGATTAACCACTTTTTCTAAGTGTATTTTCATGACCCATGACAATTGAAGTTTTTGAGGATAACTTTAAACAATATTGTGACAATATATAATTGTAGAAATGCTGAAGTATAACATTAAATAAGAGAGAGGGAATAGAAAATCAAACATTAAGTGAAGTCAGAATTCCCTCATTCTTAAAAATAAATAGATTAATATAGACAGAGAAATAAAAATTATTTATCCTTTTTCGGTATATGTCTCAACATTAAAAAATTAAATAAAATTTTAATTTTAAACCCTAAAAATGGCAAAATTATATAATATTGTATCTTATTTTTTTATTTTAAAATCTATTAAAGTCCTAAAAATATTTAAGAATCTATTATATTTTGAACAATGATTTTTAAGTCCCGACTTCCAAAAAAAAATTGAAATCTAAAAGATTTCAATCCAACCTCATTAAATTTTTTTTAAAAAATATAGTCTTGAAGTATGAAAGTTTTCAATCCGGCATCATGGGTTAAAACAATTGTAACCCTGTACCAACCTACCTTAACGAACAATGAAAATATAATAAAAAATTGAAATCAGAAAGATTTCTTTTCGACTTCATAGGTTAAAACAATTAAAAAATTTTAAAGTCTTAGAAGCCAATCAATAAGACTTCAAAATTTTTAAATTTTTTAGTCTTGAAGTCGGATGGTAAGTTTGGGAACTATAAATTTTTTTTATTAATTTGTTCTCCATAAGTTTGGATGGAAAGCATTCCGACCTCAACTTGGTACTATTGTTTAAAATACCATAGATTCTTAAATATTTTAGGGATTATAATAGATTTTAAAATAAAAAAAATCAAATATAATATTCACCTAATTTCACCAAATAAATATATATTTACTGTCAATATTATTAATTTTAACTATAAACTCTAACCTTAAATCTTGAACTCAATTTATATGGTTGGATATAAAAGACATCTAAAAGAGAAAAGGTTTTTTATCCTGTATCGAGGGTGTGTGAGGAATGTGGACCACAATCAAGTGGGTGCATGCATGTGTGAGGAAAGTGACCAGTTCCCAGCCAAGCAAGGCAAAGGACTGGTTTTGGTTCATTACAACATGGAACGGATTATAACATCCATAATTGTCTTTTTCTTCTTTTGCTCTAAAATCATTATTATCATCACTCATCACCATATCCTTCTATATTAATTGATGTGTATATCGTTAATCTTACTCAATTATATCTTATCTATATAATTCTTGGCCACGTCTAAGACTGAGGGGTGGAGGAAGAAGAGGAAGTTTTGCAGCCCTAACGGTGACAGTAGCAGTGGCGGACGATTTTAGTTTTATCAGTTGGTTTAAGTTTTAACTATTAAGTTGTTTGGATTGTAAATTAAAAAACTTGAAAGCAAAAATATAAAGAAATTCCATTTTTTAAATTTGAATCGACAAAGAGTGGGGTGACATAATCATCTGGTTTGCCATCATATTATTATATTATAAAATATTATATTTGAATATAATAATAAATGTTAACTAACTAGATATACTGTTATATCTATATTTGCTTATTGTTACGGGGCTAGACTTTTGAACCAGTTAAACCGTGCGGCCTTAGTTGAGTTCTCAAGACAAACGACTAAGTAAGCCTTCTCAACACTTACGGAAGATCAAACTTTTCAAGCACAGAAAAACGCGAAGCATTCTAAGCGGAAATAGATCAAAAGAGATGAGCGAGGAAGAACTCTTCAAGAACGCTCAAGAACACTTAAGAACCAAGAAAGAAAGAAACAAAAACAACTCATAGGATTTAGAGAAAATGCCTTTATTCCTTAAAAAGTTGGAATAACTAAGTATATCAAATGAGGTGGGGGAAGGCCTCTATTTATACTTGAACTCCCCATGATCCTACGGTCTATACATATTTACATTGACGACTATGATATAACTCTATCCATTCACAATTCATAATTCTTAGAATATTCCCGTCTAATTATGGAAAATATCTTTTGTGTTCACACACCTTGGATGGATAAGTCTTCTAGAACACTCTTTGGATCGGGCCAACGTTTGTGGTCTTCGCAAGCCCAACATTACTCTTGGAAATACCTGGGCAGGCCAAAATGCAGCATGTGATGCCAATGTATCGGACCCCAAAGTGCGGCCCGTGACATTCTCCCCCACTAAACTTGGCGACGCCCTCGTCGCTCCACTCGAAGAAGTCTGAGTTCGATCCTGGAGCTTCTCGCGCACCTTGGCTTGCTTCTGTCTCGGAGTCTGGCTTGAACGTCCCCCCACAAGAATCGCTCTCCCCATAAATAGAACCGGACTCTGATTCAGCTGTCCCTCCCATAAGGACTGCTCGCTTTGGCTCGCACCGACATGTAAAATCAACAGTACTAAACACTTCTTGATCATTATCCCCGTGTTCAAGAGGTACTTCACTCATCGACCCAGCATTTTCTCTCTTCGACAATACTTTGTCATTAAAGTTTGCCGCCCCATTGCTCCACGACAATGCAACACCCATTGACACTTCGGTCCCTTTGAAGTTCGATGCATCGACTACCTTGTCTACGGATGACTCCTCGACGGCTTCCACACCAACATGCTCGGGTAACACATGCCCCACCAAGGAAATATCCCCAACTGTCGCCTCTTTCATGATGACTCCTCGACTTGGAGTATCCTCGACACGCTGAATAGTTATCAGCTTCTTGGTCCCTTTCCCGATGTCACGTCGTACTAGTACAACACATCGTTGCCTTGGGTCTAAAATGCACATGATGTTGGTACACGAAATGATGATCGCTTGAACACGGTCAAGGAAGTTTAGTCCCAAAATAAAATCAAAGTCATCAATATCGATTCCCTTGAAGTCTTCCTTGGACTTCCAATCACCAATCTGCAGATCAACTTTCCGTACAGTCCCGATAACAGGAGCTTCCTTGGCATTCACAGTCTTGATCTTGTCGGTTGAGTCCACAACTTTAAGACCAAGCTCCACTGTAGCCTTCTTGGACATGGATAGATCGCTAGCCCCAATGTCCACCAAAACACTCTTCGATCGTCCCGCCATGTTGATGTCGACAAATATCAACCCATTCTGCTTCTTGCCTTTCTTCTTGGCAGAACTTAGAATCATCGAGCCAAGCATCACTGCTTTATCACTCTCGGGATCGTCTTTCTTGGACTACTTCACTCGATCAGGGCACTCTCGCACTATATGCGGCCCCTTACAACGGTAACACTTGCGACCCATCACCTTCGGTTTCCCACCTTTCACACTGGCGATTGCACCAAGTCTGCCTGGTTCACCATCTGAATCGTCGTCCTTATGGACAATGACATTGAGGCGGCTCTTTTTGTTTGGACAATCCTTCACTACGTGAGGACCCTCACAATTGTAGTACCTTACGGTTCCTCAATCTTTCCGCTCATATGGCTTGTCGTACCGACTGGACTTGAGGAATGGATTTCCCTCGATGCTCTTCTCTTTGGGAACTTCTTCGTCTCCTTTTCCAGTACCCTTGTCTCGGGGCCTGGAAGACTCATTTTTTATCTCAAATTTTGCAATAGATTCAGCAACGACCATCGCTCCTAAAAGGTCTTAAGCACTCATTCTCTTCAACACCCATTCTATGGAGACCAGATTTGAAGAGATACAAACCTTCTGATTTGCTCAAATCTTTAATCTACAGTTTGAGTTCAGTAAACCTTTTACATAATCCCAAATTGAGCCGTCGTGCTTCAACTGGTGAAGCTTGTCTCGAGCTTCCTCGTTGGCATATTTTGGATAAAAATTCTCTTTAAGCTTAGACTGGAAATCCTTCTATGACCCGATTGGAATGTCATCGTCATCCGACTCAAAACATTTGTTTCGTCACCATAACAAGGCAACATCAGTTAAATAGACTATATCAATGTTTACTTTTTCGGCATCATCAGTGATGTTCATTCCCCGGAAGTATTGCTCCATGCACCAGATGAAGTTCTCAACAACTTTCGCCGACCTGGTTCCATTGAACTCTTTGGGTTTTGGGATGTCCTTCACTGGTTTAGGTGTGGTTAGATTCAACACACCGTTCCGCATAGTCGCTTGATAAACCAGAACTTTCACCCTGAGTCCCGATGATGCGTGCTAAATATACGCAATTGTAGTGCAAGTGTACACATCAAGTAATAAGTGATAAGTATATTATCGAGTTATCGTCTCCTCATGGATTGGTATACTCAATATGCTTACTTTGGTCTTTTTACTTCTGTAAAAAAAAAGTAAAAACATAGATAAATTGAATATTGATTTAAACTAAATAAAATAACTAAATAAAGAGAAATCGAATAAGATATATATATATATAGGGTTGGATCCAGTTGTCTTATATCATGGATTTGATTGATCTGCTTCTGTTCCAATGCAATTACAATGCATTGTTTCGGCAGTACTGCAGATACTGTCTCGACAGCGACAATGTTTCCTGCCGTGACACTCTCTTGCTCTTGGGCAGAATTATCAAAGTTTGGCAAAGTATCCTTGAATGATTCTGTTTATCTCTAAGTCGAAATACTATTGATGACCATTCCTTGATGATACCTCTCAGTGTGAATCAATTATAATCACCAACCAATACTACACTTAGCCGCTGAAATTCTTAACCTATCTCTAGACCGAGTTAGTGTTTTCCGATTGAAACACCGTACTTATCCTTTCCATGAATCTAACTCTCTCGATATTAGATAAATGGATTATTTACAAACTTTTCTCTCGAGCTTGAATGTAAGAACAAGGAATGACAAAGAATAAACAAACTTCGATATTTTATTGCATTAGAAACAAGAAACAAAGTACAATATCTTCTCACAAATACTTGACAACCTTCACCAAAACCTAAGGAAAACCTAGAACATGATGAGTAGAATTGTCCCTAAACTCTCTCGATGTAGACCGAATCTAATTGTATCGTATATGTTCTCTCTAACCCCTAGGATGGCTATGCCTTATATAGGCTTGGCCTAGGGCAAACCTTTCCTAATTAGAGTACAACTTGGAGTAGGGAACAAGTTATGTACATAGGGTAAATATTTCCAAGTTTGATCTTCTAAAAGGTTTCATCCAGCGTGGCCTTTTCCTTGGGCTTTTCTTGTGTTGTTCAGCTTCGATTCTTAGGCTTTTTGCTCAACAACGTTCTCCTTATTTTTCTCCTTCAATTTCCAGTCATATTGCCTTTTTCTTCTCTGCTGCCTCGGAATCAGGTCCTGCCTCAGCTTCATTCTGTTGCCTTGGCAATACTTGTTCCTGCACAGATAAGAAAATGCAGTAAAGTATGCCTTTTCCACAAATATATTCTTTAATGGCATAATCCCTAAATTTATCACATTAAGCTCATGCATTTGTTCAAGTGGATGTAGATTTGATGATAAGTGCCCATGAAAAGTGTAGGAAGTGATAGTGAGCTGAGCACTTATCACACCCCCAAACTCGAACTATTGCTTGTACTCAAGCAATGCAAACCATCAATTTGTCAAACTCTATTCTCTCTTGGTCTTATGCTTCCATATAATCTCCCCACCATAACTATGTCTATTCTTTAGACTTAACCTTTCGGTTTCCTAAGGGTGTACTTAGAAGACAAACTATAAGGCTAGTGTGTATGTGTGTGTTTTTGTGGACAAGTTTGAATAAAGGCCTTCTTAGATAAACTCTAAGTTCAAGACAAATAGACTTGGTTTTGGTGTACTCTTCTTATAACAATAATTTCTTGAGCCAATTTCGTTTACCTCAAGTATTGTATTTTATATTTCTTAACTCTTTATTTCTTTTGCTATTCTCTTATGCATACTAGAGTCAATTTCGGGCACCTTTAGCATGAAGAAGAGTTTTTCCTAGAGCCAGTCATAGGCACCTCTAGTCACCTTTCCAAATTCTAAATTTTTATCACCTAAGTTTATTAAAAGAATTCCTATAGCCAAACAAGTCTCAAAAGTGTTTTTAAATTTCAACCTTATAACAAGCTTCTAAGTTTTTCTCCTTAAGTATCCTAGAATCAAGTCTCCAAAACAGATCCTAACTATGGTAAGGAGAAAGATTTCTATTGCCTTTAAGAATAAACTAAGACAATACTGATCAAGAGCAGTGTAAAAGTATGGCAACAGTTTTAAGTACAGTGGTGAATATAAAATAAAAAAATTATCACTAAAAACTTTCTTTTCATGGCAAGACTGCGGCAGCAGATAGCCTCGGTAGTAGCTTTACACCCCCAAACTCAAACCAAGCATTGTCCTTAATGCTTAATTTAGGGGCAGACAGTAGGTAAAAATTATAAGCAGATAAAAAAATGAAATTAAAGAAGAGAAATTATAAGGATTCGGAAGAGCTTTCTTCCACAATTTGTTTCCTCTGTCTAGGTGCTGGTTGTTGTGCCCTTGGTGATGGTGATGATTTTTCTCTTCTCGGTGGCTGAACTCTGGTAAGTGTTGCTCGTTGTATTGGAGCATTGACTTCTTCTCCTTCTTCATCGTCCGTGTCCATGATTTTTTTCCTTTGTTTTCTGGATCTGCCCCGGCATGCTGGATGCTAGGTTCGGCAATTGATGAGCTCTGATGAACATAAGCATCTATCTCATCCGATAGACTGTCCATTGGTATTGGAGATCTTGGGGGAGTGCTGTAAAATCCCTTTCGCTTCGAAGGTCTTCTTCTTGTGGATGATGCCGCGGCAGTATCTGCTTCCCTAGATGGGCCAACTGCATGGAATTTCTGCTATGGTCTAGAGGTGAAAAATGGTCTCAGCCCTGGAGCTGAAGTTGTCTCTGTGTAAGGTGCTGCCGTTACAAATTTGTTTGTAGGGCATTCTGAAAATTGTGCTCCTTGGTTGGGGAAGTTCTGCATCATTATCTGAGAAAAGGGTGTTGTTGAAGTCTCTTTGGTATTCCATGTATCTTTGCTGGAGAAGGTCCATGGATTCTATCCTCTGAAGAATTTCCTGGTAGGGGTCTGCTGCGGCAGGGGCGTTGGAATTGTCTGACATCTCAGCCGTGTATTGAGTTCTGATAGTGAAATTAGCAGTAAACTGCTCTAGCGTTGCCTGGATAGATTCTGCTTGTGATCTGCATTAATCTATGCAGAATTCTCTCGTCCATCCTTGCCTCGTTGGTGTGTATTCGTCCGTGTCTTCAATTGGTACTCCTGCAGCAATACATAAACCAGATATTAAACATGGGAAATATAATGGTCCACGTTCTTTCTTTCCACAATCATGAATTTCTCGAAGAATTATTTCTCCAACATTGATGCTCCTCTTGTTGATAATTTATTAAATCAACACCAATCTTTTGCGGTCCACTGTGCTGTTGTGAGAAGTAGGGATGAGGCGTCTCTTGACGAATGTGTACCATAATTTTGCTTCGGGCTTGAGGCTTTGCTTTATCACACAACCTCTATGGGCACTGGTTTCCTATAGAGTGTTATTGTAACAATGTTCATCCTTGATTTGTTTGTAATATTGAGTGGTGATGTCGTCCATGAATTTGACATGCCTATCTCATCTCGGTGCTAGACCGTAGAACTCGTTAATTGTTTCAGCATCAAGACGTACAGGTCTGCCTCGGCAATGGACAAAAAGACTGTCCTTGCTTGGCCCATGTGCATAAAATTCTCGCACTATGGTTGTATTAGCTTGCTTGGGTTGTAGGAAGAAGAGTTTCTATTTTTGATGTTGAATCTTGTTGAACAGATAGTGTTCAATGCCAAGATTTTATTCCTCACTGATTTGGAATTCTTGTTCTTCCCACAGTTGCCGAGCAACAAAAGATCTATTGAATCGGTCTGCAATAGTGGCAGGGGAAAATTTGTTGCATGCTGCCATTGATGATTTGTAGGATTGAGAGTCTTGGTAAAGTGTTCTAAAAAATTTCAAGAAGAATTGTGAGAGTATTGTTAGAGCAAGATTAAGTAGAATGCTAAAGAATTCAAGAATGCAAGAGTGAATAGTTCAAGAGAGGGATGTTGCTTATATAGGCCTCGGCATTATGACCGTTTTAACCACTAGCCGTTTTGTAGCCGTTTTGAATCTGCTGCCGTTAGCATTTACTATCGTGGTGGAAAACTCGGTAGATATCTGTTGTACTATTTCTGCCTGTTGGGACTTCTACGGCTTCTGACACTTTTTACTGCCTCGGCAGAGTTTTTGCTCTGAACTAATTCTCTTTTATTCTTGACTTTATTTTCCTAAAAAAATAGACATATAAAAATATTACTAAGGAAAAATATTAAGGAAAAATATTGAAAATAAAAATAACTACATAAATTAGAACTAATCCTAATATAATAAAATAGAATAGAAGGGAAGAGATTATGTTACGGGTGGAGTACATGTAAATGTATCTCCCAATTTACTCATCTCTTGTTGGCTCGAATTTTCTTGTAGGTGCTGGCCAATCCCTTCTTTATTTTCTACCTCCACTTTGGCTTTAAGTTTTTTACCAAATAATTTACCGAGCGTGCTGCCTAGGCAGAATATTCTGGTATCTGCATCTGTTGTCTGGAGGACTTTGTACTCTTTTGGACCATCAAATTTTCTTAAATTGTGGAATGCATTGAGTTTGACTTGCTGATCATTGACCCTCATTGTCAATTCTCCATTCTCCACATCTTTTAAGGTTCGTCCAGTAGCAAGGAAAGGTCTTCCTAGGATGATCGGTGCGTTTTCTTCTGCTTCACAGTCAAGGACAAGGAAGTCGACAGGGAAAATAAACTTGTCAATCCTTACCAATATGTCCTCAATTTTTCCTTCTAGATGCACATAAGATCTATCTGCAAGTTGGAGCAGAACTGTCATAGGTTTTGCCCTTCCTATTCCGAGCTTTTGAAAAACTAATTTGGGTATGAGATTTATGCTTGCTCCTAGGTCACATAGTGTCTTTCCTTCATAATTGTTACCAATCGCACAAGGTATGGTAAAGCATCCAGGATCCTTCAGTTTGGGTGGCATGCGATTGTGCAGCATTGACATGCATCCTTCAGTTGTTGCCACTGTCTCAAACTCGCCTAGCTTTTTTCTCTTAGACACAATGTCTTTCAAGAATTTAGCGTAGTTGGGCATCTGTTCAATTGCCTCAACAAATGGCAAGTTGATGTGGACTTGCTTTAGAATATCAAGGAATTTCTTAAACTAATGGTCCCGTTTCTGGTTTTTCAACCTTTGTGGGAAAGGTGGTGGTGGTCTCATTTCTTCTAGGGTCTCATTAGTTTGGAATTTAATACTTGGAACCACTGTGTGTCTTGCTGTCTCGGCAGGTAGTTCAGGTTTTGTCGAGCTCTCTACTGGGGCATCATCCTTGTCTTCAGTTTGTTCAGCATCAAAGTCCTCCTTGTCTGTGTCCTATATTTCTAGCGGAACTTTGGTTGCTGACTTGCCCATTGTTTCCTTCAATTGTAGACCACTTCTTGTTGTGATTGCTTTGCATTATTCATGGCCCATACCTTTAGCAACTTCAGTATTGCTAGGTAATCCCCCCTGTGGTCTAGTATTTTGTCTTTGAGAGAACTGACCAACTTGGGTTTTTAGTGATTTTATAGCAGCTTCTTGGTTTTGCAGCCTTATCTTTGTTCTGTTCATGAAGTCATCAGTCCTCTTCATGAAATTGTTGTTCTCATCCATATATGATTCAGTTTTCATAATAAAGGCCTTGAGAGTTTTTTCTAATTAGTTCATAGGCTTCTGCTGCTGATGCATCTGCTACTGCGGCAGTGACTACTATACTTGCAGCTGTGACAGTGAATGTTGCACTTGCTGCTGCGGCAGTGAATGTTGATAACTTGAGGCCTGGTTGGTGGGGTTTAAGGCATTGTTAGGATTACTCCATGAAAAATTTGGGTGCCTTTTCCATACCAGATTGTATGTATTTGATATCATATTGTTATTCCGGTTGTAGTTTCCCACATAAAAGCCAGTTTCTTCGTCTTACATATACTCAGAAGAATTTATTGCTTTTACCTCATGAGTATTTTGTTGTACTTGCATGTTCTGAACCATTTTTGTCAAAGATGTCAATTGTGCTGCCACTGAATTGTTGGTTTCTAGTTCATTTACTGTGGCTCGGCGTCTTAATCCTCCTCGCCTAGAAGTAGGAAATTGGAAATCGTTCCTTACGAGTTTGTTCAGAATTTCTATAGCTTCTTCTGGGGCCTTGTCAAGGAGTGTGCCGTTTGTTGAGACATCCAACATCATCCTTGTCGGAGCATTGGTGGCATTATAGAACATGGTTACTTGCGTCCATAGTGGGAATCCATGTAGTAGACATCTGTTTAGTAACTCTCTGTAGCGTTCTCAAGCCTCGTACATAGGTTCGTCATCAGCTTGTCTAAAAGAAGTAATCTCATTACGGATTCAATTATATAAATTTGTAGGGTTAAATCGCGTAATGAATTCTTGGCAGAGTTTACTCCAAGATCCAATTGATCCTGCCGGAATGTTGTTCAACTAGGTTTTGTCCTTATCCCTCAATGAATAGGGGAAAAGTTTCAGCCTCAAAATTTCTTCATGAACTCCTTGGATTTTGAAAGAGTTACATACTTCCATGAAGGATTTGAGATGTTTTCTGACATTTTCTGTTGCAGACCCACTGAATTATCCAATAGTATTAAGCATATTGAATATCACAAGTTTAAGTTCAAAGTGGGTTGCCTCAATCTCTGGTGTAATAACTCTAGGGTTCAATGCATTTAAATCTTCCACCAGAAAATCTCTGACAGTTAGTTGTCGTCGCAGTGGTTGCTGTTGATGACCTCCAATGCCTTTAGGTAGGTTTTGATTTTCTGGATTCACTGCCATGGCTCCTTGGATCTGTCTTCTCAGCCTCTGATAAGTTCTTTTAATTTCTGGGTCAAATTCGTACAATGGATTGCTAGGTTTGGCCCTGGTCATACACCAAAAACCAAATAAAAATAAAAATAACTAATACTAAAATAAAATCAAGAAAATAAAGAAAACAAAATTTAGTTGCCAATCCCCGGCAACTGCGCCAAAAACTTGATGCGTGCTAAATATACGCAATTGTAGTGCAAGTGTACACGTCAAGTAATAAGTGATAAGTATATTATCGAGTTATCTTCTCCTCAGGGATTGATATACTCAATATCCTTCCTTTGTTCTTCTTGCTTCTGTAAAAGAAAAGTAAAAACACAGATAAGTTGAATATTGATTTAAACTAAATAAAATAACTAAATAAAGAGAAATTGAATAAGATATATATATATATAGGGTTGGATCCAGTTGTGTTATATCGTGGATTTGATTGATCTGCTTCTGTTCCAATGCAATTACAATGCACTGCTTCAGCAATACTACAGATACTGTCTCGGTAGCGACAATGTTTCCTGCCGCGGTAATCTCTTGCTCTTAGGCAAAATTATCAAAGTTCGGCAAAGTGTCCTTGAATAATTCCACTTATCTCTAAGTCGAAATATTGTTGATGATCAGTCCTTGATGATACCTCTCGGTGTGAATCAATTATAATCACCAACCAATACCACACTTCTCTTAGCCGCTGAAATTCTTAACCTATCTCTAGGCCAAGTTAGTGTTTCCCGATTGAAACATTATACTTATCCCTTTCATGAATCTAACTCTCTCGATATTAGATAAATGTATTACTTACAAACTTCTCTCTCGAGCTTGAATGTAAGAACACGGAATGACAAAGAATAAGCAAATTTCGATATTTTATTATATTAGAAACAAGAAACAAAGTACAATCTCTTCTCACAAATACTTTGACAACCTTCACCAAAACCCTAGGAAAACCTAGAACATGATGGGAAGAATTGTCCCTAAACTCTCTCGGTGTAGGCTGAATATAATTGTATCGTCTATGCTCTCTCTCTAACCCCTAGGATGGTTATGCCTTATATAGGTTTGGCCTAGGGCAAACCTTTCCTAATTAGAGTACAACTTGGAGAAGGGAACAAGTTATGTACATAGGATAAATATTTCCAAGTTTGATCTTCTAGAAGGTTTCATCCCGCGTAGCCTTGTCCTTGGGCTTGTGTTGTTCAGCTTCGATTCTTGGGCTTCTTGCTCAGCAACGTTCTCCTTATTTTTCTCCTTCAATTGTTAGCCATATTGCCTTTTTTTTTCTCTACTGCCTCGGCATCACGTCCTGCCTTGACCTCATTTTGCTGCCTCGGCAATACTTATTCCTACACAGATAAGAAAATGCAGTAAAGTACGCCTTTTCCATAAATATATTCTATAATGTCATAATCCCTAAATTTATCACATTAAGCCCATGCATTGATTCAAGTGGGTGTAAATTTGATGATAAGTGCTCGTGAAAAGTGTAGAAAGTGATAATGAGTTGAGCACTTATCACCCAACATTTCTTCCTTCAATGCCTCAAACTTGGCTTCGAGAGCATCTCTCTTCACCTCTAGTTTATCACCTTGGTCATCCAGTTCCTCGAGGCTTATGTCCACTATGTTGATTCACTCCACAGAATCCTTCACGGATCTTTCAAGCCTGGTAACCCTCTCCTCAAGTGCAGACAATTTGTCCCTTGAGTCAACTCGACTTTCTTTGTTAGCCTGGGTTTCCACACCCTTCTGGCCAGCAGCAGCAATAGTCTCCCTCTTTGGTGCTATCTCAACTCGATGCTTCGTACCTTGAATAGCCTAACGTTGCTCGAACAAGGCTATAAGCTCTCGCTCTAATACCACTTGTCACGGGGTCAGAGTTTTAGCGCAGGGACTTCACCCGTGCAACACCTCAGGTCTCTCGCGTAGCCGAGGTTCAGCCTTTACGATCTCCGATGCTTACTGGTTTCGCCTTCCCATGGGCTCATCAAGGAAGCGAGGATAGCTTACAACCAGTGTGGTACGCGACAAGTACGCCCATCCCAAGATAGGTTGACTGTTCGGCACGTACTATACCATTATTTCTACCCCGCTCCCATTCATTAAGCATAACCAGAAAGTATCTCACTTGGTCCCGCGTAGTCACGAAGAACGGTCCGTCACATTATCAACTATTAGCTAGACAGAAAGTTTACCAACATTGATTGCATCGTTTAGATTGATTTTAACATTAATATACTATTTAATGTATTTTATATAATTTATAAAAATAAAATTTTAATTTACAGATAAAATATTATTAAAAATATAAATTATATAAATATTACAAGACTAAATAATAAATAATAACAATAATAATTTCAATGAATAACATATAAATAATATAATATTAACAACGTATAAAAACCAAATAATGTTATATTTAAGGATGTAAAAATAGTTATTCGGATGGGTTTTAGATCGGGTACTGACGTACTTTCAGGTCGGGTAAAGTTAGATACATGTTATTTTAGGTTGATTTGATATTTTGACTCGATTCGGGTCGAGTCCATTTCAGGTCAGGTCTATTTCAAGCTGGCTTCATTTCAAGTCGGGTTTATTTCAGGTCGGGTTCAAAAAATTTGGGTCCAAATCAGATAATTGACAGGTTCATTTCAGGTCAGGTAGATTTCAGGTCGAGTTTATTTCAGTTCGGTTGTATTTTAGGTCGAATTAATTCAGGTTTTAAATTCATATTAATTAAAATTATTAAGTTTGAGTTTGGTATAAATAAGTAATTAAGTAAATAACCGATAAACTTTGGGTTGAATGGTTGATCATTAATTTCGAATTAATTATTTAATATCGAACGTCTTTAACTAGCATGAATCCCATTAAAAATAAATATTACGCACTAGACTAAATAAAAATATAATCAAATGAATCATATCTTAAAAACTAGGCTAAATTATAAAAATTAAAAATAATAAGGAATAAACATTAGACTAGAAAGAATAAATTACTAAATTAAAAAGATAAAAGTTAATAAAATAGAATATCATCTTATTAAAAACACTAAACTAAATTATAAAAATAAATAGTATTAATTTAAAGTAAAATAAAATTGTAGGAACTAAATTAAAAAAATTATAAATTAATAATAGTTAAATTCAGTGAAAAATTTAATTTTAATATACTTTAATATATTATAATTTATACATATACAATATAGTTTAATACATTTAAAAAATAGAAATATAAAATTTATACTTTATATGGAATATATTCTAGATATAGAATTTATATTATATATATAAAAATATACAATATGTATGTATATGTATATGTATATGTATATGTATATAATATATAAGTATGTATGTAAGTATATGTATACTTATATACTATATAGTATATATCAATATATGTATATAATATATATTGTATACATACTTATATATAAGTATGTATGCATGTATGTATACATTAATATATGTATACTTATTACTTACAATAGTGTCAAATGAATATCTAAATCTAATCTTATTTTTTTTATATTTTTAGTTAAATTGTATTTAATCAAAGTTTATTATTTGATTATATGTTGTAATAATTGTAATAATCCTCCAAAATTTACAATAATTTCCTCCAAAATTTTATTTTTCTCTCTTTTTTATATAATAATCAAACTTATTTCTAATTCTCTTCAAAATTTTGGGTAACTTATATCCCTCTAAAATTTTTACACTAAAAGTAAATTAATCTCAAACTTAAAAAATGAGTGGATTATTTCCCTCCAAAATTTGGTCTTTTCACTCTTTTTTATCAATTATTTTGATTTAATTTAATTGAATCATAATTTAAATTAATTTAATAAAAATCTATATATGATTTTAGAATTCTTTTAATTATGTTTTTAATTTATTTTTTTATATTTTAATTTAGCTCAATTAATCCTAAGTTCAATCGTTTAATTTAACTTAATTAAATATTAATTTAAAATTATAATATTTTTAATGAAATATTATTTTAAAATTGTAATTAAAATTAAATAAATTAAAACTAAATAAAATAGTAAGTAATTCAATTTAATTAAATATATAATACTAAATTTAAATATTAATCCCTAAACTAATTCTCATGTCTAATTCTATTTTTTTAAGGCTAATTATATTTATCAATATTTTAAATTCATCAAATTATAGATATACTTAATTATATATCATGTAAATATTAAGTATTGTTAATATTAGTTCAGGTCAATAATAGGTCGGGTTCAAAACAAGTCGAGTCATTTATTAGACCGAGTTCAAAACAGGTCGGGCAATTGGTCGATTTAGTAGGGTAATATCAGTTATCTTTTAGGTCAGACTCGGGTCAAGGTTCGTCTCAGTATGATGCAAGTCAGATTTCGGGTTCACAGTAACAGGTTGAATCGAGTTTGGGTCATTCTAGATCGGATACAGTTCGGGTTCAATTACTATAGTAACAAGTCAAACTCGGGTTCGGGTCAATAACAGTCGTATACAGATCGAATTCAAGTTATTATATCTCCGTGTTAAATCAAGTTCCGACTCGAATAAGTTTTAATCAGATTTTCAGGTCGGGTCAATTTTTTACCTCCCCAATTATATTTAAACGTGAAAAATTTATTATGCATAACTCAGAAAACAAGTCGGTGCACAAAGCCATATCATCGTAGTTTATGATGTCAATTGATAAATTGTTGTTACATCGGTATAGTTAATAATTAAAATTAAAAATACTTCAGTATTTTATGTGTAAAGTTTAAATTTTAAATCATTTAAACATGTTTTGCAGTGTTGCAGGGTTACTTATAGATTTAAATCATTAAAATTGTGATGTTGTTACTTACCAGAGCCGTTTCTAAGATTTTAATGATCCATAGATAAATCTAAAAATAAGACCTTTAATAATAAATATTAAAAAAATAGATTTAAAGAGTATAAAAATAAATTAAATTATTTATAAATTATTTTTTTTACATTCAATAATTATTGAATGAAAAACATAAAAAAAATTATTAAACATTAAACTTACGTAAAAAAAACTTCTATAAGCATTTTTTGCGTAAATATTATATAATAAAAGTTATAAAAAAATATAAAATAATAGTACCCGAGTTTTTGTTATTGAAGCTTTATTTTAGACTTAGCTATAGCATATTAACAGTAAATCTCACAAATTTAATATTTCTAAATAAATGAATTATTGTCTTCTTAAAATATCGAATTAGAAATTATAAATAAAATATTTAAAATAAATTATAAGAAAACAACATAAAAAAGAGGTGATGTGATGAGAAATTAAGATTTGAAATAACAAGAATAATGAAAATATTATTTATAGGTGTATATAATTTTTTTTTATTTTAAAATCAAAAATATTATTATAATCTTAATTATGACTCTATAATATATTAATACCTAAATTAGTTAGATACCGATAACTTTATAATTAATTCTAAAAGTTATCAATCTCTTAACAATAATTTTTATAGTTTATTTAATAATATAATAATAGTATAATTAATTTTAAAAACATAATTATAGTGAAGAGGTCTACCTTAGTTTTAATTATAAATTATTGTTATACTTTAGTAGTTCTTATTTTTTTAGTAAAGAAATATTAACCTATATCTTACTTAATTTTTAATATAGTTTAATAATAAAAAATAATTTTAAATTATTTTAATAATAATTATTTTTTTAATTTAATTAATCGAAGGCCCTGTTTGTCGTTCTGGACCCTGGGCGATTGTCTTTATTGCCCAGATCTAGAGACGACTTTGTTACATTGGTTGATATACATTATAATAATTTCAAAAAATATTATGATATAATCGTGAAGTTATGTCAAATAATATAACTTAATTTAATGAATATTTGTTAGTATTAATGCAAAAATATCAATTAAACATACATTATAGTAATCAAATTTTACGATGTTTTAAAGATTTATTTGATAATATATTCTGGTTTCGAACTGAAAAAAACTCTTTTCTGATCACTGAAAAAAATCATAACAACCGGTAAAATAGTTAATAAAATAGGATAAGGAACCTAATTAATGAGTTATGGTTTATTTTTATCATTTATTATTTGTATATTGCTTATGATAAATTTTCTATAAAATATTTATAATTTTTTAAAAAAAATATACGGATGAATTTGAAACATGCTATATTGAAATGTATGGACAGAACTTCTACCATAAAATATACTTGTGAACTTCCTTCCATCCTACATTGAATAAAGCATAATTATTTATTATATTCTATATTTAGTTGAGATATAGTAGAGCTTGTTAAATGACTCTTAATTGCTCATGGTAGGTCAACTAAGTTGGCATTTATTTTTTTAATAATTGTATCTGAATTTTATTAAACACGAAAGATATTATAAATATAATATATCAAAAAGAAGTAGACTAATCCACTAAAAATCTTATATAAATATGTAAAAAAAAGTAAATATTTTTTAGAGATTAATATATCATCAAAACCCAGAAATCTTCATGAATCTCTTTATCTCCAATAAAACAAGATACTTTATAGGTTGAAAAAAGTGGTAAGTGTATCAAACTATTATTCAAAATGCTCCGCTACATAATTTTAATTACATTGATTTTTTATCGGCTATTGACTTTTCAAGATACCCTCTAAGGATTTCTGGATGTTCTGTGTTTGTTGGTACAATCCTTTTTTTTTTAATTTAAACTCGATAAGCATTTTTATGTATTTGAATTTGATGTATGCTCCTATCGATCATCGAAAATTTTGTAGTGGGTTGAATTTGATGTTTGATTGAATTGGCTAAAATCAATAAAAAAGATTGAGACAATCAACACGAGGATTTTAGAGTGATTTAAATTTTTAACCAAACCCTACATACATTGCCTTAGCACACCACTAAATATTTCCCAATTCACTATGAATTCTTCCTCTTTTCAAGGTTTAGGAGGAAACCTTTACAACCTTTTTTTTTGGCTAAGATAGAATCAATTCTATTTTTTGTCTAAAGATAAACTATAAAATCTCCTTTTGCAAGAGAATTTGTTTGGCAAATTAGATACCTCACAAAGGTGAGTGTTTACACAATTTAGTCTTATTAAAGAGAAAGTAAAAGAGTTTTACAATGAAGAACTCTATAAAATACTATTTACAATAGAAATAGGAAAAAATATGAATTAGAATCTAATTTTTCTTGATTATGTTGCTTAGATGTCTTCTTGTGGTGTTTATATAGTATGGAATGAGTTTCCAACCATTTATGACCATTTGGATGAGTTATAGCCGTTGGGATGCAAAATAGTCATTATCTACAAAAATTCAAACATTTCTAACTAAAGAGATCGATCATTTTTCTTAATGGATCGATCCTTTACTAATATATTACTGTTAGATAGACAAGGATTTCATCCCCTTTTTAGGGGATCAGTCCTTTCAGACAAAATGATTGTAGCTTAAAATAAGTGTTTAATGTCAAAAAAAGGTGTTACGCATGTAAAATCTTACGCAAATTGAGTGCAAGTATACACTTATCAACAAGTTATAGTATAAAATATATTGTTCTCTGCAAGGATTGGGTTTACTTTTATAATTTATTATCCTTAACAAGAAAAGTAAAAACACAAGTAATTCAGTTTGAGTATTGGAATTAAACTAAAGAAAAATAACTAAAAGTAATAAACTAAAGAATCGAGATATCAGGTTGAGAAGGTAGGCTAGATTAGATTGTTTTATAGTGTAAAATCGAAATACAATTGTTTCGATCTTGTAATGCAAAGTTAACGTGACTGCCTTAGTGGGTCATTGAAGGGTCACTAATGAGTGTCTAAAAGGCAGTTATTTACTACCCTTCTCATGGTACTTTATGCATCTATTATACACCAACTTGAGCTGAAATATGGACTCTTTGCATAATATTGGATATTCCGTTATCACTACTTACAAAGTCAAAATTTATAGAGAATGCAGATATTATTACATATTCTGTACATGCAGAAATATCCAGGGCTGAAGCAGCGGTGAAGTAGTGCTGAGGCCGAGGCAGAGACAAGGCCACGACAGCATCCAGAGTGTCAACATCAATATTATAGGCGAATGAAAGACAAAAATATAGAGAACATTCTGGAAGATGCAGTGCACCAATTGAACCAGGCTAGCGCACTAAAAGCCCACGATAAAGACCGAACGGGAAAAGCTTTCTAGAAGATTGCAAACTTGAAAATATCAGAAGACTTGCTCCTTACTCCAAGTTATAATATATTTAGGAAAAGTTTGCCCTAGGTTAAGATTATATATAGCCTAGTCGGCCACATTGTTAAGGAAACCGATTTTAGAGAAACTCTTTCCCTAAGATTTGTACATATCTCTTAGGGATAGTGAAGGTTGTAGATATTAGTGAGAGGAGATTGTTTCTTATTTCTTTGTTCTAATGCAATAATAATATCAAAGTTTGCTTATCTTATTGTCATTCCTTGTTCTTGCATTCAAGCTCGAGAGAGAAGTTTGTAAGTAATCTATTTATCTAGCATCGAGAGAGTTAGATTCACGAAAGGGATAAGTACGGTGTTGATGACACTAACTCGGCCTAGAGATAGGTTAAGAGTTTCAGAAGATAAAAGAAGTGTTAGATTGGTTGGTGGTTATCATTGATTTACGCCTAGAGATATTGTCAAGGACCAGTCATCAACAGTGCTCTAACTTAGAGATAAACGGAGTCAACTACGGACACTTTGTTGAAATTTGATGTATCTGCCCAAGAGCAAGAGATTGCCGCGGTAAAGAACACTAACGCTGCCGAGGTTGTATTTGCAGTACTACCAAAGATAGGTTAGAATTAATTTTAACTTTATTAAATAAATAAATCTCTTTATTTTAATTCCTATTTGACTCTCGTTTGATTTTTTCTATGTGGCTCTAACCTTGATTTTCATATATTTCTCAACTTCGATCTCTATGTTGCTTGTCTTAAAACGTTAACCTCGTTGTTCTCTTCAAATCTTCTATCATATCAATATTTTTCAAGTATTGCCTTGGAAGGTGTAATGTGTTGTCTTGGCAATCTGTTGTCACGGCGTGTGCAATGCTTTGTCTCGATGACAATCAGTTTTCAAATTTGATTAGAACTACATTGTAGCGACCCTTTTTTTCATGAAAATTTAAAAAAGTTTAAAAGTTTGATAGGATTTGAAAATTTGATATCCGAAGATAACACCTGAAGAACAAGATGTCACTCCTAATGGAATGACCGTTAAAATTTAAAAACTCACGGTAATATTTAAAAGTCGGTATCCCGGGAGATGGCACCTGAAGAGCAGGATGTCACTCCCATTGGAATACCGTTAAAATTTAAAAATTAGTTAATTGATTGGAGTCGCCATCGACCTTTCAAAAGGGTGGATCAAATACCGAAAACCCTCCTGAAAAAATTGGGTTCGGGAGTTAATTACGTTTGGGGAAGGATTAGCACCCTCATAACGCCCAGAAATTGGTACCTAAAGGTTCTCATCATAATTTTTCAAAAAAATATAAAATTCGAATTAAATAAATTTTTTAATTTAAAATGCATATCCTAATATTCACGACAATTCAAAAAAGATAACACCTAAAGACCGAGATACTAATCCCAATAGAATATATCGGGATAATAATTTCCAATATATATAATTAATTATTATATACATGCACAAATATAACATAATAATATAATAACAAGAATAAAAGTAATAACAACATGATAAAAATAATATTAATATCATAATAACAATAATAATAAATAAACATATCAACAATAGAGTAAAAATAATCTTTAAAAATAATGAGATAATAATATAAAATAACAAGATCAACAAATCGTGATAATAATATAATAACCACTTACATAATAATAATTACATAGATATATTTCTTATGATAAGAAGAAACATATTTTCAAAGTAAATAATAATATTATAATAATATAATTTTTATAACATAGGACATAATAAAAAAAACAAAATAAATAACATGCTAATAGTGACCTAAACAAATTAAAGAAATAAGTAGAAGATAAATAAGGACCGAAATATAACAAAAATAAAATTAAAGCATAATTATGCAAAGGATATGAGAACTGGATGGTCGATCTTGCAATTAGAACATTTCTTTAATTTCACGCGGATCCGGGCCAAGTTCTGGAGCGGTCCTTGGGTTCCAAAAGTGAAATGATATCGTTTTGGGCTTAAGGGGCTAGCACCAAAACGATGTCGTTTTGATGTCCCCTTAAATAACCAAATTTTAACCCAAAAAATCATTTGTTGCTTCATTTTAACAAAAAAAAATATCAGCATGTTCTCATCTCTCTCTGTCTCGTTCGCCTTCGGTGGGAGTTTGGTTCGTCGGTAGATGCAGTTTGTCGCCGGCAGCCGAAAATGGAAAAGGTGGCATTTTTCCAATAGATCCCGGCGTGTAGATTACGGATCCAAGCTCGTATTTTCGATCAGATCAACACACAAAACTAGATCTGAGAGATAAGTTTCGAATATAAATTTTTTACCTTATTTTCTTCTCGGTTTTGCTCTGATTCATTCTTGTTTTTTTCGATTTTGGTTCCAATCTCTTTATTTTTTTTGAGTATGATTGCTGATATTGGATATTTTTTGGTTTGAATTTCTTTTTTTTGATTGAAAACCTTAAACCGAATACAAAGTTTGGTTTTGGGTTTTATATCCAGGTTAAACCGAATACAATCGTTCGCTTTTTTAATTCTAAGAGTTTTTCCTGTTGTAGAACTTCTCGCTAGAGATTCTTTCTATCATAGAATCTTTTACGTCTTCAATTCCTAGTGTTTTTTCTATATAGAACTTTTCATTGGAGATTATTTCTGTAATAGAATTTTCACGTTATCAATTTCAAGAGTTTTTCCTGTTGTAGAACTTCTTGCTAGAGATTCTTTCTCTCATAGAATCTTCATATTTTCAATTTCAAAAGTTCTTCCTGTTGTAGAACTTCTCGTTGGAGATTCTTTCTGTAATAGAATCTTCACGTTCTGAATTTCAAAATTTTTTTCTGTTGTAGAACTTCTCGTTGGAGATTCTTTCTGTAATAGAATCTTTAAGTTTTTAATTTAAAAAATTCTTCCTGTTGTAGAACTTCTCGTTGGAGATTCTTTTTGTAATAGAGTCTTCATGTTTTTAAGTCTTCAAATCAAGAGTTTTTCCTATATAGAACTTCTTGTAGTTGATTCTTCCTGTATAGAATCTTTTGCTTACTCCAAGAGTTCTTCCTATATAGAACTTCTCGCTGGAGATTCTTTCTGTAATAGAATCTTCGTGTTTTGGAGTCTTCAAATCAAGAGTTCTTCCTATATAGAACTTCTTGTAGGGGATTCTTCCTATTGTAGAATCTTATAAGTTTTTCCTATTAGAACTTTTTGATGCAGACTTTTCCTATATAAAGTCTTTCATGATGTGAGTTTTTCCTGTATAGAAATTCCTTGTTGATTCTCCTCTTGAATCTTGAAATTTCTGATTCTTCTTGCATGGAATCTTTTGGTTGATTCTCCTCTCAAATCTTTTGTTTGCTGGTTCTTGTTGCATAGAATCTTCTGGTTGATTCTCCTCTCAAATCTTTAGTTTGCTGGTTCTTCTTACATAAAATCTTTATCTTGCAATCGTGAATTCCTTTTGTGTGAAATTGTTGTCGATGCCTTGTTTTCTAATGTGGATTTCAGTAACTTTTGTAGGCTCTCTCATAATATTTCATCTTTTGAATCTCTTCTAATTCTTGAGTTTCTAAAAAATGAACAAAATATTCTATAATGTAGGTTAACATGCGCCTAATCCTAGGGATGCTTACACTATATGATGCATGAATGATGATGTCTTGATATCTTTCGTGATTCTCGCATTTGATCAGATAATGATAATGCTTTTTCATCTTCCATGTTCTTCTCGGTGTAGAAGGGACGTCTCATCTCACGTTAAGAGTTTAAAATTCGAATCTCAACTTGTGTCAAGGTATCTTCTATGCTTTCACTCCCGGAGCATCTTTGGGATATTTTCTATTTCTCTTTTTTTCTTTTTCTTTATCTTTTTTTGTTCTTTTTCTTTTTTTTCTTCTTCTTCCCTTTTTCTCTTTTTTTATTTTTCTCTTTTCTTTTTCCTTTTTCCTTTGTCTTCACTTCTTCTCTTTTCTTTTCCATTTTTCATTTTTTCTTTTTCATTTTCATCTTTTGTTCTCCAATGAAGAATTAGTCTTCGAATGACATTTGCCTGGGGTTGCCCTGTTCTGGTGTGCTTTGCAGTTTTGGCATTTCAGACTTTCCATGTGAGTGTTTTCTGTTACATGGGATTCTTCTTGTGATTAGTTCTTCGTCTGCATTACCTGAACCTTAAAGCATAAGACTATAATGAAGTAATATCAAGAAATCTTTTATTTATAGTAAAACTATGTTAACCTAAAAAATAATGAATGATAATTCATGAAAAATATATATGTAATATATTATATTCGAAATATTATGACAAACATGAGATTTTTCAAAAGATGACAAAAACGATACAAAGTCTTGAACATTTCACTACATGAATGACATATGGATCCGTGTTGATGATAGATTCCTTGACTCAGGTTCTGTCACTGTATTTGAGAGGGTTTGCCCATTGGATGTCAATTCTCAAAATGGATTCGAGCCGCCCTTTATGGGTTTTCTTCTTGAACCTTCTTTTTATTTTATTTTCTCTTTTCTCTATTTTTTTTCCTTTTTTTCTTTTTTCTTTTTTTCTTTCTTTTATCTTTTTTTTAATTTTTCCACTTTTTCCTATTTTTAAGTGTAAAACTTTTTAACTGAGTTTGAATTTATTAGATTACTCAGTTCGCATCCATCCATTTTTGCTAGGATTAACGCTCCTCCAAAAAGGGTCTTTTAAACCACATAGGGCCCTTCCCAATTTGGCATCCACTTCCCACGGAAGTCTCTCTATATGGACAAGACCCTTTTCAACACCAGATCCCCCTCTCGAAATTCTCTTATTGTATGCTTGTATTATCCTTCTCTGATACATTTGATGTAGCATCCCAATTTTGGGGTTATTAGTTTGAGTGTTGGTTAGGGGAGATTCGATTCGGGTCGAATAGGATTTCTTCGGTTCATTAAGTCCGAGTAAATTAAAACAATAATATTTTAATCGGATAAATAATAAATTTCTAGAAAAGTTTTAAAAAATTTAAAAAGGTGTTTTAAAGTTAAAGGAATAATAATTGGGTTTTAATTTGATTTAATTAAGCTTAATTATCACAATTAGTGACTAAATTGTAAAATTTGGAAAATTTAGGGGTTAAATTGTAATTTTTGGAAATTTAAGATTTTAGTTACTAAATTGGAAAGTAAGCCAAAGCTTAGAATCCTTAGAGGTCCACTAACCCAAATTATTTTTATTAAAGATCATCCACCAAAATTAGTTTTTAATTGAAAGTTAATTTCTTTTTCTTTTTCAACTCCATATTTTCTCATTTTTTTCTCATTTTTTCGCCCAAATTTTCTCTCCATTTTCTCTCCATGATTTCTTCAATTACTTTCTCACTTCTTCTCCATTTTCATAAAGATTTATATCATTTTACTCAATATTTCATTCTCTACAAAACCTACCCATTTATTTTGCAAAATCATCATCCAATTTCAAGGAAAATCAAGGGAAGAATTCACATCTTTTTGGTGGAATTGATCTTAAAGGTAAATTTCTAATTTCTTTTCATTTCTAAGGTTCTTTATTTAATATTCCCAAACATTTGGCTTACAAATTAATAATCTAAACTTGATTTCATGTTTTAATTCAAGATTTTGATGTTCTTATGGAATTTTCAAGAAATTAGGTTAGATCTCATTTAAGGCTGTAATTAGGATGATTTCTTATAAAATTAGACTTACTTTGATAATTAATTGAGTCTTGAATTGATTTCATATAATTTTAATCCCGAAATAATTGAATTGGTGTTGTTTAGAGGTGGTTTTCGGTTGTTTTATGGGCTGTTTTAGGTGCTCTGCTTTTTCTGGAGGTATAAGGATGATTTGAAGGTGTTTTTAGTTCATAATTGAGGAGGTTTAGATGTTAGATTTATTAGGTTAGGGGCTGGTGTTATTTCGGATGTGTTTTGTCTTAGTTTTCGGTATTTTCGGCTTAGTTTTTGGTAATTTTGTGGAGGTTTAATGTGGCTTCTGTGTTGAGTATGTTTTGATGTCTATATACCCTGTTTTTAATATTGTAGAGGAAGTGAAAGAACTCTCTCAAGTGGATGGTGCATTGGCGTCGCCGTTGCCGTTGAAGTGTTGGTGAAGGCTTGTTTCGCTTGTTAGTGAGTGAATTTTGGTTAAAAGCGATTCATAATCGTTCGGTTTTGTTTTGGTGACTATTGAATAGTGTAAAAACTTTATTTAGTTCAAGAGTAAATGTTACAAATGGTTTTGATGCATTTTCCTAAGTTTCGGCTATATGGTAATGGCTTAAAGAAAGATGTTTTTATAAAGATTTTGTTGAAAATGCATAACTTGGATTTGAAATGATGCATGCTTGTGTTAATTGTTGTAAATGCATGGTTTAGAAAGACATTCCTGGCTTATGGAAGCATGAAAAGCCGTTGAGCATGATTTTTGTTCACTTGATGAACATATTATGAGTGCATTATGAGCAGCAAGTTAACATGCATGATTGGAATTGATATTGGCTTAGTGACACTAACTATAGTTACGAATACAAATGACATGTCATTAGAATTAAGTTCACTATAAAGATTATGAGAATAATGATGTTGCCTACACATAAACAAAGGTGACTTTGTGTCCGACCGTGCGTGTAGAGCTTGCCTATACGTAAACAAGGGTGACTTTGTGTCCGACCGTGCGTGTAGAGCTTGCCTATGTAAACAAGGGTGACTTTATGTCCGACCGTGCATATAGATGACCCTACGTAGATAAGGGTGACTTTGTGTCCGACCATGCGTAGTGGGATAACATGTATCAAGGGTGACTATGTATACAATCGATGCATGTTGAGACCAAGAGTCTCCAATTATGATAAGGAATCCGAGTAATCGGTGAGCTAAAGATTCACAATATATTGTCACTAGAATGACAATATGCATGATACATGAAATGATTTGGTTTTATAGATGAGCATGATTTGATCAAGCATACTTTGGTTTAGCATGAAAAATGCAAGTGATGGTTTTAAATCGGTTTTAAATGTTGCATTGATGAACTTGTGATTATAGATACCTCATTAAGCATGTTTTGCTTAAGCTCTCTTTTCATATTTGTAGAGAAATAAAGGTTAAGGGTGGCATTTAAAGCAAGAGGTCCAAGGGGAAAGGCATTACACGTTTTGGTATGATTTGGCAAAAATAAGTAGTGTTTGGCAATGTGTAACCCCTTTTTCTTTTTTAGTGTGTTTTGAGTTAGCAAGAGAATTATATAAACAACCTATGAATATGTTTGCTTGTTGATTTGGTTGAATATTTTGTTGATGAATTTCCTTGAAGCATATTTGGCTTTGTATGGTCTATGGTATTGAGTCAAAGTTAGGGTGCATGCCTATAGATGTTGGGGTATTGATAATTATAATCGAGTGATTAAATAACACATTGTGATTAGGGGTTATGCATTTAGCTAATAATGATCTTTAGTTATGATTTGGTTGGGTGCAAACCACTCAAAGTGTCCGAATTTTATTCTGGGCACAAGGAGTATTGATAAGTGCTCAACTCACTATCACTTTCTACACTTTTCATGGGCACTTATCATCAATTCTACACCTACATGGACTAATGCATATACTTAATGTAATATATTTAGGGATGATGCTGTTAAAGATAACATTTGTATAAAAGGCATACTTTACTGCATTTTCATGTCTGTGCAGGAACAAGTATTGCCGCAACAGCAAACTGAGGCCGATGCAGGACCTGATGCCGAGGCAGCAGAGGATAAATAGCAATATGGAAGACAAACTAAGGAGAAAAATGAGGAGAATATTGCTGGACAAGAAGCCCAAGGATCGAAGCTGGACAACTCGAGGAAAGCCCAAGGATAAGGCCACGCGGGAAAAACCTTCTAGAAGAATTAAACTTGGTAATATTTAACCTATGTACATAACTTGTTTCCTACTCCAAGTTGTACTCTATTTAGGAAAAGTTTGCCCTAAGCCAAGCTTATATAAGGCATAACCGTCCAAGGAACTAGGGGAGTCGAATTTGAGAGAGTTCACCCTAGGAATAATTCTTCCCATCATATTCTAAGCTTTTTTAGGATTTAGGTGAAGGTTGTTGAGTATTAGTGAGAATAGATTGTATCTTGTTTCTTGTTTCAATGTAATAAAATATCAAAGTTTGCTTACTCTTTGCCATTCTTTGTTCTTGCATCCAAGCTCGGGAGAGAAGTTTGTAAGTAATCTATTTGTCTAGACTCGAGAGAGTTAGACTCACGAAAGGAGTAAGTGTGGTATTCGACTTGATTGGAGAATACTAACTCGGCCTAGGGATAAGTAGGAGTTTCAGCGGCTAAAAGAAGTGTGGGATTGGTTGTTGGTTATAATTGATTAACGCCGGGAGGTATCATCAAGGATTGATCATCAACAGTGTTTTGACTTAGGGATAAGCAGAGCCATCAAAGGATACTTTGTCGAACCTTGGTAAATCTGCACAAGAGCAAGGGTTTGCCGCAGCAGAAAACACTATCGCTGCCGAAGATAGTAATTTGCATTACTGCCGAGGCAGTGTAGTACAGTTGCATTGGACCGAAATAGATCAATCAAATACACTATACAACAAAATTGGATCCTGCCCTCTTTCTGAATTTGATCTCTTCCTATTTAGTTTTCTTTAATTGTTTTATTTAGTTTAATCAACATCCAATTTACTTGTGTCTTTAGTTTTATTTTACATAGCAAGAAGATCAAAGAAAGCATATTAATTATATCAATCCCTGTGGAGACGATACTTTATTTACTTATCACTTTATTACTTGACGATGTATACACTTGCACTACAATTGCGCATATATAGCACGCATCAAGTTTTTGGCACCGTTGTCGGGGATTAGCAACTAAATTTTGTTTTCTTTATTTTCTTGCTTTTATTTATTTTTACTAACATATTTTATTTTTATTTTTCTTTAAAAATTACAGGTGTGTTTCATGTTGAAGGATTTTCAAGATGCAAGGAGAAAGAAAGAAATCGATTCGGGAGTTGATGTTGGAAGATATGAATCGAATCAATCAAGAATTTCTTTGATTAAATGATGATTATCTATGCCAACCAAGAGCAACCCAACAAGTTCATACCTGGGCAGATTTTTGTTTTAATTGTGGAGATGATAATTTGGTTAGCAATTGCCCATACAATACTGGAACATTTGGCCACAGAGATGACCATATATGGAACCAACAACAATATCCTTCATGGTATGATCAAAACGCTCAAAAGTTTTTCTACCATGACAATTTTGTTGATGTTATAGATATACCATGGCAATATAATTCTTGTCAAGAGTATCCAAGTGCATTTGAGGAAACATTGAAAGCGTCAATGGTTAGAATTGAAGAATTAATGACAGAGCAATCAAGGTTCATAGATGCACATATAGCTAGATTGGATGCACCCTTGCGGGATTCAGAAGATCAAGTGCAGATATCTATATATACCATGGATACCATGGAATCTGAGGATTACTCTCACTCACAGTTGCCTAGGCAATTACATGATGACATGCTCGATGAACAAGATGGCAATGTCGTGATAATAGAATATGAGAAGATAATAATTGAACCTTTTGAATTATTTAAAAACTCATCTCTTCCATTGCAGGTATCTTTCGAGGAGTCAATGTTACAAGATTTGCAGTCATCACAAATAGGATATGATTGTTTGGAAAATGATATTTTATCTGTGATAATTCCATCTAATAGTAGCTCTAAACCAAAATCTCTACTGATGGAAATTTTTGAGAAGCATAAAGAAAAATGTGGGTTGATTCTTGAAGACTTCAAGAAAGATATTTGTTCATTTGACGAATACAAAATTTTGGCAAAGGATTGCCACGACAATTGTCTAGCAAGCAATTGCCTCGACAACAAATGCTATATCCAACCATTCTAGAAGTCAACAAGAATGAGGAAATTAAATGGCTGGGTATTGATATAATTTTTTCTAACGAGATATTCATGCCTTCAGGAATAATATCAAGTTGGAGCATAGGCATGGACTACAAAAGAACACAAACAGAAGACACCTCCACCATGATCGCACAAATGGGAGTATCCGTACCCGCATTAGCCCATATCTTTTTGAGTAGAATTGTCACTCGATAGAGGGTGTAGATAGACTATAAGAAATATCAGAAACGATACTCCATAAGTTTTCTTCTTATTTTATAATAATTTTTTCTTTTAGTTTATTTGGTATTTTCATGAATTCTCTTAATTATGGTGTTTAGGAATAATTATCTTCTCACTACTTGAATGATTCTTTCTTTATTGTTGTTTATCTTTTTGGGTTAGGATAATAAGCAAGAATAAGAGAGAAATAGTTCACAGCAAGAGGCCTGCCGAGGCAGTAAACAGTTTCAGAAGCCGTAGTAGTCCCAACGGGTAGAAATATTGTAACGACTATCTGCCGAGATTTCTGCCGCGATAATAAATGCTAACGGGCAATAAAAGTTAAACGGCTATAAAACGACTAGTGATTCAAACGGTCACACTGTCGAGGCCTTTATGAGCATTTTCTTCCTCTTGAACTATTCACTCTTGCATTCTTGTTTTCTTTAGAATATTTGATAATGTTGGTCTCACAATACTCTCTGCCTACTCACAAGCCTTCTTGAAATTTTCAGAATCTTTTCAAGAAAATCTCCCAACACTTCAAGTCTTTATACTCATCCATGGCAGCATATAATCGATTTTCCCCTGCCGCTATTGCAGACCGATTCAACAGGACTTTCATCACTCGGCAGTTGTGGGAGGAACAAGGGTTCCAACAATCTGATGAGAAAAACTCCGACATCGAGCAGTACTTGTTCGAAAAGATTCGATATCAAAAAATGGAAAATCTTTTGCCTACAACCTAACCAGGAAAATGCCACCATAGTGCAGAAATTTTATGCACATGGGCCGAGCAAGGACAATCTCTACGTCCATTGCCGAGGCAAGCATGTCTGCCTTGATGTCGAGGCAATCAACGAGTTCTACGGTCTAGCACCAGAATATGATATTCACTCTGAATTTCAAAGAAGTAAATAACGACGACTACGAGCTAAACAAAGATGACCTTTGTTACAACAACACTCCTTGGGAAACCGGTGCCCATAAAGGTTCTGTAACAACGCAAAGTCTCAAGCCCGAGGCTAAGATGTGGTGTACCTTTGTCAAAAGATGCCTCATCCCCAACTCCCACAATAGCACGGTGGACCGAAAGAGATTGGTGCTCATTCAATCCATCATCAACAAGAGGAACATCAATGTTGGAGAGATTATTTTACGAGAAATATACGAGTACGGTAAGAAGGAACGCAGACCTTTATATTTCTCTTGTTTAATCTCTGTTTTGGGCATTACTGCGAGAGTACCAGTAGAAGATATGGATGAATACACACCGAAAAGGCAAGGATAGACCAAAGAATTCTGCCACAGAGTTATGCAGATCACACAGGCAGAGCCTGTCCAAGAAACTCCTCAGCAGTTCACTAATGACTTTACTACCGGTGCCCAGTACACGGTAGACAGGCCTGGCACTGCCTAAGCCACTGTCGAAGCAGACCCCTACCAAGAGCTTCCTCAGAGGATGACAGCTATGAACGTTCGCCAACAGAGATACATAGAATATCAGAGAGACCTCAACAATACTCTTGCCCAAATGATGATTTTGAACTTTCCCAATCAAGGGGCGTAATTTCCAGAATTCCCTGCAAATATATTCGTCACAGCAGCACCCTACACAGAAACTACTTCAGCCCCAGTGTTGCGACCGCCGGCACACCCCATGGCGCAACGGAACAAAATTACGACGGTCTTTCCAGTGATCCATGTACGTTTAATCCGAAATCGAGAGGAAGAGATACGATGACTTACATTGGGTTCCTTAATAGGCAGCAAAAACAATAACTAGATTTGTGATAATCACGAATGTTCGACAATTCAAATCTTTAGCCTCCACGAATATCATCTCGGCCTCTACTCAGTTCACCCGGTTAAGAGAGCAAATCTTGAAAAAAACTGTTTCTCATGATTCTAGAGTTTGGAATTCGAAATTCTCTATCTTGGCTGCTAGACCAATTGATCCTTTATATAGGTGTAACCCTAGGTATAAGAGTTTGATTCTGATTTGGTTTATAGGAAATAATTACTTTAATTAATTCCTTAAATATCAGAATCTATATTTAATTCAAATTTAAAAGGGATATAATTACTTTAATTATATTCTTTATTTAAAATTCGGGATTAAATATAATCTACTTATACTTATATATTTTTGCTATGTTTCAACCATTTGGTGTGACCCTATAGGCTCATTGTAACGTTAGTAATAATATTAGAACAATTTTAATATTAAAAATAATGAGTGACATCTAGCAATATATCATTGTCATCTAAGTTACAAGAGATCATGATTCGATGTATCATGTCCGTGACCAACTCTTTTAATGTATTATATCTTTTTGTCCTTTTATATCTTTAATAGGCACAAGTCTTGGAATAGTCACACTTGTATAGCCTATTATTAGTGTTTCTTGATATCTAGAGTGGACTATTATTAATGAATAATTTGTGATATCTCATATCAACATATTCAAGCATGGCCATGCATTTTTAGTTTCACTCAATCAAGTGGCCTTTGATATATTTTCCTATTATGTAGGAAGGACAAATCCTATCTAGATTATTCACATCTCACTACATATATTGTAATATGTCCAATGTCAGTTTTTATAGTGTAACTAATTACGAAACACATTTAACTGCATCAAAACATAAAACAACATATGTTGAGATAGTAATAATCTCAAGTCTAAGGATTATACATATAGTTGTCACTATGAGCAATATCGTGACCGTCACATAATAATCCAAGATATATGCTCATAGTGGGTCAATCCAATATATTATTCTCTACTAATATATTCATGTATTAATTATGACATCTTTATCACAATGACAATTCATTGTCATCAATTTATCACATGTTAGCCTTAAGCGTATTATTATTGTCCATACCCATAATAATACTTGACTAAGGATCTTTTAATAATAATACATATATTATTATATGGACCTTATTGTTTCTCAGTTTATATGACACATATATCTGAAAACAACAATGGCAATGCCTTTATTCAATAAAATTGGTAAATGAAAGTATCCATACAATCATCATATGATTGGTCTTTGGGCATACTCTAACAATCTCCCACTAGCACTAAGACCAATCACTCACATATCTAATACCGAGTGACTCTGTGTGACGATCATGCTTCTATTGCGTTAGAGGCTTCGTCAAGGGATCAACAATGTTATCATCCGTGTGTACTTTACATATCTCCACATCTCCTTGATCTATGATCTCTCGAATGAGATGGAAGCGTCTAAGAATATGTTTGGATCGTTGATGAGATCTAGGTTCCTTTGCTTGTGCAATGGCTCCATTGTTGTCACAACGGAGTTCTATAGCATCTGATATGCTTGGAACAACCCCTAGTTCCGATATGAACTTTTTGATCCAAAAAGCTTCCTTTGCTGCTTCACTGGTTGCAATATACTCAGCCTCTGTCGTAGAATCAGCTACTGTATCTTGCTTAGAACTTTTCCAACTTACAGAACCTCCGTTAAGGCAAAACACAAATCCAGATTGCGATCTTGAGTCATCCTTATCTGTTTGGAAACTAGCATCAGTATAACCTTTTATACTAAGCTCTTCTTTGCCTCCATAGACAAGAAATGTATCCTTAGTTCTTCTCAAGTACTTAAGGATGTTTTTGACTGCTACCCAGTGACTTTCACCAGGGTTTACCTGATATCGACTTGTCATGCTTAAGGCATACGATACATCTGGTCGAGTACATATCATGGCATACATGATAGAACCAATAGCCGAAGTATATGTAATCTTACTCATTCGTTCTCTTTCTTGTGGAGTTGAAGGACACATTTCCTTCGAAAGAGATATACCATGTCTCATAGGTAAGAATCCTTTCTTGGATTCTTCCATACTGAATCTCTTTAGAACTTTGTCTATATATGTACTTTGACTCAGACTTAGAAATCGTCTAGATCTATCTCTATAGATCTTAACCCCTAAGATATATGCTGCCTCACCCAAATCTTTCATTGAGAAACAACTACTTAACCAAGTCTTAACTGACTGTAAGGTAGGTATGTCGTTTCCTATAAAAAGTATGTCATCTACATACAAGATTAGGAAAGAAACAATGCTCCCACTAGTCTTCTTGTAAACACAAGGCTCATCTTCGTTCTTGATAAAACCAAACTCTTTGATCGCATCAGTGAAACGAAGATTCCAGCTTCGAGAAGCTTGCTTTAGTCCATAAATGGACCTTTGTAGCTTACAAACATTTCCAGCATTTCCTGGAGCAACAAAACCTTCTAGTTGTGTCATATACACATCCTCTTTAAGTTTTCCATTAAGGAAAGCGGTTTTGACGTCCATTTGCCAAATTTCATAATCATGGAATGCAGCTATAGCAAGCAAGATCCGGATGGATTTAAACATAACTACAGGGGAGAAAGTTTTGTCATAGTCAATACCATGAACTTGTCGAAAACCTTTAGCGACTAGTCGCCCCTTGTATGTTTGTACATTTCTATCCATGTCGGTTTTCTTCTTGAAAACCCATTTATACCCTATAGGTTTTACCCCTTACTCTTGGGTTTTAATTCTGACCGGGTCAATATGAGCAATATCGTGACCGGGTCAATCCAATATATTATTCTCTACTAATATATTCATGTATTAATTCTGACATCTCTATGTCAATGACAACTCATTGTCATCAATTTATCACATGTTAGTCTTAAGCGTATTATTATTGTCCATACCCATAATAACACTTGACTAAGGATCTTTTAATAATAATACATATATTATTATATGGACCTTATTGTTTCTCAGTTTATGTGACACATATATCTGAAAACAACAATGGCAATACCTTTATTCAATAAAATTGGTAAATGAAAGTATCCATACAATCATCATATGATTGGTCTTTGGACATACTCTAACACCCAGGCCCGAGGCCATTCTTCTCCTTTAGAGCACAACAATAGTTCGATGCAGCTGGCCCATCTAGGGAAGCAGATCCTGTCGCGACATCATCTGCCAGTAGAAGACCTTCCAAGCGAAGGGAAGGCTTCAACACTCCCCCAGGACCCCCAATCCCAATAGGCAGTCTTTCAGCTGAGATAGATGCCTATGTCAATCAGAGCTTAGACACTGCCGAGCTAAGCATTCGGAATGCTGGGGTAGATCCAGAGAATGAAGGAGGAACGAAAATGATGGAAACTGAAGATGAACGAGGAGAAGAGGTTAATGCTACCAAGACAAGCAAAGTCATCGCCATCACCAAGGGCGCAACAATCAATAGCAAGATCGAGAAAACAAATTGTGGAAGAAAGCTCTTCTGAATCCTTATAATTTCTTTCCTTTATTTGTTGTTCATATAATTTGCCTGTTATATTTTGTTACCTACTACTTTCCCCTAAATTAAGCATCGAAGATGATTGGTTTGAGTTTGGGGGTGTAAAGTCACTACCGAGGCAATCCACTGCCGAGGTCCTACCATGAAAAGGAAGTTTTTAGTGATAAAATTTTTGTTTTATGTCCACCACTTCACTTGAAATTGTTGCCCATACTCTTGCACTGTCCATCATCAGTATTGTTTTAGTTTATTCTTTAAGGCAATAGAAATCTTTCTCCCTACCATAGTTCGGTTCTGTTTTGAAGGCTTAATTCTAGGATACTTAAGGAGAAAAACTTAGAAGCTTACTATAAGGTTGAACTTAAAAATACTTTTGGGACTTGTTTGGCTATAAGAATTCTTTTAATAAACTTAAGTGATAAAGACTTAGATTTTTGGAAAGGTGACTAGAGTTGCCTATAACCAGCTTTAGAAAATACTCTTCTTCATGCTAGAGGCGCCCGAAATTGGATCTAGTATGTTTAAAAGAATAACAAAAGAAAGAAGGAAATAAGAAGGAGAAAACACAATACTTGAGGTACCCGAAATTGGCTCAAGAAATTGTTGTTTTAAGAAGAGTACACTAAATTCAAATCTATTTATCTTGAACTTAGGGTTTATCTAAAAAGGCCCTTAATCAAACTTGTCCACAAAAACGCACACACTTACAAAACCTTATAGTTTGTCTTCTAGGTACACCCTTAGGTAACCGAAAGTTTAAGTCTAAAGAATAGACATAGTTATGGTGGGGAGAATAGATGGAAATATAAGACCAAGAAAGAATAGAGTTTGATAAATTGATGGTTTGCATTGCTTGAGGACAAGCAATAGTTCGAGTTTGGGGGTGTGATAAGTGCTCAACTCACTATCACTTTCTACACTTTTCATGGGCACTTATCATCAATTCTATACCTACTTAGACCAATACATATACTTAATGTAATATGTTTAGGGATGATGCTATTAAAGATAACTTTTGTAAAAAAGACATATTTTACTGCATTTTCATGTCTGTGCAGAAACAAGTACTGTCGCGGCAGCAAATTGAGGCTAAGACAGGATCTGATGCCGAGGCAGCAGAAGATTAATAACAATATGATAGGCAAACTGAGGAGAAAAATGAGGCGAATGTTGCTAGACAAGAAGCCCAAGGATCGAAGCTGGACAACACGTGGAAAGCCTGAGGACAAGGCCACACGGGAAAAAGCCTTCTAGAAGAATTAAACTTGGAAATATTTAACCTATGTACATAACTTGTTCCCTACTCCAAGTTGTACTCTATTTAGGAAAGGTTTGCCCTAGGCCAAGCTTATATAAGGCATAGCCGTCCAAGGGACTAGGGAAGTCGAATTTGAGAGAGTTCACCCTATGAATAATTCTTCCCATCATATTCTAAGCTTTCTTAGGGTTTAGGTGAAGGTTGTTGAGTATTAGTGAGAAGAGATTGTATCTTGTTTCTTGTTTTAATGTAATAAAATATCAAAGTTTGCTTACTCTTTTTCATTCTTTGTTCTTGCATCCAAGCTTGGGAGAGAAGTTTGTAAGTAATCTATTTATCTAGACTCGGGAGAGTTCAACTCACGAAAGGAGTAAGTGCGGTATTCAACTTGATTGGAGAATACTAACTCGACCTAGGATAGGTTGGAATTTCAGCGGCTAAAAGAAGTATAGGATTGGTTGTTGGTTATAATTGATTAATGTTGGGAGGTATCATCAAGGATAATCATCAATAGTGTTTCGACTTAGGGATAAGCAGAGCCATCAAAGGATACTTTGTCGAACTTTGATAAATCTACCCAAGAGTAAGGGATTGTCGCGGCAGAAAACACTATCGCTATCGAAGACAGTAATCTGCAGTACTGTCGAGGCAGTGTAGTGCAGTTGCATTGGACAGAAACAAATCCATCAAATCCACTATACAAAACAAATGGATCATGCTCTCTTTCTAAATTTGATCTCTTCCTATTTAGTTTTCTTTAATTGTTTTATTTAGTTTAATCAACATCCAATTTACTTGTCTTTACTTTTATTTTACAGAGTAAGAAGATCAAATGAAGCATATTAAGTATACCAATCCCTGTGAGACGATACTTGATTTACTTATCACTTTATTACTTGACGGCGTGTACACTTGCACTATAATTATGCATATATAGCACGGATCAAGTATCGAAACATCCTGTGTTGGTATCGATACTCCAAGGCAAAATTTGGGTAGTTCGGACCATGGTGCGATGCTTTATTTCACTGGTCATCTGAGTATCGATACTGCCCAAGACACTATCGATACCCCTGAGCTTTGGTAGGTAATATTATTACTACCACGTCACGGTATCGATACAGGGCTTGGGTGTATCGATACTCCTAACTGATTGATGAGCTTTAGGTGTCAAAATTACATGTTAGTCTCGGATATCTTGCTTTGTTCAATTATGGTAGCTATAATACCCAAGGCAAAATTTGGTAGTTCGGACCATGGTGAGATGCTTTTACCTCACTTGTAATATGGTTACCCTGAGCTTTGTATGGTCTATGTTATTGAGTCAAAGTTAGGGTGCATGCCTATAGATGTTATGGGGTATTGATGGTTGTAATCGAGTGATTAAATAGCATATTATGATTAGGGATTATGCATTTAGGTGATAATGATCTTTGGTTATGATTTGGTTGGGTGCAAACCACTCAATGTGTCTGATAAGTTCTCAACTCACTATAACTTTCTACAATTTTCATGGGCATTAATCATCAATTGTACATCTACTTGGACCAATGCAATATATTTAATATGAGATATTTAGGGATTATACTATTAAAGATAATATTTATAGAAAAAACATATTTTACTGCATTTTTATGTCTGTGCGAGAATTCTATACGCACAGGCCAAACAAGGACTCTCTCTTTGTCCACTGCCGAGGCAGGCCTATCACGCTCGATGCCGATACAATCAACAACTTCTATGGCCTTATCCCTATACGTGATGTCCATATCGAATTTATGGAGGATATCACCACTCAAGACTACAAGCTGATAAAGGACGACCTCTGTTACGATAATACCCCATGGGAGACCGGTGCCCACAAAGGATCCATAACAAGGTAAAGTTTGAAAACCGAGGCTAAACTTTGGAACACTATTGTAAAGAGACGCCTCATCCCAACCTCCCATAATAGCACGGTGGACCAAAAGAGATTGGTGATCATACAATCGATCATCAACAAAAGGAGCATCAACATTGGAGAAATTATTTTACGAGAAATTTATAGATGATGTAACAAGGATAAAGGCCCTTTATGTTTCCCTTCTTTAATCACTGGTATTTGTAATGATGCAGTTGTACCCACTGCTGAGACAAATGAATTCACACCCCAAAGGAAAGATAAACTAGAGAATTCTACCACAAGATCATGCAGATTACGCAAGAAGAATCAGTCCAGGCAACTCCGCAGCAGTTCACTGCAGAAACTGCTATCGGGGCCTAATACACTGCAGACATGCCTGACGCTGCCCATACAACTACCGCAACAAAACGATACAAGGATATTCTATTAAGGATGACAGTCATGGATATAAGACAATAGAGATACAGGGAGTATCAAAGAGAATTCAATAGCACACTTGCTCAAACGATGCTCCACAACTTTCTAGATCAAGGGGTACAATTTCCAGAATTTCCTACAAACATGTTTGTGATAACTGCACCCTACACAGAGACAACACCAGCTCTAGGAGGGCCAAGACCATTCTTCCCCACACGCCCTCAGCAACAATTTCATGTTGCTGGCCCATCTAGGGCAGCAGATTCTGCCGCGGCATCATCTGCTAGTAGAAGACCTTCAAAGAGGAGGTCAGTCTTCAGCACTCCCCCAAGATCCCCAATCCCAATGGGTAGTCTATCAGCTGAGATAGATGCCTATGTACTTTAAAGTTCAGACGCTACCGAGCCAAGCATTCACAATGTCAGTGTAGATCCAGAGAACGATGAAGGGACTGATATAATGGAGACCGAAGATGAAGGAGAAGAAGAGGTGAATGCTCCTATGCAACTAGTGAAATCAACAAGATTTCATCCACCAAGATGAGCAAAGCCATCATCATCACCAAGGATGCAACAATCAGCAGTAAGATCCAGAAAATTAATTATGGAGGATAGCTCTTCCGAGTCCTTATAATTTTTTATGCTGCTTTTATAATTGCTTGTTTCCTTTTTTTATTTTGTTGCCTACTGTTTGCCCTTACTTTAAGCATTTAGGACAATGATTGGTTTGAGTTTGGGGGTGTAGAGCCACTGCCGAGGCCTTGCCATGAAAAGGGAGTTTTAAGTGATAATTTTTTTTTATGTCCACCACTTTACTTGAATTTGTTGCCCATACTCTTGCACTGACCATCATTAGTATTAGTTTAGTTTATTCTTTTAAGGCAATAGAAATCTTTCTCCTTACCATAGTTAGGTTATGTTTTGAAGGCTTAATTCTAGAATACTTAAGGAGAAAAACTTAGAAGCTTACTATAAGGTTGAACTTAAAAACACTTTTAGGACTTGTTTGGCTATAAAAATTCTTTTATTGAACTTAGGTGATAAAGACTTAGATCTTTGGAAAAGTGACTAGATGTGCCTATCACCGACTCTAGGAAATACTCTTTTTCATGCTAGAGGTACCCGAAATTGACTCTAGTATGTTCGAAAGAATAATAAAATAAATAAGAAAATAAGAAGGAGAAAACATAATCCTTGAGGTGCCTAAAATTGGCTCAAGAAATTGTTGTTTTAAGAAGAGTACACTAAATTCAAATCTATTTATCTTGAACTTAAGGTTTATCTAAAAAGGCCCTTAATCAAACTTGTCCACAAAAACGCACACACTCACAAAACCTTATAGTTTGTCTTCTAGGTACACCCTTAGGTAACCAAAAGGTTAAGTCTAAGAATAGACATAGTTATGGGGTGGGGAGAATAGATTGAAACATATGACCAAGAGCGAATAAGGTTTGACAAATTGATGGTTTGTATTGCTTGAGGACAAGCAATAGTTCGAGTTGGGGGGTGTAATAAGTGCTCAACTCACTATCACTTTCTACACTTTTCATGGGCATTAATCATCAATTCTACACCTACTTGGACTAATGCATATACTTAATATGAGATATTTAGGGATTATGCTATTAAAGATAATATTTATAGAAAAGACATACTTTACAGCATTTTTATGTCTGTGCAGGAAAAAGTATTGTCGCGGTAGCAAACTGAGGCCAAGGCAGGACCTGATGTCGAGGCAGTAGAGGACAAGTAGCAATATGGTGGGCAAGCTAAGGAGAAAAATAAGGAGAACGTTGCTGGACAAGAAACCCAAGGATCGGAGCTGGATAGCACAAGGAAATCCCAAAGACAAGGCCACGTGGGAAAGCCTTCTAGAAGAATTAAACTTGGGAATATTTGATCTATGTACATGACTTGTTTCCTACTCCAAGTTGTATTCTACTTAGGAAAGGTTTGCCTAGGCCAAGCCTATATAAGGCATTGTCGTCCCAAGGAGAAGAAGAACTCGACTTGAGAGAGACATTAGATTTATAGCTTAGAATATAGAATTAGATTTAGATTTTCTTTTCTACATTATGTTCTAGTTTAGGCTTAGGTGAAGGTTGTAAAGTATTAGTGTGAGGAAGTCAAACTTTGTTTCTTGTTTCTAATGCAATAAAATATCAAAGTTTGCTTATTCTTTATCATTCCTTGTTCTTGTATTCATGCTCGAGAGAGAAGTTTATGAATAATATATTTATCTAATATCGAGAGAGTTAGATTCACAAAAGGGATAAGTACGGTATTTCAATCGGAAAACACTAACTCGGCCTAGAGATAGGTTAAGAGTTTCAATGGCTAAGAGAAGTGTGAGATTGGTTGGTGATTACAATTGATTCACGCCGAGAGGTATCATCAAGGACTGGTCATCAATAGTATTTTAATTTAGAGATAAGCGGAATCATTAAAGGACACTTTGCCAAACTTTGATAAAGTCTGAGAAGAGCAAGAGATTGCCACGATAGACGAGAGACACCACTGTCGAGGCAGTAATCTACAATCCTACCGAGGCAGTGTTGTACGATTGCATTGAACAAGAACAAGTTGATCAATTCCACTATACAGCACAACTGGATCCTGACTACCTTCTTTATCTTATTTTTCTATCTTTATTTAGTTATTATTATATAGTTCAATCACCATCCAATTAATTGTTTCTTTACTTTATTTCTTTTACAGAGCAAGAACACTAAAGGAAGCATGTTAAGTATACCAATCCCTGTGGAGACGATATCCGATGATACTCATCACTTTATTACTTGGTGATGTGTTCACTTTGAAACATCCCGATTTTGAGGTTAGTAGTTTGAGAGAAGGTTTAGGGAATTATATTCGGGTCGAATCGGATTCTTCGGTTCGTTATTCTGAGAAAATTAAAATAATAATATTTTAATCGACCAAGTAATAATTTTGTGAAATAATTTAGAAACATTAAAATGATGTTTTAAAATTAAAGGAATGTTAATTAAACATTAATTTGATTTTTAATTAAGCCTAATTTTACACTAATGACTATATTGTAAATTTTGGAAAGATTTATAAGATTTAATTTGTGTTTTTTGAAAATGGGCATTTTTAGTGACTAAATTGGAAAGCAATCTATACATAGAATCCTTAGAGGGCCATAAATCAAATTTATTTTTAATTAATGATTTATCTACCAAAATGGTTTTTAATTAGTTTATTAAAAGATGACAATTTCATTCTCTCTTAACCACTTATTTTCTCATCTTTTCTCTCATAATTTTCTCTCCATTTTCTCTTCATCTTCGTCTTCAAATTTCTTCAATTACTTGCTGATTTCTTCATCATTTTCAATAAGATTTATTTCATTTTATTCATCTTTTCATTCTCTATAAAGCCTATTCATCAATTTTGCAAAATCAATATTCATTTTTAAGAAATCAAGGAGAGGATTTCTCATCTTTTTGGTGGAGTAAATCTCAAAGGTAACTTGCTGAATTTTAATCTTTTCTTAAGGTTCTTTATTG
Source organism: Abelmoschus esculentus (assembly GCA_035048815.1). Taxonomy (NCBI): domain Eukaryota; kingdom Viridiplantae; phylum Streptophyta; class Magnoliopsida; order Malvales; family Malvaceae; genus Abelmoschus; species Abelmoschus esculentus. The sequence continues at coordinate 11,648,611 of JAUCBN010000016.1, read as the reverse complement.
AAATTCTCAAGTATTAGCTTGCTAATCATTAAGTGAAACTTGATTTCATGTTTTTAATTTTAGATCTAATGATTTTATGAGGATTTTTGTGAAATCTTTTTAGATCTCAATTAATATTGTAATTAGGTTGATTTAATTATGTTATTATGTCAATTAAATGATTAAATGAGTCTTCAATTGATGTCACATTAATTTAATCCCGGAATAATGCAATCGGTGTTGTTTTAAGGTGATTTTCGGTTGTTTTTAGGGGCTGTTTTAGGTGTTTTAATTTTGCTGGAGGTATAAGGATGGTTTAGATGTGTTTTTGGTTCATAATTGAAGTGGACCAGATGTTAGAATCATTAGATTTGGGGCTTATGTTATTCGGTTGCGTTTCGGTTTAGTTTTCGGTCTTTTCGGCAAAGTTTTTCGTAGTTTTGAGGTGATCAGATGTGGTTGTTATTTTGAGCATGTTGTGATGTGAATATCCTCTAGTTTGAATGTTTAGGGGAAATTCAAGAAGGTTCTTAAGTGGCTGGTGCAATGTCGTTATCATCGGAGCGTCGGTGAAGGCTAGTTTCGCTTGTCGGTGAGTGTTTTGGGGTTTCAAGTGAATCGCATTGGTTTGGTTATTTTTTGGGGACTATGGAATAGTGTGAAAACTTTCCATAGTTCAAGAGTAAGTGAATTAAACGATTTTTATTCATTTTCTTAAGTACCGGCAATTTCGGTAATGGCTTTGATGATGATGTTTTAATGAGATTTTGTAGATGTATAGCTATGGTTTTGAAATGAAGCATGCATGTGTTAAATTGCTGAAAGTGCATGGTTTATAAAGACATCTATGGATTATGAAAACATAAAAATGAATAGGAATAATATGTGGTTAATTGCCTTACAATTAATGGTGCTATTGTGCATGACATTCGGTTTATTTGTTGAACACATTATGGATGCATTATGAGCTGAAAATGAATTGGAATATGATGAGGTTATTTGCCCTATGTTGATAAGCCGTTGAGCATGATTTATGGTTCACATGATGAACATGATATGAATGCATTATGAGCAGCAAGTTAAAACATGCATGATTGGAAATGATATTGGCTTAGTGACACTAACTTTAGATTTGAATACAAATGACATGTCATTAGGATTGAGTGCACTATAAAAATAAAGAGAATAATGATGATGTCTACACGTAAAAAAGGGTGACTTTGTATCCGATCGTGTGTGTAGAGCTTGCCTATATGTAAACAAGGGTGACTTTATGTCCGACCGTGCATATAGTTGACCCATACGTAAACAAGGGTGACTTTATGTCCGACCGTTCGTAGTGGGGGTAACATGTATACAAGGGTGATTATGTGTCCGATCGATGCATGTTGAGACCAAGAGTCTCCAATTACGGAAAAAGAGATCCGTGTATTTGGTGAACTAAAAGTTCACATTAAGTGATCACTAGAAAGCCAATATACATACATGAAATGAAATGATATTCTTGTGCATGACACATGAAATGTTTTGACAATATTGATAAGCATGATTTGGCTTTACACATTTTAAATAAGCATGAAGGATGCAAACATGACATTTAAAAATGATTTTGTTTTATGCATTGATGATCTTGTTTAGAGCTTCCTCACTAAATATATTGGCTTAAGTTCTCTTTTCATCATTGCAGAAAAATAAAGGCACTCGGGACTATATTCGGAGCAAGAAAACCAAGGGGAAAGGTTATCTCAAACTTGGTATGTTTTAACAAATAAGTTGAGGCTTGGCAATTTGTAAACTCAACCTATGTAAGGTGTGTGAGTTTTGGTTTTAGTTTATGTTGTAATAAGACCTATATTGCTTTGATTGTTAATTGATGAACCATGGTATTGTTTGGATTGTTGAAGCATGTACTTGCATGAACGTTATGATTTTAATCATGTTCTAAGTATCATGCCTATAGTTTGTTTGATGTCCTTGATGTTGATAATCATGTGTTATATGTTGTTATTTATGCTTAGGCTTTATGCATATAGTTGGTGGTGATTAATGGTTGTGTATTGAGTCGATAATTTTTACTTATTATGACAGAATTTTTAGGTTCCAGACCCAAAGTTTCGAAACCTTAGGAAAGGTTTCGAAACTTTCAAGAAGGTTTCCAAACCTTGCGGGCAATTTCGATTCTGGAAACTTACTAGATGCAAAAAGTTTCTAAACCTTCAGGGAAGTTTTAAAATCTTTTACATAAAGTTTCGAAACCTTTATGGAAGGTTTCGAAACATTTGGCTACTAGTAATTGATAGTTGTTGGAAATTGCATTTTAGTCTCAGATATCTTTCTTTATTCAATTAGGGTATCTACAGATGTTATTTTGAGCTGAAATTTCATATGGATACATAAAGTTGATTTAATTTCAAGATGGATAACTTAATTTGGACGAAGTCCTTGTAATTTGAAAGATTTATATTTTGGTCTCTAATTCGGTGAAACATGTAATTGATGATGTTAGAATGCTCCGTTTGATTTAAAATTTACCGAGAGGGATATTTTATGTTTAATTAAACTTTAATGGAACTAGTTTCTACTTTATATTTAGAATTTAAAAGTTTTACATTTTAGTCCTTAATTTACTAAGGTGTTTAATCGAATGCTTGTTTGTGATTAAATTGTTTCCATTAATGATATGTAGGAGACCAAGACACTTAGGAACAAAATTATGCATCTATAAAAAAATATATCGGTTTTTAGGGTTGTTTATCGAATCGGACCTTCGCGGGTTTGGTTTGATATTCTCCGTGTAACCTATTAGTGCCGGTTTCGTCTAGGCTGGGTAAGGGGGTTACATTTGGTGGTATCAGAACCAGGTTTGGCAAGTTGGTTTGGTTTGTGTGATGTTGTGTAATGGGATATGACTTATTGTTAATACATTTGATAATTATGTTCGGTTTAAATGTTATGAATAATGGATACAAAAAGGGTTATCGGTTACACATTGCCAATGCCAACACATTTTCAGATGCTTTTCAGTTTTCCTTTGGATTTTGCCCGAATGTAAGTCGAATATGTTTTCATATTATGTTTTATATTACATGTTTAAAGTTTTTGGAATATGCTTCTGAGACGTAAGTCTTTCCCCACGGTGAAACATTGTGTCGTATAAAACCTCTATCCAGAAGTTCCTATAGCTGAATCTTAAGCTCCTTAAGCTCTTTCAGAGCCATCCAATAAGGTGCCATAGACACTGGAGTAGTCCCAGGGTACAACTCAATACTGAACTCCACCTCCTCACGCTTAGGGGGTACGCCCGGTAGCTCTTTCGGAAAAATATCTAGAAATTCACACACCACACGGATCTTATCCATTCCAGAATTAGGTTGCCTCCGGTCAAGGATGTAGGCAAGATAGGCTATACAACCTTTCTTGATCATATTTTTAGGTTTCATAGCTGATATCAGATTGGACAAATACCCTCTATGTTCACCGATGAGGGTTACCTCGCGGCCATCAGAAGTTCTCAGAATTGCCCTCTTACGCTCACAGTCTAGAGTAACTCGGTGAGCAGATAACCAGTCCATCCCTAGAATCAAATTGAAGTCCACAAATGGTAACTTCATTAGATTAGCAGGAAAGATTTCCCCGTGAAGCTCAAGGGGACACTCTCTGTAAACTTTGGAAATCGTCATCTGGTGGCCTACAGGGCTAAAAACTGAAACGGAACTACCAGTATCCTCCTCTGAAATCTTTAGATACCCCACTACAGAACTAGAGACATATGAATGCGTTGACCCATTATCTAATAGTGTGAAGAAGGGAACAGTATGTACAGAAAATGTACCAGCAATGACATCTGGCTCATCCCGGTCCTCTTGCCTCCTTGTAGCATATACTATACCATACTGAGATCCTCCCGATCTGGCTGCTCCTCTGAACTGATTGGGTCTGCCTCTACTACCAGTACCAGATGCGGTGGGTCTACTCTGTCCTCTACCCCCTGCTGGGGTCTGAACTGAAGCCTGTGACTGGCCCGGAGCATAGCCAGACTATGGTGCCACTGGGCAGTCTCGAAGACGGTGATCAAGGGAACCACATCGAAAGCAGGCTCCACTCCGCATACGATACTCTTCGGGGTACCATTTCTTACAGAAGGTACACTGAGGTACAGCTCGGTTACTAGTGGATCCAGCTCCACTAGCAGCAGGGACAGCTGATACTGCAGGTCTAGACCGTGTCGAACTCTGCGGCTCATACTCATCACGCCCTCTCTTCTGGGACTGAAAACCCTGACTGTACTGAGCAGATGAGGCAGGTTGTCGTCTACCTCTATCCTGACCTTGGGATTCCATCTGAACCCTCAAAACCTCATTGCGCTCGGCTATCCTGGCACGCCAAGTGATCATCTTGTACTCCGTATCATGATGGATAGCAACTGCAATCTTCAGTGGAATCCGGAGTCCTTTCAGAAAGTGATCACACTTTTGCTTCTCAGTCGTCACAATACCAGGAGCATACTGTAGTAGCCTCATAAACTCAATCTCATAGTCCTTGACAGACATGTCATTCTGTTGCAGATTCAGAAAGTCCTCTCGGCATTTAGCCAAATACTCTAGGCCCACATACTGATCCTCAAAACTTTGTCTGAAGAACTCCCAGTTGATCCTTTCAGAAGCAGTAACCTTTTCTTCTGCTTCCCACCAGTTCAGGGCCTCTCCCTGTAATAATGATATCGCTGCCCTCAAGTTTTTGTCAGAGGGGTATTCCATCTCGACAAACAGACGCTGAAGTTTCTTCAGTCAGTACTCAGCATTGGCTGGGTCAGTATCGGTCTTACCGTCAAACATAGTCATCCTAGCTGCTAGAAGCTCAGTAGATATGGGTTTCTTGGAACCCTTATTTTGTCGCAGAAATCTGAGTAACTCCCTCTGTACGGTCACTGAATTCAAGCCGACAGTCTCACGGTCCTCAGGCACATATGGTCCCTCACTCTAGACCGGCTGATCAACCTCGGCTTGCTGAGCCTCGGTCTGTATCTCGGGCTGAGCCTCTCCTCCTAGGTTCTGTGTCAGACTCTGAGCCTGTGGCGGGTCCACAGGAGGTGGAACATCACTGGAGGATGCAACAGATCGACCTCGACCACGGCCACAACCACGACCACGACCTCTACCGCTCATAAATGGGTACTTCGACGTGGTGGCATAGTAGAATATCTACAGAAAGATAGACAGAATCCTATTAGAGTCGGTAATTGGAGTAATATTCGAAATAATTCAGAAATTTTCAAAATACAAGTCAAAACAGAAATCCGAATTTTCAAATAATTTGATAAAACATTTTCAGATCAAAAATCATTTCAGACTTCACAATCCGTGGGTTGAACCGGGCTCTGATACCACTAAATATAACCCTTAAAATTAACCTAATTTCTTAGATTACAAGTTAGGGTTTACAAACAGAAATCTTGTATTGCAAGTTAGGGTTTTTACCAAAAATAAAATAAAATATTCGGATAATCATTGAGTAATTAATAAATTAAAATAATAATTAAAATTAAACACTTACAAAATAAAGTTCAACCCATAAATTATAAACAGTAAAAATCCCAAAGTCAATAAAAGACTGGATGTTCAATATACAGAAATATTATTCAAATATAAAATAGTCCGGAATCCGAAAACTGTAAAACATACTATAAATCAGAAAATGGATCAGGAACCTCCAAGTACCGTACCGAGCCTAGGTCTGAGATCTGAAACAGAAATCTGAGAGAGTGTAAGCTAGGGAGCCTAGTGTGTCTCTAGAACAGATAAACGGAATAACAAAACAGAATATGCAGAAAAGACAGAGTATGCATGATATGCACCCATCTCCGAACACCACAGAAGAGTTGGTCCCCAGACCACTCTAACACCATCACACCAACAGAAGTGGTATCTCGACCCGAAGGTGAAGCCACTGAACAGAAGTGATAAAATCACTAACTTCCTCGTACTCAGATAATATCCCAGATGCCATGTTAAATGCAAATACAGAATCAGAATGCATGCCTTATTATCTAACAGGAGGCAAGCATGATAGATAACATAATCAGAAATGATATAACGGAATGATGCATGATCATACGGATAACAGAAATCGAATAAGCAGATCAACAGAATTTACAGGATGAACGGGAGAGAACACACCTGTATCAGAAGACTCAACGACGACCCTGACGTCTACTGGACTCGGCTTTACCACCAGGCTGAGCAGGAGTAGAGTCTACAATTAACAGAAGTATATTAGACTTTCTACTATGCCACATTACCGAAAATAATCTAAACAGAATATAACCGTTACTCACGTGAAGGTCCCGAATGTGGATGTATCGGTCCTCGTACAGGAGGAGGAGGAGGTAACTGCTCGGGGTCGGAATCCTCGTCACCTGAAGCAAACAGAAACTTGTTCAGAAACATTTATAGATAATTTCCAAATAACTTATCGAACTTAAAACCCCAAAAAATGATCCTTCGGGATTGAATTTCGAAAAACGAACAGCGCCATTGGATTCAGGACGTCGAAAAACATAAAGTGGGCCCAGGTCAAAAAAGTCAACTGCTGACGTCAGCACTGGTCAACGCTGACGTCAGTAGTGACGTCATCAGTCAACGCTGACGTCAGCAGCTGACGTTAGCAGATGACGTCAGTAGTGATGTCAGCGATGACGTCAGCCGGGTCGGGTTCGGGTCGGAGATCGGGTCGGGTCGGGCGATCGGGTCGGGTCGGGTCGCGGTTCAAGTCAGGTCACGATTCGAGTCGGGTCGCGGTTCGAGTCTGGCCGGTTCAGGCTTGGACCGATTCTGGGCTGGGCGGTCTGAGCCGGTCGATTCGGGTCTGCTGGGCCAGTTTTCCTGGGTTCGGTTCACTCTGTTTGTTTCCCAGGAAAATCTGGAATTTCCCAGATTTTCCGGGAAAGTCTGAAAAATTTCCAGATTTTTCCCTCTCGCCAAACAGGGCCAAAACAAATATAAACCCTTCTTTTTACTCGATTAAAGTCCTTATATAGATTCGATTCAATTCTAAACATTCCTAAACATATCCCCACACTGAAATCGAATCATAAACACCCTTAAACATAGAACTTGGATCAAAACGAAACTTAAAAACCAACCCCCTTCTTTGGCTTATTCGAATCAATGCTAAACCCCAACCAATACCAACACTTATACCACCATGAAACCGAATAAAAGAATTAAGTAAACATAACGAATCTTTACCTCAATTTATCAAAGCAACGACTGATGAAAACAATGGCGACACCCACACGAAACAAAACAAAAACTGAACAAGAACGACAGAGACTTTCCAAGGAGAATATTTTCGGATTAAAGCTTGAATCTAAATTTAATCTGAAATTGATTCGTTTATAAACTGAATTAATAAATTTAATTCATTCCCATTGAAGGCTTCGGTTACAGAGGAAGAAGAAAACATTTCCTTAAAAAAATGATTTAATTACTTGGGAAGGGTTCACAATTTTTGAATTCTTTCAATTTGACCCTTAAAGTTTTATAAAGTTTCAATTTAATCCTTCTTTTTTTCAGAATTTTAATCCCCAAAACTTAGGTTTCAAATCTAGGGATTTTGACTTGATTTGGGGAATTTTGACTTTAATTTTGGGTTGTTACATAACCTTCTCAGGTCAAAAAGGGAAAAGAAAGCTAAAGTTGAACATAAGAACTTTATCAAAGAACAATTGGAACGTACTAGTCACTCCTTTAATAACAAGACTCCAATTTACAGATGTAGGCTGCACAACACTTAGAAGCTCAAGGAAAAAAATGCCATCCGACAACAAGCTCTTGTCCTGAAAAATGGAAATCAATGAGATAAATAGTAGTGTATCCTAGGATCATTTCACTAAGGCTTCCTTCGGCAATGATTGTGGCCAACTCCAGTTGGAAAAGCATTGCTGAACGGGTTCTAAGTCCAGCTAAAGTCATTCAAGCCCCACTTGATCTGAAGCAATGCAATAGGAAGCATACCTTGAAACTATCCATGCGACTCTGGCTTCCTGAATTGCTTACTTTTGTATTAGCCCACCTAAGAATATCAACATTCAATCAGTCAAGACAGACTAAACTAGTTGGCAATGCATGTTCAAGAATGCCAAAAATGTATTTGAAATGCATTCGCAACAGAAATGAAAATTCAGATTATCATGGTAGATAACCTACCCAATATTAGTTTTTTATTTCCTTGCACAATGTCATTTCCAGCAACATTAACCAGGGAAAATTTTAGTTGTTTCCCTATTTTAACCACTTGGTTACAATTTTCTACTTTCTTAAATGGCAACTTGATGGGAGGCCTGTTAGCAATCTTCCAATTAACAATTCCAGGTGACACCTTGTCAAGGGTCTCGAGAAGTATCCACCTGCAGAGGAACATATTAGTCACTTCATCATCTGAGCATGAAATTTAAAATGAAGACTTAAAAAGGGGAAAGATTTACTATTTTAACATATAAGAGACAAATATATATGTAAACCACAATAAGGTTTTAAATAGAATATTTGTAGACATTGCAATCCTGTAGAGCTATATCTCGCAGTTTATTAAAATGTTGGAATTTGAAACAAACAAAAAATAACACTATAACAGTACAATTTTACCTATCAAATAGAGGATCTGACGTTTTTGCCATTTACAAGAACAAGGAAAAAGATATGAAATGCAGAAAGCAAAGGCACCAACACTATGAAGCCTTATTCCTTTCAAGAGCTCAGAATGATGCACAGTGAAAGAATTTAGTATGATTTATGCAAATGCTTACCCATTTTTGAGATCTTCGAAGACATTGTTGATGTAGGTTGAATTTCCAAGACTGTTGATCCAGAAGCGAAATACTCTTTCCTCTCTAGAAACTTGGGCATCATCCGGTAGAGTTTCCAGAAAAGATATTTGTTTTGTTTCGGTTGAAAGACCATTCATGTAATTACCATATAACAATATTTATCCTTTATATACCGAACTCATTACCAGTTATACTTACTGAACAAAAACATCATGAGCCATCCAGTTTGTATTCTTCTGCATATGTGAAATATTCAAATGATTTTTTGACAGTTCACATTCATGTCAATTGATGCCACATAACAGAGTTGACATATTCTACCAGAACTATACGGAGGAAGAAGATGAATGCATAAGCATAGAGAAAAAACTACCTTTATAAAAAGGAAAGACCTGTTAAGTACCAAATCAAACCTCATCCACAATTGTTGTGACGTGTATGGCAATACCATATAACACAATATAATTGCTATGTAAAAGTTTTGATGAGTTTCAAATTTTATAGCTCAAAATCCAAATTATTAAAAAGTTCCAAATCATAGAACTTGTAATGGAAACGTCTTGGAAGAAATTAATGCAGCTTTCCTGTGCTGCCAAACTGAACATATAACATATTGAAGGATGATGAAGGGTAACATAGAACAGTAAATATTAAAAGTACAAAAGAATTTCACTTTATATTTAAAATTTTAAATTAAGAATCATTGCCGGAAAGAAAAAGGAGTCTATCAAGTCTCACCAGTGCTGGAAAATATGGGCGACAAAAGCAAGATTAAGATTTGGGGAACCACCCACAATATCCTTTGCAGTTAAGTATCTCTTACATCCCATCCTATTTGCATGTTCAAGAACCAATTTTGCTCTGTGAAATGGATCTTTGACAGCCAATGTAGAGGGATTACTATGCTCAGGTGCAAGAACATTTAGACGATGTGCATAAGCCTCTGCATCCTGCGGATTGAATATTATATGATTAAAAGTGGAAAGAAATAAAATTAAAACAAGGCCTCCATATCTTATGACAGCTTGCAACTAAACCAAAGTCACTTCTTTCATCGACTGATAGCATAGACAAAATTGAGGAGGCAAAAGAATTATATATGGTTAGAAATCTCATTTTAAGAATTTAGTTTCAAACAAAATTTGATAAGGTGGTTTTAAGATGTTTGAACTTATGTTAGATGCTAACTAAAAAAACAGACAGCATATTGCAACATATGAGGATACTAGACATGCATAAGAGAAGATATTTGATGGAATTTTTAAAAAGCTATAACGAATTTCTTCCTTACCTTTACATCAGTAGAGAAATTTGAGACAATTTTCTTGTATGAGGATTTCTTCAGTTGAAAATTCATCCACCTCAATAAGATCTTCTCTGGTGGTAAACTCATCAACTCTTCCACATCATGTTGGTTTAACAACAGAAAAATATTATCAAGGAAGCCTAGAAAAAGCATCGAAATTCTGTCTGGTTAGTTAATATTAGAAGAGTGTTATAACTTGTAAATGAAATGCAAATTTCTAACACAAATGGCATATTAACCACAATTCATCACACAAAAGGTCAGATAGTTTACTTTCCTAAAAATTGTACTTTTTATTAAAATGTTGCACAAACCAACCTTACTGTCATCAACAAGCTCCACCAACTGAGGTGTTTTCTTCAAGTTGAGGTCTGCCAACAGTTGAATCTAAAATAGCATAACCATCAGCAAGATTAACCAGTGCTATTATTTGTATGTAATAAGGTTGCATAAGTAATTATTCAATAGATCAAGTTACCTTGATAATTTGAGAAATCAAACCAAGCACAAGATGTCTCTGTACAAGGAACCAGATATGATATTATTACCAATAATCACTTACAAAATCCAAACATAAGTGATTCAATTTAGACCCATAGTTCAGTCTGATGGAGCATAAATAGGTTTTACGGAAACCACAATAAAATTATTTCACCGCACATCCAAAAATGAGCTAAAAGAACATGAATGGTGATCATTGAAGAATGAGCTTGGAACTAGGGTATCAGATGAAATCCTCTACCTAGTCCAGGCCAAGTATGAGAAGCTATGAGGTTTCCAACTTCCATTATCATGTGGAAAGCAGTTTAGAAGCATAAGAATAGCTTTTAAAATGGCCACATTGGATAAATCTGTGGCCTTTGCTAATACAATAATAGCAATGAAGCATGATTTAAAATAAACTGCTTAACTCGAATTATCATTCTTAAACTTAAGTGAGAACCGACCATCAAATAAACTATATTTAAATAATGAAACAACCAACATTATAGTACATGGCTACATGCATACCCTTCCTTCAATGAAATCTTCTATTCCTATATTGACTACAGTGCAGCCAATAGCCTTGGCAGAGTTGAGACATAGCGTGTGGTTTTCATTTCTTTCCCATGGATTGAGCAATCTTTTAGTATTAATAGCCCTTTCATCAATTGTACCCGGAACTTCTACATTAATAAGCTTGCTGCATTTGTTTTGCATAAAAGCTTCAAAATTTTTGCATCACATGAACACAAATTCAACAGCTTAAAAATTTAAAAGAAACATCTACCAAAGAAGAACGCCATCTTTAACAATCTCAAAGAGATCATTGGAGGAAGGATCTACTGGCAAGTATTTGTTTAAGAATTCATCTTGAGCTAGATAATTATTGATATGAGCAACGTAGGATGCTTTTTCAGATTCGCTAATAGTGTGAAGCAGAGTAGTTGTAGCTGCCTTCAAGAAGGCTGATGAGTTCTTTGCAGGACTTCCTGTTCTTGAACTTGCATATGCATGAAGTTTCAAATAAACCTATTCACAAAAATCAAAATCCAAAATAGTTCAAAATAATATATATCTAATTTAAGTCTCTCGTTTGATTTTCTTCTACAAGTCTTAGATAATCTTCTAAGCATCTTAAAAAAGTTCTTTATGTTCGGATCAACAAAATATTCTATAAGTGTAAACAGAAATTAGATTAAAAGAAAATAATGATTTAATGCAACTTTCCTGGATAATAAAAGAAAATGAGAAAAGATGGTAGAACTTATCTGAAAAGTTAATTCGGAATATCGACACCATAAAAAACAGAGCAATCCAAATTCAAATTTTTCACCACCAAAATGTTTAGGAGAAAATAAAAAAGAATCAAACAAACAAAATAAAAGATCTTAATGGGAAAAAAAGAAGGGATTGAAACTCAAACTCAAGAAACATCAAGCGACCTTCAAAAAGAACTCGAAATCGACTTCTTCGTTCAAGTTAGGAAACAAATCAGCAATAAAATCAGCTCGTTCTTGTTCACTCAGATTCTCTCCCACAACTTTCAATCTCGACATTCTCGATGCCAAGTCTCCCACCGTTAGCTTACCGCTCTCTCTTCTCATACTCGTAAACTGCAAAAACAAAAACAAAAATGTAAGTATTTCTGATCAAAACATATTTAACTTAAAAGAAGAGAATAAGAATAAGAATAAGAAATCAAATAATTTCTTAAGTTACGTGATTTTTCAAGCTCCGAAGCTCGACTTGAGTAAACTAGTTTTGCAGCGATGGATCTGATACCAAAATGCCACCATAACCAGCCATGGGATCAAAACCTAATAACTGGTTGATTCAAGAATTGTTTTTCTTGTATTGTTTATATCTTTCTGGATTTTCTTCCCTTTTGAGCTAAGAGATTTTCAAATCTCTGAAGGAGGAAGAGGAGGAGGAGAAGGAGAAGTGAAGTGTGGGAATGGGCAGATTGCAGCTGTCTGGAGTTCAAGAGTTGGTCTCTTCAGAATTCAAATTATGACCACTTTGTCCTCTCCTTTTTATTTTTTATTTTAAAATAATGAGTAGTGAGTGTGGGCCTTTGTACTAGCGGGCCCTTTTAGCTTCAACAGTGGAATATTGCTTTTGAGAACTCAAATTTATTGCCTAATTTAAGTTTCGAAAAGGCGCATGATAATTTTTTAGGATTAACTACTTCAGTTCAGTGATAACCCTAATTATATGAGTGTATTTATTTTGATTTTAAGTTACTAAAATCTTTGATTAAATTATAAAATTTATTAAATTAATTTATTTTTAATTATTATCGTTAAAATCTTGAAGGAAGGGTATAAAGTGAAATAAAAAATTTTATAAAATTATATATTTAGTTTATATTATTATATTAATTTGATCAAAATAGATCGATTTCATAAATTTAGTAGCTTGATTGACGAGTTCAATAATTTAATGACCAAAATAAATACACTCATATAATTCAATAATCACTAAAATAGTTTACCCTTTTAGTGTCCAAATCCACTTATAAATGGAAAAAAATATATAATTAAATAAATTTAAATTTATATCTTTTATATTGTGATTACAACTTTTAATTGAATTCAAATTGTATGGTATTAAAACTTAAAATAAATCTAAACAAAATTTATATAAGATAAAATTAAAATTTATTAATGATATTTAATAGTTTTATAGTTACGTACAACTACAAAATAACCAACTAAACTCACTGCTTTTTAAATTTAATTTTGCAGTTTGAAGTGCAGAAGTGGATTACCTTTTTCCATATGGTTTACACTTTATACACTAGGGGCCCAGTCACATTTGGTTGTATAAATTGTTATATATATTTATTATTGTTTAACTATTAAATAAATATTTAAATCATATATTTTTAAAGATATGTTGTCACGATTCGAGTGTTGAAAATTCTGTATCGGATTAACTTAAAGTTATGGGTCTCGTGTTTGGGCTTTGAAGGTCTCGTTGGGCTTAAGGGTTATAATTTAGACTTGAGTTTGGATGACGGCTCAAGGACGTTTTGATAATTGAACAATGGATAGGAAAAAGAGGGATGAATAAGTTAATTCTCTGCATAGTGCGGTGAATTGCTTTAGTCATCCTTATTTTCTTCTCTTTTTTTTCTACACCATTTCCCCTTAACGTTCTCCCTAAAAGTTGAATCTTGGGTTCTAAAGAGTAGAATCTCGTTTTGTTGCTTGAGGGAAGTGTGTTTGGCTTGGAAAAATCTATCTAGCAAGGTAAGTTTTGTTTCAAGAGGTGAAGGATGAGGTTTTTGAAGGACTTTGTGATATGAAAGTGAGTAAGGTTTTGGGGGAGTTTTAGGGTGGTTAAGGGTTTGTTTTAACTTCTTTAAATGATCCCAATAGAGCAATAATTTGTTGATAATCTTTCTTATAGTGGGGAGCTTTGTGAGCTATCTTTAAGTTTGGACAAAGAGAAAACCTAGGAGGGTTATTGTGGAGTTTTTATAGCTTACAAATTATGTCATTTCATGTGCATCATCTTTATATGCATGTTTGATTGGTGTATGATAATTTTGATTGAGGTTAGAGCTTATGACTGCATCAATGATAAGTTGTTATATGAAAAAGGTTATGGGTTAAAATTGATTAGAAATCCATCTAAATACTCCTCATAACATGTAAGAACATTTCTAGATCGATATGGTTGCATTTGAAGTCAGAATAGAGGAATTTGGAGCTCCAAACTATGTTTTTTAGGCTTCGATATTGGTATTCGGGTTTGGGTATAGGTACGACCCTCTTGTAAGATAGGAAATTTCTCTTAGGGGTATCGATACGGCCGTAGAATGTATTGGTATGAGTTTGTTAATTCAAATTTTTGTGACCATTTTTTATATCGGTATGCTAAGGGATGTATCGGTACGGACTTAGAACCGATACTAAATATAAGAGTACTGATATTGGGTAAGCGTATCGATATGCGGGTGTGAATCGGTACGTAGAGAGGGATATTGGTACTAAAGAGGAGGTCCATACCGGTATGAGCAAACAATCTACCCAGGTTTTTAAGGTTTGAGTTTGGAGTTCAATAAATTATGCTATGGGTTCTTAAGGGTTAATTAAACTCTAAAACGAATATTAAAAATTGAAAAATGATATTTATGATGATGATATGATGTATATGCTTTATATGATTTGTTTTTGGTTGGTTGTTTTATAAAGTGGTCTAAGGATCCTTGGTGGATCATCTTGTGTGGTTTGAGTCTTCAGTATGATGGGATCCGGATACCCGGTGGGTGAGTGTTGCAACATAATGAAGGTAATCCAATGTGAGATTTCAGGTGATGTATTGAAGGTCATCCGATGTGAGATTTCAGATAATAACTTTGCTCGATATGAGATTCTAGAACCTCATTCAATGTGAGATTCTGAGTGAAGACTCGATGCGAGATTTTGAATATATTAACTCGATGTGAGATTTAGAGTATATTAGCTCTATGTGAGATTCTAAGTATATTAACGCGATGTGAGATTCCGAGCTGGTGGGTCTCTCAGTGTCTAGTGACATTGAGCCTCACTTTCGGATTGTTTACTTTATGCTTTGGTTGTTGTTTGCCATATCATGCGTTTAGGCAATTACATTAGCACCGATGCTTTATACCATAATGTCATATTTCATCTAGTATGTGCATAGTTATGATTCACTTGAAGCACAATCGATAGATTGTGTATTCATTGAGCTTTCGTAGTTTAGTGTTTCAGAATGTATTTTCGTGCGTATGTAAGTAGAAGGACAGACGTGGTGGAACACTATCATCGCGGAACTCAATATTGACCGATTAATAAAATACAATTGCTAGACTTAGTGGGCTATATATTCGTAGGAGCCCTTATTGTAATTGTAACTATATTTATTTCATTGTATTGGTCAAATATTTTATTTAACCGTATTTGGAGTTCCTAAATTATTTTAGGATTTGTTAAACTACTTTCGATATTTAATATCACTTTTAATTATATATTGTGATTGAGGATATGAATTGGATTTGATTTGAAATGCAAAAATTTTATGAGAACGTCTTGGGTTGTGGCCCAAATGTGCATCCAGGTTTGGGGTGTTACATATGTTTAAATCATATTTTGGTTAGATAGTTGTTTAACGTTTTATTCTATAATTCATTTAAAAAATTATCAATAATTGTTAAAAAAAATCATTAATTAATCAAAAATATAACATGTGATATTTTTTTATATATTTTTAATTTTTGAATTTCTTTAAAATACTCAAAATTTTAATTTTTTTCAATTAAAACCTCAAATTGTATCTTTTTTACTATCCGGCATCCTCATAAATTGGTAGTTCATCGTTCATCTCCCAAAGCGCCGTATACCTCATCATTTGATATTCGTCATCCTCTCTGCCCATCAGTAGAAACTCAATCAACCTCTTTTTTCTTTATTATTGGGTGTTCGCAAATGGTGCAATCGATAGATTTTTCGTTGATTTTTATGACAAAATGAGAATTTTTGATAGAGAAAGTCCGATAATGATAATGATAATGATAATGATAATCGATGATGATTGAATTGATGATCGAAGTTTAATTTTAAAAAATGATCAATCATGCCACATGTACACATTTTATTGGTTAACGAAAAATAAAGTTTGTCGAAAAAACAACAACTTAAATGTGTCATAGAATGAAACATTAGAAATTTATTTGGCCTAAAATATAGTTCAAACACCTGTTTAGAAAAAAAAAATAATTTGTACACTTATTTTACTATTAAACCATTTTTCATTTTGGATAAAATATCTCATGTCAGTCAATTATGTGTTTGGTTACAAATCTCTTTTTAGTTATAATTTAGCAATTAATTTAAAATTCTACTACAAACGGGTCACTCCACTGGTAAGATCGAAACAAGAGTCTAACGTACCATGATATAATAATAGTTTTAATTTTTAAAATCTATATTATTAATTTTGTCTTAGTTTAAAATAATTCATTAAAATTAATCATTTATATTTAAAAACTCAATTAATGAAATAATTGCATTAACCAACAAACGATACCTGGTCATAATAAATATGTTCTTACCTGATCGTAATAAATATGTTCTTATTAGTATGTCAACGATCCAGTAGTGCTTGTGTGTGTCAAACTATCTTATTTCCCGTTATCGAGAAGATGATCCGTGATAAGGAGTGCAATAAATGATTATATGGTGTGCTAAGAGGGTGAAATGTTAAAAAATTTAAATATGAAAAAAAATTATTGAGTTATTTTGACTTAAGACCAAAATGATAGAATATATAAATTTTGAGACTTAAATTATTAGTGTATCACGTCATATTTTAATTTTAATTACAAAATAATCAATTTACAATAAATTTTAATTGAGTGATTAAATTATAATTTTTAAAAAATAATGACTTGTTTGTAACTGAACACACAATTAAGTGACATTGTGTGTATTTTACCTTTTATATTTTTAATGTTCCAAGTTCAATAAAAAAAATTGATACATTTTAAATCATTTTAATTAGTCTTTATATTCGATAAATACCTAAATTATCCGAATCCTTTTTTATTTTTTATCAAAGGATATTAAATATTTAATTTTTTATATTTTCATATATATATTATAATCGTATAATATCAACCCAGCTAAACTTAATTTACGAAATTAATTTTAAAAGATTTAAATAATTTAACTAATAATTAATTAGTGTGTTTAATATGTTTAAGATCACTTGCCGACATAATTTTATAAAAATAAAATTCATTAATTAACCAAATTATTAAAAATATTTATATTATTATATTTTATATAAATTCCAAACTTTACATTTATGTTTAAAATATAAACTGTCTATTTAATAAAATAGAAATAACATGAGAGGAGAGGGATAAATGATTTTTTTTTTCCAATGAGGGTGCATTAATGATATTTGGATACTTTATACCTGTAAGCTGAAGTAATTAAAATTTGAAATTTAAACATGATTAGATGTCAGCTCTTAACCACTAACTTTGAATTTGAGGGTTAGTACAGAAGTACTTATCTACAGCAGTTAACAAACAATTTGAAAGCCAAAAACATTAGTTGAAACATCAATCTCGTCTGGTCGGATTAAAGATTAAATATTTTAATTTTTAATGAACATATCCTATTTAAAAAATTATCATAATTTTTATATTTTGATTATAGTTGAAATTGATTTATTTTACATATAATAGTATTATTATATTTTATGATAACAAATCTTGAGCTCGTTTATATTTACTCAATATTTCTTTAAAATATAATATTTAAAATAGATATTTTATTTTAAAAAAATTATAATAATATTAAACACTAAAATTTTGTAGTTAAAGATGTTTTTTCACGATTTACATCATATTCATAACATAGTAGGGATGGAAAGGGTCGGAGCGGAGTGGATTTTTGGTCCTCCCAAAAGTTTTTAATGTTTGTTCGATCCCAACCAGATCTTAATATGTATTTTTCTAACCCAAAATAATAAAATTTATAATTTGTCACTAATATATTAATAAAAAATTGATTAAAGTTGATCTAACCCAAAAAATTAATAAAAATATTATTTATTATATAAAAATATAATAAATATATCTATAAATATATTAGGTCGGGAAATTTTTATCTTAAACTTGATCCTAACTTGATCTTTTTAAATAAAAAATTCACCCTTATCGAGTCAAGAAGCTAGTCAACTTACTGATCATATAGATGCATAAAATCTGATTTAAAAAATTTAAATTATTTGATATAACACTATAAAAAAATCTGATTTATCTTGATTTGACTTATAATTTTATATACTTGACTCAAAAAATTTAATAAAATTTGAATCATTAAATGAAAATTTATATAATTCAATTTTTTTAATAATAAGTGAATTAATTTTTAAATTTGAGTTGATTCTTTCAATTCGTCCATATATATATCACATGAAGAAATATAAATTTATATATGTATTGTATATGATTGTAGAAAATCATTTAAATTAAAACTAATTAGTACCATAATATTAAAAATATTTTACAGTTAAATTTAAATAGAAACTTAAATAACTCGTATCAACTCAAATTTTATAAACTCAATTCGACTTAAAAATATTTCAAATAAAATTTGAATTATAATATATAACTCTTTAATTTAACTAACTCGTAAATTTTTATTTGATTCAATAAAATACTCTAATAAATATTGTGACAAAATTATCTTTGATAAGTGATTCGTAGAGCCAAATTTATCCACCGGACGAAGTGTTGTTCATCTTACATAATGATTGCCATAATTAGATTGTAGTTACTTTTTAACGTATAGTTCCTACCTTGATAAAACATCAATCCTGGTTGGATTATAAAAGACAATTAAGAGACAAAAAAGGTACAAGAAAATTTAGAGTCAATGACCGATCTATTTATTTTTCTGTAATAAAAACACATCTAAGTATTTTATTGTATAATGGAAGTCGTTTTCAGGCACAAGTATTTATTTTATCTTTAATTGTTTGAATTTGTTAAATAAATTTACATGTCTTGGGCAAGTAGTAGGGAAGTTTTCTGTTTAAAAAAATCTTTAATTTTTATGGATGAGAAAATTCCCGACTGAATTACCAAGACAATAAGTTATTGTCTTCGGAAAGAGGTTGTGCACATGGACATTGGACATGGCAGTGATGGAAAATGCTGGGGCGGATGGACTTGTTTCTGCAGTAAGCACCACCAGCTCATGGGATGTGGGACAGTGGAACAAGGGTTTAAGAATATGTAATAATAATAGTATAATAATCGATAAAACGTTGATATTGTTATCTATTATCGCGACAATTATTGATATTTATTTTATTTGTTAATTAATTTAAATTGAATTACTACACTCATAACGTTAAAATTTTAATCTTTGACTTTATTTTAGGGATCTAATATATTATATTACCATATCAATCGGGTGTAAATAATTATCTTTTTCCTTTTTTGGTAGAGTACATATATATATATATATATATTACAGTGATTAATGTTTAGGATTAATAACTCTTCTTCTTAATAATATTTTTTTTCAAGATTGAGTCTAGATCCTCTCCTTAAAAGAATAATGTGACTTAACAAACACTCGTTGGTTATTGTTTCTTTTTATTTCATATTACAAGAGAATATTTTTATTTAATATAAATTTCACTTACGCACCTTTAATTATTGTATGTTTTGATTTTAATCATCCAAATGAAAAAAATTAAAAAAAATAGATGAAATTTTGAACGTTAAGTGGCGTATCCATGTGAAAAAAATAAAAAAAAAATGTTAAACTAAAAATTGGTTTACGTTAACATCATCCTTTCAATACATGTTTAACGAACAGTGTCGGCTGATAGGGTAGTATCATGAGTAATCACTTAGGAACCGATTAATCTAAGATCCCTAAAAATAAATATTTTTATTTTTAAAATTTATTTTTACTTTATTAAATTAATAAAATCATCTTATAATAATTTTTTATAATATTCAATATAGATTAATAAATCAATGAATTACATACGATGGTTAAACTGTTTTTCTCTTTACCCTTCTACAATTTAATGATAAAAAGCTAAATGATATAATATTCGTAGAAAATGTATTTATTATTCAAAATCAAACTTCATATCATACTCATTTACCCGCAGTTCAATCCCTTCAAATTATGTTAACAAGAGAATAAAAATAATATATTTCAAAAAATTTGATCACATTTTTATAATTTATTAATAAAATATTTGGGATGACTTTATTAACGAACGGGAGATTAACATATAAATTTTCAATATATTCTAACAAAATTGAAAAAAAATATTTGGAGAACTAAAACCGGAAATATACAATAATTGAGAAGACAAATGCAAAAGTGGATCTAGAACATTCCATCAACCTTAATCAGAAATAAGCTAAGCTTCGATTAATTCTTACTAATTTTTTTTATAATAGTTGGTATTTAATTTATTAATTAAATAATTTAAATTAAATATTATAAAATTATTAAAAGGATAATTTAATCTTTTAGTTCATTTAATTCCTAGTATTAAGATTTATATTTTTAATTTTATTTAAATATTTTAGTATTTTATATTATTAGATCAACTTATAATTATTTTCTCTACATGGGATGTTAGAATAACAATCCCTTTGCTTTTATTTGATATTTTATTTTATAATATAATCATTGTTAGCCCTAAAATTCAAATTAAAATTAAATTGGTGACGATGTAGTTGTTAGTATTAAAAAAATTTAAAAATAATATATATATATTTATGAATACTTAATTGATATGTAAGTTTATTATTATTGAATCTTATTTTTTGGGGTGACTTTGATCGTGACTAAAGAAATAAAAAAATATATATATTATAAATAAAAAAGCAAAAAAAAATATGCAATTAATTTAGTCAAATGAGTTTAGCCGATTAATATTATTATTTGTATAAAATATAAGAGAACATAAAATTGATCAAATATATGATATCATCTATTTAAGTATGAGAGATTTTGACGATTGTATACGAATATAATTAATTTAAATATAAATTAAAATATATAATTTAATGATCCAATAGTTGATCGAATGATCGAACATATTTATATCGTCTAATATGTAGGTTCAAAAATTTGAAATTTACCTTTAAAAGGTTAAAGTTCTCTACTTAGTTAAATATACATAATTTAACATAGTGATTCATTAAACATGTTGATGTCTTTCTATGGATAGGGTAGTATAGTGAATAAATAGTGGATTTAATTGAAACAGAATAATAAAGCTGAATTGATTTAATGATTTTTTAATATATTTAGAAATTCATTTCGAGTAATAAATAACATGTATTTGTTTAATTAATTTAATTTAAATAAAAATTAAATATCAAAATATGAAATAATTCAATCTAATTATCTAATTAATAATATATAAAATGTTTAATTTAACAAAACCAATTTTTATATACAAATAAATTTTAAAATTTTTAAATTGACTTGCTTTATTTTTTTTGCTTAACTCAAAAACAAGTGCCTAAACTACACATTTTTTTCTAAAATATGTGCCATTTTTTTTGCTGAAATAAGTGCCTAAACTATATATTTTTTCTGAAATAAGTGTCTAATGTTTTTTTGGCTAAAATAGGAGCCTAAAGATTCATTAATTAGTATTTTAAAGTAACACTGTTAAAACAATTGTTTAACTTATAAATAGGTGTCAAACTAAAATTTTTTATAGATAAGTACTTAATGTTTTTTCTTCGATTTAATCATTCAATTCTTATTTTTTAATATTTCGATTAAAACCTATAAATGCTCGTTCTCCTCGTTACACTTACCCATACCAACGACTACCGCACTCGCAGTCTTGGATGATGATGCCTCAACAACAGCAGGTTGGTCAGCCGGTTCCTTCAGCTGCGGGTTGGAACCCGCAACTTGTCCCTCCACCCTCTCAGATGCAGCAGTACACTACTGGTTCCCAGGCTACCGGCTCCGGCGAAATTCGGTCTCTCTGGATCGGTGATCTTCAACTATGGATGGATGAGAATTACCTCATCAGCATCTTCTCTCAAACAGGAGAGGTAATTAGATTGGAATAAAAGTTATTTTTGTACGTTGATAATCATAATTAAAAGGGGAAATATGATGTAGTCTAATAATATTACTGGCAGAGTTAATATAATGACATCTTTCTTTTTTAATAATTAAAAAATATTATTTTTTTCTGTTTATAATCGAATCAATATTTCTTCTGTTTTTAAGGGAATAATTAATTCCATAATTAAACAAAGCTTAAACTTTTGGATTCTTTTAGGTGGTTTCAGCTAAGATGATTAGGAATAAGCAAACGAGGCTCCAGAGGGATTCGGGTTTATCGAGTTCGTGTCACATGCAGCATCTGAGAGGGTTTTGCAGTCGTATAATGGTTGTCGATGCCAATTGCTGAGCAAAATTTTAGGTTGAATTGGGCTGCACTCGGATATGGAGCGAAGAGAGCGAACATTTATAGGTTTTAATCGAATTATTAAGAAATAAGAATTGAATGATTAAATTGAAGAAAAAACATTAGGTACTTATCTATAAAAAATTATAATTTGGGTATCTATTTATAAGTTAAACAATTTTTTTAATGGTGTTACTTTAAAATACTAACGGAATGAAATTTTAGGCACATATTTCAGTCAAAAACAACATTAGGCACCTATTTCAGAAAAAAAAAATATGCTTTAGGCACTTATTTCAACCAAAAAAACATTAGGCACCTATTTCAGAAAAAGTGTATAATTTAGGCACTTATTTCTGAGTTAAGCCTATTTTTTTAATAGACATGCTTTACTTTTTGGTATAATATATGCTAGTAGGGTTTTAGACAGACACAATGAGAACGAGCATACAGGGTCCCAAAAGAGAAGATCCCAAAATTTTTATAAACTACATTTATCGGATGATATTAGTTTTAATTTTTTTAAAAAAAATTAAAAATGCTAAAGAGAATTATACTTATTAAAACATTATAATTTTTTTTCAAATGTGATAATTGCTCATAGAATATTGCTTTTGCAGAACGAAATTTTTTAAAATTAAAGTTATTGAAGTCATATGTACACGAATAACTATGTTGAAAGAAAGACTAAATGGACTTGATTTTATAGTAATCGAAAATGACATTTTAGAAGAAATAGATATTGAAACTGTTATAGATGATTTTGCTTCGAAACATGAAAAATGATACTTTTTAAATGAAAATATTTGATTTTTAGATGTTTATATGTCAAATTTTTGTTGTTCAAGAGAATAATCGAATAATATCTTTTGTAATACAATATTCTTTTGAAAAAATAACATCTCTTATTGATTATAAATTAAGGACCCTATTTTTAATAAATTGCACATGGCCCCTAAACTCTTTGAATAGTCCATAATACATGCTCATTTTATGGTTTAAATTTGAAATCTGTGATTCTTCGCAACAATATCGTTTTTAAGGTTTGAATCTGAATTCTCTTATTGGGAGAATAATATACATTATCCTTACACTCAATTCTCATTGGTTTATTAATATTTAAAAATCAAATTAAACAAACCCATTAAATGTATGAAAAATTATATAACGAGTAGAGGCGGATCTAAGAATTTAAATCTGGTTGTTCACCGATCGATAATAAATATAATCATATATAAACTAAGAGTAAATTTAGTCGTCATCAAAAATTACATTCGAAAGTCAAGGCTTAAATTTAAATCGTAAAGTCCTAGTACATAAGATTATCTACAATTGTTCACGACGAGTTCTCATATTTTGGTATCATTGTACAATAGCATTCATGCTAACATCCATAAATAAGTCTCTCTCTATAAAAGTAACCAAACAATCATTTAAAAGTTGATCTCCTATACTATTGCATAATTTATTTTTTACGATTGTCATTGCTGAAAAAGCTCTTTCTACTGTCGAAGTTGCCACAAGAAGAAGCAACACTAATTGCAAAAGCAAGTAGACTCTCGAATGAATTTTATGCTTCTTTGTCTCTACAAGTTTGATGGAAAGCTCATTTATGTTCTTCACATCCCAAAATCTCTCATCATTTCGAATATCAACAATGAAATTTTCCAATGAGTATTCAAAATACAATAATTCAGTTTTTAAAAATTCTCTAGGATAGAATTCAACAAATCGTAGTAGTTTTTTTTGTCAAAAGAAGAAAACCGATTAGAGGAATGAAAGCAAGACATACAAACAAGTAACTCCTTACTTGCCTCACTAAATCGACTTTCAAGTTCTTGTAACTGTAAATCTATTACGCAAAGAAACACTTCAACTTGAAAATGATAAAGATTTGTCACTTCTGGATGCTTGCTTCCATGATAACGATTTTGTCCTGGGAGAATATAATTTATCTCCATATCAAGAATCTTTACTCCATGCTTAATCATAAATGAAGTAACCCTTTCCATGAGATCATTCTATTCATTATCTCTTAAATCTTGAAGATTCACCTTAGTTACGTCCACCATAGACATCGTATTCACAATGTCTTGTTCCTTCTTTTGTAAAGCTAAATTTAGTTCATTTGTAATCCTAAATATAGATAACATGAAAGTGTGTCACAAAGATAAAATCAAATAAAATCATTAAATAAGTAAGTGATTCAGTCTTGTTTGTGTCATTCCAGTAAAAAACTTCTCTAATGGCATCAAGTGACTCCATAAGCAATGACTCAACTACAGTTTTTAGACTCAAAGTAGTATTAGCAACATGTAATACCAAAAAATCGCTCTTTAACTTCTTATTTTTTGTTCACATATCGCAAATAAAGTGTCATTTGCTCCTTATCAGATATGTCTGTATATTCATCAACAAGGATTGAAAAATCTATCATCAAGTTCTTCTATAATTTCTTTAGTTGTCTCCTTTGCACAAGCATTGACTATGTCCTTTTGAATTAAAGGAGTGATCGATTGGCAATTACTGGGGGCATTTTTCAAAACTATTTTTGTATATTCAGGATTATGCACTAAAAGAGTTGCAAGAGTTCAAGAAAATTACCCCTATTCAATGATTTCTCACTTTCATCGGGGCCACGAAAAGTTAACCCCTAGAGCAAAAGCCATTCCAGGCATGTAATAGAAGCTTCTAACCGCAAACGATATACACTTAATGATTCATCGGATTGTTTAGAGAAACCTGATGAAATTGAAGTCTTTTGATTTTTAAAATCATTCAACCTCCCTAGTGCTTGATTGTGTGCACTCATATGTCTGCCAACATGCTTAACAAATGCATCAATTCTATTCCAAGCTCTAAAACCTGAAATAACATCTCCCCAAGTTGAATTATCATCCTTGAATAAATAGCATACAAAACAGAAAGCTGCATCCTTTTCAACACTATACTCAAACCAAGATCCATGCTTTTGAAACAAATTAGGGATAAAGTGACGATTTTTTCTTGAAATATTTGTTTTACTCATGATTACTAGGCTGACAAGGTTGCTTTTGGATATATTCTCTTATAACTATATCTCTATCATCTGGATGAAAATCACACATTTTTCTTCTTTTTCCCGGGTCATATAGAAGATTAATAATACCAAATTCATTCAATCTTTCATCATTAATTGATGCTCCATTCATAAGATTCAAACCAATATTTTGAGTCTCCTCATGTTCATTGGGAGAAAGAACATTGTTTGATGGAGAGGAAGCTTATAAACTTACTTGAGGATTTAAATTAGAATTACTTCCGATATCTTTTTGAATTTTCTTTGGAAAAAAACTTAAAATATCTTTATGATTTGTTCTTTTCATTCTGAAATCACACAAAAAATATATAAAAACCATACATCATAACATGACTTTAACATGACTCTTAGTTGGGGTGTGCAACGTGGGTAATATAAATTTCTGGATCGGTTAAGCCTTGTGTGGGCGTAGATATTTTACTTGTTGTGAATAATTTTCCTTAATTTATTTTTATTTTTCAATATCCAAAAGAAGATTGCATTCAGTTGAAATACATATAAAGGAGCAGTTATAACTGCTCAGGATATTTTTAGATAATGGCTATTTTTAGTTTAAATTTGAATTTAATTCAATTTTAAACTTCAGATAATTAGCATTATCTCTTAAGATTCGAATTTTAATTTGTTTCAAACTGCTCAATGTTGCCCTAATTTGCTACTATAAATATGAGATTGATTTCTCAATTTTAAACACATCTCAAATACATTTTCTCTCTTATTTTCTTCTGGGGATTGGGGAAGGCAAGAACAGTTCGGGAATTCAGTAACCGTGCTATTGTTGGAGTTCCTGTAGTTGTTGTATCTTGGGAGACAGACTACCAATAAACTCAGCACCATCGGAGTGATAGAAAATCTGTCTTAAGGAAACTGCGATCGTGCAGGCCTCAACTCGATTCTGACTTATCATTTTCAAATTCGGTTTGATCAAAATTTATTTCTTTTGGTTATTTTTTACTGTTCGTTTAAATAATAATTTTATATTATTTTGTTATTATTATTTTTATTCTTGGATTAACCATCAACTTTTTAATAATCTTAAGACAAATCTCTTAGTTAGATCCAAGACGAACAAATTATTATGATCGGTGTACCACTCAATATGCGTTATCGATCGAAATAATAATTAATCGAAAAGTACGAACCGTTTATTGCTATTTAAGCAATGAATTTCAATTGGATTTGAAATTGGAAGGAATGCAATTTCATTTGCACACTCCGAAAACTTGAAAAGCAAGGTGGTTCATTGTTCATTCAAGCATGAATCTCAACCAACCCCAATTTTGCGGTTGAGATTGTGTGAAAATTACTCACACTCAAACGTGGGAACTACCCACATATCGTGCCATCAAAAGCAATCACTTGGTTAATTGGTTACCATGTACAGTGCAAAACATGGTAAATGCCTTATTTTAAGGCATTTATTGTGGTTTGTTTCATTAATAATATTTATTAATGAAACAATGTATATTTTTTTTATTTTGTACTCTTAATTTCTTTTGAGAAATTTTATTGTGACGAACAGAATACTCGGACGATTAAACCGAATTGGTAAATTTATTCTTCGGAATAAAATGAGAAAGCAAACAATTTGTTTCAGGAATTATCCTACCGTTTATAAACGGGTTTGCTAAAAATCTCAAATTGGGACAAATCAATTTTATAGAAATTGTCATGAAAAGTAACCAAGGTTACAAATTTTGTGAAATATCAAAATCAAATAAAAGAAAATTTATTTTCGATTTATTGAAATTATAATTAATTTCGGGTTTGTTTTCTTTATTAAAAGAAAAACAATGGACATGACAAGCTTTGATTTTTGCCTTGTGCGAATACATGATTGATGTATAATAAAACCTTATTAATGAAAATAAGGATTTGGCTTTAGACAATATTGTGTATTGATCAAATAAAATATTTATTCAGTATATGATTAAATTGTTTATTTGATATGAAATATGACAATATTAAAACCATGTATATAAAAGGTAATCGTGGATTCCTTAAATAAGTTTTATGGTATTTTGTGATAATACTATACAAGTGAATATTTCATTAAGGTAATATTCCTTAATGATTTAATAAATACATGTGTGCATGTATTATGATAATTTTAATATTTTGATATTAATTTGATACTAATATTTTGATATTATTATTTTTAAGGCAATTTATTTATTTCAAAAATAATATTGACCTTAATGTTGTATGACATGAAAATGAATATCCTTTTTATGTGAAATAATAATTATTGAGATAATTATTATTTTTGTTTGGAAACACTTTGGATTATTATTTTAATTAATAATTTTCATTGAAAAAGTATAGACAAAGAATTTCTTAATTGTTTTAGAAACAAAGATCTCGTAAATAATTCGTTTTGGAATTATTTCCAACCATTTTAACGGATTTACTTGATCTTTCAAATAATAATCAAAGAAATTTAAAAACAAGGACTAATCCTTTTTGAGAATTAAGTTGTTTTGATATCTTCGTTTGAGTTTTAGTGCGATTAATCCAAATATTCTTAAACGAAGATATAAGAGAAATAAATTAGTGAATTTATTTATTTGATAGAATCTTGCGTTGGTTCTATTTTTGAAAGGAAAATAAATCATAAATTTATTTTCGGAGAATCTTATTATTAGATTTATTTGAGAATCTTTTATGATTCTAACTTGAAAATAAATCAGTGAATTTATTTCATGTAAAGGTTGAAAATTAAGATACAATAAATAAATTTGTTTTCAAAAATTTAATTCCTACCGTTATAACGGATTTACTTGATCTCATTTTCAAACAAAGTGAACAAATATGTTTAACAGAATTTGTTAGTAGATGTAACAATGGTTACTTATTCTATAACGTTGATTCAACCAAGGTCTCGAATCAAAGCATAGAAGAAATTTGTTCTCTATGTCAAATTTCTTAAAGCCTATTCTGATGTATGTTATAAAATACACATTGTTTAAAATTGGCATAAGAATTATGAGGATCATTGGACCATAAATGGAAGATGTTGTTGCTAAGAAATTCTTAGTGAATCAAAGGCAATGACTTAATTGATCACTCATACTTGAATGATTTCAAGAACTTCCATAAATAGGTGATTGAAAGAAATATTAAAAGTGCATGTCTAGGATTGGTTCTTTGAAAAGACTTGGTTCTTAAATGTGCCTAGTGCACCACCTCTCTTATCATAAGTTACCTACCTGGTGCACTGTTTATTATTATTCTTTCAATTTAAACCTTGTGAACTTTTGTTTTAGGATTGTAGTTTACTAAAATCCTATCGTCTAACAAAAGTTGGAAATTATAATTTTGTTTTTGATTTTTAGTCTTTGACTAAATTTCTGATAATTAAAAAAATTATAATTTTTTAATTATGACTATGTGGCATAATCAGTGAAATTCACGAGGAAGAATTTCAAAACGTGTTAACAAAGATGTTATGTATTTGATCATTATGAACTTGGTCAAAAAGAAGATCCTCCTAGTGCTAGAGAGGATGAGGTAAATATTGTTACCATCTTTAAATGTTGTTAAGCAAATATTACTAAGGAAAATATTGCTAGAGCAAACATATTGAAAGTTAAAAATGACTTGAAACTACAAATTAAACAGTGTACCTCAAGAAGTTAATTTTCATAAGAAAATGCTTCAATTGTTATGAGATATGAAATAAGTCTTTGAACTACTTCCAGATGAAATTAATATTATGATAAAAATTGTCATAATAATTGATATAGTAAATGATTATTTGAAGGAAATTTATTACCTTCATGATAGAACAATTTAGTTTTGCTTTAAAGAAAATTTGATGTAGGGAAATTATTCCTTATAAGAGGATGTTAAAACTCAAGTTGATTAATTTGAGGACAAACTCTATGTGAGTAATGTTGTAACATCCGAAGGTACAATGATTTTGAAAATAACTTCTAAAAAATAAATCTTCAAAATGTGCCTAACATGTGGAGGAATTGTTCTATCAACCAAGTGCAAGACACCATATGAGTTATAGAAGGAAATAAAACATTCCTACAACTACATAAAAATATGGGGTTGTCACACCAAGGTAATATTCCATTACCAAAGAAAATGAAAATAGGTGGACTGTATTCTCATTGGCTATGTGAAACATAGCAATGAATATCAATTTTTGTAGAAAAATATGATAATGAAAAAGAATGATTCATTCTTTAAAAATGTACTTCCTAGAGAAGTTGATCCAAGTTTCGTAATACGAGCTATGGATATGGGAAAGAGTCCACATATTCAACAAACGGTTGAAACAAAGATATTGTCATGATGATAAGTAAGTGTGACAAATAATGGTATGTCAAACCGACTAGGACATATGATCCTAAGTTGATAACGTACAATGAAATGGTAAAATATATCAAAGACTTGTCAATTCAAGATTGATATGGTAAATATGAGATTGATAGATTTGATTCTAGATATCCAAATTAAACAATCATTTGAATATCTCATATTGACAAAGTCACACTACATGGAAAAAGAAGTTTGGCCAGGATATTTCCGGCATAGCAAAACTCCAAATACGTCGCCAATACTTGTTGAAATAGAATATGAAAATGTCATATACAATCTAAGTGTATTGTATTAGACAAAGTAGTGCTTTCATTATGAGCAGTTTAAGCATATTCACAAAATAATCCAAGGTCAAAATCTGGATAATAATTGTGAAAATTTTGAGATATCTCAGAGATACTCAAGATTGTAAAGCATTATTCCATAAAGATTCTTCAATATAAGTGAATATTTTACATCGAATGAATAAGAAATGTCATGTGTTTTCTCAAAGACAAATGTTTACAACCAGATTCAAAATAGAATCTGAGTTTGAGATCCAGCAATTCTGGAAAAAGTCAAATGACTTTAAAATATCTTGTAGGATACTTATGAATATCATGAACATATGTCAACAATGATTATTGGTAGAGCACATAATTTTATGAGCAATGGTAATTTGAGACGTATGTGTCATCAATATAATACCATTAAACAACTTATCTCAAATAGAGTTATCGCTTCTGATCAAAGGATAACATTATGAATTCATTAACCTAAGGGTTAAATTGAGATCAAGTTGAGAAAACATCTAAAGGAATGTGACTAAAGCCCATAAAAATAAAGGCGTTATGTGAAGGAAAAACCCTACCTAATTGACTAGAGATCCCAAGATCTAGGTTCAAAGGGACAATCTAATTACATAGACATGTGCGACCACTGTGGGGATTCCTTTCTCAAGTCTATTCTTATGATGTAAACAGTGAAAAGAATTTGGTAAAGGTTAAGCAAAGCTTTTAATGACCATTGTGTGCTTCAATGAGCCGAGCAACATGAGTCACCTATGTGAGAGTGAAGTGGGGTCGCTTCAAGGAGGCTATTGAGCATAGTTATTTCATACTCTTGCAGAACCAAGAGATGTCCACGACCATAAGGGCATAACTATGAGAGCTGAAACTCTTGTCAGAGAAATAGGTGTGTGAAGTATGTCATCATTTACACCAACGGCTGAAAGTTCAAGGACATTGCGTCTACTGATTAGCTAGTAAAGTAAATATACTTTCACAAGGGAAGGTTCAAAGGTGGACACCTACCTATCCTATGCATCTATCAATCGTAGAGCCTATCACCACATTGTGCCAAAATGTTTTGATAAAAAAATCAATTTCATTCATGTGGGGATTGTTGGAAAATAGTGAGCAAATGACCATCTTTGAAGCATTTTTTGGAAGTATAAAGATGAGGATTCAGATAAGGAAATTATTGTTTCTTATTCTACTCCGCGAGATCTTTATAACGGTAGCTTATATGCTCCAAAATTGTTGAGTGATAAATAAGAAATTGATGCTCAAAATAGGAAGGTCAAGAATAAAATAAGGAACAAAGAACCTCATATCCCACATTGATGGGATAAATGAAGTGGGAAGTGTTTATATACACTTACCCACATAGTTGTTATTAATGACTTAACTCTTGGTTGAGATGCACGACATGGGCGATACAAATGTCCGGATCGGTCGAGTTCTGTATGGGCTTGTGGATATTTTATCCGTTGTGAATAATTTTCCTTAATGTATTTTATTTTTTAATATCCAAAAGAAGTTTTTATTCAGTTGAAATACATATAAAGGAGCAATTATAACTGCTCAGGATATTTTTAGATAATGACTATTTTTAGTTTAAATTTAATTCAATTTTAAACTTCAGATAATTAGCATTATCCCTTAAGATTCAAATTTTAATTCGTTTCAAACTGCTCACTATTGTCCTAATTTTCTACTATAAATATGAGACTGATTTCTCAATTTTAAACACATGTCAAATACATATTCTCTCTTGTTTTCTTCCGGTGATTAACGAAGGCAAGAACAGTTCAGGAACTTAGTAACCGTGCTATTATTGGAGTTCCTCTAGTTGTTGTATCTTGAGAGACAGACTACCAATAAACTCAACCCCATCGGAGTGACAGAAAATCTGTCTTAAGGAAACTGCGATCGTGCAGGCCTCAACTCGATTCCTACTTATCATTTTCAAATTCGGTTTGATTAAAATTTATTTCTTTTGGTTCTTTTTTATTGTTCGTTTAAATAATAATTTTATATTATTTTTTTATTATTATTTTTATTCTTGGATTAACGACCAACTTTCTAACATTTTTAACATAAAATTAAAGGAATTGCATTAAACGTGAAAAATTCTTTAAATCAATCCTAAATGTATCAAGACTTTTTACTTTTTCTTTCTGCAAGTTGCAACATTAAAATTAAAAAATTAAAACAAGAAAAGAAAAAGTTATGTTCTTCGTTAATTAATTTCTACATTCATCTATCTCAATTTCTACATTCATCTATCCTCAATGTTTCAAGAATTTATTTTCTTTTCATCTATCTTAATTTCTACATTCATCTAATACATAAAAAATGGAAAATAGCGTATAATTTAATTTAATTTAACATTTGATATCTAATTAGTGATAAATACCTGATTTGGCTTTTCCTTCCTCACTCTGAAAGAAAGAACAAAGCTTAGCTTTGTCTGTTTCCCTTTCAAATTGAAAAGAATAAAATATCAATCGATGATTAGAGAAAAGAAAATTAGAAAAAAAGGAAAATAGATAAATACCTGATTCACTAATCCTGCTGAAAAAATTGATGAAAAATTGAATGAAAAATATAAAAAATTGAAGCAAATCCAATGGAGAATCTGGAAGAAGAGAGCGTAAAAAATCCAGTGAAGAAGTAGAACATTAGAATCTAGAAGAAGAGAGTATAAAAAATAATGGAGAAGTAGAACGTTAGAATCTGGAAGAAGATAGTGTAAAAAATCCAGTGGAGAAGCAAATAACTTATCGACTAAAGACTCAATTTTTTTAATTATTAATGGTAGGTCACGTGACCTACCAGGCACAATTACAAATCCACCCCTGATAACGAGTATCGAATATCGTTGAACATCACAAACATAAAACACTATTGAACATCATTAAATTAATCAATAAAGATTAAAAATCTTAATAACTCAACATATAATTATAAATTATTTAAAATAAACATTAAAATAAATTATTTTTCATATATATTATATATTTTAATCTTTCTAAGATGAAATAAAAATCCTAAACCCTAAACCCTAAACTATATGCCCTAAAATGAAAC
The DNA here is from genome assembly GCA_035048815.1 of Abelmoschus esculentus. Lineage (NCBI taxonomy): Eukaryota > Viridiplantae > Streptophyta > Magnoliopsida > Malvales > Malvaceae > Abelmoschus > Abelmoschus esculentus. Next base: position 11,615,288 of record JAUCBN010000016.1, on the reverse strand, counting down.
ATGAAATTCTAAACTTAAAACCTTAAACCTTAGGGTATTAAGTTTTGATTGAACTTATAAATTAAAGTTTTTTATTTTAAAAAATAAAACATATAATATACATGGAAAATAATTTAATTTAAATTTTATTTTAAATAATTTATAATTATATATTCAATCCTCAAATTTTTAATATATATTAATCAATTTAATAATGTTCAATATCATTCAACGTTAATAGTATTTAACAATGTTCGATGTAAGTTATATATTCCTCCTTAAATGTATACCCTTATCGAATAGAATAATCATTTATCATTAAGAGATTATCAAAGTAAAAGCTTAGAAAGTTGACAAAATAAAAACTATAAGAGTACACCCAAACTTAGGGTCAGTTTAGCATTGCTTTTGAAAAGTGTGGTGAGATAGTGTAGTGGAAAAGTTCTTTTGGAATCTTTAGTTTGAAAAATATGTGTTTAGTATTACTGTCAAAAGGTGCTTTTGAGAAAATAAATGACAATTTTAGACATGAAGTTATAAGTTAAATATATATATTTAAATGATAATAAAATTATTTTATATTATAATATTAACTTAAACTATGATAAAATCTAAAATTATTAATAAATGAGTACATAAATTATTTTTGAAAAGTGCTTTTTAGAAGTGCTTTTGAAAAAATATATAATTTTTATATGAATATATATAAAATTTAAATTAAAAAATAATTTATGTTAAATATAATTATGTATTTGTAAAAATTAAATTATAATAAATGAAGGTTAAAGTTGTAATCTGACTCCTAAAAACACTTTCCAACCGCAAAAGCTAAAAAATTTAGCTTTTACGTTTGGGTTGAAAATCACTTTTCAAACGAAATTTATTTTCCAAAATTTAACTATTTAGCATTGCTTCTGCGTTTCAAATCAGCTTTTGACCCAAAAGTTGGTTTGAAAAGCAATCCTAAACGGAGCCTTAATCTCCGCATGTGGTGTTATTAACAATTATTAATATTAAGGCATAAAGATAAGTTTACCCTCAAGAATTTTTTATTATTTTGGCCTTCATTCTTTTTTAGATAAATTTAGCCCTTAATTTATGTCTTTTGGACAAATATCTCATTTTTAAATAACATAATGACTAAACCGTTAAAAATTTAACGAAGATAACATTTGATAATATATTTTAAATAACATGACATCTAAGCTATCAAATACATACACGGAGAATATAATTTTATTCTAATATAAAATATAAAATAATTAAAATTCAAATAAAATATTAAAAATCAATTTAATCTAAAACAAACATATACTAAAAATTCTCAACCATAATTAAAATAGAATCGAAATCTTATTAAAAATATGAAAACAATCTAAAAAGGAAGAATTTTGTAAATATTGCTATCGATAAATCAAAGGTAAGAGATTTTAATACTAATCAATTAAGTTTTTGATATTTTAGTTTAGAATTTAGGTATTTTAGTGTTTAATCTAAATTAAAAGTAGTAAATTTGAGGTTTTAGGTTTTGAATTTTAATTAAATCTAAAAAAACAAAATAAAAAAAACAGAGTAATAAATTTATTTAAGGTTTAATAGCCAAAATATTTTAGATTTAATTAAGTTTTAATATTTTATTTGAATTTTAATTATTTTATATTTTATATTAGAATAAAATTATATTTTATATATATATATATTTGATAGGTTAGATGTCATATCATTTAAAATATATTATCACATGTTTACTATATGTCATTATCATTAAATTTTTAACGGTGTGATAATCATGATAGTTAAAAAATGAGATATTTGTCAAAAAGACTTAGGTTAAGGGCTAAATTTACCCCAAATAAAGAATGAGAGCTAAAATGATAAAAGGTATAAACATTAAGGGTTAAATTTATCTTTATGCCTAATATTAAAAGGCAAACAAGAACAAGTTTAAACCAACAAATTTGAACAAACTTCTCCCTTTGGGTAAAATCCAAACTTCATTTTTCTTTATTTAATTGGTTGATTAAAAGAAGATAAGGAAGAAGAACAAGAAGAGGGACAATGAACACGAGAGGACAACTTAGGTAGGGTAATGTAGGGTGTAATCACCGGTTTTCGTCTGGGAGTCACCACCAATCGATTTTTTATCGGTATGATTGGAACACTAAAATACGTCTACGAACTAGAGCTGGATTCGGGAGTCTGTTACGCGTAGGGAAGGGTGAGCACCCTTACAACGCCCAAAATTGGCACCTGTCAGTTACACGATATTTTATATGATCAAAAATATAAATTTAGTTTTAAATTAAAACTCGTGATCCCGTATAATTTTATAACAAAAATAATATTATGTATAAAATTAATAATAATAAAATAATAACCTTAATGTCCTAAAACTGGGCGTGCAAGAGTATAAAATCATATAATAAATTAATGATAAAATAATATATATGTATTATGTTAATAATATATATATATATTACGTTAATAAGATATAATATATATATGTATTAATGATATAAAATATATATTACTACGTTAACAGTAATGTATGGAAAATAAGTAATAATAATATATAATATTTAATATTAATACTAATATATATTATATTATAATATTAATAATAAATAAAAAATGAAATAATAGCTAAAATTAAATAATATAAAGTATATAACCAAAATAATATAAGAACAATGGCTAAATCGTGAGAGAACTAAAGTTGGAAAGCTAAAACCGCAAGGATACAAAGGTTCAGGGACCACTGACGCGATTTTCCTACTTTGCCGGGTTCATGCGCAGATCTGGGTTTGGATCCGGGTCCGGTCCACGGGTTACTGCATCTAAACGACGCCGTTTTGTAAGAGATATAAATGTTCTTTCTTTTATTTTTTTCTTCATCTCATGTCTCATTTATTCTTTATTATTCAAACCCCATAACAGAGTTTTTGAGCAAAAGCCCTCAAAGTCTGGAGGCTCACATCGTTGGAACACCGTGAACTGTCGTCGGCCACCGCGTCGGTCGCCATGCCGGTGACCGAAATCGAAAAAGGAGGCTACTTTCCGAAGCGCTTCGATGTGGGGAACGCGAATCCAAAGTCGGATTTTCGAGAAAGCGAGCGTACCGGCCTAGATCTAAGATCGAAGATAAGTATTTCGAAATATTTTTTTACCTTATTTTCGATTTGGGGTGCCGATCTCTCTCTCTGTATTTTTTTGTTTGAATGATATGTTTGCTATGGATTTTGCTTCGAATCTACTGCTTTTTCATTTGATTTCCTCCTTTTTTTTACATCGTTTTGGTTGGGTCTTTATAACCCAAGTTTTACAATAAAATAAACATGAAAATCTTTGCTTTTCAGATTTAATTACTTTCGTTTTAATGTTTGCAGGTCCGATTGACAAGGGCGGTGGATGAGTCAATGAGGCGGTGGCCGGCCATTCAATCCAATCTGCATGGGGCACGTGGCAGCCATGTGGCTGTGGTTGCAGTAAAGGAGGTGCAGTGGCGGGAACTATTTTTAGGGTTTGGCTAAGATGCTAAGGTGTAGTTTGTTGGTAATGGATTGGGTTTAATTGTGGGCTGATGAAATCAGGTATTGAGCTTTGTTGGTATTCTTATTGGGTTAGGGTGTAAGTTGAAATGGGTTATGACAGTTGCCCCTCTTTGCTCATTGTTGTGTAACAACAATAGAGCAAAGATAAAGAATAACCCATTTCACTTGGTATGGTTTTAAGGGTTCTTTTTTTGTAAGGTGGTGGTTCTTTCTGGTAAGGTTGAGATTCTTTTGATAAAGTTTGGATTCTTTCGGCTACCGTTTCTTCTTTTAGAGCTTTGACTTGATCAACTCCACCACCCTTGTCCATAACATCTTCAAAACTGACGATCTGTTGGAGAAGTTGGCACAAAACTTGAGCTAAAATGGTAATGCTACTATTTTTAGTAAAGACTTGACCTAACTGCAACACTGTCGGAGAAGTAAGGTCTGCAAACTTTTAATCCATCTAAAACACTGCCGATGAGGTGTGCACAACATTTGATCTAGCCGCAACACTGCCGGAGAGACACGATCTGACACGAGCACTGATATCTGATCTAACTGATGCACTGTCGAAGAAGCGAGATCTAGCGATGAATTCTAGTGCTCAATTAAACTACAAAACTGACATTCCATCTGATCCATCTACAACCACTGCCGACGAGACGAAGAGAAATACTTGATCCACTTATAACACTGCCGGAGAAGTGAGGTCCACTGTTGAAGGTTCTGATCTAGCCGCAACACTGCCGGAGAGACCCGATCTGATGACGAGCACTGATATCTGATCTAACTGCTGCACTGCCTAAGAAGCAAGATCTGTCGATAAATTCTGACGCTCGATTAAACTGCAACACTGACATTCCATTTGATCCATCTACAACCACTACCGACGAGACGGAGAGCAATACTTGATTCACTTACAACACTGCCGGAGAAGTGAGGTCCATTGCTGAAGATTCTAATCTAGCCGCAACACTGCCGAAGAGACACGATCTAATGACGAGCACTGATATCTGATCTAATTGCTGCACTGCCGAAGAAGCAAGATTTGTCGATGAATTTTGATGCTCGATTAACTGCAACACTGACGTTGCATTTGATCCATCTACAACCACTGCCGACGAGACGGAGAGCAATACTTGATCCACTTACAACACTGCCGGAGAAGCGAGATCTGACAACGAGTTCTGGCACTCAATTTAGGTACAACACTGACGAAGGAGCACGATCTGACTGAGTTCTGATGCTGCTACACTGACGAAGACGCACTATGTGACTGAGTTCTGATGCTACTATACTGACGAAGACGCACTATGTGACGGAGAAGCGCGATCCTTACTAATAGCCGTTTACTTTGGGCTAGTTGTACTATCTCTTTAAGTACAATCGGTTGGTATGATATTGGAATTCCTTAAAGAGTTTGATTTCCTTTGACCATTCATTAAAATGGATTTTAAAGGATATTTGAATAATCCTCTTTAATATATTTTCCCAAATGCACAGGGATCAACGAATTTGACTTGCCTTTACCGGTGGCTGTTTGCCCCGGACTAGTTGTACCATTCCCCTGGGTACAATCAGTTGGTACCAATCTTGAGATTGGATTTGTTCAAAGGGATTGATTTCCTTTGACCATTCGTGAAAATTGATTTTATAAGACATTCGAATAGTCCTCTTTCGTTCATTTTTCCCAAATGCACAGGAATTAACGGATTTGACTTGTCTTTACTGGTGGTCGTTTACCCCAGACTAGTTGTACCATTCCCCTGGGTACAATCAGTTGGTACCAATCCTGAGATTGGATTTATTCAAAGGGATTGATTTCCTTTGACCATTCGTGAAAATGGATTTTAAAGGACATTTGAATAGTCCTTATGAATCATTGGTCTTACTTTTTCACCAAATGATGTATCTACTGAGTAAAATAAGCGCAAAGGGTGAGGATTCTTACCTGCACTCCCCGATAAATGGTTGTGATCTGGATAGAGTTGCACTGTTCTACCAAAGTGCCTTGATGATGTCTCTATGTTCGCCTGTTCCTTTGCTTCCTGAAGGGACGAGACCTATAATGCTTTCGTAAATAGATTCGAAATATTAAGGTTAGTATGCATCGCATGATTTTAATCCTAACATGTATGATGTATGTATGCATGCATGCATGATCCTAGCATAAAATGTAAAATGCATGTGACGATGATTTTGTCTTAAGATTGGTTCGATCAGTTGGCCTGGTTGTCTGTTGAGACTCTGATAGTCATGCTTCATTCCTCGGGCAAAATATCTGACTTCGCTCTATTTTTTGAGTGTCTGTTCTCAGTTTGAGATGTTTTCTCGACGAATGTTCTTAGTTTATGTACTTTTAGGAACGTTTCTGGATCAGCATGGATCAAGTTCAAGTACCCACATTGCTAGTTTCTCAGACGAATTCGCAAAACATGATGCCCCACGAGTTTGATAGAAAGCTCGATATAATCAATTCGGCGAGATATTTTGTGTCTTGTAGGTTTTGAGTAGACATTCTCCTCGTATCACAGAGCTATGTTTCATCTCATTTTGATCTTGGGAACATTCATAATGAAAAGACGTTTATCGCATAAAATAGGAAAAAGGTTGCACCAGCAGAAAATTGTATTAATATAAGGCGCATTATGGCTTTCTATGTCCCTTACATGATTAGAGAATGATTTTCAGTCTCAATGGACATTATAGCGTTTATCCCCTATATTAGGGAAAAAGAGGCTACCCTAGTAGAAGTTCAAATTGATAATAAGCGGCTTTCGTGTCCTCTTCGTGATGAGGGAGAGCTTTCCAGCTTTTTTTTTGGAATTATAGCATTTATCCCCTATATTAGGAAAAAGAGGCTACCCCAGTAGAAATTCAGATTGATATAAAGCACCTGACGGCTTTTCGTGTCCTCTTCGTGATGAGGGAGAGATTTTCTCTTCTATGGAAATTATAGCGTTTATCCCCTATATTAGGAAAAAGAGGCTTAACCCAGTAGAAATTCAAATTGATAATAAGCACCTGACGGCTTTCGTGTCCTCTTCGTGATAAGAGAGAGCTTTTCAGCCTTTTTTTTTTGGAATTATAGCGTTTATCCCCTATATTAGGGAAAAAGAGGCTACCCCAGTAAAAATTCAGATTGATATAAAGTATCTGACGGCTTTTCGTGTCCTCTTCGTGATGAGGGAGAACTTTTCTCTTCTATGAGAATTATAGCGTTTATCCTCTATTTTAGGAAAAAAGAGAGGCTATCCAATAGAAATTGTAGCCGACGTTTCATTAGCATACAAAGCAGATAGTAACTTCTCGTGTCAATCTCCGTAGATTTCTACCATTTTCAATATTAATGTTCTTGTCAACTTTTGTTGCCCCGTTCATCTGTGGACGGTATGGCAAGGAGATATAGTATCATGTGTTGGATTGTCCACATGCTTCTGCTATATTTTTTTTGTTCAAGTCTAGCGCAATATCGATAATGATGCTTTCTGATGCTCCCATCGGCATATGATCTCCTTCTTTAGGAATATGTTCATGACTATTTGGTAACATTAGTCTAAGTGGTTGTCTCTACCCTTATTGGCAAAGTGTCCAATAACCGCGACGATGAATCGATATCTTTTGGAAAGCGAGGTAGGTTCAATGATGTCTATGCCCCACATGAAGCATGGCCAAGAAGAATTCATCATTTGTAGATATGATAGAAGAACATATATTTTATCAGTATTATTTTGGCATTTTTTAGCATGATCTATGCTATTTCCGTCCATTATGGGCCAATGATACCCAAATCTCGTGATTTGTCTGCCAGTGAGAATATGTTGGTATGAATTCAACATACATTCTCGTAGACTTTTCGGGAATAATTTTACGTCAACGGCACTTTACGTATCGTGACAATGCCTAATTTGCTTTCATATTACGTCCTTATCTAGGACGTAGTCGCTTGAGTCTTTGTAACATCTTTTTTATTTTTAGTGACCTTTTCAGGTATTCACATCCTTGATTCTCGTGCAGTTAAAATTGAGCTTATTGCCGAAAATGACAACAGTCACTTGTCCCATCTACTCGTGTTTACGGCATTGAAAGCATCATCAAATTTCAAATCTCATATTTCATCTATGGCCTCTTTTCATCGACGATGAGACCCAATAATTTTCTCGGATGCGACTCTAATCGTACATCTGGCGGGATTTAGTTTCGGTGGAAACTTTTTTAGTCTTTAAGAACTTAAATTTCTTACGCTCATTTTCAATTTACGATTTGGTGATCGCATCGTCGACATACACCTCAACCATCATGACATGGCTCACTGATATGCTTATATTCTTGCTTAGTCCAAGCATGTCTTCTTTGCCTATTTTTCTTCCATTAACCTTAGTAACTAAAAAGACGGATTATGTTCTTGATCATTTACAGACTCGGATAACTCCTCGATATGTATTTCTCCTGAACATGAGTTGTAGAGCCATCTTGACATCGTTTGACATGTCGATATCTGAGAACTTGAACAATTGTTTGTCTCTGAAAGTGAGTCATTTGTTTGACATTTGCGTGTAAAAAGAAAACAAGAATGCTTGTCATATGTAGCACAAGAGGTCTTATTTTATACGGATAACTTTAAGGACCTTTTACAAAAAATCTTGTTACTCACGGGATAGAGTAACAAGTATGTTCTGTACATAGTTTCTAAAACATTCGCAAAACGGGAAGGAGTTATTTAGTAATCCGATTGTTTTGAGTAATTACACGATGGAGCGTTCTTCAGACAAAAAGTTTCAAACATGGGGAATCAAGGGTTCCCGGTCGCACTAGCGCCAACAGAGTCATTGAATCTCATAACTCCTTTCTGCATGAGCTTCTCGATGAGCTTTTTAAAACCGATATAATCTTCAATGGAATGCCCTATAGCTCCGGCATGGTATTCACATTGAGTATCAGAATTATACCACTTAGGATACGATGGTTGTATCGAATGCATATGGAATGGTGATACCACATGTGCATCGTACAAATTCTTATACAATTCACCATAAGATATCGGAATAGACGTGAATTTCCTCTTTGTCTTTTGATTCTGATTTGGTTTCCATATATTCGGGGTTATGGCAATCGGTTATTCGATTATCAACGAGTCACGAATATTGGTATCACTATTTTCATCATTCTTCTTGTTCGCTTTTGATTTGGCTGCGATGTCTTGGTCAAAGCTCCTTTGTAAGGACTTTTCTGGTTTAGTGATTCGATCCCTGTTACGGTCTAACTCTCCTCGCATAAATGTCTTTTGTGCCTGTGCATCTTTACTTCCTCCGTTCCAGTAATCAGCTTTCCATTTTCCTTCTTGGGCTTGAAATTTCTGATCATTAGGGAATTTTCTAAAACCAATATCCTTTGTGGATCCACGAAACCTTTTATAGCTGCCTTGTGAGTTGTTCAAATCCTCTGCAGCTTTGTTTTTCCCTTTTCTTAGCCTTTCGGTGTCTTTCCTTTCACGGTCTTGTTTAGTTCTCTCCATTTTAGCTTGTGGAGTTTCGATCGTCACAACGGTCTTGCTGGGAGATTTACCCGAGTCCTCTATCATTGTATTAGGGTCTGTGACTACTCCTTTTTGTTTCTCAAAATTCTTTTCGGCTAGCATTTTGGCTATCTTTTCTAACATGTCATCTTGGGATTGTGAGATGTGTGCCAAAATGTTTTGTTGTGTCTTTTCCAGCTTAGTTTCAATATCTTGTTTGATATCTTCGCATGATTCCTCCAGTTTCATCAGTCTTTGTTCTATGTCTTCCGCTTTGCTTCTTGTAAAATAAGGATACTGCATCTTAACGATGTCCGAATAACTGCAACGCATGCCTCTTCGATGTTAGAATCATGATGATAATGATACAAAATGTTATGTTTGATGCAACTAGAATGGTGTCATGATATGCAAAGTGCTGCACAATATAAAAAGGTGTTGATTTAGTACAACTTTGAAAAGGAAGTTCAAGTCAGAATGAAGCTTTCTCTACATAAAGTGAGTCTTCTTTAGCCTTTATCTTTGAAATTTCTATCTTCTGGGAAAACACTGTCGGCTTCTTGCCCCAAAATAAAAATTGGGCTTGAACATGTATAATGCGTAGATACGTGGCCACCTCTTGAACTTACTTCGGGGCTCTGATAGAGATATGAATTTAATCCTGCGTCTGGTCAAGGTAAGCCTTCCATTATTTCTGGAACGAACTATCTCGAACTTATGTTCTCTTGACGTCATCAGTGGAACCCATTCCGTTTCCCCTCACTTTATCAAGAAAGCGGTTCTTGTGTGACTAAACCTTTTTAACGGTTGTACTTTTATCAACACCTCCTTTATAAGATGAAAATAGAAATGCGAATAAAAAATGGAAAACAAATAGGTAAACATATCTATATCGAATTAGACAAAACGTGCAAGCTTTATGATGCATGAATATGAATATGAGATATTATATTATGAAAATAAATAACAAGAATTAAATTACAAAATAACGAGCGTAAATAAAAGTGAATATCCCCTACACTCGCTCTCTTTCTGAAAGAAAACCCTACAAGGTAACCCTCTAATCGGGCAGAGGTTCGGCATGACGGCTCTAAAGGCGGGCTTCTAGGGCTTACTACGTTTGGTGTAGTTCTAGAAGGTACCCGAACGAAACTTATTATCCTACTAAGGATAATAAATTTAATTCAAGGGAATACTTTTCTCTAAGTCTATGCGGAGAAATAGGTCTCACGAAGACAGAAGAAAAAAAATATCCCGGAAGCAATTCCCCATCCTACACGGAGGCATAACCTCACGAAGGAGTGGTTTCATGCTCCCACTTAATTTGGAGGAGCCCGGGTTGAGGGCTTATGGGATGAAGGGTCCTGAAAAAGCATTTAAAAATATATTAGAAAAAAATATTTAAAATAATAAAATGAAAAATAATAAAAATAAATAAATAAAAATAATCGAATTTATATTTTCGAATGTTAAATAAAATGTAACCGAATTGAGGCTTGACTCTCAAAATGTAGTCCCTAGCGGAGTCGCCAACTGTAATCACCGGTTTTCGTCCAGGGAGTCGCCACCAATCGATTTTTTACCGGTGTGATTGGAACACCAAAATACGTCTACGAACTAGAGTTGGATCCGGGAGTCTGTTACGCGTAGGGAAGGGTGAGCACCCCTACAACGCCCAAAATTGACACCTGTCGGTTACATGATATTTTATATGATCAAAAATATAAATTCAGTTTTAAATTAAAACTCGTGATCCCGTATAATTTTATAACAAAAATAATATTATGTATAAAATTAATAATAATAAAATAATAACCTTAATGTCCTAAAACTGGGCGTGCAAGAGTATAAAATCATATAATAAATTAATGATAAAGTAATATATATGTATTATGTTAATAATATATATATATTACATTAATAAGATATAATATATATATGTATTAATGATATAAAATAAGTAATAAAAATATATAATATTTAATATTAATACTAATATATATTATATTATAATATTAATAATAAATAAAAAATGAAATAATAGCTAAAATTAAATAATATAAAGTATATAACCAAAATAATATAAGAACAATGGCTAAATCGTGAGAGAACTAAAGTTGGAAAGCTAAAACCGCAAGGATACAAAGGTTCAGGGACCACTGACGCGATTTTCCTACTTTGCCGGGTTCATGCGCGGATCTGGGTTTGGATCCGGGTCCGGTCCACGGGTTACTGCATCAAAACGACGCCGTTTTGTAAGAGATATAAATGTTCCTTCTTTTATTTTTTTCTTCACCTCATGTCTCATTTATTCTTTATTATTCAAACCCCATAACAGAGTTTTTGAGCAAAAGCCCTCAACGTCTGGAGGCTCACATCGTCGGAGCACCGTGAACTGTCGCCGACCACCGCGTCGGTCGTCATGCCGGTGACCAGAATCGAAAAAAGAGGCTACTTTCCGAAGCGCTTCGATGTGGGGAACGCGAATCCGAAGTCGGATTTTCGAGAAAGCGAGCGTACCGGCCTAGATCTAAGATCAAAGATAAGTATTTCGAAATATTTTTTTACCTTATTTTCGATTTGGGGTGCCGATTTCTCTCTCTGTATTTTTTTTGTTCGAATGATATGTTTGTTATGGATTTTGCTTCGAATCTACTGCTTTTTCATTTGATTTCCTCCTTTTTTTTACATCGTTTTGGTTGGGTCTTTATAACCCAAGTTTTACAATAAAATAAACATGAAAATCTTTGCTTTTCAGATTTGATTACTTTCGTTTTAATGTTTGCAGGTCCAATTGACAAGGACGATGGATGAGCCAACGAGGCGGTGGCCTGCCATTCAATCCAATCTGCATGGGGCACGTGGCAGCCAGGTGGCGATGGTTGCAGCAAAGGAGGAGCAGTGGCGGCAACTGTTTTTAGGGTTTAGCTAAGATGCTAAGGTGTAGTTTGTTGGTAATGGATTGAGTTTAATTGTGGGCTGTTGAAATCAGGTATTGGGCTTTGTTGGTATTCTTATTGGGTTGGGGTGTAAATTGAAATGGGTTATGACATAGGGTTGGCCGACTCATCCCTACAGGAAAAGACGTGCTGCACAAATCTTATATGGTTGGAGTTTCATTCACACGCCCAATACCATATATTGGCTTTACCAAAAAGGCAAAGGGAGAGTGGTTTAGTGGGGGAAAAAGGCATACCAAAATTATTGAAAGAATATGTAGGTAATCCTAGCTGTGTTTGCTTCTACATCTCACAACATTCAAATCATTACAAAACCTTCTTCCATCATCCTTATGTTTTATAGCATATGCCAATGGCTATGGTGATCAAGTGTGGGATCTTTCCACACATGATAATCCGCCATTGTTAACTGGATATTATGGATCTTCATCATTATTTAGTCTTTACCTGATTTGTTTTCGGTTCCATATATATATATATATTCATCGATAAAGAGAATATCACCCTCTAAAGCTTTCTTAAAAAACCAATGTCCCCCTTTTGAAACGGTACCGTATTGGGAGTTATATGATACAGTAGAACTTGTTCCATGCTCAACATCTAAGAAGCACGGGGATGACTAATGACTAATGTTTCAAGTCCCAATAGGGGACGTGCGGGTACGATCGGGGACGTATTGGGGTTTTGAGATTTATCCATCGTTTTTTATTTTAATTCGTTTTGAGATTTATCGATGGTCGGAGAAGACAAAGAGGCTATTGAGACGAAACCAAAACAATTCCACCGATAAAACCAAAGACAATGTTGAGTCAACATTGAGTTTTTCTTTTTCTCTTTCTTTTTTGAGTGGTTAAGACATGATAAACCTTGATTGAAAATAAAGTTATTTCTTCATCTTTTAGAAGAGTGAATCTTGGACTCATCATAGCATACAGTGCAATAGCTTTTAGACAAAGTTGTGAATCAATAACCAAACACCTAGAGGGTGATCCACAAATTTATAGTCTGTGCATGCATTAAAATCATATCAATGTCCTCATGTTAAACAGTGAATGCGATGTGAAGGGGACAACAGAAAAGTTGATGATTTGGTCAAACACTTTCAGGGGTCATCAAGCAAGCAGATGATATGTTCGAAACATTTCGGATATGTATACCAACTTCAAAGTTCAAGGCCTGAGAATGCAGACCAAAAAGCGGGGTGGAAGAACAAGGGAGATTTTGCTCATAGATGTATGATTAGATATACCTTTCTGCACTTCAAAGTTCCAATGGTAATATAAAATGTAAACGCCGTCCTGTGGGAATCGAACCCACGACCACATGGTTAAAAGCCATGCGCTCTACCGACTGAGCTAAGACGGCTGATACTAGGGTGCCAATTTAATATTTGAATAATAATAATCCTACCACTACGATGAGGTTCTTGTTTGATGTAAATAAAATATTTTGAAACAATAATTAGTAGTATTATTTTCTTGGCCTAATAGAGTAAGAAGCCTTGTATTAAGATATTGAGTTAATTAATTTTTTTTTATTAATTTTGATATTAACATGTTAGTGCAGTACAACGTCTAGTAGTTTTTTTACTTTAAGAATTTTTATTTAATTTAATTTTTTTTTAAAATTCTAAAAATATAAAAAATATAAAAAAGGATATTTTTTTTTAAAAAAAATCTATAAATAAAACATGATAAAACTATAGAACATGATAAAACTATAGTATATCATGTGTCAATAATATTTAAAGAAAAAACTATTAAGATAATCACTAAAGAACTTAATTGATTTATTTATTCGTTTAAAGGCTTAATTAATTAAACTTTTTGATTGAAGAATTTAATTGAATGCAAATAAAGTTTAAAAACTTAATTTTTTCCCCAAAATGTACAAAGATTTTTTTCCCTTTAAGCCTAACTTTTTAATAATAAAGAGAGAAAGGCTTTTGATTCATAATAATAAAATTTTTAAAAACATGAGCAAAGCAGTTCTTAAAATTTTAGTTACCTATATAGGTGAATCTAAATATTAAATATTTAATAATAAATATTGAAAAAAATATTTTTTAATGTATGATATTAAAAAGTAATTTTAAGAGCATGTCTAAAATAAAAAATTAAAAAAATCGTATTCATGATAACAAATATCGAAAAAACTTGACCCTTAATAACAAATATGAGTAAAAAAGTTTATCTTTTAAATATGTCCCTAATAACATTTGCTGAAAAAAATTAAACCCCTAATTACACGTATTAGAATAAATTGGCTCTCTAACAATAAGTATTGAAAAAAAATTTAAGAATATCTCTCTAATAACAAATATTAAAAAAATAAATCGTTAGTAAAAAGTATTGAAAAATTAGACCTTTAATAATATGTATTTGAAAAAAATAAGAGAATCTTTCTAATAACAAGTATTGAAAAGAATAGACACCTAATAAAAATTATTGATAAAATTGAACCTCTAATAATTTTTATTGAGAAAAATTGAGTTCTTAATAATAAATATTAAAAAATAAATTTTAAGAATATATCTCTGTCATTAATAAAATGAAACCTTAATAATAAGTGTTAAACCCTAAACCTAATAAATATTAAAAAATATATACTAATAATAAATATTAAAAAATAAATTTTTTAAAAAAATCTTTAATAATAAAAATTGAATTCTAATACTTAACATAAAAAATTAGGCCCCGACGGATTTGTTTTAGGATAACTACATATTTTGTCCCCTACTTAAGTTCATATTTTTTTTAATACCCTAAATATTTTTTAACACAATGGTACCTAACATTATATTTTATTTTTAAATTAATATCTCGTTGTTAAAAATTAATAAACATAATAGCGTAATATTTTTTTATTAATTTCTTTTTCTCTTAATCATTAATCTACGTAATATTATTATAACATTTTTCCGACACCACCTCGTTAAATGAAAAAAAATCAGATTCTAATGTTTTGCGATTAGGAAGAATTGTATCCACATCCTATAGAACCAAAAGACATAAGCATACTCCTAAGCGAACCAACTCTATTTGATATATATTTTCAAATACAATATTGAACAAAAAATATGAATCACTGTTCCATCTAAAATAGCACTGGAACAGAATAGCTATTCCCATGAACCAAAGATGATGTGCGGAAATTCATGAGCTGGTAGAAATCAGAAACATTTATAGAAGAAATATCGAACAAGAGACCATGGTTCGAAGAAATATCGAACCAAAAGACATAAGTAGTTACGTACGTAACTACTGTGTTAATCGTTTGGTTAGCTTCCTTGTCTATCATTGACTCCATTGTAGGATATGAAAGTAGCTTACGAGAGGCCATGGCTTGCCTCTGTCTCTGTTCCTACAGCTAATTGACAAGTTCTCAGTGAAAACATCTACAGGTGAGGCAAAATTGAAAGTGATGAAGGAAATAGCTAAGGAGCACAACATAGAATGGGATAAATCTGTATCAGAAAAGGAGATGCTCAAACCTCCTGAAGAGCTTATAGTTAGTTCCTAACTTCATTTGATCTAAGTTCAATCACTGTCTTTTAATAAACATATGTTTGTTTGTTTGTTTGTTTTCTAACTGATGAATAGGAGGGGCTAGGGCCGTAAATGAGACGAGACAGATCGTGAGTTATTCGAGCTCGACTCGGTCAAAGCTCGACTCAAATGGACTCGACTCAAACTCGAACTCGACTCGAATTCTTAACGAGCCGAGCCGAGTTACTTGATACTCGACTCGAAAAGCTCGCGAGCTACTCGAAATTAATAATAATAATAATAAATAATAATAATAAATAATAATAACAATAATAATAATAATTAGTATTAAATAAGAGTTTTATACTTCAAATTTTACATGGTGATCAAGTTAAACACGATGAGAAGTTTGGAGGACTCTTGATATAATTCCCTCTTTTTGCATGATACAAAGACAACCATAATTGATCTAGAGATAGTAATCCTATATTACACAAATATGAAGGAAGGATGAGAGAATAAGTTTATAAGTAGAATAGCGTTTTACCTTACAAAACATGTTTTTTTCTTTCTTTCTTTTGGTTGAAAACAAGTTTAAATTTATTTTTATATTAGCTTTTATTGATATTAGAGTTTAAGCTCTAATTAAGTTTGAGCTCCTATTGATTTTAATAATTTAAAACTCTAATCAATTTTAATGATATTTGAGTTCAACATTATATATTTGAGCTTTAAGAGTTCGAGCTTTTCGAGCTTTCCGAGTTTGAGCTTCTCGAGCTTCTCAAGTTCGAGTTCCGAATTTGATTTCGATTTCGAGTTTGAGCTTAATAATTTTAAGCTCACGAGTTTTCGAGTCGAATCGAGTTGAACTCAGCACTACTCGAACTCGACTCGACTCGTTTACACCCATATGAGGGGCTACGTACATTTGTTAGTGCTTCCGGCTTACCTGTTAAACCTGCTACAAATCCCTTCCCTGAGCCGAAAGAGATGATGACCAAGTAACTGTTTGATAATTTTCAAACAATTTCCCCCATCTTTATTTTCTAGCTTGTTTTTGCTATTTACTTGCTGAAAATATGTTAGAAAAAATATTTCTCCTTATCTCATTAATCTAAGTAAACACTACACCCTTATTTATACTTTTCAATACATGGTTGTGGTTAAATAGACGATAAAACAGGGCGTAAACACTTAAATAATAGGGTAAACTACACGGATAGTTATCATATTATGGGATTGATATCGATCTGACCACAATGCTTTAAAAAAATCAAATACACCGATAAACTATTAATTTGATATTAAAATAGCCATCTGTCGTTAAAGGAGTAACGGACTATTGATGTGGTAGTTAAATATAAAATGAAATAATTACACATTTAGTCTATGATATTTATACATTTTTAGAATTTAGTCATAATTTTATTATAATAAATATTACTTTATTAAACCATTTGTCACCGCCTGATCTAAGGAGAAAAGAAATATAATCTCAAACATACGTTTTAGGGGGTTTGAACCCGGGTAACAGAGCATGAACTCAAATAGTTTAACCATTGAACTAAACATATTTTACAAATATAAAACACTTATTTATATATATTTATTATTTCTAATATTTATTCCTTTATATTTAATTATTTTTTAATTTAATTAAAAATAATAATTAAATTACTATATAATAAATTAAAAGATTCAAATTAATAAAAATTTATTTATAAACTTTAAACCCAAAATCTTAAATCTTAAATCCTTAAAACTTAAACCCTAAAAATATTCGAATAAAATATTTAGCTTTTAAATATCCGAATAAAATTATTTGGACATTCAAATAAAAATATTCGTAAAATAAATATTCGAATAAAATAATTAATATTTTAATATTTTAATTTAAAAATTTTCGAATAAAATAATAAATATTTTAATATTTTTGTTTATTTAATTACTAAAAAAATCTTCATGTTTATTCATTTAGAAAATAAATAAATATAATCAAACCTTTTATTAAACAGTTCATGAAATATTAATTGAACATTCGGTTTATTTTCGGCATTAATCTTGTGCAGTGAGGTTTTAGACATACGCAATAGGAGCAACTACACAGGGCCCCCTAAAAATGAGGGCCCTAAAATTTAATAAACTACATTCATTAATTGATATTAATATCAAAATTTATTGTAAAAATTTTAAAAATACTCTTAAAAAAGATGAATTATAATTGTTAAAACGTTATAATTATATGTCAAATATGACAATTGAATATAAAATCTTATTGATTATTCTTTTTATTATTAATTTTATAGATTTGATGAGGTTATGGACATACGCAATACAAACGACCGTACAAAGATTCTTAATAAAGACAATTGTTTTTTTGGGCACATTTTTAGAACCAAAATTTTTGAACCGGATCTTGTGATCAAATGTGTTCCGCATGCCTCCGAACTTTTACCATGTGCTAACCTCCCCCACTAAAGCATTGCTATTTCAGTTATATAGGATCGCCTTTGACTCTTTTCCTAAATACATTGTTTACATGAGGACGAAGTTTGGTTCAATTATTTTCAGAATACAAATAATAATAATAAGGATAAATTATATAAATGATTCTTCAATTATATCTTAATTATTTTTTAGATTTTTTAACTATAAAATATATAATCCGATTTATTAACTAAATTTTTTAAACAAATTGATCATGTTTCGTTAAAATATAGATGAAAAATTTTGTTAACTTGCTAAGTTAGTTGCTGAGTAGGCTGAGATAATTAACATCTTTTTTCTGCTAAATACATTGATAGTTGATTTTCACATTTTAGGAATCTCTAGATTTTTTTTTACATTGGTTTCTCTTGTTTTATTTTTTAAACACAGTTTTTTTTTTAAATTAACTGTTTAGTATTGGTTCTGCGTTTCAAACCAGTTTTTAGTCTAAAAGTTGGTTTAAAAAGCATTGCTAAACAAAACGTACGCGCGTACCTCCCATGACGACGACAGTTGGTTTTCACATTTTAGGAATCTCTAGATTTTTTTTAGGTTAGTTTCTCTTGTTTTATTGTTTTATTTTTTCCAGATAAGTGAAGTGATAACGGAGGAAAAGAAGATCATTGAGAAACTGACAATGTTGAGAGAATTAGATAAGCATCTACAAGGTCCAGTGGCAGTATCGTCAGACCGTTCGAAGGAATCTTCGGTTATATCAGAGCTCTGATCTCTGGCGCCAGAATGTGACTTGCTGACGGATAATCAGAGCAAGCCATCTTTTCCCCTTACCATTTTGGAATTCAAAGAAGGCAGCGCAAGGTCACCGTGGAAATTCTCCAAGGATGCTCTACGATTGTCACTTGATAGTAGAGTCGTCGTTGATGCTAAAGGAAGGCTTAAGCCCCGTGAGATCGGTACGAACGCCTCCATATTATCTGCCAACCGGTGCAAAAGTAACAGGGAAGAAGATGAGGCGGATGACAACGTAAAACATTGACGGTCACCGAGTGCAATCATGAAGCTCCTAGGACTGCAACTGTTATCGGATTCGAATCCTGAACTGGGCAAAAAAGTGAAGCTTCGAAGATCCACGTCAGAATCAAGAGATCGAGATCTGTTTCAACATCATTTCATTGACGAAGTTGATTTCAGGGTTTGAGCAATGTCATAAGAGAAAATGGAGCCAAACAAGATCGTTTTAGCATAAACAGATCAGAAAGCTTAAGAAATGCTAAAGCTGATCTGGATCAAGCTCCAACTCGAGGAATAGACCGAAGAAAATGTTTCTACGAGACAACATATTTCTTTACGGTGAGAAAATTGATCGTTTTTGTAAACTGAGAGATTGAAAAACGTCTTAGGATCAGAGAAATTGATGAGCCATCGAAAGATCTAGAGACTCTAAAGCAAATTCTCGAAGCTTTGAAACTCAAAGGCCTTTTTACACACTAAAAAAATACCAAGCCAAGCGATAACAGAAACTTTGTTTATCAGCATGAACAATCTGCGATTGTCGTTATCAAACCGGGAAGATCACCAGTTTCAGTCGTCAGAAGGATTGACAAAGATTCACCTCCTTCAAGTTATCAGTCAAGACCTGGACCTCGTCGGAACTTAAATATTAAGCCACCGCTGCCTATGAGTCTGAGACATGGTTAGTCGGAGATTGAGCGGAATGTTCGGAACCAAAACAGAGGAAAGGGTTTGTTTTCTCTAAGTAGACATGGTCACCATAGGAGGTAAGCGCTTAGTGGAGTCAATGCATTTGGCAGAAAAGAAAGAAAATGTTGATTATCTTAGCCTACTCAATAACCAACTTAGTTAAGTTAACGTTCATAAGCTTTTTAACAGAACAAGATCAGTTTATATTAAAAAATTTAATTAATAAATTAATTTATAATATTTGATAGTCAAACAATATAAAAGATAACTGAAGTATAATCAAATGATCATTTATTAATTTACCTAATAATAATAAAGTTTGGGTCAATAAGAGACCAGTAGAGGTGGAGTTGACAATGTGGTTTCGGCTTAGGAAAGTGTAAAATTACTTTCAAATATCTTAAGGGTCAGTTTGACATTACTTATAAAAAGTACAGTTGAAAAAGTAATTTTAAAACTGTGGTTGAAAAAGTGATTTTAGAAAATTAAGTAGTATTTGTCATTGATGTAAAAAAGTGATTTTAAAAGATAAAATGTCTATTTTAGACATGATGTATTAATGAACTTAAATTATATTTAAAAATTTTAAATTTTTATTAATGTTATGATTATTAAAAAATAAATTTAAATTATAATAAAAAATATTTTTTTGTAAAATTTAATTTAAAAATATATACATATTTTAGATTATATACGAACATAACAATTATAAATTAATAATAAACTTAAAATAAATTAAAAATAAAATAATTTTATTCTCAATATAAAATATTATAAAATATATATTATTTTATAATTATATATGTATAAATATTATTTTAACAAATATATTATAAGGGTAAATAAGTAATTTTGTTTTCAAACTAGCTTATCCAACTCAAAAGCAAAAAATTTTAGCTTTTGATTTTGAGTGAAAAAACTGATTTGAAAAGCAACTAAAAGCAACAAAAAACAACCTATATCGATTAAAAGCACTTTTTTAAGTGCTTTTAGTTGCTTAAAAAAAAAATAGGTCCTAAATGTACTCAACTTGGATCTGATTTTTTTTATGGGTTTCCTCTCGTAGACGGTGTTTATTTAAAGATCGAGTTCAAATAATTCTTCTTAATGTAATCATTAAAAAAAATCTTTGATTTCATTCAAAAGATTTATGTATTCTTGGAATTTTAAAAGTAATAATTTATATATTTTTTAAATATTTTATTTTTTAATAAGCTAATAGTGATTATAGTAGTATTCGTTCTAGAATATAATTTTTACCATTTAACATTGGTCGCTCAATTACTTTGTTAGTATCGCTGATGCTAGGGGTGAGTATTAGATCGAGTCGAGTCAAAAAATTTTGAGTTATTCGAGTTTACGAGTCATATTTTACAACTCAAACTTTATTTGAAATTTTTTCGATTCAAGTCGAGTTTAAGAAATTCGAGTTGAGTCAAATCGAGTTGAGTTTTTGAGTTCCTATAAATATTTATTTGTAATTATTTATCATGTTATAGTATGATTTGGTTTCAATTTAAACGACTTTCTCTAATCATATAAGATATTTATCTATATATTTTTTCATATGTAACGACATTTCTTTATATTTTTATATATCAATGTATATATATATAAAATTTGATAGATTCGTCTTAAACTTAAAAATTAATCATTTAATTATTAAAATTTCGAGTTATTCGAGTTATTTGAATTTTCATTTTACAACTCAAACTTTATTTAAATTTTTTTCGAGTCGAGTCGAGTCTATGAAATTTCGAGTCGAGTCAAAACGAGTCAAACATTTTTGCCTTGAGTTGAGTTATTCGGTTTTTCGAGTCGAGTTTTGCTCAGCCCTAACTGATGCTCGAACCCGTAACTTCTGAAAACAATAACCGTTTCATTTACCACTTGAGCTAGAGTGTTCGTACAAAGGATAAAATAATCAACAGATAGAACCCAAAATTCTGATTGGGCTCTAAACCCAATCTAAATTTAATTTTGATTTCATTTTTAGGCGAGCCCATTACAAGTCCAATGGAAGTATTATAGAAGATCGTGAGCGGGTGAAGAAACGTTAAATGAGCCTTTGAGTAAATGAAACGCCAAGGGCATTTTGGTCTCGAAAAATAGGACAAAATTGGAATCAAAAAAATTATATAAAATACCAATTTTATCCTTAAACGGTTCCTGATCCCCGCTTCCATAAGTACATCCAACACTCGCTTCTTCACCTGCATCATTGCACTCTCTCTCTTTGCTCTTGAGTTTGTTTTGTCGCTTTCTCTTTCATAGGGTTTTGGATTTTCGGCGGAAGTCTTTATTGTTTCAGCTTCATCAATGGCACAGGAGGAGGTTCAGAACGGAGGAGCCCAGAAGGTAGAGGCGGTGACGTTCACGGCGGTGAAACCACATCTGATGGTTGAGGCACCCAAGGCAGTTGATGCGGTTCAGTTCTATAAGTCCGCATTCGGCGCTATTGAGGTTAGCCGTACTTCGCACCCTAAGCGCAAAGCCGAGCAGGAGATCCCTCACATTATCTCGGCTCAAATTGAGCTAGCTGGCTCTACCATTCTCGTTTCGGACATCACTGAGAAGTCTGCTCCGTACGTTCTTCCTCTCTCTATTTTCTGTTTTTAGTAGTTTTTTTTTTACACTTTCTTTGACCGTTAATCTTTTAGTTATTTCCCCTGGCTACCGTTTGCTACTGCCATTGTTGAATATTAAAGTCTATGTTAGGGTTCTCTTATGTCGCGGAAAGGATAGTCTGTTTAGCTTATGTTCTTGTTTGGCAGGAAATTTATTTTTCGTATTTTCTATCATTTTTATTTATTATTTTGCTTTTGACTCCTGCTTTTGCGGTATGTTTGTTTAGTGCTCCCTTATCTTAGATCTTTGAAACTGGAATTTAAATATCACTACGAGATATTATGTCATTTTTTTCCTGATATTTTCTACAATCTAATTGGCTTCAACTGATTTTTCTTTTTTTTTTCCGGCTAAAATAATATTAACGTGGATTATAAATTTATTTAGCGTGAGTTTCGCAACATATTAATTGAATCATCATTTTTACCACTTGGCTAGTGGTTAATTGTTGAATCGTTTGTTCATTTTTTCAGGGTGAAAAACGAAGGTACTGGATGTGTTCTCTGCCTCGAGACTGAGGACGTCGAAGCTGCTATCACCATGGCCGTCAGCGCTGGAGGGGTTGCGGAGGGTGAGATAACGGAGGGCGACGGCGCGTGCTGCGGTGGTCGCGTGGGTAAGGTGAAGGATCCATATGGATATATTTGGGTTATCTGCTCCCCTGCCAAGAAGTGCGCAGACGTGGATGCTTAGATACCGTTTGATCTACCTTTTCATCTTTGGTTTCTGTATGACGGGTGGGCACCTTGTCAGTAAAAAAAATGTTTCTTTCCCAGTAGGAGTATGTGATGGATGGGTTGTAGCAACTGTTCTGATACAGTGATACTTTTCCCATTGATCTCCAGCTATCAGTTGCTCTTAAATGACTTTCACCACTGTTTTAGTCTCTTTATTTTTATTTGTTATTAATTTATTGACTTGGTAAGCGGTAGTACGAATGGTACAGGTTCGAGTCCTGTTGAAACCTCGAGACCCATCAAGTTTCTCGTTACTGCGAGAAGCAGGGAGGGTAAGAGTGTCTTTTTATTATCACTCACGTACTTTTTCATTGGGGGTTTATCTATTACCACGTTAATTAATGTCTTAGGATAATTAATGAAAGATCAGGGTAGAAGTGTAATGAAATGGTGGTCGTTGCTTTTAAAATAGAACTTGGTTTGGAGATGTGTGAGGAATGGTCTTTATGTCATGGAATCGAGTAGCATGTTGGACGCAGTCGTCCCTGTCTTTAAGTCTTGGCAAATGGGTCAGTGGTTGTGGCCCCAAACGAGGACTTGAGTATGTGTTTCTCTTATACAACAATTCCTGCAACTTATGTTTCTGTTGTAATAAGAAAAACCAAGTAAACGATACTTGGAATACACCCTTCGTTGGAATTCAAGGAAATGTAAAATGTCTTAAAACATAAATCAATGACGGGGTCTGGGTCGGAGGTGAATTGAGAAGGAAGTATTTTCCGAAATATTGTGGGCATGAAACGAAGGGAGAAGACAGGGAACACAACGCAATTTATACTGCCGTAAGAGTAATATCTGTTTTGAATAAGTATATTTGTTTAATTAATTAAATATAGTTTTAAATATATATATGATTGATGAAGTTGTTTATTCTATTTTTTTTTATTATTTTAAAGTTATTAGTTCTGAACTCACTAACAATATTTTTATTTTCCTTCTCTTCCTGGCAACACAAATCATCCCAAGAAATAACTGTAAAAAACGACTGCAATCCAAATTGATTATGTTTATAGTATGATAATCGGCACTGTTGTGATTTTGAACTAGGACTAAATACTTGAAGTTTTATAATTAAAATTTTAGTGTATTTTGAGACATTTTAATCAAAACCAATTTGTACCGATGTATATCAATCCATAAAAAATGGATATATATGATTTTAATATTTTAGAATTTGTGATTATATTTTATAAGTTAGAGTTTAGGATTACAATGTCTGATTTAGGGTTTATGAGGTAAGGTTTGGGTTTAGGGTTTATGAGATGGGCGATAAGATTTTTGAAGTCATGAAAAAATAAAGACTGACCATCGATATCGGTACTCCACTACAAAATATACCGATGTTTACTTATACCGACGAACCAAAATTATCGATATTATAAAGTATATATCAATAAAATCTTGAACAATCGATAAAAGTTTTGATCATTTATCGACGGGTAATAATTCGTCAGTGTATATAACATTTATACTAATGAATAACAAGAAAGCGTTTGTAACACCCGACCCGGATGTCACAATGGGCCTCCGGCCCAAAACCCATATTTCAAAATTTCGTTTTAAAAGCCCAATAACAAAATCATGTAAGTCCAAAACCAATTACATAGTCCACTTAAATTTAAAACAAGCCCAAAATAATTCAAGTATAACGGAGCTCCAAAATATATTACAGACTATTTTAAAACATTTGACCCAAATAAAATAACAGAGTTACAATACATATAGGGTTCAACATAGTACTAAGCCCACTACATCTAATAACTGTACTCTGACAACACGGTCGATGCTGAAAGTCCAAACCTTGATGGTGCTCCACAAATCCCGCTCCACCTAACCTACGCACGAAAATAGATTTCGAACGCTGAGCCACACAAGCTCAGTGGATACGCCAACTCGGCCAACATCATGCATATCAAAGCAGTAAAGCATGACATATAAATCTCATGCATGGTATGAAGGTCTAGCATGCTTGCCTAACACATGGCATAAATGAGTGTATACTATCGCACACAACATATACAGTCATATAAGTCAACACACAAGAGTGAGGCCCGCGTCCACATAGCATCGGGATCCTACACTCAGGATTGAGGCCGCCCTCAAATCCTATGCCCGGAATGTTACATCGGACATATTCGAACGAGGCTGCCCAATATTCGAAAAAGGGTGAAGGCCGCCCAACCAACCCTATGCTCGGAATGTTACATCGAACATCTTCGAGTGAGGCCGCCCAACACTCGGAATAAAAGTCTTCAATCATCACCCGGCATGTTACATCGGATGGCCTTCAACGTGTTGCAACACTTATGGATATCCGGATTTCCAACACAAAGGACTCAAACCATACAAACGAATCCACCTAGGATCTATCACAATAAGACATATAAATTCTTATCATACTTAAGTCTTTCGGGGTTATGATTATCAATCTTAGTTCGATAATTCATTTCATAGCTTTTAGATTTAAGTAATTATTCATTAAGATCACCGAGCCCCAAAACTCTATTCAAATTTAACCAAATTACACAGGGGTATCGATACCAGTATCGATACCACCTGCCCAAAGTCAAAGTCAACAGAAGAAGGGAGGACTGTTTCGAAACATGGTTTGATACCAAAACGTTACTGTGACCCTCGGTATCGAAGCATGGTTCGATACCGTTGACCAACCTCAAAAGTCAACAGAAAAGGGGAGACCCGTATCGAAACATGGTTCGATACCAAAAGTTTCTAGAGATCCCCGGTATCGAAGCATGGTTCGATAACCCTGGGCAACAAGCCAAAGTATACTCATGGGTATCGATACCGGTAGCCCGAGTATCGATACCCCATGTACTAGGGACGGTTCTACACTTAAAATTTCTAGATTTTCAACCCCAAACTTAATCTAATCGATCCTAAAGTGTTCCTACTCAATATTAATGAAGTTTAGAGTGTTTTAACACCAATTTCTAACCCTTAGTCACATTAAAACGGATTCCACCATTAACACATACCAAGCTCAAACCAAGCACACACATGCACCAAACCTATATGAATGCTTCTACCATGATATGCAAAATAATTAGAAGAGTTGGGAGTACCAACCTCAAGCAAAAACAACAGCAAAACGAGCTCCCCTTCCTTCCTCAAGCTTTTCCCCCTCCAAAGCTAGTTGATGGCTCGTAAGCCTCTTTCTCTACAAGAGAAGATGAAGAACGGGTTAAACACACATCGGGGAAGATTTTAGGAGCTTAAAACACTAAAAGAATAGAGATTTAAGCTCTCCAAAAACCTATTCCCGAACTTAACTAAAACCCCACATAAACCTCTTCCTCCATCAAACTTGGCAAACCAACCCTTGTTCTATAGATCCAAACCAGCTCTATCACTTCCTCTTCATCAAGAAAACAAGATTCTAAACCCAACTCAACAAAATCTTACCTTTACACACCCTTTTTCTTGCTTCAAAGGTATTGGAGGATGAAGAAAAGAGAGAAGAGAATGAAGTCATTCTCTACAGAGAATTAAAGACCCCTCCTCCCTCTTGTCTTCACTTTAGACATTTACAAAAATGTCATCCCTCCACATCCAAGCCCAAAAAGCCCATGGCCCAACAAGGCCCAAACCAATAAACCCGAGCCTAAACCCGAGGCCCAACGCAATGGGTTAACCTGACACACTAAACCGAGAGTTTGGGTCATTACAGCTCTCCCCTCCTTAAAAAAAATTTCGTCCTCGAAATTTACTTGTCAGGAAGAGATGAGGATACTGAGCTCTCATGTCCTTCTCCGACTCCCACGTGGTCTCTTCGATCCCATGGTTCCTCCACAACACTTTTACCAAAGGTATACACTTGTTCATGAGCTCCTTGACTCCTCTATCCACGATTCCGATGGGCCTTTCCTCGTAAGTCAAATCCGTATTGACTTCGATTTCCTCAAGCTGAACCACATGTGAGGGATCAGAACGGTAACGTCTCAACATAGACACGTGGAACACATCATGTATACGTGCCAACTCTGGAGGCAAAGCTAGCCGATAAGCTAACGGTCCAACCCTCTGAAGCACCTCATACGGCCCGATATACCTTGGGCTCAACTTTCCCTTCCGACCAAATCGGATGATACCCTTCCATGGAGATACCTTGAGAAACACCTTCTCCCCAAGCTCATAATCGATGTGCTTACGCTTCTTATCCGTATAAGCCTTTTGTCTGTCAAAATCCGCTTGTAACCTCTCCTTGATGATCTGGACCTTCTCTTATGTTTCCTTAACAAGTTCCGAACCCACTATCTTCCTCTCATTGAGCTCTGTCCAACACAAAGGTGTCCTACACCTGCGCCCGTACAAGGCCTCAAAAGGAGTCATCCTGATGCTCGACTGATAACTGTTGTTGTAAGCAAACTCTACCAAAGGTAACTGCTCCTCCCAACTACGAGCAAAGTCTACCGCACAACACCGAAACATATCCTCCAAGATCTGGATAACTCTCGCAGACTGTCCGTCGGTCTGAGGATGAAAAGCTGTACTGGAGTGCAACTTGGTGTATAGAGCCTCGTGGATAGACCTCCACAACCTCGCTGTGAACCTCAGATCTCTATCCGATATGATCAATGAAGGTACACCATGCAACCTCACGATCTCCTTGATGTACAACTGAGCCAACTTTTCCAAGCTGAAGTCTATCCTCACGAGTAAGAAGTGAGCTGACTTGGTCAACCTGTCAACTATGACCCACATAGCATCATGTTTCCTCAACATCATCGGTAACCCGATGACAAAGTCCATGGTCACACGATCCCACTTCCACTGTGGAATCTGGATAGGCTGAAGCAAACCTGAAGGAACCTGATGTTCCGCTTTCACCTGCTGACATGCCAAACACCTTGTCACAAATTCTGACACATCTCTCTTTATGTACGACCACCAAAAGAAAGGTCGAAGATCCTGATACATCTTGTTACTACCCAGATGAACAGAAAATGGACTACGGTGGACTTCCCTCATGATACGATCTCTCAGATCCTCCAAGACGGGAACACACAACCGACCCTGAAAGTACAAGCACCCGTTATCTCGTACTTTAAAGTCTAACGACTCACCCCTCTGCACAGCCTCTAACTGAGCTACCAACTCCTTGTCTAACACTTATGCTCTCTTTATCTCCTAAACAAGCGTGGGCTCCATACGCAACTCAACTAAAAGACCTCCATCATCGGTCATCCTCAACCGAGCAAACAAAGCTCTCAAGTCCGACATGGACTTCCTACTCAAAGCATCAACGACCACATTCGCCTTGCCCGGATGATACTCTATGACACAGTCATAGTCCTTTAGCAACTCTATCCACCGACGCTGTCTCAGATTCAACTCTCTTTGGGTAAGCAGATATTTCAAACTCTTGTGGTCGGTGTAGATGTAGCATTTCTCCCCATAGAGATAATGCCTCCATATCTTCAAAGCGAAGATAACTACTGCAAGCTCAAGATCATGTGTAGGATAGTTCCTCTCATGGGGTTTCAACTATCTCGAGGCGTAAGCAACCACCTTACCCTCTTGCATAAACACACAACCTAACCCATTCAAGGAAACATCACTAAACACCATATAATCCTTCCCCAGTTCCGGTTGCGTCAAGACTGGTGCCTCTGTCAGATAAGCTTTCAACTGCTCAAAACTCTGTTGTCTTCTCTCGTTCCACACGAACGGAACTCCTTTCTGAAGCAACTTGGTCAAAGGTACCGCTATGATCGAAAAACCCTTAACGAACCTCTTATAGTATCCGGCAAGTCCAAGAAAGCTACGGACCTCCGACACATTCCTCGGTAGTTTCCACTCCACCACAGCTTGTATCTTCTGGGGATCTACTCGGATACCATCCGCTGCAACTATGTGGCCAAGGAACGCCACCTCAGGCAACCAAAACTCGCACTTACTGAACTTGGCGTACAAACGCCTATCCCTCAACACCTGAAGAACAACTCTAAGGTGGTAGTCATGCTCCTCCTCCGAGCGTGAATACACCAAGATATCATCGATGAACACAACCACAAACTGATCTAGATACGACTGAAAGATCCGGTTCATCAAGTCCATGAAAGCTGCGGGTGCATTCGTGAGCCCAAACGGCATCACGAGAAACTCATAGTGTCCATACCGCGTCCTAAAAGCGGTCTTCTGTACATCCTCGTCCATCACCTTTAACTGATAGTACCCTGACCTCAAGTCTATCTTAGAAAACACACGGGCACCCCTCAACTGATCAAAAAGATCGTCGATCCTAGGCAAGGGATAACGATTCTTGATCGTGACCTTATTGAGCTGACGGTAGTCGATACACATCCTCATCGATCCGTTCTTCTTCTTAACAAACAAAACCGGTGCTTCCCACGGTGACACACTCGGTCTGATAAAACCTCTCTCAAGCAACTCCTAAATCTGCTGTTTTAACTCTCTCATCTCTGTCGGTGCCATACGGTAAGGTGCTATGGACATCGGTGCCGTACCGGGCAACACCTCTATCCGGAACTCCAACTTACGATCGGGAGGCAAACCAAGTAACTCCTCTAGAAAAACATCGGGATACTCGCAGACTGTCCTCAAGTTCTCTAAAGCTGGGCTTCCAACACTCACATCCACCACGTGAGCTAAGAAAGCCTCACAACCTTGCTGGATCAACCTCTGAGCTGTCAACGCTGACACTACATTCGGTAAACACGAGTTTCTTTCACCCCTCATAACAAGCTTAGAACCATCTGCTACTCTAAGCTTCAAACTCTTGGTTCTGCACCCCAAACTTGCATCGTGTTCAAACAACCAATCCATCCCTAGGATTGCGTCGAACTCCTAAAACGACAAGACCATAAGATCGGCCGGGAAGATAGATATTTGCACCTCGATCGGATACCTTCGATACACCTTATCCACCAACACATCCAACCCCAACGGGCTTGTCACACGGACCCCTATCTCAAGATCCTCCGCTGGTAACCCCCACTGCTGAGATATCCCACTACGGATATACGAGTGTGTAGACCCCGAGTCCACAAGAGCAACTATAGGTACAGAAAACAAACTGAACGTACCTGAGATCACATCGGTAGCAGCACAGTCCTCCTGTGCCCTCACAGTATACTGTCTCGCGGGTGCTTTGGCGGTGGACTAAAAGGTGCCTCCTGATGCATGGCTAGCTTCACCACGAAAAAACCCACGGCCCCTCTGAGCCTGAAACACAGTCCTCTGAGCCTGACTGGGAGGGGACGTCACAACCTTAGGACAGTCTCTAACAAGGTGATCCGGGGACCCACACTGAAAACAAGCTTTGGCATTACCCCAACACTCTCCTCGGTGGCTCCGACCACAACGCCTGCAAGCCTGAACACTAACACTGACACTCCTCTATAAACTCTCTGAACCCCCAGCAGAAGAAGACACAGACTGCCTCCTACGTCCCGCAGACTCTGACCTCTGATCTGACCTCGAACTCTGATTCGATGCTCCTCTGTTCTGATTCCAACGGTTCCTACTCCTACTAGAGTGAGACTGAGAGTTACCCGCACGACTCTAGCTGGCTCCATCGGAGACTCCCTGGCCAACAGACGACCCATAGGTCAAACCCTGAACCTGTTCCAACAATTTAGCACTGACAGCTAACTCAAAAAACACCGTAGGTGGTCTAGCAGTAAGATAAGTCTGGATCTCCTTCCTCAGACCTCTCAAGAACCTCTTGCATCTCATCTTCTTGGTAGCAACAAGCTCCGGGGCATAACGGCTCAACTGAAGGAACTCCTGCTCATAAGCGAAGACCGAACGGTTTCCCTGAACCAGGTGGGTAAACCGCTCCCTCAGGGTGTCTATATGAGTCTCACCCACATACTTGCTCTCGAACTCCTCAAGAAAGTCCTCCCACTTAGGACGATAGGGATACCAACCCTGCTCAACAGTCTCCCACCACTCTTTTGCGTTGCCCTTGAGAAGAGACAACACACACGATAGCTTATCCTCTGACCTCAGTTGCATCTGTCTCATGATCCACCTTGTGTCGTGTAACCACTGATCCGTCTGTACGGGATTATCCTGTCCCGTACCAAAGAAGTCAACAGCACCCTGCCTCTGCACCCTCTCAACCGGTGCCTCTCGAGGTGTAGAAGACGGTCTCGGTATAGCTCTCACTATCCTGCGTAGTGTACGGTTCAAATGAGCAAAGTAGTTGGCTCCTTGACCAACTGCGTCATCCGATGGCACCTCCTCATCGGGCTCATACTCATAGTCGGAGTCTCCTCCTCGAGAACCTCGGCTCTCCTCCTGATCTCTCACGCGTCTAGGCATGCTGCACAACAACCACAAACGAGATTACACCATCGAAATTTCAGCTTTAAAAGAAGTACTATATCGACTCGTGGGCAAGTACTAGTCTAACACCTATATAACACACTAGACTCCCCCGGGGACTCCTAGAACCGACCCAACCTGGGCTATGATACCACTAAATGTAACACCCGACCCAGATGTCACAATGAGCCTCTAGCCTAAAACCCATATTTCAAAATTTCGTTTTAAAAGCCCAATAAAACAATCATGTAAGTCCAAAACTAATTACATAGTCCACTTAAATTTAAAACAAGCCCAAAATAATTCAAGTATAACGGAGCTCCAAAATATATTACAGACTATTTTAAAACATTCGACCCAAATAAAATAACAGAGTTACAATACATATAGGGTTCAACATAATACTAAGCCCACTACATCTAATAACTGTACTCTGACAACACGGTCGATGCTGAAAGTCCAAACCTTGATGGTGCTCCATAAATCCCGCTCCATCTAACCTACGCACGAAAACAGATTTCGAACGCTGAGCCACACAAGCTCAGTGGATACGCCAACTCGGCCAACATCATGCATATCAAAGTAGTAAAGCATGACATATAAATCTCATGCATGGTATAAAGGTCTAGCATGCTTGCCTAACACATGGCATAAATGAGTGTGTACTATCGCACACAGCATATACAGTCATATAAGTCAACACACAAGAGCGAGGCCCGCGTCCACACAGCATCAGGATCCTGTACACAGGATTGAGGCCGCCCTCAAATCCTATGCCCGGAATGTTATATCGGACATCTTCGAACGAGGCCGCCCAATGTTCAAAAAAGGGTGGTGTAATCACTAATTTTATCCGGTCTAAACTTGTGCTTTAATTTTAGTTTTAATTCGAATAACGGGCTTGTATTTGGTAATCAAAAAATGTAAAAAATGTATAACACTTGTTTACCCTTTAAACCTTGTATTACTTCAATTTTATTGAAACACAGGAGTATTAACTCGTTATTTTTGTAAATAACACATACATATGTAGTTTATTTTTAGTTTTTAGTTTTTTATTATTATTCTTTTATTTCATTATTATCTCTTTTATTATTTTTATTATTATCATCTTTATTATTTTCATTATTATTACTATTACTATTTTTTTATTACTATTATTTTTATCATCTTTATTATTTTTTTATTACTACTCTTATCTTTCTTAATTATTATTTTTTATCTTTTTATTATTATTATTATTTTTATTATTATAATTATTATTATTTTTACTACTATTATTATTATTATATTATTTATATTTATCCGGTTTTATTATTATAATAAATATATTAGTATTATTATTATTATATTTATTAAATAAATAAAACTCAAACTAAAACCCAAAATAAAATAAAACCCAATGTTAATTAACAGTCCAATAATTATTAATACAAAGCCCAAGCATATTTGACAAATATTACAAAGCCCAAACAATTAAATAATAAGTATTAAGCCCGGAAATAAATAATTAAAAAAATTACAAGCCCAAATTGTTTAACCCTTAGCCCAACCGATTATAACAAAACCCTAATCCCATGTTCATCCTTGTGCAGCCGATTTCCAGCCGTTAGATCTAATATCAGATCTAACGGTTGAGATCAAAAGGAGAAGACCATTCAGACCCCTCACGTGCCACGCGCTGTCGCTTCGGTTTTCGCGTGTAGCCCACGCGCGGGCGTTTTGGCTTCTGGATTAATCCCTTCATCTCCCGTCGCCTCCTCCGATTCCGGTCGCCGGTGGACGCTATGATGGTCCCCTCCCACAGAATCGGCCACATACACAAAGAAACAAAGAAAGGCATCAAATTTGTACGAATTATTCAGAGCCAAAAATCAAATCCGTACAATAACAGAGGCTACACCATTTTGCAGCAAGATCAGAGGGAGCAATTCGGCAATGTCAGAGACAAAAACGCCCATTTTAACACAGACATCAGAGAGCTAACCCCAACAATAATCAGAGACATTCAAAGCGAATCAAGACAAAAGCACAACAACCAATAACAATTTTTTCGTTTTGTTATTTATGTAACAGCTTATAAAAGCCTAAGAAGAGAAATGTAAAAGGGTTCCCCCATCAAATTCGAAATCAATACAAAAGCAGAAATTTCAAAGGTAAAGAAACCTCTTTGTTTTTTTTCATTTTGAAAAGAAAGTTTAGGGTTTGTTTTTTTTTACCTTGAGGGGGCAACGCCGATTCATTCTCCGATTCTCCTTTTTCGCCGGCAATAAATTCACAATCATTGTGCCTCCTGGTGAGCCGAGCAAGGAGAGGAAACGAATGGGTCTCTTGAAAAGGATTATCTTTTCTATTTGATTTTCTTTGAATAACTTTGTTTTGGTTTTGGTTTTGGGAAACAAAAGTTTTAATCGGTTTTAGATTTCAAAAAGGGAAGCTTTTTGGGTGTTTTTGGTTCCGTCGACCACCGTCAGCGGTGGCCGAATTTTGGAAAATATGACGTTTTCTGGGCAGAGAGATGAACGTTCATCATGTTCATCCCTCCCCAGATGAACGCACAGAGGAAATGAAGGTTTGGTTCGAGCAAGAGATGAAAGAAATGAATTACATTTCTTTTTTTTTTTTATGTTTTATACTCAGGGATTAATTCGTAAATGGTTTATTTACCTTCATAAATGCCTCCGTGTCACCTTAATGACACAGGAGGTCCTTGGACCTTTATTTCGAATTTTAATTTCGTCACTAAATCCAGTGATTTTATCTTTTTTTGTTTGGTTTTATTACTGTTAAGTCCTTCCATTTTTTTTATTATTTTTAAACACTCCCCCTTTGTTAAATAGCATTATAAGTCCTCCTTATTCTTTTCTTTATTTAATTCGGTCCTTCCCAGTTACATTTTAATTTGTATTAGTTATTTTTTTTATATATGTTCATCTTATTTTTTTTAATATGTGACATGTATTTTTAAATAATGTGGTATAGCTATTCATAGTACATATCTACCTATTAAGTTTTGCATTTATTTGTATTATGCATTTCTATATTTTCATGCTTACAATATGTTATGTACATATAGTTCTTGTTGCATTTTATTTATGTCATGTTCTTATGTTTACACCATGCTTTATTTAATTGCTCATGCATTTTGTTTAATATTTTATTTCATGCACATTTCATCTTTGTAAACTTTACTTGCATACACATGTTTGTATTTTATTATTCATGTATGTGCTTATGTCTCATTTATTTCATTTTTTTCATATTATTAATTTACCATTTATTTATGTTTTTTATGTGTTTATTACTTTATGTTTCATCTTTTGTACCTTTCATTGCATATAGTTTATTTGCAACCTTTTCCGTCCTATTATGTCTTTGCTTTCATCATGTTCTTTATTATGTATTTATTGTATCATGCCTTAGTTGATTACATATATCTTGTTTATATTTACATTGCATTTCTTTTTTAGTCACATTGTTGTTTCCTTTAAATTTAAGCACTTTATTTCTTTTGTATCATGTTTCACATACTTTGATTTTCTTTTTTTTTGTGTGTTCATATCGTTGTTTTCATTGTTTTTTGCTAAGTTACATCCCACACTCGATATTGATTAATGAATTTAATTTTAAATATCTTTATTCGGTCGTAACGGGCCCGTGTTCCAATGCAATGGTCGCAGTGTATACGTTGCCTTCGAATAAAGACACGGTAAAAAATAAAATTGATTCAAATCTTTAAACAAAAATTAATTTAGATGCCACTTTAATCAGGAAAATTCAAAATTAATTAAGCGGTAATTTAATAAAGGTGCCAATTTTGGGCGGTTTTAAACCCTAAACCTGTTTTTAACCGTAACCGACTCTCGAACCCAAATCATTTCAAATCTCTGGTTTTTACGGTGTCCGGTCTACTAAAAGTGACCGGTGGCGACTCCAATATTTTTAAACATTCCAAACATTTTTCAAATCCCTAATTTTTTAATAAAATTTTTAATTTCCTTTTTAGGTTTTCCAAACCCTAATTCCCAAATTTCAAACCTTGAATTTAAAAATTCCATTTTTTTAGCCTAATCCCTAATTTTCAAACTAGTGACCCCCGTTTTTATTTACATTTAACATTAAATATTTTAAAGGGCCGCTACAGGTGGAGGCCGCCCAACCAACCCTATGCTCGGAATATTACATCGAACATCTTCGAGTGAGGCCGCCCAACACTCGGAATAAAAGTCTTCAATCATCACCCGGCATGTTACATCGGATGGCCTTCAACGTGTTACAACACTTATGGATATCCGGATTTCCAACACAAAGGACTCAAACCACACAAACGAATCCACCTAGGATCTATCACAACAAGACATATAAATTCTTATCATACTTAAGTCTTTCGGGGTTATGATTATCAATCTTAGTTCGACAATTCATTTCATAGCTTTTAGATTTAAGTAATTATTCATTAAGATCACCGAGCCCCAAAACTCTATTCAAATTTAACCAAATTACACAGGGGTATCGATACCAGTATCGATACCACCTGCCCAAAGTCAAAGTCAACAGAAGAAGGGAGGACTGTTTCGAAACATGGTTCAATAACAAAACATTACTGTGACCCTCGGTATCGAAGCATGGTTCGATACCGTTGACCAAACTCAAAAATCAACAGAAAAGGGGAGACCCATATCGAAACATGGTTCGATACCAAAAGTTTCTGGAGATCCCCGGTATCGAAGCATGGTTCAATACCCTGGGCAACAAGCCAAAGTATACTCATGGGTATCGATACCGGTAGCCCGAGTATCGATACCCCATGTACTAGGGACGGTTCTACACTTAAAATTTCTAGATTTTTAACCCCAAACTTAATCTAATCGATCCTAAAGTGTTCCTACTCAATATTAATGATGTTTAGAGTGTTTTAACACCAATTTCCAACCCTTAGTCACATTAAAATGGATTCCACCATTAACACATACCAAGCTCAAACCAAGCACACACATGCACCAAACCTATATGAATGCTTCTACCATGATATGCAAAATAATTAGAAGAGTTGGGAGTACCAACCTCAAGCAAAAACAACAGCAAAACGAGCTCTCCTTCCTTCCTCAAGCTTTTCCCCCTCCAAAGCTAGTTGATGGCTCGTGAGCCTCTTTCTCTACAAGAGAAGATGAAGAACGGGTTAAAAATACATCGGGGAAGATTTTAGGAGCTTAAAACACTAAAAGAACAGAGATTTAAGCTCTCCCAAAACCTATTCCCGAACTCAACTAAAACCCCACATAAACCTCTTCCTCCACCAAACTTGGCAAACCAACCCTTGTTCTATAGATCCAAACCAGCTCTATCACTTCCTCTTCATCAAGAAAACAAGATTCTAAACCCAACTCAACAAAATCTTACCTTTACACACCCCTTTTCTTGTTTCAAAGGTATTGGAGGATGAAGAAAAGAGAGAAGAGAATGAAGTTATTCTCTGCAGAGAATTAAAGACCCCTCCTCTCTCTTGTCTTCACTTTAGACATTTACAAAAATGCCATCCCTCCATATCCAATCCCAATAAGCCCATGGCCCAACAAGACCCAAACCAACAAACCCGAGCCTAAACCCGAGGCCCAATGCAACGGGTTAACCCGACACATTAAACCGAGAGTTCGGGTCGTTACAGTGTCGGTATAGATATAATTTATATCGATGGTTGATTTCGTGTATTGGTATAGATGTATTAATGGTTATTTTTTTTATATCGATATAGATTAAAGTCATATCTATAATAGATTTAAAGTGTCGTTGTGTATATAATTTATACCAATAGATTTATTGTAGCCATCGGTAAAATTTTAGGCAATATCGATGATCTCCTTTATCGTCGGTTTAGATGTATTTTTAATGTTTGAAATATTTTATTAAAACTCATCATTTTACCTTCTCACACCCTCACTTAAACTATCACCCAATTTCAACCGAAACCATTACAATCTTTAATTGCTCCCAATCGGCTCTCACTCTCTATAACGGTCAGGCTGATCGTCGATGAGATTTTGGTGCAGTGGAGACTCCCTCTCCGTCCTCTTTTTAGGCCAAAGGTTTGCCTCTATTTTTTTATCTGCATGTATGATTTTTTTTCTTGTACTTTCTTTTGGGATGTTACGTTTGATTAACCTTTAGATATACGAGGAATACTCTTTTCTAGCTATTAATTAATACACTGAAAGCTTTTTTCAAGTACTTGGACATACTTATTGAAGGCTTGAAAAGTTTAACGTGCGTTTAAAAATCATGATTTTGTGTTTTCATTGCACTAATTAGCCAATTTGTATAACACTGAAAAATAACAAAAAAATTAAGATCTTTATTCATAGATTTCTGTTGATCATTTTTTTCTTTAGATGGGTTATTTTTATAGTAAAATTCACAATTTTTTCTTTAAGTAAGCATAAACATCAGCATCAGAAGACTTGAAACTAAGCGTTACGGGTAGCTTCATAAACCTCGGATACAACAACTTCATTAATTAAACTTCATAAGCTTATCAACCATGATTTAAGTTTTCTTTTATTCTTTTCTTTTTTAGTTTTTTTGTCTCTATAAAATTAAAATTATGATCTATTGAGAGGGTAAGTACATGTCTTTATTATTTTTTTGAAATCAATGAAAAATAAATCAAAATTAAAATATCATTAGTTCATTGCTAATACATGTATCATTGATGGATAAGACGTGGATCAATCTTAGATCAAGAGCAAGTGAAGAATACATTAGAGGAGTTACTAGTTTTTTAAACTTTACTTTTGAGAGAACTATAAATGAAAAAATTTAGTGTCCTTGTGTGAATTGTGTAAACACATATAGAGTATCTAGGAGAGATGTATTTGATCACTTAATATGTGATGATTTCCTTAAGGGTTATGTTTGTTGGATTTTTCATGGGAATGATATGATGTGTCTACGTCACCAATTTCAACTAATGTAAAAGAAAGAGATTTTGAACCTATATCTTGGGATCTCCATTCAATTAGGTTGGGTTTCTATTATAAATTCATCCTCTCAAGGGCTTCAGTCTCATTTCTTTCGATGAATTATCAACCAACTCTCTGTTTAACCCTTTGGTTAACGCATTCGCTGTATTATCCTTTGATTTAACATAATCAATAGAAATAACTCTAGTTGAGAGTAGTTGTCTAATGGTATTATGCCTACGACGAATATGTCTAGACTTACCATTATACATGTTGCTTTGTGCCATTCCAATTGCTGACTGACTATCACAGTGTATGCATATTGCAGGCACATGTTTTTCCATATTGGAATATCTTCCAAAAAATTTCACATCTATTCTACCTCTTCACCATATTTATCTAACGCAATAAATTCAGATTTCATTGTGGATTTGGCTATAATTGTTTGTTTTGAAGATTTTAATTGTTGGCTGACTATCATAGTGTGTGCATATTGGAGGCACAAGTTTTTCCCATATTGGAATATCTTCCAAAAAATTTCACATCCATTCTACCTCTTCACCACATTTATCTAACGCAATAAATTCAAATTCCATTGTGGATTTGGCTATAACTGTTTGTTTTGAAGATTTTCATGACACAGCTACACCTCCTAGTGTAAAAACTTATCCACTAGTAGACTTGGAGTCTTTTATATCAGAAATCCAATTAGCATCACTGTATCCTTCTAGAATTGGTGGATATCTCGTATAATGTAACCCATAATTACGAGTGTTTCTCAAATACCTAAGTACTCCAACAATTGTTTTCTAATGATCAACACTCGGATTAGTAGTATATCTGCTTAATCTGCTCATAGTATAAGCAATATCTAGTCCAGTACAACTTATTAGATACATCAAACTTTCAATAATTCGAGAGTATTCTATTTGAGAAATATTTTCTCCTCGATTTTTGGATAGATGAACACTAGTATCTAAAGGTGTTCTAGCCACTCATCTATCATCTTTATTAAATTTTCTAAGAATTTTATCTACGTAGTGTGACTGACTTAATATGAGACTCTTTGAACTTCGTATAATTTTAATTCCTAAAATTACTTTAGCAAGTCCCATATTTTTCATGTCAAATTTAGAATTTAACATATTTTTAGAAGAATTAACCTTTTTGCCATTACTATCAACAATTAACTTATCATCACCATATAAACATAATATGACATAACCATCTTTTGTGTTCTTTACGTAGATACATTTATTACACTCATTGATTTTAAAGCCATCTATTGTCATTGCTTGGTCAAACTTTTGATGTCACTGTTTCGATGCTTGTTTCAAACCATACAATGATTTAACCAATTTACAAACTTTCTTTTTTTGACCTAGAATTATAAAACCTTCAGGTTGTCTCTTGTAGATTTCTTCATCTAAACCTTCATTTAAGAAAGCTATTTTTACATCTATTTGATAAACTTCTAAATTTTGCAATGCTACAATTATAAGAATTAGTCTTATGAAAGTTATTCTCGTCACAGGAGAATATGTATCAAAATAATCAAGACTTTCTTTCTGCCTATAACCTTTAATTACAAGTCTGACCTTGTACTTTTCAATGGAATCATTGGGTTTCATTTTCCTTTTCAATATCCATTTGGATCCTAGAGGTTTACTACCTGGTGGAAGGTCTACTAGTTTCCAAGTATGATTCTGTAAAATAGAATCTATTTCACTTTTAATAGTTTTCTTCCAAAGAGGTCCTTTAGAAGAAGTCACTGCTTCTGTTTACGTTTATGGTTCACTTTTTAACAAAAATGTTAGAAAGTCTGGACAAAACGTTCTTTTCAACTCTTGCTCTTTTACTTCGTCTTGGTTCTAACTCAACTTCTGAATCATCACTTTTATTTGTAGTGTCATTAACAATTCGTTTAGACGAGCTTTGTCCTTCTTTGGATTTGCATGAAAATACATCTTCAAAGAATGATGCATTTCTTGATTCCATTATAATATTTTTTGTGTATATCTGGATTACTTGATTCATACAAAAGAATTCTATAAACAGTACTGTTATGTGCATAGCCTATGAAGATGGAATCTACTGTTTTGGGACCAATTTTCATTTTCTTTGGTGTTGGAATAACTACTTTCGTAAGATACCCCCATACTTTTACATATTTATAGTATGGTTTTCTACATTTCCATAACTCATACGGAGTTTTGTCTTGGTTTTTTGGGTACCTTATTTAAAAGGTAATTACTTGACAAAATAGCTTCACCCCCCAGATTTTGTGGTAGCCCTAAACTTATCAACATCACATTCATCATTTCTTTTAAAATGCGATTTTTACGTTCTGCAACACCATTTGATTAAGATGAATAAGGTGCAGTTGTCTTATATAAAATTCCATGTTACCCATGAATTCTCTAAATTCATACTCACCAAATCCATCACTTCTAATCACCTTAATTTTTCTATTAAGTTGATTTTATACTTTAATTTTTTAAAAAGAATGAATTTCTCTAAGGCTTCATCTTTGCTTTTGAGAAAATACACTGATAAGTGCTTAACTCACTATCACTTTCTATACTTTTCATGGGTAATAATCACAAATTCTACACTTACTTGAACCAATGTATGTACTTAATATGATCTATTTAGGGATTTTACTATTAAAGATAATATTTACGGGAAAGACAAGCTTTACTACATTTTTTAATCTGTGCAGGAAGAAGTATTACCGCGACAACAACTAAGGCCGAGGCAGGACCTGATGCCGAGACAACAGAGGACAAGTAGCTATGTGGTAGGCGAGCTGAGGAGAAAAATTAGGAGAACGTTACAGAAAAAGAAGCCCAAGGACCGGAGCTGGATCGCACAAGGAAAGCCTAAGACAAGGCTACACGGAAAAGCCTCCTAGTTGTAATAAACTTGAAAATATTTTACTTATGTACATGACTTGTTCCCTACTCCAAGTTGTACATGCCAAGCCTATATAAGACATAGCCGTCCAAGGAGAAGGACAACCATTAGAAAATTAGACAATTCGGAATATAGAGAGCTTAGCTGACTTCATCTTTAGTTTTTTTTCTTTTACATTATGTTCTAAGTTTGTTTAGGCTTAGGTAGAGGTTGTAAAGTATTAGTGTGAGGAAGTTGAGCTTTGTTTCTTGTTTCCAATGCAATAAAATATCGGAGTTTACTTATTCTTTGTCATTCCTTATTCTTGCATTCCAGCTCGAGAGAGAAGTTTGTGAATAATCCATTTATCTAATATCGAGAGAGTTAGATTCTAGAAAGAAATAAGTACGGTGTTTCAATTGGGAAACACTTACTTGACCTAGAGATAGGTTAAGAGTTTCAGCGGCAAAGAGAAGTGTGTGATTGGTTGGTGATTATAATTGATTCACGCTGAGAGGTATCATCAAGGACTGATCATCAATAGTACTGCCGAGACAGTGTTGTGCGATTGCATTGAACAGAAACAAGTCAATCGAATCCACTCTACAATACAATTGGATCCTAACCACTTTCTCTATCTATTTTTCCTTATTATTTAGTTCTCTTTATTTAGTTCAATCTCAACCCAATCACTTGTGTTTTTATTTTATTTCTTTACAGAGCAAGAAGATTAAAGAAAGCATATTAAGTAGACCAATCCATGTAGAGACGATAAATGATTTACTCATCATTTTATTACTTGGCGATGTGTTTACTTATACTAAATTGTGCATATTTAACACGCATCAAGTTTTTGGTGTCGTTGCCGGGGATTGACAACTAAATTTTGTTTTCTTTATTTTCTTGCTTTTTAGTTATTTTATTTTTATTTTTATTTTACTTTGGTTTATTTTTGTTGTATTACATCTAGAAATCGAACGTACACATCAGAGGTTGAGGAGACAAATCCAAGGAGCTATGGCAGGACATCAAAGCAATCAAGCAGATCAGAACTTACCTGTCGGCAATGGAGGCCTTCCGCCACCACCACTATCGCGACAGCTAACTGTTAGAGACTTTTTAGAGGAAGATCTAAATGAGTTAAATCTTGGAGTGGTTACAGCTGAAATAGAAGCGACTCACTTTGAACTGAAACCTGTCATGTTAAATATGCTAAAAACTATTGGACAGTTTGGTGGGTCAATGACAGAAGATGCCAGGCAACATCTTAAGTCATTCATGG
This sequence comes from Abelmoschus esculentus, assembly GCA_035048815.1. Classification (NCBI taxonomy): domain Eukaryota; kingdom Viridiplantae; phylum Streptophyta; class Magnoliopsida; order Malvales; family Malvaceae; genus Abelmoschus; species Abelmoschus esculentus. The sequence continues at coordinate 11,572,850 of JAUCBN010000016.1, read as the reverse complement.
AAATATGCAACTCTTTCAAAATTCAAGGAGTCCATAAAGACGTCTTAAGATTGAAATTGTTCCCCTATTCACCGAGGGATGTAAAAACCTAGCTAAATTGCATTCTAGCAGGATCAATAGGATCTTGGAGTGAATTGTGCCGAGATTTCATTACATGCTTTAATCCTACCAATTTATATGATAGAATTCATAATGAAATTACTTTTTCTTTTCAACAGGCAAATGATGAACCTATGTATGAGGCATGAGAGCGTTACAGAGAGTTATTGCACAAGTTTCATTTGCATGAATTTCCACTGTGGACACAAGTGACCATGTTCTATAATGCCACCAATGCCCCAACAAGGATGATGTTAGATGCCTCGACAAATGGAATACTCCTGGACAAAGCACCTGAGAAAGCTATTGAGATACTAAACAAACTCGCAAAAAACGATTTTTAATTCCCTACATCTAGGCAAGGAGGAGTAAGATGCCAAGCCACAGTGAATGAATTAGAAACATCAAATTCAGTGGCAGCACAATTGGCCTCTCTTACCAAAATAGTGCAAAATATGCAGCTACAACAAAACACCCATGAGGTTAAGGCCATTGATTCTTTTTGCAATTTATTTGGAGGTAACCATAATTCTTCTGAGTGTATGCAGAATCAAGAGTCTAGCATGTTTGTTGGAAACTAGAACCGAAACAATATGATGTCCAATACATACAACCCCTCATGGAAGAGGCAATTGAACAAATGCCTAATTGTGCTAAATTCTTGAAAGACATTGTGTCTAAGAGAAAGAGACTAGGTGAGTTTGAAACAGTGGCTGCTACCGAAGGATGCATAGCAATGCTACACAATTGCATGCCACCAAAATTGAAGAATCCTGAATGCTTTACCATACCTTGTGCAATAGGTAACCATTACGAAGGTAAGGTCCTATTCGATCTTGGAGCAAGCATCAATCTAATGCTCAAATCTGTCTTTCAAAAACTTATAATAGGAAGGGCAAAACCCACAACTGTGATGCTCCAACTTGCGGCTCGATTATACGTACAACCCAAAGGAAAAATCGAAGACATACTGGTAAGAGTGGATAAATTTATTTTTCCCGCTGACTTTCTTGTCCTTGATTGTGAAGCAGATGATAATGCATCGATCATCCTTGGGAGACCTTTCCTTGCAACTAGACGAACACTAATTGATGTAGAAAAATGAAAGTTAACAATGAGGGTCAATGACCAACAAGTCAAACTCAATGCCTTCCACAAATTGAAAAGGTATGATGATGTAGAAGAGTGCAAAGTCCTTCACACCACAGATGCAGACACAGAGATATCTTGTTTCAACAGCCATTGCCTTGGTAGTATGCTCGGTAGAAAAATGGATATTTGTTATGGAAGAATTTTTGGCAGAAAAAGTAAGGCAAATATGGAGTAAACCAACAGGACAACACACTGTCCAAACATACAGGGTGTAGTGAAGATCAAGATAAAAAGGGATGAACATAAGCCAATGGCCAATACTTGAAGAATCACTTTGGCCAACAAGAGATAATCACATTGGGAGATGCATTTGCATGCACTCCACTAGTGACATAATCTCTTACCTTTCTTTTTATTATATTAGGATTAGTTTAGTTTAGATTTACTTTCTATAATTATTTTTGTCTTTAATCATTTTTTGTTTAATTTTTTTAGGACAATAAGCAAGAATAAAGGAGATATAGTTCACAGAAGAAATTCTATCGAGGCAGAAAAACAGTGTCAGAGTCGTAGTAATCCTAACGGGCAAAACAGTGTAACGACTAGTCTACCGAGATTCTCGCCGCAACAGTAAATGCAAACGTTATTAAAAGTTCAACGGCTACAAAACGGCTAATGGTTTAAACGGCTACAAGGCCAAGGCCTATATAAGCAATCTCCCCCTCTTGAACTATTCACTCTTGTATTCTTGTTTTCTTTAGAATATTTGTTAATCTTGCTCTCATAATACTCTCTGCATACTCACAAGCCTTCTTGCAATTTTCAGAACCTCTTCAAGAAAATCGCCAAGAACCTCAACTCTCAAAATACTTACTCATGGCCACCTATAAACGTTTTGCCCCAGCCATTGTTAAAGACCGTTTCAACAGTTTTTTCATTGCTCGATAGCTATGGGAGGAATAAGGGTTCCAACATTCCGATGAAGAAAATTTCGGTATCGAGCACTACTTGTTCGACAAGATAAAATATCAAGATTGGGAGAACTTCTACCTACAACCAACCCAGGCCAATGCCACCATCGTACGAGAATTCTATGCACACGGGCCAAGCAAGGACTCTCTTTTTGTCCACTACCGAGGCAAGCCTGTTAAGCTCGATGCCAAGACAATCAACTAATTCTACGGCCTCAAACCTATACGTGATGTCCATGCTGAATTCATGGAGGATGTCACCGCTGAAGATTATGAGCTGATTAAAGATGACCTTTGCTACGACAATACCCCTTAGGAAACCGGTGCCCATAGAGGATTAGTAGCAAGGCAAAGTCTGAAACCCGAGGCCAAACTTTGGAACACCTTTGTCAAGAGATGCCTTATCCCAACCTCCCATAACAGTACAATGAATCAAAGGAGATTGGTGCTCATCTAATCAATCATCAGCAAATGGAGTATCAACGTTGGAGAAATTATTTTACGAGAAATTTACGAATATGGTAAGAAGGATTGAAGACTACTATATTTCCCTTGTTTAATTACTGGTATTTGTAATGCTACAGGAGTACCTACGACCGAAACAAATGAATTCACATCCTATAGGAGAGGGTGGAAAAGAGAATTCTGCCATAAAATCATGCAGATCACATAGGCAGAACCAGTCCATGCAACTCCTCAGCAGTTCACTATTGACACTGTTATCGGGGCCTAATACACGACAGAGATGCCTGACTCTGCCCACACTACTACCGTAGCAGACCCGTACCGGGAGATATTACAGAGGATGACAGCTATGGATCTTAGGCAGCAGAGATACATGGAGTATCAAAGAGACTTCAACAACATACTTGCCCAGATGATGCTCTAGAACTTTTTAGACCAAGGCGTGCAGTTTCCAGAGTTCCACACCAACATGTTCGTAATAGCTGCACCCTACACCGAGACGACTCTAGCTTCAAGAGGACCAAGTTCATTCTTCCCCACAGGCCCTCAGCAACAATTTCATGCTGCTGGTCCATCTAGGACAGCAGATTCTGCCGCGGCATCATCTGCCAGCAGAAGACCATCCAAGAGAAGGGCAGTCTTCAGCACTCCCCCAAGATCCCCATCATTATGGGCAGTCTATTAGAGGAGATAAATGCTTATGTACATCAAAGCTCAGACGTTGTCGGGTCGAACATCCAACATGCCTGGGTAGACGCAACAAATGAAGGAGGGACGGACGCGATTGTAACCGAAGAAGTTGCCAAAGAAAAAGAGGAAGAAGAGGTGGATGCTCTCATGCAACGGACACCACCAACAAGAGTCCAACCACCAAGACAGGCAAAGACTCAGCCATCGCCATCACCAAGGATGCAACAATCAACAGCAAGACCTAGAAAATTAATTGTCAATAACATCTCTTTGAAGTCCTTATAATCTTTTATATATGTTGCTTGTTTCCTTTTCATATTTTGTTGCCTATTGTGTGCCCCTATTATAAGCATTGAGGACAATGCTTGGTTCGAGTTTGGGGGTGTAGAGCCACTGCCGATGCAATCCACTACCGCGACCTTGCCATGAAAAGAGAGTACTTAAGTGATAATTTTTAAAATTTTTATGTCTACCACTTTACTTGAATATGTTGTTGATACTTTTGCACTGCTCATCATCAATATTGTCTTAGTTTATTCTTTTAAGGCAATAAAAATCTTTCTCCTTACCATGGTTAGGTTCTGTTTTAAAGGCTTAATTCTAGGATACTTAATGAAAAAAAAACTTAGAAGCTTACTATAAGGTTGATCCTAAAACACTTTTGGAACTTGTTTGGCTATAAGAATTCTTTTAATAAACTTAGGCGATAAAGACTTAGATTTTTGGAAAGGTGACTTGAGGTACCTATCACCGGCTCTAGGAATTACTCTTCTTCAAGCTAGAGGTACCCGAAATTAGCTCTAGTATGCTTAAAAGAATAGAAAAAAAAATAAGGAAATAATGATGAGAAAAACACAAGACTTGAGGTGCCCGAAATTGGCTTAAGACTTGATTGTTTTGAAAAGAAGAGTACACTAAATCCAAATCTATTTGTCTTGAACTTAGAGTTTGTATAAGAAAGCCTTTAATCAAACTTGTCCAAAAAATGCACACACTCAAAAAATCTTATAACTTGTTCTCTAGGAAAACCCTTAGGAAACCGAAAAGTTAAGTCTAAAGAATAGACATAGTTATGGTGGGGAGAATAGATGGAAACATAAGACCAAGAATGAATAAGATTTGACAAATTGATGGTTTGCATTGCTTGAGGATAAGCAATAGTTCGAGTTTGAGGGTGTGATAAGTGCTCAACTCACTATTACTTTCTACACTTTTCATGGGAAATAATTACCAATTCTACACTTACTTGAACCAATGCATGTACTTAATGTGAACTATTTAGGGATTTTGTTGTTAAAGATAATATTTACAGGAAAGGCAAGCTTTACTGCATTTTTGTATCTGTGCAGGAAGAAGTATTATCGCGGCAGCAACTAAGGTCGAGTCAGGACCTGATGCCGAGGATGCAAAGGACAAGTAGCTATGTGGTAGGCGAGTTGAAGAGAAAAATTATGAGAACGCTACAGGACAAGAAGCCCAAGGACCGGAGCTGGATTGCACGAGGAAAACCCAAGACAAGGCCATACGAGAAAGCCTCCTGGTTGGAATAAACTTGGAAATATTTTATTTATGTAAATCATTTATTCCCTACTCCAAGTTTTATTATACTTAGGAAAGGTTTGCCCTATGCCAAGCCTATATAAGACATAGCCGTCCAAGGAGAAGGACAACCATTAGACAATTAGACAATTCAGAATATAGAGAGCTTAGCCGACTTCATCTTTAGTTTTTCTTTCTTTTACATTATATTCTAAGTTTGTTTAGGCTTAGGTGAAGGTTGTAAAGTTTTAGTGTGAGGAAGTTGAAGTTTATTTCTTATTTCCAATGCAATAAAATATCGGAATTTGCTTATTCTTTGTCATTCCTTGTTCTTGCATTAAAGTCGAGAGAGAAGTTTGTGAGTAATCCATTTATCTAATATCGAGAGATTTAAATTCATGAAAGGAATAAGTACGGTGTTCTAATCGAGAAACACTAACTCAGCCTAGAGATAGGTTAAGAGTTTTAGCGGCTAAGAGAAGTGTGGGATTGGTTGGTGATTATAATTGATTTACGTCGAGAGGTATCATCAAGGACTGATCATCAATAGTACTTAGACTTAGAGATAAGCGGAGGCACTAAAGGACACTTTGCCGAACTTTGATAAAATCTTCCCAAGACCAAGAGATTGTCGCAGCGGACGAGCATCATCGTTATCGAGGCAGTAATTTGGATTACTGCCGAGGCAGTATTGTGTGATTGAATTGAGCAGAAATAAGTCAATCGAATTCACTCTACAATAAAACTGGATACTGGCCACTTTCTCTATCTGTTTTTCTTTATCATTTAGTTTTCTTTATTTAGTTCAATCTCAACTCAATCACTTGTGTTTTTATTTTATTTCCTTATAGAGCAAGAAGATTAAAGGAATCATATTAAGTAGACCAATCCCTGTGGAGACGATATACGATTTACTCATCACTTTATTACTTGGCGACGTATTCACTTGCACTAAATTGTGCATATTTAGCACGCATCATACACATAACAACATCTTGTGCTATCATCAATAAACGTTTATTACCACCTCTCGTTTGTACAAATTTTAAATTGCACAAGTCACTATGAATTAATCAAGTGGTTCTGTATTTCTTTCTATTGTTTGGAAAGATGACCTTGTCAATTTTGCTTCTACACAAGTTTCACACTTATGTTTTGAATCAATTTAGAATAAAGTGATGTGTTCTAAGTTAATTAACCTACGCAAGGTATCATAATTAACATGTCTTAATCTATCATGCCATATATTGGAAGACTCAATCAAGTAAGCGAAAGAAGTACTTGCTTTATTATTATTAATTATCATTACATTGAGCTTAAAAAGCTCATCCATAACATATCCCTTTCCCATATATATTCATGATTTTGACAAGATAATTTTTTTTAAATCAAAGACCAACTTAAACCCATGCTTGATCAAGAAAGATCCAGACACTAAGTTCTTCTAGAACTCAGGTGCAAACAGAACATTGTTAAGAGTCAGCAACTTTCCAGAAGTCATTTTAAGCATCACCTTGCCTACTCCTTCAACAAATGAAGCAACATAATTTCCTATGTAGACTTTTTCTCCCGTACTAGCCTCGAAGGTAGATAACATCTCACGACTTGAGCAGATGTGACATGTGGCACCAATGTCTATACATTACTCCTTAATATTGGACCTTACCAGATTCACTTCAAACACCATGGTAGAAAGATTGATATCACCCATATCTTCAGCAATGCAATCCACCAAGTTAGCTTGAACATTCTTGTTCTTCTTCTGTGAAAACTTGCATTCATTTGATTTGTAACCCCCTTGTCACAATTGAAGCATTTTCCTTTGAACTTTTGTTTCCCAATTCCACCTTTAGGTCCAAACTTCATCGCTTGCTTCCCTTTCCACTTTTAGGACTTTGTTGGAACCTTAACCATGCTCCACTATATTTGCCTTGACTATGGGAATATGGCTCTCCTATCATTAGTTCGATTGTCTTCTTCAATTCTAAGTCTGACATTGAGCTACTCCATGTTCATCTCCTTTCGCTTATGCTTGAGATAATTCTTAAAATCCTTCCAGCCATGAGGTAGCTTTTCAATGGTTGCAGCCACTTAAAAGATTTCACTAATGGACATGCCTTCATCATGAATTTAGCCTAAAATCACCTGGGACTCTTGGACTTGACTTATGACAGTCTTGTTGTCTACCATCTTGAAATCTAGAAATTTACCAACAACAAACTTCTTTGCATCAATGTATTCTGCTTTGTACTTCTTGTCCAAAGACTCCCATAATTCTTTGGATGTTTTCACCTTTCGATACACGTTGTACAAGGCATCATCTAAGCCATTCAGAATATAATTTCTACAAAGAAAATCTGAATGCTTCCAGGCTTTAACAACATTGACAACTTGGAAATCAGTCTCATCTTCTCCCAACATTGGAGAATCTTCTATCAAGAATCTCGCAAGATTCAACATGGTCAAATAGAACAACATATTTTGTTGCCATCGCTTGAAATTCAAATCCAATGAATTTCTCTAACCTTTCAACCGTGTTTGTAGCTATCAAAACAGACACCTAAAATGAGACAGACCTTAGAAGGGCACTCGTAAAGGACTTAGGATCAACGATGTTCGTCAGTACCGAAACATCATTGACTCTATCAACAACAGGTGGAATCACACCTTGATCTTTTTCCATTTCACAAAAAGTAATATGTTTTAAGATTATAAGTCAAAACAAACAAAACAAGTTAATGAAACGTTAAAAATAATTTTTGTAAATGAAATAGAAATAAAACATATAAAAATTGGAAATACAAAGATCACGGAAACCAAATGAAAAACCAATAAACTATTCTAAAGACTTGATCGAGGCTTGTGCTATCGCAGTATCCTTAAAATAGATTTGTCCCCTCCCGGAGCTAGAGTTTCTATGAAACGTTTGTCTCTTATGATACAACGGTGGAATACAGCAAAGAGAGCAACACAACTTTAACTGCAACGATGAACTTTACAGAAGCAAAACACTATCAAGAATCCGGCTTAGTGGATGTTTTTAGTTTTAGTGTATTAAGATAGTAACAAGGGGTCTCCTTTTATAGTGTTCATGCAGGAGACATTTAATTACAGAATTAAATTATAGTTAACAATTCTTGAAGAGTTTTAACTTCTAGAATTCAAAATGGTATTTAACACAGAATTAATCCAAATAAATTGGAGGTTACAACCAGCTGAAGGGTCTACAACTCCATAAAAGTGATTTAATTCTATATTATCTGTTAAAAAATTAAGTCAGAAAAATAAAAAAATCTATCATTTTAGAAATCTAAAGGCTAAGGCCCATCTTTGACTTTTATAAAAGTCAACTAAGGCTAACCTAAAGTTCTTAACCATAAGCTAGGCACACCCAAGGTGTCTAATCTAAGCCTTTGTCTTTTTTTTCAATAATAACATGAAGAACTTCTATATATAAAGTCTTCCAAATCTATATTCCCAACAAGTTTGGGATATTCTACTTTTCATCTTATTTTTTTTTCAACATTATGGATGTTACATTGAGCAACAATTTCTCATTCACCCATTAAAAATTTTGAGCATGTAAATATACAAATTTTATCTACTCTTGTAGTAGATTAATAATCCACTTAGTCCTAATTAATTTGACTAGTGGAACCCAATCAAATTTGAGCTTTAAAATGTCCATGTACCATACCATTTTTCCAACAGTTGAATATTGGTTGTCTTCAAAGGCGAAGGTAAATTTTATAATTTTATAATTTCTATAATACTTATGTTTTGATTTTTATTAACAATTTTATAATTATAACCGTGAATAGGAATAAATTACCAAAAATAGATCAAATAGGTCAAAGTTAGATGAACCACATTGCACAGGAACAAAATCTTTTCCTAGGATTATTGAAGACTTGGTACATATAATTTTGTTTATTATTATCATTTATTAGAATAATAACAAGTATTTATAATATCTCACATTTTTTTCTTAGTGTTAGACTGCAAGATCTAATGGAATCCCACTAACACGAGCAAATGTCTATATCCAATCTCGTACACGCAAAGATGAGAGTATCGTTAATTCCAACATCACGGTTATTATGGTAATTTATGTTTAAATAATCTTATATACGTGCTTCAAAAAATATATATAGTTATAATATTATATTTTTAACTTTCTTATATTTTAGGAACGTATTCAAGAGAAGAAAATGAAAGCTCTTCTTTTGATAATATATCACAAACTTCATGGTCAAATGATGTGTTTGCTTAAGTTAAGGGACCAGAAAGAAAAGAGTGTGTTCGTTGTATAGGGGTAATTCACACTCATTCTCAGGAATCTGGACCTTCACGATCAGTCCAAAATACTGAAGAGGTGAAAAGGTTGAAATCTAAGGTTGCAAAATTAAAAAAAAACTTTTTGAAACTTGTTTTCTACCTTATTTATCACAACAACGCCCAAATTTATATATACTTGATATAGATGATTTGCTTCGCATGGTTAATACAAAGGTATACAAAATATTTTATATTTTATTACTCCATTCATTTATTATTTAAAGTAATTATTTTTATTACTTTTAATAGGCAATTTCTGACGCTGATAGTGCTTCAGAGACAATTAATTGTACCAATCAATCTTTACCTTCAACTAATCAATAGAATACTTATGGAAATGATCTAATCGTATAATAAAAGATGTTTGAGTTTTTGTAGCATTTATTATTTAAGTTATTAAGAAACATAAACATTTGCTTGTACATTTTTACTACTTGTATTACATACTTATTTTATTCAAAGTTTAAATCGATTATTTTACTCTTTTTATAGAAGAAACAATTTTTTTTATACTCATATTATTAAATTTAATAATTAAACTAAAAAATAACAATAGTATTATTAATTATTAATATTCAAACAAAAATAAATGTCAATTAAATATATACCGATGGACAAAATCGTTAGTATATATCTATTATAACACATGTATATGAAACTTATACCGACGAATAAACCATCGATAAAGATAAATATTTTAGTCTTGGACAATCCGCCGCTATATGTATATAGATTTGTCGGGTTAGTCCATACATATACCTATAGACTTGTCCTCCAGAATAATATTGTTGGGACCGTCGGGACACCCCATGGCGCAGCGGAACAAAATTATGACGGTCTTTCCAGTGATCCATGTACGTTTAATCCGAAATCGAGAGTAAGAGATGCGATGACTTACATTGGGTTCCTTGATTTGCGACAATCATGATCGTTAGATAATTCGAATCTTTAGCCTCTAAGAATATCATCTCGGCCTCTACTCAGTTTATCCGGTTGATAGAGAAAAATTTTGAAAAACTGTTTTTCATGATTCTAGGGTTTGAGAATTCAGAATTCTCTATTGTGGCTGCTAGACCAAAGATCCTTTATATAGGTGTAATCCTAGGTATAAGGGTTTGATTCTGAATTTGTTTATAGGAAATAATTACTTTAATTATTTCCTTAAATTTCAAAATCTATATTTAATTCGAATTTAAAAAGGATATAATTACTTTAATTATATCCTTTATTTAAAATTCGGGATTAAATATAATCTACTTATACTTATATATATATTTGCTCCTTTTCAACCATTGGGTGTGATCCTGTAGGCTCATTGTAACGTTAGTAATAATATTAGAACAATTCTAATATTACAAACAATGAGTGACGTTTAGCAATATATCATCGTTATCTAAGTTACAAGAGATCATGATTCGATGTATCATGTCCGTGATCAATTACCTTAACGTATTATATTCTTTTGTCCTTTTATATCTTTAATAGGCACAAGTATTAGAATAGTCACACTTGTATAGCTAATTTTAATGTTTCTTGATATCTAGAGTGGACTACTTTTAATGAATAATTTGTGATATCTCATATCAACATATTTAAACATGGCCATGCATTTCTAGTCTCACTCAATCAAGTAGCCTTTGATATATTTTCCTATTATGTAGGAAGGACAAATCCTATCTTGATCATTCACATCTCACTACATAATTGTAATATGTCCAATGTCAGTTTTTATAGTGTAACTAATTACGAGACACGTTTAACTGCATCAAAACATAAAACAACATATGTTGCGATAGTAATAATCTTAAGTCTAAGGATCATACATATAGTTGTCACTATGAGCAATATCGTGACCGTCATATAATAATCCAAGATATATGCTCATAGTGGGTCAATCCAATATATTATTCTCTACTAATATATTCATATATTAATTCTAACATCACTATGTCAATGACAACTCATTGTCATCAATTAATCATATGTTAGTCTTAAGTGTATTATTATTGTCCATACCCATAATAATACTTGACTAAGGATCTTTAAATAATAATACATATATTATTATATGGACCTTATTGTTTCTCAGTTTATGTTATATATTGACACATATATCTGAAAACAATAATGGTAATGCCTTTATTCAACAAAATTGGTAAATAAAAGTATCCTTACAATCATCATATGATTGGTCTTTGGGCATACTCTAATAAATATCTTACTAATATCTACACCGATAGTATGTTTCGTCGGTATAAATCTATATTGACTAGCGTTTTACCACCGGCATGTTCGACAGATTTTTTTTGGTCCATCGATAAAGATTTTTAGACTATATACCGATGAATATGTACAGTTTTACCAATGAGTTTCTATTCACCGGTATATTTTATTTTGCTTCTAGTGCCATATCTCTAGAGTGGCTTATACATGTATGACTATGCCGAGTACTTATACGCTGAATTTTAAACAAATTCCACTCGACATTTTGAGTACCAATACTAGAGCCTCAATATTAATAACCAAAGTTGGGTACCAATAACCTTCTATCGAGTACTCATACCTGTTTTGTTTTTGTGTCTAATAACTTTTTCTATTTAAAATAGATACCAATATCCAACATCGATTATCGGTATCTGATGCACCAAAAGAGCAACTAATACTAGAATTGAAATTCTCAACGTCTCCTATCAACTTCAGTGACTATAATGATCATGAAATCGTAAGAGGATATAAAAGGCATCCTCAACCAACTATAAAAGTTAATGAAACAAACAACTAACATTCCAGGAAAGAAAAAATATCTTGATGATTACTTTTTTTATATATTTTCTTATAAATACACGTGATTTTTAATTGTTATATTGCTTTATTGGAAGAATGGTATGGTAATGAGCATTTTGGAGATTAAAATTATGTGGGTTCCACTAGTCAAATTAATTGGGACTAAGTGAATGATTAATCTACTATAAGGGTAGATGAAATTATATATTTACAAGCTCAAAATGTTCAATGGGTGAATGAGAAATTGTTACTCAATGTGACACTCATGATGTTGGAAAAATAAAATGAAAAATATGAAAAGTAGAATGTCCCACATTTGTTAGGAATATTGATTTGGAAAGCTTTATATATAAAAGCTCTTCATGCTATTATTGGAAATAAGTTTGGGTGTGCCTAGCCTATCTTTGGGCTAATATTGATTGGTTACTTTGAAAGTCAAAAGATGGGCCTTAGGCCTTGGGGTTCTAAAATGATAATTTTTTTTTCTACTTTTCTGACTTTATTTTTTCAACAGATATTATAGAATTAAACCACCTTTTATGGAGTTGCAGACCCTTCAGCTGGTTGTAAACCTCCAATTTATTTGGATTAATTCTCTGTTAAATGCCATTTTGAATTCTTCAAGGAATTATAATTACAGATTAATTTTGTAATTAATCATGTCCCCTGCATGAACACTATAAAAGGAACCCTCTTGCTCCTATCTTAACACACTGAAAAACACAAACATCCTTTAGCTAAATAGTGTTCTGCTTCTATAAAAGTTCGCCGTTGCAGTAAGGTAGCGTTGCTCTCCTTATTGTATTCTACCGTTGTATCCTGGGAGACAGACGTTCCATAGTAACTCTAGCACCGGGAGGGGACGAATCTGTTTTAAGGACACTATGATAGCACAGGTCTCGGTTAAAGTTTCAGAATCATATTTCTTATATTTTGGTTTCTGTGATCTTAGCATTTCTAATATATATATATATGTTTTATTTCAATTTCGTTTACAGGAATTGTGTTTAACATATTAACGATTTACTTTGTTTTGGTGGAACAACTTTAATTGTTATATTGTTCAATAGTTAGGTTTTGGGAGCATGTGCTTAATTTGCAAACAAATTTGCCTTGTGAAGTTTTTTTTGTTTGTTATTTTCTTTTCTCTTTGTAAGAGGGTTTATCAAGATTTTGAGATCTTGGTTTGTAAGGGTTGTCCCTTTAAGCTCAGAGAAATAAAGAATTTTAGAGTGAAATTAAAAAAATTCTAAGTAAGAAGTTAAGATAACAAATGTAGAGCTTGGTTAGAAGCTCAAGCCACTATAAATATTGTATATTTTTAATTTTTTTATAGCTTTTATTTCAATCACTCAAAAGACCATTCATCCCCTCTTGGCACATATTTGATTGATCAATTTTAGTTTAATAGATAGAATATGCAATATCGAATTAAGACGTCAAAGTAATCGATATCAAACAATTATGAAGATAAAAATAAGAAATAAAGATTACTTGGATTAAAGGAGAAATACTAGTTTAATACAAGCCTCACAAACTTACATCAGAATCACTGTTTTCCTGAATCGAAAATAAAAACTTAACTACATACAATAACATAAGAATATAAAAGATAAGAGCCATCAAAAGAATGATTTCCAAAGGACTTAACGAGCTTTTTATATAAAGAGAAAAACACTAAACCTAAAATAATATTTTTATTTAATTGAATTTTTATCCGATAATAAAAGATATGATAAAGAAAAAAAACTAAATAAATAAAGTTTGGATTTTCATGTTAGACACCAGCTTCTGCCTCATGCCACTTTAATTCAAACGATTTGATTTTCGCATGAGAAGATAAAAATATACTTTTAAGCTGATTGTCACTATCGCATCTATATTTCATCTGTTATATCAAAATAAAATAATTTTCACAATTAAACTCAAACTATAAAACTATAATTAGAATACGAAAGGATTAATCACAACTAAAAGCATATAATTATAACCTATCAATGGAGGATTTTAAAGTTTAGGGTTTATCTTATATTATTTATAATCTAAAGTTTAGACTATATTCAAATATCATAATTTTTTATATTTATTTAAAATTATTAATTAAATAATTTTTTTAGTATTAATTATATCTAAAACTAATTCTTAGTAGATTCGATTAAAAAGAAAATATGCTTTAATTATAAAATTTAGTAGATCTTAAACAGATCTCACGGTTGTATAACAAAACTTTATTTTTATTTTACATTAAAAGATTAAGGCTCATATTTACTTACAAAAATACAAAGTAAAGTATAACTTAATTTTAAAAAATTAAATTACACATTTACTTACAAATATAATTTTATTTTTTAAAAAAAAACCTTTGAACAAATTTATTCAACCCTAAATTGCATCCAAAATTGTCACACATATTTTGTTATATTTTTTGTATTTTCTTTCATTTTTTTTTGTCTTTTTCACTCGTTTAGTTTTTGTTTTTATGTATTTAAGTTTGTGTGTGACTATGTTTAATAAGCCTTTATTTACTAAAAATAGTTAATATATTTAGGCTATTGTAGTTTTTTAATGTATAGGTTGATTTTTTTTAGCTTTTTGCGTAAAATCTTGTTTTTATTATTCAATGACAATATTGTTTACTACTATTAACTTATAATTTTTTTGAACAAGCTAATAGTGATTACAAAATAATATAATTTCCATCATTTAATATTGATCGCTCAATCACTCTACTGACATCGTTGGTGTTCGAACCCTTAACCTCTAGAACAACAACCGTTTCTTTAACCACTTTATACCAGAGGGCTCGTGCATTAACTTATAACTTCTATTTTTACAGATTCCCTTTGAATTTTGATTTTATTATATTTCTTCAATCTTTACAGTAACTGTGCAGCAGAAGACGAATTCCAATTCCATCCACTTGTTCATACAAACTTTGATAAACCAACTACACATATTTAGAAGGCTTGCAAACTTACCTTTACACGCACAATAAAAAAAGACATTACAGCTTGTGAAAGGCTGATAAAACATGGAAGCCGGTTCATGGTTCATGACCCTGAAACAACAGACTTGTAATGTTTCTAAGAAAGAAAAAGGAACAGAGAATTTTTATCCGAAAGAGACGATGTTTAATTACCTTCATCAGCAATCAGGGGGCATCTCCAGGTTGCACTTTGCGGGTAAACCCATGGCAAGTGCTGGATCGATCCCGAGTGAAGGCAGCCATATAGAATTCTTATAAGAACACAAGCATGAGAGGTTAGCACCTTTAAGAGCTTCACAACACACAGGCGTTGGATCAACTGGGTTCGGCGGGGTCACTGAGGGCTTGCAGGCAGCAATACCATCGTCGTTCATGTCGCACAAGTCTATTGCGCTCGACCACTCCAGCATGAAAACCGGCATTACCAGCACTAAAACAACTAGTTTCCCTGTCGCCATAACTGTTAGCAGTCTAGGATAAAGTGGTGATGGGTGAGGTTGTGTTGCGAACATATTTTGGTGGTGGTGGTGGGTTATAAGGTGGGGGAATTAGAGGTTGGCACCACGAATTTTGGACTCGTGAAAGAGAATTGTCGGGATTCGGAGTCACGTGTGGTTCCCGGCCCACTGGGTTTGCTGGATTTGTCAATTGGCCATTGGTTTTATTTGAGATGCTTTTTTAGCTTTGCTGGGGGTGTTTCCATTTCTGTAACCGAAACTTCGAATCTGAAAGATAATCTGTCTCAGTCATGGACGTCGATAAGATTAAATACACATCGCTTTTGCAATCAAGACGTGACCTTCCTAGAAAACAAAAATCCCTGATCAATCTTTGATGTCTTCTTTACGTTTGAATACTAAAAAAATTTAAAGTTTATGTTGTATATTTCAATTCTTTAAATTTTAACCCTGAATTTTGATCTTAAACTATAAATATATTTTTTTAATATGAGACATAAATTAAGGCAAAAAAAAGCAAATAATTTTTATACACTCTTAACTTTTAGTTCATTCAGTTATACTTGAAAAGATTCTTCTCAGTCAAGTTAGTTTTTTCTATCAATAGATCTACTCAAATAAACAAACAACACATTAATCTCGAGCTATAATTGATGTGAGTACATCTACCACTGATCCGAAAATCATACCAACAAGATCGATTACTCGTTCTAAGGTTAAGTTATTCGGAAAAGTCCTTTCACTTAAATGCATTCAAGCTTTCCATTCATTTATTAATGTTTCAGCCTTAAACAATAAGATAAATAATGTGTTACATGTTAATATATGACATACTATATAACTTAGTTTATATATGTATATTATATGCTATGTTAAAAGTGTGTTTACTTGTGTTTATTTATGTTTTCAACAGAATAATAAATTATAGATAGCTTAAGGACGTTAATGTTAGCTCAAATACAGTTCAACAATAAGTGTGCAGCTCAAAGCAACTCAACACTTTATCCTTCAGCTCATTTCAGCTCAAGCAATCCTGAATCAGTTCAATCCATTTCATCTTTAATTCATTCGATTCGCGTTCGATTTACGTAACTCAACTTCATCTCATGAGCCTAAATGTAGCTCAGAAGTTTTGGGATATATGTCTATACTAAAAGGAGTGTCCTACATCACGTGTACAACAAGGTAAAGCTCCATCAAGCCCCAACATGGGTGGCGTCTAACAAGGCATAATAAGGAAGATTTGTGATTCAAATTTCTCTCTCTACACTAAGCATGGCGACATCATGGATTTGGCCAAGATGAAGTTGTAATTTTGAATTTTGATTTACTTCAAATTTCACATGTGCAAATTACTTCAAAAATCATACTTTCCTCCATGTTTAATCACCCATTGTGCCACTAGTGGATAAGATTAAGTAGTTTTCATTTGAATTTAAATTATTTTATATGTATAAATAATTCAAATATAATTTTGTATGTACTTTGTTATAAATAGTTTAAAATCATTGTATTATCAAGACTTAATGAATAATTTTTTTTTTTTGAGAATTTTTCTTAACTTTGGTTCTTCATTGAGCTTTCCAGACTTTTAAAAATCGTTACTTGTTGCGTTTATCCGATACTTATGATCTTAATTCGCTAATCAATAAGTTGAAATATTTATAATATAAGTTCTTCCTTATTCTTATTTTATTTTTGTTTTTTAACCTATCTAGTATCTACCCGTCAATCTTAACAAGAATTTTAGCTACCATTTTCACCATCTTTAAATCTTCATTACACTATCTTTCCTACTATCTAAAACGTCCTTAAAAGTCCCCTTAATGTCCATAATTAAGTTCTTTTGTAGTCACACTTCTATGCAAGATTTTTTACTTTTATTGTAGATTCGACACAATCAATGGAAGCCTTATTCAACGGATTATATTGTATAAAAAACATAACACTTTAAATAAAAAATTAAAATTATAGGACATAACGAATGTACACGATCGACCCACAATTTTCTTAAAGAAAAAAAAAGGTTTATTGTTATTAAAAAGAATAAAAAGTATAGGTTATGGTGGTTTTATAAAAAGACAAAATTAGATAAATATCTAGTTGAAAATGTGAGAAATATTTAATAAAATTTATGACATATTAGAATATTGGTGCTTTTTATTATTTCTCAAATTCCCAAAGATATTTTACTTATATTTATCTCTATAGTTATATCTAAATCAATATTTAGTACCAGTAATCAAATTCTTAATCCATTCAATAGTTCATTGAGTTCTAGAATGATAGAGACAGTAATTTATTCTCATTATTAAATGAGAATTTCTCATTCTTTACATTTTACAGAGGAAATACTTGAACACCTTGAAAACTTTAAACGAAGTTAAGAAAATCACCAACTATTTCATAACTAATATTTTAGTTTAGTTTCTTTAAATTTGATTAATAGATATTTCGATCATTAAAGATATATAGATTTTAAACTTATACAATGATTAAGTTGATCATTGTTTCGAGTATTCGATTTTACTTTTAAATGTGAGATATTCATTATTATTTTATGTTACTGTCGGTTAATGTTATGTGACCTAGACGAAACCGGTATTAACGTGTTACACGGGGAATATCGAACCAAATCTGCGAAGGTCCGATTCGATAAACAATCCTAAAAATTGATATATATTTTTTTACTAGATGTAAAATTAAATTCCTATGTGTGATGGGTTTATGCTAATCAAGAATGAAAGCATTCAGTCCACAATTAAACGTTCAATTATCACATACACACTTAAGGACTAAAATGTAAATGTATTAAATTCAAACCACCAATGAGGAATTCAAGCTACCATAGTCCAATTAGACATGCATAACATACTCTCAATAAAATTTAGGTCAATCGGAGTATCATAGCATCATCAATTTCATATTTCAATTATTTAGGGACCAAAATGTAAAACATGTAAAACTTAGGTACTACATCCGACTTTGATTAACCGTTATGACATTAGATTATTTTCAAGCAACAAGGTGAAATTACAACTTAAAACGATATTCAAAAATGCTTATATTCAATTACAGGAAAAAGTTCGAACCTATACAAAATTTCAACTCTTAAAACGTCATTCTTGGTCAGGGTATTGATACCTTTGGTCTTGTTAGAGTATGTCCAAAGACCAATCATATGATGATTGTAAGGATACTTTTATTTACCAATTTTATTGAATAAAGACATTGCCATTGTTGTTTCCAAATATATGTGTCAATGTATAACATAAACTGAGAAACAATAAGGTCCATATAATAATATATGTATTATTATTAAAAGATCCTTAGTCAAGTATTATTATGGGTATGGACAATAATAATACGCTTAAGATTAACATGTGATTAATTGATGACAATGAGTTGTCATTGACATTGAGATGTCAAAATTAATACATGAATATATTAGTAGAGAATAATATATTAGATTGACCCACTATGAGCATATATCTTGGATTATTATGTGACGGTCACGATATTGCTCACAGTGACAACTATATGTATGATCCTTAGACTTGAGATTCTTACTATCTCAACATATGTTGTTTTATGTTTTGCTGCAGTTAAACGTGTCTCTTAATTAGTTACACTATAAAAACTAACATTGGACATATTACAATATATGTAGTGGGATGTGAATGATCAAGATAGGATTTGTCCTTCCTACATAATAGGAAAATATATATAAGGCCACTTGATTGAGTAAGACTAGAAATGCATGACCATGCTTGAATACGTTGATATGAGATATCATAAATTATTCATTAAAAGTAGTTCACTCTAGATATCAAGAAACATTAAAATAGGCTATACAAGTAAGACTATTGATGCGTGTAATAATAACGCAACTGTGCAGTGTACACGTCGCAAGTAATAAAGTGATAAGTATATCGTGTATCGTATCCACAGAGATTGGTATACTTAATATGTCTCCCCTTGTTCCCTTGCTCCTGAAAGATAAAGTAAAAACACAGATAAATGAATTTGTTTAACTAACTAAATAATTAAATAACAAAACATAAAATAAAAGATTGAGAATGATATAGAGAAAGTAGATAGGATCCAACTGTGCCAATTAGTGGATTCGATTAATATTCTTCTTATCCAATGCAATTACACAACTCTGCGTCAGTAGTACTGTAGATACAACCTCGGCAACGTTAGTGTTCTCTGCCGCGATAATCTCTTGCTCTTGGGCAGATGCATCAAAGTTCAGCAAAGTGTCCGTAGTTGACTCCGCTTATCTCTAAGTCAGAGCGCTATTGATGACTGGTCCTTGATGATACCTCTCGGCGTAAATCAACGATAACCACCAACCAATCCAACACTTCTTTTAGCTTCTAAAACTCTTAAACTATCTCTAGGCCGAGTTAGTGTCGTCAAAACTGTACTTATCCCTTTCGTGAATCTAACTCTCTCGATGCTAGATAAATAGATTACTTACAAACTTCTCTCTCGAGCTTGAATGCAAGAACAAGGAATGACAATAGGATAAGCAAACTTTGATATTATTATTGCATTAGAACAAAGAAACAAGAAACAATCTCCTCTCACTAATATCTGCAACCTTCACCTATCCCTAAGAGATTTAGAATATAATGCCGATAGGTACAAATCTTAGGGGAAGGGTTTCTCTAAAATCGACTCTCTTAACAATGTGACCGGCTAGGCTATATATAGTTTTAACCTAGGGCAAACCTTTCCTAAATAGATTCTAACTTGGAGTAAGGAACAAGTCTTCTGATATTTCCAAGTTTGCAACCTTCTAGAAAGCTTTTCCCGTTCGGTCTTTGTCGTGGGCTTTTAGTGTGGTAGCCTGGTCCAATTAGTGTGTTGCATCTTCCAGAGTGTTCTCTATATTTTTGTCTTTTATTCGTCTACAATGTTGATGTTGACACTCTGGATGCTGCCGTGGCCTCGTCTCTGCCTTGGCCTTAGACTGCTTCATGCTTCTTCGGCCCTGGATATTCCTGTATATACAAAATATGTAATAGTATTTACATTCTCTATAAATTTTGACTTTGTAAGTAGTGATAACGGAATATCCAATATTATGCAAAGAGTCCATATTTCAGCTTAAGTTGGTGTATAATAGATGCATAAAGTACCATGAGAAGGGTAGTAAATAACTTCCTTTTAGGCACTCATCAAATACCCCCAAACTTGAACTATTGCTTGTCCTCAAGCAATACAAGACATCAAATTATCGAACCTTACTCCCCTTCGGTCTTACTTTTCTATCTATTCTCCCCACCATGGTCATGTCTATCTCTCCGTTTTAGCCACCAGTTTACCCAAGGACTTTTACTAAGAAACAAGCTATAAGGCTAGGTGAGTGTGTGCGTTTTATGGACAAGGTTGATTTAAGGCTTTCTTAGATAAACTCTAAGTTCAAGACAAGTAGAATTTGGACTAAAGCTATCTCCTTAAAACAACAAGTCTTGAGCCAGTTTCGGGCACCTCAAGATATACGTTTTCTATTTTCTTCTTTTTCCTTTTCTTTTTAACCACCTATTTAGCATTACTAGAGCCAATTTCGGGCACCTCTAGCATGAAGGAGAGCAAAACTAGAGCCAGTGATAGGCATCTCTAGTTATTTTTCCAAAAGGTTCTAAGTCTTTATCACCTAAGTTTATTAAAAGAACTCCTAAATTAAGCAAGTCCAAAAAGTGTTTATTTGTTTTCTAACCCTAAAGCAAGCTTCTAAGTTTTATTCCATGAGTATCCTATGGTTATCCCTTCAAAACAGAACTTGGCCATGGTAAGGAGAAAGATTTCTATAGCCTTAAAGGAGTAAACTAAAGCAAAACTGATGTAGAGCAGTGTAAGATTAAAAACAGTAATTCAAGAAAGAGAATATTGCCAAAAATTTCAAAAATACTCCCATTTTTTATGGTAATGCCGCGGTAGTAGATTGCCTCGGCAATGCTTCTACACCTACAATACCCCAAACTTAAACCGAGCATTGTCCTCAATGCTCAATACATGCGGAAAACAACAAGTAAATGAGAGATACAGTGTCGGATCAGTCTTTGCAGATCTACTCGGAGATGTCTTTTGTGCTTCCCGATTCTGTCTAAAATAACAACAAAGAAAAGAAAAAAATAAGAATGAAAATAAACCTAAAACTAATAATTAAATGTTCAAAATTAAATCAGAGAAGGATGTCATATAGATGCGTTGCCTAAAGTGATGGTTGCCATCGTTTTTGTCTCTTGATGTTCAGAGTAATGCTTCAACCGTTGGCCATTCACTTTGAATTCAACACCTTCTTTTTGTGACTTAATTGTGACTTCTCTATAGGGATAAACCTTAACAATTTTGAAAGGACCTGACCATCTTGATTTGAGTTTCCCAGGGAATAACTTGAGTCTGGAGTTAAAGAGGAGGACTTGCTGTCCCGGTAGGAACTATCGTGGCAGCAGTTTACTGTCATGCCAACGTTTCGTCTTCTCCTTATAGATCTTGGCGTTATCATAAGCTTCCGTCCTGAATTCATCTAATTCATTAAGGTCCAGTAGTCATTTTTGTCCAGCTTTTTCCCATTCCATATTCAGATTCTTTACTGCCCAGTAAGCTCTATGCTCAATTTCCACGGGTAAATGACAAGCTTTGCCAAATACTAATCTATAGGGTGATGTCCCCAAGGGCGTTTTATAAGTTGTTCTATACGCCCACAAAGCATCGTCAAGCCGATGAGACCAATCCTTTCTAGAAGTGTGTACTACCTTTTCGAGGATTTATTTCAATTCCCTATTTGCAAGTTCAGCTTGGCCATTTATTTGTGGATGATATGTCGTGGCCATTTTATGAGTGACACCTATTTTCTTTAGTGTCGCGATAATGAGCCTATTGTCAAAGTACTTACCTTCGTCGCTAATGATGGCTCTCGGTACTCCAAATCTTGTGAATATGTTCTTCTTGAGAAATTTGTGTACTGTCTTGGCGTCATTATGGGGTGTGGCGATTGCTTCAACCCATTTGGACACATAATCCACTACTACTAGGATGTAGAGATTTCCTTGAGATGAAGGGAATGGTCCCATAAAATCTATTTCCCATACATCGAATAATTCTACTTCCAGTATTGGCTTTTGTGGCATCTCGTTTCGTCTAGTTATATTGTCCGTCCTTTGGCATCGGTCACAAGCCTTGCAATAGAGGTGGGCATCTTTGAAGAGCGTCGACCAATAAAATCTTGATTGAAGCACTTTTACTACTATTTTATTTCCGTCAAAATGTCCTCTACACGATAGATCGTGACATTGTTGAAGAATTGCTTGTTGTTCCTCTTCTGGGACACATCGTCGTATAACCTGATTTGCACATTATCGAAACAAAAGAGGTTCATCCCAGAAATAATGCTTGGCATTATGCTGAAACCTCTTTTTTTCGTTATAGTTTAAGTTATAAGGAACTATGTCACTGACTAAAAAGTTAACAAGATCAACATACCAGGGAGTTGTCGTTACTGCCTGTATGTCTTCCTTTATAGATTCTGAAATATATTCAAGCAGTGCCTGGGCCTCACAATCATGTACTGCTATGGGTGTTGCCTTGGCAGTATCGTCATCATTTGTTGCGATATGCAATATTTGTTCATCTCGAAAGGTGTCTTGTATGTCTTCCAGTTTGTTGTTATAGCCTTCATTTTCTAGTCTAGATAAATGATCAGCTACGTGGTTCTCAGTACCTTTTCTATCTTTTATCTCCATATCGAACTCTCGTAGCAGAAGAATCCATCTTATCAATCTTCGTTTGGCCTCCTTTTTGGAGAAAAGGTCTTTAAGCGCCGAGTGGTCCGTATGGACGGTAGCTTTAGTGCCAATGAGATAGGAACGAAACTTATCAAAGGCAAACACTACTGTCAGTAATTCTTTCTCAGTTGTAGTGTAATTTACCTGAGCATCATTGAGTGTCTTGCTAGCGTAGTAAATAACATGGAAAAGATTGTTTTTCCTTTGTCCAAGTGCTGCCCTGATAGCATGATCACTTGCATCACACATTAACTTCAAGGGTAGGGTCCAATTTGGTGGAACCACTATTGGTGCTGTAACTAGCTTTTCCTTTAGGGTGTCGAATGCTTCAGTACATTCGTCTGTGAATTCAAATTTTCTATCCTGCTCAAGTAGGTTACAAAGAGGTTTAGAAATTGTAGAAAAGTTAGAGATAAACCTTCTATAAAAACCTGCATGACCCAAGAAGCTTCGAATTCCTTTCACAGAGATGGGTGGAGGTAAATTCTTTATCACATCAATCTTGGCTTTGTCAACCTCAATTCCTTCTGATGATATTTTATGGCCCAGTACTATGCCCTCGTTTACCATAAAATGACATTTTTCCCAATTGAGGACTATTAGTTTCCTCACATCTTTGTAGTACTTTCTCCAAATTGCCGAGGCAGTGAGCAAAGTTGTCACCAAAGACTGAAAAATCATCCATGAATACTTCCATGAAATCTTCTATCATATCTGAAAAAATTGCCATCATGTATCTCTAGAAGGTGGCCGGGGCATTACAAAGGCCGGACGACATTCTTTTAAAAGCATATGTTCCATACGGGCAAGTGAATGTGGTTTTTGCTTGGTCTTCTGGAGCAATAGCAATTTGGTTATATCCTGAATAACCATCAAGGAAACAATAATAAGATTTACCACCCACTCTGTCAAGCATCTCATCAATAAAGGGTAGAGGAAAATGGTTTTTCTTTGTTGCTTTGTTCAACTTTCGGTAGTCCATACAAACTCTCCACCCTGTCATAGTTGTTGTTGGGATTAACTCATTGTTCTCATTGGCTATGACAATCATGCCACCTTTTTTTTGGACACATATTGTACTGGGCTTACCCATTCACTGTCAGAGATAGGAAAAATGATTCCAGCATCAAGCCACTTGATTATTTCCTTACGAACTACCTCCTTCATGGCATGGTTAAGTCTCCTTTGGGCCTCCACGGTGGGTTTTTGACCTTCATCTAATATGATTTTATGCATACAAACGGCTGGGCTTATTCTCTTTATGTCATTAATTGTCCACCCTAGTGCTGTCTTATGCTGCCGCAACACTTCTATTAAGCTTTGTTCCTATTTCGGCTACAGCTTAGAAGAAATGATTACGGGCATTGTGTGGTTGGGTCCCAAATAAACATATTTTAAATTGGCAGGTAAGGGTTTTAATTTAGTAATTACTGGCTCCGTACTAGGGGGCTCATTATCCTTTCTTGGATAATTCAAAGGTGCAATATGCTTACTTGGAAAATGGGTTGTCCAGTTTGTTTCCTCAATTTCTTGTGCCTCAAGGCTCTCAATTTCGTGTACTTTGTTCAGAGCATGAGTATAGCAATCGTCCTCTAAACTGCCGAGGCAGTGATGCTTAAAATTGCTGATGACGCTGCCGGAGCAGTTATTTTCCATGCATGGTTGTATCAACTCTTCGTCTAAGGTCTCTGATACTTGGCATTCTTCTGGATTGTCATGATTTTTAAGCATATGAAAAACATTGAACTTAACTTGTTGATCGTTTATCCGTATCGTGAGCTCTCCATTTTCTACATCGATGATGGTGCGTCTAGTAGCAAGGAAAGGTCGACCCAATATGATCGGTGCATTGTCGTCGGCCTCACAATCAAGGACGAGAAAGTCGGCAGGAAATATAAACTTATCGACCTTAACCAAAATGTCCTCAATTTTGCCTTCAGGATGCACATAGGACCGATCCGTAAGTTGGAGCAGCACTGTTGTTGGTTTTGCCCGCCCTATTCCAAGTTTTTGAAAAACTTATTTGGGCATTAGATTGATGCTTGCTCCCAAATCACATAGGGCCTTTCCTTCATAACCATCCCCAATCGCACAGGGGATTGTAAAGCATCCAGGATCCTTTAGCTTAGGCGGCATGCGATTATGTAGCATGATCATGCAACCTTCAGTGGCTGCCACCGTTTCAAATTCCCTTAGTCTTCGTCGTTTGGATACTATGTCCTTTCAGAACTTGGTATAGTTGGGCATTTGTTCAATAGCCTCAACTAATGGCAAGTTGATATGGACTTGCTTTAAGATGTCTAGGAATTTTCAAAATTAGTGATCCTGTTTGTGCTTTTTTAACCTCTGCGGGAAAGGAGGTGGTGGTCTTATGTCCTCCAGGTTTCCTTGGATATTGAGTTTAATACCTGGGGTGAACTTATCTGCAGCTACCTCAGCAGGATTTTTAGGTACTGCTGGTTCTGCTGCTGTGGTAGTGCTTTCGGCAGGTTCCTGCTCAGCTTCTGAGTCCTCATGATGTTGCTTTTCTGGTTGGACTCTATCGGTTGAGGTCCTTTCTTTATCTTTTAATTGTAGGCCACTTCTTGTCGTAATTACCTTGCATTGCTCGTGGCCTAATACCTTAGGAACCTCAGTATTGCTAGGTAAACCCCCTAGTGGTCGAGTGTTTTGTCGTTGGGCAAATTAACCAACTTGGGTTTCTAAAGACTTGATTGCAACCTCCTGGTTCTGCAGTCTCATCTCAGTTCGATTCATGAAGTGATCAGTACGCTTCATGAAGCGACTATTCTCGGCCACGTATAAATCAGTCTTTGATATGAAGGTCGTGAGAGACTCTACCAGTGCGTTCAGAGACTGCTGCTATTGTACCTGTTGTTGTGGCATGGACTGCTGTGCGTGCTGCTACGGCAGGTTCTAAGTTTGGTGCTGGAATCTAGGGGCTTGGTTGATTGGATTTAAGGCATTGTTGGGGTTACTCCATGAAAAGTTTGGATGCCTTTTCCAAGATGGGTTGTAATTGTTGGACATCATCTGATTGTTCCTTTTATAATTTCCAACATACAGGATGATTTCCTCATCTTACATGTAATCAGATGAGTTGACTGCCTTAACCTCATGTATTTTTCGCTAGGCTTGCATATTCTAAACCATCTTGGTCAGTGAAGCCAATTGTGCTGCCACCGAACTGGTTGTGTCTAATTCATGGGCCGTGACATGGCGTCTCATTCCTCCTCGCCTTGATGTAGGAAACTAGAAGTCGTTCCTTGCGAGTTCGTTAAGAATCTCAATGGCCTCCGCGAGTGCTCTATCCAAAAGTGTCCCATTTGCGGAAGCATCTAGCATCATCCTTGTGGAGGCATTGGTAGCATTATAGAACATGGAGACTTGCGTTCACAAAGGAAAACCATGTAGTGGGCATTTATTTAACAATTCTCTGTAGCGTTCCCACGCTTCATACATCGGTTCATCAGCATCCTGTCGGAACGATGTGATTTCATTACGGATGCGATCATAGAGATTTGTCAAATTGAACCTTGTAATGAATTCTCGGCAGAGTTCATCCCAAGATCCTATGGATCCTGTTGGGATGCCATTTAACCAAGTTTTCGCCCTATCCCTTAGTGAATAGGGGAATAACTTTAATCGTAAAATATCTTCATGGACTCCTTGGATCTTGAAAGAATTGCACACTTCCATGAAAAATTTAAGATGTTGCCTTGCATCTTCAGTAGTAGACCCACTAAACTGTCCAATTGTGTTCAACATGTTGAACATCACTGGTTTGAGATCAAAGTGAGTTGCTTCAATTTCCGGGGTGACTACGCCAGGGTTTAGTCCGTTTAGGTCCACCAGAAAGTCTCTAACAGTGAGCTGTCTCGGCAATGGTCGCGGCGGTGGCTGTTGCGGCATTGCTGGTGGCAGTATATTATGATCAACAGGTGGAATTTGTCCTCTTGGTGGATCATCCATAACTTAAAACAGGTTGCGCCTTAGATGGTGTCTTGTGTGTTCGATTTCAGGATCCAATTCGTACAATGGACCACTCTAGTTTACCCTGGTCATATACCAAATAAGTCAAAGTTAATAAAAAAAATAAATAATTAGAATTAAAGTTAAATAAAGAATGATTAAAGAGCAAGAAAATAAAGAAATCAAAAATTTAGTTGCCAGTCCCCGGCAGCAGCGCCAAAAACTTAATGCGTGTAATAATAGTGTAACTGTGCAATATACACGTCATAAGTAATAAAGTCATAAGTATATCGTGTATCGTCTCCACAGGGATTGGTATACTTAATATGTCTCCCCTTGTTCCCTTGCTTCTGAAAGATAAAGTAAAAACACAGATAAGTGAATTTGTTTAACTAACTAAATAATTAAATAACAAAACATAAAATAAAGGATTGAGAACGATATAAAGAAAGTGAGTAGGATCCAGCTGTGCCAATTAGTGAATTCGATTGATCTTCTTCTTGTCCAATGCAATTATACAACTCTGCGTCAACAGTACTGCAGATACAACCTCGCAGCGTTAGTGTTCTCTGCCGCGACAATCTCTTGCTCTTGAGAAGATGCATCAAAGTTCAGCAAAGTGTCCGTAGTTGACTCCGCTTATCTCTAAGTTAGAGCGCTGTTGATGACTGGTCCTTGACGATACCTCTCGGTGTAAATCAACGATAACCACCAACCAATCCAACACTTCTTTTAACTTCTGAAACTCTTAAACTATCTCTAGGCCGAGTTAGTGTCGTCAACACCGTACTTATCCCTTTCGTGAATCTAACTCTCTCGATGCTAGATAAATAGATTACTTACAAACTTGACTCTCGAGCTTGAATGTAAGAACAAAGAATGACAATGAGATAAGCAAACTTTGATATTATTATTGCATTCGAATAAAGAAACAAGAAACAATCTCCTCTCACTAATATCTGCAACATTCACCTATCCCTAAGAGATTTAGAACGTTTTGTAAAGAATGAAGAGATGATTAAAATAAAGTAATTTTTGTTGAAAAAGGTGGAAAAATCAGCAAGGAATTGAAGAAAATAGATGAAGAAGATGGAGAGAAAATGAGAGAAAAAGATGAGAGAAAATAGGTGGTTAAATGAGAAAATGAAATTATCATCTTTTAATTAATTAAAAATCATTTTGGTAGATAAATCATTAATTAAAAATTAAATTGGGTTTATGGCCCTCTAAGGATTCTAAGTATAGCTTGCTTTCCAATTTAGTCACTAAAAATAGAAATTTCTAAAAATTACAAATTAAGTCCCCCATTCTTTCCAAAAATTACGATTTGGTCACTAGTGCATAATTAGGCACAATTAAAAATCAATTTAAAGTTCAAATTTCATTCTTTTAATTTTGAAATATCTTTTTTAATATTTTTAAACCATATTCCAAAATTAATACTTTTCTAATTGAAAATATTTGTATTTTATGTTTCCCCGGAATAAGGAATCAGAGAACCCGATTCGATCCGAATCGAATTCTCCTAACTAATACCCAAACTACTAACCCCAAAATCGGGATGTTACATTTTTGCTCCTTATCAAGGATCCCAATGTAGGTCATCGCATCTCTTCCTCTCAATTTCAGATTAAACGTACATGGATAACTGGAAAGACCGTCGTTATTTTTTTCTGCTGCGCCATGGGGTGTATCGGCGGTCCCAACAGTGATATAAGAGCCACTTGTACGATCCGTAATCGAGTTAAATACTTGAGTGATGCAATATGTATGAGATGCAAGATTTGTTTTACTATATCGGTGATATAAATATTGATATTGGTAGTCGATTAGGGATATGATTAAAATGTTAAATTGTTAATTACAATCGCCATGTTGCTACAAGGATTTTATAATAATCATATGTCAATCGTTGATATAGTGATTTGCAGAAGTGCGATAACAGATCACATTAAGGAAAAAGGAATAATTGGTATTCCGATATGGAAAAATCTAATGGATTTAAAAATCTCAAAAACGCAATTCTATTGATAAATCTTATCAAATCGTGATGTTTTTCCATATCGGTAATATTAAAGATTTCTTGATAACATATATATGATATGTTTGCTTTGCATGGTGTTTGACAAGCATGGTTATAGACCTTGCTTTTACAATAGATGTAAATTTTAAATACGACCTGCATGTCGTGCCTTTCTCTATCTTTGTTGTACCTCTATTCTCATCTTACTCCCTCGTATGTAAAACGAGTTTCTATGATTGTAATATTATTCCAAGAAGCAATCGAGACATTTAGACCAAAGGCGAGAAGATGCTTGAGAAGCAGTTTTAGTTTAGAATTAGGGTTTTAAGGTTCTCGCATTGGCTTGGGATGGGCCACCTTAGTTCTTTATTTTGGTCTATAACCATTGCAATCTTATTGTTTTATATCTATCATGTATGTGGTGCAATGTATGATATATATCTTCTACTCGTATATATTGATGAGATCAATAAGAGCCAAATTAAAAGAAATAACGATGAGATAGTTAATGTTTTTCCTCAAATTAATCTAAGTTAAATTTAGTCGTCCAATATTTACCCTCGTTAAGGTCTTGATTGATCTTATGTGGGTTTTGTCAAAGCATTGAGACATAAGTTCATATTGGTTAAACACGAAGAATAAGTAAGTGATATTCGTCGGTCAAAATATTGGTAATAACTTAGTTAGATTGTTCTAATACGATTAGAAACCTAAAGGCTAAGTATTTGGTTAAGTCATGAGATGACTGAACAAAAGTTGTTCACCAAATGGAGGAGTTACATGAGTTGTAATTAGTAAAGGGTTACTTACCTAAATAACATCTATCCTAAAAGAAGAGCCAAAGCTGATTTAGGAAATTATTGAATTATGGATCCTCGCTCACTAGAAAAATTTTCGTCGAATTTTTGCAAAATTAAAAACGAAAGGTTTTCTTAATTTTGAATAAAATAGTGGAAGTATTTTAAACACAAAGACCTATTTATAATATTTCAAATTGGTAAATTTATATTATGTATCTTCATTGTTGTAGATGGAAAACAACACTATATCACTGCGATCACTCCTTGAGAAGGAGAAATTCAACGGCATAAACTTTCTTGATTGGTTCCGCAATTTGAGAATTATTCTCAAACAGGAAAGAAAAGAATATGTCATTGAAGAACCTGTTACAGATGAACCGACAATAAATTCTTCTAGAGCTGACAAAGACAAATTTAAGAAACATATGGATGACATGTTAGATGTCGAATGTCTTATGCTTGCTACCATGACTCCTGATCTTCAGAAGCAACATGAGGACATGGTTGCATATGATATGATTCTAAACCTCAAAGAAATATATGAGGAGCAAGCACGTCAAGAGAGGTATGAGACGTCTAAAGCTCTATTTCAGTGCAAAATGGTAGAGGGATCTCCTGTAGGAGCTCATGTCATTAAGATGATAGGCTATATCCAAACGTTGGAAAAGCTAGGTTTTCCTCTCAAGGATGAATTGGCTACTGATATTATTCTACAATCGTTGCCGAATAGCTTCAATCAATTTGTCCTTAATTTCAACATGAATGAAATTAACAAAACTTTGCCACAATTACTTGACATGTTACAAACTGCTGAAAAAAATATGTCTAAAGGTGGACCTAAGCCCATTTTGATTGTCCGTAAGAACAAAGTAAAGGGAAAGGCAGTGGCAAAGTACAAGGGTAAAGGTAAGCCTATACCCAAAAGACAAGATGCACTAAAACCCAAAAGGGGAGTTAGCAAGGAAGGAAAATGTTTCCACTGCAATAAGACCAGACACTGGAAAAGAAATTGCCTCATTTACCTTGAAGAGGTCAAGAAAGCAAAAGTAGATGGTGCATCTGCTTCAGGTATTTATGTTATAGATGTGAATCTGTCAACATCTTCTTCTTGGGTATTAGATATCGGTTGTGGTTCTCACATTTGTACTTCTATACAGGGACTACAAAAGAGAAAGAATCTAGCTAAGGGAGACGTAAACCTACAAGTGGGAAATGGAGCAAGAGTTGCTGCATTAGCTATAGGAACATACGTTTTATCTTTACCTAGTGGACTTGATTTACATCTAGAAGATTGATATTTTGTGCCTAGTTTGACTAAAAACATTATTTCTATTTCATGTTTGGACAAGATTGGCTTTAAGATTATTATTAAGAATAATTGTTGTTCTTTTTATATGGATAATGTTTTTTACGGTTCAGCACAATTGTTTAATGGCTTATATATTTTAAACCTAGAAATTGTCATTTATAACATAAATACCAAAATATCAAAAACAAATGACTAGAATCAGACTTATCTTTGGCATTGTCATTTAGGCCATATAAGTTAGAAACGCATACCAAAACTCCATAAAGATGGATTCTTAGATTCATTTGTTTTCGAACAACTTGATGTATGTGAATCTTGCTTATTAGAAAAAATAACTAAGGCTCCTTTTAATGGTAAAAGTGAGCGAGAAAGTGATTTATTGGGATTAATACATAGTGATGTATGTGGACCAATGAACACACAAGCTAGATGTGGATTTCAGTACTTCATCACTTTCACTGATGACTTCAGTCGATATGGCTACATTTACCTTATGCACCATAAATCTGAGGCTATCGAAAAGTTTAAAGAATTCAAGAATGAAGTATAAAATCAACTAGGCAAAAGTATTAAAGCACTTTAATCAGATCGAGGTAGAGAATACTTAAGCATAGAATTTGATGAACTCCTTAAAGAATGTGGGATTGTCTCACAACTTACTCCACCAGGTACACCACAGTGGAATAGAGTTTCTGAGAGGAGAAATTGAACTTTGTTAGGCATGGTTTGATTAATGATGAGTCATAGTAATCTTCCAACTTCTTTCTGGGATATGCACTAGAAACAACTGCTTTCACTTTAAATTGTGTTCCGTCTAAACCTGTTCAAAAGACACTATATGAGATATGGATAGGAAAACATCCTATTATGTCTTTTATGAAGATTTGGGGTTGTGAAGCATATGTCAAACATCAAAAATTACAAAGCTCGAACCTAAATCTTACAAGTGTAATTTTGTTGGATATCCCAAAGAAACTAAGGGGTATTATTTCTTTAACCCTAAAGAGAACAAAGTGTTTGTTGCTCGAACAAGAGTTTTTCTCGAAAGAGAATTTCTCAATAAGAAAGGAAAGGTTAGAGACATTGAACTTGGAGAAGTTCAAGAACAACAATTCACTAAGCTTGAAATTGAACATGTTCCACAAATTGTTGAGGAGAAGTCAACAGATTTAGAAACACAATCACTACGCAGGTCCACAAAAGAACGACATGCACCTGAGAGATATGGATTTCTCATTACCACACATGGAGATGTTCTTATTATGGATCAAGATGAGCCAAGAGCTTAATAAGAGGTAGTATCGAGCCCAGACTCTGACAAATGGCTTGAGGCCATGAAATCTGAGATGGAATCCATGTCAGTCAACCAAGTATGGACTTTGGTTGAATCACCTAAAGGGGTAAAACCTATAGGGTGCAAATGGGTTTTCAAGAAGAAAAGTGACATGGATGGAAACGTACAAAGATACAAGGGGCGACTAGTCGCTAAAGGTTTCCGACAAGTTCATGATATTGACTATGATGAAACTTTCTCCCTTGTAGCTATATTTAAATCCATCCGGATCTTGCCTGCTATAGCTGCATTCCATGATTATGAACTTTGGCAAATGGACGTCAAAATCGCATTCCTTAATGGAAAACTTGAAGAGGATGTGTATATGACACAACTAGAAGGTTTTGTCGCTCCAGGAAATGCTAGAAAGATTTGTAAGCTAGAAAGGTTTGTATGCTACAAAGGTCCATTTATGGACTGAAGCAAGCTTCTCGAAGCTGGAATCTTCATTTCAATGATTCTATCAAAGAGTTTGGTTTTATCAAGAACGAAGATGAGCCTTGTGTTTACAAGAAGACTAGTTGGAGTATTGTTTCTTTTCTAATCTTGTATGTAGAGGACATACTTATCATAGGAAATGACATACCTACTTTATAGTCGGTTAAGACTTGGTTAAGTAGTTGTTTCTCTATGAAAGATTTGGGCGAGACAACATATATCTTAGGGGTTAAGATCTATAGAGATAGATCTAGAAGACTTCTAGGTCTGAGGTAATGTACATATATAGACAAAGTTCTAAAAAGATTCAGTATGGAAGAATCCAAGAAAGGATTCTTACCTATGAGACATGGTATATCTCTTCCAAAAGAAATGTGTCCTTCAACTCCACAAGAAAGAGAACGAATGAGTAAGATTTCATATACTTCGGCTATTGGTTCTATCATGTATCCCATGATATATGCTCGATCAGATGTATCGTATGCCTTAAGCATGACAAGTCGATATCAGGTAAACCCTGGTGAAAGTCACTGAGTAGCAGTCAAAAACATCCTTAAGTACTTGAGAAGAACTAAGGATAAATTTCTTATCTATGGAGGTAAAAAAGAGCCAAGTATAAAAGGTTATACTGATGCTATTTTCCAAACAGACAAGGATGACTCAAGATCGTAATCTGGATTTGTGTTTTGCCTTAACGGGGGTGCTGTAAGCTGGAAAAGTTCTAAGCAAGACACAATAGTTGATTTTACGACAGAGGCTGAATATATTGCAACCAGTGAAGCAGCAAAGGAAGTTGTTTAGGTCAAAAAGTTCATATCCGAACTAGGGGTTGTTCCAAGCATATTAGATGTTATAGAACTCCGTTGTGACAATAATGGAGCCCTTGCACAAGAAAAGGAACCCATATCTCATCAACAATCCAAACATATTCTTAGACGGTTCCATGTCATTTGAGAGATCATAGATCGACGAGATGTGGAGATATGTAAAGTAGACACAGATGATAACATTGTTGATCCCTTGAAGAAGCCTCTGACGCAATAGAAGCATGATCGTCACACTGAGTCACTCGGTATTAGATCTGTAAGTGATTGGTCTTAGTGCTAGTGGGAGATTGTTAGAGTATGCCGAAAGACCAATCATATGATGATTATAAGGATACTTTTATTTATCAATTTTATTGAATAAAGGCATTACAATTGTTGTTTTCAGATATATGTGTCAATGTATAACATAAACTGAGAAACAATAAGATCCATAAAATAATATATGTATTATTATTAAAAGATCCTTAGTCAAGTATTATTATGGGTATGGACAATAATAATACGCTTAAGACTAACATGTGATTAATTGAGGATAATGAGTTGTCATTGACATAGAGATGTCAAAACTAATACATGAATATATTAGTAGAGAATAATATATTGGATTGATCCACTATGAGAATATATCTTGGAATATTATATGACGGTCACGATATTGCTCATAGTGAAAACTATATGTATGATCCTTAGACTTGAGATTATTACTATCTCAACATATGTTGTTTTATATTTTGATGTAGTTAAACGTATCTCGTAATTAGTTACATTAGAAAAACTGACATTGGACATATTACAATGTATATAGTAAGATGTGAACGATCAAGATAGAATTTGTCATTCCTACATAATAGGAAAATATATCAAAGGCCACTTGATTAGTGAGACTAGAAATGCATGACCACGCTTGAATACGTTGATATGAGATATCATAAATTATTCATTAAAAGTAGTTCACTCTAGATATCAAGAAACATTAAAATAGCTATACAATTATGATTATTCCAAGACTCGTTCCTATTAAAGATATAAAAGGACAAAAGAATATAATACATTAAAAGAGTTGGTCACGGACATGATACATCGAATCATGATCTCTTGTAACTTAGATGACAATGATATATTTCTAGATGTCACTCAATGTTTGTAATATTAGAATTGTTCTAATATTATAAATAACGTTACAATGAGCCTATAGGGTCACACCCAATGGTTGAAAATGAGTAAAAATATATATGTATAAGTAGATTATATTTAATCTCGAATTCTAAATATAAAGGATATAATTAAAGTAATTATATCCCTTTTCAAATTCAAATTAAATATAGATTCCGAAATTTAAGGAAATAATAATATTAATTATTTCTTAAACAAACTTAGAATGAAACTCTTATACCTAGGGTTATACCTATATGAAGGATCTTTTAGTCTAGCAGCCATAACATTGAATTCCGAATTTTCAAACCCTAGAATCATAAAAAACAGTTTTTCGAGATTTGCTCTCTCAACCGGGTAAACTGAGTAGAGGCCGAGACGATATTCGTGGAGGCTAAAGATTCAAATTATCGAAAGATCATGATTACCGCAAATCCAGTTGTTGTTTTTGTTGCTTATCAAGGAACCCAATGTAAGTCATCGTATCTCTTCCTCTTAATTTTGGATTAAAAGTACATGAATCACTGGAAAGACCATCGTTATTTTATTCCGCTGCGCCATGGGGTGTGCCGGCGGTCCCAACAGGTCTCGGTATAGATACCCTGATGAGGAGCTAGCCTCATTGCACTTCGAAGGCTATTGGTATCGATACCCAAGGCTGGTATCGATACCTCAGTGACCAGTGGGGTAAATGCATCAGACTCTGTTTCGGTACTTCCCCCAAATTTAGCCCTGGGTATCGATACCCTTACTAGAGGTATTGATACCTCCTATGCAATTAACACAATTCGAACATTTTAAGGTTATTCAATCCAATTAAAAGTAACCATTAATCAACCCTAACTATATACATAATTCCCTAATCATAAAGAACAATTTAAAGCACACAATTACCGACATCAAAGACCCCAAAATAACCTATAGGTATGCTTCCTATGTTATGATTAAGAACAAGAACTTTCATGCATGTACATGCTTCAAACAATACAAAGCAATACCACAATCCATCATACCACAATCAAGCAAAATAAGGTCTTATTACAAATCATTAACCAAAGCAAAACACACTCTTATATGGGGTAGATTTACACTTTGCCAAGCATTTTTTTATTTTCCAAATCATACCAAAAATGTGAAGTCTTTTCCCCTTGGTTTCCTTGCTCCAAAAGTAGCCTCGAATGTCTCTATTTTTCTACAAAGATGAAAAGAGAGTTTAAGCATGACATGCTTAGTGAGGAAGCTCTAAACAAGATCATCATGCAATAATTATGAATAATTTTAAAAGTCATGTTTGCTTACTTCATGCTTAATTGAAATATGTACAACCAAGTCAAGTTCATCAACATAATCAAATCATTTCATATATTGTATACATTGATATCAAATCGTTACATGTATGCATATTGGCTTTCAAGTGATCATTTATTGTGAACAATTAGCTCACCGAATACACGGATCCCTTTTTCCATAATTAGAGACGCTTGGTCTCAACATGCATCGGTCAAACACATAGTCACCCTTGTATACATTTTACCCCCACTATGCACGGTCGGACACATAGTCACCCTTGTTTACGTATGGGTCAACTATATGAATGGTCGGACACAAAGTTACCCTTGTTTAGATATAGGCAAGCTCTACACGCACGGTCGGGCACAAAGTCACCCTTGTTTACGTATAGGAATCATCATTAATTTCATTATTTTTATAGTGTACTCAATCCTAAAGACATGTCATTTGTATTCGAATCGAAAGTTAGAAGCACTAAGTCAATACCATTTTCAATCATGCATGTTAACTTGCTGCTCATAATGCATTCATAATATGTCCATCATGTGAACCAAAATTATGCTCAACGGCTTAATCGATCGATTATAAGGCAATAACAACATAATGTTCCAATTCAATTTCATGCTTCTATAAGCCATGGATGCCTTTCCAAACCATGTATTTTTCAGCAATTAACACATGCATGCAACAAATAAATCATTGCTCATAAATGCCATTTTCGTAATAGCCGAAACTTAACGTAATGCATCAACATCGTCATTTAAATCACTTAATATTGAACCATGGAAAGTTTTCACACTATTCTATAGTCCCAAAACAAAATAGAACAGAACCAATGCGATTCACTTGAAACTCAAAATCACTCACCGACAAGCGAAACGAGCCCTCACTAACACTCTAATGGCAACGCCAATGCACCAGTCACTTATGCAGCTTCTTGAACTTTCTCAATAACATTAAAAATAGAGCATATTCACATCATAACATGGTCAAAACAGTAGCCACATTGGAACTCTACAAAACTACCGAAAACCTAGCCAAAAAGACCGAAAACTAAGCCGAAACGCATTCGAAACTTCATCAGCCC
This sequence comes from Abelmoschus esculentus, assembly GCA_035048815.1. Taxonomy (NCBI): domain Eukaryota; kingdom Viridiplantae; phylum Streptophyta; class Magnoliopsida; order Malvales; family Malvaceae; genus Abelmoschus; species Abelmoschus esculentus. Next base: position 11,535,398 of record JAUCBN010000016.1, on the reverse strand, counting down.
ATAACCTAATAAATCTAACATCTAATCCACCTCAATTATGATCTAAAATAACCTCCAAAACATCTTTATACTTCCAGAAAAAGAAGAGCACCTAAAATAGAACCTAAAACAACCGAAAACTACCTTAAAACTCCACCGATTACATTATTTCGGGATTAATTTGATATTAAATCATTTCAAGACTCAATCAATCATTTAAATAACATAATATCATAATTAATTCATCTTAGCATCAGCATTAATTGAGATCTAAAAAGATTTCACAAAAACCACTACTAAAGTCATAAATCTTGCATTAAAAACATTAAATTAAATCTTAATTGTTGATTAGCAAGTCAATACTTAGCAACTTCAATAAACAATCATAAAAAAAGATGAGAAATCAGAATTTTACCGTTGAGATTAACTCCACCAAAAGATGAAAAGTCCTCTCTTGATTTCCTCGAAAATGAATGTTGATTTTGCAAAATTGATGAGTAGGTTTTGTAGAGAATGAAAGGATGAGTAAAATGAAACAAATCTTGTTGAAAATGATGAAGAAATCAACAAGTAATTGAAGAAATTTGGAGAAGAAGATGAAGAGAAATTGGAGAGAAAATGTGAGAAAATGAGAAGTTACAAAAGAAAATGAAATTATCATCTAAATTAAAATTATTTTAAAAACAAATTTGGTGAATAATCTTTAATTAAAAATAAATTGGATTAATGGCCCTCTATGAATTCTAAGTATGGCTTACTTTTCAATTTAGTCACTAAAAATCCCAATTTTCAAAAATTACTAATTAAACATCACTAACTTTTCCAAAATTCACAATTTAGCCACTAGTACAAAATTAAGCTTAATAAAAATCAAATTAAAGCTCAAATAATATTCCTTTAATTTTAAAACATAATTTTAATATTTTTAAAATCTCTTCACAAAAAAATATTACTTATCTGATTAAAATATTATTATTATTTTAAATTTTCCCTGAATAACAAACCGAAGAATCTGACTCGACCCGAATCGAATCCCCCCAAGTCAACACTCAAACTACTAACCCTAAAACCGGGATGTTACATTTGAAGAGGAAGAGATATTGAGTAAAATAAGATAAATATTAATGAAAATGGTGAAGAATTCAACAAGTAATTTGAGAAATCATGGCGAGAAAATAAAGAGAAAATTTAGGAGAAAAGATGAGAAAGTAAAGAGAAAATTTTAATGAATAGGAAAAATGGAATTAACCACCAATTAAAACTAATTTTGGTGAATAATCTCTATTAAAAACAATTTGGGTTAATGGCCCTCTAAGGATTCTAAGCTTTGATTCACTTTCTAATTTAGTCACTAAAAAATTCCAATTTTTCCAAAAATTTCAATTTTACCCCTAAACTTTCCAAAATTTACAATTTAGTCAATAATATGATAATTAAGTTTAATTAAATCAAATTAAAACTCAATTATTATTTCACTAACTTTAAAACACCTTTTTAACATTTTTAAAACTTTTCTACATATTTATTATTTATCCAATTAAAATATTATTACTTTAATTTACCCAAAATTAGTGAACCGGAAAATTTTGATTCGATCTGAATCAAACCTCCCTAATCCATACTCTAACTTCTAGCCCCTAAACCGGGATGTTATAACTCTCCCCCTCTTAAAAACTTTCGTCCTCGAAATTTACTTAAAGCAAATAAGTGAGGAAACTGCTCCCTCATACTTTCTCTTATCTCCCAAATCGCTTCTTCAACACCTCGGTGTCTCCAAAGCACCTTCACTAAATCTATGGTCTTCCCCCGAAGAACCTTTATATCTACTTTTAAGATCCTCACTAGTTCTTCTTCATAAGTCATATTTGCTCTTAACTCTGTAACATCCCGATTTTGGGGTTATTAGTTTTGGTATTAGTTAGGAGAATTCGATTTGGGTCGAATCGGGTTCTTCGGTTCGTTATTCCGGGGAAATATAAAATAAAAATATTTTTAATTAGAAAAGTAATAATTTTGGAATACAGTTTAAAAATATTAAAAAGATGTTTCCAAAATTAAAAGAATATAATTTGAACTTTAAATTGATTTTTAATTGTGCTTAATTATGCATTAGTGACCAATTTGTAATTTTTGGAAAATAATGGAGGATTTAATTTGTAATTTTCGGAAATTGTTATTTTTAGTGACTAAATTAGAAAGCAAGCTATACTTAGAATCCTTAGAGGGCCATAAACTCAATTTAATTTTTAAATAATGATTTATTCACCAAAATGATTTTTTATTAGTTTATTAAAAGATGATAATCATTTCTCACTTAACCACTTATTTTCTCTCATTTTCTCTCTATTTTTCTTCATCTATTTTATTCAATTCCTTACTGATTTTCCATCTTTTTCAACAAGAATTACTTTATTTTAATCATCTCTCCATTCTTTACAAAACCTAATCATCAATTTTATTAAATCAACACCAATTTGCAAGGAACCAAGAAGAGAAAATTTCATCTTTTTGGTGGATAGATAGCAAAGTTAATTTGCTGGATTTTAACTCTTTTTCTAAGGTCCTTTATTGAAATTCCCAAGTATTAGCTTGCTAATCTTTGAATAAAACTTAATTTTATGTTTTTAATGCAGATCTAATGATTTTATGAATGTTTTTGTGAAATCTTTTTAGATCTCATTCAATGCTTTAATTATATGGATTTAATTATGTTATTATTTAAATCAAATGGTTAATTGAGTCTTCAATTAGTGGCACATTAATTTAATCCCGGAATAATGCAATCGGTGTTGTTTTAAGGTGATTTTCGGTTGTTTTAGGGGCTGTTTTAGGTGTTCTAATATTTCTGGAGTTATAAGGATGGTTTAGATGTGTTTTTGGTTCATAATTGAAGTGGATTAGATGTTAGATTCATTAGGTTTTGGGCTGATGTTGTTCGGATGCGTTTCGGCTTAGTTTTCGGTCTTTTTGGCTAAGTTTTCGGTGGTTTTGTGGAGGTTTAATGTGGCTGTCGTTTTGAGCATGTTATGATGTGAATATGCTCTGTTTTTAATGATGTAGAGGTAGTGCAAGAAGGTGCATAAGTGTCTGGTGCATTGGCGTTGCCATCGGAGCATCGACGAAGGCTGGTTTTGCTTGTCGGTGAGTGTTTTTCGGACTTAAAGCGAATCACATTGGTACAGTTTTGTTTTGGGGTCTATGGAAGAGTGTGAAAACTTTTCATAGTTCAAGAGTAAGTGAAGTAAATGTTTTTGATATATTAACATGAGCCTCGGCTACTTTCGGTAAAGACATTGATGTTGGTAATGCAATGAGATTTTTGGAAATGCATAAACATGATTTTGAATTTGTACATGCATGAGATAATTGCTGAAAATACATGGTTTAAAAATACATATATTGTTAAGAAAAACATAGAAAATGAATTTGGAAGATATGTGGTTATTTGCCCTCAAATTAAAGGTGCCAATGGGCATGACTTTCGGTTCATTTGTTGAGCACATTATGGATTCATTATGAGCTGAAAATGAATTGGAATATTACGTGGTTATTTTCCTTGAAATTGATGGTGCCATTGGGCATAACATTTGGTTCATTTGTGAACATATTATGCATGCATTATGAGCAGCAAATTATCATGCACATTTGAATATGATATTGACTTAGTGATACTAACTTTAGATTCGAATACGAATGACATGTCATTAGGATTGTCTTAAGTGCACTATAAACATTATTGAGAATAACGAATATTGCCTACACGTAAAAAGGGCGACTTTGTATCCAATCGTGCGTGGTAGAGCCGCCTACACGTAACAAGGGTGACTATGTGTCCAATCGTGCGTGGTTGTGCTATAATGGTGACTTCGTGTCATGTCAATGATGACTTCATGTCATGTTAATGGTGACTTCGTGTCATGTCAATGGTGACTTCGTGTCATGTCAATGGTGACTTCATGTCATTTCAATGGTGACTTCGTGTCATGTCAATGGTGACTTTGTGTCATGATGAGACTAATGGTCTCTAACAATGAATCCGTGTATTCGGTGAACTTAAGGTTCATAATAAGAGATCACTAGAAGCCAATATGCATACATGGACTAAAAGAGAACATTGTGCATCATTCATGAAATATATTGATAATGTTGAACATACTCAAGAAAGTGATTTGATATTATAGACATGAACGTGGAATGTTAAGCATGCATGTTTTTAATGATGCATTGCAAACTATGGTTTCATTATGGTTTTAAATAGATGCATTGATGATCTTGTGTAGAGCTTCCTCATTAAACATTTTTGCTTAAGCTCTCTTTTCATCCGTGCAGGAAAAATAGGCACTCGAGACTACATTCGGAGCAAGGAAACCAAGGGGAAAGGTTACTTCAAATTCGGTATGTTTTGAAAAATAAGTTGGGGGCTTGGCAATGTGTAAACCCAACCTATGTAGGGAGTGTGAACTTTGACTTTGCTTTATGTTTAAATAAGACCTATGTTGCATGATTGTTAATTGATGAACTATGGTATTGTTTGGATTATTAAAGCATGTACTTGCATGATCGCTATGATTTTAATCATGTTCTAGGTAGTATGCCTATAGTTTGCTCGATGATCTTGACATTGATAATCGTGTGTTATATGTTGCTATTTATGCTTAGGATTATTGGATATAGTTAATAGTGCTTAACGGTTGTATTTGAGCCGATGATGTTCACTTAGTGTGATGGAATTTTTAGGTTCCAGACCTAAAGTTTCGAAACCTTATGGAAGGTTTCGAAACCTTTGCCAAACAGTTTCGAAACCTTGCGGACAGTTTCGAAACCTTGCGGACAATTTCGATTCTGAAAAGTTTTGAAACCTTTAGGGAAGTTTCAAAAACTTTTACATATAGTTTCAAAACCTTTATGAAAGGTTTCGAAATCTTTGGCTGCTAAAAATTGATAGTTGCTGGAAATTACATTTTAGTCCCGAATATCTTTCTTTGTTCAATTGGGGTATCTAAAGATGTTATTTTGATCTGAAATTTCATATGGATGCATAAAGTTGATTTAATTTCAAGATGTATAACTTAATTTGGACAAAGTCTTTGTAATTTAAAAGATTTACATTTTGGTCCCTAAATTAGAGAAACATGCAATTGATGATGTTAGAATGATCCGTTTGACTTGAAATTTACTGTGAAGGATACTCGTATGTTTAATTGAACTTTGATGAAAAGAATTTTTACTTTGTTATTAGAATTTAAAAGTTTTACGTTTTAGTCCTTAATTTACTTAAGTGTTTAATCGGATGTTTGTTTATGATCGGATTGTTTCCGTTAATGCCTTGATGAGACCTTGACATGTAGTAATACAATTATGCATCTAGAAGAAAAATATAACGGTTTTAGTGTTGTTTATCGAATCGAACCTTCACGAGTTTGGTTTGATATTCCCCGTGTAACCCATTAGTGCCGGTTCTATCTAGGCCGGGCTAAGGGGGTTATATTTTGTGGAATCAGAGCCAGGTTTGTAAAATGTGTAGTTGGTTGGTTAAAGCATGTGTAGGATTGCTAAGTTGTGTGTTTAAATATGCGATTGATCATGATATATATGATTGAGCATGATATGTTGTTGGTGTATGAAAATCTATTCATGATGATTGTACTTTGAGTAATGATGGTTAAACTGGGGTTATCAGTTACACATTGCCAATGCCAACATATTTTCAGATGCTCTCAGTTTTCCCTTGGATCTTTACTGAATGTAAGTTTATTTTGTTTTAATATTATATTTTAAACTACATGTTTAAAGTTTTTGGATGCTTATGAGACGTAAGTCACGAGCTAGTGTTATTATGAACATTGATAGTCAAGATTGAGGATGAAATGACTCCTAGGGAAGAGTAATTTCTTCCTCTTTAGAGAGTGTGCCTCCGATTATGCAGGAAGGCTAGTTTAGGGTATTGAACCGTTCTTTCGGGTGTGTTTTAGTCTGCTGAAGCTGTTACAGTTGTTGCTAATCTGACTTGAGAGTAGTTAACAAGATAATAGTTGAAATTGTTGGAATTGAGGATGTTATTTGCGAGTGTGAACAATAAACATGCTTAGAGTAAGACCATATATATGTATATATCTATAGATAATGTAGGACATAGATGCATTCTTGAGCATGACATTAGAAATTGCATTTAGATACACATGCACTTGCATAGGCATTTATGAGGGTATACAAGAAATCAGGCATACATTTGTTCACACTTGCGAGTAGCTCCTTGAGGGTGTAAGTGGAGTGTGGTTGGTTCTTTTAGAGTGAAGGTGTGGAAAAAAATAGGTTGAAAGGACTTTCTTGTGGTGTTGAGATGAATGTGTAGTGGGCAAGCTACCCTTTTTGTTAGGGAATAATCTTGGATGAAGATTGAGTGATTAGTCTCAGAGTTGTGAGTGTTTGAAAAAAAGGTAAATACCCTGAGTTATGGTTAGTTTGAGTTGGTCATTACTAAAGGTAAGACTGAGTTTTACGGATTCTTTCTAGTTAGGATTTGGAGGTTGTAACAAGGTTGCAGCATGTTTTGTAGAGTAAGGCGGGTTGGTGTTTTTCTAAGTGATGTGAAATTATTTTATGGAAATTACATGGAATTCTTTTGTAGTGTGGTTAGTGTACGGTTAGATCGAGAGTTGTGACCGATCTGATATGGTCAGGATGGAAGTAAAATATGAGATATATATCGGTATGGAAGTTGTGAAATCGGGGGTTTGAATCATAGATTGTTGTGACCGTGAGAGGTTTGTTTGTAATATAAAGGAGGAAAGTGTACATGTTGGGTTTACAACATGTTAAGTTGGATATACCTCGGGTAAAGATAGTTTTTGATGGTATTTGAAGTGGTGTATTGAGGACCGCTGGACAATTTATGGTTTGTATCGATTGTTCAGTCTCGTGGGTTTATTTTTATCGAAAAGTGTTGTGAGGTTTTGTGTTCGGTGGGTTCGTGTTTGTGGATGTTACATCAATATGGTTACTGCTTTGGTAAGATTATAAAATAAGAGATGTTGGAGCTAGTGGAAGAAATAGTTCTACAAGTTTGGATTTTGTTGTGGAATAGTTAAGGTAAGAGTTTGTTTGTCGATGAGTTGATAATGGGAAGGAGTTTTGGGTTAAGTGTCAAGGCAATTAATGATGTGTAGATTTTAAAGTTGAACCATGGTATTGAGTTGGTTATGGTGGCTAAACCATAAGTTGGAGGTATTATCGTGGAGATGAGTACGATGTTGGGTTTGACACAAAGTTGGTAAGTTTCTTGTATGGTATGTTTTGTAGAATGTTAGCAATCGGGGATGACTTGGCTTACATAAGGATGCTTGCAATGGGAGTTTGTTATGTGGAGTAATCCAGAGTTGTTGTGGAGTTACGAGGGAAGATATTCGGTTAACCTATAGGGAGACCTAGTAAAATGGTGGAGCTATGAGCGAGACTCTACCTTGGTAAAGTTGATCGGGGACAAGTCGTGGCAAGGTGTTTGTTGAGGGTCTAGTTAAGGATATGCTTGGCAAGGTTTAGTTTTGTGTTGAGAATCTTTTTGTGTTATGTGAACCGCACGGTTGTTTCAAAAAGTGTCGAGATGGAATGGTATCTTGATCGGGGCTTATGGTAATCTTTTTCCGTGTGGTTGGTGGTAAATGTTGTGGTAGAAGGTGGGGAAACATGTGTTTTTTACTAAGCTTGTTTGGATTATGTTTGAATCATGTGTAGATGTTTATCTTGCTGATAAGGTAAGAGTGAGTATCAATTTTCTTTGGGTTATTAGTAGTAAAGGTGCCAAAGTTGAAGTCGGAAAGAATTATCATAAGTTTGGTAGTAAGTTCTATGGATGGTATAGAGTTGTCTTATGAGGGTTGTTGGATCAATCGTTTGTTTGAGTATGGTTTTCTTGGGTTTCTAAGTTCCATTGGAAAGGTGTGTGAGTGGTGTATCTATAATATGTTAAGATTTGAAAGTTTTTAATACCGACATAGGTTGCAGTTTGGATGTTGGGTTTTATCATTCATAAGTAAATGGATGATGTATTGTGATGTTGTGATATGGTTAATATGACTCATAATGAAGTTGTTGGTGGTGATGGAGTTGCGAGAGATAGTGTTGACGGTTTTGTGCAAAGTTAGTTTGAAGGTTGTTGGTGGAGCATCATTCTGTGGGTGGAGATTGGTTAAAGGCTTAGTTGGTTACCTAGTATGTGGGAGGATGTCGGAAATCAGGTTAGTTCAATGGTGGTGGTATGAAAACCGTTGCGGTTATCAAGATTTGGTTATCAATCTTAGGTAAGAGAAATGGGGTTTCCTTTTAAGTTATGTTTTCTATAAAGGTTAAGATTGTGTGGTGGGTTGTGCATTGTTGCTTTGGTGTGAGGAAAGAATCTGTTGGTTGTCCGAAGAGGGTAAGTGTGGGTTGTCTGTTGCATACCATCCGGGGAAAGCTAATGTGATGGCTGAATCTTTGAGCCGTAAGACGACAATTGAGTTAAGGGTAATGTTTACTAAGTTGAGTATTTTAAAGGAAGGTGGTTGAGTGGTAGAGTTGTAAGTAAAACCTATCTTGGTTGAGATGATAAGGTGAAACAGTTAGAGGATGAGACGTTGGTACCTTTTGTGGAGGATATTGTTGAGGGTAGACCAACCGAGTATCATTTTGACGATGATGGGATGTTGTGGTTTAGGGGTCAGATTGTGGTGCCAGATGATGTTGAGTTGAGGTAAGCTATTTTGGCAGAAGCACATACTAGTCCGTTTGCTATGCATCCGAGTAGAGTGAAGATGTATAGGGATCATAAAAGTGTGTACTTTTGGATTGGTTTAAAGAAAGATGTGATGGAGTCCAAGAAGGATTTTATATGGGTTATTGTTGATAGATTTTCAAAGTATGCACATTTTCTTGTCATGCATACGACATTTTCTATGGATAAGTTGATAGAGTTATATGTTTTTTGAGGTGGTGAAGTTGTATAGTGTGCCTAAGTTGATCATATCGGATAGAGATCCGCGGTTTACATCTAAGTTCTGGAGGAGTTTGCAGGCTGCTTTGGGTACAAGGCTTACCTTTAGTATAGCTTATCATCTTCAGACAAATGGCCAGTTTGAATGTGTTATTCAGACATTGGAGGATATGTTGAGGTGTTGCATCATTGAGTTTCAAGGTTCTTGGGAGAAACAGTTGCCTTTGGTGGAGTTTGCATATAACAATAGCTTCAAGCGAGTATACATATGGCAACATTTGAGGCTTTATACGGGCGTAGGTGTTGTACACCTTTGTGTTGGAAAGAATTTGGGCAAAAGTATGTTTCTTTGCCTCAAGTTTTAAAGATACGGATGAGAGGTTAAGCTTATTTATGCTAAACTTAAGGAAGCTTCGGATAGGCAGAAGTTCTATGCCGATTTAAGGCACAGAGAGATAGAGTATACTGTTGGAGATAAAGTGTTTCTTAAGGTTCTCCGTGGAAGAAGGTGTTAAGGTTTGAACATAGGGGTAAGTTGAGTCCTCGTTTTATTGGACCATATGAGGTGTTAGAGTGAATTGGTCCTGTTGTTTATCGGTTGAGGTTGCCGGTAGAGTTGAGTTGGATGAATTATGTTTTTAATGTATCGATGCTTCGTAAGTATAGTTCAGATCCTTCTCATGTTGTTCTAGTTGAGGAGTTTGAGTTAAGAGCGGATATGAGTTATGAGGAGGAACCAATAAGGATTTTGGATATGGATACAAAAGTTCTTCGAGGAAGGATCATAGATTTGGTTAAAGTGCTTTGGAAACACCGAGGTATCGAAGAGGCAACTTGGGAGACAAGGAAAAAGTATGGAGGAGCAGTTCCTCACTTGTTTGCTTCAGGTGAGAATTTCGAGGACGAAATTTTCTTAAGAGGGGGAGAGTTGTAACATCCCGATTTTGGGGTTAGTAGTTTGGGTATTAGTTAGGAGAATTCGATTCGGGTCGAATTGGGTTCTTCGGTTCGTTATTCCAAGGAAATATAAAATAAAAATATTTTTAATTAGAAAAGTAATAATTTTGGAATACGGTTTAAAAATATTAAAAAGATGTTTCCAAAATTAAAAGAATATAATTTGAACTTTAAATTGATTTTTAATTGTGCTTAATTATGCATTAGTGACTAATTTGTAATTTTTGGAAAACAATGGAGGATTTAATTTGTAATTTTCGGAAATTGTTATTTTTAGTGACTAAATTGGAAAGCAAGCTATACTTAGAATCCTTAGAGGGCCATAAACCCAATTTAATTTTTAAATAATGATTTATTCACCAAAATGATTTTTTATTAGTTTATTAAAAGATGATAATCATTTTCTCACTTAAGCACTTATTTTCTCTCATCTTTTTCTCTCATTTTCTCTCCATTTTTCTTCATCTATTTTCTTCAATTCCTTGCTGATTTTTCACCTTTTTCAATAAGAATTACTTCATTTTAATCCTCTCTTCATTCTTTACAAAACCTAATCATCAATTTTACTAAATCAACACCAATTTGCAAGGAATCAAGAAGAGAAAATTTCATCTTTTTGGTTGATAGATCTCAAAGGTAATTTACTGGATTTTAACTCTTTTTCTAAGGTTCTTTATTGAAATTCCCAAGTATTAGCTTGCTAATCTTTGAATAAAACTTAATTTTATGTTTTTAATGCTAGATCTAATGATTTTGTGAATGTTTTTGTGAAATCTTTTTAGATCTCATTCAATGTTGTAATTAGATAGATTTAATTATATTATTATGTTAATTAAATGATTAATTGAATCTTCAAATAATGGCATATTAATTTAATCCCGGAATAATGCAATCGGTGTTGTTTTAAGGTGATTTTCGGTTATTTTAGGGGCTGTTTTAGGTGTTCTAATGTTTCTGGAGGTATAAGGATGGTTTAGATGTGTTTTTGGTTCATAATTGAAGTGAATTAGATGTTAGATTCATTAGTTTTTGGGCTGATGTTGTTCGGATGTGTTTCGACTTAATTTTCGGTCTTTTCGGCTAAGTTTTCGGTGGTTTTGTGGAGGTTTGATGTGGCTGTTGGTTTGAGCATGTTATGGTATGAATATGCTCTGTTTTTAATGATGTAGAGGTAGTGCAAGAAGGTGCATAAGTGGCTGGTGCATTGACGTTGCCATCGGAGCATCGGCGAAGGCTTGTTTTGCTTGTCGGTGAGTGTTTTTCGGGCTTAAAGCGAATCGCATTGGTACGGTTTTGTTTTAGGGACTATGCAAGAGTGTGAAAACTTTTCATAGTTCAAGAGTAAGTGAAGTAAATGTTTTTGATATATTAACATGAGCTTCGGCTACATTCGGTAAAGACATTGATGTTGGTAATGCAATGAGATTTTTAGAAATGCATAAACATGATTTTGAATTTGTGCATGCATGAGATAATTGCTGAAAATGCATGGTTTAAAAAGACATATATTGTTAAGGAAAACATGGAAAATGAATTTAGAATATATGTGATTATTTACCCTCAAATTAAAGGTGCCAATGGAATGACTTTCGGTTCATTTGTTGAGCACATTATGGATGCATTATGAGCTGAAAATGAATTGAAATATTACGTGGTTATTTTCCTTGAAATTGATGGTTCCATTGGGCATGGCATTTGGTTCATTTGTGAACATATTATGCATGCATTATGACCAGCAAATTATCATGCACATTTAAATATGATATTGGCTTAGTGATACTAACTTTAGATTCGAATACGAATGACATGTCATTAGGATTGTCTTAAGTGCACTATAAATATTATTGAGAATAAAGAATATTTCCTACACGTAACAAGTATGACTTTGTGTGCAATCGTGTGTGGTAGAGCCGCCTACATGTAACAAGGGTGACTATGTGTCCAATCGTGCGTGGTAGTGCTATAATGGTAACTTCGTGTCATGTTAATGGTGACTTCGTGTCATGTCAATGGTGACTTCATGTCATGTCAACGGTGACTTTTTGTCATGACGAGACTAATGGTCTCTAACAACGGATCTGTTTATTCGATGAACTTAAGGTTCATAATAAGTGATCACTAGAAGTCAATATGCATACATTGACTAAAAGAGAACATTGTGCATCATTCATGAAATGTATTGATAATGTTGAACATACTCAAGAAAGTGATTTGATATTATAGACATGAACGTGGAATGTTAAGCATGCTTGTTTTTAATGATGTATTGTAAACTATGATTTCATTATGGTTTTAAATAGATGCATTGATGATCTTGTGTAGAGCTTCCTCATTAAGTATATTTGCTTAAGCTTTCTTTTCATCCTTGGAGGAAAAAAAGACACTCGGGACTACATTCGGAGCAATGAAACCAAGGGGAAAGGTTACGTCAAATTCGGTATGTTTTGAAAAATAAGTTGGGGGATTGGCAATGTGTAAACCCAACCTATGTGGGGAGTGTGAACTTTGACTTTGCTTTATGTTGAAATAAGACCTATGTTGCATGATTGTTAATTGATGGACTATGGTATTGTTTGGATTGTTGAAGCACATACTTGCATGATCATTATGATTTTAATCATGTTCTAGGTAGTATGCCTATAGTTTGCTCGATGATCTTGACGTTGATAATCATGTGTTATATGTTGCTATGCTATTTGTGCTTAGGATTGTTGCATATAGTTAATAGTGATTGACGGTTGTATTTCAGCCGATGATGTTCACTTAGTGTGATGGAACTTTTAGGTTCTAGACCTAAAGTTTCGAAACCTTCCTTAAGGTTTCGAAACTTTTGCCAAATAGTTTTGAAACCTTTAGGAAGGTTTCGAAACCTTACGGGCAATTTCGATTCTGAAAAGTTACTAGACGCAAAAAGTTTCGAAACCATCAGGGAAGTTTCGAAAACTTTTACATAAAGTTTCGAAACCTTTGGCTGCTAGAAATTGATAGTTGCTGGAAATTACATTTTAGTCGTCAATATCTTTCTTTGTTCAATTGGGGTATCTAAAGATGTTATTTTGAGCTGAAATTTCACAAGGATGCATAAAGTTGATTTAATTTCAATATTTATAACTTAATTTGGACAAAGTCCTTGTAATTTGAAAGATTTACATTTTGGTCCCTAAATTAAAGAAACTTGCAATTGATGATGTTAGAATGATCCGTTTGACTTGAAATTTACTGTGAAGGATACTCGTATGTTTAATTGAACTTTGATGAAAATAATTTTTACTTTGTTATTAGAATTTAAAAGTTTTACGTTTTAGTCCTTAATTTACTTAAGTGTTTAATCGGATGTTTGTTTATGATCGGATTGTTTCCGTTAATGTCTTGTATGAGACCTTGACATGTAGGAGTACAATTATGCATCTAGAAGAAAAAAATATAATGGTTTTAGGGTTGTTTATCGAATCGAACCTTCGCGGGTTTGGTTTGATATTCCCCGTGTAACCCATTAGTATCGGTTCCTTTTAGGTCGGGCTAAGGGGGTTACAAAGTCAATCTCCTCAACTGGAACAACATGCGAAGGATCTAACATGTACTTATGAAGCACCGACACATAAAAAACATCATGCATCCTAACCAACTCCTCTAACAACCTCAACCGATAAGCAACAGGGCCAACACGCTCTAACACCTTGTACGGTCCAATGAAACGAGGACTAAACTTACCCTTACGTCCAAACCTCATCACGTTCTTCCACGGTGAAGCCGTCAAAAACACTTTATCCCCGACATCATACTCTACTTCTCTACGCTTCAAGTCAGCATAAGACTTCTACCTATCCGAAGCCTCCTTAAGCTTAGCACATATAAGATTAATCTTCTCATCGGTGTCTTTCAACACTTGCGGTAAAGAGATATACTTCTGTCCAACCTCCTTCCAACACAAAGGTGTACGACACCTACGTCCATATAAAGCTTCAAACGATGTCATCTGTATACTTGCCTGAAAACTATTACTATAAGCAAACTCCACCTGAATAACATGTTCAGACTATAACATCCCGAAAATGGGTTTAGATGTTATCAAAGCCAATTAGCCTAAATTTAGGAATTTATTTTTATAAATGTTTTTCAAAGGAAATAAAATATGGAAAAATACTCTAAAAAATTCTTATTTGGACTCTTTTTGAATTTTGTAAGCTCAATTTTGTAAAATTACACTATGAACCTTGACATTTTGGAAAGTAGTGACTATTTTGTAAAAATAACTATTTTAGTGACTAAAGTGTAATTGGGTCAAAACTTAAAATTTTTAAGGGGCTATTTATACAATCTTTCTCATCAGATCTAACCATCCAAAAATCTCTTTATAAACTTCTTTTAATTACCATAAAGATTTAATTGAGATTTATTTCCTATTTTTCACCAAAAATCACCATTTCACATAACTTATCATTTTCTCTAAACTTCTCCAAATTTTCGTGTTTTCCAATCAGAATTCTCTTTAATTTTATCAAGGTAAATCACATCTTTTTGATTCAATTTCATTCATATTATTTTCTCCTTATTTCTATTCAATTTCCTTACATTTTCCAACTTGTTTTTCATGGGTTTTTTTAATTAGAAGGAGGTTGGATCTTGTTTGGAGGTAAGAAACCATTCAAACCTCTAAACTTTGAGTTCTTTATTGAAATTATCAAGTTTTTGATCCATTGCATTAAGTTCTTGAATTGTTTTATGTTTTTAATTGATGATTTTCGGTTTTTACCGGTTAATTTTGATTGAATTAATGCAATCCCGTAATAAGGCGATACCTGATGGTTTTCAATGGTTAAATCAATGAATTTTGATGTGCTTAAAATGGAATTACTGGTTCTTGGATGGGTAAACCCGGATCTTAGGTTTTAGTGATGTTAATTGGCTTAGATCTTCGGTTTATGATTTGTTTAGGTGGTTGAATGTTTGATGTTTGTTTAGGGTGATCATATCATGGTTCTTGATTGTGTTTTGTTGTTGAGAGGTTTTGGTTTTCGTTGGCTAAGGACTGGAGGTCATTCGGATGAGTTTCAGATGAGTTTTTGATTTTCTTAAGTGTAATTTTTTGGGCTATTTGTTTGGGAAGTGTTGGAGGTTGATTGAATGAATTAATATGCATTAATACCTCTGTTTTGATATGTTAAAAACATGGCAAGTTGTTGAGCTAAGTGTTGAAGGTGTTTTGGAAAAGACGAGAATATCGGTTGTCTTCGGCAAGCTAGTTTCAGACAAATAGTGAGTGAGCTACCGTATCGGCAAGGTTTTACTTGTTTTATCAAAGGTTTGGGGGTGTAGGTATGGTGTGAAAAAACTACCCACACTCGGAAGTAAGTTAAATGGTTTCGCTCTCTTTATGGTTTCCATATCGTTCCATAATTGCCATATTTTAGACATGCTCTTAATGTAGTTTTTACATATGTGATTTATGCAAGAGAAATGATAAGTGCTTCGGCCAAAGGATGTTCTAATTATTATCCATTGATATCAGATATGTTTTGACAATTTAATACTTCATGAGTTTTATCAATTTCTATACTTTGATAACATATGCAATGATTGGTAATGTTGCATTGGTTTTATGAGAGATGCATATGAAGAAATGGTTTCCAATGCATGAATTGAATTTGGAAATGATGCATGCATGTGTTAGTTGTTGTATATATATGGTTAATGATGGTTTCCATGACTTTTAAATCATGAGAATGATTTGGATTAAGTATGGTTATTTCCCTCTTTCCCGAATAAAGCTGTTGAGCATGATTTGGGTTCACTTTGATGAACATATCTTAAGTGCATTATAAAACAGCAAGCTACCATGCATAATGAGAATGATATTGGCTTAGTGACACTATTTAAGACCACGAATACAAATGACATATCATTAGGATTAAGTGTACTATAAAGATTATGAGAATAATGATGTTCCCTACACGTAAACAACGGTGACTTTTTATCCGACCGTGTGTGTAGAGCTTGTCTATATGTAAACAAGGGTGACTTTGTGTCTGCCCGTGCATATAGTTGACCCATACGTAGAAAAGGGTGACTTTGTGTTCGCCCGTGCATATAGTTGACCCATACATAAACAAGGGTGAATTTGTATCCGACCGTGCGTAGTGGGGGTAACATGTATACAAGGGTGACATCGTGTCTAACCGATGCATGTTGAGAACAAGTATCTCTAGATAAGGAATAAGGAATCCGTGTATTCGATGCTTATATGGTTTGAATAATATTAGTCACTTAGTTGCCAATATGCATGAATAATGATTGAGACTTTTGTATATTGTAAAGCATGATATTGTGGAACATGTTGATTTAGAGATGCATATGCATTTAAAAGCCTATATGTTTTTGTTGGTACCGTCGGCACACCCCATGGCGTAACGGAACAAAATTACGACGATCTTTCCAGTGATCCATGTACGTTTAATCTAGAATCAAGAGGAAGAGTTACGATAACTTATATTGGGTTTCTTGATAAACAGCAAAAACAACAACTTGATTTGCGGTAATTACGATCGTTCGACAATACGAATCTTTAGTCTCCACGAATATCGTCTCGTCCTCTACTCAGTTCACCCGATTAAGAGAGCAAATCTTGAAAAACTGTTTTTCGTGATTCTAGGGTTTGAAATTCGGAATTCTCTATATTGGCTGCTAGACCAAAAGATCCTTTATATAGGTGTAACCCTATGTATAAGTGTTTGATTCCGAGTTTGTTTAGGAAATAATTAATATTATTATTTCCTTAATTTTCGGAATCTATATTTAATTCGAATTTAAAAAGGTATATAATTACTTTAATTATATCCTTTATATTTAAAATTCGGGATTAAATATAATCTACTTATACATATATATTTTTGCTCATTTTCAACCATTGGGTGTGACCCTGTAGGCTCATTGTAACGTTAGTTATAATATTAGAACAATTTTAATATTACAAACAATGAGTGACATCTAGCAATATATCATTTTCATCTAAGTTACAAGAGATAATGATTCGATGTATCATGTCCGTGACCAACTCTTTTAATGTATTATATCCTTTTGTCCTTTTATATCTTTAATAGACACAAGTCTTGGAATAGTCACACTTGTATAGCCTATTTTAATGTTTCTTGGTATCTAGAGTGAACTACTTTTAATGAATAATTTGTGATATCTCATATCAACGTATTCAAGCATGGCTATGCATTTTTAGTCTCAATCAATCAAGTGGCCTTTGATATATTTTCCTATTATGTAGGAAGGACAAATCCTATCTTGATCATTCACATCTCACTACATACATTGTAATATGTCAAATGTCAGTTTTTATAGTGTAACTAATTACGAGATACGTTTAACTGCATCAAAACATAAAACAACATATATTGAGATAGTAATAATCTCAAGTCTAAGGATCATACATATAGTTGTCACTAGGAGCAATATCATGACCGTCACATAA
This sequence comes from Abelmoschus esculentus, assembly GCA_035048815.1. Lineage (NCBI taxonomy): Eukaryota > Viridiplantae > Streptophyta > Magnoliopsida > Malvales > Malvaceae > Abelmoschus > Abelmoschus esculentus. The sequence goes on along the minus strand of JAUCBN010000016.1, from coordinate 11,518,017 downwards.
TAATCCAAGATATATTCTCATAGTGGGTCAATCCAATATATTATTCTCTACTAATATATTCATGTATTAATTCTAACATCTCTATGTCAATGACAACTCATTGTTATCAATTAATCACATGTTAGTCTTAAGCATATTATTATTGTCCATACCCATAATAATACTTGACTAAGGATATTTTAATAATAATACATATATTATTATATGGACCTTATTGTTTCTCAGTTTATATTATGCATTGACACATATATCTGAAACAACAATGGCAATGCCTTTATTCAATAAAATTTATAAATAAAAGTAACCTTACAATCATCGTATGATTGTCTTTGGGCATACTCTAACAATCTCCCTCTAGCACTAAGACCAATCACTCACATATCAAATACCGAGTGACTTAGTGTGACGATCATGCTTCTGTTGCATCAGAGTCTTGTCAAGGGATCAACAATGTTATCATCCGTGTGTACTTTACATATCTCTACATCTCCTCAATCTATGATCTCTCGAATTAGATGGAAGCATCTAAGAATATGTTTGGATCGTTGATGAGATCTAGGTCCCTTTGCTTGTGCAATGGCTCCATTATTGTCACAACGGAGTTCTATAGCATCTGATATGCTTGGAACATGTAACCCCCTTATCCCAGCCTAGACGGAACCGACACTAATAGGTTATATGGGGAATATCAAACCAAACCCGCGAAGGTCCGATTCAATAAACAACCTTGAAAACCAATATATTTTTTCTAGATGCATAATTGTATTCCTACATGTCAAGGTCTCATACAAGGCATTAACGGAAACAATCCGATCGTAAACAAACATCCTATTAAACATTTAAGTAAATTAAGGACTAAAACGTAAAAATTTTAAATTCTAATAAAAAAGTAGAAATTCTTTTCATCAAAGTTCAATTAAACACACAAGTATCCTTCATGGTAAATTTTAAGTCAAACGGATCATTCTAACATCATCAATTGCATGTTTCTTTAAGTTAGGGACCAAAATGTAAATCTTTTAAATTATAAGGACATCATCCAAATTAAGTTATCCATCTTGAAATTAAATCAACTTTATGCATCCATATGAAATTTTAGCTCAAAATAGCATCTGTAGGTACCCTAATTGAACAAAGGAAGGTATTCGGGACTAAAGTATAATTTCCAACAACTATCAATTCCTGGTAGTCAAAGGTTTCGAAACCTTTCATAAAGGTTTCGAAACTTTATGTAAAAGGCTTCGAAACTTCCCTGAAGGTTTCGAAACTTTTCGCGTCTAGTAATTTTCCAGAATTTAAATTGCTCGCAAGGTTTCGAAACCTTCCTGAAGGTTTCGAAACTATTTGATAAAGGTTTCGAAACCTTGACTAAGGTTTCGAAACTTTGGGTCTGGAACCCAAAAGTTCCGTCATACTAAGTGAACACTAACGACTCAATACACAACCATTAATCACTACCACTATATGCACAAGTCCTAAGCATAATTAACAACATATAACACATGATTTTCAATGTCAAGAACATCAAGCAAACTATAGGCATGCTATCTAGAACATGATTAAAAACATAACGATCATGCAAGTACTTGCTTCAAAAATCCAAACATCACCATAGTTCATCAATTAACAATCAAGCAACATAGGTCTTATTTCAAAATAAACCAAAGTCAAGTTCACACTCCTCATATAGGTTGGGTTTACACATTGTCAAGCCCCAACTTATTTGTCAAAACATACCAAATTTGAAGTAACCTTTCCCCTTGGTTTCTTTGCTCCGAATGTAGTCTCGAGTGCCTTTATTTTTCTACAAGGATAAAAAGAGAGCTTAAGCAAATATGCATAGTGAAGAAGCTCTACACAAGATGATCAATGCTTCTATTTAAAACCATAATGAAACCATAGTTTGCAATGCATCATTAAAAATGTGCATGCTTAACATTCCACATTCATGTCTATAATATCAAATCACTTTCTTGAGTATGTTCAACATTATCAATACATTTCATGAATGATGCACAACGTTCTCTTTTAATCCATGTATGCATATTGGCTTCTAGTGATCACTTATTGTGATCCTTAAGTTCACCGAATACATGAATCCATTGTTAGAGACCATTAGTCTCGTCATGACACCAAGTCACCATTGACATGACACGAAGTCACCATTGACATGACACGAAGTCACCATTAACATGACACGAAGTCACCATTGACATGACACGAAGTCATCATTATAGCACTGTCACGCACGATTGGACACATAGTCACCCTTGTTACGTGTAGGCGGCTCTACCACGCACGATTGGACACAAAGTCGGCCTTGTTACATGTAGGCAATATTCTTTGTTCTCAATAATGTTTATAGTGCACTTAAGACAATCCTAATGACATGTCATTCGTATTCGAATCTAAAGTTAGTGTCACTAAGCCAATATCATAATCAAATGTGTATGATAATTTGCTGCTCATAATAAAAAATATTTTTAAACCATATTCCAAAATTATTACTTTTCTAATAAAAAATATTTTTATTTTATATTTCCCCGGAATAACGAACCAAAGAACCCGATTCGACCCGAATCGAATTCTCCTAACTAAAGCCCAAACTACTAACCCCAAATCGGGATGTTACAACTCTCCCCCTCTTAAGAAAATTTCGTCCTCGAAATTCTCACCTGAAGCAAACAAGTGAGGAACTGCTCCTCCATACTCTTTCCTTGTCTCCTAAATTGCCTCTTCGACACCTCGGTGTTTCCAAAGCACTTAAACTAAATCTATGGTCATTCCTCGAAGAACTTTTGTATCCACATCCAAAATCCTCGTTGGTTTCTTCTCATAACTCATATCCGCTCTTAACTCAATCTCCTCTACTAGAACAACATGAGAAGGATCTGAACTATACTTACGAAGCATCGATACATGAAAAATATAATGCATCCAACTCAACTCCACCGGCAACCTCAACCGATAAACAACAAGACCAATTCGTTCTAACACCTCATTCGGCCCAATAAAACGAGGATTCAACTTACCCTTACGTCCAAACCTCAACACCTTCTTCCACGAAGAAACCTTAAGAAACACTTTGTCTCCAATAACATACTCTATCTCTCTGCGCTTTAAATTGGCATAGGACTTCTGCCTATCCGAAGCTTCTTTAAGTTTAGCACAAATAAACTTAACCTTCTCATCCGTACCTTTTAAAACTTGAGGCAAAGAAACATATTTTTGCCCAACTTCTTTTCAAACACAAAGGTGTACAACACCTACACCCGTATAAAGCCTCAAACGGTGTCATCTGTATACTCGCTTGGAGCTATTGTTATATGCAAACTCCACCAAAGACAACTGTTTCTCCCAAGAACCTTGAAACTCAATGATGCAACACCTCAACATATCCTCCAAAGTCTGAATAACACGTTCAGACTGATCATTTGTCTGAAGATGGTAAGTAGTACTAAACTAAACCTTGCACACAAAGCAACCTATAAACTCTTCTCTAAACATAAATGTAAAACGCGAATCTCTATCTGATATGATCAACTTAGGCACACTATGCAACTTCACCACCTCAAAAAACATATAACTCTACCAACTTATCCATAGAACACGTCATATGCACGGCAAGAAAACGTGCATACTTTGAAAACCTATCAACAATGACCCATATAAAATCCTTTTTGCACTCTGTCACATCTTTCTTTAAACCAACCCAAAAGTAAACACTTTTGAGATCTATATATATTTTCACACTACCCAGATGCATAGCAAACGGACTAGCATGTGCTTCTGCCAAAATAGCTTGCCTTAACCAACATCATCCAGAACCATAATCTGACCCCTAAACCATAATATCTCATCATCATCAAAATGATACTCGGTTGGTATACACTCAGCAATATCCTCCACAAAAAGTACCAACGCCTCATCCTCTAACTGTTTCACCTTTATCATCTAACCCAAGATAGGTTTTACTTACAATTTCGCCACTCAACCACCTTTCTTTGAAATACTCAACTTAGCAAACATCACCCTCAACTCAACTAATGTTTTACAGCTCAAAGATTCAACCATCACAATAGCTTTCCCCGGAAGATTCTCAACAGTCATCCAACACTTACTGATGCGTGTGGTATAAGCGCAATTTGAGTGCAACTGTACACGTCGTCAAGTAATAAAATGATAAATATATCGTGTATCATCACCACAGGGATTGGTATACTTAATATGTTTCCTCTTGTTCCCTTGCTCCTGAAAAAAAAGTAAAAACACAAATAAGTTGATTTGTTTAACTAAATAAATAATTAAATAACAAAACATAAAATAAAAGATTGAAGACGATATAGAGAAACTAGGTAAGATCCAGTTGCGTCAATTAGTGAATTCAATTGATCTTCTTCTTGTCCAATGCAATCGCACAATAATGCTTCGACAGTACTGTAGATACTGCCTCGGCAATATTGGTGTTCCTCTGCCGCGACAATCTTTTGCTCTTGGGTAGAAGTATCAAAGTTCAGCAAAGTATCCGTAAGTGACTCATCTCATCTCTGAGTCAGAGTGCTATTGATGACCAGTCCTTGACGATACCTCTCGGCGTAAATCAATGATAACCACCAACCAATCCAACACTTCTTTTAGCTGCTGAAACGCTTATCCTATCTCCTGGGCTTCCAAAGAGTCTAGGCCAAGTTAGTGTCTACAACACTGTACTTATCCCTTTCATGAATCTACACCTCTCGATGCTAGATAAATAGATTACTTGCAAACTTTCCTCTCGGGCTTGAATACAAGAACAAAGAATGGCAATAGGATAAGCAAACTTAATATTATTATTGCATAAGAACAAAGATACAAGACTGAATTCTTAAGAAATTTAGAACATATTATCGTTTAAGTACAATTCTTAGGGAGGAAGGGTTTCTCTAAAAATCGGCTCTCCTTAACATTGTGGTCGGCTAGGGTATTTATAACCTTAACCTAGGGCAAACCTTTCCTAAATAGACTTCAACTTGGAGTAGGGAACAAGTTTTCTTCAAGGAATCTGATATTTTCAAGTTTGTTGCTTTCTAGAAGGGTTTTCCCGCTTGGTCTTTGAATTGGGCTTTTTGCGCGCTAGCCTGGTCCAATTGATGCGCTGCATCTTCCAGAATGTTCTCTATATTTTTATCGTTAAATGCGCCTCCATTGTTGGTGCTACCACACTGAATTCTGCCGCGGCCATGTCTTCTGCCTCGGTCGTAACACTGCTTCATTGCAGCTTCGGCCCTGGATATTCCTACATGTACAGAATATGTAATAATATCTGCATTCTCTATAAATATTGACTTTGTAAGTAATGATAATGGAATATCCAATATTTGTACAAAGAGTATGTTTTGGTTCAAGTTGGTGTATAATAGATGCTTAAAGTACCATGAGAAAGGTAGTAAATAACTGCCTTTTAGGCACTCATCAAATACCCCCAAACTCGAACTATTGCTTGTCCTCAAGCAATGCAAAACATCAAATTGCCAAAACTTACTCCCCTTTTGTCTTACTCTTCAATTTATTCTCCCCACCATGGTCATGTCTATCTCTCCGTTTTAGCCATTAGTTTACCCAAGGACTTTTACTAAGAAACAAGCTATAAGGCTAGGTGCGTGTGTGCGTTTTATGGACAAGGCTGATTCAAGGCTTTCTTAGATAAACTCTAAGTTCAAGATAAATAGAATCTTGGACTAAAGCTGTCTCCTTAAAACAACAAGTCTTGAGCCAATTTTGGGTACCTCAAGATATGCGTTTTCTATTTCCTTCTTTTTCTTATTTGTTTCTTATTAACCACCTATTTAGCATACTAGAGCCAATTTCGGGCACCTCTAGCATGAAGGAGAGCAAAACTAGAGCCGATGATAGACACCTTTAGTTATTTTTCTAAAAGGTTGTAAGTCTTTATCACCTAAGTTTATTAAAAGAACTCCTAAATCAAATAAGTCTAAAAAGTATTTATTTTCTTTCTAACCCTAAAACAAGCTTCTAAGTTTTATTCCATGAGTATCCTATGGTTATCCCTTCAAAACAGAACTTGGCCATGGTAAGGAGAAAGATTTTTATAGCCTTAAAGGAGTAAACTAAAGCAAAGCTGACGTAGGGCAGTGCAAGATTATAAACATAAATTCAAAAAAAGAGAATATAAAAAATTTTAGAAAAAATTTACTCCCTTTTATGGTAATGCCGCGGTAGTGGGTAGCCTTGGCAGTACTTCTGCACCTATAATCTCCCCCAAACTCAAACCGAGCATTATACTCAATGCTCAAAATATACAACATGCAAAATAAAACAAGGATAGTAAAACAGCAGGGATCAGAGAGATTTTGATTGTGATTCAGAAGAGTTGCTGGAAATAGCTGTCCTCCTAGGTATTCCTGCTGATGCTTTCTGTCTGGATCCTTGTCCTGGTGATTGTTGTGTTTTTGCCTGTCGGGGCGGCTGTACTCTGGTGGGTGTTTGTTTTTGCAGTGGGGCCGTGACTTTATCTCCGCTTTCTTCGTTGTCTGTATACATCACCTTTGTTTCTCCTTCTGCCTCGGCAGTTGGTATTCTCTCTTGGGTCTGCGATGAGCTCTCATGGACATACTCATCAATTTGTCGAGAAAAACTATCTCGTAACATCCTGTTTTGGGGGTTATTAGTTTAGGCTTAGTTAGGGGAATTCGATTCGGGTCGAATCGGGTTCTCTGGTTCATTAATTCTGGGAAAAATAAAATAAGGATATTTTTAATTAAGAAAAATAATAGTTTTGGAATATGGTTTGAAATATTAAAAATATGTTTCAAAAATTAAAAGAAAATAATTTGGATTTTATGTTGATTTTTAATTATGCTTAATTATGCATAAATGACCAATTTGTAATTTTTGGAAAATTGGAGGACTATTTTGTATTTTTCGGAAAATTTAAAGTTTTAGTGACTAAATTGAAAAGCAAGCTAAACTTAGAATCCTTAAAGGGCCATAAACCCATTTCTAATTTTTAATAATGATTTATTCACCAAAATGCTTTTTAATTACCTTAATTAAAGATTTTTAATCATTTTCTCTCAAAACCACTTTTTCCTCATTTTTCTCTCATCTTTTTCTCTCATTTTCTCTCCACTTTCTCTTCATCTTTTCTCTTCAATTACTTGCTGATTTTTGCATCTTTTTCAATAAAGATTACATCATTTGCATCATCTTTCCATCCTTTACAAAACCTAAGCATCAATTTTATCAAATCAACATCAAATTGCAAGGAATCAAGAAGAGGAAATTACATCTTTTTGGTGAATAGATCTTGAAGGTAATTTTCTGGATTTTTATTCTTTTCTAAGGTTCTTTATTGAAATTCCCAAGTATTAGCTTGCTAATCTTTGAATAAAAACTTAATTCTATGTTTTTAATGTTAGATCTAGTGTTTTTGTGAAAGATTTTGTAAAATCTTTTTGGATCTCATTCAATGCTGGAATTATATGGATTCAATTGTGTTTTTATGTTAATTAAATGATTAATTGGGTCTTGATTTGATAGCACATTAATTTAATCCCGGAATAATGCAATCGGTGTAGTTTTAAGGTGCTTTTCGGTTGTTTTAGGGGCTGTTTTAGATGCTTTAATGTTGCTGGAGGTATAAGGATGGTTTAAATGTGTTTTTGGTTCATAATTGAAGTGGATTAGATGTTAGATTCGTTAGGTTTTGGGCTGATGTTGTTCGGATGCGTTTCGACTTAGTTTACGGTCTTTTCGGCTAAGTTTTCTGTAGTTTAATGGTGATCGGATATGGCTGTTGGTTTGAGCATGTTATGATGTGAGAATACTCTGTTTTTAATGTTGTAGAAGAGGTATAAGAAGGTGCTTGATTGCTGGTGCATTGGTGCGATCATCGGATAGCGGCGGAAGCTCGTTTCGCTTGTTGGTGAGTGGTTACGGATTTATAGCAAATCGCGTTTGGTACGGTTCTGTTTTTGGGGACTATGGAAGAGTGTGAAAACCTTCCATAGTTCAAGAGTAAGTAAAGTAATTGTTTTTGATAAACCGATATGAGTTTCGGCTACATTTGATAAAGGCATTATGTTGGTAATGCAATAAAATTTATGGAAATGCATGAGCATGTTTTGAAATGGTGCATACATGAGAATTACTTGCTGAAAATGCATAGCTTATTTAGCATCCATAATTATGAAAAATTACAAGAAATGGTTTGGGATACAATATGGTTATTTGGCTTATATATGATGGTGCCTTTGGGCATGGCTTTTGGTTCATTTGTTGAACATATTATGCATGCATTATGAGCAACAAGTTATATGATTTGGAATACAATATGATTAATTGCCTCATACATGATGGTGCCTTTGGGCATGGCTTTTGGTTCATTTGTTGAACATATTATGCATGCATTATGAACAACAAGTTATCATGCACATTTGATTATGATATTGGCTTAGTGACACTAACTTTAGATTTGAATACGAATGACATGTCATTAGGATTGTCTTAAGTGAACTATAATCAAAACTGAGAATACAGAATATTGCCTACACGTAACAAGGGTGACTTTGTATCCAACCGTGCGTGGTAGAGCCGCCTACACGTAACAAGGGTGACTATGTATCCGATCATGCGTGGTAGTGCTAATGGTGACTTAGTGTCATGTCAATGGTGACTTAGTGTCATGTCAATGGTGACTTCGTGTCATGTCAATGGTGACTTCGTGTCATGACGAGACAATGGTCTCATGGATCCGTGTATTCGGTGAGCTCAAGGTTCACATTAAAGTGGTCACTAGAATGCCAATATACATACATGAATTTGAGAAGAAGTTTGAGCATCATTTATAAATTGTTTTGATAAGGTTATGTGAACTCAAGGATGCATTTGGTTTAAAGAACATGAGCATGAGATGTTAGCATGCATGATTTAACGATGTATTGCAAATTATGTTTTCTTCATGATTTTAAATAGATGCATTGATGATTTGTGTAGAGCTTTCTCACTAAGCATGTTTGCTTAAGCTCTCTTTTCATCCATGTAGAGAAATAAAGGCACTTGGAGCTTCGTTCGAGGCAAGGAAACCAAGAGGAAGAAACACTTGAATTTGGTATGTGTTGGCAAATAAAATGGGCAAGGCAATGTGTAACCCAACCCATGTGTAGAGTGTGTAATTAGGCTTTGGTTTATGTTGTAATAAGATCATTATTGTTTGGATGTTAAATTGTTGAACTTTGGATTGCTTGAATGGTTGAAGCATGTATTAGCATGATTGTTATGTTGTTAATCTTCTTCTAGGGAGCATGCCTATAGCTTGATTGATGTCCGTGATGTTGTTGATTACGTGCCATATGTTGCTATTTATAATTAGGATTGATGCATTTAGTGGTTCTAGTTAATGGTTGAGTATTGATTAGTTGGTGTGCGCTTAGTGTAACGAAACTTTTAGTTCCAGACCTAAAGTTTCGAAACCTTTGGGTGAAGGTTCCGAAACCTTTGTCAAATAGTTTCGAAACCTTCACAAGGTTTCGAAACCTTGCGGGCAGATTCAATTCTGGGAAGTTACTGGACGCGATAAGTTTCGAAACTTTCCATTAAAGTTTCGAAACCTTTTTCAAAAAGTTTCGGAACCTCTGGAAAGGTTTCGAAACCTTTGATCACCTGGAATTGAAAGTTGCTAGAAATTATATTTTAGTCCCGAATATCTTCCTTTGTTCGATTAAGGTATTTACAGATGTTATTTTGAGCTGAAATTTTGCATGCATGACTAAAGTTGACTTAATTTCAAGATGGTTAACCTAATTTGGATGAAGTCCTTGTATTTTGGAATATTTACATTTTGGTCCCTAAATTAAAGAAACATGCAATTGATGATGTTCGAATGATCTGATTGAGTTGGAATTTGCTGTGAAGAAAACTTGGGTGTTTAATTGAACATTTATGGAAAGAATTTCTACTTTACTAATTGTATTTAAAAGTTTTATGTTTTAGTCCTTAATCCATGTTAGTGTTTAATCGGATGGTTGTTTATAATTAATGTGTTACCGACAATGCTTTGTATGAGACCTTGTCACGTAGGAACAAGATTGTGCATTTAGTAAGATAAAATAAAAAAAGTAACGGTTTTAGGGTTGTTTATCAAATCGAACCTTCGCGGGTTTGGTTTGATATTCTCCGTGTAACCCGTTAGTGCCGGTTTCATCTAGGCCGGGCTAAGGGGGTTATAGAAACTGCCAATGGGGATGGGACTCGGTGGTGGGGAGTTAAAGACGGTTTTCCTTTTTGATGGCCTCTTGTTGTTGGGTGATGTGGCGGCCATGCTTGTAGGTCTGGATGGGCCGGCCACGTGAAATTGTTGTTGGGGCCGGGTGGTAAAGAATGGTCTAGGTCCTGGAGCAGGTGTTGTCTCTATGTACGGTGCGATAGTGACAAAAACGTTGGGAGAGAATTCTGGAAATTGCATTCCATGAGTAGGAAAATTATAGATCAGCATGTTGGCAAGAGTGTTGTTGAAATCTCTCTGATATTCTATATATCGTTGCTGGCACAGGTCCATATATAGCATCCTCTACAAAATCTCCTGATATGGTTCTGCTGCGGTAGAGTCTTGGGAATTGTCAGGTGCTTCTACCGTATACTGTCCTCCGGCAGTAAAGTCGGTAGTGAATTATTGAGGTGTTTCCTGCACTGGGTCTGCTTGGGTGATCTGCATCAGTCTGTGGCAGAATTCTTTTGTCCAGCCTTGCCTTTGTGTTGTGTATTCATCGGTTGCTTCTATAGGGACACCTGCAACAATGCATAGGGCAAAGATTAAACTAGAGAAATATAATGGACCTCGTTCTTTCTTACTGCAATCATAGATTTCTTGAAGAATGAGCTCTCCAACATTGATGGTCCTTTTGTTGATGATTGAATGAATGAGCAACAATCTTTTTCTATCAACTGTGCTATTGTGAGAGATGGGCATGAGGCGTCGCTTGACAAATGTGCACCAAAGCTTGGCTTTGGGTTTAAGGATGAGCCTTGTTACACAACTCCTATGGGCACCGGTTTCCCATGAAGTGTTGTCGTAGCAAAGTTCGTCCTTGATAGCCTCGTATTCCTCTATATTGGCTGCAAGTTCACCATGTTCATTGCGTATGGGGATAACGCCTTAATAATCGTTGATTTCCTCGGCATCAAGCTTTATTGGCTTACCCCGGCAGTAGACGAACAACGGGTCTTCGATTCTGTCGAACAAGAATTGTTCAATGTCGTAGTTTTCTTCAATGGTGTGCTGGAATCCTTGTTCCTCCTATAACTGCCGTGCAACGAAAGATCTTTGGAATCATTCTGCTATGATGCTATTAGCAAAGCGCTTGTATTCTGCCATGGTAGATTCGAATGTTGATGAGATGTTCTTGAAAATATGCGGTAGAGTGCAAGAATGCGGTTAAGAATGCAGAGAGTATTGTGAGATTTGAAAGATAGTGAGAGCAAGATTGTTCAAGAAAGTAAAATTAACAGGAAGACAAGAGTAAATAATGCACAGCAATGAGTCTGCTTATATAGGCTGCAAAAATATGACTGTTAAAAATATAGTCATTAGGCATTTACTGCCTTGATGCACAGTTACTGCCGCGACGGATATCTCGGCAGGAAGCCGTTACACTATTTTGGCCCGTTAGGAATTCTGCGGTTCTGACGTAGTGCAATGCCGCGGCAACAAACCTCCTGTTGTGGCATAATTTTTTCCTGCATTCACTGCTTTATTTATAAAAAAATTAAAAAAACTGAAAAGAAAACATAATAACATAAAATACTGAAAATAAAGAATGTTGATAATAATATATAAACTAATCCTAATATAATAATTAAATTTGAAGGAAAAAGATTATGTTACTTGTGGAGTGCATGTGAATGCATCTGTCACTTTCATTATCTCTTTCTAGCTCGTATCTTTCTTCATGAGTTGGCCAGTCCCTTCAGTGCATTCGGCTTCTCCTTTGTGTTTTATTCATTTTCCAAACAGTTGCCAAGCGTACTACCCAGGCAGGATGTTTTAGTACCTAGATTCGGTGTATGGAGAGCCTTACATTCTGTTGGAGCGTCTGAATTTGGAAGATTGTGGAAGGCGTTCAACTTGACTTGTTGATCATTTATCCGCATTGTGAGCTCGCCATTTTCCACATCAATGATGGTGTGCCCAGTAGCAAGGAAAGATCGACCCAATATGATCGGTGCATTGTTGTCAGCCTTACAGTCAAGGACAAGAAAGCCGGCAGGAAATATAAACTTGTCAACCTTCACCAGAATATCCTCAATTTTGCCTTCAGGATGCACGTAGGACCGATTCGTAAGTTGGAGCAGTACTGTTGTTGGTTTTGCCCGTCCTATTCCAAGTTTCTAAAAAACTGATTTGGGCATTAAGTTGATGCTTGCTCCCAAGTCGCATAGGGCCTTTCCTTTATAACCATCCCCAATTGCACAAGGAATTTTGAAGCATCCAGGATCTTTTAGTTTGGGCGACATGCGATTATGCAGCATGGCCATGCAACCTTCAGTGGCTGCCACCGTTTCAAATTCCCCTAGCCTTCTTCGTTTGGATACTATGTCCTTTAAAAACTTGACATAGTTGGGCATTTGTTCAATAGCCTCAACTAGTGGCAAGTTGATATGGACCTACTTCAATATGTCTAGGAATTTTTGAAATTGATGGTCTTGTTTCTGCTTCTTTATCCTTTGTGGAAAAGGAGGTGGTGGTCTGATATCCTCCAAGTTTCTTTGGATGTTGAGTTTAATACCTAGGGTAAATTTATCTGCAACTGCCTCGGCAGGTGGTTCTGATACTGCTGGTTCTGTTGCCATGGTAGAGCTTTCGGAAGGGTCCTGCTCAACCTCTGAGTCCTCATAATGTTGCTTTTCTGGTTGGACTCTATCAGTTGAGGTCCTTTCTTTATCTTTCAATTGTAGGCCACTTCTGGCTGTGATTACCTTGCATTGCTCGTGACCTAACACCTTAGCAACTTCAGTATTGCTAGGTAAACCCCCTGGTGGTCGAGTGTTTTGACGTTGGGCAAATTAACCAACCTGGGTTTCTAGAGATTTTATTTCGGCCTCCTAGTTCTGTAGTCTCATCTCAGTTCGGTTCCTGAAGTCATCAGTACGCTTCATGAAGCGGCTATTCTCCATCATGTAAGCATCAGTCTTTGTCATAAAGGCCGTGAGAGAATCTGCCAATAAATTCAGAGACTGTTGTTGTTGTATCTGCTGCTGTGGCATGGGCTGCTGAGTGTTCTGCTGCGGTAGGTTCTGGCTCTGATGCTAGAATCTAGGTGCTTGATTAATTGGACTCAAGGCATTGTTAGGGTTACTACATGAGAAGTTCGGATACCTTTTCCAAGATGGGTTATAATTGTTGGACATCATTGGATTGTTTCTGTTATAATTTCCAACATATAGGCTGGTCTCTTCATCTGGCATGTAATCTGATAAGTTAACTGCCTTAACCTCATGTACGTTTCTTTGGGCTTGTATGTTCTGAACCATCCTTGTTAGAGAAGTCAATTATGCTGCCACCGAACTTGATGTATCTAATTCATGGGCTGTGGCATGACGTCTCATTCCTCCTCGCCTTGATGTGGGAAATTGGAAATCGTTCCTTGCGAGTTTGTTCAGAATTTCAATGGCCTCCTTGGGTGCTCTATCTAAAAGTGTCCCATTTGCGGAAGCGTCTAGCATCATCCTTGTGGAGGCATTAGTAGCATTATAAAACATGGAGACTTGCGTCCACAAGGGAAAAACATGTAGTGGGCATTTGTTTAATAGGTCTCCGTAACGTTCCCATGCCTCATACATTGGTTCATCTTTATCTTGCCGAAATGATGTGATTTTATTATGAATGCGGTCATAGAGATTTGTCGGGTTAAACCTCGTAATGAATTCTCGGCAGAGTTCCTCTCAAGATCCTATGGATCCTTCTAGGATACCATTCAACCAAGTCTTCACCCTATCTCTCAGTGAATAGGGGAACAATTTTATCGTAAAATATCTTTATGGACTCCTTGAATCTTGAAAGAATTGCACACTTCCATGAAGGATTTGAGATGTTGTCTTGCATCTTCAGTAGCAGAACCACTAAACTGTCCAATTGTGTTCAACATGTTGAACATTACCGGCTTGAGCTCAAAGTGAGTTGCTTCGATGTCTGGGGTGACTATGCTAGGGTTGAGTCCGTTTAGATCTTCCACCAGATAGTCTCTAACAACGGTCTGCCTCGACAATGGTTGCGGCATTGGCTGCTGCGACATTGCTGGTGGCAGTACATTATGCTCAACAGGTGGAATTTGTCCTCTTGGTGGATTGTCCATGACTTGGAACAGGTTGCGTCTTAGATGATGTCTTGTGCGTTCAATCTCAAGATCCAACTCGTACAATGGTTCACTCGGATTTGTCCTGGTCATAAACCAAATAAATAAAAGTTAATAAAAACTAAATAAAATAAATAAATAAAATTAAAGTTGAATAAATAAATAATTGAAATTAGAGTTAGATAAAGAATAGTTAAAGAGCAAGAAAATTAAAGAAAACAAAATTTAGTTGCCAATCCCCAGTAACGGCGCCAAAAACTTGATGTGTGTGGTATAAGCGCAATTTGAGTGCAAGTGTACACGTTGTCAAGTAATAAAATGATAAGCATATCGTGTATCGTCTCCACAGGGATTGGTATACTTAATATGTTTCCTCTTGTTCCCTTGCTCCTGAAAAAAAGTAAAAACACAAATAAGTCAATTTATTTAACTAACTAAATAATTAAATAACAAAACATAAAATAAAAGGTTGAAGACGATATAGAGAAAGTGGGTAGGATCTAGTTGCGTCAATTAGTGGATTCAATTGATCTTTTTCTTGTCCAATGCAATCACACAACACTGCTTCGACAGTACTGCAGATACCGCCTGGGCAATATTGGTGTTCCTCTGCCGCGGTAATCTTTTGCTCTTGGGAAGAAGCATCAAAGTTCAGCAAAGTGTCCGTAAGTGACTCAGCTCATCTCTGAGTCAGAGTGCAGTTGATGACCAGTCCTTGACGATACCTCTCAACGTAAATCAACGATAACCACCAACCAATCCAACACTTCTTTTAGCTGCTGAAACTCTTAACCTAT
Source organism: Abelmoschus esculentus (assembly GCA_035048815.1). Taxonomy (NCBI): domain Eukaryota; kingdom Viridiplantae; phylum Streptophyta; class Magnoliopsida; order Malvales; family Malvaceae; genus Abelmoschus; species Abelmoschus esculentus. Next base: position 11,502,872 of record JAUCBN010000016.1, on the reverse strand, counting down.
CTCCTGGGCTTCCAAAGAGTCTAGGCCGAGTTAGTGTCTAAATAAATAGATTACTTGCAAACTTCCCTCTAGGGCTTGAATACAAGAACAAAGAATGGCAATAGGATAAGCAAACTTTGATATTATTATTGCATAAGAACAAAGATACAAGAATCAATCTTCTCTCACTAATATCGACAACCTTCACCTATCCCTAAGAAATTTAGAACATATTATTGTTTAAGTGCAATTCTTAGGGAGGAAGGGTTTCTCTAAAAATCGGCTCTCCTTAATATTGTGGCCGGCTAGGGTATTTATAATCTTAACTTAGGACAAACCTTTCCTAAATAGACTTCAACTTGGAGTAGGGAACAAGTCTTCTTCAAGGAATCCGATATTTTCAAGTTTGCCGCCTTCTAGAAGGGTTTTCCCGCTTGGTCTTTGAATTGGGCTTTTAGCACGCTAGCCTGGTCTAATTGATGCGATGCATCTTCCAGAATGTTCTCTATATTTTTATCTTTAAATAGACCTCCATTGTTGGTACTGCCACACTGAATTCTGCCGCGGCCATGTCTTCTGCCTCGGCCGCAACACTGCTTCACTGCCGCTTCGGCCCTGGATATTCTTGCATGTACAGAATATGTAATAATATCTGCATTCTCTATAAATATTGACTTTGTAAGTAATGATAACAAAATATCCAATATTTGTGCAAAGAGTCTATGTTTCGGTTCAAGTTGGAGTATAATAGATGCTTAAAGTAACATGAGAAAGGTAGTAAATAACTCCCTTTTAGGCACTCATTACTTACCCTCCTCAGACAACCAGCAAATTCATCCCTCACAACACAGCAACAACGCACACACCACCACATCATCTCAATTCTCATAGAAAACATCAATCAAAAGAAACCCCCGTTTTTCTTGTTTAAGATTGATAACCAACTCTTGATAACCGCAATGGTTTTCATACCACCACCATCGAACTAACCTGATTTTTGACATCCTCCCACATACCAGGTAACCAACTAAGCCTTTTACCAACTTCCACCCACACAATGATGCTCCACCAACAAGCTTTAAACTAACTTTGCACAAAACTGTCAACACTGTCTCACGCAACTCCACCACCAACAACAACTTCATTATGAGTCATATTAACCATATCACAACATCACAGCATATCATCCATTTACATATGATTCAAACATAATTCAAATAAACGGCAACCTATGTCGGTCTTAAAAACTCTCAAATCTTAACATATTATATATACACCACTCACACACCTTTCCAATGGAACTTAGAAACCCAAGAAAACCGTGTTCAAACAAACGATTGGTCTAACAACCCTCATAAGAAAACTCCATACCATCCATAGTACTTACTACCAAACTTATGGTGATTCTTTCTAACTTCAACCTTGGCATCTTTACTACTAATAATAACCCAAAGAAAAATGATATTCACTCTTACCTTATCAGCAAGATAAACATTTACATATGATTCAAACATAATTCAAACAAGCTTAGTCGAAAACACATGTTTCCCCAACTCCTACCACAACACTTACCACCAAACTCATGGAAAAAGATTACCATAAGCTCTGATCAAGATACCATTCCACCTCGACACTTTTCGAAACAACCATGCGGTTCACATAACACAAAAAGATTCTCAATACAAAACTAAACCTTGCCAAGCATATCCTTAACTAGACCCTCAACAAACACCTTGCCACGACTTATCCCCGATCAACTTTACCAAGGTAGAGTCCCACTCATAGCTCCACCATTTACTAGGTCTCCCTATAGGTTAACCGAACATCTTCCCTCGTAACTCCATAACAACCTTGGATTACCCCACATAACAAACTCCCATTGCAAGCATCTTTATGTAAGCCAAGTCATCCCCGATTGCTAACATTCTACAAAACATACCATACAAGAAACTTACCAACTTTGTGTCAAACCCAACTTTGTACTCATTTCAACGATAAAACCTCCAACTTAAGGTTTAGCCACCATAACCAACTCAACACCATGGTTCAAACTTTGAAATCTAAACATCATTAAGTGCCTTGACACTTAACTCAAAACTCCTCATTATCAACTCATCGACAAACCAACTCTTACCTTAACTATACCACAACAAAATCCAAACTTGTAGAACTATCCCTTCCACTAACTCCAACATCTCTTATTTTATAACCTTGCCAAAGCAGTAACCATATTGATGAAACATCCACATGAACCCACTGAACACAAATCCTCACAACACTTTTCGATAAAAGCAAACCCACAAGACTGAACAACAGATACAAACCATAAACTGTCCAGCGGTCTCCGATACACCACTTCAAACATCATCACAAACTAACTTTAGGCGAGGTATATCCAACTTAACACCTTACAAACCCAACATGTACACTTTCCTCCTTTATAGTACAACCAAACCTCTAAAGGTCACAACAATCCATGATTTAAACCCATGATACCATAAAGAATTCCATGAAATAAATTTTAACTTATTTTTTTTCACCAATATGACAACAAAACAACTTCTTTTCCACAAAACAATTTCACATTACTCAGGAAAAGGACCAAACCGCCTTACTCTACAAAACATGCTGCAACCTTCTTACAACCTCCAAACCTAACTAGAAAGAATCCGCAAAACTCAGCCTTACCTTAAGTAATGACCAACTCAAACTAACCATAACTCAGAGTATTTACCTCGGTTTCAAACATTCACAACTCTGAGACCAACTACTCATTCTTCATCCAAGACTATTCCCTAACCAAAAAGGGTAGCTTGCCCATTACATATCCAGCTCAATACCATAAGAAAGTCCTTTTAACCCTTTTTTCCATACCTTCACCTTAAAAGAACCAACCACACTCCACTTACACCCTCAAGGAGCTACTCGCAAGTGTGAACAAATGTATGCATGATTTATTGTTTGCTCTCATAAATGCCTACGCAAGTTCATGTGCATGTAAATTCAATTTCTAACGTCATGCTCAAGAATACATGCATGTCCTACATTATCTAAAGATATATACATATATGTGCTCTTACTCTAAGCATGATTTTTGTTCATACTCACAAATAACATCCTCAATTCCAACAACTTCAACTACCATCATGTTGACAACTCCCAAGTCAGATTAGCAACAGCCGTACCAGCTTCAGCAGACTAAAACACACCCGAAAGAACGGTACAACACACTAAACTAACCTACCTGCATAATCGGAGGCACACTTACCGAGGACAGAAAGAAATTACTCTTCCCTAGCAGTCGTTTCATCCTCAATCTTGACCATCAATGTTCATACCAACACTAGTTAGTGACTTACGTCTCAGAAGCATATTCCAAAAACTTTAAACATGTAGTTTAAAACATAATATTAAAATAAAACAAACTTACATTCGGGCAAGATCCAAGGGAAAACTGAGAGCATCTGAAAATATATTGGCATTGACAATGTGTAACCAATAACCCCAGTTTAACCATCATTACTCAAAGTACAATCACCATGAATAGATTTTCACACACCAACAATATATCATGCTCAATCACACAGATCATGATCAATCGCACATTTAAACACATAACTTAGCAATCCTACACATGCTTTAACCAACCAACTACATAATTTACAAACCTGGCTCTAATACCACCAAATGTAACTCCCTTATCCCGGTCTAGACGGAACCGACACTAATGGGTTACACGGGGAATGTCAAACCAAACTCGCGAAGGTCCGATTCGATAAACAACCCTTAAACCGTTATATTTTTTTCTAGATGCATAATTGTATTCCTACATGTCAAGGTATCATACAAGGCATTAATGGAAATAATCTGATCATAAACAAACATCCGATTAAACACTTAAGTAAATTAAGGACTAAAACGTAAAACTTTTAAATTCTAATAACAAAGTAGAAATTCTTTTCATCAAAGTTCATTTAAACAAACAAGTATCCTTCACGGTAAATTTCAAGTCAAACGGATCATTCTAACATCATCAATTGCATATTTCTCTAAGTTAGGGACCAAAATGTAAATCTTTCAAATTACAAGGACTTCATCAAAATTAAGTTATCCATCTTGAAATAAATCAACTTTATGCATCCATGTAAAACTTTAGCTCAAAATAGCATCTGTAGGTACCTTAATTGAACAAAGGAAGGTATCCGGGACTAAAGAATAATTTCCAGCAACTATCAATTCCTGGTAGTCAAATGTTTTGAAACCTTTCATAAAGGTTTCAAAACTTTTTGTAAAAGGTTTCGAAACTTTTCGCGTCTAGTAACTTTTCAGAATTAAAATTGCCCGCAAGTTTTCGAAACCTTCCTGAAGGTTTCGAAACTATTTGACAAAGGTTTTAGAACCTTCACTAAGGTTTTGAAACTTTGGGTCTGAAGCCCAAAAGTTCCGTCACACTAAGTGAACACTAACGACTCAATACATAACCATTAATCACTTCCACTATATGCACAAGTCCTAAGCATAATTAACAACATATAACACATGATTTTCAATGTCAAGAACATCAAGCAAACTATAGGATGCTACCTAGAATATGATTAAAAATATAACGATCATGCAAGTACATGATTCAACAATCCAAACATCACCATAGTTCATCAATTAACAATCAAGCAACATAGGTGTTATTTCAATATAAACCAAATTCAAGTTCACACTCCTCACATAGGTTGCGTTTACACATTGCCAAGCCCCAACTTATTTGTCAAAACATACCAAATTTGAAGTAACCTTTCCCCTTGGTTTCCTTGCCCCGAATGTAGTCCCGAGGGCCTTTATTTTTCTGCAAGGATGAAAAGAGATCTTAAGCAAATATGCTTAGTGAGTAAGCTCTACACAATATCATCAATGCCTCTATTTAAAATAATGAAACCATAGTTTATAATGCATCATTAAAAACATGCATGCTTAACATTCCACGTTCATGTTTATAATATCAAATCACTTTCTTGAGTATGTTCAACAATATCAAAACATTTCAAGAATGATGCACAATGTTCTCTTTTAATCCATGTATGCACATTGGCTTCTAGTGATCACTTATTGTGAACCTTAAGTTCACCGAATATACGGATCTATTGTTAGAGACCATTAGTCTCGTCATGACGCAAAGTCACCATTGACATGATACGAAGTCACCATTGACATGACACGAAGTCACCATTATAGCACTACCACGCACAATTGGACACATAATCACCCTTGTTACGTGTAGGTGGCTCTACCACACACGATTGGACACTAAGTTACCCTTGTTACGTGTAGGCAATATTCTTTATTCTCAATAATGTTTATAGTGTACTTAAGACAATCCAAATGATATGTCATTCGTATTCGAATCTAAAGTTAGTGTCACTAAGCCAATATCATAATCAAATGTGCATGATAATTTGTTGCTCATAATGCATGCATAATATGTTCACAAATGAACCAAATGTCATGCCCAATGGCACCATCAATTTCAAGGCAAATAACCACATAATATTCCAATTCATTTTCAGCTCATAATGTATCCATAATATGCTCAACAAATGAACCAAAAGTCATGCCCAATGGCACCTTTAATTTGAAGGCAAATAACCACATATATTCTAAATTCATTTTTTTCCATATTTTCCTTAACCATGTATGTCTTTTTAAACCATGCATTTTCAGCAATTATCTCATGTGCCAATTCAAAATCATGTTTATGCATTTCTAAAAATCTCATTGCATTACCAACATCAATGTCTTTACCGAATGTAGCCGAAGCTCATGTTAATATATAAAAAACATTTACTTTACTTACTCTTGAACTATGGAAAGTTTTCACACTCTTCCATAGTCCCTAAAATAGAACCGTACAAATACGATTCGCTTTAAGTCCGAAAAACACTCACCGATAAGCAAAACGATCCTTCGTCGATGCTCCGATGGCAACGTCAATTCACCAGCCACTTATGCACCTTCTTGCACTACCTCTACATCATTAAGAACAGAGCATATTCACATCATAACATGCTCAAACCAAAAGCCACATCCAAACTCCACAAAACTACCGAAAACTTAGCTGAAAAGACCGAAAACTAAGCCGAAACGCATCCGAACAACATCAGCCCAAAACTTAATGAATCTAACATCTAATACAATTCAATTGTGAACTAAAAACACATCCAAACCATCCTTATATCTCCAGCAACATTAAATCACCTAAAACAGCTCCTAAAATAACCGAAAAATACCTTAAAACAACATCGATTGTATTATTTTGAGATTAAATTAATGTGCCATAAATTGAAAAATCAATTAATCATTTAATTAACATAATAACATAATTAAATTCATCTAATTAAAACATTGAATGAGATCTAAAAAGATTTCACAAAAACATTCATAAAATCATTAGATCTAGCATTGAAAACATAAAATCAAGTTTCATTTAAGGATTAGCAAGCTATAACTTGGAAATTTCAATAAAAAACCTTAGAAAAAGAGTTAAAATTTAGCAAATTACCTTTGAGATCTATCCACCAAAAAGATGAGAATTTCTCTTCTTGATTCCTTGTAAATTGTTGTTGATTTAGTAAAATTGATGATTAGGCTTTGTAAAGAATGGAGAGATGTTTAAAATGAAGTAATTCTTGTTGAAAAAGGTGGAAAAATCAGCAAGGAATTGAAGAAAATAGATGAAGAAAATGGAGAGAAAATGAGAGAAAAAGATGAGAGAAAATAAGTGGTTAAGTGAGAAATTGATTATCATCTTTTAATAAACTAATAAAAAATTATTTTGGTGAATAAATCATTATTTAAAAATAAAATTGGGTTTATGGCCCTCTAAGGATTCTAAGTATAGCTTGTTTTCCAATTTAGTCACTAAAAATAACAATTTTCGAAAATTACAAATTAAATCCTCCGTTATTTTCCAAAAATTACAATTTGGTCACCAATGTATAATTAGGCACAACTAAAAATCAATTAAAAGTTCAAATTACATTCTTTTAATTTTGAAATATCTTTTTAATATTTTTAAACCATATTCCAAAATTATTACTTTTCTAATAAAAAAATATTTTTATTTTATATTTCCCCGGAATAACGAACCGAAGAACCCGATTCGACCCGAATCGAATTCTCCTAACTAAAGCCCAAACTATTAACCCCAAAATCGGGATGTTACAGAACAACCCCTAGTTCGGTTATGAACTTTTTGATCTAAACAACTTCCTTTGCTTCTTCACTAGCTGCAATATATTCAGCCTCTGTCGTAGAATCAACTACTGTGTCTTGCTTAGAACTTTTCCAGCTTACAGCACCTCCGTTAAGGCAAAACACAAAACTAGATTGTGATCTTGAGTCATCCTTGTTTGTTTGGAAACTAGCATCAGTATAACCTTTTATACTTAACTCTTCTTTGCCTCCATAGACAAGAAATGTATCCTTAGTTCTTCTCAAGTACTTAAGGATGTTTTTGACTGTTACCCAATGACTTTCACCGGGTTTTACCTGATATCGACTTGTCATGCTTAAGGCATATGATACATTTGGTCGAGTACATATCATGGCATACATGATAGAACCAATAGCCGAAGCATATGGAATCTTACACATTCATTCTCTTTCTTATGGAGTTGAAGGACACATTTCCTTCGAAAGAGATATACCATGTCTCATAGGTAAGAATCCTTTCTTGGATTCTTCCATACTGAATCTTTTTAGAACTTTGTCTATATATGTACTTTGACTCAGACCTAGAAGTCGTCTAGATCTATCTCTATAGATCTTAACCCCTAAGATATATGCTGTCTCACCCAAATCTTTCATAGAGAAACAACTACTTAACCAAGTCTTAACCGAATGTAAGGTAGGCATGTTTTTTCCTATGATAAGTATGTCATCTACATACAAGATTAGGAAAGAAACAATGCTCCCACTAGTCTTCTTGTAAACACAAGGCTCATCTTCATTCTTGATAAAACCAAACTCTTTGATAGCATCATTGAAACGAAGATTCCAGCTTCGAGAAGCTTGCTTTAGTCCATAAATGGACCTTTGTAGCTTACAAATCTTTCCAACATTTCCTGGAGTGACAAAACCTTCTAGTTGTGTTATATACACATCCTCTTCAAGTTTTCCATTAAGGAAAGCGATTTTGACGTCCATTTGCCAAATTTCATAATCATGAAATGTAGCTATAGCAAGCAAGATCTGGATGGATTTAAACATAGCTATAGGGGAGAAAGTTTCATCTTAGTCAATACCATGAACTTGTCGAAAACCTTTAGCGACTAGTCGCCCCATGTATGTTTGTAAGTTTCTATCCATGTCGATTTTTTTCTTGAAAACCCATTTACACACTATAGGTTTTACCCCTTCGGGTGATTCAAACAAAGTCCATACTTAGTTGACTGACATGAATTCCATCTCAGATTTCTTGGCCTCAAGCCATTTCTCAAAGTCTGGGCTCGATACTGCCTCTTGATAAGTTCTTGGCTCATCTTGATCCATAATGATAATATTTCCATGCGTGGTATTGAGAAATCCATATCTCTCAGGTGCATGGCGTTCTCTTGTGGACCTGTGCAGTGGTTGTGTTTCTAAATCTGTTGATTGTTCCTCAATAATTTGTGAAACGTGTTCAATCTCAGGTTCAGTGAATTGTTGTTCTTGAACTTCTCCAAGTTCAATGTCTCTACCCTTTCCTTTCTTATTGAGAAATTCTCTTTCGAGAAAAACTCATGTTCGAGCAACAAACACTTTGTTCTCTTTAGGGTTAAAGAAATTATATCCCTTAGTTTCTTTGGGATATCCAACAAAATTACACTTATGAGATTTTGGTTCGAGCTTTGTAGACATCTGATGTTTGACATATGCTTCGCAACCCCAAATCTTCATAAAAGACATACTAGGACGTTTTCCAGTCCATATCTCATATGGTACCTTTTGAACAGATTTAGACGGAACATGATTTAAAGTGAAAGCAGTTGTTTCTAGTGCATGTCCCCAGAAAGAAGTCGAAAGATCACTATGACTCATCATTGATCGAACCATGTCTAATAAAGTTAGATTTCTCCTCTCAAAAACTCCATTCCACTGTGGTGTACCAGGTGGAGTAAGTTGTGAGATAATCCCACATTCTTTAAGGAGTTCATCAAATTCTATATTTAAGTATTTTTCACCTCGATCTGATCGAAGTGATTTAATACTCTTGCCTAGTTGATTTTGTACTTCATTCTTGAAATCTTTAAACCTTTCGATAGCCTCGGATTTATGGCGTATAAGGTAAATGTAACCATATCGAATGAAGTCATCAGTAAAAATGATGAAGTACTGAAATCCACCTCTAGTTTGTGTGTTCATTGGTCCACATACACCACTATGTATTAATCTCAATAAATCACTTGTTCGCTCACTTTTACCATTAAAAGGAGCCTTAGTCATTTTTCCTAATAAGCAAGATTCACATACATCCAGTTGTTCAAAAAGAAATGAATCTAAGAATCCATCTTTATGGAGTCTTGATATGTGTTTCTCACTTATATGGCCTAAACGATAATGCCATAGATAAGTTTGATTTGAGCCATTTGTTTTTGATCTTTTGGTATTTATGTTATAAACTGCATTTTCTAGATTTAAAATATATAAGCCATTAACCAATTGTGCCAAACCATAAAAAATATTATCGAGATTAAAAGAACAACAATTATTCTTAATAATAATCTTAAATCCAATTTTGTCCAAACAAGAAATAAAAATAATGTTTTTAGTCAAACTAGGCACAAAATAACAATCTTCTAAATCTAAATCAAGTCCACTAGGTAAAGATAAAACATATGTTCCTATAGCTAATGCAGCAACTCTTAATCCATTTCCCACTCATAAGTCTACGTCTCCCTTAGCTAGATTCCTTCTCTTTTGCAGTCCCTGTACAAAAGTACAGATGTGAGAACCACAACCGGTATCTAATACCCTAGAAGAAGATGTTGATAGATTCACATCGATAACATAAAAACCTGAAGTAGATGCACCATCTGCTTTAGCCTTCTTGACCTCTTCAAGGTAAATGGGACAATTTGTTTTCCAGTGTCTGGTCTTATTACAGTGGAAACATTTTTCTTCCTTGATAACTCCCCCTTTGGGTTTTAGTTCATCATGTCCTTTGGGTATAGGCTTACATTTACCCTTGTACTTTACAACTGCCTTTCCCTTTCCTTTGTCCTTACGGACCATCAGAATGGGCTTAGGTCCACTTTTAGACACATTTTTCTTAGCAGTTCGTAACATGCCAAGTATTTGTGGCAAAGTTTTTTTAATTCCATTCATGTTGAAATTAAGGACAAATTGATTGAAGCTATTCGGCAACGATTGCAGAATAACATAAGTAGCCAATTCATCCTTGAGAGGAAAACCTAGCTTTTCCAACGTTTAGATATAGCCTATCATCTTAATGACATGAGCTCCTACAAGAGATCCCTCTACCATTTTGCACTGAAATGGAGCTTTAGAGGTCTCATACCTCTCTTGACGTGCTTTCTCCTCATATATTTCTTTGAGGTTTTGAATCATATCATATGCAACCATGTCCTCATGTTGCTTTTGAAGATCAGGAGTCATGGTAGCAAGCATAAGACATCCGACATCTAACATGTCATCCATATGTTTCTTAAACTTGTCTTTGTCAGCTCTAGAAGCATTAATTTTTGATTCATCTGGAACAGGTTCTTCAATGACATATTCCTTTCTTTCTTGTTTGAGAACAGTTCTCAAATTACGGAACCAATCAAGGAAGTTTACACCATTGAGTTTCTCCTTCTCAAGGAGTGATCGCAATGATATAGTGTTGTTTGCAATTTAGATCTACAACAATGGAAATACATAATATAAATTTACCAATTTGAAATATTATAAATAGGACTTTATTTATAAAATACTCCCACTATTTGTTCAAAATTAAAAACCCCTCTAGTTTTTAATTTCGGAAAAATTTGACGAAAATTTTTCTAGTGAGTGAGGATCCATAATTCACCAATTTCTTAAATCAACTTTGGCTTTTCTTTTAGGACAAAGGTTATTTAGGTAAGTAACCCTTTACTAATTACATCTCATGTAACTCCTCCATTTGGTGAACAACTCTTGTTCAGTCATCTCATGACTGAACCAAATACTTAGCCTTTAGGTTTCTAATCCTATTAGAACAACCTAACAAAGTTATTACCAATATTTCGACCGACGAATATCACTTGCTTATTTTTTACGTTTAACTAAGATGGACTTATGTGTCAATGCTTTGGCAAAACCCACATAAGATCGATCAAGGCCTTAACAAGGGCAAATATTGGATGGCTAATTTTAACTTAGATTAATTTGAGGGAAAACATTAAATATCTCATCGTTATTTCTTTTAATTTGGCTCTTATTGATCTTATCAATATATGCGAGTAGAAGATATAGATCATACATTGTATCACATACATGATAGATATAAAAAAAAAGTTGCAATGGTTATAGCCCAAAATAAAGAACTAAGGTGGCCCATTCCAAGCCAATGGGAGAACCTTAAAACCCTAATTCTATACTAAAACTGCTTCTCAAGCATCTTCTCGCCTTTGCTCCAAACGTCTCGATTGTTTTTTGGAATAATATTACAATTATAGAAACTCGTTTTACATACGAGGGAGTAAGATGAGAAGAGAAATACAATAGAGATAAAGAAAGGCACGACATGCGGCCGTATTTTAAATTTTACAACTATTGTAAAAACAAGGGCTATAACCATGCATGTCAAACACCGTGCAAAGCAAACATATCATATATATGCCATCACGAAACTGTGCAAAGCATACCCCATGGCGCAGTGGAACAAAATTACGATGATCTTTTTAGTGATCCATGTACGTTTAATCCGGAATCAAGAGGAAGAGTTACGATAACTTATATTGGGTTCCTCGATAAACAACAAAAACTGGATTTGCGGTAATCACGATTGCTCGACAATACGAATCTTTAGCCTCCACGAATATCGTCTCGGCCTCTACTCAGTTCACCCGGTTAAGAGAGCAAATCTTGAAAAACTATTTTTCGTGATTCTAGGGTTTGGAATTCAGAATTCTCTATATTGGCTACTAGACCAAAAGATCCTTTATATAGTTGTAACCCTAGGTATAAGAGTTCGATGCTGAGTTTGTTTAGGAAATAATTAATATTATTATTTCCTTAAATTTCGGAATATATATTTAATTCGAATATGAAAAGGGATATAATTACTTTAATTATATCCTTTATATTTAAAATTTGGGATTAAATATAATCTACTTATACATATATATTTTTGCTCATTTTCAACTATTGGGTGTGACCTTGTAGGCTCCTTGTAACGTTAGTTATAATATTAGAACAATTCTAACATTACAAACACTGAGTGACATCTAGCAATATATCATTGCCATCTAAGTTACAAGAGATTATGATTTGATATATCATGTCAGTGACTAACTCTTTTAATGTATTATATCCTTTTGTCCTTTTATATCTTTAATAGGCACAAGTCTTAGAATAGTCACACTTGTATAGCCTATTTTAATATTTCTTGATATCTAAAGTGAACTACTTTTAATGAATAATTTGTGATATCTCATATCAACGTATTCAAGCATGTCCATGCATTTCTTGTCTCACTCAATCTAATGGCCTTTGATATATTTTCCTATTATGTAGGAAGGACAAATCCTATCTTGATCATTCACATCTCACTATATACATTGTAATATATCCAATGTCAGTTTTTATAGTGTAACTAATTACGAGACACGTTTAACTGCATCAAAACATAAAACAACATATATTGAGATAGTAATAATCTCAAGTCTAAGGATCATACATATAGTTTTCACTATGAGCAATATCGTAACCGTCACATAATAATCCAAGATATATTCTCATAGTGGGTCAATCCAATATATTATTCTCTACTAATATATTCATGTATTAGTTTTGACATCTCTATGTCAATGACAACTCATTGTCATCAATTAATCACATGTTAGTCTTAAGCGTATTATTATTGTCCATACCCATAATAATACTTGACTAAGGATCTTTTAATAGTAATACATATATTATTATATGGAACTTATTGTTTCTCAGTTTATGTTATGCATTGACACATATATCCGAAAACAACAATGGTAATGCCTTTATTCAACAAAATTGGTAAATAAAAGTATCCTTGCAATCATCATATGATTGGTCTTTGGGCATACTCTAACAGTTTTATTGTTGTTTTGAAAGCATGAAAGTCTTGAGAATTTTAGTTTTGCATGGCAAGAGATAATATACACTTGGTAAGGAAATTGTTTTGGTTTTTTAAACATTGTTGAGACATTTATATTGAGCATGATATGACATGATTTAAAGTGTTTTATTGAAGGACTTATGGGATGCATTGCAAAGGTGGTATTATTTTTGTTTTACCCCTCACTAAGCTTATGCTTACCCTCTCTTTTACCTTGCATCGCAGAGATAATAATCGAGGGGGTTAAGAGAAGCAAGATTCCAAGTGTATGTCAATGAAAAGCTCAAGTATGTGTTCTAAAATCTAGTAGTAGTAAGAGAGCAATGGGAGAATAGTTTCATTGTTGCAAAAGTTGGATTTGATGGATGAGAATTACCTTGGTTGTATGAACTTGTGTATGTGTTGGATGTTTAATTTGCCTTGATGTTTAGGAATTATGCATATAGTTGTTAATGTCCATTGATTATGCTTTGGATAGGCTAAATCTACTTTAAATATCATGATTTTGTTTCTGGGCACAGGGGTATCGAAACCCCTAGAACAGGTATCTATACCCCATGCAAAATTTAAGTGGTACCAAACCATTGATCGATGCTCGGACCTCACTGGTCGCTCGAGTATCAATACTGCCCCGGACCTTTGGTAGGTAATTCGGTTAGTGCCACATCTCGGTATTGATACAGGGCTCAGCTGTATCGATACCCCTGTGTAAATAATGAACCTTAGGTGTCAGAATTTCATATTAGACCCATATATCTTCATGTATTCGAATATGGTTGCTAAGAATATCTTTTTGGGTTGAAATTTCACCTTGATGTATAAATTTAACTTAATTTCAAGTTGGTTAACTTTAATTGGATGTAATCCCTAGAAATTGAAAGATTTACATTTTGGTTCCTAGTTAGTGAAACATGTAATTGATGATGTTAGAATGCTCTGATTGGTCTAAAATTTATCATGAATGCTATTTGTAAGTTTAATTGAACTTTTATTGAAAGAATTTCTACCTTGACATTAGAATTTAAGACATTTACGTTTTAGACCATGAATTTTGTAAATGAAATTAAATGAGTTGTAGACATCGTTTCGAGTTGAGATTTGATATGCAAGTATGTAATAGACTTAATTAAAGATTGATAATACTAATTTAATTTTTGAACACTTAAATTTGGAAAATTTACAATTATGTTCTTTTTACTTAAATGCTCAAATTAAGACTCGTTTCTCTTTCGTATTTGTTACCATTGGACACAAGCTATGTATGAACGTGTAGGAATTAAGTGAAGCACATAGATAAGATAAAAGAAAAAAATAGGGTCATTTACCGGGTTAAACCTTTACAGGTTTAGCTCGGTATTCCCCATGTAACCCGTTAGTTTCGTATTTGTCTAGGCCGGGCTAAGAGGGTTATATTTGGTGGTATTAGAGCCAAGTTTAGAATCTTTTGGGGAGTCGATGTTGATGATGGTGATGTATTTCTTTTGTTGTTGATGAGTGCCTAAAAGACAGTTATTTACTACTCTTTTCATGGTACTTTATGCATCTATTATACACCAACTTGAGCTGAAATATGGACTCTTTGCATAATATTGGATATTCTGTTATCACTACTTACAAAGTCGAAATTTATAGAGAATGCAGATATTATTACATATTCTGTACATACAGGAATATCCAGGGCCGAAGCAGCGGTGAAGTAGTGCTGAGGCTGAGGCAGAGATGAGGCCGCGGCAGCATCTAGAGTGGCAATATCAACATTGTAGGCGAATGAAAGACAAAAATATAGAGAACATTCTAGAAGATGCAGCGCACCAATCGGACCAGGCTAGTGCACTAAAAGCCCAAGTCAAAGACCAAATGGGAAAATTCTTCTAGAAGGCGGCCAACTTGGAAATATCAGATCTCATGAAGAAGATTTGTTCCCTACTCCAAGTTAGAGTCTATTTAGGAAAGATTTGCCCTAGGTTAATACTATATATAGCCTAGCCGGCCACATTGTTGAGGGAGCCGATTTTAGAGAAACCCTTCCCCTAAGATTTGTACCTATCGACATTATGTTCTAAAATATCTTAGGGATAGGTGAAGGTTGTGGATATTAGTGAGAGGAGATTGTTTCTTGTTTCTTTGTTTTAATGCAATAATAATATCAAACTTTGCTTATCCTATTGTCATTCCTTGTTCTTGCATTCAAGCTCGAGAGAGAAGTATGTAAGTAATATATTTATCTAACACCGAGAGATGTAGATTCACGAAAGGGATAAGTACGGGGTCGACGACACTAACTCGGCCTAGAGATAGGTTAAGAGTTTTAGAAGCTAAAAGAAGTGTTGGATTGGTTGGTGATTATCGTTGATTTACGCCGAGAGGTATCGTCAAAGACTAGTCATCAACAGCGCTCTCACTTAGAGATAAGCGGAGTCAACTACGGACACTTTACTAAACCTTGATGCATCTTCCCAAGAGCAAGAGATTGCCATGGCAGAGAACACTAATGCTACTAAGGTTGTATCTGCAGTACTGCCAAAGCAGTGTTGTGTAATTGCATTGGACAAGAAGAAGATCAATCGAATCCACTAATTGACGTAGCTGGATCCTACCCTCTTTCTCTATATCATTCTCCATCATTTATTTTATGTTTTGTTATTTAATTATTTAGTTAGTTAAACAAATCTACTTATCTGTGTTCTTACTTTATCTTTCAGGAGCAAGGAAACAAGGGGAGACATATTAAGTATATCAATCCCTGTGAAGACGATACACGATATACTTATCACTTTATTACTTGCGACGTGTACACTGCACAGTTGCGCTATTATTACATGCATCAAGCTTTTGGCGCCGTTGCTGGGGATTGGCAACTAAATTTTTGTTTTCTTTATTTTCTTGCTCTTTAACCATTCTTTATTTAACTTTAATTCTAATTATTAATTTTTTATTTTTTTATTTTTTATTATTAACTTTGACTTATTTGGTATATGACCAGGGCAAACCCGATTGGTCCATTGTACGAATTAGATCCTGAAATCGAACGCACAGGACACCGTCTAAGGCGCAATCTATTTCAAGACATGGATGATCCACCAAAAGGACAAATTTCGCCTGTTGATCATAATGTACTTTCACCAGCAATGCCGCAGTAGCCACCGCCGCGACCATTGCCGAGGCAGCTCACTGTTAGAGACTTTCTGGTGGAAGACCTAAACAGACTAAACCCTGGCATACTCACCCCAGAAATTGAAGCAACTCACTTTGAGCTCAAACCAGTGATGTTCAACATGTTAAACACAATTGGACAGTTTAGTGGGTCTGCTACTAAAGATGCAAGGCAGCATCTTAAATCTTTCATGGAAGTGTGCAATTCTTTCAAAATCTAAGGAGTCCATGAAGATATCTTATGATTAAAGTTGTTCCCCTATTCACTGAGGGATAGGGCGAAAACTTGGTTAAATGGCATCCCAGCAGGATCCATAGGATCTTGGGATGAACTCTGCCGAGAATTCATTACGAGGTTCAACCCGAAAAATCTTTATGATCGCATCCATAATGAAATCACATCATTTCGGCAGGATGATAATGAACCAATGTATGAGGCGTGGAAACGCTATAGAGAATTGTTAAACAAATGCCCACTACATGGTTTTCCCTTGCGGACGCAAGTCTCCATGTTCTATAATGCTACCAATGTCTCTACAAGGATGATGTTAGATGCTTCTGCAAATGGAACACTTTTGGATAGAGCACCCGCGGAGGCCAATAAGATTCTGAACAAACTCGCAAGAAACGACTTCCAGTTTCCTACATCAAGGGGAGGAGGAATGAGACGCCATGCCACGACCCATGAATTGGACACAACCAGTTCGGTGGTAGCACAATTGGTTCTCTGACCAAGATGGTTCAGAATATGTGATGAGTGCCTAAAAGACAGTTATTTACTACCCTTCTTATGGTACTTTATGCACCTATTATACACCAACTTGAACCGAATCATGAACTCTTTGCTCAAATATTGGATATTTCGTTATCATCACTTACAAAGTTAATATTTATAGAGAATGCAGATATTATTACAATTTTTGTACATGCAGGAATATCCAGAGCCGAAGCGGTAGAAAAGCTATGTTGAGGACGAGGCAGAAGCATGGCAACGAAAGAACTTAGTGTGGCAGCACCAACAATGGAGGCGCATTGAAAGATAAAAATATAGAGAATATTCTGGAAGACACAGCGCATCAATTGGACCAGGCTAGCGTGCTAAAAGCCCAATTCAAAGACCAAACGGGAAAACCTTTATAGAAGGCGGCAAACTTGGAAATATCAGAATCCTTGAAGAAGACATGTTCCCTACTCCAAGTTGAAGTCTATTTAGGAAAGGTTTGCCCTAGGTTAAGACTATAAATATCCTAGCCTACCATATTGTCTAGGAGAGCCAATTTGTAGAGAAAATCCTTCCTCCCTAAGAATTGTACTTCCACGATAACATGTTCTAAACTTCTTAGGGATAGGTGAAGGTTGTTGATATTAGTAAGAGGAGATTGATTCTTGTATTCATGTTCTTATGCAATAAAATCAGAGTTTGCTTATCCTATTGTCATTCCTTGTTCTTGTATCCAAGACCGAGAGGGAAGTTTGCAAGTAATTTATTTATCTAGCATCAAGAGGTGTAGATTTACAAAAGGATAAGTACGGTATCGTCGACACTAACTCGGCCTATACCCTTGTGGAGGCACTAAGGGGTAGGTTAAGAGTTTCAGCAACTAAAAGAAATGTTGGATTGGTTGATGGTTATCTTTGGTTTACGCCGAGAGGTATCGTCAAGCACTGAGCATCAACGACACTTTGACTCAGAGATGAGTGGAGTCACCTACGAACACTTTGCTGAATTTTGATACTTCTGCCCAAGAGTAAGAGATTGCCGCGGAAGAAGAGCACTAGCATTGCCAAGGCAGTATCTGCAGTACTATCGAAGCAGTGCTGTGCGATTGCATTGGACAAGAAGATTGTAACCCCCTTAGCCCGGCCTAGACGGAAGCGGCACTAATGGGTTACACGGGGAATATCAAACCAAACCTGTGAGGGTCCGATTCAATAAACAACCCTAAAACTGTTATATTTTTTTATTTTATCTTACCTAAATGCACAATCTTATTCCTACATGTCAAGGTCTCATACAAAGCATTAACGGTAACAAATTAATCAAAAACAAACGTCCGATTAAACACTTAAGTAAATTAAGGACTTAAATGTAAAAATTTTAAATCCTATTAATAAAATATAAATTCTTTTTATCAAAGTTTAATTAAACACTCAAGTTTTCTTCACAGCAAATTTCAACACAAACGGATCATTTTAACATCATCAATTGCATGTTTGTCTAATTTAAGGACCAAAATGTAAATCTTCCAAAATACAAGGACTTCATCCAAATTAGGTTAACTATCTTGAAATTAAGTCAACTTTAAGCATGCATGTAAAGTTTTAGCAAAAAATAACATCTGTAAGTACCTTAATCGAACAAAGGAAAAATATCCGAGACTAAAATATAATTTCCAGCAACTTTCAATTCTTGGTGATCAAAGGTTTCGAAACCTTCCCAGAGGTTTCGAAACTTTTTGAAAAAGGTTTCGAAACTTTCTAGGGAAAGTTTCGAAACTTTTCGCGTCCAGTAGCTTCCCAGAATTGAAACTGCCCGCAAGGTTTCGAAACTTCCTGAAGATTTCGAAACTATTTGACAATGGTTTCGGAACCTTCCCAGAGGTTTTGAAACTTTGGGTCTGGAACCTAAAGTTCCATTACACTAAATGAAACACTAACAATACGATACACAACCATTAGTCACTTCCAACTATATGCATAATTCCTAAGCATAATTAACAACTTATAACACACGATTAACAACGTCATGGACATCATTCAAACTATAGGAATGCTTCCTAAAAGATGATTAAAAATATAAGAATCATGCAAATACATGCTACAACAATCCAAACAATTCCATAGTCCAACAATTAACAATCAAGCAACATTGGTCTTATTACAACATAAACCAAATCCTAAGTACACACTCCTCACATTGGTTGAGTTATACATTGCCATGCCCAATTTATTTGCCAAAAACATACCAAATTTAAAGTGATCCTTCCCCTTGGTTTCCTTACCTCGAACGAAGCCCCAAGTGCCTTTATTTTTCTGCAAGGATGAAAAGAGAGCTTAAGCAAACATGCTTAGTGAGGAAGCTCTACACAAATCATCAATGCATCTATTTAAAACCATGATGAAAACATAATTTGCAATATATTGTTAAATCATGCATGCTAACATCTCATGCTCATGTTCTTTAAACCATATGCATCCTTGAGTTTACATAACCTTATCAAAACAATTTATAATGATGCACAATGTTCTTCTCAAATTCTTGTATGTATATGCGCATTCTAGTGACCTCTTAATGTGAACCTTGAGTTCACCGAATACACAGATCCATTGTTAAAGACCATTGTCTCGTCATGACACGAAGTCACCATTGACATGACACGAAGTCACCATTGACATGACTCAAGGTCACCATTGACATGACACGAAGTCACCATTAAAGCACTACCACGCACGTTCGGACACATAGTCACTCTTGTCACGTGTAGGCGGCTCTACCACGCACGATTGGACAAAAAGTCACCCTTGTTACGTGTAGGCAATATTCTGTATTCTTGATTTTGTTTATAGTGCACTTAAGACAATCCTAATGACATGTCATTCGTATTCGAATCTAAAGTTAGTGTAACTAAGCCAATATCATAATCATATGTGCATGATAACTTGATGCTCATAATGCATGCATAATATGTTCAACAAATGAACCAAAAGTCATGCCCAAAGGCACCATCATATATAAGGCAATTAACCATATTGTATTCCAAATCATTTCTCATAATTTTCCATAATCATGGATGCTAAATAAGCTATGCATTTTAGCAAGTATTTCTCATGTATGCACCAATTCAAATCATGCTCACGCATTTCCATAAATCTCATTGCATTACCAACATAATGCCTTTGTCGAATGTAGCCGAAACTCATATCGGTTTATCAAAAACATTTACTTTACTTACTCTTGAACTATGGAAGGTTTTCATACTCTTTCATAGTCTCCAAAACAGAACCGTACCAAACGCGGTTCACTTTAAATCCGTAATCACTCACCAACAAGCGAAATGAGCTTTCGTCGCTATCCGATCGCGCCAACGCACCAGAACTCAAGCACCTTCTTGTACCTCTTATACAACATTAAAAACAAAGCATTCTCACATCATAACATGCTCAAACCAACAGCCATATCCGATCACCATTAAACTATCGAAAACTTAGCCCAAAAGACCGTAAACTAAGCCGAAACGCATCCGAACAACATCAGCCCAAAACCTAATGAATCTAACATCTAATCCACTTCAATTATGAACTAAAAACACATCCAAACCATTCTTATATCTCCAGCAACATTAAAGCATCTAAAACAGCCCCTAAAACAACCGAAAAGCACCTTAAAACTACATCGATTGCATTATTTCGGGATTAAATTAATGTTCTATCAAATGAAAACTCAATTAAGCATTTAATTAATTGAATCCATCTAATTTCAGCATTGAATGAGATCCAAAAAGATTTCACAAAAACATTCACAAAATCACTAGATCTAACATTAAAAACATAGAATTAAGTTTTTATTCAAAGATTAGTAAGCTAATACTTGGGAATTTCAATAAAGAACCTTAGAAAAGAATTAAAAATCCAGAAAATTACCTTTAAGATCTATTCAACAAAAAGATGCAATTTCTCCTTCTTGATTCCTTGTAATTTGTTGTTGATTTGATAAAATTGATGGTTAGGTTTTGTAAAGGATGGAAAGATGATTAAAATATGTAATTTTTATGGAAAAAGATGCAAAAATCAGCAAGGAATTGAAGAGAAAAGATGAAGGAAAATGGAGAGAAAATGAGAGAAAAAGTAGTTTTGAGAGAAAATGATTAAAATCTTTAATTAAAGTAATTAAAAAGTATTTTGGTGAATAAATCATTATTAAAAATTAAAAATGGGTTTATGGCTCTCTAAGGATTCTAAGTTTAGCTTGCTTTTTAATTTAGTCACTAAAACACTACATTTTTCAAAAATTACAAAATAAGTCCTCCAATTTTTCCAAAAATTACAAATTGGTCATTTATTCATAATTAAGCATAATTAAAAATCAATATAAAGTTCAAATTACTTTCTTTTAATCTTGAAACATATTTTCAATATTTTAAGCCATATTTCATAATTATTACTTTTTCTAATTAAAAATATTATTATTTTATTTTCCCCGAAATAATAAACCGGAGAACCCGATTCGATCCGAATCGAATTCTCCTAATTAAAGCCTAAACTAATAACCCCAAAAACGGGATGTTACAAAAAAAAATCAATTGAATCCACTAATTGACGCAACTGGATTTTACCCACTTTCTCTATAATCGTTCTCAGCCTTTTTTATTTTATGTTTTGTTAATTATTTAGTTAGATAAAACAAATCATCTTATTTGTGTTTTTATTTTATTCTCAGGAGCAAGGGAACGAAGGAAGACATATTAAGTATACCAATCCCTGTGGAGACGATACACGATATACTTATCATTTTATTACATGACGACGTGTACACTTGCACTCAAAATAGCGCTTATACCACGCCTGTCAAGTTTTTGGCACCGTTGCCGGGGATTATTTATCCTATCTCTGATAGTGAATGGGTAAGCCCAGTCCAATGTGTGCCAAAAAAGGGTGGTATGACCGTCATAACCAATGAGAACAATGAGTTAATCCCAACAAGAACCGTGACAGGGTGGAGAGTTTGTATGGACTATCGAAAGTTGAACAAAGCAACAAGGAAAGACCATTTTCCTCTACCCTTTATTGATGAGATGCTCGACAGACTGGCTGGGAAATCCTATTATTGTTTTCTTGATGGATATTTTGGATATAACCAAATTACTATTGCTCCAGAAGATCAAGCAAAAACCACATTCACCTGCCCGTATGGAACATATGCTTTTCGAAGAATGTCGTTCGGTCTTTGCAATGCCTCGACCACCTTTCAGAGATGCATGATGGCAATCTTTTCAAATATAATAGAAGATTTCATGGATGTATTCATGGATGATTTTTCTGTTTTTGGGGATGACTTTGCTCACTGTCTCAGCAATTTGGAGAAGGTACTACAAATATGTGAGAAAACCAATTTAGTCCTCAATTGGGAAAAATGTCATTTTATGGTCAACGAGGGAATCGTACTGGGCCATAAAATATTATCCAAAAGAATTGAGGTAGATAAAGCCAAGGTTGATGTGATAAAAAATATCCCACCATCGATCTCTGTGAAAGGAATTCGAAGCTTCTTGGGACATGCAGGCTTCTATAGAAGGTTTATCTCAAACTTTTTCACAATTTCTAAACCTCTCTATAACTTACTAGATCATGATAAAAAATTTGAATTTACTGACGAATATACTGAAGCATTCAATACCTTAAAAGAAAAGATAGTCACAACACCAATAGTGGTTCCACCAGAATGGACCCTACCCTTCGAGGTAATGTGTGATGCAAGTGATCATATTGTCGGGGCAGCACTGAGACAAAGTAAAAACAATATCTTCCATGTGATCTACTATGATTACAAGACACTCAATGATGCTCAGATAAATTACACTACAACAGAGAAAAAATTACTTGTAGTAGTGTTTTCCTTCGATAAGTTCCATTCCTATCTCATTGGCACTAAAGTCACCGTTCATACAGACCACTCGACACTTAAGTACCTTTTTGCCAAAAAGGATGCCAAACCAAGATTGATAAGATAGATCCTTTTGCTACAAGAGTTCTATGTGGAGATAAAAGATAGGAAGGGTACTGAAAATCAATTAGCTGATCATTTATCCAGACTGGAGAATGAAGGGTATCAACTGGAGGACATATAAGACATCTTCCGAGATGAATAAATATTACATGTCGCAACAAAAGAAGTCCTAGCTGCCAAGGCAGAACCCACGGTAGTACATGATCACGAGGCCGAGGCGTTGTTTGTATATATTTCAGAATCTATCAAGGAAGACATACAGAAAGTAACGACAACTCCCTGGTACGCAGATCTTGTTAATTTTTTAGTTAATGGCATATTTCCGTAAAACTTGAATTACAACGAAAAAAAGAGGTTTCAACATAATTCCAAGCATTATTTCTGGGATGAGCCTCTCTTGTTTCCACAATGTGCAGATCAGGTTATTCGACGATGCATCCCAGAGGAGGAGCAACAAGCAATTCTTCAACAATGTCACGACTTACCACGTGGAGGACATTTTGTCGGAAACAAAACAACAATAAAAGTGCTTCAATCAGGATTTTATTGGCCAATGCTCTTCAAAGATACCCACCTCTATTATAAGGCTTGTGACCGATGCCAAAGGACAGGCAATATATCTAGACGAAACGAGATGCCACAAAACCAATACCGGAAGTAGAATTATTCGATGTATGGGGTAGACTTTATGGGACCATTCCTTTCATCTTAATGAAATGTCTACATCCTAGTAGCAGTGGATTATGTGTCAGAATGGGTTGAAGCAATAGCCACGCCTCACAATGATGTCAAGACAGTACACAAATTCCTCAAAAAGAACATATTCACAGGGTTTGGAGTATCGAGAGCCATCATTAGCGATGAAGGTAAATACTTTGACAATAGGCTCATTGCCTCGGCATTAAAGAAGATAGGTGTCACCCATAAAATGGCTACGGCATACCATCCACAAATAAATGGCCAAGCTGAACTTGCAAACAGGGAACTGAAACAAATCCTCAAAAAGGTAGTACACGCCTCTAGAAAGGACTGGTCTCATCGGCTTGACGATGCCTTGTGGACATATAGAACAGCCTACAAAACGCCATTGGGGACATCGCCTTATAGATTAGTATTTGGCAAAGCTTGTCATTTACCCGTGGAAATTGAGCACAAAGCTTACTGGTCAGTAAAGAACCTAAACATGGAGTGGGAAAGAGCTGGACAAAAACGTCTACTGAACCTAAATGAACTAGATGAATTCAGGATGGAAGCTTATGATAATGCCAAGATCTATAAGGAGAAAATAAAATGCTGGCATGACAGTAAGCTACTACCGCGATAGTTCATACCTGGGCAACAAGTCCTCCTTTTTAACTCCAGACTCAAGTTATTCCCTTGGAAACTCAAATCCATATGGTCAGGTCCTTTCGAAGTTATTAAGGTTTATCCCCACGGAGTAGTTGAAATCAAGTCACAAAAAGAAGGTGTTGAATTCCAAGTGAATGGCCAACGGCTGAAGCATTACTCTGAACATCAAGAAACGAAAACGATGGAAACCATCACTTTAGGCGATACACCTAGATGACATCCTTCTCTGGTTTATGTTTAAGCATTTATTTATTAGTTTGTTTTAGTTTTTATTTTCGTTTCACTTTTTCTTTTTGTTGTATTTTAGACAGGATAAAGAATCAAAGAAGAAATCTCCGAGTAGATTTGCAAAGGTTTACCCAACACCACATCTCTCCATGTTTTTCTTTTGTTGTTTTCTTTATATTTTTAGAATTAAGGATAATGCTCGGTTTGAGTTTGGGGGATATTGAAGGTGTAAAAGCACTGCCGAGGCTATCCAATGCCGCGGCATTACCATGAAAGGAAGTAAATTTTTACTAAATTTTTTTTAATATTCTCTTTTCTTGAATTTATGTTTGTAATCTTGTACTGCCTTATGCCAGCTTCGCTTTAGTTTACTCCTTTAAGGCTATAGAAATTTTTCTCTTTACCATGGCCAAAGTACTCTTTTGAAGGGATAACCATAGGATACTAATGGAATAAAACTTAGAAGCTTGCTTTAGGGTTAGACAAGAAAATAAACACTTTTTGGACTTGTTTGATTTAGGAGTTCTTTTAATAAACTTAGGTGATAAAGACTTAGAACTTGTTGAAAAATAACTAGAGGTGTGTCGCGATCTCTTTTTAAAAACCGCGATTTTTTAGGTGAAAAAGTGTTCGACGATCGGTTTTCAAAAATATGAATTTTATTAATCTCGAAAAATCCAAATTTTAGGAAAACATAATTTAATTTTTAAAAAGGTTGACTTAGAGTCGCCACTGGCCACTTAGGTAGGCCAGACACCATAAAAAATAAACTAGAGATTCGTTTTAAAAACATTGGGTTCGGGAATCGGTTACGTGTAAGGACGACCCCTACAAACGCCCAAAAAATTGGTACCTTGAAAAACATTACGTGGCATTTGACGTTTTGGAGAAAGATATTAATTTAATTTCCCATTGTTAAATGAACATTATTTGAATTTGGATATCCTTTTGATTTAGAAGTTACACCACTTTTAAAGTTGAGTTGATCGAGACGTCCTCTATATAGGAAACCTCACCCAAATTTAAAAGAATGTAACTTCCACCTCAAAAGGCTAAT
Source organism: Abelmoschus esculentus (assembly GCA_035048815.1). Classification (NCBI taxonomy): domain Eukaryota; kingdom Viridiplantae; phylum Streptophyta; class Magnoliopsida; order Malvales; family Malvaceae; genus Abelmoschus; species Abelmoschus esculentus. Next base: position 11,477,057 of record JAUCBN010000016.1, on the reverse strand, counting down.
GTAAAATGCATGATTATTTTTTATCTTGTTCATTTTAAGCTCTAGTCCTAAAATAGGCTCCATTACTTAAGTTTAAAACCTAAGTTACTAGTGTTACTAGTTGTTTACCTATCCATTTTTAATTCTAAACTTAGTTTTTTATCAAAATTCTAAGTTTTTAATAACACATAAATTTGATGCCAAGGTACACTCTCTAGGTCAGCATCTTAGTGCGTCAAAACACCAACCTCTTTAGTGTATCCGAGACATAAGATTCGCATGTTATGTTACTAGATTTTCTCCCTAATTAAATTAATTAATTAATTTAAGTGACTAATCCTAAAAAAGGCACTAAATTAATTAACCTAAGTTTATTAGGTGACCTTCCTAAAATATGCCATGCAAAAAATAAAAAGGACAAAATGAAGGAACTTCAATTTTTATTAGAATCATGGTACATCATATTACATCAAAAATTTCTCTTTTACATGAGTACGAAGGGACTTAAATGAAAAAGATTACAAAGGATTCGAGAACAAACCTTGAACAAAGGATAGGACTTAAATTAAGCGTGAATTTAAACTTTAAAGCTTTTAGAAATTTTTAATTAAGTTAATTAATTAAACTTTTCTTAACTTTAAATTTTAAATCTTAACTAAAGTCTAGTGAATTTTCGGTTCAAAGGTTTAATGTTGGGTTAAACTTAATTAAGTTGGTTATTAAATCTTAACTTAGAAGTTTTAGATTAATTAAAAGTTTTAATTAAAATAATTTCTAAGTCTTAAGTATTTAATTTTATCTTAATTAAAGTTTAGTTTTGGTGACATTAAGGTTTACTAGACTTAGTTAATTTTAAATCTTATCATTTTAGAAATTAATTAAAATTAATTAATTAAAATTATTTCTTAAATTTTAAGAATTAAAAGCCTAATTAAAGTCTAAGTTGGGTGAATATTTTAGAGTTTTAAGGCAAAATTAGACCTAATTAAAGAATTTAATTTTTAAACCTTAGAAATTAATTTAAATTAATTAAAGTAATTAATTAAAATTATTTTCTAATTTTTAAGAATTTTAAAGACGTAATTAAAGTCTAATTTGGTGTGTGTTTTAAAGCTTAAGGGAAAAAACCAGGCCTAATTTGGATTAATTTTAAGACTTAATTTTTAGAAATTAATTAAAATTAATTAAGATAATTAATTAAAATTATTTCCTAAGTTAAAGAATTAAATTAAACCTATTTTAAGTCTAATTTTTAAGGCTTGGGTTAAATTAATTTATATTAGATTTAGATTAGATTTAACCAATTTTAAAGTTTATTAAAATTTTAATTAAACCTTAAATTAGGATTTAATTAAGTTTTTTAAAGTCTCTAAAATTAATTTTCCTACCTAATTAAATCTAAAACTAATTTAATTTAATCCTAAAAGCCTAATTAGGGATTTAATTAAGATCCTAGGGGCCTAATTGAATTAAATCTAAAGTCCTAAGGGCTTAATTAAGGTTCTGGGGACCTAATTGAATTAAATCTAAAGGTTTAGGGACCTAATTGGGTTTTAAGGGACTAAATTGTATAGCAGGTTAAACCTAGGGGGACCTAGGTTGAGAATTACCCTAACCCACTTAGAAACGCGCGGATCCGGGTCGAACCCGGATCCAGCCCGCGACCCTGCTGCTTAAAACAGCAACGTTTAGCTGCCCCACAAAAAGCCTTATGACCGAGTGGACTCGACCATTTGGCTTGGGCTAAGACTCAGTCGACTCGGTTTTCTTTGAGGAAAACACTTCAAAACCCAGAAAATTGCTTGGGAATGGATCAAAGCACACCAAAAGCATGGTGTTCATCAGATGTTCATCCGTGTTCTTCATGGGAATGAAGAACACGATGAACACCAACTCAGGCCGCCCCTTGCACCGTCACCAGATCCGGATCGCCGCCGTGAGGCGTCGCTCCGATGAGTTTTTCGGCCGCCACACCGAAGGTTCCGGCTGACCCTCCGACGGCGTTTTTCGGCTCTGATGATAGCTTCGGCCGCCGGCGAGTTCCCCAGGACCTTCCGAACACTCAAAAACACCCCTAAGCTCTCCAGAAACAGATCTAAAAGCTTCTAAACTACCCAGAAATAGATCTAAAAGCTCCTAACCTACTCAGAAACAACCGATCCAACACTTAAACACCTCTAAAAGCTCAAAAAACCTAATCCAACACTCATACTATCCAAACGGCAGAAACATGAATTGAAAAAAAAAGAAACAAAGCAAGACGAGAATCACCTGCTTCGGACTGATTCAAGCTCCTTCTTGCACTGAAATCTCTTCAATCCAATGTCCCGCAAATCCCCAGTCGAATCCAAAAATTGCCGAATAACTCTCCCCCCCCCTTCAACCGATTCAAGTCTCCTTTTAGAGGGCTTGAATCAGAATCCTTATCACATTCAAATTCTACCTAACCTAATCCTAAATTCCTTAAGATCCGGCACTCACACCAAATCCGGCCGATCAAAACCCTATCCCTCACGTTTCTGTTTCATGATTTTTTCAGTTTTTTAAATTTTTTTTTACATAATATTATAATATTATATTATATTATTATATATTATTTATTTATATATTATTATAATATATATGATTATTTTTCGTGTTGACAGCTACCCCTCTTTGCTCGATGCTACGGAGCAGGAGATGGGCAAAGACTAAGAAACACGAATACTGTAAACCTTAAAGCTTGAGGTTATTCTTCTCACCTAGAAATTCCTCAAACTTAACATCATGCCCGGAGGACTTACTGATGACTCGGAGGATTTAAGATCGTATTGCCTCCTTGATTGTGCAAACGATATCATCACTCCCGAAGGTGATGGCCCGGAGGACTTAACATCATGCCCGGAGGACTTAATGATGACCCGGAGGATTTAGGATCGTATTGCCTCCTAGATTGTGCAAACGATATCATCACTCCCGAAGTTGATGGCACGGAGGACTTAACATCATGCCCGGAGGACTTACTGATGACCCGGAGGATTTAATAGTGGAGTACGAAATTTTCCACCTCCACTACTTCTTTCTGGACTCACGCCAAAAGACTGTCGGTAATGGATTCACGTCAAAAGGCTGCCGATAATGTTCGTTGTTGTTGATTGATTCTTGAATCATTTCTCATGGAACTCATGCTTCATTCTCCTTACGCACGAAAAAAAGGGTTCCATTCTCCGTATGCACGAATGGATATGCAGGTTCTATTCTCCGAGTGCTCGAATAGATAAGCAGGTTCAAAAAGGGCTCCATTCTTTGTATGCACGAATGGATATGCAGGTTCTATTCTCCAAGTGCTCGAATAGATAAGCAGGTTCAAAAAGGGCTCCATTCTCCGTATGCACGAATGGATATGAAAGTTCTGAAATGTCTTTTCTCGAATTTCTTTCCTCTGAAATCTTTTCTTGTCCTGATCTGGATTGCTTGGAAATTCCTGTAAAAAATATAAAAAATGATTTGAATACATGAGTTAGCATGTTTTACCCTATAGGTGCCTAACCATATGATGCATGAACCGTGGTCATTGAGGGACACTTGAATGTTCATTGATCCTCTTCATTGGACCTTTTTCTGTCATGACGACATCTCACATTGACAGCTTTGTACTCTGCTTGAACTTTTTGAGCTCTATTTCTCAATTTGACATTAACATCATTGATTTTCCCAATCAGTTCAGATTCTGCCCCACATCTCATGGGCTATCAGTTTCTCGAAGCAAATAGTTCATGAACTTTGTTCCTGCCTCGTCTATTCTGATCTGAAATAATGCTTTGCTGATCTCTTATCATGCTGAGTTTGCCCCACTTTCACCATTTAGTGTGTGCAAAATAGGTCCCTGGATTTTCTTCTGATCTCTAAACCTTTCTTAATCCCTGAACTTTCACCAAGTTGGGCTAATATTCATCTTTACAACTACGGAACTCGGAAATGACACAATCCGTACGTAAATGCCCCATGTTTTGGCATTTCAAAGCTTCATTTGTTCCTCGTCATTCTATTCATCATTCACCTCTTGTTCTGTCCGCGCTTAAAGGATTAATTGCATCATAGTAATTCTCATGAAATTCTTTACTTTTTGTATCTAATCAATTCATCTGTAGGGTGCTCGTCAAGCGAGGAAAAAAATGCTCAAAATAGTATTTTGAAAACATTGAAAAATTTGATTGTCATGGCAAACAAAAACAAAAGTTAGACCTCTGAAAATCAAGTGCAACAAAGCGTTCAAACAAATTTGCAAAGATCAACTCGGATGTGACCATTTTCCAATTTATCAGACTTTCAGGAGAAACATTCCCATTTTTCTAATTCTACCCCGTTTAGGTGGCACTCTTTTTCTTACTAGCTCACCATACCCAATTTTCCTCTCTTTTTCTGATCTCAATCAAGTATTAGAAGACTAAAAATCCTTGAAGAAAGGTTAACCCTAGTAAGCGGGATATATTCTGAAGACTAACTCTCCTTGTTCCAATATCCGTGTATGGTCAAAATGGTCTTTCGTGGCTTGTAATATGGGTTATGGTTTATGGCTACCAAAGAAAGGATATATAGGCTCAAATAATTCGAGGGTGGTAAAAATCAAAGATCATTGTCGTACTGTTCTGAACATGCTCTGATGAAATAATTTTTCTTTTGCGGACCACTCTAGGTTGACCCTTTTTATTGGGCTTTCGCCCTAGAGGTCATTTCCTTTTCACCACTACTTTTTCTAGTGGTTCATCCCATCAACATTTTTCACTGAACTTTATGTTCGCTGTTTGCGCCAACAATTTGAGCTTGGCTTCTTTTCTTGGTTTTGCATTTCACTTTGAAAACACATTTTCATCCTCTTTTGCCCCCAGTGTGGGGGTGATCCTTGATTTGGGTTGAATCGAAAGAAAAATAACGTCAGGCTCAAAGGGGACAACAAATGGTATTTTTTCTTATTTTCTTTCTTTGAGAAGGGAAATCAAGGAATGCCAAATATCATCCCATACTCGGATGTCTTCAAAGTAAAGCAGACTTCAGTTGGATGATGTTTTGGGTTATCACTTCATTCAAAGACCTTATTCAACAATGCTTGAGAGGAAATTCACTCAAAGTTTCTCTAGGGTCTTCCTGTGATTCCTGAACACTCATTAATGTCATCCTTTTGACCTAAATAAAGTGGTAACGAGTCACATTGGTGAAGTTGATCTCCGAATTTGATTTAATATCAATTTCGCAATTGATATTCAAAAATCTGAAAGAATAAAATCAATGATATATGTATGGGCGTTCAAAAATTAACCCATAAAAAGAATCAAAGAATCAAAAAGTTAAAGAATCAAAGAGTCAAAGTGTATGACATGTTTACTATTTTAAAAAACACGTATGAAACAAGCATCATTGACAAATGAATTAAAAAAAACTCCCCTACAAAAGACACCCAATGCATATAGAATAAAAGACGCAACTGGGATAATTCAGGGCATTACTTCGCAACCGATCCCAAAAACACCCTTTTCCTTAATACTTAGACATGAACAAGACAGATTTTTCATAACTCTGAACGATCTTGGAAAACCTAGTCCTGACGTTCTGAATCTTCAATGAGCATATCATCTTGGGCATTTTCTTTGGTCTTCCATTGTTGCACCAACTCCTTTGTCAAAATTCCCTTATCGATCAATTTCTTGATTTCTTCCAGTAAAGACCTACATTTATTAGTAGCATGACCTGACAATCCCATATGAAACTCACAAACATTGCTGGGATCATAACTTTGAGCGAAAGGGCTTGGCGCTTTCTTCATTGGCTTGGGAGTAATATATTGAGCTTCAACAAGAAAAGGAAACAAATTGGCAACAGGCATTCCAAATATCTCCCGATCCGTATTTCTTCGAGGAATCTTTTGTTGCTGCCTTGAGGAACTGGGTGATCTTTCCCTTTTACGTCTTCGGGAACTTTGAACATTACACTCATTTACCTCCTTCGGCTTCTTATCTTCTATGGAATTTTTGAGCCTGGGTTCAATTTTCCCTTGTTGGATTCCGACTTCTATTACTTCGCCAAGGGCCATAAAATCTTTAAAGTTGCCCCTTGAATTCGTAAGCATTTTATCGAAGAAAGGAGACGGCAAAGTTTGATGAAACATTTCAGTCATTTCCCCTTCTATCATGGGTGGTTGCACCTGAGATGCTAGCACCCTCCATCTCAATGCATAGTCTTTAAAGCTCTCATCATCCTTCATTCTCATACTCTGTAAAGCCCGACGATCTGGAGCTAAGTCTATGACATACCTGTATTGCCCCAAGAATTCTTTCGCCAAATCAACCCATGTTCGAATCTGCTCTCGACACAATCTGTTGTACCATGTTGCAGCAGGCCCGGTCAAGCTATCATGAAAGTAGTGAATCATCATTTGGTCATTATCTAGATATCCTTCTATTTTTCGACAATACATCGTCAAGTGAATTTTAGGACAACTAGATCCGTCATACTTCTCAAAAACAGGGATCTTGAATTTTGTGGAATAACCAAATCAAGGACCAGACAAAACTCCCTTGCACTAAACCCGGAGTCCACTCCTTTTTCACTTGCCTCAATTTTCTTCTGGAGTTCCGTACACATATTTTTCAATTGAACAACACGTTCAAGAGAGAACGTATTCATGCTCGAACTTGATGCCCCCGGGTAGATAGTTAGACATGGCTTCGAGATTTGATCGTTTGCCTTTGGTTGAGGCTTTGTCATATGCTCTTGGATGCTTGCAACTTCTCTCATATTCTCGTCCATGATGTCTGATTCTCGAATTTTTATTAATGTGTGGCAACTGTCATCGAAACCCTCAACCACCTTAGATTCATGTATGCTACTGCAATAATAATAATGGCATGATATATAATAAATATATGCATGAATGCAATAAGGTATTGATCCTAAGTGTGATTATCGTAGAATAACTTTCATTTCAGGTAAAAGATTTATTACGTCAAATATCAAACACTAAAGGTATTTGCGAGTCTTAACCCCTAATTTCTTGATTTTCTCTAAGAACCCTGCTAACTTTCCACTGTGACCTATCACCGGGTTGATGTTTTGACTCAATTCTGCCGCCATATCTGCTAAGCTTGCAATCTCTTGAGCCATCTCTCGTGCTGCAGCTTTTATATCACCATCTGTGCTTTCTACACATTCTTTCTTGGCGAGGTCTTGGTAATCTGATTGCAAGGTTTGTAACTCTACTTCCAAGTTGTCTCTCTCTTGCATTACCTGAACCTCGTATTCGGACTGATATTGTTTCCTCAAAATATCTTGGACTTCATGTCTGCCCCCTGAATTAGGCTGGCTTTTTTCCTCGAACTTTAACTTCCCGCATTTCAACAGACACTGAACTGTACGCTTCAAAGCCGTGCAATTTTCAATCGAGTGTCCTCGTACTCCATCATGAAATTCACAATTAGCATCGGCATCATACCATTTTGGGTACGGCGGTTGTAATGGTAAGATAAAATACGGAGCTATTAGCCGAGCTTCTAGCAACTGTGGGTATAACTCTTTGTATGAAATGGGAATTGGGTCAAACCGATCCTTGCCACTTTCTATCTTCTGAGAACTAGGAAAAAGGATCTTGGAACCTGAACTTTGCTCTGGATGTTTGACCGACTTTATCGGACAGAACGCTTCTTTCATTTTTGATTTTCCATGGACCGCTGCGACTTTCTCTGGTTTTAGGTCTGGTGCATTTTCGGTTGGTTTGCTCACACCAATTATAACTGGTGATTTATATGTGTACCGATCCTTTTTCGGCTCCTCTTCCATGTGCCCCTTCCCTTTGGTCATGTTCATCATCATGGTCTTCAACTCACTCATCTGTCTTTTTAACTCTCGCATTTCAGCGTCTCTAGAGTTTGAGTAATCTTCAAGTAAATTGTCTATCCTGCTCAAGCTCTGGCTCAACCTCGTCTTCGACCTACAAATCCTTTTAACTGTTATGATCGCCTTCTATCTCGATAATCACTTTTGGATCAATACCTTTATGCGATGTGATGCAAAAATATCGACATGTTAAGATGATGCAAAAACAAAATAAAACATTAAATAAGATAGAAATCAAACAACCTAAATACAAATCTACTTTATGATGCATGAATGCAAGAGGGTATTAAATTCGGAAAACAATCTCTTAAAAATATTCGTCTGTTCAAAAAGGATCACTACAACTTTAAAGATAACCTACAGAGAACTGTTGGCCCCTAGGTTGGTCAACTCATGTAGCAGGCGTATGATGGCTTCTCCATGCTCTTGCTCGATGTTCGGCTGCTTCAGAAGAGTTGTAGCTTCTCTCGATAACATTTGTACGTAAGATGGGACGCTCCCGACCTTTGAAATTGATCAGCTTTAATTCTGGATGGTTCGCTACGCTGCTTCATACTTGGTCTTCCACGCTTCTCTTCCAGACGGCAAGCTATCACTGCTTCTGACCATGCCCAGACTTCCGTATTATCTTTGCCTATAATGATCCCTTCTGACATTTTTGGACACTTCTAACTTTATTATTTTCCAAATTAATACCCATGCAAATAATATGCCAAGTAAAAATAAAATGCATAAAAGAAAGAAAAACAAAAAGGAAAGTGTTAGTAAAATAAAGACAAAGATAAAGCAATGATTAAAGTGCCTGAAAACAAATAATCATAGAGTAGTAAAAAGCGAACAAAGTTAACCATAGAAAAATGCGTAAAAACAACCAAGAACATGATAAATTGCATAAAATAACCAGAGAGCATGCTAAAGTACGCAAAATAACCAGAGAGCATGTTAACAGAGAAATCCTAAGTTTAGCGGCATTTCAGAAGCATACCGTCTTATCTTACGGCTCCTGTCTGGCTCTAGAAGGGGTTGGTTTCTACTCTATATGTGGGTTTTTGGTCTAGACACTGGGTTCCCGAACTGTCGTTACCGTCTACTACGACGATAAGACATCGATTCGGTGGTATAGGTCCCTTACAACGGAGGTGAAAACCACACGATGTGTAAGGTTAGTATATCGGATGCAGATAAAAAATCCGAAACTCAGAGCTGGAGAGCATCACGTCGGATAATATCTAACTCCCACTTAAGGGTGAAAGCTCGGGTCAAGAGCTTATGCATGAATGACAAGATAAAAGTAAAAAGTTATCCTCATTCAAATAATGTTCACTTAACAATAGAAAATTAAATTAATATCTAACTCCAAAAATACCAAAATGCCACGTAAAGTTTGAAAACAATTAGGCCTGACTCACTAAAAAAATAATTTTTTAAGTCCCCAGCGGAGTCGCCAAGCTGTCGCGACCTCTTTTTAAAAAACGCGATTTTTTAGGTGAAAAAGTGTTCGACGATCGGTTTTTAAAAACATGAATTTTATTAATCTCGAAAAATCCAAATTTTAAGAAAACATAATTTAATTTTTAAAAAGGTTGACTTAGAGTCGCCACCGGCCACTTAGGTAGGCCAGACACCATAAAAAATAAACCAGAGATTCGTTTTAAAAACATTGGATTCGGGAATCGGTTACGTGTAAGGACGACCCTTACAAACGCCCAAAAAATTGGTACCTTGAAAAACATTACGTGGCATTTGACGTTTTGGAGAAAGATATTAATTTAATTTCCTATTGTTAAATGAACATTATTTGAATTTGGATTTCCTTTTGATTTAGAAGTTACACCACTTTTAAAGTTGAGTTGATCGAGACGTCCTCTATATGGGAAACCTCACCAAAATTTAAAAGAATATAACTTCCACCTCAAAAGGCTAAAGTAAAATGCATGATTATTTTTTATCTTGTTCATTTTAAGTTCTAGTCCTAAAATAGGCTCCATTACTTAAGTTTAAAACCTAAGTTACTAGTGTTACTAGTTTTTTACCTATCCATTTTTAATTCTAAACTTAGGTTTTTATCAAAATTCTAAGTTTTTAATAACACATAAATTTGATGCCAAGGTACACTCTCTAGGTCAGCATCTTAGTGCGTCAAAACACCAACCTCTTTAGTGTATCCGAGACATAAGATTCGCATGTTATGTTACTAGATTTTCTTCCTAATTAAATTAATTAATTAATTTAAGTGACTAATCCTAAAAAAGGCACTAAATTAATTAACCTAAGTTTATTAGGTGACCTTCCTAAAATATGCCATGCAAAAAACAAAAAGGACAAAATGAAGGAACTTCAATTTTTATCAGAATCATGGTACATCATATTACATCAAAAATTTCTCTTTTACATGAGTACGAAGGGACTTGAATGAAAAAGATTACAAAGGATTCGAGAACAAACCTTGAACAAAGGATAGGACTTAAATTAAGCGTGAATTTAAACTTTAAAGCTTTTAGAAATTTTTAATTAAGTTAATTAATTAAACTTTTCTTAACTTTAAATTTTAAATCTTAATTAAAGTCTAGTGAATTTTCGGTTCAAAGGTTTAATGTTGGGTTAAACTTAATTAAGTTGGTTATTAAATCTTAACTTAGAAGTTTTAGATTAATTAAAAGTTTTAATTAAAATAATTTCTAAGTCTTAAGTATTTAATTTTATCTTAATTAAAGTTTAGTTTTGGTGACATTAAGGTTTACTAGACTTAGTTAATTTTAAATCTTATCATTTTAGAAATTAATTAAAATTAATTAATTAAAATTATTTCTTAAATTTTAAGAATTAAAAGCCTAATTAAAGTCTAAGTTGGGTGAATATTTTAGAGTTTTAAGGCAAAATTAGACCTAATTAAAGAATTTAATTTTTAAACCTTAGAAATTAATTTAAATTAATTAAAGTAATTAATTAAAATTATTTTCTAATTTTTAAGAATTTTAAAGACGTAATTAAAGTCTAATTTGGTGTGTGTTTTAAAGCTTAAGGGAAAAAACCAGGCCTAATTTGGATTAATTTTAAGACTTAATTTTTAGAAATTAATTAAAATTAATTAAGATAATTAATTAAAATTATTTCCTAAGTTAAAGAATTAAATTAAACCTATTTTAAGTCTAATTTTTAAGGCTTGGGTTAAATTAATTTATATTAGATTTAGATTAGATTTAACCAATTTTAAAGTTTATTAAAATTTTAATTAAACCTTAAATTAGGATTTAATTAAGTTTTTTAAAGTCTCTAAAATTAATTTTCCTACCTAATTAAATCTAAAACTAATTTAATTTAATCCTAAAAGCCTAATTAGGGATTTAATTAAGATCCTAGGGGCCTAATTGAATTAAATCTAAAGTCCTAAGGGCTTAATTAAGGTTCTGGGGACCTAATTGAATTAAATCTAAAGGTTTAGGGACCTAATTGGGTTTTAAGGGACTAAATTGTATAGAAGGTTAAACCTAGGGGGACCTAGGTTGAGAATTACCCTAACCCACTCAGAAACGCGCGGATCCGGGTCGAACCCGGATCCGGCCCGCGACCCTGCTGCTTAAAACGGCAACGTTTAGCTGCCCCACAAAAAGCCTTATGACCGAGTAGACTCGGCCATTTGGCTTGGGCTAAGACTCGGTCGACTCGGTTTTCTTTGAGGAAAACACTTCAAAACCCAGAAAATTGCTTGGGAATGGATCAAAGCACACCAAAAGCATGGTGTTCATCAGATGTTCATCCGTGTTCTTCATGGGAATGAAGAACACGATGAACACCAACTCAGTCCGCCCCTTGCACCGTCACCAGATCCGGATTGCCGCCGTGAGGCGTCGCTCCGATGAGTTTTCCGGCCGCCACACCGAAGGTTTCGGTCGACCCTCCGACGGTGTTTTTCGGCTCCGATGATAGCTCCGGCCGCCAGCGAGTTCCCCAGGACCTTCCGAACACTCAAAAACACCCCTAAGCTCTCCAGAAACAGATCTAAAAGCTTCTAAACTACCCAGAAATAGATCTAAAAGCTCCTAACCTACTCAGAAACCACCGATCCAACACTTAAACACCTCTAAAAGCTCAGAAAACCTAATCCAACACTCATACTATCCAAACGGCAGAAACATGAATTGAAAAAAAAAGAAACAAAGCAAGACGAGAATCACCTGCTTCGGACTGATTCAAGCACCTTCTTGCACTAAAATCTCTTTAATCCAATGTCCCGTAAATCCCCAGTCGAATCCAAAAATTGCCGAATAACTCTCCCTCCCCCCATTCAACCGATTCAAGTCTCCTTTTAGAGGGCTTGAATCAGAATCCTTATCACATTCAAATTCTACCTAACCTAATCCTAAATTCCTTAAGATCCGGCACTCACACCAAATCCGGCCGATCAAAGCCCTATCCCTCACGTTTCTGTTTCACGATTTTTTCAGTTTTTAAATTTTTTTTTTATATAATATTATATTATATTATTATATATTATTTATTTATATATTATTATATATATATGATTATTTTTCGTGTTGACAAGGTGCCTATCACCGGCTCTAGTTTTGCTCTCTTTCGTACTAGAGGTGCCCGAAATTGGCTCTAGTATGCTAAATAGGTGCTACAAAAAGAAAAAGAATAAATAAAACAAAGAAAGAAATAGAAAACACATATTTTGAGGTGCCCGAAATTGGCTCAAGACTTGTTGTTTTAAGGAGATAGCTAATCCAAGATTCTACTTGTCTTGAACTTAGAGTTTATCTAAGAAAGCCTTGAATCAATCTTGTCCATTAAACGCACACACTCACCTAGCCCTAGAGTTTGTTTCTTAGTAGAAGTCCTTAGGTAAACTAGTGGCTAAAACGGAGAAATAGACATGACCATGGTGAGGAGAATAGATGGAAGAGTAAGACCAAAGGGGAGTAAGGTTTAGCAATTTGATGTTTTGCATTGCTTGAGGACAAACAATAGTTCGAGTTTGGGGGTATTTGATGAGTGCCTAAAAGGCAGTAATTTACTACCCTCCTTATGGTACTTTATGCACCTATTATACACCCACTTGAACCGAATCAATACTCTTAGCTCAAATATTGGATATTCTGTTTTCACCACATACAAAGTTAATATTTATAGAGAATGTAGATATTATTACAATTTCTGTACATACAGGAATATCCAGAGCCGAAGCGGCAGAAAAACTATGTTGAGGCCGAGGCAAAAGATCAACCACGACAGAATCCAATGTGGCAGCACCAACAATGGAGGCGCATCAGAAGATAAATATATGAAGAATATTCTGGAAGACACAACGCATAAATTGGACCAGGCTAGCATGCTCAAAGCCCAATTCAAAAGACCAAGCGGGAAACCCTTTCTAGAAGGCAGAAAACTTAGAAATATCAGAATCCTTGAAGAAGACTTGTTTCCTACTCAATGTTGAAGTCTATTTAGGAAAGGTTTACCCTAGGTTAAGACTATAAATATACTAGTCGGCCACATTGTCTGGAGAGCCGATTTGTAGAGAAAACCCTTCCTCCCTAAGAACTGTACTTCCACGATAACATGTTCTAACTTTCTTAGGGATAGGTGAAGGTTTTTGATATTAGTGAGAGGAGATTGATTCTTGTATTCTGGTTTTTATGCAATAAAATCAGAGTTTGCTTATCCTATTGTCATTCCTTGTTCTTGTATCCAAGCCCGAGAGGGAAGTTTGTAAGTAATCTATGTATCTAGCATCGAGAGGTGTAGATTCACGGAAAGGATAAGTACTGTGTCGGCGACACTAACTCGGCCTGTACTCCGGTGGAGTCATTCGGAGATGGGTTAAGATTTTTAGCAGCTAAAAGAAATGTTGGATTGGTTGGTGGTCAGCTTTGGTTTACGCTGAGAGGTATCGTCAAGGACCGAGCATCAACAGTACTTTGACTCAGAGATGAGCGGAGGCACTTACGAATACTTTGCTGAACTTTGATACCTCTGCCCAAGAGCAAGAGATTGCCGCAGCAAAGGAGCACTAGCACTGCCGACGCAGTATCTACAGTACTATCGAAGCAGTGTTGTGTGATTGCATTGGACAAGAAGGAGATCAATTGAATCCACTAATTGACACAACTAGATCCTACCCACTTTCTCTAAAATCGTTCTCAACTCTTTATTTTATGTTTTGTTATTTACTTATTTAGTTAGATAAAATAATCCATTTTAATTGTGTTTTTATTTTATTCTCAGGAGCAAGGGAACGAAGAAGACATATTAAGTATACCAGTCCCTGTGGAGACGATACACAATATACTTATCATTTTATTACTTGATGACGTATACACTTGCACTCGAAATAGCGCTTATACCACGCCTATCACTGAGTAGGACCCTGCTAAAAGCACTACCCCGACAGTAGAACCAGCAGTAACAGAAAATCCTGTCGAGGCAACTGCAGATAAGTTCACCCCAGGTATTAAGCTCAATATCCAAGGAAACCTGGAGGATATAAGACCACCACCTCCTTTCCCGCAGAGGTTACAAAAGCACAAACAGGATCACCAATTTCGAAAATTCCTATACATATTAAAGCAAGTCCATATCAATTTGCCATTAGTTGAGGCTATTGAACAAAAGCCCAACTATGCCAAGTTCTTAAAGGACATAGTATCCAAATGACGATGGCTAGGTGAATTTGAAACGGTAGCAACCACTGAAGGTTGCATGGCCATGC